>CM061492.1:42043125-44646667 GCA_030867185.1 Tagetes erecta | reverse complement strand
GGTCAGGGTTTCTTGGCATGATGTCTGTCTTCCCAAAAGCCAAGGGGGTCTTGGAATTAAATCTCTTAGGACAAGAAATCTGGCCCTTGTCTCTAAGCTTATTTGGAACCTGATCAATGGATATTCTAATATTTGGACGGAGTGGATCAACACTTATAGGCTAAAGGGTAGAACTTTATGGGAAATGGAGAAAATGGATGGAGCTTGCTGGAGTTGGAGAAATATTCTTCAATGCAAAAAGGTGATCAGGATGCACTGTCACAATGAGATTGGGGATGGATGTGGCACCTCTGTTTGGTTTGACAATTGGCATCCTCTTAGTCCTTTGGCCAATTTTATCAGTGCCAGAGAGATTAATAGGGCTGGTTTGAACCTGAGAAACAAAGTTTGTGAGGTGGTGAATGGTAACAGCTGGGTCTGGCCTGATGGTTGGAATGTAAAGTTTCCTATGCTATACCTTCATGGGCCTCCTGAGATTAAACCTGGAATGAAGGATAAAATTGCTTGGTTGACTAACAGGGGCAAGAGTGTTAATTTCTCAATCAAAACTGCTTTTGAGGATCTTTGTGTTACTCAACCTGATGTGGATTGGAGGAAGATTGTTTGGTACAGCCAAAGCATACCAAGTCATACATACATTTTATGGCTGGCCATCAGGCAAAGACTTCTGACACAAGATAGATTAATGAGATGGGATAACTCCAAAAGCCTTATCTGCAGCCTGTGTAAAGCTCAACCTGACTCACATGAACATCTCTTTTTTAAATGTGATTTTTCTGTGCAGGTTTGGAATAAGCTGAAAGATATTGCAAAGCTGCAGGACTATCCAAATGCCCTGGTGGATTGTGTGAAGAAGCTTGAAAGGACCAATGTGCCTAAAAGATTTCAAAGTATCTTACAAAGGTTAATGCTTGCTGCCATGACCTACTTCATTTGGCAGGAAAGAAATTTGAGGCTGTTTCAGCAAAGGCATAGAACTGTGGAGGAGGTAAGCATGCATATAAAGCAGGTGGTTAGAATGAGGTTAATGGGATTAACTATCTATGAAACCCCTAGCACTATCCTGGAAAGTAAGGTATGGGGTTTTAATGTGCATCCTAGGAAATTTAATGCCAACCCAATAGGATGATGAATCCTTCTTTATTTGTTTGGGGATGGGATTACAAGGTTTGGGGAGGGAGGATGAGGAAGGGTATGGGTGATAGGCTCTCTTTTACTCATAGTTTTTCTGTCTTATTTTATTTTTCTCTCTTCTTTCCCTTATTTTGGACTATAGGATGGTTTTTTACGATGATCATAGTTGAGGTATGGGCTTTTATGCTTTATATCTCATCTATTCTGCGTAAGGATTGGAGGATTAGATGTGTGCATAACTCAGGAGATGAGTTAACCCATGGAGTGATAAGGCTGGTTGTGACTGTTTATGTAGGTCTGTGCCTTCAGTACTTCTTTTTTAGAGCTTATAAATGGTCACAAAACCTTTTCTGTGTCTGGGTCAACTCTGAGCCTGTTTGTATTTTCATGTCTTTATATCTGCATTGGGATGGCAAATGTTTGGTTTGGGGAGGGGAGAAGAGGCAGGGTCCGGTAGGATTTTCCATTGATGTCTCTAGTTTTTCTGTCATATACTTGAGTGCTCGCCCTTATCTCTCTGCTTGGTCTCTAGGAATCCATCTTGTTATATTAAATTTTGTCCTTAATGGTTTAAAATTGATTACCATGTTTGCCAACATCAAGGCCTGTGTAATCATTCTGCTTGTTGTGAGGGGATTAGATTTGGAAAGTCTACATGGAGAATGTAGCACCCAGGGAGACATAAGGAAGCAGTGTACCAAATGTATTCTTGATGATATTTCTAGTTGGATAGGCAGTTTCTACACTTGGTCACAAACCATATTCTGGGTCAATATTAACTCTGAGCCTTTCATGTATTATCTTGAGTCTTGTGTCAGGGATGGGTATTATAAGGGTTGGGGAGGAAGAATGGGAGAGGGTCTGGTAGTTATCCTTTTAATTGACTCTAGATTTTCTGTCTTAATTTGTGAGATTCTCTCTCTTACTATTGCTTGGTCTGTAGGAACAATTCTGTATTGGTTGATATTTGTAGTGTTTGCTGGATTGGCCTCTACAAATATTCTGCTTTGTGATGGGGATTTAGGTTTTTTAAGACTACCTGGAGTAGGTAGCAGGTAGCAGCCTGGGAGACATAAGGAAGGAGGCAACCACCATTCCTTTTACATCTTTTCTTAGAATAATAGGCACAAATGCTCTTTGGTGGTTCCAAACATTCTACTGTGTCTATATTATATCTGAGCCTTTCTTTCTGTTGTTGTCCGGGTCAAGTGTCTGGGGGGACTTTTATCTGGGTTGGGATGACGATACTAATGTGAATTATGATTGGAAGGGAAGGCTGGATAAATTGTATTGGTATGATGATGCAAGAATAAATGCTAAGGATGAGTTGCAGACTTGGAAGATCAAGCAGAGGATGGGTCAGAAGATTTATGGGCAGCATGGTATGGATTGCATGAATAAAGTGAATAAAAGAAACAAGATTGGGAATTATAGATTGTTTAGTGGTATTAGAAATAATTGTAATAAGTGGTTGTATTTTGTTTTTGAATTTGTTGATTGGATCTTCTTTTTGGGAAGATTATGGTCTAGAAAATGGATAGGTTGTGTTTGTATTGTATTTTTTTGTTTGTTTGTTTTGGGGGTTGTTTGTCTTAGCCAAAAAGCTATGACAAATAATTGCCTTTGTTTGTAATTTTTTTGATTGTTTTTTAATAAAAGTTTACCAAGGGCAATGCCCTTTTTTCCAAAAAAAAAAAAAAAACCCTAAACCCTAAACCCTAAACCCTAAACCCTAAACCCTAAACCCTAAACCCTAAACCCTAAACCCTAAACCCTAAACCCTAAACCCTAAACCCTAAACCCTAAACCCTAAACCCTAAACCCTAAACCCTAAACCCTAAACCCTAAACCCTAAACCCTAAACCCTAAACCCTAAACCCTGAACCCTGAACCCTGAACCCTGAACCCTGAACCCTGAACCCTAAACCCTGAACCCTAAACCCTAAACCCTAAACCCTAAACCCTAAACCCTAAACCCTAAACCCTAAACCCTAAACCCTAAACCCTAAACCCTAAACCCTAAACCCTAAACCCTAAACCCTAAACCCTAAACCCTAAACCCTAAACCCTAAACCCTAAACCCTAAACCCTAAACCCTAAACCCTAAACCCTAAACCCTAAACCCTAAACCCTAAACCCTAAACCCTAAACCCTAAACCCTAAACCCTAAACCCTAAACCCTAAACCCTAAACCCTAAACCCTAAACCCTAAACCCTAAACCCTAAACCCTAAACCCTAAACCCTAAACCCTAAACCCTAAACCCTAAACCCTAAACCCTAAACCCTGAACCCTGAACCCTGAACCCTAAACCCTAAACCCTAAACCCTAAACCCTGAACCCTGAACCCTGAACCCTGAACCCTAAACCCTAAACCCTAAACCCTAAACCCTAAACCCTAAACCCTAAACCCTAAACCCTAAACCCTAAACCCTAAACCCTAAACCCTAAACCCTAAACCCTAAACCCTAAACCCTAAACACTAAACCCTAAACCCTAAACCCTGAACCCTAAACCCTGAACCCTGAACCCTGAACCCTGAACCCTGAACCCTAAACCCTAAACCCTAAACCCTAAACCCTGAACCCTAAACCCTGAACCCTAAACCCTGAACCCTAAACCCTAAACCCTAAACCCTAAACCCTAAACCCTAAACCCTAAACCCTAAACCCTAAACCCTAAACCCTAAACCCTAAACCCTAAACCCTAAACCCTAAACCCTAAACCCTAAACCCTAAACCCTAAACCCTGAACCCTGAACCCTAAACCCTAAACCCTAAACCCTAAACCCTGAACCCTGAACCCTGAACCCTGAACCCTAAACCCTAAACCCTAAACCCTAAACCCTAAACCCTAAACCCTAAACCCTAAACCCTAAACCCTAAACCCTAAACCCTAAACCCTAAACCCTAAACCCTAAACACTAAACCCTAAACCCTAAACCCTGAACCCTAAACCCTGAACCCTGAACCCTGAACCCTGAACCCTGAACCCTAAACCCTAAACCCTAAACCCTAAACCCTGAACCCTAAACCCTGAACCCTAAACCCTGAACCCTAAACCCTAAACCCTGAACCCTAGAACCCTAGAACCCTAAACCCTAAACCCTAAACCCTAAACCCTAAACCCTAAACCCTAAACCCTAAACCCTAAACCCTAAACCCTAAACCCTAACCCTAAACCCTAAACCCTAAACCCTAAACCCTAAACCCTAAACCCTAAACCCTAAACCCTAAACCCTGAACCCTGAACCCTGAACCCTAAACCCTAAACCCTAAACCCTAAACCCTGAACCCTGAACCCTAAACCCCTAAACCCTAAACCCTAAACCCTAAACCCTAAACCCTAAACCCTAAACCCTAAACCCTAAACCCTAAACCCTAAACCCTAAACCCTAAACCCTAAACCCTAAACCCTAAACCCTAACCCTAAACCCTAAACCCTAAACCCTAAACCCTAAACCCTAAACCCTAAACCCTAAACCCTAAACCCTAAACCCTAAACCCTAAACCCTAAACCCTAAACCCTAAACCCTAAACCCTAAACCCTAAACCCTAAACCCTAAACCCTAAACCCTAAACCCTAAACCCTAAACCCTAAACCCTAAACCCTGAACCCTGAACCCTGAACCCTAAACCCCAAACCCCAAACCCTAAACCCTAAACCCTGAACCCTAAACCCCTGAACCCTAAACCCTAAACCCCTCTGTTGTCATATGTTCTCTGTTGTAAGTAAACTCAAAAGCTTGAAAAGCCCCTTAAGAAAGCTTACAAGAGAACAAGGTAATTTGCATGAAAAAGTACTAAGGCTTAAAAAGGAGTTGGCCTGTGTCCAATCTGCTATGGTGAATGATCCTTCCAATTCTGTCCTTAGAGAAGAAGAGTTGATATACCTTAAAGCTGTGAATAAAGCTGTTGAGGATGAAGAAATTTACTTGAAGCAAAAAGCTAAAATTGATTGGTTGGCAGCTGGTGATCAGAACACTAGTTATTTTCATAAAGCTGTGAAAGGAAGGCAATCTAGGTACAGAATTAATTCAATTTCTGATGGTGATGGTATGTTTTGGGAAGGGGAGCAGGTGGGTGATGCATTTGTCAAGCATTTTAAGGGGTTTATGGGGATGAAAGGCTGTGTTCAACCTGTTAATCAGCCAGATTCTTTGTTCACTAATGTTTTGCCTGGTCATGTTGCTGATGAAATGGTAAAACCTGTTTCTAGAGAAGAGATTAAGAATGCTATGTTTGGCATTGAGGATGATAAGGCTCCTGGGCCTGATGGATTTTCTTCCAAATTCTTTAAGGCTACTTGGCATATTATTGGTAATGAAGTTGTTGCTGCTGTTCAGGAGTTCTTTTATAATGGTAAATTGTTAAGGGAGGTAAATGCTACTGTGTTATCTCTTGTTCCCAAATGCAACCTTCCTCAGAATGTGGTGGATTTTAGGCCTATTGCATGTTGCAATGTATTGTACAAATGCATCACCAAAATCTTGTGTGAAAGAATCAAGTGTGGCCTGGATATCATTGTTAATTTCAATCAGTCTGCTTTCATCCCTGGGAGACAAATTAGTGATAACATTTTGCTGACTCAAGAACTAATGAGGAATTATCATAGGAATAGAGGGCCTGCGAAAGTTGCTTTGAAGATTGATTTGCAAAAAGCCTATGATACTGTGGATCATGATTTTTTACAGTTTTGTTTGGTCAGATTTGGGTTTCATCCGTGTATGATTGAGTGGATAATGACATGTTTGAGGTCTGCTATGTACTCTGTTAATGTAAATGGGAATGTTCATGGGTTCTTTCAGGGCTATAGAGGTCTCAGACAGGGGGATCCTATGTCACCATACTTGTTTACTATTGTCATGGAAGTTTTAACTCTTTTGATCCAGAGGAATTTGAAGGAGAAGGGTAACTTCACCTATCACTGGCAGTGTAAGGAGTTGGGTATTACAAATCTTTGCTTTGCTGATGACTTACTTGTCTTTTCTCATGCTGATGTGGATTCTATTAATTTGGTGAAAGAGTCATTAGAAGAGTTTGGCAAAGTTTCTGGGCTTTTGCCAAACATGAGTAAAAGTACAATGTTTTTTGGCAATGTGAAGATCAGTATGCAAAAGAAGATCCAATCTATTCTTCCATTCAAAGTTGGCAAGCTCCCTGTTAAGTATCTTGGTGTTCCACTTCTTTCTAAGAGGCTTTATTCAAAGGATTGTGTGGTGTTAATTGAAAAAGTCAAAAAGAGGCTTAATGATTGGAAAAACAAATCCCTCATTTGCTGGAAGATTACAGTTAATTAAATCAGTTGTCTCTTCTATGCAGATCTACTGGGCTTCTATGTTCTTGCTACCTGTGAATATAATTGATGATATTGAAGGATTAATGAACAAATTCCTGTGGGCTCCTGGTGATGCTATAAAGGGCAGAGTGAGAGTTAATTGGAAAGAGGTTTGTACTTCTAAACTTCAAGGGGGATTGGGGATTAAATCTTTAAAAATCAGAAATATGGCATTGGTGTCTAAACATATCTGGAGCATACTGAATAATAATGATACTGTTTGGGTGAGATGGATTAAGCAGCACAGGTTGAAGAATAGGAATTTTTGGGATGTTGGAGATTCTGAGGGCAGGTGTTGGAGTTGGAAAAATATTATGAGAAGCAGAAGGTTAATTAGATCTCATTGTGTGTCTAAAATTGGTGATGGAAAGTCTACTTCTGTTTGGTTTGACAATTGGCATCCTTTGGGCCCTTTATGTCAGCTTATAACCAGAAGACAAATTAGAGATGCTGGGTTAAGTCTGGATCTTAAAGTTGCTGATATTGTTCAAAATGGGCAATGGAAGTGGCCTCCTCTATGGAGAGATGATCTCTCTATCCTTTTTGAAACTGGTCCACCTGACTTAAGTGACAACAAAGTTGATATGATAATATGGAAGAGTAACTTTGGGAAGGAAGATAAATTCAATGTTAAACAGGTTTATATTGATTTATGTGAGCATGTTCCTGACGTTCCATGGGCAAGAGTGGTGTGGTTTAGTCAAGGCATACCAAGACATGTGTTTCATTTGTGGTTGGCTTGTAAAGAGAGGTTGCTAACTCAAGATAGAATGGATCGATGGGATGGGTCTTCTGATAGGAAATGTGTTTTCTGCAAAACTCAGCCTGATAGCCATTCACATTTATTCTTTGAGTGTCCTTTCTCTAGAAGAATCTGGGATTCTCTTTGTGGTAAAGCTTTGCTGGAATCATATCCTAGTGATCTTAAATCATGTATTAGCAAATTGAGTAATGAGGCTATGGGAAAATCTTTCAAGAGTATTGTTCAAAGACTAATGCTTGCTGCTATGGTGTATTTCATATGGCAGGAAAGAAATATAAGATTATTTCAAGAGAAATGCAGAAATTATGAAGAAGTTTGTAAATTGATTGAGGAGACTGTTAGACTAAAACTGTTGGGGTTGAAAATCTATGCCACTGTGAAGACTATTGCTGCTAGTAAAGTGTGGGGCTTTAAAGTTCATGAGAGGCCTCATAAATTATGTCAATCTGATCAATGAATTGTGTTAATCATCCTATGAAACAGCATGGTGGAAATGGTTTAATGAGAATCCTTTTAAAGTCTTTCTGGGTCTTTCACTGGTCTGAGAGGGGCCTGGGTGGGTTCTGGTTTGGTTGTCTTAGCTTTCTTGAGTGGTTCATGGATGGGGGGTTATCTTGGGTTGGTACACAATTCACACAATGCACCCACTTTAAATTGGGAGGTGTGTGTAGTATTGGTAAGGTAGGTGGGTATGGGTGTTATTATTTGGATTGGGGAGGGAGGTGTTGTGAGGGTTTGGTAGGCTTCTGTGAGGTTTCTCTTAGATTTTCTGTCTTAATCACTGAGAGAGTTTGCTTCTACTGCTGTAATTCTTTAGGTTGTATTCTGAGTGAATCAAAGATTATAGGATTTGTTATAAATCCTGTTATCTTTCAGCTTTTGTGTATGGGAAGTAGTTGTGTGAAAGTGCCAGGAGTTGGCATAAACCCGGGAGATATAAGGATGGAGAACTACATCAGTCCATGTTTATACTTTCATAGATTTTTAGGAAATATTGCTAACTGGTGTAGTCAATCCCAACCCTGTGTCTTTGCTTCTTAAACCTTTCTTTCTTCTGGTTTTATGGTTATATTTCTGCTGGGAATGGGTTTGCTTTGGTTTGGGGAGGGTGTAGATGTGAGGGTATGGTAGTTCTCTTTGCTTATGATCTTAGTTTTTCTGTCAAAATATTGATGTCTGTGTGCTTCTTCATATCTGAGTCTTCTTTAGGTAAAAATCCTTTGTGTGCTTTGGTTTGATAACATTATGTACCAAGGTACTTTTCTGCTTTTAAATATGGAGATTAGGCTGTTACTCATGCCAGGAGTTGGCTTTAGCCTGGGAGTTATAAGGAAGGAGAGACCCACCAGTTCCTTTATATCTTTTCTTAGATTTTTAGGCAAAATTGCTAACTGGTGGGTCCAAACCCAATCCTGTGTCTTCTTTTTTTCTGTGCCTTTCATGTATGTTGCTGTGTCTCAATTTCTGTCTGGGTCATGTGGCTGGGTGTCTGTTTTTTGGGTTGGGTATCCTTGGTTGGTTCTGAATGGATTGAGCAGTTTACAATCTGATTGTGGAATGTGTACTGGGTTTGTGACTATAAAGATTATGGCAATGAAAAGGGGACAAGATCAGCTTTTGATGCTGTTTAGAAAAGGGCTGTTGTTTCTTCAGAGTCAATATATTGATTACTACATTGGAACAAGGGGATGGCAACTTCTGAATCTGAATGGTTACAAGCAAGTGCAGCCTATGTATTGGAAGATTGATAATCAGAAAGGGGAGTTATGCTGGATTGATAGGCATGAGGTGAAGGTGTGGTTTGATAAGGATGATAGACATGTGGATTTTACTCTGAAAGACACAAATAATGTGGAAATCAGAGTTGAAATCTTCATGAGCTTAAGTTTACTGAAATGGTGTTGTTGCTTTGATGATTTAAGGAATAAGTTTTACATATTTGTGTTGCAGTTGACTTTCCAAAGTCAACTGGGCTGGAATTTGGTTGTTAATGATTCTGAGTCAGGGATAATTCTTGCTGATAATGAGTATGATAGAAGGAAGATGTTAGGAAAAAAGGATGCTGCTTATCAAAGGAGAGGTAGAATGGGAAATGGGTATAACGGCTGTTTGGTGGGACAACAAATTAATTGGGAAATGTGTTGTTATTATAAAAACGGGTCTGTTTTTGAGGTTATTATGTTGGTTGATCTTGTTGGAGACTATCAAGGCTTAAGGGATAAGGCTATATGGTTTATGCTGCAGTTGACTTTTCAAAGTCAACTGGATGGGAGTTTGGCTGGTGATGAGTTTAAGTTATGGATAAAGAGGCTATGTTTAATGATTGATTGGAGTATGAAGAAGCAGGAGTTAACTGTAAAAAGTCAATGGCATATTAAATAGGAAACGGGGTCTAATTTCTACTTTGCTATTGTTAAGGGGCTGTATCACTACTTCATAAATGGTATGTGTAGTGTTGCTTGGGCTAATGAGTGGAGTAGATTGGATTGTGGTATGGATATGGGCTGTTTATATGGGCTGGATGGTAAGCTTGGCGTAAATGGGATATGGACTTTGTCATATATGGGCCGAGGTTTGCTTGAGGAATGGAGATTTGATAATTTGCTGATGGAGGCTTGTGATGTGATCATGGATTTTGGTTGGAGTTTTTTTGGGCTGTTATTGTTTGGTTTTGTTTCTTTATTTGTTTGGTTTGTTTTTGGTTTCTTTAAATGGGCTATTAGAATAGCTTTGATTAGTTCTTGTTGGATTATTGTAATGTTTTTGTCTTGGGTCTTGTTACTTGGATGTTTTATCCAAGTTACAAGATGCCTTTGGTTGTAAGTATTTTTTGCTCTTGAATAAAATTTACCAAGGCTTAGCCTTTTTCAAAAAAAAAAAAAAAAAAAAAAAACCCTAAACCCTAGAACCCTAAACCCTAAACCCACTAAACCCTAAACCCTAAACCCTAAACCCTAAACCCTGAACCCTAAACCCTAAACCCTAAACCCCCTAAACCCTAAACCCTAAACCCTAAACCCTATGGCGCGTCATTTGGGTTTAGCAACCAAGAATAGAATATCCCACCCAAGAGTAGTTATCATTCACCCAAGAGGAGAATTCAATGCGCAAATGAAGAATTTTGTTGCCCAAGAGTAGAATATGTTATCCAAGAGTAGAATTTCTCACCCAAGAGTAGTTGCTTTTCACCCAAGAGTAGAGATCTTTTAGCAAGATTAGACTTTACTTAGCTAAGAGTAGTTGTTTTTCAACCAAGAGTAGAATATCTCACCCAAGAGTAGTTATTATTTACCCAAGAGGAGAATTCATTGAGCAAATGAAGATTTTGGTTGCCAAGAGTAGAATTTGTTATCCAAGAGTAGAATTTCTCACCCAAGAGTAGTTGCTTTTCACCCAAGAGTAGAGATCTTTTAGCAAGAATAGACTTTAATTAGCCAAGAGTAGTTGTTTTTCAACCAAGAGTAGAACATCTCACCCAAGAGTAGTTATTATTTACCCAAGAGGAGAATTTAATGCGCTAATGAAGAATTTTGTTGCCCAAGAGTAGAATTTGTTATCCAAGAGTAGAATTTCTCACCCAAAAGTAGTTGTTTTTCACCCAAAAGTAGAGATCTTTTAGCAAGATTAGACTTTACTTAGCCAAGAGTAGTTGTTTTTCAACCAAGAGTAGAATATCTCACCCAAGAGTAAAGATCTTTTAGCAAGAATAGAATTTAATTAGCCAAGAGTAGTTGTTTCTCAACCAAGAGTAGAACATCTCACACAAGAGTAGTTATTATTTACACAAGAGGAGAATTTAATGCGCAAATGAAGAATTTTGTTGCCCAAGAGTAGAATTTGTTATCCAAGAGTAGAATTTCTCACCCAAGAGTAGTTGCTTTTCACCCAAGAGTAGAGATCTTTTTGCAAGAGTAAACTTTAGTTAGCCAAGAGTAGTTGTTTTTCAACCAAGAGTAGAATATCCCACCCAAGAGTAGTTATCATTCACCCAAGAGGAGAATTCAATCCGCAAATGAAGAATTTTGTTGCCCAAGAGTAGAATATGTTATCCAAGAGTAGAATTTCTCACCCAAGAGTAGTTGCTTTTCACCCAAGAGTAGAGATCTTTTAGCAAGATTAGACTTTACTTAGCTAAGAGTAGTTGTGTTTCAACCAAGAGTAGAATATCTCACCCAAGAGTAGTTATTATTTACCCAAGAGGAGAATTCATTGAGCAAATGAAGATTTTTGTTGCCAAGAGTAGAATTTGTTATCCAAGGGTAGAATTTCTCACCCAAGAGTAGTTGCTTTTCACCCAAGAGTAGAGATCTTTTAGCAAGATTAGACTTTACTTAGCCAAGAGTAGTTGTTTTTCAACCAAGAGTAGAATATCTCACCCAATAGTAGAGATCTTTTAGCAAGAATAGACTTTAATTAGCCAAGAATAGTTGTTTTTCAACCAAGAGTAGATCATCTCACCCAAGAGTAGTTATTATTTACCCAAGAGGAGAATTTAATGCGCTAATGAAGAATTTTGTTGCCCAAGAGTAGAATTTGTTATCCAAGAGTAGAATTTCTCACCCAAAAGTAGTTGTTTTTCACCCAAGAGTAGAGATATTTTAGCAAGATTAGACTTTACTTAGCCAAGAGTAGTTGTTTTTTAAACATGAGTAGAATATCTCACCCAAGAGTAGAGATCTTTTAGCAAGAATAGACTTTAATTAGCCAAGAGTAGTTGTTTTTCAACCAAGAGTAGAACATCTCACACAAGAGTAGTTATTATTTACACATGAGGAGAATTTAATGCGCAAATGAAGAATTTTGTTGCCCAAGAGTAGAATTTGTTATCCAAGAGTAGAATTTCTCACCCAAGAGTAGTTGTTTTTCACCCAAGAGTAGAGATCTTTTTGCAAGAGTAGACTTTACTTAGCCAAGAGTAGTTGTTTTTCAACCAAGAGTAGAATATCCCACCCAAGAGTAGTTATCATTCACCCAAGAGGAGAATTCAATGCGCAAATGAAGAATTTTGTTGCCCAAGAGTAGAATATGTTATCGAAGAGTAGAATTTCTCACCCAAGAGTAGTTGCTTTTCACCCAAGAGTAGAGATCTTTTAGCAAGATTAGACTTTACTTAGCTAAGAGTAGTTGTTTTTCATCCAAGAGTAGAATATCTCACCCAAGAGTAGTTATTATTTACCCAAGAGGAGAATTCATTGAGCAAATGATGATTTTGGTTGCCAAGAGTAGAATTTGTTATCCAAGAGTAGAATTTCTCACCCAAGAGTAGTTGCTTTTCACCCAAGAGTAGAGATCTTTTAGCAAGATTAGACTTTACTTAGCCAAGAGTAGTTGTTTTTCAACCAAGAGTAGAATATCTCACCCAAGAGTAGAGATCTTTTAGCAAGAATAGACTTTAATTAGCCAAGAGTAGTTGTTTTTCAACCAAGAGTAGAACATCTCACCCAAGAGTAGTTATTATTTACACAAGAGGAGAATTTAATGCGCAAATGAAGAATTTTGTTGCCCAAGAGTAGAATTTGTTATCCAAGAGTAGAATTTCTCAACCAAGAGTAGTTGATTTTCACCCAAGAGTAGAGATCTTTTAGCAAGATTAGACTTTACTTAGCCAATAGTAGTTGATTTTCAACCAAAAGTAGAATATCTCACCCAAGAGTAGAGATCTTTTAGCAAGAATAGACTTTAATTAGCCAAAGTAGTTGTTTTTCAACCAAGAGTAGAACATCTCACACAAGAGTAGTTATTATTTACACAAAAGGAGAATTTAATGCGTAAATGAAGAATTTTGTTGCCCAAGAGTAGAATTTGTTATCCAAGAGTAGAATTTCTCACCCAAGAGTAGTTGCTTTTCACCCAAGAGTAGAGATCTTTTTGCAAGAGTAGACTTTACTTAGCCAAGAGTAGTTGTTTTTCAACCAAGAGTAGAATATCCCACCCAAGAGTAGTTATCATTCACCCAAGAGGAGAATTCAATGCGCAAATGAAGAATTTTGTTGCCCAAGAGTAGAATATGTTATCCAAGAGTAGAATTTCTCACCCAAGAGTAGTTGCTTTTCACCCAAGAGTAGAGATCTTTTAGCAAGATTAGACTCTACTTAGCTAAGAGTAGTTGTTTTTCAACCAAGAGTAGAATATCTCACCCAAGAGTAGTTATTATTTACCCAAGAGGAGAATTCATTGAGCAAATGAAGATTTTTGTTGCCAAGAGTAGAATTTGTTATCCAAGAGTAGAATTTGTTATCCAAGAGTAGAATTTCTCACCCAAGAGTAGTTGGATTTCACCCAAGAGTAGAGATCTTTTAGCAAGATTAGACTTTACTTAGCCACGAGTAGTTGTTTTTCAACCAAGAGTAGAATAACTCACCCAAGAGTAGAGATCTTTTAGCAAGAATAGACTTTAATTAGCCAAGAGTAGTTGTTTTTCAACCAAGAGTAGAACATCTCACCCAAGAGTAGTTATTATTTACCCAATAGGAGAATTTAATGCGCTAATGAAGAATTTTGTTGCCCAAGAGTAGAATTTGTTATCCAATAGTAGAATTTCTCACCCAAAAGTAGTTGTTTTTCACCCAAGAGTAGAGATCTTTTACCAAGATTAGACTTTACTTAGCCAAGAGTAGTTGTTTTTCAACTAAGAGTAGAATATCTCACCCAAGATTAGTTATTATTCACCCAAGAGCAAAATTCAATGCGCAACTAAAGAATTTTGTTTCCCAAGAGTAGAATTTGTTATCCAAGAATAGAATTTCTCACCCAAGAGTAATTGATTTTAACCCAAGAGTAGAGATCTTTTCACAAGATTAGATTTTACATAGCCAACACTAGTTGTTTTTCACCCAAGAGTAGAATCTCTCAGCCAAGAGTACTTATTATTCACCCAAGTGGAGAATTCAATGCATAAATGATGAATATTGTTGCCAAAGAGTTGAATTTCTCACCCAAGAGTAGACTCGCTTACCTAAGAGTAGAATTTCTCACCCAAGAGTAGTTGATTTTCACCCAAGAGTTGAGATCTTTTTGCAAGAGTAGACTTTACTTAGCCAAGAGTAGTTGTTTTTCAACCAAGAGTAAAATAACTCACCCAAGAGTAGTTATCATTCACCCAAGAGGAGAATTCAATGCGCAAATGAAGAATTTTGTTGCCCAAGAATAGAATTTGTTATCCAAGAGTAGAATTTCTCACCCAAGAGTAGTTGTTTCACCCAAGAGTAGAGATCTTTTAGCAAGATTAGACTTTACTTAGCCAATAGTAGTTGTTTTTCAACCAAGAGTAGAATATCTCACCCAAGAGTAGAGATCTTTTAGCAAGATTAGACTTTAATTAGCCAAGAGTAGTTGTTTTTCAACCAAGAGTAGAACATCTCACCCAAGAGTAGTTATTATTTACACAAGAAGAGAATTTAATGCGCAAATGAAGAATTTCGTTGCCCAAGAGTAGAATTTGTTATCCAAGAGTAGAATTTCTCACCCAAGAGTAGTTGATTTTCACCTAAGAGTAGAGATCTTTTAGCAAGATTAGACTTTACTTAGCCAATAGTAGTTGTTTTTCAACCAAGAGTAGAATATCTCACCCAAGAGTAGAGATCTTTTAGCAAGAATAGACTTTAATTAGCCAAGAGTAGTTGTTTTTCAACCAAGAGTAGAACATCTCACACAAGAGTAGTTATTATTCACCCAAGAGCAAAATTCAATGCGCAATTGAAGAATTTTGTTTCCCAAGAGTAGAATTTGTTATCTAAGAGTAGAATTTCTCACCCAAGAGTAGTTGATTTTAACCCAGAAGTAGAGATCTTTTCACAGGAGTAGATTTTACATAGCCAACACTAGTTGTTTTTCACCCAAGAGTAGAATCTCTCAGCCAAGAGTACTTATTATTCACCCAAGAGGAGAATTCAATGCATAAATGATGAATGTTGTTGCCCAAGAGTTGAATTTCTCACCCAAGAGTAGACTCGCTTACCTAAGAGTTGAATTTCTCACCCAAAAGTAATTGTTTTTCTCCCAAGAGTAGAGATCTTTTAGCAAGATTAGACTTTACTTAGCCAAGAGTAGTTGTTTTCAACCAAGAGTAGAATATCTCACCCAAGAGTAGAGATTTTTTAGCAAGAATAGACTTTAATTAGCCAAGAGTAGTTGTTTTTCAACCAAGAGTAGAACATCTCACCCAAGAGTAGTTATTATTTACCCAAGAGGAGAATTTAATGCGCTAATGAAGAATTTTGTTGCCCAAGAGTAGAATTTGTTATCCAAGAGTAGAATTTCTCACCCAAAAGTAGTTGTTTTTCTCCCAAGAGTAGAGATCTTTTAGCAAGATTAGACTTTACTTAGCCAAGAGTAGTTGTTTTTCAACCAAGAGTAGAATATCTCACCCAAGAGTAGTTATTATTCACCCAAGAGCAAAATTCAATGCACAATTGAAGAATTTTGTTTCCCAAGAGTAGTATTTGTTATCCAAGAGTAGAATTTCTCACCCAAGAGTAGTTGATTTTAACACAAGAGTAGAGATCTTTTCACAAGATTAGATTTTACATAGCCAACACTAGTTGTTTTTCACCCAAGAGTAGAATCTCTCAGCCAAGAGTACTTATTATTCACCCAAGTGGAGAATTCAATGCATAAATGATGAATATTGTTGCCCAAGAGGTGAATTTCTCACCCAAGAGTAGACTCGCTTACCTAAGAGTAGAAATTCTCACCCAAGAGTAGTTGCTTTTAACCCAAGAGTAGAGATCTTTTTGCAAGAGTAGACTTTACTTAGCCAAGAATAGTTGTTTTTCAACCAAGAGTAGAATATCTCACCCAAGAGTAGTTATTATTTACCCAAGAGGAGAATTTAATGCGCTAATGAAGAATTTTGTTGCCCAAGAGTAGAATTTGTTATCCAATAGTAGAATTTCTCACCCAAAAGTAGTTGTTTTTCACCCAAGAGTAGAGATCTTTTAGCAAGATTAGACTTTACTTAGCCAAGAGTAGTTGTTTTTCAACCAAGAGTAGAAAATCTCACCCAAGAGTAAAGATCTTTTAGCAAGAATAGACTTTAATTAGCCAAGAGTAGTTGTTTTTCAACCAAGAGTAGAACATCTCACATAAGAGTAGTTATTATTTACACATGAGGAGAATTTAATGCGCAAATGAAGAATTTTGTTGCCCAAGAGTAGAATTTGTTATCCAAGAGTAGAATTTCTCACCTAAGAGTAGTTGCTTTTCACCCAAGAGTAAAGATCTTTTTGCAAGAGTAGACTTTAGTTAGCCAAGAGTAGTTGTTTTTCAACCAAGAGTAGAATATCCCACCCAAGAGTAGTTATCATTCACCCAAGAGGAGAATTCAATGCGCAAATGAAGAATTTTGTTGCCCAAGAGTAGAATATGTTATCGAAGAGTAGAATTTCTCACCCAAGAGTAGTTGCTTTTCACCCAAGAGTAGAGATCTTTTAGCAAGATTAGACTTTACTTAGCTAAGAGTAGTTGTTTTTCAACCAAGAGTAGAATATCTCACCCAAGAGTAGTTATTATTTACCCAAGAGGAGAATTCATTGAGCAAATGAAGATTTTGGTTGCCAAGAGTAGAATTTGTTATCTAAGAGTAGAATTTCTCACCCAAGAGTAGTTGCTTTTCACCCAAGAGTAGAGATCTTTTAGCAAGATTAGACTTTACTTAGCCAAGAGTAGTTGTTTTTCAACCAAGAGTAGAATATCTCACCCAAGAGTAGAGATCTTTTAGCAAGAATAGACTTTAATTAGCCAAGAGTAGTTGTTTTTCAACCAAGAGTAGAACATCTCACACAAGAGTAGTTATTATTTACACAAGAAGAGAATTTAATGCGCAAATGAAGAATGAAGAATTTTGTTGCCCAAGAGTAGAATTTGTTATCCAAGAGTAGAATTTCTCACCCAAAAGTAGTTGTTTTTCACCCAAGAGTAGAGATCTTTTAGCAAGATTAGACTTTACTTAGCCAAGAGTAGTTGTTTTTCAACCAAGAGTAGAATATCTCACCCAAGAGTAGTTATTATTCACCCAAGAGCAAAATTCAATGCGCAATTGAAGAATTTTGTTTCCCAAGAGTAGTATTTGTTATCCAAGAGTAGAATTTCTCACCCAAGAGTAGTTGATTTTAACCCAAGAGTAGAGATCTTTTCACAAGATTAGATTTTACATAGCCAACACTAGTTGTTTTTCACCCAAGAGTAGAATCTCTCAGCCAAGAGTACTTATTATTCACCCAAGAGGAGAATTCAATGCATAAATGATGAATATTGTTGCCCAAGAGTTGAATTTCTCACCCAAGAGTAGACTCGCTTACCTAAGAGTAGAAATTCTCACCCAAGAGTAGTTGTTTTTCAGCCAAGAGTAGAGATCTTTTTGCAAGAATAGACTTTACTTAGCCAAGAGTAGTTGTTTTTCAACCAAGAGTAGAATATCTCACCCAAGAGTAGTTATTATTTACCCAAGCGGAGAATTCATTAAGCAAATGAAGATTTTGGTTGCCAAGAGTAGAATTTGTTATCCAAGAGTAGAATTTCTCACCCAAGAGTAGTTGTTTCACCAAAGAGTAGAGATCTTTTAGCAAGATTAGACTTTACTTAGCCAAGAGTAGTTGTTTTTCAACCAAGAGTAGAATATCTCACCCAAGAGTAGAGATCTTTTAGCAAGAATAGACTTCAATTAGCCAAGAGTAGTTGTTTTTCAACCAAGAGTAGAACATCTCACACAAGAGTAGTTATTATTCACCCAAGAGCAAAATTCAATGCGCAATTGAAGAATTTTGTTTCCCAAGAGTAGAATTTGTTATCTAAGAGTAGAATTTCTCACCCAAGAGTAGTTGATTTTAACCCAGGAGTAGAGATCTTTTCACAAGAGTAGATTTTACATAGCCAACACTAGTTGTTTTTCACCCAAGAGTAGAATCTCTCAGCCAAGAGTACTTATTATTCACCCAAGAGGAGAATTCAATGCATAAATGATGAATGTTGTTGCCCAAGAGTTGAATTTCTCACCCAAGAGTAGACTCGCTTACCTTAGAGTTGAATTTCTCACCCAAAAGTAGTTGTTTTTCACCCAAGAGTAGAGATCTTTTAGCAAGATTAGACTTTACTTAGCCAAGAGTAGTTGTTTTTCAACCAAGAGTAGAATATCTCGCCCAAGAGTAGAGATCTTTTAGCAAGAATAGACTTTAATTAGCCAAGAGTAGTTGTTTTTCAACCAAGAGTAGAACATCTCACCCAAGAGTAGTTATTATTTACCCAAGAGGAGAATTTAATGCGCTAATGAAGAATTTTGTTGCCCAAGAGTAGAATTTGTTATCCAAGAGTAGAATTTCTCACCCAAAAGTAGTTGTTTTTCACCCAAGAGTAGAGATCTTTTAGCAAGATTAGACTTTACTTAGCCAAGAGTAGTTGTTTTTCAACCAAGAGTAGAATATCTCACCCAAGAGTAGTTATTATTCACCCAAGAGCAAAATTCAATGCGCAATTGAAGAATTTTGTTTCCCAAGAGTAGTATTTGTTATCCAAGAGTAGAATTTCTCACCCAAGAGTAGTTGATTTTAACCCAAGAGTAGAGATCTTTTCACAAGATTAGATTTTACATAGCCAACACTAGTTGTTTTTCACCCAAAAGTAGAATCTCTCAGCCAAGAGTACTTATTATTCACCCAAGAGGAGAATTCAATGCATAAATGATGAATATTGTTGCCCAAGAGTTGAATTTCTCACCCAAGAGTAGACTCGCTTACCTAAGAGTAGAAATTCTCACCCAAGAGTAGTTGCTTTTCACCCAAGACTAGAGATCTTTTTGCAAGAGTAGACTTTACTTAGCCAAGAGTAGTTGTTTTTCAACCAAGAGTAGAATATCTCACCCAAGAGTAGTTATCATTCACCCAAGAGGAGAATTCAATGCGCAAATGAAGAATTTTTTGCCCAAGAGTAGAATTTGTTATCCAAGAGTAGAATTTCTCACCCAAGAGTAGTTGTTTCACCCAAGAGTAGAGATCTTTTAGCAAGATTAGACTTTACTTAACCAAGAGTAGTTGTTTTTCAACCAAGAGTAGAATATCTCACCCAAGAGTAGAGATCTTTTAGCAAGAATAGACTTTAATTAGCCAAGAGTAGTTGTTTTTCAACCAAGAGTAGAACATCTCACACAAGAGTAGTTATTATTTACACATGAGGAGAATTTAATGCGCAAATGAAGAATTTTGTTGCCCAAGAGTAGAATTTGTTATCCAAGAGTAGAATTTCTCAGCCAAGAGTAGTTGCTTTTCACCCAAGAGTAGAGATCTTTTTGCAAGAGTAGACTTTACTTAGCCAAGAGTAGTTGTTTTTCAACTAAGAGTAGAATATCCCACCCAAGAGTAGTTATCATTCACACAAGAGGAGAATTCAATGCGCAAATGATGAATATTGTTGCCCAAGAGTAGAATATGTTATCCAAGAGTAGAATTTCTCACCCAAGAGTAGTTGCTTTTCACCCAAGAGTAGAGATCTTTTAGCAAGATTAGACTTTACTTAGCTAAGAGTAGTTGTTTTTCAACCAAGAGTAGAATATCTCACCCAAGAGTAGTTATTATTTACCCAAGAGGAGAATTCATTGAGCAAATGAAGATTTTGGTTGCCAAGAGTTGAATTTCTCACCCCAAGAGTAGACTCGCTTACCTAAGAGTAGAAATTCTCACCCAAGAGTAGTTGCTTTTCACCCAAGAGTAGAGATCTTTTTGCAAGAGTAGACTTTACTTAGCCAAGAGTAGTTGTTTTTCAACCAAGAGTAGAATATCTCACCCAAGAGTAGTTATCATTCACCCAAGAGGAGAATTCAATGCGCAAATGAAGAATTTTGTTGCCCAAGAGTAGAATTTGTTATCCAAGAGTAGAATTTCTCACCCAAGAGTAGTTGTTTCACCCAAGAGTAGAGATCTTTTAGCAAGATTAGACTTTACTTAACCAAGAGTAGTTGTTTTTCAACCAAGAGTAGAATATCTCACCCAAGAGTAGAGATCTTTTAGCAAGAATAGACTTTAATTAGCCAAGAGTAGTTGTTTTTCAACCAAGAGTAGAACATCTCACACAAGAGTAGTTATTATTTACACATGAGGAGAATTTAATGCGCAAATGAAGAATTTTGTTGCCCAAGAGTAGAATTTGTTATCCAAGAGTAGAATTTCTCAACCAAGAGTAGTTGCTTTTCACCCAAGAGTAGAGATCTTTTTGCAAGAGTAGACTTTACTTAGCCAAGAGTAGTTGTTTTTCAACCAAGAGTAGAATATCTCACCCAAGAGTAGTTATCATTCACCCAAGAGGAGAATTCAATGCGCAAATGAAGAATTTTTTGCCCAAGAGTAGAATTTGTTATCCAAGAGTAGAATTTCTCACCCAAGGGTAGTTGCTTTTCACCAAAGAGTAGAGATCTTTTAGCAAGATTAGACTTTACTTAGCCAAGAGTAGTTGTTTTTCAACCAAGAGTAGAATATCTCACCCAAGAGTAGAGATCTTTTAGCAAGAATAGACTTCAATTAGCCAAGAGTAGTTGTTTTTCAACCAAGAGAAGAACATCTCACACAAGAGTAGTTATTATTCACCCAAGAGCAAAATTCAATGCGCAATTGAAGAATTTTGTTTCCCAAGAGTAGAATTTGTTATCTAAGAGTAGAATTTCTCACCCAAGAGTAGTTGATTTTAACCCAGGAGTAGAGATCTTTTCACAAGAGTAGATTTTACATAACCAACACTAGTTGTTTTTCACCCAAGAGTAGAATCTCTCAGCCAAGAGTACTTATTATTCACCCAAGAGGAGAATTCAATGCATAAATGATGAATGTTGTTGCCCAAGAGTTGAATTTCTCACCCAAGAGTAGACTCGCATACCTTAGAGTTGAATTTCTCACCCAAAAGTAGTTGTTTTTCACCCAAGAGTAGAGATCTTTTAGCAAGATTAGACTTTACTTAGCCAAGAGTAGTTGTTTTTCAACCAAGAGTAGAATATCTCACCCAAGAGTAGAGATCTTTTAGCAAGAATAGACTTTAATTAGCCAAGAGTAGTTGTTTTTCAACCAAGAGTAGAACATCTCACCCAAGAGTAGTTATTATTTACCCAAGAGGAGAATTTAATGCGCTAATGAAGAATTTTGTTGCCCAAGAGTAGAATTTGTTATCCAAGAGTAGAATTTCTCACCCAAAAGTAGTTGTTTTTCACCCAAGAGTAGAGATCTTTTAGCAAGATTAGACTTTACTTAGCCAAGAGTAGTTGTTTTTCAACCAAGAGTAGAATATCTCACCCAAGAGTAGTTATTATTCACCCAAGAGCAAAATTCAATGCGCAATTGAAGAATTTTGTTTCCCAAGAGTAGTATTTGTTATCCAAGAGTAGAATTTCTCACCCAAGAGTAGTTGATTTTAACCCAAGAGTAGAGATCTTTTCACAAGATTAGATTTTACATAGCCAACACTAGTTGTTTTTCACCCAAAAGTAGAATCTCTCAGCCAAGAGTACTTATTATTCACCCAAGAGGAGAATTCAATGCATAAATGATGAATATTGTTGCCCAAGAGTTGAATTTCTCACCCAAGAGTAGACTCGCTTACCTAAGAGTAGAAATTCTCACCCAAGAGTAGTTGCTTTTCACCCAAGAGTAGTGATCTTTTTGCAAGAGTAGACTTTACTTAGCCAAGAGTAGTTGTTTTTCAACCAAGAGTAGAATATCTCACCCAAGAGTAGTTATCATTCACCCAAGAGGAGAATTCAATGCGCAAATGAAGAATTTTTTGCCCAAGAGTAGAATTTGTTATCCAAGAGTAGAATTTCTCACCCAAGAGTAGTTGTTTCACCCAAGAGTAGAGATCTTTTAGCAAGATTAGACTTTACTTAACCAAGAGTAGTTGTTTTTCAACCAAGAGTAGAATATCTCACCCAAGAGTAGAGATCTTTTAGCAAGAATAGACTTTAATTAGCCAAGAGTAGTTGTTTTTCAACCAAGAGTAGAACATCTCACACAAGAGTAGTTATTATTTACACATGAGGAGAATTTAATGCGCAAATGAAGAATTTTGTTGCCTAAGAGTACAATTTGTTATCCAAGAGTAGAATTTCTCAGCCAAGAGTAGTTGCTTTTCACCCAAGAGTAGGATCTTTTTGCAAGAGTAGACTTTACTTAGCCAAGAGTAGTTGTTTTTCAACCAAGAGTAGAATATCCCACCCAAGAGTAGTTATCATTCACACAAGAGGAGAATTCAATGCGCAAATGATGAATATTGTTGCCCAAGAGTAGAATATGTTATCCAAGAGTAGAATTTCTCACCCAAGAGTAGTTGCTTTTCACCCAAGAGTAGAGATCTTTTAGCAAGATTAGACTTTACTTAGTTAAGAGTAGTTGTTTTTCAACCAAGAGTAGAATATCTCACCCAAGAGTAGTTATTATTTACCCAAGAGGAGAATTCATTGAGCAAATGAAGATTTTGGTTGCCAAGAGTTGAATTTCTCACCCCAAGAGTAGGCTCGCTTACCTAAGAGTAGAAATTCTCACCCAAGAGTAGTTGCTTTTCACCCAAGAGTAGAGATCTTTTTGCAAGAGTAGACTTTACTTAGCCAAGAGTAGTTGTTTTTCAACCAAGAGTAGAATATCTCACCCAAGAGTAGTTATCATTCACCCAAGAGGAGAATTCAATGCGCAAATGAAGAATTTTGTTGCCCAAGAGTAGAATTTGTTATCCAAGAGTAGAATTTCTCACCCAAGAGTAGTTGTTTCACCCAAGAGTAGAGATCTTTTAGCAAGATTAGACTTTACTTAACCAAGAGTAGTTGTTTTTCAACCAAGAGTAGAATATCTCACCCAAGAGTAGAGATCTTTTAGCAAGAATAGACTTTAATTAGCCAAGAGTAGTTGTTTTTCAACCAAGAGTAGAACATCTCACACAAGAGTAGTTATTATTTACACATGAGGAGAATTTAATGCGCAAATGAAGAATTTTGTTGCCCAAGAGTAGAATTTGTTATCCAAGAGTAGAATTTCTCAACCAAGAGTAGTTGCTTTTCACCCAAGAGTAGAGATCTTTTTGCAAGAGTAGACTTTACTTAGCCAAGAGTAGTTGTTTTTCAACCAAGAGTAGAATATCTCACCCAAGAGTAGTTATCATTCACCCAAGAGGAGAATTCAATGCGCAAATGAAGAATTTTTTGCCCAAGAGTAGAATTTGTTATCCAAGAGTAGAATTTCTCACCCAAGAGTAGTTGTTTCACCCAAGAGTAGAGATCTTTTAGCAAGATTAGACTTTACTTAACCAAGAGTAGTTGTTTTTCAACCAAGAGTAGAATATCTCACCCAAGAGTAGAGATCTTTTAGCAAGAATAGACTTTAATTAGCCAAGAGTAGTTGTTTTTCAACCAAGAGTAGAACATCTCACACAAGAGTAGTTATTATTTACACATGAGGAGAATTTAATGCGCAAATGAAGAATTTTGTTGCCCAAGAGTAGAATTTGTTATCCAAGAGTAGAATTTCTCAGCCAAGAGTAGTTGCTTTTCACCCAAGAGTAGAGATCTTTTTGCAAGAGTAGACTTTACTTAGCCAAGAGTAGTTGTTTTTCAACCAAGAGTAGAATATCTCACCCAAGAGTAGTTATTATTCACCCAAGAGGAGAATTCAATGCGCAAATGAAGAATTTTGTTGCCCAAGAGTAGAATATGTTATCCAAGAGTAGAATTTCTCACCCAAGAGTAGTTGCTTTTCACCCAAGAGTAGAGATCTTTTAGCAAGATTAGACTTTACTTAGCTAAGAGTAGTTGTTTTTCAACCAAGAGTAGAATATCTCACCCAAGAGTAGTTATTATTTACCCAAGAGGAGAATTCATTGAGCAAATGAAGATTTTGGTTGCCAAGAGTAGAATTTGTTATCCAAGAGTAGAATTTCTCACCCAAGAGTAGTTGCTTTTCACCAAAGAGTAGAGATCTTTTAGCAAGATTAGACTTTACTTAGCCAAGAGTAGTTGTTTTTCAACCAAGAGTAGAATATCTCACCCAAGAGTAGAGATCTTTTAGCAAGAATAGACTTTAATTAGCCAAGAGTAGTTGTTTTTCAACCAAGAGTAGAACATCTCACACAAGAGTAGTTATTATTCACCCAAGAGCAAAATTCAATGCGCAATTGAAGAATTTTGTTTCCCAAGAGTAGAATTTGTTATCTAAGAGTAGAATTTCTCACCCAAGAGTTGTTGATTTTAACCCAGGAGTAGAGATATTTTCACAAGAGTAGATTTTACATAGCCAACACTAGTTGTTTTTCACCCAAGAGTAGAATCTCTCAGCCAAGAGTACTTATTATTCACCCAAGAGGAGAATTCAATGCATAAATGATGAATGTTGTTGCCCAAGAGTTGAATTTCTCACCCAAGAGTAGACTCGCTTACCTAAGAGTTGAATTTCTCACCCAAAAGTAGTTGTTTTTCACCCAAGAGTAGAGATCTTTTAGCAAGATTAGACTTTACTTAGCCAAGAGTAGTTGTTTTTCAACCAAGAGTAGAATATCTCACCCAAGAGTAGAGATCTTTTAGCAAGAATAGACTTTAATTAGCCAAGAGTAGTTGTTTTTCAACCAAGAGTAGAACATCTCACCCAAGAGTAGTTATTATTTACCCAAGAGGAGAATTTAATGCGCTAATGAAGAATTTTGTTGCCCAAGAGTAGAATTTGTTATCCAAGAGTAGAATTTCTCACCCAAAAGTAGTTGTTTTTCACCCAAGAGTAGAGATCTTTTAGCAAGATTAGACTTTACTTAGCCAAGAGTAGTTGTTTTTCAACCAAGAGTAGAATATCTCACCCAAGAGTAGTTATTATTCACCCAAGAGCAAAATTCAATGCGCAATTGAAGAATTTTGTTTCCCAAGAGTAGTATTTGTTATCCAAGAGTAGAATTTCTCACCCAAGAGTAGTTGATTTTAACCCAAGAGTAGAGATCTTTTCACAAGATTAGATTTTACATAGCCAACACTAGTTGTTTTTCACCCAAGAGTAGAATCTCTCAGCCAAGAGTACTTATTATTTACCCAAGAGGAGAATTCAATGCATAAATGATGAATATTGTTGCCCAAGAGTTGAATTTCTCACCCAAGAGTAGACTCGCTTACCTAAGAGTAGAAATTCTCACCCAAGAGTAGTTGCTTTTCACCCAAGAGTAGAGATCTTTTTGCAAGAGTAGACTTTACTTAGCTAAGAGTAGTTGTTTTTCAACCAAGAGTAGAATATCTCACCCAAGAGTAGTTATCATTCACCCAAGAGGAGAATTCAATGCGCAAATGAAGAATTTTGTTGCCCAAGAGTAGAATTTGTTATCCAAGAGTAGAATTTCTCACCCAAGAGTACTTGTTTCACCCAAGAGTAGAGATCTTTTAGCAAGATTAGACTTTACTTAACCAAGAGTAGTTGTTTTTCAACCAAGAGTAGAATATCTCACCCAAGAGTAGAGATCTTTTAGCAAGAATAGACTTTAATTAGCCAAGAGTAGTTGTTTTTCAACCAAGAGTAGAACATCTCACACAAGAGTAGTTATTATTTACACATGAGGAGAATTTAATGCGCAAATGAAGAATTTTGTTGCCCAAGAGTAAAATTTGTTATCCAAGAGTAGAATTTCTCAACCAAGAGTAGTTGCTTTTCACCCAAGAGTAGAGATCTTTTTGCAAGAGTAGACTTTACTTAGCCAAGAGTAGTTGTTTTTCAACCAAGAGTAGAATATCCCACCCAAGAGTAGTTATCATTCACCCAAGAGGAGAATTCAATGCGCAAATGAAGAATTTTGTTGCCCAAGAGTAGAATATGTTATCCAAGAGTAGAATTTCTCACCCAAGAGTAGTTGCTTTTCACCCAAGAGTAGAGATCTTTTAGCAAGATTAGACATTACTTAGCTAAGAGTAGTTGTTTTTCAACCAAGAGTAGAATATCTCACCCAAGAGTAGTTATTATTTACCCAAGAGGAGAATTCATTAAGCAAATGAAGATTTTGGTTGCCAAGAGTAGAATTTGTTATCCAAGAGTAGAATTTCTCACCCAAGAGTAGTTGGATTTCACCCAAGAGTAGAGATCTTTTAGCAAGATTAGACTTTACTTAGCCAAGAGTAGTTGTTTTTCAACCAAGAGTAGAATATCTCACCCAAGAGTAGAGATCTTTTAGCAAGAATAGACTTTAATTAGCCAAGAGTAGTTGTTTTTCAACCAAGAGTAGAACATCTCACCCAAGAGTAATTATTATTTACCCAAGAGGAGAATTTAATGCGCTAATGAAGAATTTTGTTGCCTAAGAGTAGAATTTGTTATCCAAGAGTAGAATTTCTAACCCAAAAGTAGTTGTTTTTCACCCAAGAGTAGAGATCTTTTAGCAAGATTAGACTTTACTTAGCCAAGAGTAGTTGTTTTTCAACCAAGAGTAGAATATCTCACCCAAGAATAGTTATTATTCACCCAAGAGCAAAATTCAATGCGCAACTAAAGAATTTTGTTACCCAAGAGTAGAATTTGTTATCCAAGAATAGAATTTCTCACCCAAGAGTAGTTGATTTTAACCCAAGAGTAGAGATCTTTTCACAAGAGTAGATTTTAGATAGCCAACACTAGTTGTTTTTCACCCAAGAGTAGAATCTCTCAGCCAAGAGTACTTATTATTCACCCAAGAGGAGAATTCAATGCATAAATGATGAATATTGTTGCCCAAGAGTTGAATTTCTCACCCAAGAGTAGACTCGCTTACCTAAGAGTAGAAATTCTCACCCAAGAGTAGTTGATTTTCACCCAAGAGTAGAGATCTTTTTGCAAGAGTAGACTTTACTTAGCCAAGAGTAGTTTTTTTTCAACCAAGAGTAGAATACCTCACCCAAGAGTAGTTATCATTCATCCAAGAGGAGAATTCAATGCGCAAATGAAGAATTTTGTTGCCCAAGAGTAGAATTTGTTATCCAAGAGTAGAATTTCTCACCCAAGAGTAGTTGTTTCACCCAAGAGTAGAGATCTTTTAGCAAGATTAGACTTTACTTAGCCAAGAGTAGTTGTTTTTCGACCAAGAGTAGAATATCTCACCCAAGAGTAGAGATCTTTTAGCAAGATTAGACTTTAATTAGCCAAGAGTAGTTGTTTTTCAACCAAGAGTAGAACATCTCACCCAAGAGTAGTTATTATTTACACAAGAAGAGAATTTAATGCGCAAATGAAGAATTTTGTTGCCCAAGAGTAGAATTTGTTATCCAAGAGTAGAATTTCTCACCCAAGAGTAGTTGCTTTTCACCCAAGAGTAGAGATCTTTTAGCAAGATTAGACTTCACTTAGCCAATAGTAGTTGTTTTTCAACCAAGAGTAGAATATCTCACCCAAGAGTAGAGATCTTTTAGCAAGAATAGACTTTAATTAGCCAAGAGTAGTTGTTTTTCAACCAAGAGTAGAACATCTCACACAAAAGTAGTTATTATTTACACAAGAGGAGAATTTAATGCGCAAATGAAGAATTTTGTTGCCCAAGAGTAGAATTTGTTATCCAAGAGTAGAATTTCTCACCCAAGAGTAGTTGCTTTTCTCCCAAGAGTAGAGATCTTTTTGCAAGAGTAGACATTAGTTAGCCAAGAGTAGTTGTTTTTCAACCAAGAGTAGAATATCTCACCCAAGAATAGTTATTATTCACCCAAGAGCAAAATTCAATGCGCAACTAAAGAATTTTGTTACCCAAGAGTAGAATTTGTTATCCAAGAATAGAATTTCTCACCCAAGA
Organism: Tagetes erecta; assembly: GCA_030867185.1. NCBI lineage: Eukaryota > Viridiplantae > Streptophyta > Magnoliopsida > Asterales > Asteraceae > Tagetes > Tagetes erecta. The sequence goes on along the minus strand of CM061492.1, from coordinate 44,618,704 downwards.
GTAGTTGATTTTAACCCAAGAGTAGAGATCTTTTCACAAGAGTAGATTTTAGATAGCCAACACTAGTTGTTTTTCACCCAAGAGTAGAATCTCTCAGCCAAGAGTACTTATTATTCACCCAAGAGGAGAATTCAATGCATAAATGATGAATATTGTTGCCCAAGAGTTGAATTTCTCACCCAAGAGTAGACTCGCTTACCTAAGAGTAGAAATTCTCACCCAAGAGTAGTTGATTTTCACCCAAGAGTAGAGATCTTTTTGCAAGAGTAGACTTTACTTAGCCAAGAGTAGTTTTTTTTCAACCAAGAGTAGAATATCTCACCCAAGAGTAGTTATCATTCATCCAAGAGGAGAATTCAATGCGCAAATGAAGAATTTTGTTGCCCAAGAGTAGAATTTGTTATCCAAGAGTAGAATTTCTCACCCAAGAGTAGTTGTTTCACCCAAGAGTAGAGATCTTTTAGCAAGATTAGACTTTAATTAGCCAAGAGTAGTTGTTTTTCAACCAAGAGTAGAATATCTCACCCAAGAGTAGAGATCTTTTAGCAAGATTAGACTTTAATTAGCCAAGAGTAGTTGTTTTTCAACCAAGAGTAGAACATCTCACCCAAGAGTAGTTATTATTTACACAAGAAGAGAATTTAATGCGCAAATGAAGAATTTTGTTGCCCAAGAGTAGAATTTGTTATCCAAGAGTAGAATTTCTCACCCAAGAGTAGTTTCTTTTCACCCAAGAGTAGAGATCTTTTAGCAAGATTAGACTTCACTTAGCCAATAGTAGTTGTTTTTCAACCAAGAGTAGAATATCTCACCCAAGAGTAGAGATCTTTTAGCAAGAATAGACTTTAATTAGCCAAGATAAGTTGTTTTTCAACCAAGAGTAGAACATCTCACACAAGAGTAGTTATTATTTACACAAGAGGAGAATTTAATGCATATATGAAGAATTTTGTTGCCCAAGAGTAGAATTTGTTATCCAAGAGTAGAATTTCTCACCCAAGAGTAGTTGCTTTTCTCCCAAGAGTAGAGATCTTTTTGCAAGAGTAGACATTAGTTAGCCAAGAGTAGTTGTTTTTCAACCAAGAGTAGAATATCTCACCCAAGAATAGTTATTATTCACCCAAGAGCAAAATTCAATGCGCAACTAAAGAATTTTGTTACCCAAGAGTAGAATTTGTTATCCAAGAATAGAATTTCTCACCCAAGAGTAGTTGATTTTAACCCAAGAGTAGAGATCTTTTCTCAAGAGTAGATTTTAGATAGCCAACACTAGTTGTTTTTTACCCAAGAGTAGAATCTCTTAGCCAAGAGTACTTATTATTTACCCAAGAGGAGAATTCAATGCATAAATGATGAATATTGTTGCCCAAGAGTTGAATTTCTCAAACAAGAGTAGACTCGCTTACCTAAGAGTAGAAATTCTCACCCAAGAGTAGTTGATTTTCACCCAAGAGTAGAGATCTTTTTGCAAGAGTAGACTTTACTTATCCAAGAGTAGTTGTTTTTCAACCAAGAGTAGAATATCTCACCCAAGAGTAATTATCATTCATCCATGAGGAGAATTCAATGCGCAAATGAAGAATTTTGTTGCCCAAGAGTAGAATTTGTTATCCAAGAGTAGAATTTCTCACCCAAGATTAGTTGTTTCACCCAAGAGTAGAGATCTTTTAACAAGATTAGACTTTACTTAGCCAAGAGTAGTTGTTTTTCAACCAAGAGTAGAATATCTCACCCAAGAGTAGAGATCTTTTAGCAAGAATAGACTTTAGTTAGCCAAGAGTAGTTGTTTTTCAACCAAGAGTAGAACATCTCACCCAAGAGTAGTTATTATTTACACAAGAAGAGAATTTAATGCGCAAATGAAGAATTTTGTTGCCCAAGAGTAGAATTTGTTATCCAAGAGTAGAATTTCTCACCCAAGAGTAGTTGCTTTTCACCCAAGAGTAGAGATCTTTTAGCAAGATTAGACTTCACTTAGCCAATAGTAGTTGTTTTTCAACCAAGAGTAGAATATCTCACCCAAGAGTAGAGATCTTTTAGCAAGAATAGACTTTAATTAGCCAAGAGTAGTTGTTTTTCAACCAAGAGTAGAACATCTCACACAAGTGTAGTTATTATTTACACAAGAGGAGAATTTAATGCGCAAATGAAGAATTTTGTTGCCCAAGAGTAGAATTTGTTATCCAAGAGTAGAATTTCTCACCCAAGAGTAGTTGCTTTTCTCCCAAGAGTAGAGATCTTTTTGCAAGAGTGGACATTAGTTAGCCAAGAGTAGTTGTTTTTCAACCAAGAGTAGAATATCCCACCCAAGAGTAGTTATCGTTCACCCAAGAGGAGAATTCAATGCGCAAATGAAGAATTTTTTTGCCAAGAGTAGAATATGTTATCCAAGAGTAAAATTTCTCACCCAAGAGTAGTTGCTTTTTACCCAAGAGTAGAGATCTTTTAGCAAGATTAGACTTTACTTAGCTAAGAGTAGTTGTTTTTCAACCAAGAGTAGAATATCTCACTCAAGAGTAGTTATTATTTACCCAAGAGGAGAATTCATTGAGCAAATGAAGATTTTTGTTGCCAAGAGTAGAATTTGTTATCCAAGAGTAGAATTTCTCACCCAAGGGTAGTTGCTTTTCACCCAAGAGTAGAGATCTTTTAGCAAGATTAGACTTTACTTAGCCAAGAGTAGTTGTTTTTCAACCAAGAGTAGAATATCTCACCCAAGAGTAGAGATCTTTTAGCAAGAATAGACTTTAATTAGCCAAGAGTAGTTGTTTTTCAACCAAAAGTAGAACATCTCACCCAAGAGTAGTTATTATTTACCCAAGAGGAGAATTTAATGCGCTAATGAAGAATTTTGTTGCCCAAGAGTAGAATTTGTTATCCAAGAGTAGAATTTCTCACCCAAGAGTAGTTGCTTTTCTCCTAAGAGTAGAGATCTTTTTGCAAGAGTAGACATTAGTTAGCCAAGAGTAGTTGTTTTTCAACCAAGAGTAGAATATCCCACCCAAGAGTAGTTATCGTTCACCCAAGAGGAGAATTCAATGCGCAAATGAAGAATTTTGTTGCCAAGAGTAGAATATGTTATAAAAGAGTAGAATTTCTCACCCAAGATTAGTTGCTTTTTACCCAAGAGTAGACATCTTTTAGCAAGATTAGACTTTACTTAGCTAAGAGTAGTTGTTTTTCAACCAAGAGTAGAATATCTCACTCAAGAGTAGTTATTATTTACCCAAGAGGAGAATTCATTGAGCAAATGAAGATTTTTGTTGCCAAGAGTAGAATTTGTTATCCAAGAGTAGAATTTCTCACCCAAGGGTAGTTGCTTTTCACCCAAGAGTAGAGATCTTTTAGCAAGATTAGACTTTACTTAGCCAAGAGTAGTTGTTTTTCAACCAAGAGTAGAATATCTCACCCAAGAGTAGAGATCTTTTAGCAAGAATAGACTTTAATTAGCCAAGAGTAGTTGTTTTTCAACCAAGAGTAGAACATCTCACCCAAGAGTAGTTATTATTTACCCAAGAGGAGAATTTAATGCGCTAATGAAGAATTTTGTTGCCCTAGAGTAGAATTTGTTATCCAAGAGTAGAATTTCTCACCCAAAAGTAGTTATTTTTCACCCAAGAGTAGAGATCTTTTAGCAAGATTAGACTTTACTTAGAAAAGAGTAGTTGTTTTTCAACCAAGAGTAGAATATCTCACCCAAGAGTAGAGATCTTTTAGCAAGAATAGACTTTAATTAACCAAGAGTAGTTGTTTTTCAACCAAGAGTAGAACATCTCACACAAGAGTAGTTATTATTTAAACAAGAGGAGAATTTAATGCTTAAATGAAGAATTTTGTTGCCCAAGAGTAGAATTTGTTATCCAAGAGTAGAATTTTTCACCCAAGAGTAGTTGCTTTTCACCCATGAGTAGAGATCTTTTTGCAAGAGTAGACTTTACTTAGCCAAGAGTAGTTGTTTTTCAACCAAGAGTAGAATATCCCACCCAAGAGTAGTTATCATTCACCCAAGAGGAGAATTCAATGCGCAAATGAAGAATTTTGTTGCCCAAGAGTAGAATATGTTATCCAAGAGTAGAATTTCTCACCCAAGAGTAGTTGCTTTTCACCTAAGAGTAGAGATTGTTTAGCAAGATTAGACTTTACTTAGCTAAGAGTAGTTGTTTTTCAACCAAGAGTAGAATATCTCACCCAAGAGTAGTTATTATTTACCCAAGAGGAGAATTCATTGAGCAAATGAAGATTTGTGTTGCCAAGAGTAGAATTTGTTATCCAAGAGTAGAATTTCTCACCCAAGAGTAGTTGCTTTTCACCCAAGAGTAGAGATCTTTTAGCAAGATTAGACTTTACTTAGCTAAGAGTAGTTGTTTTTCAACCAAGAGTAGAATATCTCACCTAAGAGTAGAGATCTTTTAGCAAGAATAGACTTTAATTAGCCAAGAGTAGTTGTTTTTCAACCAAGAGTAGAACATCTCACCCAAGAGTAGTTATTATTTACCCAAGAGGAGAATTCAATGCGCAAATGAAGAATTTTGTTGCCCAAGAGTAGAATATGTTATCCAAGAGTAGAATGTCTCACCTAAGAGTAGTTGCTTTTCACCCAAGAGTAGAGATCTTTTAGCAAGATTAGACTTTACTTAGCCAATAGTAGTTGTTTTTCAACCAAGAGTAGAATATCTCACCCAAGAGTAGAGATCTTTTAGCAAGAATAGACTTTAACTAGCCAAGAGTAGTTGTTTTTTAACCAAGAGTAGAACATCTCACACAAGAGTAGTTATTAATTACACAAGAGGAGAATTTAATGCGCAAATGAAGAATTTTTTTGCCCAAGAGTAGAATTTGTTATCCAAGAGTAGAATTTCTCACCCAAGAGTAGTTGCTTTTTACCCAAGAGAAGAGATCTTTTTGCAAGAGTAGACTTTACTTAGCCAAGAGTAGTTGTTTTTCAACCAAGAGTAGAATATCCCACCCAAGAGTAGTTATCATTCACCCAAGAGGAGAATTCAATGCGCAAATGAAGAATTTTGTTGCCCAAGAGTAGAATATGTTATCCAAGAGTAGAATTTCTCACCCAAGAGTAGTTGCTTTTCACCCAAGAGTAGAGATCGTTTAGCAAGATTAGACTTTACTTAGCTAAGAGTAGTTGTTTTTCAACCAAGAGTAGAATATCTCACCCAAGAGTAGTTATTATTTACCCAAGAGGAGAATTCATTGAGCAAATGAAGATTTGTGTTGCCAAGAGTAGAATTTGTTATCCAAGAGTAGAATTTCTCACCCAAGAGTAGTTGCTTTTCACCCAAGAGTAGAGATCTTTTAGCAAGATTAGACTTTACTTAGCTAAGAGTAGTTGTTTTTCAACCAAGAGTAGAATATCTCACCTAAGAGTAGAGATCTTTTAGCAAGAATAGACTTTAATTAGCCAAGAGTAGTTGTTTTTCAACCAAGAGTAGAACATCTCACCCAAGAGTAGTTATTATTTACCCAAGAGGAGAATTCAATGCGCAAATGAAGAATTTTGTTGCCCAAGAGTAGAATATGTTATCCAAGAGTTGAATGTCTCACCTAAGAGTAGTTGCTTTTCACCCAAGAGTAGAGATCTTTTAGCAAGATTAGACTTTACTTAGCTAAGAGTAGTTGTTTTTCAACCAAGAGTAGAACATCTCACACAAGATTAGTTATTATTTACACAAGAGGAGAATTTAATGCGTAAATGAAGAATTTTGTTGCCCAAGAGTAGAATTTGTTATCCAAGTGTAGAATTTCTCACCCAAGAATAGTTGGTTTTCACCCAAGAGTCGACATCTTTTTGCAAGAGTAGACTTTACTTAGCCAAGAGTAGTTGTTTTTCAACCAAGAGTAGAATATCCCACCCAAGAGTAGTTATTATTCACCCAAGAGGAGAATTCAATGCGCAAATGAAGAATTTTGTTGCCCAAGAGTAGAATATGTTATCCAAGAGTAGAATGTCTCACCTAAGAGTAGTTGCTTTTCACCCAAGAGTAGAGATCTTTTAGCAAGATTAGACTTTACTTAGCTAAGAGTAGTTGTTTTTCAACCAAGAGTAGAATATCTCACCCAAGAGTAGTTATTATTTACCCAAGAGGAGAATTCATTGAGCAAATGAAGATTTTTGTTGCCAAGAGTAAAATTTGTTATCCAAGTGTAGAATTTCTCACCCATGAGTAGTTGCTTTTCACCCAAGAGTAGAGATCTTTTAGCAAGATTAGACTTTACTTAGCCAAGAGTAGTTGTTTTTCAACCAAGAGTAGAATATCTCACCCAAGATTAGTTATTATTCACCTAAGAGCAAAATTCAATGCGCAATTGAAGAATTTTGTTTCCCAAGAGTAGAATTTGTTATCCAAGAGTAGAATTTCTCACCCAAGAGTAGTTGATTTAACCCAAGAGTAGAGATCTTTTCACAAGAGTAGATTTTACATAACCAACACTAGTTTTTTTCACCCAAGAGTAGAATCTCTCAGCCAAGAGTACTTTGTATTCACCCAAGAGGAGAATTCAATGCATAAATGATGAATATTGTTGCCCAAGAGTTGAATTTCTCACCCAAGAGTAGACTCGCTTACCTAAGAGTAGAATTTCTCACCCAAGAGTAGTTGCTTTTCACCCAAGAGTAGAGATCTTTTTGCAAGAGTAGACTTTACTTAGCCAAGAGTAGTTGTTTTTCAACCAAGAGTAGAATATCTCACCCAAGAGTAGTTATCATTCACCCAAGAGGAGAATTCAATGCGCAAATGAAGAATTTTGTTGCCCAAGAGTAGAATTTGTTATCCAAGAGTAGAATTTCTCACCCAAGAGTATTTGTTTCACCCAAGAGTAGAGATCTTTTAGCAAGATTAGACTTTACTTAGCCCAGAGTAGTTGTTTTTCAACCAAGAGTAGAATATCTCACCCAAGAGTAGAGATCTTTTAGCAAGATTAGACTTTAATTAGCCAGGAGTAGTTGTTTTCCAACCAAGAGTAGAACATCTCACCCAAGAGTAGTTATTATTTACCCAAGAGGAGAATTTAATGCGCAAATGAAGAATTTTGTTGCCCAAGAGTAGAATTTGTTATCCAAGAGTAGAATTTCTCACCCAAGAGTAGTTGCTTTTCCCCCAAGAGTAGAGACCTTTTAGCAAGATTAGACTTTAATTAGCCAAGAGTAGTTGTTTTTCAACCAAGAGTAAAACATATCACCCAAGAGTAGTTATTATTTACACAAGAGGAGAATTTAATGCGCAAATGAAGAATTTTGTTGCCGAAGAGTAGAATTTGTTATCCAAGAGTAGAATTTCTCACCCAAGAGTAGTTGGTTTTCACCCAAGAGTCGACATCTTTTTGCAAGAGTAGACTTTACTTAGCCAAGAGTAGTTGTTTTTCAACCAAGAGTAGAATATCCCACCCAAGAGTAGTTATCATTCACCCAAGAGGAGAATTCAATGCGCAAATGAAGATTTTTGTTGCCCAAGAGTAGAATATGTTATCCAAGAGTAGAATTTCTCACCTAAGAGTAGTTGCTTTTCACCCAAGAGTAGAGATCTTTTAGCAAGATTAGACTTTACTTAGCTAAGAGTAGTTGTTTTTCAACAAAGAGTAGAATATCTCACCCAAGAGTAGTTATTATTTACCCAAGAGGAGAATTCATTGAGCAAATGAAGATTTTTGTTGCCAAGAGTAAAATTTGTTATCCAAGAGTAGAATTTCTCACCCATGAGTAGTTGCTTTTCACCCAAGAGTAGAGATCTTTTAGAAAGATTAGACTTTACTTAGCCAAGAGTAGTTGTTTTTCAACCAAGAGTAGAATATCTCACCCAAGAGTAGAGATCTTTTAGCAAGAATAGACTTTAATTAGCCAGGAGTAGTTGTTTTCCAACCAAGAGTAGAACATCTCACCCAAGAGTAGTTATTATTTACCCAAGAGGAGAATTTAATGCGCTAATGAAGAATTTTGTTGCCCAAGAGTAGAATTTGTTATCCAAGAGTAGAATTTCTCACCCAAAAGTAGTTGTTTTTCACCCAAGAGTAGAGATCTTTTAGCAAGATTATACTTTACTTAGCCAAGAGTAGTTGTTTTTCAACCAAGAGTAGAATATCTCAACCAAGAGTAGTTATTATTCACCCAAGAGGAGAATTCAATGCGCAAATGAAGAATTTTGTTGCCCACGAGTAGAATTTGTTATCCAAGAGTAAAATTTCTTACCCAAGAGTAGTTGTTTCACCCAAGGGTAGAGATCTTTTAGCAAGATTAGACTTTACTTAGCCAAGAGTAGTTGTTTTTCAACCAAGAGTAAAATATCTCTCCCAAGAGTAGAGATCTTTTAGCAAGATTAGACTTTAATTAGCCAAGAGTAGCTGTTTTTCAACCAAGAGTAGAACATCTCACACAAGATTAGTTATTATTTACACAAGAGGAGAATTTAATGCGTAAATGAAGAATTTTGTTGCCCAAGAGTAGAATTTGTTATCCAAGAGTAGAATTTCTCACCCAAGAGTAGTTGGTTTTCACCCAAGAGTCGACATCTTTTTGCAAGAGTAGACTTTACTTAGCCAAGAGTAGTTGTTTTTCAACCAAGAGTAGAATATCCCACCCAAGAGTAGTTATCATTCACCCAAGAGGAGAATTCAATGTGCAAATGAAGAATTTTGTTGCCCAAGAGTAGAATATGTTATCCAAGAGTAGAATTTCTCACCTAAGAGTAGTTACTTTTCACCCAAGAGTAGAGATCTTTTAGCAAGATTAGACTTTACTTAGCTAAGAGTAGTTGTTTTTCAACCAAGAGTAGAATATCTCACCCAAGAGTAGTTATTATTTACCCAAGAGGAGAATTCATTGAGCAAAGGAAGATTTTTGTTACCAAGAGTAAAATTTGTTATCCAAGAGTAGAATTTCTCACCCATGAGTAGTTGCTTTTCACCCAAGAGTAGAGATCTTTTAGCAAGATTAGACTTTACTTAGCCAAGAGTAGTTGTTTTTCAACCAAGAGTAGAATATCTCACCCAAGAGTAGAGATCTTTTAGCAAGAATAGACTTTAATTAGCCAGGAGTAGTTGTTTTCCAACCAAGAGTATAACATCTCACCCAAGAGTAGTTATTATTTACCGAAGAGGAGAATTTAATGCGCTAATGAAGAATTTTGTTGCCCAAGAGTAGAATTTGTTATCCAAGAGTAGAATTTCTCACCCAAAAGTAGTTGTTTTTCACCCAAGAGTAGAGATCTTTTAGCAAGATTAGACTTTACTTAGCCAAGAGTAGTTGTTTTTCAACCAAGAGTAGAATATCTCACCCAAGAGTAGTTATTATTCACCCAAGAGCAAAATTCAATGCGCAATTGAAGAATTTTGTTTCCCAAGAGTAGAATTTGTTATCCAAGAGTAGAATTTCTCACCCAAGAGTAGTTGATTTAACCCAAGAGTAGAGATCTTTTCACAAAAGTAGATTTTACATAGCCAACACTAGTTGTTTTTCACCCAAGAGTTGAATCTCTCTGCCAAGAGTACTTTGTATTCACCCAAGAGGAGAGTTCAATGCATAAATGATGAATATTGTTGCCCAAGAGTTGAATTTCTCACCCAAGAGTAGACTCGCTTACCTAAGAGTAGAATTTCTCACCCAAGAGTAGTTGCTTTTCACCCAAGAGTAGAGATCTTTTTGCAAGAGTAGACTTTACTTACCCAAGAATAGTTGTTTTTCAACCAAGAGCAGAATATCTCACCCAAGAGTAGTTATCATTCACCCAAGAGGAGAATTCAATGCGCAAATGAAGAATTTTGTTGCCCAAGAGTAGAATTTGTTATCCAAGAGTAAAATTTCTCACCCAAGAGTAGTTGTTTCACCCAAGAGTAGAGATCTTTTAGCAAGATTAGACTTTACTTAGCCAAGAGTAGTTGTTTTTCAACCAAGAGTAGAATATCTCACCCAAGAGTAGAGATCTTTTAGCAAGATTAGACTTTAATTAGCCAAGAGTAGTTGTTTTTCAACCAAGAGTAGAACATCTCACCCAATAGTAGTTATTATTTACACAAGAGGAGAATTTAATGCGCAAATGAAGAATTTAGTTGCCCAAGAGTAGAATTTGTTATCCAAGAGTAGAATTTCTCACCCAAGAGTAGTTGCTTTTCACCCAAGAGTAGAGATCTTTTAGCAAGAATAGACTTTAATTAGCCAAGAGTAGTTGTTTTTCAACCAAGAGTAGAACATCTCACACAAGAGTAGTCATTATTTACACAAGAGAAGAATTTAATGCGCAAATGAAGAATTTTGTTGCCCAAGAGTAGAATTTGTTATCCAAGAGTAGAATTTCTCACCCAAGAGTAGTTGGTTTTCACCCAAGAGTAGAGATCTTTTTGCAAGAGTAGACTCTAATTAGCCAAGAGTAGTTGTTTTTCAACCAAGAGTAGAATATCCCACCCAAGAGTATTTATCATTCACCCAAGAGGAGAATTCAATGCGCAAATGAAGAATTTTGTTGCCCAAGAGTAGAATATGTTATCCAAGAGTAGAATTTCTCACCCAAGAGTAGTTGCTTTTCACCCAAGAGTAGAGGTCTTTTAGCAAGATTAGACTTTACTTAGCCAAGAGTAGTTGTTTTTCAACCAAGAGTAGAATATCTCACCCAAGAGTAGAGATCTTTTCGCAAGAATAGACTTTAATTAGCCAAGAGTAGTTGTTTTTCAACCAAGAGTAGAACATCTCACCCAAGAGTAGTTATTATTTACCCAAGAGGAGAATTTAATTCGTAAATGAAGAATTTTGTTGCCCAAGAGTAGAATTTGTTATCCAAGAGTAGAATTTCTCACCCAAGAGTAGTTGTTTTTCATCCAAGAGTAGAGATCTTTTAGCAAGATTAGACTTTACTTAGCCAAGAGTAGTTGTTTTTCAACCAAGAGTATAATATCTCACCCAAGAGTAGTTATAATTCACCCAAGAGCAAAATTCAATGCGCAATTGAAGAATTTTGTTTCCCAAGAGTAGAATTTGTTATCCAAGAGTAGAATTTCTCACCCAAGAGTAGTTGATTTAACCCAAGAGTAGAGATCTTTTCACAAGAGTAGATTTTACATAGCCAACACTAGTTGTTTTTCACCCAAGAGTAGAATCTCTCAGCCAAGAGTACTTTGTATTCACCCAAGAGGAGAGTTCAATGCATAAATGATGAATATTGTTGCCCAAGAGTTGAATTTCTCACCCAAGAGTAGACTCGCTTACCTAAGAGTAGAATTTCTCACCCAAGAGTAGTTGCTTTTCACCCAAGAGTAGAGATCTTTTTGCAAGAGTAGACTTTACTTACCCAAGAATAGTTGTTTTTCAACCAAGAGCAGAATATCTCACCCAAGAGTAGTTATCATTCACCCAAGAGGAGAATTCAATGCGCAAATGAAGAATTTTGTTGCCCAAGAGTAGAATTTGTTATCCAAGAGTAAAATTTCTCACCCAAGAGTAGTTGTTTCACCCAAGAGTAGAGATCTTTTAGCAAGATTAGACTTTACTTAGCCAAGAGTAGTTGTTTTTCAACCAAGAGTAGAATATCTCACCCAAGAGTAGAGATCTTTTAGCAAGATTAGACTTTAATTAGCCAAGAGTAGTTGTTTTTCAACCAAGAGTAGAACATCTCACCCAATAGTAGTTATTATTTACACAAGAGGAGAATTTAATGCGCAAATGAAGAATTTAGTTGCCCAAGAGTAGAATTTGTTATCCAAGAGTAGAATTTCTCACCCAAGAGTAGTTGCTTTTCACCCAAGAGTAGAGATCTTTTAGCAAGAATAGACTTTAATTAGCCAAGAGTAGTTGTTTTTCACCCAAGAGTACTTATTATTCACCCAAGAGGAGAATTCAATGCATAAATGATGAATATTGTTACCCAAAAGTTGAATTTCTCACCCCAAGAGTAGACTCGCTTACCTAAGATTAGAATTTCTCACCCAAGAGTAGTTGCTTTTCACCCAAGAGTAGAGATCTTTTTGCAAGAGTAGACTTTACTTAGCCAAGAGTAGTTGTTTTTCAACCAAGAGTAGAATATCTCACCCAAGAGTAGTTATCATTCACCCAAGAGGAGAATTCAATGCGCAAATGAATAATTTTGTTGCCCAAGAGTAGTTATCATTCACCCAAGAGGAGAATTCAATGTGCAAATGAAGAATTTTGTTGCCCAAGAGTAGAATTTGTTATCCAAAGGTAGAATTTCTCACCCAAGAGTAGTTGTCTCACCGAAGAGTAGAGATCTTTTAGCAAGATTAGACTTTACTTAGCCAAGAGTAGTTGTTTTTCAACCATGAGTAGAATATCTCACCCAAGAGTAGTTATTATTCACCAAAGAGCAAAATTCAATGCGCAATTGAAGAATTTTGTTTCCCAAGAGTATAATTTGTTATCCAAGAGTAGAATTTCTCACCCAAGATTAGTTGATTTTAACCCAAGAGTAAAGATCTTTTCACAAGAGTAGATTTTACATAGCTAACACTAGTTGTTTTTCACCCAAGAGTAGAATCTTTCAGCCAAGAGTACTTATTATTCACCCAAGAGGAGAATTCAATGCATAAATGATGAATTTTGTTGCCCAAGAGTTGAATTTCACACCCAAGAGTAGACTCGCTTACCTAAGAGTAGAATTTCTCACCCAAGAGTAGTTGCTTTTCACCCAAGAGTAGAGATCTTTTAGCAAGATTAGACTTTACTTAGCCAATAGTAGTTGTTTTTCAACCAAGAGTAGAATATCTCACCCAAGAGTAGAGATCTTTTAGCAAGAATAGACTTTAATTAGCCAAGAGTAGTTGTTTGTCAACCAAGAGTAGAACATCTCACCCAAGAGTAGTTATTATTTACCCAAGAGGAGAATTTAATGCGCAAATGAAGAAATTTGTTGCCCAAGAGTAGAATTTGTTATCCAAGAGTAGAATTTCTCACCCAAGAGTAGCTGTTTTTCACCCAAGAGTAGAGATCTTTTAGCAAGATTAGACTTTAATTAGCCAAGAGTAGGTGTTTTTCAACCAAGAGTAGAACATCTCACCCAAGAGGAGTTATTATTTACATAAGAGGAGAATTTAATGCGCAAATGAAGAATTTTGTTGCCCAAGAGTAGAATTTGTTATCCAAGAGTAGAACTTCTCACCCAAGAGTAGTTGTTTTTCACCCAAGAGTAGAGATCTTTTAGCAAGATTAGACTTTACTTAGCCAATAGTAGTTGTTTTTCAACCAAGAGTAGAATATCTCACCCAAGAGTAGGGATCTTTTAGCAAGAATAGACTTTAATTAGCCAAGAGTAGTTGTTTTTCAACCAAGCGTGGAACATCTCACACAAGAGTAGTTATTATTTACACAAGAGGAGAATTTAATGCGCTAATGAAGAATTTTGTAGCCCAAGAGTAGAATTTGTTATCCAAGACTAAAATTTCTCACCCAAGAGTAGTTGCTTTTCACCCAAGAGTAGAGATCTTTTAGCAAGAATAGACTTTAATTAGCCAAGAGTAGTTGTTTTTCAACCTAGAGTAGAACATCTCTCCCAAGAGTAGTTATTATTCACCCAAGAGCAAAATTCAATGCGCAATTGAAGAATTTTGTTTCCCAAGAGTAGATTTTGTTATCCAAGAGTAGAATTTCTCACCCAAGAGTAGTTGATTTTAACCCAAGAGTAGAGAGCTTTTCACAAGAGTAGATTTTACATAGCCAACACTAGTTGTTTTTCACCCAAGAGTAGAATCTCTCAGCCAAGAGTACTTATTATTCACCCAAGAGGAGAATTCAATGCATAAATGATGAATATTGTTGCCCAAGAGTTGAATTTCTCACTCAAGAGTAGACTCGCTTACCTAAGAGTTGAATTTCTCACCCAAGAGTAGTTGATTTTCACCCAAGAGTAGAGATCTTTTTGCAAGAGTAGACTTTACTTAGCCAAGAGTAGTTGTTCTTCAACAAAGAGTAGAATATCTCACCCAAGAGTAGTTATCATTCACCCAAGAGGAGAATTCAATGCGCAAATGAAGAATTTTGTTGCCCAAGAGTAGAATTTTTTATCCAAGAATGGAATTTCTCACCCAAGAGTAGTTGTTTCACCCAAGAGTAGAGATCTTTTAGCAAGATTAGACTTTACTTAGCCAAGAGTAGTTGTTTTTCAACCATGAGTAGAATATCTCACCCAAGAGTAGTTATTATTCACCCAAGAGCAAAATTCAATGCGCAATTGAAGAATTTTGTTTCCCAAGTGTATAATTTGTTATCCAAGAGTAGAATTTCTCACCCAAGAGTAGTTGATTTTAACCCAAGAGTAGAGATCTTTTCACAAGAGTAGATTTTACATAGCCAACACTAGTTGTTTTTCACCCAAGAATAGAATCTCTCAGCCAAGAGTACTTATTATTCACCCAAGAGGAGAATTCAATGCATAAATGATGAATATTGTTGCCCAAGAGTTGATTTTCTCACTCAAGAGTAGACTCGCTTACCTAAGAGTTGAATTTCTCACCCAAGAGTAGTTGATTTTCACCCAGGAGTAGAGATCTTTTAGCAAGATTAGACTTTACTTAGCCAATAGTAGTTGTTTTTCAACCAAGAGTAGAATATCTCACCCAAGAGTAGAGATCTTTTAGCAAGAATAGACTTTAATTAGCCAAGAGTAGTTGTTTGTCAACCAAGAGTAGAACATCTCACCCAAGAGTAGTTCTTATTTACCCAAGAGGAGAATTTAATGCGCAAATGAAGAATTTTGTTGCCCAAGAGTAGAATTTGTTATCCAAGAGTAGAATTTCTCACCCAAGAGTAGTTGTTTTTCACCCAAGAGTAGAGATCTTTTAGCAAGATTAGACTTTAATTAGCCAAGAGTAGGTGTTTTTCAACCAAGAGTAGAACATCTCACCCAAGAGTAGTTATTATTTACATAAGAGGAGAATTTAATGCGCAAATGAAGAATTTTGTTGCCCAAGAGTAGAATTTGTTATCCAAGAGTAGAACTTCTCACCCAAGAGTAGTTGTTTTTCACCCAAGAGTAGAGATCTTTTAGCAAGATTAGACTTTACTTAGCCAATAGTAGTTGTTTTTCAACCAAGAGTAGAATATCTCACCCAAGAGTAGAGATCTTTTAGCAAGAATAGACTTTAATTAGCCAAGAGTAGTTGTTTTTCAACCAAGCGTAGAACATGTCACACAAGAGTAGTTATTATTTACACAAGAGGAGAATTTAATGCGCTAATGAAGAATTTTGTTGCCCAAGAGTAGAATTTGTTATCCAAGACTAGAATTTCTCACCCAAGAGTAGTTGCTTTTCACCCAAGAGTAGAGATCTTTTAGCAAGAATAGACTTTAATTAGCCAAGAGTAGTTGTTTTTCAACCTAGAGTAGAACATCTCTCCCAAGAGTAATTATTATTCACCCAAGAGCAAAATTCAATGCGCAATTGAAGAATTTTGTTTCCCAAGAGTAGATTTTGTTATCCAAGAGTAGAATTTCTCACCCAAGAGTAGTTGATTTTAACCCAAGAGTAGAGAGCTTTTCACAAGAGTTGGTTTTTCATAGCCAACACTAGTTGTTTTTCACCCAAGAGTAGAATCTCTCAGCCAAGAGTACTTATTATTCACCCAAGAGGAGAATTCAAAGCATAAATGATGAATATTGTTGCCCAAGAGTTTAATTTCTCAACCAAGAGTAGACTCGCTTACCTAAGAGTAGAATTTCTCACCCAAGAGTAGTTGATTTTCACCCAAGAGTAGAGATCTATTTGCAAGAGTAGACTTTACTTAGCCAAGAGTAGTTGTTTTTCAACCAAGAGTAGAATATCTCACCCAAGAGTAGTTATCATTCACCCAAGAGGAGAATTCAATGCGCAAATGAAGAATTTTGTTGCCCAAGAGTAGAATTTTTTATCCAAGAATAGAATTTCTCACCCAAGAGTAGTTGTTTCACCCAAGAGTAGAGATCTTTTAGCAAGATTAGACTTTACTTAGCCAAGAGTAGTTGTTTTTCAACCAAGAGTAGAATATCTCACCCAAGAGTAGAGATCTTTTAGCAAGATTAGACTTTAATTAGCCAAGAGTAGTTGTTTTTCAACCAAGAGTAGAACATCTCACCCAAGAGTAGTTATTATTTACATAAGAGGAGAATTTAATGCGCAAATGAAGAATTTTGTTGCCCAAGAGTAGAATTTGTTACAAGAGTAGAATTTCTCACCCAAGAGTAGTTGCTTTTCACCCAAGAGTAGAGATCTTTTAGCAAGATTAGACTTTACTTAGCCAATAGTAGTTGTTTTTCAACCAAGAGTAGAATATCTCACCCAAGAGTAGAGATCTTTTAGCAAGAATAGACTTTAATTAGCCAAGAGTAGTTGTTTTTCAACCAAAAGTAGAACATCTCACACAATAGTAGTTATTATTTACACAAGAGGAGAATTTAATGCGCAAATAAAGAATTTGTTGCCCAAGAGTAGAATTTGTTTTCCAAGAGTAGAATTTCTCACCCAAGAGTAGTTGATTTTAACCCAAGAGTAGAGATCTTTTCACAAGAGTAGATTTTACATAGCCAACACTAGTTGTTTTTCACCCAAGAGTACTTATTATTCACCCAAGAGGAGAATTCAATGCATAAATGATGAATATTGTTACCCAAGAGTTGAATTTCTCACCCCTAGAGTAGACTCGCTTACCTAAGATTAGAATTTCTCACCCAAGAGTAGTTGCTTTTCACCCAAGAGTAGAGATCTTTTTGCAAGAGTAGACTTTACTTAGCCAAGAGTAGTTGTTTTTCAATCAAGAGTAGAATATCTCACCCAAGAGTAGTTATCATTCACCCAAGAGGAGAATTCAATGCGCAAATGAATAATTTTGTTGCCCAAGAGTAGTTATCATTCACCCAAGAGGAGAATTCAATGTGCAAATGAAGAATTTTGTTGCCCAAGAGTAGAATTTGTTATCCAAAGGTAGAATTTCTCACCCAAGAGTAGTTGTTTCACCGAAGAGTAGAGATCTTTTAGCAAGATTAGACTTTACTTAGCCAAGAGTAGTTGTTTTTCAACCATGAGTAGAATATCTCACCCAAGAGTAGTTATTATTCACCAAAGAGCAAAATTCAATGCGCAATTGAAGAATTTTGTTTCCCAAGAGTATAATTTGTTATCCAAGAGTAGAATTTCTCACCCAAGATTAGTTGATTTTAACCCAAGAGTAAAGATCTTTTCACAAGAGTAGATTTTACATAGCTAACACTAGTTGTTTTTCACCCAAGAGTAGACTCTTTCAGCCAAGAGTACTTATTATTCACCCAAGAGGAGAATTCAATGCATAAATGATGAATTTTGTTGCCTAAGAGTTGAATTTCACACCCAACAAAGCTATCCTAATAGCCCATTTGCACCAATCCTCTCATCCACCCCATATGAGGAGCCCATATCCATACTACAGCCCAGTCTTTCACTAACATCGGCCCAGACACCACTACTAATGTTATGTATTAAGCAGCAATCCAGCCACTCTATATTATCAAAGTAATATTCTGATCCTATTTCCTTCATAACAGACAATTGACTTTTTAAAGTCAACTCCTGTTTATTCATAAGCCCATTCATCATTAAAATCTTCATAATTACCCACTTGATAGTCAGCATCCTTTTTTTTAATATCTTCAACCCTTCAAACCCATCCACTCCATAATTAATCCATGATTTTAAAACATCATCCACCAAAAATCCATCCAGTTGACTTTGAAAAGTCAACTGCAGCTCAAACATATTAGATTTCTTCCTTGAACCTTCAAAGTGACAATGCCATTCCAAAATTCTTAAACTCATGAAGATTTCAACTCTGACTTCCACACTAGGTGAGTTCTTCAAAGTAAAAATCCCATGTCTTGACCATAACAATAACCAAATCAAGCATATCCAAACACCCATTTCAATCCAAAACATTTTAGCTAACCAAAAAACCTCCATACCATGATCATACCTAATCAGGTTCAATAATTGCCATCCCCATGTACCAATGTATTTATCAACATTTTGACTTTGAAGAGTCAACAGCCATTTTCTAAGCTTCAGCAGAATCTGATCCTGCACTTTCTTCCTTAACATATTCTTTATACTCACATGATCAGCATACATCCCACAGTCATATAGTAACCTGCACAATCCATTCATTACATTCCAAAACCACCCAGCCCAAGTAGCAACCATCCAAACATAAGACACAAACAGAAAGAAAGGCTTGAAAAAGCAGATATCAAATGAAAGGGGTTGGGATTGGGCACACCAAAAAGCATTTATGCCTAAAGACCTACACAAATAATTAAACGGATTAGTGTGCCACACCTTCCTTATCACTCCAAGTGTGCTATCAACTCCTGATAGACTTTCTTTCCTATACCACCAATACAAGCACAGAAGGGTCCTATAGGCTATTGTTGCAGCACTATATAGGACCTCAAGACCAATCTGAAATTTCCTAATCATTTTAAAAAACACAAAAATATCACACTTAGACTTTTTGACTCCAAATCTAAGATAAGTGTTTAAGA
Source organism: Tagetes erecta (assembly GCA_030867185.1). Classification (NCBI taxonomy): domain Eukaryota; kingdom Viridiplantae; phylum Streptophyta; class Magnoliopsida; order Asterales; family Asteraceae; genus Tagetes; species Tagetes erecta. Next base: position 44,600,217 of record CM061492.1, on the reverse strand, counting down.
GCACTACCAACCACTCACTTTCACACCCTCCCCAAACCAAGCAGATAACCACCCAATAACAAGACTCAACAAGATACATGAAAGGCTCAGAGATAATAAAGACACAGAACAGGGTTTGTGACCACTAGTTAGCTATTTTGCCTAAGAATCTAAGAAAATATGTAAATGGACTGGTGGTCAACATTCTCCTTATAACTCCTAGTTGTATACCATCCCAAGGTATAATCTCACACCTATTCTCCATACTCAGAAGCTGAAAGAAAGAATGGTACAATAAACACCACTCTTCCTTAAAAACACTCATAGGATTTCCTAGTGAGAGTAAATAGAAAGAGGAGACCACACCCACAGTTATTTTGACAGAATATCTAAAGATAACCTCACAGATAACTAACCACCATAGACTACTCCCACTTCCTTCCCAGCCCTTATACCATCCCCAATAATCAATAAACTCATCAATGTAATACTCACCTCGCCATTTAAAGAGAGTGTTCTGTGTGCAAAGTGTACCATCCCTATACCCTCCCATCACCCTGTTACACTCAAAACCCAATCCACCCCACCAAAGTCCAACACTCCACTCATAATGAAATATAAGCATGTAATAAATAATTATTAGGCATTTCAAAATTTCCACTTCTATGTGACATTTCAGCAGCCACAAAACATGACATCCCCAGAAATAATGTTCAGAAAATGACTCCAGTAACAGCTTATACCAACAAGACCAACCCAGAATCTCTTTATACTTCAGCATGATGTAGTATTATAATCATTAACTTTATCATACACTTTAAAACCCCAGACTTTACTTGCTTCAACAGTTATAGGAGTTGAGTATATTTTCAAACTCAACAATCTAAATCTAATTGTTCTCCTGATTAGATTACAAAGCTCCTCAACAGTTCTCTGTTTTTGCTGAAAAATTCTAAGATTTCTTTCCTGCCAGATAAAATAAACAATCCCAGCAAGCATTAATCTTTGAATAATGTTCTTGAAGCCCTTCCTCCCTTTTTTCCTTGTTACAACCTCCATACATTCCATCAACTCAGGTCTACAACCATCCAGCTCAGCCAAATTAACAAGTTCTTTCTAAACCTTCATAGGATACATACAATTGAAAAATAGATGATGATGAGAATCTTGCTGAACTTTACAAAAAGGGCATAACAACTGATATCCAGCATCCCATTTCTTGAGTAAGAAGCCTTTGTTTAGCAGCCAACCATAATACAAATGCATGTCTTGGAATGCATTGACTAAACCATATCACTTTGGTCCAACATAGCTGACTGTGCTGTTGACTCAGATCAAAAAACGCCTGCTTGGTGCTAAAGTCATTTAACTTCCCATCTCTTGCTTTCCACATAATTTTGTCATTTTTAGAACCAATAAGCTCAGGTGGATCACTGTTAATCAAATCAGGAAACTTTTTTACCCATTCATTTGGCCATTTCCACCTCCCTTTTTCAATCATCTCAGCAACTTTACAAGTCATACTCAGTCAAGCTTTATGAATATCCCTAGGTGTTATAAAGGAACATAAAGGGCTAAGGGGATGCCACATATCAAACCAGGCTGAAATATTACAGCCATCACCCAAAATACTTCTGCAATGAGACCAAACATTGTTCTTGCAGTTTATAATATTCCTCCAGCTCCAACATGCTCCATCTTTACATTTCACCTCCCAAAGACTATGGCCTTTTAATCTATGACACTGTAACCATCTGGTCCAAATGTTTTCTTGATTGCTAGCAATATTCCATACAAGTTTAGAAACTAAAGCCTTGTTTCTAATCTTCAGAGATTTAATTCCAAGACCCCCTTGTGCTTTAGGTTTGCACACTTCTTCCCATCTAACTCTCACCTTGCCTTTCAGATTTTCTCCTTGTGCCCATAGAAATTTATTCATAATCCTTTCAATGTCATCAATCACATTCCCAGGTAACAAAAAACAGATCCCCAATATACTTGCATAGAAGTTAAGACTGAGTTAATAAGTTGTAACCTTCCAGCAAATGAAAGAAATTTGTTTTTCCAGTCATTAACTCTTTTCTTTACCTTAGATATCAACACAGCACAGTCTTTGGCAAACAGCCTCTTAGCCAACAAGGGGATGCCCAAATACCTAACAGGAAGTTTACCCTCTTTGAAAGGTAATAGATCAAGAATCTTCAATTTTGTAGCAGGAAGAATATTACACATGTAGATGGTGCTCTTCATGAGATTAGAACCAAGCCCAGACACACCACTAAACTCATCAAGAGATTCCTTGATGAGTTTAATGGAATTAGAATCACCATGAGAAAAAATAAGAAGATCATCAGCAAAGCATAAACTAGTAATACCCAATTTTTCACAACCCCAGTGATATCTGAAATTTTCTGATTCTTTAATTTTCCTTTGTATCATTAAAGTAAGAACCTCCATGACAATGGTAAAGAGGTAAGGTGACATAGGATCTCCTTGCCTCAACCCTCTCATTCCTTTAAAAAAACGATAGCTATCACCATTAACATTAATTGAGTAATAAGCAGTTTCCAAGCAAGTCATGATCCAAGCTACCATACACGGGTGAAATCCAAACTGCCCAAGACAGAACCTCAAAAACTCATGATTGACAGTATCATACGCTTTCTGCAAATCAATTTTCAGGGCAACCCTTGCAACACCTCTATTTCTATGGTAATGCCTCATCAGTTCTTGAGTGAGGAGGACATTGTCATAAATCTGCCTGCCAGGGATGAAAGCAAATTGATTTTGACTGATAATGACATCCAAGGCACCTTTAATTCTGTTACAAATGATCTTAGAGATACATTTGTATATCACATTGCAGCATGCTATAGGCCTATAATCAGAAACTTTAGATGGGTTGGTACATTTAGGCACTAAAGAAATAAGAGTGGCATTAATTTCTTTCAAAATTTTCCCATTAGCAAAGAACTCCTGAATAGCAGTAGAAATTTCACCACCAACAACATCCCATGCTTCTTTGAAGAATTTAGTAGAGTAGCCATCAGGACCCGGAGCTTTATCATCCTCAATATCAAACATAGCAGCTTTAATTTCCTCAAAAGTAACCTGCCTAACCATTTCATCAGAAACATTCCTAGGCAGCCTCTTAGTAAATAAAGAAGCAGGCTGCCTAACAAGTTTCACCTTGACCTCTTTTCCCATAAACTCTTTAAAGTGATTAACAAACACCTTACCAACATCCTCTCTTTCATGACTGATTCCATCCATGTCAAACACAGAGCAGATTCTGTTTTTCACCTGTCTACCTTTAACAACTTTGTGAAAATAAGCTGTGTTCTGGTCACCCCCTGCCAACCAATCAATCTTAGCCTGCTGTTTTAACAAATTTTCTTCATCCTCAACAGCTGACTTATAAGCATTCAAATAAGCAATCTCATCATCTCTAAGGTCAGGATTAAAAGGTTCTTTTTCAACTGCAGCTTGAATTCTTGATAACTCAATAGCCAACACTTCCACTTTTTTGTGTAAATTACCTTGCTGCTTACCCAGCTGCCTAAGAGGCTTTTCAATGCCCTTTAATTTAGAAGTAACAACAAACATAGCACATCCTTGAACATTAGATGCCCACCCCTCTTTCACAATCTTCAAAAAATCAGGATTCTTGGAAAGATAATTCATAAACCTGAAAGCTTTTGGTCTCCACACTTTGCTAGCTGCCATGGAAATAATCACAGGAGAGTGATCAGATGAAAGATAAGGCAAGAACCTGGCCTGAACATTTTTAGCAAAATTCATAAAACTTTGGTTGCACATAACCCTATCAAGTTTCTTCATAATTCCTGTCACTTTGCCTGGGCTTGATTCCAGGTGAACACAAGACCAACACTTGGAACATCCTCAATACCACAATCATTGCAACAATCAACCAGATCTTCCATGGCAGCAGTTGTGATAGAAGAACCCATAGACTTCTCAGAAGGATTGAGAACAACATTAAAATCACCCACAACCAGCCAAGGATAATTTTTGACAAGCATTCTGAATTTGCATAACTCCTTCCATAAAGACTTCCTTTTAAAAGCTTTAACATGCCCATACACATACGAACAGTAAAACTGAGCATTACCATCAACAGTTCTAACTAAGCAATGTATGACTTGATCAGTGTATTGTATAACTTCCATTTCAATTTGAGAAGGGTTCCACCCCACAACAATTCTAACCCAATTACTGCAACAATCTTTATTAGAGATCCATTCCCAACCGCTAAAAACCTTTCCACATACATTTTGTATATTAGAAGCTTTAGTGTGAGTTTCTAAGATACAACAAATATTAACAGCATTTTCATTCATCAAATTCAGCAAATTACCATGATGATCAGATTTATTAAGGCCTCTGACGTTCCAAGACAATATTTTAGCCATATTAAACAGATTTTGAAGAATGAGCAGTACCCAATCCTTTAGCATCCTGCATTTCACTGCTACCCCCCTTTAAACTTCCAATATCAACTTTCATAGCCTGAGCTGATTGATCATTATCAGATTCAACTTCAATCTCCCCATCAGTATCATCTTTCATTTCAACAAGAGCATTAAATCCCTTAACAAAATTTGTAGTATCACACATCTGGCTATAGAATCGTCTTTGAAACTTAGTCCAAGAGTCAAACATAACTTTGGAAGGGATTTGCTTCTTACAGACCATTTCAATAATCTCCTTTTCCTGGACTTTAAGAAGCTTAAGATTATTTCTATTCAAGATACTAGCAACCTTAAATAAGTCAACCTCAAAAGGATTATGCTGTAGTTTCAGTTCTTGCATACCATCCTTAAAATTATGACCAGCATCATCTTTCAAACCATCACACTTAGCAGCTGACACATCCCTTTCCTGTTTGAGCTTTTCTACTGCAGCAGATTACCTAGTAAGAATAGTTCTGCTTGGCAATTGAGCTTTAGGCTTACTATGTTTAGAACCAGCCCCTAAAGAAACAGAACCACCTTTAGTAACAGCTTCTAAATCATCTTGCTTCCCATCCATAACCACATTATCTAACTCCTGTGATAATGCCTCAAATCTATTACCAACCTCAACTTGTATATCCCCCATACCACTGTTGCTATTCCCTTGTTTTCCACCATCTTTTTCCTTATAGCTCCCCTGATCCCTTTTGCCACTGCATATTCCTCCCTTATTACCAATAGTTGAAGTAGTAGCTTCATCATTACCATTCTTGGACTGATGCTTCATATCTTCAAACTTGATAGAAGTTTGAAAAGAACTAGCATTCTTGTTATTACCAACAATTCTCCATTTCTGTCCATTATTCCTACCATTTCTCCCCATACCACTGTTTCTATTTGCAAACTGAACAGGCCTTCTATTCTGTTGCCCTCCAATACCACCCCCATTTTGCTATCTTCCCCCTCTATTTCTACCACCCACCTGTTCATATCCTTTAGAGTCTATAACACTCTTACCTTTATTCACAGCCCCTTTCTGTCCCACACTTTCAGCAGCATTCTTTTCTTTGGCAGCTATTTCATCTGCTGAAAGAGGTCTCACTTTGCAGTTCTCAAAACCATGCCCAAACACACAACAATGTTTACAACTCACTAGTAGTTTCTGATATTCAACAAGAACAGCAATACTTCCACCCATCAACTCACCATGTGCAGGGTAAATAGCTTTGATAGAATCAGGAAGGGTAGTTTTTGCTGACACCTCAACTAAAATTCTAGCAAAACCAGCTACACCATTCATCTTAGCACATTTTTCAGTGGTTATGTAATCAAATGTAAGAGGCTTCCCAATACAACTAACAATTTGACAAATACACTTAGTGTTCCAAAGCTCAAGCGGAAAATTTTTTAAAGTGACCCACACAGGAATGTTTTCCGGTTCTTCCCTCACTATATTCATACCCATTTCCCACTTCTTAATACATAGTGGAATGTTATTAACCACCCATGGCCCTGCCTCCAGAACAGCCCTCATGCCTTCTTCATTTTTAAATTTGAAATAGAATATACCCATGCCATTAGAAGAAATATTCACTATCCCAAACTTCCTCCACATTTTGTAAAGATTGAACCTCACAAACTGTAAATCCACATTATTCCCCACAAAACAACCATATAACATAGTTCTATACACAACATCAGCTTTTTCAAGAAACACAGGCTCAATTAAAGCAACCCTTTCCCCATTTTCAAGCACTTTTGGGGGACAACATTCAATAGGATCTTTCAAAATAGGTTTGTCTTTCCCTTTAACTGCTCCCACATATGAAGGAACACCATTCTGCCCACCCTTAACAGCAGAATATTTAGTATTATAGGAATAGAAAAAGGATTTACCTGTTTTGCACTCATTCTTTTAGCATTTTCAGACAAGACTTTATCAAAATAAGCATTAGAACGCTTTTTTTCTTTTCAACCTCCTTCTTAACTTGCTTAAAAGAAGTGCACCCTTTCTTAACCAATTTCTCAATGACCTGAGCAGGTGGGACTCTATCTTCATTATTACCTTTGCCTACCTTAAATTCAGGCCATAACATGGGCAGTTTAGACTGCTCCTCCTTGAATACTTTACCTTGAACAGCAGCCTCTTTAATAAACTTCATTTCAGTAATATTAACCCCATCTTTAACAACTTTTTCCTTCAGCACTTTAATGGCTTCATACCCCTTTTCTTCTACCCCAAAATTATCCTCTTCAACATTATGCACAATTTTAGTTTCTCTAACTTTCTTCTCAGTTTTAACCTCATTCTCACCATCCACATTAACTCCCACAACAGATTTCCTTTTAAAAGCAGATTCCTTAGGTCCCATTGACCTCAATAACTTACCAAATTTCTTTTCAAATTCAAGACACAAAATATGAAGAGAAATAACTATGGTGGTTAGTTATCTGTGAGGTTATCTTTAGATATTCTGTCAAAATAACTGTGGGTGTGGTCTCCTCTTTCTATTTACTCTCACTAGGAAATCCTCTGAGTGTTTTTAAGGAAGAGTGGTGTTTATTGTACCATTCTTTCTTTCAGCTTCTGAGTATGGAGAATAGGTGTGAGATTATACCTTGGGATGGTATACAACTAGGAGTTATAAGGAGAATGTTGACCACCAGTCCATTTACATATTTTCTTAGATTCTTAGGCAAAATAGCTAACTGGTGGTCACAAACCCTGTTCTGTGTCTTTATTATCTCTGAGCCTTTCATGTATCTTGTTGAGTCTTGTTATTGGGTGGTTATCTGCTTGGTTTGGGGAGGGTGTGAAAGTGAGTGGTTGGTAGTGCTCTTAAACACTTATCTTAGATTTGGAGTCAAAAAGTCTGAGTGTGATATTTTTGTGTTTTTTACAATGATTAGGAAATTTCAGATTGGTCTTGAGGTCCTATATAGTGCTGCAACAATAGCCTATAGGACCCTTCTGTGCTTGTATTGGTGGTATAGGAATGAAAGTCTATCAGGAGTTGATAGCACACTTGGAGTGATAAGGAAGGTGTGGCACACTAATCCGTTTAATTATTTGTGTAGGTCTTTAGGGATAAATGCTTTTTGGTGTGCCCAATCCCAACCCCTTTCATTTGATATCTGCTTTTTCAAACCTTTCTTTCTGTTTGTGTCTTATGTTTGGGTGGTTGCTACTTGGGCTGGGTGGTTTTGGAATGTAATGAATGGATTGTGCAGGTTTCTATATGACTGTGGGATGTATGCTGATCATGTGAGTATAAAGAATATGTTAAGGAAGAAAGTGCAGGATCAGATTCTGCTGAAGCTTAGAAAATGGCTGTTGACTCTTCAAAGTCAAAATGTTGATAAAACATTGGTACATGGGGATGGCAATTATTGAACCTGATTAGGTGTGATCATGGTATGGAGGTTTTTTGGTTAGCTAAAATGTTTTGGATTGAAATGGGTGTTTGGATATGCTTGATTTGGTTATTGTTATGGTCAAGACATGGGATTTTTACTTTGAAGAACTCACCTAGTGTGGAAGTCAAAGTTGAAATCTTCATGAGTTTAAGAATTTTGGAATGGCATTGTCACTTTGAAGGTTCAAGGAAGAAATCTAATATGTTTGAGCTGCAGTTGACTTTTCAAAGTCAACTGGATGGATTTTTGGTGGATGATGTTTTAAAATCATGGATTAATTATGGAGTGGATGGGTTTGAAGGGTTGAAGATGTTAAAAAAGAAGGATGCTGACTATCAAGTGGGTAATTATGAAGATTTTAATGATGAATGGGCTTATGAATAAACAGGAGTTAACTTTAAAAAGTCAATGGTCTGTTATGAAGGAAATAGGATCAGAATCTTACTTTGATAATATAGAGTGGCTGGATTGCTGCTTAATACATAACATTAGTAGTGGTGTCTGGGCCGATGGTGAAAGACTGGGCTGTAGTATGGATATGGGCTGCTCATATGGGGTGGATGAGAGGATTGGTGCAAATGGGAAGTGGACTTTGGCATGTATGGGCCGAGAGTTTCTTAGAGATTGGCGATTTGATGCTTCTTTATTAGAGGAATGGTATGGTGTTGTGGGTTTTGGCTGGTTGTGTTATGGGCTGCTATTATGGTTGTTTGTTTTTTTGTTACCATGGATTGTATTAGGTTTCTTTAAATGGGCTATTAGGATAGCTTTGTTTTGTTCTTGTTGGTTTATTGTAATGTTTTTGACTTGGGTCTTGTGGCTTGGATGTTGTATCAAGTTATAAGATGCCTTTGATTGTAATTATTTTTTAGCTTTTGAATAAAATTTACCAAGGCTAAGCCTTTTCAAAAAAAAAAAAACGTAAACCCTAAACCCTAAGTACTCTCTGAGAGATTGTATTCTTGGGTGAAAAACAACTAGTGTTGGCTATGTAAAGTCTACTCTTATGAAAAGATCTCTACTCTTGGGTTAAAATCAACTACTCTTGGGTGAGAAATTCTACTCTTTGGCAACAAAATTCTTCAATTGCGCATTGAATTTTCCTCTTGGGTGAATAATAACTACTCTTGGGTGAGATATTCTACTCTTGGTTGAAAAACAACTACTCTTGGCTAAGTAAAGTCTAATCTTGCTAAAAGATCTCTACTCTTGGGTGAAAAGCAACTACTCTTGGGTGAGAAATTCTACTCTTGGATAACAAATTCTACTCTTGGGCAACAAAATTCTTCATTTGCGCATTGAATTCTCCTCTTGGGTGAATAATAACTACTCTTGGGTGAGATATTCTGCTCTTGGTTGAAAATCAACTACTCTTGGCTAAGTAAAGTCTAATCTTGCAAAAAGATCTCTTCTCTTGGGTGAAAGGCAATTACTCTTGGGTGAGAAATTCTACTCTTTGGTAAGCGAATCTACTCTTGGGTGACAAATTCAACTCTTGGGCAACAAAATTCTTCATTTGTGCATTGAGTTCTTATCTTGGGTGAATAATAAGTACTCTTGGCTAAGAGATTCTACTCTTAGGTGAAAAACAACTAGTCTTGGCTAAGTAAAGTCTACTCTTGTGAAAAGATCTCTACTCTTGGGTTAAAATCAACTCTCTTGGGTGAGAAATTCTACTCTTGGATAACAAATTCTACTCTTGGACAACAAAATTCTTCAATTGCGCATTGAATTTTCCTCTTGAGTGAATAATAACTACTCTTGGGTCAGATATTCTACTCTTGGTTGAAAAACAACTACTCTTGGCTAAGTAAAGTCTAATCTTGCTAAAAGATCTATACTCTTTGGTGAAAAGCAACTACTCTTGGGTGAGATATTCTACTCTTGGATATCAAATTCTACTCTTGGGCAACAAAATTCTTCATTTACGCATTGAATTCTCCTCTTGGGTAAATAATAACTACGTACTCTTGAGTGAGATACTCTACTCTTGGTTGAAAAACAACTACTCTTGGCTAAGTAAAGTCTAATCTTGTTAAAAGATCTCTACTCTTGGGTGAAAAGCAACTACTCTTGGGTGAGAAATTCTACTCTTGGTTAAGCGAGTCTACTCTTGGATAAAAAATTCTTCTCTTGGGCAACAAAATTTTTCATTTGCGCATTGAATTCCCCTCTTGGGTAAATAATAACTACTCTTGGGTGAGATATTCTACTCTTGGTTGAAAATCAACTACTCTTGGCTAAGTAAAGTCTAATCTTGCTAAAAGATCTCTACTCTTGGGTTAAAAGCAACTACTCTTGGGTGAGAAATTCTACTCTTGGATAACAAATTCTACTCTTGGGCAACAAAATTCTTCATTTGCGCATTGAATTCTCCTCTTGGGTGAATGATAACTACTCTTGGGGTGAGATATTCTACTTTTGGTTGAAAAACAACTACTCTTGGCTAAGTAAAGTCTACTCTTGCGAAAAAATCTCTACTCTTAGGTGAAAAGCAACTACTCTTGGGCGAGAAATTCTACTCTTGGGGTGAGAAATTCAACTCTTGGGCAACAATATTCATCATTTATTCATTGAATTCTCCTCTTGGGTGAATAATAACTACTCTTGGCTGAGAGATTCTACTCTTGTGTAATAAACAACTAGTGTTGGCTATGTAAAGTCTACTCTTGTGAAAAGATTTCTACTCTTGGGTTAAAATCAACTACTCTTGGGTGTGAAGTTCTACTCTTGGATAACAAATTCTACTCTTGGGCAACAAAATTCTTCAATTGCGCATTGAATTTTCCTCTTGGGTGAATAATAACTACTCTTGGGTGAGATATTCTACTCTTGTTGAAAAACAACTATTCTTGGCTAAGTAAAGTCTAATCTTGCTAAAAGATCTCTACTCTTTGGTTAAAATCAACTACTCTTGGGTGAGAAATTCTACTCTTGGATAAAAAATTCTACTCTTGGGCAACAAAATTCTGTAATTGCGCATTGAAATTTCCTATTGGGTGAATAATAACTACTCTTGGGTGAGATATTCAACTCTTGGGTGAAAAACAACTAGTCTTGGCTAAGTAAAGTCTACTCTTGCGGAAAGATGTCTACTTTTGGGTGAAAATCAACTACTCTTGGGTGAGAAATTCTACTCTTGGGTAAGCGAGTCTACTCTTGGATAACAAATTCTACTCTTGGGCAACAAAATTCTTCATTTGCGCATTGAATTCTACTCTTGGGTAAATAATAACTACTCTTGGGTGAGATATTCCACTATTGGTTGAAAAACAACTACTCTTGGCTAAGTAATGTCTAATCTTGCTAAAAGATATCTACTCTTAGGTGAAAAACAACTAGTCTTGGCTAAGTAAAGTCTATTCTTGTAAAGAGATCTCTACTCTTGGTTAAAATCAACTACTCTTGGGTGATAATTTCTACTCTTGGATAACAAATTTTGGTATAAAATGTGCTGCTGGATTAGATGTGTTTGGTATGGGCTGGACTGTTCGAAGAAGTATTGGGCTGCAATTGGGATTAATCTGTTTGAAGGCTTCAAGTGGCATTTCTTTTTGGGCCGGCTTTGGTCTAGAAAGCTTTGTATAGTTGTGTTTGTCTTGGCCAAAACGCCTTGATAACACATTGCCTTAGTTTGTCTTGTTTGTTTTGTTGAATAAAAGTTTGCCAAGGGCACTGCCCTTTTTCCAAAAAAAAAAACCTAAATTCTAAACCCTAATCCCTAAACACTAAACCCTAAAACCTAAACCCTGAACCCTAAACCCTAAAGCCTAAACCCTAAACCCTAAACCGTAAACCCTAAACCCTAAACCCTAAACATTAACCCTAAACCCTGAACCCTAAACCCTAAACCCTAAACCCTAAGGCATTTCATTTTTCCGTTTTTTTGTGTGTGTTTTCTGAGGTGCGATTTTGGCGATTCAGTGTGTGTGGGCGTTTTTCATTGTTCCATCAATTTTCTTCAAACTTCTGCTTGTTTCTTCCATTGTTATCTTCTCTAATCTTTTCATTATCATTTTCTGATCATTTCTATGTCTGATTCTTCCAAATCCATTGAGGATTTTTCAAATTTTCACCTCGACCCTGGTGACCCGTTTCCTCCTGACCTTGCTTCTGCTTCTATCCAGCTTCCTACGGTTGTGTCATCCTCTTCTATGGATTGTTCTATACCTAAATCAGCTGAAATCTTAGGTGATCTTCATCAATCCTTATCTTCTTCTTCAGGAGTATCAAGATCTATTGACCCTGTTTCTGGGCGGATGATTATTAACTTGGGTAAAGAAAGAGGGCTTCAAACTCTGTTGAATTGTGATACGGATGAAGCCATTCCTGATGTTAATCAGGTTACTATTGCTCCAACTCTAACTGATGATCCTTTGAAGGGTGTATTGGGAGTAAGTGATTCAGGTAAGTCTGCTTTGCCTGAGTTTGTTGATAGTGAGGAGATAGAGGCTGCAATGAATGCGTTTGTTAGTAGATCTTGTACTGAACCTGATTTTGTTAAATCTGCTAAAGCTTTCATTTCTTTGCATATTCTATGTCCTGAATTTGAGTCAAAATATGGTAAAATGTTGAGATCTATGGGCTCCAAGGAATTAGCATTTAAGAGGAAGTGTTCTTTGGATGTGAATTTAATTGATGGGAATGGGAATATTATTGAAAAGAAGGGTAGGGAGACTGAGGTTTTAGAAAAGGAGCAGGAAGGTAGATTTGGTATTCTTAGAAAGGGATATGAGGCCATTAAATTGTTGCAGGCTAAAGTTGTTAAAGATGGTGTTAGTGCTACTGAAATGAAATTTGTTAAAGAAGCTGCACAACAAGGCAAGCAGTTTAAGGAAGAGAAATTTTCTCTACCTATGTTGTGGCCAAAGTTTAATTTGGGTAATGGTAATGATAAAGAGAGGGTTCCTCCTGCTATGGTTATTAATAAATTAGTCAAAAATGGGTGTACTTCTTTTAAGCAGGTGAAGAAAGAGGTTGCTAAAGAAAAGAAGTTGACTATTATGAATGTGGATAAAGCACTGGCTAAGAATGCTAAGAGTTTGGGATCTAAACAGGTTGATCTTTGTTCTATTCCTATTCCTGTTAATGCCAAATTTGTTGCTGAAAAGAAGGATGGGCCTGGGCATACTTCTTATGTTGGTGCAGTGAAAGGTAAGGAAAAACCTGTGCTTAAAGATCCTATTGAGTATTGCCCCCCTGTTGTGTTGGAAAATGGGGAAAGAGTGGCTGTAATTAAACAAGAGTTTCTGGGAAAAGCTGAAGGGGTCTATAAAACTATGTTGTATGGTTATTTTGTGGGTGCTAATGTTGATCTGCAGTTTGTGAGGTTTAATCTTTATAAGATGTGGCGAAAATTTGGTATAGTTGATATTTCTACAAATGGTTTGGGGATTTCTTCTTTAAATTCAGGAATGAGGAAGGGTTGAAGGCTGTTATGAATGCAGGGCCATGGGTTGTGAATAACATTCCACTATGCATCTATAAATGGGAAATGGGCATGAATGTTGTTAGAGAGGAACCAGAGAAAATTCCCATGTGGGTTACTTTGAAAAATCTTCCTCTTGAATTATGGAACACTAAATGCTTATGTCAGATTGTGAGTTGTATTGGTAAACCATTAACTTTTGATTATATCACAACTGATAAATGTGCTAAGCTGAATGGTGTAGCTGGGTTTGCTAGGGTTCTTGTTGAGGTGTCAGCTAAGAATGAGCTCCCTGAGTATGTTAAAACTATTTATCCTGCTATTGGTGAGATGATGGGGGGGGGGGGGGGAGTTTAAACATTCTAGTGGAATATCAGCAACATCCTGTTAGATGTAGTCACTGTTGTGTTTTTGGGCATAGTTGGGAAAATTGCAAAATTAAACCTGGGGCTGAATCTAGAGGGGTTGATAATGATAAAGTAACAGTGAATGATGTTGAAAGTACTGCAGTAGAAGATAAAGGTAAAAGTGTGATTGACAATGATGGGTTTGAATATGTGGGTAGTAAGAATAGGGGAGGTAGATTGCAAGGAAGGTATTATAATGGTGGTCAGCAGAATAGAAGACCTTTTCAAAGGGGTTATAGAAATGGGGGTGTTGGGAGAGTTATGAGTAATGGGAATCAGCAATGGAGAAGATCTGGTGAATCTGGTAATGATGGAAATTTAACAAGGAAAGTTGTTAACATTAAGCAAACCACTATTAAGGCTGAAGACTTGAAGCATCAATCTAATGGTGTTAGTGGTGAAGCATCTTCTAAAAGTCAAAGTAATAAAGATAAGGGTATTGGGGTAGAGCAAATGAGGATGGCAAATAGATTTGAAGTGTTATCTGTTGATGAAATGATTAATGATAATAAGGTGGATCAAGAGGCTTCTAAGGATATCTCTTCTGATAATATCAACAGGGCGAGTGCAGAGAAGAAAAAAGATAAATCTAAAATGCTGCCTCCTGTTAGAACTATTTTCACAAGACAAGTAGCAGCTGCTGAAAAGCTTAAATCTGATCAAGGTACTACTTCTGATGGTGGTATTGGTAAGAAGAACTCAATGGACAAGGACTCTACTTCAGGGCCCCTATTTGAAAAGGTGAATCCTTTTGAAGTTGACCTTCATAGAGTTGCAAGAATCTTGAACATAAATAACCCAAAGTTATTAAAAGCTCAAGAAGTGGAAATCATTGATATGATTATGAAGAAACAAATCCCTTCTAGAAAGGTGTTGGAATCTTGGACCAAATTTCAAAGAAAGTTTTACTTGCAAATGTGTGACTCTACAAATTTTTTTAAAGGGCTTAATGCAGTAGTTGAATTGGGTGAAGAGCTAGATAAAGAGGTTGAGGTTGATTCAGATAATGAGCAGGCTGCACAAGACATGAAAGTTGATGAAGTTAGTATTGGGAATGGGGCTGTTTTTTTGCAGGACACTCAAGTATTGGGTGCTGCCTCTTCTTCTAAATCTGTTTAAATGGTTGGCATTCTTTCTTGGAATATAAGGGGATTGAATAAAATTGATCATCAAGATAATCTTAGAAATTTGCTTGATTCTCATGGTATCAATATTTGTTGTGTTGTAGAGACTCATACTAAAGCTGCTCATTTACAAAATCTCTGTGATAAAGTTTTTGGCAAATGGGAATGGGTGTCTAACAGGGATTTTTGTAGTAATTGGGTACGTATTGTTGTGGGCTGGAATGCTGCTAATATCAATTTAAACATTATACATTGCTCTGATCAGGTGATACATTGTTTTGTGAAAGTACTGGATAGTAATCAGCAGTTCTTTTGTTCTTTTGTGTATGGGCATGTGAAAGCTTTCAAGAGAAAAGTGTTATGGAGATATCTATGCCAGTTCAAGAATCTTGTTAAAGATGAACCTTGGTTGGTTCTAGGTGACTTTAATGTAGTGCTAGAGCCTGCTGAATGTTCTATGGGTCCTTCTTGTGTGACTAATGCCATGTATGATTTTTCTGAATGTTGTGAAGAGTGTGGTATTGAAGATATTCCCAGCTCGGGTATGGTGTTTACTTGGAATAAATCTCCAGGTAAGGTGGATGGGATTCTTAAGAAGCTTGATAGGGCCATGAGTAATCAAAGTTTTATGTGTAGTGTCAAAAATGTTAAAGCCAAGTTTCTCCCTTATCTTTCATCTGATCATTCTCCTATTGTGGTTTCTATAGCTTGCAGTCTGAATTGGGTTCCAAAATCTTTTAGATTTATGAACTTTCTTACTGAAAAACCTGAGTTTTTATCTATTGTGAAGTCTGGTTGGGCTACTCAAGTGGTTGGATGTAATATGTTCAGAGTTACTTCTAAGTTGAAAGCCATGAAAAAATCTTTTAGAAAGATGGGCAAGCAATATGGATGTTTAAGTGAGAAAGTACTTAAGCTTTCTGCTGAGTTATGTAGAGTGCAGTCTGAAGTTGAAAGAGACCCTTTGAATGAGGAGTTAAGAAATGAAGAATTGGGTTATTTGATTGCTTACCATTTGGCTGTTAAGGAGGAGGAAAATTTGCTTAAGCAACAAGCCAAGATTAGTTGGCTTAAGGGGGGAGATCAAAATTCTGCTTACTTTCATAAAATTGTCAAAGGGAGAAAGATTAAAAACAGGATTTATACTGTTGAAGATATGCAGGGTGATGTTTATGAAGGAAGAGATGTTGGGGTGGCCTTTGTTAATCATTTTAAGGAGTTCATGGGTAAGGAGGTGAGAGTGGATGCTGTAAGGCAGCCTAATACTTTGTTCTTCAAAAAGTTGCCTCTGCATGTTTCTGATAATATGGTCAAACCTGTTACTATTGAGGAGATCAAAACTGCTTTATTTAGTATTGAGGATGATAAGGCACCTGGGCCTGATGGATATTCTGCTAAATTCTTTAAATCTGCCTGGGATATTATTTGTGATGATTTTTTTATGGCTGTCCAGGAATTTTTTGATAATGGTAAGCTTTTAAAGGAAGTGAATGCTACTTTAATATCTTTGGTTCCTAAATGCAGCAATCCTTCAAAAGTTGCTGAGCATAGGCCAATTGCTTGTTGTAATGTGATCTATAAGTGTATATCTAAGGTTATATGTAACAGGATTAAGGATGCTTTGGATCTTATTGTCAGTCATAATCAATCTGCCTTCATTCCTGGTAGGCAGATAAGTGATAATGTGCTTCTTACACAGGAATTGATGAGGCACTATCAGAGAGATAGAGGGGAAGCTAAGGTTGCTTTGAAAATTGATTTGCAGAAAGCTTATGATACTGTGAATCATGGCTTCTTAAAATTCTGCTTGGTTCAATTTGGGTTCCACCCTTGTATGGTGGCATGGATTATGACATGTCTTGAGACTGCCTATTATTCTGTTAAGGTGAATGAGGAAAGCTGTGGGTTTTTTAAGGGGATGAGTGATAGGTTCAATTGGATCGTTAATATCACTCAAATGATCAGAATAACACGCACAAACAAACGATTCAATCACAAACACAATTCATACTTAATAATTCTCGATGTATATTGATGATCAAAGCAATTCGTAGTACAAGTGCAGGAGAAACAAAATCACACACAGTTAATTCTCTCTCTAACAGTGTAAAAGTGATCTAGCCTCCTTCCTCACACACACACACTACATGCTTATAACAACAAAATACAAGTTTAAGGAAAATACACAATAAACCCTAAACTATACAAACATGTAAACAAAATACAAAGTAAATCTTAACAAGGAAATAACCCTAACAGTACTCCCCCTAAGATTTATCTTTGGATCTTCAGCAAAATCTTCTATCTTTTTCTTCTTCTTTGATCAGCATCAATCTTTTTCTACCATTCTTCTGGTTCATCTTTGACATTCAGCAACTCTCGTCCTTTATACTCTTCCTGTTCCTTCAAAGCTTCTTCAATACAGGATTTGAACTTTTCGGCAATCTTGGCTTGTCGAGGCTTGGATTCATTCGTCAGAATTTGTAAGGCATTCATACGTCTGAGCGAGTCCAGATTCAAACCTGCAAAGTCAATATTAGCATAAAACTCGAATGGCATCTCCTGGCCTTTGATTTTCACCTCCAAGGTTCCTTTCCTAGATATCCTCATGTACTCTATCTCTGGTAAATCAACCCTCACGAGATTAGAATTTAGTAATGCTTTTCTGACTCGTATCTTTTCAGTTGCTGCAGCTATAACTTCAATCATCACAACAAATAACTTCCTATCAGCTTCAGCAAGCGCATCCTTACACTTCTCCATTCTATAACTTCTCAAAAAGTCGATATATGAAGGATGCGGCAGTTTCAACTCAAAAGTACTGAAAAGTGTGATCATGTCTTTATCCCAATCCTCTAAGTTTCGAACAAGCTTCAATTCAAAAGTTTCTTGATTATAAAACACTCTGAGTATAGGCTTTGTCATTTGTGAACCATCTATCACTTTCAGTCCAGGATCTGTCACCTTGTCAAAGTATTCATCCGAGAATTCTTCAAGGTACATATCTTCAGTCACAACCAAACGCTTCTTCTTTCTTTCTTTCTTTGCTTCCACATATGCAGTATCTTCCTGTTGGCCTCTAAAGTCAAGAAACTTTGGTGATCTACCAATCCCGGCATCAAGCAACATTACACACTTATCACCACGCTCAGCATGCGTGTGATTTATCAACCTCAGTTTGTGTAATTCTTTCAAGTCCTGAACTTCCAACTTAAAAATGCTTGAGTAGTAATGGTATACATCACATAAACCATTCACTCTCTTAATCATAAAAGCGTCAAACACTTCATCATATTTCCAAGCAATTATCTTCACCTTCTTATTTTTCTCTGGCACAATCATCGAGTCAAGTAATTCAGCAATTGATTGGCCTTTGCTCAGCAGTGACCTAACTACGTCACCTGCTGTTGCTGATTTATGCCAAGACTCACGCACCTCCATCGGTATGTTGTACGATTTAACTTCACTTGGAAACATATCCATCAGTTCATGTCGTTTCTTGTGAGCATTTTCAGGAAGAGCCATCACTGGAAGTTCTTTTGGTCCAAGAATTTTGTATTTCTTTGTCAGCTCAAAGTATTGCGAATTGTTATAGTCCAAATAAAACATCCGGTTGTACAGTTTTTCTGTCTTCATGAAACTGACTACAATTTTCTTCAGTGAAACAGACTTCAATCTCTGCAACGTCTTGTACGGATAGTTTCTCGAACTCAACCAACTTCGCATCTCAGAAGCAGTCATTTCATCTGGATTTTGGTGATAAAGTTCAGTCGGTGGCAGATCTTCTATATTCAAACTTTCCTGCATTGGAGTCCATTCGCCCATTTCCGTAACAAACTCCTTTTTATCGGCTTCGGCTTTGTCTTGATGAATCATGCATTTCTCGTACTCTTCATTTATCTGACTCACCGTCAACCCATTCAAAAATACAGAATTATACTTCATTTTCTCAAGGTATGCAAACCTTTGATCCAAATCCTCTGGAATCTCCTCAACAACATTCTGTACTGGCTCAGCTTCATCCTCAGATTCAGTGAAATCAATATCGTCAAGATCATCTAACGCTTCAATCATAGGTGCATCGTCAGTTTGAACCGGCTCAAACTGACTAGCAACTTCAGCTTCTGTTTCAGGCACATCCACAGCTTCAGATTGAATCGGCTCAATCTGAACTGTGTCCTCAGAACCAACTTCTTTTTCACTCTCTGTGGCCTCAAAAACTTCAGTCTCAGCTACAGAATCAGATTGAATCGGCTCAATCTGACCTGATTTAGCAATCTCAGCATCAGTCACATTCTCAGTCTCAATCACAGCTACAGATTGAATCGGCTCAATCTGCACTGTTTCATCTATCTTTGCCCTTTTTGAACTTTCTTCATCACCAAAAATCTCTGGTATCGCATCTATCTTCCTCTTTCCCTCAGCTTTGTCAGAAATGACAGTTTCAGCAGCAGCTTCATCGGGAATGATGATTGGTGATTCTACTACTATACCAACATTCGAAGTACCTCTTGCTCTAGTCAAATAAACTTTAGGCACATGCGATTCAGTCACTTCAACTATTTCATCAGAAAAATCTTTGTCAGATGATGAGCCAGCCTTCTTCGGTTTCATTTCCTCCAACTCTTTTTCCAACATTTCCTTCTCTGCCTCCAACGTATTGCATTCAGCTTTAACCTCAGCATAATCATACTTTAGGTTCTCATGCTCCTCTTTGAGTTTATCATAATCTTCCCTCAACTTCACATGTTCATCAACTAACTTCACATGATCCTCATCTAACTTCTTGAAGGTTTTCAAATTCTGATTGTGAATATCCCAATACTCATCAAATCTTTTCTTTTTGCGTTCATTTGAAGCTTTCAACAAATCATTAGCTTCTATCAGTTTAGCCACCATATCCTCTAACTCTGCAATACGTTTCTCTTTCTCATCATCAATCTTTGACACAACGTTTGGTGAAGACTCCAAACCTTGTTCAACATTTTCAGCAATTTGTGGTGAAGTGGTGGGAATATCAGCAACATTAGGATCAGCAATGCCAGCATCAGCTTCCTCAACTATCTGTGCCATAGTCTCAGCTTCGGCCATTGCCTCCTGAGCAATCTGAAGTACATCAATCTCTTCAGGCTCAACAATCACAGTTTCATCAACAAGTTTTGACCTCTTTCTTCGAACATATTTAACAGCAATGTCTTTTGGAACTTCAACAACAACTTCTTCAACCCCAGAAGCAACCTCAACAGGTTCTTCTATCTCAATCTCCATTGGTTCAGCCTCTTCTGAATTAGATTCAGATTCAGCATCATCACCACCATCATCATGTTCATCATTACTATCACTATCTTCATCATTGTCACCACCATCATTGCCATTATCTTCTTCATCTTCTGGATGACGAGCAAAGTACTCGTCATCATCCAACAAATTGTCAGGCACCTCATCCACTAGGTCCTGTGGATCAACAATCTCTCCATGAGATATGTGGTAATACACTCCTTCCACATCTTCTTCATTGTTGGCTATATCTCTCATATAGTCAAACAATTCTACATCAGGCACATTCCCGATACTCATCTTTCGGTAAGATAGATCGTTCATGTCCTCAGTATATAACATGCCTCCAGCATAACCTTCATTTCTGATGATAGGATAGGCAATGTTTATCATCAGTTGTAAGAATCTCGGGTACATGAGAAACTTAAACCTCTTCCCTTTCACCAAGTTGAATACAAAACCATTCATAATCCATCTCGACATGTTGAATGGCTTGTTCTCTGCTATGGCCACAATTGGTGAAGCAATATCTGAAGGGAAGTTATCAAACCCTGCACTCCTCCTGGACATGCATTGTTGCACCACATAGCATAGCAGCTTATATTTTCTTCCCAACTTTGCCCTGTAAAACTGTGATTTTGGAAATATAGGAGGATGCCCCATATTCACAAAACACGATTTACATTCCTCCATGGTCAACTCATCCATCATACCAACCTCATCCTCATCAATCCTCAGGGCTTGTCTAATGGCTTCTTCAGACACAGTCAGTACCCAATCTCTAGTAATATGCCCTCTGACCACAGCAACACCATTCTCATCTCTGACAACCTCTGCTGTCCTCCAAAAACTTTTGATCAACCTTGCATATATGACCGGTTTGGCACATATAGCATATACATATTTAGTCCTCTTGATGAACTTAATCATATCCCTGTAACCATCTGTTTCAGGAATTGATTAATCTAAACATGCCACTAGATTATGTTTAGGTTCAAACTTGAGATTCTCCATCTGTTAAAAACACAAACAAACACAAAACAAGACACATGTGTTAGATTCTTCATTAAACATATCAAAATTTTCATAAGTGTTTTAAATAAAAGTTAGAAAGCAAAACAGTCACATAATCATTTTAAATCCTAAATTGTTCTAATAACCTGATTTTCATCATTTTAATCAAACAACTTTGAATCTTAAAGATTATACTTCATGTTTTAATTTTAACAGTTAATCACTTAGGCAATATTTTGATAATGTTATGATGAAAATATTTATCATGTTTTGGTTCAGTTTTAACAAGTTTAATCACTTTTTAAACAGATATTCCATCGTTTTGATGTTTAACTTTTAAAAGCTTCAAAGTTCATCAATGGCGATTTTATCAGTTAAGAACATTTTGAGTGATTCAGTTGATTTTAAGGTGTTTTGATGCAAATGAATGATTGAATGTTGATGATCGACAGATTTTAACCCTAAAACAACATTCGATTTAAGTTTTAACACACAAAATCAAAGTGTCGATTCAAAGTCCAAAACACTGTTCATCATCGTTTTTCTTTTTAACAGTTGATTTGCAGGTCTATTTAGGTCAAAAACACTTAATCACTACCTTATCCAATCGATCAACCTTGTTACAGAGCAAACGATTGAATATGATAACACGGCGATTTTAAGTTCAGAGGATTTGTGTGAAAGTGAGTGTGTGAAATGATAAGTGTTTGTGAAGAGGCGGTATTTTGTATCGTCAAAAATTTTAGGTCAAAATTTAAGTGCCGGGTCAACAAAAGTGACGGGTAAATAAAATAAGCCCAATAAGCCTTGCCGGGTCAAGTACTGTAGTGACGGGTCATGTACTGTAGTGACGGGTCATGTACTGTAGTGACGGGTCAAGTACATAAGACAAGTCATAAACATATGAAACACACTTGACGGGTCAAGTACTGTAGAGACGGGTAAGTCACTGTAGTGACGGGTAAAGGTTAGGAACAACTACACCTGATGGGTTTTATTCATCACCCGGCAGAATAGTAGTCTTCAACATCACCCGGCAACCTTTCTTCATCACCCGGCAACACAGTTGCTTTCCTTCTTCATCCGGCTTGCTTTCTTCATCATTACCCGGCAACATAGTGTCATACCTTTACACGGCAATAAGAATTCTCTTTCACCCGGCTGTATAGTACACACTTGTCACCCGGCAAGATATCTATGACCTTCACCCGGCAATATTTAACATGATCATTGCCCGGCTATACAGTGGTCAAAATATCTTCACCATTTCCTCAATCACCCGGCATGTATCAGACTTACAACTTTACCCGGCTGAACAGTTCGTTACCCGGCAGAATAGTTGCATCTGATATCTTTGCCCGGCAATAACACTTGAACGATTTCTTCACTTTTTCTCGTCTGTTGACTTTTTCAACGGCATTTATTGCACCTGCAAACATTCTCCGACATATTAATTAGACAAGATATCCTTAAAAAGAATGTTTGTCATATTAATTATCAAACAATATTAAACAAGACAATAACATTATTTCCAATTAAAATCATTTTTCTTTTTCTTTTTCAAAATTGTTTTTGCACAACCAATTTTTCTATATCCCGAAGCAATTTTATAAAAACAATTCACAAGACCTTGGGTTTGTTTTTAACACATCCAATACCTTTGCTTTTTCATACCACATAACCTTGTTCATTCAAAACACACTTATTCAAAACAAAATATTTTTTGAATTTTTTGTAGAATATTTTTCTTCAATTTTATTCTCCCCCTAAACTTGAAATTTCTTGAAATTTTTAAGTTTAACAAGGATGTTGATGTGTCAATAATGATTCCAAATGCCTGCAAACACAAAGCACACACATTAAAATAAATACATATGCAATGCAATGAATCAAAATATCGCAGTGAGATCATACCACACATTATCTGAACATGTTTTGCAAGTTTTGAATAGACATTTGACTTATGCTTGATTGAGTGATGATATGAAAACATACCAATTAGCTCGAATTGACACACTTACTTTTTCAGTATCATGATGATATTTAAGGTTCGATTAGAATGACTTATGTGACCCACATGTATACATATGTCAACATATTTCCTTATCAATCACTACCAGAATGCATATTGCACAAAATCTGGTCACTTACAATCATACACAGTGTGGAATCTGGGTTCTATTCGGATTTGGTCCACTTTGGGACATCTTTTTAATTCCATCTTTGGGAATTTTATCATTTCCTATCGTTCCCCTTGGGAATCTTCTGAATTCCATTTTGGAATTTGATTGGTGACGGTCCACATTTGGGACTCTTTTTGTTCCATTTTGGAATCTTTTGCTGCATCTTGAAGCTCAAAAGAGACTTCGTGTGAAACTTCAGGTCTGTGGGTACCACAACAAAGAAGCTCACGATGCGGTTCATCACACTGAATACACTGCATCGTTACCCGATCATGCACAACTATCATTACAAGCAATGTATCAAAAGATATATATCTAGACATGTATAACAATGGAACTTAACACAAAGATCATTAAGTTTATGTTTGTCAACAATCAACTTACTTTTTCAGTCTAATTGCCTGAGCTGTCTAGCACATCAATTAACATTCATCAGTCTTTATTTAAAAATGATGTAACAAATAATGTCTAGTGTAACTATCATTTCTCACTTTTTGCAATATAGATTCTTATGACATGATATTTTCTTTTCTTTTTGCTTTTATATTTTGTTTTTGCTTTTCTATTTTCTTTTTCATGCAACACACACAATGCAAAACTTAAAATAAAAGACAAAGGAATCAATACTTGACATCAACTTATTATATTTTTGGCTTTTATATTTTCTGATTTTTTTCTTTTGTTTTTGAAAAAATAGAATCAATCATGATTGATTAATCCTATGGATTGAATTAAAAATTCAAACCGGCCTGACAAAAATGATTTTGTGAAAAGATCTGCCAGTTGTTTGTCGGTATGAACTTTAATCAAAATTATTAAACCTTTTTCAGAGTTGTCTCTTAAAAAGTGATATCGAATTTCGATGTGTTTGGTTTTTGAGTGTTGAACAGGATTAGCAGTAATGAACATAGCAGCAGTATTGTCTATGTAAATAGGAGTTTTCAGAAAGTTAAACCCGTAGTCCAGCAACTGATTTTGTAACCACAAAACTTGAGAACATCCTGCAGATGCAGCGATATACTCTGCTTCAGCTGTGGATACAGAAACATTGGTCTGCTTCTTGCATTGCCAAGAGACAAGCCTAGGACCCAGAAATTGACAACCACCAGTAGTCGATTTCCTGTCAAGAGCACAACCACCAAAATCACTGTCAGAATAGCTATATAATTCAAAATTTCCTTCGTAAGGATACCATAACCCAAGATTAGGTTTCCCTTTGAGATATCTGAATATACGCTTCACAGCAACAAGATGCGACTCTCTCGGATCAGACTGATATCTGGCGCACACACAAACAGCGTACATGATGTCTGGTCTTGATGCAGTAAGATACATCAGAGAACCGATCATTGATCTGTATAGTGTTTGATCAACTACTTTGCCCTTTGGATCCGGTTGAATCTTGCAATTCACATCAGATGGAGTTCTAATAGTCTGACAATCTTGCATCTTGAATTTCTTCAACAACTTCTCAACGAACTTTGATTGATTGATGAAAATTCCGTCAGCTGATTGTTTCACTTGTAATCCAAGAAAGAAATTAATCTCCCCCATTGAACTCATCTGGAATCTAGACTTCATGATTTCTTCAAATTCTTTGCACATTGACTCACTGGTTGATCCGAAGATAATATCGTCCACATAAACTTGAACGCACAACAAATCATCATTCTCCCTCTTCATGAACAAAGTTGGATCAATCTGACCTCTTGTAAATCCATGTTCTAGTAAATGCTTGGATAATGTCTCATACCAGATTCTAGGAGCTTGATGTAGACCGTAAAGAGCTTTACTCAACTTGTATACCCGATGAGGATAGTCAGGATCTTCAAAACCCGGAGGTTGTCTGACATATACGTCATCTGTAATCGGTCCATACAGAAAAGCGCCTTTGACGTCCATTTGGAATACTTTAAACTTCATGAAGGACGCATATGCAAGAAAAACGCGTATGGCTTCAAGTCTTGCGACCGGAGCGAACACTTCTTCATAATCAATGCCTTCTTCCTGAGTATATCCCTGTGCAATGAGTCTTGCTTTGTTTCTCACTACAATGCCACGTTCGTCTGGCTTGTTTTTGTACAACCATCTTGTACCAATTGCATTCTCTCCTTCAGGTAAGTCCACAAGTTTCCAAAATTCTTGTTTGCGAAACTGAAGCAATTCCTCCTGCATGGCTTCAATCCAACTGTTATCTTTCAACGCCTCTGAAATGTTCTTTGGCACCACTTGAGATAGAAAACACGAATAAAGACAGACATTTGCTTGCTCATTCTGACTTCTTGTAGTTCTCTGATTCAACGACCCAATAATCTGAGAGACAGGATGTTTCTTGTGAATTCGATGAATAGGAATATCACCTCCTTGCACTTGACTCTCCAGATTAGAAGTATTCAGATTTGGTAGATCTTGTAGTATGGTCGAAGTATGCGGTGTGAAATTCGGGACTTGATCCGGTGAATTGATGAAGTAATCAAATGATTCTGGAATAACTTCAACATTCGGATCTGATGATGGTTGATTCTGGACAGATCCACCATCATTAGGAGAAATCACATCTTCTTCATGATTGTTTGATTCTTGATCTTCAGGAGAACCAGAAGGACCCGGAGCTTGACTGGATTTGACATGATCAGGATTGTGAAATGACATGAACGGATATTCAGAATTGATATTGCCATCCTCGTCATTATCAGAATCGTCACTAAAGCTTCCTAAGTCACCTGATTCTTTTCTTGCTTTACCTGAAAAATCAAACAAGTTAGAATTGAAAGATTGTGATAACGCATCTAAATCAAATAACCATTCGGGACCATGCGCCACTGACGGAAACGAATTTTCTAAAAACTTTACGTTGATAGTTTCAATAACAGTATTTGTTTTGCTATTAAAAACTCGATAAGCTTTAGAAACAGACGAATAACCTAGGAAAAATCCATCGTCAGATTTTGACTCAAACTTCCCGAGATGATCATTTAAATTTAGAACCGTTACGGGACAACCAAATGCTTTCAAATAAGAAATATTCGGCTTTCTTCCAAATAACAACTCATAAGAAGTTTTCTGTTTATCTTGAACCAATAATGTTCTATTTTGTACAAAACACGCAGTAGCAATAGCTTCATCCCAAAAAGTGATAGGGATTTTGGCATCTGCGAGCATGGATCTTGCAGCTTCAATTAGTGTCCGGTTTTTCCGTTCCGCAACCCCATTTTGTTGAGGCGTTCTTGGAGCACTAAATTGTCTAGCAATTCCCTTTTCTGCACAAAATAAATCAACATTAGTATTCTTAAATTCAGTTCCATTATCACTTCGTAACACTTTAACTTTACATTCCAATTGATTTTCAACTTTGATGATAAATTCTTTTAATAATTCAGCTGTTTCAGATTTAGCATGCAAAAAATAAACCCAAGAAAATCTAGTGAAATCGTCAATAATGACAAAACAGTAAGACTTCTTTCCGATGCTTTGCACATTCGTTGGTCCGAAAAGATCCATATGTAGCATCTGCAAGGGTTTTGAAATGGAGTTTTCTTGCTTGGACTTAAAAGACATCCTATGCTGTTTTCCCTTCAAACACGCTGGACAGAGATCAGTTGTGGAGAATTTCTTCGATGGGATTCCCACAGCGTGATTTCCAGTAACCAGTCGATTCATGTTTCTGAAGTTTGAATGGCCCAGCCGTCTATGCCATAGCTGACTCTCATCATTTGAAGCATGGGCAATGAGACAAGTAGTTTCGGTTTCAGCGTCAATCTGCGACATATCCAACTTGTATACATCACGATCTCTTGGAGCTTTCACCACAACCCACTCATTGTCAATCTTGAAACCTGGTTTAAGAATATAGCAGAAAGAATCATCAAAAAGAGTTGAATACGATTTATCACAAATTTGAGATACACTTAGTAAGTTAAAGTTCAACTGTGCACAGTAGTTGACTTTATCAAAACTAATGACCCCATTGGATACTGTTCCTTCTCCTGTGATTTTACCACCCGCATCACCTCCAAATGCAACGTGTGTACCATTTTTCAGCTTGAAATCCTGAAGCAAGGCATGGTTGCCTGTCATGTGCCGGCTACACCCACTATCAACGAACCACGAGTTGATAGGTCTTCTTGGGCGTACCTGCATTCAACAATCACTTAGTTAGTTTGGTCAACCCAGGCCCACACGGTCTTGGGTTTTCCGAATCTATCTGCAATAGTAACTTGTTGATATTGAACATTTTGAAAATTTGTTTCATTTAAAAGATTTTGATGCTGATAACTGTTGTTTCGCCCATTGGCGCCCATTGATGGCTTTCTCCTCAAAGCACTAAACCTTTCCTCTAGCTTAGGATCAAGGTTATTTTCAAACTTTTGATTTCTTACCATTAAAGCTCTTGGTTTAAAATTGTTAACCTGCACACTTCTTGACAAGTTAGAAACAGAATTGTTTCGATTGAAATTTCTCACAACCGGAGAATGACTTTGACTCATATTTTGAAAACCAAATGAATGATTTCTTTTAATGTTTGAAAACGGAGTCATTTCTCTAGTTGAGTTTGATCGAAAGAAACAATCCTTTGTGTCATGATTCCTTCTCTCACAAATATCACAAAATTTGTTATAATAACATTCTTCTGAAGAATGGTTTCTTTTGTCACAGAAACTGCAGTACCTGTTAAAGAAACATTCAGCAGTAGCATGATTATATCTATCACAAATTTCACAATGTTTCTTGCTAATCCTAAAGAGCCGATTGTTAACTTTTGATGTTGAACCAAAACGTGATTCATTATCATGGTTGTTCGGTTTTAGATTAACATTCTTTTGTGGAGACCTGATTTGAGATTTTGATTGCATGGGACTTTGGTTCGATTTTAAACTGTTCTGTTTGGTTACCTTTTTGTTTTCAATTCTCTTATCATTGACAGCGGAAGACTTAGGACCTGAACCTGTTTTCAGACCAGAGTTAGATTTGATTTGAGCATTGATTTGGTTTCCATAAGAACCGTTCATGTCGAAAGTACCTGCAGACACAAACTTGATTGTCTTACCTTTTGACATTTTCTTGACAGGTTTAACTTTGTCAGTTTTAACACTTTGAACTTTTGTGTTATCATTCGTTTTTAAGACACTTTTGCCTTTTGACTGTTTCGTTTCAGATTGATTGTTCATTGTTTTCGATTTCTGCTTCTTTGCAGTTGAAACTTCAGTCTTTTTCACTTCTGGCGTCTTAACCAACTGAGCAGCAACTTGCGCCTTTTGTTCTTTCTTCCACCTGATGTATTCAGGATCATTGTATCCTGAAAATTCACCTTCTTCCTTCACCGTTTCTGGTTCGGGATTAAGTTTTGGATACTCAACAAGTTGAATTAGAACAGGCTCTAATTTGTTGTCAGATTTGTTGCTTGCTTCATCATCTGCCTCAGTTGTCAAACCATCTTCTTCCCTCAAACTTTCAATCAACACCTCAGATCCTTCGGACTCGGATTTACTTCTTTGAATTTCTTTGAATTTTCTTTCATTTTCAGGTGAATGATCAAATTCATTAAAGTTTTCCGGTAAGGTTTGAGTGATTGAATTTGGCATCGGTTCATGAGTAAAACCCAACCCGGTTTTGTTTTTGTTACCTCTTTCATTAATCAGTTGTTCAACCATTGTTTTACAACTTTTAACTTTCTTTAATTCAACTTGTGTGACAGCATGTTCAACTTTTTCTTGTTCAAAGTTCTTTGTCATTTCTTCAAGTTGTTTGGTAACAAGTTCCAGTTCTTTTAAAGTTTTGTTCCATGATTCAGTTAGTGACAAAATCTTCTCATCAGAAATTTTGTGATCAATTTTAAGTTGTTCATGAATCTTTTCATGTTTGCTTAATTTGTCACCGATTTTAAATGAATGAGTTCGATAATGTTCTACTTGTTGAATGCATTGTTCAGAACATAACATTTCTTTCACATCTAGGGGCAATGGAACATAGTTAGGGGGTAAGTTATTGCTAACCTTTGGTTGGTCAGTAGAAGATGAAGACTCATTGGATGTAGCCATTAACGCAACTTCAGATTCAGTTTCTTCAGTAGGATCAGACTTTGCACTCCAGTCATAATCTTCAGCATCTTCACTATCATCATCAACCATTTTTCCATCCCCTTCTTCAGACCAATCTTCTTCAATTTCACATACCAATGCCAGATTCGATGTAAGATCAGACATAAATTGTTCTGAATATGCGCTCCAATCATAACCGTCTTTAACACTTACTACCAACGCCTTTGTTTGGTCTTCTGGCTTCTTTCCTTCATCTTTCAATTCAGGCATGGGAAGACTTTGATATGGTTTCTGAAAGAAACGTTGATTTCTGCCTTGATAACTCGAAGATTGTTGAGAACTTTGACCTTGACCTTGATTGCTTGAACTAGCTTGGTCATTGAAATTCTTGGGCGCTTTGCATTCTCTTGAAAAATGACCATACTGGTTACAGTTAAAGCATCTGGCCTTTGATTTGTCAAATCCAACTGTCTTGTTAGCATGAGGTTTGTAACTTCGGTTAACATATGCATGCTTTTGCGTACGATACGCTACCATAACCATTTGCCAATTAAGATCCATTTCTTCAACATCAACTGGATCCATTTCAAATAAGTCTTGAAGGACCACATCCATTTGACTTAAATGACTTCCTTGATAAGCTTGAAAACTTGCCATAAAAGCAGTAAAGGCAGTTTTTGTCTCGTCATCTTGAAGCAGAATATTCATTACGTCTTTCACTTTAGCTTGAACATTTGAACTTTGATTTTCTGATTGATTTTTCAGATTCTGACTTGGAACTTGAACTTGAGCTCTTGGTGGAGATTGAGGTTGAGAATAAGTTGGTGAATTTGGAAAGTATGCTGAATCAGTATAGAAACTTGCACCAACAAATAAATCATCCTCATCTTCAAACTTTGTTGCATTTTGTACAAGAAAAGCATTATCCACAGTATTGGCAGGATTTACCACATACTTATACTGAGTTTGTGAGCTTGATCTATCAGTATTTCTTGATCCTTCATCAATCTCAACTTCTTCAATTTTTCCAATAAGCAAATCTAGTTCCATTGGAAATTTCTCAGTATGTTTCAACAAGGTAACAGTTTGTTTCCATGATGATGGTAAAGCACATAACAAACGATCATTCAAGTCTTGAAGTTCAGTCTTCACTCCGAGGTTTGACATCTCAGTAGTTAAGTGAACAAACCTGTTCATCATCTGGTGTACTGTCTCTCCATTAATGTGCTCAAACAATTCCAGTTGTCTCTTCAGCTTTGATTTCTTCAGACTTCTCAATTGTTCTCCTCCTTCACATATAGACTTCAATGCTTTGAAGCATGTATAACCAGTCTGATATGCATCCAATCTAGACAGAACTTGGAGTGGCAACCCCTTGCACATTAAAGAATAAGCCTTGCTATCATTCTTTACTTTCCTCAAATCTTCTGCTGACAAATTATCCTCTGGATAAGGTGTAGTAGAATCTTTAGTGTAGGTACTTGCACTATCTGGTGTTGTCTGAGTTGGAATGTGAGGACCCTTCTCAATAGATTTCCATAAGTCATTGTCAATAGAACACAAGTGATGTCTCAACCTGATGGTCCAGTTCTTGAAATCTGCACGATTCAAAAGTCTAGGAACACGGTTATCAGAATCATCACTAGGAGCCATTTTTAACAATTTTTTAAAGAAAATATTTTTGGTTTTTGTTAATTTTTGAAAAGAAATGATCAAAATACTAAAATAAAGACAAGTAATTAAAGACAAGATAAGAAACAAGTATTAAAAACAACTAAAAAGATTCACACGGCAAAACAGTGAAATTCCTTCTTCAACCGGCTAAACAGTGTCTTTGTTCTTTACCCGGCAGGAAAAAGTCTTTACACGGCTGAATAGTTACCCGACTCAACAGTTGTATTAATTTTGTTCTTCACCCGGATGAACAGTTACCCGGCAACAAGAAAAACTTCACACGGTAATAAGTCTTTGACCCGGCAGAATCTTGACACGGCAAAAGTCTTTGTCCGGCTGAACAGTACTCGATCACACAGCAGAGTTGTTTACCCGGCAACACAGTTGATGATTACCCGGCTGAATTTTGTTCTTCACCCGGCGTAACAGTGTTTTACCCGGCACAACAGTGTATCACACGGCTGAACAGTAGCACTTTTTCTAAGTCAAATTCTTCACTCGACAAGCACAAATTCCTTTATACGGCAATACAGGACCTAATTTCTTCTCAAATCTAAGTCCAAGGAAATTGTCTAAGTCAAATTAATCACCCGGCAAGTTAATCTTCAACCAAGTCTTAACGGTTCATCATCTTCTTCGTGAGATTTTTCTGGGTTTTGTCTAAAACTTGTCCAATTTGTCCAAAATTCACACACAAGCTGTGAATCAATCCGATTATAATTCCCTTATATCAATCAATCTGAAACATGTCCAATTTTTGATGAATTTGTGAAAAATTCTATCGAACAGTGTTTTCACAATTTCTCAGATCTGATGATGATCTGATGAAATCTGCACAATCGTTGAGTATTAGAGTGATTATGATGATGAATCACACCTAAAAACACCAACAATTCATTTAGATCATGATATTTTGAGCAATATTGATGTGTTTTGCTTAAGAACAGCGAAGAACACGATACCGAAAGCTCTGATACCAATTGATAGGTTCAATTGGATCGTTAATATCACTCAAATGATCAGAATAACACGCACAAACAAACGATTCAATCACAAACACAATTCATACTTAATAATTCTCGATGTATATTGATGATCAAAGCAATTCGTAGTACAAGTGCAGGAGAAACAAAATCACACACAGTTAATTCTCTCTCTAACAGTGTAAAAGTGATCTAGCCTCCTTCCTCACACACACACACTACATGCTTATAACAACAAAATACAAGTTTAAGGAAAATACACAATAAACCCTAAACTATACAAACATGTAAACAAAATACAAAGTAAATCTTAACAAGGAAATAACCCTAACAATGAGAGGTTTAAGGCAAGGTGATCCAATGTCACCTTATCTATTCACAATTGTTATGGAGGTTCTTACTCTAATGTTACAAAGGAAAGTAAAGGAAAGCTCAGTGTTTAGATATCATTGGGGATGTGAAAAGTTGGGTATTATTAGTCTTTGTTTTGCTGATGACTTGTTGATGTATTTTCATGGTGATTCTCAATCCATTAAACTTATCAAGGAATCTCTTGATGAGTTTAGTAGTGTTTCTGGTTTAGTGCCTAATCTTTTGAAGAGTACTATTTATTTCAGCAATGTTCTTCCTTTTACTAAGAAGATAATTTTGAATCTGCTTCCATTCAAAGAAGGGAAACTTCCTGTTAGATACCTGGGTATACCTCTTTTGTCTAAAAGATTGTATACTAAGGATTGTGATCTGTTGATTTTAAAGGTTAAGAAAAGGGTGAATGATTGGAAAAACAAATATCTATCCTTTGCTGGTAGACTGCAACTAATTAACTCTGTTTTATCTTCTATGGAAGTTTTTTGGGGATCTGTTTTCTTGCTGCCAGGAAATGTTATTGAGGATATTGAAAGAATAATGAATAGATTCTTATGGGCTCAAGGTGAGAGTATTAAAGGGAAAGTCAGAGTTGGATGGGAGGATGTTTGTAAACCTAAATCTCAGGGAGGTCTTGGTATTAAATCTCTTAAGACCAGAAATAGGGCTTTGGAGTCTAAGCTTATATGGTCTATTGCTAATAATCAGGAGAATATTTGGACTAAATGGATACATTGTTACAGATTAAAAGGCCATACTCTTTGGGAAATGAGATGCAAAGATGGTGCTTGTTGGACTTGGAGAAATATTATTAGCTGCAAAAATGATGTTTGGTTTCATTGTAAGAGTGTGGTGGGTAATGGTTACAACACTTCTGCCTGGTTTGATTTATGGCACCCTCTTAGTCCTTTATGTTCTTTTTTAAAGCCTAGAGAGATTCACAAATCTGGGTTTGATATGAAATGTAAAGTTGCTGACTTGATGGATGGTAGTGTATGGAAATGGCCTGTTGAATGGGTATGTAAATATCCGGGTTTGACTATATGCAGTCCTCCTGTTCTTACTGAAGGGATGAAAGACAGAATTATGTGAAAGGCTAGAGATGGCAAATTACAGGAGTTTTCTGTTAAACAGGCTTATTATGATTTAAGTATGCAGTATGATAAAGTTTTTTGGGCAAAATTGGTGTGGTTTAGTCAAAGTATTCCAAGGCATTCTTTTATTCTGTGGCTGGCAATTAAACAAAGACTCCTTACTCAAGACAGGCTTACTAAATGGGATGGTAACAAGCAAGTGATATGTGGTTTTTGCCAAAATCAGCAAGATTCTCATCCTCACTTATTTTTTAAGTGTGATTTCTCTATGAATGTTTGGAAGGGATTGGCTAAATTGGCTTATTTGGAGGACTGTTGTCCGGATTTGATTGAGTGCATTGAGTTCATTAAAAAACAGGGGATTAATAAGAGTTTTAAAAGTATTATTCAGCGTTTGATGCTTGCTGGGATGATTTATTTTATATGGCAGGAAAGGAATTTAAGGGTTTTTCAACAGAAACATAGAACTGTGGAAGAGGTGTGTAGTCTTATCAGAAGTACAATCAGATTTAGGCTGTTGAGTCTGAAAATTTACTCAACACCTAAAACTATTGAAGCAAGTAAATTTTGGGGTTTTCAGGTGTATGAAAAGGCTGCTGGTATAAATGTTTCATTATGAAGAAGGAAAACATTGATGATGGATGGGGCTGGTGTTTTGTTCATGTGTTGTGGCCTTTATCCTTTTACATGGGTTGGAGTTGTCAAAATTGGTTGCTTCATAACATACACAAGGAGATTGGTAATTTGAAATGCCTGGTAAATTTATACTTGAATGTGTGCTTGTTTGTATGGAGAGATGGGTTTTGGGGGGATGGTTTGGTGTTTGAGAGGTTTATGGGAAAGGGGGGATACTGGTTTGGTACATTTTGCACACAATACACTCTCTTTAAATGGCAAGATGTGAGTAGCAATGATGAGGTAGGGGGATCTGGGTTCTTTATTTGGTTTGGGAAGGGAGAATGGATGGTAAGTGGTGGATAGTTCTCTGTGAGGTTCTCTTTAGTTATTCTGTCAAAATAATCCAAAGTGTGTTGCTTCTTATCTCTGGTTTGTCTTTAGGAAAAATTCTGAGAGTTGTTAAGGGCATGTGGTTTATTGTTGACTACATTGCCTTTCTGCTAATGAGATGGGGAATTAGGAGTGAGAACAGGCCAGAAGTTGGCTGTAAAAAGGGAGATATAAGGAAGGAGCTGACCACCAGTCCATTTGCATTATTTCATAGAGTTTTAGGCAAAATTGCTAACTGGTGGTGGCAAACCCATTTCTGTGTCTTCTTTTACTTTGTGCCTTTCATGTATTTTGTTGAGTCCATTTACTGGGTGGCAAACTGCTTGGGTTGGGGAGGGAGTGATAGTGAGTGGTTAGTAGTACTCTCAAACACTTTTCTTAGATTTTGTGTCAAAAAGTTTGAGTGGTTTATTTTTTTGGTTTTTAAATTGAATAGGATAATTCTGATTGGTTTTGAGGTCCTATATTGTGCTGAATTAATAGCCTATAAGACCTTTCTGGCTCTTAATTGGTGGATTAGGATGAAAAGTCTATCAGGAGTTGATAGCACACATGGAGAGATAAGGAGGAAGTGGCCCATCAATCCGTTTAAATATTTCATTAGGTCTTTAGGCAAAATTGCTAATTGGTGGGCACAAACCCAATCCTATGGTCTTTATTATTTCTGGCCTTTCTTTCTGTCCGGGTCAATTGTCTGGATGGGTTCTGCTTGGGTTGGGTGGTCTTGGGATGTTTTGAATATGTTGTGCAGATTATTGATTGAGAGTGACATGTGCTTTGGGTTTGGAAGATTAAAGACTTTGGTAAAGAAAGGAGTCCAAGATCAGAACTTGCTGAGCTTTAGAAGGAGGATGCTGACTCCTCAAAGTCAACATGTTAATAGATGTATGGTCATGTGTAGATGGCAAAGTCTGAATCTGTTTGTGAATTATCAAAGTTTGGAAGAACTGTGGTTAGACAGAAGTATGCTGAAGATATGGCTTGATAAGGTTGGTTGTTTGCTCCCTTCTAATCTTTGGATTTGTTCTCACCATGAGATTTCAGTTTTGAGGGACACACCTAGTGTGGAAATCAAAACTGGATTTTTTATTAGATTAGGAGTGTGGGAGTGGGTTATCTTTTGTTATAATTGGAAGAGTGAGTTGGAAGATGGTTGTATGCTGTTGACTTTTCAAAGTCAACAGATTGGGCTGCATATGTTCTTTATGCAATATGGATTGAATGATGCTGTTTGGACAGTTTTTAATCTGCAGTTGACTCTGAAGAGTCAAAGGTTTGGAAATTTGAATAATATTTTTGTTTATGTTACTATAAGGAGTGTTGGGATTGGCTACTTGGTTATTGTTAGAAATGGTAATTGGTTTGAGTCAAAGGACTTTGGGTTTATCATATGTTTGGTCTGGATATTGAGGATAAAGGCTGGATGGAATATTATAATGAGGATTGTTGGACTAGATAAGGAATTGGTTTTTTCTATGATGATGGCAGAGGACTTGAATTTGGGCTACTGTTTATGGGTTGTGCTTAGAGATGTATGGGCTGCGAAAGATTTTTATAATGACGTTTGGGCTAATGTTGTAAATGGTCTAGTTCTTGTAAATGTTGTGGTTTTAGGTTATGACTTGAACAAGGGGAATGCCATTTATGGATATTGGATTTGGTCTGAATTGGATTGGTGCTTTTTGTGTGGGCTTTGCATTGTTATTACTATTTTGGAAGAATGGGCTGCGCATACTTTGGAAGGATGGTTTTGCTTTGTGTTATTGTTTTTTGCTATTTTGATGTTTTCGATTGTTATAGGTTTTGTTAAATGGGCTATTAGGATTGCTTTGGTTAGGCTTTTAAAGTTGATTGTATTTTTGTTTTGGATCTTATTACTTGGATATTGTTTCCAAGTTATAAGATGCCATTGTTTGTAATTATTTTTAGCTTTTGAATAAAATTTACCAAGGCTTTGCCTTTTTCAAAAAAAAAACCCTAAACCCTAAAACCCTAAACCCCTAAACCCTAAACCCTAAACCCTAAACCCTAAGTACTCTTGTCTGAGAGAATGTATTCTTGGGTGAAAAACAACTAGTGTTGGCTATGTAAAGTCTACTCTTGTGAAAAGATCTCTACTCTTGGGTTAAAATCAACTACTCTTGGGTCAGAAATTCTACTCTTGGATAACAAATTCTACTCTTGGGCAACAAAATTCTTCATTTGCGCATTGAATTCTCCTCTTGGGTGAATAATAACTACTCTTGGGTGATTTATTCTGCACTTGGTTGAAAATCAACTACTCTTGGCAAAGTAAAGTCTAATCTTGCAAAAAGATCTCTACTCTTGGGTGAAAAGCAATTACTCTTGGGTGAGAAATTCTACTCTTTGGTAAGCGAGTCTACTCTTGGGTGGCAAATTCAACTCTTGGGCAACAAAATTCATCATTTGTGCATTGAGTTCTTATCTTGGGTGAATAATAAGTACTCTTGGCTAAGAGATTCTACTCTTAGGTGAAAAACAACTAGTCTTGGCTAAGTAAAGTCTACTCTTGTGAAAAGATCTCTACTCTTGGGTTAAAATCAACTCTCTTGGGTGAGAATTTCTACTCTTGCATAACAAATTATACTCTTGGACAACAAATTCTTCAATTGCGCATTGAATTTTCCTCTTGGGTGAATAATAACTACTATTGGGTGAGATATTCTACTCTTGGTTGAAAAACAACTACTCTTGGCTAAGTAAAGTCTAATCTTGCTAAAAGATCTATACTCTTTGGTGAAAAGCAACTACTCTTGGGTGAGATATTCTACTCTTGGATAACAAATTCTACTCTTAGGCAACAAAATTCTTCATTTACGCATTGAATTCTCCTCTTGGGTAAATAATAACTACTCTTGAGTGAGATATTCTACTCTTGGTTGAAAAACAACTACTCTTGGCTAAGTAAACTCTAATCTTGCTAATAGATCTCTACTCTTGGGTGAAAAGCAACTACTCTTGGGTGAGAAATTCTACTCTTGGTTAACCGAGTCTACTCTTGCATAACAAATTCTTCTCTTGGGCAACAAAATTCTTCATTTGCGCATTGAATTCTACTCTTGGGTAAATAATAACTACTCTTGGGTGAGATATTCTACTCTTGATTGAAAAACAACTACTCTTGGCTAAGTAAAGTCTAATCTTGCTAAAAGATCTATACTCTTTGGTGAAAAGCAACTACTCTTGGGTGAGATATTCTACTCTTAGATAACAAATTCTACTCTTGGGCAACAAAATTCTTCATTTACGCATTGAATTCTCCTCTTGGGTAAATAATAACTACTCTTGAGTGAGATATTCTACTCTTGGTTGAAAAACAACTACTCTTGGCTAAGTAAAGTCTAATATGCTAAAAGATCTCTACTCTTGGGTGAAAAGCAACTACTCTTGGGTGAGAAATTCTACTCTTGGTTAAGCGAGTCTACTCTTGGATAACAAATTCTTCTCTTGGGCAACAAAATTCATCATTTGCGCATTTAATTCTCCTCTTGGGTAAATAATAACTACTCTTGGGTGAGATATTCTACTTTTGGTTGAAAAACAACTACTCTTGGCTAAGTAAAGTCTAATCCTGCTAAAAGATCTCTACTCTTGGGTGAAAAGCAACTACTCTTGGGTGAGAAATTCTACTCTTGGATAACAAATTCTACTCTTGGGCAACAAAATTCTTCATTTGCGCATTGAATTCTCCTCTTGGGTGAATGATAACTACTCTTGGGTGAGATATTCTACTTTTGGTTGAAAAACAACTACTCTTGGCTAAGTAAAGTCTACTCTTGCGAAAAAATCTCTACTCTTGGGTGAATCGCAACTACTCTTGGGCGAGAAATTCTACTCTTGGGTAAGCGAGTCTACTCTTGTAGTGAGAAATTCAACTCTTGGGCAACAATATTCATCATTTATTCATTGAATTCTCCTCTTGGGTGAATAATAACTACTCTTGGCTGAGAGATTCTATTCTTGGGTGAAAAACAACTAGTGTTGGCTATGTAAAGTCTACTATTGTGAAAAGATCTCTACTCTTGGGTTAAAATCAACTACTCTTGGGTGAGAAATTCTACTCTTGGATTACAAATTCTACTCTTGGGCAACAAAATTCTTCAATTGCGCATTGAATTTTCCTCTTGGGTGAATAATAACTACTCTTGGGTGAGATATTCTACTCTTGGGTAAATAATAACTACTCTTAGGTGAGATATTCTACTCTTGGTTGAAAAACAACTACTCTTGGCTAAGTAAAGTCTAATCTTGCTAAAAGATCTCTACTCTTGGGTGAAAAGCAACTACTCTTGGGTGAGAAATTCTACTCTTGGATAACAAATTCTACTCTTGGGCAACAAAATTCTTCATTTGCGCATTGAATTCTTCTCTTGGGTGAATAATAACTACTCTTGGGTGAGATATTCTGCTCTTGGTTGAAAATCAACTACTCTTGGCTAAGTAAAGTCTACTCTTGCGAACAGATCTCTCTCTTGGGTGAAAAGCAACTCCTCTTGGGTGAGAAATTCTACTCTTGGGTAAGTGAGTCTACTCTTGGGTAAGTGAGTCTACTCTTGGGT
Organism: Tagetes erecta; assembly: GCA_030867185.1. NCBI lineage: Eukaryota > Viridiplantae > Streptophyta > Magnoliopsida > Asterales > Asteraceae > Tagetes > Tagetes erecta. Next base: position 44,561,170 of record CM061492.1, on the reverse strand, counting down.
GAGAAAATCAACTCTTGGGCAACAATATTCATCATTATGCATTGAATTCTCCTCTTGGGTGAATGGTAACTACTCTTGGGTGAGATATTCTACTCTTGGTTGAAAATCAACTACTATTGGCTAAGTAAAGTCTACTCTTGCGAAAATATCTCTACTCTTGGGCAACAAAATTCTGTAATTGCGCATTGAATTTTCCTCTTGGGCGAATAATAACTACTCTTGGGTGAGATATTCAACTCTTGGGTGAATAATAACTACTCTTGGGTGAGATATTCACCCAAGAGTAGAGATCTTTTAGCAAGATTAGACTTTACTTAGCCAAGAGTAGTTGTTTTTCAACCAAGAGTAGAATATCTCACCTAAGAGTAGTTATTATTCACCCAAGAAGAAAATTCAATGCGCAATTGAATCATTTTGTTGCCCAAGAGTAGAATTTCTCACCCAAGAGTAGTTGATTTTAACCCAAGATTAGAGATCTTTTTACAAGAGTAGACTTTACATAGCCAGCACTAGTTATTTTTCACCCAAGAGTAGAATCTCACATCCAAGAGTACTTATTATTCACCCAAGAGGAGAATTCAATGGATAAATGATGAATATTATTGCCCAAGAGTTGAATTTCTCACCCACGAGTAGACTCGCTTACCCAAGAGTAGAATTTCTCACCCAAGAGTAGTTGCTTTTCACCCAAGAGTAGAGATCTTTTCGCAAGAGTAGACTTTACTTAGCCAAGAGTAGTTGTTTTTCAACCAAGAGTAGGATATCTCACCCAAGAGTAGTTATCATTCACCCAAGTGGAGAATTCAATGCGCAAATGAAGAATTTTGTTGCTCAAGAGTAGAATTTGTTATCCAAGAGTAGTTGCTTTTCACCCAAGAGTAGACATCTTTTCGCAAGAGTAGACTTTACTTAGCCAATAGTAGTTTTTTTTTCAACCAAGAGTAGATTATCTCACCCAAGAGTAGTTATTATTCACCCAAAAGGAGAACTCAATGCGCAATTGAAGAATTTTGTTGCCCAAGAGTAGAATTTGTAATCCAAGATTAGAATTTCTTACCCAAGAGTAGTTGCTTTTCACCCAAAGGTAGAGATCTTTTTGCAAGATTAGAAATTACTTAGCCAAGTGTAGTTGTTTTTCAACCAAGAGTAAAATATCTCACCCCAAGAGTAGTTATTATTCACTCAAGAGGAAAATTCAATGCACAATTGAAGAATTTTGTTGCCCAAGAGTTGAATTTGTTATCCAAGAGTAGAATTTCTCACCCAAGAGTAGTTGATTTTAACCCAAGAGTAGAGATCTTTTCACAAGAGTAGACTTTACTTAGCCAAGACTAGTTGTTTTTCACCTAAGAGTAGAATCTCTTAGCCAAGAGTACTTATTATTCACCCAAGATGAGAATTCAATGCACAAATGATGAATTTTGTTGCCCAAGAGTTAAATTTCTCACCCAAGAGAAGACTCGCTTACCCAAGAGTAGAATTTCTCACCCAAGAGTAATTGCTTTTCACCCAAGAGTAATTGTTTTTCACCCAAGAGTAGACATCTTTTCGCAAGAGTAGACCTTACTTAGCCAAGAGTAGTTGTTTTTCAACCAAGAGTAGAATATCTCACCCAAGAGTAGTTATTATTCACCCAAAAGGAGAATTCAATGCGTAATTGAACAATTTTGTTGCCCAAGAGTAGAATTTGTTATCCAAGAGTAGAATTTCTCACCCAAGAGTAGTTGCTTTTCACCCAAGGGTAGAGATCTTTTAGCAAGATTAGACTTTACTTAGCCAAGAGTAGTTGTTTTCCAACTAAGAGTACAATATCTCACCCAAGAGTAGTTATTATTCACCCAAGAGGAAAATTCAATTCGCAATTGAAGAATTTTGTTTCCCAAGAGTAGAATTTGTTATCCAAGAGTAGAATTTCTCACCCAAGAGTAGTTGATTTTAACCCAAGAGTAGAGATCTTTCTACAAGATTAGACTTTACATAGCCAAGACTAGTTGTTTTTCACCTAAGAGTAGAGATCTTTTAGCAAGATTAGACTTTACTTAGCCAAAAGTAGTTGTTTTTCAACCAATAGTGGAATATCTCACCCAAGAGTAGTTATTATTTACCGAAGAGTAGAATTCAATGCGTAAATGAAGAATTTTGTTGCCCAAGAGTAGAACTTGTTATCCAAGAGTAGACTCGCTTATCTAAGAGAAGAATTTCTCACCCAAGAGTAGTTGCTTTTCACACAAGAGTAGAGATCTTTTAGCAAGATTAGACTTTACTTAGCCAAGAGTAGTTGTTTTTCAACCAAGAGTAGAATATCTCACCCAAGAGTAGTTAATATTCTCCCAAGAGGAAAATTCAATGCGTAATTGAAGAATTTTGTTTCCCAAGAGTAGAATTTGTTATCCAAGAGTAGAATTTCACACCCAAGAGTAGTTGATTTTAACCCAAGAGTAGAGATCTTTTCACAAGAGTAGACTTTACATAGCCAACACTAGTCGTTTTTCACCCAAGAGTAGAATCTCTCAGCCAAGAGTACTTATTATTCACCAAAGAGGAAAATTCAATGCATAAATGATGAATATTGTTGCCCAAGAGTTGAATTTCTCACCCAAGAGTGGACTCGCTTACCCAAGAGTAGAATTTCTTACCCAAGAGTAGTTGCTTTTCAACCAAGAGAAGAGATCTTTTTGCAAGAGTAGACTTTACTTAGCCAAGAGTAGTTGTTTTTCAACCAAGAGTAGAATATCTCACCCAAGAGTAGTTATTATTCACCCAAGAGGAAAATTCAATGCGCAATTGAAGAATTTTGTTGCCCAAGAGTAGAATTTGTTATCCAAGAGTATAATTTTTCAACCAAGAGTAGTTGATTTTAACCCAAGAGTAGAGATCGTTTCACAAGAGTAGACTTTAAATAGCCAACACTAGTTGTTTTTCACCCAAGAATAGAATCTCTCAGCCAAGAGTACTTATTATTCACCCTAGAGGAGAATTCAATACATAAATGATGAATATTGTTGCCCAAGAGTTGAATTTCTCACCCAAGAGTGGACTCGCTTACCCAAGAGTAGAATTTCTTACCCAAGAGTAGATGCTTTTCAACCAAGAGAAGAGATCTTTTTGCAAGAGTAGACTTTACTTAGCCAAGAGTAGTTGTTTTTCAACCAAGAGTAGAATATCTCACCCAAGAGTAGTTATTATTCACCCAAGTGGAGAATTCAATGCACAAATGAAGAATTTTGTTGCCCAAGAGTAGAATTTGTTATCCAAGAGTAGAATTTCACACCCAAGAGTAGTTGATTTTAACCCAAGAGTAGAGATATTTTCACAAGAGTAGACTTTACATAGCCAACACTAGTTTTTTTTCACCCAAGAGTAGAATCTCTCAGCCAAGAGTACTTATTATTCACCAAAGAGGAGAATTCAATGCATAAATGATGAATATTGTTGCCCAAGAGTTGAATTTCTCACCCAAGAGTAGACTCGCTTACCCAAGAGTAGAATTTCTCACCCAAGAGTAGTTGCTTTTCACCCAAGAGTAGAGATCTTTTAGCAAGATTAGACTTTACTTAGCCAAGAGTAGTTGTTTTTCAACCAAGAGTAGAATATCTCACCCAAGAGTAGTTAATATTCACCCAAGAGGAAAAGTTCAATGCGCAATTGAAGAATTTTGTTTCCCAAGAGTAGAATTTGTTATCCAAGAGTAGAATTTTTCACCCAAGAGTAGTTGATTTTAACCCAAGAGTAGAGATCGTTTCACAAGAATAGACTTTACATAGCCAACACTAGTTGTTTTTCACCCAAGAATAGAATCTCTCAGCCAAGAGTACTTATTATTCACCCTAGAGGAGAATTCAATACATAAATGATGAATATTGTTGCCCAAGAGTTGAATTTCTCACCCAAGAGTGGACTCGCTTACCCAAGAGTAGAATTTCTCACCCAAGAGTAGTTGCTTTTCAACCAAGAGTAGAGATCTTTTTGCAAGAGTAGACTTTACTTAGCCAAGAGTAGTTGTTTTTCAACCAAGAGTAGAATATCTCACCCAAGAGTAGTTATTATTCACCCAAGAGGAAAATTCAATGCGTAATTGAAGAATTTTGTTTCCCAAGAGTAGAATTTGTTATCCAAGAGTAGAATTTTTCACCCAAGAGTAGTTGATTTTAACCCAAGAGTAAAGATCGTTTCACAAGAGTAGACTTTACATAGCCAACACTAGTTGTTTTTCACCCAAGAATAGAATCTCTCAGCCAAGAGTACTTATTATTCAGCCTAGAGGAGAATTCAATACATAAATGATGAATATTGTTGCCCAAGAGTTGAATTTCTCACCCAAGAGTGGACTCGCTTACCCAAGAGTAGAATTTCTTACCCAAGAGTAGTTGCTTTTCAACCAAGAGAAGAGATCTTTTTGCAAGAGTAGACTTTACTTAGCCAAGAGTAGTTGTTTTTCAACCAAGAGTAGAATATCTCACCCAAGAGTAGTTATTATTCACCCAAAAGGAAAATTCAATGCGCAGATGAAGAATTTTTTTGCCAAGAGTAGAATTTGTTATCAAAGAGTAGAACTACTCACCCAAGAGTAGTTGCTTTTCACCCAAGAGTAGAGATCTTTTAGCAAGATTAGACTTTACTTAGCCAAGAGTAGTTGTTTTTCAACCAAGTGAAGAATATCTCACCCAAGAGTAGGTATTATTCACCCAAGAGGAAAATTCAATGCGCAATTGAAGAATTTTGTTTCCCAAGAGTAGAATTTGTTATCCAAAAGTAGAATTTTTCACCCAAGAGTAGTTGATTTTAACCCAAGAGTAGAGATCGTTTCACAAGAGTAGACTTTACATAGCCAACACTAGTTTTTTTCACCCAAGAATAGAATCTCTCAGCCAAGAGTACTTATTATTCACCCTAGAAGAGAATTCAATACATAAATGATGAATATTGTTGCCCAAGAGTTGAATTTCTCACCCAAGAGTGGACTCGCTTACCCAAGAGTAGAATTTCTTACCCAAGAGTAGTTGCTTTTCAACCAAGAGAAGAGATCTTTTTGCAAGAGTAGACTTTACTTAGCCAAGAGTAGTTGTTTTTCAACCAAGAGTAGAATATCTCACCCAAGAGTAGTTATTATTCACCCAAGAGGAAAATTCAATGCGCAATTGAAGAATTTTGTTGCCCAAGAGTAGAATTTGTTATCCAAAAGTAGAATTTCACACCCAAGAGTAGTTGATTTTAACCCAAGAGTAGAGATCTTTTCACAAGAGTAGACTTTACATAGCCAACACTAGTTGTTTTTCACCCAAGAGTCGAATCTCTCAGCCAAGAGTACTTATTATTCACCAAAGAGGAGAATTCAATGCATAAATGATGAATATTGTTGCGCAAGAGTTGAATTTCTCACCCAAGAGTAGACTCGCTTACCCAAGAGTAGAATTTCTCACCCTAGAGTAGTTGGTTTTCACCCAAGAGTAGAGATCTTTTAGCAAGATTAGACTTTACTTAGCCAAGAGTAGTTGTTTTTCAACCAAGAGTAGATTATCTCACCCAAGAGTAGTTAATATTCACCCAAGAGGAAAAGTTCAATGCGCAATTGAAGAATTTTGTTTCCCAAGAGTAGAATTTGTTATCCAAGAGTAGAATTTTTCACCCAAGAGTAGTTGATTTTAACCCAAGAGTAGAGATCGTTTCACAAGAGTAGACTTTACATAGCCAACACTAGTTGTTTTTCACCCAAGAATAGAATCTCTCAGCCAAGAGTACTAATTATTCACCCTAGAGTGGACTCGCTTACCCAAGAGTAAAAGATCTCTACTCTTGGTTGAAAAGCAATTACTCTTGGGTGAGAAATTCTACTCTTGGATAACAAATTCTATTCTTGGGCAACAAAATTCTTCATTTGCGCATTGAATTTTCCTATTAGGTGAATAATAACTACTCTTGGGTGAGATATTCTACGCTTGGTTGAAAAACAACTATTCTTGGCTAAGTAAAGTCTACTCTTGCGAAAAGATGTCTACTCTTGGGTGAAAAGCAACTACTCTTGGGTGAGAAATTCTACTCTTGGGTAAGCGAGTCTACTCTTGGATAACCAATTCTACTCTTGGGCAACAAAATTCTTCATTTGCGCATTGAATTCTCCTCTTGGGTAAATAATAACTATTCTTGGGTGATATATTCTACTCTTGGTTGATAAACAACTACTCTTGGCTAAGTAAAGTCTAATCTTGCTAAAAGATCTCTACTCTTGGGTGAAAAACAACTACTCTTAGGAGAGAAATTCTACTCTTGGATAACAAATTCTACTCTTGGGCAACAAAATTCTTCATTTGCGCATTGAATTCTCCTCTTGGGTAAATGATAACTACTCTTGGGTGAGATATTCTACTCTTGGTTGAAAAACAACTACTCTTGGCTAAGTAAAGTCTGCTCTTGCGAAAAGATCTCTACTCTTGGGTGAAAAGCAACTACTATTGGAGTGAGAAATTCTACTCTTGGGTAAGCGAGTCTACTCTTGGATAACAAAATCTACTCTTGGGCAACAAAATTATTCATTTGCGCATTGAATTCTACTCGTGGATAAATAATAACTACTCTTGGGTGAGATATTCCACTATTGGTTGAAAAACAACTACTCTTGGCTAAGTAAAGTCTAATCTTGCTAAATTATCTCTACTCGGGTGAAAAATAACTAGTGTTGGCTATGTAAAGTCTACCCTTGTGAAAAGATCTCTACTCTTGGTTTAAAATCAACTACTCGGGTGAGAAATTTACTCTTGGATAACAAATTATACTCTTGGGCAATAAAATTCTTCAATTGCATATTGAATTTTCCTCTTGGGTGAATAATAACTACTCTTAGGTGAGATATTCTACTCTTGGTTGAAAAACAACAACTCCTGCCTGGTAAAGTCTAATCTTGCTAAAAGATCTTTACCCTTGGGTGAAAAGCAACTACTCTTAGGTGAGAAATTCTACTCTTGGATTACAAATTCTACTCTTGTGCAACAAAATTCTTCATTTGCGCATGGAATTCTCCTCTTGGGTGAATAATAACTACTCTTGGGTGAGATATTCTACTCTTGGTTGAAAAACAACTACTCTTGGCTAAGTAAAGTCTACTCTTACGAAAAGATGTCTACTCTTAGGTAAAAAGCAACTACTCATGGGTGAGAAATTCTACTCTTTGGTAAGCGAGTCTACTCTTTGATAACAAAATCTACTCTTGGGCAACAAAATTCTTCTTTTGCGCATTGAATTCTACTCGTGGATAAATAATAACTACTCTTGGGTGAGATATTCCACTATTGGTTGAAAAACAACTACTCTTGGCTAAGTAAAGTCTAATCTTGCTAAAAGATCTCTACTCTTAGTTGAAAAACAACTAGTTTTGGCTAAGTAATGTCTACTATTGTAAAAAGATCTTACTCTTGGGTTAAAATCAACAACTCTTAGGTGAGAAATTCTACTCTTGGATAACTAATTCTACTGTTGGGCAACAAAATTCTTCAATTACGCATTGAATTTTCCTCTTTGGTGAATAATAACTACTCTTGGGTGAGATATTCTACTCTTGGTTGAAAAACAACTACTCTTGGCTAAGTAAAGTCTAATCTTTCTTAAAGATCTCTACGCTTGGGTGAAAAGCAACTACTCTTGGGTGAGAAATTCTACTCTTGGATCACAAATTCTACTCGTGGGCAACAAAATTCTTCATTTGCGCATTGAATTCTCCTCTTGGGTGAATAATAACTACTCTTGGGTGAGATATTCTACTCTTCGTTGAAAAACAACTACTCTTCGCATGGTAAAGTCTACTCTTGCGAAAAGATGTCTACTCTTGGGTGAAAAGCAACTACTCTTGGGTGAGAAATTCTAGTCTTGGGTAAGCGAGTCTATTCTTGGATAACAAATTCTACTCTTGGGCAACAAAATTCTTCATTTGCGCATTGAATTCTCCTTTTGGGTAATAATAATTATTCTTGGGTGAGATATTCTACTCTTGGTTGATAAACAACTACTCTTCGCTATGTAATGTCTAATCTTGCTAAAAGATCTCTACTCTTGGGTGAAAAGCAATTACTCTTGGGTGAGAAATTCTACTCTTGGAAAACAAATTCTACTCTTGGGCAACAAAATTCTTCATTTGCGCATTGAATTCTCCTCTTGGGTGAATAATAACTACTCTTGGGTGAGATATTCTACGCTTGGTTGAAAAACAACTATTCTTGGCTAAGTAAACTCTACTCTTGCGAAAAGATGTCTACTCTTGGGTGAAAAGCAACTACTCTTGGGTGAGAAATTCTACTCTTGGGTAAGCGAGTCTACTCTTGGATAACAAATTCTACTCTTGGGCAACAAAATTCTTCATTTGCGCATTGAATTCTCCTCTTGGGTAAATAATAACTATTCTTGGGTGATATATTCTACTCTTGGTTGATAAACAACTACTCTTGGCTAAGTAAAGTCTAATCTTGCTAAAAGATCTCTACTCTTGGGTGAAAAACAACTACTCTTGGGTGAGAAATTCTACTCTTGGATAACAAATTCTACTCTTGGGCAACAAAATTCTTCATTTGCACATTGAATTCTCCTCTTGTGTAAATGATAACTACTCTTGGGTGAGATATTCTACTCTTGGTTGAAAAACAACTACTCTTGGCTAAGTAAAGTCTGCTCTTGCGAAAAGATCTCTACTCTTGGGTGAAAAGCAACTACTCTTGGGTGAGAAATTCTACTCTTGGATAAGCGAGTCTACTCTTGGATAACAAATTCTACTCTTGGGCAACAAAATTCTTCATTTGTGCATAGAATTCTCCTCTTGGGTGAATAATAACTACTCTTGGGTGAGATATTCTACTCTTGGTTGAAAAACAACTAGTCTTGGCTAAGTAAAGTCTACTCTTGTGAAAAGATCTCTAGAGCTTTCCCGTGGCTCGTTCGAAATTTTGCTAGATGGGCCCTAGGAGTAGGTACACGGACGGCCTAAAAAACTGAGTATGGGTCTGTTCACCGAATATGACCATATTTTTTGTCCTAGATACTGCTCTCGAATATATTATGACTCCACGAAAGAATCGGATCAATTAAAACTCTCTAAAGCTTTCCCGTGTACCGTTCGAAATTTTGCTAGAAGGGCCCTAGGGGTAGGTAGACCGCCTGTCTGAAAAACTGAGTATGGGTCTGTTCACCGAATCTGAACATAATTTTAGTCCTGGATACTTCCTTAAATATATTATGACTCCACGAAAGAATAGAATCAATGAAAACTCTTAAAAGCTTTCCTGTGGCTCGTTCGAAATTTTGTTAGAAGGGCCCTAGGGGTAGGTACACCAACTGCCCGAAAAACTGAGTATGGTCTGTTCACCGAATCTGACCATAATTTTGGTCCTGGATACTTCCCTTGAATATATTGTGACTCCACGAAAGAATCGGATCAACGAAAACTCTCTAAAGCTTTCCCGAGGCACGTTCGAAATTTTTCTAGAAGAGCCCTAAGGGTAGGTACACCGACTGCCCGAAAAACTGAGTATGTGTCTGTTCACCGAATTCGACCATAATTTTGGTCTTGGATACTTCCCTTGAATATATTATGACTCCACGAAAGAATCGGATCAATGAAAGCTCTCTGGAGCTTTCCCGAGCCGCGTTCAAAATTTTGCTTGAAGGGCCCTATGGGTAGGTACACCGACTGCCCGAAAAACTGAGTATGGGTCTGTTCAACGAATCTGACCATAATTTTGGTCCTGGATACTTCCCTTGAATATATTATGACTCCACGAAAGAATCGTATCAATGAAAACTCTATAAAGCTTTATTGAGGCACGTTTGAAATTTTGCTAGAAGGGCCTTAGGGGTAGGTACACCGCCTGCCCGAAAAGCTGAGTATGGGTCTGTTTACTGAATCTGACCATAATTTTGGTCCTGTATACTTCTCTCGAATATATTATGACTCTACGAAAGTATCGGATCAATGAAACTCTCTAAAGCTTTCCCATGGCTCGTTTGAAATTTTGCTAGAAGGGCCCTAGGGGTAGGTACACCGACTGCCTGAAAAACTGAGTATGGGTCTGTTCACCGAATATGACAATAATTTTGGTCCTGAATACTTCCTTCGAATATAATATGACTCCACGAAAAAATCTGATCAATGAAAACTCTCAAGAGCATTCTTGAGGCTCGTTCGAAATTTTGCTTGAAGGGCCCTACGAGTTGGAACACTGACTGCCCGAAAAACTGGGTATGGGTCTTTTCACCGAAACTGACCATAATTTTGGTCTTGGATACTTCCCTAGAATATATTATGACGTACTCCACGAAAGAATCGGATCAATGAAAACTTTCTAGAGCTTTCACGTGGACCGTTCCAAATTTTGCTAGAAGGACCCTAGGGTTAGGTACACCGACTGCCCGAAAACTGAGTATGGGTCTGTTCACCGAATCTGACCATAATTTTGATCCTGGATACTTCCCTCGAAAATATTATGACTTCATGAAAGAATCGTATCAATGAAAACTCTCAAGAGCATTCCCGAAGGGCCAAAGGGGTAGGTACACCGACGGCCTGAAAAACTGAGTATGGGTGTGTTCACCGAATCTGACCATAGTTTTGGTCCTAGATACTTTCCTCGAATATATTATGACTGTACAAAAGTATCGGAACAATGAAAACTCTCTAGAGCTTTCCCGTGGCTCATTCGAAATTTTGCTATAAGGGCCCTAGGGGTAGGTACACCGCCTGCTCGAAAAACTGAGTATGGGCCTGTTTACTGAATCTGACCATAATTTTGGTCTTGTATACTTCCCTCGAATATATTATGACTGTACAAAAGTATCGGAACAATGAAAACTCTCTAGAGCTTTCCCGTGGCTCATTCGAAATTTTGCTATAAGGGCCCTAGGGGTAGGTACACGGAAGGCCTGAAAAACTGAGTATGGGTCTGTTCACCGAATCTGACCATAGTTTTTGGCCTGGATACTTCCCTACAATATATTATGACTCCACGACAGAATCGGATCAATGAAAACTCTATAAAGCTTTCCTGAGGCACGTTCGAAATTTTGCTAAAAGGGCTCTAGGGGTAGGTTCACCGACTGCCATAAAAACTGGGTATGGGTCTGTTCACCAAATCTGACCATAATTTTGGTCCTGAATACTTCCCTAGAATATATTATAACTCCACGAAAGAATCGGATCAATGAAAACTCTCTAAAGGTTTCCCGTGGACCGTTCGAAATTTTGCTAGAAGGGCCCTAGGGGTAGGTACACCGCCTGCCCAAAAAACTGATTATGGGTCTGTTCACCGAATCTGACCATAGTTTTTGGCCTGGATACTTCCCTAAAATATATTATGACTCCACGAAAGAATCGGATCATTGAAAACTCTATAAAGCTTTCCTGAGGCACGTTCGAAATTTTGCTAGAAGGGCCCTAAGGGTAGGTACACCGAGTGCCCGAAAAACTGAGTATGGGTCTGTTTACCGAATCTGACCATAATTTTGGTCCTGAATACTTCCCTCGAATGTATTATGACTCCACGAAAGAATCGGATCAATGAAATCTCTTTAAAGCTTTCCCGGCGCCCGTTCGAAATTTTGCTAGAAAGGCCCAAGGGGTTGGTACACCGACTGCCCGAAATACTGAATATGGGTCTGTTCACCGAATCTAACCATAATTTTGGTCCTGGATACTTCCCACGAATATATTATGACTCTACGAAAGTATCGGATCAATGAAAACACTCTAGAGCTTTCCCGTGGCTCGTTTGAAATTTTGCTAGAAGAGCCCTAGGGGTAGGTACACCGACTGCCCGAAAAATTGAGTATGAGTCTGTTCACCGAATCTGACCATAATTTTGGGCCTAGATACTTCCCTAGAATATATAATGACTCCACGAAAGAATCGGATCAATGAAAACTTTCTAAAGCTTTCCCATGGACCGTTCGAAATTTTCCTAGAATGGCCCTAGGGGTAGGTACACCGCCTGTCCGAAAAACTGAGTATGAGTCTGTTCACCGAATCTGACAATAATTTTGGTCCTGGATACTTCCTTCGAATATATTATGACTCCACGAAAGAATCGGATCAATGAAAACTCTCAAGAGCATTCCCGAGGCCCGTTCGAACGTTTGCTAGAAGGGCCCTACGGGTAGGTACACCGACTGCCCGAAAAACTGAGTATGGGTCTGTTCACCGAATCTAACCGTAGTTTTGGGCATGGATACTTCCCTAAAATATATTATGACTCTAAGAAAGAATGGTATCAATGAAAACTCTATAAAGCTTTCCTGAGGCACGTTCGAAATTTTGCTAGAAAGGCCATAGGGGTAGGTACACCGACTGCCCGAAAAACTGGGTATGGGCCTGTTTACCGAATCTGACCATAATTTTGGTCCTGGATACTTCCCTGGAAAATATTAAGACTCCATTAAAGAATCGTATCAATGAAAACTCTCAAGAGCATTCCCGAAGCCCATTCGAAATTTTGGTAGAAGGGCCAAAGGGGTAGGTACACCGACGGCCTGAAAAGCTGAGAATGGGTCTGTTCACCGAATCTGACCATAATTTTGATCCGAGATACATCCCTCGAATATATTGTGACTCCACGAAAGAATCGGATCAATGAAAACTCTCAAGAGCATTCCCAAGGCCCGTTCGAAATTTTGGTAGAATGGCCCGAGGGGTGGGTACACTTACTACCCGAAAAACAGAGTATGTGTCTGTTCACCGAATCTGACCATAATTTTGGTCCTGGATACTTTTCTCGAATATATTATGACTCCACGAAAGAATCGGATCAATGAAAACTTTCTAGAGCTTTCTCGTGGCCCGTTCGAAATTTTGCTAGAAGGGCCCTAGGAGTAGGTACACCGACTGCCTGAAAAACTGAGTATGGGTCTGTTTACCGAATCTGACTATAGTTTTGGTTCTGGATACTTCCCTTGAATATATTGTGACTCCACGAAAGAATCGGATCAACGAAAACTCTCTAAAGCTTTCCCGAGGCACGTTCGAAATTTTTCTAGAAGAGCCCTAAGGGTAGGTACACCGACTGCCCGAAAAACTGAGTATGGGTCTGTTCACCGAATTCGACCATAATTTTGGTCTTGGATACTTCCCTTGAATATATTATGACTCCACGAAAGAATCGGATCAATGAAAGCTCTCTGGAGCTTTCCCGAGCCGCGTTCAAAATTTTGCTTGAAGGGCCCTATGGGTAGGTACACCGACTGCCCGAAAAACTGAGTATGGGTCTGTTCAACGAATCTGACCATAATTTTGGTCCTGGATACTTCCCTTGAATATATTATGACTCCACGAAAGAATCGTATCAATGAAAACTCTATAAAGCTTTATTGAGGCACGTTCGAAATTTTGCTAGAAGGGCCTTAGGGGTAGGTACACCGACTGCCCGAAAAATTGAGGATGAGTCTGTTCACCGAATCTGACCATAATTTTGGGCCTAGATACTTCCATAGAATATATAATGACTCCACGAAAGAATCGGATCAATAAAAACTTTCTAAAGCTTTCCCATGGACCGTTCGAAATTTTCCTAGAATGGCCCTAGGGGTAGGTACACTGCCTGTCCGAAAAACTGAGTATGAGTCTGTTCACCGAATCTGACAATAATTTTGGTCCTGGATACTTCCTTCGAATATATTATGACTCCACGAAAGAATCGGATCAATGAAAACTCTCAAGAGCATTCCCGAGGCCCGTTCGAACGTTTGCTAGAAGGGCCCTACGGGTAGGTACACCGACTGCCCGAAAAACTGAGTATGGGTCTGTTCACCGAATCTAACCATAGTTTTGGGCATGGATACTTCCCTAAAATATATTATGACTCTAAGAAAGAATGGTATCAATGAAAACTCTATAAAGCTTTCCTGAGGCACGTTCGAAATTTTGCTAGAAAGGCCATAGGGGTAGGTACACCGACTGCCCGAAAAACTGGGTATGGGCCTGTTTACCGAATCTGACCATAATTTTGGTCCTGGATACTTCCCTGGAAAATATTAAGACTCCATGAAAGAATCGTATCAATGAAAACTCTCAAGAGCATTCCCGAAGCCCATTCGAAATTTTGGTAGAAGGGCCAAAGGGGTAGGTACACCGACGGCCTGAAAAGCTGAGAATGGGTCTGTTCACCGAATCTGACCATAATTTTGATCCGAGATACATCCCTCGAATATATTATGACTCCACGAAAGAATCGGATCAATGAAAACTCTCAAGAGCATTCCCAAGGCCCGTTCGAAATTTTGGTAGAATGGCCCGAGGGGTGGGTACACTGACTACCCGAAAAACAGAGTATGTGTCTGTTCACCGAATCTGACCATAATTTTGGTCCTGGATACTTTCCTCGAATATATTATGACTCCACGAAAGAATCGGATCAATGAAAACTTTCTAGAGCTTTCTCGTGGCCCGTTCGAAATTTTGCTAGAAGGGCCCTAGGAGTAGGTACACCGACTGCCTGAAAAACTGAGTATGGGTCTGTTTACCGAATCTGACTGTAGTTTTGGTTCTGGATACTTCCCTCGAATATATTATGACTCCACGAAAGAATCGGATCAATGAAAACTCTTTAAAGCTTTTCCGTCGCCCGTTCGAAATTTTTCTAGAAAGGCTCTAGGGGTAGGTACACCGACTGCCCGAAAAACTGGGTATGGGTCTGTTCACCGAATCTGACCATAATTTTGATCCTGGATACTTCCCTCGAAAATATTATGACTCCATGAAAGAATCGTATCAATGAAAACTCACAAGAGCATTCCCGAAGCCCATTCGAAATTTTTGTATAAGGGCCCTAGGGGGTAGGTACACCGACGGCCTGAAAAACTGAGTATGGTTCTGTTCACCGAATCTGACCATAAATTTGGTCCAGGATAATTCCCTCGAAAATATTATGACTCCACGAAAGAATCAGATTAATGAAAACTCTCAAGAGCATTCCCGAAGCCCGTTCGAAATTTTGGTAGAATGGCCCTAGGGGTAGGTACACTGACGCCCTGAAAAACTAAGTATGTGTCTGTTCACCGAATCTGACCATAATTTTGGTCCTGGATACTTTGCTCGAATATATTATGACTCCATGAAAGAATCGGATCAATGAAAACTCTCTAGAGCTTTCCCGTAGCCCGTTCGAAATTTTGCTAGAAGGGCCTTAAGGGTAGGTACACCGACTGCCCGAAAAACTGAGTATGAGTCTGTTCACTGAATCTAACCATAATTTTGGGCCTAGATACTTCCTTAGATTATATAATGACTCCACGAAAGAATCGGATCAATGAAAACTGTCTAAAGCTTTCCCGTTGACCGTTCGAAATTTTCCTAGAAGGGCCCTAGGGGTAGGTACACCGCATGTCCGAAAAACTGAGTATGAGTCTATTCACCGAATCTAACCATAATTTTGGTCCTGGATACTTCCTTCGAATATATTATGACTCCACGAAAGAATCGGATCAATGAAAACTCTCAATAGCATTCTCGAGGCCCGTTCGAACGTTTACTAGAAGGGCCCTACGGGTAGGTACACCGACTGCCCGAAAAACTAAGTATGGCTCTGTTCACCGAATCTGACCATAGTTTTGGGCATGGATACTTCCCTAAAATATATTATAACTCCAAGAAAGAATCGTATCAATGAAAACTCTATAAAGCTTTCCTGAGACACGTTCGAAATTTTGCTAGAAGGGCCCTAGGGGTAGGTACACTGACTACCCGAAAAACTGAGTATGGGTCTGTTCACCGAATCTGACCATAATATTGGTCCTGGATACTTTCCTCGAATATATTATGACTCCACGAAAGAATCGGATCAATGAAAACTTTCTATAGCTTTCACGTGGCCCGTTCGAAATTTTGCTAGAAGGGCCCTAGGGGTAGGTACACCGACTGCCGGAAAAACTGAGTAAGGGTCTGTTTACCGAATCTGACCATAGTTTTGGTTCTGGATACTTCCCTCGAATATATTATGACTCCACGAAAGAATCGGATTAATGAAAACTCTCAAGAGCTTTTGCGTCGCCCGTTCGAAATTTTGCTAGAAAGGCCCTGGGGGGAGGTACACCGACTGCCCGAAAAACTGGGTATGAGTCTGTTTACCGAATCTGACCATAATTTTTGTCCTGGATACTTCCCTGGAAAATATAATGACTCCATGAAAGAATCGTATCAATGAAAACTCACAAGAGCAATCCCGAAGCTCATTAGAAATTTTTGTAGAAGGGCCCTAGGGATAGGTACACCGACGGCCTGAAAAACTGAGTATGGTTCTGTTCACCGAATCTGACCATAATTTTGGTCCGGGAGACTTCCCTCAAAAATATTATGACTCCACGAAAGAATCAGATCAATGAAAACTCTCAAGAGCATTCCCGAAGCCCGTTCGAAATTTTGGTAGAATGGCCCTAGGGGTTGGTACACTGACGCCCTGAAAAACTAAGTATGGGTCTGTTCACCGAATCTGACCATAATTTTGGTCCTGGATACTTTCCTCGAATATATTATGACTACACGAAAGAATCGGATCAATGAAAACTCTCTAGATCTTTCCCGTAGCCCGTTCGAAATTTTGCTAGAAGGGCCCTAGGGGTAGGTACACTTACTATCGAAAAACTAAGTATGGGTCTGTTCTCCGAATCTGACCATAATTTTGGTCCTGAATATTTCCCTAGAATATATTATAACTCCACGAAAGAATCGGATCAATGAAAACTCTCTAAAGCTTTCCCGTGGGCTGTTCGAAATTTTGCTAGAAGGGCCTTAGGGGTAGGAACATCGCCTGCCCGGAAAACTGATTATGGGTCTGTTCACCGAATTTGACCATAGTTTTTGGCCTGGATACTTCCCTAGAATATATTATGACTCCACGAAAGAATCGGATCAATGAAAACTCTGTAAAGCTTTCCTGAGGCACGTTCGAAATTTTGCTAGAAGGGCCCTAAGGGTAGGTACACCGAGTGCCCGAAAAACTGAGTATGGGTCTGTTTACCGAATCTGACCATAATTTTGGTCCTGAATACTTCCCTCGAATGTATTATGACTCCACGAAAGAATCGGATCAATGAAATCTCTTTAGAGCTTTCCCGTCGCCCGTTCGAAATTTTGCTAGAAAGGCCCAAGGGGTTGGTACACCGACTGCCCGAAATACTGAGTATCCTGTTCACCGAATCTAACCATAATTTTGGTCCTGGATACTTCCCACGAATATATTATGACTCTACGAAAGTATCGGATCAATGAAAACTCTCTAGAGCTTTCCCGTGGCTCATTTGAAATTTTGCTAGAAGAGCCCTAGGGGTAGGTACACCGACTGCCCGAAAAACTGAGTATGAGTCTGTTCACCGAATCTGACCATAATTTTGGGCCTAGATACTTCCCTAGAATATATAATGACTCCACGAAAGAATTGGATTAATGGAAACTTTCTATAGCTTTCCCGTGGACCGTTCGAAATTTTCCTAGAATGGCCCTAGGGGTAGGTACACCGCCTGTCCGAAAAACTTAGTATGAGTCTGTTCACCGAATCTGACCATAATTTTGGTCTTGGATACTTCCTTCGAATATATTATGACTCCACGAAAGAATCGGATCAATGAAAACTCTTAAGAGCATTCCCGAGGCTCGTTCGAACGTTTGCTAGAAGGGCCCTACGGGTAGGTACACCGACTGCCCGAAAAACTGAGTATGGGTCTGTTCACCGAATCTGACCGTAGTTTTGGGCATGGATACTTCCCTAAGATATATTATGACTCTAAGAAAGAATGGTATCAATGAAAACTCTATAAAGCTTTCCTGAGGCACGTTCGAAATTTTGCTAGAAGGGCCCTAGGGGTAGGTACACCGACGGCTTGAAAAACAGAGTATGGGTCTGTTCACCGAATCTGACCATAGTTTTTGGCCTGGATACTTCCCTAGAATATATTATGACTGTACGAAAGTATCAGATCAATGAAAACTCTCTAGAGCTGTCCTGAGGCACGTTCGGAATTTTGCTAGAAGGGCCCTAGGGGTAAGTATACTGACTGCCCGAAACAGTGAGTATGGGTATGTTTACCGAATCTGACCATAATTTTGGTCCTGGATACCTACCTAGAATATATTATGACTCCACGAAAGAATCGGATCAATGAAAACTCTCTAGAGCTTTCCTGAGGCACGTTCGAAATTTTGCTAGAAGGGCCCTAGGGGTAGGTACACCGACTGCCCAAAAAACTGAGTATGGGTCTGTTTTTACCTAATCTGACCATAATTTTGGTCCTGGATACTTCCCTCGAATGTATTATGACTCCACGAAAGAATGGGATCAATGAAAACTCTCTAGAGCTTTCCCGTGGCTCGTTCCAAATTTTGCTAGAAGGGCCCTTAGGGGTAGGTACACCGCCTGTCAGAAAAACTGAGTATGGGTCTGTTCACCGAATCTGACCATAATTTTGGTCCGGGATACTTCCCTCGAATATATCATAACTCCACGAAAGAATCAGATCAATGAAAACTCTCAAGAGCATTCACGAGGCCCGTTCGAAATAATGGTAGAATGGCCCTAAGGGTAGGTACACTTACTATCTGAAAAACTGAGTATGGGTCTGTTTACCGAATCTGACCATAACTTTGGTCCTGGATACTTCCCTCGAATATATTATGACTCCACTAAAGAATCGGATCAATAAAAGCTCTCAAGAGCATTCCCGAGGCCCGTTTGAAATTTTGCTAAAAGGGCCCTATAGGTAGGTACACCGCCTGCCCGAAAAACTGAGTATGGGTCTGTTCATCGAATCTGAAATAATTTTGGTCCTAGTTACTTCCCTCTAATATTTTATGACTCCACATAAGAATCGGATCAATTAAAACTCCCTAAAGCTTTATCGTGCCCGTTCGAAAGTTTGCTAGAATGGCTCTTGGGGTAGGTACACCGACTCCCCGAGTATGGGTCCATTCTTCGAATTTGACCATAATTTCAGTCTTGGATACTTCCCTCGAATATTTTATGACTCCATGAAAGAATTGGATCAATGAAAACTCGCTAGAGTTTTACAATGGCCCGTTCGAAATTTTGCTAGAAAGTCCCTATGGGAAGGTACACTTCCCGCCCAAAAAACTTAGTATGGGTCTATTCACCGAATCTGTCCATAATTTCGGTTCTGGATACTCCACTCGAATATTTTATGACTCCACGAAAGAATCGGATCAATGAAAACTCTCTAAAACTTTCCCGTGGCCCGTTCGAAATTTTGCTAGAAGGGTGCTAGGGGTTGGTACACCGCCTGCCCGAAAAACTGTGTATGAGTTTGTTCACCGAATCTGACCATAATTTTGATCCTGGATACTTCCCTTGAATATTTTATGACTCCACAAAAGAATCGGATCAATGAAAACTCTCTAGAGCTTTCCCGTGCTCGTTCGAAATTCTGCTAGAATTACCCTAGGGGTAGGTACACAGCCTGCCCGAAAAACTAAGTATGGGTCTATTCAACGAATCTGACCATAATTTTGGTCCTGGATACTTCCCTCGAATATTTTATGCTTCCATGAAAGAATCGGATCAATGAATACTCTCTAGAGCTTTCCCGTGACCCATTCGAAAATTTGCTAGAAAGGCCCTAGGGGTAGGTACACAGCTTGCCCAAAAAACTAAGTATGGGTCTGTTCACCGAAACTGTCCTAAATTTCGGTTCTGGATACTCCACTCGAATATTTTATGACTCCACGAAAGAATCGGATCAATGAAAACTCTCTAAAGCTTTCCCGTGGCCCATTCAAAATTTTGCTAGAAGGGCCCAAGGGGTTGGTACACCGCCTCCCCAAAAAATTGAGTATGGGTCTATTTAACGAATCTGACCATAATTTTGGTCCTGGATACTTCCCTTGAATATTTTGAATCCAAGAAACAAATCGGATCAATGAAAATTCTCTAGAGCTTTCCTATGGCCCGTTCGAAATTTTGCTAGAACGGCCCTAGAGGTTGATACACCGCCTGCTCGAAACTGAGTATGGGTTTGTTTACCGAATCTGACCATAATTTTGGTCCTGGATACTTCCCTTGAATATTTTATGACGCCACGATAGAATCGGATCAATGAAAACTCACTAGAGCTTTCCCGTGGCTCGTTCGAAATTTTGCAAGAATGTCCCTAGGGGTAGGTACACCGCCTTGCTCGAAAAACTGAGTATGAGTCTTTTCACCGAATCTGACCATAATTTTGGTCCTGAATACTACCCTCAAATATATTATGTCTCAACGAAAGAATCGGATCAATTAAAACTCTCTAAAGTTTTCCCGTGGCCCGTTTGAAATTTTGCTAAAAGGGCCCTAGGGGTAGGTACAACAACTGCCCGAAAAACTGAGTATGGGTCTGTTCACCGAATCTGACCATAATTTTGGTCCTGAATACTTCCCTCTAATATATTATGACTCCACGAAAGAATCGGATCAATAAAAACTCTCAAGAGCATTCCCGAGGCCCGTTTGAAATTTTGCTAAAAGGGCCCTACAGGTATGTACACCGCCCGCCCGAAAAACTGAGTATGGATCTGTTCACCGAATCTGGCCATAATTTTGGTTCTGGATACTTCTCTCGAATATTTTATGACTCCACAAAAGAAGCGGATCAATGAAAACTCTCTAATGCTTTCCCGTGGCCCGTTCGAAATTTTGCTAGAATGGCCCTATAGGTAGTTACCCTGCCTGCCCGAAAAACTGAGTATGGGTCTGTTCTTCGAATCTGACCATAATTTTGGTCCTGTATACTTCCCTCGAATATTTTATGACCTCACGAAAGAATCTGATGAATTAAAACTCTCTAGAGCTTTCCCGTGGCCCGTTCGAAATTTTGCTAGAATGGCCTTAGGGGTAGGTACACCGCCTGGCCGAAAAACAGAGTATGGGTCTGTTCACCGAATCTGAAATAATTTTGGTCCTGGATACTTATCTCGAATATTTTATGACTACACGAAAGAATCGGATCAATGAAAACTCTCTAAAGCTTTCCCGTGGCCCGTTCGAAAGTTTGCTAGAATGGCCCTTGGGGTAGGTACACCGCCTGCCCGAAAAACTAAGTGTGGGTCTGTTCAACGAATCTGACCATAATTTTAGTCCTGGATACTTCCCTCGAATATTTTATGATTCCATGAAAGAATCAGATCAATGAATACTCTCTAGAGCTTTCCCGAGGCCCATTCGAAAATTTGCTAGAAAGGCCTTAGGGGTAGGTACACTACCTGCCCAAAAAACTAAGTAATGGTCTGTTCACCGAAACTGTCCATAATTTCGGTTCTGGATACTCCATTGGAATATTTTATGAATCCACGAAAGAATCGGATCAATGAAAAATCTCTAATGCTTTCCCGTGGCCCGTTCGAAATTTTGCTAGAATGGCCCTATAGGTAGTTACCCTGCCTGCCCGAAAAACTGAGTATGGGTCTGTTCTTCGAATCTGACCATAATTTTGGTCCTGTATACTTCCCTCGAATATTTTATGACCTCACGAAAGAATCGGATGAATAAAAACTCTCTAGAGCTTTCCCGTGGCCCGTTCGAAATTTTGCTAGAATGGCCCTGGGGGTAGGTACACCGCCTGGCCGAAAAACAGAGTATGGGTCTGTTCACCGAATCTGAAATAATTTTGGTCCTGGATACTTATCTCGAATATTTTATGACTACACGAAAGAATCGGATCAATGAAAACTCTCTAAAGCTTTCCCGTGGCCCGTTCGAAAGTTTGCTAGAATGGCCTTTGGGGTAGGTACACCGCCTGCCCGAAAAACTAAGTATGGTCTGTTCAACGAATCTGACCATAATTTTGGTCCTGGATACTTCCCTCGAATATTTTATGATTCCATGAAAGAATCAAATCAATGAATACTCTCTAGAGCTTTCCCGTGGCCCATTCGAAAATTTGCTAGAAAGGCCCTAGGGGTAGGTACACTGCCTGCCCAAAAAACTAAGTATGGGTCTGTTCACCGAAACTGTCCATAATTTCGGTTCTGGATACTCCACTGGAATATTTTATGACTCCACGAAAGAATCGGATCAATGAAAACTCTCTAAAGCTTTCCCGTGGCCCATTCAAAATTTTGCTAGAAGGGCCCTAGGGTTTGGTACACCGCCACCCCAAAAAATTGAGTATGGGTCTATTCAACGAATCTAACCATAATTTTGGTCCTGGATACTTCCCTTGAATATTTTGACTCCAAGAAACAAATCGGATCAATGAAAATTCTCTAGAGCTTTCCTATGGCACGTTCGAAATTTGCTAGAACGACCCTAGGGGTTGATACACCGCCTGCCCGAAAAACTGAGTATGGGTTTGTTCACCGAATCTGACCATAATTTTGGTCCTGGATACTTCCCTTGAATATTTTATGACTCCACGAAAGAATCGGATCAATGAAAACTCACTAGAGCTTTCCCATCGCTCGTTCGAAATTTTGCAAGAAGCCAAGAATGTCCCTAGGGGTAGGTACACCGCCTCCCCGAAAAACTGAGTATGAGTCTGTTCACCGAATCTGACCATAATTTTGGTCCTGAATACTACCCTCGAATATATTATGCCTCAACGAAAGAATCGGATCAATTAAAACTCTCTAAAGTTTTCCCGTGACCCGTTTGAAATTTTGCTAGAAGGGCCCTAGGGGAAGGTACAACAACTGCCCGAAAAACTGAGTTTGGGTCTGTTCGCCGAATCTGACCATAATTTTGGTCCTGGATACTTCCTTCGAATATATTATGACTCCACAAAAGAATCGGATCAATAAAAACTCTCAAGAGCATTCCCGAGGCCTGTTTGAAATTTTGCTAAAAGGGCCCTACAGGTAGGTACACCGCCTGCCCGAAAAACTGAGTATGGGTCTGTTCACCGAATCTGACCATAATTTTGTTCCTGGATACTTCCCTCAAATATTTTATGACTCCATGAAAGAATCGGATCAATGAAAACTCTCTAGAGCTTTCCCGTGGCCCGTTCGAAATTTTGCTAGAATGGCCCTATAGGTAGTTACCCTGCCTGCCCGAAAAACTGAGTATGGGTCTGTTCTTCGAATCTGACCATAATTTTGGTCCTGTATACTTCCCTCGAATATTTTATGACCTCACGAAAGAATCTGATGAATTAAAACTCTCTAGAGCTTTCCCGTGGCCCGTTCGAAATTTTGCTAGAATGGCCTTAGGGGTAGGTACACCGCCTGGCCGAAAAACAGAGTATGGGTCTGTTCACCGAATCTGAAATAATTTTGGTCCTGGATACTTATCTCGAATATTTTATGACTACACGAAAGAATCGGATCAATGAAAACTCTCTAAAGCTTTCCCGTGGCCCGTTCGAAAGTTTGCTAGAATGGCCCTTGGGGTAGGTACACCGCCTGCCCGAAAAACTAAGTGTGGGTCTGTTCAACGAATCTGACCATAATTTTAGTCCTGGATACTTCCCTCGAATATTTTATGATTCCATGAAAGAATCAGATCAATGAATACTCTCTAGAGCTTTCCCGAGGCCCATTCGAAAATTTGCTAGAAAGGCCTTAGGGGTAGGTACACTACCTGCCCAAAAAACTAAGTAATGGTCTGTTCACCGAAACTGTCCATAATTTCGGTTCTGGATACTCCATTGGAATATTTTATGAATCCACGAAAGAATCGGATCAATGAAAAATCTCTAATGCTTTCCCGTGGCCCGTTCGAAATTTTGCTAGAATGGCCCTATAGGTAGTTACCCTGCCTGCCCGAAAAACTGAGTATGGGTCTGTTCTTCGAATCTGACCATAATTTTGGTCCTGTATACTTCCCTCGAATATTTTATGACCTCACGAAAGAATCGGATGAATAAAAACTCTCTAGAGCTTTCCCGTGGCCCGTTCGAAATTTTGCTAGAATGGCCCTGGGGGTAGGTACACCGCCTGGCCGAAAAACAGAGTATGGGTCTGTTCACCGAATCTGAAATAATTTTGGTCCTGGATACTTATCTCGAATATTTTATGACTACACGAAAGAATCGGATCAATGAAAACTCTCTAAAGCTTTCCCGTGGCCCGTTCGAAAGTTTGCTAGAATGGCCTTTGGGGTAGGTACACCGCCTGCCCGAAAAACTAAGTATGGTCTGTTCAACGAATCTGACCATAATTTTGGTCCTGGATACTTCCCTCGAATATTTTATGATTCCATGAAAGAATCAAATCAATGAATACTCTCTAGAGCTTTCCCGTGGCCCATTCGAAAATTTGCTAGAAAGGCCCTAGGGGTAGGTACACTGCCTGCCCAAAAAACTAAGTATGGGTCTGTTCACCGAAACTGTCCATAATTTCGGTTCTGGATACTCCACTGGAATATTTTATGACTCCACGAAAGAATCGGATCAATGAAAACTCTCTAAAGCTTTCCCGTGGCCCATTCAAAATTTTGCTAGAAGGGCCCTAGGGTTTGGTACACCGCCACCCCAAAAAATTGAGTATGGGTCTATTCAACGAATCTAACCATAATTTTGGTCCTGGATACTTCCCTTGAATATTTTGACTCCAAGAAACAAATCGGATCAATGAAAATTCTCTAGAGCTTTCCTATGGCACGTTCGAAATTTGCTAGAACGACCCTAGGGGTTGATACACCGCCTGCCCGAAAAACTGAGTATGGGTTTGTTCACCGAATCTGACCATAATTTTGGTCCTGGATACTTCCCTTGAATATTTTATGACTCCACGAAAGAATCGGATCAATGAAAACTCACTAGAGCTTTCCCATCGCTCGTTCGAAATTTTGCAAGAAGCCAAGAATGTCCCTAGGGGTAGGTACACCGCCTCCCCGAAAAACTGAGTATGAGTCTGTTCACCGAATCTGACCATAATTTTGGTCCTGAATACTACCCTCGAATATATTATGCCTCAACGAAAGAATCGGATCAATTAAAACTCTCTAAAGTTTTCCCGTGACCCGTTTGAAATTTTGCTAGAAGGGCCCTAGGGGAAGGTACAACAACTGCCCGAAAAACTGAGTTTGGGTCTGTTCGCCGAATCTGACCATAATTTTGGTCCTGGATACTTCCTTCGAATATATTATGACTCCACAAAAGAATCGGATCAATAAAAACTCTCAAGAGCATTCCCGAGGCCTGTTTGAAATTTTGCTAAAAGGGCCCTACAGGTAGGTACACCGCCTGCCCGAAAAACTGAGTATGGGTCTGTTCACCGAATCTGACCATAATTTTGTTCCTGGATACTTCCCTCAAATATTTTATGACTCCATGAAAGAATCGGATCAATGAAAACTCTCTAGAGCTTTCCCGTGGCCCGTTCGAAATTTTGCTAGAATGGCCCTATAGGTAGTTACCCTGCCTGCCCGAAAAACTGAGTATGGGTCTGTTCTCCGAATCTGACTATAATTTTGGTCATGTATACTTCCCTCGAATATTTTATGACCCCACGAAAGAATCAGATGAATTAAAACTCTCTAGAGCTTTCCCGTGGCGCGTTCGAAATTTTGCTAGAATGGCCTTAGGGGTAGGTACACAGCCTGGCCGAAAAACAGAGTATGGGTCTGTTCACCGAATCTGAAATAATTTTGGTCCTGGATACTTATCTCGAATATTTTATGACTATACGAAAGAATCGGATCAATGAAAACTCTCTAGAGCTTTCCCGTGGCCCGTTCGAAAGTTTGCTAGAATGGCCCTTGGGGTAGGTACACCGCCTGCCCAAAAAACTGAGTATGGGTCTGTTCAACGAATTTGACCATAATTTCGGTCCTGGATACTTCTTAGAATATTTTATGACCAAAGCCATTACAAAAAGGGAAATTTCCAAAATTTTAGTTTTTACCAAATATGATATATATTGTCCAAGTTCACTTTCTATGTCCATAATGGCCACTCTTTATTAGTCGTTCACGCCTTCGTACCACTAGATAGGATAATCGTACGACTAGAAGGACAGTCGTACGACTAGCAAGCCAATCGTACGACTATATAGGACTATCGTACGACAAGCAAGGACAGTCGACATACGACTAGAAATGACAGTCATCTAAAAATGTCCACTTTTTGTAGTCGAGTGACTAATAATGAATTGACATTATAGGCATAGAAAATCAGCATGGACAATATGCATCGTTTTTGGTCAAACATGGACATTTTTGGAATTGTCGTTACAAAAATACAACTCATGTCACTAGGTTAATCTGTGCACTTTTTGAAAAATTGTGCGGTGTTGGTGCATAACCACACCATCCTAATTTGTCCTTCGCACCAGGGCCGGTCTTGAGGATTTGAGTGCCCTGTGCGAGACGAGAAAAAAAGGCCCTCCGCTCCCTCAACCCAAAGCACTAACGTTAAAAATTATATAAACTAAATTTTTAACTAAAAAACAAACGTTTGATACATAAACATACGAAAATCAAAGTATTCAAATTAGTGAATTACGTTTTTGGCAGCAGTGGGCTTCCAGCCTTCATTAATCCATAATCCATTTGATTGTGTGGACTTTTAGATGTTTAGTTAATTAGTTGTAGTGGACTTTAGCCTTTAGGTGTGTGCTTTAATTTTTTTCTTATTTGTTACATGACTATTGACTAAATATAAGTTTTATAAAAAAATTATATAATAATTGTTTTAAAATTTGATGCCCCTATCAAACTAGTGCCCTGTGCGGTCGCCCATGCTGCACACCCCTCTAAGCCCCCTATGCTTCGCACCATGTATTCGATCATTTGTGTAGTAGTGTGTGTTAAAAGATTTATTGTGGGCTTAAATGGTTAAACATGCAGGTCAGGTTATCATTGGTGACATGCATCGATCACCAAAGCTGAATATATTAATGGATGCATGCAAAATATCGATCTATATATATCGGCTCTTTAATTGTGATGAGAATAAAGATTTTTGGAAATTAAAATCGAGAAGATGAAACCATGCAAAATATATACATGTAACATATATATCATATATATGATCTGAAAACAATAAGTGATCGATTTACATATATATAAATATCGATGCTCCGATGATCGATCCACGTACGTCTGTCTGTCTGTCTGTCTTGTTTATATTCTGTTGTTGGGTTGTTTTAGTTGCTTTCGGGGTGCTGCTTGTTCATTTTGCAACGACCTAGCTTTTAATATATTATGTAAGAGATCGAATTGAAAATTAAAGATAATACATGAATTAATGAAATTAAAAGAGATGGAAACATGCATGCATGCATGCGTATATACGTACTGGCTAACTTGTTCGGTGAAGGTTTTGGTAACTTCCTCAGGGCGAGGTTGATATGATTTCATAGCCTCGATGATAGCTTTCTCTGCTCTTTGTTTCATAAAATCATCGATTTCTTTTGCCGCCATTCGATCACTATTATCATCTCCTCCACCCAATATTACCACCGGTAGCTGCAGCTGCAGGCCGATCATCATTATCACCAACACAACGCCACCTTTCATATATATATCCTTGTTTAATACTATAATTAAATACAATTAATACCTTTCCTTTCCTTTTCAATCATTCATCTCCTAGCTTATTAGGTTTTGCATTCCCTTCCCTTTATAAACATACGTAAATACATACATACGCATATCAGAAATTTAAGGCCGCTCAGAAAATTGTCGATCATTCACTTTCTAAGTTTTTATTTTTACTAAATTCAACATCTACTTTGATTAATTGATTTCTATATGTATCTATACATTTTAATAAAAAGGGTTTTGAATGACACATGTCATTTATTTGAGGTGTTGGACCCGCTCAAAACTAAGAATCTTCAATTCTAAACTATGTATGGAAAAAAAATCGATAAAATTAAATCACCTATATTTTTTTCTTCCAAAATTTCTATTTTTTTTCTTTTTGCGAAAAACATTAGGCTTTAAATGTCTGGTGTGTTTGCATATCTTGTATTGACGTGTGAAGTCATGGGTTCAAACCACATGCATCTAAAGTTTTATTTTCTTTTAGCCTTTTTCTTATCTTTTACCCCTCAACTATATATGGTTTTTTCGTTGTTACCCCTTGATTTCTTATCTCTAAACTTCCATCTGTGTTTTCAATACGTGTCGTACACGGGTAATTAATTTATCAATTCTATGCGGGTAATTTTTTATTATTTTGTTTTTTACTTGTTTTAAATCTTTATTTCACATTTTTGTGTCATTATAGGTTTGTTTAATGTCATTATAATAGTATCTAAAATGTATCATGACGCAACGCATGGGAAAGTTTGCTAGTTATAACAAATAAAGGTCGGATATGTTGGGTTGAAGGCTTTTGGGTTTTTGGGTTTGGTTTGGTTTGGGCCTGGGGCTCATTGTGATTAACCCTAACTAGAGATTACTAGTTGCCTTATAATTTACTAACCCTAATTATAGTCTTATATATATATCCATGATTGTAATTGTATCTTGTGTGAGCACCTAATAATATAAACCCTAGTTGCAAAGTGGACGTAGGTCAATTGCAACCGAACCACTATAATTCTCGTGACTCTAACTTTCTGTGTGATATTCGTTTTTGCGTGTGTGTTGTTTCGCTTCCGCATACCGCTTGTTCCTAACAACTGGTATCAGAGCTTAAGCTTGTTTAACACACGGTTTTGTCGCACGAGAACGATTCGCAGGTTGGTCTATCGCCCGCGTTGCCTGTTTCGTGCGTTTGGAATCACGTATTATGTAACAAAAGAAAAGGAGATTAATGTGCTTTGTATACTTTGGGAATCACAACTAATTTGTTTTTGTGATTGGTTCATCAACTTGAGCAAATTAATTTTACTTTTTTTGTTACTGTAGCCGACGCACAAGGAGAAAAAAAGAAAAATAACTGATTTGTATCTTGTGTTGGTGTATGCACCAATATCACGTAAAGAGAGGAGTAAATCAATATTGATTTTCTTTTCTCTTGCCTACGTTAAGAAGAAGAATCTGAGTTATTTTTTTGTTTCGAGATTGGTTAGCGCTATTGTTGTGTCAGACGGTGGTTGTAATCGAGATAAGGTTTAGGGTTTTGGTTTATTATTGAAGGTTGCTCAGCTTTAAGCGCTTATTTTTCTTGGTTTTCTCTAGTTCTCGTTTCGATGCCTGAAGACGGGAAGGTTCGAGTCGACAAGTTTAACGGTACTAATTTTGTATGGTGGCGAATGCAAATAGAGGCGTTGCTTGGTGAGTGCGACTTGGAGATGGTATTAGAGGAAAAACCTGCGGGAATCAGTAAGGCTGATGAAGCGGTGTGGAACTCAAAGGACAGAAAGACAAGAGGTAAGATTACATTGGCTTTGACAAGAAACGTAGCTTTTAATCTCACGAAAGAAAAAACTGCTCGTGGTATGATAACAGCTCTATCAAATATGTATGAGAAACTGTCTGTTGGGAATAGAGTGTTCTTGATGAGGGAATTATTCACGAGAGAATGCGTGAGATCGGTTCAGTTACTGATCACATTAACAAAATCAATTCAATTTTGTCTAGATTATCGTCTGTAGACATGAAGTTGGATGATGATACTCAAGCTGTGATTCTGTTATCTTCTTTTCCTGAAAGTTGGTCTGGTTTTGTGACAACGGTCACTGAAACTACCGGGACCGGAAACTTTAAGTTTGATCGGATCCGGGATAGTGTTTTGGGTGAAGACGTTCGTCGGAGAAACTCTAGTGGAGGATCATCTTCTGGTATATTCAGTTTTGGCAGGGAAAGGGACAATAACAAGAACAGTAGGAGTCGTGGAAGGAGTTCTTCTAGAGCTCGGAAGAATGTGAAGTGCTGGAACTGTGGTGAAAATGGGCATGTCAAAAGTGAGTGTCCTGGTCCTAACAAAAAGGATGAAAGGTCGGTGAATAATGTTCATTTAGATGAAGATTCTGGAGATGATGCATTGGTTTGTTGTGTAGAGTCTACAAACTCTTGGGTCATGAATTCTGGTTCGTCGTTTCATGCTACGCACAGCTAGGGGTGTGCAGAAAACCGAATTAACCGATTGGTAACCGAATTAACCGATTAAACCGAACCGAAATAACCGAACCGAATTATTTACCGAACCGAAATAACCGAACCGAACGACTAACCGACTTTTTGGGTTCGGTTCGGTTAGTCATTTTAATAGCACCGAAAAATACCGACCCGACCCGAAGAATTATGTCGTTCTTTTTTTTTACCAAGCAATACTAATTTACTAATAAGAATTATGTTGTTCCTTTTTTTTTAGCTAAACCTTGATCCCAATAAAGACTCTTGACGTTCCCTCTTCTCCCCCTATTTGAGTTTTTCCCGCTCACCTTCTCCTCCATTGATGACGCAGCCTCACAATTCTTAGGGCGACACAGAGTAAGGGCAACACTTCCATGAAAACGAAGGACGCAACCAGTCAATTATCACACACGCAAGTTAAGGGCGCTCTAGCAACCAGCAACGGAAACAACGAGGTGAGCATGTTTTGTAAGGTTATTTTTCTTTGACATACTTGTTGGATGATGGATATTACTTGTTTCCCTTTCTCTATTAAAGTCAACATCCACTTTTAGTTTTCATATATGTTTGTCATGGTTATTGGTTAATATTGCTTGATAGAAACTCTTTACATGCAGGTGTTTGAAAGAAAAAGGGAAAAATAATGTAGCATTACATACAGGCCCTTTAGAGAGGAGGAGGAAAAAAAAAAAAAAAAAAAAAAAAAAAAAAAAAAAAACGGGTTTACCGACTAACCGACCCGAAAACCACCGAAACCCGACTACCCGATTACCCGACCTACCATACGGTAAAAAAAATGGTTTACCGATTACTTCGGGTTCGGTTCGGTGGGGGGTAATACCCGACCCGAACCGACCCGTGCACACCCCTACGCACAGCGGGGAGACGATGGAGAATTTAAAAACTGGTAACTTTGGGAAGGTACAAATAGCTAATGGTGAGGTCCTTGATGTTAAGCGCATGGGTGATTGAGCTTAGTACCTCCATTGGGTACCACATGGAATTTGAAAGACGTCAGGGTTATTCCGGCTTTGAAGAGTAAACTATCTATGTCCGTCAGCTGGATAAACAGGGCCTGGAAGTCAAATTTGGTGGAGGAAAATGGAGGGTAACTAAAGGTAATCTGGTAATTGCTCGTGGAAACAGGCGTGGATCGTTATACCTAGTGGAAGTGCCTGCTAAGGGAAGTATGACCGTTCCTCAAAACAAAGTTAGGCTCGCTGAATCTAAGGGGCCAAAGAAGGTTCAATTTGCAAGAGGTGAACCTTATGCGAAGGTGATTCAAGCTGAGTGGGTTCGGAGGTTTAAACCGAGTCGGGGGTTTAGTGACAGTGGGAGCATGCGACGTGTTCCGGGTACAGTCACAAAACAATGATGGGTTTTGAAGACTACTAATCCGACTGTAAAAATCTCTCCTATGGAAGTCTTGCTAAATGAGGAGAGTGGTTCTCGGGTTATCTCTAAAGCTGGAGGATTGTGCGAACCGGTTGAGATAGAGAATGAGTTGGAACTCGGTGGAGTTTCAACTTCCCCTTCATGTAATTGATGAAAGGGGGTGACAACTATAGATGAACATGAAGTCTTAGCTAATCTATGGGGATTGAGGCTTGGAAGACTTGAATTCTGAAGATACTGAAGTTACTGAATCTGGGTCACTTGGATAGGGGACTTATGGACTGCATAAAGCCTTCAAGTGGGAGATTGTTGGGTTGAAGGCTTTTGGGTTTTTGGGTTCGGTCTGGTTTGGGCCAGGGGCCCATTGTGATTAACCCTAACTAGAGATTACTAGTGGCCTTATTTACTAACCCTAATCATAGTCTTATATATACCCATGATTGTAATTGTATCTTGTGTGAGCACCTAATAATATAAACCCTACTTGCAAAGTGGACGTAGGTCAATTGGGACCGAATCACTATAAATCTCATGTCTCTAACTTTCTGTGTGATATTCTTTGTGCATGTGTGTTGTTTCGCTTCCGCGTACCGCTTGTTCCTAACATGATAGGTAGTGGATATATACACCTCACTAACGTACATGTTACAAGACTCTTCAATGATCAATTAAAAAAGGATATATGTCATATATATATATATATATATTATATATATATATATATATATATATATATACTAATTAGTTATCTATATATATGACTTTGACTTAATGAGCTTGAAGTAAAGTTAAACATACCCAAACCAACCCATTATCCAATCTTAATTATTGTTTTTGCATATGGACATCGTTTAGTGATGTGGCAGCTGCTTAATTGTTGTTTTCACAAGTTTTGAACGTGTTTAGAGTATTTTTTTTTGTGCAATTTTAGACCTTTTTTAACAAGTTTTAGACTTTTTAATGTGCTAATATTTTGCATATTGTTTGGGTGATGTTTTGCATATTGTATGGGTGATGTTTATACTTACGTTATGTTAGTGCTACATTTGTATTGTCGTTTGATGTGGTTGTTTATTTATATTTTTTAAAACGAATACAATCGAATCTATTCGAATTCGAATAACTTCAGCGAATCGAATACATATATTTTTATTTGAATTTGGATCGACTACAAATACAGTTTTTAAAAGTCCCAATTTGATCAAATTGATTCGTCCAATTCGTATTCGATTCGAATGAACTCCCCTAATACAAGCTTAGCCCACATCCCTAAAACACAACTAGATGTTGGCTAATGGCATAGCTAACATCTCGACTGAGCAACTATGCTGAAGGATGTCGGTTGGCTTTGGCTGTGAATGGTCCCAACTTTTATCACTTTGTCAACCAACGGTCCGTCGTTAAATTTTTGTTGACGCCGTTAAGTTTTTTTCCAAATTCAAGACCGATTTTATAAGCCTTTTGATCGGAAGGATAATTCAAGTCGATTGATGGAAAAGTTCATTGGGTGTTTAAAACATCGGTTTTGAATTCGAAAAAAACTTAACGGCGTTAAAAAAATTAACAGCGGACGTTGGTTGCCAAAGTGATAAAAGTTAGGACCGTTGATCGCCAATTCAATAGTTGGGACCAATAAAAACCAAAATGTGATAGTTGAGACTAGTAGAAATCAACATACCTTAAATTTAAAGGGTATTAACATTAAAAAAAGGTATATTGGTTTTACTGGTCCCAACTATCACCTTTTGTCTTCTACCGGTCCCAACTTTTAAATTGTTTGTCAACGGTCCCAACTTTTATCACTTTGGTAACCACTGGTCCCGTCGTTAAATTTTTTTAACGCCGTTAAGTTTTTTTCCAAATCCAAGACCGATGTTTTAGACCTTTGTTTGGAAGGATAATACGTGTCGATTGACGTAAAGGTTTTCGAAAAGGCTCTCTGAACGATAATATTTTTACATCTGATTGAAGCACCGTTAGGTTTAAACACCCGATTGAAGCACTATTTCATTGTTCGGAGCGCCGTTTTGAGGTAACTTTTCCATCAATCGACTTATATTATCGTTCCGATCAAATGGCTTATAACATCGTATTGAATTTGGAAAAAACTTAACGGCGTTAAAAAAATTTAACAACGGGACCAGTGGTTACCAAAGTGATAAAAGTTGGGACCGTTGACAGCCAATTCAATAGTTGAGACCGATAGAAGACAAAATGTGATAGTTGGAACCAATGAAAACCAATATACCTTAAAAAAAGCCATTTCTAAATCATTGATTATTTCACTTGTAATTTAATAATGCTTTTAATCATAAATGGCATGCTATTATAAGACATTATTTGTTTGCCATTAAACTCAATCAAACTTGTTATGAAAATTTAAAAATCTCCGGATCAAAATATTTAAAACTTTGATAGTTTGTTGTTAAAATAGCTACATAAAAAATGCTATATAGTTTGGGTCAAATGAAGGAATAACCAGTTATAGGCGAATCTCTATACTCCCCACCGCATCAACTCCAACCTTCCTCCATCACTACGGTCGTTCACTGCACCGTTCCAACCACAAAAAACCCCACTTCACCAACCACAATTTCCGTCACCCAATAACCCTCGAAATGCTAACCGTCTAAGTTTCTAACCAAACCAGCTGAAACCCCACCCTAGGAGTGTTCATTATTCGAATACGATTCGATTTATTCGAAATTCGATTCGAACTGAATTCGATTAAGGCCATTCGAAATCGACTTTCGGTCATTTGAATTCAATTTGCATTCGATTCGAATAATTTTGTTGAATGTGAATCGAATATGAATATGATTTTCAATATTCGCATTCAATTCGCCCAATTCGAATAAGAAATATATATTATTAATATATCTAACTAATTATTTATATATGAATATGACTTAATGGGCTTGAAGTAAAGTTAAAAATACCCAAACCCAACTCATTACCCAATCTTAATTGTTGTTTTTACAGAGTTTGAATATGTTTAGAGTCTTTTTTTATGCTTGATTATGCAGTTTTAGACATTTTTTAACATGTATTACACTTGTTGGTGTGTTAATATTTTTAGACTTATGTTATGTTGATGCTACATTTGTATTATTGTTTGATATGCTTGTTTACTTATATTGTTTTAAAACGAATACATTCAAAGTTATTCGAATTCGATTCGATCGAATAACTTAATCGAATCGAATACATAGATTTTTATTCGAATGTGGATTGAATACGAATACAGTTTTTAAAAGTCTCAATTCGACCAATTCGATTCGTCCAGTTCACCCAATTCGTATTCGATTCGAATGAACACCCCTACCCACCCTACTGTAGGAATCATTCGTCAAGATAAATAAACTATTTATAATTTACTATATTCAAAGAAAGAAAGTAAAT
The DNA here is from genome assembly GCA_030867185.1 of Tagetes erecta. Taxonomy (NCBI): domain Eukaryota; kingdom Viridiplantae; phylum Streptophyta; class Magnoliopsida; order Asterales; family Asteraceae; genus Tagetes; species Tagetes erecta. The sequence continues at coordinate 44,526,461 of CM061492.1, read as the reverse complement.
TAAAAAATGATTACAACTGAAAAATTAGAAATATAAGAAAGGAGGAGAAGCATAATTGTAATAGAAGCTAAGGATTTATGTTCAACGCGGGTTCCTTAAAACACATTTCGAGTCTCCCAAGACAACTTGTTTGTTTCTCAGGGTACAACTAGCCGAAGCGGTTTGTTTTGTCGGGGTGGATTCAAGAACCCGAATTGTACCTTAAGAAAAGAACATAACAAGACCAAAGATTTGCTAGAACGAATTTAGAGAGATAGAATGAGAGATCTTTTAGAGTTGAAGATGTTTTTGATGTCTTTCAACTAAGACAAAACATAATATTTATAAGTGATAATGGTTTCACATAACACTCATTCTCCTTAAACCATGAGTTGAAACTTTCTTTGAATTCAAGACCATAATAAAGATTTTGAATTCAAACTTGAAACAACCATATTATTGTTTTTTATTTTTTAACAACATATTCCAACAATCCCCCACATGGGAAAAAACAAAATCTCTTTTCCTCTTGTGAAATCGATTTCCACATATTTTTTCCAACAATCGAGATTGATCGTTACATATTAGTTTCTTGGATATAATTCAACATTCCTTTGTGATGCATACTTAGTCTCCTAGTGGTTCGATAGATACAATGCATGTAACATCCCAGAAGTCGAATCGATCATTTAATATAAATGGCCTTTAGTTCCGAGTATTATGGTAAAAGAGAAAAAGATATTATGGACTTGAAGAGTCCATGGGCCTAAAATTATGGGTTACCTGAACCCATAAACCACCCTTAAGAAACCCGAACTAGCCTCCACCTTCATCATTTCATTCATTTTCATTCCATCTTAAAGAGAGAGAGAGAGAGTAGTGAGAGAAAGTAAAGGAAATTGAAGATTTGTAGATTTATGGATCAAGGAATCAAGATCTAATGGTTTGTGCCTTAAATCAACAAGAAAAGAGAAGGAAATATAGGTAAGAATCATCTCCTAAACACCTCTTTGGATCTGAATCGAATACAAGGGTTTTGAGTTTTTGCAAAGTTGCAAAGAATCATAAATGGTCCCATTTGTTACGTCGGGAATTGTATAAAAAACATAGATTTAGCATCTTGAGTGATAATATAAGGATTTGGACGTAAAAACTATTGATTTTTGTTAAAAAAATGAATATTTTGAGTGCAAAATGAGTTGGTTCGTCGTTAAACCTCGTCCATCGAATTTGTTGATCTTATAGCAATATTAAATCTTCATCAAGCGAATATAATGAAATTCGGACGAGCGAATATATAAGTTCGCTGGCATAATATTTTGGGTGAGTGTGTGTGACTCATGAGACCGAGCGCATATAATTAGTGAATTTACCTTAACGAAAGTTAAAAGTTTTGAGTGAAAAGGGGAGCGAAAATGTTGTCAAAATTTCTAGGGAATATAACAGATTCGCCCAGCGAATTTGTAAGCAAATATACAAATTCGCCCCTTGGACTCCTGCCAGGGGTTGCCACCCCTTGGTGTAAATGCGTGGATTACATATGTCTAACCTATGAGTTACATGCATTATATGTGTTGCATTATACTATGTATAACAAAAGATAACAGAGAAACTAAGTGAACGGTAAAATGGGGCCATCAAGAGGACCTAAACGGAGGGTCCATCAAGGAGGCCCATCCTAAAGAAAAGCCTTGCAAGCAACAGATATACCGTTCACTTTACCAAGTAAAATGGGACCAACAAGATGAACCATTGGTAATAGTGAGTTAATTAGAAACATATTGACCCTATATACAAAGTGATGTTTTATAAGATTCAAGATAAAGATATGACACTAGAACTCACTTAGTGAAGCTGACTTTTGTATACATATTAGTATGGCAGGTGACCTGATGAATAAAAAGAATGGCATGGATTGCAAGCTAAGACTGACATCCCTTTTAAGAAGACTTTTAAGACTCTAATATGTTTATTTTTAAGACATTGTTAAATGTTTAAGGGTCTGTATCATCGTATCTATGTTTTAAGACTTCCGCTGCATTTATTTTAATTATATGAAAGTTTTATGAATTGTTTATGTTGTGTATGACCAACTATGAGGTCCCCTAGATAGAGGGCTTTACAATGTCCTTGAACCAACCACCGTTAATGGAGACGGCAATACACTTCACATTAGGGGTGTTCATTCGAATCGAATGCGAATTGGGCGAATTAGGCGAATCGAATTGGTCGAATTGAGACTTTTAAAAACTGTATTCGTATTCGATCCACATTCGAATGAAAATCTATGTATTCGATTCGATTAAGTTATTCGAATTCGAATCGAATTCGAATAGATTCGAATGTATTCGCTTTAAAAAATATAAATAAACAAACACATCAAGTAACAATACAAATGTAGCACCAACATAACATAAGTCTACAACATCACCCAAACAATGTGCAAAACATCACCCAAACAATTTGCAAAATACTAGCACATCAACAAGTTTAAAACATGTTAACAAAAGGTATAAAACTGCATAATCAAACACAAAAAAAAGAGTATAAACAAGTTTAAAACCCATAGAAACAATAATTAAGCAACTGTTACAGCACCAAATCATGTTCATATGCAGAAACAACAATTAAGATTGGGTAATGGGTTGGGTTTGGGTATTTTTAACTTTACTTCAAGCCCATTAAATCATATTCATATATAGATAACTAATTAGATATATTAAAAATATATATTAAAAAATATATAAATTTCTTATTCGAATTGGGCGAATCGAATGCGAATACAGAAAATCATATTCGTATTCGATCCACATTCGACAAAATTATTCGAATCGAATGCGAATCGAATTCGAATGACTGAAAGTCGATTTCGAATGGCCTTAATCGAATACGATTCGAATCGAATTTCGAATAATTCGAATGGTATTCGAATAATGAACACCCCTACTTCACATGGCATTCCCTAGTCTGGTCAACCCCTCATTGTTAATTATGGTTGCGGTTCACTAGCTAGCATGGTTCTGCGAGAGCTCTAGGATGTGTGATCCCCATAAATCCAATCAAAGAGACCCCGCTTCTCTCTCACATTGGTGATGATTAGGAATCCTTTAAAACATTAAGGTTAAGATGGCAATAGATCATTAACTCGGTCTTGAATTTGTAAAAAACTTAACGTCATTTAAAAAAAATAACGACGGCCTGTTGGTTGCTATATAGTGATAAAATTTAGAACCGTTAGCAGCCAATTTAATAGTTGAGACCGGGAGAAATCAAAATCTTAATATAAAATGGTTTTAAAAAATAATTTATTCCTTCTTTTGGATTTTCTTTCTTGTTGTTAGTATAACCCTCCATTTAAGCTCCCATGCATATATTTGAACGTCATTGATCTTGAGATTAAAGTAGTAAATTTATGGTGAACTAGGACGTGCGTGCCATTTTTACATCGTTATTAGTGGCTTCTATTGATATTTTTTGTCACTACAAGTATTAAAATCATACACGGGATAAAATCCACGAAAAAATATCGTTCAACTTCATAAAAGCCAAACAAATAAACTGAAGCATTCAAACCATCGAGCAGGGGCGCACCATAAGAGGGACCAACGGGGGCTCCGGCTGTAACACCCGACCCTTAAGGGAACAATTTATTATTAAAAATAATAAAATAAAAACGAAATGTTAGGCTAGGCGATACGCGCAAAGCATGGCTTTGGCCTGCGCGTATCGCGTCAGAGGAGGAAACCCGGGTGCGAGTAAACCACGTCAGCGCGTAGTTTTGCAAAACCACCCCACTTACGCGATACGCGCAAGTGGGAGGTGTGTCGTGCGCGTATCGCGTCAGAGGCGATTGCAGCCTATAAAAGGAGGTGCACCCCTCCCTTCATTGTTGCTCATTGTGCTTTCTCTCTCTAAACTTCTAGAGAGAGAGAGTCGTAGTTTTATTCGGGATCGCGGGAAGTGCGGTGCCTTGCGTCGGAACGCTCCTTCGAGTGACGGTCGCACGAAGATCGCTTAGCGGGCATCGAGGTTCTGCCCGATTGAAGAACGGTAGACGTTGAGGTTCTGCCCGATTGAAGAATGGTGGTCATGGAGATTCTGCACGTCTGAAGAACGGAGGTCGACGAGGTAAATAGCCTTTCCTTCTCATTAGTTTAGGATGGGTAACGGGTTTAAAACCCGAATGGAATGCGGGTAAGGATACCCGCATAGCACGAGGAACGTGCTGGGGAATGAGTTGCGGGATTGAGCGCCCGCAACGAACGGGTTGAATACCCGAGGGTACGGGTTTAATTTCCGTACAAAAGAGGTACGATACCCGTTAGCATTTAATTTGACTAAACGTACTGAATACGCGACATAAACGCGTACCGGGTCAGTTTACCCCCGGATGCGTAATATCTAACGAAATAAATATCTCGAGAATATTTATTGAGTTAAGCGATATTAATTCCAGGAAATGATGTTTGGAAAACGCAAAAAGAATCGAGTTCGTACGCAGTACCGGATGACGCGGTGCGAGTAACGGGTACTCGAACTCACCTATATATAGGTGAGTCCACCCTTTCTTCATTTCATCAACAAAAACACACACTTAAGGTGTGAGAGAAACCAGAGAGAGAAAGAGGGCTGGAGAAATTCCGGCCACCCTCCGATGGTGGTCCGGCGGTGGTCCGGTGGCGGCCGACGGCGGTCCGTGGCGGCCCGACGACGGCCGGAAAAGTGGTTTTCACCCCGGAACCATTTCTCGACCTCCTGAACGCAATGGTAAGCTCCGTTTAACCTCAATCTCTCGTTAAAGTCGTGTAAATGTCGAAAACCGTCCTAAAGATGTATGCATGTGTTTTTCATGAAAACGCAGTTGTGTTCCAGGAAGGATCCTGGAAGATCTAGCCGTTGGATACGTCTACATTTTGGATATGTTGTTCCTAACTCATAGATGCTCACATCTACCGTTCAGTTTTTGAAGATCTTACCCATAGGTACGAATTTTATGTTAAAAACCGAGACTGATCAGATTTCCGTCACTGGAAATGCAGTCTCAAAGATTGTCACTTTCCCGGAGATCCGACCATTGGTTAGTGACGAAATTTGGACTGTAGGTTCCTAAGACATAGGTGAACATTTCCACCGGAGGAAATTACGATCAGAGGTCTGGAAGTATGATTTTACCTCTGATCAGTTTGTAACAGTTTTCTTGTCGAAAACAGGAAAACTTGATGTGTTGCATGTCGGTCAAGATGAGGATGTATGGATAGTTTGATGATGGATAAATGTTCGTTTTGGAAAAACGAACACGAAGGTATATTGGTTCTTGGTGTATGTCGGTTTTTGAAAGGATCCGTGTATGCAAACCGACCGGAAGGTATAAACCGAACGGTTAACCTTCCATATGATTTTGGTCAAGTGAGATGAAATGAGACTCTTCGGGAAGCTGTAATGAAGTATATGGGCTGTTATGGAAGTGGTGTTAGAACTCGGGATTGCTATGGATTAGCATCTCGGAAGCTCTCAATTACATGGTAAGACTCGTTTTAGTATTACTCGAGTTATTTACCATATGTGTATATTGACACATGTAAACATGTATGTATGAGATTAGGTCAAGAACGATGAGGATGACTAAACACGCTACAATGTTAGTCATTGTGAACGATGTTGGATTGCTCGAGATAGAGCGGGAATTATAAACGGGCAAGTCGAAACGCTGCCAAGTTTATTAGGTAAGGTCATTAAAACCTTTGCCTATCTGTTTATGATTATGATTGGTTTAAGGGTAAACCAAGATTTTTAGAATAAAACCTTACTAGTAAATACCAATGAGTTTTACCAGGGTAGTGATGATTTAATGATATGAGAACGATAAAACATTGTGGAAATGCAATGGTTTTATTAAATGAATTTTCTAAGTAGGATTGATGTTATTAGTGTACGAAAACCCTGACTCGAGCGCTAGAGCGTTTCGAGTGAGATGATTTGATTAAGGGCCCAAGTCATTGCTAAGTCACAACGTGACTTAAGCGATTGACAACCGGTAGGAAACGCCGGTGGAAACATTCCAGAAGGAATGTGTTCTGATGATGTGATTAATGTACAGGGTTGCACTAGTCATCCACTTAGCTATCAGCTTGTGATACCTAGACTGCACAAGGTGAGTCTAACCGCCCCCTTTTATATGTTTTATTATTTCGGGGCTGTATCCGAGCTTGTATGAAAAGTATGAAATGTTTTGCTATAAATATATTAAATATGTATGTGGTTATAAGTAGATCGCTACCTGGTGATCAACGCATCTCAACTCCAGGTTCGTCCGGTTGTGGTGTGAGTTGGTCCGCGGTAATAAGCTTCGCGTTAAGAGTCATCTCATGAACGGGATGGCGGCTACATGCCACAGGGCAAGTCATTAAGGCAGGGCTTCTGGGGGTAGATCTTCGAGAACTACCGGCCCCGCCTCGGGATGTATATGCGTCTAGTTGGATCCAATTAGGTAGACTGACTGCTCGTAACAGGAGAGGTACTGCTAAGCCTAGGCAATATGATGATGTGACCGGAAAATGGTCAATAAGAGTACCTTCTTTATCCCTGTATGCGGCATATACGTTAACAGGCTCTAACGAAAGTTGGCCACCATCAGATATGGCGTTAGAGAAGAGTTGGCTTGTAGATAACTTATCACCACACACATATATGAATGAATGAATGAATGAATGAATGATGTCTAAATGTTTTACATGTCTTATGTCACTGGTTACGACTCACCAACAACGTTGTTGTTGACGTCCTTTAGCTCGTGATGCAGGTACAGGAAACGCCTGAGGACGTTAGCTAGGTCGAAGAGGCTTAGCTAGGATCAGATGCTTGATGCTCTCATCATAGGAGCTAGTACCCGATTTGGACACCTGGGAGCAGTGTCCTTAGATAGTTACTTTGTATGTAGTTTTACTTAGTGACATTGTTAAAAGTTCAAATTGGGTTGACTTTTAGTGGTCTTTATTACGAAAGACTTCCGCTGTAAAGTTGATTATTTTATTTGATTGGCTGATATTATGCAACGTGTCAGGCCCTGGAGTCGGGGTGTGACAGGTTGGTATCAGAGCCAAAGGTTTTAGCGAATTAAGGGTCACGCAGATCCTTAAGCTCTAACCCGATAGGATGAAAGGACCACTTAAGATAGGAAAGCCCTAGGAAAGTTGAGAAGTATGATAAGTGATTGTTTGATTGAACGCCTAAGATAATGAGACAAGAGCGCCTGATCAACGTAATTGTCAAGTTATCTTTCTGCGAGCATGATAATCCTCACTGTCGTATGGATTGACTTAGAAACCTCGTCAGAGAAATGCGAAGGATTAGGCATGAGCATTGGATGAAGTTATACGATATTATATTACACTCGTATTTATATATGTATATTTGTGAATATATATATATGTATATATGAACATGATTGAAAAGGAAAATGAATTGTTATTAAGGTATGTTTTGAACGAAGCGAGACGTCTTCGACACATTGAGTGATCACCGAGCTAAATGAAAATTCGAGATAGGCTCGAAGGCCTAAGTCATCTCTTTTGTTTGGATACTTGTTTTAGTATCTACTATGGTGATGAAGTCACCCTCTCAAAAGACGAGTTCAAGATTGAGAACAGGAGAAAAAAACGTGAAAGAATAAAGATATGTGAAGGAGACACGCATCAGCAGGTGGAAGAGAATCGACAGGAGTACTAAGGAGGATTTTGAAGTAGCAATGAACCTTCCTACCTACACCATATACGATGCAGAAGAAGCTTAGGATGAGAATAAGGATTCCAGCTCGTATCGTTATTTTTGACGATACTCAGGAGCAAGTGGTGTTTAAGAAAAACGACAACAACCAGGATGGTACCAGCGGCGAATCAGGATGCCTGAGGCTGAGAGTCGACACCAAAACTAGCACAAGGAGGAAGTGTGAAGGCCGACTCTTAACCGGTACTTGAGCGCTTTAAAAGATGTGAACGTGAGGATTTTACAAAGGCCATGAAGAATAGTCGCCATGAGTATTATCGATAGCCGTTTTTACGACTCTATGATGAGTCTTGCTTTATTTGTGAATGACGCGTGTTCGCTAGGATATAATAGCCTTTAGTAAGAGACCTTATTACTTGCAGACACGCTAGAGACCTGAAATTGTTTATAATTATTACGTGGCCGGTAATAATCCATTTGGATATTGGAAGGCGGCAAGACGATTGTGATCGCTACTCAAGATAGTCCATCAGAAGGGACTAAGGGGAAAGTCTATCTGAGTTTAAGCTTATAGACAGTTTCATCTAAGTTCGGCATAACCCTCCCTCAGCATTTGCAAAGATAAGAGAAGTTGAACGTGATGCCGAACTACAACGGAAGATCATTATGATGATGCTTGAGATTATCACTGGTATTGCAAAAGATGTTTGTGAAGAAGGCGAGCGACATGGAAGTAGCTAATGACCATTTGAAAGCAACTGCTAACGCTCTACGATGAATCAAAGAGATGGAGACCACTCAAGTTGTTAGTGGAAGTAATGAATGGGATAGTATGGACACCCTAAAAGCAAACTGCCGTAAGTTCCAAGAGAGAATGATGGCTACCCTAGCTAGCCAAGATGAGGGCATGAACACCCTTAAGATTAATGTCATGGTTTTCCTGATGAGAACCAAGTAGACCATAGACCACGATAAGGTGGTTATACGTTTGTTCTATGTTAATTATGCTTATATACTATTCGACCTAGGTGCGAATAGTAATCTTGTGTCCATTACTTTTATCTCTTTGATGACTAAGATAGCTATAGCTTTCCTTATTGAAATTCTTTCTCAAGATAGATAAGCAGTGTATCCCTCTAGAACTATTGCCTATGAACTTAGAAAAATTTAATATAGTTCTAGGCACGGGCTTGATGCATACGATAAACCTAAAATACGAATGAAAGTCGTTGAAGATCGATGTGCTGAACGACTAGAAGGCAGAAACTAAGGATCATCTCCCGCATGAATCCAACAAAGATAGTCTTGAGGACTAAAACTGATAATTACTCCTCATTGTAAGTACTTATGACGAGTTACGTGGGCTACATGTTATACACGACGTTAGGAAAGATAGAAACATTAACGACGTCTTAGAGGTGGCGAGATGCCCCCAACGTTTCCCAGAAGACTTGCAAGAAGCAGCTTCGCGCGAATCGACAAGTCGAGTCACGTAGCGGCTTGGAACCATGCACAACTCCGATCTTATTCGTGATGTAGAAGGATGATCCAGTACAGATGTGTATTGATTACCAACAATTTGGAACAATACAGAGAAGATTAGCATGGCCCCTGCGCAAGGATGACACGCACAAATCGAGAAATGGTCTAATACGGATGTGTATTAATCACCAACATTTGAATAAAGGAACGCTCGAGAACTAGGATCCCTTACGACGTATTGACGATTTGTACGAGCAACTACAAGAATCAAGTTACGTGTTTAAGATTGATATGCGGCGTGGCTATCATTAAGAGAAGGCTTGAGAATCCGATGAACCTAGGAATGGTTCAAGAATAAGATAGGACCATTTGAGTTAACCAGTATGATGTGATTTTCATGGACTTGTAAAACCAAGTATGCGACCCATATTAGACAAGTCCACAGTAGCAACTTAGTGTGTTTACACTAAGAAAGAGCATGAAGGACATTGGAGGATGCTCTTAGAAGTTCTAAGGAAAACAAAGATTATGCCCAAAATTCTCAAAGTGTGAATTTTGGTTAAAGAAATTCCAAGTGTTAGGATTTGTATTGATAACAAAGGAGTTCAGGTAGACGCTTCTAGGATAGAAGCAACGATGAAATGAAACCCCAATAAGACAGCTAGGGAAATCTAAAGATTTCATGGACTAGCTGAAGGCTATTTGAAATTTAGCAAGGTTTTCTCCAAGTGCTAAATCATCAATCGCACTCCCCTGGAAAAGAGTGGAATTTAAACAAGGTCTCAATTAAGTAGAAGTGTTTGAGACATTGAATGGAAAGTTAAGTAGTGCGGATGTACTTGCATTACCCGAAGGAGGTGATCGCCTAAGTTTTGGAAAACTAGGGCGAATGAGTTACGTAGAATAAGACCTAAGGATTAGATGCGATGGTGTTTGCTTTAAAAGGTGTGGTGACACTATCCCCACGACATAAGTCTTGTCGTATATACACACCATGAGAATTAAAAGAACGCATTCAAGCAAAAGGAGCTCGGTATGCATGGAAGACGTTGGATGAAATTTTGATCGACTATGACTTCCAACTATAATATCGTTTGTAAAAAAAAAAAAAAAAAAAAAAAAAAAAAAAAAAAAAAAAAACATGATTGCTATGACTCTAAGTTCAAAAGAATGTAAAGAAACGATAGGAAGCGTAAGGAAGTTAACGATGGAAAGCAAAGGGTTGCTTCAGATAAGCTGCCGAGTTTGGTTTGGATACTAAACTTCAGTAATTTATGAGAGATAATAATATTCTAATAGACACATAAGACAAGATGCTCGTTACATCCGAACACAGTTAAGATGTATTATACAATGTAAGGTCATTGTTAATACCAAGAAGAACGAAAGACATATAGATCCATGAGGAAAGATGTACGACTTGTTAGCAAGTCAAAGCCGAGCCTCAAGAACCCTTAGGTTTGTTATGACCTTTTAAAAATTCCCACATGGAAATGGGATATGACCACAATGGAAATTGGTCAGACTATCAAATGAACCTAAAGGTTACGCCTTTTTAAGGCATTACATAACAATAAGTACAAGACTTATTTTGAAATCCTAATTGGTCTTGGACATGACCAACAAAGTAAAAGATATATGCAAAAGGCTACAAGGCGACTCGAGATCACAAGAAGAGTTAAATAGGCAAACGACAAAGGTCGTTAGAAATAATGATTAAGGACGGATTATATTGTAGGTGCCGCCAAGGTAAGACACCACACAATTTAGAAAGAAAAGAAAAGTTGAATTCTCGATATATCAATCATTTGTGGGCTTAATGAGGATAAGAATGACGACCTAAATGATATAAATCCACGATGAGTTAAGAAAAGTACTCCTTGTATTCATAATATGTTTATCTGACAAGAAATCAAAGACTCCACTGGACGAGACCAATGGAGTAAAAGATAAGTACATTTACTACTTAAGGGATGCTAGTATAATAATACGTTGAGAACTCCACTAGATCAAATCTAGGTGGAAAGACGATTGAATCTTGTAAGAAGTCGGCCGAGACGCTCGAAAAGCAAGTAAATGGATTAAGTAATAAGCACATCCCATAGTCAAGGTGTTGTAGAATACAAGACGCAGTTCTAAGTTCACATAAGAACTTATAGACGCCATGAAGAAGAAATACGTTTAGTTGTTCTCTAGATGATTCCGGGACGGAATCCCAATAAGGGGGGGAGGATGTAACACCCGACCCTTAAGGGAACAATTTATTATTAAAAATAATAAAATAAAAACGAAATGTTAGGCTAGGCGATACGCGCAAAGCATGGCTTTGGCCTGCGCGTATCGCGTCAGAGGAGGAAACCCGGGTGCGAGTAAACCACGTCAGCGCGTAGTTTTGCAAAACCACCCCACTTACGCGATACGCGCAAGTGGGAGGTGTGTCGTGCGCGTATCGCGTCAGAGGCGATTGCAGCCTATAAAAGGAGGTGCACCCCTCCCTTCATTGTTGCTCATTGTGCTTTCTCTCTCTAAACTTCTAGAGAGAGAGAGTCGTAGTTTTATTCGGGATCGCGGGAAGTGCGGTGCCTTGCGTCGGAACGCTCCTTCGAGTGACGGTCGCACGAAGATCGCTTAGCGGGCATCGAGGTTCTGCCCGATTGAAGAACGGTAGACGTTGAGGTTCTGCCCGATTGAAGAATGGTGGTCATGGAGATTCTGCACGTCTGAAGAACGGAGGTCGACGAGGTAAATAGCCTTTCCTTCTCATTAGTTTAGGATGGGTAACGGGTTTAAAACCCGAATGGAATGCGGGTAAGGATACCCGCATAGCACGAGGAACGTGCTGGGGAATGAGTTGCGGGATTGAGCGCCCGCAACGAACGGGTTGAATACCCGAGGGTACGGGTTTAATTTCCGTACAAAAGAGGTACGATACCCGTTAGCATTTAATTTGACTAAACGTACTGAATACGCGACATAAACGCGTACCGGGTCAGTTTACCCCCGGATGCGTAATATCTAACGAAATAAATATCTCGAGAATATTTATTGAGTTAAGCGATATTAATTCCAGGAAATGATGTTTGGAAAACGCAAAAAGAATCGAGTTCGTACGCAGTACCGGATGACGCGGTGCGAGTAACGGGTACTCGAACTCACCTATATATAGGTGAGTCCACCCTTTCTTCATTTCATCAACAAAAACACACACTTAAGGTGTGAGAGAAACCAGAGAGAGAAAGAGGGCTGGAGAAATTCCGGCCACCCTCCGATGGTGGTCCGGCGGTGGTCCGGTGGCGGCCGACGGCGGTCCGTGGCGGCCCGACGACGGCCGGAAAAGTGGTTTTCACCCCGGAACCATTTCTCGACCTCCTGAACGCAATGGTAAGCTCCGTTTAACCTCAATCTCTCGTTAAAGTCGTGTAAATGTCGAAAACCGTCCTAAAGATGTATGCATGTGTTTTTCATGAAAACGCAGTTGTGTTCCAGGAAGGATCCTGGAAGATCTAGCCGTTGGATACGTCTACATTTTGGATATGTTGTTCCTAACTCATAGATGCTCACATCTACCGTTCAGTTTTTGAAGATCTTACTCATAGGTACGAATTTTATGTTAAAAACCGAGACTGATCAGATTTCCGTCACTGGAAATGCAGTCTCAAAGATTGTCACTTTCCCGGAGATCCGACCATTGGTTAGTGACGAAATTTGGACTGTAGGTTCCTAAGACATAGGTGAACATTTCCACCGGAGGAAATTACGATCAGAGGTCTGGAAGTATGATTTTACCTCTGATCAGTTTGTAACAGTTTTCTTGTCGAAAACAGGAAAACTTGATGTGTTGCATGTCGGTCAAGATGAGGATGTATGGATAGTTTGATGATGGATAAATGTTCGTTTTGGAAAAACGAACACGAAGGTATATTGGTTCTTGGTGTATGTCGGTTTTTGAAAGGATCCGTGTATGCAAACCGACCGGAAGGTATAAACCGAACGGTTAACCTTCCATATGATTTTGGTCAAGTGAGATGAAATGAGACTCTTCGGGAAGCTGTAATGAAGTATATGGGCTGTTATGGAAGTGGTGTTAGAACTCGGGATTGCTATGGATTAGCATCTCGGAAGCTCTCAATTACATGGTAAGACTCGTTTTAGTATTACTCGAGTTATTTACCATATGTGTATATTGACACATGTAAACATGTATGTATGAGATTAGGTCAAGAACGATGAGGATGACTAAACACGCTACAATGTTAGTCATTGTGAACGATGTTGGATTGCTCGAGATAGAGCGGGAATTATAAACGGGCAAGTCGAAACGCTGCCAAGTTTATTAGGTAAGGTCATTAAAACCTTTGCCTATCTGTTTATGATTATGATTGGTTTAAGGGTAAACCAAGATTTTTAGAATAAAACCTTACTAGTAAATACCAATGAGTTTTACCAGGGTAGTGATGATTTAATGATATGAGAACGATAAAACATTGTGGAAATGCAATGGTTTTATTAAATGAATTTTCTAAGTAGGATTGATGTTATTAGTGTACGAAAACCCTGACTCGAGCGCTAGAGCGTTTCGAGTGAGATGATTTGATTAAGGGCCCAAGTCATTGCTAAGTCACAACGTGACTTAAGCGATTGACAACCGGTAGGAAACGCCGGTGGAAACATTCCAGAAGGAATGTGTTCTGATGATGTGATTAATGTACAGGGTTGCACTAGTCATCCACTTAGCTATCAGCTTGTGATACCTAGACTGCACAAGGTGAGTCTAACCGCCCCCTTTTATATGTTTTATTATTTCGGGGCTGTATCCGAGCTTGTATGAAAAGTATGAAATGTTTTGCTATAAATATATTAAATATGTATGTGGTTATAAGTAGATCGCTACCTGGTGATCAACGCATCTCAACTCCAGGTTCGTCCGGTTGTGGTGTGAGTTGGTCCGCGGTAATAAGCTTCGCGTTAAGAGTCATCTCATGAACGGGATGGCGGCTACATGCCACAGGGCAAGTCATTAAGGCAGGGCTTCTGGGGGTAGATCTTCGAGAACTACCGGCCCCGCCTCGGGATGTATATGCGTCTAGTTGGATCCAATTAGGTAGACTGACTGCTCGTAACAGGAGAGGTACTGCTAAGCCTAGGCAATATGATGATGTGACCGGAAAAGGGTCAATAAGAGTACCTTCTTTATCCCTGTATGCGGCATATACGTTAACAGGCTCTAACGAAAGTTGGCCACCATCAGATATGGCGTTAGAGAAGAGTTGGCTTGTAGATAACTTATCACCACACACATATATGAATGAATGAATGAATGAATGAATGATGTCTAAATGTTTTACATGTCTTATGTCACTGGTTACGACTCACCAACAACGTTGTTGTTGACGTCCTTTAGCTCGTGATGCAGGTACAGGAAACGCCTGAGGACGTTAGCTAGGTCGAAGAGGCTTAGCTAGGATCAGATGCGTGATGCTCTCATCATAGGAGCTAGTACCCGATTTGGACACCTGGGAGCAGTGTCCTTAGATAGTTACTTTGTATGTAGTTTTACTTAGTGACATTGTTAAAAGTTCAAATTGGGTTGACTTTTAGTGGTCTTTATTACGAAAGACTTCCGCTGTAAAGTTGATTATTTTATTTGATTGGCTGATATTATGCAACGTGTCAGGCCCTGGAGTCGGGGTGTGACAGGTTGGTATCAGAGCCAAAGGTTTTAGCGAATTAAGGGTCACGCAGATCCTTAAGCTCTAACCCGATAGGATGAAAGGACCACTTAAGATAGGAAAGCCCTAGGAAAGTTGAGAAGTATGATAAGTGATTGTTTGATTGAACGCCTAAGATAATGAGACAAGAGCGCCTGATCAACGTAATTGTCAAGTTATCTTTCTGCGAGCATGATAATCCTCACTGTCGTATGGATTGACTTAGAAACCTCGTCAGAGAAATGCGAAGGATTAGGCATGAGCATTGGATGAAGTTATACGATATTATATTACACTCGTATTTATATATGTATATTTGTGAATATATATATATGTATATATGAACATGATTGAAAAGGAAAATGAATTGTTATTAAGGTATGTTTTGAACGAAGCGAGACGTCTTCGACACATTGAGTGATCACCGAGCTAAATGAAAATTCGAGATAGGCTCGAAGGCCTAAGTCATCTTTTTTGTTTGGATACTTGTTTTAGTATCTACTATGGTGATGAAGTCACCCTCTCAAAAGACGAGTTCAAGATTGAGAACAGGAGAAAAAGACGTGAAAGAATAAAGATATGTGAAGGAGACACGCATCAGCAGGTGGAAGAGAATCGACAGGAGTACTAAGGAGGATTTTGAAGTAGCAATGAACCTTCCTACCTACACCATATACGATGCAGAAGAAGCTTAGGATGAGAATAAGGATTCCAGCTCGTATCGTTATTTTTGACGATACTCAGGAGCAAGTGGTGTTTAAGAAAAACGACAACAACCAGGATGGTACCAGCGGCGAATCAGGATGCCTGAGGCTGAGAGTCGACACCAAAACTAGCACAAGGAGGAAGTGTGAAGGCCGACTCTTAACCGGTACTTGAGCGCTTTAAAAGATGTGAACGTGAGGATTTTACAAAGGCCATGAAGAATAGTCGCCATGAGTATTATCGATAGCCGTTTTTACGACTCTATGATGAGTCTTGCTTTATTTGTGAATGACGCGTGTTCGCTAGGATATAATAGCCTTTAGTAAGAGACCTTATTACTTGCAGACACGCTAGAGACCTGAAATTGTTTATAATTATTACGTGGCCGGTAATAATCCATTTGGATATTGGAAGGCGGCAAGACGATTGTGATCGCTACTCAAGATAGTCCATCAGAAGGGACTAAGGGGAAAGTCTATCTGAGTTTAAGCTTATAGACAGTTTCATCTAAAGTTCGGCATAACCCTCCCTCAGCATTTGCAAAGATAAGAGAAGTTGAACGTGATGCCGAACTACAACGGAAGATCATTATGATGATGCTTGAGATTATCACTGGTATTGCAAAAGATGTTTGTGAAGAAGGCGAGCGACATGGAAGTAGCTAATGACCATTTGAAAGCAACTGCTAACGCTCTACGATGAATCAAAGAGATGGAGACCACTCAAGTTGTTAGTGGAAGTAATGAATGGGATAGTATGGACACCCTAAAAGCAAACTGCCGTAAGTTCCAAGAGAGAATGATGGCTACCCTAGCTCTACGATTGAAGAAAAGAAAAACATGAATACGTTGACGTGGATATGAATGCATGCTAATTAATTCTAATAATAGTAGATTAGTTGACGGCCGTAGAATATATTTGTTGGTGCATGTGGACATGCACGCATTTCTGTTTGTCCGCATATATTTTGGTCTTAGAATTCAGAATTGAATTTTGTGTTTTAATTAATTATTATGATCGATCGAGATGAAGGCGAATCACTGTGGTTAGGTTAGCTAGGTACGGTTCCCATCTCCCAGTGGTTCCCTTAATTAATAATTAATAATTATATAAGAAGAATATCGATCCATCGATCGTTCGTTAGTTGGAATGTTGTCTTTTTTGTTGGCCTTTGTGATGATATTCTTCGTCCCGCCAAGTCATGTGCTTGCCGGGACAATGAGAGAAGGCACAGGCAACGCATATTCAGACGCTTTCATAGAAGAACGTGCTGTCAATGCCACCAAGGCTGCTAGAGAAGCATATAATCCTCACCCGCACTTGGCCGTTCTTAATTTCAATAAACAAATCCTTCAAGATCAAGATGACGATGACGAAGACGACTACAATTCAACAAGGAGGATGCTAAATGGTGGTAGGAGTAGGAGTAGGAGGAGGAGTAGTAGTAAATGCATGGCTACCAACCCAATCGATAGATGTTGGAGGTGCAATAAGAACTGGGCGCAAAATCGTCAGGCATTAGGTGAATGTGCCCGTGGTTTTGGAGAGCACACCACAGGTGGTTTTGGTGGTGAGATCTACGTGGTCACCGATGAATCTGACGATGACATGCTCAACCCCAAGAAAGGGACCCTCCGCTGGGGAGTCATCCAAGAGAAGCCCCTCTGGATTATCTTCGAGAGGTCTATGATCATCACCCTTCAACAAGAGCTTATTATGAACAATGACAAGACGATTGATGGACGAGGGGTTAGTGTTCACATTGCCCATGGGGCTGGGATTACCGTTCAGTTTGTCCACAACGTCATCATTCACGGGATCCGGATTCACCACATCGTCTCCAAAGAGGGAGGGATGATTAGGGACTCATTAGACCATTACGGATTAAGAACCGTGAGCGATGGGGACGGCATCTCCATTTTTGGTGCTAGCAAGGTGTGGGTGGATCATGTGTCCCTAGATCACTGTACAGATGGGTTGATCGATGCCATCATGGCTAGCACCGCTGTAACCATCTCAAACTGCAAATTTAACCATCATAACGATGTCATGTTGTTGGGGGCTAGCAATAGTTTTCATGGAGATGAGATCATGCAAGTCACCATAGCCTTCAACCGGTTTGGGAAAGGACTAGTGCAGAGGATGCCTGCATGCCGCTGGGGATTCTTCCACGTGGTTAACAACGACTATAACAAATGGGAAATGTATGCTATCGGGGGTAGTATGAATCCTACCATCATCAGCCAAGGCAACCGATTTAGAGCTCCAGACAACGTCCACGCAAAGGAGGTACGTACTTTTAACAAATTTTGAATTAATTACGAATTGGTGTTTGATTGAGACTATATATACATGATGATCTATCGATCTCTTAGGTGACCCATCGAGATCACTTTCACCACAAAGTATGGAAGCACTGGAGATGGAGGACGGTGAATGACCTTTTCCTTAATGGGGCCTTCTTCGTAGCATCAGGTGATCACTCAGATATTGCTCAAGACCTGAAACGGCATATGGTTCAAGCCAAAGATGGTTCAGCCGTCGGCTTACTCACTCGCTATGCCGGAGTTCTCCGGTGCACACCCCACAGACCTTGCTAACAAAAAAAAATCATTAATTAACAACTATAAATCCCATCCCATTCCATTCATTTCTGTTGTTTATTTTTGTAATCATATTTTAGTTCATTTCAGCTAGTTCCTGTAACCAAGTTTCTAGAGATCCAAATGCTTTATAGTCCTAATCTTCATATATCCTTTTAGTGCGTTAAACAAACTTTAAAAATTATGGGTTTTTTTTTCTTTCTTGTAATATAGTAATTATTTTCTTAATAATAACTTACAAAACATTACTAGATTTAACATTTGAACCCTAATTAACTTCAGCAGACCAACTTAAACATACAAATTTGAAAATTAAACTACATTACATTATACAATGTAACGTGGCACTGCATTATACATCTAGTACACAATATAGATGGGAGGTTACAGAACGTGACATCCATCCAGGTCTTGAGCCTTTTTTAAAAATAAGCCATCTCTAAGGCCTTGGCTTTTGCACCTACAGTTTCAGCTTCTTGCCTCCCCAACGTTGAGTATCCCCTCTCCTGCAGCCATAATTCATTAGTAATTTTATGACATTTAACATCAAATCCAGAACATGATGTTTCCACCACACACACAACATTTTATACCAAGAGGCAAGTGTAGTAAAAGACACATAATATATGTTATACCAACAATTGCCACAAAAAGGGGGTTCCGTCTCTTTTCTTCAACTGTTTCTCAATCACTTCAATTGCTGCACAAGTAATCACAACAAATTAAGTCATATTCAAAAAGCACAAAATGCACAAGTGCCTACACCCTTACCCTTTTCAACATGTCCTGCATCAAGCAACATAACATACCAAACTTCATTAAACACATCAAGTTGTTCCCCAGAGGCACCGACCATCTGCAAATTACAATTCAGGCTATATACTACAATATAAGAAATATAGTTATTTAACCTACAAAAGTAGTCATTAACAACAAGGAAATCCTTAACACCTTACAGCTTTCGGCATCAAAGTCCGGACCAAGAAACTCTAATGCTCGAGTGAAATCACCTCTGCCGTACTCATATGCAGCTTCTGCAAGCTAAAACCAAACAATAACAGCTAGCGGTCAAGAATCATTATGTAAATTAAATGTGTCATTCTTCTTCATTACACCTCAATGGTACAACTTTCTATGAAAAAGACAACAAGAATAGGTGCACGAGGAAGTTTTAAAAAAACAAACCCTGACTCCTTTCTGCATTATCTTTCCCTTCTTCGGGTTCATTGTAGTAATCCTGTGTTGAACAAAAATAAACAACCAAATATAATTTAATTTAATTTGAGAAAATAGGAGAAAGTTTCTAACTTTGATTTTAAGCCATTGAGCAAATCTTGAGCTTCAGATGGCTTCCCGGTACAAGCTAAGGCCCATAATATCAACAAATCAAGGTGCCACTCAAGATACCAAAACGCCTGACAAAGAGCATCTTTTAGATTGAACCAAATACAAGTACGAAAAACATGTTTTCATTACCCATCATAGTATTATCCAAAACTTGGTTTTGAAAAAAAAAATGATGAAAACATCATTAACTCACTCGATCAGAGAGATAACCAGCCAACATCTTCAAATGCTCCTCAAAGTAATGGATTTTGCCTCTTACATAAACCCTCAATAACAACCCAACTGCATTCAGGTATACCTGAAACCACAAAGCACAACTTACAATTGGAAATGACAGATTATTTACCAGACCCCTATGAAAATAAAAAAAGGTGAAACCTCTACGGGGGTAGCATCGATCCTATCCAACTCTTTCCAGATTCGTTTTTCATATATTTCACAGACTTTTTCAAAGGGGGCGTTACCTTCTAAGTAACACAGAGCAACATGCCACCAGTTGTGAGTGTTCCTACACATTCACATCATGTCTTAATAAAATAAAGCATAACATAGGTTTGATCATCGACAGTGTCTAAGGAAGTTGTTGGGTTAAGTGATGACAAGATATGCATTGAATCCTAAAGTCCAACAACCTTCTTTCTAAACAAGATATGCATTGCTTACATGAATGATGATAAAGGACCCCAAGATTTTGAACATTCGTCCATAAATTCCACTGCTTCCTTAAAACGACACTCGTATTGGAGTACATGACACAGCTGCAAAAGAAATGAGAGCAAATAACCAAAAGCTCCAATTTTATTAAGATTACTGTAGGAATTGCAACCTCTTCAACCTTTTTGTTGATTTTTTAATATAAAAAATTTCACAAATATCAGGGATTACGAAAACTACACTACTGAAATCATGACCTACGTCTTCTGAATAACGAAATCTACGGTGTTGTAACAAAAATGCCCATTTATAAGTGAAAGGGTTGAAACTAGTTGACATGTAAATAACAATTTAGTCTTAAAAATCAATGATGAAATTAAACTTGTTAAATGAATATTTAGTAGTAGAGGGCAAGATTAGCTCACAGCATGTTGTGACCATGGATCTTCCTTGTTGATTTGAAAGCCCATTTTGGCAGCTTTCTCAGCATCTCCCATTCGTCCAAGCTCTAATAGAGGAAATGCAAGCATTCCATATACAAAATCATGGTGAATATTTGTAGGAAGTACCTAGAGAGAGGTGATTGAAAAGGAAGTAATTCTTGAGTTAGTTAAAGGTAGTAATTGTATAAGGAGAGAATGAATTAACCTGTTGAACGAGTTGCAAAGATAGATCTGGTCGACCCATGTAAAAACATAGTACTTGAGCCCTCTTCAAAGATACTAAATCCTTTGGAAAATCAATCAATAGCTGCAAGAGGAAACTGAATGAGATAAAGCATAAAGTGTTAAAGAAACACATAGGTGAAGTTAGTTAAAGGGACCTTGGCATGTAAGTCAACAGCAAGATCATCGTCCCTATCTGGTGACATCAAACAATTGATTGTTTGAAAGACAGCTTTTTCATAAGGAGTTGCATTTCCCTGCAGCGTTGATAACAATGTATTTACGGTGGTGAAAATGTTTGGATGTGGAATTTGAAATATTTGGAACATCATTAAAGTTATTATGACTCAGCTCAGGTACAGGTACTTAAACAATTACTGCAATGATTCAACAAACAAGAACAACAATTTAAAACACACTACTACTGAATTATTCATGAGTGAAAGAACAATTACTATAAGAAGAAACTGAAATGTAGAATACAACTAATTACATTGCAACTAACTTACCTTTATCCCCATTTCGTTCTAACTAACTGCTAACAACCTCAAAATGGCTTTTCCCCCCTAGTTGTTAACTACAAGTTAACCCCCATGTACTTTAATGACACACTTAACTAATTCAACCTGAGTGGACTAACTGTTGAACTTTAATTAATACTTGAGATATTTCACAACCTCCGGCACAGAATCAAATCATCACCCAATTCCCAATGATTCTAAACACCATCAAACTTAGGACCCAGTAGAGACTTTGTAAACACATCAGCAGAATTGACTTTAGTGTCAATTGACCTTCCTTGAATTCACCACATCTCTTATGAAATGAAATCTCACATCAATGTGCTTAATGGAACATATTGTTTTTAGATAATTGGACTGCAGCTTGATTATCACAAAATACTTTGGTTTCAACCAATCTAATTCCCAAATAAACCTTTTAAGCCATAAAGCCTCTTTGACTGCTTCAATCAAGGCTATATACTCCGCATATGTGGAAGAAATAGCAACAACTAACCAGAAATGCCAAAGATCACACTTATAGCATAACTGATATTAGGCCTTGAACACACCATCATGCTGCCTACAACATTAGCATAAGGAAGTCTACTCATATACCTCACTTGTTCATCAGTTGAAGGAGAATCTCTACTTGACAGATTAAGATGAGATGCAAGTGGAGTTATACCAGAATTGTGCAGAATCTTATTGACATCCAGTTGTTATATCTTATTGCAGTAAATCAACTGCTCTATCGTTTAGAAACTAACCTTGCTTTAAATTTAGGACCATCCTATACCTTATAAAACTACTTACATGTAACTAGTTTATAACCCTTGGGTTTATCAACACAGCTTTAGAGAAGTTCATTCTTGGTCAGCTGCAACAAAGGCAACAGCAGATATATCCAAGGGGTGGGTTGATGAGTTATGTGACATCAGAGCTTCATTATTATCGACTACATGTGATGCTAAAGATATACTATGATGATATAATATTAATAGGAGAAGAAGAAACGAAATGAAATGAGAACCAGATTGGAGTTGGCGATATGAAGGAGTGAATGAGAAGAAGAAAAAAGAGCAGCCAAAATGTTAGCGAGGACACAATTAGGATCATCCTCAATTGCTTCCATGATCACATCCCTTTTTCTTCCATAACTAAGGACCTGCAATTCATTCAAATAATCAATCAATTCAAATATAATAAATAAATAAATAAATAAATAAAAACCTGGTGATAATAGGAGTTGATTGAAGAGATGCAAGAAGAGGAGGATGTGTTAATCTCATAACCCCATTTATCCTTCAGCATCTTCTTCTTACTCTCTCTAGATCTGTGTGTTGTTCAAATCACTCGGAGATGAGATGAAATCTGATCCGACCGACGGCAATAGAACCTTGCTTCAATTTCGATGATGATGAGAATGAATGAATGCAAAAATAATAAATAAATAAATATTATCATTTGGACCTGAAAGAAACAAAAATGAATGAAGTGAGGACAACGCTAACTCTTTCCTTTTTATAACACATTTCCTTACCAAATCACAAGTCCTAGTTATCACAAACTTGTTATAGTTTTGACAAATTCACCAATGCACCTTTTCGAATGATCAAGTTTTTCTGTTTACTGCAGTTAGGTCTTGAATAGTGAACAACAAAGCAAAAAAAAAGGGGGCTCTATCTAGAGATAAAAACCTCGGTCGGCCACCAAATTTCAAGCTCACATTTACTTTAAATGCTACTCCACTATGCTTGATTAGCGTGAACATAAAAACAAGTTTATGGTCTGATCTGGTTTATGGTCTTAGTTTAGTAATATAAAGGTGGAGTTTTTGTGCTCTTAGTCATTTATTAAACCAACAATTGCAATTCAGGTTCAGTGAAATGTCCCTGGTATATCAGATGAGATTTTACACACTAATTATACCAACAATTGCAATTCAGGTTCAGTGAAATGTCCCTGGTATATCAGATGAGATTTTAACTATTAATTGCTAGTTTGACACTTGAGAATGACGCCAACTTATTTAAAGAGGAAACTGAATAACTCGTAAAATCATCTGACTTATGTGTCTGGAGAACTCAATGACAACTTTCTACCAGTGATGATAAGATTTTAACATTGGTGTGGTGAGGCATTATTCAAAAAACTTTTGTTTTTCCGACTACAAACTCACACGCACTCATTAATCTATATTTGTCTTTTACACAAAACTTAAACCGCATCACTTAGAACGAACGCCATTTCAACGTAAAATGGTGTACGGAAAGGTGTGTTTTCTCCATGGTAACGTACTAAGTGGAGAACGCTCATGTCATTCAATAGATTCAATATGAGTACAACAAATCCGTACATGTCATAAATGTATTGAACTTTGACTCAAAGGTGAACCCGAGCAGGACATGATTTTTAGTTTGAATCGAATAAAATAAAGTTGACATCATGAAAACTAGCTAGTTTCGTAATTATTTTCTTTTTCTACCGTATGTTGCATATAAAGTTATCATTTCTTATTGTTACTGGTTTATGCCATTTTGCATGTGTTAAATTTATGTGATATCAAACCAAACAAAACAAAGGTTCTGACATCCGAGTTTTCAAATGAGCGTGCCGCCACACATGCACAAACAACTAAAACAAGCATCCGCTATCAACTAGAAATGTTCCTAATCATCATAAGATAGTTTTCAGTGGACAAGCATTAGCTGCACGCTGAGTGAACTGAACTTGAAGGGGAAAAAGTAGGCTGGCTATTGTATAAACACTGCTGCTATTAACTAGAAATGTTGTTAATCATGATAAGATAGTTTTTCAGTTATCAGAAGATCGAGTATGGTGTTGTTCAGCTTGCCTCTGACACACCACTTTTGTAGGGGATGGCAATATCAATACGAGCAGCAGGTGAATCTGCATTTAGCAAGAAAAACAAACATCACAGATTCCTTACCGGCCTTGATATGAAAAGAACAAATGCAAAATATAAAAAGAAATATGCCTGCAGTTTCTGCAACATTTTCTCTACAAGCCTCGTCATGAGAATTTGCTTCACAATTCTTGATATCATCATTAATCCTGCTATTACCAATGAGCAGTTAACAAGACAAAAAAAACTACTGGATTACCAGTTATAGTTTTTGTATCTAGTTTTTAGAAAGTTCCAACATTCGCGATATCATGGTTAATCCTGGTTCATAATACTATGCATTGTCCTTTATCTGACCACGATGCACACATTATGCAATATCAACTACTTACATGACAGTTCATCTATAAGCATATTTGTTATACCATGCGAGATCATTATGTTTTTCTCCTAAAGTTTATGAATAGTCTCGTCCTAAGTCCTACCTGTCATCTTCTTTTTCTGTTGCATCTTTTTCTTGGTTTGCCAAGATTAAGGAGTAAGCAACTCTATCCTGCATAAAGAACAGAGATTAAATAGCCTTCCATCATAAAAAAGTAATCAATACAAGTAAAAAGGTACAATTCAGTGACCTCTTCATCCATATGTGTCATAACATCTTGAACGATTTTAAAAGAAACTTCCAACATCCCTAGTTCAGAACGTAAGGCCTGATAGTTTTAAGAAATAAAAATGACTGAATTCTTAGAGAGCTGTTGTGTGAAACAGAAATAAGCCTTTAGTGCATACTTTGTTCTCTGAAATTAAGGTCTCTATGATCCCTTCTTTCATTAGTAGAGCTTCCTGAAGGTATAACTTGTTAAGGCAAACTGACGGTGCCGATTAGTATAGTAGCTAAGTGCATCAATCAAGTTTTTGTAAGATAGTAAAATTAAGATGATATGGATATCTCCTCTATTTTTGATGGACACTTATCAGTTATTTTCGCCGTATCCAGCTGTGCCTGGAGCTCTGCAATCACCCTGTTCTTTATACGGAACTCATTCTCGTTACTTTTCAGTTTAGCTTCAAGGTCATTGTTTTTTTCTGCACAAAACAGACCCCCAATAAAAGAGATACCAGATTCAGTGACTTGACGTTTTATATTTCACAACCAGAAACTCACTGACATTGCAGATAACAATAATCTAATACGGTACCTACAAGCATAGTAAGGCATGGTAGTAATGAAATAAAATAGATTGAAACAGCTGGTATACCAATGAGTAAGCTCTCGAATTCACATACTTTATCCATTTGTATCTTTAGACGAGCCACTGGGAATAAAAAGATTTTATTTATCAGTGGAGCAAAATACCCTACACGTGAAATAAAGAAAAGAATTGAAATAAGACATGCCTACTTGCTCTTTCTCATCAACAAAACGATGTGCATTAGCCACTATTTGGTTGACAGAGGACGCCTCGTTCCGTATTGAGTCCAAATATAAAAGGTGAGCATTTATATTGTGAGAAAGCATGGCAATCTTTGTATCTCTAGATTCAATGGATGTTTTCATTTCACAAGTAGATTCCTGGTGCATATAATTAATAAGGATTTGTTGATATCCATGAGAAAAAAGAAGGAAATTAATTAAGTTAGGAAACCTGGTAAGCTTTGAGAAAGCATTGTTTAGCTTCTAGTATGTTGTTTATAGTTTCCTGGAGTTGTTTATGGTTGGTTCGAAGCAAATGATTCTCATCTTCAAGGAAGTGCACCTTAAAAATCAAAACATCATTTGTTTTGTTGTTTTCCAGACATGATAATGATAATGATAATGATGCTGATGCTGATAATGAGCATAACCTTGCGTTGGAGTTGTTGGCCAAGTTGAATAGAGGAGCTTAACTGTGCTTCTGATTCCATAATTTTTGTAGAAAACTGTTGCTCACGTTGCTTCCATTTCTGTACAAATAACATCGATCACCAACAAGTAGTAGCATATGAAAGAAATTTGAAGGTGAGAAAGGGAACCTGGATTTGGTTGTCAAGTTGAGTGGTAGAAATACGTTCTTTTTCCTGAAACAAGTCAAGTCAATTGAATTGAATTGATTTGATTTATAATGAAGAAAAGAGAAGATTAGAGAATGGATATTACCCTGAGTTGAGCAACTTCGGCGATGAGGGTTTGGAGGTTGAGCTTGAATTTTGAAAGCAATGCCATTACTGCAATTCCCAACTATTACTGAAACCAAAGCCAACAACAACTACATAACATATGATATGCAATAGCAATAGCAATAGCAATTGAGAGTTAGGTCAAGGAAATTAACGAGATTGATGAGATGAGAATGAAGGCAAATGATCTCGTTTACTAACCGGATTGGATTGCAGTTGCACACACACACAGCCAATCAATCAATCAATGGCAGCAGCAGCAGCATTGGTTTGTCTTCGCTACACTACACCTACACTTGCCTGGGAGGGAAACTACACTACCATTATCATTACCATTTACCAGGTTAGCATTAGCATAGGATATAGGTAGTCTTCAATATTTGGTTCTAAACCGTTTAAATCAAAAACCGAATTTAAATCGAACTATTTAAAACCAAATCAAAATATATATTTGGTTTTTTGTTTGGTTCAAACTGAAAACGGAATATATAATTTGGTTTATTGTTTGGTTTAGGTTTTAAGATTTTGAATTTGATTTGAAGCGAATAAACCGCATTAGATGATGACACTATTATAATTTATATTTTATAATATTTATATCAATATTTAACGTCATATATAGATTATAAATCATTAATTTTACCTTAGATATAACTTTATGATGTTGATATCGTAAACTGATTCTTTTTATCCTTGAAATAGAACGTGGTTTATATATAAAAAAAAGGAAAAATATAAATTTTTGTTTTTTTTTGTTGCTAATTTGGTTTGTTAGGTTCAATCCGAAAACCAATCCGAATTAAAAAGTGGTTTGTGGTTTGGATTAGGTTTCCACGAATTAGGTTTGGTTCGGATTGTGGTTTCAACAAAAGAAAATGTCAATCCGAAAAACCCGAACCGAAAAACCGAAAAACCCACAATCCGAACCGATGAACAACCCCTAGATATAGGTATGTTTTCATATTGCGACAATGTTACGCTTATAAACACATTTTTTTAATTATATATATCCTAGTTTTAAATAATCAATTGCATATATTCTTAGGGTAACTTTGTAAAAACATAATCAAGTTTCAATGTTATTCTAATTAAGTCATTCAAGTTTAAAAATTGTTCCAATTAGCTCACTCACCTTCATATTTTATTCAAATTAGAGGTTTTAACATGTCATTTTCACATGTTTTCTTTACGTTTCAGTTAAGAATTATTTTTTACATTTTTTATGCTAATGTGAAGCGGTAATGTGAATTGTAGGCTTATTTTTTTTATTATAATTAACATATTTTTAAATTTATTAATATAACTACATATATTAAATATCCCGACTCCCACATTATATCTTCAATTCCTTTCCTGACACAAACACAATCCATCAATTGTTCGATTTAGAGGTTTAGTCATCCAATTGAAGCAAAATATGCTTGAGTAACCTAATTAGAACAAAATTGAAACTTGGTTATGTTTCTATGACATTTCCCCTATATTCTGATGTCATTTTGTTTATATTCCTCTCGTTTTGATATTTTAATTTCTATCAATTCTTTTCACGTGTTTAAGAGTTAAGACATTAAATATTATGTTATATTCGGTAAGAAAGTTTTTTTGTTTTATATCTCCTTATTTTGATAAAAACAAGTAAATAATATGTCATTTGTCATTAAGTTAGACCATCTCGTAAGCGTTGTGAATTATGAAAGTGAATACGGTGCTGTTAGGCGTGTAAGTTACATGTGAATCCACCCAAAACTACGTAGTTTTGATAAGAAATTAAAAAATATTTCTTATTTTTTAATTATATCTTATTCCTCTCCATCCATTACCAAATCATGAACACAATTATATTGCTACCAATAATATGTAATCAACATTCAACATCATATCTTCCTAATCAAGAGAATTGAGATAGCACTAACTCCTTTTCAATCTGTAATCATCACTTATATATAATACAAGCTAAATCTTTTCAATCTGACCGACCTTCTTTCTTTCTTTTGGTATGTAAAACAAACCAAACAAATTTTAGTGTTTCATATTTACAGGAATGTTGCCAATAACAAATTCAATGGTTGGGTTCCCAGTCAGTTGAAAAACATAAACCTGAAAAACATAAACCTTCAGTAAGTATCTAATTTGTATATATATCCAATTGGATGCTACCGTAATTGAAATTTTTAGTTAAGAACTCACATCGATTTAAGTCAAATCAATTGAACATACGATTTTGATTGGGAAGATACGATTTTGATTACAGGACTAGAGGGAGCAATATAATTGTGTTAGTGATTTGGTAATGGATTGAGTCTCATGGAGAGGAATAAGGTTAATTAAAAAAAATAAAGAATATTTTTTAACTTCTTATATTAAAACTACATAGTTTTAAGTGAATTCACGTGTAACTTACACGTCTAACAGCATCGTATTCACTTTCCCCATATATATATATCTAAGAAGGCTACATAGTGTTATAAATCTAAGAAGGCTAAGAAGCAATAAGAGATTGACATGTGGCATCTAGAAAAATTAGGAGAGGGGGTATTTTAGTCATGCCCACTTTTTTAAATATTCTCTCTCCACATGCAAGTCACATGTCAATTCCCCCACTTTTTTAAAACGTTTATAACTTTTACATACGACATTATTTTTTTAAACAAATTACACCATAAAAACGAGAATTTTTTTCTCTTTAAAACGCGTATAATATTGATATATAAAAAACGAACTTTTTTTTCACAATTTTTCAGCTCATTGTGTCTAACGTCAGGTCATTGTGTCTTCCGTCAGGTCATTGTGTCTTTCATCAGGTCATTGTGTGATTGTGTCATCCGTAAGGTTGTTGTGTCATTCATCGGGTCATTGTGTAATCTTATTTGACAAGTATTACACAATGATCTAATAATAATTACACAATAACACAAAAAGTATTTCAAAGATCTTGCTCTCACATCATCCTCCTTAAAAAATAAATAAACAAAACTTAAAAAAACTTCTATTTTCTCATTGTGTCTTTTTTCATTGTGTCTAATTTAAAAAATAAAAAAACGGTAATTTTTTTAATTTTTTTTAAATTTTTTTAATTTTTTTTAATTTTTTTTAATTTTTCGTTTATTTATTTTCTGAAAGAGGGATACATGGGGAACAAGGTCTCCGAACCACTTTTTTCAAATTTGATTTATATTGTGAGTTATAATTTTTTTAAAAGTGTCACTGTGTCTTTGTTTACTATTGTGTCATTCTCACACTTTGTAACAAAAAATGACGTTGTCTTTGAACATTTCTCAAACACATATTAACAATTTGTGACACGGTGATAATTTCTAAACACATAATATGACACAACAAATATTTATAATAAGATGATATTATATAATGACTTAAGAATGAACCGATAAAAGTGATATTTCACTAGTTATAATAAAACACAATCACATGATATTACACAAGGACTAGACAAGTGCCGAATTTTTTTTTATTTTTTATATATCAATATTATACGCGTTTTAAAGATAACAAAACGCTTGTTTTTTTGGTGTAATTTTTTAAAAAAAATAATATCGTATCCAAAAGTTATGAAAGTTTTAAAAAAAGTGGGGGAATTGGCATGTGCCTTGCATGTGGAGAGAGAAAGTCAACAAAAGTGGCTATGACTAATGTACCCTTCCATCAATTTCTTTTCCTACAAATTGATCTCAACCATTAAAAAAGAGATCTAAAGGTCATAAATCTTTCTTAGCCTTCTTAGATTTCCAACACTATGTAGGATAACTCTCCTCTATATATATATATATATATATATATATATATATATATATATATATATATAAGGGGAGGGATTTTCTACAAAGGGCCAAAACTCTAAAAAGGCTAAGAAGGAATCTGGGGCGTCGGATTATGGTGTTTACGGTCCAGATGAACGCGGTGACAGTTTTGTAAATATTATGATGTTTTGGTTACGCGAGATGGATTTGGGGGGTATATTTGTCATTGTGCGTTTTTAACACCATAATTCTAACGCCATAGTGTTTCTTAGATCCGTGTCTTCTGAATCATGGTGTTTTTTACGCTTGAACTGATCACAGTAAAAACAGTTGATATGTTTGGTGTTTTATTTTCACACATCTTTTCATGGCGTTCCTAACTTTTCTCATGGTGTTTCTTAGCACTATCAAATGGGATCTATGTCTTCTGATCATGGCGTTTTTAACATTTGAACTTATCACTAAAAACACCATGACTCAGAATGTTAAAAACACAATGATTCAGAAGAACATAACATTGATTGGAGGTTCGTAATTAGTAACGAAAACGTCAAAAACAAACAAAAACATCATCGCTTTCAGTATTCACCATAGATGAATGATTATGGATTCAAAATTAATAAACGTCAAAAAAACACCATAAGATGACGATAACGCGGTGTTAAAAACACCATGATTCAGAAGAACAGATCTCATTTAGCGTCAACGCGTAAAATGACGATAACGCCCCTCCGTGTTTTTCCCCCCTCATAGACACGTGTTTGTTTGTGAATGCTTCCTACACTTCTTAGAGTTTTAAGCCTTTTTAGAAAATCCCCAATCTATATATATATATATATATATATATATATATATATATATATATCCAAGATTTTGATGTAATCGAACCTTTTACATACATATAAAGAAATTGAATGCAACCGAAGTTCACTTTTTTTTGCAACCAACTGAATTGAAGTGTACGTACATACATGTATATATAACTGTAGACATTAATTAATTAGTATGCGTTTATTAACCACCCAAGTTTCTACGTATCCTGGACACATCTTGACCATTAATCTGAAATGCCTTTTTCAAGATGTCATCAGGAATACTTGGTTTTGTAGTGAACGTCGCGGCTGATGCAAGTTGTGCACCAGGGTTTTGGCTGGTAAGCCCTGAAATGATCAAAGCTGGAGCCTTGGAGTCAAGATTGTACAAAAAGTGTATCAAACCTTTTGGGAACACAAAAGCATCACCTTCACGTAGCTGTTGTGTAAAAAGACGGTTTGAGGTATCAACGAATCCCGCAAGAAGGGAAGACCCCTTAATGACAATGGTTACTTCAGATGCACGTGGATGTGTGTGAGGTGGCACAAGTCCATTCCCAGCTATATCTACCCGGGCCATTGTTAAGCCCAAGGTGTTCACTCCAGGAAGGTTTCGAATGTTTGTAAGTGTGACATTAAACCCCAAAGGATTGGCTGCAGTATCACCAGCCTTGGATAATGCAGTGGTAGTAAAATGAGAGGGTGAAGCGTCGGCCGGGTTTATGCAAGGAGCCCCATTAAGAAAAAAGGTTTGGGGAGGCTGTGTTTGTGCTACGCAATAGTCTTGAAGTGGCTCAGGGTCAGATCTCACCATGAAGATGATGATGAGAAACAAGTAGAAGAATAAGATGAACGAACATGTTAACGTTGCCATGATTATTGTAGGTACGTTGTGTTTTTGGGATTTTGCAAATAAACTAGCTAGGAAGGGATTAATTATATAATCTAAATGTGGAAGTGGGGATTGAGTAACTTGGGAGCGAGTATAGTATGAGGAAACATGCAAGGCAAGTTATATATGGAGGGTTTGATTTCAATTTATAACCTACTATTTTTTTCAAATGCAATATATATATATATATACATATATTTTGTCATGTTATATGTTTTCTAAACCATGTACAACTGCATAAATTAAACTAACTATATTAAATTCAAATTATTTATGATTAATCGGTTTTCAAACGAGTAGGCGGTAAGTTTGATTAAGGGATGGAGTGGGTTATGCATGTTACAGCATGACAACGCCTTTGTGGATGTGCACAGGGGCGGATGTATGTAGAGTGCAGGGGTAGCCCGGGCTACGGCTCAAATTTTGCTACGTAGTGTAATTTTTTTTCTTTTTCTTTACATTTTATATACAGGATACCCCTAAATGGTTATAAGGATACCCCTGAACGACTAAAGATAAAAAATATACTAAATGCGATAACTGAAAAAATTTTCCGGTGATAGTGAAACTCTGCGCGAGGGATAAAAGAAGCAAAGGAAGAAGATGATAACTATGTTTACTAGTATATAATATATTTTATTAATATTGACAGTACATGGTACAGAACCTATCTTTTCACTTTTCACTTAACTTCACGTTTCCCTATATAACTTTAAAGAAACCTTTTTTTTCCTTTTTTTTTAAACAGCAAAAAAACGAACTTATTATTTATTTAATGTTTATTTACTGAGAAAAGAACATAAACGTATATTTCTTTTAGTTTTTATTTATCATGTACCATTAATAAAATTGTGGTTTGAGTTTAGTTTTTTGATTTTTTTATTATTAAGTTATTATATATATATATACATTCCATTGATCGGCACTTTTACTTCTTTTTTTACACAAGTTAATATATATGTTTTGCACGTTTTTAATAAAAGAAATTATGGTTCTTATGTGTAAAAATGAAATGTATATTTCTTTGGTTTATCGGATAATGAAATTTTCGTTGGTTTTACCGGTTGTTCCCGTAATTATTGAAAGAAGTTTTTTTTATTGAAGCTTGTGAAGATGGATTTACGCAATCAAGTTGATGACAAATATTTAAACGGTGCACTAGTTTGTGCGATCGAATAAGAAACATTTGATAAAGTAACAAATAAAAACATAATGACTTGATTTCAAGTTATGAACAAACAAAGATGACAAATGATATTTTTTTAATTAATTAGTTTATTATCCTGATTTTTTTAATTAATGTGTGAACGAAAAAAAATAATTAGGATACGGCTCAACTTTTGAGCTAGCTCCGCCACTGGATGTGCAGCACGAAGTGGACACCACCCCGGCCAAAAAGTTAACACCATGACAAGGTGAAATTCATGGTCAGATTTGAGGAAATTGATGCCATGTGCGAGATGAAAACAAAGGCTCATCTATTTCTCTTAGGGAGGGGGGTTCAGCGCCCCTAGAAGCAGGTTCCAAAAAGCCATAGCACCCACAAATATTATTTTCGTGATTTATTTTTTAATAAAAAATCAATTTAAAATTGATTTTCAGAAATTAAATGGGCTTATACGCTTTTAGGCTTTTAATATATAAGCCTAAATTTTATTAATGTTTGTTTTATTCGTGGGTAATATGGTTCCGACGACGAAGGCTATGAGATAATTGATTATTACTTATCTTAAGAATTTTATGGTACATGTTACTTGCAATTTCATCACATTCCCACGACAATTATTAGATTTGTTTAATCTTTACCATCTAATTAAGACAACTAGAGATATATATTTACTTCAAGCCTAGTCTTAATATTGTAAATAGGCTACAAATTCATTCTGGTTGAATATTTTTAATGAGCATGCTTCTTCCTCACCTTTTTCCTTTACCTATGTTCTCATCAACCACAAGATATTATATTTTGTCTTCTACCCATTCATGCATACATTAACCCAATAATATATATATACATATGAATCCAAAGTGGCTAGTGTGTTTTCTATTGTTTCTTTGAATATGACTACTTCAAACAACATTTATCTTCAACCTATTTAGGTATGTGTGTATGTATGCAGAAGCCTTCATATTCATATATGTATGTATATATAACTGCTTGAATTGGTTAATGACTAACAATATACACAAAACTATATATATAACTAAACAAGATCTAGTATTTGGTATGTCTACTTTCTTCCTAACTCAAGATGAAGATTTAAAACGTTTTAGTCGCTGGAACAAACATTCAGAGTTCTAAAAGTCTGATTTATGGAACGCGTATACAATAATGGATGATTCGAATGGTTACCTCCAACATGGTTGTTTCGGATAGATGATGTAAAGCTAAAAAATCCACTTTGAATCCAACGACCACGTATTCACGTTTGTTATTGTTTTCATTATTTTATTTTTTTATAATTAATTAGCAACATATATTCATTTATTTATTCGGGTATTATAGTTATATATGTGAATAACTTGCAAGCACTAGACCTACAAAATGATGATAATAGAAATTGCAAAGGACACAACATACACATTAGAGGAAAGGAAATTTGTGTCACACCCTCAAAATCCACTAACGGAATTTTACCGTTAAGTGTGTGACAAACCAGGATCTCAGTCATTAGTTACACCAAATGACACTATATGAATTTAAAACATATGTGTCTCATTAAATGAGAAAATTTAATACAGAGTTAACGTTTGAAAGTTTGCGAAAGCGTAATCGAAATATAATGTCAAAAATAATAGAAACTGAATGCGCAAAACTCGCGCCCATTACAAGGATATAATTCAAATAGTTGTTAAACTCAAACATGGTTTTTAATACAAGAAAAAGTTTAAATGAAAAGCTGTGACCCCATGCCATGTCCTAAGTGCGTTGTACCTCAGTGACATGTAAAAGATATATTAACAAGTGTCAACACGACGGTTGGTGAGTTCACATAATCAGTTTAAAACAAATAAGTTCAGTTGCAGGCAGAAATATAAATTAGGTATGTCAGTGTAGGTAGCTAGTCTACAGTACACGTCCTTAGAGTCGTATGTATCTGATCGAAGCTGACGTATGTACACATTAAGTGCATTTTGCCTGTTCGTACATCCCATCAAGATGCACATGTATGTATGTTAGGTCATTCAACACCCGTTTTGACAGATCCTTCTGTCGTGCTAGCGCGACTAGCCCGGGTGGGGTTTGTCAAACCCAGTAGTACTACTCAAAATTCCCCTGCTATTTCACAAATACTAACGGTCAACTAGGTATCCATGAGGTCTTTCATGAACAAAATAAAAGTTGCTCTAATCCAGACATGCGACATACAAAATTTGTAAATCCGTAAAAGTAATCGTTCGTGTTCTCAGCCCATGGAAGGGTGAAATAGTAAAAGTGCGGTTTAGTGAACTCAACTTTGAAGCGCACAGCAAATAAACGGCGAAAATGCCATCAAGAATCAAGATCGCTCTGTGACCGGCCTGCTTAATAATTATTTATTAATTATTAACTAAGAACATGTAAGTAGTATAATATATATATGTATGTATATATATATATATAATATGGTATTCGTTAGGGTTTTGAGTATTCGGTTCGGTTTACATATAACAATACCATCGCATAAGTTCTCACATATTGCCAGGTCACATTTACACATATAGTCTCATGCGATTA
The DNA here is from genome assembly GCA_030867185.1 of Tagetes erecta. Classification (NCBI taxonomy): domain Eukaryota; kingdom Viridiplantae; phylum Streptophyta; class Magnoliopsida; order Asterales; family Asteraceae; genus Tagetes; species Tagetes erecta. The sequence continues at coordinate 44,490,893 of CM061492.1, read as the reverse complement.
TTCTCATTTACTGCATAGCATCATTATACTAACGAGCCACACATTATCATTATCAATTTCAAGTACTCATAGCATTACCTACCTTAGCTACACATATATTAACTCACTTCTACAAATAGCCGCATCCATAAACTCAGAACCATACGCATTCATAATACATGCATTCATCAGTATATCCATACACTATTCCTTTGTATACTATTTTATTAATAAACATTCGCTATGCATACAACGCATATACCTTGCAACCTACATATATAATATACACAACCAGTTCTTGATCTGCTACATACATGCGCATACTCAATACATTATATACACCTACACATATAATATATGTGTATGCTGCTTCTGTTATTATACATATACACATACAATTGCAATCACAATCAAACATACGTCTTAATTATATATTTTCGCTTATATTACTATCGATCACATTTTATGCAATTGTAAATCACGTGCATCGACACATGTTTATCCCATTAACTGTAGTATTTACATATATATTTTGTCACATTTTTACAACATATTTACATGATTTGCTGCTTTTGCTTTCTAGATTGAATACAACATACATGATTATATATGGTATTGTTTCATGCTATGTACATACATACATAATTACATATAATACAATCATAGACATAGATACATTAAAATCACATACCACTATACTTTATACACATCAAGTACACATACATATACTAGTTCAGTTGCTGCCTTTATATAAATACTCACACACACATGTTTATATATATTCACGATCTACTGGTCTGCGGTTTCTACCGCACATGCATACTTTCACTATAGTGCATACCCTTACCATCCTCGTACAACATACCATTTCCACGTACAGCCACACACGATCAAAGAAACACATATATATATTTCGGGTCAGCAGAAACAGTCACACACATTCATTTCGATTACATACATCAATAGCATACTTTCTTACATGTTACACTTGTTATTACGGCTTATACATACATAAATGACATCATGTATACTCGGACTTACACCTGCTACCTGTTCATCTTATATACATACTAATTCACGCACATGACATACATACACTAAAACGCACATACATATATATATATATATATATATATATACTAGATTAGTACCTGTGTACTACACGGATTTTATTTTTATAGGTTTTAACTAAATTTAGATATCAAATTTATTTTTAAAATATCCCTTATTAAATTGATTTGGATATTTACATATATATTCATATCAAAAATCATATGTTAAGTTAAAAGATATGATTTATAATAGTTGGTAAATTTTTATTTGAACATATCGGGTTATGAAAAAATTCATGATAATTGTTAATTTTTTTATTTGAACATATCGAGTTAGGAAATAATTAATGATAATTGGTAAATTTTAGTTTAAACATATCGGGTTAGGATAGATGATAATAATTGATAAATTTTATTTGAACATATCGGGTTAGGAAATAATTCATGGTAATTGGTAAATTTTTAATTTGAACATATCGGGTTAAGATATAGATCATGATAATTGGTAAATTTTGTATTTGAACATATCGGGTTAGGAGATAATTGGTGATAATTTGTGAATTTTTATATTAAACATATCGTGTTATTTCGAATATGGAGCATACCATGACCCGTCTAAAAAATCTCCATCAAATTAATTTAGAACATGACACCTAAGCAAAATTCTATGTGGAGTAATTAAAATGGTGACATACTAGATTAGTACCCGTGTACTACACGGATTTTAGTTTTATAGGTTTTAACTCAATTTACATATCAAATTTATTTTTAACATATCTCTTATTAAATCGATTTGGATATTTACAAATATATTCATATAAAAAATCATATGTTACAATAAAGGATATGATTTATAATAGTTGGTAAATTTTTATTGGAACATATCGGGTTAGGAGATAATTCATGATAATTGTTAACTTTTTATTTGAACATATCGAGTTATGAGATAATTAATGATAATTGGTAAAACTTTAATTTGAACATATCGGGTTAGGATAAATCATAATAATTGATAATTTTTTTAATTGAACATATCAGGTTAGGAGATAATTCATGATACTTGGTACATATCGGGTGTAAGATATAGATTATGATAATTGGTAAATTTTGTATTTGAACATATCGGGTTAGGAGATAATTAATGATAATTTGTGAATTTTTAATTTAAACATATCGGGTTATTTCGAATATGGAGTATACCATGACCCGTCTAAAAATTCTCCATAAAATTAATTTAGAACATGACACCTAAGCAAAATCCTATGTGGAGTAGTTAAAATGATGACATGTGGATGTGTTACTCAATTATTAGAATACGTATATATATATATATATATATATATATATATATATATATATATATATATATATATATATATATATATATATATATATAGGGGAGGGTTCATTTGAGAAGAGCAAATATTGCGAGAAGAAAAAGAAATTGCTAAATTCTTCATTTTTTCAACCAAAAACGTTTTTAACTTACAAAACAATGATAGAAATGCAACATTTATTCATTACCTTTGATATTCAATTAATAAAATTTAATAAATTTCGTTTATTTGTTAAACCTACACATGTGGAAGTCATGTGTAGGTTAGGTTACTTACACATAACCTACACGTGTGTAGGTAAATTTAAAACGCTAAAAATACATACGTAAAAAATATTTTAATGATTTTTTTTAGTTTATACCTTACACATTTGTATGTAGGAAGTGAATTTATTTAAAAAAATTAAACAAATGAAAAGTTTTTTTAGTAATTTAGGTTTCTTCTTTTTCTTCTCGCAATATATGAGTCTTCTCAAATGAACCTCCACCTATATATATATATATATATATACGCCTCAACTACTGTCAATGCTAACTATCTATACACCATAATCGCATACACACAACACATATCATAATCAGATAGAACCGAAACATAATCGAACCCGAAATGATTAGTATGAACTCCAAAAACTCACCGAAGCACGACGAAGAACTGATCGGAGGTGAGGATGGCGGTTGTTGTTTCGCGAATGTCACCGGCTAACCGCTGACCAGAAAGATACGATGAGGGGGGGCTGCTGCTTAAGAACGATGAAGGAGGCGGTTGTTGCTTGAGAACGATGAGGGAAGCGGCTTTTGCTTGAGTTTCAGGACTCGACAGGGACGAGAACGAGATGAGTAGAGGTGGTGGTGTGTGGTTGGTCGGCTGCTGCAGATGAAGAAGAAGACGAGGAAGATGAAGTTGTCGATGTCGTGTGTTGGTCTGATGTAGAACAGAAGACGGGGAGGGGGAGAAAAGTGGGATTAAGGTTGGGTAATTAATTTGAAATTTACACTTTTGGTCCTTAACCCTTACAAGTTTATTTAAATAGGTTTCTAAAGTTTGTAATTAGTTTAGTTAATTTCAAAACGAACCCTAAACTTGCATAAAACTTAACGGTATAAATATAAATTAGTTAGCGATGTTAACTTGGAATTACGGGTTGTTACAGTTTGATTATTTGATCTCTACAAAGTGATTGATTGCTTAGGAGGTAGTGATGTTATACCATACAAAATCATTGGGAGGATGTGGCTTTGAGCTTTAGATTGCCAGATCACTTGAAAAATAGATTTAGAGGCATATATGAACGATATTTGGATCTTCCAGAAGCCTATTTCAGGGTTGTAACAAGAGATCAGAGTGAACCTACCAAGAAGGTTTAAAGAATGAATCAGATGGCATCACTAGCTAGCACGATTGTAACAAGTGACCAAGCACCAAAGGACCGAGTGCATGGAATTGATGTCATGGAACCTGATCAAGATTTCGAAGCTTGGCTTAAATCAACAGCTAGCTGAACTGATTAAAGCAAAAGCTAAGAAGCAAGCACATCCAAGATTGAAGGTGTCAAAGTTTTACACGATGCTAGCGGTAATCTTGCCATTACACTCAGAGAAGAAAGCGATAAGCTAGGAACCTTATGAAGAAGCTGATAAATATTTCGATAGAGGCTTTGTTATGTTGGGAACTGACTGATGGAATAAACCTATTTGATATTAGGAGGAGTGTTGAAGCCTAATATCAAACTAGATATTAGATCGGGTTGCGCGTTACATGAATGATACTTGGAATAATCACATGAATACTTGCATTGACAGTTATTTTCAGTCTCAAATCTCTATTAATAGTTACATTGTAAGTGGTAGTGACAATTCTAGTTCCATTTGTTATGACGTTGTCAATGTGTTGATAAGAAAAAGTATCAGGTCTCGTATATTACGACACAATGTCGTAATATGTCACATATTAAAAGTAACTAAATATGAAAATTAGAAGTCGAAACGATAACCCAGTCAAATTCAGAATGTTGAAGTACTATTATTTGCCAAAGTAGAGTACGTAAGAGAACAAAGTCGAAAACTCATTAGGGGCTAAAATGAAAATTATTAAAAGTCGAGGACTAAAATCGTAAATATATAAAAGTTAAAAAAATGAAATGACACTTGGCAACACGTGGTTGGACCACGTGTCACCACTTGGTAGGCCCTCCATAACCGACCTTCCAATTTAGGAAGGTATATAATATAATATATGTAAACGTACTATGTTATCTCATTTATTAGTAAAAGGGTTGTTTATGTAAATGTAAAACCTAAAACGATTTGGAAGTTTTAGATAGCAGCAAATAGGAAGTTTATGTCGATCGGTTATGGAGTTGGTTAATTCACCAACATGGAATCGTACCGATTCATGAACTATATATATATATATATATATATGCATGTATGATTGGGTCACCTTCTATTGAGAACACATTTAACTTGAGAACAACTTAGGAACCGCTTTAACTGTTGTATTTATTATAATACAAATTGACCAAAATGCTTATAATTCAACTAATTTTAAGATCTATTTACAAAATATATGATTTGTGAAATCGTTTGTTAAAATGCATATATGCACCCACATTACTTGTACACAAACGCACATTGTGGGTGTATATATGCATTCTAACAAACGACTTCACGAATCATATTTTTTTTAAATAGATGTAAAAATTATTTGAATTATAAGCATTTTGGTCATTTTATATTACAAAAAAATTCAACAAGTTGACTCCCTTTTATGATTCGTTAAAGTTGTATTTTTTGTCCTCAAGTTAAGATGTGTTCTTATTTGAGTGTCCCTTTGTATGGATGTATGTATAAATGTAATTTATCACTAATTAATTGTTTCATATTTACTTTCAATCTATAATATTAATTGCAAGTTCGATCTTGTTAATCCATCCAACCCTAGCAAACTCTCTAATATATCATGATGGTGCCAACAGCATAGCATAAACCAGCGGTAGGTTATCAATCTAACGATATTAATTAAGTCGTGCATGTCTTAATTTCATGGTCTGTGATCATAAGATATATCCCGGTGACCCCAACTTGTTGAGTTAAACATAAAAATTAAAGACCATCTATCTATCCTATGATATTTTGGTAACCTAGGTTTAACCATATGATGACAAATGTCGCCATCATATTCATCCTCACATTTTATGCGAATCCGGGTTAAACGTTTCGGATCACCATGTTTAAACCTGGATTTTTAACGAATCATATATAATGCTTGAAACCCGTTTTTCTTCTACAGCCATGTGTACATTCTAAAACCCTAATTATTCACTCGCCGCTCTCTGATCTTCCGCCTCTTTCACATCGACGTTTATCATGGTAGATTAAACCTGTTTTTGTTCTCAATCAACGCTCAAGATTTCATACTCTATCATGTAACAATCTTTGTATTTCATACGTGATTTCAATTTAAACTTTAGGATTGTTTCAACTTCTTCTTTATAATATGAAACCATAAATCATGTTTTTATACTAATGATTATGTTTAAGTGTTTCGGTTGATAATTTTCTTTTTTTTTTCTTGAAGGATTTGTTGTCCTAGAACGAGACAGAAGAACAGAAGAGATGGTATGTTTTTGTAATCTGAACTTTTAATTTTGTTTTTGGTTATCCAGGTAATAACAATTATTGATGTTCTCTTTTTTATATGACACTTTTCTTCTATTTTATTGATTAGTTATGTTTTGGATATTAAAGTCAATTTTTAAAAATTGTGTTTTATATGATGGATCTTACCGGCCAAGGGCCAATTTATTTCAATTTGAAAAGATGGTTACAACACCTTTTTATATGTTGTTGCCAAGTTTTGATGATGATCAACACTTTAATAAAGAACATCTATGGTTTTGCAGGAAACATATTTGGGATTACAAATTACTGGTTCAAAGTTTGCTAATTTGTTTTATGCATTTTTTCGATTAATGGCTATCAAGTTTCTTGTGGTGTGTCTGGAAGGTCATTCTATTCGTGAGGCTTGAGAATGCTCAAACTATTTATCACTCTGGACTTGTAATGAGTTGTGCACAATGGTACATGTTTCTAACCTCATTTTCTACATGTCTTGTAATGCTTTAACATTATTTTTTTATGATTTCAGGTAAGGTTCTTCATTTAGGGCATTGTGCTGATTTAGGTAAACTTCTTCAACATTTGAGAACAGAATGTGTATGAGTATTTCAAATTTGTTTTTTTGTTGTAGGCTTACGCTACTTTGTAAAGTGTGACTATATTCCTCATGATTTCAATGTAGATGACAAAAAAACTCCTTGCAGTGTACTCATGAAGACTATTTTCATTGAGTGAACCTTTGTTCTTATTATTTGTTTATGCACTTGCTTAAATAGATTTTGAATGTAATTCAATTTCAGTTTTAATTAATTATTTATGTTGCCATGGTTTGTTCATTCAAATAAGGAAGATGACACTGTACATTGATGGTATGACAGGGAAACCCGCTAGAATTTGGCTTTATTATTTCTATTAATAGTTGATTTCATCCTTTTGAAGAGGTATAATCTTAATTTTTCTTGGTTGCAAAGGCATAAGCTGTGCTTTGCAGATACATTTTTCTTTCTAAGTTTAAGACTTATGTTATATCTCTTACGGGTTGCTTCAAATCGTATGATACCCTGTATAGCTATTTAACCAAGTGAAATGTGATTTTTATGGAATTTGTTTTATGTTATGTTTGTCTTTTTTAAATAACACTAAAGTAGACAATAGAATTCTTGGTTATTTTTTGTGCCATCTTATAGTATACACTAATGTACATTTGGCCAAATGTCAAAGTTTTAAGGTTGACAAAGAACATGAGGTTGTCTTTAGGTGTAGATTCAACAAAACTCATGGAAACAGCTGCTTTTTCAAAATGTCTATTAGATCTTGGAGAGGGAAAGTTGGTGAAGCCAACGACAGTGAGTCGCTTATTGATATTCCATAAGATCTTTTAATAGGTGACTCTCAAGATACTTTGTTTGATTTAATTAACTTTGTTTATCCTTCTATTCTTGAACGATTTCATGAGACTAACTACTTTGAAGATAGAGCTATCCTAGCACCAACAAATGAGGTCGTTTAGTATATTAATGATCGTTTATTGTCTATGTTTCCTGGTGATGAAAAAGAGTATTTAAGTTCAGATTCAGTTTGTCAATATGATTTTATCAGCGAAACTTGTGATGAACGCTGATCAAGTCATAAAAATGCATGAGTTTAAGTGATTAATAATGAAAATATGACTTGTAAATGTTGGAAAACATTGTACTTTGATTGTGTTATGTGTTTGTAGATTAAAGCGGACGAAAACGGAGCAAAACACAAAAATTGCAACCAAAAGGCGTTGGTCAACTCTGTTGGGGCGTTGGTCAACGCCCAGACTGACGAAAAACGGTTTTTTGGGAGTTTTAAGAAGTTTTCTCAGGATTTTTGAAGGGAGACGAAAGGAGAGAGTGCTGGGGTGACTAGAGGACGAAAATAGCTTGGAGAATCATTGAAGAATTGCTTGTTATCAATCTATCATCATCCTTGAATGCATTTCATGCTACAATTGTTCATTTCAACCAACCATAACATGAGTGGCTAATCATTTTGTAATCACACGGGTTAGGGGTTTTAATCACTACTTATAAGTCTTTTGTTATGTATTGTAGATGTGTGTGAACCTTACCATTGTTTTCATCATTGCTTTCATGTTCTTAATTGTGTTTGTGTTGCCACTTTTGAGTTGATCTATATAACCCTTTTATGATGTGTTCACCAAGATGTTCATTCTTCTATAGAGAAACTCTATAGAATTGTATTATGTTCCTATGCGATTGAACCATTGTGAATTATTAGTTTGATGTCAAATCACCAAGATGCTATTCCATAATGGAGAAACTCCATTATGTTGTATGTTAGCCTAAGCGATTGATTAACTTTAAACTAGGTTATTGATGATAAAGTTGCATAAATCATGTCTATGTGATTTGTCATATATGTTTACAAAGTTCACTAGCTTATGTAGATGATTAAACCCCAACCCCAAAGTGATTACTTTTCTTTATATTTGTTAAAATCTTAGTATTACATTTTGTCTCTTGAATTAATCTAATTAATCATTATCTCAACAAATGGTTTTTGCATTTCAATCTCAAATCCAATATAAACTAGTTACCAACCAATAGCTCCTTGTGGATTCGACACTCTTATTTGCCCTAACTAATTTAAGGTGATAAGGAACAATTTCTTTTATCTTTGATCGGTTCCTCGACTCCGATCAAATTTTGGCGCCGTTGCCGGGGAGCAATTGTGCTTGATTTACTAGTTGGTATTAATTTTTATGTTTTTACTTATTGTTAGAAAAAAAATCCAAAAACATCATAAGCTTTTGTTTATTGTTAGTTCATTGTTACGTTAGGTGTGTTAAGTATTGCAGGTCAAAGGTAAAAATTGCATGCATACAAGGTTTTCAGGAAGATCATCACCATTAGCATTTGATCCTGAGATAGAAAGATCAGCAAGAAACAACCGAGTTCTTCATAGATTTTCTGTAGGACCATCAACTACACCAGAAGGGATTGTTCAGTCATTATCAAATAGTCAAAGCTCATCAAGTATGGCTAATCTAGGTGGAGGACCTTTTCAACACAATCAAGGTCCAGGTCCAAACAATAATGGGCAACCTAATGATGTTGGGTATTTTGAAGTTGCTAGTAATCAAGGATCCCATCATGGTGACGATTGGAATTTTAATAATTATGAAGGAGGTATAGATGGCAATCAAAATAACAATGGTGAAGATGATGCATGGAATAATAATCAAAATGGGCAAGGCAATGGAGGTGATGGTCAAAACCACAATTGGAACCAAAACAACAACTAGAATAATAACAATTGGAATCAAAACAATCAAGGTGGTGGAGGCTATGGAGATCAGAATTGGAATAACAATCAAGAACAACAAGGGAATCCTCAAAACAACTTTGGAGGTCCTAACCATGGTCAAGGAATGATGGGTCAACAAGTAATGGGAGTTGATAGTCACTTCAGGCCCACAATTCACATGAATCCTTCACCAATTGTCCCACCTCATTGTAATGGAAGACAATTTGAGATCCGACCACAATACTTGTCCATTATTCCAACTTTTAGAGGTTTTGCATCAGATGAACCATATACACATCTCTATGAGTTTACAGCAATTTGCAGCACCATTGGAAGTCAAGGCTTCACACCCGATGAGGTAAAATTAAATTTGTTTCAATTCTCACTCAAAGATAGAGCCAAACAATGGTTTGTGACTTTGCCACCGAGAAGTATTCGTACTTGGGATGATATGCAACAAGCATTTCTTGATGAATACTACTCGATGGGAAAGACTAGCGATGCTAGAGATGCTATAAAATCTTTTAACCAACACTCCGGTGAAGCTTTTCATGAAGCTTTCACTCGTTTTAAAGAAATGTTAAGATTATGTCCCCATCATGGGATTGAAAAATGGGATTTGGTTAAAATATTTTATGATGGTTTACTTCCGGAAGCAAATCAAATGGTTTTCTCAAGTAGTGGTGGGAGATTTTTATCCCAATTGAAAATTTAAGTAAGGGTTCTAAAACTCAAGCATCTGCTAGTCGAAGAGCTAGATCATCCACTGTTAAATTGGTGGATGATAGTGTCCATAGAGATAGATTTAATTCACTTGAGAATAAAATGGATTTAATATGTCAAAGCTTGGGAAAGGATGTGTCTCATGTGTCACAGGGTTTGGAGTTATGTGCTGATTGTGGAGACATTGGTCATGGTGCTATGGTGTGTCCAATGCATTTTGGTCAAAGTGAGGAGGTGAACCAAGTTTATGGTGAAAAGAAGCCTTTTGATATGAACTCGAACACGTATCATCCGGGATTGAGGAATCATCCAAATATGAGAAATGAAAATGCTTCAAATCAACTAAACCCCAATTTTCAAGGTTCAAGTGGGGCAAATCAGAATTTCAACCATGGGAATTTCAATCCGGAAACTTCTCAAATCGTCAACAAAACTTTCAAGGCAATTACCCAAAAGGAATGTATCAAGGGAACTTCAACCAATGAGGGTTCAACCAAGGTGGCTACAATCAAAATTTCAACAACCAACCCCGAAACTATCAACAAAGCTCAAACCAAAATCAAAGTCAATTTCAAGGGGGTCAACAACAACTAGTTAATTCATCAAGCAATGATGATTCGGTGAAATCCCAATTGACTGAAATTATGGGTGTGTTGAAGGGGGTAGTTCAAAAGCAAGAGGTCACGGACAAAGCAGTTGGTGTATTGACAAAGCAAATGGGTCAATTAGCTGAAGGAGTGTCTACAAGAGAATCGGGAAAATTACCAAGTGACACCTTGTTGAATCCACAACACCAAGGATCCAACTCAAAATCAACAAAACAAGTGCAAATCAATGAGGTACGTACTCTTAGGAATGGAAAGGTATATGATAATAAAATTGATCCACCAAAACAATTTGTTGAGGGTGTGGTGGAAGAAGATTCGGATAGTGATAATGAGTTGGGAAACGATTTAAATGCAACTAAAAAACCTGAATTTTTGGAAAAATCAAGTAATGAGATTTTAATAAAAGATTCTATTAAAGCTAAGGATAAGGGTGTGGAGACTAATACCGCCCCATATCCTTCCGCGTTAGTAGAACCAAAAAAGGCATCACCTTATGGTAAAAAAGGACCACAACAAGATGAAATGTGGGAAACTTTTAAACAAGTTAAAATCAATTTGCCTTTACTTGATGCAATTAAGCAAATTCCATCTTATGCGAAATACTTGAAGGATCTATGTACCCAAAAACGACACAACAAGTTACCAAAGAAACTTGACTTGACCGCTCATGTGAGTGCCGTTTTATCGGGTTCTCTTCCACCCAAACTCAAAGATCCGGGAGCCCCCCTAATTTCTATTCAAGTAGGTGATTTTAAAATTAATAGGGCACTCTTGGATCTTGGTGCAAGTGTAAGTATCTTACCGGGAAGTCTTTATGATCAATATGATTTTGGGCCATTACAAAAAGCCGACACCACTGTGGTGTTAGCAGATTTAACTTTAAAACTTCCTAACGGGATAGTTAATGATGTGATTATAAAGGTGGGTGAATTTTATTATCCGGTTGATTTTCTTGTTTTGGATTATGAATCAAGTATCAAGGGTAAGCAACCCAATGTAATCCTTGGTAGACCTTTCCTAAGAACTGCAAATGCTCAAATTAATTGTGGGGATGGGTCGGTGGTTATGACTTTTGGGAACCGAAAACTACGGTTCAATGTTTTTGCAAACTTATCTGATTCTCTTGTCGATAATGAATGCTTTATGGCGGGCATTATTGACGGGTGCGTTTCTCCTTACACTTCATGTGTGAGTGAGGATACCACCATAGAGACTTGTTTCATGTATGACAGGTTGAAGATGGAAGAAATCAAGTACAAGATGGATGATGAGTGCAATTTGGAGGTGATGGCCATTGAGGATGGAAGACCACCATGGACTCATAAGGTGGAAAGTTTACCAGATCATATTGATTCCAAATTAAGGCCCTCACTTGAAGAACCACTGAAAGTTGAATTGAAAGAACTGCCCAAGCATTTAAAGTATGCATTTTTAGGGGATAGTCAAACATTGCCGGTCATTATTGCATCAAACTTACAATCGGAGCATGAGGAAGCATTGTTGGAGGTTCTAAAGAGGTACAAAGCTGCTATCGGGTGGACTATAGCTGATTTGAAAGGGATAAGTCCATCTATAGTGATGCACAAGATCATTACGGATCCAGAGGCTAAACCAAGTAGAGATGCACAAAGAAGGCTCAATCCAAACATGCGTGAAGTTGTCAAGAAAGAAGTTCTTAAATGGTTGGATGCATGTATTATCTATCCAATCTCGGATAGCACATGGGTTAGTCCTACTCAAACAGTTCCAAAGAAGGTGGGAATTCAAGTTGTACATGGAGAAAATGGTGAACAAATTGCCACTCGGCCGGTAACCGGGTGGAGAGTTTGTATTGATTACCGGAAGTTAAACACTGCAACTTCCAAAGATCACTTTCCTTTACCATTTATTGATCAAATTGTTGAAAAGCTTGCAGGTCAGAAATTTTATTGCTTTTTAGATGGATATTCCGGGTACAATCAAATATCGTTCATCCGGAAGACCAACAAAAGACTACTTTTACATGTCCATATGGTACTTTTGCATTTAGGCGGATGCCATTTGGTTTATGTAATGCCCCTGCCACCTTTCAAAGGTGCATGATGAGTATCTTTTCGGATATGGTTGGGGAGTCTTTGGAGATCTTCATGGATGATTTCTCTATTTTTGGTCATACATTTGAGGTTTGTCTTGGCGAGTTAGAAAAAGTTTTAAAACGTTGCACTGAGACAAACCTTGTTTTGAGTTGGGAGAAGAGCCATTTCATGGTTCAAGAAGGAGTTGTACTTGGGCATGTGATTTCTCAGAGGGGGATGGAGGTTGACCGTGCCAAAGTACAAGTCATTTCTACTCTTCCACCACCCATTAATGTCAAGGGTGTTAGATCTTTTTTAGGACATGCCGGTTTTTACCGTCGGTTTATCAAAGACTTTAGTGCAATTTCAAAACCTTTATGCAATCTTTTACTTAAAGATGCACCTTTTGTCTTTGATGAAGCATGTCTTAAAGCTTTTGAAGTGCTTAAACAACACTTGAGTACAGCTCCTATCTTGCAATCTCCTGATTGGTCACTTCCCTTTGAAATAATGTGTGATGCAAGTGATCATGCAATTGGGGCTGTTCTTGGTCAAAGGGTGAATAAAAAGCCTGTTGCTATTTATTATGCAAGCAAAACTTTATCAGATGCTCAAGTTAATTATACAACAACTGAAAAAGAGTTGCTTGCTGTTGTTTATGCACTTGACAAATTTAGATCATACATTTGGGGAAGTAAAGTGATTATCTATTCTGACCATAGTGCAGTAAGATACTTAATGGAAAAGAAAGATGCCAAACCAAGGTTAATTCGATGGATACTCTTACTACAAGAGTTTGATTTTGAGGTGAGAGATAAGAAAGGTTGTGACAACGTTGTGGCGGATCACTTATCACGAATACCGGTGTTTGGCGAAAGCACGAAAGATATCAAAGAGACATTTCCTGATGAATGTTTATTTTCTATCTCTACTTTACCTTGGTATGCTCACATTGTAAATTATCTTGTTGCAGGTCAAATACCATCTCATTGGACACGTCAACAAAAGAAACGCTTTTCCTTTCAAGTCAAGCAATATATATGGGATGAACCAGATCTATTTAAAATAGGACCTGATCAAATAATAAGAAGATGCATACCAGAAAATGAGATTCAAGAAGCATTAGCACATGCACATACTTATGCTTGTGGAGGTCATTTCAGTGGAAGGAAAACCGGTCATCGTATCTTGGGTTGTGGCTTATTTTGGCCAACACTGTTTCGTGATGCATTTGTGTTTGCTAAACAATGCCATAGGTGTCAACAAGTTGGGGGGATCTCTAAGCGAGATGAAATGCCCATGAAACCCATTCTTGTTATTGAAATCTTTGATGTGTGGGGGATCGATTTTATGGGTCCATTCCCCACATCGTATGACAATATTTACATTTTGGTGGCTGTCGATTATGTATCAAAATGGGTTGAAGCTGAAGCCACCAAAACGAATGACCATAGTGTTGTGTGTAAATTTGTTAAGAAAAATATTTTGTCAAGGCATGGTTTTCCACGTGTCATCATTAGTGATGGCGGGTCACACTTTAAACATTTTAGATTTGGAAAATTATTACAACACTATGGCATTCAGCACCGTGTTGCCACACCTTACCATCCACAAACTAGCGGTCAAGTTGAGGTTTCCAATCGACAAATAAAAGATATTTTACAAAAGACAGTGAAACCAAATAGAAAAGATTGGTCTTTGCGTCTCGATGATGCTCTATGGGCATACCGAACCGCATATAAGACTCCGATTGGAATGACTCCTTATCGTTTAGTTTATGGAAAGAATTGTCATTTACCGATTGAGTTAGCACATCGTGCATATTGGGCTGTGAAAAATGTTAATTGTGATTATGATGAGGCAGGTTTGGAAAGGAAATTGCAACTCAATGAGCTTGAAGAGATTAGAGATGAAGCATATGATTGTGCATCAAAATATAAAGTCAAGATGAAGGCCATTCATGATGTCAAGCTACGGTTAAAGAACTTTGAGGTCGGTCAAAAGGTTTGGCTTTATAACTCACGTTTGAAATTCTTTCCAGGTAAATTGAAGAGCAAGTGGATGGGACCATTTGTGGTCACACGTGTTGAAAATTCGGGTGAAGTGGAAATTAAAGATACTAAGGATGGTCATAAACAGTTGGTGAATGGACATAGGTTGAAGCCTTATATCACTTCAGTTGATCAAGATGGAGCTAGCTTTGATGTTGTGAGTTTCATGATGGACTCACAAACATATTCCCACATCTAAGCAGTTGAGGTAATGTCGGGCTGCGGACTATAAATGTAGCGCTACGCGGGAGGCAACCCGTCTTTTATCTCTTATTTTTTTTTATTTATTGCTTTGTTTTATATTTTAGTTCTTATTTTAATTTTAGTCATGCTTTTTGGTCCATAAAAATATTAAAACAAGTTGGGAAGTGACACTAGATTCGTCGTCGGTTTATAAAACACATTTTCGATTTTAGCATTGCGGATAATGCATTGCTCAAAGTTGGGGAGGGGTGTCATTTTATTAAAAAAATGAATCTAGTGAACTTTTGATAGTAATTTTTTTTTAAAAGTAAATTGTTCATTTTTTTATGTGTATTGTTTTAATATTTGCATTTAGTTATTATTAAAAAACAAAAAAAAACAAAAAAAAAAACAAAAAGAAAAATAAAATATGTGGCTGCTGTGCGTTCAAAGAAGCAAGAATAAGTCAAACCTTCACCAAACTTTATTTGCAAATATATATACAGTTCATCAACGTTACTTTCAAGTTGAGAAACGCAGGTTACATTCATCAACGCTGAAACTTTCTGCTTGCTTCTTTCGAACGCTGCTCCAACGCCACAAAGAAGCACAGTTCGTCAACGTTCGATTCACGTTCGTCAACGTCGGTTCCGGATTTCATGGGGTTTACGGTTTTTCCATTTATTTCTTTGAATCTTTTTTGTTTTTAACTCCAAATCTTTTCCTTTTAACACCATATTTCACCTGCAACTTTACTTTTTTGCCTTGCACCTTCAAGAACACAAACCCTAGTTTTTGGGTTCTTCAAAATCGAGTCAAAATCAAAAGTTTTTGGGTCTAACTCGAGTGGATTTTCACATACAATCACGTGATGTGTTAAAAGTTTTCGATTGCTTCGAGATTGAGGGGTTTTTGGATGGTTTAAGTTCCGAAAATTTGCACCAAGTTTGTTAATTTTGTGTATTTACTTGTTTGATCAACCACAAGTGTTTTAAGGAGGCTCAAAGATTGTGGAAGTCTGCTGTTTCTAAATCTCAAGATGGTTAAGCCGGAGCAAAGGAACAACGTGCACCTCTGCTACAGGTCTACTTGTTCCACTCTTTATCTGTTTTATTTATTTTGTTTGCTTTTATTTTTATGTCTATTTTTTATGTCTTTATTCTTTGGTTTAGTTAAATGTTTAGTTGTTTGTCCTAAGTGATGTGTTTTAAGTTGTCTTGTGGGTATTAGTAATGAAAACCTTTAACTTGGGTGTGATTAGAATCTTATTGTCTTGGAAGGAATGGTGGGAAAAACATGGAAGATGATAGTATTTTATTATGTTAGTGAATGTTGCATGCTAGAGGAAATAATAGTAATAGACAAACACACTTACCTCGTTATGCTAGTGCCTTCAACTCTTGGATTCATTATGTTGAAAAAAAATATATATATAAATGCAAAAAAAAAAGAGAAAAAAAAAAGAAATAGAGAGAGCTTGGAACTCTTTGCATGTATAATAACAATTTGACCACATAAGAAAGTCGAGACCTAACAAAAATAGGTTGAGAGTTGAATCTTTATATCACAAATCGACAACTAAACTGGAGTTGGAAAAGTATCTATATTAGGGATCAAAAATCCTGAAAATCTACATAAAACGATTCCACTCTTGTTTGCACTTAGTGTGGTGTAAAATGGACCACTTGTTTGTGATCTAAAGAGGCCTCAATAAACCTTGAGGTTAGGAAGACTTTCACCGTGGGATGATAATTGATAGTAGAATAATTGCATATATGGTGAATGTTAGAATAGGGCAAAACTGATGAATCCGGAGTTTAGGGTTAAGTGCACCAATAACTAGCAAATTGAGTAAGTGTGGATGTTGAAAATCTAGAAAATCAACTATGCATGTCAACTGAAGTTAACATGGTAAGTTGATTCCATGCCCACTAACCTTTTTCGAGACGAAAAAGATCTAAGTTGGGGAGGTTGATCAAGTCATAAAAATGCATGAGTTTAAGTGATTAATAATGAAAATATGACTTGTAAATGTTGGAAAACATTGTACTTTGATTGTGTTATGTGTTTGTAGATTAAAGCGGACGAAAACGGAGCAAAACACAAAAATTGCAACCAAAAGGCGTTGGTCAACTTTGTTGGGGCGTTGGTCAACTTTGTTGGGGCGTTGGTCAACGCCCAGACTGACGAAAGACGGTTTTTTGGGAGTTTTAAGAAGTTTTCTCAGGATTTTTGAAGGGAGACGAAAGGAGAGAGTGCTGGGGTGACTAGAGGACGAAAATAGCTTGGAGAATCATTGAAGAATTGCTTGTTATCAATCTATCATCATCCTTGAATGCATTTCATGCTACAATCGTTCATTTCAACCAACCATAACATGAGTGGCTAATCATTTTGTAATCACACGGGTTAGGGGTTTTAATCACTACTTATAAGTCTTTTGTTATGTTTTGTAGATGTGTGTGAACCTTAACAATTGTTTTCATCATTTCTTTCATGTTCTTAATTGTGTTTGTGTTGCCACTTTTGAGTTGATCTATATAACCCTTTTATGATGTGTTCACCAAATGTTCATTCTTCTATAGAGAAACTCTATAGAATTGTATTATGTTCCTATGCGATTGAACCATTGTGAATTATTAGTTTGATGTCAAATCACCAAGATGCTATTCCATTACGGAGAAAATCCATTATGTTGTATGTTAGCCTAAGCGATTGATTGACTTTAAACTAGGTTATTGATGATAAAGTTGCATAAATCATGTCTATGTGATTTGTCATATATGTTTACAAAGTTCACTAGCTTATGTAGATGATTAAACCCCAACCTCAAAGTGATTACTTTTCTTTATATTTGTTAAAATCTTAGTATTACATTTTGTCTCTTGAATTAATCTAATTAATCATTATCTCAACAAATGGTTTTTGCATTTCAATCTCAAATCCAATATAAACTAGTTACCAACCAATAGCTCCTTGTGGATTCGACACTCTTATTTGCCCTAACTAATTTAAGGTGATAAGGAACAATTTCTTTTATCTTTGATCGGTTTCTCGACGCCGATCAAACGCATGTACTCACCTGCCATTTTAAATGGGCTAAAACTGTCAGGTGTTCCGAATCATCAGTTAGTGTTGAAAGTTGGCATTCCAATAATGCTACTCCGAAATATTGACCAGAAGACGGTTTGTGTAATGGGACAAGATTGCAAGTATTGTATCTTGGTAGGAGGGTCATTAAAGCGGAAATTATATCTGGTGCTAATATTGGTACTAGAACATTTATACCTCGGCTAAGTCTTAGTCCATCTGATAAGAAAATAACTTTCAAGTTTAAAAGAAGACAGTTTCCTGTTGCTGTTTGTTTTACGATGACTATTAACAAGAGCCAGGGACAGTCATTATCAAAGGTTGGATTGTATTTAAAAGAACAATGCTTCTCACACGGACAACTTTATGTTGCACTTTCCAGGGTTACGAGTAGAGCTGGTTTGAAGGTTCTTATTCAAGACAAAGACGGTCATATTACCAACAAGACAACAAATGTGGTATACAAGGAGATATTTGAAAATCTTTAGTTGTATATTTTTTTTGGATTTTTCAATACTTTATGTCATGTATATTTAATTTTTTTATGCACTGAATATTAAAGTATATAACTAATTTTTTAGTTGTCCGTCGTGGGTACCCACGGTTACTAACCTAGTAGTATATCAATATATCATTGTTGGCGCATGCAAATTTGTTTGTTTGATTTCCTAATTAATTAAGCAACACCAATTATTAGAGAGTTTATCTCACAATAATGATTTTTTATTTAAAATATATATATATATATATATATATATATATATATAATATACTAGATTAGTACCCGTGTACTACACGGATTTTAGTTTATAGGTTTTAACTCAATTTACATATCAAATTTATTTTTAACATATCTCTTATTAAATCGATTTGGATATTTACAAACATATTCATATAAAAAATCATATGTTACAATAAAGGATATGATTTATAATAGTTGGTAAATTTTTATTGTAACATATCGGGTTATGAGATAATTCATGATAATTGTTAATTTTTTTTATTGAACATATCGAGTTATGAGATAATTAATGATAATTGGTAAAACTTTAATTTGAACATATCGGGTTAGGATAAATCATAATAATTGATAAGTTTTTTATTTGAACATATCAGGTTAGGAGATAATTCATTATACTTGGTACATATCGGGTTAAGATATAGATCATGATAATTGGTAAATTTTGTATTTGAACATATCGGGTTAGGAGATAATTGATGATAAATTGTGAATTTTTAATTTAAACATATCGGGTTAGTTCGAATATGGAGCATACCATGACCCGTCTAAAAATTCTCTATCAAATTAATTTAGAACATGACACCTAAGCAAAATCCTATGTGGAGTAGTTAAAATGGTGACATGTGGATGTGTTACTCAATTATTAGAATAGGTAGATTATAATAAAATTAATTACATTTTTGGTCCCCTAATATTTTGAAGAATTCTGAAAAATTTAAGAGTATTTATACAAAATACTACAAGGGTGTACATGAGTCGATTTATATTTAATAAGGTTTAAAATAAAACTTATGGATAAAGTTAATAATAACATATAATTAAAGACCTCAGTGTTTTATAAATATACATAACATTTTTATAAAATTTAAAAAAATAAACTACACCATAAAACTGAACATTTTATTCTCTTTAATTTAAGTATAATATTGCTATACTAAAAATTTAATTTTTAAAAATATATCATGTGTTTTGGTTTACCATGGTTTTGTCTCAAAACTGATTGGACATTCATGAATATCCTTAAAAGCATCACTTGAATGTTGTGTTCCCGAGCGTAGCACAGACACTAAACTATTTAATGATAAAGCCATGGAAAAATGCACGTACGCAAGTACGTTCGTAAGAGAATTTAATAAAAAACGAGTATACTGGACTCGTTAACTGGCCTGTGACACCCACGTTACAAGAGCAAGACACATGAAGCAATCAGCTCATAGGTCACTCACAACCAAGGGAGCGAGAGCGAGAATTAACCCGTCATTCGCATAACACTCAAACCTTAGTTATGGATTGGATTGTAGTGAATATGGATTGTACGTAACATCCCAGCCGATCGATGACCGGGCCGGTGCACATGCTAGCTTAATTAAAATATCTAATTTATCACCGAGAAATTCTTAAGAATTCCATCACTGTATATATATTTGTGTACGTGCATATACTTAAAATGTTGTCAAGTAAGCTCATTACACAATTTATAAATCATATTGAAAGTTTATGCATACATTATATATATGGTTTAATTTGTTCCCTGAATACAACAACCACTAGTTGAGGGCATTCCCGCCCCTTCGGGACACCTTTTTTATAATTCTATCACTTTTTAATTATGTTTAATATATACGTATGCAAAACAATATACTTAGTATTATTAGGCTTAATTCACGTATATGTAAATAATGATTTCGTAATGATTCTTGAAAGAACCTTGGCCATATTGGATTCCTATAAAAAGTATATTCAATCTAAGAATGGTAAGAAGGGATCTCAATCATTCATCTTCTTATGGTTGAAATGATTTGAGATGAAATTCTCAAGAAAAAAATCATGGGATGATATTTTATACATCATCATTTTTGTTGACTTTTTTTTCAAGCGCCCTTCTTTGTAAACGTTCAGATATATAACTTTTATATACAAGATATTTTTATAAGAGACACAATAAAAAGTAGATTTTATCGTTAAAATAAGTATAGTGTCGTTATAAAAATTATAAATAACTCACGTTTTCGAGGTCATTCATGTGATTTCTACTCAACATTGTGGTTTTCCTGTTCATCATTGCATTTCCTACACAAATGTGTTTTTCTGGTCCAGCGTGTATCTAGCTAGTAAGTAATAAGACAATTATATATTAACAACTAATTTATCTAATACGTTAAAATTGTTTTGATTTAACAATAGGGCTTATTAAACCGTTAAATAAATTTAAAGACGTTCACGTTTTTTAAAAGATTTGTTTTTAAATATCAATCAACTTTTTTAAGTGTTCGGTTTTAAGTTCTCTCGTTTAAATCGTTCAACTCATAATCAGGGGTGTTCATCTAGCCGAATTGGATAAGTCTAAATTTGGAATTTTTAAAGCATGATTCAAATTTGACTTAAATTCAAACCGAATCAAATTTGAAAATTTTAAAAATGATTCGCATTCGATTCGAAAAAGAGTTTGAGTTCGAATATCAAATGAATTCGAATATATTCGGATCATATGTGTTAAAAAAGAATTAATATAATAATATTTTTAAATTAACTTTAAGGTTGAATCGAATCGATTCGAATTTCACGTTTTTCGAATTCGGTTCGAATATTGAACACATCGTCCACTGCAGTGCATTTTTAGCTTTGTTACACATATTACGTTGATACCATTAACATATCGTGCTTACACGAGACACTTAAAAATAAACACTTTAAAACTTTAATGATTTGAAAAATAAGGCTTTTAAAAAATGCCTTGATTTAAAAATATTTAACAGTTTAAAAGACCTTTACTTTTTTTAGAACCCTTTAGTTTAATCAAAAATAATTTTAACAAACTAACAAACTGTTAAAAAGAAGAATGTAAAAAAGAATTTTAATAAACGGACGTTTAAAAATGAATGATTAAAAAAAGAATTTTAATAATGAATGAAGATGTTAAGAAATAAACAGGGGCGGATTTATTTGTTTGGAAAAAAGGCAAATGCCTTAAGGAGACTAGTAGGTACCCGCGTGATGCAGCGGGAACGTTATTGTTTGGTATAATTACTTTTATGACGTGTTGTTAATTTCATATATTTGTTTACTATGTCGTATTATAGTTGTTTTTCTGAAACATTTTAAGTTAGTATTTTTATAGTTGTGGACCCAAGTGATGGACTTATACATGTAAAGTAATTAGTAATTCAATACGAAAACCGGAGACGATAATATTCAACTAATCATGAGTTAACACGAAAATATCTAAATGTTATGCTGAAAATAAGATGAGACGAAAATTCGTCGTATTTACTACACAAGTTAAAGTATGATAGATCATGAACACCAAAAAGAAACCTAGAAATAGCGAAGATTGGGAAATTCGAGTTTACAAAGAATAGGATGATGATGAGAACAATTACGAGCAGTAGGGAAAAACAACACTAAGAGCATCACGAAGTGGAATATGTTTAATACAAATGCACATTTCTTTTAATTCCATTTCGAGTGGTAACTGCTTTTGTGTTTTCTTTATCCAGTTCCTACAAATGGGTTTAGCTACTTAAGTTCCTAACTGAAATACACACACTTAATATTATAGAGAAACACTCTTATTTTGAATTATTCAATCAAAATTCTCCAAACAATATACAATGCAACATTTGTTTAAAAAGAAACTTAAGAGCCATTACAATGATACCACTTTTGCTCGTTGCTTGTTCTTGCTTTCTTCCTGTTATTTTCTTCATCACCCATTTTTAACAACCCTATATCACTGCCACCCAATAATGTATTCTCAAAGAAACATCCTCACCTTTACCTGTTTTTTTGCCATTATTCGGTTCTCTGATCTCAACTGGTTTTAAAACCCGTTGTTTGAAAATAAAACACACACAACAAGTCCTTTTTTGGTAACAATAGAAAATCATCAAATGCCACATAGTTGACCCGTTAATTATAAAATAAAGATAAGATCGATACAATTTTAAATCAATCGTTGATTTCACATGTACTTATACAAGATAAGAAACTAACAAAAGCTTAAAAAAGTAACACATAAAAAGACACATACACAAAATATTACTAATCTGAATTTTTCACTCTTAAATAAAATCTACCACCAAATGTAAAACTTGACATATAGTTTAATAAACAGATGTACGAAAATACATGGTGTATGAAAAAATATCCTAAAGATATTAAAATTAATGTTTTCAGCATCAAACACCCATTGACACCTTTATAAACTTGAAAAAAAAGCATTAACTTTATAAAATAAAAGTGCAAAGAACTAAGCTAACCATTTCTATTCATGATTCTAACAATTTGTTTGGTCACACTATATTCATCTCCTAACACTAAAAAAGATCCCAAGATATTAGTTATATCGAGACCCGTAATTATAAACACAACTTATGTGAGATAGATGGACTAAATGTCACATATGCACTTAAAAGTCTAAATAATATTTCAGCTATAAATGTAAATTGCAATGTGCTTTTTTGGCGTTTGTAGAGTAGCTCTGGTCTCTTGGATGAATTTTTTTCATATCTTTCTCAACATCAAACTTCAATCGTCTAAGCAGAAAGGGTCGAAGAACCTGAACATTATTTAAAAAAACCTGAACAAAATAAAAAAAAGAATAAGATTCTTCATAATATAATACATATTAAAGCATAAACACTACTAAAAAATAAAGCCCTCAACATACCTTGTGAAGCTGTTAAACAAACTCCTCTTCATCATTTTCACCAGAAATTAGGAACCACTCGTCAAAGGTTTCAGCAGAGCTGAAAATGTAACAAAAAGTTAGCAATGCCCAAAGCTCATAAAGGTTGTTCTATGTAAGAAACAAAAAAACTCTAAAACAGTAGTGTTTAGCAAATAGAAAAAAAAAAATAGTGAGACAAAGATGTTTATGTAATTCTATACCCAACTCCCCTGTGTAATTTTATATCTAAATCTCTTGAAAAGTGAATTCATCAGTGTTTATTAATCAAGAGATTGAATATGCATGCACTAAAGAAAACCAATACTAATGTAAGAGATCAGTAACACTACAATGGGTTGATATACATGTTTAAATTGCATAAATGTCTTAATTTTGTAACTACACATCCCATATGGGTGACATTATATCATTATATATAGTAACAACTAACAACTAATATGTTTATATTTTCCCCCCGCCGATCATACTATCACAAAAACAACCTCCTGAAACAAACAAAATATAAGTTGATTTCTTGTTTCTATTCACAGTTACTGTGAGTGTTGCAACTACATAATCATAACATGTCATATGCAAAGCAAATTTCCTAGTTTTCAAGATTCTTCCCCTAAAGCAAACACATAATCGCAATTTCAAATGCTAAATATTCATATAACCTTGTTCCGAACACGGTTGACAAATGAGCTCAAAGGAAATAGTCTTTCTGGAAATTTCATGAGCACAACCAACGCACAACATTTTCTTTAAGCTGCTTTGAACTTCCTTATGTGATGGATCGAAATCATGTGGCAGTTCCTTGTTGCACTTAAAATGAATTTCATAAGAATGCATATTAGTCAACTCTTCCGTAGCTCTTGTCTTTGCCAATGCATCTAAATTAGCAAAGATATAAACGTGCAAATATGTTAACCTTACTACCCACTTTAAGCTTTTAATTGTAAATTTGCAGAAAAAGAGGACATACTTTGATCTACAGATTGGAGTCGTTGGACATCCATGTGCCCTTAATATGCTAATCCCCCAACCAAACGAAGCAATATGTTGCCAATGCTAAATCCAAAGGCGCTCAAAAGCTTTGTTGACACCTTCTTATGTTAACATATGTATAAAACACACTTTACAAGTGTAGAGTGCAAGTAAAACAACTCTATTTATCTGAAAAAAAATGTTTTACACATAAGAGTGATCCCGTCAAAGACATCACAACACCTGCAACTAAAAATCAAAGATATTTAAATTATTGAAAAAAAAAGATGCATCAAGAAAGAAAAAACCCCTTTGATAAAATAATGAGTTGTTTTTAGGTTGCAGTATATTTGCCCCCAGAAATAAACATGCCAATAAAAAAGCGAAGGTAACTATAAAGTCCATCTTTCAAAACGATAAAAAAACTGGGAAACAGAGAACAAATTGATCCAAATACATATAGATATGTATCACCATCATCGTCATCTTGTCCATACCAAAGACATCTGTCTCGGATATTGCAAACTTGCTTCCTGCCATGAAATTACACTCATCATGCATACCTCTTTGTTGAATGATCAAATAAATTCCCTCTTCTTTAACCAAAATGAAAAAAAAAAACTGACCTTGAATCCTCTAAAATTTGAATCAGTGGCGTCTACCACCTTAAACCTCCAACCCCTTTTTAGTGAATATCTCTCATACCTGGTGTGATTTAAACGGTTAAATTTGTCGAGCAAGATTTAGTGTTATGTTTATAAACACCGCAATCATTGATGATTGTGTAATGTACTCGAACTTCCAAAATGCAATTTCTTACATATGCATAATCTAGAAACCCGTTCCTCAAGTAGTATAAGAAAACCCAAAAGAAAAACGACATACGTTATAGCATCGTTTGATGTTTCTTCCTTTTGAGCTTTCCATAGAAGTTTACAGCAATTCATGAAGGCACAATCATCAATGGTTCCTGTATTTTAAAAAGATTAAACCAATCAAGTCGAGTCAGATTAGTATAGAAAAAGATACATATGGAGTTTAATTAGTCATTGGCTCATTGTGATGCTTCTTATAATACAAATTCAAGCATCCGAATGTTAGAAAGTGTTGACATAGAAAGAACACCAATCATATCAAACATCAATATAGATGTTTCCAATTCTTCTAGTTATGAAACCTTTAAACATGTCGCAACGAACCTCTTCCAAGCATTCTAAACCTTTTAAGTGCTAGCCCGCTAATGTAATTAACAATCTTAATATATACAAATCATCTTTAGACATTTATAGCAAAAAGATTTTTTTACAAATCAGTGTCCTCACAATCATTAAGTCAATTGTAAGACCGTGGTGGAATAAACCCCAAAATCAAAGATACAAACTTAATCTAGTAAGATTTGGAATTCATAGACCAACTTAAAAACTAAAACCAAAAGGGTATCAGGAGATGTGAGATTAACATATGTGAAAACTTTTTGTCGATTTAGTTCGGGCAACCTTCATGATTGTAGTTGTGTATTGGTTGCTGAAATTGTCCAATGATGATCTTGATCAAAGCAATTGCATATTTTAACATGTGGTTCATGGTCGCAGATAGCCTTAAAAAGTACATTCAAGATATTAACTCCAAAAAATATTTGAAACAAATAACTTAAAATGAGAACACATAATTCTCATGTAATGCCTAGACTTTCAGAATTCAGATATACTAAAGATCTTATAATGTCACGCTACCTTGGTTAACGGGTGTATAAGAGCATGTTGCACTTTCTTAATTAACCCTAAAGTCGATTCCTTTTGATGACACGAAAATGGTAGTCGACCTGATTGTATAAGCTTATTAAGTAACTTAGTTGTCATGATGTCAACTGTCACCTCAGTTCGTTTGAGATTAAAACAGCTTTAGGTAAAATAAACCTAGTTAATTCATCATGTCCAACCAACATGATCATAAATTGCATATGTTAAACATGTTGTAATACTTCCTATTTAAAAGTGTGTCATGATATCATGCTAAACAATTTGATGCATATAACTTGAATGTTATGCTGAAGACATTTATTTTAATGTCTATGCTACATTTTTTCTATTAAATATATGAGAGGAAGTGGCATAAACCTTTACTGAATTATTTTCAGTTGAAAGCTTCCCACTTTCCTCAGGAAGCATCTGCAATGCATCTCTAAGTGAGTGATTCTCACTGTTTAGTGTCTCTACTCTTCCATGTAGCTCTTCACACTCAACCTGGGAAAACAAGATATATTATTAACTACTGCTAAATAAAACATATGCGTAACTCTGATCTAACATTTATCTTTTACAGAAGAAGGAATTCATTTTGTAAGAGTAAATCTATCTCTAGATAGTAGGAATCATAATTGACTGGCCCTTTGACCCGATAATGGATATATTACCTGCTTGCACAACCTTGATCTTCTAGCCGACTCTCTATTGGATTGCTTCCTTTTGTGACTCTTCAATGTATGCTTATAAGTTAATCAACCCATAGAGTAAAACAAATCATTAGTAAAAAGGAATAGATAACTAACCAGCAAATAACTATTTTTTTATCCCTGAACCTACTGATCAGCCATTATTGGTGGTGAACCACCGGTTGTGAAGGACCATAATGATTTGGTTGCATTTTCATAGACTTGGATCCAGCCGAGTGGTTCCACAGGTCCCTATATTAAGATTAGTAGCATGCATATAGACACTACATGATTCCCATGCATTGGCATCTAAACATTAGATCCAGAATTGTTGTTTCGTGCATTTGTAGCATAAACACAATTTCAAATTTTAAAACAAAATTTTAGCATGCAAATAAAACCAAGGTAAAACTGTGTAGAATTATCATATGCAGCTTGCATAAAGGGTGGAAAATCAAACTTCAATATGAGGGCTAGTAGCATGAAACCAAGTTGATGAAAGAAAGATTGGGAGAAAAAACATATAGTTGCAATAAGTGAATCGTAGGTAGAAAAAACATATAGTTGCAACTAAGTTAGAACAACATAGTAGCATACCACACTATATGGATAATAATGGAAATCGCATAAATCTACATAAGAGAAATTGGGAATTACAAAATTAGAAAGCTTTTTAACGTGATATAACATATATTTGTTACAAAGAATGCGTATATTGATTGTTTCTTAATTTACTATTTAAATTGTTTCTGCCTTAGATAAGAACATATTGCACAAAGCTGTGAGATCAACCCATTTCTTTCAATCTATGTCATCCCCAACTTTTTTTTAGAACGACGGTTGGTGCAACGGTCTATGACCGAAGCACTCAGAGGTGCAAGGACCGAGATTGAAACCCTGACTCTAACACCAATAGGTGTTTTTCATCACTTTAAGTCTTTAACATATGAGAAAATGGGTTGTAAACGTTGGACGGATAAGATAATGGGTCAAAATTTAAATTTTTCTTGATTATAGCCAGCATGACTGGCGTAACGCTTTTTCATCCATATTTTTGACATTTCAAAATTAAGTGGGAAAACTACATAAAAAGTGAAGTTTTGCATTTCATAACCTCAGGTACTTGACTTTTTTTTCGATTAAAGGTATTTGTCCATTGACAGCTTTTTGTAATTTTCTAATCTTTTAAGAAAATTAGAACTTATACTACAAATGGACAATGGATATCCTAAAATGAACCTCTCAAGTTGAATATATCTAATGCAAACTTACAAAACTTTTAGTAGCTTCTTGTGCAGTAATTATTATTAGAGTTAAATATGAATAGAAGAAACTATTCAGTAGAAAAAAGCCAAAAGTTTCTTTTTGTAAAACTATTCTGGAGGCTTTATGCATTTAATATAACTCACATGACTTTCAACTCATTTGGCCCGTACCATTTACCGCTAATCAGTTTTTAAACACGCAAAACACAACACAATATAAGTGGGTTGATATTTGTTAAGCTAATATTACGCTTTGTTTCCATAATATAAGAATAAATGTAGGTAGGTCTATGAAGTGAAGATAGAATGTTGAAGAAATTGGCAAAATGAATGAAATTTGGTTTTCAAGATCCGATTTTAAACTTATAGTGTCATTTTTCATCCTCTGAAAGATTGCTTGGCTAGTTAGCACAACACCGATAATAACACTAAGACCAGATTCAGTCAAAAAACTATCAGATGCACTACGTGCAACATCAGTTGCATTTGCTACCACTATTCCATACTACAAGCATCTAATGAAAGCTTCCCTTTTCCCCACCAGAATATTCCTGGAGTGCCAATTTAATGTGTCAATATATAACGAAAAAAGGAAATATTTCTAATATGAAACCCAAAAATCTGAATACTGGATGTGGAAGTGCATACCTATTGGTTATCCCCATCGCTTGCATAAGAAGAACCGTTAGCATGGTAAAAATCTATGACAAAATACACCACATTCACTGATAAGTGATAACCAACTAATTTTATGAATCTAATTCAGGTATAACATTTTGGGTGGCACCATCATTCCCTGATATTTTCCAAAGTCCCCTTTGAAAATGTCTAGAATTTAGAAATTAAATGTCTTTCAAAGCCCTAGATTACGAATCCTGCAATCAACTGAAAAAATCAAACTGAAAAAAGAACAAAGATGCATGAGACTGATGACCGGAAACGTCACCGGCTATAAACTGCAGAACCATAAACAACAATAGGGTTTTGTAGGGTAGCGAAGAAGAAAGACGTAAAAGGAAAGCATACATGTGCAAAGACAACATACATACATGAAATCGTTAGAAGAAAGAATCAGTGGAGTACTAATGTACGTTATTGCCTTGGACCTGCAAATTAAATCGTGAAGTAGAAGATGAACATTAGTACTCTAATTTTAAACCTTCCAAAAAGATGAAATCGAAACAGTGCCTGAATCATCAACATAAAGTATCTAATATCAAAATGAATTTAATGAATAATGAATAATTTACTAATTGAACTTTCAACACCGATACCTAGAGAAAAGGATACGCAAAACAGATTCCAGCTCTTATCAACGACTCCGATCTTCACTATGATATGTTTGTATGGAGATAGAACAATCTGATACAAAGTCGGATCGATGGCTCTTATCTTCGTCAGATGCATAGAAGAACAGAGTAAACATATGGATACGTAATAATTTTTGAATTTGATGGAAGAGGGCCTTTGAAAGTGGAGACAAATAAGGAATTTGTTAACTCGTTAATTTTTAAAGCATTTTGGTTAAAAAGACATAACTACCCTTAAAACTGATTGTACATTGTGCTTAAAAAATTTGTACGTGGTTGACAATATGTGCATCCTTCCAATCTGCTTTATAGATAGTATAGATAAAAAATTTTAGGCCCCAAATGCTAAGTTTTTTTACATTTAGATATATATACATCCATCTCAAACTACAACTAAATGTTAGTACGGATGAAATGGTTTGGTATATTTCCTTGTTTTCTTGAACTGTTGAGCTTGAGACTTGTTTGCTAACCGGTTTTTATTAGTTTTTTAAGTTATAACCAAATGTTAGTAGAGATCAATTTGACTACACTTTTCTTTATACTTGAGAAACATCACCCACAGTACTTTAATTAAAGATATCTAATTGAAAAATCTTTTCTTTAATTAATTAATTTTAAGAAAAAAATCAACAGATAAAGCAATTTGATTTAACTACTTGAGTTACAATAGAAAATTTAAGTTAACAAATTTAAAGTTAAGGATTTATTTTTAAAGTACTCTTGCATAACTTGAATTATAGAAGTGTTTAAAATATTTATAAATATCACAATATAAAGATAAATAAATATTTGTTGTTTACTCATTATCTTAAATAGGTTTCATCATTTCAAATAAAATCCAACGAATTTTACTATTATTAACATATATGATAATAAAAAACCTTAATACTTTATGATTTCAAAGAAATGTTATTTAAGACTTTATTGATTGGTTATTTAGCTTAATAGTTGTTTATTTGATATTTTATTAGTTGTTTAGTTGATTGCATTATTAATGTCGACCCAAAGCCCGAAATTTAAGAAAAAGCCACAAAATTTTCCTTTGCCTTAGGCTTCCAAAATGGTTGGACCGCCCCTGGAAATGAACTATTTAAAAAAAAGTTTAATAGTTGATCGATTTTAAATAACATTAACAATAACAACAACATTAATAATAATAATAATAATAATAATAATAATAATATAATAATAATAATAATACTTTTGGTCCCTATAGCTATAAATATTTACACATTCAATTCAAGGGCATTTTGATCATTATGTTAAAAACTAACTCAAAAGACTAACTTCATTAGCAACATGGACCATAATTATTATGGTATATAAACTACAGTGACTAAATGTAGGGGTATTCATTCGAATCAAATACGAATTAGGAAAATTGGGCGAATCGAATTAGTCAAATTGTGATTTTTAAAAATTGTATTCGTATTCGATTCACGTTCGAATAAAAGTCTATGTATTCGCTTCAAAAAATATAAATAAATTAACACGCACATCAAACAACAATACAAATGTAGCACCAGCATAACATGAGTATAAAACATCACCCAAACAATGCGCAAAATATCACCTAAACAATATGTAAAACATTAGCACATCAACAAGTCTAAAACATGTTAAAAAAAGGTTTAAAACTGTATTATCAAGCACAAAAAAGACTTTAAAAATGTTCAAAATCTATAAAAACATCATTTAAATAGCTGTCACAGCACCAAATCATGCTAATATGCAGAAATAACAATTAAGATTGGGTAATGGGTTGGGTTTGAGTATTTTTAACTTTACTTCAAGCTCGTTAAGTCATATTCATATATAGATAATTATTTACATATATTAAAAAAATATATTTCTTATTCGAATTAGGCGAATCGAATACGAATACCGAAAATCATATTCGTATCCGATTCACATTTGACAAAATTATTCGAATCGAATACGAATCACCAAAAGTCGATTTTGAATGATGTTAATCGAATTCGATTCGAATCGAATTTCAAATAATTAAAATCGTATTTAACTAATGAACACATCTAAGTAAAAGAGGAGTTTTTAGAAGTTTAAACTAAATATGTTAATACCATCTAACAACGTAGACCAAAAATGAAATCTACTCTATCCTAATCCAAAAAGCATGACTATATAAAGACCGTTGATAATAAAAAATAAAAAAAATCTTTAAAACTAAAATTGACTTGTTTATGGCGCGCATTTTGGGGAATATATCCAAGATAACGCAAAGGAATATTTAATATGCAAGAAATAATCCACTAATTTGTTGGTCAAGAAAAGTAATACTAAAATATTAATGCCATATATATATAATTTAATTAGAATTTAAAAGCACTAGATTTGCTGCAGTTTAAGACCTCTTTCTTTCCAGGTGAGTACATCCCCCCTCTTTCCTTGACTATATATATATATAGTTTTCTTACATAAATATTAAAATAATATTACTCGAGCTTTAAGTATGGAATATATTATATATGTACGTAACCTATTGGTACTATATATATAATTGTATTTTTTTCCATCTTGTTATACCCATCTCTTATACCTTAAAACCCTATTAAACGTGGAAACACTAAAATTGGTTTATATCGTACTACACGAATCTCTACTTATTATTTTATTCTTCAGAAAAAAAAAAGATATATAAGAGATTTTTCTTGAACAAAAAGTACATTATATATACAAATCGAGTTAATTATAAATCAGTTTTAATAAAAAAAATATTTGAGTTTTAATTTCTTGATAAACATTTATGTGAAACAAAAAACCATAAACAATAATTAATTCAAATAAGCGAAATTCACCTTTAGCACTTAGTTCTTAATTACACAAATAGCTTCTATTGTTTTGTCAAAATCACATGTTTAATTGAGTAAGCTAGAGTTTTTTTTAACAAGTTTGGGTATTGTTCTTACAATATGTCAAGAGTTTAAGTATTAACACCATTATCCGTTAGTTTTTCCTGTTAAACTGAAGAGTATTTTAGTTATTTTGCATTTGATGGATGTAAATACCATTGTTTTAAATTTAATAGACTATTTCTGTGGAGGGGGAATTTAAGCGGGTTTAGGTTTTGTGAAAACCCTTGAGTCAAAGCCGATAGGTTTGACAGTTATAAGTTTTACAAAAATCTTTAATTTATGTTTGATGCTTTTTTGTAAAACCCTTGATTTCAAATTTGGGGAAGAGATGAGACAGAATGTGTACTAGTGGTGGTCGTCAGATGTATACCGTGCAATGGTGGTGGCAGCTTTTTGAGAGAGATTAGAGGTTAGGTTAAGTGGGAATGTTTTTATGTTTGATTTATAATTAATTCCACAAATAACCTCTTGAATATACCCTCATATGCAAAATGATATAAATATATTTTTATTTAACAGAAAAAACTAACGGTTGTTTTAATGTTTTAATACCAAAACCCATTACAAGTTGAGAGTATAATATCCAAACTTGTTATAAAAAACTCTTATTTTGACTAAACTATACATGCATATATAGGATCTATTTGTGTAATTAACTCGATCTTAATATAATTTATAAGATATGCAATTACATAAGTGTTTATTTCTTTTAATTCATGTATTTATATATTGTTATATATGTTTAAAATGAAAGCAAATAGATGGTTTGCAAATTCTTGTAATTTATATATAAAAACATATAAAAGAATATTTATCATAGTACGTTTAATTAAACTCGATCTTAATAACTACTTTAGGAGGAAGACATATATATATAGGAGATGTATAAGAAAAAAACTTGGTGTTATTGAGAAAACTCATGAAACTTGATGTGTGGATGAGATCAAGCC
Source organism: Tagetes erecta (assembly GCA_030867185.1). Lineage (NCBI taxonomy): Eukaryota > Viridiplantae > Streptophyta > Magnoliopsida > Asterales > Asteraceae > Tagetes > Tagetes erecta. The sequence goes on along the minus strand of CM061492.1, from coordinate 44,457,669 downwards.
ACATTCACACTTTCTTTCATTTTTGTCTTTTTGCCTTTAAGGGCATAATGGTCCTTTTGCACTCAAGATATTTTTTCAAATATGACAAATCTTCTACCATATCATTTCATAATTTCACATTTTATCTCATTCAAAAATTTCAAACTCATTCTCTCTCTCCTAGATTCATCTTCAACATCTAAAGTTAACTAGCTCATATTCACATCAACTTCCAGATCTGCAACAACGACATCGTTTATTCGTCGGACCAAATCTGCAACAACGACATCAAGATCCACTCGCCACCAGCTATGTTGCCGGAAAACGACACGTCCCGTCACCAACGAAAAATGAGTTACTTGATGAAGACACCGATTCTACAATTGAAATAACTTCAAAACTTGAAGAAATGTATTATCTTGGTTAGTTCCCAACTTTGCTTACTTTTAAAGTGATTGTATTTTACTTTTATAATCTCTAAAAAGATTTTAATTTTAAAACAGATTATTTATTTTGCATTTTCACTTTTATAGTAATTATATACTTGAAGGTCTGGTTAATTTTAAAAAACGTTTAACATTTGTTTATGATTCTTGATTATTCCTATTTAAATCACCTACATTAAACATGAGTTAATTACCTTAATTTGTTGTAAATGGATAAACTCACAATTTATGATGAAAACGAATATTTGTATCTATTTTTATGAGCATGAATATTTAACTTTATTTAATTTATCTATTTTTATGTTATAAAAATTCGAATGGTTTATCTATCTTAAAATTCGAATGTTTTAATTTTATTTTTGGTTTTGGTTTGATTATTAATTTTGGTGTATGGATCTGGGTTTATCTAGTGATGGATTGTTTTGTTAAAAAAATCTAATAATTTGCATTTAGCTAGTTTAAGGTGCCGTAAACTATTAAATTGATTGATTGGTGTTTAAAAGAATCTATATAATTTGTATTTTTTGTTAAAAAGAACCGTAGCGTGATAAAATCTATGTAACAACATGTAACTTTGCTTTTAATAAAATATATAACACGATGTAACATATGTAACTTGTGATTTTTTTTAGATCCAAAGATGTAACACGATGTAATAAAATATGTAACACGGTGTAACATGTCTGATTGACGCTTAACCATCTAGTTTTGTTTTTAATAAAATATGTAACACGATGTAACAAATGTACTAGTTAATTTTTCAAGTGTTTTTAACCATCTAGTTTTGTTTTTACTGTTCGAGTGCTTGAGATACGTACCGGTTAGTTTTCAACAGGTTGTTCAAATTTCAATTAACTATGTAACAATATGTAACTTATGTAATTTTGCTTTATTGCTTTTTTTAATTTAAGTAAAATATGTAACAATATGTAACTTTGATTTTTTTATTCATGTATCGGATTTTATAACAACTTTATATAAGTAAATAGTTCCAATTAAAATATGTAACACAATGTAACATATACAATATTATGTCATAATTGATGTAATGTTTTCCAGTTTTTAATAAAATATGTAACAAATCTACTACTTATTTTTTCTAGTGTTTTTAACCATCTAGTTTTTTACTGTTCGAGTGTTTGACATACGTAACAGTTAGTTTTCAACACCTTGTTCAAATTTCAGTTAAATATGTAACGTATGTAATTTTGCTCTGTTGTTTTTTTTTAATTTATGTTAAATATGTAACAATATGTAACTTAGATTTTTTTTATTCAAATATGTATACGATGTAACATATGTAAGATTTTTTTAGATCCAAATATGTAACACGATGTAACATACGTAACATGTCGGATTGGCACTTAATCCATCTAGTTTTCTTTTTTTGTTTGTAGGTAAATGAACTTTTGTATCAAAGATGAAGAGATTATCAAGAAACAAAGCATGTATGAAGCATGATTGAAACTATGTAACACTATGTATGAACTAACATGTATTTTTTTAATCAATTTTAACAAAATATGTAACGCGGTGTAACAAACGTAATCTATGCAGTTTTGTTTTTTAAAATATATGTAACACAATGTAACAAACGTAATCCATAGAGTTTTGTTTTTATATAATATGTATCACGTTGTAACATATGTAACATGATGTAACAAACAAAACATGTCTGGAGTGACACGTAGTCCATTCGTTTTTGTTAATGTGTAACACGATGTAACAAACGTAATCCTTCAGTTTTTAATAAAATATGTATCACGTTGTAACATATGTAACTTGATGTAACAAACATAACATATCCATTCATTTTTGTTAATATGTAACACTATGTAACAAACCTATCAACCAGTGTAACAATGTGTAACACACGTATCAGATAGTATCAATGAAATTAAAAAAGTAGGAGAGAGAAATTATAAAGTATGTGAGAGAAATTATATTAAATAGAAAAAGTAGGAGAGAGAAATTATTTTATATTAAAAAGTAGGAAAGAGAATGTACTTTTGTACTTAAGAGATGAAAAAAGTAGGTGATGTGTTAAATGACTAAACAACCCTTTTGGTACTTTTTACTAATAAAAAATTCATTAAAAATCAGATTTAATGAGAGCCATTGATCTAGTAAGATCAATGGTTATGGTGAGGTTTCTAGGGTTTTCTTAATATAGATGGGTTTTCATTTTAGCCATCCCCTATATATATATATATATATATATATATCTTCAACACGTACATGCATATATATTGCTTTTACACAACCTAGCTTCCCCTGTCTTGACTATTTCTCCTCTCATTCTTTGTTTTATATATATTTAATTTGTTATCTACCTTCGTGATGTTTTAAAATAATTATACATGATGTACGTACACATTAATAAAAAACAAAGAAACAATTTTTGGACTTGCTATAAAAGGAAGAGGTAGCTGGATGCAATGCCCCAATCCAATCCATATTTGCATGTTACGTCACATACCTACTCGATCGATAAACTTGAAGACATGGAAAAAAATGTGTCTGATCTTTCATCAACATTAAGTGACCAACACTCAACACAAACTGAAACAACATATCATCATGTTGCAGATCAGAAAAAACTCAAGTTATTCGGGTTTGATCTACAGCATCCTGCAGCAGGTCACCCGAAAACCAACCAATATTTAAGGCCAACTGAAGGGGACGAAAGCGTAAATTCATCTTCACCAACCGTAGAAAAAATGAATCAGGGGGATTTGAAGAAATTTGAATGCCAGTATTGTTTGAAGGAGTTTGTAAACTCGCAAGCGTTAGGAGGTCACCAGAATGCACACAAGAAAGAAAGATTGAAGAAGAAAAGGTTGCAAATACAAGCACGAAGCGCACGCATAAACTACTACCTCCAACCCTATATCCATTATTATAAAAAGCCCAGATTGGAATCAAGTATTAGTTTTAGTCAGTATGATGATGATGGTGAAGATGATGATGCTGATGATATGTTGTCGTTTAGAGATCAATCATGCACTTTTACTCTTACGCATCATGTTCATCGTGATCATAGGTCAAGAGGCAACCACATGATCATGACTCCACCGGTAATTGATTTGAAGCAAAAGTATGCAGCTCCTGCAGGTTTAGATCTTCAGTTGAGTTTGAGCTCCAACTCCATCACGCATATCTAAACCGCCTCCCAAATTACTTAATTAATTTCTTGCTTTACAAATTAACTAATATTTAATTAATCAGCTAGTTAAACATTAATTTGTTTTTGTACTACAATTGATCGATCAATTGATTGAAGCTCGCTTAATTATATATATATATATATCGTTCTTTTTGTTTCTAAATTTATTTATTTTGTATGGTGACCAACCCGGCCACACTACATTTCGATCGATCTAGCTAATATTAGTTAACTAATAAATCTTTTATATAATATAGCAAAACCAAAAAAGCTTATGTGGCATAATTTTAAAGCTTTTGGCTTATGTGGCATCATTTGAGAGTTTATCTCATAATAATGATTTTTTTTATTTAAAATATATATATAAAATATATTATAATAAAACTAATTACATTTTTGGTCCCCTAATATTTTGGAGAATTCTGAAAAATTTAAAAGTATTTATACTTTTAACCCTCTACTACAAGAGGTGTACATGAGTCGATTTATATTTGATAGGGTGTGAAAATGAAACTTATAGATAATACTAATAATAATATACAATTAAAGACCTCAGTGTTTTATAAATATACATAACTTTTTTATATGGATTTTAAAAAAAAAAATAAACTACACCATAAAACTGAGCATTTTATTCTATTTAATTTGAGTATAAATTGCTATACTAAAAATTTAATTTTAAAAAATATATTTCGTGTTTCGGTTTACCACGTTTTGTTTCAAAACTTATTGGAACGTTCATGAATATCCTTAAAAACATCACTTGAATGTTGTGTCCCGAGCGTAGCGCGGGCACTAAACTAGTAATGTAATAAAGTTAAACAAATATATATAAGCAGCTAGCTAGCTAGTATCAATTATGTTGCTTGATTACTAGGCCGGGTTTCTTTAGAAGCTAGGGAACCTTTCTTTTCAAGATTTTAATTATTGTTTAACATTTATATATTTCAAACCAGACAAGAGTTGATTAAGTGTGACGAATAATATATTATGCATAATTTATCAACTCCTTCTAGATCCAAGAATTTATAATATAAAAAATAATAATTAGTTGAAAATAAAGAATAATATATATAAATTAGCTAGTGGAAAGAAAATAACAACATATATTATAGTTAAATTTTTATCTGTCTCATATAGCTAGTAATTTGCAAATTATATACGTACGTCGCCTCCATTGAATATGATATTTTGTTATTTAATTAAGACCAGTTTAATGTCCATACTTTTTTTAAACAACTCTTATGTATTTCTATGTATTTCTCATGAAGATGCTTAATTCTTTTTTGATATAATGATCAAAAGATGCTTAATTCTCATGAAGTCTCGGTTTCAAATTTAGTAAAAAACCTTTAACATACAAATTACTTGATGATGCTACTTATTAACCATCATAAAATAACCATTACAGTTAAGTTAATTTATATAATTAACTTACAATAATCTTAAGAGTCAAGTTTCTTACAAAGTATAAAAATTATACAATTAATCATATGGTTGAGATCAAGTTTTAGGAAAAACAAATTGGCAGAGGAGTATTTTTGTCATGGTAGTCATTTTGTTTTTCTCCATCCACATGCAAACCATATGTCAATTCCTCAACTTTTTATAAATGTTAAAACTTTTACATAAAAAAACATTTTTTAATCTTCGAAACGTGTTGAGTATTGATATATTAAAAACAAACTTTTTTCACGAATCTCATTTTTTTTCCAGCTCATTATGTAATATCACTATGTTATTGTGTGTTAAGAAACCATCATATATTGTGTCAAATATGATTATATGTTTGAATATATATCTTAGATGTTCATTGTGTTATATTATGTGTTTCACTAAGAAGAATTGTGTCAAAGTTGTATTGTGCGTTTGAATACTTGATGGAAATGCAAACTATTAATGTGTATCTTACTAAATCACTTTGTTATATTATGTGGTTAACCAAGTATCAATAGTTAATGTGTATCATAGGAGATAGCTTTGTATATTGTGTTATTCGTTAAGTACCTGAAAAACAATTTCATCAATATAACACAATGAATAGTTTTATTGTTATATATGCATACTTCTGCTTGTTTACTCATGTACATTGTGTCATTGTGTTAAATTTTACTCGTGAATTATCATTGTATTAATGTTGTATATTGCATCACTGTGTCCATTTCATTGTGTTATATATGTACAATGGTGAAACAATTGAAAGGACAAAAACAAACATATGTATCACAATGAAACCAAATTAATGACTCAAAACACAACACTAATACAATGATAGTTTGCAAGTAAAATACAACACAATGATACAATGTACATAAGTATTGGAACTTTTCTCTTTAAACATATATAACAGAATGAAATAGACACAATTACTCAAAGTACAACACTAATACATGATGGTTCAAAAGTAAATATAACACAACTGACAAGAATAAAACAATAAGAAATATGCATATATAACACAATGAAATTATGTATGTTGTTATATTAATGTAAAAGTTTGTCAGGTACTTAAGGAATACATAATATAACAAATAATCTCTTAAGATACATATTAATTAATAGTTTGCATATTCAAACACACATTAAAACTTTGAACCGATGATCCTTAGTGAAATACATAATATAACACAATGATCTAGTAAGATACATATAAACATCAACTATTCAAACACACAATACAACTTTCACATAATGATGCTTTATGAAACACACAATATAACATAATGATCTCCTAAGATACATATTCAAACATATAATCCTATTTGACACAATGATATCTATCGGACACACAATATAGCACAACGAACTACTAAAATACACATTAGCAGTTTGTATTTATGAGTAGTATTCAAATACACAATCAAATTTGACACAATAATACTCTTTGAACGCACAATGATTTGCACAATGAGATGAAAAAAACATGGTATTACACAATGAGTTGGAAAAAAAGATGGTATTACAAAGTGACCTGAAAAAAATTGGTATTACACAAGTTAAATAACACATTGACATGATATTACACAATGAGTTAAAAAATTTAAAATGATTTTTTTATATATCAATACTATATTCGTTTTAAAAATAAATAAACACTTGTTTTTTTTTGTGTAACTTTTATTAAAAATAATGTCGTATGTATGTGGTTAGAGAAATTCAACAAAAGTGGTTATGATAAAAATACTTCTCTACCAACTTGATTTCAACCACTAAAAGTGGATCTATTGTCTATAAATTCTTCTCAGGGTGAAAGGGGTTGAGGGACCATGTAATTTCACTACATTCGCTATCCATCACTTAAAAGCAGACAATACACAAGTATCATCACGTACCCTACCATTATCTACGCTAAGTGGTGGGTGCACAAGCCTTAAACATTCCTTGTTTTAATATTGATATATATATATTCTAAATGAGAAGGCCGGTGATCACCTTCTTGTTTTACACCTCACCTAAACTCAACTTTGACATATTTACATGTTTAACCTCTGACTTTGACTTATAATCATTTTAGCCTACGAAGTTTTTATCGATTTACTACTTTGACCCCTACTCTTCTTTGACATGTTTACGACTTCGACCCTTCGATATGACTAAGTTATTATTTTGGCCTCTAATACTTTGACATAATTTACTACTTTTGCTCTCTGACTCCACCAATTATATATTATTATCATAATTCAACATTATCATCATCAACCACCACCATCACATAGTGGTGATGACTATGGTGGTCGTAGCAAACTAGCAGTGAGGTAACAGGGGCTTATGGTGTCTATAATTGCCGTAAACACCGTCGCTTCAACATTCCGGCGTGTTAACACCGCCGCTTTAAACCACGTCTCCGTCCCATTCCTGTGGGAAGAACAACATGGTAAACCTCGACCTTGCACCGATCTAATCATCACAAGTTCGCACTTAATATGATGCCTCCTAAGAAGAAGAAGATCGTGAACAATGCCATGAAAGATTGAAAGGAACAAGTGAATGGTTTGCTTTAACCCCTTCATTACACTAAGGTAGAGTTCGATGACATTTTGCGGCTTTTGGTCAGTATAAGTAGCAAAATAAGTTTGAAATTTGTTCTCTTTTATCACTGCAGCTTTTGGTACATAAGGAAATTGGTATTGAGTTCCAAAGATGTTGATCATCGTCTTTATTTCACCTAAAAGAAGTTGTTGATTTGTGGGCTAAGGACTTGGTCGTTCTTAGCATTCTCACAACACAACCTGACCCGACAAAACCCACATGGATCTTCCACCAAGACTAGTAGCAGTTACATGAAGCCAACATTGTTACCAAAACTTCATCTCCGACGACTGTTCTTTACTGTCCCGGAGATGTATAGCAGCCAATTCGTTTGATAGTGAGGGTGGCGATGAGTTGGGAACGGTTGATGACGGTGGTGGTGGTGGAAAACGGTGGTTGTTGGTGAGTGATGATGGTTTTGGTGTTTTCCGGTCATCGTCGGTGGGGAGGATAAGAAACACAGGATAAGGAGCTGTGATGTTTTGTGTTTTTTAGTTTGGGGTAAAATGACCAAAAAGCCCTCATGTGCATGGCACATGAGGGGAGTTAACTGAAAAAGTTAACGGCCGTTAACTTAAAGGCCATAAACCGTGAGAAAAATTTATATAAAGGCCAACCAGTGCAATAATTTAAAATAAAGGCCACGATCCGTAATTTAACTTATTATAAAGGCCCAAAATTGTAATTTACTCTAATATAATGTTTGTATTTTTAAACGAAGTTAACTTAACAATTCTTTGTTTTATTTGGAGTAAACTAGGTTTAATACCCGTGTGTTACACACGGGTTAAATAGTAATATTTATAAAGAAATTATAACCATTATATTTAACAATTTGTAAATATATAACATTTAAGGAGTTGGCTCCATCAACTTGCATGGTGAAAAATTTAGCTAAATTTTACCTCCCAAACTTCCTATTATAGAAAAAAAAATCCCTCCAAAAATTGCCCCCTAAAAGTTTGATTTATTAGATAGATTTCATTTTTAGGCCTTTTTAATAGGCCTGTTTGTAGGTTTTGACCTTTTTTCTTTAAATTTTTGCACTGAACGGCCTTTGGTTTAATTAAAGGGTCGGTTTTAAGCCTTTGAGTTAACGGTCGTTAAGTTTTTCCGTTAGTTTCCCTCATGTGCCAAGCACATGAGGGTATCTTTGTCATTTTACCTTTTTTATATTATTATCATCTCACATACATACATACATACATACATACATACATACATACATACATACATACATACATACATACATACATACATACATACATACATACATACATACATACATACATACATACATACATACATACATACATACATACATACATACATACATACATACATACATACATACATACATACATACATACATACATACATACATACATACATACATACATACATACATACATACATACATACATACATACATACATACATACATACATACATACATACATACATACATACATACATACATACATACATACATACATACATACATACATACATACATACATACATACATACATACATACATACACCACCACCACCACAATCATCCATCTCTCTTTCTCTTCTCTGCAACTTATAACACCATCATCACCATTGATAATCATTCCCCACCACCATTATCTTACTAATAAAGAAAGCGCCAAGACAGAACAGAACCACCCCTCTCCAATTGCTCGAAACACCAACCACCACCATCATCTTCATTAATCGCCAATACAAACCTTAAATGAATGGTATACGGTGTTGGATCTGTTAGATTGGTGGCCAGATGATGGCGTAGACAGCAGATGATGGCGCCGACAACCATCGCCACAACCATAACTACATCCATCATCTCCGATTTTAGATCTTGTTTCACTTCCGGTGGTGATAAGCAACGACTAGGTATCCGATTGGGAGCTGATTTGTGGTGTTTAGGGCTTTGATTGAAGAGGTGGTAGTGGTGGTGGTGGTTCTTGTTTTTTCCAGTGGAGTTGATTGAAAAATAAGGGTGGTTGTTGTGGGATCAAAGATCATAAGAAGTGGTCACTACAAAAAAATGTCATACAGTGGCACACAAAAAGTGCCACAGAAAACCAAAAAAGTGTCACTAATGACCCATTCAAGAATGTGCGGCACACAAAAAAAGTGTCACTAGAAGCGGTGTCACTAAAGCCTTTTAGTGACACTTTCTTATATGCCACTCATTCCTATTAAAGTCTTTAGTGGCACTTTTATTTTTGCCACAATATTAACTACAAATAATATATAATATTTTAGTAGCACATTTTTTTTTTCCAGAAAAACTATTTCTAATTAAAGATTCATACTAATTTTGATTAACTAAACCACGATTTATTTACAATATAAAATAAAAATAAAGATGAGAACATGTAAAATTATAATATGATAAATTATAGTTTCGATCCGAAACATACTCCAAATGTTAGCGAACAAATACATAATAAGTTTCAAATTAACAAGTTTCAAATGTTTAACAAAAATTCAAAATGATCTTTCGTGTTTTCAACTCTATTCCAAGGAATCCATGAATCTTGCTATCTGCATTCCATTCCACGAAAAGCTTCGCATTTTGTCAACTTTATCTTCGTCATCATGAGTTCTTGAAAATGATAATTTCGTTACATGATAAAGAGTTGTTAGGGGCCGAAGAACCAATACGAGGGACCTAAAAAGTATAGAATAATGAAAGTAAATCATCACAATACATTTTAAAAAGATAGATACGTGTTACTGCTCGAACAGTCATATGTATGCAAAATGCTCACATAAGATCACCAAAAACGTATAAATCAAACCATAAATAGTAGCGACATGTGACCAACATCATTTTAAAAAGCTTATATGACCCACTCATAGTTAAATAAGGTGAAAGCAGCATGCAACAATACCATCACCACTATTGTGCACAACATAAATTGATCAAAACTACTAACTATTAACTTGTAACACATGTTGAGACACTACATAATTGATCAAAATACAAAAGTTCATATTAAAGGTTTATTAGTTTATAAGAATCTGAGCTAGGTTATAAAATACAATGTGGTGCTATCTGCATCGCAAATTTACCGGGTAATGTCACAAAATAAGGTCATCGATGTATAATCCTAAACAATCAAAAAAACCAAGAGTCATATAAAACCAAACTTTGCCAAAAAAATAACATGATTTTATTCTTGGTTGTAGCCTTCTTGGCAGAGATGTGTGTGTGTGTGTGTGTGTATTCGATTGGGTTGGGGGGATAAATTTGAATTGGTCAAAACAAAACGGGTCAAAACAAGCAAGGCAAAACATAAACAAGCGAACGGGTCAGGTATAACCTTTTACTTTTTTGGGAACACCTAAAGTATCGATAAAATTAATATAAAAGACCCTTGTAATTGAATAAACTTTAATATCAACAAAAGAATACCTTAAAATGTCTCGTCATCCGCGTTAAGAAGAGCCATAAATAACTTGGCTCATTAACTGGTCAAAATGAAGATTATGGTCAAATAGAGAATGCTAAGAATAACAATTAGATGCAACATGTGTATATAAATAAATTTGTGTGATGCGGCTTGATAAAATCAATTAAAAGTTTAAATTTTAATTATTTCCTACCCTTAGTGCAGCAAGTAGACTAAAACAGAAATGGTGAACATTTTGGTAAGTTTGTATGATGTCTGTTTGGTGATTTTTAGCTCTTTACTTGTAATTTGGTCTATATGATGCAGTTTAATAAAATCCGATAACTTGGCTAATGGGTAATGGGTTAGTGTAAGGTGAGATAATAGAACAAAGCAACAAAGTTATCTAATTTAGGCATTACACCTTTTAGAACAAAACCTCAAATTTGTGTACAAATCTTAACTAAATGTGCTATGAAAACATCCACTTTCAAGAACAAGTAAATGAACACATGGATATCAATAATGACTAATGAATTGCACATCTAGTAATTCAAAACATTAGTAGTGAACTAATATTTATCCGAATTCTCAATTCTAAACAAGTACACAACCCAACCCATTTTGACATGGTGTTATTTGAAATGGTAAGTGCTTTACATGATGTAATGAGAAAACCATCTAAATAATTTACTGATATATATTAATGATTTTTAAGAAACAAAAAGTACCTTGTTCCAGCTCATTCGTAGACCGAAATTCCGATGCGACATGTTCCTTAGCAGCCACATTAGAGTCTATAGTAATAACATTTAGCCTCCTGTTCTAGCTCATACTGTCTATTCACAAAACAATTAAGTATCCCTTATATAATACATAAACATATATAGTACATAAAAACATCAAGCAGATACATCACAAATTTAAAGTGACCATGGTATCTTCAATTACTAATAAAAGACAGCAATATGAGCAACTAAAGCAGCATTAAAAAGGATTTCTAACCTCCTATTAAAGCAGCAATTTTGCATCGTTACTGGATGTGTGGGTGATGGAGAACGATTGAGCAGAGCAAAGTGTTCTCACTTTTGCATCGTTAGTGTATGGGTGATGGAATTTGATAGACAGTTTTTGAGAGGAGAGGGAGAAGAAAGAAAGAACGAACTGAGAGTAAAAAGAGGATTTGAAAGTGATTTGTTCCCTAAGACTAATTTTAACTTAACTAGATGGATGCACTCGCTCGCGCAACGCGCGAGCGTTTTATAGTTCTACTTGTTTTCAAACGGTTGTCGCTTAATTCCAGGTTGAAGTTGGTTATGGGTTACATTTAATACCCTAGGCTTGTTTACAAAAGATTACAAAACATATAACTGTTATTTATGGGTTTCACTTACATACATGAGTACCCTGGTCTAGTTTTCAAAAGATTACAAAACATATTAATGTGGCGTGCAAAAGAGTATAAGTTTTACCTGCATTATATTGTTTTGGTTTCAAAATAGGTATGTTGCTTTAAGTCATTTCTTGGTAGCTGCAAGTGCTGCTTGGTCGGATGTTTTTGCTTTCTTTGAAGTTGCAACCTCCGGGTTGCTAGAGTTAGAATCTGATGCTTTGTGGTTGCATGTTTTTGAATGGTGATTCCTTTCTTTTTCTGTGCAGTCTATTTCTTTGTGGTTGCAGGTTCTTGAATGGTAATTAAAGCTTGAAACATGTTGAGAGAAATTAAAGCTTGAGTTATATATATTTATGGCAGAAAACATTTTATGAGAACTATCATGTCATAATCTTAGTTCTAAGTATAGAACCAAGACTAAAATATGGATAGCAGTGTCAATTAAAATGATTTTTAAGTTTTCAAATTTTATCTATTCATGGTCACTTGTGATAGATGATACTACCATGCCAACATCCTCAATACACAATGATAGAAGACACTGTTTTTTTCCTTAGCACCAGGTTCATATGAAGCATACATAATAGAGTAACTCAATTTCTTTATGAATATGTAATGTTTCCTACGGTATTGAAAGATTATGTAAATAAGATTCATTTTAAAAATGTGAAACCAAAAGTTATATAACAGAACCTACTGCGAAGTATTAAGCAACAAATTTGCAAAAAATCATGTTTGACCTCTTCTTTCTTAATTACACTATCAAATTGAAGGAGCTAATGCCTAAGGTATAATCTTTGAGTTGTTGATAATGTTCAAGCATTCACAAACTTGCTAATTATATTGTAACTGTAGTAGAAAAAAATTTCATCTGAAGATAATCATACATGAAGGTGTATCTTAAGAACCATGTTTTCAAAACGATGAATACGTGATAATGTTGAAATCAAATAATGTGCAAGAGAAACTATGGTCATTGCTGGGAGAGATGTTCTCACATTTATTAATGAAGTACAAAGAAATTGAAATCAGGGAAACTAAAGCTGATTCGTACAAACAACATTAGATGGTCAGAACAATAGTAAAGCTACCTCAATTCCTAAACAATGTTTCATATATTATGAACATCGACAGTCATATATGGTTCATGAATAGTAAGAACCAACATCTATGTATAATCTAAGTTAACCCTACACTCAAGCAATGATACATCTTACTCTGTTAGTGAAAATCGGTATGAAAAACATACGCTTATGTATGAATCAAGTTACGACAGAAGTTCTAAGCTAAACGAAAACCGTAATTTGATTGAGAGTGTACCTTCAGTCGCAATTACAAATGGTGAATCCGACAACTGAATCATCGCCGCCTCTACCTCATCCCGTGTAACCCGGCCCTCGTTGGAATCATCACAGAGGCAAGTGGACCAGAAAGCACCACCATTCGTCTCCGTCAACAGCCGATGATTGCCTTGTGGTTGCCCCTTTCTCTGTATTTCTTTGGTTCTAAGAGCAAATGTTCTTTCTATGTGTAGTACATGTAACCCTTGTGGTCAAAGTGAGAGTGTATGAAACTTTACTTTATTACTGTTTAAAACCTATGGGTTTTCAATAAATAAATAAATAAATAGGATAATGAAATTCTTTTTGGGATTTGTTTGGAGGGAATTTTTTGTAAAAATATGTCACTAAAAGTTTTAAGAGAGACTTTGGGGCGATAATTGTTGGATAAATTTAGTGGCATAAAACCATAACTTAAAATGTCACTAAAACCATAATTTTGTAGCATAAATGATAAGTGTCACTAGATGTAGGGGTCAAATAAATATGACACACACAAAGTGCCATTAAAAATGTATATTAGTGGCACAAATGATAAATGCCATTAAAACCGTATGCCACTAAATGACATTTTTTTTGTAATGGGTGTTGGGTTTTTTTCTGGTGCGATGGATGATTGTGGTGGTGGTGATGTATTTATGTATGTATGTATGTATGTATGTATGTATGTATGTATGTATGTATGTATGTGAAGATAAGTCTTCATGAGCATAATCTTCATCAGTAGCATTCAACAGATTCATCAATCGCCACCATTTGCTTACTTACTTTAGCACGCCGGAGATGGTGGTGGTTGATGTCGCCGGAGATGGTGGTTGTTGTTGTTGTTGTTGAGTCTGGTTGTTGTTGATGATGAAGATGAATAATGCTGCGGTGAGGGTGTGGTGAGGGTGTTGTGGTGGGTGGGGCTGTGGTGAGGGTGTGGTGGTGGCTGGGGAAGTGGTGGTGGGTGGGGGGTTTTTGAGTTGCAGGATGGTGATGATGATGAAGGAGGAAGAGGAGGGTTGTGGTAGGGTGGGGTTGGGTTAAATAAATGTAGATTACCAAAACTACCCTCATGCCTATATCATGTAACTAGATTTAACGGAGAAAATAGACAGGCGCTAAGTTAAGGCCTAAAACCGACCCTTTAATTTAAACAAAGGTCGTTCAGTGCAAAAATTTTTTAAAAAGGCCAAAACCTGCAAACTGGCCTATTACAAAGGCCCAAAAATGTAATTTACTCTTTTATTTGTAAACATTAAACTAGAGTAGGTGTACTGCATGTCTAGGGTACTAGGGTGAATGCCTGTTCAAAGCTTTATCATGTAGGGGCTGTTTGTTTTAGTTTTTTAACGGTTTAGATTTTTGAATTGTTCATCATTTAATTAATGATTCATATTGTTTGTTTCACGAATAAATGTCTAAATGGTTTAGACATTTGGCTATGAATGGTTAATCATTATACTGAGTCTGAATTTTTAAGAGCTCTTATCTGAATTGGTAAAACATTTCCTTTGAATAGTTAAGCAATATAGTAGCTCTTATTAATTCAGATCTCTTACTAGTTCAGACCTCTTATTATTTTAACACTTACCATTCAGAAGTTGTCAAACAACCCACTAGTGTTCTTTATTTCTTCTCTCTCAAACCAGGTCTTACCAAGCCGCAAACCCAATTATGCCCACATTGCTAAACGCGGGAAACGCTCGAATCAATCATTCAACAGTTCTCACTTTTTATTCTTCTCATTTTGTTCTTCCCTTTGGATTCACCCCTGCTTCTGAATATATAACCTTTATCATATGACCAGTGACGACTCTATTAAAGAAAAAAATAGGCAACCGTCTAATGCCACAAATTTTTTTAGGCCACATTTTAGAAAAAGTATATTAATAGTCAAGATTTAAAATTGTTGTTAAAATTTTTTTAGGCCAAATTTGTGATTAAAATTGTTGTTAAAAAACCTAAAAACAAAATTATAATAGGCCTTAATTTTTTAGTTCGCCATAGGCCCCCCAAGTCATTAAGCCGCCCTAATGATATCGTTTTCTTCATTTTTTCTTAATGAACTAGAAAATTAATTTCCAAATACTGGTCGGAGCTTTTGTTTTGCGAAAGTATAATTTTTATTCTTCTATTTTCCTTATAACTACTTTAAAGATGACATATCAAACTACAAACACACAAAATATTGCTATGCGGCATTTGGTTGCCGAGAAAGTTCTCGTCGTGTGCTTGCCGTGGAGGTGGCCGGCGGCACCATTGCCATTTGGCATTCCCCCAGCTGTGAAGGTTTGCCGTTGCACCTCTCCTATCCTTGCACTTTGTACCAAAGTCATATTTTGTTTGTGAATTTTTCTTCAATCTTAAAGCTCTAAACATTCAAGGAGTGATTGTAATTTTAAAACACCAACCAAGATTAAAGGCTTTTTTATCTTTATTTCTCTTTAAAAATATTAATAATAATGTTGTCACATTTTGATTTTTCTAATAACATGAATTAAAGAGATACTTTTTGTTAAGATTAATAATAACATTTGGTACGTACACGGCTTCTATATATCTCATATTTTAATGACATGATTAAATCCATGTGTGTATATGACGTAGGAATTGTTACTTGTAGTTGTCAATGAATAAACAAAGTCTACTAATATTAATTATGAATCAGATTTTAAATGTTTTGTACAATTAAGTGCTAATCCAATGACTAACCCATATCCCCGCAGTTAAAAGTAATTACTAATTAACCTAGGGATGAGCGTTTGATACCCGAGTATCAAACCGGTACCGGTACCGTATCCGTACCGTACCGATAGATTCGGTACCGGTATCGGTACCTATTTTTCTATAAATTCGGTATTGGTATTTTCGGTATCGGTATTGGTTCGGTACCAATACCTTAAATTTACCTAAAAATACTTGTTTTGTACCTATACCGTACCGGTACCGTACCGATAGATTCGCTACCAGTACCTGTATCCACTTTTTCATGTTTTCGGTATCGGTATTTTCGGTGTCGGTACCGGTACGGTACCGATCTCATCCCTAAATTAACCCATTAATTGTGCATGTCTTAAGATCACCGCCAAGAATAAGATCAATATATATATACTAGGTTTAACACCCGTGTGTTACACACGGATTAAATAATAATCTTTATAAAGAAATTATAATCATTATATTTAAAGATTTGTAATTTGTAATTTGTAATGTTTAATATTTAATGATATTGCTCCATCAACTCATTGCATGCAGTGGCGTACCCAGAAATTATATTCAAGGGGGTCGAAAATTTGTTAGGTATCGTTTGAGTATCAATATATAATATTTTTCCAACCCAGTTCGATTCGGTTCGAGACGAACCGAGACGGGTCAAATTAAAAATGACAAAAAAAATTCAATTTCATGCATAAATACACCAAAATATATCAAATATCATTACAATTTACATAAGAAAAACATAATGAAAAATGTAACGTTTTATTTTTTTTTTAATTTTCATTTCAAATTTACTCGTACTCTTTATTTATTATTTATAATGTCAAAATTTGATTATAGTGGAAATACTCTTTATATATCATTTTCGTCAACTATATGCTTGTACAACTCTTAAACAATTTCGAATACACGTTTTAACGCCAAATCGAGCAACTTATCAAAACTTATATTTTTTGAAAATTGATTTTATAAGTAATATATAATTCATGTGTTAAACTAACCAAAAACCATGATTAAACATGAGTTTATCGTGTAAAACAATCAATAAAATAAGTTTGAGAGATCAAAATTGAATTTTTTTTATTTTCTCTCCACTCAAATTCAAAATTTTCAATTTTCAATTTCCTTCCATTTAACTAACTCTTTTTTATGTCAAACCATAACTTTTATCTATAAATACTAACTCAAATCTTTCAAATCACTTTTATCACTCTAAACTATTTCTCAAATTCTTTTAATCTATCTAACAACTTCATCTTTTAACAAAAATTCAACAACTTGCAAGTTTTTTTTGTTCTTTCTTTCATTTTTTTCTTTTTTCTTTCATTTTTAACATTATTTTTTATTCCTAAATACTAGAAACATCCTCTAATAATTTATCATATATTTACCAAGGTAAATAAAGTTTGGTAAATCACCATTTTGAGGTTCGAGTTAGGATTTTTTTTAAACCTTATAAAATGAATCTTTTTTTTTCTCACAAAATATGTCTCCAAATAAGAAGTGAATGAAACCAAACCATGTTTCCAAATAAGACTATGTTGGAGGACTTGTCTTATGGTATAAAAATGGTGATGTTTAGAACTTTGGTTCAACTACTAAGCTTTCCACCATTTCTCACTTCTTACTTGATTACTTAGTAAAAGTTGTTAGTTTTTTTTATGTATTTTATTTCTTCTACTCATGATCATCCGAATCATCAATTATGTTGATTGTTTTGTGCAATGGTGAAACACTTGAGGTTATAATATCTCAATGCTTGACTATACATGACAATATAAATAAATATATATTATTATCTTCTGTAAGACCCCGATTCCGAGCCTAGAAGAATAGTTGGTATTTTACAATACATAGCCGTTTAAACAGAGTACAGCGGAAGTCATAAAGGTCCATACCTAAAATTTATAAACAGCTATGCACTAAAAAGTCTATCTATGCCAAATTCAAGCCTTGCCAAGTAGTAATCTGATGCTTCCATAACTTGTAACGCTATGTCCTAATACTGGGGTCCTTAATGTGCCTGAAATACATGCTAAAACAAGTCAGCTACAAAGCTGGTGAGTTCATGATAATGACACATAAATCATTTCCAAGAGTATTATTAAATCAATTGTACACAAATCAATTCTGATTCAAAATGGTTTCACTACCAAATAACCTTCGCATAATATATATACACATCTGAGTTTCACCTGTTACACTGCAAATGCTTGCATTCAAATATAGACGGTACCGACTATACGTATATATATCCCGAGCCATTGTGCTTAATGATTTGTCATTGGTACAATAAATATTAATAATACACAAAAAGTCATTTGAGCTCAAAAACATTAACAAGCATGTATTTCACCCCAAAACATTTAAAAATGGGAGTTTGATCACGAAAATCACCTGTGTGAAGCGTGTTATGAACCCGAAGCTTAATACATATCTAAGCAAACATAATGCAACCCACAATCATCCAACAATACTTTGCTAATTCTTGTTGATCCCGACCCAATTCTTGAACAATCATACCTACAACCTAAGGCCTTCCAGGATGTTAATCTTAGTATTCCCGAGCTTTATCAACACATTTAGAACACCCATGCACTTCACCGTAATGGCATATCTCGTTTCATTTGCTCAACACAATATAAACGTTAACCATCGGTTTATACCTTTCGGGTCGGTTCGCATACGCAGTCTTCTCGAAACCAACATGAAATGAGAACCAATACATCATTTTGTTCGTTCTTCCATCACACACATTTATCGGGTCACAGATTGTCCGTGCAACCTAGTCCACATCGTCATGCAACTCAAATTACTTTCCTATTTTCGACATTGAATCTGTTAACAAACTGAATAGAAGCAAACCCTTACTTCCAGACCTCTGATCGTACTTTCCTCTGGTGGATATCTTCACATATGTCTTAGAAAGCTACAGTCCAAAAATTGTCACAATGCAACGATCGGATCTCCGGGAAACCAAAGATCTTTGGAATTGCATTTCTAGTGACGGAAATTCGATCCGTCACCGTTTTTGACATAAAAACCATACTTCTGGATAACATCTATCAAAACTGAACGGTGGATGTTTACATATACATGTTTTGTATAATATATACAAAATTTAGACACATCCAACGGCTAAAAATTCTAAAACGCATCCTAGAACCCAACTGTGTTTTATGAGCAAGAACATGCAAACATGTTATAACGTATTTCGGGCATTATCACGACTTTAATGGACGATTGAAGGTAGATGGAGCTTACCATTGTGTTCAGGACGTTGAGAAATGGCTCTGGGACAAAAACGACATCTCCGGCTGCCGTCGACCGCCATCGGACCACCACGAACCACCACCGGCCGCCACCGGACCGCCATTGGACCACCACAAGCCACCTCCCTGAATCAGCAGCTCTCTCTATCTCTCTCTAAACACATATGTAGTGTGTGTTTGTGTTTGTAAAATGAAGATGAATGAAGCAAAATGCTTCATATATATAGTGGGTGCACGGTACACGCATCGCGTCATTCGGCACTGCGTATAAATTCGATTTTCTTTGCGTGTTAAATTTTATTTCTAGAAGATAATAACCAAGAAACATAATAAATATTCTCGAGATATTTATTTCGTCAGATATTACGTATCTGGTGATAAACTGGCTCGGTAAGCGTTAATATCGTGTATTTAACACGTTTAACCGTTTTAGGCGTTTTCTCTTGCCAAACTTCCAGTTTTTAAACATATTTAAAGGTTCAAATCTTCGTGTGACTCATTTCTATATTTATTTCTCAGTCACACATGTCGCTCAGGGTCGGGGTGTCACATCTTCTAACCATAATTTAATCTAATCCATAGTTAAATATTATATGTCTCCTATTGGTTATGGACTGGGCATTAAATTGAGTTTTTAAGACTGGATAGGGAGTCGAAGGTTAAATTTTACGGGGGTCGATCTAGAATTTAACATATAAAAACTAAAAAAAATCACAGGGGGAGCGGGCGCACCCCTACCCTCAAAGGTGGGTACGCCCCTGATTACATGACACTTAATATTTTCCCTCTCAAACTTCTTATTATGGATTAAAAAATTATCCCTAAAACCTTGATTTATTAAATAGAGATATATATATGTTAACTAAAGACCATTGTATGATAATTTATCTTTTTTGCTTTATTTGTAAGCAAAATATATAAAAATGTTTTTTTATTGTTATTTCAGTTGGTAAGCATGTTTTTTTTAATGTGTATAAATTGTGGTATAAGTTGATGTTGGTCTACTTACATGTTTTCTTTATAGGACTGAGTATGAAAACATTGATGATTGGTGATTTGGGTTTTAAAGAGTTGTAGTTTAATCCAATGGGTTTATCTCTGTACGTACGGTGGTGTCGTGTCAAATGAGGTTCAGCCCAAGTAGAGGGTTTTCTCCGGATGAATTGGAAGAACATATATATATAGAGAGAGAGAGAGATGAGGTGAGTAGTTAAATGTTTGTTGGCGGTTTAAATAAGAGGAGTGGAAGAGAAGTAATGTAAAAGTGGAGGGTGTGAAGTGTAAGATAACTAATTTATTTCTCCTCCATTTCTAATATTTTGGTTTTCCCAGAAAAAGAAATAGAAAATTGTGCATCATCTCATCTCATCTCTTCCAACGAGCTGAGGGACCAAATCAAATATAAATAAATAAATTATCAAAAAGCTGTTTGATCTGTTGGGTTGAGTTTTTCCAAACATACATTCATTCATTCATTCTTGTTGTTGATCATCATATATATAGCTAATAAATAAATAAATAAATTAAGAAAGTTTGATTGATTGAAAATGCCAAGATCGAAATCAGAGAAGAAGAAAAAGCACGCTGAAGAAATGAAGAGGAGAGACCCATACGAAGTTCTTGGTGTTTCTATCACCTCCACAGATCAACAGATCAAAACCGCATATCGCAAATTAGCTTTGAAGTATCTTCTAATTACTTCAACCTCAGCTCAACTCAACTCCTATAATTATTACTCTTAATTTGTAGCTGATATGTTTATTAACATGTGTTGTGTTGTAGGTACCATCCTGACAAAAATGCAAATGATCCTAAGGCAGCAGCTGATATGTTTAAAGAGATCACTTATTCTTATAACATATTATCTGATCCAGAGAAACGAAAACACTATGACACTGCTGGTTTTCAAACCCAGGATGACAATTTGGATTTGGAGCTTGATCTTTCCAGTTTGGGAGCTATGACAACCATGTTTGCTGCTCTTTTTAGGTAATCACCCCTATTTACTAATCTATATATATATATGAATATGAATATGAATATGAATATGAATATGAATATGAATATGAATATGAATATGAATATGAATGAATATAACTTAATAGCAAACTTGGAGTGCCAATAAAAACTCTGGTATCAGCAAGCGTGTTAGAGGAGGCGATAAATGGTAGTGTTGTTACGTATCCACTTGCTTTGGGGAACCCTGTTTCTAGAAAGGTTAGGTTTGTTTCAGCCCTGCGCGCATGTATGTATGTATATTCTCGATCATTTCATTTCTATATATATATATATTAATTAATTGTAGCTTATTATTGTATTTCAACAGGTTGAAAAACAATGCGCTCATTTCTATTCTGTTAGGATAACTCACAAGGAAGCAAAGGCTGGAATAGTTTGTCGAGTTCAATCACCACAAAAGAGCAACTTCAAGGTCCGTCTTTTTCCTTTTCTTTTCTTTTCTTTTAATTTCATCATGTCATTAAGTAATAGCTAGGTGGATAATTTTATCTTTCAGCTTTTATATTTTGACCGAGACCAACAAAATGCTGGACTAAATCTTGCTCTGCAGGTATATATATATGATTGGGTTTTTTTGGCAGGCTAAAACTGAAGCTAATCTTTGGTCTTAATTATTAATTTGTTGATTTCAGGAAGATAGTGTGAAAAAAGGAAAGGTGACAACTGCTGGAATGTATTTCCTTGGTTTCCCAGTCTTTAAGTTGGATCCGCAATCTAGCATAGTAAGTAAATTAACATCGATCTATATATATATATATATATATGACATACAAACTTAATTATAGCTTCAATTCAACTTAATTATTAACTCTAGCTAGCTTTTCCGGCCAGTTGGATAAGAAGGATCCAGATACCGCTTTCTTTAAAAAGCTCCAAGGATTTCAGCCATGTGAAATTACCGAATTAAAAGCTGGTGTTCATACATTCGCTGTTTATGGTTAGATTTATTTATATGTTGATCGATATATATTGTGTGCAGTGCATGCATAGCTGACACTTAATTGTTTTTTTTCTTGCAGGCGACAACTTCTTTAAAAGCGCTACCTACACAATTGAAGTTCTTTCAACAGCTTCTTTTGTTAAAGAAAAGGAGAACCTCCGTGCTGTTGAAGCACATCTTTCTACAAAACGAACGCAAATCTCTAAATTTGAAAATGAATATAGACAGGTTTGGTTAATTTGGTTTGGACTTAATTTACCTGAATTTACCGGCCGGCCAGTATATTTAAAATTTAGTTTTGTCAGGTAATTGCACAGTTTACAGATATGACAAGCAGATATATGCAAGAAAAGCAAACGGTATGTACGTTCGATCATCTATTAAATTCGATCCATGCAAACGTACTATTATTGTCAGCAATGATTCATGTTTGTAGATCGATGAGCTTCTTAAACGAAGAAATGAGATACAAGCTTCATACACAACAGCCCCACAAATAAACAACAGTACAAGTAAAAGACGGGTGGTCATTTTGAAAGAGGATAAAAAAAAAGATAAGTGGTATAATATACATGCAAAGCAAAGGTGGACAAGAAAAAGGCTTTAAACTAATACTCACTCCAGCAAACGAACCGTCTACCTCCGGCCATGTTCGATCTATGTACAAAGCCCAAGACAATGTCTCTGGTTCAAGAATAATTAAGTCAGGTCAGGTTGTGGTTGTGTCAGCCAGCAGCATCTGTATAAGCCCGGCCTGTGTTTTTGTATTTGTTTTTGGTATTTCAAAACAATAAACAAATATTCAACTGTAAATTACGACCCCAAAACTAAATCAAACATCATTAATCCAATTGGTCTATTCTGTTGCCCGGATTCAGTTACCTGGTTTAGAATGATCCTTGTTGTTGGGTCCAAACACAATTTCGGTTTCGGATACTATTCGAATTTAGGATTCTTTCGATTTTTAACACCTATAGCTCACTCTTTATGAAATGCTAGCTAGCCTTACAAGCTAAATTCCTAATAGTTTATTTATTTTTTATCTAAGTGTATCCCAAAGATTTTAATTCTTGAAGAAGCTTAGGAGCACTGTAATTTTTGTCTCCGAAACCTTTCGTTTCGAGCTTTCCAAATACATCAACACGTCGTGAGAATAATGGCTTGTATGACCTTCCTTTTTCTTTTAGTAGTGTTGATTGATTTATGTACTTCTAGAAGATTTCTTATTAAGAAGGCGAAGATAGGTGAAATTTTACACCAACTTGAGATGAAAGACCAAATCATATTCGCCACTTCACAAGAAACTAACAAATGTTCAACGTTTTCATAATGATGACGAAAAAGCGGACATAACACACCCTCTAGTTGTAAGCCTCGAATTCAAAGAGCCGTTTTGGTTTGGATCTGATTCATGACCATCGTCAAGTCACGCAAAAACCTAACTACCAGGGTAAGTAGGGTATCGTATTCACGAGGAGCACGTGGTCAGTATTATATAACTTGTTTGATTATAAAATAAAGTGAAATTTGATGATTTGAATCAACTAAAGTTAAGCTAATAAAATTATGAAGCTAGAAACACACTAAAAGAACAAAAGACACGGACAAATGAGAACAAGCAATCACTTCCGGTTTCGGATTTTGGTTACTTAGATGCAAGACTTAGTCGGTGAGAAAAATGTTTAATCGACTACATAGACATAACTTAGTTTGATTTCACCACTAAACTAGAGCACAATCCATATACTTACACACCAAATGTCTGTTCCTTAACTAAACTAACTAGGGTGTACTGAGCACGATCGGGTGACGTATGATAAACTGTCTTTCGTATTAACGTGAAACCAAACACACCAAAACGAATACAAATCACATGTCTATGATTAACACTCGCTTAAATGCTTAAACATAATATCATTCAACTAAGTTAGATTTGCTACTTGTTAACTAGATGCTTCATACAAACATTCGAATGGTTACATAGACATAACCATATTGCTCGAGAGACTAAATTTAATTAATACAACCCCAACAAATCACAAGATTTCATATGAACTCAACTGTCACAATTCAATATAAAACAAGTGTGGAATACAAATAATAAACAGTTTAGTTAAACAAAAATAACCAAACCCTAGCCCCGGTTGTGATGGTGGGAAACAAATTACTCGATCAGTATGAAAATGAAACAAATAATTGCCATTCCTTGATTATCTGTTATGATGAAAGCTAAGCAGCGGCTAGAGGTGCACAAATCGGTTTATTTTAAGAACCGGTTCTTGTTGTTGGGAAAAGAACCGGTTCTTACAAGAATCGGTTCGGTTCTAGAACCGGTTTTTAGTGTAAAAACTAGAACCTATGTAGCCGGTTCCGGTTCCTTTAGAACCGGTTCCGGTTCTAAAGGAACCGATTCCGGTTTTCGATTCCGGTTCCTTGTAACTTGTAAGAACCAGTTAAATTCTAGAAAACCGGTTTTGACATGGGCTAGAAGAGTGGGCTGGGCCTTTTCTAATGTTTGGTTGCAAAGTTGCAAGCTACACCTTCACCTTGTGTTGCAAAGTTGCAAGCTGCACCTTGCCACCTTGTAGGCTTCAGGCTTGTACTTTGTCAGTTGTCTTGTAGACTTGCTCACTTGCGAGTTGCAGAATGCATGTAGTCATGCACACATGTAGTCATGCACACCTGCAAAGGCTGCAATAACTCAGAAACAACATATTGCATATTTGCATTGGAGACTTGCATTTTGTTACTTTTTTATGTTTTATAACTTTGTATAATTGTTTAATTGATATCACAAAAAATAAATATAACATTAAAAACATTGTATATTACAAAATATAGTTCTTAAAACATACCGAATGGATAGGTCTTAAAACATGCCGAATTACAAACTAGATAGTTGTTAAAACATACCAAATTACAAGATAGATAAATTAAAAAAACAACTAGATTGTCTTCATTTTCGTCTTCGTTTTGGCGTCTTCCTTTTCAATCTTCTCCAAGTGGGCTTGAGCTTGACATTCCCATTTCAACCTCCTCATCGTGTATTTCCGTCTCAATGATATTTTCCTCCTCAAGTGATGATGAATCTTGTCTCCGCTCCGCCGCATCTAAATGGTCCTTCAAGCAAACACACATTTCCACCGATTCCGGAGTAAGCCTTGATCTTCTCGGGGAAATGACCCTGCCACTAAAAGAAAACGCCGATTCCGAAGCTACCGTGGAAGCTTGGACGGTTAGTAGATCACGGGCCATAGCGGCTAGGATCGGAAATTGAGATTCCTTTTCTTTCCACCAAGCCAAAATGTTAAAATTTTCAAATTCTTCTTCGGAAGTGACAGTTCCAAGAAAATCCGTTGCAATATATCGTCCAAGCTCACTACTTGGGGTGTTACCACGGGCTCGTTTAACATTGTCACTTCTCAAAGTATTAAACAAATTAATCTTTGCATTTCTACGACTACTTGAAGCCGAATTTTCAAAAGCTTGATGGATTTGTGAAGATGATGAGTATTTTAATTGATAAATCTCAAACAAGTTGGTAAATTGTTTATTAAATTCGGAGATTGCATTTGAAATAAAATTAGGATCATCCTCATCTTCAAGCAAATCCAAAGAATAGCCTATTTTTTCAATTAAAGTTTCAACACCACCGAAATTCACATAAGGGTACAACGCGGCCAAACAGGTAATAACGGGTGGCAACTCTTTGAAATATTTTTTAAATTTTTCTTTCATTGGTTTCATCATTCTTACAAAAATTGGACCTTTATATTCCAAATCTTCAAGTTTTGTTGCCATTATAAAAAGTTGGTTAAGAACTAAACAACTTGTGGGATAATATACTCCCGATAACAAAGTAGTTGCAGTTTTAAACACCTCAAGCACATCGGTCAAATTTTCAATAACTTGCCAATTAGTTAGCGGAAATGGTGTACCACCCATTTCAGCTACGAGTATGTTATGAAATGCAATCAAACTATCTTTTTGTTTGATTGCGCTTTCATACATGCTACATGTTGAGTTCCATCGAGTAGGCACGTCCCAATTCGGACCTAAGCAACGAGTACCCGACTCTTTACAAAACCTTTTATATCTCGAGAATATTCCCTTTCTTGTCATAAAAATATCTTTTAGCATTTGTTTAAATTTCTCATTTATTTCATTAATTTCACTTAACCCGTCTTGTACAACTAAGTTGATAATGTGAGCCACACAACGACTATGGAAAAATAAACCGTCACACACCGGTTTAAATCTTAATTTTAGTTGTACAATCGCGGCGGTGTTGTTAGAAGCATTATCAAAAGATATAGAAAAAACTTTGTTTTCCAAGTTAAAAGTTTCAAATACTTCTTTTAAAATTTGAAATAAATGTCTTCCGGAGTGTGGAGGTGAAAACATTTCAAAAGCAATCGTACGTTTTTGCATTTCCCACGTATTTGGTTGTACCCAATGTGCGGTAACACAAAGATACGATTCGGGTAATCCGTGAGGGGCCGACCAAACATCGCAAGTCAAATTCACACCCGTTTCTAAACTTTGAAACCCAAAATTAAATCGTTTTTAGCTTTTTTTCCACAT
Source organism: Tagetes erecta (assembly GCA_030867185.1). Taxonomy (NCBI): domain Eukaryota; kingdom Viridiplantae; phylum Streptophyta; class Magnoliopsida; order Asterales; family Asteraceae; genus Tagetes; species Tagetes erecta. The sequence goes on along the minus strand of CM061492.1, from coordinate 44,430,391 downwards.
TTTAAGGCAATCGCGTCTAAGAGTTGTTCAACTCACATGAGTATTGTTGGAAAATTTTGTATAACACAAAAAATAATTTGTGAAAAATACAAAATAATATTTTGATTGGTGTTTTAACTTTATAGTTAATGTGGGTTTTAACTAATTATTTGTGTTGAATAGATGTTTCAACTAATAATTATGTTGAATATGTTTCAACTCATGTTTATGGACAATGAATGAGGAGTTTCAACTCACTTTTGTCCTATAAATACCAAGGTAAACCTTGGTTGAAAATACACAAAAAAATACAACACAAATGCACTCCAACTTCTCAAATTCTCTCATCTTTTCTCTTCTATTTTTTTAACATGTAGTTGATCTTCTTCATCTCTTTTTTTTAAAGTATAATTTGGGTTGTGTGTCAATCCCGGCAGTACATACTGCTTCGGCTGTTGTACCCTGGGAAACAAACGAGTTCTCTTGTGAGACTCGGAATTTGTTTTAAGGGACCCGTGTTGAACACGAATCCTCAGCCATGATTACAATTCTGCTGTGACATCTGCCCCAAACCCGAACCCGATGTTCGACTCGAACCCGAGATTACCTATCTTTATTGCATTCATGTGTATTTTCCTCAAAAACGTAACGTATCGTTATTATTAAATAAATATGTCGGACCTTTATACTACATCCCGGTTGTAATAAACGTTTACTAATTAAATACCAAGTGCAATATTCAATCTCAACAATATATAAATGAGATTTTATAAAGAGAGTTTATAAATATTATCAACGATAAATATCCTAAGTCAAGAAATAGAAATTTAACGGCAAAAGCCAAACAATTATATAAAAATGTCAATTATATAAACGATACAAGATAACGTAGTTAAGTTGATTCGTTAAAATGAGTTTTAATTAACTTTGGGTTAAAAATGTCAAGTTTTAAACTTGAATTAAAAAACTTATGTTAATCAATTTACACTAAATGAAACATAAAGGACCAGAAATGTAACTTTCCAAACCATTCTTCCCCCCCCCCCCCCCCTTATACAGCCCGCATTTCCGGCGAGGCCTCTCGCCGGCGCCGGCCGAACTTCCGGCAAGCAGTGTTTGGTCAAATTTCAACACTTAAAATCCAATTAAAACCTGTACAAATGACCGCAGACCATGTTCGAACCCGAAACCACCTTCAACTCATCGTTTACTAGCCCGATTCAGTGTTTAATTTCAAATCAAAAACCGGTTACAACACCCACGAAAACAAATCGACTGGTAACGCACCAAAACAGTAAATTACATTAACAAAAATCATCAACTCTGCGTATTGAATTCGTTTGAGGTAATCAATTGGATTAAACATATCAAACTAATCATTCAATCAATCATTTTCATTCGTAACCAACGTTTAACCCAAACGACTATCTCCAGTTTACCAAAATCAAATTCCATCGACCCACTTCTTTCTCATTGCACGATCTTGCGTCCTGATTAACCAATTTCAAATAAAAACATCATAAATTCAAGTTTAATCCTCAAAACCGTCGCACCCTGTTCATCGTTTCATCAACTCGTTTCTTCACCAATCAAGTAAGTATTTTATATCAAAATGATCAAGTCTTAACGTAGATTAAAAGCACTCTACTTGTTTTGGATTTGATTCACTGGTTTGAACGAATTAGATTGTTTCTTGTTCTAGGGCTTGGATTGAAAAAGGGAGTTCTTGGATTATAACAGTTAAAACAATTTAAAAACGAGTTTAATCAACAAAAAGCTTTCTGGTCTGGTGGTTAAAGTGTTGGTTATGTGAGAGGAGGTCGCGGGTTCGACCCTTCTTGCCTCCTCTTCTTTATATTTTGATATTTTATATATTAAACATTAAACCTATACTTTTCTAAATAACCTAAATGATTTCTTTTATGTTAAGAATATTTGCAAGATTTAAAAACATACAAATATACTACAAAAAGGAGAATTACTTATAATATATATATATATATATATATATATATATACAAAAAGGAGAAATACTTATATATATATATATATATATATTCAAAAACGAAAAATACTACAACGTTTCGTGTAAAACCCTAAATCCCCAAATTGGATTTTAAAACCCTAAATTGGATTTGAAACCCTAAATCCCCAAATTGGATTTTAAAATCCTAAATTAGATTTGAAACCCTAAATTCCCAAATTGTATTTTAAAGCCCTAACACCCAATTGGTACTTTAAAATCCTAAAGAAAATCCCAAACTATATTTTGAAACCCTAATTTCAAATTTATAATTTTAAACCCTAAAACCCCAAATCCAAAACCCTAGAAGTTTTATTTTCTTGATTCTAGTTATTACGTTACTTGCTTCGTTTCTAAATTAGGTTCTCCCGGTTAATTAGGTGATTCTAATGTCTGGGCGATCCTCGATTTCTCTCTGGTTACTTTCTTGCGTTGCTATCATCTTTATTGTTCAGGTGAGTAAACTCACTCCCCTTTTTACTGTTTACGTTTTTAGGGCTGAAATACGTGTTTCTATAATACAACGGTTTCTTTTGATGTTTCTATTTTCGAAAATGAGATCATTAGATGTGTTAATCGTGTTTGGCCGCATGTAGCAAAATTGTGTGATAGTCAATATTAGTTATATTATCTTGTAATTTCCACCGGTACAATGTTAGCGCTAATGGCTTGACAAGCCCACCTACACTTAATGGCCTAGTAGGTGATTTGACCCGGCGATTCTTTGGTTGATTCTATGTTACTAGTTACTACATGTGATGCTTGTTGCTACGTTGCTATGTCCCTTAGATGCTTAAACATTTTTGATAACTTGCATATCGAGACGGTTAAATGACGGTTAAACGATGGTTATCAATAAATGTAACATGAGTGGTTCCTCATGACTTGTTGCTAAAGGTTACCCTGCGGGGTCTATGATTCTTGTTACTATGTGATTCTATGGTCGTGGTTGAGATATATATAATGAAATTGCTATGCACATGAGATTGCGAAACACAATCTATAATGATCTCGGATTTTATACTATGTACTATTAATTGTGTTTTACTCACTAGCTAATTCTTTAGCTAACTTATTTTACACGTTTTTCAGGTGAAGTTTGATACAGTTTTGGTTCAAGACACGTAGGATGCTTCGGACCTAGAATAAAAAGACAATAAACAATATTTATTTGTTGGTTTCTATTACGGTTTTTATGACTATTGAATGCTTCTTTATGTCACGACACTATTGCTCAATTAATATTAAAATATGAAATTAGTGTGCCATATGCTTTGTACTTTGATATCCGATTCACTTGACGCGCCCGGTGTTTTCCGCAGCCGGGCGGGGTGTCACATCTGCTTCTACTCATTTCTTGTATTTATAATTTTTTAGTTGTAATCATATTGTAATTTACTTCTTTTCTTTATTTTCTTTGTATTGTAATCGAATTTATAAAAATATTATTAGTTTTTGTACGAACGGTTCCTACAATCTTAAAACAAATTTTTTTTAAATCACCGTTCGTATTTAAAAAAAAGTATATAGTCATTGTTCGTCTCTCAAAGTTGGACTTAGAGAACTTACACTTGACTTTTTTCTAGAACCGGATTTTATTTACAAAGAAAGTGGTTCATTTTTTTTTTACCATGTGTTGGTTTTGATTGAGTGTAAACTTTTGTTTATATATAAAAGCTTTTGTAGTTTTTCATAAAACTTGACTCAATTACTTTGAGAGTTAACTTTCATGAGTTTCTTGAGTTATTTTATTTTCATAAAAATACTTTGTTGAATGGTTCAAGGTGTTAAAACAAAAAGGTTGAAAATCCAATTTTGTTTCAAATCAAAGTTTTCGAAACCTTATGTGGTTTCAAGATTAAAACTTTGAATTAACCGTTTGTCGGTTTCAAGATTAGTTTTCATATGCGTCTTAAGAATGGTTATGCTTGTGTACGCATCTTATGAAAACCGGTATTTCTTATTTGCGAGTAAGAAATCTTTCTTATGTGAAACTTGTGTTTTAACATGTGTGTTAAAACCTAATGTTATTCTAATTAAGTATTAGAAAAGATTTTTTATAATATAATCAATTTTGTATTGATTTAGTATTAATCTTTTAAATTTAAAACCGTTTTTTTTAAACAAATGATGAAATCATTATTCACTCGAAACGTTGACAATCATTATCATTATTTATGCGTGCTTTACAAATGATCATTTTATAAAACTTTTTGCTTCAAAACATTTTGCAAACGTTTTGTTGGAACCTTTCTTACATGAAACCATATGCTTAGAACGTTTGGTGTAGACTTTTTGTTGACTAATGTGCGTGTTAGAACCCATTTACTTATCTAGCATGTGTGTTAGATATGACCTAAATTTTATGGTCTAAAAGCGGCTTATGTAGGCGTTTATTCTTAACATGTGTGTTAATGATGAATTTAAATAAGAGTGTTTTATGTAAACATCTTATCTCTAATGTGTGCGTTAGAAGTTATATATTCAATAAAACTATTTACAAATTTGGGTATTGATTTCCGTAATCAAAATATAAAATTAAAATAGTTTATTTCGAAACTGCTAAGTGCATGTTTTGGCAAAACTAAGATTTGGTTTATAATGAAATAAACCAAAAGTTTCACATAAAGTGTTAATATAGTTTGCTACTCTTGTGAAAAGTAACACGTCATAAAACAATAATAGATTCAAGTTTACTATTTGATGGAAAGATAAATCTTTGGCTATAAACATATATAATTGTTCAAATACTAATACATGTGAACAATTTACTATATAAACAACATGATGTTTTATATCAATATTGTGATTGTTCAAAGTGGGAGTACCACTATGGGAGATCAATTTGTGATTCTTCAAAGTTCATATGAGTCAATGATGAAACCTTTTGAGAAAAAAAAAAGTTTATGCTCCTAGATTGAATGACGGTCTATGTACGTTTATGTAACATACATATTAGACATTCCTAAATATTGAGATTTTGGGATGTTGAACAACTCTCATTGTTTGTTTAAACTATGAGATGAATGTTTTGAACGAATATTGGGATATTCCTTAAAAGCTGTGAAGAATCAGAATGATGCATCTTCTTTTCACATGCTAGAGTATTGTAGTCTAAAGCATGCTAGACTAGTACTTGTTAATTACGGTGCTCTGAGGAGACTACTAATGTGAAACATTCAAGTCATATACAACATAAAGTTAAAGTTGTGTATAACACAATGTGAGTGACGGGTGTCCTTAAATCTAAGGAAAGTCATATAGCTTATAGAGAACGTAATTATCTAGATCTAATCTAGATGGTAACTTAAAAGTATTTTAAGTTTGAGATGGTTGATAACAACCTATGACAAGGCATGTGTTGCGTTAGTCGGTAAAAAAAAAAAGTATTGATGACATCATTGATACAAAGACGTTGATCTTGTTCAAATCATGGATGTCTAATACTATATTTAAACATATTCTATCTAAGTGCAACAAATGTGGGGGGAAGCCATTTGAGAAATTTTCTCAAACCCGTATCAAAAGAGAACCTTTTGTTGAGCCAAATATAATGCAAATATGTTACCGAATCTACTAGTTAGACTCGAAGGTCATTTAGTTATATTTGACATCTAATTACCAATGGCATGGATATGTTAGCATTGAAATGTATTTTTAAATACAAAATGTACCTCAATTCGGGTCTATACCTGGGGTTATAGTCTTAAAAATGTAAAAAGGCAAGATTAACTTGTGAGTTAATAACACGTCGTAACAACTCATCTCACTGCAATTATCTGTATTGACTTGACGAATTCATAGATAATGGTTTTGGATCCAACAAATTTCGGTTGATGAGAGACGGAGTTGTGGAATGAGACTAAAGCCCATGAAAAATGGTATATGAAGGAAAACCTAACTTAGTTGACTGGAGATCTCAAGATCTAAGTTCAATAGGACAACCTACTCATATATCTAAGGGTGGTCACTGTGGGGGCATAGTTAATATACAAGTTGTTATATAAGCTAATATGTATATATAAATGTCTATACATGTCCTCCTAAATTATAAAGGGAGCTTAAATACTTCCTAGTCCATTCCTATAACAACAGTAACACGTTGTGAGGCTAAGCATATCGTATGGTTAATGATTTGCGTAATCATAGTAACCTTAATGCTTTTAATGATTTTTTTTAGATAAATCACCTATGTGAAAGAGAAGTGGGGTCGCTTCGAATGAAATTGTGGGGTGCGCAATTCCTAGAGCTTTCGCAGAACTAGGCTAGTGTTCCATGACCATAACGGACACGACAATGAGGGTTTGACCGAACCAGGGAGAGTGTTGTGTGAAGTGTATTGTCGTCTCCATAAATGGTGGTTGGTTCAAGGACATCACGTCTACCGAACCACTAGGAGACTAAGTATGCATCACAACGGAAGGTTCAAAGGTAACACCTACCTATCCGGCAGTACTCAACCGTTGAATTATATCTAAGAAACTTGTATGTAACGATCAATCTGGATTGTTGGAATAATATATGAAAATGAGTTTTCACATGAGCAAATGAGGTTTTCATTTGAGAAAATGAGATTTTGTCTTTTTCCCATGTGGGGGATTGTTGGAAAATTTTGTATAACACAAAAAATAATTTGTGAAAAATACAAAATAATATTTTGATTGGTGTTTTAACTTTATAGTTAATGTGGGTTTTAACTAATTATTTGTGTTGAATAGATGTTTCAACTAATAATTATGTTGAATATGTTTCAACTCATGTTTATGGACAATGAATGAGGAGTTTCAACTCACTCTTGTCCTATAAATACCAAGGTAAACCTTGGTTGAAAATACACAAAAAATACAACACCAATGCACTCCAACTTCTCAAATTCTCTCATCCTTTCTCTTCTATTTTTTCTAACATGTAGTTGATCTTCTTCATCTCTTTTCTTTAAAGTATAATTTGGGTTGTGTGTCAATCCCGGCAGTACATACTGCTTCGGCTGTTGTACCCTGGGAAACAAACGAGTTCTCTTGGGAGACTCGGAATTTGTTTTAAGGGACCCGTGTTGAACACGAATCCTCAGCCACGATTACAATTCTGCTTCTACTCATTTCTTGTATTTATAATTTTTTAGTTGTAATCATATTGTAATTTACTTCTTTTCTTTATTTTCTTTGTATTGTAATCGAATTTATAAAAGTATTATTAGTTTTTGTATGAACGGTTCCTACAAGTATAACGCGGTTGTAAAGTTTTTTGGATAAGAGAAGTTAACCTTGGGTTGTCGAAGTGATCAAATGGCAAGCCCTCTTGAATCACAAACTTCCCCATTCCTTCGCGTGCCGCCTCAACATTGTAATGCCAAATTTGTCCATCGGTTGACATAGTTGGTTGACCACCACCGGAAGCATTCTTCAAGGCTTTGCAAGAATCTTCTATATGTTTTTTCAAAGACGAGTTAGACTCCGACCTCAACATAGTACCACAATGAATGCAACGAGCTTTGTTTGGACCGAAAGACATTCTACATATCCCAAAATGGACAAAGAGAGTTGGGTTTCTCGTTGTGGGAATAACTTCAACCACGATTGGCTTGGTAGTGCTAGAAGAAGAACCCTCACCAACGGAAGGGTTAACTGAGTCGGAAGCCATTTTTAAGATTTTAAAAGTGTTTTTGAGTGTCGTAACTAAACCTTAACATCCACTAACAATTTATACTAACTTAGGAACATTAAAGAAGAAAAAAGAGGATATTTTTATGGTATAACGTTAATATTAACGTTACACACTTACACAAACAAGTCACAGAGCTGAAGTGCAGAACGGTAAAAAAAAAGTATAGCAACGTTAATATTCATTAACTCTTACTCACTACCGGCTTATGGGCTTTTGATCCATTAGCACTTACAGGCCAGGCCCATTAGCAATAAGCTTTAAGAGACTAAGACTTTCTGGGATTTAACTTCTGGGCTTTTGAGAACGGGTTATTTAGAACCAGTTATTTAGAACCGGTTATTTTAGAACCGGTTTTTCACGGGGAACCGGTTTATTATTGGAACCGGTTTTAGGTTATTTAGAACCTGGAATTTGGAAAAATAAGTATAACCTGTTTAGAACCTACGGTTCGGTTCGGTTCCGGTTTGGTTCTATAAGAACCGGTTTTCGGTTATTTGACCGGTTCCGGTTCCGGTTCCGGTTTTTTTGTGCACCTCTAGCAGCGGCTGCTGCTTTTTGCCCACACCCCAAAAAGTAATCAAACTAAAAAAAATGCGTGAATCCCTATTTTGTTCGAAACCCCCGTTCTTTTTTTCTTGTGGTCTTTTTGTTTTACCTCAGCCCAAGAGCATAAGCCCAAGTAGTTGGAAAATGCTTAGATCAAATCTTCGGCCCACTTCTTTAACAAAATATTCAACTCAAATCTTCAATATTCTTCTTTTGAATTTACGATAACTAGAGGTGCACAAAAAACCGAAACCAGAACTGGAACCGATCAAATAACCAAAAACCTGTTCTTAGAAGAACCGGTTCTACAAGAACCGAACCAGAACCGAAACTGAACCGTAAGTTCTGAATAGGTTCTACTATTTTTCCAAATTATAGGTTCCAAAAGAACCGGAACCGGTTCCTAAAAAAACCGGTTCTTGAAAAACCGGTATGTTTTAGTGTTGTTATTTATTTAATGTTTTAAAAGCTATATATCTTGTAATATTTGAAATTTTTAACGTTACTTCCGGCCCATATCATAGAAAAAAGGTATTTTTTAAGAACCTGAACCGGTTTTTTAGGAACCGGAACCAGTTCTTTGGGAACCGGAACTGTTTCTTTAGGAACCGGAACCGGTTACTAGGTTCTAGTTTTTTCACCAAAAACCGGTTCTAGAACCGAACCGGTTCTTGTAAGAACCGATTCTTTTAATGCTAACAAGAACCAGAACAGGTTCTAGAATCGGAACCGGTTCTTCAAAAAACCGATTTATGCACCTCTAACGACAACTAGTCCATGACTTGTACTTCCTTTAATTTCATTCTTTGAATACATGAGATTTGCAATTTGACTTTTTTTTACAAAACTACATCCTCCTTTTTCACATAAAATAATCCAATAATCTCATTTAAACTTGAACCTATAACATATTAAAATATCTCAAGGTGATGTATTTTATAAACATATTAATGATTTTCACAATTAATTAGTATTTAAAAACCATGTATATAAAATACACCGATCACTGATCCTTTTCTGCTCTCCAACCTAAAATATGACCTTGATAAGGACACAATTGTTCCATTGAAACACGAGCCAATTTTGAGAGTTTGGAATTTGAAGCAGTCTATATCCATTTGTCTTGAGAGTAAGAAGCTTGAACTTGAGAAATTAAAGTTTGACACCGGCAGAGTTGTTGTTGTTCAATAGATGTGAGTTGTTGTATGGTCCATCTCCACACCCACTACATCTGAGAGCCATGCAAATTAAAACAATCACAAATAAGAATGGACTTACATGATTCAAGCGCGAAAAGGTTTAGAAAGAGCATTTTGAACAGTGCATCAGAAGCCCAAGTATCAACCCAAAATCAGATAGAAGAGCTCGTGCCAACAACCCCTTTAATTAACGATCTCATAGATAAATTCGATTGACCAATTGATCGGTTCATTTTGGATGAATTTTTTTTCATGTTAATAACCCATTAATTGCATTGTTATGATTGCGAAACATATTATATTGGGTCGTTTTTGTCTTTTGTAGGTGACGAGGAGAACGCACTAAAAGATGCAATCATATCAACTTGAATCCAGCCGAGTTAAAATAGCAAGAAAGGAAATTGATTTAAGTGTGAATGGGTGAAAGGAAATTATAAATAAGTTTTGTTGAAGTTGAATTACGACAGGAACAAAAAGAAAAATATGAATGCTATTATGCTTCATTACACCTTCATATATATTGCATGGGCTAAAAAAAAAAAAGAAAAGATTGGTTGGGCTGGACGATCCAAGAAGAAAAGAAGGGACAAGATTGGGAGGCATGTTTCACAAAAAGTCTTTAAAAAAAAAAAAGAATAACCCTAATCTAAAAAAAACTTCTCACGCATACAATCGGAGTCCCAAGTTGCAAGCACCTTATCCATTTTTTTTTGGGAAATCGCATTCAATCACAAAAACGCAGCAGCCTCCCATCATTTTCACACACCAACAACTTTGATAATTTTTATAAAGACCGAGCACGGAACGGCGACGGAAATTGTGGGTTGTGACATCAGTTTTTGGGGTTGTTTTATGGAGTTTGCATCGAACAAACTTGTGTATTCAACTCTCTCCATGATGATCGGCTAACCGTCTCATAGTCACACCGGTATGAAGGGTTTTTGGTTTTAGTTGTTAATAATATATTTTGATGTCATTATTGAATATATGAGTAGTTGTAAACTTTGACATGTGATCGTTTATAACTAGTTATATGTGTTTGATTTCACGTTGATTCGACAGACAGTTTATCATACGCCACCCGAATGTGCCCAGTACACCCCTAGTTAGTTTAGTTAAGGAACGGACGTTTGGTGTGTAAGTATATAAATTGTGCTCTAGGTTAGTGGTGAACTTGAATGTCACACCCCAACCGATGGCGGAAACATCGAGGCGCGAGACGTGATAGATTGTTCAAAGACATCATAGCACCAATGTTGCGATATATTAATATTAAATTACTTCTTGTCATATAATCAAACTAGCCATACATGGTTCAAAGTAGAAATACAACATTTTGGAAGTTTCAAGTCTAAAATAAAACAAAACACAAAGATAGATTAAGCGTGTTTCTAAGTCCACCCTAAATAGATTTCTTGTTAGCTTCTCTAACATTTCCTGCAACATGTATAAAATATCCGTCAACACAAAATTATGTTGGTGAGCATACCGGTTTGATTACATAGCATAGTTATAAATAAATCTCAAATCCACATGTTTAAAGTATACCAAATTGTGTTTCATACTAGCATGCAAAGACTATAAATCAATCCAAAGTGTCCACTAGCGTATCCTTAACACCAAAGTGACTAAGGCCGTGTGCGTACCCTTATCACCGAAGCAAATAAGGTCGTAAAGAATAACTTAACAAAGACCCAACAAACGGGGCGGATGTGCTAGTCCTATAGCGCTATACTTGTTAAGGGAGGCTTGCAAAGTTAATGATAGATAGCTTGCATATGAATGTTTGCATGTATTCACAAATAGTATAACAAGTAAGCATGTTTAAAGGATTGAGTTTTAGCGTGAGTTTGATTGAATGTGTGATTTAGTGTGTTTAGTAATGGATACATGTTGCAACCCAAATAGTGTTTAAAAGGTGAAAAAGGGTATAGTATGACTCACGTTTTTGTGAAGTAATATCCACAAAGTGAGAAAATAAGCTTGAGAGAAGGAATCACCAAGGTCACCCTATATTGGTGAATAAGGTGAGTATAAGTATAAGAATTTGTAATTGGTAGTGAATGAAAATATGCATATGAAAATACATAAAAGTATATACTACTTAGACACTTATTTGGACACTATTACTTGTGTGTGTTTTTCATGAGTGTTAAACACTCATTAGAAGCCCAAAATAAGGAATCATAAGTTTAGTATATCGTACACCTTAACACATAATATTTAACCATGGATTGGGTTAATATTATGGTTCGGAGATAGTATTATATGTATATATATATATTATCAAGTATAGTCATGTATTGTCAAGCATGGAGGTATTATAACCTCAAGTGTTTCACCAATGCACAAAACCATCAACATAATTGATGATTCGGATGGTCATGAGTACAAGAAAGGAAATAAATAAAATGACTTCTTTGTTTACTAAGTAATTAAGTGAGGAATGGCGGAAATTTTAGTTGTAGAACCAAGGTCCTCAACATCACCATTTTTATACCATAACACAAGTCCTCCAACATAGTTATTTGGGAACATGGTTCGGTTCCACTCACTTCTTATTTATATATTACTTAGTGGTTTTAAGAAAGATATAAAAGAAGGCATATGAGCCATAAGTTTTTGGAATAAAACCTTAACACAAGTTATACAACATAATATTTGTTGGTAACATGGTTTGGTATGAATATATTCCGAGAAGCAAACAAAACAACAAAAAAAAAGAATTAGTTTTATAAAGTTTTTAAGAGAAATAATCCTAACTTGAACCTCGAAATGGTGAGTTACCAAACTTTATTTACCTTGGCAAATATATGGTAAGTCCAAGAGGATGTTTCAAGTATTTAGGAAGAATAAATAATGAAAGAAGGAATTAAGAAAATCAATAAAGAAATTCCGAAAAAAGAAAAAAAGAAAGAAGAAGAAAGAAGAAAAAAAAATAAAAATTTAAAACTCACAAGTTGTTCTTGGAGATTTCTTGCAAAGAAAAGATGGAATTGTTAGATGGGTTGAGAAAATTTGAGAGAGTGTTTGAGGGAGAGAGTTTAGAGAGATGTGAGTGATTTAGGAGTGATTTGAGTTGGTATTTATAGGAGAGAATTAGGGTTTGGCATTAAAGAGGGTGGTTGGCCAAAGTTTCAAATGTGGCCCCTCAACTTATTTATTAGTTGTTTTGTACCATAAACTTAGATGTAAGTATGTTTTTGGGTAATTTTAACATAAGAACCATAGATACTTATAAAATCATATCTCGAAAGATATAAGTTTTGATATGTTGGTCGGTTTTGCGTTTAAATGTATATTGGAAGAGAGAAAAAAAAAGTATTCCGACCATGATCAAGTACGTTGCAATGGATAAATAAAGAGCATGATTTTATAAATATATATATATATATATATATATTTATATGGGACGTTACAGTCTCCCCTACTTTAGGGAATTTCGTCCCGAAATTATTTATAGGAAGAGGATTATGCAAAAAGATGAGGGTACTTGGTCTTCATTTGATCTTCACGTTCCCAAGTGAATTCGGCTCCACGTTTTCCTTCCCAACGCACCTTGACAATGGGAATACGGCTACGCTTAAGTTGTTTGATTTCACGATCCATGATTTCAATAGGCTTCTCAATGAAGTGCATAGTCTCATCGACACGTATGTCATCAAGCGGAATTTGAAGACCTTCATCACTTAGGCACTTCTTGAGATTTGAAACATGGAAAATCGGATGAACATTGTTAAGTTCTTGCGGTAGGTCGAGTCGGTACGCCATTTTACCAATCCTTTCAAGAATCTTGAAAGGGCCTACGTAACGAGGAGCAAGTTTTCCTTTCTTACCAAAGCGTACTACTCCTTTCCATGGAGATACCTTGAGGAGTACGAGTTCACCGACGTTAAATTCCAACGGCTTTCGTCGTTTGTCGGCATAACTCTTTTGACGACTCCTTGCAGTAAGCAAGTTGTCACGAATTTGCAAGATTTTGTCCGTAGTTTCTTGTATAAGCTCGGGACCGGTGATTTGTGCCTCGCCGATCTCGTGCCAACAAATAGGAGAACGACATTTGCGACCATAAAGGGCTTCAAAAGGTGCCATTTTGATACTAGAATGGTAACTGTTATTATACGAAAATTCGACCAATGGTAGATGTAAATTCCAATTGCCACCGAAATCTAAAACACAAGATCGAAGCATATCTTCGAGAGTTTGGATCGTACGTTCCGTCTGTCCGTCCGTTTGAGGATGGAAAGCTGTACTAAGATTTAGTTGGGTGCCCAAAGCTAACTGGAAAGTTCGCCAAAGACGGGAGGTGAAACGACCATCGCGATCAGAGATGATATCAAGAGGAGTACCATGACGACTAATTATCTCTGAGGTGTAAATACGAGCCAATTTTTCAACGGAATAGTCCTCACGGATAGGAAGAAAATGGGCCGATTTGGTCAATCGATCAATGATTACCCAAATACTGTCATGCCCGGAAGATGTCCGTGGAAGTTTGGTGATAAAGTCCATAGCAATACTTTCCCATTTCCACATTGGGATTTCGGGTTGCTCAAGTAAACCCGAAGGGCGTTGGTGTTCGGCCTTGACTTTTGAGCAGGTGAGGCACTTAGCAACGAATAGAGCAATGTCCTTTTTCATTCCTGGCCACCAATAAGTACCACGGAGGTCTTGATACATTTTGTCCGCCCCGGGATGGATGGAATAACGCGATTTATGTGCTTCATTCATCACAAGAGCACGTAGTCCGTTACGGTTTGGAACCCAAATACGATTGAGATAGTGGAGGATTCCATTAGATTTGGACTCAAGTTGACTTTCAGCACCACATTGCATCTCGTTATACAAATTGTTTTCGACGACCGACGAGTGTTGTGCTTCCCGTATACGGGATTGAATATCGGTTTGGATTTGCAAGCAACGAAGGCGGTTCGTTACACAAATGTTATGAGCCTTGGCATGACTCTTTCGGCTAAGAGCATCGGCTACGACATTTGCTTTTCCAGGATGATAGCGAATTTCACAGTCGTAGTCGTTCAATAATTCAACCCATCGTCTCTGACGCATGTTGAGTTCCTTTTGGTTGAGGATGTGTTGGAGACTCTTATGGTCGGTGAAGACCACACATTGAGTACCATAAAGATAATGTCTCCAAATCTTTAGAGCGAAAACAACTGCACCGAGTTCGAGATCATGAGTAGTGTAGTTTCTTTCGTGGGTTTTGAGTTGTCTTGATGCATAGGCAATGACTTTTCCTCGTTGCATAAGGACGCAACCGAGACCTTGATTGGAGGCATCACAGTAAACAATGAAATCGTCGTTTCCGTCGGGAAGGGCTAGGATAGGAGCATCGCAAAGCATACGCTTGAGAGTTTGGAAAGACTCTTCCTGTTTGGGACCCCAAGCAAAAGTTTTATCTTTTTGGGTCAAAGAGGTGAGGGGTACGGCGATTTTGGAAAAGTTGGAGATGAAACGACGGTAGTAACCCGCCAATCCAAGAAAAGAACGAACTTCCGTAGGGGATTTTGGAGCGATCCAACTTTTGACAGCTTCAATTTTTGCAGGATCAACATGAATACCCTTTTCGCTTACGATGTGACCAAGAAATTGAACTTCCTTTAGCCAAAACTCGCATTTGGAAAATTTAGCGTACAATCGTTCGGTTTGAAGAAGTTCCAAGACTAGACGTAAGTGTCGTTCGTGTTCAGATTTGGTTTTGGAATAAATTAAGATATCGTCAATGAACACAATTACGAAACGATCCAAATAGGGTCTACACACACGGTTCATCAGATCCATGAAGGCTGCGGGTGCATTAGTCAAACCGAAAGGCATAACCATGAACTCGTAATGACCATACCTTGTGCGAAACGCGGTTTTTGGGATATCTTCTTCGTGGATTCGAAGTTGATGATACCCGGAACGAAGATCGATTTTTGAGAAACAAGTCGCTCCTTGGAGTTGGTCAAATAGGTCATCAATGCGAGGTAAGGGATAACGGTTCTTGATGGTGAGTTTATTGAGCTCCCGATAATCGATGCACATGCGAAATGACCCGTCCTTCTTTTTAACAAAAAGGACTGGAGCGCCCCAAGGGGATGAACTAGGGCGTATGAAGCCTTTGTTAACCAACTCCTGAAGCTGAGTAGATAGTTCTTGCATCTCCGAGGGTGCTAGGCGGTAGGGCGATTTTGCAATAGGTGTAGCACCGGGTATGAGGTCAATTCGAAAATCAATGGAACGAGCGGGAGGAAGACCGGGTAGGTCTTCGGGAAAGACTTCGGGAAAGTCCCGAATAATTGGAATGTCTTTAACATTCTTTCCTTTGTCTTTTCCCCCCACAACATGGGCTAGGAAGGCAATGCACTCCTGACGTAAGCAATTCCGAGCTTTTGTGCAAGACAGGAGGTTGAGCCCTTTTGAGGGTCTCTCTCCATAGATTTTCAATGTGTCGCCGGAAGGAAGCGGAATACGGATGTATTTTTCGAAGCAAACAACTTCGGCACGAACCTTGGCAAGCCAATCCATGCCTACTATGACATCAAAACTACCCAACTGCATAGGTATGAGGTCGATTGGAAAGTTATGCTCATTAAGGTTAAATATGCAATCGCGAAGAACAGAATCAACGGAGACGGATTTTCCAGTTGCGACTTCAACAGTGAACGGTTTCGACAGTTTAGAGCGTGTATATTTTAGCAAGGGTTCAAAACTCACAGAAACAAAACTTTTATCCGCACCCGTATCAAATAACACAGAAGCATAATTTTCATTTATAAGAAACGTACCATTTACCACGTCATTGTCATTTTGGGCTTGATGCACATTAATGTTAAATGCGCGTCCTCGGGGCATCGGCACTTGGACTGGGTTGTTGCGAGGGCATTGGGGGCTAAGATGGTTCGGGTCCCCACATTTGTAGCAAGCACGAACATTTATATTAATCGGAGGTCTTTGGTTACCGGATTGAGCCTGAGTTGGGTTACCTTGCTGTTTAAGACCACTTCGGCATACTGAGGCAAAGTGTCCATAACGATTGCAGGTCGCGCATTGACGGCACGGGGAGTTGGATGGATGATGATATTGACAAGTGTTACATTTGGGAAAAGAACCGGTGTAGGGTTTCTTGGGTTCTTCATGATTTGGTGGGGTTACCATTGCATAATTACGGCTTTGAAACTTGCGTTTCTTGCCGTGGTTGGTATTTTTAGATGTGATTTTTGTATCTTTAGCTTCCTCGGGATTTTCAGAAATGGCTTGGTGAGCGGTTTTAGGGAAGCCCTTAAGAGACAAGGACCCGTCTTTTACTCGGTTATCGGATAACGTAGCTGCTAACCGGATGGCTCGTTCAAGGGAGAAAGGTTCGGCTACAGTAACTGAGTCACGGATGATAGAGGGAAGGCCTTTAATGTACTTGGCGATGGCTCGCTCGGTGGTATCAACCAAGTGAGGGACAAGGATGCTAAGCTGTTTGAAGCGGGTGGTATAAGCTAAGTTGTCACCACTAATTTGTTTAAGGTTCCAGAATTCTTCTTCAAGCTTTTGCATCTCATGAGGCGGGCAAAACTCTTCTAGCATGAGTTGCTTTACCTCCTCCCATGGCAGGGCTAAGGCAACCTCGTTTCCACGAGTGCTCCTTTCGCTTTTCCACCATTCGAGTGCCCTTGACTTGAAGACACCGGTGGCGCTGCGAGTTCGAAACTCTTGGGGACATTCACTGTTTACAAAAGTGAGTTCGATGCTATCGAACCATTCGAGCATTTTGGAGGCACCCTCATCACCCGTGAAGGGTTCGGGGCCACACGATTTGAATTGCTTATAGGTAAAGGATGAGGTTTTGGTGGCAAGGATTCGAGAATCCACCGAAGAGTTTGGGCTTGGGGTGGCATTGATTTTTTTGACAATATCGGGTATGACTCGGGCCATTTGCTTAGCCATGAAAGCCACCATTTTTTTGTTAGAGCTTTCCTTGGAGCTCCGTTTTGAGTTGTTGAAACGAGAATTGTTAGTCATCTACAAGGTAGGTAAAGAGAATGATGAGACTTGTTCAATGTTCTTAAAGACTTTTATTTTATTTTATTTATTTTATTATTTTCTTTACACAAGTAGAGTATGAAAGCATATCACATGAGAGTAAGTTTGAAGTGTATAACCACACAAAAGTTTGTAATTTTTTTTTTTTTTGTTGGTGCTTGGATTATTGTTTTTGGGTGCGAGATTAACTTGCTTGGCGAATCCAAACTCGAAGGGAAGTAAAGATTGAAACATAAAATACATGAAATAGATTTGGTTGAGTTTGAATGTTCCAAAATGGAACTAAGACTATCCAAAGTATTCAAGCGTCTCTTGAGTTTGGGAATCATGCTTTGGTTTAATAGGTTGGAAATCACTCATATCTTAACGGTGTAATTTCATAAAAACAATAATAGCAAATTGAAAGTCGTCACCAAAGTTTTGAATTAAGTATGAGTGTCTTTGTGGCGTTGTTTAACTTCACCTTAGGAAAGGTATATATTTTGTTTCTGACCAAGAGATGAAATGGGAAAAAGATTTAGGTAGAATTGAGTATTTTTGAGAATAAACATGAGACAAGTCAAATAAGGCATAAGTATAACTAATGGGAGTCCTTAGTTATAGTCTAGGTCAAACATGGAAGTTTTCCTAATTCCCTATAACTATGGCTCTGATACCAATCTGTCACACCCCAACCGATGGCGGAAACATCGAGGCGCGAGACGTGATAGATTGTTCAAAGACATCATAGCACCAATGTTGCGATATATTAATATTAAATTACTTCTTGTCATATAATCAAACTAGCCATACATGGTTCAAAGTAGAAATACAACATTTTGGAAGTTTCAAGTCTAAAATAAAACAAAACACAAAGATAGATTAAGCGTGTTTCTAAGTCCACCCTAAATAGATTTCTTGTTAGCTTCTCTAACATTTCCTGCAACATGTATAAAATATCCGTCAACACAAAATTATGTTGGTGAGCATACCGGTTTGATTACATAGCATAGTTATAAATAAATCTCAAATCCACATGTTTAAAGTATACCAAATTGTGTTTCATACTAGCATGCAAAGACTATAAATCAATCCAAAGTGTCCACTAGCGTATCCTTAACACCAAAGTGACTAAGGCCGTGTGCGTACCCTTATCACCGAAGCAAATAAGGTCGTAAAGAATAACTTAACAAAGACCCAACAAACGGGGCGGATGTGCTAGTCCTATAGCGCTATACTTGTTAAGGGAGGCTTGCAAAGTTAATGATAGATAGCTTGCATATGAATGTTTGCATGTATTCACAAATAGTATAACAAGTAAGCATGTTTAAAGGATTGAGTTTTAGCGTGAGTTTGATTGAATGTGTGATTTAGTGTGTTTAGTAATGGATACATGTTGCAACCCAAATAGTGTTTAAAAGGTGAAAAAGGGTATAGTATGACTCACGTTTTTGTGAAGTAATATCCACAAAGTGAGAAAATAAGCTTGAGAGAAGGAATCACCAAGGTCACCCTATATTGGTGAATAAGGTGAGTATAAGTATAAGAATTTGTAATTGGTAGTGAATGAAAATATGCATATGAAAATACATAAAAGTATATACTACTTAGACACTTATTTGGACACTATTACTTGTGTGTGTTTTTCATGAGTGTTAAACACTCATTAGAAGCCCAAAATAAGGAATCATAAGTTTAGTATATCGTACACCTTAACACATAATATTTAACCATGGATTGGGTTAATATTATGGTTCGGAGATAGTATTATATGTATATATATATATTATCAAGTATAGTCATGTATTGTCAAGCATGGAGGTATTATAACCTCAAGTGTTTCATCAATGCACAAAACCATCAACATAATTGATGATTCGGATGGTCATGAGTACAAGAAAGGAAATAAATAAAATGACTTCTTTGTTTACTAAGTAATTAAGTGAGGAATGGCGGAAATTTTAGTTGTAGAACCAAGGTCCTCAACATCACCATTTTTATACCATAACACAAGTCCTCCAACATAGTTATTTGGGAACATGGTTCGGTTCCACTCACTTCTTATTTATATATTACTTAGTGGTTTTAAGAAAGATATAAAAGAAGGCATATGAGCCATAAGTTTTTGGAATAAAACCTTAACACAAGTTATACAACATAATATTTGTTGGTAACATGGTTTGGTATGAATATATTCCGAGAAGCAAACAAAACAACAAAAAAAAAGAATTAGTTTTATAAAGTTTTTAAGAGAAATAATCCTAACTTGAACCTCGAAATGGTGAGTTACCAAACTTTATTTACCTTGGCAAATATATGGTAAGTCCAAGAGGATGTTTCAAGTATTTAGGAAGAATAAATAATGAAAGAAGGAATTAAGAAAATCAATAAAGAAATTCCGAAAAAAGAAAAAAAGAAAGAAGAAGAAAGAAGAAAAAAAAATAAAAATTTAAAACTCACAAGTTGTTCTTGGAGATTTCTTGCAAAGAAAAGATGGAATTGTTAGATGGGTTGAGAAAATTTGAGAGAGTGTTTGAGGGAGAGAGTTTAGAGAGATGTGAGTGATTTAGGAGTGATTTGAGTTGGTATTTATAGGAGAGAATTAGGGTTTGGCATTAAAGAGGGTGGTTGGCCAAAGTTTCAAATGTGGCCCCTCAACTTATTTATTAGTTGTTTTGTACCATAAACTTAGATGTAAGTATGTTTTTGGGTAATTTTAACATAAGAACCATAGATACTTATAAAATCATATCTCGAAAGATATAAGTTTTGATATGTTGGTCGGTTTTGCGTTTAAATGTATATTGGAAGAGAGAAAAAAAAAGTATTCCGACCATGATCAAGTACGTTGCAATGGATAAATAAAGAGCATGATTTTATAAATATATATATATATATATATATATATATATTTATATGGGACGTTACATTGAACTAGGCTATGTCTATGTAACCGGATCAATATTGAAAACGACATTAACAAAACAACTTTATGCCAAACCCCGACACCGGATGTGATTACACTCTCTCCAAATCGTAACAACTCTTTTATTAAACTTTACTTTTTTTATGCAATTAGTTTATAAAACAATCAACCAATCTGATAGGTTCAATTGGATCGTGAAAATCGCTCAATGATCAGAATAACACAACCACAAACACAGTTTAATCATTAACACAATTCATACTAATAATTCTCTTTGTATATTGATGATCAAAGCAATTCGTAGTACAAGTGCAGGAGAAACAAAATCACACACAGTTAATTCTCTCTCTAACGTGTAAAAGTGATCTAGCCTCTCTCCTCACACACACACACTACATGCTTATAACAACAAAATACAAGTTTAAGGAATATAACAAAATAGACCCTAAACTATTTACAAACATATAAACAAAATTCAAAGTAAATCTTAACTAGGAAATAACCCTAACAGTACTCCCCCTAAGATTTATCTTTGGATCTTCAGCAAAATCTTCAATCTTTTTCTTCTTTGTTCAGCATCAATCTCTTTCTACCAATCTTCTGGTTCATCTTTGACATTCAGCAACTCTTTTCCTTTATACTCTTCTTGTTCCTTCAGAGCTTCTTCGATACAGGACTTGAACTTTTCAGCAATTTTGGCTTGTCGAGGCTTGGACTCATTCGTCAGAATTGGACAGGCATTCATACGTTTAAGTGAATCCAGATTTAAACCTGCAAAGTCAATATTAGCATAAAATTCAAATGGCATCTCCTGTCCTTTAACTTGCACCTCCAAAGTTCCTCTTCTGGATATTCTCATATACTCTATCTCTGGTAAATCAACCCTCACGAGATTAGAGTTCAGCATTGCCTTTCTCACACGTATCTTTTCTGTTGCAGCAGCTATTACTTCAATCATCACCACAAACAACTTCCTATCTGCTTCAGCAAGTGCATCTTTACACTTCTCCATTTTGTAGCTCCTCAAAAAGTCTATGTATGACGGATGTAAAAGCTTCAACTCAAAAGTACTAAACAGTGTAATCATATCTTTGTCCCAATCGTCCAAATTCCGAACAAGCTTCAACTCAAAGGTTTCTTGATTATAGAAAACTCTAAGTATCGGCTTTGTCCAAATTGATAGTTCGAGAGGGAGCGAGCTTGGATCTAGATCTGAGATTGTTTGATGATGTTGTTTGCGATCAGTGATGCGGAATCTCACTAATCACGTATTGATGCTTGAATGTTCATGAAGATCAATGCAAAGTATTATGAAGATTGATGATAATATGAATAGGAGAATTGTATTAGATCAATAGAGAGGTTACAAGGGATATTCAATGAAATGTATGCAACTCTTTAACAAAAGACCTAGGTGATGGTATTTATAGTCTATACCATTCACCTTACAATGTAACCTAACCACGTGCAGTTAAGCACAAACGCGCATTTAAGCACGAAACGATTACACAAATATTCTAAGACAAATACAAATTATGAACGTCTTGACCCGTGCTTGCTCGTGATGATGCTCGATATCTTCACTCGCTTATATTTGGAAAGTGACATCTTCAAATAACCCCAACAGTACTCCCCCTAAGATGACACTTTACAAATCTGACATATCAGCTTAAATCTTCATGTGGCGAGTATAGAGAGCAACTTAAAGTTTTGGTATGCATTATCTTCAAGAGGACCCAACAGTACTCCCCCTAAGATGATGCTATCAACACTCTGTCTTTCAACAAGCAATCTGCATCCTTCTCTCCCTTTTTGAGTAACATCAGAGGCTATGGAAAGAAATAGGCAGAGAGTAGATTCCGGTGAATCTATATATCAGCAACGGGATCTTCTTCAACGGTTGAAGTAGAATGAGAAGACTTCTTTGACTTAGAATACTCCCCCTCAACTTTTTCTTTCGAGGTTAACGGGATCTGTGTATGAGATATTAAGAGGAGGATTCTTAACACTCAGCAATCTGACTTGGAGATCTTTGGACTGGAATCAGGCTTGAACAGGAACATCTTCAAGTCGCGTGGAAGCTTGTTCTGCAATGGAAATTGTTCCTGCAACTCAAAGAAAAACATTAAAACTCAGGCAATAATGTGCATTTATCATCAATGTAAAGATTAAGTTCTCAATCGGATGAGATATTGCTTGATGAACAACTTCTACATCAATAACATATGTTAAACTTGCAAAACAGAAGAAAAATAAAAAAGAAAATCTTTTTGTTCTTTTTGAATTTTTTCAATGTTTTTGATATATTTTTTGAATTTTCTCTTTACATTCTGAATCTTTAACCTGCAATGAGATCATACTTAGCAATTTATCCAACACATGTTTTGCAGTTTTTGAGAATAGACATTTGAATTGTGAAGTAATTGAGTGATGAATTGTTGAACAAATCAATTAGCTCGAAGTGACACACTTACTTTTTCTATTCTTGATGATCAATTAGGTTGATTAGGAATAAGTTTTGAGTGACCCATACTTTGCACATTAGAAAGTTATACACCTCATCTAAATATCCTGAAAACAACTCAACACGTCAGGTCACTTACAATCATAAACAGTGTGGAATTTGGGTTCTATTTGGGTTTGGTCCACTTTGGGACTTCTTTTGAATTCCTTTTTGGAATTTTTCTTTTTCCTATTGTTCCCCTTGGGAATCTTCTGAATTCCTTTTTGGAATTTTGTTTGGTGATGGTCCACATTTGGGACTCTTTTTGTTCAATTTTGGAATCTTTTGCTGCATCTTGAAGCTCAAAAGAGACTTCGTGTGAGACTTCAGGTCTGTGGGTACCACAACAAAGAAGCTCACGATGCGGTTCATCACACTGAATAGATTGCATCGTTACCCGATGTAATTTAGACGCTTCACGAGATATCTATTTGATTTGTATAGACGTTTCACATGAACTAAGATGTTTCAACCACAAAAACTCATTAGAATTTAGTTAAATCATCAAATAATATACTTGTTCAGTCTAATTGTCTGAGCCGTCTCGCACATCAATTTTCACGCTTCAGTCTTTATTGTTTAAAATGATGTGTCGAATAACTCTAGTGTATCTATCATTTCTCATGTACATGCAAGTGGATTCAATATATTTTTGGATTTTTCTGATTTTATCATTTTTTTTAATTTTTTTTTAATAATGATTTCTCCCCCTAAACTTAAAATTTTTTTTTTTCGAAAATTTAAAGTTTAATGAAAAGAAAATGGCAGATATGTTATCAACGTATGAAGAGTGCATGCAATATACTTAATCTAAACAGATGAAATGAAACATCGGTTGTTTCTTGCACTGCCATCATTGTTTGATTTTTGAAAATGTTTTTAAAAAATTCCTGCAATGGTTCCTTTTTGTTTCCAACTCCATTTGGCGTCAGTTGCATCGAAAACATCATGAACAAGATTCGGTATCTTGTCATGATAAGGGATCAGCCACGGTCTTCTTTTCTTTGTTTGACCGGCCTCCATAACTGTCCCTAACACACTAACAAATCAGTTAGAGGTAATGACCCAAACCATTTCGGTTTTGGATCGTCCAAATTTATCAACATAAGAGATATTCTCATAAGTGCAAGGAATACCTTCAGGTGGTGGTTCAGATGATACAATGTAATTTGTACCTTCATCTTCTTTCATGGATTGTTTGTCAAAAGAGTAATTATAGTCATTTTCAAACAAATTGTGAATTTCATTTAAAAACAGGTTTTGTTGACTATATTTCTTATTCAAAGATTGATTCACTATTGGAATCATTTTATCATTTAAATCATGATTTCTCTTTTTGTTTTTGACAAACTTTGGTTTCCATGAATCATTGACATGTTGATTTTCATCAAACGAATGTCTATGATTAGATCTTTTAAAGTTAGAAAAATACCTGGAAGGGTATGCACGTGATGAACTTCTTTGGACTGACCTTCTCGGCTTGTAGTAGCACTCGGATGTGTTGTGTTTGACCATGTCACAAATAGAGCAATACTTGTTGTAGTAACATTCCATTGTGTCGTGGTTGTACATCTGACAGTTGGTGCAGTACTTGCTGTAGTAGCATTCTGTTGTCTTGTGATTGTACATTTCACATATCTCGCAGTACTTCTGATGAGCCTTGAAGGGAGACTTCTTTCCTTTCTTCTGAGAAGTCTTTGCTGTTGAAGATTGTTGTTTCTGAGAAGCTTTGACCTCTGAATCTTGTTGAATCTTTCTTGAAGGAGCTGGAGTCTTGAACTTGTCACCTTTTGACCCAAAAGGAAAGACACCTTTACTGTAAATACAATCTGAGATATGATGAGTTTCAGAGTCACAGATTAAACAGTATACGTCACTGTTTGAATCACTCGGGGATTCGAAATCTTGAGACTTTGAAGTAGAAGGAGTCTGTGGTGTAGAAGCAGATGAAGTGCCCTTTGTCTTGTTCTTCTTGGCTTTGCTCTTCTTTCTTCTAACCTTCTTCTTCTTCTTCGATTGAAACTCTTCTGTCTTTTCTTCTTCTTCTTGAGAAGATAGTGATCCAACAATTCCGGTTGGCACTAATCCCTCATCTTTCTTTTCAACAGACTTTCCTTTTTCGACTTCTTCTTTGATAAACACAAGATCAGATTGTGATCTGTTGAGTTTATCAGTGAGCTCCATGAGCTGAACATTCAGATTATGCTTTTCGGTAAGCATTGAATCAACATTCTGTGTAAGAGATTTAAGTCTATTTTCACACAATTGGTGATCTTTTTGTAGACTTGCATGCTTCTCTTGTTCTTCTTGCAGTTTGTTTTTCAGAGTGTTGTTCTCTGAATTGAAGATCTCAGACAACTTCTTCAACTTTAGAATCTCTTCTTGCAAATCTTTGATCACACTGGATGAGTGTTCATTTGATTTTGCAGCTTCATTCTTGACATTCATTGCTTCTCTTTCACTTTTCTTGAGTGACTCTTCGAGAGATGTGATTCTGTGCTCTGATGTCTTGTGTTGTTCTTGGAGATTCTTGTGCCTTTTCTCTTCATCCTGGAATTTATCCCAAATCCTGTAAGAATATGTTCTGTAGTGTTCGCATTGTTGAAAACATTCTTTGGTGCACATCTTTTCTCTTACATTGACAGGCATTTCAACAAATGAACTCTGAACATCTTTCTCGGATTCCTTTTCAGACATCAATTTCTCCATTTCTGATTTCAATTGAGCAATTGTCTCATCTTGCTTTGCAATGGTTTCTGACAAGTTGCTAATTTCTTTATCTTTCTTTTCAATCTCTTGAATGGAAACAACATCATTGTTTTCACTCCAATCATATTCTTCTTCTTCTTCCTGATTGTCATGATCAGAATTTGCTTCACTCACAAGAGCAAGTTTTGTGTATTCATTAAAGTCTCTTCTCTTTTGATCACAAGCTTTGGCAACTTGAAGGTAAGTTGTTTCAAACATGTGATTGAATTCTGTAATAAATTCATTGATATCTTCTCTTTTATTTTCTTCTCGGATCACGGTAAACATGCCCGTTGACAATTTTCTTGAATTTTCAAAGTCATTTTCATGATTTTTCTGGGAAGTCATGGTGGCTAAAAATGACTAATTCAAAGTCATTTTCATGATTTTTTTTTTTTTATATATTTTTTTTTTATAGACGGGTCACTGTTGGGACGTCTGAACAGTGCTTCACCCGGCTGAACAGTGCTTCACCCAGCTGATTAGTGCTTCACCCGGCTGAACAGTGCTTCACCCGGCTGAACAGTGTTTTTCTTCTTCTTCACCCGGCTGAACAGTGATTTCTTCTACTTCACCCGGCTGAACAGTGTTTTTCTTCTTCTTCACCCGGCTGAACAGTGATTTCTTCTACTTCACCCGGCTGAACAGTGTTCACACGGCTGAACAGTGTTTTTCACTTCTTCACACGGCTGAATAGTATCTTCACCCGGCTAAACAGTGTCAAACTTCACCCGACTAACACTTGACACGGCTGAATAGTGTATCACCCGGCTAAAAACTTCTTCAAATCTTCATATCAGATTGACTTTTCAAAGTCAAAATTGTGATGAACACAAGATCAATTCTTCAATTTTTGTTGTTTTTGTTCAATTCAATGCTTGTATTAGCTGAGGAATGATGTTTCTAACACTCCTTCAAAGTATTATACCTTGAATCAAGCTAAATTTCATTCAGATCCAGATTTTAGATGAAGAACACAACAAGTGAGTTTTGAGACAATTTGACAAAATATGGATCGAAATCAACAAATCAGTGATGTTTGATCATGAACGAAGCTTAGGATAGTGATTTCTAACATATCTCAATCAACAATTTCTCAATATCAACAACAAATTCCGGATTTCAATTTTGAGCAGTGAATATGACGAACATGAACAATTTCTTCAAAAACACAGTCAAATCTTCACCAATTGATCTCAAACTTTGCAGTTCTTTACACAAACATGAATCAAAGCTAATGGTAGCTAAAATTCCATCAATAACAACAACAATCAAAGATCACCCAACTGCTCTGATACCAATTGATAGTTCGAGAGGGAGCGAGCTTGGATCTAGATCTGAGATTGTTTGATGATGTTGTTTGCGATCAGTGATGCGGAATCTCACTAATCACGTATTGATGCTTGAATGTTCATGAAGATCAATGCAAAGTATTATGAATATTGATGATAATATGAATAGGAGAATTGTATTAGATCAATAGAGAGGTTACAAGGGATATTCAATGAAATGTATGCAACTCTTTAACAAAAGACCTAGGTGATGGTATTTATAGTCTATACCATTCACCTTACAATGTAACCTAACCACGTGCAGTTAAGCACAAACGCGCATTTAAGCACGAAACGATTACACAAATATTCTAAGACAAATACAAATTATGAACGTCTTCACCCGTGCTTGCTCGTGATGATGCTCGATATCTTCACTCGCTTATATTTGGAAAGTGACATCTTCAAATAACCCCAACACAATCAACTTTTACAATTTTTATTTTGATTAATGAAACTTAGTAGCTAACCACAAACACTCCTCGTGGATACGATACTCGTACTTGTCCTATCTAGTTAAAAATAGAAAAGGTAAGGAAAATCTTTATTTTTGGCCGGGGCTTCGACACCGGTCACCAATATAGTTTTCAAGTTTAGCAATATTGTTCCAAGTGCTAGAATAATGTCTCTTAGCAATATTGCCCTCTTTGGTTTTAAATCTCCACCACCACTTTGTTAAAAGAGCTATGTTGGCGTCAAATAAATGAGTTAGACCCAAACCATCGTCAGCCATAGGAGTGGTAACGATCTGCCATGAAACTCAGTTGATGCCTTTATTATTAGCATCACCACCCCCAAAGAAATCTACGTCTATTGGCTTCGAGAATATCACTAATTTTTTTCGGGCTTTGTAAAGGGAAAAGTAGTAAGTAGGAAGCACATCACGAACGGATTTGAGAAGGGTATGTTTCGATAAGGTTTTGACCTTCGCAAAAGATAAACGAGAATCAAACGCCTCAACAACCCGAGCCCAATTACTAATACGATTCAAATTTTCCCCTACTGGTAATCCCAAATAACTGAAAGGGAGAGATCCATGTTTACAGTTGATGATGTTCACAGTGGAATATATATCTGATTGGAACGGATTTATGGTGTAATGCACAACTTTTGAGTAGTTTATCTTCAATCTGGAGATTAGAAAAAAAAAACATTTTACGCTTGGTGTTAAGATCGTTTAAGACGGATAGGTTACCAATAATGAAAGCTCATCCACGTAAAACAAATGTGAAATAGAGATGTCATTTCTTGAAAAAGATATACCATTAAAACAGCCCAAACATTAAGCTTTAGCAATCATTCTAGATAAAACTTCCATGCCCAATGTGATAAGTAATGTCAACAATTTAAGCCAAAGAGATAAAGTCAACAAGTAAAGTCAAAGTGGTTATCCCCTACTTGTGGCCTAGTGGCAAGATGACTTGGGTTCTCCATAGGAGACTCAAGTTCAATTCCCACTAGTGTCACTTTTGATGGATAATGGCAATGAAGCACGTCACGGGCTACCACCCGGCTTCATGTCTAAGCGTAAGGGTTTTACGTGGCATGTTTAAAGGTTCATGCCCGGTTTTTCCCTAGAACAGTTAGTTGACGAGTTTTGACTTCCGATCAACTTGGCCAGTAAGGAGGGTTGTGGTGAACTTCCGCTGCGTACACAAAAATGGGGGAGCCACAATGCCTACGAAAAACACATATTGGTGTTAGAGGCGGGGTTTCGATCTCGGTCATTGCACCTCTGAGTTCTTCGGTTATAGGCCTTTGCACCAACTGTTGTTCTAAAAAAATCAAAGTGGTTGCATTTGTCTAGTAATAAGTGTAGGGCTACTTTGTGTATTTTCTATATCTTGTAGGTAGTTTAGAACAATGTAATAAGTCTATATTCTTCGGGGATGATTGTTGGCATTATTTTCTAACCTAATTCACAAGTTGGTAGAAGTTTGGGGACCTAAGTTGACAAGTCGGTCAAATAAGATTTAGTTTCCTAGTTGTTATCAATATCTTTAATATACTAGCACCATAATATCAGATTGGGGAGGAAGATTAGAATTAGAAATTGATAGAAAAGCAAGGATATGGGTTTGCGGGAGTATGCAACAAAAACTATCTATTCTAGTTCTATTATCAGCAATGGGTTGAATATAAGAGAAATTCTAGAGAATGTTTGCTATCCTAAACTATTTTTGTCTTTTCTGAATTGTTATGATACAAAATTAACTAGAATTGGGTATATCAAAAAAATTAACTAGATTGAATGCGCCCCTCTACCATATCTATACAAATAGAATAGCCTATTTATACAGAATGGTAAAGAGGCCGTCTATGATCATCGATCATAGAAATGAAATAAACAGACCTGTAGAGAAAATTGATCCAAAAGATTTATTCATTACTACTACATAAAGCACTATATTACATAAACAACCACATATGCCTTTACTAGAGCTTTAAGAGCATTAGGCTAAATTCAGAATTTTCGAAACGTAACTTTAAAAGATTTCGATATGTCCTTTTCCTATTCCTTCTATATCGTAGGGTTAAAACCAAAAAAGATTTGTTATTTTCTCGATGTTTTCTCATGTTTCGATAAAACCCTCTCGTAAAAGTATTTTAACAATACTTTGGCTAATGTTAGTAGCAGCTAAGCTAATTCAATAGCATGGGCTGCAATAAGGGCAATGATAAATTATTTATGGACGCTAAACTCAGAAATGTTAACTAAGAAAGAAAGATTCAATCATGCTCACGCTAAACTCAGAAATGTTATTGAACGAGCATATGGTGTTTTGAAGGCAAGATTCCCAATCCTAAAGCAAATGGCTCCCTTTTCTTTTCCAATACAAAGAGACATAGTGATTGCTTGTTTCGCCGTTCATAATTTTATAAGGAAATGCAATATTCATGACCAATTATTTATGGACTATGGCGAGGATGAGAACATTATGTTTTCTAATATACAAGGTGGACAAAGTGATGGCCAGCTCGTGCATGACATAGAATGGGGTTCACATGGCATTGAGTATATGAATACTTTGCGTGATGAGATAGCTACGCAACTAATTTCAAATGAATGAAATTAAAATTGTACGCAAAGTATTAATTTCTATTTGGGTATTAGTATGTTTTCAAGCATTTTTATGAAATAATATGTAATGGATTTTTTTATGATGTTTAATATTTCCTTTTTTCTAATTATTCATTAATCAAGGTTCTAACCAAACAGATACATTTCATTCAGTACAAAATATGTTAGAGGGGTAAAATAGTCATTATATACAGTCATTTAGATGTCCAACCAAACAGATCATCTTAACCATTCAGCACTTACCATTCAGACCTCTTAACCAATCAGACCTCTTAACCATTCAGCACTTAATCATTCAGCACTTGCCAAACAGCCCCTTAGAGATAAATCAAATGGGTTGTATTTGATTTATAATAGCTCAAGTATTAGATATTTAGATAAACATGTAGGTCTTATTTATTGTCTAATTAGGAGTTTGAGTTAGAATATAAGTAGATCAAGTCGTGGTCTATATAACATAATCAAGTTTGTGATTATGGTTATGAGAGTCGTCTAGCGAGATTGGTTAGACTTATATATACCTGAGTTTATGGGTTATATTTCATGAGAGATTGTATTAAATTTTTAAATTATTTTTCTTAATACAAACTGAATTAATGAACTTACATGAATATCATTGTGTTATTTATTCATTCAAGTTGATCCAAAATCATAACACCCAAGATAAACGATACTTGTATCTACATTTATGAGAGGGAGAGAGTAATTTACATAATATTAATAAGAGAGTGTGGGTGGTTTCTTCCTTTTTGTTTTTATCCTAGCTGTTAGTTTTTTTTTTTGAACGACGACTTTTAATTTATGTAACCACACGATCGCATCCCCCGCAATGGGGAACCCACGGGAAAACCAATGGAGTTTTTCCTGGAAATTCTCACAGGCAGAGAGGTTAGAACCCTAGACCACCACTGTAAAACCAGGTGTCTTCAACCAGCTAGGCTGGAATCATTAGTTGCCTTTTGTTTTGGTTTTAACACATAGCCTTAGGAGCAGAGCAGTTGGCAAGTGTGTATTTGGAATTTTGTGAGGTGCCATGTTTGATTCTTTGTCGGTTTAAGGTATTCCTTTTTTCTTTTCTTTCTAACCTATTTTTTTTATCATTTCTCTCTCAACTTTGGTGGTTTCTAATTTTACTCCTTAAAACTTTTTAAATGTTCGTATCTCCAAACATTCTTTTGTGTTTCTTTTACGTGTCGATATGAATTCTATGCAGATAGGGTTGAAGCTATTAAGGGACGGGGGAGGGTCACGGCCCCCCCACTTATTTCCGTCCGAAGTGTTAGTTTGTTGGTTAGTTTGTTGGTCGGTAGTTGATTTTATATATATATATATAGGGTTTGGCCCTCTCGAATCAAAGTGTTTTAAAATTTGGCCCCTTGAAACAAAATGTTTTAAGATTTAGTCCCCCTTGGATCCAAATCCTGGCTTCGCCAACGTTTCGTTTAGCCGTAATCCAAATTTGTAATTTTTTCTTATGCTTAAGATTTTCGCACCAAGACGGGTAACAAATGTAAAGATTCCATTTATGACACAAAAATCATTTGAAATTTTAAAAAAAAAATGGTAATCGATCGCTGCCCGGCCACGTGTAGAAAATAAAAGACAAACAAATGAACAATAATTGATGGAATTGATTCCCACTTTCGATGGTTTAATTCTTTTTGAAACGTTGAGTGAAAAACAAATTAAAATGAAAAAAATGATCTCTCTGCTTTGTTTTATTGTTGTTGTAATAATTACTACTGCTCCTCCTCCATCAAGTAGTAGTAGTAGTAATGGTGATTTGCAAAATAGTTCAAGAGTTAAATTAGTAGATGATTATATATTGCGTGTGGCAAATGATGTAGGTTTTGGAGATTGGATGAAGAATATAAGAAGAGAGATTCATGAATATCCGGAAGTGGGTTTTGAAGAAACGAGAACAAGTTCAGTTATCCGGAGAGAACTTGAGAAGATGAGTATTGCCTACCGATGGCCTGTTGCCAGCACCGGAGTTGTCGCCACCATTGGCTCCGCTTTACCGCCTTTTGTTGCACTTAGAGCAGACATGGATGCTTTACCCATTCAGGTACCTACGTACCTTCTCTTCCCCCTTTTTTTTCTATTATCAATCTACCTAATTAATATATTAATAATGAGCTAGGAACTGGTTGAGTGGGAGCACAAAAGCAAAATTGATGGGAAGATGCATGCGTGTGGACACGATGCTCATGTTGCAATGCTTCTTGGTGCTGCTAAAATACTCAAACAACTAGAGAACCAATTACAGGCCAGTATTTAACAAATTCATCATCAATCATATATATATGTATATAGTTAATTAATAATTTAAATATTTATATATAGGGTACGGTGGTTTTGATATTTCAACCAGCAGAAGAACGAGGTGAAGGAGCAAAAGAGATGATTAAAGAAGGTGTTGTTGAGAATGTGGAGGCCATATTTGGTCTGCATCTAGTAGTGAGCTCTGATTCTGGTGTTGTTGTAACGCGGCCAGGTGAATTTCTGGCTGGATGTGGTTGTTTCAAGGCGCTCATTCATGCCAAAACAGCTTCATCTAATCCCATTTTGGCTGTTTCTGCTTCTATAATTAGCTTACAACATATTGTTTCAAGAGAAGCTGATCCCTTGGATACTCCTGTAAGTATATATATATATATATATATGTCCCAGGCCAGCCACCCGCTACCTACCTTATTTCAGTTCATTAATTATGTGTATATATATATAGGTAGTTTCAGTAGCAATGGTGGACGGTGGAAGTCATGATGATACGCTTAATGTGATTCCTGAATCAGTTTCCATTGCTGGTACTTTTAGAGCTTTTAGCAAAAAGACCTTCTATGCACTTGGACAAAGAATACAAGAGGTTATAAAGGCGCAAGCGGGCGTATATGGATGTTGGTGTGTGGTTGACTTAGAAGGAAATGAGTATCCAAGTGTGCCCCCAACTGTGAACGACAAGAGGATATACGAGCATGTGATACAAGTGTCGAATGCGATTGTGGGCAAAGATAATACACAAACAACCCAACCGTTCATGGGAAGTGAAGATTTTGCCTTCTACTTGGAAAAGATCCCGGGAGCATTAGCGTTTCTAGGCATGAGAAATGCAAAGGCCGGATTGGTACACTCACCACATAGTCCTTACTACTCAGTTGATGAACAAGTGCTTCCTACAGGATCTGCACTTCATGCTACTTTTGCCTACACTTACCTCTTTAATCATTTCAACCAATCATTACTCACTATATAATAATATTTTACATATATATATATGCATCATCACACACTCCACACACACATACATCTATTCATTATATTTCTTTTAACGGCATTTAAAACTATCTCAATACCCGAGTGAGCCCTTTTAAGACGGGATGTCAACCATTTATACTAATTTTGACGCTACAAGCATGACTCACTCAGAAATATCATCAAGGAGAAAATGAAAGACCTCTCTTGAGGCAAGATTTAAACGTAAGACCTCTAGAATATCAAGCTTTTACCCATCAGTTTCATACCATTGGACCGGAAGGTCAATTGTCATGTTCGTATTAAATGTGTATTTGAAAACACAGATATATGATGCATATTGCTATTATTAATTAAATTAAAACTGATCGATGTTAATATTATTAAACATGATGATATTAGACTTCATTAAGGACAGTTTGGTAATTCTTATGGGTGGCTTGGAGAATGAATTAACTAATAACAATTCGTTTGTTATTAGGAATCTATCTAGCATTAATTAATTAGTTTAATTAAGTGTTTGGTTTGAGTTTAAGTCTAGTTAAATTAAGTGATATTATTATTTTTATTGTTTTATAGTTCTAATAGGATTAGAATGTTATGGTTATATAACATTAACCATAAAGTAGCATCTGATTAATGATTCACAAAAAGGTTGCAAGTCAAAGTCGTAGATTTAATTCATCCTCAAGAAAAACTTCCAGGTTGTTAAGTTTCTTAATTAATAAAAAAAATGTGTCATTTTATATTTGATTGTAAACAATTATTTAAACCTCCTTGGTCGCAAATCCGAGAGGTATATATTGTGAGAGCAACTTTAGTTGATCAATTAATATGGTACATCGATCAAATCATGATAACATCGATCGAATAAGATAAATAAATTTTGTTAGGATGTGGGTGGGCCAGTGAATAAAGTAGAAAAGGTCCACATATATAAAAAAAAAAAATATATATATATATATATATATATGCTTGTATTAAAGAAAGTTTGTGTGATATATTTTTAAATTTTTTAGCTTATGTGTTATTATTTAAGAGTTTATCTTACAATAATGATTTTTTATTTAAAATAGAGTAAATTGCCAAAATAGTCCTTGGGTTTGTATCGTTTCGACTAGTTTGGTCCTTATGTTTTTTTTTTTTTGCCATTTTGGTGTTTGGTTTTGTAAAAAATTGTCTTTTTGATCCTTCCGTCCAACGTCCGTGAGAAATTTCGGTTACCTCCGAGAGTAGTTTAGTCTTTTCACTACTCCAAGGACCAAAATGGCAATAC
Organism: Tagetes erecta; assembly: GCA_030867185.1. Taxonomy (NCBI): domain Eukaryota; kingdom Viridiplantae; phylum Streptophyta; class Magnoliopsida; order Asterales; family Asteraceae; genus Tagetes; species Tagetes erecta. The sequence goes on along the minus strand of CM061492.1, from coordinate 44,395,846 downwards.
TATTTTATGTTATTATTATTATTATTATTATTTTTATTATTATTATTATTATTATTATTATTATTATTATTTAAAAGAAACCCACCCCACCCCTTAACCCCCTCATCTTCATCAATCATCTATTCATCTCCACTGTTGTTCTACAAGTCTACAACCACCAACTATCTCCACTTCTCCGGTGTCCAATGTTTTTAAACCGGCCGGTCCGACCGGTCCAACCGCGGTCGGACCGCGTTTTTGGGGAATCACGGTTCGATAGGTCGCGGTCTGATAGGTGTTTGTGAACCGCTGCGAACCGCTCGAACCGTTCCGGTCGGACCGGAACCGGACCGTAATTGAACCGGGGTTGAACCGGTTTTTATTAAAAAAATAATTTTTTTGTTTGATTTTATTGGATTTTATGTTTAAATCTATTTATTTTTTTGTTTTCTTGTAATGAAAGGTTAAAATATTAATGTTTTAAGTGATAAATATGATGAGCTCGTTTTATTTTGGAATTAAAATTTGTTTAAATTATAATTTTTTGGTGATTGTTGGCGTTAAACTTGTTTGAATTTTTAGTTTTTGGTAAAACTTAATATTATTGAACTTAAGTTGTGTTTAAATTTGAATTTTTATGACATTAATTTGATAAGTATATATTTTACCCTACTCCGGTCTAACCCCGGTTCGACCCCGGTCGGACCGGTCCGACTAGTAAAATCATAATACCGGTTCAGTGTCCGGTCCAGTTTTCAAAACATTGCCGGTGTCTCCCCAAATTCTCGGGCACCATCACCACTGTGACAAGATGTTGCCATAGTAACCGATCTGCACAAGGGAGGATGATTTTCTGCCCACCACTATCGCGTCTTTTTTAACGCCAACATCGTCCATCTCCAACGACCACCATCTCCATCGCTAACCCTAACAATAACCACTATCTTTCAGATCAATAAAATCGAGTACAACAAAGGCGTCAAGCTCAATCAGTGCGATTAAATGGTCTGTGAGGACTCGGTGGAATTGAGGATGGTGTGCTATTGAGGTTATGATTGTGGTAGTTGTAGACTGTGAGAGCAGTGTAGAATTAAGTGTGGATCTGTGAGTGGTGATGGAGTTTTGTTGAGGTAGGGAGGGAGGATGAATAATAAGGGTGGAAATGACGAAGGTTGTTCTCTGGGAAAGGTGGTTCTCCAGCGAAGGTAACCACTCTGATGACGGTGGATGTCTGGTGAAGGTGGTTCTCCAGCAATGGTGTGACGATGTGGTATATGTTTGATGATATGGTGGTTTGGTGTGGTGGTGTTGTGTGGTAGTGTGGTGGTGTAAAAGAAAAAGAAAGCACAGAAGAAAGAAGAAGAAATGAAGTGGTGATGGTTGAATTTCACACACATATATATATATATATATATATATATATTTTAATAAACGAGGGTATTTTGGTCTTTTAACATAAATTTAACGAAAATCGTTGACGGAAGGACTAAAATGGCGATATTTTACAAAACCAGATACCGAAATGGCAAGAAAAAAAAATAAGGACCAAACTGGTCGAAACGATATAAACCCAAGGACTATTTTGGCAATTTACTCTTTAAAATATGTATATAAAATATCCTTATATAATATAGCAAAACAAAAAAAGCTTATGTGGCATTTTTTTCAAAGGTTTTATCTTATGTGGCATTATTTGAGAATTTATCTTACAATAATGATTTTTTATTTAAAATATGTATATAAAATATATTATAATAAAACTAATTATATTTTTTGTCTCCTAAAATTTTGAAGAATTCTGAAACATCTAAGACTATGTATATTTTTAACCCTTTACCACAAGGGGTGTACATAGGTTGGTTTATATTTAATAGGGTTTAAAAATGAAACTTATGGATAAAGTTAATAATAACATACAAATAAAGACCTCAGTTTTTATAAATATAAATAACTTTTTTATATTATTTTTTTTAAATAAACTACACCATAAAACTGAGCACTTTTTTCTCTTTAATTTGAGTACAATATTGTTATACTAAAAATCTAATTTTTAAAAATATATCATGTGTTCCGGTTTATCACTGTTTTGTCTCAAAACTGAATGGAACATTCATGAACATCCTTAAAAGCATCACTTGAATGTTGTGTTCCCGAGCGTAACACGGACACTAAACTAGTATTATAATAAAACTAATTACATTTTGGTCTCATAATATTTTGGAGAATTCTGAAACATTTAAGAGTATTTTTATTTTTAACCCTTTACTACAAGGGGTGTACATGAGTCGGTGTATATTTGACAGGGTATAAAAATCAAACTTATGGATAAAGTTAATAATAACATACAATTAAATACCTCAGTGTTTTAAAAATATACACAACATTTTTATACGATTTAAAAAAAGATAAACTACACCATAAAACTGAGCACTTTATTCTCTTTAATTTGAGTATAATATTGTTATAGTTTTCGTATCTAAGCAGGTTAAATACATGTTTACCTGTCAAGTACCTGATAAGAACTTTTAAAAATATTAAAATATGAACCTAAATCTATCGTGTCTTATTGTTTCGCTAACCAAGTATAATCGTTTCACAAAAAATGTTCCTAAATGTGTTTTTAAACATGTCTTATCGTGTTAACCATGCATTTAACAGGTCTGTGTTGGGGGAAAAGTACACGATAAGTTGTCATGTTATATTTGTGTATACATGTTATATACATATTTCATATTAATTTGTGTCTTATCGTATACCGGTATATACAATATGTTAGCTCTACTCAATACTCAGAGCTCATAACTTGTTTCATGATATAAGAAAAATGAATTTAACAAGGGGAAAGTGAATACGTGGCTGTTACGCGTACAAGTTACATGTGAAACTCACCAAAACTACGTAGTTTTGGTTATCCTTATATAATATAGCAAAATGAAAAAAACTTATGAGGCATGTTTTTTAAGCTTCTAGCTTATGTGGCATCATTTGAGATTTTATCTCACAATAATGATTTTTTTTATTTAAAGTATGTATATAAAATATATTATAATAAAACTAATTACATTTTTTGTCCCCTAATATTTTGGAGAAATTTGAAAATTTTAAGAGTATTTATATTTTTAACCCTTTACTACAAGTCTACAACGGGTGTACATGAGTCGGTTTATATTTGATAGAGTTTAAAAATAAAACTTATGGATAAAGATAACATACAATTAAAGATCTCAGTGTTTATAAATATACATAACATTTTTATACAATTTTTTAAAAAAAATAAACTACACTATAAAACTGAGCATTTTATTTAATTTAATTTAATTATACTATTGTTATACTAAAAATCTAATTTTTTAAAATATATATTGTGTTTCGGTTTACCACAGTTTTGTCTCAAAACTTATTGGAAAATTCACGAATATCCTTAAAAGCATCACTTAAATGTTGTGTTTCCGAGCGTAACATGGGCACTAAACTATATATATATATATATATATATATATATATGCATATATATATATATCTTCTATATAATATAGTAAAAAGAATTTTACTTATGTGTCAACCGTTTAGGATTGGTTTGCTTACTTGGCATTATTTAAGAATTTCTCTCATAAAACGAATTACATTTTGAACCCCTAATATTTAGAATAGAAAACTTAAGAATAGTTACATTTTCAACCCTTTTATTAGAGTGTGCATGGGTCGGTTTATATTTAATGAGGTATATAAATGAATATGTTATAAATAAATACCTTAGTATCTTTTAACCATCCATAAATTTTTATACGATATTATTTTTATAAAAAAGTTTACACCATAAAACCGAGCATTTAATTCTCTTTAACTGAGTATAATATTGCTATATTAAAAAAAAGTTTTTAGATAATTCTTGTGTTTCGGTTTTATAACGGTTTTGTCTAAAAATTGATTGGAACCTTTCATGCACCATGAATATCATTAAAATCATCTGGATATTAGTTTCCCGAGCATAGCGCGAGCACTAAACTAGTATGTATATATATATATATATCAGAGAGAGACGATGGAGAGCACTACCATGTGAATCGGACGTGCGTGTTAACTTTGTTTGGTAAATTGGTCGTTGCTTCGCTATAATAATGTTTTTAAAACTGGATTAGACACTGAGCAATAATTAAATGTAAGGTTTACATCAGTTGGCTCGTATTCTTCTTTCGTTTAAAATCTCTAAAACATCGGTTTGAAATCCGAAAAATAAAAAAACGTTAACGATCGTTAAGTGCACTTAACGGTGGATCAATGTAGGCCAAAAAAGTTGGATTTGGGACCACTGGAGGGAATAAACTGAGTTGAGATTATTTTCGGTCAATATGTGTTAGTTGAGATTATTTTTGGCCAATTTTTCTTTTTTAAACGTTCATAACTTTTACATATGACATTATTTTTTTAGAAAGTTACACCATAAATAATGAGCATTTTTTAATCTTTATAGCGCGTATAAAATTGATATAGAAAAACAAAAAAGTCAAGTTTTTTAACTCATCATGTAATCCATTAGGTAAAACATTTCACATTCCAAATCTGAATAGTTAAAACAAAAAAAAACACAATGACAGTGAAGAACTTCTTAACAAAATAGATCTATCGTGTTTTAAATGTTTCTACACAATATATTCATTTGTGTTTGTACATTAGACTCAAACATATCGTAATCCAAAACTAAACAATTCGAACAAAATAACACGACGGCGGCGAGTAACTTCACAACAAAATAAATCTATTATATTAATGTGTTTTTACATGTTAGACAACAAAATAACACAATAAATCAATGTAATTAAATAATTGCCCCTTAGCTGAAGAAAATTTGGAGTTATTAACGGTTGTGTCGCCGCGTTTTTTGTAGCATTTGATCTTCATTTAATTTTTAAATCTAATGATCCACATGTCTTCTTAGGTTTCTATTAAATTTATTTTTTTAATATAACTAATCAGATTGAAATATAAAAGAAAACAAAAATATAAAAGAAAAAGTAAATAAAATAAAATAGGACCAACAGATAATAGACATATTTTTTAAGCAGAGTTCAATTAAAAGTTTTATTTTTTAAATATAAAATAAATATTATAAACAACTTTTTTAATACTCTACTCAATAAATTGAAAGCTTATCTAAGGAACAACTTTACATTAGAGAAACTTACAACGTTTTAAAAAAAGATTTGAAATATATCACATATTTAACGTTGATGAATAATTATGTAAATTGTATTATTTGTAAAGTGTAATTTAATATTTCATGCTATACTTGTAATTTAGTTAATCTATTTAGGTACGTATTTTGGAAGAATATTATTTTTAGTATATTTCAATTAATTTTTTTGTTACTTTAAAATATAAATAATTAGTTTTTATATGTCTAACAAGTTATAATAAAACCCAAAGCCATAAATTATATTTGTTTATTTAATAAAAATTAAAAAAATAGTGATGATTCGGTTGTTAATGGGAGTGAAAAATTAGGTTTTGTTAGGTTGTATAAGTGGAAGAGAAATAAATTAGTTATTTAATAAAAAGTCGGATTGAGTTGGGTTGTGAATGATCGTTTACTTTAGATAAGTGTTTATTCAATTGTTTTTGCTATAGTACGTGCTCGCTCGCTCTTCCCCACCCCTCCCTTATCAATACATCTCAACATTTACACTTTCACTCCCTACCTCGCTAGCTACCTAAATGTACGTGGTCCTATTATATATCTCTTTTCTATTATAGTCAAGCATGAATTTTAATGTGTTGCGTCAACCACCGTTTGATAAATATAAAAGTTACTTATTCAATCTTTTTTATACAACTAACTCATACACTTTTAAACTTTGCAAACCGTTAGATCTATTTCTAACTAGGGGTGAGCATGAAACCGAAAAAACCGATCCGAAACTGAAAAACCGAAAACCCAAACCCAAAAAACCGAACCCAAATAGAAACCGTGGGTTTTGGATTTAATTTATAAAATAACCGAACTTTTGGGTTGGGTTTGGGTTTTGTTAAAAAACCGATCCGTAAAAACCGAACCGACCCAATAATGTTTATGTATATGCTAAATTTCATATATGTAAGACCCATGACCTATGTTACGTAAAAGCCTATATTGTAATACATTATTATATGATCATATTACATTTTATCTATGATTTATTGGTGGTTTTTTGTCGAAGCAAAATGACATTCAAAATTTTGTTTATGGTTATTGTTTCCTGAGTAAATATTCTTTTGAAATGTGGTTGATTTTTAATGTTTAAGCTTATGAAAACATAAATTTAAACTTTAGTATTATAACATGTTTTCTTGAATCATTAAGAGTTATGTTTATAACTTGTACTAGGTTAGATACCCGTGTCTTACACGGACTGTTTTAGAATAAGCTGTCAATTGAAAAAAATGTTTGAAATTACATAATATGATTACAAATAATTAACAGTACAAAAGAACATCTATAATTCTATATACATTTTTTCAAACATTTTTACAAGCATTTCAAGAAGCAAAATTCCAAATATACTGATTAATAATACGTAGCAGTACATAAGGTGATAAATAAATATAGATTATAAACATCAACACCACTGAGTCAACTATGTTATAATCATCCAAAACTTTCAAATTTGATAATTGATATATGTTAATTTAGGTACAACAAATAAGCTATTACATCAAAATCTTATCATTTAGTTATGATAAATTGAAAATAAAAGAAGGTATATAATAACATTACTATCATTTGGATCTCATATAGCCAAAAAGCAAATTTCATAAGCATATGAAAAAAATTGCTAATTAAGAAAAAAAAGGAGGAGAATTTATACGCAATCGAATGTTTTTGAAAAACTGATTTGAATAGGATATTGAACGTTTTGACTTTTGAGGTGTTAGTTTATGAAGCCAAGTGGCAAAAATAGTTTAATAAATTGCCATGTGGCAAGTATTGATTAATATTATGCCAAGTGGATGAAATTGGTTTCTTTTATTATATAGGATTTAGTACTAAAAAACAATAAATTTAAAGCCAAGTTGAAAAAACCGAAAAAACCGAACCCAAACCTAAACCCAAAACCCAAAACCGAAAGACCCAAAACCCATAGGTTTTAAAAACACAAAAACCGACTTTTTGGGTTTGGGTTTGGGTTCGGATTGAGTCAAAAACCGACCATGCACACCCCTGTTTCTAACCTAACATTTTTATATTTAAAAGATTATATGGTGAGTAAATATAAAATTACATGAATATATTTGACTTAGCACACGTCTTGTCAAATATTTCTTTATCATTTTTTGTCACGTATCATTAGGAGGTATAATTTGAACATATATAACATAATAATGTTAATACTCATATATGAAGAAGATCGACGTGTGTATTTGTAAGTATATAGTACTAGAATTAATATTAATTAATTCCTCTAGTATTAATTTTCTTTTTGTTTTTAAATAACCATCGAATTGAAATCGTGACTTGTACATTGATTTTGAAATTAAGAAGGTGGCATATTTTATTTTTTTTTTGAACTTTAAACTTCATTAAAAACAAAACAGAACCTGAGAGCAAGAAGCTCAAAAGCCTCAAGGGAACAAAGAGAAAAAAGAACAAAGAATTACAAGAGCATTGAAACCCAATCCTTCCAAGCAACGTTCCTTAAGTAAGATCTGTTCTTTAGCCATATGAAGCTTTGGGATTTTATATCCTGAAAGAGGCTTGTGAGATTGATGTCCTTGTCCTCAAAAACTTTTTCATTTCGAGCTTTCCATATGCACCAACAAGCGGTGAGAATGATAGCTTGAAATATTTTTTGATTCTTTGCAGGGACGTTGAGGGACTTATGAGCTTGAAGAAGATCTTTAATAGAGAAAATGAAGAGAGGCTGAGTTTTGCACCACGAAGTAATGAAAGTCCAGACCATATGTGTCGTAGCGCAGGAAGTCAGGAGATGATCAGCTGTTTCGTCATAATTCCCACATAACGGACATGAGACAGATGGAATTTGGATGCCACAAGAACTACGAGCCAATCTTGAAGCAATTCTCTCCTTCTCAGCACGCCAAATGAAGATATTTGCTTTTGAAGGAACCCAATTGTTCCACTCGATCACGAACGTAGGAGGGGTGAGTTGTTGTTGTAGAGCTTTTCTCATTGATGCAACTGTGAATTTGCCTGACGGGTCCATTGTCCATTGCCATCTGTCTTCATTGTTGGAAATCTGGACTTGGAGGATGAGGTCTTGACACTCATAAAGCTGTTGTTGCTCCATTTGGGAAGTGGGTTGTTGGTTCCATCTCCAGTTCAAATTCGTTTGAGAGCCCTGCACAATGTAACAGTCACAAACAAGAATATACTTACAGGATTCAAGAGAGAAGAGATCCGGGAAGAGTTCCTTGAACGGTCTATCCGATGCCCATGTATCAATCCAGAATCGTATGGAAGTGCCTGACCCGATGACACTTTTGATTAGTTGACCCATGTTCAAATCGTTGTGAACTACGTGGTTCCCAAGGCTTGCAATTGTATTCCATATGCCAGAGATTTGTTTTTAGTGGGGTAAAATAGGCCAGCACCTGTTGGAACCATGAAGGGCAAGAATCAAGTTCCTCCAAAGATGACTTAATTTCTTCGATCTTGAACCTCCACCACCATTTTGATAGAAGGGCAATGTTTGCCTCTTTTAAGGGTGATAAACCTAGACCTCCATAGGCCTTTGGAGTGGTGACAGTGTTCTAAGAAACCCAGTTTATGCATTTTGAGTCTTCCTTCCCCCCCCCCCCCCCCATTAGAATTTTCTGCGTTTTGCTTCAAGGGAGTCAATGATTTTTTGCGGAGCCTTGAAGATCGAAAAACAGTACGTTAGAAGAGCCTCCAAAACTAATTTTAAAAGAGTAAGGCGACCACCAATTGACAAATTTTTTGATTTCCAAATTGAGAGTCTAGCGTCAAAAACCTCAAGTATTGGAGCCCAGCTGTGTATACGATTCATATTCGCTCCTACCGGAAGACCCAAGTATGAGATATGGGTAGGGGTTGGGTCAATTTGATTGTGAGAGGTGTGAATGTTGCTATCTCCTATGAAATGGAAATTATGGGGGATAGGTTGGGTGGCATAGTTAGGGGGTTCGAAGGGGGTGGGGGTATTGAAATGTCCATGAATTGTGTGTGATTGAGTTTGAACTAGAGAATGGGTTTGAGGAAAAGAGAATGTTTGAGCTTGGGAATGGGCCGAAGTTTAGAGGGGGGTGAATTGGGGATTTTGCTCTCAATCTTTTGCGAGAAACATAAATGGAAGCGACAGTGGGTCCAAGGTTTGACAAAGTGTCTGTTTTATTTATGTGAGGTGAAAAGTTATTGCAACTGTTGGTGGGGTTATGTGATTATTACAACGGGTGAAGGGGTGTAGGGGGTCGACCTCAATGGAGAATGTTCCTTGGAGGGTGTGTTAATTAAATTATCATTAATGTTCATAGTAATAGTAACCTTTTTGACATCCGGTACCGGAGACGCTACCGGAGATATGGGTGGTGAACGTAAAAAATCCGGGTGCCAGGGTGTGAGATCTTCTTCAACAAAGATTTTATACGATTTAGTTCTCCATTTGATAGACATTGATTCTTGAATCTTGCTTAGTTGGGTGGTGAGAATCCCACATCTATCATAAGATAAGCAACCTGTTTCTAGATTAACCGTAGAATTCTGGACAAGAGTCCCGAGGCTATTTCCGATAAGATTGTAGGTTTCAGCATCACAGAGGTGTGATGGGACTCCTCTTATCACAATCCAAGCGAGTCGTTCAGAAGAAATATAATTATCTGACCATTGTGAACATATATAGTACATAATTCGATTTAAAGGATTGTTGCAACCTTGTATTTTGATGTTTGGTATTTTAATGATGGGATGATTACCGGAGATGCTAAAGAGGTGGCCAATGTCTTAGATGTCATCAGGGCTAAGGGACCACGTTTGGGCCTTCAACCAAACATAAAGAAAAAATTGACCGGCGTGTAGTGAGGTACTGAAGGTACAAGATGGATTTTTCAATTGCGAGATTGGAAGGCCGATGTTGGGTATGAAACTTCTCAGGGGTGCTGTAAGTCATGTTGTTGGGTTTATCATTAATTTGACTGTGAAAACGGCATCCCGGGCCATTGAATATATGGGGTGCCTCTCGTGTCTACACCCTCAGTGCAAACTCTTTTTGCGCTGCTCATGTATGGAAGTTGGAGAAGTATTGTTTGTTCTTAGAATGTGTGAGCCTATGTTTTTAGAGGAAGAAGTTTATGTTTTTAACAAGGTATTTTAAGAGCCGATAGAGGACATAGTTGTTTATGGAGGGGCATTTTTTTAGGAATCTTCCGACCCATTTTAGGGGGCGTGGTTTGTGTTTCGCTGAGGATGTATCCACATAAGATTTTCAAATTGAAAGATGTGATTAAGAAAGATTAATTAATTAGAATAAATGATTAAGAAATAAAACTAAAACTTTTGTATTGATGAATGTGGTTTGTGTTTCGCTGAGGATGTATCCACATAAGATTTTTTAGTACTTCTCAAATGCAAAGTCACAGCAGTTAACTTATTTAAAATAACATATACAGTAAAACCTCTATAAATTAATAACGTTGGGACCGGAATAATTTATTAATTAAACGAGATATTATTATATCGATAAATTAATAATTTATTAATTTAAAGAAGTTTTACTATGACCTTTAAATTTCCTAGTACAGTGTAGTTCAAAAAAAAATTTATTACAAAAACAAGTTTCAAGACACATCTCTTCTCCATGTAAAGTACATTGAACATAGTTAGAAATTTAACACTATAAAATGTCCATTTAGAATTTTATAATCACATCAACAATGGCTCCTCAACTAAAAGGTGTTAAAAAATCTACCATGACCAATCAACAACGAAAATTATTATGCGAGTATAAGACAGATCACCTTGATTACGGGTATGCATTATCGGCACAAAATGGATGTGAATCACTTGCTAGATTATCCTGGTGAAAATAACGAATGTTACAACGTTCAGAGTGTTGAGGAAATTGTGGCGGATACCGTTGAAAATCCCATCGATGACGAAGTTGAGGATGATTCAGTTGCTTTGGAACCGGTCACTCGGAAAGAAGCATTGCAAGCGGCAACAACTCTTCATAACTTTTTGTTTCAATATGAGAAGGCAATCCCCCAACTCTTAAATGCAATGAGGAGAATTAAAGATGAAATCAACATAGACTTGAAGTTCAACAAAAAACAAGTTACTATAGATTCGTTTTTTATTAGGCAATCTTAGAATTGAATATTTTAAGTAATTATTAATTTATAGTTTTGTTGGGACCAGTACATGTACACTTGGATCTCAAAAAAATTATTATCTTATTATTTTATCGATTGATGTCCAATTTTGTACTGGTCCCAAGTTGGGACCGGACAAATTATTAATTTTATTGAGGTTATTAATTTATCGAGTATTAAATTATAGAGGTTTTACTGTATAGAGTGGCAAGAAAATGATAACATATATATATAGAGCATGGCATATTTAAAGCTCAAAAACAACTTCTCTTTAAATTGTCATAAAGTCAAGGTATAATCTGCTATTTGTAAATGCAAGATTGATGAACTTTATTACCAATATATATGTTTCTGTACGTGTTTGGTGCTTGTTTTAGTTTTACCAAATTTTAGCCTATTTGACTGTCCTTGTTAAAAGTAATAAAGTTGGAAATTCTTACCCATGTAGCTTTTGTGTGGACAGGACCATAACTTGTTATAGAAGCGTACTCGTTCAAGTACTGTGGTATCGATAATCCCATGAATATCGAGAATCCAAGAATAAATTTTACTCCGAAACTGTTTAGATTACAAAACTGTAGAAATCCAAGACCTGCTGACCCTGTTTTCATCAACAACCTCACATTATCAAATCACAAAATTCAACTATAATTCAATGCATACCCACATACGCCAAGAACATACAATAGCTGCTGGAATTGATGCAAACACTGCCCCAAATTTTCCTAAAATCGGTTCAAAAGAAATCAAGAAATAGAATGTTCAATAAAGAAAAACATGTACAAGAAAATGTTGACTTTTAGTTTATTACCAAGAATGGAACAAAATATCATGAAACCAACAGAAACCTTCTGCTACCAACACGTGTTAAACCCGCATTTTCACTGCCATACATTCGAGAATTGGATAAGAATCTTGGAAATAAATCTTGATATTTATATGTTTTAAAACAGACTAGAGGTTGCACTTTCGACTCATTTTATTATGAATGATTGTTATGGTTCATTCTAATGCCAATTAATATAATAATAATTATCTGAAAAATGGGTCAAGCAAGTTGACCAAAGTGTATTTTTTTAGTTTACGTCCTCCTAAGTTGTTTAACTATGGTAGTAACATAGTATTTTAACAGTATTGACACCTTACGTATTTATAAGAAATTGACGGAATTTGTTTGCATGTCAACCTGACATGTACTAGAAACAACTCATGACCAAACCCACATGGCCCGTCCATTTTGGCACCTCAATAGCAACCCATAGGTATGGCTTACACTGATACAGATGAACCATTTCCAGTCCCAAATAATCCCGAAAACAAAATGCCAACTCCCTTCAGAAACAGAAAAAAAACAAATCAATTATATATAATCAACCCCCCCACACACACACATTCCCTGCGCGTGAGGAAAAAAAATTCATATTCAATCTGAATGCGTACAACCATACCTGCCAATCAATGCCACGGCTAAGAACAGAAGGTGGCATAGGAGTTGCACTTGCATACCTTGCTACTGCAATGAACGCACCAGTAGACTGGTGAATAGCAAATGAAAAAGTTTATCTTGTAAAAGAAAAACTTGAACATCAAACAAACCTCGACCAGGGAAACAAAGGAAGCAGCCATCATAGCAAAAGCTTCTCCAGCATCAAATGTTGGAGCTCCCCATTGAAACGGATAAGGAACACGTATCCTATAAAATAACTACTTCGCCTCTAATAATGTTGCAAAATGTAAAGAATACAAAAACAACAACTGAGAAACAACATATATATACCAAGGAGCTGCGCCTATGATTCCAGCACGGTCAGTTCTACAACTTAGTTGTGTTTTGTCAGATGTGTTCTTGTAGGCTCCAGCAACAGTGAGTAAGTGAGCGTATATCCACACAATTACCACCGAGAACAGAACAGCAAATCGGTCATATACTGGACTTTTTCCCTTCATACTATGGGGTATGTACTGCAATAAACATCATCCTAGTTTAACATTAGTGTCCAACTTTCTTCAGGCAAACACCTTTTTTTGCTCTTCTTAACCTTTTTACTTGTTTGTGTGATTTTCACTATAGATACCTATTAAAAACTAGCATCTTGATGGCTTGACACATTAGAGACAAAGTCCAACCCAATCAACCTAGCTATAGAACTCGTTTTGAACACAGTGTGTACTCTCAACTAGTTTGAGCGTCATACGCATATTGAGTAAAAGTTTGGCAATGCAGAATATTGTTAAAGAACATATATATTGTTAAAGAATATTGTGAGCTAGAAAATTAGCAGAAAAACAATCTGTGGCAGTCCAATCTCAATACATTTCGCAACCTAAAGAAAAGATGCATCGATCTACATAAAACTAATATATATTTTGAGGCACAATTTGTTGTAAATTAGGTTCACTTTCTTTAAAGTAAACTGAATATTATAACGATGCTCTCGTTATACATGGGAAATACACTAGTACATTACCGTGTACAAAACCAAATCAAAAATACATGTAGAGAACAAATTACAAATGATACAAAACTATTGTGGTTAGTAAACTTCAGTTGAACAGCAATGTAAACAACAGTAACAACAATGAGATTGATGATCCTGCAAAACAGATATTAGAAAGAAAGATCCGGGCTTGTGTTTGACACAATTCCCTTAAACAGATTCGTCGTCTGTTCCCAGGGTACACCGGACGAAAGCAGCGTACTGCCGGACTTGATCACTTGCCTAAAAAGAAACCGAAGAAGATGATGCAAATGAGATGATCGATATTATGTGTCTTGCTCTTGCGTTTTTGGTGTGTTATGAACTCTCCATGTTTCTTTTGGTTTTTGGTGTTAATCCAAACTCAACTTGTGTTGCCATGTTTTGGTTCTTATCTTTATGATAAGCAATGCAAGAGTCTTGCAAATTCATGACAATTGAATTGTCATAAAACTTAGCAACTAATGACAATTGAATTGTCATAAATCAATTAACTTAAGGGTTGGAAAACCCAAAGTTTCTTCTAGATGTTTCAACCGAGTCGGGTTACAACAACGCTAGCCTCGGTTACCAACCGACTACTTGAGAGTTGACCTCTCATTTACACAAAATATCCAACAATCCCCCACATAAATAGATGTCAATCTCAAATACAAACATCATTCCGATTAAATTTCAGCAGTTGAATCTTGCATACGATAGGTAGGTGTTACCCTTTGAACCTTCGCTTATGAAACGCACTTAGTCTACTGGCTCTGAGTAGAACGCGATGTCTTTGAACTCGTCTGCCGTTTATATAGGCGACAATACGCTTCACACAAGACTCTCCCTGACAAAGTCAAGTCCTCATAGTTATGTTCGTTATGGTCATGAACATTTTCCTGGTTCTGCGAGAGCTCTAGGAATTGTGCACTCCAATTCCATTCGAAGCGACCCCACTTCTCTCTAACATAGGTGATTCATCACATGTGACTACATTAGTCGAATCATTAAAATCCATAGGCTTAGCCTCGTACTTGTCACTTTTAGGAATGGACTAGGAAGATTACTAGATCCTTGTAGTAAACTCCCTTTTAAAAGACGTGGGCGTTTTATCAGTTAACTCTTCTTTCTTAGTTAACCCCCACAGTGACCTTACCAGTTCATACGAGTAGGTTTTCCTATTGAACTCGGATCTTGGGATCTCCAGTCAACCGAGTTAGGTTTCCTTCATATAAACTTAGCTTTTCACGGGCTTTAGTCTCATTCCACAACTCAATCTCGCATTAACCCTCAGGTTCTTGGATCCAAGCTATTTTATTTGACTTCGTCAAGTCACAATAGTTTACAATCGAGATTGGTTGTCCGTCTGTGGTTTTACTCTTAAGTTAACCTTGCATATTGTCACTTTTCAAGACTATAACCTTAGGCCATTAGTTGTAGTCTTTAGTTTACAATATACAATTTAAGTGAACACCAATATGTAGTTTAAGTGAATACATCTTCACTATGCCAATAGGCAATTTTAGTGACCACCAATATGCAATTTAAGTGAATAGATCTTCACTATATGCATTTGGTCACTAGATCATTAACTAATCAATTGGCATTCACATGTTTGCAATATTAACTTGGATTATAAAATCCATATTGCTAAACATTCCACATTCTTATATCAAATGCAAGTAACCCCCACATTTAAGTGGTATTGAATAACATCAACAAACTTTCGGATCAATTACCATTTTCACATATCCTAAAAGGATTGTTTCTTAAATGGCTTCTCCCCCACATTTCTTGCCATTTGATCAAGTTGTGACTTTACTTATGACACCAAGTTGATGATCATGATTTGATCAAGACCCTATCTTTGTATCACGGAGTTCATGAATGCTTAATTGACAACTACAAAGCTTAGATAAGCTTTTGAGTTAACTAAGGCAAACTAAAAAGCTTTAGATGAGCTTTTGAGTTAACTATAGCAACACATGCCTTAGTCATGTACTTTTTACCTGGGCCATAAGTTTTTCATTAACCTTCTGAAACTTAAATCTAAGTTTCTCATCTAGGATAAACCTAGAGACTTGAGTTCTTCTCAAGTTATATCATTTCCTTATATTGAATGAAAGTCATTATTTGATTTGTTTCCGCAACTAATTCTTGTGATATGTATGTGAATGTTTCATGTTAATTAGTCTCCATAGAGCACCATAATTAGTTAGTACTAGTCTAGCATGCTTTAGACTACAATACTCTAGCATGTGAACAGAAGATGCATCATTCTGATTTTCACAGCCCTAAGAACCAACATCACATACATTCCAACAAGAATTTCATTTCACGGTTTAGACAAATCATCATCTCAAATCTGCAGTATTTGAGAATGTCTCATATGTATGTTTCTCAAACATACAAAACTTCATCATTCATTTAGGAATATGACATCTATGAGCTTGATATCTAGCGCTTCGTCACTGACTCATAAAGATTTTAATAAAGTCTTATTCAGAGTCACCTCGGCAAATAACTTATCATCAACGAATGGTTCACTGTTATGTTGAGATACAGTCATACTAGACTGATAACCATAACATGAAATTCACAGATTCTCATACGCGCTGTATTGTTGATTTGAAAATATATATACCTAGTATATTATTTATCATGAAGATCATATCTTCTACATAGTTAAATCAACATTAAAGATGGTAGACCCATCTACATGTACTTCATTTCTCATGATAAATCATATATTACATGTCACTCACGGGTCCGTTTCAATTTATGACAACATATATTTTTTATCATGTGTTACAATTTACACTAAGTAAATTTCCACAATAATATATATATATGTCTTCAAATTTGATGTCTCACTTATGACTACATCATTAGTCATGATAACAAAGGACATCAACTTATTATGAATGTCACACATGTTTCGATTTACTTCACTGTATTAACTGTATGTGTTATCCTAAGATATTGAACACATCAATTATACAACATCGAACAAATTAATCCCGCCAAACAGGAATTTATTCATCATAATTTAATTGGATATATAAATGATTTCTAACAAATAAAATCATATTGTGTTGCAATCTCCAACACTTTCATCATCTTATATGACGATCACTTTTAGTGACATATGCTCCATTATAGTTAGTCGATTTTAGTCCCATCGACTATGATTCCAATAGCACGAGAGCTGTTGAAATAATAACTATCCATGACACGCAGTGATCTGTGTCATAATAAACCCAATGACATATTTATTTGATTTTCTAGAGGTACTCTCTCAGTAAAATCTCATGCCGTCAAATTTTCGTTTCATTTTTTAAACTATACACTTGAACAGTCACTCAACTGTCCGGATAACAATATGTTGTGTAACTCTTTACTAATCTCAAGTAACAGTATTCGAACAATACAAAATATATATAACAACAACACAAAGTTGTTAGAGACTATTATTTTTTTTCTTTAAAACAAACTGTGTTAATATTTTATGCAAAACTATTGTTATAAAATATATTTAGTGGATTTTCACTAAAATCTCAAATAGTTTTATATTTTAATCTTTTGTGAACCCAAATCCTTTTTAAAGGTTTTAAAATTGTATCAAACAATTTTCATAAAATCTGTTTAAGTTTGTTGTAAATTAGGTTCACTTTCTTTAAAGTAAACTGAATATTATAACGATGCTCTCGTTATACATGGGAAATACACTAGTACATTACCGTGTACAAAACCAAATCAAAAATACATGTAGAGAACAAATTACAAATGATACAAAACCATTGTGGTTAGTAAACTTCAGTTGAACAGCAATGTAAACAACAGTAACAACAATGAGATTGATGATCCTGCAAAACAGATATTAGAAAGAAAGATCCGGGCTTGTGTTTGACACAATTCCCTTAAACAGATTCGTCGTCTGTTCCCAGGGTACACCGGACGAAAGCAGCGTACTGCCGGACTTGATCACTTGCCTAAAAAGAAACCGAAGAAGATGATGCAAATGAGATGATCGATATTATGTGTCTTGCTCTTGCGTTTTTGGTGTGTTATGAACTCTCCATGTTTCTTTTGGTTTTTAGTGTTAATCCAAACTCAACTTGTGTTGCCATGTTTTGGTTCTTATCTTTATGATAAGCAATGCAAGAGTCTTGCAAATTCATGACAATTGAATTGTCATAAAACTTAGCAACTAATGACAATTGAATTGTCATAAATCAATAAGGGTTGGAAAACCCAAAGTCTCTTCTAGATGTTTCAACCGAGTCGGGTTACAACAACGCTAGCCTCGGTTACCAACCGACTACTTGAGAGTTGACCTCTCATTTACACAAAATATCCAACACAAATTAATTAAGGCAAATTAATTAAGAGAACCGGCCTAGCTAGCTAGCTTATTGTATATGCATGTGTTGTCTTGCATGAAAGAGCATATATATATACCTCAAATGTATTTATGTACGTACTAGCTAGTCTTTAGCTGTCTCACAAGTGTACGTATGAAAATGTTTTTTTTGAATTGATCGATGTCTTTATTGAATCACTTTAATTATAATATAGCTAGATACGCATGCATGCATGCATGCATCAAACTGAATCAAAGCGGACAATTAATGACTCCCGCAGCAAACGCACACAGTTTGGTGATAATCATGTGATCGATGTTTTGGCGATAGTTCTCTATACGTGTGGAGTGCAAACTATTGCCTATATAACGTACCGATTGCAACTTAATTGATCGAATGCCATTTCTTTAGAGTAATTCTTGTAAGGGAGTAATTATATATGCAAAAGTGGTTGGAAGTTAATTGCAGTACATTTGGAATCGTTTTGCAGATTTGGAGTTGTTTTGTTAGCAACAAGATCAGATTGTGCATTTGGAGCACACCAATCTCGCTGCATGGCCGGTAAGGACAGCTAGCAATGTAACAATTGTTCCAAGGTCATTTTTTGCAGTTTTTTAGCTGCATTAATTTTTTGGAATGATATATTTTGGTATTGAACTTCAAACAATTAGCTAGCTAGCTAGGACTGTTTCAACACCCCACTATCATTACACATGAATCGTTATGGGTAAAAAAATACTTAATGTCCGTGCCTAGTCATTCATCTACATATATAATAGTTAATACCTCTTGAGGACATTAACCATTACACATATTTCCAAACAATTAACAATCCGATTCGGTTTATAATTTGATCGTAGAAAAACATTTTCGGTGTTTAAGATATCTATAGTATTTATGGGCCAATATTTAATGTCTATAAACAAGTCCATATATAGCTACGGTATCAGATCCGGCCAATGGGCCAGTTGTTATCTTCATACAAAACAATTAATAGTTGTAAAATACATGTTTCTATGTTTCTTGTTATATTATATTATATAATATATATATATAGTATACTAAAACGTACTTGATTCCGATCAATTTAGCTCGAAAGTTAGATTGGGGTGAGTCTACACTCTGATTGCAACTTTAGAGGAGTCCAGCATGCCACTTAAAAGAGCCGATTACAAGGACAAGTCGGAGCTCAAACATGGTCATTGTATTGCACCTTAACTGTCTTACGTACCATTGTGTCAATTATTGTTTAAAAAAAAGTAAAACATGGTTTGTTTCTCCATTATTAAGTCTAGTTATTATTGCTACTTGTGTAGGCAATTTGTTTGCGTCTAGCATCATATATATTATCCAGTTAATACGTATCCAATGAGTAAGGTTTGCCAAGAATGAACTAAGCACAACTCTATCATACAAGCTAAAAAGAGTACGTCCAATTAGTAAAACCCTCCCGGCCGACAATAGTGAAGTTTTAATAATGCACGTACATATATAATAAGTTGTAACAAAGTATAAGACTACAAGCAATATATTAATTTTCATCACTAATATATATATATAGTAACCAATTATTATTATATATAATAAGAAAACTTAACTATATATCACGATTATATTATATATAGGTAGGTTGATAATGTACATTTAATATGACACATGCATATATATATATATATATATATATGCTCGATCATATATATAGCTAGGGCCTTTAAAACACACCCTAGCTAGCTCGCTCGCTTCTAGCTACCTAAAGCTAGCTAGCTTAATTATTACTGTATTATTTATAATACATACAAAACAAACTTAACTAACACAATTAATTAATATATATTATTCCTCCTGATCGATCTCGGCCGGCCGGCCTCTAATTAAAGTACGTATAAAATATATATATGATCGATGATCTAAACTTGTTCTTGTGGCTGCAAAAGAGGGGCTCTCTGATCTTCCAGTACTAATTTACTGCTGCTAATTTCAACATCATCCTCTCTAATTTGACCCCACATCATTGTGTAGTATCCTATTCCACTTATAGCTGCTGCCATCAAGCTTCATTTGTACATCCCGGCCACATATTCAAAATTATAAATTAAGTACGTACAGTATATATATCTAATCTAAGCTAGCTTCATTAATTACGTACGTACGTACCTTCCATAATGAAATGTTTGGGCAAAGAAAACACAACCAAACATGCCAGCAATTGGAACTCCAAGAGGCTTGAACATAGTAACATAAAACTGGCTTTTTCTTTTTGCACACCACACATGCACATTGCTTTTTATTACACTTCCAAACATAGCCTGCATTCATGTACATGTTTGCATTTTTATTTCTAAATTTAACACATACACATAACCATGCATATATGCAGTAGCATATATATATATAAACTGTACGTGTACGTACCGTTAAAACAATGACGACAAGTCCCATGTCAAACTGCAACTTCCAAGCAGTTGGGTCTCTTTCTACTATTATAGCAAGCAAAGCAGACTGACATGTGCCGAATAATGTATAACTAGAAGCCATTGTCATTACGTCTGGACATTTTTCAATACATCTCACCTGAATAATGTTCCATATGGAGTAAGACAAGGATGCAGCTGCAAAAAGACCACAACCAAGAACCCAGTTTTCATTTCTTGATAAGAAAACAAAGAAACGAGCTGGAGCCACTTGAAGATGACTCCAAGTACTGTCTTTCACCACCGGACCCCTGTAGAGTACCAGCGTTACACCTCCCGCCAATGATATTAACGTGCCCACCAATTTTGTTCGACTGCTTGAACTTCTCAAATTGATGTTTGTTTTTCTGTAAAATTAATATATATATATAACTTAAAAATCCGGCCTAGCTAGCTTGTATATATAAAATTAGTTAATCAATAAGCTAGCTAGCTAGCTAGTATTCAACTATATATATGATTTTTGCCGAGAGCTAAACAAACATGCATCTCCGGATACCATTGATACATATATATATATGTCATATAGCTAGAACGTACGGTTGTATGTTAGGGTGAAAATGGTTATACAAGTGTGACATGGGCCCAAATCACACATGTATATATGACGATGTTTTTATTGATATAAAAGTCATGTTGTGCAATAGATCGACTTTATTTGACGTACAATATATATATGGTCGATCTATACGAGATCGCATGCATGTTTGGTTTACACTTTTGGGGACGATCGATATACTTTTTTGACAATATGGTTCTTCTAATTAATAATATTAATTTGTAACTGTTGGATATATGTTTACAATTTATTTTCTTCTATGGCACTTGCTTTTTTATAGATACTACCTTATAATGATTTTGGCCTTCTATAGTTTCAGTCCTATCTTAATAGTTTTGGTCCTTTTGATTTTGTTTTCTAACAGAAAAGGTTCCGAACACCAACTCTATCCAATTTTTCGTTAATTATTTTTAAATATAATTAACATATTTTTTATATTTTTAATATAATTACATATATTAAATATTTCTGCCCTCGCATCCTCTTCTTAATTCCTTTCTTGACACAAAAAAAATCCAACAATTGTTCGATTTGAAGGTTTAGTCACCCAATTTAAGCAAAATATAATTTAGTAACCTAATTAGAACAAAATTGATACTTGATTATGTTTCTATAACATTTCTCCTTTAATTAAAAACCAATATACATGCATATTTGTCATATGCGAACTCACATATTAAACATGTCACTCTTAACTCACTTACACAACAACCCACTTACAAACTGTAAATATATTTGGTTTATTTTGATAAATAGGTTAATTAAACGGACTATATTCAGATTGACCCGAATTTATATTATTCGGGTTAGGGTTGAACATTTTGACACGAATATAAATATGGGTCGGGTTAGGGTTGCATATTTCAATCCGTCAAGCCATCAATCTGACACGATTAACACCCCTAGTTTGTGTCACAAAGCCATCTTTATGTGTTAGTTAATTTAGATATTCTTCTATATATTGAAAGTTGAATGAAATGAATAGTGATATAGTAAAGTTTGAAGTGTTTTAATTTTGACCAGTAAGGTTTTAAGTTGAAAACCTATATTTGTCACCACCTTAATTTGTTAGGTGACCCCACCTAGTTATAAGAAATTTTCGATCTATTTGATGGTATAATTAAAAATGGTATTCATATTAGACCGTAGGTATACGATGATTACTTAATATATATGACAATTAGTTAGTTATAATAATAATAATAATAATAATAATAATAATAATAATAATAATAATAATAATAATAATAATAATAATAATAATAATAATAATAATAATAATAATAATAATAA
Source organism: Tagetes erecta (assembly GCA_030867185.1). Taxonomy (NCBI): domain Eukaryota; kingdom Viridiplantae; phylum Streptophyta; class Magnoliopsida; order Asterales; family Asteraceae; genus Tagetes; species Tagetes erecta. The sequence goes on along the minus strand of CM061492.1, from coordinate 44,373,402 downwards.
TAATAATGAATTTAACTGGCCGGCCAGCTCAATTAAGGCCAGTCTTTTTGTTAATTAATTCCCTTTCCTTTGTTTTTAATTTGTTGTGTTTTAAAGAAAGATGTTGATTTACGACCACAAAACAAAAGTGACGTCAGTTTTGGCTAATTCCATGGTGATGGTGCTTTAAATAGGAGCCACTAATTTTGAATCTCCTTCAATTCAATTCGTGCTCTTCGATCTTTTAACTAATACAATTAATATTCATATCATATTAATTATCATATTTTTCTGGACAGCAAAACGAATAAAGTCAGTATATTCAAGGTAATCTAATGGCGAAAGACAACCCTAAATGCTTTGCGAACACAGCCGAAGCCCACCTATTTCGGGGAAAACCCGACTCCAATTCGGAGGAAACCCACTAACTCGTCCGCTAGTAGGCACGACAACAAACTAGTGATAAATACAAGTCTCTCTTCATTGCCCTCATTTGCCCCTTTCAAAGCGGTGCTAGTTGGAATAGAACTTAAGTCTCTTTTGAAGAAATAATCCAAGCCTATTACCACTATATCACATTGGAAGTTGCATCTCATATATAAAATACAATTAAGGGGTTGTTTACTAACTTATTAATCGTTGATTAAGAGTTTAGCTCATAATGGTTTAAATGCTTAGTAGTTAAAAGCTAATATATATTTCAATGATAACTCCTCATAAGTTAGATGACTCATTAACTACTTGTAACGGATTATTAAGAGGCTACAAATTAAAAAAACCTTTTAGATTAATTAACTATTTCAGTTAATTAGATCACTATATATATATCCAGATACAAAGTATATATGTATGTATGTATCTATCATATATATGTAGAGAAAATGTAAAAGTATACATATGCATGGTCTTATATATATATATGGGCGGGCGGATAATTAACTTGTTGATAGTTGACGGACAATTAATTAAGTTTTATATATAATTAATTAGCTAGTTTTAATTAATATATAAGAAAAGATTTGGTTCACAAAATGCGCGCAGATCGATCCATATATATTTGAAATTAAGTAGTGGATCGATCTAGCTTAGGTAGGTATTTTGAGTAATATATATTGTTACTAAATGATAATGAAGTTAGATGGCTCGCGGGTGAAATTAATTAATTAATTAATTAAGGAAGTATAGTATAGTATAGTATAGGTACCTGGAAAGAATGGCAAGGATGAAGGAAAAAGAAGGAATCAAACAAGCCATTCCAATAGCAACGATGGGAGAGCTATAACTCAATCCAACAAACGCCAGATTTTGTGCCATCGTAGCCCTATTCATTCATTCATTATTAATTATATATATATCAAACAACAAGCTAGTATATATATATATATATATATATATATATATAGAGAGAGAGAGAGAGAGAGAGAGATCCAGCTATATAGCTAGGAATTAGGATACAAAGTACGTACCCGAAGAAACCAAGAAGAAGAAACTCTGGTATAAGCTCCTCTCTCCTAAAACCACCATATATATATATATACATGATTAATCAATCAGACATTAACAATTACTTACTTACGTACGTATTCATGCATGCAATATAATTATTCATGCTAGCTATCATATATTATATATCTGAATTAATGAATATATCTCATTATATATGATGTTAGTTAGTTAGTTAGTTAGTTAGTTAAGGAAAGGAAAGAGCCGGGGGATGAAAAGATAAGAATTATTTAATTACTTGTTTGATCTGTTAACGATGAATGTGTTATAAGGAAGAAGAAAGATGGAAGCAAGTGCATTGGTGTAGACTACGAACACAAAGGGACTTAGGCCTTTAGACAAGACGCTGCTCGCCAAGATGGTCAATCCAATGCTGCAAAATTCCATCAAACCCATTAACATGCATGCCAATACCTCACTACTAACCTCCTTCTTCGTCTCCATCGATCACTACCTAGCTACCTAATTATAATTAAATTTCTTCTATCTCTCTATATATATATATTTATAAAAAAATGATGAAGAGAGAGAGTGTGTGTGTGTGTGTGTGTGTGTAACTTAACCCTTGAGGGAATGGTGAAGGTGCTCTGGGAGTTTTGCAGCAACTCGAGTGACCCAATCACATACACTGAAGCCAATCTACATTTTTACATTATTAATATATTATATATTCTTTTTTCTTTTCTTTTACTATTACATGTCCCACAGTCTTGTCAATTCATTATATATATATATGCATGTTGTGTTGTACGTGTAAGCAATTATATATATAATCATGATTATACGTACGTACGTGTAAGCAATTACACAATGTATGGGCATATATATTCAAATTAATCAGTTTGTATTGCCAAAAATAAAGATTAATTAATGACTATTACTATGGTCACTCTTCATGACATTTCCGCCAACCTATGCCACACCATTCTTTTTATAGAAAAAACTCACATAATTAACGTACACTTATAAGATCATGTGTAGTGATCGATGAGCTCTCAAAGAGCTCTATGACAGGTTCACATCAGCTTTGGGCGCCTTCTACACAGCGTCAAGAAGGATTTTAAGCCTTCAAAGCGCGCTTACATAGTGGGAATGGGACGTTTTTTAGTGATAAAAAGCCCAAAATTAACGCCCCACTACACATGGTCTAATGCCACTTTCAAATAAAACGCCGTATGAGCTCTGCCTGTACTCCAACTAATAAAAAATCACGTAACAAAAACATTTAAAGACCTATACATAAAATCACGACTACGGCACTACCCGAGCACGGAAATGGGAAAACACAAAGATATTTTTTTAATTTCAGTTTGAAGGTAATTGTTGAATTACTAAAATACTAAATATCATCCAACAAGTATTTTTTTCGACATTTCATTATATATGTTTGATGATTTTGTCTTCGTCGCGCCGTATTTCTTCATCCAATTCATCAACATTAAGTGGTCCTTCACCAAAACCACTAACTTAGTCTAATGAAAATGGTGTACGACTCGTAACAAAATGATCGTGGGTGTAGTCTCCCTTGAGCCATGAGGTGAAATAGGTACTGGAGAAAAAAATTGTCATTAAAAAAAATCGCTCTAGCTTCGAATCCATAATCCTCAACAAGAGTATGATCATTATCGAGGCTGAATGCAATTGTGTTAGCGTGTGATCGATGAAGAAGTTGCGTAGTCAGCCAAGTTTGATGTCCTTTTTTTCTTTGGGCTCAAGATCTCGTTTTGATTTTTTTTCTTTTTGTAAACGACAGAGATAATATCAAAAAAAAAACTAGTCAGGAGCTAGAAAGTATAAACAAAACAAAAAAGAAAATATTATACATTAATTGTGAATGACATTAAAACTAGACAAAAAGGCCAATCCAACCAATGTCATTTAACTCTATTCTGACCCATAAAAGATGAAAATCTTAATCTCGTCCACGGTAGTGTGTCTTATGTTTAAGATTGGAGCTCTTGAAAATGTTGCAAAACTATCTTATATAAAGGGGCACATTTGATAAATGTTGGCCTCTCATATAAAGCGTTGTTGTGATCAATGAGCTCACATTTTGGTTTTGGTACTCGAGATGAAACTTCCCAAGAAGTTAGTTATCATGGATTACCCTCGCTTATGTACGTTTAACTATGAAGTTTTCATCTTATAGATCCACACTCATTGCACCCTAAGGTGTATTGTTGATATTTGAAACAAAACAATTCAAACGATCTAGGATCTCTCTTGTGAATTGATGATAATGATGTGAATTTCGATCTCCTAGCTAAGATATACTCAAAAAGAGCACGTTAAGTTGCATTCTAAAGTAAAAAATCGAACATGGTATCGTACGTACGTTTTAAAACCTTAATACATTAATGAATGCACACACAAACACACAAGCTAATGATCACATTCTTTAAAAGAGCATTTCTAACAGTTTGAATGTTCAAAAACTAAAAACATGCGCGCATGCCACCTTAAATTCCATACGTATCTTTCAAATCCCCCATAAGTGATATATGGTGGCGGGATCTAAATATTTATTTATACTTTAGTCTTTTTAAAAGGCGAGCATCTAGCATCATTAAAAAAAAGTGATTAAGAGGATAAATCATGTATTTTACCTACGGCTGGCATATCGTGTAAGACACGACACGATGAGACACGAATACGATAAGGCTAAATACGAACACGACACGATATATAATTTACCATGTCGTTTTTTTCTAAACACGAACACGACACGATAATTTACAATGTCATTTTTTTCTAAACACGATATAAAGTAGGTCACACGAGAAAAACTCATTTTTTAAATAAAATTAAATTTTCAAAAAAAATCATACGTCTAAAATATTAAATCTGACTTAACATGATAATTATTACGTCACAAGACAACAAAAGTTCATAAAACTAGTATCCATAATAATATTTGATAAATGAATATGTAAAAAAGATTAAAAATCTATCAAAATCCATAAGAGTCTGATATTTCTACTGAACTCTATCAAAGTTATTTTCCACTAAGTTTTCCTTTAAATAAATATTAACGGTAAGGTAACTTATCGTGTTAACAGATCTTTAACCTGTTGAAACACGATAATTAACGTGTCGTTATCGTGTTAACTTGTTAATGACACGACACATGTTAAGGTCAAACATAAAACCTGTTAATTCCGTATCGTGTCTTTTCATGTTATCATATGCGTGTAAAAAATTATCAGCCTTAATTTTACCATGAAATTCAAAATCACATAAGAGGGCCATGAAATATAAATTATTTAACCACATACGAAATAGACTATCGATTTATTTACATAAATAAAAGGAGGAAGGAATCAAAAATGGATTATATAGAGAATTAATATATATCTATCTAATATTTCAAGGTTTTAGGGGGTAAATTTTTTGGGGGGAAATTATTTTTGTTTTATAATAGGAAGTTTTGGAGGTAAAAAAATTAAGTGAAATTTTACACCATGCATGAGTTGATGGAGCAAAATCTTTAAATATTAAATACTAGGTTTAATACCCGTGTGTTACACACGGGTTAAATAGTAATATTTATAAAGAAATTATAACCATTATATTTAACAATTTGTAAATATATAACATTTAAGAAGTTGGCTCCATCAACTTGCATGGTGAAAAATTTAGCTAAATTTTACCTCCCAAACTTCCTATTATAGAAAAAAAAAAATCCCTCCAAAAATTGCCCCTAAAAGTTTAATTTATTAGATAGATTTACAAATTTTTAAACATAATAATTATTATTTTTTTATAAATATTATTATTTAATCCGTGTGTAACACACGGGTGTTAAACCTAGTGGTCCAATATATAACATTAAGGAAAAAAGGAAATAGAGTTAATAGCCAAAATGGTCCCTGAGGTTTACAAGGTTTTGCAGTTTTTTACACTTTTAAGAATTTTTGCATAAATAGTCCCTACATGCCAAAACCTGTTGCTAAATTGGTCCACGACACTAACGGTGTTAAAAAAATTTCGTTAGCTGACTGGTAATTGACTAAAATACCCTTCTTCTTCATCTTCTTCACAAGGACCATTTTGACAAAACCATCACCACCACCACCACCACCACCGCCGCCACCACCACTTACAAAATCAGACATCCCCATTTGCTTATTCTGATCGGCGCTTGTATGGATCATGGATGTTTAGTTTACGAGTACATGGAAAACGGGAGTTTAGAAGACCGGTTGTTTTGCAAAAACAACACGCCCCCAATCCCGTGGTATGATCGGTTCCGTATCGTGTGGGAAGTAGCCTCAGCTTTAATTTTCCTGCATAATGCAAAGCCTAAACCAATCGTGCATCGTGATCTAAAGCCTGCAAATATACTGCTTGATCAAAATCTCGTGAGCAAAATCGGGGACGTTGGTCTCTCAACAATGCTTCAATCGGATCTTTCTTCTACAACAACCATTTACAAAGACACAAGTCCAGCGGGGACCCTTTGTTACATTGATCCAGAGTATCAACGTACCGGATTAGTGTCGTGGTGGTGAACTTGTAAGTGGTGGTGGCGGCGGCGGTGGTGGTGGTGGTGGTGATGGTTTTGTCAAAATGGTCCTTGTGAAGAAGATGAAGAAGAAGGGTATTTTAGTCAATTACCAGTCAGCTAACGGAATTTTTTTAACACCGTTAGTGTCGTGGACCAATTTAGCAACAGGTTTTGGCATGTAGGGACTATTTATGCAAAAATTCTTAAAAGTGTAAAAAACTGCAAAACCTTGTAAACCTCAGGAACCATTTTGGCTATTAACTCAAGGAAATATATATATGTGTTTCTAGTTGGTGATGATGACGATATCGGCTGTTGGTGGCTCCTATTAAAAGTGACCCCACCACAATCAAAATGTCTCGTTCTACATCTTACACTACAACACGTCACTATAAAATATTCAAATGGCTTACCAATGGATTACTCTATTAATATTTTTTTTTCCCAAACCAAGATACCATGTTGCCTGATGACAAAAATATGACCAAGCCTATTTTTTTAAACGATCTTGTTGAAATATGGAGTCAACATTGGTCAAACAATAAACAACAATGGTTACATTAGTGTTATGAAGTATTACTTAAGTGTAATGTTCATTTGTAAAAGTTTATGAAAGTTTCTGAAATTGCAGGGACTTATTTTGTAATTAAGAAAGAGAAGTTGTTAACTGACCGTAACATCTTAACAACTTTGGTTATAAGTAGATACAAAGAGATTTTGTGGATACCATTGAATGGGTCAAGGGAAACCATTGAATGAGCATATAGATGATTTTCTCAAACTCGTTTTAGATCTAGAAAACATAAAGGTGAAAATAGATAATGAAGATCAGGCAGTTTTGTTCTTGGCCTCATTACCATAAAGCTATGAGCATTTTGTGGATACCTTCATATTTGGAAGAGATACACTGTCATTAGAAGATGTTATTGTTGCTATGAACTCATAAGAGTTACAGAAGAAAACAAAAATGAAATATAGCAGTAATGGTTTGTTAGTAAGAGGTAGAACAAAACAAAGAAGTTTCAAGTCTAAAAGTCATTCAAGATCAAAGAATAGAACTGAATGAATCATATACCAATTTTACCCTCATATGAGGTTCTACCTCAACATCTCTCTCATTGATAGAACCTCTTGATTGTTCATACCTCTTAACCATTCAACACTTAATGATTCAGATTTTCTCAAAAGTCCTATAGTGTTTAGCACCTCTTGTGTACCTCAACATCAACATCACAAATCTCCTTTGAAAGAAAACGAAAGTATGGTGGTATTGGTTAATTATTTTTTTTAACAATATATTGGATCACTCTTGAGTCACTGGCTCATGCAATGATATCCATTTCACCATTATGAAGAAACTCACCTTTAAGTGAGAAAACTCATAATCTATCCTAAAAAAATCTCATTGTTATTTTAATCTCGGGTTGGACTTGAACCCCATATCTAGTGTTTTAAATAAATAAAAAATATTACTAATTGATCACCAACCTTAGGTTTTTGTATATTTTAACAAACTAAGATGCATGTGAGTAGAGTGTCAAGACTCAAGTCTCAAGAGTGAGGCTGTTTTATGGCCTTGTTTAGCCCACTAGTCACGGGCCTTCTCCATGGGCCTTACTTAGCCCACTTGCTATTATATGATTTTTTTTGCTAAGGCCTTCTTTAAATTTTAACACATATAATACTTTTAAACAAAACTAGATATAACTAGTAACCACCATATAAGACAATGTGTCCCAGACCTTGCCCACACCCATTGAAAAATTGTGTCCCATACCCTACCCAAAACATGTCAAGTATGTAGCGGGTATACCCGTAAGTAATCTGGTATTCTTGTTACTCTGTTAGCGCTTTACAAAATACACGTTAGGTGTACTCATTAGATATTTGTCGGAATTACAACATTATATCAAAGATGAAACAAAATCCAAAAAAAAGTGAAATGGACCATATAACAGTATATGAATGATGAAATGTACTAAGCGTTTAAAGTTTACCAAAATAATAATGCCCAACAAAAAAAAACTACTTTTTTTTCGCTCTCTGAACTTCTGAAGGCGCATTCAACAATCAACATTTACAATGTTTCAACCCCGAATGGTGTAGTATTTGTTTTTTAGTAGGATATGTTTTGCTATTCAAAAAAGGGTTGCGGAATAACTTGTTGCCCGTTTACCTGTCATGTTACTGTAAAGAGTTTGTTTGTTAATGAAATTTAAGCAATTAAAGCTAGCTAGATTTTTCTTGTCTTAATTATCAAACATACATGACTAGAATTCATATTTTTTTATCGAGAGTCCTATCATACTAGTTACCAACAAGACCCAACTATGCAACTAACTTGTATCGTATGGATGTACCGCTACCATGTTTAGGCTATATAGCAAAAGCCATCTTCGGATTACGTTTACAAGCTCCCGGACACTCTAATCATCTTAAAAATGGTTTAAAGCCCCAAATAAACAAAATATTCATCTTAGAGCTTATATTAAGCGTAATTATTAATATTTTAATTGCATGTATGTTACTAATAGACCACTAACGTCATTGACTCATACATACGTTTTTAAATAATAATAATATCAATCACCATGTTATATGTGTGTGTTTTAAGTGACACTAGTTAATTAAGTTGGGTAGGGCAGCAAAAGTCCAACAGGAGCCGCACGAGTGTTGTTGAAAGATATGATCCAGCTTATCTTTTGGAGGTGAATTGAATTAATGGTGGAACGTAATTTAAATTATTAGTTTAATAATATATAATTAGAACTCATCGAAGTAGTCGACATGTCTCATTAATTTCGAACAGTTGTCACATTGTCTACAATGAACATGACAATATATGTGGAGCACCACAATCACCACCCTAACTCTATCAAAGCCTCAACTATTTTATTAGAAAATTATTAAACCAAGAAAGACAAATTTTGGGTCAAATATGCATGCATTTATTTATTTATTAATAATAATAATAATAATAATAATAATATAATAATAATAATAATAATGTTAATTGTACGTATACAATTTACAAACTACGTGTATAAAAAGATGACCAAAGCCTTAGAAGTTATCATAACTGAGTGGTCACGTTTAGGCCTTCAACTAAACATCAAGAAAATTGAAGTTTTTTTAACACCGTGTAATGAACAAAGGTGCAAGATGGATTGTTTGTTAAGGAGATTGGAAGGTCGGGTCTGGGTGTGAAAATGCTAGAAGGCGTTGTCAGTCATGATGTTGGGTTTATTAGTACTTTGGCTATGAAAAGAGCATCTCGGGCTGTGGAACTCATGGGGTGCCTCCCGCGTCTCGGGTTGTGGAACTCAATGCGAACTTTTTTTGCTCCGCTTGTAACATCTGCCCCAAACCCAAACCCGAATGCCCGAATCGAACCCGAAATTATCCATCTTAAATGTATTCGTATTTATCTATACTATATCTAATGCAGATTGGAGGGGCAATTTAAGATACCCTAATTATTGACCAGGTACTGCTATTTAATGCACAGTGTACAACCAATTTTAAGGGTAGTTATGACTTTTTGACACAAGTTTCAATCTAACCCCTAAAAATAATTACATAAAAACACCCTTAATTTTCGAAATCTGTAGTTATGAAATGCAAAATCTTTCCACTAAAACAGGAAAACAATTTTTTTTATATCTTGGAGTTGTTTTCATTGAAATATAATTTTTTTTTAAACTGTTGAATTCTTTATTTTAACCGGCATGATTTTACGAACACTTTAGTGTAAAAAGTTTTCCCAACTGATCGGTATCTCTCTAAGTACAATCAGTTGATGCATCAAGTACTACCACATTTTCAAAACCTATTTTTGTGCTGTGTTTTTTTAAATAATCTATTTAATTGCAGCAATGCATGACTTGGTCAACACAAAAAAACACAGTCCAAACCATTACAATATACAGTCCATATTGCACAGTCCAAACCAGAATAATGTACAGTCCATATTAAATCCCAGTTACATGCAGTCCATAAAGCCATTTTATAAATTCTAGCTTTGAATATGTTGCAGAAGCTGACCAACTTTACCAACTCATGTATCCTGAGCACAGCAGGATGTTGCAGAAGCTGACCAACTTTACCAACTCATACAAATTATTCACAAACATCATACATTTGTATATACATATACATAGATACACCTACACATGCATACATGACTGCTGTTAAAACTAAAGGGAATTACCTTGTAAAGTTGTGTTTGACCCGTTGCTGATGTGGTTAACAAGGGATGCATGAAGTACAACATATATATAAATAGTCCAGTTTGTAAACATATAACTACAAAACAGTATACTTCAAATACAGTCCGGTTTTAATGAAATATAAATACAATCCAGTTTTTTTTATAGCAAATGTAAGAATATAAGATTGGTAAAACAAATATTACCAAATGCCATACTCCTTTGTAGCATCCGAGGCAAGTTGCTGCTCATAAATAAAATTTGTATTATTAAGCCCTACAAGCCACTTAAGGAGGATTATAGTGTATACAAAACATAAACTTTATAATACAACAACGCCGCGTGTAAATACCCGACCAGATTATTAAAACAAACATACGGTTTACCTTCAGTTTATATAGGCGATGCACCATCCTTGCTGCTACGTACGTTGACCTTGACCTTGGTTGGTGCAAATCTTCACTCATTATCCTTCTTCGAACAAATAACAGGCTGCCATAGAGTGACCTTCAGTTTATAGCCAGCCCATGACCAGATTATTAAAACAAACATACGGTTTACCTTCAATTTATATAGGCGATGCACCATCCTTGCTGCTACGTACGTTGACCTTGACCTTGGCTGGTGCAAATCTTCACTCATTATCCTTCTTCGAACAATAACAGGCTGCTATAGAGTGACCTTCAGTTTATAGCCAGCCCATTCATTATAAGGTCTTTGATAAAAAAAAATATTTGAAAGGAGTCGAAGCGTACCTGCAGCTGTTTATGCAGCTGCTTGGTCTCTTCTGCTGCTAGACAAAGTTGTCCGGATCCATCCGATCCATCCTTGCTACAGAAAAATGTAAAATTTACTGAAACAATCATTAAAAAACAAATAATGTAAAGTTCACTGCAACAAATCTAAAAAATATTACCAAATGCAATACTCCTTTGTAGCATCCAAGGCAAGTTGTTGCTTGTAAAATAATCTATATAAAACAATACAATGCGTAAATACCTAACCAAATTAAAAAAAAAAACATAATGCTGACCTTCAATTTATAGCCAGTCCATCCATTTAAAAGTCTTTGATCACAAAAAATATTTGAAAGGAATGGAACCGTACCTGCACTTTCAGCTGATGTTTCTGCTGCTTGATCCGTTGCTTCTGCTGCGTTAATATTAGCTGTTTGATCCTTGGCTTTGCATGATCTGTTCTTCTGCTGACAGACAAAGTTGTCCAGATCCATCCAAGCCATCCTTACTACAATCATTGCAACAATAATTAAAAAACTGAAAAATGTAAAATTAATTGCAACAAGCGAAAAGAACCCAAAAACACCTTAGTGTTTGTAAAATTACCTTTAAAGTTGTGTTTGACCCGTGACTGCTGTGGTAAACATACCACCGTCGACCCGACAATTCGGTTGCATGTTTCAACTTCACTAAAAATATATGTCTGCAGTTAAAATAACAATATATGAGATAAAAAAAACTACTAAAATCCTGTTGACTGTTTTAAAAGTAATCCAAAATACCTTTTAAATTCGTTTTTTACCCGTTCATTGTGTTGTAAACATATATCCGTCGACCCATGTAACAAAAAGTTACAAAATATTTAAAAATAACAAAGTTGCAGCGGTAGAAATGCACCATATGATGTACAAGTTGTCCAGACTTTTATTACCACACATGTAAAATAATATTGAATAACAACAAAATTGATTAAAACCAATTTCTAGCATGATAATATCTAATTATAATATGTGCATTTATAATAACTATTTATTAAGAATTCAGTTTAACTAAACTCAATTATAATATGTGCATTTATAATAACTCTTTACTAACAAATCAGTTTGACTATAATCATTTAGTTTGTTATCTCCCTATTATTTAGTTATAATTTCAAGATATTTTTATTTTTTGACTAAAATAAGTAAACATGGATTAATCCACCTAATATGGAACTTAACAATCTGATTCGAAAATTTAGGGTGATTTTTATTTGAAATGTGAACCAAGCGGGAAAAACAAAAGTTGAATACAAAAAACCCTAGCTGAATCACACTATAAATAGACTAAGAAACAGGTCATTTGTTTTTGCATACTTGAAATACATTAATTAGACACGAAACCAATCTCCAATAAGATGAAACACCAATCAGTTCAGGTTTAGATTATTCATTTATACGATATATCTATTTTATATTTATATTTACCTGTTCTCATTAACAGTCTTATTATGCAGGAAGTGATTTATGATGATTTGAAATCTGAAAAAATCAAAACGTCAAAGGTTCCTATGTTTAACTCTTATCATTTTCATTTCCTTTTTAAACAAATGTTTGTAATTTGCTACAACATGTTAATACAGATATTACTTATGCAGGAGGTTGTTTTTAATGCTAAAAAAACAGAAATACTCATTGGTTCTTGTGAATTAAACTCACCAGAAAAAGATGAAAGGTTCGTTTTTAAAATTTTATACAGCAGTGTTGAGATTATCATTTAATAAAAATATAACTATGCAGGCTGATTCTGACAGCAGTGTTGATTGACTAAAATTTTCCTGATATTTGAATTATACATTCCTGTTTTTTTGCTGCATTTTGGGGATATAATAAAACAATCCACCTAAACATTAAACATACACTCCAGTTTTAAAAAAATAAATACAATTGAGTGTTTTACAAAATAAATACAATCCAGTTTAAATAAGTCCAGTGTAAATAATAGTGTTTCACAAAATAAATACAGTTCAGTTTAAATAAATCAAGTGTAAATCAACAATCAGCCGGATAAAACTATTGTTAAATAAAGATATTTATAACAATTTACCTGATATTTTGCAGTTTTTTAAAGATTATAACTATAAAACCTATTTAAATAAACAATGGTTGTAGTTTTTAAGGGATAACCACTGAGATGTTTTTTTATATATATAAACAGGGTACACACAAATTCGTATTCCCTACTAGCAGATCAGAAACACAGGTATGGTTACAAGCTGAGCAAATACTAATTTAAAATTTCAACTCATATTTACAAACTCCTAACACTCATCTTATTCATTATATTCAGGAGTTTACTGTTCTTCACTATTATACCAGATTGAGTTTCAGCTTTAAAACATGCATGTATTAATATATTTTTGATTTGTGTGATGAATGTTTTTTTTATTTCAATATCTAACATTTTAATTGTTCATTGTTCAGTTCAGATTGTTAATCCAAGTTTGTGTTTCAGCGCTTCAAACAGGTATGTATACATTAATGGTTATTTTTATTTGCTTTTACATGTGTGGTGTTTGATATTTTATGTACTCTTATGAATATGATTGCTGTTACGATTCAAAACACTCTGATTTAAACATAAAACTACAAAACCTATATCTTTGACTATTTAACTTTTTATGTTCATCATTTTATAAAAGATTTCAACTATAATCATTAAAATTAAATTGAATATATGTAGTTTTATTTCTTTTTTTAGTTTGTTTTCTGAATGATTAAAATGATATTTGTAATAGATATATAGTATACTAATTAATTAGATCATTTTACAAACATTAATTTTTTATATTTTGGTTCAAATAACTTTTTTACTTTTCAGTTTCGAGCCCAGGTTTAAAAAACGTTTTTACAAAATAAAATTTTTTATTTGGTTTAAAGATAGACATCAAACTCCTGAAAAATCTCGGATTTGGTTCCATATTTTCAAATATAAACATAAAAAATTAAAGTTGGTAATTATCTCATAAAAAAATTTATAACCTACCAGATTTGTAGTATAAATATACACTGAAACACACAACATAATTCACAATTTATAACAATTTACCTGATATTTTGCAGTTTTTTAAAGATTATAACTATAAAACCTATTTAAATAAACAATGGTTATAGTTTTTAAGGGATAACCACTGAGATGTTTTTTTATATATATAAACAGGGTACACACAAATTCGTATTCCTTACTAGCAGATCAGAAACACAGGTATGGTTACAAGCTGAGCAAATACTAATTTAAAATTTCAACTCATATTTACAAACTCCTAACACTCATCTTATTCATTATATTCAGGAGTTTATTGTTCTTCACTATTATACCAGTTTGAGTTTCAGCTTTAAAACATGCATGTATTAATATATTTTTGATTTGTGTGATGAATGTTTTTTTTATTTCAATATCTAACATTTTAATTGTTCATTGTTCAGTTCAGATTGTTAATCCAAGTTTGTGTTTCAGCGCTTCAAACAGGTATGTATACATTAATGGTTATTTTTATTTGCTTTTACATGTGTGGTGTTTGATATTTTATGTACTCTTATGAATATGATTGCTGTTACGATTCAAAACACTCTGATTTAAACATAAAACTACAAAACCTATATCTTTGACTATTTAACTTTTTATGTTCATCATTTTATAAAAGATTTCAACTATAATCATTAAAATTAAATTGAATATATGTAGTTTTATTTCTTTTTTTAGTTTGTTTTCTGAATGATTAAAATGATATTTGTAATAGATATATAGTATACTAATTAATTAGATCATTTTACAAACATTAATTTTTTATATTTTGGTTCAAATAACTTTTTTACTTTTCAGTTTCGAGCCCAGGTTTAAAAAACGTTTTTACAAAATAAAATTTTTTATTTGGTTTAAAGATAGACATCAAACTCCTGAAAAATTTCGGATTTGGTTCCATATTTTCAGATATAAACATAAAAAATTAAAGTTGGTAATTATCTCATAAAAAATTTATAACCTACCAGATTTGTAGTATAAATATACACTGAAACACACAACATAATTCACATTTCACCATACGCAGAGGTTTGAATGTCTTTTACATATTTTTCTATCTATGCTACATAGTAAATATATATAGATGTTCCTAATCTGTATGCGTTTCCTAAATATGCAGTTTTTTAATCCCATCTCCGTAGCTTTTCAAACAGGTATGTAATTAAGTTGTGTTAATGGTGTCCGTTTTTTCTTCTTGTATTTCAGTTCATAACCTGTTAGTTGTTCATCGTTTAGTTATTGTTCGACCTACTTTGAGTTTCAGCTCTTCATACATGTACGTATACATTTATTGTTATTTAAGTTTTATTGTATGTGTTGGTTTATAATTTATGGCCTGTTAATCTGTTATCAATCTGCTATCTGTAAAACTGATAAAATAAGTTATTATGTTTTACTTAGTTTTTATATATAGTATAGCTATGAATCCGGTTGTTTTGAAGATTTTATAACATGTCTTACGGAAAAAATATGCACACAAATACTACATATAGTATAGATAATACCTACTACAATAGCTTTAAATCAAATAAAACCTAAGCAGTTATATAATTATCCTTTATAGTAGCATGTTTTTAATAAACTTATAATACAATTAAACTGAATAGTTGTATATATAGCAGTTGCAAACAAACTTATCTATATATCCAAACACTGATTATCATTCCCATTTTCAAGTAGCAATACTCTAATATATCACATCCAAAAAGCTTTAAAACTCAAAATCAGCATAAAAACATAAAATCCTACAATAATCTATTTCAATCACAGTCAATGTTAACGAAGCCTAGATGGAGGCCAGATTCCAAAACCTCTCTACTGAAGGTTGGACAAGCACATCTAGGGAGTTAGACACTTCGTATGATTGATTTCAATTACAAAAATAAAATAAAAACAAGGTTCATGTAAAACAAAAATAATGTATTTAAGAAAAATAGTCAAGCTTCATGTAAAACAAACAAAATGAAAGTTAAGAATGAAGTATAATATCTAAAAGAACCTCGCCTATAGTCCAAGTTTTAACATCAGTGGGCAGTTGATTCCCGAATCCATTCAGAAACTCACTGATGAAGGTACTTGCTACCGGTCGAAGTGTTTAGAGAACTTACAGTGATCTTTTTAATATCCACCATAACAATATAATGCCTCCCAACTTATATAAATTCTCTCCATTGGGCAGTTGACTCCCATCTCCAATCAAAACCTCACTGGTTAATGGTCCTACAACATTACATAACTTGGTTACTCACTGATATAGGTCTACACAAATATATGAACAAATTAGGACAATAAAAGATCATTCTTAAGACTTATTCAAAACATCATTAAGTTGGGTGTTTGTTGTTTTGAAACATATGTTAGTAAAGATGAGTTAAAAACCTTTAAAACTTGTTATAACCCAAAAAAGTTAGAAGTGTTTTGATACAAGACTTAGTTACTTATTTTGCATATAAATATGTTTTGTAAGGTGAAAAACTGATATATAAATGGGATTAAAAGCATTAGTAAATGGATATTTTCTTACACTTAATCTCTGAAGTAGCACCATATTTTGGACTTGAACACAGGCGGTATGTTGAATCAATGCCACACAAAACATGCACAACACAAAATACATATTAACTAATATTTGCATAACTTTATCTATACCAAATGCATAAGAAAGTTACAAAAATAACTTTTAAAAACAACATATTATCAAACAGAAAAATAGTACTTACCCCAAATTGTGGTGTCTCATCCTCTTAGCCAGTTATAATCTACAAACAGAGCAGTGGAAAATATAAATGCATGCACTGGAAACATAAAAATAAATTCATGTTTAATAATTCGCCTCATCACAATCTGTTTACTCTTTCATTAGGGAAGGAAATAATCTATACATTTAAAGGAGATATCTAAGTTGGTCAAACATTACCTTGAGTCTATCATGAACAAGAAGTTAAAAAAATTCAGTGTTGGGGTAAACGTAAACAAAGACATGAGCATCATTTAAACATAGTGTCAAGTTCAAAAATAAGTAAGCATTGGTTATATCAACATCATCTATCTAAAAACATAGAAAAACATTGGTCATTGCACAGTTTAAGAGAAATTAAGAAATGCACCAATGTGTGAAATTAAAAACTAAGGCTTATGAAAAAAAATAGTGCTACTGATTTTCAAAAAGATTTAAATTAGCCTTTCTGATTCATATCAACCAAAACAAACTTTAAACTATCACAACAAAACAACTATCTTTAAAGAAATGCAATAGTTCAACTGTAAAACTAAAAAATAAAACGAAAATGGATAACAACAGATCAAACCTTAATAGATAGCAGCCTGTTTTGCTTAGTCAAATAAGCTTATTCCCATATCCTGCAAATCAAAATATATTCAACTAAGTCAATAAACGAATCAAGAAAACTGAAATGCAATAACATTCAAACTAATCGAAAAACTTACATCACCAACTGAGGCAGAAACTAAAACACCACTACAGCCCGATGGAACCGAATCTAACACAATTTGATCATATTCAGCATCATCAGCTCCAACTGCACATCATCAGTTTCAAAAAAAATAAAGACAAAAAAAAATTTGATCATTTTTTAAACATCATCAACCTTAGCTAAAAACAACATATTCAACCATATCTTATAGTTTTATAAAGAAGATAACAAAGTTACAAGCTTTTCAGGTGCCACTTTATTTTGATAAATTGCATAATGTCGTTCATAGTAGCACATTATTAATAAACTTATAATCCAACTAAACTGAATAGTTGTATACATAACAGCTGCAACCCAAACTTATCTACACATCGAAACACATAACACTGATTATCATTCTCATTTTCAAGAAACACTACACTGAAATTTTTAGGAAAGGTGCTTTAGTTTAAAAAATAACCACTGACAAATTACCTTCTTGAATCTTAATGAACTTGGAAATGAAGGCATTGTGATGAACTTGAAAATGAAGCCAACCTATTCAATAATTCAAAAATCAACAGATGCAAGTTAATGAATACATAATTCAATTAGAATAAGCTAACTAAAATGATAAATGCACATCAACGGCTACAAACACCAAACCTAACCTTCCAATTGTTGCCAATCTTGATTTTATGTCGGACACGGGTGGTTCGCTGGTGAAACCGTAAAGCGAGCAGTGGATATGGTACAGATATCTAGAAAAAACAGATAACATAAGCATGTATCAGAAGGCCAATTGAAAAGATATTCACAACTAAACATTCAAGGAGAAAGCCTGTATTAGAACAACAATTAGATTACAATTAAAACTACTAAAAGAAACCACTATACACATATACAATCAAGCATTTTTAAGCACAGAACATCATAAAAAGGAATAGAAGACAAAATCTATTAGAACACAAACAACAGCTACATTCACAACCAACTACTATAATCAATCACAAGCAAACAACCACACAAAGTAGACATACCACACTAAACTGTCAGAATAGAAATTAACATGTTCTTATATCTAGAAAAAACAGATAACATAAGCATGTATCAAAAGGCCAATTGAAAAGATATTCACAACTAAACATTCAAGGAGAAAGCCTGTATTAGAACAACTATTAGATTACAATTAAAACTACTAAAAGAAACCACTATACACATATACAATCAAGCATTTTTAAGCACAGAACATCATAAAAAGGAATAGAAGACAAAATCTATTAGAACACAAACAACAGCTACATTCACAACCAACTACTATGATCAATCACAAGCAAACAACCACACAAAGTAGACATACCACACTAAACTGACAGAATAGAAATTAACATGTTCTTATATCTAGAAAAAACAGATAACATAAGCATGTATCAAAAGGCCAATTGAAAAGATATTCACAACTAAACATTCAAGGAGAAAGCCTGTATTAGAACAACTATTAGATTACAATTAAAACTACTAAAAGAAACCACTATACACATATACAATCAAGCATTTTTAAGCACAGAACATCATAAAAAGGAATAGAAGACAAAATCTATTAGAACACAAACAACAGCTACATTCACAACCAACTACTATGATCAATCACAAGCAAACAACCACACAAAGTAGACATACCACACTAAACTGACAGAATAGAAATTAACATGTTCTTATATCTAGAAAAAACAGATAACATAAGCATGTATCAGAAGGCCAATTGAAAAGATATTCACAACTAAACATTCAAGGAGAAAAAAAGAGAACATAAGCATGTTTCAAAAGGCCAATTGGAAAGATATTCATAACTAAACATTCAAGGAGCAGTAGGTTGACTAAAGAAACAACTATACACATATACAATAGAAGAAAAATAAATAGATTCATATTATAAGATGAACAGATCTAAGGTTAGAAATAGAAGAAAAATAACCTCTTCAACTTTAGATTCATAGCAACGAACGATAAAAACGAATCCATATCATAACCAAAACAGCAAACAAACCCTAATCGGTCTTAACACTAACAGCAAAACCATTATCAACCAACTTAACCCTAATCGATCTTAACCCATGCAGCAACACCATTAACCCTAACAGCAAAACCATTATCAACGAACTTAACCCTCATCGATCTTAACATGTACAACAACACCATTAACCCGCACAGCAAAACCATTATCAATGAACTTAACCCTAATCGATCTTAACCCGTACAACAACACCATTATAACCCGTACGAAACCCCTAAACCAAAACAACCTAACCCTAACACAGCTGAACGATCTGCTACATATCATCGAATATATTCAAAACCCCCGAATAGATTCATAGAAACGAACGATCTGCTAAACTGAAGGTGAATTTTGTGTGTTTGAATGAGCGGCTGGGTAGGAATGAGCGGCTGGTTAGGGTTCGTGCATATAACGTAAATCTAGGGTTTGTGTAAGATGTCCTTATATAGCACCAGACATATATCTTTAAACCCTAATTACAATAACCCAACCCAATAACACTTTAAAGCCCAACTCGTTTTTTTTTTGTTTTTTTTAACATTTTAAAGCCCAACCCATGTAATAAATATTGCTGAATTTTTTTTTGTTTCGTTAAACACTATTTTTTATAAATTTTACAGAATTTATTTTTATAATTATTTTGATTAAATTCAAATTTTTATAAGTTAAATTATTTTGTATACGATAAGTTATATTGTATAAAATAAACATTACACTTTAATAAAACGAACTATTATTTGGCCATTATTTATAAAGGATAATATGATGATTATTTTTATCATCTCTACAAATTTTATTAAACTCATGATCATTTTGTATTCCAGTTATATATCTTCGATATGCATCAATCAAGTAAAATAATATGTATGAATGGCAACGGTTGTCAAACTACTTCAATCTATGGATGTCTTTTGTATCTACTCAAAATTTTCTTCTAATGCATTTCATCGCATCTCCACATCCTATAATCAAAAGTTTTTTTCTATCGGTATTGATGAATCGTCTGTCTTTCCCGTTAATTTTGAACAACCAGAATATTTGTCAAAGACAATAATTCCACTGCCATTAAATGGTTCTTCGTCTGATGCTCACGTCCTAACAAGTTTTGTTTTTTCTGTAAGACGAGCAATCCATTTTATTGTTTTCCATGGCGTTGTTCGTTAATTACCCTTGCTCGATCCCATATATGTTACTATTTAAGATCTATTTAACCAAAAAGTTCATGATTTTTTAATAAGGAATTTTATATTCAATTCTAGATCCACTCAACTATGAATCCACAACTCCTAATGCTTTTGATGTTCAAGATAATTGCGGGGCTACCACCGCTGCTTATAATCAAATGCAAGTGCGTATGCAAGGAATGGTATGATTTCATATCAAGCAAGGAGTTTCTATTGGCACATACCAAATATGCTGCTGATTCATTAGATCAGAAACTTATCACCACTGCCGTTCAAGCTTAAAAGAAAACAATTTCCCATTCGACTTAGCTTTTCAATGACCATCAATAAAGCTCAAGGTCAAACAATCCCTCATGTTGGAGTTTATCTTCCGGATTCTGTTTTTTCTCACGGGCAGCTTTATGTGGCGTTATCAAGAGGAATATCACGGGGGAATACAAAGGTTTTGGTACACCCTGCAAGAGATTTCAAACGAAATGGAGTGTACACCTCAAATGTCGTGTATCGGGAGGTTTTGCATGATAGGTGAAATGTATGTGTGATATAACTTAGGAATATGTTTTCATATGATTAATGACTTAGGAATATTTCATTAGATATATTTGCATTTTTTTCAAACTATTATTATAATGTTCTTACAAACTTATTTTACATTTTGTTATTTCAGAGTTCAAAAATCTAATATGGACCAGACTAATTTAAATTTGAATGATGTGTCAGGTATTCTTTATATTTAAGCAACAAATAACACATGTGTTTATTGAAAACTTATGTCAACAAACTAAACATTGAAATTTCAGTGACCAACGTTGCTCCAGCTCCAACGAATGAGGTTACAGTCAATGAGGAGAATCCCGTCAATATCCAACAACAAAAGGATGTAAAAGGCAAAGGCAAAGAAAAACCGGAAATCCCCGAGCTTCCTCTGGATGATACTTGGTGGTGGGAAAATATGGATCTTATCGAAGAGATGTGTAGGAAGTACGATTAATTTCTGTCACATCTTCATGAGCTCACAACGGATTATTTTTTTCAGCTTGAATGTTAAGATTTGAATGTTTACGTATTCAACTTATGGTTGTTTTAATATTATCGTCGACAATTGTCATCTTCAGTTGTTAATTACTTTACACATGTTGCGCCCATAACCTAGGCTCATGCTATAAACAATTGCCACCGAAAATCTCGACCCCGCTGCATCGCGCGGGTCCCTACTAGTTTCCTTTAAATGTAACGTTTCGTTATTAAAAATACATATATAAATATGTCAAGCCTTACGTCATTCTCGTCTTTATTATATAACGACCAAATTATTACTCAACGTTTACCAAATTAAATACTAAAAACAATTTTTTAATCTTCAAAGTATATATACATTATATATATATTGTATTTTATAAAAGAAATTTTATAAAGATTATTAAAGATAAAAACGTATTAAAGTCTTGAAAAAACCTTTAACGTCAAGAACGAAGGAAAAACGTAAAAACGTCACTTATATAATCGTTACGTCTCAACTCGGTTAGATTGGTTAGTTAATATATATATATATATATATTAACTTTGGGCCATTTATGTAAACTTTAAAACTTAATTTAAAGTTTTAAGTCAATATTAACAAACAATTTCATCTGGAGGGACCAAAACTGTAAATTTGTAATTAACCCAACCCCCCCTCGTTACAGCCCGTTTTTCCGGTGGTCTTCTCCGGCCACCGGCGCCGCTTTCCGGCAAAGTCTTTTTGCTCGTTTTTAGTCATTTTAACTCGATCCGTTACATATAAAATGACCCCTGGCACGATTCGAACCCGTAACGCCCTTTAAACAATCTTTAATCGAGCCATCAAAGTTAAAATTGTGTTTCTTTAATCGGCATTTAAAACCCATTTATCTCATTTGACCCAAAACGTATGAAATCAGTAAATTGAATCAACGGAAACGATCCCTGCAACGTTTTGAATCGATTGGTAACAATTAATTGATCCTTAACCAACGAATTAATCATCAAATTAGTCTAATTAACTCGTTTTCAACCTCAAACCCGTTCGACTGTTTTTACCAAACCATAATCCAATTCATTCGACATATTCACTTATCTCTGCTCGATATTGCTCCCTGTCATCTCAATTTCACTAGAAAACACCAAAATCTCAGTGTTGATCCTTCAACCCGTCGACATTGTTCATCGTCTTAATCGATTCTATTTTTCACCAATCAAGTAAGTATTTTATGTCAAAATGATCCTTATGTTGTCCTGAATAAAAGCCCTATGGTGAATTCATCGTATCTTTCATGGAAATGAACAATTTGGTGATCTTGATTTCTAGGGTTCATGGTCGAATTTGGGTTTTGCTTGAAACCGAATAAAACAAATTGTTTTCCCAATTCTAATAACCAAATCAAATCTGGACGGATGGTTAAGTTATTCTGCTGTGACTTTGGTGATCCGGGTTCGATCCTAGGGCACTCCACATTTTTATTAAATTGTTCAAGCCTATTGTTAGTTAATTTTTATCAATTTTCTTAAACCCAAAAACCAACACCATATTATATATTTTATAAAATACTTAAAATCTTATAAAATAGCCAAAACCATTATTTTTATAAACTTAGTTTGATGAAACCTAATTATTTCAAATACTTTTAATACTATAGAAATGTATTTTAAATATTTACAAAATGCATACAAAGTTTTATAAATAATTTTACAAAATAATACTTTTATGTGGATCTATTATACTTTAAAATTTGTGTTAAATGTTTTAAAGTATTTTTGACATTATCAAAACATATTATTGAAGTGGTTATTGTTTATCAAAATAATTTTGGTTACTATTGCTATTGTTTCGAATAAACGAGTTTATATATTTTTAGTCGTTAATGAAAAACCCCCCAAGTCCCAATCCGAAATCCTAGAATTCCAATTTCCTTAGATCCCTATTGGTTCTTTTCTAGTTTCTATACAATATGTTTACTAAGTTAGGATTCTCATTTACTTAGGTGATTCTAGTATTTGAGAAATCCTCGGTTCAATTTAATCTGGTTGCTATTTGTTTCGTGCCCGAGTTCAAGGTGAGTAAATTCACTCCCCTTTTTACTTTTACATTTTGGGGCTGAAACGTGTTTTATTACAATACAATGTTTTCCAGTTTCTATTTTATTTTCCAACAGAGATCATAAAATATGTTAGTCTTGTTCCGGGCAAGATGCAAACTTATGTGGTAGTTTAAAGTAGTATTGTTACTTTGTAATCCCAGCGGTACAATGTTAGCGCTAATGGTCTGACAAACCCACCTACATGTACAACAACGATAAGTGATTTAAACCCGCTCATACAATTACAATGTTACAAGTTGCGATTCGATGTTACAAGTTGCTATACAATGATACAAGTTGCTATTACTATGCCATGTCCCTAAGTTGCTAAATAATTATTGATAACTTAAATATCGAGACGGTTAAGTGACAGTTGCTTAAAAGTTATCAGTAATTAATACATGAGTTGGTTCCTCATGATAAATGGCTACAAGTTACGTTACAATTATGGTTTACAATGTGTGTGCAAGGGGTCATGGCCGAGAATGATATGAAATAGCTATGCATGTAAGCTTGCGCAGCATATTATGATGATCTCGGATTTTCTATATTACTATGTATCAACTTGTGGTTTACTCACTAGCTTTAAATAGCTAACTTTATTTTCACATGTTTCAGGTAATGCTTATGATTATTTTGCTGCTTTTGCCAAGACATAGGATTGCCTTGGACCTAGAACAATAAAACAGACAATTGCATTTACTGTTTCGGTTTTATTACTTTTGTCGTATCCATTTAAGACTCGTGTACTAAACTTACTATATCATTATTAAACTTAATAAATAAATACCATGTGCTTTGCCTACTACTGATATCCGATTCCAATGACAGCCCGGTGTTTCCGCCGCCGGGCGGGGTGTCACACCGCTCATGTACGTATGGGAGTTGGGAAATTATTGTTAGGCCTCAAAACGTGTCAGCTTATGTATGTAGGGGGAGTTGTTTTTTTCGTTTGACAATGGACTTCGAGAGGCGATTGAGGATATCGTCGTTTGTGAGGGGCCTTTTTCAGGGATGTTCAGTGGCAGCTAGCATCTCTTCCGACTCGTTTTGGAGGGCTTGGTCTATGTTCCGTTGATGATGTATATCTACATATGCTTTTTTGGCCTCTACTCCTCTAAGGCCCAATCGTGAGCTTTGAAAGACCATATTCTTCGTGGATATAGTTTCAACGGTTTAGATTATGATTATGGGTGTGCATTAAAAAGCTTACAAACCTCTCTTCCCAATTTTGATATCAGCAAGTTCTTTAAAAAGGACACTACCCCTCTTAAAACCCAACATGTTTTGACGAGCGCTCTATTTATTAGGATCATCCAAAGTTTAGAAGCGGTGTTTGATCTATCACTCCGTCAGAAAGCAGTGTTTGCATCTCTCCAAGCTCCTCAAGCTCAATATTTTTTACCATCATCCCCATTGAAGGAGTAGGCAACATAAGTCACTTTCGGAAAAAGAGGCTATCATTAAGTACCAATTAATGATTCTTTTGTTCCCAATTGATGAGCTTTGTTCCGTTTGCTGCAAAGTTTGTTTAGATGTTTTGGGTGACCATTCGCTTCATTGCAGGGAGTTACACGGCTTTAAATACATGCATGATTAGGTTTCCTTTAGCGAGCAAAAACTTTGGCTAAAAAGGAGGCTCATGTGAACTTTCTGACAGATTCACTTGAAAAGATGTCTACTTTAAGGTCAACTGATATTCTTGTTTTGTGATGAACACATGAAACACGTTTGTGTGGACCTTACGGGAGTATCCCCTTAGTTGCACTCATGAACAATGAATTTATTGTGGGACATGTTGCGTCAAAGACGGAATCATGTAATATTGTTAAACGAATAGATCGAAGCTAGCTAGGGCTTAGGGGTGATATGTTTGGTTTTTGTAGTGGCTTTTGTTCATAATAATAGGAGTATAGTACATGATCGTCGCTAGCTTCATGTTAACTTTAATAGATAGGTTTTCTAACTAATTAATTAAGTTACTAATAATAACACAATAACATATCCAATAACTAAGGTGCTTTAAAAAATTTTAATTTGGTGGTGTGATTGAACAATAATCACGTACTCCATCAAATACTTAAGTTGTTTTGATCAATTATATATTTTAAGATATTGTTACAATGTACATCTTTTTTATACGTCATATATATATATAAGAATTATTGGATTTTCTAGGAAGGAACAATAAGCAACAAGGAAGATGAAAGAAAAAGATGTGAATTAAAGATGAGAATGTGGACATCCTATCATTCAATGCCATTGCAAATTATAGATATTATATATTTATATTATTGAATCAACCCAACGTCACAATCTTCGGTTCCGTAAAAAGGCTACGAGATGATTTTATCCTAAAAAACTCTTTATGTATTGTTGTAAAGAAAGTAGGCCACGTTAATAACCAAAATATTCACAAAAAGGTATCACAAAATGATTCTCTAAAAGATTTCGATCATTTGCAAAATAACTTACTAAAAGCTCAAGCATTCTAACTCAAATATACGTTAAAAGCTAAAAACTCAATTGACAAACAAACTTTTATATACCCTTGACTAGACTCGAGATCATAGTATTTTTTATGAGTAAATTTCGTTTTGCCTTCCTTATGTTTACCTAAAATAACAGTTTGTATACAATAATTTTAAATTGTGTTTTGTCTCCCTGAGATTTACCTAAACTAATGGGTTGCATACAATAATGTCAAAATTGTGTTTTACCTCCCTAAACTTACCAATTTGTCACCGTTTGTTACATCCGGATTAAATTCATCAAAATCAAACTTTAGTGTGTCTAATGTGCCCCTCACGTGGGGGCACTTTAGTCATTTTCAAACCTTTTCTTTTTCCTCTTGCTTAAATGGGTTTTGGCTTGAAAATGATTAAAATGCCCCTCACGTGAAGGGCACATGGACCGACTAATGTTTGCTTTTGACAGATTTATTTCGAATGTAGCAAACGGTGACAAATTGGTAAGTTTAGGGAGGCAAAACGCAATTTTGAAAGTATTGTATGCAAACCGTTATTTTAGGTAAACCTCAGGAGGCAAAGTGTAATTTTGAAACTATTGTATGCAAACCGTTATTTTAGATAAACCTTAAGAAGGCAAAAAGAAGTTTACTCTAGTATTATAAAATAAAATAAATTTACTGAAAGAAAAATTATATTTAAAATAGAGTAAATCTCTATTTTGGTACCTGAGTTTTCTATATGTTCTCCATTTTAATACTAACTTTTATGTTTTGTCGATTATTAGCCTGAGTTTTACAATTCATCTCTATTTCAGTACATTTGGCTAACAAAGTAAACTTTTTTGTTAAGTTTAATTAAAAAGACAAAAATACCCTTGGTACTGAAATGGATATTATAAAATGTTTACATTTAAATAATTATTTTATTTGTTTTTTGGTGTGTATATATATATATATGTCAACTACATATTTTTAAATATCCATGAAAATATATGTTTTTATTTTTTAAATTGATCGTTTATCTAAAGTTATTTTTCTAATATCGTACGGTATAATATCGTACTTTTTTTTTAGTTTTTTTAATTATATCGTTCATTTGAATAGTGTTTGATATTTAGATGTTTTTAATATCGTTAGATTTTGTACTTTTTGCCTTTTCAATCGTATTTTCTAATATCGTTTGGTTTTTTGGTATCTAAGAACCCGGCATTCTAATATCGTTTGGTTTCTAATATCGTTAGATTTTGTACCTTTTGCCTTTTCAATCGTATTTCAGTACTAAGTTTTTTTTAAATTGATCGCTTCTCTAAACTTATTTTTCTAATATTGTTCGGTATAATACCATTCCTTTTTAAGGTGGCTTTTTTAATATCGTTTGGTTTAACAATGTCGGGTTCTTAAATTTCTTTTTAATATCGTTACATTTAATACCGTTTGGTTTTTATACGTTTTTAATGTCGTTTCATTTAATACCATTTGGTTATATATGTTTTTTGTATTATTTGCTTTAATAAAGTTTGCTTTTTGAACGTCTTGTTAATAGTTCGATAAATGAATATATTTTTAATAGCGTTTGTATTTTACTATACATGCATATATTGATATATATATATATATATATATATATATATATATATATATATATATATATATATATATATTAATTGACAAGGTTGGTGCTTTGCACCGGCCGAGTCACGTGACGTCACATTGTCTTTTAACTTTTTATACTTTAACGTATTAACGGTTTTAATCCCAAACTTTTGATGTATTTACGGTTTTGATCCCCGACTTTTACTAATTGTCATTTTAGCTCCTGATGAGTTTTCGAATTTGATCTTTACTCTATTTTGACATATAGTACGACTTTAAGATTGTCACCGTTTTAACATCGAACTTTTGATCTTTGATCGTTTTTTAATATGTGACACATTACGGTTTTACGTCGTGATGTACGGGACATGAGACTTTTTTTTATTAACGCATGTGATGAAGTCAAATACGCAAGACCCTACTGCGTGACGCGGCGCGGCCTGGTCTTAAATCTAGTTTATACTAAAAGATAGAAAAAACATGTAGAAAAAAATGTATTAAAAAAAGGAACTGTAATAAATATGACATTTATTTACTGAACGTTATCAGAAAGGAAGTTTAAATACTGAACGATATTTAAAAGACATTTAAAAATATGTATTTGACATATATATATACACACCCAAAAACATATAAAATAATTATTTAAATGTAAACATGTTTATAATATTCATTTCAGTACCAAGGGTATTTTTGTCTTTTCAATTAAACTTAACAAAAAAGTTAACTTTGTTAGTCAAATGTACCGAAATAGAGATGAATTGTAAAACTCAGGCCAATAATCGACAAAAAATAAAAGTTAGTATTAAAATGGAGAACATATAAAAAACCCAGGTACCAAAATAGGGATTTACTCTTTAAAATATGATAAATTTATACCAAACATATAATATGTATTTATACCTTTCTTGTTTTATTTTTTTCCTTCATTTATATACAACTTTCTTTTATTACACGTCATTTATATTTTCCAGCTCGTGTAATACACGAGTTATCAACTTAGGGTACATAATTATATGTGTTATAAAGAGAGATAGAGAGTGATGGTGTGTTAATAAAAAATGTGATTAATAATGTATTGGAAAACCCATTATGATTCCTTATATATTACATTCATTTTTTTATTTGTATATCTTAAAATTTAGTTTATATTTATACACAGTTTTAAACCTAGTTTATAATAATTAATAAATGAAGGTTTTTCAAGGGTCGTCAATGCTTTTTTTAAGGAGGAAATGGGTGAGAGAATTAGGGGAAGGAATATTAGGCACCATTTCACATCTTAGAACCATATTTTGTTCTTTCCTCTTTTTCTATTCAATCGTCCGTCTTTTTTTCCAGAACTAAAAATGCGGGAAATTGATTTCGCAGTAAATCATTCCTTTCTTTCATATTTTAGTTTTTCTAAATCATTTTTTCTTGAGTTATAATTGATTCTTAACTTAAATAAATTTTGACTATATATGAATATAGAAAAATATGTAATATAACTAAATTTCTAATGTTTAGTAACATTATTAAATTTGTTCCGTATATCACACAAGTATTAAAGTTTGCGTGACATTAAAATAACGTATTTTTTAATGTTTGAACGAGCTCAATCTTGTGAAACTCTAAAGAAGAACTCTAACCTAATTAAAAAATAAAAATAAAATCTGCATTCTTGGCTCCCGTGTAGTGTGACGATATGCTCACAAATAAACAAACAAGCCGACCGACAATATACTATTATTAAATTTTTTTATTCTCCCTACCTAAAATAATGAGACTTTTAATAAAAACCAATTATTGATATTATTTATATTTATATATTCTATTATGTAATTTGTTTAGTGAATTTAGTACGAATGTCATTGCTAAGTTGTCAATGTTATTACTGTTTTAAGTGTTGCTTTTAAAATCTTTAAAAGGTTAGTAAATTTGTAAGTGGAATTGTGAAAAACTATATATTTGATTTTGGGTGTTTAAACACGAAATCCTACTTAGGGACTCTGATGGTGATTGAAAATCTTAAAATAAAAAAGGTTGAAGATGGTATATGTATCTTTGAGATCAGATATGGAATTATGTTTACTGACTTTAAATTGAGTATCTGTTTCCCTCATTTTCCTGCTAGGATTGAAAAGCATGTATTTTACATATTCATATGATTGAGTCCTTGGGTGATTGAATAGGTTGAAGATACTAAAATCAAAATCCTAATATGTTTGCAACCACGTGGTCTAGATTAAAATCGAGACCCTAATGTTAGAAACCATGGAGTACAAATCAACGGTGTTGTGTTTAACGATGGACCGGTGGTTGTGGATTAAGAAATTGAGCACCGATGGTAGTTCGAGATACGTTTGAACAGTAATGGTTGGGGATGGTGATTTAATTAGGGAAAGAAGGCGAATGGTGGTGGTGGTTTGGGTTACGGTTGTTCGATTTGGAGGGTTATATAATTAGATTTAGGTTATGGTGATGAGTGATTGGGGCTAAGATGGAGATGATAGTGGGGTGGTATCAGTACTTTGGTGGCCTCGATGGTTTGCGGTGATGCGATGGTGGACGTTGATTTGACGATGATATTTAATAGTTAACTTTTTTTAATAAAAAGGTTAAAGTATACTTAAATTACTATTTCAGTTTTAGATGGATTATTGTCTTTTCATATAAACTTAATAGAATATTAGATGGTCGATGGTGTTGTGGACTGGAACAATAACTTTTTTTGACACTAGTGAACTAAAAGAATAGAAAACGTACTCTTTAACTAAAACAATAAATTTGGTCGATCCTCAGGGTCCTAAATAGTAGTTTACTAAAAGTTCAACATGACTTTCATAAACTTATATTAGTATTTTTGATTTATTATTTTTTATAAAATAACTTTATCAAATTCTATGTACTACTAATTTGCAAGGCTGGTGAAACCGACCTTACAAGTTAAAATTTTGGCCCCTTCGTTTTTTCATATTTACATGTTTAACTCGTGATGCTCATCTTTGACATATTTACATTTCTCACCTCCAACTATATATATATATATATATATATATATATATATATATATTTATGTGTGTGTGTGTAC
Source organism: Tagetes erecta (assembly GCA_030867185.1). NCBI lineage: Eukaryota > Viridiplantae > Streptophyta > Magnoliopsida > Asterales > Asteraceae > Tagetes > Tagetes erecta. Next base: position 44,342,524 of record CM061492.1, on the reverse strand, counting down.
ATATATGGGGTTACCTTCTATTAAGAACACATTTTAACTTGAGAACAACTTAGGAACCGCTTTAACTGTTGTATTTATTATAATATAAATTGACCAAAATGCTTATAATTCAATTATTTTAACATCTATTTAAGAAAAATATGATTTGTGAAGTCGTTTGTTAAAATGCATATATGCACCCACATTAGTTATACACAAACGCACATTGTGGGTGCATATATGCAATCTAACAAACGACTTCTTGAATCATATTTTTGTAAATATATGTTAAAATTAGTTGAATTATAAACATTTTGGTCAATTTATATTACAAAAGATTCAACAATTTGCTCTCTCTATGATTCATTAAAGTTGTATTTTTTGTTCTCAAGAAAAAACGAGTTATCATTAAAGTTGTATTTTTTGGTCAATTTATAAACATTTTGGTCAATTTATATTACAAAATATTTACATATATAGTGAGGATAATTACAGAACCACTTCTTATTGTGAGAACAAAAAGAATAGTTAGAGTTTACACTGATTTACATAAATGTAAATAAAGTCTTGTGATTTTAGGCTGTTTTACATATGTTTTTATTTGACATAACTAAAAAATAGTTATGTTTCTGTAGTAAAATACTTGTGTCTGATTTACACATATGTAAAGAGGGCTTAATATCGTTAGCCTTAATTTATATGTATGTAAATAAATGGTTCTGTAATTAAAGTGGTTCTGTAAGGAATCTTATCCCTGTACATACATACATACATACATACATACATACATACATACATACATACATACATACATACATACATACATACATACATACATACATACATACATACATACATACATACATACATACATACATACATACATACATACATACATACATACATACATGCATGCATGCATGCATGCATGCATGCATACATACATACATACATACATACATACATACATACATACATACATACATACATACATACATACATACATACATACATACATACATACATACATACATACATACATACATACATACATACATACATACATACATACATACTTTTAACCTCATTTTATTCTACCACCACAACACATGACACGTATCGAAGTCGAAAGTATGTGTAGTGTGTGTAATGAAGTAAAAAAAAACAACTTTACATCCACAACACTAGGCACGTATTGAATTCGAAAATTATTTTAACGCGTTTAACGAAGTAAAAAAACAACTTTGCCTCCAAAACGAATGGGGGCAGACAAGACATCTGAGAATAGTAACTTTCTCATGTAATGAATCAAATCAATAGGAAATGTAATTTGCTTCGTAAGAATAAGAATTCACTTCTACGTTACATGTCAAAGTAGAAAACATGTTAACTGAGTTCTAATTGTCGAATCATACGACCCAGGTCGGAAACCTACTTAAATTATACAAATCTTACCAAGTTAGACTAGAAAAAGTGAGTATATTTTGTGTGTTTGTTCGTTCACCCATAAATGTGACTACATGCCACAACAAAAATAAAGAAACATTAATGTTTGATGGTTACCAGAGCTATGAAGATATTAATAATAAGTTTTGTAGCAAGAGGGTTAATTATTAGATACATATATATATAAAATAAAAATAAAAAGCCATATATCGTACATGCAGAATTGAATGTGTTAAGTGTCCCTTTTCTTTTCACAAAAGTTAAAAAAATAGAGATAAAAATCCGATTTGACCCACAAACATACATACATACATACAGACATAAATCAAAATCCCCCACACAATTATTAAACTGTTCAATTACCACTTCCTTCAAGTTTAGTTCAACTACCTCGATCACAATAAAATAAACAATGGCTTCATTCATCTTGGATTGGTGCTTCGTAACCAAATCTTGAGTAGACTATTTTATTTTATTTAATCCAATGTTACTAGCTGGGGTGGGTGGGTGGGTTGTTTCTCTATTTCTTTAATCAACTCTTCACTTGTAATCAAGATTTAGCCATTAACTCAGTTTGATATGGGTCATTGACTAATAAAGCTTGCATCTTTATTCATTTAAGGCCATATATGGATCTTCAACCTGGGTTTCATCACAAGGTATGTATGATTCGTTTAATACAATAACAATATAACATACCCATTTGTTTTTCTTTGATGACAGAAGAAACAGTCATGGATGACAGTTTTGACACTGGGTTACCAAAGTTTAGGTGTTGTGTATGGAGATTTGAGCACATCACCCTTATATGTCTTTAAAAGTACTTTTGCAGAAGATATTCAACATTCAGAAACCAATGAAGAAATATTTGGGGCACTTTCTTTCATTTTCTGGACACTTACTTTAGTCCCTTTGTTGAAATATGTGTTCATTGTGCTTAAAGCTGATGATAATGGTGAAGGAGGCACATTTGCACTCTATTCATTGCTTTGTAGACATGCTAGACTCAGTTCATTGCCTAATTGTCAATTGGCTGATGAGGAACTGTCAAGCTATAAAAATGATTTAGGTTTGACTTGTTTTGGGTCAAGACTTAAATCTAGTTTGGAGAAATATAGAGTCTTGCAGAGGTTTCTACTTGTGTTGGCTCTTGTTGGGGCTTGTATGGTCATTGGTGATGGTGTTTTAACTCCTGCCCTTTCAGGTTAATATATATATAATTACTAATTTCTTCTATCTTTCAAATTTAATTAATAAACATGAATATAATTAGCTAGCTTGTTTTTAATAATTAATTAATGATTTTTGCAGTTTTTTCAGCGGTTTCTGGTGTAGAACTTGCAATGGCTAAAGAACATCACAAATGTAAGATACCTAACCTAGCTATGTTAAATAAACTATCTTAACTGTAGTACGTGTTGTCGTTGTTAAGGCCAATCATTTGCATAATCTTTTCTTGGCAGGGTGTTAAGTTATTATGTCTTTAGTTTATGGCTTAATTTTGGTATGAGTAGATTAATAATTGTCATTCTTTTGCTGGCAAGTTAAAAGTGTGCCTAGCTTGTAGTTTATGTTTGACAGAATCAAATGATAAGTTAAACCAAAGCAATTAATTGTATCTATTATTACGACTTTAAGTCGCAATAGTAATAGTAATAGTAATAGTAAAAAACACACACATCCAAACACTCCTGCTGACATAAGTTAAGAAACGGATGATACATACATACATACATCATCCACCACTAGAAATTATGTAGAAAAAGTTCAAAAAGTTATGGAACCAAGTGTCCATAATCTCAAAAATAAACATATATATACATATATTATTTAGTTATAGTTATAAATCTTGCATATGCAATGCAATGGTTACTATACAATGATCGATGTTAATTACTTGTATGGTTTGATCACACGATTTCATTATAATTGTATACGTACGTATGATTGAAAGTCGACATTGATATATTGCTGCTGCTGCTGCAGATGTAGAAGTCCCAGTTGCATGTATCATTCTGATAGCATTGTTCGCCCTACAACATTACGGAACCCACAGGGTGGGTCATTTGTTTGCACCCGTGATTATATTGTGGCTCTTTAGCATCAGTTCAATCGGTTTATACAATATCATTCACTGGAACCCTCACATCTATAAAGCACTATCTCCTGTTCACATGTATAAATTCTTCAAGAAAACTCAAACCGGAGGCTGGAAATCTTTAGGGGGTATCTTATTATGCATTACGGGCTCCGAAGCTATGTTTGCTGATCTTGGACACTTTTCACACCTGTCTATACAAATAGCTTTTACAACGTTTGTTTATCCCTCCTTAATTCTTGCGTATATGGGTCAAGCCGCTTATTTATCTCAGCATCATGTTATTGAAAACGACTACCAGATTGGCTTCTATATCTCCGTACCCAGTAAGTTAAGAGTACCCATGTTGTTGATAGCTATACTTGCTGCAGTTGTTGGAAGTCAAGCCATAATTACCGGGACCTTTTCAATTATAAAACAATGTTCGTCTCTCGGATGCTTTCCAAGGGTCAAAATAGTGCATACTTCTTCTAAGTTTCACGGCCAGATTTATATCCCGGAGATCAACTGGATCATGATGACATTATGCTTAGCTGTTACCATCGGCTTTAGAGACACAAAACGCTTGGGGAACGCTTCAGGTATATATATATATATATGGTGTTTTCTTAAACATATATATATTTTACTAATTATATTGTATCTTTCATTGTATCTTGATCAGGTTTGGCGGTTATTACGGTTATGCTGGTTACAACTTGCTTAATGTCTCTTATTATTGTCTTATGCTGGCACCAGAGTGTTTTTGTTGCAATCGGATTTGTGGTGTTTTTTGGGATGATTGAAGCCTTGTACTTTTCGGCTTCTCTTATCAAGTTTCTGGAAGGGGCTTGGGTCCCGATAGCACTCTCACTCATTTTCATGCTCGTCATGTACGTGTGGCACTATGGTACGCTTAAAAAGTACCACTTTGATGTCCAAAACAAAGTATCCGTAGATTGGCTATTGAGCCTGGGCCCGACGCTTGGCATCGTCCGGGTTCGAGGAATCGGGCTAGTTCATACCGAGCTTGTTTCGGGCATCCCTGCTATCTTTTCTCATTTTGTAACCAACCTCCCGGCTTTCCACCAAGTGCTTATCTTCCTTTGTGTGAAATCAGTCCCAATCCCACACGTGAGACACGAAGAACGGTTTTTGGTTGGCCGTATAGGCCCACCAGAGTACCGGGTGTATCGGTGCATAGTCAGGTATGGTTATCGTGATGTCCACAAGGATGATGTGGAGTTTGAAAAGGATTTGGTTTGTAGCATCGCGGAGTTTATCAGAAAACAAAAAGACAGTTGTATCCCCGATGTAGATGCCAATGATGACGAGGTGATGACGGTTGTCGGGACGCCTTCCTCACGAGGCGGCACTGACAGCCAAGACAGGCATGAGGTTGAAGAAATACACCCAGTGAAGAAAAGGGTGAGATTCGTGGTCCCCGAGAGCCCAGAGATGGACGATGGTTCACGGGCCGAGTTAAGGGACCTAATGGAGGCTAGGGAGGCAGGGGTAGCGTACATTTTGGGACACTCATACGTAAAAGCAAAAAAAGGATCGAGTTTTATTAAGAAGATGGTTGTAAATTTAGGTTATGAGTTGTTGAGAAGAAATAGTAGGCAGTCGACAGACGCATTAACCGTGCCTCACGCTTCGACGCTTGAGGTGGGAATGGTGTATCATGTGTGAAAACAATGAATGTTTTTCTAGTGTATGGCATCATGGTGGTGGTTTGAGGTTTTGGTGTGTTTCAACTTGAAACAAGATACAAGGGTATGTATTTGGTTTTCAGGATGAAAGTGAAAGTGAAAGTGATTGTGTTGTGTATATTGAATTGTATTTTGGTGTCGATGAGGAAAATTAATTAATTAAATTATGTGCCCTTTAGTTTAGTTTGTACAAATTGATATGATTGGCCGGGTACAAACAAATAATATCATCGGTTGTCTTATTCTTTTTATGGATCTTCATGATACAATTTATTTACTACAAAATAAATAATTACCTTCTTTTGTTAATACTTTCGATTGGAAAATTAAACGTACTTAATTCACAATTTACTTTGGTTGGTTGGTTGGTGTGAAATGGATGAAGCGACCCCATTACTTTTTAACTGTGTTATTGTGTTGGAGGTGTATATTATATTTTGGTTATTTTAAACAACTGTTTTTTAGTTTTAGAATTAGTTTTGATTCTTGTCCGTAATATGAAATCATTTATTGTTTTAATAACAGTTCAATATTAGAACTGGTTTTCCATAAAAAAAAAACTAGAATCTTGGTAACTAGAAAAAATATTATAACATATTTAGAACCCAAGGTTCAGTTTGAGTCTTATATAACCGGTTTCTAAGAATAGTTTCGATTATTAAATCGGTTCTAGTTATTTTGTGCAGTGCTATCAAAAATTTGATTTGAGTGACCAATATTTAGACGCCAATGATTTTGTAAAAAGATGTGATCTCATTATTTTAAAAAATGAAATTACCATAGTGCACCTTTATAGGCCTCCCACTCGGGTCCAAAAGAAAAAAAATATGAAGTTGATTTGCTCCATAACCCACTTAAAAAGTATTAAGCCCATATTAAAATATAAAGGTGATTTGGTCTATAAACCACTTACAATTTTAGGGATGGGTGTTAATCGGGTTAACCCAATAGGATTTTGAGTAAGTGGGTTTTTAAAATTAATAAAAAACTCACCAAAACCTGATACTATTAAAGTTTAGGTTTGTCGGGTTTCGAGTTAATAGGATCGAGTTGATCGGCTTAAGGATTAAATTCAACATAATATAGCATAATTAGTCAACTTTTTTTTATTAAAATATGAACATATATGTAAATCATGTATAATAACTTAATCAATATCAATCAAGACATGTGGCCATTGAAACTCAAAATGAAAAACATAAGAAAGAGCATAGATTTCGATTTTTTTTCTTTCTAAAGCATTACTAAAAAAAGAGCTCTTTATGAATGTTTCAGTCAAAAATATAATGAGTTGTTTACAAAAGATGAAAACTCAGAAACAATAACTATAAAATGTAATGATTTTCATCACAATGACATTATATTTAAATTTTTTCTCTAATGACAATTTACTTACAGTAGGCTAGCATGTGTTATTATTTTAACCGATATGACCCAATGACTTGACTCGGGCGAAAAGTTCTATCATCGGGTGGTAGAAAAAAGAGAACCAAGAAAAATTAACCGTACAAAAGGGCATTTACATTTATCATCAAGTTATGAAGGCGATATATATAATTTCTACCCAGTGTTGTATAAATTAGTTTAGGCGGTCGATTAATCGGTAATCGGTGAGTTACTTTGTGGATTTTCTAAAAACGGTCCATTAATCGGTAGGCGGTTTTAGACGGTCCTAAGCGAAGCTAAGCGGTCCTAATATAGTAATCGGTTAACGAAAATCAAAGCATTTTAATTGGTTTTAAACCTTCAATTTATCGACCCGATCTATAACCCATGGGTTTTAGCCTTTAAATCCATAACCTTAGGCGCTAATTTCACTTTTCACGATCAAAACTTAGACTTTTGTTGTATTTTGAAGTATTATGTTCGCATTAATGTGTGTGGATATAACTGGTATTTACATATAAAAATTCAAAACCCATGAATGTTGAAGTATTATATTCACATCAATGTGTGTGTATGTATAAATGAACTTTACATATAAATACACCAAGCCTATTAATCCCAATTTTCTAGCTCCAGCCTCCAAGGTACCTCACTGTCCGACTACTGCTTAGTGAATTCTACAACATTAATTTTACCCATAAAAACCGTTGGTCGGGCATTGTCTGTACGCACTAGCATGACAAGGGGCAACCGCCCCCTTTAAAATATTTATTTTAGTGTTATAAGTACGTGAAAATATTGAGCGTCACTCGTAAAATTTTGCAAACGCCTCCCTCAATCTTTTGAAATAAAAAAAAAAGTAAAAGATTGTCTCAAACAGATTGTCTTAAAGTCTTCAAATTAAATGAGCAAAATATATTGAATGAAATTTTGTAAGTTTCTTCTATCAAACGTTTACTTGAGAATTCTAGACTTAGAGGGTTTTATTGAGTTTTTTTAGAAGTTTAAAAGGCTATTTGACAACTTCTGAATGTGTATGAGCTAAATAAGCAAGAGGTCAAAACCATTAAGTATTGAACCATTATAAAGTCTAAACCATTAAGAGCAAATGTAAATCTATCTAATAAATTAGAGTTTTTAGGGGGCAATTTTTTAGGGGGAAAACATAATTTATTTTATAAAAGGAATGTTAAGAGGGAAAATTGAGTAGGAGAGTTAATAAAGACAAAATTTATGATTAATAATAATTTATAAAATTATTTTTAAATTTTTAAATATAATAGTTATAATTTTTTTAAAATATTTTTATTCAACCCGTGTGTAATACACGGGTGTTAAACCTAGTGTCTGAATAATTCAGATAAAACCATTCAAACATCCACTCGTAAAACAAATAGACTGAATCATAAACAACCCCTAACTTGTGAAAACTTCATTTAGTAAACCATGCATGATGTAACATTAATAACCCACGCTTCTAGATATACATATACAATAAGTTAGAACAGTGGCGGAGCTAGCAATAAAATCCAGGGGTATCCCCAAAATTTTTTTTGCCATACATTCATACAAAATGAATTTTTTGTATATTCATATAATAACTATTTTTTTTACCTTAATACTATGTTATAAGAACAGATATTCATCAAACTATTTTCTAGCAACACCTCATTTTACTGCAATAGTAATAATATTCTTACATCACTTGCGATATCTAGAGTTATATAACATTTTTCTTATATATAATTAGCGATGTTAATGGTGGAACTAAGATATTTTCTATTGGAGTCAATCCATAATATTTTTCTACTATACCATTTTAAAAAATTAAAATCATAAACTAACAAACTTAATATAAAACTAAAAGCTTTTTATTAACAGTTTTTAAAAGATTTATTATAATTTGGATATTCAATTTTACAAAATGTCTTAAAAACTTAAAATAACAATGATTTGTTTCAAGCACGTTAAATAACTAACATATGATATAAGAAAAAACTAAAAGACTTTCATTAACTTTTTAAATATTTATTACAATTTAAATATCCTAAGTTTATTAAATTTTTTGAAGTGACAATCAGATCTTGAAATCTACAAAAGTTAAAAGATAACTAATAAAATATTAGTAAATGTTAGCTAAAACTAGAGGTCTAGAAACAAACAAATACTTAATCTTTCTTTTCTCATTGTAGTGTACTTGTTCTTCTTCTTCTTCACTTTATCTTGGTGAGCTTCTCTAATGGCAAGAAAAAAAATTGCAGGCAACAATGTTTCATTTTTTCTTCAATATATTTACTGAGGGGTATCCTTATAACTATTCAGGGGTATTCTATATATAAAACGGGAAAATAATTAAAGGATTTTGCACTACACAATAAAATTTGAGCCGTAGCCCGGGCTACCCCTGGGTCGAGCATAGATCCGCCCCTGAGTTAGAACCGTGTTAACAATGTTCTTTAGCAATGAACTAGACCGGACTTGATCCAACTAGAATTGAACTAAATTTTTTTTATCATATATGATATACCAGTAGAATGCCTATAGCTAAACAACCTTAAAAATAATCCCGGCCCAATGATAAAATAATTTGAATCCACTACCGGTCAGTACTCAGCAGTATGTTACTATTATTATCACGAAATATACACAAGGATAATTCGTAATTTTACATGAGAATATTTCTGTTTATATACTTTTTTTATGTATATATGGATTATGGAATAAAGATTAGCAAGCGAAGTGAGAAGACGTAAAGAAACATGTGAGAAAATAGAATTGGTAACGTTGTGTGGACCCACGTTAGGAGAAGAGATGAGGATATGGATGAAGCTCAACTACGTTAGTTAAACAAACCCATAGACACGCACGACACTTTTAAGATATTTTAACACGGTTAATATAGCGGTAAGATCGTTACACTTAAAAGGTGTAGTGCAATAATTGAGATTGAAACTCTAGCATGCTCCCGTAGGCCGTAATGAGCGCTTATAAGCAACTAATACCGGTCCTACGTATGCTTATAAATTCTTGGGCCCCGAACAAGATAAACAACGTACCCTTATAAGAACACAACCGTGATCATTTTTAACTCTAATCCCAAAAAAGTATAGTAAAAAACAATATTTACCGACGGCTAAAACAGTATTTAATCGCCGTTAAAAGTAAAAAAAATTAATTTTTAAAAGCTTTGGGCCCACAAAGCAACCAATCCTGGGCCGCCCACCCTATCCCCATTAGGGCCGACCCTTTAAACGACCTAGTGGATTCCCCCAAAGTTACAAATGCCGTAGAGACTCATCACAACCTTCATTTTGTATCAAGTTGATCAGAATAAAAAACTTATCAACCAATCTTTCCAGAAGGCCAAAACATAAACTTTAACATTTTGATGTGAAACTTTAAGTTTAATTATTATTCTACACTAAACAAATCACTATCATTAAATTAAGCTTATCCACTTGTACAACATTAAGATTCTTTCAAATATGTCTTCATTTTGATTTTCAGCTGAATTTTTTGAGCAGTAAAAAAATTTATTGTCATTTTTAAAACGGTGGTTACCATCGGGGTTGGAATTAATGGTGCGAAGGGGTAAGGTGGACGACTGCTTAAGGCCCAGTTGCTTGGGGGCCTGAGATTTATAAAAAACAATTATTTTAGCGGTGATAAAATAGACTTTTCACGGTCTTTTTAACTTCTTTTTACTATATACTCTTTACGATTAATGTTAATACTAATAATAGTTGTGCTCTTATTATAATTTTTTTTTTTTTTAAATGATCATGAGGTATATTATAATGATTGTTTTTTATCTTACCTAAAGCCCATGAATTTTTAGACAAAAATGCATAATGACCAAGTTAAAAGCTTTGATCTACCCTCATCTTGTGAGTGTTTAAGCACTTTGTGTACGAGGCTTTTTATAATGATGGTTAATTGATAAAAGTTTTAATATTTACCAATCAATTTATTAGTTTAAACCGTAAAATTATCAAAAAATTTAACTGAATCCTTTAAAACCAATATACATGTTATTGGTATTTATTACTTTTTTTTTTTTCGAACGATAAATTTCATTAAAACGAGAAAAGCAACTTGAGCAAGAAACTCAAGAAGCTAAAGAGAACAAAGACAAAAACAGATTACAATCGCATGACTATCCAATCCTTCCAAACTAAATTTTTCATGTTAGACCTATCCTTCCAATACTTTTTTTTTTTTTTTTTATTACTTGACATGTGTTTTCTATAACATGGTAATAAGAGTTTATCTGAATATTATTGAAAGAAATCAAATAAGAAAAAGGCAATAAAATAAGTGATAAGCGTTGAGTAGGTGTGGTCTAATCTGATTGGTTTAGGGGTCGTCTAGGGATGACTAGTCTTTGGCTCTTTGCTTGTCTACAATTGGATGCTACCTACTTTTTAGCATTTCTTTGCCCAAAAGATAATGTTATATAATACAAACTGCCTAGCCTAATCTTATCTTCTTCTACAGGTTAAGTTTGCAATTAATATACATATTTCATCTTTTATCTTATTATATTATTGTATTAGTCTCACCATCTCTAAAATAGTAAAATATGATATATACATATATATATAATATTTAATTATATTATAAAGATAAAGATAATAAAGTTGATGTAAATGTGACGGATTTAAAGTCATGAAGATTGACGGATTTAGCCACATATCTTAATGCTCCCCTTCCTTGTTATTATTAGTATGATTAAGAAGGTACCTAATTGATTATTGGTATAGTATATGTAGATTTAGGAGTGCATGAACATCCTTATTAAAGGTATGACAAATTTCAGATAGAACTTAATATGGTTTCAGGCCTTATAAATAATAATAATAATAATAATAATAATAATAATAATAATAATAATAATAATAATAATAAATAATAATAATAATAATAATAATAATAATAATAATAATAAAAGGGTGGAGATATTTGAGAGGGTGAGTTAAAGAAATTAAGCATGGTTGAAAAGTGAAGTTAAGCAAACCATGGTTAAGGTAATGCAGTGGCAACTTTATCCACTTTCTCTCTCTCTCTCTATCTCTATCTGCTGTTTCTATCTCTTTCTTATTTCCACAACCCAACTTTGTGTTGTGTTGTGTTGTGTTGTGTTGTTTGTTTCAATTTTGTATTTGTATGTTTATCCATCCATCGATCGATCGCTTCCATCTTCTGCCGTTGAACATCATCATCGCTTACCAGATCATCTTCTTCCTCAATCACTCTAAGTGTAAGTACGTTGTTGTTTAACCTCATCCATCCCTTGTTAATTTCACTTGTTGCTTCATTTTCACTTTTCAAACCACAAGATCAGAGGCTCTCTCTTGTGTTTTCAATGCAAAACACTAAACACTCACTCAAATCAAATCAAATCAAATCAAATTTATTATTTTTATTATTATTATTATGCTTCTTCTTCTTCTGTTAGTATAGTATAGTATAGTATTATTTTACAAGATCTGAAACCAATTAATTGAGAGATACCTAATTGGGAGTTGTTTGTAATGAATGAGTAACTTTGATTGCTTTTGTATCATGTAATTGTAGTTTCTGTCAACAATACAATTTGTTAGATTTGAATTTTGTAGTTGCTAGCTTCAAATTAGCATCTGCCACTGCCTTGTCTTATTGGTATGCAATATGGAAATTTCACTTCATAAATACACCCAAACCCAATGGTGATGTATACCTCTTTGCTACTTTCTCAATAACATTATTTATTATGCTTCATGTCATTTTAAAACATTCAACTTCACTTCACTTGCTGTTTATTCAATTGTTATCTCACATTATGATATGCAAAATCTACTACTCCTTATTTGCTTAAGTTTCTTATTAAAATCCATCTTCTGTTTTTTTATCTCCTAGCCTTGATGATTCAATAATTAATATGAATATCTCAATGTTATGTTACAAGTTCCTCTTTTTTTACACCTTTGTCCTTGTGTAATATGTTTTTCAGGACAGGATATACCTTTTCACTGCATTCTTTAATATATTAGAATAGAAGAGAATAGAAAACCAGTCAGTCCGGTAATAATGGCGTGTGCAAATATTTTGGATTTGGTTCCTGATAAGCTCCCTCAAACTCCAAGAAATCTTCCACGGGTCTTGACGCTACCCGGAATTATCAACGGCTATGATGGAGATTCAGATAGTGTGTCATCTAGTTGTCCTGAGAGAAAAATCATTGTCACAAATATGTTGCCGTTACATATTCAGCGGGACCCAGATACCCTCAAGTTGACTTTCAGGTCTGATGAAGACTCGCTCTATTGGCAACTAAAAGACGGGTTTCCTCCTGAAACTCAGGTTGTGTATGTTGGTTCACTCAAGGTTGAAGTGGATGCTAGTGAACAGGAAGAAGTTGCTCAGAAGCTTTTAGAAGAATTCAATTGTGTTCCCACTTTTCTTCCCCCTGACCTTCACAAAAAGTTTTATGCTGGTTTCTGTAAACAACAATTATGGCCACTTTTTCACTACATGCTTCCTATTTGTCCTGACCATGCTGACCGCTTTGACCGCCTTCTCTGGCAGGCCTATGTATCTGCAAATAAAATATTTGCAGATAAAGTTATGGAAGTTGCAGACCCGGATGATGATTATATTTGGGTTCATGATTATCATCTTATGATCTTACCTACCTTTTTAAGAAAGCGTTATAATCGGGTCAAGCTTGGTTTTTTCCTTCACAGTCCATTTCCTTCATCAGAAATATATCGAACTTTTCCTGTAAGAGATGAAATTCTGAAAGGACTTCTTAATTGTGACCTAATTGGGTTCCACACATTTGATTACGCAAGACACTTTTTGTCATGTTGCAGTCGAATGATGGGCCTGGATTATGAATCCAAACGAGGACATATTGGGCTCGATTACTTTGGTCGAACGGTGTATATCAAAATTTTACCCGTGGGCATTCATATGGGTCGGCTTGAATCCGTGTTAAATCTTCCAATTACAGCAACTAAAGTCAATGAGATAAGTCAACGATTCAAGGGGAAAAAGCTGATAGTTGGGGTTGATGACATGGATATCTTTAAAGGCATCAGCCTTAAGCTACTAGCATTTGAATATCTGTTACAGATGAACCCCATGCTACAAGGTAAGCTGGTTTTAATCCAGATTGTGAACCCTGCAAGAAGTACAGGAAAAGACGTTCAAGAAGCAAAACAGGAAACCTATTTAATTGTAAATAGAATCAACGAGGCATATGGTTCACCTGATTATGAGCCTGTGGTTCTAATTGACCGCCCTGTCGCCCGTTATGAAAAGTCAGCTTATTATTCAATGGCTGATTGTTGCATAGTCAATGCTGTTAGGGATGGGATGAATTTAGTACCGTATAAATACATCGTTTGCAGACAACACTCACCACATGTTGATAAATCAAGCATGTTGGTTGTCTCTGAGTTTGTCGGTTGTTCACCCTCTTTAAGCGGGGCTATACGGGTCAACCCATGGGACATTGAATCTGTAGCTGGAGCTATAAATTCTGCTATAACAATGAAAGATTCCGAGAAGAAGTTAAGACATGAAAAACACTACAAATACGTAAGCTCTCACGATGTGGCTTATTGGGCACGTATCTTTATGCAAGATCTAGAAAGAGCATCAAAAGAGCATTATAACAAACGTTGTTGGGGTATTGGTTTTGGGCTTGGTTTTCGAGTTGTTTCTCTTTCTCCAAGTTTCAGAAAACTTTCCCCAAATTATATTGTTTCTGCGTATAAGAAGTCAAACAGACGGGCTATATTTCTTGATTATGATGGTACACTTGTCCCACAATCGTCTATTGTAAAGAATCCTAGTGAAGAGCTAATTAATATTTTGAGTACACTTTGCAATGATCCTAAAAACACGGTTTTCATTGTGAGTGGACGAGGAAGAAGCTCATTGAGTGAGTGGCTTGCTCCTTGTGAATGGCTGGGTTTGGCTGCTGAACATGGCTATTTCATAAGGTGATTTTAAATATTTATTCCACTGTTGTGTAATTGTTTTTAATAGTTTCAATCTTGGTTTTTTGTAGATGGAGTGGGAGTTCTGAGTGGGAATCGAGTATCCCTGCTACTGATCTTGAATGGAAGGAAATTGCTGAACCGGTTATGAGACTGTACACAGAAGCAACTGATGGTTCCAGCATTGAGGTCAAAGAAAGTGGCTTGGTATGGCACCACCAAGACGCTGATCCTGACTTTGGTTCTTGTCAAGCAAAGGAGTTGTTGGTGCATCTAGAAAACGTGCTTGCTAATGAACCGGTTGTGGTTAAACGTGGTCAACACATAGTTGAAGTCAAACCTCAGGTATGCTTCTAGTTAACTTGGGGCTTGACAAAGGAATCCATTATCATGTTTGGAAAGAATTATATTATATTTTTGAACTTTTGACAGGGTGTGACAAAAGGATTAGTTGCAGAGAAAATAGTATCAAGAATGGTGGAAAAAGGAGAAACCCCAGATTTTGTGACATGCATAGGGGATGACAGATCAGATGAGGATATGTTTGAAAGCATACGGAGCACGGTTTTAGGTGTTTCTGCAGCTTCAAAACCTGAAATATTCGCTTGTACGGTTGGACGAAAACCTAGTAAAGCTAAATATTACCTGGACGACACTGCTGATGTCCTCAAATTGCTGGGAGGGCTTGCTAATGCTTCGGATCCAAAACCTGGTAACACTGCCCGATTTCAGATCACTTTCGACACCATTTTTTAATATTATAGTAGAAATATGTACAGTTTTCTGTTTGACTAACAGAAAAAGAAAAGAATTAATTAATTTGTGATGAATCTTTTAACCTGGTCTGGTCTGGTCTGGTCTGGTCTGGTCTGGTCTGGTGTGCATACTTTGACTTTAGAGTTGAGAGTCGGGTTGGGGTTGGTTTGTTGCTGTAACGGGGAGGCTCAGAATGATGTGGGGGTCTTGATAGAACGACAAATGCTTATTATTTAATTAATGTATAGCTGATAACATTTGTTTTGTTGTGAGCAAATTCTGGTTGTTGCATAGACGTTGATGCAAAGAACACGATTGGATTGGCCATAAGAAACATTTACCCCTAACTGTCGTATACGGGTCAAAGAAGTGGATGTTGAGGCCATAAGTTTGGGCATGTGCATGATTTGATTCTTGACATACTTCACTTCTTTCCCAAAAAGAGGCACTCATATGATATATCATTTTCATTATGCACAATCCCTTCAATCATAAATGTCTCTTAGCTTTATTTTTTCTTAATAAAGATATTCCATCTATAAAGTGTTATATAACCAATGTACACTTTGATCTCAAGATAACCAATGTACTTTGGATTTTATTTTTTTAATAATTAGATTTGCAAAAAGAAGGTATAAAAACATGATTTGCAAAACTTGGGTTTCTTTGTCACAAGTTTTGGCAAAGGATACCAAATTCCAAATCCTTGCTTGCTTGGTATTTGAAAATGATAAAAACTAGATTTAAGATCAGGCAGGCCGCTGTATTATAAAAGAAAAAGAAAAATGAAAACAATATATAAACAAATCATGGTCTGGTTACGCGGTCGGGTCTTGTGTATGTGGTTTCGTCATATACGTTGATAAAAAACCATGTCTCGTACGTTATGGTGTAAATTCGTGATGTGTCACATACAAAATGACGGAGAAATACTCAAACTTATAGCTCAGGATGATAACCAAGTTAAAACCCGGTAGGGTAAAAGTTGTAAATATGTCAAAGTAGAATAATAAGTCAAAGTTGTAAACTGACTAAGTCATTAAACGTAAAAATGACAATTAGTCAAAGTTAGTAATTAAGATTAACACATAACTTATGTATGTTTATAAAACACTTCAAAAATGAAAAACAAAAGTGCAAAATAATGTTTGAAAGCAAAAGTTAACAGCCGTTGAAGGAGGGAGAGTCAAACCCAGGAGGACCTTGTAAACTGAATTGCAAGCACCATACCAATCTGTCAGTCTAAGCCACTTTTGTTTATAATTATGTAAACTAATTGTATATATACACTATTTAAATCTAGAAAAAAGACAAAACACACATAACTAACCTTTATCTTTAGTAATTTATAAAATATTGGATATTTGATGTGTACACTTTGATCATCAAATCAATTTTACAAACATAAACAAAAGTATACGGGTTGTCATCAAAATATGAATTTATAACTTTACATTTTATTAGTTATAATAAGTAAATTAGTTGTATTGCTGAATCATAATGGACAGGTAAAACAATTAGAAAAAAATCTAATTATGATTTACTAAGCTATTTTACAAGTAAAAAAGTTAGACATTTCATATTTCATTTCCACCGACAATATATACATTCCACCTATGAATCAAAATTAGTTATTGTTAATTAAATAAATACTAAACTTACATATATTTAACTTTCTACTTTGATGTAGCGTTAAATATGTAAGCTCTTCAACTAAATGATTGTGGGGTTTTTTTAGGTTGAGTCAATTATTTTTTTCACATACAGAAAAGTTATTTTCTGACAAAAAAAAATAAATAAATATAACCACATGGATAATAGCCTGTGATTGTGAATGATCAAAACTACTACATATGATATGAAGATGGAGAAACAAAATTAGTAGATTATAGAGTATAATATTGTTACTACAACTACTAGTCTACTACTACTGTCTTCCACCAACAATGGCCCCTCTGCTCATTTCTTGTCTTTTGCATCTCCTTCACACACACCCCTTTTCATCAAAAAAAAAAAAAAAAGCATACATCATTTTTCTCAATCTTTCTTTCTTTCTTTGTTTAACTAACAAAGCACCTGATTTGATTACATAAGGGTTTCATCTGTAATGTAATGTAATGCAGAGAGAGCAGTTGTTGAGAAAAAATGGGCGGGTAAACTTGTGCTTGTTTTCTTCTCACTTTTAGTCTTACTTGGTGTATCATCTGCTGCTCCACCTGCAAGTGAGTTTGCACCAATCTTTTTTCTGAAATTCTTTTTGTGTTTATGAAATTCGTGCTTGCTTTCTTTCTTTCTTTTTTCCAGGGACAAATGTTGCTTCTGCTTTGATGAAATGGGTATGGACACTCAAAACTACTACTAAAACATGTATGTATGTATGTATGTATGTAGTAATTGTAATGTAATGTAATGTAATGTAATGGATGACTTTGTATGTTAATGGGGATTTTGAGTTTGTTGTTTTAGCAATTAGTGGGATGAAATTTGAGAGTGGATATAGTACGTGTTGATACAGTTTTTGATGGAAGTAAGCTTGGGATTGAGCCTCATGCTCTTCACCTTTTGCCTAATTATTTACCAATAGCAATCTCTACAAGATCTCTTCCTCTTTGTCTCTCTGTAACTTATTATTTACCATTTTCATTTTCTGATGGTTTTGTTTTGTATATATCAAATTCTGCTTCGGTTTGTATGATTATGTATCTTTCTTTAACTGTAATAAAGTAAGTAATGTGGACAATTTCAGATAGTAGACCCAAATTGGTTGCTGGGATGGGTATGCAGGGCATGTAGATGGGAAGAAGATTAGAGAAGCCAAAATGAACCATCCCAAAGGCCTTACGCTTGATGATAAAGGAAACATATACATTGCTGAATGCTGATACTGACAACATGGCATTTAGGAAAATAAGTGATGCAGGTCATATAACATCTTTGTGTTTGTTGTTCTCATATGATCTTTTGAGTGGTTTATATATATTTGGTATTGGTATAGGAGTGACGACAATTGCAGGAGGGCCATGTAAGTGAAGCTGCAAGATTTTCAAACGATTTTGATGTTGTCTACATAGGAAGTCCCGTTTATGACAAATGATGCTGAAAAAATACAACACTTTCGTCAAAGTCGTCATCTTTATAGCGGATGGGACCCCAATTTAGAAACCTACTATGAACAAAGTACACAACAAACCAAACCAATGAGATTGTATTTGGAGCTGTTCAAGAACAAGCTGAATCAATGGTCATAAGATCACGCGAATTCAGTTTATGATCATCGTGTCTCGTGGTTTGTTTATTGATTGATTATTATGTGATAAATTTAGAAATATTTATTTATGATCTGCTGCAATGTTTTAAGAGTAGTAGTAGAGTTGTGTATATCATATGTTGCAGCATTGGATGGGATGGGGAGATATTTGTAAGAAGCTGCCTGCCATTGTTATGAAAAGTGAATATATATATATACATATTTGTTGTCTCTTTGTTTTCACATCTTAATATCACAAACAAATCACTACAAACAAATTTACCTGGTAAAATCACTCATGCCAAACAAATGTACCTGCTTATAACACAAATATTAGTAGGATCTGAAAGGATGTGTCTTGTCTATCTTAGTGGATAGAAAAACCCTCCAGTTAAAAAATTTAGTTCAAAAAATAAATAAAAACTCAATAAGTTGTAAATCAAGAAACTATATATATTTCTAGCTATAAAAGCTGAATATAACATTGGTGGACCAATCAATAATTGAAATAAATACTTTGGTAATTTTACATGAGTGAGGTGGGTCGCATATATTTTTTTAAATGCTAATGAAAAAAAATGACCATGTGGGATCAACTATATCTTGTCATCTTTCCTTGTAGTCAAGTTGTTATCAAAATTTTGTCCTTTTTATATTATTTCTTTTTAAAGATCCACATATTTTTAAGAAAATGATATTTACAAAGTAATAATAAGTAAATTTTGTTGTAGCTACTCTAAACTCACAATCCAAAACTATTTATTTGAGCCCAAAATAATCAAAATCTACAGGAAAACTAATGTTGTATAAGAATCATAAAGAAAGTTCTTCCTAAACGTGCAGCAGATTTGCATTGCGTTTTAAATGTGATTACAAGATATCACGACGTAGAATCAAATAATCAGTTGTAACAAAACAAGTTGCGGGAGAGTGTCTGGATTTGCTTTTACCGTTTGAAGTTGCGTAGATTAGATGATTATAATTAGCATCTAAAGCATTCGATAAATTGTAGATATTTAACACCCAATGATAGATTCTAGATGATGTATATACAAATTTCATGATCCAAGAGGTATGATGTTGTTAGATGTTCATCATCAGTTGTGCATATATTATAAACAAGGTCTGTAATGGGTAGTTTTTTTTATTACATAAACAAAACAAGAAAGATATCAAGTGAATGAGTGATAAAGAAAGCAGGAGAGAAAATTTATTATTCTTGGAGACATGATGCAAAATAAAAGGTAGGTAGTGGTTAAAGAATTTGTTTCAATCCATATATAATTACCCTAGCTACAAGTCATCAGTTATGTCAACTCTTTGTTGTTAATATCATGAATGCCACTCATTTCACCATCACTTTTCATGGATCCCACCTTTGTTTTTCCTTACAACACAATCATAAACTTTTTCAAATAGAATCACATAAGATACAAGTCAATGTAGCTTTGCTTAATTCTATCTGCACCAAAGTGTCACTTGATCAACTAGGTTTAAACATATAACTTGCACTGCCTGCCGAATTTAGAACATCCATATACCAACAACAAAAGGTTTCATCTACTTATCGGTTTCCAAATCTTGAAAACGACTGACTAACTGAATAGCGAAATACAAGTAATGTCGTGAGCTTACATTGAGAGAGGTATTGAAGTATTTTGATGATCTTTCTTGGACCAAAGCCAGATCTTGGAAACTGAAAAGCTCTCACCTTTACTTCCATTACTAATTTCCTTCCCACTTCTCAAATCACTATTTCCAATCCTACCCTTATCACTGCAAAATGCCACTTGTAAATCTGTGTTTGCCACCACATACTCATAAGAACCCATTGAGTAACATCTTCTTTCATCAAGATTCCCATTACTGGTCTGTCCCGCCTCAATGGCTCTAAATTTCCCAAGTCTAACCGGATACACCGTTTCAGATTCACCAGAAACACCATCATGAGTGTTGTTTGAATTGGAAAGCTCATCGTCTTCCCCAATATCAAAGCCAAAGTCAAAGACTGGATTTATAAAAGAAAAGCCAGGAGTAAAAAGGGTTCCTCTACATAAAGGACAAGTTGAGTTTGAGAGTAACCAAGTGTCTATGCAATGAGTATGGAAAGCATGGCTGCATACCGGAAGCAGCCTTAAATTCTCATGTTCTGTAAATTCACAAAGGCAAACAGCACAATGATGATGCCCTTTAAACCCCCCATTAATTAGTTGGTTGTAAACGAACACCGGAAGAGCATCAATGGTTGATTGATCTAAGCCAGAGTCATGTAAACTGAAGAGTTGTTGCAGTTGTCTTTGATAAATAGCCGAATCATCATCACTTTCTTGAAATCTTGAGGATTGATGATGAGAATTTGAGGATAATCTTCTTATCTTGTTCATGATAAATCTCACAAGAAAGTGGAGCACACCACAAACAAAAAGCATAACTACTATTATAATCACAATGTTTTTAGCAATAAACAAACGCATTTTAGCAGATTGAAATGCTACAAAAAGCTTCAAACTTTTTCTCAAGAATGTGCTTGTGAGAGATTAATTTGCCATCCCATCAACCCAAGATACATAAATTTACAAGAAACCCAATGCCAAGTTTAAATGAAAATAAACATATATATTAAAACAAAATCTTTTAGCTCATCACTAACCTCACATTATCCAAAGCTGTTGCTTCTTTAATTGATTATTATTGATACATGAGTAGATATGTGTTAGAATTTGGGTGTTGTTTGTGAAAGGAGGGTTTTATGGGTCATGTGTATGAATTTGAAATTTTTTTGAGTTAGCTTCCAAAAAGTTGTTTTGTATCATTAGAGGCAAATGAGGTTGCATGAGGAAGGGCAATCTTGTCATTTAGTGGTGAAATTGTATAAAGAATTCAGCATGGTTTAGGGGTATTCATTCATTTCATGACTTGATCATCAAGTGTAAAACATTCTTGGTTTACAATTTAATGCAAGTATGTTAATTCTCTCTAGTTAAAAGTTATCAACTAATGGGTTACTAGCCTATTGGCAACATATATGTATTAAAAGCTAGCATTAGATTTTGGATTCAAATTCCGTTATGAGCAAGTGTGTTGTATGTCTCTTTGAAAATAAAAAAAATATCTGTTTATTTATTTCACAAATTTATTTTATTGGCTAGCTTTTATAAAATCAAACACTATTTTATATATTTCCTTGAAACTTGTAAAATTACAAGTTTCTTAAATTATGCTTGAAAAGTAGTATTATGTAATTTTACAAGTTTAGAAAGAATATATGAATTAAGAGCATCCAATTATTACAAAGTTCAATAACCATGTAATAGCGTTTGCTTAAGATAATTTATAATTAAGTGTGTGTTTGCTTAAGATATAGAGAGAAAATAAAAAAAACTAGAAAATCTAATATAATACATCAATGTTATATGGGCTTATTTTTTTTGGAATTTTTTTTGAAGTTTGTGAGGGAAATTGAGTGAAAAGTTATCTCAATGAGTTGTAGCAAAAAAGTTATGATTAATATCATATTTAAAAAAACTATTTACAAATACTTAAATAATTAAAATGATAATAATTCATTTTATCATTGTTATGTCACCTTTCATTTTTTTTTTATTGTTAAGGGTGTTGGATTTGCTGGTGTAGACTAGCTAAATTGATATAGACATTGTTTTTTAGTTCAGAAGTTCTACATTTAAACTCAGATAATGTTGTTATTTGGTGTAATTTAAGAGTATGGTATGTAATATGTTTGTTGATAAAAAAAGTTGTTGCTTTTAATTTATGTTTGATTTAACTCGTGAGAAATCAGAAATCCTTAAACATAATGGTCATATTTTTTTAAAACAATATTGTTATTTAACATGTGTGTAATACACGAGTGTTAAACATAGTTAGGCAAATATTCAATTGCATATTACTCCTATAAACACCCCTAAATGCATATTTTCCCAACTAAAAAAATCAATTGCATATATGCTCATTGTTAACTAAATGACATTATTAAAAATAAGTATATTTGCAAATTAAAGTTGTTTATAGGGGGAAATATGCAATTGATTTTTTTGGCTAGGTAAATATGCATTTAAACTGTTTTGAATGAGAAATATGCATTTAACCCTGAAAATAAAGTTGGTTAAAAAATAGAGTTAATTACGTAAGTAGGGCCTGTGGTTTACTCAAAGTAACAGGTTTGGGTACTTACTTTTTTTTAACAAGTATGGGTATCAATCTTTTAGTTTGTTTCACCTATGGATACTAACACTAGTGATCGTTAGTTTTTAACTTATTAATCTTCACATGCAAAAAGTGTGAGACCATAATTGTCATTAAAAAACAAACCTATCGCGTCCTTCACATTAACGAGTGTTATGCATAAAAATAGCGTTGGTTAAAAAATAATTACATAAAGGTATTGACTAGGGGTGTTCAAAAATATCCGCATTCGAAAACCCGATCCGAAAATCCGATTTCCAAAACCGAAATTTCGGATACCCGAAAATTTGGATATCCGAACTTCGGATACCCGAAATTTCGGATTCGGATAGTAATTTTGAACTAATTCTGATTATCCGAAAACCAATTTTTTTATTTTTTATTTGTAGATTATCTTACTCTTTTAATACGAATAATTGAGTAACTTATCCGGATGACGTGAATCTACCACGTCCACGTATGACAAATCCAACGTGGCAAGTAATCCGTGATTCTCAAAATTTAATTTAATCATGCGGATCAGTTTTGGGTTCTGGTTTAACCCGATGATTATCTGACATTCACTCCGAGGCGAATTAAGTCTGAAAAACCAACCCTAGATTCATACTCCCACTTCATTGGCGACGATAATTACCCCACCCTTCTCCTGGTGTTAATCTTCGGGTACGTATATGTTCATCGTCTTTTCTTTTGGTTTACCAATTTTATTCCATACTTCACAGGTGACATGTTCTGCTCAGAAGTTTTTAATATTCATTATGTTGATTCAATCAAAGCCCCTAACTTTTTTATTCAATTTAATTTTAGTTGTAGTATACTGTACGTTATGATTATACACCACCGAGTTTGCTTTCTGTCACTTGTGTTTATTAAATTTTGATTCTTGTATGTAATAGGAATATTTCATTGAATGTTAACCGCTCTTCATTCATGAATATGGAATTATATCAAGTTTATGTTAAACCTATTATTAAGACTTATTTCAAGTTTATTGATTTTTAATTAATCATGTATCATATATATATATAAGGAGGAGGAGGAGGAGGATTTTTTTTGTTAATTCTTCACTTGCACCTTCAAACCATCCTTCACTCAATTTCAAACCCTAACCCTAATTACTACCTTTGATTTATAGGAATTTTTATGTTGTGGACAGGTTGATTTTCTGCTAGCTGCTGAAGATATCTTCTTCATCTCACAATGGTACTTACTACTCTCATTCATTCCTAATTCCTTTTCCCCCTTATTGTTGTATGTTTCCTCACTTAACTGTAACTATTTATTCTCAGGCCAATCTTGAAGATTCGTTTCTTGCTGATCTTGAGGATCTTTCTGACAATGACGATCAGAATTTGGTGACAATTTTTCCTCTTTCTCTCTCACTTTACATATATAACTTGCTCACTCGTATGTATTTTAACAGGATGAAGCTGGTGGGGATGAAGAACACATGGAAGATGATGTCAATGGAGACCTGGCTGATATGGAAGCCCTCAATTATGATGATCTGGATAGCGTTTCCAAGTTACAGAAAACACAACGATATACTGATATAATGAAGGTCACCCACTACAATTTATTTTACTAGACTCTTTCTCTACTTGTTAGGTGGCGATGTCAATACATTTGTCTCTTTCTTTCATTAAGGCTATTCCATATGTTCACTACTTTATTTGCTTTTACTTATTCGGTTATGCCAAAAACATTCCCAATGGTGAAACTTTCTTTTGACCTTTTTAAAAACTCAGAAATTTCTTTCATGACTCCATACTGTCATAGGCTAAACTCTTCTCTTTTTTAACAAGTATAAACTTAGTACATGTAATTAGTGTCGGACAAATGTTTATCTCTAGAAGAGTGTCATTAGGGAAGTTAGTTAATTGTCAGAAGTTAGTTATGTTGGTTGGTTAAAAGGTGTTGGTTAGTAGCCTATGAATAGGCATATGTATCAGATAAAACAGTATGAGTGTGTAGTAGTATAGTATATGCAGTATTTTGAGTTATCATTTGTGTTACTGCATTCTTGTGTTTAAACCTGTGTTTTGTTCAATTGTCTTTTTGCCAACATCTTCTGTTTAAAAAAAATTGGGGTGCTTCATTATTCGCCATGTTTTTAGGTGGCCTACGTTCTCTGGTGAAAATAGTTGAATACATAGGTGGCCTCCATGTATATATATTGTCCTTACAAATTTAATTAAAAGGGAATAGATTGAGCTGTTCTAACGGTTTGAAAGTCACCCATTAGAAAATGACCCATGGACCGAGTGTCCAACCTACCCATATTGTAGATGTTAAATGGTTAAACCAGTCCAGTGTCATGAAGTTATCACACTTTTTGCATTTACAACATACTTATGTGTATTATTTGATGTGCTTTTTTTCTAGTCAATGACACAAATAACATTTTCATGTGGCAGAAAGTTGAGGATGCTCTTGAGAATGGGTCAAACATGTCAAATCAAGGCATTGTTTTGGAAGATGATCCAGAATATCAACTGATTGTGGACTGCAACACGTTGTCTGTGGACATAGAAAATGAAATTGTTATCATCCACAACTTCATACGTGATAAATACCGTCTCAAATTTCCTGAACTCGAGTCTCTTGTTCACCATCCAATTGATTATGCACGTGTGGTTAAAAAGATCGGGAACGAAGTTGACTTAACTCTAGTGGATTTAGAAGGTTTGCTACCATCAGCCGTCATCATGGTGGTTTCTGTTACAGCATCAACCACCAGTGGAAAACCGCTTCCCCCGGATGTCTTACAGAAAACCATTGAAGCGTGTGACCGTGCCCTCACGCTTGATGCATCAAAAAAGAAGGTTCTAGATTTCGTTGAAAGTCGAATGGGCTACATTGCACCGAATCTTTCCGCCATTGTCGGTAGTGCAGTTGCTGCAAAACTCATGGGCACAGCTGGTGGACTCACATCACTCGCAAAGATGCCAGCTTGTAATGTTCAGATTCTAGGCACTAAAAAGAAAAATTTAGCTGGTTTTTCCACCGCAACATCTCAGTTTCGTGTTGGTTACATTGAGCAAACAGAGGTTTTTCAAACTACACCACCTGCTCTCAAGATGCGTGCGTGTCGTCTTGTGGCAGCAAAGTCGACTCTTGCAGCACGTGTTGATTCAATCAGAGGTGATCCATCTGGAAACCAGGGAAGAGCATATCGTGAAGAAATTCGTAAGAAGATCGAAAAATGGCAAGAACCACCCCCCGCAAAGCAACCTAAACCACTTCCGGTCCCTGACTCTGAACCTAAGAAGAAACGAGGTGGTCGGCGCCTTAGGAAAATGAAGGAAAGGTGTGTAAATTGAAAAAAAGGATTGTTTTTTGCACAAAATACCTACTTACTTTTAAATTTTGTCCTGTTTTAATTATCCTAGCTTTTAGTCATTATAAGATGCCTTTTCTTCTGTATGTGTCATTATAGGGTGTTATAGTGGTGACCCGCACGGGACAAAAACTTTTATAACAAGTCCAAACAACGACCTAAACTTTACAAATAGTATAAACAGTGACCAAATTTGGTGAAAGTCTTTCATTTAACTACTCAAATGTAGGGGAAAGAAAGTAAGATGACTAAAATGGGACAAAATCTGTTAACCCCCGCAAATTATATAGAAAGCTATGTTTTTTTCTTTATTAATTAAGTGATCTGATATTTTCACCTTATTTTTATTAGGTATGCCATTACAGACATGCGGAAACTGGCAAACAGAATGCAGTTTGGAGTGCCTGAGGAAAGCTCACTGGGTAAGTAATTTGTTTAACCACATGGAAATATAATCAACTTATGACTCATGGTTCCTTGTTGCATGCTGTGTTTAACATGTAATCTTTAACCCACTCTTAATGTCATTAAATATGTATCAGTTCTAATGATAGTGTCTTTTTAAAACTTGATTACAGGGGATGGATTAGGAGAAGGATATGGTATGCTTGGCCAAGCAGGAAACGGGAAGTTGCGTGTATCAGTTGGTCAAAGCAAGCTTGCTGCCAAAGTTGCCAAAAAGTATGCTTTCTCAATCATAAATATGTCATTACTTTTCTCTTAAAGTTTGGGTTTATCTGCGCTCATATTGAACAAGCTTGATTTGAAATCTTCAGGTTCAAGGATAAGCAATATAGTAGTGGTGGGGCTACATCTGGACTGACTTCAAGTTTGGCTTTCACACCTGTACAGGTTAGTTTTGTTTCTTGATTTGAGTTTGTAAAATTGTAACTTTGAGCTGAAAATCGGTAACCTGATGTTTGTTTGTTTGTGCAGGGGATTGATCTGATAGATCCGCAGGCAGATGCTAATAGACTTGGGAGTGGAACTCAGAGCACATATTTCTCAGAAACAGGAACATTTTCAAAGATCAAGAGGACCTGAGCTCACCATGTTTTCTAGACAAGTTTGTGTTATACTGTTATGTCAAATTTTGAACCTTGCCGATATCAAGAAAAAAGGTGAAATTTGTGTTGTAATTAGATTTATGTTCCTCATGGACCCTTTTAGAAAATTCCTGAATTTATATCTTTGAGATGATTTTTTTGCCCATGCTCGGTTAAAGATGAAAACTGTAAAAGAATGAAAGTCACTGCTTTGGATCCTGGTCTTACTAGGAACCGGCCACTATGGCACCTTGCTGGTTAACCACTCATTCAAGTGTTTCCCGGGTTGAATCGTCTGTTTCTTGTTGGGATGATTGATTTTTGATGATGCATGTATGAAGTTGTGTGGATAACCGAATTGATCTGTTGACTGGTTTTAACTTTTAAGTGGATATATTCTTGTTTTCCCATAAAGTTGAAATTGCTGTTAGGGCTTGTTTGCTTAAGAGATTTGAACGGTTAAGACTTAAGAGGCTCTGTCGATGGGAGGGAGGTTGTGGTAGAAATGCAGATGTGAGTAAAGTTGATATATGCTTAATGTAACATCTATCTGTCATTTAACAATTCATCACTCAATTAAACCATTAAGAGGTTTTTTTTAATGAATCAAACACTTTAAATGTTGAATGATTTAGTACTGAAATGAACTTTTAAGAGGTGAAACCAACCACTCTTTATTGTATTTGTAATCTAAATGTGATAGATTTGAATGTTTTTGCTGTGGCTATATAAGAAAATAGCCACTTACATGCACGTCTACGTTGACTCTGAGTTTCAAATCCAAGAACTAGTGTTGAAGATGGGTTAATCATGCAAACTTAAAACAATAAAAACTCCCAACTCCCAAGTATATTAGTTTTCGAGCTTCAATTAATTTCTTTGGTGCAATTATTTGGTTGCAATTCAATTATCAATGGGCCTTAAAACACGCCTAAAAATCAATATTAGTTAAATAATATTAGTTGGGGGAAAATACTGAGATGCCTCTGGCAAATAATATAAAACAACTTTAGTTATTCCAAATTTAATATAATTTACTCATTTCACATTCAATTATTCATGCATATATATTTATATTTACTAAACTAAATATTAAACTGGGCACCACCCTGCAGGATGCTTCAAAGGTGCCTCCAGATATATTAGCAATAAACAAAAAAATAACTATATAACAAAGGTCATTTATTCCTATAAGTATAGTTAAACTTGATTAGATTTTTAGATGATTTTTGAAAATTCAAACTATGCAAGCAATTTCACCTTTGTATCAAAGTTGGAAATTATAAACACTTATAATTGTATGAATATAAGATAATTATAAACACATCAAAGGTGACTAAACTACTTATTCAAAAAGTTTAAACTAACAGTGAAGCATTAGTACAGACAATGCAACAAACATGTTGCGTTTGAATGTTATAAATATAAAGCTAACTACTTAATGTCCGTGACCTCCTTCATGAGTTTCATATATATATACCTCGTTGATGAGGGCTATGTGACAGGCTCAAAGGTTCACGAGAGGATGCTCCAAGAGTAGACGACTCATGGTTATGCTCCAAGCTAAGGGCTGAATATGTGAAGATTGATAATAGAGGGTTATTATAGAAACTTGATTTTGTCAATCTCGTACACTTGAATTTCATTTCATAGGATTGGATGGATTGAAGTAGCCACGAAGCCGCCTTTTTCCTTCTCCCATGCAATCCCACGTGGCCCCTGTCTCTAACTCGAAAGTCAAACCCAATTACATCACACCACGTGTCCACCTCATAAAACTACAACTCAACTCAACTCAACACCGGTCTATAAATCCACACATCACCTGAAACGTACGTATCCAACACCCAAAAACAAAACCAAACCAACCCACTTTTCATTCACATTCAAAACCCGGCCTGTCTAATTTATTTTTCATTTTAACTCAACATGTGTGATGCCAACCCTCGCCGGATTTTAACTTTTCCGGCCATTCGACCATGCGAATCAGTTTCTCCGGCGACTCTTGTTTCATCTCTAATCACTCTTTG
Source organism: Tagetes erecta (assembly GCA_030867185.1). Taxonomy (NCBI): domain Eukaryota; kingdom Viridiplantae; phylum Streptophyta; class Magnoliopsida; order Asterales; family Asteraceae; genus Tagetes; species Tagetes erecta. The sequence goes on along the minus strand of CM061492.1, from coordinate 44,313,314 downwards.
CAGCACCATAACTTCATACAAATTAAAACACTTGTACACCAATGCTAAAACAGCTAGGGACACACTTCGTCTCGTCCAAAACATCCTCGTTTTCCTCCACGAAATTCGACAAGGAGACCAAGTAGTGAATCCGTCATGCGCTATGATTCTCGCGCTTTCGGAGCTTCATTTCGTGTTCCAGAAGCTCCGCTTTTTATTGGAAGATTGTACAACACCCGACGCCCGGGTATGGATGTTGACCCGATCCGAAAAGGTATCCAATCAGTTTCGATCCATTTACCGATCCATTAGTGTAGCTTTAGATGTACTGCCATTAACTCAGCTTTCAATTGAACTGAAAGAGTTAATGGGTTTAGTAAAAAATCAAGCTTTGAAGTCAAAAGTTATAGTCCGACCCGAAGATAAACGGATCTTGGATCATCTTAGATCAGTTTTGGATCAACTGGAGCTTCAAATGGCTCCGGATCCGGAACATTTGAAACGGGTTCTTGATTATTTGGGCATTTCAAGCTGGAGTGAGTGCAACAAAGAGATCAAGTTCCTGGATAACGAAATCGCGTCGACTACAAAGAAATCGGATCTTGGTATCTTGTATAGTTTAATGGGGCTGATGATCTATGCCCGGTGCACAGTTTTTAGCGTTGTGGATTGTGACAAAACACCCATTTCTGGCAATCACTTTGTTTCATACCTTAATGTTGATGATTTCCGGTGTCCCATTTCTTTGGAAATCATGTCGGATCCGGTCACTCTAACAACCGGACACACCTACGATCGATCTTCCATCCAGAAATGGTTCCGGTCCGGTAATTTAACGTGTCCCAAAACAGGACAGAAGGTGGACAGCGGTAATGTAGTTTCAAACTTGTGTATAAGAAACATTATTAAGAAATATTGTCTCCACAAGGGGATTTCAATTGCGGGACCGCCTGGTGGCAACCAAAATCGGGACATTGCTCAGACGGTCACGGGTAGTAGTAGTGTGGCTGCGGAGGCTGCCATAAGGATGGCGGTCGACTTTTTAGCCGACCGTTTGGTGTTTGGCAAAAGTGAAGCCAAACACAAAGCTACTTATGAGGTTCGGCTGCTTAGCAAGTCAAGTGTTTTCAATCGGGCTTGTTTGGTTGAAGCCGGTGTGGTTTCGAGTTTATTGGACTTGATTTGCGTTAGGAATTCGAAGATCCAAGAAAACGCGATGGCTGCTTTGTTGAATCTCTCAAAGTATCCAAAGACGAAAAAGGTACTTGTGGAAAACGGTGGCTTGGAACTTATTCTCGAGGTTGCGCAAAACGGGCTTAAAATGGAAGCTCGCCAACACGCAGCAGGAACGTTGTTTTATCTCGCTTCGGTGGATGAGTATCGTGATGTCATTGGGAAAATCCCTAGATCCATTCCTGTTCTAATGGAGTTGGTGCTAAATGGTACTGAGCGATGCAAGAAGAATGCATTGGTGGCGATTTTAGGGTTGTTGATGTACCCTGAAAACCATTGGAAAGCGCTTGCAGCTGGGATTGTCCCAATGCTAATCGATATGTTGAAATCTTCACATCAATGTGAAGACTTTGTAACCGATTCTTTAGCCATTTTATCCACTTTGGCTAACAATCGCGATGGAGCGATGGCTATTTTAAGTTGTGGAGCTCTTCAAGTTACTCTTGATGTCATTGGTTCAACGTCATCAAAATCATCGAGAGAATATTGTGTCACATTGTTGCTTGCAATGTGCAGAAATGGTGGGGCGGACGTGGTTCGCGTTTTAGTATCGAACTCATCTCTCATGGGACCTTTATATTCCCTACTCACCGATGGCGGTTCTCATGCTAGGAAGAAAGCAAGTTCGTTGATCAGAATTTTACATGAATTCAACGAAAAATTTGCTTCTTCTACAACTAGACGTCCTGTTCACTTCCCAGAACAGTTTGTAGATGTTTGGTAATTTGTATATTTTGTTAACTTCTTGACACTAACTTGTCTTTTTCAAGAGTTAATGTCAAATAGTTATAGCTTCATTTATTTTTTTTGTTTGAAGCTATATCGTATATTTTCTTTTGTTAAGGTGTATAATATATAAGTTTCTTTTGCAATATAATTTGTATGAATGTCTTCATCAATTCGTACGCATTAACCTTTCATGTCAACTCTTGCTCTTAGTCTATGTCTTCGCCTAATCATCATCAAACCAAAATTTACCTAATCGTAATCCTTGCACGAGTCTGTATCATAGGTAAGAAAATTCCATCGTCAACCACATGTTGCCCCAAAAGAAGCCTTACAAGCACTAATCCAAAGCTGCAAACATCCCATGATGACGATGATGTATCCGACTTTTCTTTAGGATCCAATTTGAAGCATCGTGTCTAAATACGTAGATTAACCCTCAACCACCTTAAGGTGAATGTTGCGTCATACTAGAGACCTTTTGTCTCTTTTCTCTATTTCCTTTTTGGTGATGAAAATGGTAAACCCCTTTCTTCAAGGAAAGTCTGAATCATCTGTGGGCTTGCTTAAATATATTTGTTTTACTCTGGAACGTTATAGACTTGGAATCTTTTCACAAGCTTCTTCTTCTTGTTGATATTATGAGTCGTTTATTTTTATTGGCCCCTTGGCCTGTGGTCGGGGCCGAGCTATTTCTTAGCGTTCCCGCCCTATCGGCCCGAGCTTGATTGCCTTATTTTTAATATGATATTTATGTGTTACGTCATCAATCTACTACCAAACAATCAAACATTCCATTTGCTTTGGAGGTAACATGAGATATAGACATGGATTTATTAAGTTTGATTATGGGTTTGAAATAAAGCATAAGTTTAGGGACCGGTTGTGTAAGTTAGTCTGGTTATCATCTCAATCACAAGTTCACAACACTTGTCAACAAACTAATTTCACTGAAACAACCAATCATCTTGATCTTGTGCATCTCCATGGCCATTGATGAAACATCATCAACAACCTCTCTCCTCATTCCAAAACCCCCAAAAGACTCATACCATTTAGCATACATTATCTACTTCATCCTGGGCACAGGTTACTTAATCCCATGGAACGCATTCATCACAGCCGTCGATTACTTCTCCTATCTTTACCCCAACGCTTCCGTCGACCGTATCTTCTCCGTCTTTTACATGATCACAACTCTCACATCTCTCCTCTTCATCCTCTTCTTCTCATACAGATCCAATTCCTTCGCCAGGATTAACGTAGGTCTTGCTTTGTTCATCGTATCCTTGCTTGTTGTTCCTCTCATGGATGCCTTGTATATCAAAGGTCAGGTTGGGGTTTATGCAGGGTTTTATGTTTCTGTTGCTGCCGTTGGCTTGTCTGGTGTCGGTGATGGGTTGGTTCAGGGAGGAGTTATTGCTTCCGCCGGTGAAATGCCGGAGAGGTATATGCAGGCTGTTTGTGCCGGAACTGCTGCTTCAGGTTTCACATTTCTTTATTTGCTTGATAATGTAATTTATTTACTCAACAAAACAAATACATACTTTATCTTTGCTCATCATCATCACTATTGTTACAAACTAATTTAGACATTTATAAAGTTTGAAGATGATTATATTATATGGTTGAGTTTTCTGGTCAGGATCAATTCTATACGTGCAAAGTTGGAACTAGATTTGATTTTATATATGAAAACTACGGATTTGAAAGTTTTTCTTGCTATTCCATTTAAGTTAACTTGATTAATAATCTAAATCCTCGTATCTCTCTGCGTCTGCGTTGTTTGGATATTGAGCCTAATTGGAGTTGAAATGGAAACAATTTTTAGTTAATTTGGTTATAAGGTGGTTATGCTGATCTTTAGTTAATTCAGTTTTTATTCTATGCACATTGTAAGGCATCCAAAATCATGAGGCTAGTCTTTTATTTGATTTTGTTGACTTTGATCATGCATTGTTCAAACAAGACTTACAAATGTTTGACTGCAGGAGTATTGATTTCAATTCTACGAATCTTTACCAAAGCAGTATACTCGCAAGATGAAGTTGGGTTAAGAAAAAGCGCGAATCTTTACTTCATAGTCAGTATAATCGTGATGGTCATATGCATTCTCTTGCATAATATTGCTCACAGACTCCCAGTTATCAAACATTACAATAATTTAAAAATCCAAGCTGTAAACAATGAAAAAGAAGAAAAAGGTACAGTCTTGCTGTCACGGTCAACGTTATGGGACATTGTCGGGACAATTAAATGGTATGGTCTTGCTATTGGTATCATATACGTTGTGACATTAGCCATTTTCCCTGGTTATATTACAGAAGATGTTCACTCTCAACTCTTGAAAGATTGGTATCCAATTATCCTTATTACATGTTACAATGTGTTTGACTTAATTGGAAAAATGGTAACTTCCTTATATGCTGTTGACAATTCTAAGGTTACTATAGGTGCATCATTTGCCCGGCTTCTTTTTTTTCCAGTTTGCTTCGCGTGTTTACATGGTCCTATGTTTCTTAGGACCGAGATTCCTATAACCGTGATGACTTGTCTTTTGGGGCTGACTAATGGCTATTTGACTAGCTGTTTGATGATGGTGGCTCCTAAAACTGTGCCACTTCAGCACGCAGAGACGGCTGGGACTGTGCTTGTGTTGTTCTTGGTTATAGGTTTGACAATTGGTTCGGTTGTTAGTTGGTTTTGGGTGATTTGATTGTGAGTCTTCATAATATATATGATAACACAATGTAGATATTGATTATATTTCGTTCTTGATGTGTTATTCCATCAAGAGTTAATATGTGTTTACAAACGCTTTAAATTGTATTGAATTGCCTCTTTATATTCATTTTTCGTATAGCACATGTTATGAGCTTTCATGCTTAGTATTATAACAAGGTTCGTGACCCGCAGCGGCCGGACTTAGTTGGTGTTATGCGGTGCGGTGAAGGTGTCTCGTTTGTTACACGCATTACGATGATGTACAATGATCACAAAATTTAAAAAGTAAAAAAAAAAGATAAAAAGAAATATTAAAGTTAAAAAAGACAAGAAATTTAAGTTTAAAAAGAAAAAAAACGTTTTTAATGTTTGAAAACTTGTCCCACATAGGCGGGAGGACAAAAGTTGTAGTGTTTTCAGTGAGAGACACTATTTGTATATTCATTTTTTAAAGGGGCATTTGCATATATCCCCCTCTAAACCTTATTAATTGCATATTTACCCAACAAAAAATTTTTATTGCAAATTTCCCCTTATTAGGAAATAATATTGCATATTTACCCTTTTTGATATATTTTAGGAAAAACTAAATTATACATTGACTATTTTACCCTTACTTAATTAGCTTATAAAATATTGCATATTAAATCATAATTGGATATTGAAAACCACCATACAACAAAAACATCCAAAATATTAATTTCAAGTACACACTAATACTAATTAAAGGATGGATGCGTATGCGTGATATATATAAGACGATAGAGATGGAGGAGACTTCGACATTTGGTTATATGGTGTTTTTTAGATGATTAGTAGTAGGGTTTTTAGTAGTTGAAAGGGTAGTTTGGTCAACATAATAATTATCATAAAGGATGGGTATATATGTAATATTAAATTTGAGTTGGGTAAATACGCAAATACATTGGTTTATAGGGGGATATATGCAAAAAGTCCTTTTTTAAAAGGCACGAGTGGAGACTTATAAGGTGGTAAGCATCCTAATTCAGGCACACGTGTGCATGCATGATGCATGTGTCGTGGCAATGGGAGCAACGTGGTTGTATATTTGAAGGTTGATGCAAAGTTGCTACCATCGATGTCTAAACTTAGAGCCGCCTTTGTATTTTATAAGGCCTATAAGAAGTTGTTACCGATGGCGTCATCGCTAGTTGTTAGCTGTTACCAATGTCCAAAACTAATAATCTCGATATTATACTAGCATATTTTCTATAAATAACGAGGGTATCGTTATTGGTCGTTTCATTATTTGTGTTTATAAAAATGATTCGCTTTCCTACACGGTCGATCCTCAAAACTAGTTCTTTCAAAGCGTTTAACTTTTGCTCAAAATTATTTATGGAAATATCCCGATTGTATTTAATGTAGAGATCTACGACTTGTATAATTCATACGATGTATGTTAATATTTAGATGCCACTTATGTGACGTAACTGATAGGTTATTGAGTTGACAAAATATTACACAACTTGTATTAAATGACATAATAAATTGTATTAGGGCACTTAGGTTCGTCCGAGTGAAAAAAAAAGCGGGAGTCATGGAAAACGACGGAGCATGGTGGTTGAGGTGAAGGTTGAAAGGCATGGTATGGTTGTTGTCTAAGGAAAACAATGAATTCTCATTTAGTCCAAAATAGAAACAAATAAGTAAACAAAGACAAGTCGAAGAAGACTAAAAAACCAGAAAAGTGAACGACTCAATATAGCATGAAAAGACCAGAAAAGTGAACGACCCAGTATCTCATGAAAAGACTAGAAAACAGAACGACTCTGTATCTCGTAATAAGACCAGAAACCCAGAAAACGAAATGATTCTGCATATCCTAAAAAGACCAGAAAACAGGATGACTTTGTGTCTTATGAAAAAATCAGAAACCAGAACGAGATGACTATATATCTCCTGAAAAGACCTGTAAAAGAGATGAATAAACGGCTCTTTATTTTTCTTGAAAAAAACAAGTACATAAGACGACTCTGTATCTATTACAAACCAGAGTCGTTTCAGAGAACGGGATGACTGTGTATCTCCGGGGTGAAGTTATGATCAACAAATGTTAAGAGAATGACAAAGCATGCAAAGGGGTTGGTTCGGACACTTGACCATAAAAACGAAAACAAATCCCAAAACCCACACACACTTTTTTTTTTCTCTTCTCTTGTCTTGTTTCAGCATCAACACCGATTCGCACCGTTTTCTCTCTCTGTTTCTTTCATCACATGCGTTACGTTGCGCCGGCAATTCACCGCCTCCATCGCCACATTCATCTCACAAACATTTCACATCTCCGCATTAACTTGTTGCTCAATTTCCCCGATTCGTATCAAACAATTTGAGGTTGTGGGTTTTGGAAGAAATAATCAAAGTCTTGGTTAATGGCTCATTTGATACCCGGAACAAGTGGGCGTACGGTGGCCTTAGAAATCGATCTGAACGAAGCCCCTTTACCTTCCCCTCGAGAAATCGTCGTCGGCGATGGCTTTATGGTTGAGCGTCGGTGTGGTTCTTGCGGTGAGGTTGAAGGGCCGATGGTTATTTGTGGTGATTGTGCTAGAAGGTTTCATGTTAAGTGTTTAGGGGTTCGAGAAGAACAAAGGGGATGGAAGTGTTTTGAGTGCTTGATTGAATGCCGTAGTGGCATCAAGTTTCGTCGAATTGCTGCCGGAGCCCCCAGTGACGGTTCCGGGCTTTTGGACATGAACGCTTCTCCGCCCAGAGAAACCGAGGCTGGTGACGACGGCTTTATGGTAAATTCAGAGATGGGAACTTATCCTAAGTAAGCTCACTAAACTTTTATACTTGTGTTGTGCATAATTGAAGATGTGTTATGCTACCATAATTGAGCTTATATGTCTTAATGATTGTTATTGTTATTGTTTTGTTAGGTATAGGTTTAATTTCATCAAAAGTTTTAGGCTTGTGTAATGCATAATTGAAGATGTATTTGTATTATCAGTTTATGGATTGGATATATGCTTCCATAACTGACGTTATATGTGTCAATGATTGCTATTGTTTTGCTAGATCTAGGTTTAATTTCATCAAAAGTTTTATGCTTGTGTAATGCATAATTGAAGATGCATTTGTATTATCAGTTTATGCATATATGCTTCCATAATTGAGGTTTTACGTGTGAATGATTATTATTGTTTTGCTAGGTCTAATAGTATAGATGTAACGGAAGATGTGTTATCAGTTTATGGATATATGCTTCCATAAATGAGGTTTTATTTGTGAATGATCAAGGTTTAATTTCATCAAAATCAGATATTTTACATACTACTCTCAGTTGAGAACTCATTTTTCTTAGAGAACAAAAAGTATTAACGAATCATAGAGGAGGGAAAAACGTTAAATGTTTTGTAATATACATCTACCAAAGTGCTTATAATTCAACTAATTTTAACATCTATGAAAAAAATATGATTTGTGAAGTCGTTTGTTGAAATGCATATAATGTGCAAGTAACGTGGGTGCATATATGCATTTTAACAAACGGCTTCACAAATAATTTTTTGAATTTGTGTTAAGTTTAGTTGAGTTATAAGCATTTTGGTCAATTTATATCATAATAAGTACAACGTTAAAGTGGTTCCTAGGTTGTTCTCTAGGAAAGTAGTCTTTCATTAGCCCTAAAGATTGTTCTCGAACTTTAGGATCAGAAGTTTCCAAATGAATAGTTTTTGTCTTTAATAACCAATTCTCAAGATTTAGGGCAGCACTTATTACACCATCGATCCACATTATAATTCTTAAGATTTAGGGAAAAAAGGCTAAATCTTGATTCATGGTGTAATGTATGCTATCGGATTGTTTCACTCGTGGATTATACATCGATAGACATTGTGTGGCATCATCAGTTAATTCAAACTATGGTAATCATCGAAACGGATGCTTTGTCTTTCTTGTTTAATATTCTTTAAATTAAATTTATGTTATTTTGCTTTGGTTTATATAATGTAGGATTTGATGTTTTTGTGTGAATGATTGTTGTTGTTTCTTAGATCTAGGTTTAATCTTACCAAAAAGCAGATCTTTCGTTTTTATGCAGAAGAAGTTTCCAAATGCATATTCTTTGTCTTTGATAACCAATCACACTGTCGTTACACATCACAATTCTCATGATTTAAGGAAAAAAGGCTAAATCTTGATTCGTGGTGTAAATCTATGTTATTTGTCTATCAATATTCAATAGGCTTTGTGTTGCATTGTCGGATGATTAAAGCTATGGTTATCATTGGAATTCTTGGTTAATTTTGCTTTTCTAATATTCTTGAAATTGATATAATTGTGATTTGGTTTATAGAATGCAGGATTTGATTCGTAACCCTTTTCTTGGATTTGCTTTAAGTTCTCCAATGGCGCATCCAGATATGAGGTTCATAGCAACTGGATCATCATCTCAAAATACTGCTTGCAGTATGCCACGGTTTCCAAACATAAATCTTGAACCTGCAACACAAAAGGGCAATTTGATCTACTTGCAGGCACTTAAAGATTATATATTTGAAAAACAAGGCGTTCTAGGAGATGGGTGGCGTGTTAAGTTTGAATTTTCTGAAAGTAATTGCAAAACTTCTGCAATTTACCTCGCCCCTGATGGGACTAGATTTGCTTCAATGTCGCAAGTTGCTCATCATCTTGGTTTGATATCCACATATAATTCGTTTGAAACAGAAGATAAGGGTAATGATGTTGTTATACTGCAGAAGGGATCACATTCTTCTAAAAGAAAAAAGGACAAGAGAGCCAGTAACCTCAAAGAGCATAAGAATACTTTGCGCAATGGCAGGGCTTCAGTAGAAGTTGACTCGTTTTCAAACAGGTCAAAATCGTTTCATGATGGTTTTCCAGTTCAGTTTGAAGACTTCTTTGTTATATCACTTGGGAAAATTGACCCACGGGTTTCGTTTCACAACACCTCTCAAATCTGGCCTGTTGGTTATCGGTCTATCTGGCATGACAAATTTACAGGGTCCATTTTTGTCTTTGATGTTTTAGATGGTGGTGACTCGGGCCCGATATTCAGAGTACATAGGTGCCCATGCACCAGTCAGTCAATTCCTTATGCTTCAAAAGTTCTCTGCTTGACCAAACATGAACAAATTCATGAAGATGATGATGATACAAATATTCACATGATGTTTGCAGATCATAGTCCGCCACCCCACCTAGATAATGATACTGATAAGCTAACAAGCTGTTTAACTGCAGATACTAACATTAGTCTTGGTAAACCTGAAACTTTGACCGTCAATCATGATTTGATCGGCGAGTTTTCAGTTGAGGACACATCTTCATCATCTGCTTGGAAAAAAGCTGTTGAAAGTCTATTACATGCATGCCATGAATCATATAACAATAAAAAGCTGTTGACTTTTTGCTGCAATCATCGTGTGAATGAACAATATCTTGATGGATCACACAGTTTTGATTCATTAGGGAAGTTCTGTTATTTAATGGGCCCGATTAATAGCATCCCAGTTAAAATACTGACAATCAAGGAACTTGAAGCTTCTTGTGAGGTGTTGAGAAAATGGTTAGAACTTGACAGATGTGGTTTAGATACAGAGTTTGTACAAGAACTTATAGAACAGCTTCCTGGAGTTACTTCATGTTCTAAATACGAATCCTTGACTGCAAGAAGTCACAACATATGTCCCCAAACTGTTGGAAGTGGGTTCTTCATGGCTATAAGTAAAGACGGTTTACAAAATGAGACGGAGTCAAATGGTCTTAGGCTAGCCAACAAGAGACCAAGTCCTCCTGGTAACAAAATCACCTTAAACCTTCCTCCTCATTTGATTGGTGATGTTATTCAGGTAATAGCTCTTTTAAAGGTGACAGTTCTAATCAGGTTACCAAAACGGGTTGGCTTGGGTTATATTTTTTTTTCAACAGGTCTAGTGAATGGTGAAGTTTTAAACTTGGCTTAAAATTCTGGTGAAAGTTTCATGTTGACATGACAATTTCGATCCTTTAATGAAGCTGGTTGGTTTGGGTTCTATTTTACAAGTGGTCAAGTGAGTGTAAAACTTTCAAAGTTGGCTTAAAGGGAAATGAGTCCAAAGCCTATTCAAATGCTTACAATATAAATGATACTATTTTAAAAAAACGAATTGCTATGTTAATAGTGAAAGAAATGATACTTTTTAAACGAATTGGCTTGTATAAGAAATTAATTATTTTGTCCTGTTACCTCTGTTTTTTCAGTTGCAATTGTAAGATTGTAGTTTTCAATATTCTGCCTAAAGTGTCCATTTTATTTTGTGCAGGCGTATGAATTCTGCTTGCGGTTTTATAAAGTTCTAGGGCTGGAGGCACCAATCTCTAGACAAGTGATGGAGAATGAACTGATTAATCCATGGGTTGATAGTTTAAAGCCAATTAAAAGTTCATCAACTGATTTTCAGAAAAACCTGATCTTGAAAACACGTGAAAACACACAACCTGATGATGTCATCTCCAACGCTGTTGAAGAATATGAACGAGATGGTTCTAGAACAGAAGCAGCTAGCAAATGTGCAGGTGTTGAGCTGCCGAAATTCCACATGATGCTTTTGAAGGTGCTAATAGAAGAAGTGTTGGCAAAAGTCGATGAAACATTTGACCCGTTTGGTGGGGCGAAGTCAAGAAAAGGGAAGAAAAAAGATGCGGAGGCTGTTGTTGGTGGCAAAAAGCTAAATCTTGATTTGTTTCCTGTGAATGAGTTCACTTGGCCTGAAGTAGCCCGCAGATTTATTTTGGTTACATTGCATGTAGATGGTAACCTTGAGTCTTCAGATGTCATGACCCGTGAGTGTGGTAAGGTGTTCCTTTGTTTGTATGGTGATGGTGGCACTCTTTGTGGTTCGCTTACAGGAGTGGCTGCAATGGAGGCTGATGCCATGGTGAGCTTGATCCTTGTTTTTTGGTAACAGAACGGGTTGGGCCAGGTTTACCCAAGATCACATATTGGTCTTCTTTTTGAATTTTTTAAACTAGTATGTTAATATACCTGATTTACTTCCACTTTTTAAGCGGACAAGTCCCTATTTTTATTCCTTTTATGACCCTTTAACTTGTTAAATATAAAGAAACGAACCCTTAGTTTGACTTGAGGGATTTAATGATGCAAAGAGGACCTTCTTGTTAGACTTTAACTAGTAAAAGGGTTTATATATGCTAAACAACCTTTTTGTTAAGTTTTGTTTAGGTATTTAGCTGTGCCAAAAAAAGGCTTAGGGACTTTTCTGCACAAAAATGATCACTAAAACTTTTATACTTACAAATATCAGTTATTTTAATTTTGGTTTTGACTTTGTCATTAAATCTTACCAGTTAAAGGCTTATAACTTTTGTTATACTCAGGTTTTAGCAGAAGCATGCAAAAGAATATTTTCTTCTCTGAACAGTAAAGCGGCCGACGTCATTATTGATCAGAAAGAAATCGACACTGGAGACTCTGCAAAAGAGGCAAATGTAATTGATGATGACTCACCTGAGTGGGCCCAGGCTCTGGAACCAGTAAGAAAGCTACCGACTAATGTGGGGGCTAGAATTAGAAAATGTATTTTTGATTCTTTAGGCAAAAATCCACCCGAATGGGCCAAAGAGATTCTCGAGCACTCCATCAGCAAAGAAGTTTACAAGGGAAATGCATCAGGACCCACAAAGGTGCTATATTTTAACTAGTTTTTGGCTTAACTGCATGAAATAGAAACCAATTTTACACTTTTCGATTTAAATTTCGAAGCAATTAGAAACCAACTTACAATTTGTTACTAGTTTTAGCAACCAACTTACATTTTATTATCGTTTGCAGCAAAAAAAATCACTTGTTGAACCACTAGCAAGTCATTTTATTTTGCTTATTCTTATTTATCATTTTAGTATGTATGCGTATGCTGGAAGCCGCTTGATGGGTCATTTACTATCTATTTTGAAACGCACATGCCAAAAATATCTTTTTAAAACTTGTAAGCACACTTATTTTTCATTCTCTCCGTATAAGCATTTTTTGCTTGTGGTATCTAGTGTGGCATCAATCAGGGCCACATCAGTATATTACGTGTAAAATCAGTTAAAAAGTTGTTGGTTGGTGAAATCTATAAATGATTGGATGCAGGTTGTTAAAGTTGAACTAGAAAAGAAAAGTTTGTTTCTTTTTCATGCAGATTGCTCTATCTCTTCCAAGTTTATTGATGTCTATTTTTGTACTTATGCAACATCTAATTTGTTCAAAACAAAAAAAACAGAGAGCTGTTATTTCAGTTCTTGAGAAAGTCAGAGTTGATGTTCCTCAACAGAAGCCCGTCGAGAAAAAAGAAAAAGAAAAAAGTGGTGTGAGAACATTATCTGATGCTGTTATGAAACGTTGCCGTGTAGTGTTAAGATCCGTGGCTGGTGCAGATGATGAGCGGGTTTTTTTTAATCTTTTGGCAAAACCCACTTTGAAGCCAAATGATTCTGATGATAAAGGAATACTTGGATATCCTACAATGGTTTCTCGTCCATTGGATTTTAGGACAATTGATCTTAGATTGGCTGCAGGCTTTTATGTTACTTCACATGAATATTTCATTGAGGATGTTCGAGAGGTATCACATCATTTTTACTAGTCTTTACAGACATAGCTTCAAGCAATGAAGTTTAAAATTACCAAAAATATTTAATCCAATCAACTCGATGACACTTCTGTCGGATTCAATGTCTGACATGTATCGTTTTGTGTCAGGTTTGGCAGAATCTAAGACTAGCGTATCGTGATAGTCCTGATCACATTGAGTTGGTTGAAACATTATCAAAGACATTTGAAGAATTATACGAAGAAGAGGTTAGTTGATTTCTCCTGGCATACTTTTTTATTAATACCTTAAAACCAAATGTATTTCATGCCATTTGCTAATCCAACAGCTCACTTGTGAATAAGCTTTGTTAAACCTTTGATTTACAAGACTATACTTGTAAAAATTCTAACATGACATATGTAAGTAAAAAATCGTTGGTTGGTTTATGGGTAAAAAACGCGCTCCTCTTCAAGCGGGTAATCTTTTGGTACAGGCTGGGTTGACCCTGGATACTTTCTGTTTAATACAATCATTTAGGAGGTTTTATGGTTAAAAATACCGTTTGATCCATTTTGACACTTTGTTTTTTTCCCTTTTAACTGCTCGTTTTGTTTTGACACATTTTGAAACCATTTATAGACGACTTGCCACCTCTAAAAGCATTCCAACATCAAATTTCTTTTATACAATTTTTTCACGCAAATATGCGTCAAATTGGTTGATTGCTCGTTTATCAAGTTGGATAGTGACTTCTACTAAATATGTCATTTTACTGATTTACTTTTTCTTGTAATAATGTCGTTACTTCTACTGGATTTTGTCCATTTAACATTTTCACTTTGTGGTTCCAATTTACTTAGGTACTTAAGCTTGTGAGCAGAATCACAAATAATGGTAATAGCATTGATTCATCAACCGAAGAAGAGAAAAAAGAGTTAAATTCTCTTGTTATTGAGATAATTGATGGCCCACTTCCCCCTGCACCATGGGAGGATGGGGTGTGTAAAGTATGCGGGATGGATAGAGACGATGATTGTGTTTTATTATGTGACAAATGCGATTCTGAGTACCATAAGTATTGTTTAGATCCACCACTTGCAAGAATTCCAGATGGCAATTGGTACTGCCCTTCTTGCATGTCCAGTCAACCTATCTCACAAGATGACCGTTGTGGGACCCGGGCATTGTCTCGCTTATGTGGCAAAAAGAAATTTCAGAAAGAGTTCACGCGAAATATTTTAGAGAAATTGGCCCCATTAGCAGATACCATGGAGTTAATGGAGTACTGGGAATTGGGCATTGAAGAGGTTTGTTTCTCTAATATGCTATTAAAATAGTAACTATATTATTGTTATATTATCTATGTATTCTATTACAAAAACTATACCATTAAAGTGAGTCTCATCTTTTAGTACGTTGCAAGGTTTTGAATGCACTTTGGGCGACTTTCGACCCATTTCTTATTCAGCTAAAGTTTCAATTTTATCCCTTTGATCACTTAGAGATAGAATATAATTCAAACAAATCCTTTTCTAGTAAATGGGTAAAGTGCTTTTAGTTACTTTGAATTCTATAGTTGTTTTGAGGTCCAACGTATCATTGGTACCAACTTACCAACATCGTTTAGATGACTAAAGTGGATTTTATAACAAGTGTTTCCTCAAGAAATCAAATTGTAGCTATTTTTGAAGTATAATCATCATACATCAAGAAATCAATTTGTAGGTCTTTTTGTACACCAAGGGTGTGTGCATATATGTAATGCTTAAAAAGTTTATTGATCATAAAGAACATGATCGTGTTTCTAGCAAAATTACTTTCTTCTAAGCTGCAAGCTATTGTGCATTTGTTGATCATATGTATAAAGCTCACACATCTTTTGTTTTACAGAGAGTTTATCTTTTCAAGTTTTTATGTGACGAGGCTCTCAATTTTGGGGTTCTTAGAAGCCACCTGGCTCCTGATTCTGGTGTTCTTGAAAAGAAGCTGCGTAGGCTTTATAAAGAATTGAAAAGTGATAATAAAAAGGAGGAACTTTTGGCTTCAAATTTAACAAAAGAATCTGAAGATAAATGCCAAGAAGAAGAGTATTTGTCATTTTCAAAATCCAGTGATGGTCAAAGTCAAATACAAAATGTGGTAAATGACGGAAATAGAAGACATGCAGACAAAGATCAAGAATCTTTATTAGAAGTCAAGAATAGGATTTCTTCTTTACAGGAAGAGATCACGACTTTGGAGTCGAAAATAGCTAAGCCTGTTATACGAAGAGAGTATTTGGGCCGAGATTTAGTTGGAAGACTCTATTGGGCCCTTAGCAGCCCAGAACGGGTCCTTGTGTCAGGCCCACGTAGTAAAAAGAAAGCTTGTGAAGTTCCGGAAACGTACACAGCTGATGAC
The DNA here is from genome assembly GCA_030867185.1 of Tagetes erecta. Classification (NCBI taxonomy): domain Eukaryota; kingdom Viridiplantae; phylum Streptophyta; class Magnoliopsida; order Asterales; family Asteraceae; genus Tagetes; species Tagetes erecta. The sequence continues at coordinate 44,297,682 of CM061492.1, read as the reverse complement.
TCTTTGTGGACATGCTATGAATCCAATTCTGAAATTCAAGAACTCATTGGGTGGTTAAGAGATGATGATGTAACAGAGAAAGATTTGAAAGATACCATAAACCAATGGCAATCAAATAGAGTAAATGACGATAATACCCTCCAGACCATTAACGGTAACTGCTCTAGTTCATCAACTTATAGAACGAATGCAAGGGCGGAACTGGAAAGGAAGTTTGGTTCTTTTGCGAAAAAGCATGGTCGCAAGGGTAAAGCGGTCAACAAGGGGAACTGGTATCGGTGTGACTGTATGGAGTTAGTGGGGTTGACTCGACATCATTGTCCTTCATGTCATTTGACATATTTAACTAGCGAGGAGCTAGAAGGTCATAATGATGGAACATGTGGAAATCATCAAGAAACCGAACAGCCCCCAAAATGTAAAAAAGTTTCTTTGGTCAAAGATACGCCTTTGACCGATCATCGTGACGAGCCTGAATCTGATTCGCCGTTTGTATTTGAAGAAATTCGGGCTAAGTTTTGTACTCGTGGCTCTCTTAAAGATGAAGTTAAAGCTATTGGGCTTATCGGGTCAAACGGTGCTCCATCCTTCATATGGTCTAATTCCCTTGAAGGATCAACTGATTTTCAGCTATCAGAAAAGCAAGGCACAAATGAGACACCATCTAAGGTCGAAAGATCAAAACCTAAGAGTATAGGTGGAAAGTCATCTCTAAAAACCCTAACTTCAGTGCGTATCTCCCAATCCTCTTTGAAGCCACTAACAGGCCGAGTTCTTGAAATCCTTCGACATCTTAAAATCAGCTTGTTTGATATGGAAACCGCACTTCCAAATGAAGCTATTAAACCGGCACGGGGAGGCTTGGATCGGCTACGTGCTTGGCGGGCTTTTGTAAAATCAGCACAATCAATTTATGAGGTAATTTACCATAATATTACATGAAAAATTGACCTAAAAACACCATACACTGCAAAAACTTTTCTTTCTTGTGATGTTGTGAAGTAAAGGTGGCCATTTTAACTCGCTTGTTATAACCACGGGTCAAACCTGGTAAAATATTCGAAAAGTAGCTAGAAGTTAAGTGGGTTGGATTGGGTTAATCTGGTAAAAAGCCATCTAAATCATTTTATTTAAGTTGTTTTTCAACAATATAGTCTCAACGGCCCAACAGTTGAAGGTCATTTATATAAATTGTTTATTTGACCCCTTTTGAGAGACTTTGATTATTTAGAATTCTTTTTAGAAAATGGCCAAAAAGAATATTACATGAACAGCCCTTTTTGCCACTTCTACTGTGTAGTTTAATATTCGAGTATATGTTTCAGATGGTACAAGCAACAATTATTTTAGAGGACATGATTAAAACCGAATACTTCAAGAAAGAATGGTGGTACTGGTCATCACCTGCAACAGCTGCTAAAATCTCCAACATTTCAGCCCTTGCCCTACGAATATACGCTCTCGATGCAGCCTTATATTACGAAAATCCCCCGACGCCCAATCTAGACCCAGTAGAACCTGTGACCCCTAAGGCTTCCAAGTCAGAAAAGAAAACATCTGAAAAGTCAATCACAAAAGAGTTGTCTGAGAAGTCAAACCCAAAGAACAGTCAAAGGGCTAGCAGCATCTCACCCGTCACTGACTCAAATCCTCCCGAGCCTTCCAGACCCAAGACCAGATCAAAAAAGAGAACCCGAGATACTGACAGTTAAAAAGTAGTGAACTTTGGGTACATAGTTTGAAACAGAAGAGATGTGTTGTTTTGTGCTGTAGATACTTGTTTGGGGTTTCTTTTTAACACAAATTATACTGGTTTCTTTCTGAACCCCCCTTCTGAATTAGGATTGGTTTATAGGATGATGGATGATAACACCTTTTTTAATCAAGTTTACATTTCAAGTTTTTCTGGTTTCTTTCTGAAACCCCCCCCTTCTCAATTAGGATTGGTTACAAGACCTTTTTTTATCAAGTTCCTCTGGTTTCTTTCTCAATCCCCCTTCTCACCTATTTTATGTGAGTTTTAGTTTTTTGTAGATCAAAAGTTTTCACACCCTCTTTTTCCAACAGACCATTGCTGGTTTACACTAATTGGTACCATTGCCCTGAAATAGCTTCGACGGAACTAGGCATGCACAAAAAAACCGGTTCCCGTCCTCCCGATGGGTTGAACCCAGAATTGTTTCTGGTTCGTACCTGATGGTACCCATACCCGGGAACCTGGTTCAATACCCATTGGCTCTTACCCGGTCCCCCCTTTCTGTTGCGCACCCGGAACCGGGTAGTAACCGGTTCTAGCCGTTAGATTTTTTCTTTTATTTTTTTTTAATAAAAACTAGCTGTTATATAATGGCCATATGGACGTTGTAAGGGTCCTTGTGATTGTTTTTTGTTTTGTTTTTGAACCCACCGACACTCCACTTGACCACTATAAATATAAGTTTGATGTTTGGTTGATTACCCCACTCTAAAACGGAAATACGATAGCAATAAAACGCAAAATTGCCTTTTTCATCTTTTTCATTTTTGTTTTTCTCAATATGGTGCATCACAATCCACTTCTGCTATTGGTTCTTCTTAAGTCGCATTTGTTATGCAAGTTCTACAACATACTTGAAGCCAAAGAGATTGATAACATTGAAATTTGATGGAACTGAGTGACGAGACTCAGAAGGCTTGTTGCAAGTATTGTGGAGCTTTGCTGGGGAAGGCTCCGAAGTTTGAATTCCACTTAAAATAGCATATCACAAAGAAGTTTTGTCCGGTGTTGAAAATGTCTTTGAGTCCGATCAATTTGAAATGGGGACCGGTGATGAATTATTTCATTATAGTATTGATATGGTTCAAAATCGTATGATGAAGTTCGTGATTTAAAATTATTTGTCATTCAATCTCTTCGACTGTCACAATTGACGGCTTTGATTCGAGAAACACTTCAACCCCGTTACCATGTAAGTTGACGACATTGTTTAAAATTATGGAAACTTGCTAAAACATATATAATTGTATTTTTCAAAACTTGCAAACCAGCGCTAATTTAACTAGTGACGTTTGCTTGGCTCTACACGTTTGCATTGAGTCTTATCTTTGTGTAACTGTTCACTGGATAGATTCTAATTCGTGGCAAATGATGAAACATACAATTGCTTTTGATCTTTTTTCCGGTTTCACATATTGGAGTTGTTATATTTGAACTAATAGATAATGTAATACAAACTTATGGGTTACAAAACAAAATATTTTTAATGGCTTTTGATAACACTTTAAATAATAATGTTGTAGTTCATAATCTAAAAATATAACCAGATTTGTGACGGTGATTTTTTCATGTTCGATGTGTTGCACATATTATTAATTTGGTTGTGAAGACGGGTTTATGTTTATCACTTGAGATACGGGCCAACAAGAATCACAATTTTTTCATCGGATGCTAGCTCAAGTAAGCTGATGAAGGATGTGAAGAAAACCGATTTGAAAATCGGGTAGCTTCGGATTTTATATCACTATGCCTACCAAGGTGTATGACATTTTTGATATATTAGCTTGGTGGAAAGGAAGAAAAGTGGAATATCCGATTCTTTTCGTCATGACCCGTGATTTACTAAACTCTCAAGCTTTTACGGTAGCTTCGGAATCTGCTTTTTCTACTTGTGGCAGGCTAATATCTTTAAGCATGACCCAACTTTTTCCGAATGCGGTGGAGATGTGCATTTGTCTTAAAGATCAATTGGACGTGGTGAATCGCAAACAAGACCAAACGACCCTAGAAGACAAAATTGAACCGGAGCTGAAAATAAACGAAGAAGAGATTGAGGAGGGATTTTCTGCTGGGATATCTGATGAAGAACTTGCAAATGATGCGTGAAGAAGAGCTTAAAGATGAAGAAGAAGTCATTTTAATTAAAAAATATATATTGTCTTTATTTAAAGGGTTATTGGATTTTATTACTCCCAACTATGGGGTATTGGCCGCTGCCACTCCCAACTAAGACCCTCACTCTCACCACTCCCAACTTAACATTGCAATTGTTGTATCACCCTCGTCGTTAAAAAACGCTAACATCGTTAATGTTTGGGTAAAACATGTAACTTTGAATAGTTGAGGGGAAACAATTTATATTCTATTTAATATACATCCCACCACCACCACCAACCACCACTAGCACCCACCACTGCCACCAAATCCGGTCATCACCCCCATAAAATCCGGTCACCATCACCAAATCCGGTCATCACCCCCATAAATTGTTTCCCCTCAACTATTTAAAGTTACATTTTTTACCCAAATATTAACGATGTTAGCGTTTTTTAACGACGATGGTGATACAACAATTGCAATGTTAAGTTGGGAGTGGTGAGAGTGAGGGTCTTAATTGGGAGTGGCAGCGGCCAATACCCCATAGTTGGGAGTAATAAAATCCAATCACCCTTATTTAAAAATAGTGCATTGTAAAACTCTATATCTTCTATTTGGTTAACTTTTTAAAGTTGTAATAAATCGTATTTATTTATTAACTTTATATCATACACAAAACAAAACAAAAATTAAAAAACATAGTACCCAATTTGGACCCTGGTTCCTAACCGTACGCTCATACCATGCCCGAAACCGGTTTCTACCCGGCAAACTTTTTTATGAACAATCAAAATATCTCATGCATGCGAATGGTAGAAAAATGAAAATGTAAGTCGATATATATTCTAGATATTCTGAACATTTTATGGTGACAGTGATTTAGATGTAATTTATCAAAGAGTAAATTTGCATTTTCTCTTTATAATTTGTCAATTTTGATCATTTGTATTTCTAAAGTTTTAAAAATTTTTATTCTCTTCTAAAGTTTACATTTTATTTTCATTTGCATAAAATGATAAAAAAAAACTAACTCCGTTATATTTTATAGTTAAGTTGACCAAAATCAAAAGTATGCAATCCTATTACCACTACACTTTTGTTAGTTCCCTCAATTTCACTACATTTCTTTATTTAAAATGTCAATATTTGTTTTCTTCGGTTGTAACCCTTTATGAACTCTTAGTAATTACTATCAAAGGATATTAGGATAACTTGTTCAACGCACATATATTCAATTTGCTTAATTTTTTTTACATATGATGGAAATATTTCAATTTAGTCATGGTTGCATTTATAGGATTTTTGTTATTTTTGTTGTTTAACTCGTGTACTATACGGGTTCTAACCTAATACATGTAATATACTAATTATAATAATTTGACCGACTACTGTTTAAAAAACTTGAAACCCTAGCCGGCTTTGTTGTCAACATTCATCATTGATTCGATTCATCCATAGCTTGTTTTGCGTCTTTTTAAATCATCCAGTCCGGTTAATAACCGGGTTTTTTCAAAATTTTCGGTTATTTTACTTTAACCGGGTCGGTTAATTAACCGGTTTTTTCTAATATTTTATTATTTTTCGGGTTTTTTCCCGGTTAACCTGTGGATCGGTTTAAAAAAAACCATTTAATAACCAGTTATTCATAAAAATATCCCTAATTGTTTACGAACATACGGTTAAAAAAATACTCTAACCAGTTATTTTTCAATCGGTTAATAACCGGTTTTGATTACGGTTAATAATCGGTTTTGGTTATTAAACCGGTTATTTTTTGCACCTGTAAGTAGGCGTGGTTGGAAACTTGGAATGTTGATGATCTAAAGGCTTTTTAAGGAGGATTTGATGTTGGGCTTTAATAAAATGGCCCAAACAAAGACCTTAAACCTAAACGAAGTCATCTTCCTATTATCTTATTCTTCTTCTTCTTCTTCTGTGTGTTGTTGACAGACAACGAAATCAAATATACATTTCAGCAGGAGGTATGAGAGTTAAAGTTATCTCTCGTTCAGCTGATGAATTTACACGCGAAAGAAGTAATGATCTTCAGGTAGTAGGTCACTTATATTTTCTAATTCATTCATTCATGAAGCTTCGATTGGATTGGATTAGGTTTTTACTTAATAAAGTTTACAGAGGGTTTCTAGAAACTACGATCCAAACCTTCGTACTCAGGAAAAGGCGGTGGAATATGTCAGAGCTCTTAATGCTGCTAAATTAGACAAGGTTTTCTTTTCTTATGTTTCTTTTTTATTGCTGCTACAACATCATCACCATCTTATTCACTGGATGACTATTACTCCATTAATTATCAGGTGTTTGCAAGACCATTTATTGGAGCTATGGATGGCCATATAGACGCCATTTCTTGTATGGCCAAAAACCCCACTCATTTGAAAGGCTTATTTTCTGGTTCTATGGATGGAGATATTCGTCTATGGGATATTGCTTCAAGGTAATAAACAAACAAACAACCACACCTTGTATCTATGTATCTATATATAACCTAACCTAACCTAAGCTCAACCATTTTTTATAGAAAAACAGTATGTCAATATCTTGGCCATCAAGGTGCTGTGCGCGGTTTGGCAGTATCTTCAGACGGACGTGTACTTGTGTCGTGTGGAAGTGACTGCACGTAAGCCCCTCACCCTCTATTTACCACTTGAGTAGTAGTTAGCAGTTTTGTTACAAATTTCTTACTTAAATAAGATTGAATTGCTTTAATTTATTCTAGGGGAGTTTTGTGGGTTGACTTCTGTTATGCTTATTACCATACCATAGCAAAGCTCTGGATTTCTTATGCTTATTATGTTTTAAAAATGTCTAGTTATACTAATAGCAATAGTATCTATAGCAATATAATGTGAAAGGGGTAAAAGTTCATTAACATAAGCTATAGGGGCCACCTTATCAATTTTAAGAACTTAGTTAATTGGAAAAACAGAAAAAAGGCCCAAAACAACCCTGTTTTAATCTTCCACAAATGTGTATATGTTATTGACATGTGTAATTAATTCAATCAGTGTTCGATTGTGGAAGATTCCTCTTGCAAGTGGAATCGAGTCAGATATTTCATTCGATAGCTCAGACAAGGTCAGTAGTCAATAGTTTTTTTTTTATATCTGGTCAGTTTATTTCCCATCTCAACACGCTTGCATGTTTTGCTCTCTGTGAACCCAGGTATTGTCATCCTATGTTTGGAAGAATGCTTTCTGGTAAGTTTTCTTGGCTACATTCTAAGGGCAATCTAAATTTCTTGCATCTTTATATATTCGTCTTACAATCCAAATGTGCTTCACTATCATGTTTATTCAAACCAATATATTTCAAGACAGTCTTTTGTTTTGAACTTTATGTGGTATTATGATTTGCATGTATATTTTCTCATTAAAAGGAAACAGCGAATTTTTTAGGGGTGAGGAAATTATGTTACACACACACACATATATATATATATGTATATATCAATCTTGTTTAATAGGAATTTCATGTCTTGCACTCAAACTAACAAGGAAAGAGACATCTAGACTTGAGGTCTTTTTGCTTTATTTTGATTCGAGGTTTGCTAAATAGTTGGGTTGAGTTCCATGTCAAAGCAAGTATTTTTGGTATGGCTGGAGTTGACTCGAAACACTCTTATCTCTTAATAAATAGTTTTTTAACTTCTAAAGGTTACAATTTAGGTGACTTTCGTGTTTATGCATTAAATTACTGACAATTTGTTTTGTAAAATTTACAAAAGATTTTCCAAGGTTGGGTATTAAGAAAACAACATTCAGAACAAAATATGTTTATGCAAATGTGGTTTTACATTAGGTAACAAAATCTTTGGTTTTAAACTAACTTGATCTACAAAAGTGCAACATGGGGTGGACTTTCTTTCCAATGTCACGCTCAATTGTAAAGTAATCAAAGGATACTTTAGTATATATGAACATATCAATTAAGGTTTAATGAATACATTATTAGTTGGCAAGCAGTATAACCCTCATCTAACATCACTCTAGCATTAAGTCTATGCTCTCTTTGGCTCCATGTGTGCATTCACTATGGCAATTGGCAGCGTGCTCAACAGACCACGTGAGTAGTGATTAAGCGTACTCATTAGATGCACCTTCATTTGAGCCTCTTCATTGTCTTCAACACCCTAAGTTTGACCCTGATTTCTATGCCCTCTCTCCGAAGATACCTCAAATTTCTTCTCCTCAAGTAACTCTCTTTCAGTATCTAGCTCTTGAAAACTTCCATGACACAAAAATGGACTTCATTTCCCACTCACTAAAGACACAGCTGGGCTTTGTTAAAAAAGTTTTCATTTTCTCATTAAACATGCTAGTAAAATGTCCATCTTAGTCTTTCTCTGACCATTACTAAATTTTGTCCTGTCCATTTTTTGACCTTTTGTTATGTCACATTTTGGGTTAAATCTGGACTATGGCTTTCTTTTCCACTTTCCTTTTTTCTCTACAAAGCAAATCCACTTTAGTGCATGGTTAAGTTTCTTAACATCTAACCTGTTGTTTCAATTTCCTGCACGACATTACTTGCTGAATAAAAGAATAAGTTGATAGAACTTGTCTGTTGAGCTTTAGGGTGCTACATATTGACTTGCTTGATTTGTTTCCCTTTAAAGCTAGTTGTTTTGTTTTGACCGTTTTAACAAAGATTAAACGCAACCATGAATCAATTCACTGTTAATGTGAGATTGCCACCTTTAATTGTGATTTTTAATGAACTTTTATGCTGGCTTGTCATTTTCTAGGGCTGTGGACCATCAATGGGAAGGTAATTTATTTGCCACAGCTGGTGCTCAAGTTGATATATGGGACCACAATAGGTAAATATCTGGTCTGTTTTTAAGCTATTAATACATGTTCTACAACTCTACAAGTATTTAATTATTCTGCACATATAGATCACAGCCAGTCAATAGTTTTGAATGGGGAAATGACACAGTTATTTCTGTTCGTTTCAATCCTGGGGAGCCAAATGTCTTGGCAACATCTGGAAGGTACGCAACACCTTGGCGAGTGATATTTTACATGCATAACACCATTGATATTGTGATTTGTTATTTAAGTTTTACTTTGTGATGATTAAATCACATTATATGCACGTGTCTATTGTTCTAGTAGTTTTCAAAATTGCTATTTAGTTTGTATCATGTTTCTTCCTTAATGTTTATTTGAATGCTGTTTTTATTTGCTAACTGACCATATAGTTGTTGCTCGTAGTGTTCTACTTTTATGTTTTAAGCTTGTTTCTTTCATAATTCTTCACTAAAAGCTAAAAGACCCTTTTGTATTGATCGAAGTTTGACTGATGTTTGGCTAATATATCTTCGATTTTCCTGAATCCTAATATCAAGTACCTTTTTACTTAGTCCGTCCAGTCGTCTTTCTTCTTATTGCGACTATTAGTGTTTTAAATTTAAATTGTTAGTTGTTAGTGTTGATTGTTGGTGTTTTAAGTCTTAATCAGTTCCTACTGGCTCAGTTATTAGGGTTTTGCAAGTTGCAAAAGGTTAATTTGGTGATGGTAGGAAAGTGTACCGAGTTGTTAGTGTTAACTTGCTACATACAAGTTCTGCATGGTATTAAAATTATAGTTATCCCACTGATATCTCAAATATTGGTCCTTGAACAATATTCGATTTTTTACCACATTAACTGCAAATAGGTATTTTGTTATTTTTATGTTTGAACTAAAATGTGTCTCGAATGTACCCAAAACATCGCCATTTATCTATTGAAGTGTAACTATTAGTCGGCATTCTTTTTCAGTCGTGTTACAAGTCATGTATATCTATTATATGCATATAAGTATTCTTTTGTAATAATCATATTTGTAGTATCTTGGCATTGCCAATAGTGTTTATTTTAGGTCAATTTTGATGCTAGTTTTGTACCACTTCCCATCTTTTTTGCTCTAAAGACTTTATTTTTGTGACGTGTAGTGATCGAAGCATAACAATTTATGACCTCCGAACATCATCACCAGCGAGAAAACTTATCATGAGGGTATGTATGCTATACGATACCTTGACTCACTCATTTATTCTCTTCTTACTTCTTTATTGCTTTTTTTAACTTTCTCAAACATTAGGTACTAGTTAATTTATTAAAAAGGGCCTGGTGTTTTTTAGCTAGTTTGTTACCAATATTGGACTGATAGGACTTCTATGAGTGTTATCTAATACTTACGCTTCATTTGTGTGTAATGTTATTTCTTACTTCTTAGTTGCAACTGAAAAACATTCATTAATGTTAAAGGTATCTACTGTGCTTTCTATTAGGTTAAACATGATTTTTTTTCCTTCTAACTTTCATTTATGCAGACAAAAACAAATTCTATAGCTTGGAATCCAATGGAGCCCATGAATTTTACTGCTGTAAGTGCCATTTGAAGCTACCGGCTAGATACTAATCTCAAGCTTAAAAATAAAATTGAGCGTTGAAAATGTAAATAGAAAATTATTGAACAAAGGAATAGAAGATTGACTAAAGCTTGTTATTATGGCAGGCAAATGAAAATTGTAACTGTTATAGCTTTGATGCAAGAAAGTTGGAAGAAGCCAAGTGTGTACACAAAGATCATGTGTCTGCAGTGTAAGAAAGACACCAGCAACATTTCTAGACCCATTGATTTGGATAGGGATCATTCAAATTGATCCTAATTGTAGTTGTTTATGTTAACTTTGCAGTATGGATATAGATTACTCACCAACAGGCCGTGAATTTGTAACCGGATCTTATGACAGAACGGTAAGTTTTTTGTATCTGCTTTGGTGGTGAAAGGCTGAAAACGTCCTACTAGCTATAATTTATTGGGATTTGGCAGGTGAGGATTTTTCAATATAATGGTGGACATAGCAGGGAAATTTATCACACCAAGAGAATGCAAAGGTTTGTCTCCTTGGTTCGGTTATTAGAATTATAACACATGAATTGCTTTGTGGACCTGGGTGATCATTGTATTAATGCTTTGTTCATATATCTTGGGCACTGACCCAATTTTTTTTTTTGGCCAACACAGGGTATTCTGTGTTAAGTTCAGTTGTGATGCAAGTTACGTTATCTCTGGTAGTGATGATACCAATCTTCGACTTTGGAAGGCTAAAGCATCTGAGCAACTGGGTGTAGTAAGTTTTATATCCTTTCTTTTTTCTTTATCTACTGCTTAGTTACTATAAAGGTAAATTTAAGCCATTAATGTCATTAGGCTTGAACGCTTCCCTTTTGATATACCACATTTTGGGTCCGGCAGTTTAGGTGACTGGTCAAAATAAGATATTTTTAACTTAGTTTTAAATTATATCTATAGTTTTTAAGTGTGTCTATATGATTACGAGAGTTGTATTATGTGTTTTTAAATGAAATGAATTTGGAGTTTGATGCATATAAAACACGCTTTGACCAGTTTTGTTTTTAGCTCATTTTGTTGATGTTACCTGTTTGACCAACTGTAGATAAACTCGTAAACATAAAACCTGGTTCAACTTATATTTTAACAAGTGGGTCAAAATCCCCCCTTGTATGGGCACCACTGTTTTTTTAGATGATACCCCCCCCCAACTAGTTTAGTATGCGGAAGGTTTTGTTGTGGTGTTAACTGTGTTGTATTCAGATTCTTCCAAGAGAACGCAAGAAGCATGAATACATGGAGGCTGTGAAGAACCGTTACAAACACCTTCCTGAGGTCAAACGTATATTGAGGTATTAATACTTAATTTTTTTTTTTTTGAACAGCAACACCGGAAAACCCCCTGGTTAGACCACCTGAAGGCAACCACCCCATTACGAGCTACCCCACAGAGGCCCCCGTTGCACCCCCCTAAGGAGGAAACCCACCCGGATAAAATGGGAAAACCTCCCCTGCCAAGGATAGAACCCTGACCTTGTGGAACCTAAAGACTTGCGTCTTACCGTTGGGCCACCACCCCCAACGATTAATACTTAAATAGATGAACAAAAACCTAACCAACTATGGGGGCATGTCTTGGTTTGATCTGCTACTTGTTATCCAAGAGTCATTCTTATTGTATATTTTGATGTTGATTCAGGCATAGACACTTGCCGAAACCAATATACAAGGCGGGCTTGCTTAGACGTACAATGGCCGATGCAGAGAAAAGGAAAGAAGACAGAAGGAGAGCACACAGTGCACCTGGAAGCATGCCGAGGAAGTCCTTACGCAACAACAGAATTATTCAAGAAATCGAATGATGTGTTTCCGATTCCAAATTTTGAAATGTACCATTTGGAGTTGCTTCTTTTGATTATATATATATACACTTTTTTTTTTTTGTTTATTTAGGACAGGTTAAATGCTTTATATATGTGATGTCTTTTAACCATTTCCTTCCAGTATCTTTAAGTTTTATCTTTGATCCTAAGTAAGTATACAAGTTTTATTTCACTTTATATTAAGTGCAAGCAACAAATATTCCATTCAATATGTACTAAATATAAATACGTGCTGCTAACTAGCTAAGTATAACTTGTGAAATTTTAAAACATTAAAATTGTTCATTACAAAAAATTAAAATTGTTCCAATAGGATTGGTTTACTCTTCGTTGCCTCATATTTGTTATAGTCTTCGTTTAATCTCCGGTTGAATCATTGTTCCCTATGTGTGTAACAAATCGTAGGAGAGTTTTCAAATACAAACAATTTACGACGTTTATAAATTTAACAATTTAGAAAAATGTATTTATTTATATATTAATAATGTTTTGTTAAATTATAAACAAGATAAACAACTAAATAATGCAACTAAAATAATAACAGTAAATAGTTCTTAAAATAAAAACGGTTTTTGTCATAAACTTAACAAACTAGTAAACGAGGATGTGAGACATAGTCAATTAACACGTTCTATACAACAATTAATCATACAAGAATCATATTATAGAATATAATCGAAATATGGTTCATGATACCAAATTCGACATTTTGATAATCTAAGGACAAAATATTAGCCAAGATTTTTACCCGTGTAAAAAAATATCAGTGTTTTTACCATATAATAATACATATATCGCACACACATATATGAATATATATATTAAAAATTCTAGTAGTCTTTACCATTTACATGTTAGTTTCGTACCATACTTTTAAAAAAACAAGGTAAGGCAAATCTTGTATCGAGTAAATCAATCTTGTTTCCTTTCATTATAATTACAAGTAACATTTTATCATCTTATAAGATGATTATGAGCTTTTGAAGTCTTAAGGTCGATGAACGTAGAACTCTTTGTGTCGTGAAAGAATAATAGTATATATAACTTTTAATTTATATCACAATCACAAGAAATAACTTCTTATTTAACTAAACAAGTTTATTGTGTTTATATGATAATCATTTACAATTTTACATGATTACATTTATTTACACTCTAGACTTTAAACCTTTTCAATAATAAGTCTTAAAAAGATTATGACCGGCCCAACTACGATAAACAACAAACATTATTGTAGCTAACTTAAGGTTTTTTCTTTCTTTAAAAAGAAAAAAAATATCTATACCGATAACATATCGTTGGCACAAGTCTATACGTCGTTAAAAAAAATGCCATTGATAATGAAATACATGATTTAGTCATTTGTGTCAAATGGTACATTTTTATTTTCACCCATGATTTTGAACATTTGTGTAAGTTCCATCAAAAGTTTTCCCCCTTTCATTCAGTTTTGTTAATTTATTTAATGTTAATGATGTGTTCCTGGGTTTCATTAAAGGAAATAAGTGAAAAAAAATCATTCATTTCTCTTCTTTTCCTTTATCTTTTCTTCCCTTCTCCCCCTTCCTTTTTTATTCATTCCACTTTTTTTCAATTTGAAAAGATTGATTTTAGCCTTAAATTCACATTCACTTCCTTTCACTTTCCTCCTTAAGTAAACTCGGAAACACATTTTTTTATTTTCCTTTCACTTTCATCCTTTAAAAAAAAACTATGGAACACAACTACTTTTATGTTTCCTTCCATAAATGTCATTTAAGTTAAGAGTAACCATATCTTTATGCATGTTTTAATATAAGAATCTCATTTTAATAAAGTTATGTTTAAAACGATTCATATCAACTACCATTTAAAAATTGCTAAACAGACCCTAAGTTCAAGACAAATGTACATTTTCTCCGCCGTCTTGAATACGAGGTTTTCCGTCACTGGTCGGTTATAGTGACGGTTTTTTTATATATAATCCATCTAATAAATCAAACTTTTAGGGGGCAATTTTTGGAGGGATTTTTTTTTATAATAGGAAGTTTGGGAGGTAAAATTTAGCTAAAGTTTTCACCATGCAAGTTGATGGAGCCAACTCCTTAAATGTTATATATTTACAAATTGTTAAATATAATGGTTATAATTTCTTTATAAATATTACTGTTTAACCCGTGTGTAACACACGGGTAAGGTATTAAACCTAGATACACTAGCATTTGCATTTGCATTTTGTTTCGTCTTAACATCGATCAACTCCTCTTTCATTCGGCGATGGCGGAAGTTAATGATTTGAACATCAACAAGAAGTGGAGTAAGAAAAATGATCGATTTGAGTTGAACTGGGATGTGCTTCTCGACGATGCACCGTACGACGACATCATCATATCAAATCGCCCTTCTACTCCTACTCCTACTCATCATCATCATCTTCATCACACTAATTACAATAACAATGAGTATCAAACCCTAACGGATGTTCAACTAAGAAACAAAATTTCCAACTTCAAAGATCACATTAAAAGTTTAGGTCCCAAGTGTAAAGACAATGGTGACAAACTTAAAGCAACTCTCCGTCGATTGGAAGCTGAATCTTCTCGTAGAACAAACATAATCCCTGCACACAAGGTTTTGCTGCATCACTTTCAATTTTCATTCATCAAATGTTAATGCTGCTTTCTTATGGTTTTCAGGAGCAGCGGATCAAACAACTTTCTGATCAAACTGATAATAATAATAATAATAATAATAATGATGATGATGGTGAGCTAGCTAGGTTTTCATAATTTCATCTCATGTTGTGTCAATTAACTTACTATTATTATTATTATTATTATTATTATTATTATTATTATTATTATTATTATTATTATTATTATTATTATTATTATTATTATATACATTCAGTATGGTTAATCTCGGTGCATCAGACAGGAAAGATACAACAACAACAACAAAACAGGATCAGAAAGCTTTTGCTTCATTGAAATTTGCAGCTATATTTTCCAACAAGATTGATCAACTTGTATGATATCCCCTGATAATAGATTAAGTTTTTGAATATGTCATAGTCGAAGCATTCATGTATATATGTTTTTTTTTATTTTCTTTAGGAGAGGACTGTGGGAAAAGAGACGCCTTTCTTTAATCCACGTCAAGGAAGAAAACCGTCTCGACTTTCAAAACAATTATCTTCCAGATCAAAACAATTTAAATGCCCTACCACTTTATATAAAATCTCAGATACTGATAAACAACTCATCCGTTCTGCGACTTCTCCTCTTCGCCCTTTTTTCACAGATAGGCAGGTTTCCGTCCCTAAGTCTGTGATTATCATAAATGTTTCATGGTTTCTTTCTAAATAAGTCTTTCTTTTGGTAGGACACCTGCTCCTGATCATAAAGACCATACTTTAACAAACTTGAAGCCTAAAGCTGTAACTCATTTTTATATGCATTTATACGATTTCCAATTTCATATTTTATGTGTGTTTTTTCATGTATACATAGGTACTTTTACAATTTTTCATTTTTGTATGCTCTTATGTTTAATAGCCTTCATCTTATCATCTGCTGGATGAGGACATTGATGACATCGAAGACCCTTATGTTTCAAAAAACACAACATTATGTGCAGAAAAATTAAGTGACTGGTATTCATTTATTTGCTTATGATTTATGAAAAAGAGTATATTATATTATATGCAGCATAAGATGTAATTAAATTATCATTTTTCAGCATGAAAGATGTTCAAGTCTATTACCCATCAAGGTATGCCACATTATCTTCACCAACTATTAATCATATTTTTCATTTAATTGGATTACTTTTTTTTCTATTAATTCAGGGATGATCGGGACCCAGTTGAAGTTGTTTACACAGACATGGAGTGTCTTGCTCCTGAAGCATGCCTATCATCAACTATCATGAACTTTTATATACGGTAAGCTTAGCATCAACAATCATCAACTTTTTATATAGACATTATGCATAATTTTGTAACAAAGGTGTAAATTGCTTAAAAGTGTAACCTACAAAATGGTAACAAACTTTCATAAGTTTTCATTTAGGGTAATCTTGTAAGTTATGTTGCTTTAATTTAACCTAAATCGAGCTTTTGAAAGTTAGTTATTTTAGATATAGTTTGTAAGTATGTTTTATAAAATTTTCTCTTGTACACAATTGCTTACAAAACTTGCTTGTTATATTTGGGTAGATATCTCCAGCAATCATCAGCTGAAAACAGGACATGCAACTACCATTTGTTCAATACATATTTCTACAACAAGCTCCAAAAGGTATTTACTTTTCTTTTTTTTTATTATTTGTTTTTTATAACTAAAATATAAGATGACAAAAAAGACTTGGGAGTTTACAGTTTGTATATTTTTACTTGCATCTCAAAATGGTAAAGAAGTTGTTTGTTTTTAAGCTAAATTACAGGGGAGATTCATTTCTAAAGTTTAGGAAATGGTGGAAAGGTATAAACATATTTGAAAAAGCATACATACTTTTTCCTGTTCATCAAAGGTAAGCTTTTAATATCTTTTGGGAATTCACAAACAAAATTAACAGGGATAAATTCATAGAAATATACTGATATCTAAGCATTTTCTTGATTGTTCAGTGCTCATTGGAGCTTAGGGATCATATGCATCCCAACTAAGGTAGATGAACTAGGCCCGATTGTTCTTCATTTGGATTCACTTGGACTACACAATACTAGCTCAATTTTCGATGAAATTAGAAGGTATTGTTATATACATCTTTTACTAACTTTCATTTGCTAAACTTAATCATATTTACTATCTTGCAGGTTCTTGAAAGAAGAATGGAGCTACCTAAGAAATTCAGAAGTTCCTTTGGAACTTTACATCCAAGATGAAATTTGGGAAAATCTTGATCATAGGATTACTAACAGAAAAGTGCAGGTATTTTTCATATACTTATAAAACCGCCATCGGTTTTGTTTTTTTTTTCTTTTGCCATAAGATTGAACTTAAGACAAAATTAGAATTTTCAAGCAGGCTTGTAATGGAAAACTGTTAAGTATCCCTTACCTCTAACTTAACAAAAACCCATGGAAAAGTGGATTTAATTTTTATATCAATGTTTGTATAATGTACTTTATATCATCAACCAGGTTCCACAACAGAGAAACGCATACGACTGTGGGCTATTTGTTCTACATTACATGGAGCGTTTCATTAAAGAAGCTCCAGAGAGACTATCAGAGAAAGATTTATCAATGGTATGTCAAATGTATTGTGGTTGGCTGTATGCAACCCCCTCTTTCCTTTTATAGTTGTCACACCTCCTATTGTTGTGATTTGACTTGATATGTATACGGGCTGTACATTATATGTATACGGACGTATAGCATGTGCATATGGTCGTTTAACAGTGCGAGTGAGTGATTTGAAAAGATGGAACGATTGATGTGATAGTGGGAGCCTGGGAGGGGGTACATTCGATAAAAAGCAGGGGTAGTTCATAGTTTTTTTCTTTTATCATTTACTATTTTCACCTAAAAGTTTGTATGTAATTGGTGAATATCAAAATGTGTATTTTGGTGTTACAGTTTGGGAAAAAATGGTTTCTCCCAGAAGAAGCTTCCAATTTAAGAGTGAGGATGCATAATCTACTTGTACAAGAATTCAACAATGCAAAAGACAAGGAAGCCATCTTGTCTTCCAAGTGTTAGGTTCCACATTTCTCTTTTTTTGTACATATCTTTTGTAGGCCAAAAATGGTGAATTGAATCAATGATGGTCTATTTAAAGTTGACTGTTGTTCTTGGATAGCATAGTTTTTGGGAAGTGGAATGGTGATATGCTCACATTTTTGCTGGAGATCATTATCAAGATTAAAGAAACTTAGTAGCTCAAATTCTTAATCTTGTAATTTGTGAATATGTTTTATTGAAAGTATGCCATCATTTGATTTATTTTTGTTATTTAAAAATTACATCCAAAGTAGTCATTAAATTTCAAAACATGATTTTTATTTAGCACAAACAGAAAGGTAAAATGATAATGAAGACCATTCATGCATTAACCTCCAAGTCATATCAATAGTTACAATACTTTCTAATTTCTAGATATGTTTAACAAAATTTACATGTGACTGTATATTTATTCTTTAGTTTCTGAAATTGCAATTTCCATTTATCATCTCATAGAAACTATAACAATGATTCCTTAGCTTCAAATAAAGGATAACTGCTGCAATCCCCACTTGCAACATCAAAACAAAAACAAAAATACATCCGAGATGTTAACCTTTTAGACCCAACAAACATTCGCTTGCTTGACTAAACTTATAGCTCGTCAATAACTCAATCAGCTTTAACTCAAACTGACTTTGACTTGTATGATTTCATGTTGAATACGAGCTGCAAAAGTGCAGATAGCTCACATGAATAGTACATTATATTAACTTATACCGTTGCAAACACAGTTACAGTCATAAATCGTTTGAAAGTTGGGTAGTGACGAACTGACGACGGATGTCTGGACCGAGCTTAGGATGAAACAAAGTCTAGCCCAATAGGCCCACTACAGCTCACTCCACACTCATTTATAAAGAAAGTCATATTGTTTGAAAGTTGGGTAGCTTAAAAGGTCAGAACACAGAAGAGTGAAGGAGCATTTGTCTTATTAGATGATAACATGATTAACATCTACATGGTTTTAATTATAGCTTCTTTGAAAGCTACGTATTGCCTTCATGAAACACACCGGTTATTATAATTTGGGCTCTTCAGACCAACTTGAAGAGTTGTAGCCCAGCAAGAAGCCCAGAAAAATAGTAAACCCGCTTTAACTTGTTACAGGTAGCATGTGGCATCACATAACTAACTTATTAGATAATGTTTACTAAAACTAAGCAACAAGTTAAAAAAAATCTTTTCAAAACCTTGGTAAATCATTTTTTGTTACAGGTAACGATTAACGAATAATAGGTCATGGCGAACAACCAACATTTTTTTGGTATATCTAACATATAAGCATCCTTACAACAGAGTTATAGTGGTTATATCTGAAGTAGTTACAAGAACGATAACTGCTTTTTACCTTTGTTGCTTATTTGTATCCAAAAGACCAAAAGCAAGTATAGGTATATATTTTGCCTGTATCACCTTCTAATTTGAATATCACGAGAAGATCCTACGCCTCTTCCTTTCAGGAGTTCCATGTACTTGGGCCTTCATTCCATATGTCTTTACTTGGAAATTCTCAAATGCTTCAGAAACAGCTTCAACCTGAGAAATCTCCAAGTTTAATTAAACGGCTTATGCATACCACTACTAACAGGCCAACCTGTGAGCTACTTTAGACTGGCTCACTAGTCACTAGAAGCTGGAGCCTAAAATTAAGCTCACTTACATAACGATCACGAGCCCTATTGTTGATATAAACATAATAATTTTACTTGATATAACAAATATATATTATACAATAAAATAATGATATATGTATGTATGTATAATAAACGAGCCAAGCCCAAACAAAGCTCAAGCTTCGTCAAGTTAAACAAGCCAAGATCGAGCTCAACTCGCTTACACCCCTACGTCCTACTAAGTTATTCAGAATTGAGAATAGTACCAGTTCAGGCTTCTTGGAGTAGACCCTCACTATCAAGTCCTGATTACATGCTGGCAGCAAGTGGCTTATCTGGTCTTTGCTGATTGGGAATTTCTCTTTACTATCATAATCCTGTATGTAAAAAATAAGATGGGACTGAATGTGAGAAACTGGACACGATTAATCATTCCATGACCAGACAAGAACATTTTGGGAACTAGAATTTTGATGTACCTCAAAGAAGTTGATGCTAGATGGGAAAACCGCATGCAGAGAGGTTAAAAAAAGTTAGAGAGAACCCGATGGGATGCAAGTAAACAAAAATAAATACAAATAAATAACATTCTTGCGATTATACCTTTCGAGTGGATTGTTTCTTCCTTTTGTCAAATCAATTTTGACATTGCTGACTCCTATATCTTCTTCTCTAAGATTAATGCAGCCAGATTTCTGAATCAGAAATAACCATCAGTAACTGTGTAACTAATAAACTAGAATTTGATAGAATGCAGGTTAAAAAACCTGTGAACAAACAATATCTTGTGCAGTCACATGTTTGAAATGGTCCAGCTTATCCTTGGGAACGGTAAACTCATTGCAGAACTGCCAAAAAAATTAAAGCAAATCAATTAAATTAGTTCTCCAGTTACTTATTTTTACACATTTAATTATTAGTTGAAGAAAAACCTGGTATAGGTCCCTTCTCCTAATTCTCTTAATCAGATCTCTTGATTCCTTGAGCTCATCAGCATCAGCCGTTTCAATTGTCTTTATTATTGAATCATCCAACTGCAGATATTGTGTAACATTAGTGAAAAACCAACTGTGACTGTTTTAAAACTTTACACAGAAATACTACCTTCCAGTACTGAGATGGTTCATGAATGAATGAAGAAAAATGCAGATAGTCATCTGCCTTTACAAGTGCATCTACAAACATGAGTTCTATCGCCTACAGAAAAATTTCAAAAAAAGTTTATTAACATATTACATTATGTGAATTTTCATATAAAACAGCTGTGAGTTTTAACAATTACCTTCACTTTTGCATGTGTGTAGACTGTACGGTGCAGATCAGCACGAGTGTAGAATAGTTTGTGAACCGTCAGATCTGATCAATGATCATTATAATAAGACAATGGATGATGATAGATATCAAATAAGAAAAGCTTAAATGAGGTACTAACATTCCTTGGCACGATAACAAATTTCATTATCTATGACTTGCATTGTATCCAATAACCTGAGATATTATCACAAAGTGTGATTTGACAATCAAATGACTATACACAGAACAATAAGATTGCATATTTGCATGATATGCGTTGTTTAACCTTTCGAATTGAAAGTTGCAACCAAGACCACAAGCTCGAGAATCACGGACTATGTAATCAAATCTGCAATAAAAAATACAGAATGTTATTTTCTGATATATATCATATTGACCCAGATCAAGATCAACAGTTGTTAAGTTGATTTTGTAATAGATAACATACTTATCGACATCTATGCCATTTCGACCATTTGCAACAATGTCATATAAGAAAAGCTTTTCTTTTGAACTCTGCAGAGGTAAAAAAATGACAAAAAGAAAGATTTAATACAAAAGAATCACTTCTTAACATATAGATATACCCATCAGCTGTCATTTTCTTACTTTTATTGGAGCATTTTCAGAACTAGCAATGATCATTTCCTGTAAAAAGAAAAAAAAAATGCTTCAAACTATTAAAAAACTTTTTTATTTTAAGTACAGCATGACAATAAGAAGGTGATGGCCAGGACATGACCTTCACTTTCTTAAGGCTTCCAGCATCGATATCGATGTTGTGCTCATCCACTATATAATCTATCATTTTCAAAGACATTTCTTCATGAGTCCTGCAAAAACCATAAATCAAGTTGATATTACAATCAGCAAAACAAATCACTAGGACTAAACTTAAAAGTATCTAGCAAGTTGAACCCACTTTCACAAGCTTGTCAACAGAAAAATTTAGTAATTCTTTCACAAGAAACCAATTGGTTTGAGACATAGGGTGCAGAAAATTGGTTGCATTGTGTGTAATAAAGATAAAACTTCTAGAAGCAAGAATGCATAGTTAGCAGTTGAGTTGATGAGCATGCACTCTAGCTTAGACTTCTTAGCCATCATCAATATTGTAATAATTAAGTAGAAGCACCAAGAGGATTATTTTATGAATTACCATGTGGAGCCTTGTATAACCTGAGGGAGAAACTCTCGCTCAAACAAATGGCTGAATGGCCCATGACCAACATCATGTAGTAAACCTATGAAAGGAGGTAAACACCGTAAAGTCGTAAACTTTAATGAAAATAATAAAAGTTAATAGCATAGCAAGGCACTGATAATAGGCCACATAAGCCTAATTACCTGCCAGTTTTACGGTCTGTATATCAGCACGATCGATGTCGAGCTCTAAGCCCTACAAACACAACCAGGACATATCAGTGAAGTATTGACTAACAGAGTTAAGCAAAACAATTAGGCAATCAAGATAATAGTCTTACTTGGTGCGCCTTGAGTTTTTCAACTGCATTGCCAGCCAGCCAGTATACGCCAACAGAATGCTCAAACCGAGAATGTACTGCTCCAGGATATACCATGTGTGATAATCCTGTGAAAAACAAAGACTTGGTGTAAAATGGCTCCAACAATATCTAATGAAAAACATGAATGTGGTTCATAGGATATAACAGCCTATCAAAGGGGAAAGAACTAATACTTATAAAACTACAGATAGAATTAATATTAACATAACCCCAGGTAGAATTCATATCAGCATTTAAATAACTTGTTTTTGCTTCAGGTAGCATAAATCTACAGTGACAGTTCACTAAGAACATTTTCTTCCCACAGCTATAGCTTATCTTGCATCTTATAGTTCTTGAAGAAAGTACTAAGCTACAGTGACAGATCATATCAAACAATATTCTTCCCACAAAATGAATACAAAAAAGATAATGAGACTTATTATCAAAAACAAGTTGAGGCTTACCAAGCTGCTTTAAATCCCGAAGCCTGCCAATTGTGGAAAAGTTATGTGAGTCTCTTTATGTAAAAGAAAGTAGGTGCAGAGGGATGAGGCCAGTGAAGGAAAGGTTTATACAAGTACCTTCAGAATAAGAAAAAAAAAAAAAAAAAACTTACCTTTGAAACTGCTCAGTGTCAATAAACTTCAGTGAGAGCTGCAATTTCAAAAAACAAATATAGAAATATTAATCTAAATGTGATCTCAAAATCATGTTCAGATTGCAGCACACAAAATAACTAAGCAGAGGCTAATTATTAAATCAATATATCCAAGAGAGTCAATCATCTCTTTTCCTCTTTGACTTCTCCTGATTGTAGGAATCAAGATTCAAACACAGCTGTGGTAGTTACGGCATAGGGACAATACTTATGATCTAATTTACTATGAAAAACAGCTAGAAACGTCACATTAGAACATTTTAAATTCTTAGCCATACAAAAACGGTACTCCTTCCCTCTTTTCAAAATCTTCAATCACAAAAAACAATGTTATCAGATCATTTGACTTAGTTCATAGCATCCTCACTAGGATCCCCTCGATGCACAGTCTATCTATTAATACTACTAAAACACAAACAATAATGTCACTACGAATCTAGTGAGTGTAACATGGAAATTACATAGAAGAGCTTGACAACAAACTCAACAGACAGTTATAAAGTCAATTTTAAATAAGCTAATGCATTCCAATAGAGTTATAGTGAATATAACTGAAAATTTACATACGAAAAACTTAAGTCACTACAAACAAACGCATGATTTTGAGGTAAAACCAGAAATACATTTAAAGTAATTACAAAGAGCGAAATTACATTATTGATGTTATTATTGATTTATCACAAATATAAAACTTAACATTGGAGTCAATAGAGTTGCATCTCACAGAGTTAATTTAATAAACTGCAATCAAATGAGCGAATTTGAGATAATAACGGAAATACATTGATAAGAGTCACAAACAGTGAGATTTAACCTGACTAGAAAATCAATCGACGATATCCTAAACAGCGCTACAATCTAAATACAAATTCAAGCAAAGCAGAAATACAGTTGATGATATCCTAAATAGAGCAAACGCTAAATCAACAAGTGATTTATAACTACCTAACACATAGCGTCTATCTTCGAAATGCAAAATTACATCCAAACGCTAATGTTACCGGCTATGGCTACACTTCGAAGATTAGCGATATCGCAACAACAAAGCAACCGTCGGTTATACATCAATCTCGAACCGGAACTTCAAAAACAGTTGAAAAAACTAATTTCGTTGCTTAGAATCGATTGAATCATAATAACAGTTGCACAAAACTCAAAGTAACATCAAATAACCGCATCGACGAGCATATGTAGGAAATTAGTAAATTAATATATAGAAAAGGAAGGAAGTAATGATACAGGATCGAGATAAATGTTTCCGTGAACGTTATCGTGAACGTGTTTCCATAAGCGGCGGTCCTCCGTCGATGGCGAGGCGTGGTTGCTAGTTGTGTTACGAAAAGCTCCCATTGGTAACCGTCGAAGATGATGTTGCTTGCAACAATGGAGTTTTAGAGAGAGAAATGGTTGAGGTTTATTGGAGGGAATAAAGGAATGTGTGCCTGATAATTTGGAGTTGTGGTAAAGTGATGATGGAACAAATTAAGACGAGCGCCAAATAAAATAAAATAAAAAATATAGAAAAATAATATAGAATTAATAGGAGTGTGCGTAACGTATGAACCACAAGGGAAGTGATTACAGTATTTACAAAATGTACCATTGACTTGTAGAATATACCATTTTAACAACCGAAACACATTAACTACATACGACTTGATATGTATGCTTTTATGTTACATAAATTGTTAGACGAAACGTAACACGTAATTTAGTTTTTAGTGATATTTTTTAAAAATTACATATATCCTACTCTAAATTCAAAAAGTTACATATTTTATTAAAGCATGTATTAATAAGATTGTACATTGTAATGTTTTTAGAATCGGACCAGACATCGAACCGGATTTAAGAATCAGATGTTATCAGAAATATTTTAAATATAAACACATAAAATGTAGAAAAGATTTACAAAATTTTGGTGAGGCCTCTTTTTACTGGATTCAACCACCTGGTTTTCCAGTCCAAACGCCCGAGTCACGTTTAAATCAGTTCAAAGTTCAAACTCCTGATGCCGACTGGTTCAATGCCCGATACCCAGTACGATACGGTTTTTAAATCACTGGTACATTGTGTATTGAAAGCTTGTAGTTTATAGTAGGATATATGTAGTGTAATTGAAGAAATACTTTGGGGTTGGTCTCATTTGGCACTTAATAATGTGAACAATAGTAATGTCCCAAATTGAAGGGCATTTATGTGAATTTAAGGTGTTCGGGGTGGATAAATAATAAAAGACAAGATGTGAGGGTCATGTCAATTGCTAGACGCCATCAAACAACAACAAGCAAAGAAAAAAGGCAAGGTGGAGTAAACCAAGGATATTCCTTCTTAAACGGTTACATGTTTTCGGATTGTATTTTAGTGAACGTGACAATTTCATTCCGTGTGAGAATCACGTAAATGAAATTTACACTTGCGTAATTAAATTTTACATTTTATGCGGCTTTTTTAGTTTGTATTTTAACTTTTCCTTAAAGAATGTTTGTTAAGTTTTAATTGTTCATTGATTATTCCTGATTGCCTGGCTAATTATGTCCAGCCATTGTTCAATAACTTTAATTTTTTTTAATAGCCACGAAGGCACGAACCTTCCACGTTTCGGTAACATGCACCTAGCTTAATAATTCGTTTAATATTCAAACTTATTTATTAAATGCATGTATAAAAGACCAACCTCCACCATAATACTATTTCTATTTGAGTCAAACTAGAAAAAGTAAATTACTTATTAAAACAGATTAAAGATGTCACATGCGTCAATGTTAAAGGTCGTTTGGAGTAGCTTTGTAGTAACATAAAGACAAAGTTATTCAAATTGCAACATTTAATATGTTTATTATTAATTAAACATAAAAATATGACATTTGACATGTTTTACATGTTATCCAACTCATATTTCTTGCCGTGGCTTATTATTGGAGTCCTTATTAACTTTAAAATAACACTTTGTACAAAATAACCCGTTCGGAGACGAACAAGTTTTTATCCATCTCCAACAAAAAACACGCTTGAAGGATGCAAGTACGTTGTTGTGAAAAAGAGAGACATAACAAGGAGGACGTTGTGAGAAGAGAGGAGGGTGAAATTCGTCTTCACAGGTGGGTCATAC
Organism: Tagetes erecta; assembly: GCA_030867185.1. Classification (NCBI taxonomy): domain Eukaryota; kingdom Viridiplantae; phylum Streptophyta; class Magnoliopsida; order Asterales; family Asteraceae; genus Tagetes; species Tagetes erecta. The sequence continues at coordinate 44,271,686 of CM061492.1, read as the reverse complement.
ACGATATATGATAGGAGATAGAGGGAAAAGAGAAGTCCGACAAATAAGAATGGTTAGTGACATCTGTCTCTCTCGTTGAAGATAATCTTATATATAATAATAGAAAAAGATAATCGTTAAATCATCATAATCCGATTTCATTTATCATGTTTACAATCATGTGTAACAAATATGAGTGATTAGGGCAACAAGTTCATGTATTACTATTTGACAAGTAAATTGTTTAACATTACAGCAGTTTTAGCCTACTTTTAGCATATGCATGTTGTCAATGTTGAATCGTTATGTGAAATCACCAGATATATCATATATGTATTTTATATGTTCGTAATATATACAATTTCTGATAAAGTTATTACAAACAGCGTTTGTAGTCCAACGGTTAGGATAATTGCCTTCCAAGCAATAGACCCGGGTTCGACTCCCGGCAAACGCAATTCTTTTTGTTATGTTTTGTACGGATGTAAGGCGACGACAGTGAAGTTTGTTCTCAAGTTTCATTAAAGGAAATGAAAGGAAAATAAGAGAAAAAGAGGAGGAAAATGTTTCCTTCCAATTTGGGAATATAGCGTAAGGGTTGGTAGCAACGCGGATTAGTAGGTTGGAACATACATTAGTAGTGGCTCACTTAGACGATTCTTCACATACACAATTAGCCTATACAAACATACACTCTTCTTTCAATCAACAGGGCCTCTGAATGAAAATTAAGATACTGTTGAGTCAAAAATTAGATGAATGTACAGTAAAAAAAATTTTCAGATACCCCTAAAGTTTTGTTACAGATGCGCAATTGTCGACCGGTTTCTAGTTTTCAAGCCATTTAAGCTCCTAAAGTTTCATCTTTATTTAAGACTCTAAGAGAAGATCGTTTTAATCCTTACCCAAGGTATTCCTTACATTATGATAATGCCATGTTTATCTTCAACAAGTCTTTGGCATTTGGATTCGACATTTGTTACACAATCTTGATATTAAACATGTAAAGCCTTTGGCATTTGGATTTGGCATATTCATTAGTCAATCTTGAATCTTGATATTAAACATATAAGCCAAAAAAAACATGGCTCCTACTTATTTGATCATAAAGGATACAATTGCGCCAAACTACAAAATCGGCTCTTCTTCGTGGTGGCATTCACTGTAATGGCAGCTGCCAAACCTGTGGATACCGGGATGAGAACCCATACCACATTTTGGTTAACTGCATCGTGGCCTCGAAAGTCTGGCATGCAACCTTCTCGTGGTGCAATATGCCTAAGAAAAATGTGTCTTCAATTGAAAAAATCTTAAAATTATCAGGTTCATGGCCTCTAAATGTGAGACAGGGGGAAACTGTGTATGATATGTCTAACCACGTTTTGGGGATTATGGCTAGGCAGGAACGAGAGTATTTTTCAGCAAAAAAACAAAGAGGGACACAGAAAAAGTCGGGGATATCAAATCATTGTCTCTTGCTAGTGCTGTTATAGAATTGGCTGATCAAAAAAAAATTTAACAATTTAAATAATAGTATTGTTCCTGAAGGATAAGTGGTTAATTTCAAATCCTATAGTATGCAAGTTTGATATTTTTGTTTGGCAATAGCAATTCTTGTTTAAAAAAAACAGAATATTATTTCTCAAAAAATAAACATTTTGAATATTCCTATATATTAAGCACAAAGGAAATATAAATTAATATATGAATAAAATAGAAGGAAGGTTACATCTTGAACCATAGAAAGTGAAAGGCTGTAGCAATCAACTCGTGCACTTCATATTTATTCCAACACCAACAATATCTAACATATGCTATATATTAAGCCCAAAGATAGCATTAGTCAACTTACCTATTTTAATAAATAAATAACTCATCTGTTTATTAATATCACATAAAAAAATCTTATATGGCAAACTCTCCTTTTATTTAGCTCACGAATCATATTCGAGTCAAATAATCTCTCCTTTTATTTAGCTCACGAATCATATTCGAGTCAAATAATCCCCAAGTATTTTTCCCAAATAATTAAATTTATCTGTTTCTTTCTGCATTCATCGTATTTTTTTTATTTAAACTCACATTTTATACGAGATATTAAGCTAAACTAGTATACGAATAAATAAAATGAAGTGAAAGGTTGTAGCAATCCACTCTCTTCTTTTAATAGCATAGCAATCCACTCTATACATCATATTCATTTCAAAATCAATAATATGCATAATAAATAATAAAAAGAATAAACTGTAGTTTTGATGGGCTCATTAGATTAGATTGTTTGTTTTAGAACTAATAATATGTTAAGAATGGTGTTATAATAAACATAAAATATAACAAAAATCAGAAATCAGAAATCTGGAACATTGATTGATAGCATGATTTGGTCAAATCAAATCAGCTCCTGTACTGAACTGAAACTAGTTAGTATAAGTTTAAGTATATACAATCACAATCAATCAAGCAACATAACATAACAGCTAGAAGACGATGAATCTAACACAAATCATTAGTATCAAAATCAGCATCATCAATACAATCATAACGATAACCTAAATCACCACCACATTCATCTAATAACTCAAGCGCAAGCTCTAATTGATCATTCAAATACCTATCTAACAAACTCACCTTTGGATTCACCTCTCCTTCATCACCATGACTCGCCACCACCGGCGGTGGCAGAGGAAGCGACGGTTTCAACCGACGTCGACGACGGCAGAAGCAGAAACAAACCTCAGCAGCGCAAAGGAAAGGGGAAATAACGAAGACGATCGGGATGAGTAACGGAGAACACATAAGAAGAATAAGGTAACGTAACCAGTGGCCGTTGAGCCATGATTTGAGGATCAAAGTCATGGCTGTCGTCGGATTGGGCAGTTCTTCTCCGGCATAAGCGTTGTCGTTGACGATGAGCAAGGGGTTTTGACGATCGTTTTTCGATTGACGGTGAATTGAACCGAGAAACACGAAACAATCGCACATCATAGATACCGTACGTCCGTTGGGTTAATTTCAATTTGGGGGTTTTTTTCTTGCTTCTTCAAAGGGAAATAAATACATACACACCCTTGCGTTTCAGGGTTATGTACAAGTTACTGTTAGCAATGTACAAATTGTAATGCATCGTTGTGCCTCTTTTAATCTTATTATTTTTTAAGTAGTATTTTTGTTTGCATAATCCTTATAGATTAGTTATTGTGCGGTACCTACTCGCGCGACAACACGTTATAACTTTGATACAAACGTTATGTGGGTGACAATAACATGTGGTGTTTGTGTGCGACACAATTCATGTGTGGCTTCGTACACCCTAACAAATGTTATATTGATCACTATAATGTATAGTCCACATGCGCTTTGCATAAAAAAAATAAAGTATTTTTTTAAAAAATACTTTGTTGAAGATTTGATAAAACTTATAGGTTTTTTAATATTGACATAATAATATAATGTCAAAAGTGTAGTTTTATTGCTTAAAAGTTTAGTCATTTGCTATACTTTGTTAAAACAAAACTTTTATCGATGCTTTGTTTGTTTTAAGCTTCAAAGGCATAGTCGAAAGCAGAGGCGGCTCTATCATATATTAAATTAGGCAATTGCCTAAGGTCACAAATTTTTATAGGCCACATTTTAGAGAAAAAAATGTATTAATAGGTCAATATATATTACAAGATTTGAATACACTTACAACAAATGTATTGTAGTCTTTTGGTAATAGCTCATTTGTTGAAGAGTGAGCCCACTAGTTCGAATCCCACAATACCCATATTTTATTTCTTTTAACAAATAAAGAGGATAGTAGGTAGAAGAAATTATATGTAGTAAGCTAATTTCTTAAATTCTCTTGTTTTAACTTATACTAATACATATGCAAACACAAAATATAAGAAATGAATGTGATACTTTTATAAAGAAGATGATGCCATTTATTTTACTCTTTTTTTATATGCAGTTAACTTTAATATTTTTTATTTGTATTTATTAACATAAAAGTAGAAAACAACTCAACTAAAAAATTATTAATGATCTTCAGTCCAACCGATGAAATTATGTAACTAAGTTCTTATAAAATGGAAAGGTCTTGGATTAAGTCTCATTATGAATTAAAGAAAAATGGATTTTCAGGCCGGGCCAGAAGATTTTCTTATATAAGTTAGTTTTTGTGACGGAGGTGATGAGGGAGTGAAGATAATCTGATAGACCCGTCAATAATCCAAATTACTGTTAGAAAAACTAAAAAGTTACAAAAAAAAGCCTCAAATATTTTGTTTGCCTTAGGCCACCAAAGTTATTTAGAGTTTTAGACGCCCCTGGTCGAAAGGCATCTCTTGCTTAAAAGGAGGTTCTCATTTCTTAATACGCTTTTATAATAAAAATATGATTATTTTAGTTCATTTAAAATCATAGGAAAAAAAATACAAAAGTCTAACTTACAAATAATCGAACAATAGTTGAAGTTACATTACAATTTACAAAGAGATAGAGAAATAGTTCCATTGGCTCAAGTTTGCACAAATTTTGTTTGCCCAGTTTCCTATCCTTAAAGAATGACATTGTTTTCACTTCACTGAAAATTTGCTATACTGTATTGATGTTGTTACTATGGACCTATTTTTTTATGGCCCTCAAAAAACACAAACAAGTAACTAAGACGCTCACAATACATAGTTTCTTCCAAGTCTACGACCCTCGCTCGCTTATAAGTGTGTAAGTCGTATAGATCTTTGATTGAGAATGCATACACTAGGTCAATTTTACACCAGACATACATTGTGTAAGTCGTACCGACCTTGTGGTCGTTTAATAAACACCAAGAAGTAACTAGGACAATCACATTAACCTGGATTATGAGTGTAACTCGTATAGATCTTTCATTGAGAAAGCATACATTGGGCCAATTTTACTCGAAACCAACTCAGATTAAAAACGGTTTAGGAAAAGCCAGCCTAATCTAATCCTACCCATTAGTTTAAAATTGGTTTAAAATTATATTCACCAAAACCAGTTGTAACTGAACTGAACCGTTTATTCCTTACAAACCAGTTTTTAATCTGGATCGGTTTTGAGTTGTGCCGAACCAATTTAAAACTGATCTTGGGCTTTGCAATGATTAATTATACAATTATCGGCCCATGGTTACATGCATAAAGCCCATGGCTAAGCATATCGATTATATTATAGAACTTTAACCGATCCATTGATATTAATAGTTTATTTTTGTGAGTAGAGTAATTATATATATTATACCATAAAAATAACACCACATCTCATTTGTAAGATTAAAACTCTAACACAAAGTGCTCCAAACTTAAATATATTATAGATGGACCGTCAACTCCATTAACAATACTAATAGTATAATACCATTACAAGTTTACATTATGTAAATTATTTAATTGAAAAATGGGTTGCTATATAAAAAATGCTAAATTTGTCAAAGTGAGTCAGTTATAACATAAAAATGGACTATAAAGGCTTCATCTACCATGAAACAAAACTAGAGCTACAACGTACTATATATGACTCTAAATTTGTGATAGACTAATTCTTTTGTCAGAGATATTGATTTTTAGATTAGAGGTTATTGGTTCAGATCAAGATATACGATGTATTATTTGGTGTAATTTAGAAGTATGATAAATTTGTTGCTAGAAAAAGGTATAACTTCTACTCTGGTCGCACACTAGAGAGGTTACTCTCGACAACTACACCACCTTAATCTTGTGTGTCGTTAATTTCTTATTATATTAAACTTCTCATAGTTATAGTATAAGATCATCTATATATCAAAAAGTGGGTATTGTACATTTGTATATGTATGTCGTTTCTTTTACATAACTTGTTTATGTTCTACTTGACGGGTTTTGACCGAAATTATGACGAGAAACATTTGTACATTTGTATATGTATGTCGTTTCTTTTACGGGATTTGCCGAGACCTTTGACGGCTTCAATTAGAGAATTCATTTATTTACCATCGGGGTTTGAAAAGAAAAGACGGGTTCCTTATTTGATCTTGATGGCGACTTAATGGTTTTATGGATGATGAGAAATGACTCTTATTTAGCTCAAGGTTCCTTTCTACCAACGACAAGGTGATGGAAGCAATCATTGTTAACACTTTCCTACACCGTGCTAGAAATAGAGGCGTTGGTTGGCACAATTGTTGTAGTAGTCTTTCTTGATAGAATTTTAATGTATTGTTTTTTTAATAAAACTCTAACATTCTGCTAGTGATTTTATTTCTTTTTAATAAAATATTGCGGTTTAAAAAACATGATACATTGTAGATGACTAGACGATCGAGTCCAATAATAAATTTGATATGTTCATTATTTGCATCATAACTTCTAGAAACATATACAATTACAATTAATAACATTATATTATTTAAAATCATACTTAAATGTGTTATCTTTATCATTATTATACCTTTTGTTTGATTTACATATCTCTAATTACTATAACAAATCTAATATGTTCATTATTTGCAGCATAACTTCTAGAAAGATACACATTTACAATTAATAGCATTGTTATTATTTTAAAATCATAATTAAATGTGTTATCTTTATCATTATTATACCTTTTGTTTGTTTTACATATCCTTAGAATCTATTTAAATAATATCATTAAAAAGCTAATTGGTTATAAAACAAAATCAATAATTAAAACACTAGTTGTTTTTTAATTAAAAAGGAGAGGAGTTGGTTTAAAATCATTTGAATGTAGTGGAATTCCACAAAAGACTTTGGTGCTCAACACATAAACATTTAAAAAATAAGACAAAAAATATAAATAAAAATACATATTACTTTAAAACCATGTGCCCAGTAATCAAATAAGTTTACTTTTATTTCCAATTTTATCTATATTTACATTTTTTTTATATTGATCATGTTTTCTCCTCATGTGAAGTATTATAATTCGGTTGGCACTTCTTTTTAGTGTTTGGGTCATGTGACAGTCCAATTGTTTGCAATGTTGAAATTTACAATATTATATTTGAACTTTATGTCAATAAAAACATTAGAATTGACAAGAATATAAACATGACACTAGAGTTGACTAACATGCAAGGAAAAAACACTAAGATGGACAATGTAAGCTTTACTAGTTACTTTCTTGATTACATAAATGGAATGACCCATCAATTTTTTTCCAAATTGTTGTAGTTTAGTGGCAAATGCATGAATCTTTTAACATTTTGCTCTTTGTTTCACCAACTTTTTAACTTATGCAACCATGCCAATTGTAATTTATAAGTAGCATTTCACTATAATCAGTTGAGAAGGGCCAATGGCGATGTGTAATGACAGGGCACGAATACTCGGATCATAATAATAAATCGACGTGGTGCAAGTGAATCATTGTAACCAATAGCCGACAAAGTTAAAATCGTAGGTACAAACCTAAATAAAATAAGATCTTTTCTAATTTAATTAGGTAAATTAATTATCGACCTCAACTCCTATAATACATATTAATTGGGGTTTAACTTTTTATTTTTTTATATTTTACTGGACCGCCTTTAACATATAATTTTTTTCTTTAAAACATGTTAATCAACTCGATCCCCCACAACTACACGACATGAACTTTTTTGAGCATCCGAAAATTAGGGCATTGAGCGGTCGCTCACCTGGCCAACCCTTGGGGCCTTTCATGATTCATCATATAGAGTACCTTCCAATTACAAATCTCCATTGGAAGTACAGATGAATAGTAGTATCATAAAACGAAGATGTAATAGTAAGAGCTTGAGTTTCTACAACGTAATTCTTAGATTTGAATGCCGCATGTTTCTACCATTTTTCTTTTTTTAATCCTATTAACCAATTAACGTCAGATGCTTGTTGGTTAGCAGTAACTTGATTATGTCTTGTAGTTCCCCCGACATGAGTTCTTACGATTATAAACAAGATAAAATGGTAAAATAAATTTGATTGTGGTGTTAAAATTGTGTTGATGATTGTCTTATTTAAGATACGTTTGATAAAATTAGCGGATGGAGTTGACTCATTGAGATAGTGTTGTGATTTATAGCCTTTAACTCCTAGTTGTTAGTTGTACAACGTTATTTGAACTAAGTTGCTTTAGGTAATATTTTAAACTAAACATAAGATGAAAATGCATATATAAACTATTACATGCCTTTCTAAATTCTAAGTTTATATCTTGCTCTTTCAAACTTATTTTTAAAACTTAAATGTCTCACTTTGTCAGGTTAACAAGGTTATTATGTTTAGAAGAATATATAAATTATCATTTTTTTAGCATATTAGTGCGACAATTTAATTTAACATAAAATAACTATCGGCTTTTAATTTTGGCAAATTGACTTAAAATAATCTCAACTAACACTTATTGGTCGAGAATAATTCGAACTCAGTTTATTCCATCCAGTGGTCCCAAATCCAACTTTTTTGGCCTCTAGTGGTCCGCCGTTAAGTGCACTTAACGGCCATTAACTTTTTTTAATTTTTTTCGAATTTCAAAATAATTTTATATAGATATTGATCGGGAGGAGGATACGATTCAATTGATGTAAACCTTACCTCGAACCGGTTCTCCATATGACAAAACGGTCTTCAATCGGGTGTTTAAACCCTAACGTTGCTTCAACCGGATGCCAAAATTAAATCATATGGAGCAACAATTGGAAGTAAGGTTTACATCAACTGACTCGTATTCTCCTCCCGATCAAAATCCCTAAAATATTGGTTTGAAATTCGAAAAAAATAGAAAAAAAGTTAACGGCCGTTAAGTGCACTTAACGACAGACCACTGTTGGCCAAAAAAGTTGGATTTAGGACCATTGAAGGGAATAAACTGAGTTGAGATTATTTTCGGTCAATAGGTGTTAGTTGGGATTATTTTAGGCCAATTTGCCTTTAATTTTTATAATCACAAACAAGAAATCCCAAAATAAGACTATTGAGGGACATAAACTTTATAAAAAATATAACTAGAATGATACATGAATATTTTTTTAATACTAGTAAAATACATGTATACATATTAATTTTGAGGCCAATTAAAATAACAAAGACACGCACTTTATTCTATACTGATAAGTGACAATTTAGATTTTGGTAAGGGGTCAATTAAAGTAGCAGGAAAACAAATAAAATTATAGATATAGCGAACAAAATTCAATGATCATATTACAAAACGACAATCATATAAGTCTTGCTTACCAATGCTCGTATATAGTTAACTTCTCAATCATTTAAATTATCAATTTGTCGGTACTTAATAATTATACTTTTTAACAATGGTGGGTACAACGGTCTATGATTGAAGAACTTAAATATAAACTCGACTTTTAAGTTTTAACAAACAAAAAAAATACTAGTAATTCTATCAGTCTTCTAAGTTACAACCAATATGTTGAAATCTGATTTGTAGTGGTTTAACCGTTCACCCCGACAGTCCTATCAAATCAGATGGTTCTTTCTTTCTTATCTCATTCATAAGCTTATAACTGATCAAATCGCTCAGGTTTTCAGTTCTTGCAGGTTTCTGAAATAAGTTATCTCGCTCTAGTTTTCAAAACATTTTTTCTAACAATCACAAAGCTATAAATTGGTCGACAAAAGGGAACAAACTACTAAGCAACTGAAAATACAAAACATAAGAAGAAACATGTATGTATTTAATAATTTTAATTCGCAATTTTCTTAACTTCTTAAAAAAAACAAACAAGTCATTACAATATTAAAACAAAAAAAATTAAAATGATATAAGCGAATAGAATCGAAATTTCTACTGTTCGAACAAGCGGTTCACTTTTGTACCCGACCCGGCCCGAACAGGGTTATAGCCCAATTTAAAAAGCTCATTAATCAGCAACGGCCCAAGTCATATCATTCTCAAAGATCCAATGACACACTTCAATCTTCCCAGGCTCCGACCCGAGAGACAGAAAAGCTCCATGGGTCGGACTCCATGCTGACGTGTCAATATGACATATAGCAACCCCATGGTTTATCTTTGAAGATGAATTCGGGTCAAGTAGATCCGCTTCATAAACCCGAACTTTGGGAACCGAGTGGCAATAGTAAAGCAAATAAGGAAACAGACTCTGATGACAAGACACCGATTTAGTAATCTTACCACCGTTAATTTTTTTAATCGACCCGATTTTCACCGTCTTACCCGACCCGTTTGTATTGTCGGTTGTTCGAACGACGACGTTTCGCCCGAGTACTGAAGTGGCGAAATCGATCATGTCTTCAACCGATCCAACACACCGTTTCGACTCACCTTGACTCGGTTTGCGTTCACACTCGCTCAATGAATCGCTGATTATTTTCTCCATACTTGACTCATCATCGGCGTGAAAAATCTTTTTCAACTCAGTAATTTTAGAAGATGAAAACGGTAATTTAGATAAAATAACCCGGGGCAAAAACGACCTTTTAGGCATCTTATCACGAACATCAGGCATGGGCATTATCGTCCCCGTTTTCAACAAACTCTCTCTAAAAAATTTACCCGGTTCTACCCACTTATTTACATTTTTGCCACTCGCCGGAGATTTCAAACCTTTCGTCTCCGTTTTCATCTCCGACGATGATTTTAAACCTGAACTTTTCGTTGCGTATGTTGCAAATGAAGACCGTTTCTTATCAGCATAATCTTTAAACGTATTATTCACACCATAAATTTTAAACCCAAATTTCTGATTACTTACAGTTCCACCACCGTAGCCGGAAAATGTATCAGTTCCTTCATTGAACGAGTTACCGTAATTAACAAACTTCTCATTCGCTGCATTTGAACTCTTGGCATAGCTTTTAAAATTATCATCACCAACATTCGATTCATCTCTGTAATTAGCAAACGTATCAACCGCCCCATTTCCACCATCACCATAGCTTTTAAAATTATTCTCCGGCACATTTCCATTTTCACCGTACGAGCTAAACGTATCATTCGCACCGTTTCCATTTTCACCGTACCCAGAAAACGATGAACCCATCACATTGGAATTGTTACCGTAGCTTTTGAACACATTCACCGCCGCGTTTCCTTTTTTACCGTATGAACTAAACCTCTGATCACCGGCGTTAGCATTTTCCGAATAAGAACTAAACGTCTGTAAACGTCCGTTAACATCATCGGAATATGACGTAAACCTCAAATTCGGTACATTTACATTTTCAGCGTACCCCTTGAAGTCACCATTTCCGCCGGTGGCTTTTGTACCGTAAGTATTAAAACTTTGGTCGGGCACGTTTGTGTCACGCGCGTAAGTTGTGAACTTATCATCATGACCCACCGAGTCACGTGAATACCGCCGGAACGAGTCAAGTGCCGAGTTACCACCGTTTGAATAGTTTTTAAACGAATCGGATCCAGCAAGTCGACCCGACCCGTAGTTGGTAAAGTTCTTCTCAGAATATTCAACAAAGTTAACATCGCCGGAATGTTTCTCGAGACTTGGGCCGACGTCAGGGAAACAGAGGAGATTGGCGGCGGAGCAAAACGAGGGGAGGTTGGTGGATAATGAGTTCCGGTCACCGGCGAGTTTGGAAAACGTGGCAGATTGTACGGCGGTGAGAGGTGAAGCTTTGTTGATAAGAAATGAGGGTTTGGGTAAATCGTTTGAGATCTGTTTGTTCCAGTATCGGATTAGATATGCTTTGGGGGAAAACGGGTCATCGGCTGGTTTTCCGGCGAGAACAAGGACCTGCAAAAAAAACAAGGAATTGAATGATTAAAGAAGAGGATGATGAAATTGAAGGTGGATAGAATGTGGGAATTGGTTGAATTGATGAAAAACTTACATTGATTGATGAGAAGATGAGGATGAAGATAGGAGTGAAGTAGTTGAATTTGGGCATATTGGAAGTGTGAGGATGAACAAGAGAAGAGGGATTTGGTTTTTTTGGTTGGAGGTGGTCACTTTTATACTGCAACTTTTAAATCTATATTTTTATTTTTTTCTTCAAATGTTTCCATAAATAAACACTTAACTCCCTACTTCAGTGCACCACTTACATTTCAATTTCAATTTATTTTTTACACTACTCTCATGTACTTTTTTTTAAAAATCTTTTGTACCATTTAAATCCCTAACCTTTTAAGTTAATTACTGATTTTTAGAGGCTATAAATAAACAAAAAATTAGAATGTCTCAAAGATGTACATGTGTATGAATCATATCAACTTTTTATTTCGAGACATTAGCTTAGCTTTTATTTTTTGTCTGTCGTTTAATTATTTGATATGTCCTGTATAAAAGGGGTGTGAACTTTAACGATAAGAATTTTCATGAAAGGTGAAAAAGGTGTGACTCTATTGAGCCAATCTTCGATATAATATTTCTTTTATATATGTTTATGTAGTTATATACTCAATATATTTATTTTTTATTAAATTAAATGGCAATCGAGTAAAATCTGAATACACAAGATATGAAAAAAAAAGTTAAATATTCTATGTTGAATATTCCTTATTTATTTAACGTTTTAATAAATCTAAAGGTACTTTAATTTGAAAACCAACTATCATCAAAATAATATTGAATATTTCTTTATCAATTATCATTTTATCCCCACACATGCTCATGGATCATGTGTGAAAAAAATTACACTACTTTAGCATCTATCTAATATTTCAGAGTTTTTGGGGGGCAAATTTGAGCGGGAAAAAGTTTTGACTAGTCAAAATGAGCTCCAAAATATCATCGCTATTTAGGGCAACTCCCACGCAATGATTTCCAATCAATTATGCTCTATATTTTTGGTAATACGTTTGTGCTTTCAATCAATCCATTTGTTGAAGCTTTATTTATTGTTTCGTTTCTTATAAATAAACTGTAATTTCAAATTCAATATGGTGTATAACCAGTATTCGATTTTGATAGCATGTTTAATCAATCCGGTTGTTAAAGCTTTATTTATTGTGTTCTATATTTTCGATGTTTATCTTTTTTATTTATATATTTTAGATTTATTCCGTGTGTATACACGGGTTTTAAACCTAGTTTATTCATAAAAACAAGGTTACAACTATGACATAAAGTAACACTTAGCGTCGTCGTTTACATTCATTTATTTTATATTTAGAAACAAACTAGATTTAAGAACACGATACGTGATGTGACGTGCGTGTCTTATGATATAACTCTGTCACATGAGTTATTAACAATGTTTTGTGTTTTGTACATTATAGTGTAAAATTGTAATGTATCACGTATTAAAGATGTAGAAGTACCCAAACTTAACGGTCAATATGACATTCAAGTCATAGTCGTAACCATGTCAAAGTAGAATAAAGAGTCAAAATGATAATACGTCAAAGTAATGGATCAAAATCACAAATATGCCAAAGTTTAAAATAACAAAAAAATAATTATTAGGTGACGAGTAAGGCGATGACATGTGGCCGGTGCCATCGACCTTACCCTTTAATATGTTACTAGCATATCATCGTGTGTTACACGTAGTTTCATTAAAAATAATACAATATAATACACATAGTGTTACATGTGTCTTTTTTCCTTTTATACATGACTATAGACTTGTTTGATACATACACTCGTATAAAAATGAGTGTTATAACCCGTTATTGGATTTTAATAATCTAAACTTTGGTTTAGTGACAAATATTAATTTTAATTTATAAATTATTTTCCTCCACTAAGTATTTCCTAACTTCGTTAGTTTTTTTGCTGATGTGACAGATGACCTTGGATCATTTTTTATATTATTTTAAACATTCACATTTTTGTAATTTGTGTAAAATTTTAATACGCAAATAGACAATAATCAAAAGTCTATCAATAATCAAAACTCATTTCGTCATTCCTCTTCCGTTTTCTCCTCATCGTCATCGTCTGAAACACACAACAATCACGGCGTTACGTTAATGGAACTTGTGGGGAGAAAAGTGAAGAAAGAGTTTGAAGGATTTGGGTTTTTTTCTGGTGTAGTGAAATTATACGATTTATCAATGAGATTCTTCGAGATCAGTTATGAAGACAGTGATTTTGAATAAATTGATGCATCTGAGTTGGCTGCTCTTGATGGAGTTCATGTTCATGTTCATCTGGATCAATCTCTATCTCATAGGAAACGCAAGGTGGTTCTCGCGTTAAATGCAGGTAATCACCATCGGAGCGGTGGGGGTCACCAGAACTTTGGTGGTGGTGATGGTGATGGTGATAATGTACGTTAATGTTTAAATATTACAGATGGTGCTTGAACGTTTTGAATTTACCCTTTAGCCCTTCACGTCAGCAAGAAACTAACAGAGTTAGACTTCCTTAGGAAAGACTCGGTGGAAGAAAATAGTTAAAAATTGAGACCGACACAACAAATTTCTAAGTTGTGATTAATATCGGCCAATAAACCAAAGTTTCGGATTATTAAAATCCAATAACCCTAACAATTATATAAAAGTGACAATGAAAACTAACTAAACCAAATATTATGAAATAAGGTATATATATCTCAATAAAGTTTGCTTGATTAGAGTACCCTAAACTCCTAAAGACATAAAAATAAAACAATAAGGTTATAAATTAGGTGTTAATGTAATTCAATAAAATAAAACAAAATCTCTCCGTCCATTGATATTATCTCAATTAAGAATGTTTCAGTAGGGATTGTTATATGCTTAAAAATATGTTATTTTACTTTGTTTGATTTTTTATATTATAGTAACACCTCACTTGTTTATGAAATTTAGTAATTTTGGATTGAATTGTTTTGAAGTAGTTTCAATTTTTGACGAAAATAATGAATTGTGGCTATACAATCTTTGAACTCTAAATAAGATAACTGAAAATCTTATTGTTTGAGAAGATAGTGAATTAGTTATCAAATCTAAATAAATGCATGAAGATAAAGATTGAAATGATATAGTTTTTATAAATTTAATTGAAAATTTAGTATTATCGGTAGGAAAAAGGTTTAACAAATTAAGATAGCATGATAACAGTTTTGAAGTTTGAGTAAATTGTAATAGAAAATATCTACCTATTCTAATAATTGAGTAACACATCCACATGTCACCATTTTAACTACTTCACATAGGACTTTGCTTAGGTGTCATGTTCTAATTAATTTGATGGAGAATTTTTAGACGGGTCATGGTATGCTCCATATAATAAATAACCCGATATGTTTAAATTAAAACTTCATAAATTATCATCAATTATCTCCTAACTCGATACGTTCAAATACAAAATTTACCAATTACCATGATCTATTATTAACCCGATATGTACCAAGTATCATGAATTATCTCCTAACTTGATATGTTCAATTATTATGATTTATCCTAACCCGATATGTTCAAATTAAAGTTTTACCAATTATCAATAATTATCTCATAACTCGATATGTTCAAATAAAAAAATTTACAATTATCATGAATTATCTCCTAACCCGATATATTCCAATAAAAATTTACCAACTATTATAAATCACATCCTTTATTGTAACATATGATTTTTTATATGAATATATTTGTAAATATCCAAATCGATTTAATAAGAGATATTTTAAAAATAAATTGGATATGTAAATTGAGTTAAAACTTATAAAACTAAAATCCGTGTAGTACACGGGTACTAATCTAGTTAAATTTAATAAAAGATTACAATTATTGTTAAAGAATTGTGATAGAATCAGATAAAATACTTTTTTTTAATAAATATTTAATATTTTAAAATCACTTAAATTAAAGATGACAAGTGACAAATTATCATTTTATTATACCATAATGGAGATAAATAACGATTTATTACTATACGAATACATTTTGTTCCTTCTATCCTTTTCTATTTTGTGCTTTAACTTTACAGTTTTTTAACATTAATTTGGACCAAATTTATTACTTTAAAATTAAATCCCACAAAATAATTACATAAGATTGGATTTTACAAATTAATATTTGTTATCAATCATGATTTGGTTTACAAAAGTACGTTTGGTGTAGCTTTACAAGAAAACAAGTTTTGAGTCTCAAATCTTTATCTTTTACATAAGATCAATGTGTATCTTCTTTAACTTTAGATACATATATACCTCTTTATTCATGCCTACAGACATATCTCTTTCATATATATACAAACATATATAACATCTATAAAATTTTTGTGAAATATCTATATATTTTTTTTTGTATAACCAAATTCGTGGATTAGTATATATTAGAAATACGTACAAATGAAATATCTAAAATTTTCATTTGTACGTGTAATAATAACTAGTTATATGTACTTGCTTGCGCGTTGCGCGAGCTTTTTATTTGAAGGTTTCAAAAACGCATAAAGAAAACAATCATAATGCTTAAATTAGTGACTACACCGTGTCACAACTTGATATCACACTTCATAGCCCCACCAACAACAAAAAACGTAAACAAATCGAAAAAACAAAGCGACAACATTTATTAGTGACTTAGAATCAGCGACCATAGCGTGATCATGTTGTGGCTGCAACGTGATTGCGGATTTTTAAACCAACATTCCATATAATTTGACAAGGCTGGAGACGAAAACTAACAAAAACCCAATTAAAAAAATAAAAAGTTTAATATTCATCAAAGTAATAAACATGATTGGTGAAGTGAATCGGTGTTAAAAAAAGAAAAAATACCACTAAAAATAGACACAACCACCTCAATTTTCCAACAACTTAAAGGGGCCAATATTATAAAAAGGGGCATTTACGTATATCCATTTCATAAGATCATTTATTACATATTTACCCACTCCTTAAATTTAATTACATATTTCCCCTTCCTAAACCACATATATTACATATTTACCCAATTTCTTTAAAATAACCTTTTGATTTACTATTTTACCTTTAATGATCTTGATAAATATATTTTTATATTTTATTATGGTTTGTGTAAAAGAAGGGGTAAATGAGTAATTTATTATGTCAAAGGAGATATATGTAATTAAACTTTAGGCTTGGGTAAATATGTAATTGATGGGCTTATGAAGGGAATATATGTAAAAAAACCTTACAAAAACAAAAGTTATAGCCAAAAACTAAAGCATAAAACCTAACTATTCATCACATTTCTAAATTATTAATGTATAATATGTTAGCTGGCACGACAATTAACCATTTGTAGTTGCAAACAAACAAATAATAAAATAAGTATCACCAAGCACATTGATCATTACAACTTTAAAAAAAAATTCAGACATTAATCAAAGCATCAAACGTTTAAAGCATTAGGGGTTCAAAGTTCAAATCGTGATAAACAGAAGCAAACGATATTGTATACTTAAGTTCAAATCGATATTGTATATCTCGATATTCAAATATGGTATATTGGTTTTTAACGATCTCAACTATCACCTTTTGGTTCCTACCGGTCTTAACTATTGATATAGATGTTAACGGTCTCAACTTTTATCACTTTGGTAACCAACGGTCCGTCGTTAAATTTTGTTTCCTCCTTGCACATGGACTACAGAAATAAAACACATTCTCAAGGGTCCTTTGGAAACTTAGGAACGATTCGTCTTCAATCTGAAACCTAGCTCGCTAAAAGACTTTTATATATATTCGTTGATATTCATGTCTTTCGTTTCTATCGTTTTCTAGTAAGAATCGTTGTATCAGTTCTTCTTGTGTCAATTGGCTAAATAAATCCCTAATGTTCATGTTACTTGTTTTTTTTACATGCTTGCTAGGCGTGATGTAATATTCTCTTATTAATAATATAAGTCAAATAAAAAATCATGTATAATGATCAAAATATTAAAAAGAACATGCACACCTATTCAATACATCTTACCTACCAAACAAAATTACAACATATATATGTATGCACGGCGTTGTTTGCGTGTTTAAGGTTTTTTTCGCGAATTGAAATAAGTTTTGTATTAATGCCATATATATATATGCATTTCTTTTAATTTGTTTCTTTATGAAAGATTCACTGATAATTAATTATTTTGCTAATTATGAATATTGTTACTGTATTAAAAGGTATTCATTAAGTAAATCATACGTCTAACAAGCTTAATTTACCTCTTACATGATAATTGAACACGTTTGGAATAATCTGGTTAAGATTGACAACATTTAACCTCCAAAAAAGATGGTCAACAATATTCAAATGATGTTTGACGGTGATTGCTCGTTTACGTTCGAGTATATATGACATCCTACATCGGCATGTTAGTGTGGAGCCGTATAATTTGCAAATCTCGGTCATATTGTTCGTCCAAGATATATATTTTGATTTTGAATTGTCATCAACGTCATGCTTGCTTCGTTATTTTCATTCCTTGACTCAAGGACTTCTCGCAAACATCATACTAATTGGTTGTGTATACTTCAAACCTCTTGGACCACAAACGTTGGCTTCAACTCTCGTGCGGTAACCTTCTTAGATATTAATTCCTTTATGATGAAGTGGCGGTGGTGTTGCGTCTTCGTTGAGGTCGGGAATGTTTAGCATCGTCATTTATAGATGTGTAACTTCTGGGCTTCGACGGTTTCTTTTTTGGACCATAAACTTGTCATTTATGCAAACATTGGTTGATATAGTCATATTGGTTTCATTTTAACAACATCCCAAGCTTTAACGTGAGAAAAAAGATCTTTTATCTTTTTTTGGTAACCATCCATTAACTTCATAAAGTCAATATCAACTCCTTCATCACCCTTAATTAATGTTTGTAGACATGAAATTCATCAACTTAAATGTTTTCAATTTGTTGCTTGTTAAAGTCCATAAATTTGATCGACAAAAAAAGTACCCGTTGAACAACATTCTACAACGTTCACAAAGGAGATTGTAGTACGCGCGGCTTATAGTACTCGTATTATTCATACTATAACACCCTACTCGTATGAGTGATGACAGTGCAACCACACAGGTCAGAGCCACCTTACTGGCACTCGTACAGTCACACCTCTCTAACCTATCGTTATAAGAAAAATCAAACATAACTAGTTTCATAAAGTAAATATGTAATCATTAGCTGATTTATTAAAGAATTGTACCCCATCATTTATCCGTTAGCAAATATAATTAGTTTTTTGTAAGGTAAATTACTAAAACAATAATTGCACAATATGGTCTTTTAAACCGAGATAGCGCTTAAACACAAACAATAATTACACAACATCATTTCATTAGACGTATCACGTATGTAATTCATCAATTTAAATATGGGTTTTTTAAGTCAATCTAGTGGACTATATATATATATATTATATTATATTATATTTAGTTATTTATTTCATTTGACACTATCATTGCATGTCATTTTCATTTTATCGTGTACTCGATGTTAGTATAAGTGATGTGTGGTTTCTTGGCCAAAATAAATGCTTAGTTGTCCTTGTGGTTAATTGATGCCACATATGATTTCTACTTTTTCTTTTCTTATCCATTTGCTTATATAAAAGTGTAATTTTTTCTTAAACATTTATATCTTATATATAGTTTTAAATGTGTAACTCTGACTTATGCATCTTAGACGTTTGAAACGGTCCACTGACCAAAAAGATCATTGTTATAGCCATGTATTATCTTATAATTTCATAATAAGTGCGTAAGAGGGGTCTTAATATTTAATATATATAATGGTGGTAAAAGATATGTACCGTGAAAAATTAATATGTACATTAAGTATGCTCATTTGACCAAATGGTCTGTTCTACTTATAGGCTTTGGTTGTTGGTATTTTTGTGTCAAGCACTTTATCTAGCTTATGAACGTCATATAACTTACTCGATTGTGTTATGTAGCTATTAAGGAAAATAGTGAGCAACTACAATACACTTAATTTGATGTGTTCTTTTATAGGAGTGTTAATGTAGCATGCAATAGTTAATGTTTTTTTTACATAAGTGTTCATGTAGATGCGTTAGTTATATTTAACGCATTTAAGTTAGAAGTGATTATTGTTTTTTATTTGACAAATACTTCTATACAGTAAAATATAGTTGAATTTGCTTAGATTGTTTGTTCTCGAGTGTTTTTTTTTTCAAAATATTTTTATCTTACATAATATTGATTTCGTAGGTTTACTCGAAGGTATTGCAGGGCTGGTAAGCGAGCGTATATTGAAGTTCAGGTCTTGGCAGGATCACGGGTTTGAGTTCCGGCTCTGTCATTTGTTGGAAGTTTTTTTTTTGTTTTCTTCTATTTCAATTTTCTTGTGCTTTTATAATTTAGATAAGTTAACTCTTCAAAGTTACTAGGCTATGAGGAGGACAAGTTAATGTCACGGTCACACGTGATAGTTTCGTTTTTACGCTAGGGATTTGAATATTATAAAGTTCATGTTACGTTATGTTTAAATTAATGGTATGATATACACTTCCGTATACATGACTAATTGTGCTATTTACGACATCGTAATACATGTAACGAAATAATTAATATAACTACAGAAATACTAAGTACGAGATTGTCATAAAAATATAAAACATTTATTTACATAATTTACTAAAACACAAAGTCTCAAAAGTTAGACTTATTTATAGTTTTGCCGTTTAATATCACGACTTTAAAATATTTATAATTTGACCCCTAACTTTTTTTCAATTTGAAATACTCAAGTTTACTTATTTACAACTTTTTATTCTAACTTTAACTTTAATTATCGTTTTTACATGTTATATCATGGCTCTCATCTTTGACATATTTATTCTAAATTTAGATATATACACTTTTAACTTTCATCTCTACCATTGCAAAGCCCTGTATATGTCGAAGTAAAAAACGTAGTTAATGCGTGTTTATGACGTCCGAAAAACTATGTATCCGCAATGCTCGGATCGCATCAAACTAACGCACCGCACACTGTAACTGCATGTAAAAACTTATCAATAGGTAAAGTGCGGAAAATATTAAAACTATAATGCTACTATTATAACGCGTGTGACGGGGTTTACGAGACCTGATCGTCGTATCGAACATAAAACTGGTGTATAGTTGTTAGTAGCTAGGTGGGCCTTGACACAGGTGGTGATCTGTTGGCGACTGTAAATTCAGTATCCGCGTAAGTCTCTCTCTCGTTTGTTTATTTATATAGTCACACTCACACCAGTTCTTGACTACAACTTGATCATTCAAAAACGCGTTTTTTCCATTTTCCTAAATTTTAAACAAATAATTTAACTTTGGCATTATTTAAAGGACAATTATACAACTTTTTTTATTAATATTTTAAGACATATATGACAATCATTTACTTACGTGTCTATCTATATCAAACTTCCATTTTTCATTTTTGTTTCCTTTTCTTAAATAAATATTTATCAAATTATGAAACTTAGTTTACCGCCGATATTAGGGATTTGAGACTTCACATTTATAACTATAGTCACACAATTGTCACTCAATTGGTCAAAAGTTTCCTTGGTAAAACCTTAAATTTAGCTGATAGTTGTAAAAAATTTAGTGGCGAATACAACAAATAAATAATACGTGAATCTACTAGTGTATAGCAA
Organism: Tagetes erecta; assembly: GCA_030867185.1. NCBI lineage: Eukaryota > Viridiplantae > Streptophyta > Magnoliopsida > Asterales > Asteraceae > Tagetes > Tagetes erecta. The sequence goes on along the minus strand of CM061492.1, from coordinate 44,250,249 downwards.
GTATGATTCGTGTCATAAGCGATGCGTGTTAACAGTTTTACTATCCAAGAGATACCGTTATTTTAATTTTTTAACTAAAGAAGAACATTGTATTGTTTATAAATTAAAATTGGGAATTTTAAAAATGTAAAATCTTAAGAGCACGTTGACACGACTGTGCTGAAACTGCAAAGAAAATCTAAGGCCCTGTTTATTTTTGCCTCTTTTCTCTGAATAGAGGAATACGTCTGATTCGGTCAGACGTAATCAGACGCAGAACTTTTTTTTTTCTGGCATTATGAGGTTCAGCATCTTAATAGCATCTGAACCAGTAAGAGCTTTTAGTGGGTCTGAAAACCTCTTAACAAAAAAAAAACATACGTTTGTCTCCGGCCTCCATTAACTTCTAACCCGGAGACTAGGCTCCATCTCCGACGACTAGAGGTTCGTCTCTAGCCTCCACCTCTTAATGATTCAGATTTCAGACATTTGAACCACCTCTTAACATTCAGATGTGGTATTCAGATTCAGACTTAAATCTCTTAAAAAAACAAACGGGGCCTAAGACGACCGTGTTAAGGTTCTTTAAAGAAACAATTAAAGTTTTGGGCTTTTTACTTTAAAAGTTTTAAATAACAATAAAATGATAAATGGTGAATAATAATCAAATTTTTATAAAATAGATCCTAACACAAGGGCTATCATTTGCATGTATATAGAGTTATGACCCATACACAAGCATAGGAATATATACATATATATACCTACGTACATAGGTACGTACAAACACCACAATAAATCGAAAGCAAAATCATGAGCGAACATAATGAAGAAGTGACAACACTTAGATAAATATAAAGCCTAAGAACAAAGAAGAAGACATTTACTAATCCTTAAAAGATTGCGGAAGCCGTAATCGAAAAAAACCACTAAATACATGAACGACCAGACCCATAAAATGACGGCAATCAACCGAAAACACTCAAATCACATAATGAAAGTGAATGAAATCAACACCCATAGTCAACAACTCCAAAACAAATGACGGTCATTAACTGACAATTGCAGGGTTTTGAAAATGACCGATAATCCTTGAAAACCAGAAGAAAAATGCCAGAGCAAGAGCAGAGAATAACAAAATGATGATTATGACTGAAGAAGACTAACAACTACAAAGATGAAAGAAAAATCATGTGAAAGACACGAGTTTAAACACCGGCCTTCTAAAATAGAAGGTTACATACGTACGTATGTCGTTCGTACAATTTTATGGAGTTCTTACCTTCAGAAATTGAATATACATAATGAAAATACCGGCAGTGATTTTTTTTTTATTAAATATATATAGGAAAATAAATTTAGTTTTAATTTTTAATTATAATATTATTATTACACTATAATATAATATATCACAGGTGTATGAGTGGAATATATTTTATGTTTCATACAAAAAGAAAAAGTAAATAAATATGAATTTGTTTGGGTGTTAAATAATAAAAAATAGTGTGCTTCTAGTGAGCATCTATTTATGAGTGATTATTTATTAGGAAGAGGAAGCAGATAAAAACCTCCATTTGGATTTTGGAGTGAGTAGTGACAAAGCCCCGTGACCATACCATATCTCTAAATGTTCTTCCATATGCCTACGTTTTGCCATAAAATAATATATAGACAAATACTTGATGTTTTATTAATTATGTTTAACTTCTTATATATAATCATTTACCAACTAATTAATTAAATTTAACATAACTATTAATTAATTTATTTTAGTAATAGTTCAGGATTATAATTCCCTGAGTTTGAAATTGCAAAAAAATATGAAAATAGAAAATTATTTTATATATTCTACTAAGATACTATAAAAACCATGTTTCCACAAAATGTGTTATATTTCTACCAATATTTTCTACTATATAAAAACCTTGTTCAAACTCCTAAGACAAGGTTAATAGTAACTCGAGAACCAAACTATAAGAGAATAGCGACGTTAAATTAATACCTCAAATATAAATTATTTAAACCTGTAGATGTAGTAATTCTAGAACTACTAGTAACTTGAGAACCAATCTAGACAATAATGACGTTGAATACCTCAACCGACCGAAACTAGGGGTGTTCATTATTCGAATACCATTCGAATTATTCGAAATTCGATTCGAATCGAATTCGATTAAGGCCATTCGAAATCGACTTTCAGTCATTTGAATTCGATTCGCATTCGATTCGAATAATTTTGTCGAATGTGGATCGAATACGAATATGAGTTTATGTATTCGCATTCGATTCGCCCAATTCGAATAAGAAATTTATATCTTTTTTAATATATTTTTTTAATATATCTAATTAATTATCTATATATGAATATGATTTAATGGGCTTGAAGTAAAGTTAAAAATACCCAAACCCAACCCATTACCCAATCTTAATTGTTGTTTCTGCATATGAACATAATTTTGTGCTGTGACAGATGCTTAACTGTTGTTTCTACAGGTTTTAAACTTGTTTATAGTCTTTTTTTGTGTTTGATTATGCAGTTTTAGACCTTTTGTTAACATGTTTTAGACTTGTTGATGTGCTAGTATTTTGCATATTGTTTGAGTGATGTTTTGCACATTGTTTGGGTGATGTTGTAGACTTATGTTATGTTGGTGCTACATTTCTATTGTTACTTGATATGTTTGTTTATTTATATTTTTTTAAAGCGAATTAATACATTCGAAACTATTCGAATTCGATTCGAATTCGAATAACTTAATCGAATCGAATACATAGATTTTTATTCGAATGTGGATCGAATACGAATACGGTTTTTAAAAGTCCCAATTCGACCAATTCGATTCGCCCAATTCGCATTCGATTCGAATGAACACCCCTACTGACCGAGGTAATAATCCTAGAACTCCACGTACGTACGTATAATTATATCGGTTGATGTAGTTAGCTATGGTAAAAATGATATGAAAAAAAAAGGAATGGATAAATTAGGGGGAAAAGAAAGGCTCCAAATTAATAGGCCGGGGGTTAAAACTAACATTGGAAACAAAACAAAAAAAGAGCTAGGGATAAGACTTGGTGTTTGGTTGCTTTTGGGTTCACATGCATTGCTTTGTGCTTCTTCTTGTGGTTGTGGTTTTGTGCTTATTATTCCCTCACATTTTCTTTGTCTCAACTCGATCTAAACCGGCCTATCTCTACAATTCTTTTGTTTCTTATATATTCAAATGCTTTTACATCATCGAACAAGTTTATTTTTGTTATATATATAACTTTATACTACTATATACTAGGGGTGTTCATTCGAATCGAATGCGAATTGGGCGAATTAGGCGAATCGAATTGGTCGAATTGAGACTTTTAAAAACTGTATTCGTATTCGATCCACATTCGAATAAAAATCTATGTATTCGATTCGATTAAGTTATTCGAATTCGAATCGAATTCGAATAGATTCGAATGTATTCGCTTTAAAAAAATATAAATAAACAAACGCATCAAGTAACAATACAAATGTAGCACCAACGTAACATAAGTCTACAACACCATCCAAACAATGTGCAAAACATCAACAAACAATATGCAAAATACTAGCATATCAACAAGTCTAAAAGATGTTAACAAAAGGTCTAAAACTGCATAATCAAACACAAAAAATAGACTTTAAACAAGTTTAAAACCTGTAGAAACAACAATTAAGCAGTTGACACAACACCAAATCATGTTCATATGCAGAAACTACAATTAAATTTGGTAATGGGTTAAACTTGGGTATTTTTAACTTTACTTCAAGTCTATTAAATCTTATTCATATATAGATAATTAATTAGATATATTAGAAATATATATTAAAAAATAGATAGATTTCTTATTCGAATTGGGCGAATCGAATGCGAATACAGAAAATCATATTCGTATTCGATCCACATTCGACAAAATTATTCGAATCGAATGCGAATCGAATTCGAATAGCCAAAAGTAGATTTCGAATGGCCTTAATCGAATTCGATTCGAATCGAATTTCGAATAATTCGAATGGTATTCGAATAATGAACACCCCTACTATATACCTACGATGATTAAATATTTAACCATAAAAACATACACTCGCGTAACTTTTAAAGCTTGGACCTTTCGTTTCTACATCAATATTTTAGATCGAGTTCCTTTTTTCATGTATCCATGGGTTGTATTTTACCAACTATATATAGTGCCAAATTAAAAGTTGTTTTAGAACAAACCGATCACTAAATTCTGACACAATTATAAGCAGAAGTTGTTATATGAACTTTTTACTAATTAAGTACGTAAACAAATATGTATAAAATCTTTATCTAACAACCCTTGGACTTGTGAAATTAGTTATTTCATCTCAGAAGGCGTCAAGCAATATGATGCCTTAGTAGTAGGAGTTTTACATAGCGCTATGCCAGTATGCAACTTTACTCATCGATCTGGAGCTAATCCATGTAAGTCTTCTAGGAATGTCAGGGTATTCGGCTACCACTAATAATTCCTCAATCTTTCTTTCTTTCCTTTCGGACATCAAGTATAACATGTATCCTTTGCAACCTTGTCAGAGGTACTTGTCTGCTCTAATCTTTGAGATTATCTTCGTTGGATTTTCGTGGCAGCTGATACTTAATTACCGACTCCCAGTCGTTCAGCACCTTGATCTTCAACGACCTCCGTTCATATATTTTATGTATGCCTTATGCTTAGACAACAATTCATACCTAGAACTATGTCAAATCTTTCTAATTCATAAGCAAGAGTTCTAGAGAAGCATTCTTCATATCTATCTTAAGAAAGCAGTTTAATGTAAACATATATCTTCATTTCTCTGCTTGTTAGCATTTTTTTTTTTTGTAATGGAAGGCACAACTAACTAAATCATTAATTTAGTTAAACATGAAATAATAATAATGGACACAAAACTCATATTCACACCAAGACGAATAGTACATTGACTTAAGTGTGATTAACATGGATAAACTTGTAACCATGTTATCATGGCCTAGTCTCATAGGTTATCATCAGGAAAACCCAAGCATTCATCTTTGTGATGTTATGCCTTTATTCTTGCTATTAGGGCTAGCTGTTGTTCTTTTCTAAAAGTTAATACATGTTTCTATTAACGAGTCCTTGTTGTCTGAACTTGTAACACCTTCAGGCGTGAGCTAAAAAGTCTTTGTAGAATGCCCTTTTCTACCACATCTTTCGAATTCTTGGGCATCAAATCATCCATTATAATTTGCCTTCCTAAACTTGCAACATAGTGGTCTGTTTTCATTCAAATTCTTTCAACTTGCCTATCCTACCCGTCTTAATCATTATAACCACTAACATCTCGAGTGATCTCAATCTCTTTTGAGAAGAGTTAGCAGTTGTCTTCAGAGGTTAGTTTATACCGAAATATTGTCTTGGCCCTTGGACCAATTCCTTTTCACTTTTTCACGTTTCTTGCCTTCTTCCCGAGCGTCTTTAGCAACACCATTGATGAAGTCTGGCATCATTGCAGTAATATTGACAGTGATATTCTGTCGTAGTTCAACATTGTTTTCAACTTCTCTTATCTTTCAAATTAGAGGGAGGATATTTTTTTTTTAGAACTTTAGATGAAATTATCTATAAGCTGAAACTCCAATATGTTCTCCATTTAATCCCTTCTGATAAACTATGATGAGTAGCAATCGTGATCGTCTTGCTGCCTTTGTCTTTATCCATTTTACATTTCTAATATCCAAATGAATAATTACCGGTCACGGTCATAACTTTATAATATGTAAAAATAAGTCAAGGCCTCTACCTAGTCTTCTAGCAATAAGGTACCCTACTAAAGCCTATTATATCAAAGAAAATACACGCCATTCAAAAATTAAACAAGACTCAACATAGAGCAGTTAAAAGCAATTGTCTCTAGTACTTATGGAGACTATTCCTCATGGCCTCTACAAGTTCCTCATGCTCGCATCTTCGGAAGCATTCACATTCCAAGTAAGGGTCTAATCTTTAAAGTACAAAAGCAGCCTTTAATATTATTCGGTACTAACTTAACATCTTCAATGTTTTATCCTTGTACAGTCTACTATTTAATAACTTGTTTTTGGAATTCCATATTGATGTACAACTAGTTCATCCATTCATATTTTATATGACTACAACTACTCAGCCACACAAAGAACTATCAAGTCTAGGCAAAAACATTAGTATGCATAATAGGATCTACTAGGATACGCATGTAACCGTAAATTCACAATTACGTTGATCAAGTGTAATTGTTAATTTACCTCACATGGATATTCTAGTTTTCTCCATCCATGCATCCTAATGTGAAGTCGTTATGAGAGTCACGTCTTTACTCTCTTAAAGCCTCTAATTCTATATTCTAATTGATTATAAGCAACACTAAATTTCATTTATAGTTCTATAATCTAATGGATAAAAATCACAAATTTTCAATGTGTCTAAGCTAACATAATAGATGACAAACCAGAACACAGTTTTGTAATAGTAAATCCCTAATCACATTAGCTACGTGTGATCAGCCATTTACGCTACTCATGTGTTCTAGTCATGTGGCTAACTATATTCTCCAAATTTGGCATCAGACTACTTGGCTAATTTGACAATCCGCAAAATCTTCTAATTCAGTATAAGTCCAAACACTAACCGCTAGTGTTTAGTTCACTTAAACTACGGCTCTGATACCAACATGTAACACCCCAATTTCGGGGCTGGAAGAACAATTGGTATTTCACAGTACATAGCCGTTTAGACAGAGTACAGCGGAAGTCATAAATGTCAATATTAAAAACTTATCAACAGCTATGTACTACAAAGTCTATCTATGCCAAATTCAAGCCTTTCCAAGTAGTCATCCGATGCTTCCATGACTTGTAATGCCATGTCCTAATACTGGGGTCCTTAATGTGCCTGAAATACATGCTAAAACAAGTCAGCTACAAAGCTGGTGAGTTCATGATAATGACACATAAATCATTTCTAAGAGTATTATTAAATCAATTGTACACAAATCAATTCTGGTTCAAAATGGTTTCCCTACCAAATAACCTTCGCATAATATATATACACATCTGAGTTTCACCTGTTACACTGCAAATGCTTGCATTCAAATATAGACGGTACCGACTATACGTATATATATCCCGAGCCATTGTGCTTAATGATTTGTCATCGTACAAGTAATATTAATAATACACAAAAATCATTTGAACTCAAAAACATTCTTAAGCATGTATTTCACCCCAAAACATTTAAAAAGGGGAGAGTTTGGTCATGAAACTCACCTGATTGACGATCTTAGATAAAGTCCTAAAGTTCCGAGAATAATGCTATGCTTAGAATCATAACTGGAACATGCCTTCGGAATGTGTTGGGTTTGCAAACACGAACCACTTTAGCCAACACTTTCTAAGATACCGATCTAACTTTTCTTTAGTTCCAAACCCGTCATAAACATCTAGAATAGCCACAATGCAACTTATTCCAAACCCGATACTATATGTCCTCTTGAATGGATTCGAACCCAAACCTACACACGTCTATTTACAAGTATTCGAGTGTGTTCAGCTGTACCGAAACAATTCACCGTATCATTTAATCCATTTAAACCTGAATCCCCTCTCGCCGGGTCACAGAAGTTGGCAGCCCTTCAATCCAACACTAGTGTGTCCATATACTTCACCACAATCATATCTCGTTTCACTCGCTCGACACGATATATAAAAAGGTTAACCATCGTCGGTTCGCATACGTGAGTCTCCTCGAAATTGACATGCAATGAGAACCAACACGCCATTGTGTTCGTTTTCTCATCACGATCACTTCTCCGGCCTTGGATTTCCCACACAACCTAGTCTACACCATCATCCAACTCAATCAAGATTTCTGTTTTTGGATTACAACTGCTACAAACTGATCTGATTAACAATCGGACTTCCAGACATTTGATCGTCATTTCCTCCGGTGGATATGTTCCTAAATGTCTTAAGAAGCTACAGTCCAAATATCGTCACAATCCAACGGTCGGATCGTCGGGAAATCAAAGATCTTTGCGACTGCATTTCCAGTGACGGAAATTCGACCCGTCACCGTTTTTGTCATAAAAACAATACCTCTCGATAACATCTATCAAAACTGAACGGTGGATGTTTACATCTATATATTATGTACAACATACCCAAAATTTAAACACATCCAACGGCTAAAACTTCTAAAACTTCTCCTAGAACCAAGCTGTGTTTTGTAAACAAGAACATGCAATCTTGTTACAGCGTATTTTGGACATTATAACGACTTTAAGGAAGATTTAAGCTAAATGGAGCTTACCATGATGTTCAGGACGTCGAGATATGGTTCCGGGTTGAAAATGACTTTTCCGGCCGCCGTCGACCGCCGTCGGACCACCGCGAACCACCACCGGCCGCCGCCGGACCGCCAACCGACCACCACCAGCCACCACTTCCATCAGATCTCTCTCTCTCTAAGCACACACTTAGTGTGTGTTGATTTGTTGAAATGAGAAAAAGAAAAGAAGAATTCTTTATATAGGTGAGTTAGTGAGCCGGGTGCTCGTTTCGTGTCATCCGGCACTGCGTACGAACTCGTTTATTTCGAGTTTTAAGTTTTATTTCTCAAAGATAATAATCCAGAAACATAATCAGTATTCTCGGAATATTTATTTCGTCAGATGTTGCGTATCTGGTGATAAACTGGCTCGGTACGCGTTAATATCACGTATTAACACGTTTAACCGTTTGGGCGTTTTCTCTCGTCAAGGTTCCAGCTTTTATACATCTTTACGGGTTCGAATCTCGGGGTATCTAATTTCTATCTTTATTATTTCTCTAGCATAACACATCGCTCCGGGTCGGGGTGTCACAGCAAGACCATATTCTTCGTGAATGTGATTTGGACGGCTTAGATTCTGATTACGGGTGTGCATTAGAACGCTTACAGACTTCTCTTCCCGATTTTGATATCAGCGGGTTCTCTAAAAAGGACACCGCCCCCCCTAAAGCCCAACATGTTTTGGCGAGTGCTTTATTTAGTAGGATCAGTCAAAGTTTGGAAGTGAGGTTTGATTTATCACCCCGTCAAAAAGCAGTGGTTTCATGTCTCCAAGCTCCTCGGGCTCAATATTTTTTGACTGTCATCCCCATTGAAGGACTAGGGCAACATATGTCGCCATTGGAATACCGTGCTATCCTTAAGTATCGGTTAATGATTCCTTTGTTCCCGATTGATGAGCCTTGTCCCGTTTGCCGCAAGGTTTGTTTGGATGCTTTTGGTGATCATGCAGTCCATTGTAAGGAGTTACCCGGCTTCAAGTACAGACACGATTTGGTTAGTGATGTCCTATGTAATATCCTTAAGCGAGCAGGGATTTCAGCTAAAAAGGAGGCCCCTGTGAACTTTTTGACAGATCCGCTTGAGGGTAGGTCTACCTTAAGGCCGGCTGATATTCTAGTGTTTGGTTGGAAAGGGGGAAAAACATGCCTGTCTGGACCTTACGGGAGTGTCCCCCTTGGTGGCGCTCAGGAACACTGGATTTGTTGCTCGACAAGCGGCATCAAAGGCGGAATCATGTAAGATTGCTAAACATGAGAAAGCATGTTTGGAAAATCAACATGTTTTTATTCCATTAGCTTTCGATACGTTTGGTTTCCTAGCCACTGAGGCAGTGAACTTCTTGAATAGGGTTCAACGGGTCATTCATAGCAATGTTTCGACCCCTAAGGGCCAAGGTTTTGTCTTCAGTAGGCTAGGTTTTGCTATTCAAAAGGGGGTGGCGGCGCAACTTGTTGCCCGTCTACCTGCTACCTTATTGTAAATTCATTTGGTGTTTAATATAAGCAACGGAGTATTATTAGTTAAGTCATATAACCATTTAATACTACACTGTTAGAGATGCTATTTTTAAACTTGCGAAGTTAATTTATATAGAATTGTGAAGTACATAACGAGGAAATTGGATGATTAAAAGATTATAAACTAGATAATGCTGGTAATTATGGGCTTAGCTTATATAGAGTAAATTGTCATTTTGGTCTCTGAGTTTGTATCGGTTTGACCGCTATTTCAAATTACCATACCTTCTATTTGAGAAGGTCGGTGACTTGCTCCATGTCATTCACGTGCGTAGATCACGCTTTCTTCACGTGTTACCTGCTTGTCTTTATACAGTTTCTCTTCATTTCTCATTTGTCTTCACCGGAAAACCTAGAGAGAGAGAGGGGTTCCGGCGCATTTCTGTTGTTGCCGACCGGGATATCCGGTTTCTTCTAGGTAGTGCGGTGTCTTCTTCGTCCGTTTCTTTCTCTCATCTACTTTATCGGTGAAGATAATAGTACCTGTTGTGGCCATGGGTTTGCATGCCGGTGATCAGAAACTTTTATGGTGACTGACGGTGGTGGTATATGTAGATCTGTGTTCATTGAACCCTTATAGGGTTGTTAGATCGGTGTGGATTTCTTATTGTTGCCTCAGTAGAAACATGTATAAAGAGGTTCATTCTCTACTACTCTTATACGCTTCTCTGCCGTGAATGTCTGTCTTTCATTGTTTGTCCTTGCTGCTTCGAGCGGTTACTCCGATTAGGGCTCCGATTAAGGCATATTGATTATTTCCAGTTGAAGCAGTTGCTTCGATTAAGGCGGCGACATTGTGTAATCATTTGACCATGCAGGTCTAAATTGTGTTTTTTTTTCGATTTGGTTCGTTCGCCTGTTGTTGGATAGTAGCAATTTACTATTTTGCTATGATAACACCTTTCAATAATCATTTGCATTTGTGGGTCTTTGAACGTTTCGGGCTTGGATACTAAATGAATGAGACTGTGTGACTGATGTTATGATTTCGGTTTGTGATTGATGAGCTCAACTAATTAAATACTCCTTTTGACTTTCAAAGTTGCACTTGAATTTGGTTGTCAAAGTGCTCTCTTTCTATACTAAAACTTTAGGTTTTGAAATATTTTTTTAGGAAAAACCAATTGGAGTGGACTTGAGAGGTTTCTACCACTTTTACTGTTTAAAGTTATATTTTAGAAAAACTGAGATTCGATGACATTCACTTGATTGTTCTTGCTAGAAAGCTACCGTTTCTAGTGGTTTCCTGAGGTAACAACGTTGATTTTGTATCTCATGTCTTACCTATTTGTCTATGTTTTCATTTTTCGCAGCATGTAATTTGGTTTGGTCTTTGTTGAAGAATGTTGACTGACGTTGTGAGAGTTCGACTTTGATATTTGATTTGGGGTTTGTTCGTTGGCGTGGCACATATCACAGCCATGATACACCCTCTGAGGTTCTTTATAGATGGTTTGCTTATGGTTTCTATACGTTCATGACATATGGGAGCTGCTGTTAGGTTTTGTGTACAACTAAAATGAAAATTGTTTGGGTTTATGGTAAGATTTCATATGTGAGTTGTTTTTAGAATGTGTATGCAACTGGTTATGTAGTTTTTGGTATGTTGTCAGATTTTGTGTGGAACTGAAATGAAAACTATATCCTTTTTGGTAACATTGATTGGATATGTGAGTTGTTGTGTGCAACTGGTTGAAGTTGCGCTGCGTGAGACGGGTTGTACAACTTCTGGTATTATAGCTTGACCTTCTTCAGTGCAACTGCTTTTGCGTGCAGTTGTGCAATTGTAGTTGTTGTGTTGTATCAGAACTGAAATAACAAGTGACTGGGTTTTTCTAACTTGGCATTCATGGTGGTAGTAAACCTATGATGATGGGGCTTGAATTTTTGGCGTGGCACATACTACAGCCATGATATACCTTCCGAGGTTGTAAGTTGCTGTTAGATTGTCACTATGAGTGCAATTGGTTGTCGGTGCCTTTCCTTGTACACTTATGTATGTGAGTCACGTTTTGCTTACGTGTTACCAATCTAACTATTATATCATGTATTTTGCACAGTTATCCACAACTCATTATCAGTTTAATTTAGTTTCCTTACTGTTGTTATCTATTGGTGGTTCATGATAGTTATTAGTTTAGAGAAAATATTCCACTGTTACATGATTGTTATTAGTGTATTAATTAATAAATCGACATTGTTTTACTAAAGAAAACATTGTTGGTGGTTTTGATTTCTATTTTGTTTCTGCGTCGTCGTCTAGAAATCGTCATCGGTTTGACTATATAGCCTCTACTTCGTCTTCTACCGAGTCCTATACATTTGTCCCAAATGAAGTCATTAACAACATGAATATGTATGTGTATGCATGTTGTCAATGAAGTTGGGGCTTTCAAATAGGCACCAAGTGTGGCCGGCCTTGCAGGTTGCAGCATTGTCATTTTTTGTCTCTAAAAATGTATAATTCATTCAACTATATATGATCTGGCATAAAAACGTAAACTGCTAGGAACTTACAACTGTAAACTGAGAAATATTTGAGTTGTTGCATAGTGATTTTATCATCCATTTGTTAACTTTGTGCAGGAAGTTGAAAAGAGTGTAAAATTGCTAAAGGAGGCTGTAATGGCTCGAAAAGTTCCAGCCACCGAGATCTTGAGTGCATTTAAGGTGATAGACAAGGCTAAATTAGACTTCAAGTTTTTGTGAGAGTCTTGGTGGATCAGAGTCCCCTGGAAGAACATGGATGCTTATATTATTGTATAGGTCAACCACTAATTTCTTCTTTAAACCTTATCTATGCTATAGCTATTGTCCGGTCGGTACTTATTAGTTATAATAGTGACAATATGGTTTATAAGTTAGTTAATTTTACAGATAGGATTAAACCTATTAGCACACGATTCAAAGATTTGATGTAGCAGTAAGCAGCCTCGAGTCTTATAATTATTTTAGAAGTTCTAAACCCAGTTTCAGAACATAGGAAGTTAAAACCCGGTTTAGAACAAAACCAAATAACAACACAACCACTCCGTAAAAAAAAGACGTCACGGCCGCCGCAACGCGCGGCCATGGCCACAAAACCTAGTTGGATTATGTAATTGTGAAGTAGTTTAAGCTAGCCATAAGTCAACCCTTTTACACAGTTGTTTTTAAAGGAAGATATGATTGAAGTTTAGTGGAGATTGAGGCTTCTTGAACTTTAGAGGGACTAGACTTTAATAGTTAGATAACTGAGTAAATAAATTGTCATTTGGGTACCTGTACGTGTTTCGTCATTTATCTATGTTTTTAAAATTGTAAATCGCACCCTAACTTTTGGATTTTGTCTCCATTTGAACCCAAAACACTAACTTCGTTAACTTTTTCCGTTAACTCTTTGTAAAATGACAAAAATACCCTTGATAAAAAGGGTGCAAATGACTATAAATGACAAAACACAGAGACGCAAAAAACAATTTACTCAAAATTAAAATATTAATAACTCATCAACTTATTTAACCTTTACTTTCCAACCCTACCCACACATCACCTCCACGAATCCACCATCTAGCGTCAGCACCAATCTCCATCACAATAGACTCTTATCAGTGACAGACCTAAAGTTTTTAATCAGTGGTTCACTATTTTAAGTTGCTCAAGTTTTAACAGAACCAGACATAAAAAATTAGGTCAGTTCTATGGTTCGGGTCAGGTCCAATTTTAATAGAACCAAACATAATAACAATGCTAAGGATAATTCAATAAATAAATAAAAACATTGTCATTAGAAACTAAAAAACACATAATATAGATACTAATTTTTACAAATCGATGAATGATCATTCAAAATAAACAACTTGAAGACGATGATTCAACGTTTGATGTTTGACTTGGAAAATTCTCAAGACTCATAATACTTTTGTTTTAAAAGCAATTCTAGATTTTCTAAGATAAGTTCATCATAATTTATTCATTGTAGAATTTTAACCTATTTAGTGTTTTAAATACAAAAATATTATCAATAAGTCACTAACCTCATTGATAATTTAATACATAACCAAGTTTATAAACAAATTAACAATTTAATATCTAGATCAAAATTTCAATCAAAAATCATTATAACTAAAAAAATAATAATGTTAAAGTAAATTATAATACATAAAAGTATATATATATATATAATAAGTTATTTATATATAAAAGTTTTATATTTTTCAAAGGCTAATTCAAATTATTAAATAAATAAATTTAAATAAGTAATTAGCATCTATACTAGGCTAGGCTATTGTACATAAGTATTGCAACGTATTATTTTATTTCTTATAAATAAAGACAAGATATGGTGGTGGTAGGCGGTGAACTGAGTTGTTGGTGGAGTTGTTACAAGTGGAGGTGGTGAACGATGGTTGTAGTGGCGGGGGTGATTTGGGGAGACGGAGGTTGTGATTTTACGGTGGTGGCCGTCGATTTAAACTCTGGTAGGGTGGTGGGTGGGGTGGTGGGTGGGGTTCATGGAGATGCTGTTCTAGAGAGAGGCCGGATAGGGTAGAGAAAAAAGAATATATAGAGAGACTATAGTAGTAATAATTGGATGAGTTTTTATTTTATAAGTAAACTGTCATTTGCGTCCCTGTGTTTTGTCATTTATAGTTATTTGCACCCTTTTTATCAAGGGTATTTTTGTCATTTTACAAAAAGTTAACGGGAAAAGTTAACGGAGTTAGTGTTTTGGGTTCAAATGGAGACAAAATCCAAAAGTTAGGGTGTGATTTACAATTTTGAAAACGTAGGGACGCAAATCACTATAATTGACAAAACACAGGGACGCAAATCACAATTTACTCTTCTTCACAAGGTATATAGCTACTAGGTAATAATCTTCTTCTTCTTCATTTACATTTTATAAGGTATATAGCTACTAGCTAATAATCTTCTTCTTCTTCATTTACATTTTATTTCAGTTGTATTGTTTCTTATAAACTGGTAAATAAAAGTCCAGTAATAGATAGTACGTGTTTCAATTTACGAACATAACTGATACATTGTTGTGTGCTTTGATTCATCTATGATGTTGTCAAATTGACAAAAGTTATTTTATTAGAATTAATAAATCAAATTCAGGGGTTAAAATCATAAATATGTCAAAGATGACAAGATCAGCTTGACCGACCTTGTCAATTAGAATAATTTTGTTTGAACGCTTTTTTAAAACATATAAATGATAATTTACATCATAATTCTTATTATAATGAATGGAAGCGGATAATTTGTGATACCCCGACCCGAGCAAGATAGAAGAAAAGGAAAAACGAAACTGAAAAATGTACATTTTCGGAATTTGGCCATCTATGCGAGATGCATAAGGGAGGGCCTTGCCTCGTGCGGCATGCGTAAGAGCTAGTGAACCTGGATGCAAGGTCCAACGGCCAACCCACAGTATTGTGAAACCACCTCACCTACGCAAGACACACAAGTGGAAGGGATGGGCTGTGCGGCTTGCATATGACCTGAAACTCAGTTATAAATAATGAACTCCGGGTTGGAAACATTTGCACCAGCATATTTCTTACTCTAGAATCTGACCCAAGACTAGCGTGAAACTCTAACAAAGATCCGACTAAGTTCCGACACAGATTCAGAAATATCCAGGGGTGCGGTTCAAACTCGGTTTTGCTCAAGAGACGTTTTAGGGATCACTCTGGTGTACAACGTACAAGATTTGTTTTAAGGTTTCTCAAGTTGTATACCATTAGTATATATATATATATATACATGTGATAACGAATGTGATGATGATTGTAAACCCGTCAAAACTGTGAATAGTGTTGGATTGCTCGAGATTTGATTGAGATTTGTTGCACACAAAACGAAGTGATGTCAGATTTCCACGGGCGAGACGGAGCTAGATCTATAAGCAGACGAGACGAGGTGTTGTTGAACTTCTAGGAAGATAGATTGATCCAAGACGGTTAGAACAAACCATTAAAATTTTTGAAGTTATAGAAACATTTGCCTAATGATTATGAATGAGATTGGTTAAGATTATTGATGAATTGAGATTATTGAGAATTACCATAAGAATGAGAAAAACCTTGTAAGAAATACATGGTTTTATGAAATGGCTTTTAAAGTGGTAATAATATTAATAGTGTATAAAAACCCTAACTCGAAGGCGGGAGCTTTTCGACTGAGATGATGTGGTGCCGGGATGAAGCCCGAGCCTTAGTCACAAACACGACTTAGGTGATTTATATCGATAATAAATGCCGACATGAATATTCTAGAGGGATATGTCCTGTTAAAAAATTTTATATATAAGGTTGCACTCATCATCCACTTAGCCACCAGCTCGTGATATTTATCAATTAAGACCGGACCACGATGAGTCTAACGACCCTACTTTTACATGTTATATGTTTTCGGGGTTGTATGTAAACTTGTTTGAAAGAGTGACATGATTTGATTAATTGAAATGATTTTTTACTATGTGTGTATTGTAAGTTAGATTGGTCCTAGTAAGTCAACATGCCATAAGTCCATAACTCCAGGTTAGTCAGACTCATGGTCGTGTTGGTCACACGGTATGAGTTCCATGAGGAGGAACTATCCTAAGGAGGGACGTGATGATATACCGCATGGCAAGTCATTAAGATAGAGTCTTGTCTACTTCATTTTTTAGCCTCAGTGCGACATTTACTTTGGGGTTTAGCCTCAGTACCTACTCGGTGGTATAGACTCGGTACGGTTCGATACTCTGTGGTTTAACCTCAGTACTCGAATATGATATATGACATAGTTTTGTCATATGGTAATCCTATTAGCAACATATTCGTTAACAGACGTTGATTTCGACTGAAAACTTTAATGAAGAGTTGGTTCGTTATAGAGGGATATGGAAAGATAGACCTGATTTAGACAACTGAGAGCACTTTTCATAGTTAGATGTTTTGCGATGCACTCATGGGGAGTGCTAGATCATCTCTGTTTAATGACATTGTTGAAAAGTTTAAATCAGGTTGACATTTGTAGTCTTTTTATCAACTCTTCCACTATATGTTTTGAATGTTTTGATTAGTTGTGATGTAGCGGGTCATGTCCAAAGGGTCTGACACAATTGACGTTATTATTCTTGTTAAGAAGATTTGAGTTTTATAGCTAGCTTGTTCTTTAAATTACCACAAAATATTTAAAGCCGTTGTTTGAAGTGGATGAAATATTTAAAAAGTGACGTATTGAGTACGTGAAGTATATGTAGACATTGAATGAAAAGGGTGACTTGAAAGTTACTATATTCTTCTCAGAGAAACCTACTTAAAGAAAGATGTTTGACAACACGAACGAACCAACATACATACATACATTGACATTGATTTTATTTTTTAGTTTAGTTTAGTTTAGTTTAGCTCCATAAATTTTGGGTACGTACATGTATGTTAAAACCGGCCTGCACCTACTGTCGTTTTTGACTTTTCAGAAGTGTACATTTAATTCACTCCCCACGTACATATATATATATACGTACTGTTTAATTTTTATTTAATCATCATATATAATATTGAAACGTACTCAACGTTATTTTTTATATATATTTGTTAAACAAGATTAGATCGATATACTAAACCAAAGTTTAAATACTCTAAAAGCAAATCAAATTTACCTTAAGGTTGAAACGAAAGCAAACTCGCATTTATGAGTTTGGAACAACGTACATTAGGTTAGTTATTTTTTTTTTTTGCATCCATCAATATATTAAACATCAAAGAATTTGTTACAAAGTGGCAGGTAAACGGGCAAAAAGTTGTGCCATCACCCCTTTTGAATAGCAAAACTTTGGCCCTTAAGTGTCGAAACATTGTTATGAATGACTCGTTGAATCCTGGTCAAAAAGTTCACTGCCTCAATGGCTGGCTAGGAAGCCAAATGTATTCGATCGAACATGGTCGAATATATTTTCTAAGGAAAATGAGAATTCTTACTTCTCCTTTCTTTTTGTCTCGATATATGCATTAATGTTAAGTTATGCTAATACATCGTTGTTACACAACAAGTTATTAGCCTACAAATTTTTGGAAATTATCATAACATAAACTAATTAATTTTCTAGCTCTAATTAAAAAATGTCTTGACCTCTAAACAAATTTCATGTTGTAATTTTTATGATTCAGGTTATGTTGAGATTTATTATCATTGTCGTTGATTCTCTCAAACAAAACATGATTCATACATTAATTTTTAGGTCATGACGCCAAGACTTATATTCACTATTTTAATATACTTATATTATATATATTACAAATAAGCTGTTTGACAAAGAAATATTTATATTTAATAATATTGCGTTAAATATAAATATATATATATGCCTAGTTATAGTTTATACTTTATTGCACATTATTGCATGCATTATGTACACTCGTATCTTTTTTTTTTTTAACAGCAACATCGGAAAATTCATTTTGTATAAATGTACATGTGTATGTATACATACATGATGATGCATTTGTTGGATGAAATGATCTCTAATGAAAATAAGAATTTTCCTTTATATCCATTCATTCTCTCAGCACGTATATATTACTAGTGGGTCGTTGCTGTTATACAACGTATTTTTATTTATTTTTTCAATTCAGTAATCATATATATTAAAAATAAAGCTAGCATTAACTTGGACGAAGTAGTTTGCACCTTAATTAACTCCAAAGATAATTAAGCTTTTCTAAATTTTACATCTAAATTAATCAAATGATTTTGCTAATCCAACTAGTTCTTAGTAGAACTTGGTATGTATTTTTTCCTAATTATCAAAGCAGAAATTAAAAAGAAAATATAAAAAAAAAAAGTTGGCACTAGAGAGTCGAGTTGTGCCACCGAATAAAGAATTTTCAATGTAGAGTCCGGCCTGCACTCACTCCAGCTACTAGAAAACCTACATTAGTTTGTGGCCGGTTAATTGCTTCATCTTTAATTGAAACACGTACACATAACACGTATGTGTGTATGTATTATGTACGTATGACCTCAAGCGTTCGTTATAATGGGGATTCAAATTTTATTTCCTTCAAAATTGTGTGGTGTCTTACCTTGGCGACACCTCCAATATAGTTCGTCCTTAATCATAATTTCTAAAGACCTCTGCCGTTTACTTGTATAACTTTATCTTTTACTTTATTGGTCATGTCCAAGACAAATTAGGATCTGAAAATAAGTTCTATACATGTAGTGCCTTAAAAGGCACAACCTTTAGGTTCACGTAATTATTATTTTTATAGGGAAATCCTATAATTGGAAGATGAACATCTAAGCTACTACCGATTTCAATTACACATGCGCAAAGCATGTGCTTTGACCGTCTCTTTGGGGATGGTATGATGTACTCATATCTAACAGCGTCCTTAAGTCATTCTGAAAGGTTTGGCAAAAGCTTGACATAACCCTTGCGTCTCTATCAAATACAATAGACACATGGACTCTGCTCCTTGGTTAGTCTATACACTATATCTATATAGCATCCTTGCCTCTATTTGTCTCGGATAACTTAACTACAAAATCCATTGTGATCATTTCTCCTTTCCATGTGGGAATTTCTAGAGATTGGAGGTTTCTGGTGCTTGGTTTTGACTTGCAAATAAGTCATAAACTTTTCATACAGATCATCATATCTTTCTTATATTTGGCCATCAAAATAACCCTACCTTGTAACTTGTATAATGCATCTTTATCTGCATTCGGATGCGCTGAGCATCTTGTCTTGTGAGCCTCTTTGAATATTATTATTTTTCGTAAGTTCTTGAAATTCAGTATTCAAACCAAACTCAGCAGGCTATCCAAAGCAACCCTCTGCTTCCCAGCATTAACTTCATTACAGTTCCTATCAATTCTTCCTTCCTAACATTTTCACCTTGACGTGCCAATATCTTTGGCTCATTCAACTAATTAATCGGATCCACATATACATATCTTCTCATAACGCGTACTTGGATCGACTTCATACATTCTTTTGAACTTAGGGTCATAGCAACCACGTTTTTTTTAGACGATATCGTAGTTCAAAATCATAGTCGATCAAAATTTCCATCCATCGTTTTTGGTGCATATCGAGCTCCTTTTACTCGAATGTGTGCTTTAAATTCTCATGATACGAATATACGACCAACCTTATGTCGTAAAGATAGTGTCGTCACAATCTTAAAGGAAACATCATCGCATCTAATCTCGAAGTCGCGTGTTGTGTAAACTATCTCATAAATCTTTAGGTATCTTAAAACATCAGTGATCACCTTATTTAGTTGCATCAACATGCAACCTACACCATTTACAGATGCATCACAACAAATTATCAAATCATCATTACCTTTAGATAATGCAAGTACACACACACAACTTAACTTTTCTTTCAATGTCTCAAATGTTTCTACTTGATTCAAACCCTATTTATACTTCACTTTCTTCTATGTGAGTGAATTAGTGATATATCACTTCTGAGAAATCATGGATAAATTTCAGGTAGCATCTAGCTAGTCCAAGAAATCTTCAGATTTCTATAGCTGTCTTAGACGCGTTTCGTTTCATCACCACTTATATACCGGAAGGGTCTACCTAAACTTGTTTGTTATTGATACATATAACCTAAAACTTGAAAAAAATTTTTTAACCAAAATTCACACTTAGAGAATTTTATATATTGTCTTTTGTACAACGGCCATCCAGTCTTTCGTACATTGGCTTCTTGAACCGTCACTTGGCGATAGCTAGACCGCAAATCCATTTTAAAGAAGTAACTTGATCCTTGAAGATGATTGTACAAGTCATCAATACATCGTGAGGGATACTTGTTCTCGATCGTCACTCCATTAAATTCTTGGTATTTAGTTAACACATTCGTATTGAATCATCCTTCTACATCATAAATAAGGTCGGTGCTCCTAAGAGGATGAGCTAGGTCTTAAGGGTAAGCGTGATAAGCTACATGATACAACTCCCCGAGGAGTTAAGATAAGTATGTAGAGTATTGAAAATATGTTTGTCCAATGAGACATTGAGGACTTCACCTGATGAAACCTAAGTGGACAGACGACTGAGTATCATTAAGGAGTCATTCGAGATACTCAAAAAGCAAGATAATGGACTAAGAAAAAGATGCATCCATAAGTGGAATGCTAAGCATGGTCCCAACTTTATGTGGGATCTAAAAGACGTCATACGGAAGAAATAACATCACATGTGTACGGATTGAAGTGATTCCGGGACGGAATCCTTTTAAGGGGGAGAGAATGTGACACCCCGACCCGGAGCGATGTGTTATGCTAGAGAAATAATAAAGATAGAAATTAGATACCCCGAGATTCGAACCCGTAAAGATGTATAAAAGCTGGAACCTTGACGAGAGAAAACGCCCAAACGGTTAAACGTGTTAATACGTGATATTAACGCGTACCGAGCCAGTTTATCACCAGATACGCAACATCTGACGAAATAAATATTCCGAGAATATTGATTATGTTTCTGGATTATTATCTTTGAGAAATAAAACTTAAAACTCGAAATAAACGAGTTCGTACGCAGTGCCGGATGACACGAAACGAGCACCCGGCTCACTAACTCACCTATATAAAGAATTCTTCTTTTCTTTTTCTCATTTCAACAAATCAACACACACTAAGTGTGTGCTTAGAGAGAGAGAGATCTGATGGAAGTGGTGGCTGGTGGTGGTCGGTTGGCGGTCCGGCGGCGGCCGGTGGTGGTTCGCGGTGGTCCGACGGCGGTCGACGGCGGCCGGAAAAGTCATTTTCAACCCGGAACCATATCTCGACGTCCTGAACATCATGGTAAGCTCCATTTAGCTTAAATCTTCCTTAAAGTCGTTATAATGTCCAAAATACGCTGTAACAAGATTGCATGTTCTTGTTTACAAAACACAGCTTGGTTCTAGGAGAAGTTTTAGAAGTTTTAGCCGTTGGATGTGTTTAAATTTTGGGTATGTTGTACATAATATATAGATGTAAACATCCACCGTTCAGTTTTGATAGATGTTATCGAGAGGTATTGTTTTTATGACAAAAACGGTGACGGGTCGAATTTCCGTCACTGGAAATGCAGTCGCAAAGATCTTTGATTTCCCGAAGATCCGACCGTTGGATTGTGACGATATTTGGACTGTAGCTTCTTAAGACATTTAGGAACATATCCACCGGAGGAAATGACGATCAAATGTCTGGAAGTCCGATTGTTAATCAGATCAGTTTGTAGCAGTTGTAATCCAAAAACAGAAATCTTGATTGAGTTGGATGATGGTGTAGACTAGGTTGTGTGGGAAATCCAAGGCCGGAGAAGTGATCGTGATGAGAAAACGAACACAATGGCGTGTTGGTTCTCATTGCATGTCAATTTCGAGGAGACTCACGTATGCGAACCGACGATGGTTAACCTTTTTATATATCGTGTCGAGCGAGTGAAACGAGATATGATTGTGGTGAAGTATATGGACACACTAGTGTTGGATTGAAGGGCTGCCAACTTCTGTGACCCGGCGAGAGGGGATTCAGGTTTAAATGGATTAAATGATACGGTGAATTGTTTCGGTACAGCTGAACACACTCGAATACTTGTAAATAGACGTGTGTAGGTTTGGGTTCGAATCCATTCAAGAGGACATATAGTATCGGGTTTGGAATAAGTTGCATTGTGGCTATTCTAGATGTTTATGACGGGTTTGGAACTAAAGAAAAGTTAGATCGGTATCTTAGAAAGTGTTGGCTAAAGTGGTTCGTGTTTGCAAACCCAACACATTCCGAAGGCATGTTCCAGTTATGATTCTAAGCATAGCATTATTCTCGGAACTTTAGGACTTTATCTAAGATCGTCAATCAGGTGAGTTTCATGACCAAACTCTCCCCTTTTTAAATGTTTTGGGGTGAAATACATGCTTAAGAATGTTTTTGAGTTCAAATGATTTTTGTGTATTATTAATATTACTTGTACGATGACAAATCATTAAGCACAATGGCTCGGGATATATATACGTATAGTCGGTACCGTCTATATTTGAATGCAAGCATTTGCAGTGTAACAGGTGAAACTCAGATGTGTATATATATTATGCGAAGGTTATTTGGTAGGGAAACCATTTTGAACCAGAATTGATTTGTGTACAATTGATTTAATAATACTCTTGGAAATGATTTATGTGTCATTATCATGAACTCACCAGCTTTGTAGCTGACTTGTTTTAGCATGTATTTCAGGCACATTAAGGACCCCAGTATTAGGACATGGCATTACAAGTCATGGAAGCATCGGATGACTACTTGGCAAGGCTTGAATTTGGCATAGATAGACTTTGTAGTACATAGCTGTTGATAAGTTTTTAATATTGACATTTATGACTTCCGCTGTACTCTGTCTAAACGGCTATGTACTGTGAAATACCAACTGTTCTTCCAGCCCCGAAATTGGGGTGTTACACTTGCAAAGCCCACGATTGAGCCCGAGAGGACACAAAAGCATAAGTGGATACATCCTCAGCAGAACATAGACCAAGCCCCCCAAAACGAGTTAGAAGAGATGCCAACCGCCACTGAAGATCCCCAAAGAAAGGTCCCCCACAAACTACGATATCCTCAATCGCCTCTCGAAGCCCCTTGTCAAACACAGAAACAGCTTCCCCTACATATATAGGTTGACATGTTCTGAGGCCAAATAGTAATTTCCCGACTCCCATACATGAGCGGAGCAATAGAAGTTCACATTGAGGGTCTCGTAGATGTGGGAGGCATCTCATCAGTTCCACAGCCCGAGATGCTCTTATCATAGCCAAATTACTGATAAACCCAGCATCACGGCTGACCGCACCACCAAGAAATTTTACACCCAGACCCGGCCTTCCAATTGCACTAGGGAATAATCCATCTTGTACAAGAAGTAAACACAAAACACACTCATATATAGGATTAAAAACCAAATCGATCAATTCAACATTTTAGACTTGTAAATCACCTCCTTAGTTTATTTAAAGAAAATCTAATTAAATTCATTTACTAATTATACCAAAAGGCTTGCGGTCAAGTCATTATATATAATTGGCAACTTGATGTACGTATTGAACATCACCTCCCTAATTATTTCACATGTTAGCTAGGTTTGTGTAATATCAAAATTAAGTACTTCATGTACGTGTTCCCCCCAATACTTAATATAATTATATATAGGGTTATTGGATTTAATCACTTTCAACTATTGGTTATTGGCCGTTGTAACCCTCAAGTATCACTTTGACCAATATAACTCCCAACTAAACACTTTGGTGTTCGTATCACCAAAAGTCAACCAATTCAAGTCACTTTTGGTTAACTTTTGATTATATTTTGGTTAGCATTTGGTGTTACGGACACCGTATCACCAAAAATTATCCAATTCAAGTCACTTTTGGTTAATTTTTGGTTAATTTTTGTTAAATTTTGGTGATACAGACACCAAAGTGTTTAGTTAGGAGTTATATTGGTCAAAGTGATACTTGAGGGTGACAACGGCCAATAACCAATAGTTGAAGGTGATTAAATCCAATAACCCTTATATATAATACTCAAATTAATCTAGTATTTGGTAGTGGGTTTTGTATAAGCATATGCATTGCATACACCTAAACCTAACATGTGAGACGAAACACAGCTCGTGTCCATCACATGCCTTAATCTTTGTACTTCCGGCCTATTTATATATTACTCAATGGTTTTATTTTAATTTATCTTCAATTCAATGTCACTTTTATTTGGCACCGCGTCACTTCTCACCTTTGTCAAACTACTAAACGCATACATCCAACAAGAAATATTTAGAAAGATTAATATCACCATTTATGCCGTTGAATATTTGAGGTTTTTGTACGTGTGATTTAACTACATAATGTGATTAGAGAAAAATGAAATAAATTAAGGATTGTACTATTTATCATTAATTTTATTTATTTGCATTTAATGGTTCCCACAATTTTATTTTGTCTTGTAAAACAATCTTACTCCTAAACTACACTAAGGTAGTGCTTGTTTTTTCATAAAACCTTTGTAGAACCTATTTTATCTGCCCGGCAGATCACGCATAAATGTTTAGGTCTGAAGAGTGTTTGTTTTTTAAAAACATTTCACTAAAAAACATTTTCCAGTCTTCTTCCTGATACAGACTTAACTCCATGTCTTCCCCCCACTTCTCTTATCTTCTCTTCTCCTAACTTCACCTAATATAACAACAAAAAAAAACAATCTACCTCCCTTCTTCCAGTCTCATATATCACCACCACCACCCCTCTTCTCGTCGCACAACCACCTCCACCACCTCCCTCGCACCACCACCCCTCTTTTCGTCTCACCATCTCGATCCAACCCATAAAGGCTAAGGGCACAATCGACGACGATAATGATCGACAAGAAGCTTCAAGTTGTTAAATTTCGATGCCATTGTATCCTTTTGTAAAGTATTTCTCCATTAATATTAAGGGTTATTGGATTTAAACACCCCCAACTATTGGTTATTGGCCGTTGTCACCTCTAAGTATCACTTTGGCCAATAACACTCCCAACTAAATACTTTGGTGTCCGTATCACCAAAAGTTAACCAAATCACTAACGCTGTTAAGTTTTGCTGACGTGGCACGGTGACGTGTCCTATCTCTCCTTACGTGGCACGGTGATGTCGGCCAATGATCAATAGTTAAGAGTGTTTAAATCCAATAAGGCAATAACTCATTATTTATCTATATTTAACTAGGAATTGACCTGTGTCACGTGATGCGACGACCGGGTTTTAGTTGGTGCATATGTCGTGTCATATTTGTGACTTCGTTACATGCGTTATGTTATTGATTATTTGTTGCACGTTCTGGTGTAATATTATGTCTTGTACCTTGCAACGTAATGCCGTCAAAGTAATTAAAAAAACTAACTAAAACAAAAGAATATACAAAGAAAAAAAAGTTTAAAAAGAAGAAAAAAAAATATCCGGCCCTCGTGTAGATGTTCAATGCACATCATGACCACTTGATCCATTATGGCACTGTTAACTAAGATTTTTTTTTGTACAATATAATGGTATAAATAAATTTCCGCCTTTATAGTGTTTATAGATTAAATGTTGTCTTAATTCTGCCTAGTCATCAATTTTATTAAATAGGTCGCTTACTTGGAAGTTCACTTAAAAAGAGGATCGAGACAGGGCGACCCCCTTTCTCGCTTTTTGTTCTTTTGGGTGATGGAAGCGTTTAATTACTTTGACACATTACATTGCAAGGTACAATGCATTATACTACACCAGAACGTGCATGAGATAAACAATAACGTAACGCATGTAACGAAGTCACAAATATGACACGACATATGCACCAACTAAAACCAGGTTGTCGCATCACGTGACACAGGTCAATTCTTAGTTAAATATAGATAAATAATGGGTTATTGCCTTATTGGATTTAAACACCCTTAACTATTGATCATTGACCGCCATCACCGTGCCACGTAAGGAGAGATAGGACACGTCAGCAAAACATAACGACGTTAGTGATTTGGTTAACTTTTGGTGATACGGACACTAAAGTGTTTAGTTGGGAGTGTTATTGGCCAAAGTGATACTTGGAGGTGACAACGGCCAATGACCAATAGTTGGGGTGTTTAAATCCAATAACCCTAATATTAATTAAACAATGATACATGAAGTTTGACTATATGTATAGTACAAGTAGTTTGGTGAAGAGCAAGGCACTGTTTTTCTCTAGTGCTTGTACTTGTATAAATATTAAGAAGTTAATAACAAGAAGAGAAAAAGAAAAAAAGAAAAACGTTTCAAGACAATAGCTATTCTAAAGGTTTCGATCAAGGAATTAAATTGTTTCAACGTCTAAACGTTACATGAAAACGCACTACTACACACCATTTTGGTACGTTTCTTGATTGGAGATCGATGGTTTAGAGAATAACTTACATTATTAATTATATATGTTGTTTAATTTGGTACACATATATATTAAAGATGATATTACATAAAAAAGTATAGATCGATATGATTTTTTTTTATATAGACCTAAATCCTAATTACTCTTATAATCAAAGTTCTAAACAAGCGCAAACTCTTGATAAATATATACTGCCTAATTATACGTACTAACCGAACTAATAATTCGATCTTTTTAAAACGTTTATAGATTATAGCTAAATAAGTTATCGAACTTGGTTAAACAATTACCAGTCGACAATATTCTTCACAAGACATAATAATTTTTACGAATTAAAATCATTTGCCATGTGCCATGAGTTTCTTCTACTAACTAACTTCTATGCAAAGATAATAATGCCGCATGTTGTTTATTTTCTGTTAATGACTCGATCGTTGTACATGACCACATGATCAACACTCATGTCTTCTCTATATATAGTTTAATGTTTCTTCTTAGTATTTATTTATAATATAATCCATCCAACTAATAATATAAATATATATAGATCTAACCAAGATATCCTGTCTTAAAATCGTACTTCCAAACATAATAAATATATATAGTCTCTTAAGTTTTAATCATGATACAAATCATTATTTATAGCTAGCAGCTAGACACTATTATTTTTAAGTTGGTATATACTTAGTTTTTAATTTCAATATAGTATATGTTAGTACTTGTAACCTATTTTAAAGTTACTACATTGTTTTTTAATAACAATTCATAAATTTATTATAGATCCATCATAGTTTGCACACGGCATGATTTGGAATTCAGGCATGACCAATCAATACAAAAGAGTTTTATCAATAAGTCACCGACCTCATTAGCAACTAATTTTCTACATATTCCATTAAAGCAATACATATGCGGGTCTTAAAATAGTTCGTGTACTTTATAAAAAAAATCCTTTTTGTGTTTCCTATATGTCAAATGTATGTTAGTATACATATAGAAGACACGCTATCAAAATCGTATTGCACACTCGTGTTTACCTCCTAAGAAGTCTTGCTCGGGGCTTTGGATCGATGAATATCATAAAGAATTTGGATGACTTTACAAAATTGGGTGTTTCAACTTATAATTCTTTGATCGATGGGTCGTTGTCTTTGAGACGGGCAATTGAAATTGTTACACTTCTGGTTGATTCTCCCAACAATTTTGATGTTTCAACCCTCTATGAAGATGCATGCTTACGGAGGATCTAAAATCGACAAGCTAGCTAGCTTTTTATGGGCTAGAAGCCGAAACAAAAAGATCGATGGCATTACAATGGGAGAATTGGGTAAATTAAGTTCATAATTTAGTTGTTGTTAATTTACTAGCTGTTATCTCTTTTCTTTTCTTGTTTTTGTTTTTTTGCTGGATTTTTATTTTTTGCCCTTTGCTCCTTTTTAAGAGCTTAATTACTAAATATATTCTGCCTTCCAAAAAAGAAAAACAAAAGTATTTGTGCTTATAAGGTATAACATTTTCACCATGTACTCAATACATTTAAAGAGCATGTGGCCTTTTGACTTTCAAGTATTTAATTATCTTTTAAATTGACTAAATATTATTGTATTTAATTTATATGTGGCTTTTTCTTGTCTTTTTTTAAAGAGTTATATAATTTGGTCGGATAGGATATTTTTTTGTTAATTATGAGATGGACATGTGAAACCAGCACATGCCAGGCTTCTTTAAGCACGAGTACAAAGCATGTTTTTAATGGACCCAAATATGGTTTTTTCGGGTCATAAATAACCCTACCAACATATACATAGATGTCATGTAACCATCATCATGATGATGGTTGTAAATTAATATATATTGCACGATGATATTTATATATATTGTGAACGAACATCATAATAGTGATGCATGATCGATCATGTTGTGGGTGCACCACTTTTATATTTATATATATAATGGGTTGCTGATTATGCATTCAACTATATATATATTCAAGTTCAGTGTTGTGGTTCATTGGTTTGTGGGTCATCGGTTGGGTGGCCGGGTGCCCGATTATTATTAATATGAGCTTCCTCACTAATTAAGCCCAATTAGCTACTGCTTTTGGTTTCTTAATTCATCTTTAAAACAAGTCCATTATTGAATCTCTTGTTTAATTAATTAAATATGCATGCAATCAAATATTAAATTTCTAATGTCACTATCGTATCCCCTGAGACAAGGTTACTTGTTTTTGAAACATTAAATTTTGGATTAAAATCTCTAACTATTGAGATGTGATGTAATCTATTTGTTTAATATATATATATATATATATATATACAAATTTTAGATGGTTAAATAAATTATACTATTGTACATTGTTATTAATGATACATTCAAGAAGATTGACCACTTGACCAAATTGAACTCGATCATTTACATACCCTAGCTAGCTACTTCTGAAACTCTAATAAAGTATACATCTTCCATTCAATTCATGATGGGAGATATTTTTCTACATTATCTTTTAAATCGTACACCACTAATTGTTTGTTGCTTCTTTAAATAAAAAAGAAAAAAAAGATTTGTCATGCATTTTTCCCTATCACATTATGGTTGTAAGGTATGTGAGAATTAAAAGAAGATTTGTGCAAGAAACATCTTGGAAGAGTTTAAACTAGCTAGTGAGGTTTTTAAAGATTTATAATTGGCTGAATCTTTAAATTAATTGTCTAATTGGCCGGTGTCATTTTAATTTTCATTGTCACATGATATTTGTTTATATATGCTTTTATCTTAATATTTGTTTCTCTTGGCGTGTACGTACACTATGATAAAAACGAAATAAAACAAAATATTTAGCAATCTAAAAATATAACTAAAATCTAAAACTACTTGTGTACGTACGTATAAATTATCTAGAACCAAGTTCACATTTACTAGGTTAAATTATATATGAGTTATTTATAAGTAATATATATTTGAAATAAAAAATGTAGCTGCTTTTGAGATACACTTTTACTTAATTTTACTTTTTTTATACAATATGATGAGAAAGAAATTTTGGTAATTAAAGAGATTTAATAAGCTACAATATAAAACAAAATTTAAGAAAGCAAAAATTGGACTATTCAAAAAATGAAAATATTACAAGTACATGTATTAAAAAAATTCGGTGAAATGTCAAAATCATCACAAATTATACAACATATCACATCAAACACATTACATATATGTCAAGATTACATAGCAACTCATGAGTCATATACTCATATTTGCCTAACTTAATGTTAAAACATATACATCAATGAAAAAAACAAATTCAAAAAGTGACAAAGTTTAAGGCTATAAATTAAGTGTAAAATTCCTTTGCCCATTTTGAAAAAGAAAACTCGTAATTTGATTATGATTTATTGATTTATATATGATCAAACGTTTAGAGCACAAAATTCCTTTTTCTTTTCAAATGACTTCCAAGTTCCAACTATATTTTTTGAGAGTAAATTGGTATTTTTGTCTTCAAGTTTGATTACTTTGTTATTTTCATCTATAAGGTTTTATTGATGTCATTATATATCATTATTATTTAGTCGACTTAAGTAAACTTTGCTTAGTTTTGTTCGTTAAGTTATGAGCATTTAAATCTTTATAATTTTTTTTAAATATTAATTAATAATATTACATTAAATTATTAATAACATCAATGTATTTTTAAACCGATGCTTACTGGTTAATCAGCTAGCAACGTCACTGAATTTGGTATGTTACAATGCTAGCGAGTTAGCCAATCAATACCAATTTAATGAAGTTATATTCATTAAATACATTAGAAATTTAAATATATATCGTTGCTTAGTATTTGGATGTGAGAGGATACTAACAGAGATATATATAGAGGGAAATTTTTATCCTTATATATATATATATGTTTTGACGGTTAAAATTAATAGAAAAATCGTTGATAGTTATTAGTTTTTTTATGCAGCGGTTGGTGCAATGGTCTATGACCGATGCACTAAGATGTGCAAGGAATGAGATCGAAACTCCTTATCCAACACCAATAGATGTTTTTCGTTTTTATATGTTGGGCTCCTCTATTACTGCAAATGCGACTGAGACTCACCACAACCTTTCTTATAGGTCAAGTTGATAGGAATCAAAACTCGTTAACCAATTCCTAGAAAAAACCAAGCTATAACTTTTAACCATGCCATGTAAATTTTACACGTACCCTAGATTTGATGCTTACCACTTATGAATACAAAGAGTTTTTTTCTAAAATAGTGTACTTAAAAAACTTATTTACCATTTTGGTGTAGTTTAAAAAGTATTTACCAAAATTGTATTTTTCATTAAATGAGCTTTTGTCTTTCCTAATCTAATTTGATAACTTTAATTAATTTTTTGAAAGCAATCTACAAACATGCTTTCTTGTACCAGCAATAGTGTCCTTTTAAGATTTTCATAAATATATTTTAAAACAAGTTTCACATTTTCTTCATATAAAACCTTTAACATATTATGTTTCAGCAAAAAAACCTTAAAATTGTTTCTTGCCGTTCAAAAATAAAAAACTAAATCATTTCATAAATATATGATAATGCGTTTGTTTAAGTCCAATCGTTTGCTACGTGAATTGTTAGTTTATTTGTTAAAAGTTTAGCAAACGTACGTTAATTTACAATTCTAGTTACTAATATATATTTAGTACATAAAGTTGCGTCAATTCAATTTTAAGGGTACGATGGTTTGAATAATATTTTATTTTAGTTTTTAAAATTGGTTGTAAGAAAATAAATTAAAAAAGAGATAAATATTTTGCTTCAAATTGATGAAACAGTAAAAGTGCTTCAACTTTGTTTACGAGGTATTATGTTATAATAAATTACAAATTTATGTTTTAAAAATCTTTTCGTTATTGTAATTAGTGAAAACTGAAACGTAAATGTGATATTTTTTGAAAAGGTAATATGTTATATATTTTTTAGTTGATAAAAAATTTATATGTTTCTCTTATAATTTGTTTCCAGAAAAGCTTATATAAAATATATAAATATTATTGAAAAACTTAATATTGTTATAAGTAAAAACAATTAAAATTATCAAATTAAATTATGAGAGAGAAACCAAAGCACATTAAATACATAACTCAAAAGACCATTTTAGTAAATATTTTTCAAATTACACCAAAATGGTAAATAAGTTTTTTAAATACACCTTTTTGGGAAAAAAACTCTAAATACAAAGGCCTCAAAGAAATTTATAAATTAATCATGGTATATATTCATCTTTCAAGGTAACTAGGTATATTCACGTTGTCGCGCGTTGCACGACAGGTTTTAATCAGATTATTACTTTTTGCAAAGCCTACAAACAACTCACAAATAAAAATTTTATCACACAAAAAAAAAGTACAATAACAAAACACAAAAAATAACAAAAAACAACCAACAACACAAACACACATTACATCAACCAACATCAACACAACACCTCAAAGCATCAAACAATAACATTACAACACCTCAAGCTACAGACAAAACAATATTTTATAACATTAACTAATATAAACACAACACTTCAAACCACCAATAAATAGCAACAAAACACACAAAACACTATTCATATAGTTTGTCTTTCAATATAGGTAAATTAAATTCAATGCACGTTTGATGATAATTAATGTTTACGAGATCGTATATATATATATATATCTTATGTTTTTGTTTGTTAGCTTATATATGTTGCACCATAGTACATCGTTCAATATTGAGATAACAATATATATGTTAGAAGAGATGATCGAGTTTGTTATGATATATCTTTTGTTTGTCATAGTTTGTTACCTACTTTTGTTTGCTAGTTAGATACTCTTGTTTGCCCTACAAAATTCGAACGTATAAATGACGTCATTCTTTATGTTTTCATAAGATCAATCTCAAATTTAACTTGAAAATCTTGAAGTATCTAGTATGTAATTGAAACAAAACAAAGTTTTAGTGATTTAACTGGAATAAAACTTAAAGATAAGTTATCAAACTAAACAAAAACAAAGTTTAATTGACTAAGTGGAACAAAATCGAAACTTAATTGTGTTTCTACAAAGTTACCTATTTATATATATTTAAAAAAACACAAATTGGCCTTAGGTATTCCATATTACGATCTATTGGCTGAAAATAATACAAACTACGTTTTTTTCATACAGCGGTCCCAACTTTTAACACGATGAGATCGATGTAAGAAAAAACACAATTGTGATTATTTTTGCCAATAGATCGCAGTAGAGATTATTTGAGATCAATTTTCCAAATAAAAAGCATGTACGTATATTTGATTTTCTTTCTTGAACGACAATTTCGATCATGCCACTTGAGGTCACTTTCGTTACAAGAGAACTCACTTTAGGTGACAAACTCATTTTCGATCAAAGAAAACTCACTTTAGGTGAGAACCAAGTAAGCTTAGCTTTTGATATTAACAAGTACATTTATATGACAGACGAGATATGGTTGCACGGCTCGATCTTCTTAATTTGTCTTTGTCATTAGGGTGATGGGGTGGGAGTGACGATGAGATGGAAGGAAACCAACCATGCCCGTGCACACCGCTGCAATGATTGGTCGGGCCGGGTTGCGTTGCCAGGAAGGGGTTGGATCACCGCTCCGGTGATGGAGTGGGACCCAATTTTTTGTACCGTTGGAGGGAACCATAATTGGGTTTAATTATAAAAAAAGTTTTTTATTGTATAAAATTTACATATAAAATACTTTATTTTACTCATAAAATAATCACAATTCTCTCATTCTCTAAACAAAAAAAAATCTCATTCATTCATCATAATGGCATAAAAACAAAATGTTTTTTTATATAAAATTTACCTATAAAATATCTTATTTTACACACAAAATAAAAAATTAACTTTTTTTATATTTTCATGTAGTTTATTTTTATTTTTAATGGATTATGTTTTTAAAACTTTTTTAAACAAAAATAAATAAGTTTAGGTGATAAAATGATTGTGCGATCATTAATAGTTGAAGTTTTATGAGATAAAATGACTGATAAATAATATGATAGGTGTTATTTTGTTATTGATAGAGTGGTAGGAGATCTAATGAACCATCTATTTATCCTTGAGTCGGTTAAGTTTCTGTCTAACAATCTTGAAAATTTGTATTATAAGTTTAGGAAAGATGCAGCTTATCGAGGTGTAGCAAATTCGTACACGTGTATATTAATATATAGTATATCAAGGTAGTGATGCTAAGAATATTAAACACTTGGCGTAATTTAATTTAACTTAACAAACTATATAAATCATATATAATTAATAATGGCTTGACCTTGTAAAATGTGTATATAAAGAAGATTCTTCACTAAGCTTGATTTAGTAAAAGATATATATATAGGTTTGTTTTTTTATAAAACGTTGGATGGTATTAAGATTTACAGGATAGTTTTAAAACTAATATATATTCAAGTGATCATTAAATTCATTCAGAAAGTCTTAATTAAAACGTCTCTTATGAATACATACATACTTATGTATGTAAGTTTAATTCGTTAAAGTAAAAAAAGTAAGCTTCTCGTGACCAAATACAACTATATATCTGCTTGCTCCCTTGATGATTGTTATGTGCCAAATTAAAGAAGTAAACCACATAACACAACGATATATATATATGAGATGCACATATATGTACTATACAAGCTAGTACGTACTAGTATATAATATATGGCCGGTTAGTAGCAAGTCAAAGACCAAATATGTTATATATAGAAGCCAAACTTACGTACAGTACTACCAAAGTTAAGTTCAACCATTAACCATATATATACAATCATTAATGTCCTTAACACTAATTAATTCTGAATATGCATGGTACCTTAATTGATCGAACAATCTTATCATCACAATTGTACGCGCGTTTCCATCCTCAACTCGAGCCATACCGGCTTTCTCCACCTCTCGACTCACCTATGCTGTCATTAACGAGGTTTTCGACTCATTAAATCGTTGTCATATTGATGCAATTTACTAGAATTAATCAAGATCGATTTTATCAATATGCAATGTATATATATATGGGAGGGATCAAGAGAGAACTACATATTAAGTTGAGAACTTGAGAACTACCAAAAAGACAAGGGATGGAATTTTTAAAGGATGGGTAAAATTGGAACTTTAAATATGTAAATCTTTAAACATTTCTATCTTTTGCATACGTTAAGTTTTTTAAATTTTTTTTGCACCATTAGATCAAAAATTTCATTATCTTTCATTTGAGTATAAATAACGTTATAAAAAATATTTTTTTCTCGTTTTTTTTACTTTAAATACTGCATATATGTAATATAAGATACCGTATGTTTTTAAATTGGGGAAATGAATACGATGTTGTTATGAACCTAAACTACCCAAGAAACCATCAAACAACATACTTTGATAAAATATCAAAAGTTCAAGGACATTGATTTCGATGACGTTATCACAAAAGAACAACATCATCATGCCTCAATTCCAAATTTGGATTTTCTCATATTGTTGGTCCATAATGATCGTGATTTCAGTGCTTTGTTGACTTGTTTAACCAAAATATGTCAAATACTTGTAGAACAAAGTGTAAAAGTCCAAATGACCAAATAACAAGATCTAACACAGATTTGAGGTATATAAGCTACAATGATGAAAGATATATGCTCCTAGCACCTCAATAGAACGATTACACAACACAAGATAGTGAGAATTAGTCTGAGTAAAAGATGTGCAAAAGTTTTTTTGATGTGAAGATAAGGTTACAATATATAGTGTTGTTAGGTTCGCTGATAGATTCGCTCTAGCGAATCTATCCAGCGAACCAACACAGGTTCGCTGGGCACATAGGTTCGCCCAGTCGATACCTAATACAAAAGACATGTTGGCCTGCGGGCGAATCTATAGATTCGCCCGTAGGTTCGCTGGCACTGATAACAAATACAAGTCAAACTATTACATACAAAAGTAACACCGACAAGCCGGTGGGTCCAACCTATACATAGTGACTATCAATACTCCCCCTAGGTTGGACCTCACCTGGGGAAGTCTTCTGATTGGCTCCGTCTTTATCTTGGCTTCAAAGTTGTTCGATAAAAGCTCCTGCCCTGTCTTCAATACCGGCCAAAGGATTTGTGACGTCTTCAGTTCCTGCCTCATCTTCACTCAGATTTAACATTGAATCCACAAACTCTGTATCAGCGACCTCAGTATCAGGCTCAAGTTGAACTGTCGAATCCGCCTGTTTCTCTGCAGTTGGCTCCTCGCTTACAGCTTCCAAGTCTATCACTTCAGCTGGTTTTTCAAACCTCTGCTCAATTGAACGATCAAGTTGTCTTGTTAAGTCATCCATTTCCAGCTTCAGATCATCAGTCCTCCTCAACCTCTCATTTACCGCCTTCAGCTCAGCACGAATCCCCCGGGCTTTGTTAGCAACCTTCACAAACAGGTTTGCTTCAGCAGCAGTGTCATTTCCAGCCCCGTGCTTAATTTCATTCTCGCATAACACCTTCAGATCCTCATCACTAAAGGAGAAGACCTCCATCGGATCAAATAATCGAATTTCTGGACGGTCATCTCCACTCAGTCTAATAATGGCCTCCCCAGTGCTATTATCATAGAACCACTTGACAAAATCCTTCAGTCTCGGCGGCTGAGAGTCTGGGACCCTGACCCTCGTCATCACCTTAGGAGCAGCAATCTTCAAAACGATTTTCCCTTTCCATGACACCCAGTGTTTGTCCTTCTTCTGTCTCATCCTCTTTGGCTTTTGATAACCAAACTCAACAAAATTTGACTTGGCAGCTTCCCTGATTGCAGCCTCAAACGCACAAGCCCTGCCACTGTCTTCCTTTCCCAGTAGCGGCAGCTCTGCCAGTCTCCTCAAGTCCCATCGAGGAAAGGTGGCGAAGTGCTTTCGGTTCTTCACATATGTAATGTCACCACCCCTCCTTTTGATCATATAAGCTTCCACCAAACAGTTGTATTTCCATGCAATGATCTGTCTGTCTTGCTGTTTGGTGGTGGGTTCGTCCAGATGTTGAAATATTGGTACCTCAGGCACCACAGCTTCCTCTTTCCTGAACCATTCGGATTTATCAAGCTCAGCGTGTTCAAACTGGTAGCTCATCCCCTTTTCCTCCACTTTGTATATCTCAGGCTCATCCTCAATATCCTCCTCACTTTCAGCATCAAAATCAACTTCCGGTTCATCAACCAATGTATAATCCACCCCAGATCCACCTACTACTTCCTCTCCCTCAAATACGTCCATATTAATTCCCATCTCTTCATCAAATACCTCCTCAGCAGCTTTACCTTTATCTCCAAAATCAACATCCATTAACGGGTATCTTGTAATATCCGTTAAGGAGTTCAGTTCCGCCTCAGTCATCGCCGGTTCAGTCCCAACATTCTTCTTCAAATCATTCAGCTCTTTGAAGATCCTTACAATCAAACATTGCTGGTCTCTCATCATTCGGCCCATCTCATATATCACAGTAGATTTTTCAGCATCCTGTTTCTCCAGTTCTTCATGCCTACCTTTGAGTTCAACCAATTCTGCTTGCAGCCTTTCAACCTCATTCTTCAAACCATTCTCAGACCCACCAGATGTACCCCCGACATCATGCTTCGCCTTCTTTGAAGTTTCAGTGTGTGTATCAGCCTTTCTCTTCGTCCTCAGTTCCCTGCCCGCATCTAATTCAGCTTGTATCTCATCCACCTCCCGTTCAAACGAATAATCTTTATCCTTGGCATAGGGTTTCCGTTTCCTGATCTTCTTTTCAATCACCTCTATATTTTCTCCACCTCTTTTCCTTTCCGACTCGATCAACCTTTGTATATAAACCCACCTATCAGCCGGATACATATTCTCCCACAAATAAGAAATTCTTCCCACACAATCAGCTCGCACAGATTTACAATCCTTGAAGATTCTGGGATGCATATCCCAGATTTCCAATACAGCACCCTCCACTGGCAGATTTGGCAACTTATCATTCAGAATCATCTGAATGAATCTGGGATACATTAGCCATTTTGCCCCCTTGCTGGCATGGATGTTCTCGAGCATGTAATTGTAAATCAACTTCGCCAGATTTGCTTTTTGCCCTCGGCAAAACAGTATCATCGCTCGAGCCCAGTCCAAGTTCAATCCGTCCGTACCCCCTTTTCGGTGATCCAGGCACATAATGAACACATGCGCTATATACCTCCACTCCTGGATCAGGTACGACTTCACAAACTCCATTTTCTTTTCACCTGGCATCGGACCCTCATACCCAGCGTTCCGAAATGCCCCGTAAACTTCTTCAGCTGTCATATGGACCTCCTCACCAACGTCATCCTCTAGCCTCAAAATTCTAGCCAGATCGGCTTCAGTAAATGCTAGGTCGTGGCCACAGACATTGGCACATATTCGTGACGGCTGCACCGACACATTCATGACCGCAGTTCGCCAGAAATCCCGAACGTGCGTCTCGTATATGGTGGGTGAGTGAGAGATGGCATGATAAATGTGTGACGACTTCAGCCATATGATAGCGTCTCTATAGCTGCTGGCCTTTTCGAAGTTTTCGTCGAGTAAAGCACACATGTTGTGCTTTTTCTCGAAGAATAAAGTCGACATTTTGCCTGAAAAATAAACGGAGATTGATCAGAAATGAAGATTTGAAAATCAGAAAATAGATTCGCTGGACATTAGATTCGCTGGTATAGCGAACCTGAGATTTTGGCACAAGAACCTATAGATTCGCTGACAAGAAAAATCAGTCATTGTTGTCGAGCGAATGTATAGGTTCGCTAGAAACAGTCGGGCGAATCTATGTTGTTGCGCGAGCAGCATAACGACATAGGTTCGCTCGAAGTCTTGAACTTTCGTTCAGATTCGCCAGACGAACACTTAGGTTCGCTGGAAACCCTAGCTTTTGAAAAACGGCCGAAATCACATACAGTCCAACATTTTTAGGCATTTGAAGCAACAAACAGGTAGTATAATCACAAGATGAGGCGATTATGAAGTAAAACCCTAACATCTAACATACAATCAGCCTTTTTAAACGCAACATAATCACGAATCGACAGATTTAACAGGTCAAATGAACGATTAAGGGTATAAAACACAGATTAAGATGAAAACGATTGCTTACCGCACACTTAGATGATGTTTAATGTAAGAAAAGGTCGTGAAATAGTGAGAATCGAACGTTTGGTGTTTTGAAATTGAAAAGCGTCTTGCTACAGTACAGATGGACAGCGAAAAAGTGAGAAAAATTCGCTGCCACTGTATATATATACAACCATAGATTCGCTGGCAGACAGGCCAGCGAACCTTAGGTTCGCCGGAAGACCAAAAGACAAAGTCTCCGACTGGTTCGCTAGCAGGTTCGCTGACACATAAACAAGGCTGTTTCATGTCAGCGAAACAAGGAGAGACCGGGCGAACCTTAGAGGGACGAGCGAACCTGTAGGTTCGCTTTAGGTTCGCTAGACAAACAGCAAAAAAAAATATTTTTGGATTTTCTTAAAAATTTAAAAGACTTTGTAAATCCGTGAAAACGTCCCACGACATCAACGCTCCAAAACTAAACATATATACATATGATCCTAATATTTTAAAATAAAATAAAGTAAAGTGAAATAAAATAAAATAAAATAAAATAAAAATAAAATAAAAATTAGAATAACAGGAGACGGTTTTAAACGCTAGAAAGGATATATATTCTTCATGATGTTTTGAGTAGAATCCGGAGAATCATCGATTGGCGGGATTGCAGATATGTTTGTCCATTTAAACCCATGCCGTAGTCCTTTCAACAAGAGATCAGCAGCTTCTTTTATCATGTTTTCGGTTTGATTGAAGAAACTCAGACAACTCGGTCCCCACAGACATCTAGGTAAAAAGAACAAGTTCTGTCATCAGGGTATATCTGAGCAATACTATTGACTTTGCTTGAAATTCAAAGATCAACTTTTGAATGTTGACCGATGCATTTGTTTCTTTTGACACTTGTGCAATTTTTGCATCTTTTCTTTGTGAGTGGAGCTTGTCAGCAATTGATTCATTTTGAATACAATGCGACTTATTATTTGGGAAACTCAAATAGTCTAGAGCTCCAGGTCTATACTCACGTATAACAGAGGAGATAAACATTTGAGCATGCTCGGTGAATCTTCAGGTCAATACTTCCGTATAGCAGAGAAGATCCACCAACTCCAGATCAATACTTTCGTATATCAGAGGAGTTAAGCACTTGACACAAGACGTTCTGAGGAGTTAACAAGTAACTCACTCAGAGGCTTTTCCGAAGAGCATCACTAGCAGCCTTTTATTTATTTATTTATTTTTTTTTTTTTTTTTTGTTTTGCATACTAGAAACTCGATTCGGGGATAGGGCGAGGGTGATTTGGGATTTTTAGGGAATTTAGGACAAAGATTTGAAGATCAAGACAAAGATTTGACGCTCTCAACCCATTTTTGACAGAACCATTATCTTTGTGCAATCCAATCATGTCAAGGGGATAATCCTTGTTGTTGAGATCTTGAGCGTTATGTTTGGCTGCACAATCACTGTTTACTTTGTTTTCGGGCTGAGCCTATCTGACATATCCCAAACGCAATGCTTCTGACCTCCTTCAACGACTTTTCAACATCAATCAAAACGGAGATCCTGAAATAGCAAAATTTGAAAAACTATAAATAGTTAATCTTTTTATATCTCCCCCAAAATTTCTATATAATAGCCGTCTAATAAGAAATTTTTGTTTTTCAGATTTTCTTAATATATATATATACAGAACTTAAAAGAAAAGTAAAAGAAGATGAAGTAAAATAAAGTAACGGAGCAAGGAATCGAGTGACCCACGGATTTTTCAAAGAAGATAAAGACCAGATTATTTACAAAGACCAGATTATTTACATTTTTACAAAAAGGATTCTCACAGAAAAAGGTTTTCAAAAAGATATAAGTCCAAGCATGGAGATCAATTCATAAAAACG
This sequence comes from Tagetes erecta, assembly GCA_030867185.1. Taxonomy (NCBI): domain Eukaryota; kingdom Viridiplantae; phylum Streptophyta; class Magnoliopsida; order Asterales; family Asteraceae; genus Tagetes; species Tagetes erecta. The sequence goes on along the minus strand of CM061492.1, from coordinate 44,209,450 downwards.
TGGTTTGTCAAAAGTTTTCGTGAAAAGATCAGCTTTTTGCTTTCTAGTTTCGATCGGAATAATATCAATAAACCCCTTTTCCTGTGCATCCCGGATTGCATGAATTCTTGTTTCAATGTGCTTGGTTCTAGTGTGATGAATGGGATTCTTGGCGATTCCAACAGCAGCTTCATTGTCACAAAAGAGTGGCGTGTGAAGAAAGTTGATGCCATAATCCATCATCTGATGTTGAATCCACAGCACTTGGCAACAGCAACTTGACGCAGCTATGTATTCTGCTTCTCCTGTGGACAGGGAGACGGTTGTTTGCTTCTTGCTTTGCCATGAAACAAGACATTCTCCAAGGTATTGACATCCACCGGTGACCGATTTCCTGTTAATCCTGCAACCAGCATGATCACTATCAGAAAAGGCATGTAAATCAAAGTTCCCACCTTTTGGGTACCAAAGTCCCAAACGAGAGGAACCCTTAAGGTAACGGAAAATTCGTTTAACAGCTTTTTCATGCGATTCTTTTGGATTTGCTTGGAAGCGAGCACAGTAACACACGGCAAATGTAATATCCGGACGACTTGCTGTCAGATACATGAGAGATCCGATCATCGAGCGGTACCGATGAGCATCCACAGGATTCCCATTATCATCGGAAGTAAGGCATGTTTGAGCAGTAAAAGGAGTCAATTCAGGAGAAGAATCATCCATGCCAAACTTCGTGAGGATTTCTTTGATATATTTCTCTTGGTGGATTAGAATCCCATCAGGCTTTTGCTCCACTTGCAGCCCCAAGAAGAAACACATCTCCCCCATTATAGTCATCTCAAAACGATCCATCATCACCTTCTCAAATTCTCTACACAACCCTTCATTAGTCGAACCAAAAATGATATCATCAACATACACCTGAACGATCAGCAACTCGCCATCCACCTCCTTCTTGAATAAAGTCATATCTATACTCCCACGTGAGAAACCCTTACTGAGGAGATACTGTGTCAGAGTTTCATACCAGATCCTTGGAGCTTGATGTAACCCATACAACGATTTGTCAAGCTTGTAAACCTTTGACGGGAAATCAGGATCCTCGAAGCCTGGTGGTTGACACACGTAGATCTCCTCATCGATGTCTCCGTATAGAAATGCACATTTCACATCCATCTGATAAACCTTAAAGTTTTTGTTTGCTGCATGTGCAAGAAAGATTCTGATGGCTTCCAGGCGAGCGACTGGAGCAAAAACTTCGGTATAGTCAATTCCCTCCTCTTGGGCAAAACCTTGAACAACCAGTCTCGCTTTATTTCTAATTACAACACCACGATCATCTGGCTTGTTCCGAAAAACCCATTTAGTGCCGATTGGACACTTGTTAGGAGGAAGATCAACCAGTTCCCAAACTTTGAGCTTCCTGAATTGCTGTAGTTTCATCTGCATGGCATCCACCCAACTCGGATCTTCAAGTGCCTGTTTATAATTCTTTGGAACGACTTGAGACAGAAAGGCAGCATAAAGACATTCATTAATCAGACCGCTCTGACTCCGGGTTCGCACACCATCGGTAATAGATCCAATAATATAATCGTGAGGGTGGTTTTTCAGGGTTTTGAAGTCCGTGTTGAGTAGTAAGGGATTTTGGTCGGTTGTGGGTGTTTGATTTGATGGTTGTGGAGGTGTAGGTGTAGGTGATGGAATGGTGTTGGATGTGGATGGAATATCTGATGTGGAAGTTTGAACAGTTTGGGGTGGTGGAATATCTGGTGGAGGTGATGGGATGTCAAATGAGGTGGGAGGTAGTTGTGTAGCGGATGTGGAAGGTTGTGATTGTGATGGTGTAGGTGTATGATTGAAAATAGAAACCGATGTGTGTGGAATGATGTCGTCATCGTCAGAGTCAGGAAGATTAAATGATTTGAAAATGGTGGTGGCATCATAAAACCAAGCCGGTTCACTACCAATACTGGTAGTGTTAGATTCTTGCCAATCAACGTAGTAGGACTCTTGCACGATCCGCGTTCGCTTGTTGTAAACGCGATACGCCTTTTGCGTGTTAGAGTATCCCACAAAGAAGCATTCATCAGACACAGCCCCAAACTTCGTCTTCTGGTCTTGAGTATTCAGAAGAGTGCAAGAACATCCAAATGGGCGTAGAAAATCAATCAGCGGCTTAATTCCTCGAAACAGTTGGTATGAAGTCTTCATCTTTTCCTTGACAATCAGTACCCTGTTAAGAACATAAGCTGCACAATTAACCGCTTCAGCCCAGAAAATAATTGGAAGTTTTGACTCGATCAGCATAGTTCTAGCGGCCTCAACAAGAGTTCGGTTCTTTCTTTCAGCAACACCATTTTGTTGTGGTGTTCGGGCAGCGCTAAACTGTCTGAGAATACCCCGTTGTTCACAGAAGGAGTTGAAGATGTGGTTTCTGAATTCAGTTCCGTTGTCGCTTCTGATGGCTTGAACCTTCTTCTTTCCCAGAACCTCAATTAGAGGTATCAGCTTCATCAATTCTTCGGCAGTCTCACTCTTGTTTGCCATGAATCTCACCCAGGTGTACCTTGAGTAATCATCTGTGACAACCAAGCAATAAGACTTTTTAGCTATAGATTTGACACTTATTGGACCGAATAAATCAGTATGTAACAATTCGAGGGGTTCCGAGATAGTATTTGTAATTTTGAGTTTATGTGGCTTTTTGTGCTGTTTTCCTCTAGCACAAGCCATGCATTTCTCGACCACAGAAAAATCCTTTTGTGGTAAACCCCTAACCAAATTGTTCTTAACTAATTTATTCAGAATTTTAAAATTGATGTGTCCTAAACGTTTATGCCACAAAAATGATTCAAAGGATGATGCTTTAGACAGAAGACATGTCACGGTGGAGTTTGATTCTGTTGAACCCATATTCAGCATATAGGTGTCATTTCGTCTCGGAGCTCGCATGATCACCATATCTTCAGGAATGGTAAACTCTGGCTTCAAGAACAGGCATTCATTTTGAAGAAACATTACAGGAATATTTTTATCACAGATTTGTGATACACTCAGAAGATTGAATGCCAGCTCAGGAACATAGTTGACGTCTTCCAAAGTGAGTGAGCCATTTGAGACTTCTCCTTGACCAATCATCTTCCCACCCTTCTTATCTCCCGCAAAAGCAACATAACCTCCATTTATGATCCTATAGTTAGTAAGAAGATCCTTCAATCCTGTCATATGTCTGGAACATCCGCTGTCAATATGCCAATGACTATTTACAACGGCATTTGAATGTTCCTGACATTTATTAAAAAAAAATAGAAAAGTTAGACCTTTGAAATAGGCACCCAAGTCTTTGTGTACTTGGGTGGTGAAACAGATGAAGTATTGCAAAAGAAACTATTTACAAAAGTGTTTAATCTTTTTCCCAAAGATTTTTGCTTTGTGCTATTTTGGATTAACTTAGGGCATTGCTTGACAGTGTGACCAGTATTTCCACATTTAAAACAGTGAGACTTCAAACCGGTTTTGGGAATTCTGTTGACAGGAATTTTATCCATTACAATTTCCTCATCACATTCAGACAGTTGTGAGTCACAGTCACTATAAGTGTCATAGAGTTCTTTTAACTTACTTGTTGTGACTTTAACTGTATCAGATTCAGGTTTTGGTTTAAGAATGTATGAAAAAGATGATTCCTTCTCTTTTGGTTTTGAAATTCTCACTGGTGTGAAAGATGGAATTTGGTGAGTGAAGAACTTTTGAAAACAGTTTGTTTTGGTTTGACTTTCAGAGATGTGACCTGAAAGTTTGTCTTTATCATTCACACACACATTTTCAGTCAAATCAACATCATTAAACACATAAGGGTTTGAAGTAGAACACCCTAAATTACTATTAAACATGGAATTGTCTGAATATGTCACATTACTACAAACAGGGTTATCTAAACAAATGTCTTCAAAAGACTTCTTGGAATCAGAACTACTGCAATCACTACTGCCAGAACACCCGAGCCCAACACTCGCACCATATGCGTACTCCTCTCTAACTTCCTTAAGATTTACTTCACTTAAACCTGCAATGGAACTGTCAGTATCTTTCTGCATAATCTCTTGAATTAACTCATTTGAGGGATGAGGAATAGGTGTAGGAGAATAACAGAAAGTACTCGGTGGAGGATGTAACATTTGCCCGATTCAAACCCGACTCAAAACCAAGAACCCAAACCCGAACCGTCCGGATTACCCATATTCCTATTATCAATGAAATAACCTAGTCATTATTCTCAAGTTATTATCTAAACAAATTACTGAATCATTATAATGATAAATTCTAAAAACAATAAAGTTCTAAGTTATGAAGTGTGACATCCGTCCCGATTCGTTTTCTTTTCTTTCTTTCGTTATGTAAACCGAACCGTCAAATTATATTGTAATCTTATGTTTTTTTTTTATGAAATAAAGGTTTACATTATTATTATAATTTCTTTATGTTAATCATTTAAATACCAAATAAATGTTATAAAATGAATGTTTATAAAATGTATTTAAATTAACAAGAAATAATCTTTATAAATGTTAATAACAATTGTTAGTTGGTTAGTGGATTGTTAAAGTTAAAGTTAAGGGGTTGATTTTGTAATTTATAAAACATAATTCAACTACTAAAACATTTAAACAAAATTTAACATAACTCAAAACACAAGGGGGCAAAACGGAAAATTATTTAAAACCCAATCCCCCCACCCGCACATCCGGCAGCCTCTCCGGCAGAGCTCCGGCGACTCCGGCAACTTCAAATTCGATCCAATCTTCACCGTTTTGACTCGTTTCAACCGTCCTTATCACTTTATCTGCGAGATTCGAACCTCTATGTATCCCAAATTTCAGTTAACACGCATTCAATACCAATCTAAACCAAAACCCATTAAAACCGGCCGATTTCAATTTCTAATTAACCAGAACAGACGATAAAGATCAAGTTAACTTAATCCAAAACCCCCCTTTAGTCGATTACAGTGAGATAAACTAGTTCAATTGATAAAATCATAAGAAATCGTTGGGATTGAACTCAATTTCATCCGAAACTAACTCAACTTCAAACTGATCGATCTAACCTATTCCAACTCTTTAAATACAACCCAAAACGCTCATTCGACATCACATAATCTTTCTGCAACTTCAATTCCACTTCCAAACACACACAACAGTTAAATTAATTCGGTGTTCTTCGCGGCCCTGCTCTTAATCAACGATACACTTCAGGTCTGTTTCAAGCCTAAAATTCATAGGGCTTTTGTTTATCATCTATCTTTAAGTGAATCTGCATATTTAATTTGATTATCATCTACAATTGCAGTTTTAAATCGATCCAAATCAGTGTCCGTTAATTTTCTTCCATTCTCGTCAAACCTTAATCAATTCAGGTAATTCAAAGGTGTTGTTGCGCTCGTTATCATCTGCCGATCATCATCTTATTATTTGTTTTCGGTTTTGTACATGTTTCGGTGATCAATTTGGGGGATTAGGGTTTATGGTTGAATAAAGAATTTGGGTTTAAGAAAGAAAAGGAAGACATATCATTTCGTTTCAAGTTGTTGCAACTAAGTTGCTATGGTCTAATGGTTGGTTGTCGGTTAACTTGAACCGCAGGTCAAGGGTTCGAGTCACCTTGACTGCCTTATGCATTTATTTTAGATTTTAAGTTTTACAATTTAATTTCTTGATTTATTTCCTATAATCATTATAATTTTAAAATGAGACTAATTATAAAGTTATTTGTAAAAGTTTTATAAACAAGCAAATATATATTTTTGTACAAAAGTATATAAATAATATATATATAATTTGCTGGATTAAACGATTAAAATTCTTGAACGGGAAGTTTTGAGACGTTTAGATTTTTATAAAAAGTCTACTTACGGGTTTTTACTAAGTACTGGATTTATTTTAAACATGATTATTCATTTAAGACTATGGTTTAATTATACATTTATTATTAAATACATATGATTATTTATTCAAATTAATTAGTCACTTTTAACAAAAACGGTCGTGTCATTTAACAAATCATTATTTCTAATCGTTTTCACAAAAGGATAAGATTCATATACTATTTAATCACAATATTTCATTTTAAATCAAAGTTAAAAATACATCTATTAATATTACGTATCATATATTTTCAGTTATAACAATTAACGACTTAAACCCATATTCTAAAGTAGAACCCTAGACTCCTAGATAGTTTTCAGTTATCAGTCTAACATAGGATAAAATCCTTTAGGTGATTTTAAGGAACATCCTACTGACGTTTTTCAAGTTTCATTCATACTCGTTCGATCAAGCAATTATTATGTGAGTATTCATAGCCCCTTTTCTGGTTTTCAATTTGGGGTGATATCATGTGATCTATTAAATCAGTTATCAGATTTCAGTTTATCATTTATTTCAGTTTATCAGTTATTTCAGTTATCAGATTTCAGTTGATCATTTAAACAATTCATGTTATGTCTTTACTTGCAAATTATGTGTTCATAGCCTGATAGCAATTTTTGTGCAAGTGTAATCATTAATTTGTAGAAACCGACAGTTACTAATGGTAGATCTATTGGTCGAAAGGACCCACCCCCCTGATTCTTGGGTGATTATAACTGAGTTATCATTATCAAGTAGACCCCCCCTTTATCATTGTTCAAGGTTTGATTATGCGTTGTTATCTTGTATGTACATGTTTTGCATTTATAAGTTTAGACATAACGACATGAATTGGCTTTTTATCAGTGTATCTATATGTATTTCAAACCTATGTTTACTCACCAGCTAATTCGTTAGCTGACCATTTATTTTTCACATGATTTCAGGAATTGCAGTTAGTTGGACTATTCAGGATGCGTCACATCTAGGACTTTCTTGGACCTAGTTAAATAAATAAAATAAAGTAGCATATTTCAGTTGTTTCTGTTTGAGTTATTTCTTGGTTTCAATTGGATTATTTATTTAGGCTTGTTGAATAATTGGATTATAATAATATTTCAACTATTTTTAGTACCATGAGCTATGAACAATCATTCACTTTTCGTCCGCCTCGATGATTCCGCCATCGGTCGGGGTGTGACAGATTGGTATCAGAGCCATGGTTATAGGGAATTAGGTTATTAGAAATGGATGACCTAGTCTATAACTAAGCACCCTAAACATGAGTCATCTCATGTTACTATTCAGTCTCGTTTAGCATTTCATAATATAAACATGAGTCCTCTCATGTTATTATTCAATATATTTTAGCACCTCATAAAATGCTGCATGAATACCTAAGTGTTAACTTTATCTTCTTGATTTTTATACACATACAGCTCAATGAAAAATCAAATATCAAAATTCAAATTCTAATGCATAATGCCTAGCCTCAAATGAATAATCGAATTCAAAATCAAAGATTTATGCTTGGTTTTCAAATTCTCGTCAAAGTCTAAGTCCTGAAACTGAACACGTGCAATACTGGAAGGGTGGACACCTGTACTTTTGAGATGTTCTGGCTAAGGCAAGTATTCGTATAAATCCAAACCTACCGCTGGATCTGTTACTTACCTGGGAACTCTCAAAAGTGAGTGTCGACTTATAGGTAGTCACATCTTCATAAAAGTTAACGGACTTACTACTTTGATAAGTCAATGTAACCGTTTGATTTGCCAATCGAACGTTTACGCTCAAAGTATCTTTACACGATCTCATTACCTCAGATGTTTTCAAAATGTTCATCAAAATTTGATGTTATTATCAAATCATATCAACTAATCAAATAATAAATTTGTTATCAAATTAAGAAAGTTTGTTATCATAACATAAATTTGATAATGAGTTACAGATTCATAATCGTATCAAAAGCTTACCATCAAATCATGAACTCGTTAACCAGCTTAGATGGGGTTATCACCTAAAAATCTAAAATTGATTTACACATACATTTAATATTTAAATGAAAGTGTGACCTCATTTTAGAAGCGCACCATACTCACATTCACTAATCGAACTGAATACACCTTGTTTTTCATAAACGTATCCAAACCCATTGGGGTTATTTATAAACCTCTTACTCTCACACAATGTTTTATCAACTAACGGTTTTTGGAAAAATATACGTAGTTTTCCTAACAAATGATTCTTATACAAATCATTCATTTTATAGATATTTAAATGTAATAAAATAGCAATTTTAACCTATAGTTAATTGCTTGAGAAAGACTTCGTGAGTTTCCCGAACCTTACCTTTAAGTTTCAATAACTTTAACGTTTTACAAGGCTTTAACATATGATTTATTAATGTTAGGTTTCAATAATTTGCAAATAACAAAAAAAAGTTTTATAACAAATGATTTTTTTAAAAATAAATGTTCTTTATAAAGAGTTATCGAATAATCATAGGTCGTACGTACAATTTTCTTTTCAAACACTATTTAAGGTTTTATAATAGGAATCATAGATGGATTTTTCTTAAAAATACAAGGATCAAAACTAGGTCACATTAACTATCTTCAAGAAAACAAACATATGGTAAGATTAAAATGCTCAAACTTATTACCATTACAAAACCTCATCATATGAAAACAACATCATACCATATAACATTGATTACCTCTATTGCCTATACATCTGATTACTTAAATATGTTTTCATATGAACTATAATGTCTCAAACAGAATCAATTAAGAATTTGGTAACCCGTATATTTGATCTATTAAGTATTAAGCGGGTTATCCATATCTAAATCACCATGAAGTTGATTCTTTCTTAAGAAACTCGATTTTACATGCACGCTAGCATAACCTACAATGCTTGTGAGTGTGACTTATCATAAACATGGTTTCCACACACATAATTTATTCCGACCCATGAACTTGATTATCTATTAATATGAGCTATAAACGGAATTATCTACAAACTTGATTTCCCGTACATATGAACAAAAAGTCTATTTATATGAACAAAAAAAAAAGACTAGCTAATGGACTCAACTCTTCATAACCATCAATTTATATATCATCTCGAACAAGAGTTCACGAAACAGTTGAACATGAAATCACATTCTATGAGTATCATCATATTAGTTTAGAAGTTTAGGTACTCTTGACCCGCACATGATCGAGTGAACTATGTGATTCATGCAAAAGCTAAAGTAATTACGGGTGCACACGGAATTATGAAGGCTGGTGCATGGAAACCATAGTAAATTTTGTCATGTGTTTGAGGGCAACACGACAAATGTGGTATGATAAGGGCATGGTGGATACGCCGCTGGTACATCCTATATATAAGTGTACTTATCATACTATCAAATGAAGCGTTGTCTGTGACCTAAGATATTTGTGTTATTCTTTTACCCTTCCATATAGTGAAACTTGTTGTCCCCCTTTCAAAGTTAATCTCAAATAAAAGTTAATCATTATCTCAACCTATGCTCTGAAATCAAGAATCGTTCGCATCATATGCAATTCAAAACGTAACAATTGTTTTTCTTTGCGTGTTATCATTTTTCACTATCATCATCTAGTGCTCAAGTTGGTGATTCAACTTCTCGAGTTTGACTTATTGTTGTTTAACTCGAGAGAGCTAGATAACGCTAGCACATTTAAAATGGAAAGCTTATCATCATGGTCAACTTTGGAGTTGTGCCACATTTATTCATTTCATTAATCCCGTTTTATCATGTATTCACTCGTTTTATTATACGTATTTACTCACCTGATTCTTTAAACCATTTTATTAATAACGTTCATTCATTGAGTTTGTTTTATTTCATTTCACTTTATTTATCAATTCATTGACCTCCTTTATTCATTTTTATGATTATTCATCGCGTCCATGAACCTTACTTGTTTAAATCATTTTAATCCGACTATTTAATTCATTTTGTACCCGAGTTGAAATCTATCAATATCCATTAATCATGCTAAATCTAACTCCATTCTGATCTGGAGTGACAACCAATCAATAATCGAATCACTATTCGGTTGAATCACATGAGTCCTTCATAACTCGAAACATGTTATATAATCCTCTATCAATACATATAAGCAAACTAAAGGAAAATTTATCGTTAATGGCTTACCTTACTAAGATTAAGTCTTAGTCATGTTCCTAAACTTACAAACTCATAGTAACGAATATTAATTCGAAGCATCAATCTAGCAAATCTAACACTAATTAAATTTCGGGACGAAATTTCCTAAAGGAGGGGAGACTGTAACATTTGCCCGATTCAAACCCGACTCAAAACCAAGAACCCAAACCCGAACCGTCCGGATTACCCATATTCCTATTATCAATGAAATAACCTAGTCATTATTCTCAAGTTATTATCTAAACAAATTACTGAATCATTATAATGATAAATTCTAAAAACAATAAAGTTCTAAGTTATGAAGTGTGACATCCGTCCCGATTCGTTTTCTTTTCTTTCTTTCGTTATGTAAACCGAACCGTCAAATTATATTGTAATCTTATGTTTTTTTTTTATGAAATAAAGGTTTACATTATTATTATAATTTCTTTATGTTAATCATTTAAATACCAAATAAATGTTATAAAATGAATGTTTATAAAATGTATTTAAATTAACAAGAAATAATCTTTATAAATGTTAATAACAATTGTTAGTTGGTTAGTGGATTGTTAAAGTTAAAGTTAAGGGGTTGATTTTGTAATTTATAAAACATAATTCAACTACTAAAACATTTAAACAAAATTTAACATAACTCAAAACACAAGGGGGCAAAACGGAAAATTATTTAAAACCCAATCCCCCCACCCGCACATCCGGCAGCCTCTCCGGCAGAGCTCCGGCGACTCCGGCAACTTCAAATTCGATCCAATCTTCACCGTTTTGACTCGTTTCAACCGTCCTTATCACTTTATCTGCGAGATTCGAACCTCTATGTATCCCAAATTTCAGTTAACACGCATTCAATACCAATCTAAACCAAAACCCATTAAAACCGGCCGATTTCAATTTCTAATTAACCAGAACAGACGATAAAGATCAAGTTAACTTAATCCAAAACCCCCCTTTAGTCGATTACAGTGAGATAAACTAGTTCAATTGATAAAATCATAAGAAATCGTTGGGATTGAACTCAATTTCATCCGAAACTAACTCAACTTCAAACTGATCGATCTAACCTATTCCAACTCTTTAAATACAACCCAAAACGCTCATTCGACATCACATAATCTTTCTGCAACTTCAATTCCACTTCCAAACACACACAACAGTTAAATTAATTCGGTGTTCTTCGCGGCCCTGCTCTTAATCAACGATACACTTCAGGTCTGTTTCAAGCCTAAAATTCATAGGGCTTTTGTTTATCATCTATCTTTAAGTGAATCTGCATATTTAATTTGATTATCATCTACAATTGCAGTTTTAAATCGATCCAAATCAGTGTCCGTTAATTTTCTTCCATTCTCGTCAAACCTTAATCAATTCAGGTAATTCAAAGGTGTTGTTGCGCTCGTTATCATCTGCCGATCATCATCTTATTATTTGTTTTCGGTTTTGTACATGTTTCGGTGATCAATTTGGGGGATTAGGGTTTATGGTTGAATAAAGAATTTGGGTTTAAGAAAGAAAAGGAAGACATATCATTTCGTTTCAAGTTGTTGCAACTAAGTTGCTATGGTCTAATGGTTGGTTGTCGGTTAACTTGAACCGCAGGTCAAGGGTTCGAGTCACCTTGACTGCCTTATGCATTTATTTTAGATTTTAAGTTTTACAATTTAATTTCTTGATTTATTTCCTATAATCATTATAATTTTAAAATGAGACTAATTATAAAGTTATTTGTAAAAGTTTTATAAACAAGCAAATATATATTTTTGTACAAAAGTATATAAATAATATATATATAATTTGCTGGATTAAACGATTAAAATTCTTGAACGGGAAGTTTTGAGACGTTTAGATTTTTATAAAAAGTCTACTTACGGGTTTTTACTAAGTACTGGATTTATTTTAAACATGATTATTCATTTAAGACTATGGTTTAATTATACATTTATTATTAAATACATATGATTATTTATTCAAATTAATTAGTCACTTTTAACAAAAACGGTCGTGTCATTTAACAAATCATTATTTCTAATCGTTTTCACAAAAGGATAAGATTCATATACTATTTAATCACAATATTTCATTTTAAATCAAAGTTAAAAATACATCTATTAATATTACGTATCATATATTTTCAGTTATAACAATTAACGACTTAAACCCATATTCTAAAGTAGAACCCTAGACTCCTAGATAGTTTTCAGTTATCAGTCTAACATAGGATAAAATCCTTTAGGTGATTTTAAGGAACATCCTACTGACGTTTTTCAAGTTTCATTCATACTCGTTCGATCAAGCAATTATTATGTGAGTATTCATAGCCCCTTTTCTGGTTTTCAATTTGGGGTGATATCATGTGATCTATTAAATCAGTTATCAGATTTCAGTTTATCATTTATTTCAGTTTATCAGTTATTTCAGTTATCAGATTTCAGTTGATCATTTAAACAATTCATGTTATGTCTTTACTTGCAAATTATGTGTTCATAGCCTGATAGCAATTTTTGTGCAAGTGTAATCATTAATTTGTAGAAACCGACAGTTACTAATGGTAGATCTATTGGTCGAAAGGACCCACCCCCCTGATTCTTGGGTGATTATAACTGAGTTATCATTATCAAGTAGACCCCCCCTTTATCATTGTTCAAGGTTTGATTATGCGTTGTTATCTTGTATGTACATGTTTTGCATTTATAAGTTTAGACATAACGACATGAATTGGCTTTTTATCAGTGTATCTATATGTATTTCAAACCTATGTTTACTCACCAGCTAATTCGTTAGCTGACCATTTATTTTTCACATGATTTCAGGAATTGCAGTTAGTTGGACTATTCAGGATGCGTCACATCTAGGACTTTCTTGGACCTAGTTAAATAAATAAAATAAAGTAGCATATTTCAGTTGTTTCTGTTTGAGTTATTTCTTGGTTTCAATTGGATTATTTATTTAGGCTTGTTGAATAATTGGATTATAATAATATTTCAACTATTTTTAGTACCATGAGCTATGAACAATCATTCACTTTTCGTCCGCCTCGATGATTCCGCCATCGGTCGGGGTGTGACAGAGGATAGGCATATGTTTCATTGTTACTAAGACCCAACCCTGTCTTAACTCTGGCCCCCCTTTGTTTCTTGCACAGTTCTTCCCTTTTCATACCCGATATGGTCCACTGCTGCAATTTGTTTTTAAGCTTTCTTGCTTCAAACTCAGCAAGTGTAACTTGCTCAGTCAAGTAATTAATCTCACAGTTCTTTTCTAAAAGAGTTCTTTTTAAGTGTTCATTTTCTTTTAAAGCTTCTCTTAACTTAACAAAATATTTTGATTCACTTAATTTAAGCTCTTTGATGGTTCTTTTTAATTCGTTTTCGTTTGACATTAACAATTTATTTGCTTTGTATATGCCAATTAAACTAATTTTGCAAGCAGATGAACACATATCTTCTATAACATCATAAGGAAGACCGATTACCAGTTTTTCGGCGGCCAAAGCACGATCACATTGACAGTAGGGAGTGCTTCTTTTGAATTCATCAACTGCATCCAGCCTTGCCTTTTCAATCATTTCTTCCAAGCTAACCTTTGACTCTTCCTCATGCTTAACTTCATTAATAGCTGCTTCACAAACCAACCCAGAATGATTCAGATGTCCTTGAGCAATAACATCTGATTGAGCTTTATCAACATTTTCCACCTTCTCCTCCTCTTCTTTTCCATAAAATTCTTTGAACGGATCAAAGAGATTTATGTCATTGTCATCAAACTCAGCAATTTCAGCAACAAGGGCGTGGTTAATCTCCTCCTTGGTTTCTTCGATTTCTGCACTCCAGTCAAAGTTGGTTAGAAGTGCAGTTTCATTCTTTGACTTTGCTTCCTCAACTTTTTCTTGAATTGGAGCAGATCTTGGATTTGCAGAGTTAACTGGCTCAGTAACGATTGGTAATGGGCATTCTCTCTTGAAGTGGCCCAGTTGTTTGCAGTTATAGCATCGTAACTTTCCCTTGTCATATCCCAGCTTAGCATTCTGTCCTTGATTTCCAAAGTTTCTTCTGCCAGTTCTTTCCATGAATCGTCTGGCGCGAAGAGTGAGCATAGCCATCTGCCATTGAATATCTGTTTCCTCCAGATCATCAGGGTCTACCTGATACATATCTTCTACTGTCATACCCTTCCCTTTCAACTCACCTGCAACAAGAGCTTCATAACTGTGAACAAACATTCCAAATAATGCCATGGTGTCTGACGGAATCTGTGTGGTGACAGATGCATTTGAGCTTGAACCAGCGTTAGAAGATGCACCAGCAGACTTAGCAGACACATGTCCTGAAGATCCTCTAGATGCTGCACTGTAAACATAAGAGTTTGCAGCGGATGAGATAAGTGCAGCATTTTGAGAGGGAATGTTTGGAACCATCATTGACTGATTATATTCTCTTCTTTTTACATCAAGGTCGAAAGACTTCAGCTTGTTGATGACGTCCATCAGTTTGTAATCCGGAAAGTTTCTCTCTTGTTTCAGCAGCTTGATTTGAAGGCTCCATTGAGGGGGAAGAGAATCTAGCAACTTTGCTACTTGTTCGTGATTGCCCAGCTTTTCATCATATTTCTTCAGATTACTTGACACCGATAGAAATCTGTTTGTAATGTCAGTCAAGTTCTCTTGTGAGTACCCCACAAAAGAGTTGAATTCCTTTTCGGCTTGAGCTTTTCTATCAAGTTTCAGATCTTCATTGCCATCATAAAATTCACACAATGCATCATACAAACTCTTTGCAGTTGTGTGTTCTGCAAACCGGTTGAAGATGTCCTGATGTAAGCAAAGTATCAGTGCCCCTAATGCCTTCTTGTCACGATCCAGTAACTTGATATCTGTTTCAGTAAAAGTAGTTGGGTCTGTGTTCACTGAGGTGACGGTTCCTTCAACTGTTGTGGGCACATGCGGACCATTTACTATAGATTCCCATTGGTTGTAGTCCGTGTAGTAGAAGAACGCTTTCAAACATCTTTTCCAGTCTTCAAAGTTTTCACCACTAACAAGCCTCGGTGGCCTGTTAGGTTGAACGCTGTCTAGATCATTCATATTAAGTGTTGAAGAAGTCATAACTTGAACAGATTACAGATTCGCTTGAAAATGACAGATTCGCTGGCTAGTTTCGCTAGAAGAACACAGCAGATTCGCTGGTAAATTCGCTGGTGACAGATTCGCTAGACAGTCAAACAGATTCGCTGACGAGCAAGCACAGATTCGCTGGCCTGATTTTGGCAGCAGTTTCGCTTGCACAGTCAGTCAAATAGATGAACTTTCGTTCGATGATATGCTAGATTCGCTGGCAACAACACAATCCAAACAGGACAAAATTTGAATTTAGATTCGCTGGAAGAACTGACAGTTTCGCTGGAAGAACTAATAGTTTCGCTGGTAGCTCAACCACTCTGAAACAGTACGGAAACAGCTCGAAAACCCTCAAAACTTGACCATTTGCCTACAGGTTTGTTTTAAAAGCTTTCTATGTCCAAATACCACAAACCATGACCAAAATACAACTCCAAAACACGAGAAACAAGCTTCGAACAGAATCAAAGTGTTTTGACCCAAAAACTTCGAAAAATCAACACAAAAAACACTTGAATCAAACAATCAAGAGCACTAAGGCTCTGATACCATATTGTTGGTCCATAATGATCGTGATTTCAGTGCTTTGTTGACTTGTTTAACCAAAATATGTCAAATACTTGTAGAACAAAGTGTAAAAGTCCAAATGACCAAATAACAAGATCTAACACAGATTTGAGGTATATAAGCTACAATGATGAAAGATATATGCTCCTAGCACCTCAATAGAACGATTACACAACACAAGATAGTGAGAATTAGTCTGAGTAAAAGATGTGCAAAAGTTTTTTTGATGTGAAGATAAGGTTACAATATATAGTGTTGTTAGGTTCGCTGATAGATTCGCTCTAGCGAATCTATCCAGCGAACCAACACAGGTTCGCTGGGCACATAGGTTCGCCCAGTCGATGTCACACCCCGACCGATGGCGGAATCATCGAGGCGGACGCAAGTGGATAGATTGCTCGTAGCTCATGGTGCTAAAATGATTAAAATATATGTTATCATTCTTTTCATAATTCCAAATAACAAGTTTACATTGTTTCAAACATAAATAAACAAATAAAACTCAGTTAAAGCTCATTTAAACTAGGTCCAAGATCCTACATGTGAAGGCATCTCAAAATCCTCCTAAGCTGCATATCCTGAAATCATGTGAAAATAGTATTTGTTCAGCTAACGAATTAGCTGGTGAGTAAACATAGGTTTGTATATATACATATATAGATAATGATTAAAAGATTTGAAATGATTAAAATGAATTCAATGCTCATGTTATGTAAAAGCTATAAATGCAGGGTGTAGCACACAAGGTAAACATATAGCACATTCAGACCTTACGACTAGCATCCACTTAATCACACAGACTAAGTGACGTTGATAAAAATGAATAAATGAAAAATAGGTTAATCATCCTTGGATAAAATATCGGATAATTAAACTAGATGTAGTTACGATCACCCTCGGATAACATATCAGGTGATTTAGTTAAAATGTGGTTACAATCACCCTCGGATAAAGTATTAGGTGATTATGTTAAAATGAAATAGATAAACGGTTACAATTACCCTCGGATAACATATCAGGTAACCAAACCAAATAATTGAAAAGCGGTTACAATCACCCTTGGTTAAAGTATCGGGCAATCAAACCAAATGAATGAAAACAAGCTACAACCACCATCGGTTAAAGTATCAGGTGATTATATAAAATGAACAAAATGATAAATATGATTTAATAGGTAACATGATTTCACCCCAAAGTATAAAACGTAAAAAGGGGCTATGAATACTCACGTGATAATTCTTGATCGACTGAAAATGAATAAAAACTTGAAAAACGTCACCGGATATTCCTTAAGGATCACCTAAAGGATTTTATCCTATGTTAGAACGATAGCTGAAAACTAACTTGAAGTCTAGGGTTCAAATTTGGAATGTGGGTTTAAGTAATTAGTTGCCATAATTTGAAAATATCTAATATGTAACCATAATATATATATATATATATATATATGTATTTAACTTTGATTTAAAATGAAATATTGTAATTAAATAGTATATGGATCTTATCCTTTTGTGAAAAGGATTAGAAATAATGATTCGTTAAATGACACGACCATTTTTGATAAAAATGGCTAATTAACTTATAAAAATATAATTACCATAGTTTCAGATAAATAACCATGATTAAAATAAATCTAGTATTTAGTACAAAACCCGTAAGTAGACTAAAAATCTAAACGTCTCAAAACTTCCCGTTCAAGAATTTTAATCGTTTAATCTACAAATTATATATATATTATTTATATACTTTTGTACAAAAAAAATATATATATATATCTTTTTTTTTCTTGTAAAACTTTTATAAATAGTTTAAATGTCAAAATAATCATATTTATAGAAGGTTAATAAAAGAAACAAAATTGTAAAATTTAAAAAAATCAAACAAAACAGTCGGAGAACCGACTCGAACCCGGGACCTTTGTGTAGTTTTAAAACAAACAAACCACCCGACCACATGATACTTTGTTAACTTTATTTGAAACGAAATTGTTTTTAACCTTCTGTTTCTTAAACCCACTTCAACATATATAAACCCTAGATATGAAATCGTACCAATTGAACCCAAAATCGTCTCTGTAACTGAAATTAGTTATAACCTTGATGATCAGAACACGATAACGATCAAATAGATGTATTAAAGTACCTGAGTTGATTAAGGATTGAAGAAAATGGAAGAAAAATGAAGAACACTGATTCGGATCAATTTGGAACTGCAATTGTTTATGATAATGAAATTAAACACACAGATATACTTAATGATAGATGAGGAACAAAAACCCTATGAATTTGAGACCTGAAATAGACCGGAAGTGTACCGTCGACTATTGAGCAGAAACGTGAAGAACACGAGATCAATTCGCCTGTGTGTGTGTGTTAAAATTGAAACTGAAGTTGCAGATAGATGTTGCGAAGTCGAATGAGTGTTTGTGGATGATATATAGCGACTGAAATGGGTTCAATGGATTGAATTGAATCCGACTTTGTTTCGGATAAAATTAAGCCCAATTTGACTGATTCGTTACTTTATTCACTGATTAAACGCGTCGAATTCATCTAAATCGGTTACAGGAGTATTGTAGATGAAGTTAAATTGATTTTAACGATTGATATTGTTGAATTGCAGTTGGATTCGGCCGAGATAAATGGGTTTTGATCTAGAATGTGATAGGAACATGTTAATCGGACTTTTAGGCTGGATTTGGGTTCGAAACCCTTAGATAATGATAAGGAACGGTTTGATCGAGTCAAAATGCGATGATTTTGGTCGTTTTGGGCTTTACCGGAGTCGCCGGAGCTTGCCGGAGAGGCTCACCGGATTTGCGGGGGGTTGGGTTGGTTTTAATTTAATTTTTCAGTTTGCACCCTTAAGTTTTGAGTTGTTGTTGATTTTTGTTGAAAGGTTTAGATGTTTTAATTTGTGTTTTATTAATTACACATACAACCCCTTAACTTTAAATAACCAACTAACTAACAATTATAAACATTTATATAAATTGTTTCTTGTTAATTTAGGTACATTTTATAAAAATTCATTTTATAACATTTATTTGGTAATTAAATGATTAATATAAAGATATTATAATAACGTAAACCTTTATTATAATAAACTATAAGATTACAATATTATTCGGCGGTTCGGTTTACATAAAGAAAGAAAAAGAAAACAACGAACCGGGACGGATGTCACAGTCGATACCTAATACAAAAGACATGTTGGCCTGCGGGCGAATCTATAGATTCGCCCGTAGGTTCGCTGGCACTGATAACAAATACAAGTCAAACTATTACATACAAAAGTAACACCGACAAGCCGGTGGGTCCAACCTATACATAGTGACTATCACATATGATCGTATTGACATTGCTAGCAATAACTTGGTTCATGTTATGTGATGTGGTATGAATATATGCAGTATGCGCATATCATAATACCAATTATATGAGTCATGTTATATTAATCTGTTAGTTGGAATTGAGAAGCCAAATTGAGTTACGATCGATTTTTAAAGGGCGGATAATATTTTACTAAAATGAATGACGATTATTGAGTAATGAGAAAGAGAAAATCTATGATCTAAGAGGAGAAGACTGAGTCGTCCATTAACATCGAATAAAGATCAATGAGTTAAGTTTTCTAATAAAAAAAATTTAAGTTAATTTATCAAAGCTACGTAATTTTAATGGTTTTACGTGTAACTTAGGTGCATAATATCACCATATTCACTATCCCCTTTTAAATTTTATAGTATTCCATATATGCAGTATCGTATACTACATATATGTAGTATCAAAGTACTGCATATATGCAGTATATGCAATATTGATGTATTGTTATCTTATAGTTTGAATTTTAAGTTTTTTTTACTTTTTTATGATATTTATCATTGGTTTATTAGTTTATTATTATCTTTATGTTTAGACATAGTATAAGTATTGGTCTTGTTTTCATTTGCCATAAGTTTTTTTAATATGAAATCTTATGAACTTTGTTATTGGTTACTTGAGATCATATGTACACTTTAAATAATTATTAGACTCTTGAGTCATTTGGCCACTTAATAAATGCATCAAGTACATTGATACTACATATATGTAGTATCAAAAAAAACCAAAATGTGATTTTTAAAATTTTTTAATGTAAATAACGTATGAAAAAGTTAGTAACGTTTAAAGAAAAATATAATCAAATACAATATCGCAATATTACATATATGTAGTATGAAATTTAAAAAAACGAGAAAAAAAATATTTTTTATGACGTTATTTATACTTAAATGAAAGATAATGAAATTCTTGATCTAATGGTGCAATTTTTTTAAAATAATATTAACGTATGCAAAAGATAGAAATGTTTAAAGATTTATATATTTAAAGTTTCAATTTTACCCTTCCTATTTAAAATTTCATTCTTTGTATTTTTGGTAGTTCTCTAGTTCTCAACTTAAAATGAGTTTTCTCTTGAACCCTACCCTAAATATATATTGTCATCTTACTACGATCTTTTCATAAAAACCAATCAAGAATTGACCCTCAAATATATATATATATATTATAATATTATTGACAACTTGTATGTTGCATATAGTCAAACTTTAAGAAGCAGTCACATGAATGATTATACAGACAATAATCATGTTTGAGATAATTATGGTGTTTTATCCCGGAAATTAATGTTTTGTAATACACCTTCATATCATCTTAATTACTCCTTAGAATAAATTAAAGACAACGACACATTAAAACAGGAAAACATCTCAAACTTGTAAGACATCTATAGTCCGTGTAAGAAGATTCATATATTACAAATGAGAAGACTCATATATTGCAAGAAGAAAAAGAAGAAACCTAAATTACTAAAAAAACTTATCAATGGTTTAGTTTTTTTAAATATATTCACTTCCTACATACAAATGTGTAATGTATAAACTAAAAAAATCATTAAAATATTTTTTACGTATGTATTTTTAGCGTTTTAAATTTACCTACACATGTGTAAGTAACCTAACTTACACATGACTTTCACATGTGTAGGTTTAGCAAATAAACGAAATTTATTCAATTTTATTTTTTGTATGTCAAAGTTAATGAATAAATATTGCATTTCTATCATTATTTTGTATGTTAAAAACGTTTTTTGTTGAAAAAATAAAGAAGCTAGCTATTTCTTTCACTTCTCTCAATATTTGCTCTTCTCAAATGAACCCTCCCCTATAGTGTAAAACATATATATATATAGTCATATACCCTATATATATTATCACTAATTAGATGTCACATATACTAGCGTTCGAAAATAACGTGTGGACCTTAAAATAAAGAAACATTATCAATAATATTTTAACTTCTAATTTTGTATTGGTGTTGAACTACGTTGTACAAGTGTAGGCATACCATCCTTAAAATAATAACAACACAATAACTACTACGATGGACATCACCACCATCCACAACATGCAAAACCACCAAGGGTTTAAATCCTCTCATCTCACCAACACAACCACAAAAGTCCAACAAAAAATGACCGTGAACGCCACCAACAAACATCCAACAGAATTCCACGGGGGCGATTCAAACTAGTTGGAGAAAGGGTTCACGAACCAGAGAGAAAACACATATGTGATCAGGGGCGGATCTATGTTATAACTAGGGGGGTTCACGCGAACCTCCCGCGATTTAAGGTTTTAATAGAATAATAAAGAAAAATCTTGATTGAACCCCTATATATTAAAAGCATTGAACCTCTACATCTAAAATGTTTTGTTCAATTGGTAAGGAGCTAACTTTTAACCCAAAACGGTCATGAGTTCTACTCCTACTATAACTCTTTGTTTTAAATTGCTACTACAAAACTAAGTATTAAAGTATTCTATTCCTTTTATCTAGACTTCATAAAGAATGTTTGATTTTTTTAGAAGCCTACGATTACATTCATTTGATTGAAATTTGTTGATTGTTAATATCTAAATTCCATAATTAGTTATTTTTTCTGTTAAAGTGTTTAACTTTGATTTCTTTACTTCTAAAATGCATAGTTCAATTAATGTTTTATTGAATAATTAGTTGATTTGTTTATAAACTTGATTAGGTATTATGAATAATGAGAGATTTTTCAAAAGAAAACCATCAAAAAAGAAAGTTTTTACAAGTTTCGGACAAACGTTTTCATAGGATGAAACCTTGCAGGGAAAAATATAGGTAATTTGTTTTTCTAATAATGGTGTTTTTTTTAATAATTATTGACTTATTGTATCACATTTTTATATATGATGGCCCGACTTGAACCGTCCCGGAAGTTTTTATGTCCAACTATATTAAAGTTTGCACTTAAAAAGTTGAACCCCCTAGAAAATAATCATAGATCTGCCACTGTATGGGATGGTAGTGGTGGTGTTGAAGAGAGAAGAATACAAAAAAATGTGAGATGGCTGAGGTTTTAATCAAGATACGATGACAACATATAGCACTCATAGACAATGTCAACAAATAATACGTAATAACTCACCAAAGTTAGAAGAAGCCAACACATAATACACAATGACTCACCAAAGATAGAATATACCAGCACATGATACAATAATGATTCACCAATGTTAGAAGATACCAATCAACACATAATACACAACGACTCTACAAACAAAAAAATAATACAACCTAAATTAACCAATAAGACAACAACACACAGCCAAAATAACTATGTATCAAGTTTGTGTTTAAAGATATAGTGTATAATGTCCTTTATGCTAACTAAATGGCTGAAAATTGTGAGAGATTAAAATGAATATAATATTAAAAAGTGTGGAACGGTGATAATTAAGTTGCATTCATACAGGTATCACCCCCATGTTTAGCTGATCATCAAATTTAGGCTTTACTTCCAAGTTCCAACTCATCTCCCACCACCCCCCTTTTAAGACATATATATCCACTTCAATATAATATACATACATGTCTACATATATATATATATATATATATATATATATATATATAGAGTGAGGTTCACCTACATAGTGTTATAAATCTAAGAAGGCTAAGAAGCAATAAGATATTGACATGTGGCATCTAGGAAAATTAGGAGAGGGGGTATTTTAGTCATGCCCACTTTTTTAAATATTCTCTCTCCACATGCAAGTCACATGTCAATTCCCCCACTTTTTTAAAACGTTTATAACTTTTACATACGACATTATTTTTTTAAACAAATTACACCATAAAAACGAGAATTTTTTTCTCTTTAAAACGCGTATAATATTGATATATAAAAAACGAATTTTTTTTTCACAATTTTTCAGCTCATTGTGTCTAACGTCAGGTCATTGTGTCTTCCGTCAGGTCATTGTGTCTTTCATCAGGTCATTGTGTGATTGTGTCATCCGTAAGGTTGTTGTGTCATTCATCGGGTCATTGTGTAATCTTATTTGACAAGTATTACACAATGATCTAATAATAATTACACAATAACACAAAAAGTATTTCAAAGATCTTGCTCTCACATCATCCTCCTTAAAAAATAAATAAACAAAACTTAAAAAAAACTACTATTTTCTCATTGTGTCTTTTTTCATTGTGTCTAATTTAAAAAATAAAAAAACGGTATTTTTTTTAATTTTTTTTAATTTTTCGTTTATTTATTTTCTGAAAGAGGAATACATGGGGAACAAGGTCTCCGAACCACTTTTTTCAAATTTGATTTATATTGTGAGTTATAATTTTTTTAAAAGTGTCATTTTGTCTTTGTTTACCATTGTGTCATTCTCACACTTTGTAACAAAAAATGACGTTGTCTTTGAACATTTCTCAAACACATATTAACAATTTGTGACACGGTGATAATTTCTAAACACATAATATGACACAACAAATATTTATAATAAGATGATATTATATAATGACTTAAGAATGAACCGATAAAAGTGATATTTCACTAGTTATAATAAAACACAATCACATGATATTACACAAGGACTAGACAAGTGCCGAAATTTTTTTTTATTTTTTATATATCAATATTATACGCGTTTTAAAGATAATAAAACGCTTGTTTTTTTGGTGTAATTTTTTTAAAAAAATAATATCGTATCCAAAAGTTATGAAAGTTTTAAAAAAAGTGGGGGAATTGGCATGTGCCTTGCATGTGGAGAGAGAAAGTCAACAAAAGTGGCTATGACTAATGTACCCTTCCACCAATTTCTTTTCCTACAAATTGATCTCAACCATTAAAAAAGAGATCTAAAGGTCATAAATCCTTCTTAGCCTTCTTAGATTTCCAACACTATGTAGGATAACTCTCCTCTATATATATATATATATATATATGATTTAACGAACATAAATCTAATTTACATACAAAGTAAGATCATGTTTTACCTAATTAAGAAACAAGTTAATTTGCGTGATTAATACAACATTTTTACGGGATAATTCTTAGTGAAACATGAGTGGAACATATATAATGGCATTATCATATTATATACTAGGTTTAATACCCGTGTGTTACACACGGGTTAAATAATAATATTTATAAAGAAATTATAACCATTATATTTAACAATTTGTAATATATATCATTTAAGAAGTTGGCTCCATCAACTTGCATGGTGAAAAATTTAGCTAAATTTTACTTCCCAAACTTCCTATTATAGAAAAAAAATCTCTCCAAAAATTGCCCCCTAAAAGTTTGATTTATTAGATAGATTCCAAATTATAAGTACCAAGTAAACTTATTATAAAATCTTTATATAATATAGCAAAACCAAAAAAGCTTATGTGGCACCATTTTAAAGCTTTTGGCTTATGTGGCATCATTTGAAAGTTTATCTCATAATAATAATTTTTTTATTTAAAACATGTATATAAAATATATTATAATAAAACTAATTACATTTTTTGTCCCCTAATATTTTGGAGAATTCTGAAAAATTTAAAAGTATTTATACCGTTAACCATCTACTACAAGGGGTGTACATGAGTCGGTTTATATTTGATAGGGTATGAAAATGAAACTTATGGATAAAATTAAGGTATATTGGTTTTCACTGGTCCCAACTATCACATTTTGTCTTCTACCGGTCCCAACTATTGAATTGGCTGCCAACGGTCCCAACTTTTATCACTTTGGTAACCACTGGTCCCGCCGTTAAATTTTTTTAACGCCGTTAAGTTTTTTCCAAATTCAATACCGATGTTATAAGCCTTTTGAACGGAACGATAATATAAGTCGATTGATGGAAAAGTTACCTCAAAACGGCGCCCGAACAACGAAATAGTGCTTCAATCGGGTGTTTAAACCTAACGGTGCTTCAATCGGGTGTAAAAATTTTATCGTTCAGAGAGCCTTTTCGAGAAAACTTTAACATCAACCGACACGTATTATCCTTCCGAACAAAAGGTCTAAAACATCGGTCTTGAATTTGGAAACACTTAACGGCGTTAAAAATATTTAACGACGGGACCAGTGGTTACCAAAGTGATAAAAGTTGGGACCGTTGACAACCAATTTAATAGTTGGGACCAGTAGAAGACAAAAGGTGATAGTTGGGACCAGTGAAAACCAATATACCTAAAATTAATAATAATATACAATTAAAGACCTCAGTGTTTTATAAATATACATAACTTTTTTTATATGGATTTAAAAAAAATAAACTACACCATAAAACTAAGCATTTTATTCTCTTTAATTTGAGTATAATATTGCTATACTAAAATTTAATTTTTAAAAATATATTTCGTGTTCCGGTTTACCACGGTTTTGTTTCAAAACTTATTGGAACGTTCATGAATATCCTTAAAAGCATCACTTGAATGTTGTGTTCCCGAGCGTAGTGCGGGCACTAAACTAGTATTTAATATATGTAGGGATGTTTATTTGCCCCGGCCTCTTAATTAAATACTTATCAACTTTCCTAGCTAGATCGATCATCTTGTTAAATCTTAATTAGGTCATTGTACGTGTATACTCAATTTAAGGACATGGTAACCCCTTTAACTTTATCTAGATGTCATCTTAGCTTCATATCATCTATCTTTTGTTGTTTTAACATAACTTCATTTGATGAAATGATTTAACTCCCTTAATGCATAATTAACTTCACACTTATTTATTTAACTAAATATTTAAATAAAATCAATACAAATATAAAAATAGAATTACATTAAAAACCTAAAAATATAATAAAAACAATAAAAAAGCTGCCAACTTTAAAAACTATAAAGCTAATGTTATTATTTTAAACATTATGAAATAAACTTTATAAAATAAAAAAAAAACAATTAAACAAAAAGTATAAAAATGTAGCCAAATCTAAGAGGCCTAAAAAAATGTATCACTTAAAAAGGAATAATTTCACAACTTTATTTTTTATTACTTCTTTTGTCACTCCGGTTAAACCTACAACATGGATGCCTCCTTTTTGGTTTTCTTCCAAAAAAAACTTATAATCCAGTTCAATCTTAACAAAAAAAAATATGACTTTTTAAAAAATAAAAAAATAAATTTTCTTTTTGCCAATTATTCGCACGTTAATCTGTACACGGATGGCCCTTCAACGCCCACACCAGCATAATGTGTGATGCGTTAACAAGAAACATAAAATGATAAGAGGACGGGGCGTTAGAGTGTACCAAGTGACCTCATATTTTTTTTATTATATAGATGTTACTTTACTCAATTCACCCTTTCACTTTAGCTCATGTACAAAATATGGTCTCATTTTTCCACTCCCTAAATTTATATAACAATAAATATTAAATCATATTGTGTGCAGAGATCCTTCACACGTGTTTACGCGTAAACACGTTAGGCTTCAACACCCATTAACGCTCACCCGGGGTGATGTTTAACAAGCTTAAGCATGCCTAACTCAACACTAATACCCAGAGTCTTATACTCAGCTAGCCATGAACAAAAAAAACCGGTTCCTGACTCAAACCGCCGGTTTAAACCCGGAACCGGTTACGGTTCATACCCGGTGGGCTCCGTACCCGCCGAACCCGGTTTCATACCCACCGGTTCCTCACCGGTTTGTGTTTTCTGATCAAGAACCGGTTCGTACCCGGAACCGGTTTGGAACCGCTAATAACCGGACCCGGTCGGAACCGGTTTGTACCTTTTTTTTGTTTTTTTCCCCTATTCGAATCTAGCCGTTGGCAACGGCATTATGGCCGTTTTTTGGTCCTTTTTGACCTTTTTTTGTGTTTTATTGTCCTCTAACCCCCATTTAGCTACTATAAATATATGTTTGATGTTTGGGTTGATTACAACACTCGAAAATGCAAAAAACGCAAAAAAACTCTCTTTTCATCTCTTTCATTTTCGTTAATCTCGATATGGCATCACAATCCGCAACCGGTTCTTCTCAAGCCACCAATGTTGTTCAAGTTCTTCAACATAACCGAAGCCAAAGAGTGTGACAACATTGGGATTTAGTTGAGATGAGTGACGGGTCACACAAAGCTCGTTGCAAGTATTGTGGAGCTTTGTTGGGGGCGGCTTCAAACTCGACTTTGGACAAGCATATTACAAAGAAGTTTTGTCCGGTGTGGAAAAATGCCCCCGAGTCCGATCAAGCCGATATGGGGGGTGGTGGCGAAATATTTCATTATAGCGTCAATATGGTCCAAGATCGTATGGCGAAGTTCGTGATTCAAAGTTGTTTGCCATTCAACCACTTCGACAACCCGCAATTGCCGACTTTGATTCGGAAAACACTTCAACCTCATTACACCCATGTAAGTCGTATGACTAGGCCTGGCAAAGTTGACCCATATTAATAGTTTTGGGTTACTTTGGGTTAGTTTTTGTTTGATGTTGGGTTAGTTTGGGCCCTTTAAAACTCATTAGCGGGTCAAAACTCGACCCAGTGGGCTGACAAAAAACAATCACGGGTCAGAACGGGTCGGTTAAAGTACACTATGGGTTAGGATGGGTTAGACCTAAAAATTCTTCTCAGTGAATTTGAACGGCTTTAAGGCTTCTACTCCGGCGAAATCGTCTTCTTCGTCTCTGATGAGCCCATCATCGTCTCCGACAAACCCTTCTTCATCTCCGGCGAACCATTCCCAACGGTGAATTAAGTCTAGAAGATGATGTATTGTTGAAATTGAGAGCTGATTTTCGATCTACTCTTGATAATTGCGTCATTTTAGGTGCATCTTGTGTAATTCATCCTCAAATTGATGATGCATCTTGTCAAATAACTGAAAACGTTTGTGGAATTGGAAATGGGGATGATAATGGGGGTATACCTAAGTCGTTTTACACCAACGGTGGATTGAAGTTACGAGTAATGTGGACAATAAGTTCATTAATTGCAGCATCTGCACGTCACTATTTGCTTCAACCGTTTATTCGGGAGAATAAGAAGTTGGATTCGTTGGTTTTGAGTGATGTTGAACAACAAGGGGTGTTGTGTATGAATAAAGAGCAGTTAGAGGAGTTGAGAGTGAAGCCGTTGTCAGCTTCTTCGGCTTCCAAGGACGTTGGTGCCTGCTTTGAATATGAAGCTTTGGTATGCGTCGGATTTGGAGTTACTGAATGGGACTGTGTTGAAAGGGGCTACATTGGTGGCGATTAGGCCGAGTGAGCAGGCGGGTCAAAAAGAGGTTTATGATGGGTTGTGGCCTCGTGGGTTTCGTCTGCTTTTGAGGAGCCGTATGGAACTGCTATTAGGATGTTGGTTAAAAGGAGAACATATTGTCTTGAGATGAATTCGTTTTGAGGTATATCATCTTATTGAAATTTAGTTAGTTTGATATCATGAAGCTTTTGAATTTGATCTTCTGTCATTGTCTGTGATTGCTTTGTTTTGGGTATATATAGTGAAGCTAGTTTTGATCATCTTGTTATATATGGGTCAAATAGTCAGTTTCGGATCGACTGCATAGCACATGTAAATCCTTAGATGATCATAAGAGTTCATCGATCACTCGACCCGTAATTATCTGATCTGTAATTGATGTATGATATATTTAAGTTAGAATATATATATTTAGCAAAGTATGAAGTAAAGATTGAAGTAGGTATGAGTTTAAGTTAATTAGCTAAAAGGAGTATCATTATTGCAACAATCAGCATATACATATTGTGACATCTGCCCCGAACCCGAATCCGGATGCCCGATTCAAACCCGAGGCTGTTTATCTTCTAATTGTAATTCGTATTTATTTCCGCAAAATGTAACGTTCATTTTAATTATGAATAAATATATCGAATCTTTACGTTATTCTCATCGTATTTAATCAATCGTTTTATATCTAAAAATATTTAAAGAATACTAAATAATCACTATTTATACTATCTAAATCCAAAAATATATATATAGTGCCTTATAAAAGAAAAGTATTAAAAACGTTAAACCAAGACGCTTCTACGTTTCGTAATAGTCTCCTAATAGCTCAAACAAACTAAAACAATAAAAACGTCTCCTATAAAAACGTTACGTCTCAAACCGGTTAACTTAGCTAATCGACTAAACCCATAATATTTATTTTGGGTGAATTATGTAATTTCTAAAACTTGAAGTTAAAACTTAACAACTAAAATTAAAACAAAACATAAAGTTCAGGGACCAGATATGTAAAAACCCAAACCAGCCCCCCTTGCTGTCCCGTCTGCTCCCCTGTCGCACGCCTGTTCACCCGACCAAATTGTTCCTTTCTCCGGCCGACCTCTGACCACCCTGTTCCGGCATCTTTTTCACCTCGTTACCTGCACCACGAGATGTTTAACCCATCCGCATTAATGCCATGCTCGAGCAACTCTTTATAACTTACAAAATCGCACCCCTTGACCCGTCGGCCAAACCCCCACCCCGTTTTCCGGCGAGAGCTCGATTCTGACCATTCCGGCACCATTTCAAGTAAGTTTTGGTTCCATTTTGATCCTCTTCACATTCTACAACTCCCTAACCCATTAATTTGATCTCATTTCAGTCCAAAACCCACCAATTTGAGCAAGAACAGCCGCAACACATTCACCATTCAAATCCATACCAAAACTCCACCAAAACGTAAGTTTCTTGTACCAAAATAATCGTGAATCCATGGGGATTAAAAGCCCCATGGTTAATTTGTCTGAGATTACCAGATTCAAACGAATTTGGTGGTTTTGTGATCTAGGGCTCGAATGGGATTTGGGTTATGGTTCAGGAGAAAGGGTAAAACAATTAACGTTCCATCTAATAACAAAAAGCGCGCCTTGGTTCAGCGGTAGCGCGTGTGTTGTTGTTGTGTTTGTTGTGGTCACTGGTTCGAATCCTCCCCCACCCATTCTTTTTAATAATTATTTCTAACCACTTAAACCAACCCTTTACTAATCTAATAATCTATTAATGAGTTAATAATAGTTATTAAAGGTTAAAAAGCATGTATAAGTGTGTTTTATTTTTAAGTTTGTAAATTATATACAAAAACATGTTTTCTTTTATAAATGATTAAAGTTTCTAATTTTCATATAAATACATATTTTTATAAAATAATTGAACGTTCAAACTCGTTTAAAAACCTTAATTTCTAAATCCGAAACATTTGACTTCGGACTTAACTCCGGTTACCACGGTTCCATTTCTAAATTAAGATCTTTAAACTTTTATTTATTTATACGTTACATAACTTTTATTAATCAAATGATTAAGTTAATAATATGTATTAAAAAACTAAAAAGTATAAGTTTAAATAAAGATTCTAAGTATTATTATCAATATATTATTAATGTTTTCTAAAATGGATCCTTGCAAAATACAAAGTTTTAAAGACTAATAATCGGTTTCGTATAAAAACGCTCGGTTACGGTTCGTACCAAAAATCCCAAATCTCCGTAAATTCTTATTATTTCTATTCTAGTTTCTATACTATATGTTTTTCTAAGTTAGGATTCTCATTATTTAGGTAATACTAATATTTGGGAAATCCTCGGTTCCAGTTGATTTATTTCTATACTATTTCTGTTTCGTATTCAAGGTGAGTAAATTTACTCCCCTTTTTACTTTTATATTTTGGGGCTGAAATATGTTCAATTACTATTCAATGTTTTCGGTTTTCATTTCTTTGTTTCTATTTTCAAATGAGATCATTAAATGTGTTAGTCTTGTTCGCGGCAAGATGCAATTCTTATGTGGTAGTTTAAAGTAGTATTGTTACTTAGTAATCCCACCGGTACAATGTTAGCGCTAATGGTTTGATAAACCCACCTGCCTGTACAACATCGATAGGTGATTTAAACCCGACCATTCAATGTTACGAGTTACTATGTTACAAGTTGCTATACGATGATACAAGTTGCTATGCTATGTTGCTACGTCCCTTAGATGCTTAAATAATTACTGATAACTTATATCGAGACGGTTACGTGACAGTTGCTAAAAAGGTTATCTTTAATTAATAACATGAGTTGGTTCCTCATGACAAACGATTACAAGATGATGTACAATGATGTGTTCAATGTGCTCAATGTGTTCAATGTGTGTTCAAGGTGTCATGGTCGAGAATGATATGAAATAGCTATGCATGTAAGATTGCGCAGCATATTATGATGATCTCGGATTTCTATATTACTATGTATTCAAATTGTGGTTTACTCACTAGCTTTAAATAGCTAACTTTATTTTTACATATTTCAGGTGATGCATTAGTTTGATGTTATTGCGGTTCATTCAAGACATAGGATGCCTTGGACTTAGAATAATTGAACAATAAATTACTTTGATTGCCGGTCTTTATTTCTGAATTTATGAGTATTTATTCCTCATTTATGTCACAACAATTATTACATTAATGATATTAAAATATGCTTTTAGTGTGCCATGTGCTTTGTACTATTGATATCCAATTTCATTGACGCGCCCGGTGTATTCCGCCGCCGGGCGGGGTGTCACACATATATACTGTGAATGATTTGAAAAATGGATCTTTGTAATTAGAAATTTTTTTTTGTGAATTGATTTTTTTACCCGACCCGTTCTGACCCGACCCATCCTGACCCGACCCGTTCTGACCCGTTTTTATAACAACCCATCTTGACCCGGACCCGTTCTGACCCGGACCCATTCTGACCCGGGAAACTGACCCGACCCGACCCGCCCGTTTTGCCAGGTCTACGTATGACCCTTAGACGATATTGCTTGAAATTGTGGAAAGTTTGTAAAAAAGAGTTACGATTTGGAGCCCTAAAAGGTTAAAAATCCATTAAGAAAAAAAATTCTTACAAAATGGTTACGATTTAGAGCCCTAAAAGGTTAAAAATCCATTAAGAAAAAAATTCTTACAAAATGGTTGTAAGAAGATTTGAACCTGTGACCTTTTATACATTAACTCCATTACATTCCAACTCATCTAGAAGAACCTTGTTACTTGATTTTACTTCGGGTTATCTATATGGGTTTACTTTAAAATTTTCTATGGGTTCACTCCGAAATTTTCTATATAATTTATGTTAAAATTTTAAGGCGCAGTGAGTTCCCGTGAACCCGTATCACATGCTTTGGATCCGTCCATGAACGTAATACAAACTTATGGTTTACAAAACAAAATATTTTCAATGGATTTTGAAAACGCTTCAAATAATAAGGCAGTTAATAAACTTATGGTAAAATATAAACCGATTTGCAACGAGGATTTTTTTCATATTCGATGTGTCGCACAGATTTATATGGCAAATGATTTTTTTACACCCTACTTATGGCAAATGATTTTTTCACACCCGACCCTACCCGGTTCCACATGGTAGGGGTTTACCCCACCCTACCTGTACCCGGTTCGTACATGGTTCGAGGGTGTACATAGACCCGATCGGGTCTATGGCCCCCATACCCGGTTCGTACCCGGTTCCGGGTACAAAAAAAAACCGGTTTGTGCCCGTCTATACTCAGCTAACACATTTTTCCATTGATATAAGTAGGGGTGTAAACGAGCCGAGCTAAGCCCGAACTCGTCTAGGCTCGAGCTCGGCTCGTTTAAGTTTAACCAAGCTCGAGCTCGAGCTCGGCTCGTTTCAAACTTTAATTTCAAAGCTCGAGCTCGAGCTCGTCATAAACTTCTCAAGCTCGAGCTCGGCTCGGGCTCGGCTCGACTGATGTTTTATTATTTTATTTTTAATTATTTGTATTTAATTATTAATATATTTTTATTTATTTATATTTAATTTTAGTTATATGTATTTTATATATAAAAAATACATATTATATATTTTTAATCATAATTTATATAAATTGTAACTAATAATAATAATATATATTTATAAAATAAATAAAAATATATAAATAAAAAGCTCGATAAGGCTCGCGAGCTGGTTCGAGCTCGATGTGTAAAGCTCGAGCTCGGGCTCGATAACTTAATGAGTTTTTTTCTTAGGCTCGGGCTCGAGCTCGAGCTCGAAAAAGCTCGGCTCGTTCGAGTTTTTTATCGATCCGATCTCGAGTAGCTCGCGAGTAGCTCGGCTCGTTTACACCCCTAGATATAAGTAAAGTTTTAACACTAAGTTTTAACCTTTTGCAATATTCTTAATAGCTTGATAACCAAAAATGGAAACATGTCGTTGATGTGATGACATAATTATACCATAATATAGCCATGTGAATGCATCATCGATCAGTGTCACATCTTCTACAAATATTACGTGTTTAACCACGTTTCTTAATCAATCATATTATTCCCCGAGCAAAAAGATATTATAATATAACTAAAAGGCAACAATCGTAATAATAATTAATGGTATAATGGCTTGAGTATCGCATTTTAAAAGTATATTAACATTGTGGTCTCTTAAAATAACGACAACTTTTTGAATTTGTATTTAGATGTTTTTTTAGTTTAAATCATAGAGAATATTCAAAACCTAAACAAGTAAAAATCTAGCATGATGTACTCTTTTATAACTTCTTTTTTACCCTCGTGTTAACTATTTGGTCACACGTAATTTGTTAATTATATTTCACAATAGTCTTAAATTTATGAAAATTAATTATTAATTTCTTTTTTTAGTTTTATGGTGGCCATCAATCCATCATGATGGAGGTACAAAATGATTTTAGTGGGAGAGAGGCCCATCTAAATTATTAAGGGCTTTAGGCCCACTCAAAAGATAAGGAAACAGTATACTACAACAAGTACATAGTGCTCCACTCTACTTATTAGAGGTGCACAAATCGGTTTTTTTAAGAACCGGTTTTGGTTTTTGTTGGCGGTAAAGGAATCAGTTCTTACAAGAACCGGTTTTTAGTGAAAAAAATAGAACCTAATAATCGGTTTCGGTTTCTAAAGAACCAGTTCCGTTTCCAAAAGAACCGGTTCCTAAAAAATCGGTTCAGGTTCTTAAAAAAAACGGTTTTTTTCAATGACATGGGTCGGAACGTTAGGCTGTGGTAAATCTTCACCCTTCATTGGGCTTTTATTTAGAGTCTATGGTCATAAATTTGTTATATTATTTTTAACTAAATAAGTAGTAACATTAAAAACTTTAAATATTACAAGATATATAGCTTTTAAAACATTAAATAAGTGACAACACTAAAACATACCGGTTTTTTCAGGAACCGGTTCTTCCAGGAACCGGTTTTTCCAATAACCGGTTTTTTAGGAACCGGTTCCGGTTCTTTTGGAACCTATAATTTGAAAAAAATAGTAGAACCTATTAAGAACTTACGGTTCGGTTCGGTTATACAAAAACCGGTTTTTCTAAGAACCGGTTTTCGGTTATTTGATCGGTTCCGGTTTTTTGTGCACCTCTACTACTTATATAAACACCAATTATCAAAATCTTAATAAACACTTTCTTCATTGTCAAATATATAAAGTTCAATTTGTGATTTCCATTATGTATAAAAGCATAAATGAGAATTTTTTTTAATTGTTAAGATTTTTTTTGGACGGCAATTTGGACTACTAATGGACCGCCGGCCACCTGATCATCTTCATTTACCCATTTAAAAGTAACTCACTTTAGGTGAGAAAACCCTTGTCGAACCCTAAATCTTTGTATTTTATAGTGTTAAGTACTTCATCTCAACCATGTGAGGAAATGGTCATTAGCATTTGTAAGAGGATCATTAGCATTGGTAAGAAGATTGTTCAACCATTTCTTTCAATAAATTCAGCATTAATTTAATAAAAAAAATACGATGTTATTTTTATGAATTTGTTAAATAAGTATACATGGACTGATGGACCGATGTGACTACTGGCCACTCTAGTCTAGAAGTGAATAAAACCGGATTTTGGGCCAAACCAGAACTTTTTTAAACATGATTTGAATCAAGTCAAAGATAGTACAACAAGTCTGGGCCAAACGCGTTCGGATTATAATCCAGTTTATAAGAGGAAAAGAACCGCTTTAGCATGAAGCCATTTTAAATCCGGTTTAGGTTGGTTTTATTAACCGGTTTCAAGAGATATATGTTCAAACCGGTTAAAATTGTCATATCAGATCGCATCTTATTGGGACCGGTTTCAATCATAGAGAAATACTATCGGTTTCGGATCAGGCCTAGCGGTTTGGATGTGCATCTCTAGGGCGGATGGGGGTTATAGTGTATTCGTGTGTATGTAGGCCCAATAATCTTGTAATGGGCCTGGTCCAGTGTTTTGGATGGATAGTTTTGTAAAAAGGCGTTGAAGGACTAGCCATACGACAATGAGGATTGAGGGGTTTATATGTAGGCCCATTATGAGTGTCTGACTTATGAGTCCTTTTAAGTTTTATGATTTTGCAACAAACCAAGCTGGTTTCGGTTCAAAAAACCTATCGTTTTTTATTTCATCTAACATATATCAACTTTACACTCATGATGACGTAAAGTGCTGTGTTTCAAACAAGAAGAGAGTATTTTGCAAACTTTGGTTTAAATCAACAGACTTGTGCATAGAACAAACCTACCCTAAACTTAACGTAATTGCAAGGATATGATTCATCAATGGTCATTCAACTAAGAATACATAAGACGATACACAACATAACATAATACGTCTTAAGCGTGCAAAAACAACGCTTTTCGTCCCGACTAGTTAGGTAGGCTAAGAAATAAAAGCATATCCACAATTTTTCGGATTCTTGTTAATTCGAAGATGATATTCCAAGAGACTTGTCTTGTTTTCATTCCTCAGGATCAAACTGAAGTCCATAAAAATACATGTCTTCCTTCATTAAATCTAGCTGCTACACAACAAATAAATAACACGAGAAACTTTAAACTTGAATCTCTAAAGATCGTAGGTCTCGACTTCCTAAGGAATTTAAGCAACATATTTAGCCGGATTTATTCCAATAAGTTAAATGATAAGCAATTTAAAGGTTTTCATTGATTTATGGCTTGGTTTTAAGTTTTTAACTTTTAATCAATCCTATTTAAATATTTCTAACTTTGTTCCACAAAACAAATTATATAGCAAATAACTAAATAAAATGTGTGTATATAAAAAAACAAAAAAAATTGTTACTCATAAATGTGTTTTTACAATAGCAACAAAACCTCTTAAAACCAAAAACAATACAACAATTTTGTTTACTAACAAATTAAATTACAAGACATCTGATCTTGAATTGTCATCGCCGAAAATTAATAGGGATGCACATTCTTACTCAAACCACCATTTACATTGGTAAACAACCCCATCAACTCCGGCCGGTAAGGTAAGTACGACCTCCGTCGTTCTTCTTCCGCCATTCCTCCTCTACTCCTCAAGTATACTTCATGTGCCGATACCGCCTTTTTCTTCCCCTTTTTCACTACTCTAGCCGTTCCTTCGCCCACTTTAACTTTTAAATATGTCCCCTCACCCGTTCCCGTTGTTGTTGTTGTTGTTGCTGTTGTTGGCGTTGTTGTTCGAGATAATTTTTCCGCACTTTTTAGAAACACGAACGCATCACGCCCATCGCTGTTACTCCTTCCAACTTTCTCTTTCAATCTCCATAGCTTCGAAAATCCAGTGGAGTTACTTTTTTTACTCATCTCCGTAGCAGTTGCTGAATCCTTTGACCAATCACAGTACGGTCCAGCAACTTCATCTTCGTTTTCGTTATGTACTTCCGACGACGTAGATGCCGGAAATCCACGTGGCGATTCCACGAATATTTTATCCACCGGAGGTAAAATCGGTAACCGATCTAGCTCTTCAATTTCATACTCGCCGGTTAATAACAATTTCTGATCAAATAACGGAAATACCGGCCGGATCTTACCGTCTTCAAACACTTCATCGTCGTAATTTGTTCCGTCTCCGTTGCCGATTAACATAAACGTAAAATCATCATCATCATCATCGTTATCATCATCATGATGTTCATCTTCGTCATGTTCATCTTCTTCGTTCGAACAGTTTTTATGA
Organism: Tagetes erecta; assembly: GCA_030867185.1. Lineage (NCBI taxonomy): Eukaryota > Viridiplantae > Streptophyta > Magnoliopsida > Asterales > Asteraceae > Tagetes > Tagetes erecta. Next base: position 44,172,370 of record CM061492.1, on the reverse strand, counting down.
TCTTCATCATTAACAGGAGCTTGTAGGTCAAGTTGTTGATTGAAGTTGAGGTTAATCAGATCAATTGATTGATTAACGTCGTCATCGGTAGCTTGAGTATCATGATCCGAAGAAGAAGATAAATCCATATCGATATAGATCTAGATCTGGAAATATAAATAGAAATTAGTGAGTCAATTCAATAAATGTTTAGATCCAAAATGTATGTGTCGAATGAGGTAATAATTGTTGGTGGATGTAGGTGTGTTATATATATAGATGACTTTCAAAGTCAATCTTGGGCTTCTTTTTGCCCAAATATTTGAATTGACTTTTTTTGTGTAATATTTTTATATTCACATGATACTTTTGTTATATAAAGATTATTGCGTATATCAATGGTTATTTATTCAATTTGTAGCAAAAAAATATATATATATTAAAGTAGTATCTTTAGAGAAGAATAAGATTTGGAGAGAACAAAGAAGTGTTTGAGTATATATATAATCACTTATTTATCTTGAGGAATATATGTGAAATGTAATACAGTAATGTTTCACTTTCGTTCGTCCCTCTTTTACAAGATATATTATTTATTATAACGTTTTATATTGAAAGACAAATATGAATTAAAAATTTGAAATATTATATATATTGTAACTTTTTATAGAATTTCGAATATTTGTTTCACTATCTGAAAATTTTAGATATTCGACTTTTTGGATATCCAATTTCGAACATCCCTAACCACCATCCACCACCATCATAACCACCTTATTGTTTCTTCCTTTTTTTCAATCTAACAACACAAGTAATAATTTATTTATTCACACACGGTAATTAAATTAAATTAAATAACGAAATTTAATGGTTTGTATGTATAAAGTAAAATAATAGGGGGGCTAGAAGTGTAATATAAAGATTTTACGCGTTCTAGATGGAAGGGATGAATAGTCAGTCGTGTTTCGAATGGCGTGAGGTTAAAGGAACCACAAACAATTGTTTAATGGCCGAAGCAAAGGTGTGTCATTTTCTTCACATCTAAAATCAAATATATATATATATATCTTATGGTCAGAAAACTCCACTATCAAAACTCGTTTTTAATATTAAAGTTTGATGAAAATCGTGATCCAATATTGATTATCTTCTTGGTTGAAAACTATGTTAATATGATTTTGACGTTACAATTTTCAATTTGATATATATACAAAATTCAATTTTCTTTAAAAGAATTCAATCTATAAAAAAAAAAGTAAATGGCATTTGGCAAAGCCCATCTTATTTCCAATTTTACCGGTTTCACATGTCTAATACAAATGGATTAAAAAACTGAATTAGTCATCCAACCGGTCTCATTACAATCATCACCATACCGCATACTTCAATCGCACATTGTAACACCCCTCATCACTGTTGTTTGTTGTCTCGTTTACTAAAATTCGTTAGGTTAACACTCCGGAAAAAAAATTGAATTTAACGGACCAACAACAACTCTTCTCGTGGCAGTATTATAAACCCAACCAGTTCAACAAGTCACGGTTTGACGCGTAGGTGTACATTGCAACTTCATTTTATCACACAATTATCTCTATTGGAAATGACAAGTTGGCCGGGTAGAACTATGAAATGTTTATGAAAGTAAAAGGGGTGGCGATATTGGATTTATAAGAAAGTTTGACGATGTCAAAAGTCAAAAGTCGTGAATTGTATCTTGCAAACAAATTAAGGCGGAAATTGTTTAGCAATGAGGTGCACGTGTAACCGATATGTTCTCGTAGGTTTTTATATATTTTCCTAAAAGAGTAATTTTATAAATCTCATTTCTCTTGACATCATCTAGTAGGTTTGACAAACGTACACTTAATTCTACCTTTGTTAATCACTAGAAGAATTATATATTATTTTCATAATAATATCCTAATCAATGTTATTATTTAAATTAGAAGAATTTTTATCTTCCATGAATTATTGTTCAACTAAAAGTATTTCAAAAAAAATTAAATATTTTGTTTAATTCTATTATATTTACAAGTGTAAAAAAACCGATACTTTTAGTCTAAAAGTATCGTCCCTACAAGGATAACCGATAAAAACTGGAAAATTACAAAGAAAATTTAGATGGTCGTATACGCAAGGATGACATATACAAATCAAGAAATGCTTCAAATTTTGCCAATTAAAAACATATTATACACTACTAGATTCTTTGACACTTGTATATAGTTAATAGTAGAAATTTAACCGAATGCACGGCTATAGCCTATAGGTAACAACGTTAATCAGTCTCATTTCATCTTTGTTTGTTGTCTATTTTAACAACTATTCAAATTATTCAGCAACGTATTGTTCAATTACGGCATCAAACAACATATTACGTACGTATATAATACAATTAATGATATAAGTTAAACAGCTACATATTATAATTATTTATTGTTACTATTATTATGTTTTTGAATAGCAACAACTCATGAGTCATGAATAATAATAATAATTGATGTTGTGTGTCATACATTGTCACTAAATGCCAACTATATTGGTTGGAAATTTCACATTATTAACGTGATCATCCTCACTTTATTACAACTCACATGTTCACGCATGTCTCTTTATCTACGTACCAATAATATAGTGAATTGATGCATTGTTTTTTTTTCTAGAACAGTTGCTTGTATTAAAATAAGAAGAAACTGAAAGTGTACGTTTTGTACAAGAAAATAGAAACCAACCCATTTCAGTTGTAACAATGATCAAGTACAAGGCAGTTGGTAACGAATTAACTAAGTAACTAACTAACTAACACGACATCAATCAAGTCTTAATTCAAATGGTTTATCTTTAGTTATCACTGATCTTAAAGATTATTTTGTTTAGACTTTTTATTTAGGTATATTTGGTTTTTAAACGGCCTCAACTATCACTTTTTGGTTTCTACCGGTCCAACTATCGAATTGGCTAGTAATGCTCTGCTTTTATCACTTTGGCAACAAACAAACCAGCGTGAATATTTTTTAACGTCGTTAAGTTTTTTCAGAATTAAAGACCGATGTTTTGATCGGAAGGAGAATACGAGTCGATTGATGTAAAAGTTATCTCGAAACGGCGTTTCAAACGACAAAATTTTCACATCTAATCGAAGCACCGATAGGTTTAAACACCCGATTGAAGCACCGTTTCATCGTTGGGAGCGTTGTTTCTATGTAACTTTTACATCAATCGACTCGCATTCTCTCTCCAATCAAAACCCGTAAACATCGGGCTTGAATTCTAAACAAACTTACGTCGTTAAAAAAAATTTAGCGACGGCTTGTTGGTTGTCAAAATGATAAAAGTTATAAGCATTACCACCCAATTTGTATATAAGCTAGACCAGTAGAAACCAAAATATCATATTTTAAAAACTAATATAAATTTTATTTTATTTTTTTACAGGAAACTTATAAAACTATAAAACAAAGGGTAAAAGTAGATCTGTTGGGCCTTGGCCCACCCATAGTGGTCCTCAACCTGACAATAATTTAGAATGTAGGTAGTACACAACCACACAAGCTAGAGGTTGAAACACAAACTGATTCAGATCAGAAACGGTTCCTAAATTGATACAAAACAAACAACAGCCGAAACTGGTCCCATTCTGATCATGTCCACTAGTTTTATACCAATATGAGATTGTATTTATTGAATTCGGTTTCGTTTGTGAAAAACTACTTACATAATACTTTGAATCCGGGTTCATTAATTCTAATCCAAACGGGTTCCAAAAGGTTATGATATTTTCCCCTTAAAAACCAGCTTCAAACCGAAGTAGCTAGTTTTGGACACTATGGGTTTTGACTTGCGTTCACTGGACCTAAACCTGTTTGTGCACCTCTAACACAACGCATGTATTTTTTTTACCCTTAACAGCGAGGCAACGAACTTCAAATCGAACTAGTTTGGGGTAGAACGAGTTTTCACTTGCATTCAGTGAACTAGAACCAGCCCCAAAACAAGCGGTTTAGCCCAAAATTCGGTTTGTGCACGGTACCGCTAACAGCCTTTGATACATATGAAACTAGGTTTAATACCCGTGTGTTACACACGGGTTAAATAATAATATTTGTAAAGAAATTATAATCATTATGTTTAATAATTTGTAAATATTTTATATTTAAGAAATTTTACTCTATCAACTTATGCATGCATGGTTAAAATTCCATTCAATTTCCCATCCAAATTTCCTAATATAAAAAAATATCCTCCTAAAAGTAGCCCCCTAAAACTTAGAATTATTAGATAGATAGCTAGATGACATAAAAGGTACGTAATGTAACATATCCGATATCTCACGTCCCTATATAGCTAGTGGCTAATACAACTTAAAACTTGTTCTCTAATTTATCCCAACAAAATATATAACCACGCAATTCAATTTTATAATTGAACTAGATTAGTACCCGTGTATTACACGGATTTTAGTTTTATAGGTTTTAACTCAATTTACATATCAAATTTATTTTTAACATATCTCTTATTAAATCGATTTGGATATTTACAAATATATTCATATAAAAAATCATATGTTAGAATAAAGGATATGATTTATAATAGTTGGTAAATTTTTATTGAAACATATCGGGTTAGGAGATAATTCATGATAATTGTTAATTTTTTTATTTGAACATATCGAGTTATGAGATAATTAATGATAATTGGTAAAACTTTAATTTGAACTATCGGGTTATGATAAATCATAATAATTGATAAGTTTTTTATTTGAACATATCAGGTTAGGAGATAATTCATGATACTTGGTACATATCGGGTTAAGATATAGATCATGATAATTGGTAAATTTTGTATTTGAACATATCAGGTTAGGAGATAATTGATGATAATTTGTGAATTTTTAATTTAAACATATCGGGTTATTTCGAATATGGAGCATACCATGACCCGTCTAAAAATTCTCCATCAAATTAATTTAGAACATGACACCTAAGCAAAATCGTATGTAGAGTAGTTAAAATGGTGACATGTGGATGTGTTACTCAATTATTAGAATAAGTAGATATCAATCGATTAAACTCCAAATTAGACGGAAATATAATAATAGTAGTGTTTTACACGTTAAATAATATAATTCGAATTAGTAAATTTGATCCTAAATGTGCAATTAAGCCAGCGACAAATAATTCTAATCCTAGAATCTAATCTAATTCATATATCTTCGATATCAATGTACCTAAATAAATAACACTAGATCAAAGGGATACACGTACGATGAAAGAAAACATAATAAATTACGCACGTCGTCACAACCTACATAATCTATTTGCTCCGGGCATCATATCCTTCGTGTGTTCGTCCATCTTCATTCAAGCACTCCTGAGATACAAAATAAATATCATATTAAATATATGTAATGTCTTAGTTTTACGCACTTAATAGAAAGATTCATCTAAAAATAAAATATAACTAGTTGATAATCATCTAACATGTAACTTTAATGTTACTAAAAAGGGGTGGCAATTTATGACACGACCCCAGATACCACATTAGAAAAGTAGGTTCTTGGTTATTAGCATACTAGATTAGTATCCGTGTACTACACGGATTTTAGTTTTATAGGTTTTAACTCAATTTACATATCAAATTTATTTTTAACATATCTCTTATTAAATCGATTTGGATATTTACAAATATATTCATATAAAAAATCATATGTTACAATAAAGGATATGATTTATAATAGTTGGTAAATTTTTATTGGAACATATCGGGTTAGGAGATAATTCATGATAATTGTTAATTTTTTTATTTGAACATATCGAGTTATGAGATAATTAATGATAATTGGTAAAACTTTAATTTGAACATATCGGGTTAGGATAAATCATAATACTTGATAAGTTTTTTTTTTGAACATATCAGGTTATGAGATAATTCATGGTACTTGGTACATATCGGGTTAAGATATAAATCATGATAATTGATAAATTTTGTATTTGAACATATCGGGTTAAGAGATAATTGATGATAATTTGTGAATTTTTAAATTAAACATATCGGGTTATTTCGAATATGGAGCATACCATGACCCGTCTAAAAATTCTCTATCAAATTAATTAAGAACATGACACCTAAGCAAAATCCTATGTGGAGTAGTTAAAATAGTGACATGTGGATGTGTTACTCAATTATTAGAATATGTAGATCAAACATGCATAAAAATAGGCGTGTTTGGGTTGATATGTTCAACTCGTTTTGTAAAACATATCAGCCCATTAACCTAGATATGACCTGCTAACCATTTTAGGTTGAAGAATTTGACAACTAATCCTGACTTGACCTATTTCAAGTCAGTGTTAAATCGTACCTTTTCCATTGTAAACTTCGAATTAGAGTCCTTAAAACATCATCACCTGCGACCGCCCTTAGGTTCCTAATGAATGCAGTCCTTGACATCCTATTTTTCTGAAGAGATAACATGTTGATTATTGGATTAAATTCATCAAAGCACAAAAGTGACATAACAAAAGACGAAGATATCAAAGTGAAAAACTTACATGATACTCATGATGAAGTTTCTTGATCATGACCATCTTAGAAGAACTCAAACAATTCGTGAGCCGCCTAATCAAACCATTGATGCTCATATGTGATGACGTCGGTACCCTCGACGATGGCATTTCTAAAAAAATATTTTTATCACATCAGAAGGCGTTTCTCGTGTAACTATAAAAAATTAAATAGTTGTGTGTTCACCTGTTGTTGAATCTACTCGAAAACTGATGACGTAAAGTGGAAGAATATGCGTGTTCATGTGATGTTCCCAAATGACATACTTTGTTGGTGATAACATATCATTAACACCCGAATCAAATTTCATGGAGCTCGGTTGGTTTTTCTGTGAACCCGGATAAATTATTTCGGGTCTTCCTAAAATCACTCGGCATAGTACGACATGCCTTAAGCCGTCTGTATCGGGAATTGATGTTCTTACACTGCATACAACAACAACAACAACAACAAAATAAACAACCATTTGATAGATCGAAATGTATAGCTAGCTTTTCGTGTAATAATTGTTATACAAGCATCAAAAAAGAAGATTTTTGTAACAAAAACTTTGTAATGTTCAACTAAGAAAACTTTAAGGTACGTTACACAACTAAATTAAATCATTGTATTAGTATTTGACATACATTGATATCATGGGGATTTTTATATTTTCATACCAGGCAAACTATACTGATTTATTGCTTGCTTTTTTTTCCAATGTAGGTGACACTTTACACAAAAAAAATCATGTTAAAACCATGTCGTGTTTTGGATTGAACCTCCAAACCCAATAATACATGACATGGGGGAGACGTAATTGTTCCTTAGAGTAAGTTTAACACACATGTACGTGCATAACATTTTCTAAACATTGTTACACATTAATTATTAGCGTTTCATGATTTAATCACATGTGACATGACAATAGATATAACATGACATGAAAGTAAAATCAACATAACATCACATGAAAGTTCGATCAAAAGATATTTTGATATAAAACATGATATATCAACCGGAAGTAACCTCACATTAAATTTTCTGTCGATATAATAAAAATAACATGTTACATGTATAGGAATAATTATATATGTAGTTTAAAAAAAGTAGATAAGAGTTTATAAAAATAAAGATAATCAAATGGCCGGGTCAATAAATATCTATAAAAAAGTTACTTTCTAGCTAGCTACTAACCTTTCCATTGGCTTATTAGCCGGATAAAGACGAACACCACCACCAGTACCAGTACCACCATCAGAATCCGGCAAAGGTCGGTCACCGAATCGTCGAAAACCATACATTATAATCTCCTTAATCTCATCGTAAGAACCACCAAACCACCCAAACTTGATATTGGGGTCACCACCGTTTCGAGTGGCAACGGCAGCAGCAAACAATCTAAAAACCCCTAATCGAGCTTCATCCATCACACACCAATCATACTTTTTCTTATGTATCTCAACAACTTCAATCTTCATCTTCTTATTCCCCAATTCTCTCATTCCACTTATAAAACTTGTGTCCACTATTTCATACTCTTTGCTTCCTTTATCAAGTCTGTTCACCGTCAATAATTCATCGCTGCTAAAATTGTCATTTTCCAATTCTACTGATTGAGTCGTCGTATCACAATCAGCAGGTGTAATTGAAGGTAGTTGATTCATGATATATGTTAATTAGTTTGTTTGTACAAATGATCGATGAATTGGGATGAAGAAGCTAGATTGAATATATAGTTTTTGGGTTGTTGAATAAATTGAATTTGAATGTATATAAGTTGAAGTTTGCTTTGCTTTGCTTTGCTTGCAGAGGTGGATAATAATAAATAATTAAATAATAAATAATAAATAATTATAATAATAATGGGAGACGTCATGTTTATTCTGGAAACCGACTTCATTCGTTAATTCATCTTTTTATATTTATATTATAATTCTTCTCTAAGCATGTTTAAATTTAATAATCTTCTCTTCTAATAAATCGCTAACTCATGTTACCACATTGCGCCACATGTCGCCACCTGATGCATCCCCATTAAGTATTTCATAAACTTTCCAAAAATACAGTATTATTTCTTTAAACAATTTAAGATTTATTTTAATACCTCTCCAAAAATAAATATATTAGTTTAGATTTTCTCACTCTTTGATTACAAAACATTTGTAATTCATCTTTATAAAAAACAATTATTATAATAATAAAAAAATGAATCACTTAATTATTTTATCATTAAACAACTTTAGCTTTAAATTACTAAAATTCGGTTATTTCTTTTTAATAAATAAATTCAGTTTTCGTGTTTTAATTTGCATTATTTTGCGCGTTTATGATACGTTTGTTACTCCTTTAGTATATACATTTTTTTTAATGTTCAACCCCGTGTGAACACACGGGTGCTAACCTAGTTAATAATAAAATAAACCGCCTCTGTTTTTTAATATTATTTTATGTTAATGCTTAGTAATTTTTGGATGGAAAGTTTCCCTTTTAAATAAAAATCATAAACTTTTATAACAAGTTAACACATACATGACTTCGTAATATGACCTAAAAATTTTCAATAAAGGTTTTTATGATATATGATCATAAAATATCATCTAGTAATTTTAAGTTATAAAATACCACTTTACGAGTTTTATATAAATTAATATTATACAAGGTTTTACTGGAATCTTTCATTTAGCTAAACGTGTTTGCTGATTTAAGCTTAAATGACATGAGGTAGGTTTTACTGGAGTATATCATATTTTTTTCATATATTTGTAATTGTGCGCGCGATAGTATTTTTTTAAAGAACATATGTTTTTCTATTAGTTTATGATATATTTTATTTTTATTAATTAATGTGGAAAAGGAAATACATGTAGACATGACGTGAGTATCTATAACTTGCACGTTAAGGAAGCCAACAAATTATTGGCGTACTTTAATTGCATGATGTGATATATACTTGGTAAGAAAACAAAGCTTGATTAGCAAGGAAGGAAGATTTAATGAAACCAAAATAGAAACTTGTTAGGGCGGCGCCCTCGTTTAATACGTCATTTGACTTGCCGCCTTATTTTGACTTTTGCTCGTTTTATATTTGCATTGTTTACCAAGCAAAATTCTACTAGTTTTGACTTTGGTCATCTTTTTGTTTGACTCCTTTATATTGTTTGATTGGTGTGTATTGTTTTTGTATTTTGATGCTAAATTAACCCAAAATTATCATTGAATTAGTCGTTTTATCAAGCTCATAGTCTCATACCAAATTTTAATGTTGTGGGCCAACTTTTTGCAAATATCTCAAATCTCAAATCTCAGTTGCATCAAAGTTTTTAACCATTGTTTTTTAACGAGTTTCAGGATACGGTCAACATGACCAACTAGTTACACTATAATTTTATAAATTTACAACTTTAACTTATAAGTCAACAAAAAAAAAGTACATGATTCCATAATATAAAAAATAGTCCAAAAGCAATGAAAGAAACTAATCGATAGTATAGAAAATGAAATGATCGATGGGATACCGATGAAAGGCCGCTAGCTAGGTTTACATTTTTCATCGATCTGATGTAATTATGTACGTGCTTAAAGTCTTAGCTTAAACCAAAAAAGTTACCTTAAACGTACTGGTATTACTGGAAATATCGACGGTTTAGTCTGCAAACTATTTTACCTAATTCGGCCGCTAAAACGTACCAGTTGATGAGCAGAATAGTTGATGCACAGTTGATGAGCAGTAGAGTTGATGCAATAGTGATTGATATATTGTCAACTACCAACAATCATCATCGTTTCCTGTTGTCACCCGCACACCCTTTATTTCCACCGATTTGGATGTTTGTGGCGGAGAGAAAGAAGAAAGTTGCAGGTTGTTTGTGTCGGAGTGTTCCAAGCATGGTTCCGCGCCTGTAAAGAAGCCTCCAGCTGTAAGTGGCCCTTTAATCTTTCTATTATAGCTTGAATTTGTCTTTGGTCAGAGTGAAAAGTGACAAACGTGACCGGCGGGAACGGCAACTGGAATTGCATGCGGTGGTGGTGGAAGGTTGAGTTTAAGTGATGATAATTGAATTTCCGGCAACCGGAATTGTAGATCGGAGGACATGGAGTAAGGTTTTGTTTCACACTCACTTTCTCATTTTCTCTCGTCTCTCGTCGGAGCAATCCACCTCCCGTCTCCGACTTCTCTCTCTCTCCGGGTTGGACTTGCAGCAACAGTTATGAATATATATATATATATATATATATATATATATATGGACTGTGTATATATGTTTTGTATGTAAATACGCAATAATAATAATTTTACAATAGTGGTCCTTTAGGGGTAAAATCACTGAAATACCCTCATGTGCAATTTAACCAAAAAACTTAACGCCCGTTAATTTAAAGGCCTAAAACCGTGATAAAAATTTATATAAAGACCAACCAGTGTAAAAATTTAAAATAAAGGCCACGATCCGTAATTTAACTTATTATAAAGGCCAAAAAATGTAATTTACTCTTAAATTAAAGGGAAATACAAATCTCGGGACCAAAGCACATGCCATGCGTACGCGCGTACGAATGTTTTGAAAACCGTACTGACTAGTCAGATCAGAGATGGAAGCCTTAAGCGGTCCGGTTCAAAGAGTTTGAACCATACGTTTTGAGCTGAACGCCCGTCACCCTTACCCTTCTTCAATGTCCATGAATGGAATGGTCATAGCATATTGTAATTCTTAAGGAAACTACTCAGCTGCACAAATGAACGTACGTTCATGTGGGCTCGATCAATAATCAGCCGTTTGTAATTATCGATCGTGTGGTGCAGAATTTCGGCTAAATTTAACTAACATTTCTACTCTTTTGTGCGCGCATTTGTAAAAGGTTATAAGTTTGATGTTTTCTATTTACATATATAGTACGTTTACTCAATTATCATCTCGTTCATCCTGAACTCACAGCAGAAATGGTCGCACAACTTAAGAGTCAAATAGCTTCTGGGGAATCACGTGTAAGTGTCATCGTTGTGATGGCTACAAAGAAAGGATATGTGTGAATTGCAGTTTGCAATTGGTACGTAGGCAATGTCCCAAGGCATGTAATTAAAAATAGTTGCCGCGCGAGTTAACTACACTTTTGCCCTTCGTTTTTATATATGTCTCCAACAAGACAATTGCTTTCACATGTACCGCTAATTAATGTAACTAGGCCCCATTATATTGCTAAGAAACATGCAGCACGCGACCCGCCAAGCCAAACGGTGTATGCAATAGAACAAAGGTCCCAATTCTGTTGGGTTTAATCTTGACGGTTCGGTTCGCGAGTCGGTTTTTATTGTTTAGTATTTAGTTTGTTTTATTTGGAAATTAAATAAGGTTGCAAAGTCAAGTGTTGACCTAGTTTTGTGGTTGAAAATAACGTTGGGGAGTGGAGCTAAACTAGGAGTAGTGGGTCTAAATTTTAGGGTGAGTTTTGATTATTTCCGTTGGATTATTTAGGCTATTTATAGCTTGGCTTTATTGAATGAAACTATGCCTTTTCCTTTACAAAACACAAGTGCCATTCATATATACACATAAAACACAGAGAGTTCACATAATTCTTCATTTACTTGAGTTTGTGAGGGAGTGATTGAGGCTTGATATCCAACATTTGGTATCAGAGCTTAGGGCTCAAGAAGAAGGAGATTGGGTTCATGTGAATCGTAGAAAGAAGGTGTGAAGACCGGCTGCTACAGCAGCAAAGACCGAAGACCGTAGACCGTCGCCGAAAGGAAGATACCGGCGAGAAGAAGACCGTTGCTAGAAAACATTTCTGGCGTCAGACCGAGAAGACCGACAAGCCGCAATCTTAGACCGAAAGATTGAGCAAGAACAAAGACGGCTGCTAAAAAAATAGACCGAGACCGAAGGTGGTGACCGAAACAGACCGGTGGATTGCATGACAAAGAAAGACCGACGAAAAAAAAATAAAAATCCAGACCTTAGAGTTGATCAAGAAGACCGAGAAGGGAAGACCGAAAAGCTTGAAAAAATGGCAGGAGATGGAAAAGAAATTATGGTTCGTGATCAAGGTAACAATGTACCGTTTCAATGTCCAAAATTAACCGAGACTAACTATACTACTTGGTCAATTATGATTGAAACTGTGTTGCGGGCGTACGGAAATTGGGATGCTATCACTGAAGATGAGGTTGATGAGAAGAAGAATTATACCACTAAAGGTATAATTTATCAAACTCTACCGGAGCATGTTCTTTTGCAGGTTTCTAAACACAAGAATGTGAAAGATGTTTGGGAATCAATCCGGATTCGGTATCTAGGAGCCGATCGGGTGCAAAAGGCAAGGTTGCAAACCTTAAGAAACGAATTGGCAATGCTCAAGATGAAAGACAACGAATCAATCAATGACTTTGCGGGCAAGATGAGTACCATTATTGCAAAGTTCAAAAGTCTTGGTTCGTCTCTTGATGAGGAGGTGATAGTAAGAAAGTTTCTCAATGCGGTTCCAAAGAAGTACTTGCCAATTGTAGCTCCCATTGAACAATATTCGGACCTTGCAACTATGACATTTGAAGAAGCGGTTGGAAGGGTGAAAGCTTATGAAGAAAGACTTGAATGTCATGAGCCGAAGGATGAAGAACAAGGAAGACTCTTGATGGCCAATGAACAAAAGTACGGTTATGGTGAAAGTAGTGGACGTGGAAGAGGTCGTGGAAGGAACTTTGAAAGAGGTGGAAGAGGCCGAGGACGAGGATCGGGTCGAGGTGATAAAAGTGGTATTCGATGTTATGATTGTGGAGACTTTGGGCACTTTAGCTATGAGTGCACAAAGTGGAAAGGTAAAGACAACGAAGCCAACTTAATCGAAGAGGATGAACCGGCGTTACTTTGATGAAGAAATGAGTCAAGATTAAGGGGGTGAATGTTGGGTTTAATCTTGACGGTTCGGTTCGCGAGTCGGTTTTTATTGTTTAGTATTTAGTTTGTTTTATTTGGAAATTAAATAAGGTTGCAAAGTCAAGTGTTGACCTAGTTTTGTGGTTGAAAATAACGTTGGGGAGTGGAGCTAAACTAGGAGTAGTGGGTCTAAATTTTAGGGTGAGTTTTGATTATTTCCGTTGGATTATTTAGGCTATTTATAGCTTGGCTTTATTGAATGAAACTATGCCTTTTCCTTTACAAAACACAAGTGCCATTCATATATACACATAAAACACAGAGAGTTCACATAATTCTTCATTTACTTGAGTTTGTGAGGGAGTGATTGAGGCTTGATATCCAACAAATTCACGCAGCAAATTAAGACATGTCTTTAAACTCAGTATTCAACAATAACGTACAAAAGTAAAACCTAACATAAACAATCATACACTGTATCATCTACACCACAAACACATTACTAAAATTAAGTATTGAATGTTAACCATGGAGGTAACAAATAAACAACCAAAGTAAAAAAAATGACACCTGAATATCACCCGGCCATATATATATTCTCCTTAATCTCATATCAGTACGTACATGGATAATTTCTTATGGCATATTTAACATTACTATTTACTAGTACATATATAGATACCACTAAAACAACTCTAATACTAGTCAAGCAGGATGACAAGCTAGCTAAAATACCCCCGCCCCACTTCCCTAAATGCATATTACAATGATTGTCAGTCACCAAAAACTTCATAGCGTAGCACCTAAAAATCATTTCCTGGCCGGTACGCTCATCTCATATTTCAGTCTTCATATGATTTACGTAGACATTGTACACTTAATTTGTCATTATAACAAAAATAATATATATATATATATTCTTGATTAATTCTTAGCAACTTCCACGCCCACAAGCAATATAATGAAAGAAGAAACAAAGAACTAGGGATGAATTGGTCAAACTGAAAAAAATGGTTAACTTCATTGTGGAGCGCTTAATTAACTTGCGATAATATCTGGTAAATATATTGATCTTTGTCTACGATCATAAGCCTTGCACGCCTCAATGATATTTGTTGTTCACCATTCATCGTCCAAGTTTGAATTTGTCGCTAGTTTAGTGGTCCACATGCAATGGAGTTTATGATAGTGTATATTGGACCAATACATCCATGTTTCTTATGTTTTTCTTTCAATATTATATAACTTGTTGGTAGAACTAAGAATGTTTTTTTGTTAAGAACAATGAAGTACGTGTGGAATGTCTACATATATGATATGAAGAGTGAAAGCTAAGGTGGGCATTTTAAGAGTTGTACGTTGTGTTTTTAGGCCGCATCACTGGTGAATCCTTTGGTGGGTCGCAATCACTGTAAGAAACGTTTGGGGAAGCATGGGTTTTCTTTGTCATCCTGCTTTGTTTGAGTGGTACTTATGAAGCGGAGAGTGGGTGATCTTCAAGTACCATTTTTTGTGGGCTTTAGGTTGTTTATTTGTTCTGTCCATGGTTGACATGAAGTCCCTGAAATACAACGATTTAGTTTTAGTAATGCGTTTGGTGTAGGTGATACAGCATGTACGTGGTTGTTTATGTTAGGTTTTGGTTTTGTAATCGTTGAATAATGAGTCTAAAGACATGACATTTTTTCGTATTTATATATGTACTTTACTTTTTTTGTTTCATCAAACGGGTAGATAAAAACGGTCAAAAATTAAAGATCCGCAACGAAATGATAAAAAGAACCACAAGTTGTAGATACACAATTAAACATAAAGTAGTTAATAATTTAGCATCAACATGATTTATAAACATACAAACTCTTGCCATTTTTCAACCCATCCTCTAATAACCCAAATTCAAAACAACAATACCTACCTAGTTTCTTCAATCTTCATTCATGTCTACTCAATTTAAAAACACCCACCCTTCAATAAACTATTCCACACGTGGTTTTTAATTTTTGTCACTTATGAAGTCGACTAAAATCCAAATTCATTCAACCTCGTGTCAAATTAAAAAAAATATATACAGTCAAAACATCAGTTCCAAACGCGTTCAAACTTCAAAACTGGCCACTTGCATCATCTTCATCTTCTTCATCATTTCCCATTTTCATCTCCAATATCATATATATATATATATATAAATAAATAAACCTCACTCTTAACTCAAACTTAACAACAATCACACTACTGCAACCAGATCTAAAAACCAGTCAATTGAATATGTCAATTTGTATCGATGAAACAATCACGATCCGAAACGTATGGTCCGAAAACCTTGAATCCGAATTCAAACTCATCAGATCCGTAATCGATCAATACTCATACATCTCAATGGATACTGAGTTCCCCGGCGTTGTTTACCGTCAATCTACATCTCCGGCGAAACACTACGTTCGTCTTCAACCCCAAGATCATTACAAGCTTCTTAAATCAAACGTCGACGTTTTAAACCTAATTCAACTCGGTCTCACTCTCACTGATTCCTCCGGCAACCTTCCGTACGACGACGACACTCGCCGGAGATTCATCTGGCAGTTTAATTTTAAAGATTTTGACTTGGCGCGTGACCAGCACGCCCCGGAATCGATTGAGTTGTTGAAGAGACAAGGGATTGATTTTGACCGGCATCGGAGTGAAGGAGTTGACTCGGAGCGATTTGCCGAGTTGATGATGAGTTCTGGGTTGGTGTGTAATGACTCGGTGAGTTGGGTGACTTTTCATAGCGCGTATGATTTTGGTTACTTGTTGAAGATACTCACGCGACAGAACCTGCCGCGTGAGTTAGACACGTTTTTAGAGAGTTTGAAGGTGTTTTTTGGGGAGAATGTGTATGATGTGAAGTATTTGATGAGGTTTTGTGGGAGAAAGTTGTATGGTGGGTTGGACCGGGTTGCGAGTATTTTGGAAGTGAACCGCGTTGTGGGGAAGTGTCATCAAGCCGGTTCGGATAGTTTGTTGACGTGGCACGCGTTTCAAAAGATGAGAGATTTGTATTTTGTTGATGTTCCGTTGGAAAATTATGGTGGTGTTTTATATGGATTGGAGGTTTATTAAGATTATTATGTAATATTGTTTTAGTGAGATCATGTTGGTAAATAAACTAATTACAAATTTTAATTTGTTAAAATAGTATGGGGCAACATTTACAATTGAGATTATCAACATTTACAATTACCATCCTAGTACTAATGAACATATATTAAGTTATTAACTATGTGAACTATAAAAGTAAAGATCACAACAAAAACATTTTCATTACTTATATGGAAATTTAAAATTTAAAGTTGAGGTTTATTGTTAGCCGACAATTGTGTTTTTTTACATCTTGTCCATTTCAACTTTTTTTTCTTTTCTGGCAATCTTTGACCATCAAAAGCTCAAACATGAATCAAAAAAATTGAATTATTAGACACTATTTGTATAATATCCGAATCACATATCATCCTCACTAGTTTAGCGTAAATACAATAATGGTGTTACTCTTCACTAGTTTTAAGGCATATTAATTACATATATTTAACCTAAGACACAATTTTAAATAGGATACATGTTGTACTTGTACACTATTATTACTAATTCTCTTTAGCATTTTTAATGAACACTTTACATTTTGTTAGGTGTAAGGGTGAATCTTGAGGAACGGTGTAGTTGTCGTATGATCTAAAAGTAAGAATCTGGTTCTCCTAGAACTCGCACATTCAAGACTAGAGTTGTTGTCATATGATCTGAAAGTAAGAACCTAACTCGATCTCCTATAGCCTACATGTCACACATATAAGAACTACACGAGCCTATACGCATGAATTCTCTTTTTTATTAAAGGGCGATTCAAAAGGAGATATTTAAAAGGAGGTTCGAGGATCGAATCCTATCAATGTATCACTACATGTTCTTATTGTTCTTTTGAAAAAAAAGGTAAAGTGAACATGATTACCAACTTGATAATGACTATTTAACTATGTTGGTGTAAGAGCTTGATGTTCAAAGTGACCCAAGTTCTAGTCTCACTTGTGACATTAAGGGGGAAAAACTAGGTTATCTTTTGGTGGTCAGTCACCAGCAATGAATGGAGAGACCACAACCAGGGTTTGAGTGTTATGCGAACGGCGGGTTAATTCTCGCTCCCTTGGTTGTGGGTGACCTATGAGCTGATTGCTTCCTGTGTCTTGCTCTTGTGACGTGGGTGTCACAGGCCGGTTAGCGAGTCCGGAATACTCGTTTTTTTTTATTTAACTATGTTGTCCTAATGGCAGTTATGGCACCATAAACCATTTTCTCTCACCCTTTAAATTGTTATCAAAATATTGGTTAGAACAATATAGGATAGATGACATAAAAGAACAAAACATTATTTTTATTAACAAATATTTTGTTATTATCAAATTCCAATAGCTTATTGTTTTATACTTATTTTTTTACGGCATAAAATTTCATAAAAATTAAGGCTAGCCAAGACCAAATAGGTACAAATGCACAAATGGAGATGAAAGAAAAAGGCATAACAAAGTGAAACAGACCCGGCCTAGGCTACACTCTAAATTTACGCCAATTGTGTTTAAGGAAGACAATTTGGCTCTATTCTGGATCCATAAGAAGCCGAGGATTTTGATTTCTTGCAAGATATTCTCAACTCGGATGGCCTGACTCTCAAAGATGTGTTTGTTTCTAGCGAAACATAACGACCAACACGTTATAAGAGAGATCGCATGATAGAGTTTCTTCAAGGTGTCAGATGTAGAGGCTGAGGTGTGGAGTTGAGGTAAGTCCGCCATGAAAAAAGCGAAGATTGGGCGAAGTTTGCACCAAGAAACTATATTTTGCCGGATGATTGTTGCGGTGTAGCAACCCGTAAATATGTAATATGTAGTTTCCTGGGGCATCTCCTCAAAAAATACTGTTTAAGGAGTCAAGAAGGATGTTTCTTTAAGAGATGTGCCACGAGGAATGCAATCTAGTATTACTCTCCAACCAAAATTGTTTAGCTACAATCCTCACTCATCAAACTTCCTCAATTGTGAAAGATATTTTCAGATTTAATATTATTATCTCTTTTTAAACCAATCTTAACAAGGTGGGTGGGTGGTTGTCATTATCCGTCACAAGTTTAACATTTTGGTGAACTTAGACCGGAATTCAACTTTAACGTATTTACGACTTTAAACATCCAACTTTGACTTTTTAGAGCACTCACATCTCCTTCCTCATCTTTCTCTCATTTTCAATTAAATAATACTTTTTATATTATTATCAATATATTTTCCCACCCTTCACTCACAACCACTTTTAAATAATATTAAAAAATTATGTAGATGAGGTAGATTCCCCAAATAATTTATTTCTCCACTCATAACCACGCCCTGAGTATCAAGAATACACTCACATAAAATATAGGGAACATGATGTGAATCCTCTTATCTATTTAGCCAACTTACAAATTTGACTTCCCTACTTTAATTTGACCTATTTATGACTTTAACACATCGACTTTGAGTGAATTATCATTTAAACCTCTATGTTTGGATATACCTCCGTCTTTTAATACGTGACGTATTATGACTTTTCATTGTAACATACGAGACATGATACTTTTTTTTTATCAATGTGAGTGATGAAATCACATACGCAAGAACCAACCGACAACTGTCGCATCGTACGAACCGGACATATATCTAGTTTATTCTTAATTAACTACAGAGTTATACCAAAAAGAATTAACAAATGAATGCATCTCATAATTATGAATCCTCAAATCATGATTGGAAACTCCACCCAACACATCACTCCCAAAGTTATATACCTTCTTTATACATGGATTCAGGTTAGTGCCCCAGTCACCTTCATTTTATCGAGGGAACACTTTACACCTTCACATCTATTTTATTCATATTTTCGGCATATTAGTCGATAATAATTTTTCTAAACAACTTGACTAATACATATGTTAACGTTCAGTTTGTTAACAATGACAATATTAGAGACCGTTTGTTTAACCTCCTAACTGTTCAGTTCGGTGCTTAATCATTCAGCATTCAGAGTGTTTGTTTCACAAAAAAAGTAACTCTGAATGGTTCAGTTAAGTGCTGAATGGTTAAGAAACAGAGAAATGCTGAATGGAACTGAATGAAATATATACCAACATCCCTCTCATTTATAAAGCATTTTAATGGTTCAGACCTATTAACTATTCATCACTTAATGATTCAGATTTTACAAAACAGCACCTTAGTATGTTAAAAACTATATAAAAGACTTTACACATTTTCTGAATAGCAACTCCTAAATTTTTTAAAATAAGCACCGACCAGCCGGATTTAAAGTCTGTAAATTTTTTTATAAGTTACTGTCACTTAACCATTGGTATGTCTATTGGATTAACTTTATACATGAGATTTAAAGTATTTCTTTTGGAACCTAGTAAACACGATCCATTCAAAGCTTGAAGATAAAACAAAGAATAATTAAAAGTGAATGTTGGAGACCGATCGGAAACAATAATGTCCGACATGTTTTTTGCTTTTACTTTTATCCAATCTCCAACCTATATCTGTTTGATAGTGACTCTAATTCAACTTTGGCTTCGTTCGAGAAATTTGATTTTGACTGTCATGTTCCCCCCTTCACACAAATCCACATGTATCATTCTTTAACCAAAATCAATCTGGTTACATGAGAATTGTTTGTTAAAGCATCCGTAATAGGGCGTGATAGGGGTGTATGAAATGAAACTGTAAAAGAACAAAGTTGCTCGTAAGCTACTCATGCTTAGCTCGTAAAAAGCTTAAGACAAGCACAACTTAAACTACAGAGAACAGTATAAGAAACATATGCCAAATATGAAAAACCAAAGTTATTGTAGAGAAAAAAAATGATGCATGTGCTAATGAAGTGTTAAATCAAAAACTTTAATATGAAAAATAGCACATATGGTCTGTCTTTATGCAAACTATAATTGATATGTACTAAGTACTAACAAATAACAATTGGTGCTCAAGAATGTGTCTAATAATGAATAATGGGCCCTTAACATAATGTTCAAAGGAGCCAAAAATTTGCTTTCTCTCTTAACAAAGCAAATTAAATACCACTCACTTCTTATATGCAGTCAGAATATGTTTCTTTACATTAGCTGTCTCTTTATTAAAGCAATTCTCTTTGCTTTCAAATTCACAACATAAAACCCACCCCACCACCTAATAAACCCCCCTTCTTATACTTGTACTTATTCTTGTTGTTCTTGCTTCCAACCCATTCATGTTCTTAACTTAGCCCACACTCAAACACAACCTCAAAACCAAATACCTTTTCCCAAATTCTTGATAACTATCTCTAAACTGTTTTTCGAAATGTCCGTGCAACAGGCAGAACAAACACCGCTAGTTTATCCGGTTTCTGAAACAAACCCAGCCTCACACCCCCAAAAGGATGGCTCATTTGGGTCGGTTTTCATAGTGTTAGCCGTGATAGTGGTCATATCAGCGGTTGCTTGCTTTCTTGGGCGGTTGTGTAATAAGCGCCATAACAAAGCGAAACCATCTAAGCAAAGCCGACCCGCCAAAGGGAAAGATATGAAACCTAGTCGTAACGCATTCCAAACTAAAGATGGGGATATTGAGTTTGGGTTTGATAAGCGGTTTACAAGCGCTAAGGTGGCTGCTAATGGTGAGCCAAACATGGGCCCGAAAATGGGGAGGCCTAATTCATTCCGTGAACCGAACATGGGCCCGCACATGGGGGGACCTACTTCGTTCAAGGATCCATCTATGGGACGTCCTAACTCGTTTCGTAAGGGTGAATTTAGAGATGATCAGATGAGGTTTGGAGGTAATCAAGATCATGAGATGAAGTTCAAATCTGGTACAGGGCCACAAGTTTATGGGATGTAGAGAGTACATTGTTGTATGATACATTTGACCAAAGTTTGGCTAAGTAGATGTTCTTTAATGGTGGTTGTGTTCATGCTTTATCTTTTTATTATATGATTAATTATGAAGTGGTTGTGGAAGTAACATCTTCACTTTAATGAAGGTTTAAATTCAAGCTGTACCTTGTGTTGTCTACTTATGGTTTGCTTATTTCTTGCATAGATCCAAACATAGTGATTAATTTTAACTCTTATAAGCCGGTTGATGCAAACTATGCACTACTACATATACGTTTATAGACTTCACATGAAATGGTTTAAACGGATCAAAAGTCATCCTGAGTCTAGCTTGAATGAAATAAGAGCTCTTCATATCACTCTATTCAAAAGATCATATTGTTATCGAGACGCTATAGGTGTATTATGTACTCTTCTTTATAGCATCTTGCCGGTTTTAATAATTTTCTGCTTGCCGTTCAAAAAAAATTCAAACCATAAAGATTTGGGATAAAAAGTATTTTTCATGTCATCCCGACCTTTCGACATGTATAAAAAACTTACTCATTTTAACTTGTTACCAAACCTGTCCATTTTTGTATTTTAGCCAGCTCACTAGAAACATGTCACTCAATGCATTGTCACATTCAAAACACCCCAAAACACGTCTTAAGAAAACTATATTTCTTACCGAATTGAAAGCCGTACCTCAAATAATTTTAATTGGCTTTTCTATGTGCTCCCCATTTGCATCCTTTACGCTTTTCTTTAACTAAACCTTCAATAAATGGCTCATAAGCACAAGAGGCTAAGCTGCAGGTTGACCAAAAACTTGTGCAGCTTCAAGTTAAACAAAAGTATGATCTGAGAACAAAAGCAGCTAATTTCTCTATATCAGCGTCGCAAAAGTTCTTTAATCAAAGCTAAAGGATATCAAATTCTACGTCTATTGTCATTTCGTGGTCTCTTAGAAGAGCCTGCTTTCAAAGTGTCTGCATCTGACTCAATCTAGAACATACAAAACATAACAAAAATTATAAAAGTCTACTGATAAATGGAGGGTTTAATAGCTGATTAGCGCACACACCTTATTGAGTTTTTCCCTGACCAGTCGAACTGTCTGATTCATAGACTCTACTGGAAAATAATCCTGATATTATAATTACAAACAAATCTTTGAGTTAGCACACGTAAGCAAGCACAAGTGCACAACATCAAGAAAAGATCCAAAACTTAAAGTCGCATAATTTCAAGAAACTCTTAGCATTGCATATTTAGCCCCCCCCCCCCACATTTGACTAGACATCATTTCAAACATTAAGAAAAATTAGTAGATTACAAGGTGCATGGACTCGTCCAACATAGCACAGTTCATTCAAATATTTCGGTTACAAAACAATATCAGATGACATGAGAGCTTCATATAAATCATATGTGCTGAAGATACGCCAAAAACATAGTACAAAGATTTGCACCTGATTAGAAGAAACTGTTGAGGGAAACGTTCTACTAGGAAGAGTATACTGGGGCTGCGTCTCACTTGGGTCACTGTAACAATAACATACAATCAGATTTTCAAAGTGATCCAAAAATTAGGTTTTAATACTCATGATAAAACAGTATGAACTAGATGTGAACCTATGTTGGATACTTAATGGCTCAGATATGAAATGCTTGTGGGATGTAATAGAACCTGCACTGGAAACAGAAGGCCCCTTGGATCTTCCAGCTGAAGCAACAAAGGCAAACCATAGTGACGGTTCTTTAATCTAAAACACAATTTTTTTAACAAATATAGAATAATGTTGAATAACATACGATTAAGTCTAGCAATAACTTCTTTTCTTCTTCCTTCAAGTTTCTCCTTGGTGTCATTAAGGTTCTCATATTGTGGCGCATATGAAACTTGAATCCGGTTTCCAATAAAAACCGATTCATCCAACTTCCTTTTAGCAAACCTAAATAAAAGAAGCTTTCAAAACATACAATCTACCACCACACTTAAGTTCAATCAACTAATAAGAGTACTTGCAATTTTAGCTTAAACACAAGTACATATTCTAATGTCATACGAAAGAAAACGAGATATGTGAAACCACCTAGCGTTGTGAACATGAAGAAACTTGATCCAATAAACATCAGTAAATGGTTCACAATCTTCATCATCCAGTGGTACAAATCTACACAATACAAAACAAATAAAACAATCAAAACATATCATGCTCAAAAACACCTCTTAAGCAAACACAGTATCAAATCAATCAATCAATCAACATCACAATTCAAACAACACTAACATAAAGACAATATTACACTATCATTATCACCAATCATCCACTAACAAGCAGCAATTCTCCTAAAAACAGTATCAAATACGAAACAGTATCTTACTCGTCAATTTCACCGTATCCAGCGAACAATTTCCGCAATTCATCACCGCAACCTAATGCCGGAACATTTCTCACGATCAAATACCTGTGTTCAGACGATGAATCAGCAAAAGTGAGTTTGTTAGGGCTTGTATAAAAAATACAACAAAATTGAACTTGTATTTATGAAAATGAAAGATATAGATCGGTAAATACGAACTTTGATTCGTCGCAAACGGTATAAACACGTACCGCAGGTGTTTCGTCTTTGTTGCGCGGCATTTTCTTCGATTTAGAACGAGAACGATGAAGTGATTGTGAGTCGAAACGAAACTAGATGAAACTAAATTACAGGTTTCGTCCCTGTAATTACGATCAACTTCTAAAGTTAGCTTATAAATCTATAACTTTTATTTTAGAACACTCATTTATTGATAAACTAACGGGAACATTTTGACCAAGAAGCTTTCTCTCCTTTACCACGACTTTTTTATCCAAAGGAAACCTAACAACATTATATCGTTTACGACGTCAATCCTACTCCCTCGGTTCCATTAAAAACACGATCATTTCTCAACTTTCATTAGCTTCAAATCGTGGATGAATTAATAGCATGCATCTTTTCTTTATACTTTTTTGATCCAGGCCAAGATTCATGCAAGGATAAGCCCTGTTTCACCGTCACAAAAACGACATCCGGAGCGTTACACCACCCAAGAATCTTAACCCACGCCGTATTTGCAAAACGATAACTAATTAGCAAGTGATCAACCGTCTCTGTCGAGTAACCACACAAATCACAACACATCGAAACTCAAATACCTCATCTAGCTAGGTATTCTTTTGTAGCAATCTGATTCAAACCCGTGCATCACCAAAAACTTAACCTTAACTGG
Source organism: Tagetes erecta (assembly GCA_030867185.1). Classification (NCBI taxonomy): domain Eukaryota; kingdom Viridiplantae; phylum Streptophyta; class Magnoliopsida; order Asterales; family Asteraceae; genus Tagetes; species Tagetes erecta. Next base: position 44,147,805 of record CM061492.1, on the reverse strand, counting down.
GACAAGCCTAGACCAAAGGAACGATATCTCATCTTTATCAAATAGAGCAAACTCAATAGTACGCCTAACTTTTTTAACAGCAAAACATATCATGTCAAAAGACAGCCACAACTTTTTTTTGGTTATATAGATATATCACTTACCAACAAGACACAAAATAGAATGTTAGATAGTGTTTTGGTTTGTTCACTTGATCGCCACATGATTCAAAAGGCTTTTGTTATACGTGGCAAAATTGAACATGATGAAGCGTTTACAAAAAGATTTTCATCTGCATTTTCACAGCTAGCCAACGCAACCCAACTGTTAACCACAATATGAAAATCAGTAAACACATGATGAAGAATCTCAAAGTGGGAGAACAACTAGGACACAAATACACAATCATACCTTTTTCACTTAATTTATGATCGAGCTTCTTCATATTCTAGGCGAGCTACAATGCTTCCAGCTTCACAAAAGAATTGCTCAAGATAGGTTTGAGATGGTCTAGAGGTACTTCAATGATGTTTTCGTTAAATAATGCTTTTATCTTATTTGTCCACTAGCATATGCCAGTGTGATAAGAGCTTTTATCTTAAAATTCTTGCAGCCATTAGCATATGCATTTGGAACGAGTTGACGTCATCCTTAAGCGTCAAACTAACGATCATTGTAATCTCTCTTTTCATATTAGAATTAAATTTATTAGGATTCTCAAAGTTTTGGGAAGCATGATTTAGACACGTGACATCTTGTAGTAACTTTTTTAATATTTATTTTAGGAGCGTGAAGATTACAAACCCTCTGTGGTGTAATTTATATAGAATTTGGCGTGGTATCTACAGATGAGTCAACTATAATGTCTCACATTGGTTCTGAAGGAAACGGTAACATTTGCCATAAACTGAACCTGAACCTTATTCAAATTCAAACTTAAAACCACTTGGATGTACATAACATATATCAGTTTATCACAAAATAAAAACAATTATTTAATCAATTTTGTTATATTTATTTTGTTGAATTTAAATCATTAATTATATCATGTAATCCTTAATCAACATTTATAAAACAATTTTACAAATTTTGAAGTATATTCTAAAAAAATAGTATATGTGATTTCTTAAGGGCTTAAGGGGGACGGCACCCACTCGCGTTCTATCGTTTGAAGTGTTAATTTTTTGCGTGGTAATTTAAAATGGTTTGATAGCTTAAAAAATTGGTTTCGGTGTTCATTTTTATATGATTTTTTTCGCTCCTCCCCTAATAAAATTTTCAAACTCCGTCGTAGTCGAAACTCAAAGAAATAGCTTGGAATAAGTGGTGCGCATTTAATATTCCAGATGTTAAAATCTAATCCAATATTCTTTGTACAATTTTACCAATATGAAAAAACAAAACGTAGTCGACTTACAATTGAACGAGTTAAAAAATTTATACTAAATTTTTCTACTTATTTATTTCTTTTAAACGACGACTAAGTATATAAACAAAACATATAATTAGCACAAAATATTCGTTTGGAACGTAAGTACCAAACAGAAAATGTCGCCACGTATCCATTGGTAATTTGGTATGCCAAATTGCAACAAATTAAATTAGAAAACAACTTAAAAACAAGAAACGTTAGTTTCATAGAGAATTAAAAAATCAATTTATATTTGCGTTCAAATAATAATAAATGTTTCTTGTATTCAAATACATGCAACTAGAAGACTATTGTCTTGATTCATCATTAAAGCTTGAATTGGTGCATTCGATCTTTTGTGTGTGTTTTTATTTGTGTGTTTGTTTATGCGTATGAGGGAGAACAAATACAAGTGAAGAAAACGATGAGAAGCACGCGAAAAAAATCTTGATCGAGTTTAATCATAGCAAATTAATTAACGATTAAAATAAAATACATAACATTTTCCATAATTTTTAATCGAATGAAAAAGGAATAAAAATGCACAATTGTTAGCTTTTGACAAATTTTATCTAAGTTTTGTTGGCACAAGGTTAACTACTTAGCTTACATAATCACGGTATGGATTGACATAAGTTAAAGAACACGTAACGTGGATTTATAACATAAAAACAATATTACATGGTTAGTGATGCATATTGACTATCCGAATGGTTGTCAAAATGATAGTCTTTACTAACGTCAGTCTAATCAGTCGAAAGTCGACACAGTTTCTAACCACTAGCACTCGGTTTTAATGAATAGATTCTAGGTGGTTATTTTGTAAATCATTCATTATAACTTTTTAACAAATTTAAGATTCATCGTCTATGATGAGACTTGAGTCAACTTTGATTAATTAAGTCATATAGCCTTGATTTAAGTGTCTTGCACATTTATCATATGTGTTATTAGGCACTAACTTGGAGGATTTGGAACAGTGATTACTTGCAATGCCGACCCAAGTAAGGTGTAATGTGTGCGCCCGCAACAGGCACTTGATTTGATTAAGGGTTTATTTTTAATTGTATAAAAAAATAGCTAACATAATTAAGTTTAAAATAATTAACGTTATTTGGGTTAATTTTCACTAAAGAAGATAAACGTATGGCTCATTTGACTATTTAAAGCCTACTTTTAACAACTTTTATTGACTATTGTTTGCCTAACAAAGATGAAAGACCCCAGAAAATGTTGATCGAGACCTATTTTATGACGAGGGTCTTTTTTTCGACTCGTACAGAACACCAAAATATTAAGGATAGACTCTCATTACTCTTATTAGCATAAATGCATAATCACCTCTCAACTATTTAATCGGCTAAACATTGGTTTATTATCATCATTTGTTTGGCTATGTGAACAATACGTGTATAGCAGAAATGAGTGACTATACGTGTATAGTTAATAAAAATTAAAAACCTTAACCTTTGTGAAAAGTACGTGGTGTATTTATATAGCATCTCACACATGTTAGCCTACTTGACTTCAACATTCTAATCTGAATAAATATGTATAGTTTTTAATTTTTTAACTATATATAATCTTAACTATTGTATGCCCTATTTGTTTATTTCGTTTATTGGAATGAACCCGAATTATCATGATCCTAATTCTACTTTCAATTCAATTTTTAATCTAATTAGAACTAGATATATGTAACTTGGCCGTGTAATACGGAATCTATGTGTTTCGTGTATGTAACTTCGTCACACGCGTTGACAGAGAAAAGTTTCATATCTCGTATGTTACAATGTAAAGTCGTAATGCAATACATGTTAAAATGATAGTTAAGTCAAAGCTGATTGGTCGAAGTCGTAAATACTTCGAAGTAAAGTAGGATGTCAAAGTTATAAGTTGAATAAATCGTCCTGAGTCAAAAGATAATAAGTTAAAATCAGGGTATCAAAGTTGTAAACATGTAAACTTAAGTTGGAGGTTAAAGGTGTGATTTTCCAAAGTTGAGAGACTAAAGTAAAAGTATCTACCAACACTCTTATTTAGTACTATGTAATTTGGTCGGATTGAAATTCACATTTAAACATATAAGCTAAAAACTTATTCCCGCTAAAACATAAAAGCTACAAGTGAGTTTAATTTATAAAAACATTTGCTAAGTTCATTTGGTTTAAAGGCATCTGCTAATGCGGTGAAAAACTATTTAGCTTTAAGTTCACAAGTTTAAATCCTACTAACATTAAAATCTTGTCGTCATCAACAAATGTTGTCATTGAGTTCTCCAGGCACATACAAGTTAGATAATTTTACGAGTTAGCCGGTTTCCTCTTGTAACAAGTTGACACCATCCTCAAGCGTCAAACAAACGATTAATAATTGAAATCTCATCTGAAATACCAAGACTATTGAAACTCATGTAAGTGAACCCGAATTGCAATCACTATAAAATAGAATAAAAAAATCTTGTAAGAAAAAAACATAATGACGTTTTCTTAAAATGATTAATCGGTTGGATTTGCGTCACATATAAAACAAATGTATAAATTATTGAAAACCATGGGTTGCAAATCCCCTGTATTGAGTGACTAAAATATTCTACCAACCATCTGCTATTTATGATCCATGATTATATGTGTGTATTATAACAACATCCAAAACACACTCACGGGAAAAACATATCATATTTTAAATTAAATTAAATCAACCCCATATTTCACTCATTGCTCATTCCCTACGTATACTAAATTAATAAATCACGTAACAAACAATATATAATCGTTACCATCCCTTATTCATCCTTATACTAACTAACTAATATTATACCTTTTTCTTTGTTACGTAGTATAAAACAAAGTCGCAACATCTCCCTTTTACGAGAATTTTATTTATATTTTAACAACTTATATAAATGAAATGAATTAAGATTAGGTCCGATGTCGGTGATCATTTGGTTTATTAACTTCCATAGGTGTGATGAAAAGTTTTATGACCTTAAAAGTCACAGGTTTAAATATAACTAGCGTTAAAATCTTGTTGTCATTAATAAGCGTTGTCATTGAGTTCTTCATGCATATGCAAATCATAAGATTTTACGAGTTATTTAGTTTTATCCTGGAACGGATTGACGTGATCCTCACAACCGGCCCATACGTGGTGCAATTTGTGCGTCCGCACCGAGCACTCGATAACGGCAGCACTCGTGGGCACCAACATGAAAAAAATATTATATAAAAAATTGTTAACCTAACTAAGTTTAGAACAATTAAGGTTATTTGGGTGCATTTTCATTAAATAAAATTAAACTTATGACTCATTGAGCAATCAAAGTCCTACTTTTTAACAAATTTTATTGACTATTTGACATATAGATTTCATTAAACAAGATAAACTTACGCCACATTTGACAGGTAAAAACCATTTTTAACAAATTTTATTGACTACTTTTTGCCTAACATGAGTGAAAGGCCAAAAAAACATTAAAACCGAAGTTGGCCGAGACCTGTTTTGCGCCAGCCGACAGGAGGTCCTCAGGATCGACCCTAGTCATCCTCAACCGTCAAACTAACGATTGACGGTTGAAATCTCGATTAAGATATATACATGTCGTTTAGCGCCGTTCTAAGAAAAATAAATGTCTAATTAAACGAGTGGTCACCCGTTCACACTTTTATCCTTTGTGACTACTTGCATTAATACAATTCAAAATGGTACTATTGAAGTAATCATTCGATTAAAAAATTATAGAGAACAGTAAATACCGGAGAACACATTGTTAGCGATTTTCGTACCCTTAAAACTCTTATAGAAAACTAACTTATTGTACTTCATCCCTTGAATTGTTAACACATAATGATGCAATTACAAACCTTGATGTACTCTATCCTTATAATTTAGTAAAATACATCTTACTAAAAGTTTAAGGTTTAAATCCTACGTACTATGTTATGCTATAGTGTATATATTTATATTTATCCTCTATATATAACTGTTATTAACATACTTTTGGTGATATCTAATCTAATCTAATAAAAAAGTATAATTAGTGTCACACGTCACTCTATGATTAAATATCGTTATCGTTTTCCCATTCAAACTGTTAAACCTAAAATTACATTGTTTTTTTCAGTTAGGATGAAAACTTTCTAATTTTAAAACATTAGTTATGATATATCATTATAAAGTTTTAAAAACATAATTTCCAACATAGAACAAATCATTCCAAACTTTCATATTTTTCCAAACTTTGAATACTCAATTATTTTTTTATAACTAAATCAGTTTTTTTGTTTCATTTTGAATGATCGAATTTATTTAAACTAACCCGTGTAATACACGGGTTAATAAACTAGTATTCTTATATCTTTCATTTAGAACCAATAGTTTATATTCATTAAATGTTTAAAAAAGTTAACAAGATTGTAACCTTTAATGTGAGTAAGTGATTTAATAAAATTTTAAAAAAAAAAGTTAAGTTAATAGAACAATCAAGAAACTTAGTTACTATTGTATGAACGTCTCCCGAATTAAAAGCAGTTAACTTTATACTAATGTAGCCCTTTCTATGTACTTTTCAACAAAAACAAATGACTAACACCTAAAATCAAATCCATTTTATTTACACTATAGTCTACATGTGTGATCTTATACGAATACATAACTAAAAAAATGACTTAGACAATGTTATTATTGCGGTCATTGTCAGTTTGTGATAAAGTCACTAGTCGATAAGCATTCCCCACCCTAGCCGGCGGGTTAAATGGTAATAGAACAGAAACAGAACCACGTAGGCTCATAAACTATCTGGACCAAAATAAGGTTTGATATAAAATGGAATGATAATGTGTTTGAGGCTAAGGCTAAAATGATATGAACCATTCATATGTTGCTAACTAACAAAAGGCCGGGTTCAACTGTATAGCCCGTGAACACATGTGATCCCAAATTGAAGGGCTATTATCTCATCTTTTGCGTTTGGTTTTGACAACTTTATACAAGGCCGGTCCTACACACTCACGTGTCTTTCTTTGTCTTACCACATAACATGCCATTTTTCAAACTTATTACTAGCTAGAAAGAAAAAAAAATTCTATCTTATGTTATTTTAATTGATTCATGTATTAAAATAGTAGTAACCACTTGGGTTGATTTTATATGGTTTAGTTTAATCATCTTAGGTATTAACGAGGGTTAAATGTATTAAAATATATAGCATGCGTTTTTACCAACGTCCTGTTTCCCCTCAAATCAGTACGGCAGTACCTACAATTTCTATTATTTCTAACAAAATTGAAAGTCCTATGATCTGTATAATACATGACACTAGTTGTAATATAATATTCTTTAACTTAAAATCAATTATAGTTATAGTTGTTTGTAGCAAGCCAATTGAAATATCCGTTTAATAATGTTATATAAAAGGAATATTTCTGTAGGTTTGCTACAACAACTATATAATTCGTCTCAAGTTAAATAATATTATTATTGAAATTTTTTCTTTCTTAAAGAACCTAGTGTCATGAAATAACAACATTGATGGTGTATTTAGTACTCACACCCACTCCACTTAGTTACTATATCTTTTAAACTAGATTAAAGACTGGGTCGCACGATGCAGCGACCGGGTCACGCGGTCAGGTCTTTCGTACGATACATATATAATGTAAAGTCGCAATGTGTCAAACATTAAAAAACGTAGAAATATCCAAACTTAGATGTCAAAACGATAACCAAGTCAATTCTTAAAGTTAAAGTCGTAAATATGTCAAAGTTGGGTAAATGATCAAAGTCATCAACTGACTAAGTCATCAGGGCCTAAAATGATAATTAGTAAAAGTTAGAAATTAAAATCGTATATATGTTAAAGTAAAAAACTTGTTAAAAACTTGAGTGGCAAAACTGTAATTAAATCAAAGTGGCAAAAATGTAAATAAACTTACCTTTGACACCGTCCTTACATATTAGTAAGGTTATAAATATAAATATGTTAACTTGGTAATATAATCACACTAGTTTTTTTGTTTTCTACATGTCTATTCAAATTCGAAAGGGGTGACGGCGTAATTTGTTGCCGGTTTACTTGTCACCTTATTGTAAAATTTTTTATGTTTAATACGTTTTAAAAATCACTAAATTAGCGAACATACATACATCAATATAGGACTAGCCCAATCAATAGCGGCTCTTGTCAACTTTATAAATAGGGAGGCCATAAATTAAGTCAATAGTACGTAGTTTAGGAGCAAGAGTAACATAAATTGTCGTTAAAAAGTTAATTTTACCAAAAAGTTCTTTAAAAGACATGATCATGCATTATGAAACTAGATTATTTAAAAGCATATAATTTATCGAATAGCAAAGATAAAGTGGTTTGTCACGCATTCTTTTAATTATTTTTCTACTAATTATTACTAACGTAACACATTTGAAGTTATATAGTGTTTAACTGTTTATCAAGTATTGTTAAATTAAGAATGCAACAAATTGTAAAAAAAACAAATACACAAATTATTATGACATAACCAGAATTTAAGCATATTCATGATGTAAGGGGGACCTACGTAGTTTATTGCTTCTTAATCAATTATAATAATAACTAATTATTATTCTATTCTTAAGTTAATCGGTAAGTAACAAATTACAAATGTATACTTGGACACTTGGAGATCTAACGAAAGCAATAGGCATATTTGTGGGGTCATGCATAAATCTTTCACGTACTTAGTACCTGTCTTTTTTCGCTAATTACACACGAAACATTTCAAGTGGCCTGGTCCGTTAATAAAACCATCAACGGTTTTGTTTTGTGTATATATATTTTTTTTAGATATTTCCTTTTCATTTTCTCGTAACCTCTATCTAACACTTGCATGGACGGCATTAGAGAAAGTTTAAGACTTAGTATTTGTGATTTTAGTCTTATCTATTTATTTTACTTGAGACTAGAGTAGTCAGTATAACCTTCGTAACAGGTTTGGAAATGCATAGTTCATGCTTGTACATGAGAGCCAAGTGGATAGCACTCGTTTAACAGGGGTTCTCAAGAGGGGCATTGACTCGAGATGTCGTACGATCTCATAGCCTCGACGGCACATTACAAAGTTGTGCCAATATCAAAATTTAAAAGTTGGTTAACAAACGTCTTTTCTAGCTTTACAAAAGGTTGTTTTTTTTTTAATCTAAAATAGACATTTGTTAATTATACTTATGTTACGTTTAGTTATTATGGTACGGGCCCTAATAGAAATGAGAGTACGTAGAAATGAGAGTTGATTAAAACAAACTAACCAAGCATATATTCAATGAAATGTTCATTACTAAGTATGTTTAAACCAACTAAGAACAATATTTTTTTTACATTTATAAAACAAATGAACAATAACGTACACATGTTTTTTTCCATTTATTTATTCACCTAACATTTGTGTATTAAAATTCATTTATGTTCGTTTGCATACATATGTATGTGTGTCTCTTTAGCGCTTCAGCGAACAAATATAAAAATAAAAAACAAAAACCTTTTGTCCTTAACCCACCACTTCAAAATAGAGATCTTTCAACACTTAAGTCATCCGTAAGAAATCCTTAGGTAACTTCGGTCGTTAGTAATACGTCAAGAAACCGAGTCAGCCTCTAACAGCTACTAGTACCTACTGAACAAGCCAACCACAAATAGGAACAAATCTACATATTTTCACAAAGATGACATTTGGATTTTATTAATCCAAACTATTACATATTCAGACTATTAAACACAGTAGAAGTTGGTCAAATTATTAGTTGGATTAATATTGATCGACGGGTAAAGTTTGGATCCTTAAAATCCAACTTTCCTTAAAATATTGATTTTTTGGATTTTTTACTATTAATTAGCCGTCGGCAGCAGCCAATTTACTAGTAGTGTACGGACATGAATAAAGCCCCACCCATTTCATTCGATTCGTTTACGACTCTAGGTAGGTATTGAATATGATTAAGCAACAACAATCACCTTAATACTTGGAGATAAAGAGAGATCACAAGGCAAATCTGGTTAACCAATTGGCCAACTAACCTACAATAACATATTGCCATTTGTGCAAATGGAGCCAATTAATGGGACCATATGTTCAAAACAAAACTCAACTACAATTCACAGAAAAGAAAGAAATAATACCAAAAAGTTAAAGAATTAAAAATTGGAATGTCAGGCGCTATCAAACAATCTCTTGCTTTGCATACCTACATTATTACTCTTTAAATCCTCTTGCCAGCTTGCCTATATAAACAACAATCATACTCTTCATTTTAACCATCTAAAATACACCAACACTACAACACACATTATTACCCAACCAACATGGGTGGTTTTAGTTTCAAGAAACTTACATTTGCATTTGTGATTGCTATTTTTGTATGGGCTTCAACTATGGAAACTTGCAATGGTAGAAGGGGTAAGCATTGGAGGCATAACAAAGGTACTTTAAGTTCTTTGTACAAGAAGAAAGGAAATAATCATGGACACCAAGTCATTGTCGATAAGTCGAAATCCAAATCGAAATCAAAATCCAAACAAAAACATCCTCTTCCAACCCCGGAAGAACCAATAGCTCCTCCTCCACAAAAAGGTTCAAAATTTAATGTACTTGACTATGGAGCTAAAGGAGATGGTGCGTCCGATGATACAACGGTGAGTTTAATTCTCTTGTTAGGCGATTTTTAAGTAAAACCTACATACAATGTTTAGCAGATTATTAAAAGATTATACCATGCATCTTCATGGGTCCTGTTTGCATGATACACATAGTATGCATGAAAACAGGACCATGAAGAAAATGAGAAAGGTATAAAAACCAAGTCTCAACGCGTGATGCATGTAGAACTCTCAGGGTACTGATACGTGCATTAACTGATAGAGTTTGTACACTTATTTGAAAATATCATCATTAAATGTGCAAGACCCCGAGCTGTATAACGAGCCAAGACAGGTTCCCGTAGGAACGGGTCACTTTTAAGTACCGGTTGATATGGCCACATCTTATGAGTTTGACCCTTAAACACTTTTTTGTCCCTTTCTAAATAATACTCACTAACATATAATCCATTAATCGAATAAAACATTTTAAGAGGCTGTATGCATTAAAAAAAAATAACGTTTGGATGACTTTCACAAGTCGGTCATGTTTTAACCTGTTCTTGCATGTTTAGCAGCAGGTCGGTAGGTTTTATAACATTTTACATAACGACATACGTTCGTCACAAGAATTACATTTGGTTGATTTTCTACACTAAAGATTGTTGCAACTTGTGTTGTTTCTAGAAGAATTGCAGACAGATGGCAGTTCACTTAACTGTTGTATATTTTATTTATTAAAGAGGGTATAAAATAACATAATAAAGGAATGGAAAAAGTTAAATCATAGGAAAAAGATAACAAGAATTGGTTAATAAAAGAGAACAAAATTATTTTTGGGACCACTCACAACACAAGGCTCATACGGCAGTTGAAATGTATGGTCTATATTCCCAACAATAATTGTATACTGTCAAATGCAAACTACCAACTGTATGTATGACAAACAGTTGTTTGATCTCATGTTTTAACAGTAAAACAGTTAACATTTGGAAGCTGCTATATTTCTAAATTAGGAAATATTACTAACTATGCATACATAATAGATTTGGCTTTAGAACTAACCTCGTGTGTACAACGCAGGCGTTTCAAGCTGCATGGGCGGATGCTTGTAAAGTGGAAGCATCAACAATGATCGTGCCATCGGGTTACGAGTTCCTCGTGGGACCCATTTCTTTCTCCGGTCCGTACTGTCAACGAAACATTCTTTTTCAGGTAAATAATGTGATCATAACATTTGTTAAAACAAAAGTGACAGTTACGACCCATTTATTTTCGAATGAGATTGATTTAATCTCAAAGTCAAAGGGTGAAATAAAAGTGTCTATTAATATATTTATAAAAGGTACTTAAGAAATGCATAAACTTTATAATGCAGCTTGATGGTACAATCATAGCTCCAACAAATGCAAAAGCATGGGGTAAAGGTCTCCTACAATGGCTTGAATTTACGAAACTTGTAGGACTCACGATTAGAGGAAAAGGCACCATCGACGGACGAGGTTCAGTTTGGTGGACAAAGTCTGTTGTTGATGATCCTATTGACAATGAAGAGCAACTGGTTATTTCATTAGACAATATCACAGTTGCCGAAAATCCACTGGTAAATTAAATCCATCCCATTTTTCTTAACTCTGTATCGATTTATATCATACTGTTCATTTCAGATGGTATTTAACTCTTAAACCGTTAAATAAATGTCAACCTGACGGCCTGACCCACTTTATTAAGAAAATAATCGACAAAAATTTTTAAAAAATATACAAAAATGGATCATGTTTGTATATTCCAAGACTCTTTTGATGACACGTGAACATACAAATATTTCCCTGATATGAACACCAGCATATAAATATTCACTTGAACATTTTTTTGTGAAGTTAATTGTTTTATAACAAAAATTGGTTGGAACAGGTAAGCAGCTCACTCGACGGGAAAATGCCTAGTACAAAGCCAACTGTAAGGACTCTTATGAAAATAAAGCTTATAATATACTCTTTTATGAAACTTTTTTTGTGACATGTCGCCTATTTTGTTATATACAGGCGTTGCGGTTCTATGGGAGTTTTAATGTGACAGTCACAGGCATAACAATACAAAACAGTCCTCAGTGTCACCTCAAGTTTGACAACTGTGACGGAGTTTTAGTGTACAGTCTTAGTGTTTCTTCTCCCGGTGACAGCCCCAATACTGATGGCATTCACTTGCAGAACTCCAAGAATGTTTTAATCCACACCGCAGATCTTGCTTGTGGTATATATACAGTATACTTATACTTTACTAAGTTCGATTATCAAGTTACTCGTACCTGAACAAAAACTCAAGTAAATTAATTAACACTATACACAAAATAGAAATTAGATTATTAGTTTATAACTACTGATGACATGGCATAAATTACGGTTGACATGGCACTAAACTGTGCCATGCTGGCAGCCACATCACATATCACATATGAAAAGGAGGACAAGATAACCTTATCCCATGTTCTTCACAAAATCATATCCTTGAGGCATGCTTTACTAAATTCAAATTCATCGCAGCCACCCATTCTTACTTCCCCATTATCCGCCAAAACTTCAAGAATGTGGTAACTAATGCTGCATAGAAAAATGCCTAATCTAAAAATATATGAGCCCCACACATACAAGAGACAGAGCAAAGTTAGCTTAGCACATGCTTGACCTTCTGTCATCTTATCCGAAAGGCGTGCACATACACACAAAAGTAAATCAATTTACTAGTGCAAACAAGAACCATGATGTAACTTCATAGGAACTAGACTAAAGACCTTTTTCCTAATATAAGTTAATGTTTTGTGTAGGTGATGACTGCATATCAATACAAACAGGATGCACAAACGTATTTGTGCACGATGTAAATTGTGGGCCTGGCCATGGAATAAGCATTGGAAGTTTAGGAAAAGACGGGACAACTGCATGTGTTTCCAACATCACTGTTAGGGACGTTAATATGCAAAACACAATGACTGGTGTTAGGATCAAGACTTGGCAGGTACAAATAAACAATAAACAGGCTAAACGATTCACAAGAAGTTTAATTATTAAAAGTACTATACTTTAGATACGATTTAGTCTAATTTAACACTCAAAATACTGATTTTTCTGTGCAGGGAGGGTTAGGGTCAGTGCAAGGAGTATTATTCTCAAACATTCAAGTTTCTGAAGTCGAATTCCCAATCATGATTGATCAATACTACTGTGACCACAGCAAATGTACGAACCACACGTCTGCAGTGGCTCTCTCAAACATAGCCTATGAAAATATACGAGGAACATATACAGTGAAACCAGTTCATGTCTCGTGTAGTGATAGCAAACCTTGTATGGATGTAAGGTTGACTGATATTGAGCTAAAACCTGCGCCTAAAGGCTACCACATGTATGACCCCTTTTGCTGGCAAGCTTTCGGGGAATTATACGCTCCAACTATCCCAACAATTGATTGTTTGCAGCAAGGCACACCATCAAGCAGCTGGAGCCCTGATGAAACCGGATGTGCAGCATAGCCTAAATATGATTCGTCGTTTTTTCATAAAATACCAGCATAGTTTCAGTTTTGTCATGTTGTAGTCATTGTACTTTTTTATGTACATTTTAGTTACTAGAAGATGGTTTTTTGTCCATGTCTGGTCATTATTGGGTACTTTAATAAGATAATGACCCAAGTGGTAAAAAGTCCGCATAATGACCCAGACGAGACAAAAGACCATCTTTTAGTGGCTCAAATGTATGAAAAGAAGTACAATGACTAAAACAAGACAGCAGTGGAAGTACGTTGGTATTTATGTCGGAAACTCAATAGGATTTGGTGCATCTATTAGTGAGGTCGGTCCAGTTGCTGGCCCCTTATCATATGATACAAGTGCTTGATGGCGAGTATATATATATATATATATATAGGTACTATTACAATACAGGATTGGTTGTATTATAGGGATTCTTGATTCTTATCGTGTTTGTGTATAAACTAGAAAAAAAAATTGTCTTTGTGTTTCACCATCATTTCATTGTTATGCACTTATGCTTAGTTACTTTAATGCAATAAAGAGTAGCATTCATATGATCCGTTCGCGCATCAGTTTATTGCTGACTGACAGAATGATACTGCTAATTAAAACTTTTGATCTTCTTATTGATTTCGACAAATAAGTAATCAGAATAAGCAGGCCTCCGAACTTTTCCAAGACTTACATGGAACGTAGGCCTCTGAACTTTTCCAAGTTTCCTCGACGACCTTAAATTTGGTCAAGTCGAATAATATCCAAGGCTTCATTGTTGTATTATCCTCTTATAACTTATTGCTCGTGACAAATTGTACCAGAAATAAAAGCTAATGCATATGTATTTGGTATGTACAATATAATAACTATTACTGATATGTTCGTGTATGCACATTCACTACAGGACCAACTTTAACTACAATAATTATGTTTGAATAAATACGTATATTGTGGTGTATACAACCAACTCCGAAACCGAACCGTTTTCACAATAACTGATTTTAGCAACTGAGCTAAACCATAGGGTTGAAACTCATTTGTGAAAGTGTTCAATGGTGTATTATGTTTTCTGAATAGGTCGATTACAATCATCCCTATATATGCTAAACAAACCATAACAACCTCCTCTGTACTAGGAAAGAGATAAAGCTAACAAAATAGAATTATACTTATCATCTCCTAATATAACTCAATAATATCTCTAGAATATCTCCTCTAATAATTTGTAACTAACCGTAGGGGTTGAAGCGGACTGTATACGTAATCTATGGAAGACGATCACATAGATCTGACATTTAGTAAATAATTCTCTCAAAGTCGTATTAAAGTATTAAATCTATATTATTAAAAATCACGCGACATTTGAAATTTAAACTCATGAATTTTATCACTCTATGTTAGATGCACAGATTCTAACCAGTAGACCTGTGTTATTTTTTGTTAATTATTCGAAATAAATAATATGTATTTAGGTTGTTTTTATTTGCTATTTTGATTTTAACTTTTTTCTTATATATTATTATTTTACTACATATCATTTACATTTTTTAATCTATATAGTACACAAGTTACTAATATAGCGGTTTTAATAAATGTTTCTCGGTTCAAATTAATAAAAAAATATCGAGTAAAGAAGTTTGTTAGGCTCATTTTAAGGCATGATTCATAACTAAACATAGGGGCATGGAACTCACCTAAGGCAAAGGTTTTTAATCAGGTCACGTCATATTAAAAAAAAGGTATATTGGTTTTCACTGGTCCCAACTATCACATGTTGTCTTCTACCGGTCCCAACTATTGAATTGGTTGTCAACGGTCCCAACTTTTATCACTTTGGTAACCACTGGTCCCGTCGTTAAATTTTTTTAACGCCGTTAAGTTTTTTTCCAAAATCAATACCGATGTTATAAGCATTTTGATCGGAACGATAATATAAGTCGATTGATGGAAAAGTTACCTCGAAACGGCGCTTCGAACAACAAAATAGTGCTTCGATCGGGTGTTTAAACCTAACGGTGCATCAATCAAATGTAAAATTTTATCGTTCAGAGAGCCTTTTCGAGAAAACTTTTACATCAATCGACAAGTATTATCCTTCTGATCAAAAGGTCTAAAACATCGGTCTTGAATTTGGAAAAAACTTAACGGCGTTAAAAAAATTTAACGACGGGACCAGTGGTTACCAAAGTGATAAAAGTTGGGACCGTTGACAACCAATTTAATAGTTGGGACCAGTAGAAGACAAAAGGTAATAATTGGGACCAGTGAAAACCAATATACCTAAAAAAAATAATTAAACTAAAAAAATTCTTATAATTAACAAATGTACGGTAAACAAAAATAAAACCCGACATAAAACCCAAGACATATATTTTATCTTTACGAATTTACAACGTAAAACCCAAGACATTTTAGCTTTTTTATGTATGTCAAACTACGTTAAAGTCATAATTCATAAAAGTAACATGTGTATAAAAAAAACATAATCTATACTACATTAATATATAAATTAGATGGGTAAAATAGTTATTTACCCATCTTCTCAATGTTGAAAAAAGTACAAACTATTGAAGCATAAGGTAAATGTACTACCACCAGGGCCGGCCCAAGAGTATGTAGGGTAATTTTTGGGTTGAGGCCCTCAAATAGTAGGGGCCCCAAATTTTAAAAATAATATTATATATGGTAATATGGGCTTCTAGTTAACCTGTGAATTGTCATCACCATGATTTAGGCCCAAATAAGTTAAAGCGGGAGATTACTAAGCCAAACCAAGTTTTCTTTTTTGAACTCAGCAGATCAACCAAAAATCTTCAATATTTAAACCCAAAGTTCATCCCCGCTTGAAATCCACAAACAAAATCGGAACTCTTGGTTGAAAATTTGAAATCGAAACTGCTTTTGCTTGCTAAAATTAGAACCGCTCAAGTGGTCGTTTGTTCAATTATACTGTTGAAATCGAAATTTGAAAGTAGTGTTGAAATCGAACTCAGAAAGCACTAAAGCAAAGACAATAGAGGTTAGTGCCTTGAACCCTTGATTTGATGATTTAGTAATTAGGTTTACATCTCTTTTATGTGAGAGTGTGATTTAGTTAGGTTACCGATTTAGTGATTTTTGCTATTTGAGTAATTGTTCATGTGAGATGTGATTTAGTAATTACTAATTAGGATTTAATGATTTGTGCTTAAGTAATTTGTTCCTTAGAATTGGCACTTTGGTAGCAAGTTATTGCTTAGGTAATTAGTGAATTGTGATTTGGTGTTTTGTTAGTAGATCTTAAATTCCACCACTTACAAATCTTTAAGTTTATTATTGTCGGTCCTAAGCCTTGAAAATGAGTGTTTTCCCCGACCAATGACTCGTTGTAACTATTATTGGAGGATTCCGTCACCTCGGGACCACCAGTAGCTTCGGTTTGAAAAGGCTACCACATAAAGCTTCTATGTATAATATAACCAATGAGACTAAAATTTAGCTCATATATTCTTTGGTTAAGCATTTTCGACAAGAGTAATCAGTATAACCAAAACATGATATACGCGTGTTAAACTTTAATGTGCGTTAATCGTTTTATATAATTAGATGAAAATTAGACTATTGCAAGAGATTTCATTTTTCAAATGCTTTATTTACGAATTTGATTATCAAGTCGATAAGATGCATACATGTTCATATATCACAACAAAATTAATAAACTAACATAATAGGAAATCGTATTATAAATTGTTGACACCGTAGCATACACGGGTTTCATGCTTAGTATTACACTGTCATTAGTCACGTCGTAAGAATAGAAATTGAAAAGTAAACATCTGGTTATCTTTTTTGCTTCCTTTATTTATTTATTTAACCCCACTCTCCGTTGACGTATCTCTACGATCCCCATTTTCTCACTTTTTTCATTCACCTCTTCATCGATCCAAACTTTTTCTCAGGTAAATCAAATCTTCATTTCAACTTCTATCGATTTTGTCAATTATACTCTCAATCATAAGGTATTTAGTGTCAATTTTATGTTCATCCGCATTTAGATCTACCATGATTCACTTATATTGCTAATCGCTTTAACAAATTTCCCTACACGCTTGCAATTCACATGAAATTGAGAGATTTGCATCGAATCTGGTAGTTTTGAGTAGTATTAACACCTTCTTACGATTTTGTTTCGAGATTCGTGGTGTCGCTATGCGAATTAGGTTATATTTGTGCAAAATTACTTTTTAGGTTTTAGGCTTGTGTTTGATTAGAGGTGGATCTACTGTGTAAGTTATCATTTCGTTGAAGTTCATTTTCTGATGTTATGAATCTAAACTGTAGCTTAGAGATTGTAGATCCGTTAGGTTTAATTACTTTGGGGGATGAAATGTTAGTTTTGTGTTAGGGACTTGTGGTTTATTTAGATCCGATTGGTTATGGTTAGAGTGTGACATTGGTTTCCTTGGAAGCGAGTGTTTCATGATCGTTGATTTCAAAATCTACTTAACTAAGCTTTGGATGATGCGATTTGTTTATTGTTACGATGTTGATGTACATTTTAGGGAAGTCTCTTGTACTCTTAGATATTGAATTCTACGACTACATGTATATAACTGTTAATGTGTAGCTTGAGTATAAGTCTAGCTAACAAGTGTTTATTTGTAAGTGATCTACAGTTTATCTGCAACCGTGCTTATTACGAGTGTTTATTTTGCATATGTCCTCAGATTCAATAGATTAAGTCATATTTTTGACGATGTTATGTTACTGTTTGTTTATGATGTGGTTTTTTTGTTAGGTTATATGCGTTTTACTGATTTACATTAATGGTTTACTAACTGCAGGGATCTTCTCCAGCGACAGAATGGGTCTAACATTCACCAAGCTCTTTAGCCGGCTCTTTGCCAAGAAAGAGATGCGTATCTTGATGGTGGGTCTTGATGCAGCTGGTAAGACTACCATTTTGTACAAGCTCAAGCTTGGTGAGATCGTGACAACAATCCCTACCATTGGTATGCCCTTTCTCTAGTAGCTCACTCAGCATTCCGTCTGTTGGTTTATCTTCGTTTATTTGGTCGGAATGCTTGTCTTTTCTGTGACGGTTGTTTTGATGTCTCATTATCAGCCTCCTGGAGCATTTTGTATGAGTCTTTTTTAAAAACTAGTCTTGTTTTACTATTTAGTGTGATCTCAGTTTTTAAAGCTTGGTAGATAGGCGGGAGCTATCATGGAGGTCACTGTGTTCTGCTGTTGAAGTCATAGAGCCTGATTGTAATTTACGATACTAAATTTTTATGGATATCAGGATGGTAGATGCTCTCTAACTCACTCTAAGTGACAAACTTTTATGCATATAGGTGGTTAGAACTGTGCTTGTTGATAAATTTAGAACACCAATATATGGATATTGTTAAAGTAATGCATGCATACATAACAAGAAAAATATTCCAAGTTCAATTTTATCATCTGTCTGAAGTTTGACTTATCTGTCACTGATTGACAATTCCATTTAAAGGATAAACTTGTTGTGGTACATTTATATTTAGAATAAGTCATAAAACAACATAATAGTCATAGTTGCGGGAAGGACTACTTAAATGTTTAGTTTTTGATAATATTTTTGTTATTTCAGTTTTGTCTAAAGTTTAACTTGCTAATGGCAAATTTCACATATGTAAAGTATTAAAATCTAATTTCCAGTCTATTAAGAGACATGTTGCCAGCTGCACATGTTGCTTCAGTGGCTAATGTGGTCCTTTGCAGGGTTTAATGTGGAGACTGTCGAGTACAAAAACATTAGCTTCACTGTCTGGGATGTTGGGGGTCAGGACAAGGTATGAAATGTTCATAGTTTTTTACATTTAGTTGGTTTTTTATGATATGTTTGTAACTTTGTATATTCAAGTTCTCATCTATGCTTTCTGAAATATGGTTATGTCATTGAGGTAAATACAGATTTTAGATACTTATATAAAACTGATATGCATGCAGATCCGTCCACTATGGAGGCACTACTTTCAGAACACGCAAGGTCTTATCTTTGTGGTTGATAGCAATGACAGGGACAGAGTTGTTGAGGCAAGAGACGAGCTACATAGGATGTTGAATGAGGTAAATTTTTTTATGAATTTTAACATTCCTTATGCTGGCTACAAAGTATGAATATAATTAACATGTTGACGGTCGTCTTTATTACTGTATCATGGGATTAATTTTCATATGTGGCAAACTTTACATTTGGATTGAAAGCTTGAATTT
This sequence comes from Tagetes erecta, assembly GCA_030867185.1. Taxonomy (NCBI): domain Eukaryota; kingdom Viridiplantae; phylum Streptophyta; class Magnoliopsida; order Asterales; family Asteraceae; genus Tagetes; species Tagetes erecta. The sequence continues at coordinate 44,128,050 of CM061492.1, read as the reverse complement.
TTTGCAAACCACTTTGAATTTGGATATTTGACACTAGAGGTGTCAAATTCGTGATTTGAGTAACGGCCTAACGGGTCACTTGTTACTTTTTTTTGTTTTTTTTCTAATAACCAATATATTAAATTCAACTTTGATATGATTTTTTATTACTAGAATGATAGTTTGTAGGATTGGAAGTTTTTATAAACTAGTTACAATACCACCTTCGTCTAAATTGTTTTGACAGGGAAACTAAGTTTTAGCAACTCGTTTTTACTGCAAACTCTTGAGTGTCTTTTAGTGGTATCCCTTTTGGATATGTTGTGTGACCGTAACAACCCGAAAGCTTAACAAAAAAGCGCAAATCAACCCAGTTTCGTTCGTTTAGACCAAACTTGTCCCCTTTACCTGACAGCAGAAACATAGTTTTTAAAGGAAAGTTGACTGTACAGTACGGATAATTAGGCCTAAGTTATCCACTGACTAAAGAATTGTAATCTTTAACAATTATATCTGCAGGATGAGCTTCGTGATGCAGTATTGCTTGTATTTGCTAACAAACAAGATCTTCCAAATGCAATGAATGCTGCTGAAATCACTGATAAGCTTGGTCTCCATTCCCTCCGACAGCGCCACTGGTAAGTTTTCGTCTTAATGAATGTATTATGGTGGCAATCTCAACCCATTTTCATCTTAATGAATGTATTATGGTGGCAATTTTAACCAAACTATAAAGTAGTTGGAGTATAGTTTGGTGGCCTACATACACATGACCTTATATTCATTCATTAGAAAAATTGACAAAAAGTCCGAAAGGTGTTCTCCCCTTACCACTGGTTAAGCGGCGATAGAGGTAGTTATAAGAGTAGATCAGGTGCCGTTCTTTTTTGCCATTAAACATTGCGAGTTGACCCATGATTATAAAAGTTTTAACTTTATTGTTTTTTGTTCTTTTCCATAGGTACATCCAGAGCACCTGTGCAACCTCAGGAGAGGGACTTTACGAGGGTCTCGATTGGCTATCCAATAACATCGCTAACAAGGCACGTAATGAAAAATTAACAGTATTTTTGTTTTTTTTGTCTTCTACAAATTTCTTTATATGATTTTTACCGTTCTTTATATTTCAGGCGTAAGACGATATTATAGTTGAAGTGGATGTTGGATGTGAGGTGTGTGGGATTCTTGTCTGTGTTGTTGGTTTAGCAGTTTTTTTGTGGTAGCAAAATGTCTGTCTGATATGATATAATATTTGGGTTTGAGTGAGTTGTATTGCAAGTACCTTATTAAATAGGTTTTCCTTGATAAACCTGAAGTTGTAATAGAGGTGAATTTTGCTCCTATGCTATTTACCTTCATTTTTATTAGTATGTGATCAAATCGTTTCACCTTTCGTTAGCAAGCAAGCATTGGTGGTTGTGTTTTCATTGTTTCCACTCATCTTTTGGTGCTGGTTTATTTCTGGAAGAACGCCTTCGCACCATCATGTGAAGCCGTGAAGGGATGAGGAACTCTTTTCCAATTATCGTGTCCTTAGACAATGGTATCCCTATGGTTTGCCTAAAATCTAAGCGTCTCAGTTTCTTTAGCGCCACCATCAACAAACTGAAGAAACGAAAACGATGTTGACGGTGGTTATTTGGAGCAGGAGCAATGGCAATAGCGATGTGAATTCGATGGTGGTGGTTTAGTGTCAAGTGCCAATACAAGTAAGAAACGAAGCATCAAGGATCAAGGTTTGATGTCAGTAAATCTTCATTTAGATTGAGCACTTCACAGAAAAAATTACAAATTAAGTGTCAGGCTAAAACAACTAAAAAATAAACTCAAGGATTAATATATTGAGAGGTTTTCTTGTAGACTGAAAGTGTTAATGACCGGGCCACCCAAAAGCCAAAATTTTAAATTACTTTTATGAAAAATAATAGCATTGTCACCATATCACATGTTTTATTTGTGGAAAAGATGATATTGCTTGGGTCAAGTCAACTCACAAATAGTCAAGCAATGCATATCATGTGGGTCAAGGTTGATTACCTGCATTTTCCGTTTTCGCCTGTTTCAAATAATATAATATTTTTAATTTTTAATTGTTACAAATGTAACTTGTCAATATTGCTACCAACGTTTTGGTAGAAGTTTAATCTTTTAGATAGTAAAGTCACGGGTTTAATCTCTGACGATTGTGTAATTTAATATAAAAAGTCTAGTAGTAAAAGTATGATAGTTTACCGTTAACCTAATTAATCAGAATATAACCTTTTCCTTTTTAATTTCGATACTTCCCGTAACCGAAACATATTAAACTTCCAAAATTGTCATAATTACAAAGTTTTCTCATCGATGAAATTCTTTAATTAAGTAGATATTGATATTTAGTTTTAGTTTTTTTAGAACAACAGATGATATTGATATTAGTTATCTTGTATTTGTCTATACAAAAATTATAGGAAAATTAGATTTAAAAAAATCCGACTAGAATATTCTTTAGTAGACTTAAAAGCAAATATGAAAAATATGTATACATGATTGTAAGAAATCTTTTTGAGTTAAACCTTACATTTTTATGTTACGATGACTAAGATATCTGGTTTTCTTATGCAAAATTGTAAAAGCTTAGGTAGGCTTTGTCTACACATAATCTTTTTATACTATAATTTATATTATCGTTAGATTTTTTTAGTTTATTTAAGTTGATGAGATGATAAGTCAAATCACATGATTATATTTTTAGAATATTTAAAACGTTTTATTTAATAATTTTTTTATGGTTGCAAAATTCCAATCCACATACACCAATACTTCTTTCTAATCAGTTTCGCCGATATTGAGTGGTTTGCATAAGAGTCAACTTCATCTCCCCTCATGTTATCTCTTTGAAATATATTTGATTTGACCATGGTTTTATAATTTCTAGAAGATTCATAAATAAGTTTCTCACATGTTATGTTTGCATGGTGTTTAGAATTCTATTTAAATGGATTAATTTAATGTAGCGAACGAATAAAGTCACACTACTCAGGGTAACATAATGACGAAAGAAGACTATATACAATCTGTGAACACATACAATACTTGGTAGCCCAAACTCATATATTTCAAATTTGGGGAAACCCGCTAACCCGTCCGTCCATAGACACAACATCAAGTTAGCGTAAAACCGATTTGACTCAAAGATCGAACTTGTGTTACCTTAAATCTCCTTTCCTTGCATCAATGCCCCTCCTAAAGTGTTGTCAGTGATAAGTGATAACTGAACTTGGGTTTTTTTTAATAATTCAGACCTCTTATCATTACGCCACATTAGAAATTACTATAGAAAAACATTTTTTTTTCTGTTTTGGTATGGTTTTGTTGTAGTTTTTAGAAAGAATAATATGATAAAAGAAAGTTGATACACATTCATATTATATTAAAAGAAACTTATTTCTAATTGAGAAATAATGATTGCTACACAACTATCACATATGTAAACCTTGTGCATGTAATTTGTTTTTAAGTGGATAATGTGAAGATTGTTTCTACCATTGTGAAACACTCTTATAACCACTTTATATTAATTTACACTCAAAACGTCTTATATTGCCAACAAAGTTTAACCTTGACCCACTCTCTTATCATGAGAAAATAAACCACTTTAAAATAAAGTTCAAAAGTTCTTATATATCGTCAATAAAGTCTATCCATGACATTAGCAAATTTGGAAATTAGTTATTCGATTTTTGACCAATTAGAGGGTAAAATCCATTTTTTAATGATTGTTACTTCTAATTTTAAATTAAACAAGCTAGCGACTTTAATATATAACAATTAGCTAGGTTGACTGACTTGTTCATGTAAAATGATAACGTTTGTTCTTTTGTATTACTTAACATTTTTAACGTCGTCTATTTTCTTAATGAATTAAGTAAATCTTTTAACAAATTTTACACGAGAGCAGTAAGTTTTTTAGTTTTAAATTTTTTTTACCAAGCATCTTTATTTACTAACTAATTGCAATAAAATAGCAATCTCATATTTTTACTATAATGTTTTTAATTTAACTATATAGACATAAAAAGTATTCAAAGACGTCATATAATCGATCTTATAATCACATCAATAACACTATTATTATTTAACACAAATATTGTCAATCTAGAATATACAATTGATCAAGGTTTAATGTTTTGGTATTTTATTAAAAATGTAATACAATTGATAGCGAATAAACAATGTTACAAATATTAATCTTAATCTTAATGTGCAAACTTTCATTGTCACTTTTACTTAAATGCAAGTGTAGTTAGGGGTGTAAATGAGTCAAGTCGGCTCGCAAGCTACTCGAGATCGACTCGGTAAAAAGCTCGTTCGAGCCGAGCCTTAACGAGCTCGAGCCCGATTTGTTGGAAAATAGTTCACTTTTATTAAAATAATCAACTTAATATTATAACGATGCTCTCGTTATACATGGGAAATACATTAGTACATTACCGTGTACAAAACCAAATCAGAAATACATGTAGAGAACAAGTTACAAATGATACAAAACCATTGTGGTTAGTAAACTTCAATTGAACAGTAATGTAAACGACAGCAACAACAACGAGATTGATGGTCCTGCAAAACAGATATTAGAAAAAAAAGAAAGATCCGGGCTTGTGTTTAACACAATTCCCTTAAACAGATTCGTCGTCTGTTCCCAGGGTACACCGGATGAAAGCAGCGTACTGCCGGACGTTGAACACTTGCCTGAAAAGAACCGGAGGAGACGATGTATATGAGATTATCAAGATTGTTTGTGTGTTGTTGAACTATATTTTGGGTGTTGATTCAAGCTCTACAAGTTGCCATGTTTTTTTTTGTTGTTATCTTTGTAGATAAAAAGGATTGCAAGAGTCTTGCAATTCATGACAATTGAATTGTCATAAAACTTAGCAACTAATGACAAATGAATTGTCATAAAACTCATTAACTCAAAAGTTGGACATCCCAACAATCTCTTCTAGATGTCTCAAAACCGGGTCGGGTTACGGAAACGCAACCTCGAGTTTTCGGACATGCATTTGGGTTACCAACCGACACGAGAGTTGACCTCTCATTTACAAAATATTCAACAGTTCGAGCCTAGAATAATGTTCGTTTTGTTATCGAGCTCGAGCTCGAGCTTTGGATACCAAACTCGACTAGGCTCGCGAGCCTTATCGAGCCTAGTAGGAATTTATTTTTTATTTAAAATATTTAATAAATATTTCACATTTACTAAAAAATAACATAATAGGTCTTTATTATCGAGCTCATTGTCGAGCTTTTTATCGAGCTCGAGCCAAACATTGGTTTGTTTAATACAAAACGAGCCTTGTCGAGCCGAGCTCGAGCTTAAAATTTAGGCTCGAACCGAGCTCGAGCTCGAGCTTCAGAAAATTCAAACGAGTCAGGCTCGATAAGTGTCAAGCTCGGGCTCGGCTCGGCTCGTTTACACCCCTAAGTGTAGTTAATTTATTCTTTTTAGTAAATTTGAATAATTAAAATTACTTGAAAACGATTAATCGGTTCAACCACTTAGCTCAATTTTAAAAAAAAATGAGCCCACGAGTGGTTTCCAATGTTTTTCTTTTATATTCACTAAAGATCGAAGGGTTATTTGTGTTCGTCAAACAGCTCGTGACCAAAAGTTATATTTATAGGATCATTATATTCTCGTACCCCCTTATCACACACCCTATATGCCGCGCATAGGGTTATGTGCAGCATATATCATTCATTTCGTGCTAAGGGCTATATGTAGCATATTTATATAAAAAAATTTGTTGTTTAAGTTGCTTTTTAAACATTTTTATAAAAATGCACATGTTTTTTGTATTTTTTAAAAAAAGAGTTGTAGTTATTAATTTTAAAAAGATATTAACTATTCAATATAAAAACATTAATTATGTTGTGAAACATACATTACAAAAGTTCAACTAATACAAACAAATTAACTAAACATAAGAAAGTTTAAACTAGGCGTCTCCTCCTCCTCCGACGATTCTGATAGTTTCACATTACCCATTCCCAAGTGCACATGTCTAGCATCTAACATTTGTAATGGCCATTGTCCATTCAGCTCCACTCGCTGGAGGTGACAATCGAAGTGCTGAACTACTACTCCTATGATGGTAAATTTGATGACATGGCTTCCTATCAAAGTTACTTTTTTTCATTGGAGAATCATACTAAACCGCATACCAACCCATCAGTCTCTTACGAATAGAGGTATGCAAATCAATGATTTACGCTGCCCTGTATGCAAAGGTTTTGTAGAAGACACCGATCACGTCTTTGCATAATGCATACTGCTATATGGCCTGACAACTATGGACTCAAGTGGGATTATGGACCAAACTTCCAAGTGCTTCGTCAAAACCAATTGATAACATCATGGATATGAAGCTCTATGGCTTGGCAACAGGTTCGAAACACCAAAACGTAGTGGAATCTATCTTCAAAGCTACCCTTTAGTGTATTTGGAAAGTGAGAAATGAGTGCATTTTCAGAGGTACAACCTCGTTGCCTTTGAAAATTATGAAAGATATCAAGATATTTTGTTTTCAATGGATAACGAATCAAATCAAATTAAGTGGGCTTGACTAGAGGAAGTGATCTATTTTTAGAATAGTTAGTGAATCGTAATCTTCATGTTTGTTGTTGTCTAGCCTCTGGCTAGTTATTCCTTTGCTTTTTATTTTTAATAAAATTTCTTCCATTAAAAAACTACTGCTCCCACACCCAGAGGGAATATCATCACCATTTTGTGATCATAAACAAACTCAAACGTTAACATAAAACAACCCAAACAAAACCCATATTTTTTTAAAATAAAAATACATGTTTTTTCCAAAAAAAAATGCTATATAGCGCGGCATATAGGTGAGATTGGAGTATTAAATAACTTGTATTCATAAAACATCTAGCGTGACATAGATAACAAATAATCATGAGTTATTACTTGTCAGTACGATGTTTTTTGACGTCAAGTTGCCCTTATGCGTTAATGCACATCGTTTGAGGCTTATGAGAATAGATGGAAGGAGTATCGGAATAGATGAGGCCTATTTTTTATATTGACAATATAAATAAAAATGTAAGTATTAGTTTAGAATTTATATTGACAATATAAATAAAAATGTAAGTATTAATTTAGAAATAGAAATGTGTTAGATATTGTGCATGTGCAATAATTAGAAAATTATAAATTATTGTTACTTTTTTAAAAAAGTGGCCCATGAAAACTGAAAAGCCCAATAGAATGAAACGTAAAACCTTTTTACTTTTTAAGTTATAAGCCGACAAATGAAGCTCTAGCTTCCACGAAGCCGAAATAAAATTGCCAAACTTTGACTTTTAGTCAACCTTACAAATTCTGCAACACAATATTTGTTCCTTCCCAACACTTATGTTAATATTTTATTTTTATTATAATTAAACCTTTAATATACCATATGTACATAATTAGTCCCTCATCAAACTTTAAACATCAAGATCAACCACCAATATCAAGTCTTCTTCCATGTTACATACAATCCTTTGGCTTGGTTACCCACCCACAAAATTTTGACTTTATATTAGTATAATATATATTCGATTATTACATTGTATTGTAACTCGCATGTCAATAAGTGAGGAGCGTGATATTTATTGTTAACGTATTTTTAATGATGATTTGAAACATGAGTACATGAATAAAACAACTCAAGAAATTTATAGCATTCTTACTTTAAAGCTTCTTTACGTGTTAAAGATGAATATATGATTTTATTTTACGCTGTATCAATTTACTTTTCATGCGTCAGATTCTCATAAATGATAGAAGTTGCTTAAATTTAATGACCGTCTTAACTTTAATCATCGGTAGTAAAAGTTATACTCAATAGTAAATTGAAGGTTGGTGGCACTTTAGTAATAGCAACCTGGTCTTTGGTGGCAAAAGCTGTCAACAACGAATTGTTGTGATTCGATGGTAACAAAGTTAACACTAATGTTGAATATATATATATATATAACTGGTTGTGGTCGACAATTATTACACTTAAAGTCTTCAAACGTCATGCCGTTTCATAAATAGTTGCAAATTTGCAATGATTCATTACACTAATTCAACCATTTATAATGAAAACATTTGCATGCTTTTGGCACACATTTTTTTTATAGTTGTTATTATGTGATAAAATTTTTGTCGAATTCGATTAAGGATTCCGTCTCGAGGCAAAATACTTACATATGAAAGTGACCATTCCTCGATTTAGAATAAGTATCCAAACATACCAAATCAACAAAGACACCACGTATGTGAAGGGGCACCTATGAGCTCACGTGGCTGAGAGAAAGAGTGGGTAGTACACAATAATCGACACGATAGACAAATAAAGAAGATATGATGTGGTCAGGCGTTGTGTGTGCAAGAGTATGAGAAGAGACGTAGGGAAAATCCACCCCGTATGTGAAAAACAAGGAGGGAACCCACCAAATCATCTCCATTCCCCGTCATAAGAACTCACTTTAGATGAAAAAAATCTTTTAACCTAACTTAAAAATATATTTTTTTTATCCTAGTGGCTCGAACCCACGACCTCCTCAATTATTAAGTCTAAAATACCTCATCTCAACCATTTAAACTAAATCATCAATAAATCAAACATACAACTTCCGCAAAACGTATGACGAACATGATGCGACAGACAATCTAAAATAACACAAAAACATAAACAAAAACATAAGAACTTATCATGAAACACATCTTTAACCTTAAGGACTAGTTATGCAACTCTTCACTTCACATTATCACTACCAATTTTGTAAGCAAGTTGTAGCAAAAAGCCAAGTCAAACAAATTTCACCAAAAGTCTCCAAATTGTTCATTTCTTTAATGGAAGCATCTCATCCACCTGCAAATTCCCTTTATTATCTCTCACCCAAATCCAATTTTCCAATCATTTCTACTAAAATTCATCTCCAATGAAACAATTCAAATACTAAGAACAAATTGGTGTTTATAATTGAAATTCAGAAGCTGAAACCCTAATTTTGAGCTGTGAAATTAGGGGTTTTGCATCAGATCCAAGGATTATTGTTGCTGTTAGCTCAACAACTGTATATTTGTCGGCTTTTTGTGCAAAATTTTGTTTTGTGATCGAAATTAGGGTTTTTGAGATTTGTTATGGGGGTTTGTTGGAGCATACAGATTAAAGCTGAAACTGTGTTTTCTATTGGTGAGTTTTTCTCTTTTGCTTGTTAATTTCTGCTTGATTGTAACTGATTGTGTGATTATAATGCATTTTATTGATTGAACAGTGTTTATGGGTGTTATCTGCTGATAGTTTGTTGATTTACTTTGTATGGATGGTTTAATTGTGCTAATTGTTACATCAAACTTTGTTTAAAAACAAAAAAGTTGATGCAATAAACTTGCATTAAAATGGAAATATTTGAAACATTTAGGATTGGTGTCTGTTTATTACTTTATTTAGATGCTAGTATATTTAACTTGTTGTAAAGACGTAGTTTCTATGAAGATTTGTATTTTAAATGTTAATAAATTTAATTTTAAGATGAAATAAATCAATTATTTAAAATCATGATTATTTAATAGGAGAGAGGTGTTTAGACTTCAGTGTCATCTTAATTAGCTATATATTATAATAAGGATATGCTGACTTTCGGGGCGTTTAAGCAAGCAACTGAATGTGATCATTATTGTAATAAGATAGATAATCATTTGATTGATTATATTGATAAAAACTGTTGATTATTTTTGCATAGTTATAGTATCTTGCTAACTGCAGTTGGTTTTTAAGTGACTGTTATTGTTTATTTTAAACAAGTTAATTGTGTTATTACAGGTTACGATTCTAAAACTGGAGAACGGAATGGAAATAGTAATTTAAGTAGTAAGGTTTCAACGGGTTCTCAAACACAAACCCCTCGAAGTGAAGGTGAAATTTTACAGTCATCCAACTTAAAAAGCTTCACTTTCAATGAGCTTAAAAGTGCCACAAGAAACTTTCGTCCAGACAGTGTTCTTGGTGAAGGGGGTTTCGGTTCTGTGTTTAAAGGGTGGGTCGATGAGCATTCGTTTGCAGCTTCAAAACCAGGAACTGGTATCGTGATTGCTGTAAAAAGGCTAAATCAAGAAGGGTTACAGGGCCACAAGGAGTGGTTGGTTAGTTCTTTTCACTTTCTTGATCATATTGTTGTTTTTGTAGTGTTTTATTCGATGCATTATGCTTATAGAGCGTCTCCTATCAAGACACCAAAGTTTTATAGGTCAAAATATGAAGTATTTAGTAAATATTCAACATAAAAAGTAAATAGCTGATACAAAATATGAAGTATTTAAGCAACCACATTGTGATCTTTAAAATAATACCATATTGAATATGGTTTTTATAATTTATTATTCTTTTATAATTGTTCTTATACTAATAAGTTGAATAAATAGGTATTTTTTTATAACTAAGTATATATTAAGATAAAATTATTTTTTTCGAATTTTATAAATAAATGAGTTTATTTGTGAGTAATTGTGTAAAACAAGATACTCAAGTGTCAATAAATCGTGCGTACATTGGAATCAAATTTGTTTGGTATGAGCATGTTCTAAGTATACTCAAGCTTTTGAAAGAAACAAGAACATTTATCTCGGGGACATGAGTCCTTTTATACCAATTTTTAATCCCTATATCACTTTCAATGGCTATGGGATGGGTAATTTGGTCTTTTTGAAACGTTAAACTGTAAGTAGAGCCTATAGGCTATAGGATTAAAAATCAAGGCAACAAATTCTTCTTGCCTTGATGGTCTACTAAGCTGTATTGTTATCTTACAATTAATCTAATAACTTTGAAAACACCATATTTCTGTCACCGAATTGCTTCTCAACAAATAAATCTTCCGCTTGTGCAGGCAGAAATTAATTATCTTGGACAATTAAGCCATCCAAATCTTGTGAAATTAATCGGCTATTGCTTGGAAGATGATCATAGGCTTTTGGCTTATGAGTTTATGCCAAAGGGTAGCATGGAGAATCATTTATTCAGAAGTAAGTTACCAATATCTTCATACGTTTTTTAGTTATCCACATTTACAGGTGTTAGTCTCAACCCTTTAGTTCTCCACATTTACAGGTGTTAGTTTCATACGTTTTATTACTCGTAGTTAACACACACTCATCATGCATAAAGATTTATAAAAAAGTGAAGTTAGATGTATTTACTACTTACTAGCCAATCCCATCTGACCTGGCCCATACTTTAAAATGACTCGTTTAAACCCGAACCCATTAAAATCCACTACCCAATCCACCCATGTTTCCGCCTCATATAAACCGTTTTACCATAGTACTCAGATTTTTAAATGTGAAACAGGAGGTTCTTACTTCCAACCACTTTCTTGGCGTCTACGCATGAAAGTCGCTCTTGGGGCTGCAAGGGGTCTCGCTTTTCTTCATAATGCTGAACCAATGGTTATATATCGGGACTTCAAGACTTCGAATATTCTACTTGACTCGGTATGGTGCATTTTTATGAAGCTTTTAATCTTAGGTTTTTTTTTTTGTATAAAATATCAACTTACTTTTACTTTTGTCCCGTTTTAGTAATTATACCTCTTTTTGGTACATTTGAGCCATTAACAGCTTGTTAAATTGCGCATTGTCCAGAGCGCAAAGCCACGGGTGTTGCTATGCGTTACATGATTCGCCAACCTTATGCTGCAATGCACAAGATGTGTTTGAATCATGCAACATGGATTTTTTAAGTGGGTCAAACTTATTTTATTGAACAATCTGAGTTTTTTTTTTACTTTTTAAGCATTTTAAATCTTTATTATGACTTTTTTAATCATTCAGGAGACTTTTTTAATCATCCAGGAGAGCTTTTTATGACTTTTTAATCATTTTTAAGTCTAGTATCTTGCAGCCAATGTATGCTCTTTGGGTGTTTCTTAAATTCTTGTGAAACTTATATGTATACATAACTTTTAGTACTTTTTTTTAATTAAAAAACACAACGCATACATGACGTGCAAATCACACATCTGGATTTTGGAGTAATCGCATCGGAGTGTATCACACAATTTAAAACCAAGATTAATAGCTTGCTTCTTTTTCCTTTTGGGTCAAAAATAAAACTGCCATGGATCTTATTCGGTCAATAATTTAACATTCATATGTTGTCAGAAAAATAAGGATGTAACTATATGCATCATACAGCTAAAATTCTGAATTTTAACTTTGACTACAATCGACAGAATTTCAATGCAAAATTATCTGATTTTGGATTAGCAAGGGATGGACCTACTGGTGACAAGAGCCATGTTTCTACTAGAGTTATGGGAACCTATGGATATGCTGCTCCTGAATATCTATCAACAGGTATGTTTACTTGTCTGTGAAAAAATATAAGTGTAGTTGTGGCAATTGAGTTCTCTCTAATCGTCTCAAAAGGATTAACTGGAAATTTTAGAAATGCTAGTCTCTGGAATAAAAAACATAGTAAAATTAGTCAAAAATAATTTAAATCTCTTGGGTAGTTTTGTAAGCTGCACCTATCTGATCTAGGGGCTGATTAGTAGTAGTTGTACGTTTGACTTGTTTATTTTATGCATATGTGGCAAATTTGACCCATTAACTTATAATGCACAAGAAATTTAAAATAAAAAAACTTTTGAATGTTTTTTTTAATTTTTTGGGAAACAAACGCAACTATTTAGTCTGTAACATGTTAACACCTTTGAAGGTATTTGTCTCTTTAAACTATGAAGGACATTTTGTAATGCAACAAGTTTTTGGCCAAAATCGGCAGAAAATTAAATCAGATATATATAATTGGACAAGGTTGAATACTAGAGTGGCATCCACTTATCAGGGAGATTTGTACATCACTCTGCAGAACAGTATCTGCACATGACTGTGTATAAATCACCTCCCAACACATTATTATCCACATTTTTTATTATTGAATCTTTACTCATGAGGAGTTATGTATATAACATTTTGTAACTGATGATTTAATATATTTTTGTAAAGGTCATTTAACTCCAAAGAGTGACGTATACAGCTTTGGAGTAGTTCTTCTGGAAGTATTGTCAGGCAAAAAAGCAATAGACAAAAACCGCCCTCCTGGAGAACACAACCTAGTCGAATGGGCCAAACCATGTCTAACCAGCAAACGAAGAATCTTTCGGGTTCTTGACCCACGGCTTGAGGGTCAATATTCCCTTGGCCGGGCCCTGAAGCTAGCCAACCTTGCACTTCAATGCCTAAGCACAGAACCCAAAACAAGACCAAGTATGGATGAAGTGGTGTCCACTTTGGAAGAGCTTCAAGGCGGTGAAAAACGTGAACGTAGGGACCAACATGTGGAACCTGCAGGTAATAAAGCCCGGTCCTGCGGACATGAGGTTGGGACTGGGTTGGTTGCTTATCCTCGACCTTCGGCTTCATTGCGGGGCTAATTAAGGGTTATGATACTGTTTTTTTGTTCCTTCTCAAGTACACCTCAATGGGTCTCTACTTGTGTACAGTTTTTGTTTTTGTTTTTGTCTTGCTCTGTGTTTTGCAAGTGGGTTCTGTGTCATCTATGTTGTCTTTTATTAGATACACTGAATGTTTTTTTATGGTTATGATAAAAGTTTGTGTGCTAATATATGAGAAAAGCTTTGGATTTTTTTATCGACCAAAAATGCACATACAAGAATTTTTTAGCTTTTAAGTCTTTAACATATGCTTAAGTAACATGGCCTTTTTATTCATAGATGAATGAAGAGTCTTTTGCTGAAAAAATAACACTTGTTACACAATGTAGTAAAATTTCATAATTGTATGTACTAAAACTTTCATTTACCCATTACTGTTTAATGTTATGACTAAAATCTTGTTACTGCTTGATACAGTTTTCAATATTTAAGAGGAGAAAAGAGAAAAATGGTGTAAATTCATGACACGGGACTTAAAATAAAATTGAAGTGGTTAGGTTTAGCAATTAGCATAAACGAGTCTGAATTAGTAGGGTGGGTTCATGAGTTATTTACGAACCGGATAAGGAACCGGGTACATTATACAAATAAATAGTTTATTTATCTTATCCTATATATACAACTAGTTATAAGATCAGGTTGCGTGTTATGATTGTCGGGTTTCACGATATTCATTCATAATGGATTTGCATGGTAGGAGTTTGATCAATTTTTCTCCGCTATGTTGAGTGACTTTGGTCGTTATTGGCTCATTTGATTGGAAAACATAAAAACGCATATTGACCTCGTGTTTTATAATAAGAGGCCATGGTGTTCCCTCATAATCAATTCACACGGCGTGACTTTGGTTGCTTTTTTACTTGCTTTAAGTGGAGTGACTTGATCTTTTATCCTGTAAATTCAAATAGATCTTTATGAAAAATTTGAGAAAAAAATAAAGTTTTATGGTTTATTTAAAAAAATCACAAAAGAGAAAATAGGACTCTTCATAGGCCCGGTGCATTTTATTATAGGTAAAATGTTATAAAAGAGTAATCAAGTTTCAGTATTTTTTCAATTAAGTCACTTGAACTAATTTTTTTTATAATTAGGTTAGTTAAGTTAATTGATGTTCTAATCCTATGTTTTTTTTATCTGTTTAGCAAGTTAACATACCATGTTTGTGCCTTACTGTTTTTCTTTTTTTTTTTTTAAGAATCTGATGTAGAATTTAACATTTTTATAAAACTTCAATTCTACTCTTTAACTAAAAAATACAAATAAAAGTCAAACTACAGGCGACCGCTAAAATCACGCACTCCATTTTCTCTTATGTTTCTAGTGGCCGACACCGAGATAACCCTGACGTATCTTGTCACTCCACTGTAATTCATATTTTTCCGAGCTCGTGGCTTCAGACTGGGTCAGACGCTCGAGGTCTATGGGTCAAACACGTAACTTGCTCACCCCTACCCGTCCCTGCACATCATTTAAACATAATAAGTTTTGGGCACAAAATTTTTTCTCAACGTGTTCAATAACCATTAGTACGTGCGAGATAATTGATAGTGCGTAACGTAATGAATCTAATGAAAATTTTAGGCCAGCTTGACAAGCCTCTTGATCTGAGGTGTAGACCAATTTGATGGTCTGGACGTGACCTCTTCACTTTCCTTCTTCTTGCCAGACGGAGTATCCCATGTCTCTAACCAAATTTCGCTTTCTTCTGGTTTCTACTGCATATTTGGCGGGTCATCAAAGATGCAGTAATCGATTCTACCGAGAGGCCACAATTGCCGCGAGCAAACATATTAATGACGAGGAACGCGTTTTTGTGGAAGGGCACTGCCTCACATTAGTCTGTCTTTGTTACTCAGAAGGTCACTACTTCATGTCCTTCACAGTTCATATTGTGACAAGATGTGACCCAATCAAACACTTAATGTCTCGAGCTATACTATACTCATAGGGAGAGCTGCTCGGCGGTTCCTCACTCTAGCAGGGAGAGGTGGCGACCATTCTCAAGAACCAAAAAGACTGAGCTGAGGGGAAGCCCTATGACTCACTGAAACGACGGCAGGAGGGCCCTTGATCTATCAATAAATATAGGGAGAAAAAAAAAAGGGCTCATCCTAAGTTGTTATTGAGTCTACTTAGTCACATATCCTATGTGTCTCATCACACATCAATATCCTTATATAATATAGCAAAACAAAAAAATCCTATGTGGCATCTTTTCATAGCTTTTAGCTTATGTGGCATTATTTGAGAGATTATCTCACAATAATGATTTTTTTATTTAGAATATGTATATAAAATTTATTATAATAAAACTAATTACATTT
Source organism: Tagetes erecta (assembly GCA_030867185.1). Classification (NCBI taxonomy): domain Eukaryota; kingdom Viridiplantae; phylum Streptophyta; class Magnoliopsida; order Asterales; family Asteraceae; genus Tagetes; species Tagetes erecta. Next base: position 44,112,256 of record CM061492.1, on the reverse strand, counting down.
TTGGTCCCCTAATATTTTGGAGAATTTTGAAAAATTTAGAAGTATTTATATTTTTAGCCCTTACTACAAGGGGTGTACGTGAGTCGGTTTATATTTGATAGGGTTTAAAAATGAAACTTATGGATAAAGTTAATAATAACATACAATTAAAGACCTTGGTGTTTTATAAATATACATAACATTTTTATATGATTTTTTAAAAAAAATAAACTACACCGTAAAATTAAACACTTTATTTTCTTTAATTTGAGTATAATATTGCTATACTAAAAATCTAATTTTAAAAAATATATCATGTGTTCCGTTTTACCACGGTTTTGTTTTAAAACTAAATGAAACATTCATAAACATCCTTAAAAGCATCACTTGAATTGTGTTCCCGAGCGTAGCGCGGGCACTAAACTAGTATGTGTATATTGTTAAGATTTAAACATGAGCAACGAGACTAGACGGGCTATTTTAATTATGATAAATAAAAAAACCTAAAATTAAGTGTTTCAAAACTATTAAGTAATTAAGTGTTTTATTAATACTATTTCGTTTTAGATAAACGTTTTTATGTTTAAATCTAGACACATATAATCGATTAATTTGGAAAGTTTAAAAGTTAGAATACAATAAATCACATTAAAAATAAAAGAGTAAATTTCGGTTTTCGTCCCCGTGGTTTGAGCTTTGTAACGGTTTTCATCCAAAACTTAAAAAATGCTCAATATAACCATTGTGGTTCCAAATTTGTCCCAATTAGATCCAAACCTCTAACACCGTCAAGTTTAACCGTTACTCAGCCCTCACTTGCCCCTCACGTGAGGGGCATTTTTGTCATTTAACCCCACCATTTGCATAGGTTTCTTGGTTGATATATGCAAATGGTAGAGTTAAATGACAAAAATGCCCCTCACATGAGATGTAAGTGAGAGCTGAGTAACGGTTAAACTTGACGGTGTTAGAGGTTTGGATCTATTTGGGACAAATCTGAAACCACAATGGTTATATTGAACATTTTTTAAGTTTTGGATGAAAACCGTTACAAAGCCCAAACCACAGGGATGAAAACCGTAATTTACTCAAAATAAAAAAAAGATAATGTAAAATTATTTAAAAAAAAATAAAATAAAATATAGATGAGGCTACATCGAATATAGGCAATAGTAAAGTCAAACAAGAAACGAACAAAGTCAAAATCGGGATGCCGATAAATCCAACGTTTAAAGCATGATGCTCACTGCCGATAAAACTATAAACAAATCATTCATCATCAAAAACTACAATCTAATCTAACTAATCTGATAATATAATCATCCATTTTCACAAACAATCACTATTCTATAAATTCATGATTCATTTCATGATCGATCCATCACTTCACCTAATTTCTCAAAACCCTTAATATATACCTTCTGTTCTGTTGCGTGTGTTTTGGGGATGAAAACGATGCAAGACGATACAATTCAGGATCAATTGACATTCGTCAATTCATCAGTTGATCAAATTTCTCATTTAGCCCTTGATATCGGAGGTATCAACAATTTCTTCCCATTCATTGTTTTCAGATTTGTTCTGTTTGTAATTCGATGCAACAAGTTTAATTTTTTTGCTGAATTATCGAAACAGTTATTATTAGTATTATTATTATTATCATAGATGTGACAATTGCCTAACTGTTGGTAAGGTAAAATTTAGGACTGAATTTTTCTTAAAAGGGAGGTGTTTGAGGTGATATCTAACATGTTTTAACATGTATAATTTGATCAACATGAAAAGGAAGCTACCCAATTAATTGCTGTTTAAGCCTCTACCTAATTGCTGATAAGCTTAGAAGTTTTAAGCTTTGGAAACAACGTTGGTACGGTTGCTGCTGCACAAAGTGTAGGGTAAGGTTCCTTGGCCCCTGCGCGTAGCGGGCGCTAAGGCAAGAAACCGGTACGCCTTTTTTTACAAGTTTTAAAGGAAGACACATTTTTGAGACTTTAGATGATTAGTGTTGGTGGATTCAAAATAATATGTTTGTTGCTTATCTTCTGCTTACAAGCATAAGCTTTAAATAAGCAATTAGGGATGAAACAAACAAGTGTATTGGTTCCGTTGGTATTACGAAAATATTTGTAGGTTGGTTCAGTTAACTTACTTCGAGAGTTTGGTTTATCTATAGCACAGTTGGGTTAAAGATAATCATTTTAAAACGCATTTCACTGAAATCAGTTTCAACTGATGGATCTTATTAAGCATTGTTCGCTTTTGTGTTGCATTTAATGGAAACTTTCTTCAACATTACTATAATCACATGTTGTGTTCTCCCCAGGTTCTCTCATCAAGATGGTGTATTTCTCTACTAGCAAAGATAAAACACAAAATAGTTCTTCAAAAGATAATCTTCTTAGGGGAAGACTATACTTTTTAAAGTTTGAAACGAGCAAGATCAACGAGTGTTTGGATTTTATTTCATCGAAACAGCTTCATTGTAGAGGTATGTGTCTTGACTTTGTATTTTCAAATAGTTTTAGTAATTATGCGTTCATGTCAACATTGATATTTCTTTTAACTTACTGTCCAATATAATTAAGGTGAACACCTGGATATTGTAAAGTGAATGCTACTCAATCTAATTTTAATCATGATGGCTTCAGGTGTTCAGCATTATGGGTTCCCGGCCAGTGACAATTATACTGTGAAGGTGATGACCATTAATGAAACAATAATTGATCTTTGAACAGATAAAAAAGCAAGCGCATACGTTCTGTGCACTAAAGTTAGATGGTTTCTGTTAAAGAAGACAGTGTTTTTACTTCACACTTGCCTTAAATTTTCCTTTAAAGAACACATTCTTGAGACTTAAATTATAATCGGAACAAAACTTCCGTGTTGATGTTGTATCTTGAAAATAAATATTTTTCAATGTCAACAGACACAACTTAGATATGCACAGTATCTAGAAATATTTTTAATTTGTAAATGGCCAGATTTATTATGGATATTTCATGTCATGCAACCTATTAGCTGATATATTCTATCATGGTGAAGGCCACAGGTGGAGGGGCATTTAAATTTGCAGATCTTTTTAAAGAAAAGCTTGGTATTAGTCTTGACAAGGTAGAGGAAATGGGCAGCCTTGTTTCAGGAGCAAATTTTCTTTTAAAGGTGGGTTCTTACACAATATGGAAATTATGGCATAAATACCTCCTTCACTTTTCTTAAAATACATGAAAACAGTTATAGTATTACGCGACTTGCAATATACCCCACTTGACTTAAATATCTTTCCTTTTATGTATCTTTCTTACATTTCTACTTATATAAACTGGTTGGCTTTGAGTTACACCTAGGCATGTACCATTTTGGAAACCATGTTACTTATATGCCTAAGTTAGCGTTTCATGTTAAAAGTATCTATTTTGATAAATCTTGTGCTCTTAGACAAGCTGACAGTGTTTGTTTGCATTTTAATTAGCTGTCTTGACACCCTATTTGAGAACCTGCCTAATATAAATTTACATTTGAAAAGGTGGTGGAAGAAAACTTTAGTATTAGCCATAGATTTTGCACAGCTGAACATTTCACACATATTAGCCATTTGAAAACTGTTGGGACTCATTATTGAGTAATATGGACCTATCTTATACAAAAAACGTTATGTTGGAGCTTACTAGATAGTTATTATAGTTTTATCATTTTCGCGATTTCTAGATAAATATTGGTTCTTGTTTTATGATTAAATTAATGGTTCTAGATAATCTTAGATAAGTATAGAACAGGAATCATGACATCTGAGATATTATCTTGTTTTATGTTTAGTTTTTCTCAACATGTTATGGGAGTTCTAAGCAGTTAAGATAAGAATTTATCCGAATAGCACGTGCTTTCCTGTTCATTGTTTTCCTTCTAGTTTCTTATTTTTTCGTTTGCCTGGTTCATAAGTTAATTATTGATTTAAACTTCCTTCTGAATAGTCAGTGCCATCTGAAGCTTTCACATACGTGAATGGCCAGAGGAATTATGAGCAGATTGACCACAACGATCTATTTCCGTATCTCCTTGTTAATATTGGATCTGGTGTAAGCATGATAAAGGTAATTCAGTATTCATTTTTGGGCTTTTGGCAATTCCTGTTTCTATTTACTGCTGTAGTAGATGTTCACCTTCTTAGTGAGCAAATACTGCTGTTTTCTAATGCTATCTTCTAATTTTTCAACCTTTTTTTTTTCATTTTTCCTTGTCTTGGCTGATAAGTTAAGACGAGTTAAGATTGTTGAATTTTCATTATGGGCTTTTAGGTTGATGGAGATGGCAAGTTTGAACGAGTCAGTGGAACAAGTGTAGGTGGAGGCACATTTTGGGGTTTGGGGAAGCTTTTAACAAAGTGTAAGAGGTTAGCTGATTTCAATTACCAAAGATCCTTGTTTTTTGACATTAAAATTTGATTGAAATTACCAAAGGCCCATAATTTTTTACATTAAAAAGCTGATTAAAGTTACCAAGGTCCTTTAATATAACTTTTTGTTGCATTTTTTGCTTCAGCTTTGATGAGTTGCTGGAGATGAGTCATCAAGGAAACAACAGAGTGATTGATATGCTTGTTGGAGATATATATGGTGGAATGGACTACCTAAAGGTACCCGAGTCTATTATTTGTCCGGTCTTTCTTCTGATTACGAAGTATGGTTATAAATTATAAAATAAAATTTAGAACAGGAAGGTCTTTCGAACACATAAATGATCATCTGAAGTCCTTAAAAAGGTTTTTTTCTTTCTTTGATGCCTAAACAGGAAATACAATATCATACATTCTCATAATCGTTTTATGCCTAGCACAGCAATTCGTGTTCTTAAAACTGAAACAAAGACGCTATGTATAGTAAAACAAGAGATTAAACAATAAACACATGATCAAGCTGTAGATAATGTCGGTGATGCCGATTTTTTGTGGTTTCTTTATTAATATTATGTACCATTTTATGTTGTTGTTACTCACATCGTTGCTACTCGGGAACAGATTGGCCTATCATCAACAGCTATTGCATCCAGTTTTGGGAAAGCAGTATCAGAAAATAAAGAGCTTGAAGAGTACAGGCCTGAAGATGTGGCAAGGTCCCTCTTGAGGATGATCTCCAACAATATAGGACAGGTAATATTTATATTGTCACATAGATATATAATCCACAGGTTTAATGTCATTTAATTGCAACGTAATTTGGTTGGTGTTTCATATTGTAATTATACCAGTCAATGTCCACCTGGTAATTTTTCTTTTTGGAACTGGGCAATTTGGTAATATGATCATTAGATGGCTGGTTTCTTGATAAGTAGTACGTACATTGTTGTTAACCGTAGTCCATATACACTTCTTTCTCTTTCAAGGGTAGGCGCTTCTAGGCAAAATGGTTGTCTTTGCACCCCTGCCCCTAGAGACCTTTGTAATGTCACATACTTAGAACTCACCATCTCATTATGTTATTTACATCTATGTAGTGCAGAGGTGGCAGGTTGGCTAATGGGTCAAAGTGGGTAATTTGGTTTGAGTTGGCCTAGAACACTTTTCCCATTTTTTAGGGGAAATAGCATAAAAGAGAGTTCTACTATAGATCAATGTCTACATGGAACATACACTTCCCTTATTCCCAATACTTAGGTAAGTAATTTTTGAAAATGTATAAAGAGAGTAATTGAGTTTTAAAAATGTTCGAAAGGGTAATCTTGCCAGAAGTATCCGCTAATCTTTAAAGTATGCCACCCCTTTCTAGGAAAATTATATTTCTTATAAACCATTTTTAGAAGTAGGTTTGACTTATTTGGGCAAAAGTAAAGTGCATGCCTTCAAATGAAATTGACATATAGCACATCACCATTTTACGCAATTTCTTCTTTTTCTTAGTTTATAAAATATGGTTTTAAAGCATAGTATTTCAATAGTATTCTATTTCTATAATAAAATGATTTAGAAGGTTTTATGGCATGAAAATACATTTTGTGTGACTTGTGACACCTTTTTTTCTGCTAATCCTTTATATGTGACCCTTGAGAAATAATATATATCCCAAATTAACCATTTATAAATGGGTTGAAAATGCCACACGTATTGTAATATGTCAAGGCAATCTGAATGTTTATAATGAATTAGATAGAACATACCATGTGCGTCATTTTTATGTGGTTAGTCACATCACGTTTTGCTGCATTTTAACAGGTATTCAAGTTAAAGTGGTTGTTCATGTTGATAATACTTGTTTTCATATCTTGTGTTCTTTTCAGATTGCATACTTGAATGCACTTCGATTTGGTCTCAAAAAGATATTCTTTGGGGGATTTTTTATACGCGGTCATGCTTACACGATGGACACAATATCTGTGGCAGTTGATTTTTGGTAATTACAGGACATATTTTAAATCACATGATTCACAAATCACTAGCACCAATGACCAGGTTTTATCATAAAAACGGCATTTACAACTTGTCTTTCTTGCTAAGAGTTTTGAATTTATGTAATTTCATCTTGATCTCTTACCTAGATAAAGAAACTAATAATCACCCAATATTGATTTCTAATACCCTCATCGTAATATACAGGATAAGGTTGACAAATGATTGTCTGAAACGTGTATGTATGTCTGAAAGTAGCATACTTGGATATATATGTGGATTGCTCTTGACCTAAATATTTTATATGTTTTTTTTTCAGGTCCAAGGGTGAGGCAAAAGCAATGTTTCTGAGACACGAGGGGTTCCTTGGGGCGTTGGGTGCATTTACAAACTATCAACCTGTTGAAGAATTCCCTTGCAACGTACGCCTCACAGGGGATAATAACCAAAACCCGCTTGTCGAAGATTTAAACGATAATGGTGTTATCGAATGCTGCATCCGGGCCAGCAGCTGAAAACAGGAAACACAGTCATTACATTTTAAACCAAACCAAAGCTAACTTGTTTTCCATTTGTGTATCCTGATTACATCAGTGTTGTTATAGTGGTACCATTTTAATTCTTTTATGTGTCTAGTTTGTGGAGAGAGGGATGGTTGATGCAGCACTTATGGTACTGTACTTTGTACTTATGGATGCTTACATGAATAGAACCAAACAACATTGACAGTGTTTTATAGGTATTATGATCAGTGAACATCAAAATTTTGTTTCATTCAAATCTTGTGGCTCACCTTTAGATATACAAATGGAATGAATGCATTGATTCATCAAGGAATTGTGAGTTGGATGCTTACATCTTTTGAGGGTAATGTTTTTGGTATCATGCTTGAATTCTCAGTTTTTGAGAACCCATTTGGTGAACAAATTATTTTGTATTTACACTTAAGTTTTTAAAAAGCTCCAAGAATGTAAATTTAGTAAGGAAATACGAAGTAATAATTATTGGATGTATAGTGATCTAGATGCATGAAAAATAGTGTTTGCGCTATAAATGTCCTTATGACTTCGATACATGCATTATGTTGGTGATATTGAGGTGGTTATTAGACATAGATAAAAAGGTTCTATGGCTCTTGCATAAAATGTTACATGCTAAACCTTATTTAAGAAAACTATATATAGGGGTTAGAAATAGGGGTTATTCAAGTATCACCGTTTTTTTTCCCGATTCAGTTTGGGTCATGTCGGGTTGGGCCACGTAGGCAGTGACTAGGTACTGTTGTGGGTAATAATAGTGTTGTGGATGATAATGGTCCGGTTTGTTTTTTTACAAACGGTTTTTGGTATAAACATAAACCGACCACAAAAGCAAACCAATGACTAGTTTGAGCGGTTTGAAACTGAACTGTAAACACCCCTAGCGCCCCCGTGTCTGAGGAAGCTTTCGGACCTGTGTTGACACAAGATAATGGAGCAGAGTTTTGAGAAACACATCCGCGTGTAACTTTCACTCACCCATTATCACCCAAAGAATCTAAATATTCAAGTAGGATTGTAAAAGTATTATTGTGTGTAAACCACATTGATGCATTTTGAATTTAAGTTTTTTTTTTCATACGCGTTACTACCGGCCAACATTATATTGTGTAGAGATGTGTGAATCTGTGTCCTATTACAACAATCCGTTTTTACTTATTACAAAAACATTAGAAAGCAAAAACACATTGATTATTAAAATTTGAAGACAATATTTAACAAAAATAATATTAATGATATTGTTCTAGTACACGAGACTATATACTATATTCATAGGTTTTAGAATCCACAATCCTTTGTTTGCTTCCTTCAATTTCGCCTGCAGAAGATTAAATTGAGTTTTAAAACCATTGAATAAGTGTGTTTGATGCGGTACATATTTTTTATTTAATTATCTGAAAATTTATGTATTTATCTTTTATCCTCAATTACTTTATTCTTTTAATCTTATAAGTAGAGGGATGTGAGTTTAAAAAGGATAGTTTACGTTGATTATTGAATTAAAGAACACTGTTCTTTGAACCTTTAGTTCTGTTTATCGTCTTTAAATAATAGTTGTTCTTAAGCCATTTGAATATTTCGTGGATTCGGTATCATTTAGTGTGTTCAATCCTTTGTTTCCAACTAGCTTCTTGATCACGTAGGCACTTCAATCTCCATCCTTAGGCCTTAAAATAACTATATGTACACTGTTCATTAGCACGTAAAGTGATATCGAAGTCACAATCCATAATGATAAATCATATATGGAACTATGATCATACCTCATAAATGGACCTAGCTAATTAATTGCAAATGATCAAGACAAATTAAGACCACACGTCCACACACATCTATGATATCTTGTGTGGTAAGCATATATAGATATTCAAACATCCCAACTTAACTTTGAATCATTGAATGCTTAAAAGATAGCCGGTGTCGATTGATGCCATATTACCGAATGCTTCGATCATCATACCGGGTACAAAAATCAATCGCAAACAAAGACTTATCGCAGAATTTGATCAATGCTTTGAAACCATGGAGATTAAAAATATATTATCATAATTATATATAATCTTGCATTTGAAACACGTAGTCAAATGACTTGCAACTATATATATATATATATATATATATATATATATATCTATGCACAAGAAATATATAATGGCCATGGCATGTTTGCATCTCGATCATTTTAACTCACACCCATACTTGCAACTATGCACGTTTTCAATCAGTTTACCCAAGAAACATTGACAAAAAATCATCTCCAATAATCGGAGCCATGTGTACGTGACGTCTCTAGAACAACGGCAAGGTTTTCATCATTCCATGCATGCAGCTTGTTTTAATTGAATATTTGCACATGATCGAGTAGCTAGCTTTAATTTCGATTCATCTTCTTCTAACAATATTTGAACTTAATTGATGTTTTTTAGTGAAGGGTTTAGTTTAGATGGTGTATGTTTGAGTTTGAGTTTGAGTTTGAGTTTGAGTTTGAGTTTGAGTATTATATATATTTATATTTATATGAACAAATTAATGTTCAGGTTCGATTTTCACAGCATTCAAGTTATATATAAATTGGGGTTGTTTACATAAAATGTGTTTAAAAATATAAAACTTAGCTAAAAAAACAGGTATTGTGTTCTCTAATGTATATATAAAAGCTACTAGTTCCTTGTTTTATAGTTTAGTTAAACCTATCCGGTCAGTACATTAACTGTTTATATTTTCTAAACAATTGCACAAAGGAGTATAAGGGTCATGCACGGCTGATGCTGGTATATGATGTTATCTATCTTCTTTGCAAGCAAGAAAAATGGTTCAGGAAGTACAACACTCCTGATGGAGGTATAATTGAATGAAGAGACTGTGCTCCATCATTTACGTTTATGGATTTTGATTGAAAAAAGAATACGAGTTGATTGATATAAAAATTAATTCGAAACGATGCTCCATCATTTACTTTACTTAAAGAACAACTTTAGGTGGTGGTCTCACATAATACTCAAGTCAGCTTTACAAGGCAACGTACGTATAATTTAATAACTTTAACAAAGAAATTTTTGTATGGAATAAAATAATATAATTTAACGAAGAAATGAATTAAATAAGCTACTATCGATTTACATAATAATTTTTAAAGTAATCATACAACGTATAAAATAATTCACTCGTATATTAAAGAATCATACATCAAGTGATCATTGTATATATGACTCTTACACTGTTACACGAGTCATATATATAGTTGTACGAGTCCTATAAACTGGCTTGTTTGATCCTATAAGAGACGTATATGATGCAAGTTTAACCGATATGTCACTCGAAACTTTTGTCTTTTTAACCAAAACCTATAAGAGTCGTATATGGTTAAACGAGTCGTATGAATACTATAGAAATTGCTAGAAGTAAATCTATCTAATAATTCTAACTTTTAGAGGGCTACTTTTGGAGGGATTTTTTTTATATTAGGAAATTTGGGTGGGAAATTGAATGGAATTTTAACCATGCATGCATAAGTTGATAGAGTAAAATTTCTTAAATATAAAATATTTACAAATTGTTAAACATAATGATTATAATTTCTTTACAAATATTATTATTTAACCCGTGTGTAACACACGGGTATTAAACCTAGTGAATATATAATTCCATGATAAAATTCTTCTCTCGCTCGATCCATCAATATCTCTCTCTATAGTTTCCATGAAAGCTGTTTCTCTCTCTATCTTCAAACTTCAATCGTCAGCTCAGCTACAATAATAATTAAATCAAATTAAATTAAATTAAATTAAATTAAATTAAACCATAACTAAACTACACACTCTAAATTAAGCTAAAGCAAAAACCTAAAACCATGTCCACTCACATAAATACATAACCGCACTAATCTATCGATCATCCTTGCCATTTGAAGCATCAATCGCTTATCATCATCATCATGGATGAAATGTACGGCTTCAATTCCACTTCTAGTTACACAATTCCACCGGAAAATAACCTGATTTCACCGCCGGAGAATAATCTCACCGATCACTACTGGCAGTTTTGCGGATCGGATGATTTGCTATCTGTTGCTGCTTCAGCTGTAACCGATTCGGTTTCCATCGAAACAGCTCCGAAACAGACTGTTCTTCCGAAACGTCGAATCAACCGACAGCGTGATCAAGCTAAAAGTAATGGCGTCGTTGTCGGTGATGATGATGATATGATCAAGGAGAGAATTGCGTCTCATCCTTCGTTTTCGAAGTTGCTCGATGCTTACATCGATTGTCAGAAGGTTTTACGTTACGCTTTTTCTTCGTCTCTTTCACTTTTTGTTGCTTTTTGGTTTTGAAGTTATTATCGATTGATTGATTACGTTTTACGAACTAGTTTTGGTCGATTTTGTTAATAAATTTCAAAGTTTTTTGATGCATATGTCGATTTCGAAGCTAAAATATCGCGTTTTACGAAACGCTTTTTCTTCGTCTCTTTCACTTTTTGTTCCAAAAGTTATTATCGATCGATTCATTACGTACGTTTTACAGACTTGTTTTCGTAGATATTGTTAATAACGTTTACCGTGTGATGATCATCGCGTCGATTTTCATCAATTTTCTATGCAAATTTCAAAGTTGCTGGATGCATATATCGATTGTCATAAGGTTTTCGAAACTAAAATTTGGCGTTTTTCGTAATGATTTGTTTCACTTATGTTTGCGAGGTTATTATCGATCGATCGACTATGTTTTACGCACTAGTTTTCTCGATTTTGTTAATTAATAACGTTTACAGCAAATTTGTTAGACGTTTTTCTTCGTATGTTCCACTTTAATTTTTCTCAATTTTCTACGCAAATTTTAAATCTGCATCTTCTACAGTATGATCTATGGTCTGTTAACTGTTGATGTTAATTTGTTATACAGGCAGGTGCTCCACCGGAAATCTCGTGTTTGTTAGACGATATTCGTCGGGAAAACAACGTTCGTAAACGCAACGCAACTGATTCAACTTGCTTAGGAGTTGATCCTGAGCTAGACGAGTTCATGGTTCGTTATCACTCGAGGACAATATTATATATGTTATAATATATGATGCACGCAAATAAAGTATCAATTATTTGAAGTTGTTGGTGTACGGTTTGGTTATGTACAGGAAACCTTCTGTTGTTTATTGATGAACTATAAATCTGAGATCACAAGGCCTTTAAATGAAGCTACAATCTTCCTCCACAACATTGAAACACAACTCCGTCATTTCGGCATAGGTGCGTGTATATTCACCTCTCTATATTACGTTATAGTTTTCGTTACTCTATATATCATGTTTAATTATTACTTCAATTCGTATATATAACAAATTAACACAAGTGGTATAAGGCATACGTACATTAAGGCTTTATAAGTTTTTAAATTAATGTGTGAAAACAAAGAAACAAACATATACACTGATATTCACTCGCCGCGCGTGTATAGGTCTATAGCATATGAGTGTTGGGATAGTATGTGTGTGCGTAGATGAGAGCAAAACTTACCTATATCCGACCTATATATATGCGAGTGAGAGACTACTCTAAAATATATAGTCATATCACTAAATAATATTGACTATTTCTATATTTTTTGTTTGGAAAGGGGTTGTGTATTTTATGTTGTAAGGGTGGATGGAGTGTTCACAAGATGAGCTCGATCCTCATAAGACTAGCTAGGGGGCATCATCTCCCAAGGTGAGCTCACACGGTCGTTCGTGTACACGAATTCAACACCACCCACCACCTCGCCGAATAAAATGGCGAGTTGGGTAACTTGTGAATGAACTTGCCACACGAGGGCAGGCATTCTTGTGGAGCTTGCCGAGCATGTGGCCAAACTCGCCGGAGCTCCCTGTGCCTAGGGATGGCAATAAAACCCGAGCCCGATGGGAAAAACCGAAACCCGAAGTATTTGGGGCGGGTAATGGCCCGAATTTTCGGGTATGGGACCGGGTATGGGATTTGTTTTTAACAAAAATCCGGGTTCGGGTACGGGTATGGGATCATATGAACCCGTCCCATACCCGGCCCGAAGATATATAAATATGTTTTTTGTTTTCCTTATATATAATCAGTAATCTTCTTTAGTTTTAGCATTTAGATATCTAGTTTTTTTAATATGTTTTATATTAGATGAAGTAGATTTTTTGAATATGTTTTATATTAGATGAAGTAGATTTTTGTTTTGGTATTTTTTCATGGATCTTTTTTTATGAACTACTATAGCTTGTTTTGGAAAATAAACTACTTACTCGTTTTGATATTATTTAGAGAATGAATCATCTTTTGATATTTCCGCTATTGCTTCTTTTAAATTCATATATCATGAGAATTTATTTATTTGGATTTGATAAAATTTTATTATGTATGCATGTATCATTTTTTATATTGTGGAACTAATTGACGGGTATACCCGATACCCATGGGTATGCCCGATACCCGACGGGTAATTACCCGATTGATACCCGATGGGTATTGGGCCGGGTATAGGACTGAGTTTTACATTCGGGTACGGGCCTGAGATTACTAATACCCGGCCCATACCTGGCCCATTACCATTCCTACCTGTGCCCTAACAAGTAAATTTTAATCACAAAATATCATTTGGTTTTGTCTACTTACTACTCTTCCTTTGTGAATAGTAAAGCAGGTGAATTAGCATAAAGTTATTAGAAAATGTGTGGTAATTTCACTATATGTGTAGGGTCCTCATAAAGTAGTCAAGCTTTGCTTGCCGGTAGAAATTGTTGTGCTACATTATTTTAACTTCGGTCTATCTTACTTATACTTTTAAACCACTTTAAATTAATTCACATCATACCCAATTTAAACCTAATTAAAGTCTTCCATCTAAAAGACTAGAGCCTCTTACAAAGTAGGATAAAGTAGGATAGTCTTACACTAACAATTGTTATGTTACCTAATGTCTAATTAACTATTTGAATACCAAGGAATGTGTTGGTCTTATAATTATATAACATGTATTACATGGGTGTGATAGTACTTATGGATGCTCTTAGGGCGTCTCACTAACGATTTCTTAATAGATGTATGATAGTGGGTGGTGTAGGTGCACGAGCTTTGTAAGCACGATACATATCATGCGTATCATACGCTAGCTAAAAAAACTAGCTAGGGCTCTAATTTTTCCCAACTGCATTCCAAGAAAATCATATAAGTGAATGTTTATATAATATATCCCCATATGGCCATTTGTTTTCAATTAAATAATTAGGAGAAAGAACATGTAATGTTTTCCAAAGGCAAATATCACACATAAAATTATAGTGACTTCGATAGTTCGATGTTACTATTGCCTTAGCACACGTACATAAGCTGTTTAAGAAGTTATTAAAACCTTACTTGCGTTCTACAATATCATAGAAACGTCTTACTTAGTGTGTTAGCAATAATATCCATTGACCATGATTTATTAATTCTAGAAGATTGACTCCAAATAAGCTTAAGAGTCATATATATACGGTTCTTAATAATTGGTTGATAGTAGTGGTAGCCAAGAAACTTTTTGGTTGTTTATAGAAAAAAAAGAGAATTATATTAAATTTTTAGGAGGTGTTTGGCATCCTTGTTGACTTATTTGTTTATCTCAATTAAGTAACTTAAAACTGTTTGTTGAAATTAATCCTAGTTCACTCATAATAATCTATAAACAATTGTTGTATTAGCTAGGTAATATAATTAACCATTTCAATAATCAATCCTAGCTTAGTCAAGTTGGCATCATATCATAGCATTCAAGTTCATACATTTTCTCATCCTCTAAGATGTGACAAGTTGGAGATTTGATGTTAATCCATGTGTTTCATGGATTCTTTTTAATAGTATCTAAATGATTTTAAAAAAACATGAGTTGGACCTTTTAGTTCTAGTCGGCAGGCAAAAGAACTATATTATATATAATGTCCTCCGATAGTTGGTTCTAGCTCCGGCACGAAAGAGACTTTTCCGACCATAGAGGGTAAATTAGGAATATGTAAAAGCTTTAGTTCTTTTGCAGTGGAATAAAAAAGGAAAAGAAAGAAGATGCCTTATATTTTGTATCGAAGTTTATGTATCTAAACCAATCCGAGAAGTACAAATAAATCTTTGTAAGTACCAGGAATCAACTTTCCTAAAGAAGCTTACTTTAAGGTTTGATATGCCAGTACGTACTTGTTGTTTCAGGTTTTGGTCTCTAATTCAATCTTCTTTTTCACAGTAGATCTGATCCGTATATCAATACTTAATTGGGCAAAGTACATTTCGCTTTGTGTTTTATCAGCTTTCTGT
The DNA here is from genome assembly GCA_030867185.1 of Tagetes erecta. Taxonomy (NCBI): domain Eukaryota; kingdom Viridiplantae; phylum Streptophyta; class Magnoliopsida; order Asterales; family Asteraceae; genus Tagetes; species Tagetes erecta. Next base: position 44,097,066 of record CM061492.1, on the reverse strand, counting down.
TGCTGTTTTTTATTCCAGGTGTGCTTTATTGGGATATCTTGTTAAACTAATGATCTCATTATTGTTTTTCTAAACAACCCAATTATAGTAAGTTTTTTTTCAAAAGATAAAACATACACATTTTTAAAACCGATTCCTAATCATATATCAAAATGTAACACTCGTAATTCAACTTTAGTAAACAATCTCAATCAATCCCTTAAGAGCTTTTCTGAACGGTTGCACCACGAATTAGCAAATTCCCGTCACACCTGCTCAAACTTTGCCTCACAAACGCGAGCAGGTGCACTTGCTTATTTGAGAATATTGTGATTTTAAACACTAAACAACTCTATAAGAGGCGAAATCCCTTGGACAAAGGGTGTTCTAAGAGGGAACGGCCCTGGAGACCAGGGACGTACGTAGAGTCGCTGATTAAGTTTGCATAGAAATTCATCATACTTTTGCTAATTGTTAAGTTTGCATGGAACTCTAAACTTGAAATATGTTTGTTTTTTTTAGAAAATTTACTCATGCGTAGCAATTATATATTTGTTCATCCATAACAAGCTAGGCTGATACTCGTGTTATTTTCTACTAAAATGAACCGTCGAATAACTTACTTTTTTGTGAAGAACTGTGACGTTTCTAACGAAATGTTGTGTACGTTGTTTCACTCCATATTTAAGTCTTTGATCAGATTTCAGCACACACTTCATATAATAATCATACTCTTTCTAGATATGTTTGAGAATTTTACAATTGAATTGTGACCTAGGAAACTAGGAAAGTGTTTACACAATTTCAAAGATATCCACATTTCTAATCAATGAAATGTTGTGTTGTTTCACTCCATATATAAAACCTACACTCGCTCCTCCTCTCTCCACATTGGCTTCTCGAGGACCATATTTCACCGAAACGAGCTAGCTAGCTATTGGAGATATATGCTCTAAGTTAGTAAGCTATCGTATGTAATTCGTATTGGTCGTAACTCATAAAAGTTCTGTTGTTAATTTGTGTCTATCTCCAATAGAGGGGTTGTGAAGATAATGCAATTAAATATGCAATCAACAAGCTAATTTGGCAGCCTTTAACATAAATGTTTGTTTAGTAGATCAAGTTCTCTTATGGTTGGTTGGCAACTATAATTGTTTATGTTCGCAAGTACAACTTAACTTTTGCTGATGTTCTTACAACTGGTTGTAACAAATATATCTTCCTTCACTTTGTAAGATTCCTTTACTTCATTTTCTGCAGTCAAGGAATATAATCATGTGCCTAAATTGTTTTGGTGTTTGTCGCGAGTAATAGTTGATACATTTTTTTTAAACGGAAATTTAGATCGTCACTAGCCTACACGATCATCTTTATTTCCCGAGCACGAAACTTTAGTCCCGAATTAGAGACCACCATCAGCGAAGCCCACATGATTAGGCAAGACCACCCCTATTTTGTCACAAGTAGGAAACTTAACCCAAGACATCTCATTTTAATGAAGTCGTGATGAATAACTTTTGTCAACTACTTGGGCCGGGGATCATTGACATTTATTAATACATATATCTAAAATGTTTTGAAACATGACTTAGGCTTTTTTTCGTCTTTGCTTTTCTATCAGTTCGAATCAAAACCTGAAATATATAATATTGTATATTGAATTATTGATTGTGTTATATATATAATATGGTTACGTATGGGTTTCATGTGGAAGGAATAATATTCCACTAAACACCTTCTAGATATAATAATTATAAGTCTTAATTAGTCAGTCCGTTAAGTTGACTTATAATAATTAGGCATATATACTTATCATTGATTAGTTGTTAGTTGTGACTTAGTAAATTAAGCATACTTGTAACTCTATTTAGGTATGTTTGACAATTTCTAATATTGGTGGTTAACTTGTATAACCCGTGCTAAAATGTACGTTAAGAGTTTCAAATTCTACAAGCATGATGCAGGTTTTTGTGTAGTCATTCTTGAAAATCTAGGAAGTATCGTTTGAAGAATAAGAACATATATTGTGTAGTGATATTACTCTATCATCAGGTGTAGTGTAGCAAAAAACAAGTCCAGTACGTTCCTGGCGTCTTTGACGCACGAAGGTAGATTTTGGTGTCTTAGATACGAGGTAGATTGTCACCGGCCAGCTTACGTACGTACGTGTCAGAGTATACACTTTTCTTTTTCTTATCTGGATATATATATGTGTGTGTTCGGTGATAAAAGAAAAAACTCCAGTAAGTTTAAAAACAAGATGAACTTCTCAGAAAGTTATTTTCATTCTTTCCCTTTATTAATTTTTTTCATTTCCATTTTCTCCGTAAACTATTTTATCATATAACTTTATTTAACCGCTAACTAAAGTTTTTAACTTCAACCAATTCATGACAAATGTATTTTCACCGGTTAAATTTATCAAACAATGTTCTTCTTAATTGATTTAAATCATTAAAAGTTTTTACAAAAATGAGAGAGATAACCGGCCTCCTCGTAATTTAAAAGTAATTCTTAGATTTTTAACATAAATAAATAAATACAACCAGTACAAGATTTATTTAATTATTAGTGACGGTTAAAGGTGTAGCTCTCAAACATATATTTCTAATTTGTTGCATGTTAGAAATTAAAATAAATGAGGCTAATAATAATTTGAAGTATGGGGAAAGAGAATGTATGGATGGGGATTGGGAAGAGAGGGTGGCAAATGAAGTGGTCTGAGATTTGAGATGAAACTTTGAAAGATAGATACATGTATGTATGGAGATTCTCAATTATTTATGATTGTGGGACTCACCTATAAACCTATGAAACAGATCACTAGTTTGTTTCCTTGTGGGCTATATTAACTTCACCTTTAATCTTTATACCGTTTCCCAATTTCCCTCTAACCTTATCTTTTCTTTTAATGAAATCTCATGAACCTCGAAAAGCTCATAAGCAAAGAGATGTAGGGTAAACCAACGTTAGTTGACCCTGCAAACCCTTCCGAATGAAACCCATTTAGTAGTAAAACCTCCTATTAATTTCGAGTTTGAGGCTTCAAGAGAAAACCCAAGTACGTACCTCATGCTGCCCATCATTATCACACCTAACGTCCTAACCGTATCTATCAAAGTTAACTTCTTAGTGTGTGCTCATGATGCCAACTCAAGTGGTTAAGGATATATATTTATGATTTTATTAGAATGAAAGGTCTTGAGTTCAAGTTTTACATTTGATAAAATATGAGTTTTAGATTGATTCTTGGGGTTATTTTTCACCTAAAATAGGCTTCCCTTTAAGGCTAGTCTTGGGTTCGAGACTCATGGAGAAGAATTGTTATACGAGCTTCCATCAAAGACCCTCAAGGGTCTATAATATATATATTGTCCTGTTTCATAACGTGTTTCGTTCTAGCTAGTCATTTCATGAGTTTGATGACTAATCAAACAGATACAAGTTATTTGTATTTTATTACTCTAGTATTTTTAAATAAATATATGATTAAACATGTTTCAATTTTGTGTTACTTATACGGTAATTACAAATGGAAATTCGTTTGGCATGTCCATTTATTTTCATGAATCACAAAAATTATTTTAGAATTAATGTAGAGAATGTATAGTCTTTGACTCACCTACCAAAAGCAACACAAACATTTTATTTTTTACTTTTTTATTATTATTCTTTTTATATCTTTTTAATCATTGGGAAAAATTAGGGGCGTAAACGAGCCGAGCCGAGCCCGAGCTCGTCTAGGCTCGAGCTCGGTTCGTTTAAGTTTAACGAGGCTCGAGCTCGGCTCGATTCAAGTTTTAATTTCAAAGCTCGAGCTCGAGCTCGTCACAAACTTCTCAAACTCGAGCTCGGCTCGGGCTCGACTCGTTTGATGATTTATTATTTTAATTTTAAATATTTATATTTAATTTTATATATATTTTTTAATTTTTTATATTTAATTTTATATAAACTTTTAATTATATATATTTTATACATAACAAAATACATATTATATATTTTTAATCATAATTTATACATATTTTAACTAATAATAAATATATATATTTATAAAATAAATAAAAAAACTTATAAATGAAAAGCTCGATAAGGCTCGCGAGCCGCCTCGAGCTCGAGGTGTAAAGCTCGAGCTGCTCAGGCTCGATAGCTTAATGAGCTTTTTTCTTAGGCTCGGGCTCGAGCTCGAGCTCGAAAAAGCTCGGCTCGTTCGAGCTTTTTATCGATCCGATCTCGAGTAACTCGCGAGTAGCTCGGCTCGTTTACACCCCTAGGAAAAACGAGTTGTTGCAATATTATGGTAGTATTGTTTGGCAATCAAAAGTACTAATAAATTTGCTAAAAAAACGAAAAAGTGTGTGGCAAGATTATTTTAACGATTTTACGACAACTTTTAACTCTGAAGTTGTAAACTTGTAATAATAGTGGGTTGTCACAACATTTGCGACAAGTATGTCACAAAACTAGTTTTTTATATTTTAGTTATAGTTTTTGATTTGTGATGTAGGTGTTTAATTTGTCGAAAAATTATGGGATAAATTAGTTTTTTTATTGTTTGTCAAAAAAATTTGTTGCAAATATTGAGTGGTTAGTGATTGTCGTAGAAAAAACACAATTTTCTAGTAGTGAATTCCGTAAGTTCGTAATAGTAAAATTTAAAAACGACTCATGAAACATTTTCAATGATATATTTAGGAATATAAATTGTATATGTGAATTTAAGTATTTAACCATACGACTACATATTTGTACGTACAGTGTAACAGTGTGAATTGGTTTATGAATATAACTATATAAGTTCTGCAGTACTTCTGCATGTGTGTGTGTGTATATATGAAGTTATTAACGCTAGCTGTTGAATATCTTTTTGAAGTATTTAGGTATAGACTAACATATATATCTGTGTTTTTGTATGACTATGAAAATTTACACTAGCTACGGTGTTTGGTTGTGATATCTTTACTAATTAACGTACATGGAGGGAGGTTCTAGAAGATAATGTTAATGTATGTAACAAGACCCACTATTAATTATTAAATTATTAACAAGCTAGGCAAAGAAATATTGCCCCGGATACAACGGGTGGTATAGAGAACTTTCACATGAACTTCCGATGTTTCCGCTGCATGTTTTTTTTTCTTTTGTTGCTTTTATGTGTTAAGCAATCAATGCACGCCCTCAACTACCATCTCACTCGGTCTATCTTCCCCACTCCACTCACTTAATGACCAACCCAAAAAAATATTTAAGTAAACTTCGTTTTACATTTCCGAAGTTTGTTTAACATTATGCAGTTTGTTTAAAATTACGCTTTGCATATAAAGGTTTCAAAGCTCCGTTTTATGGTATTAAATTTGTCAGTTTGTCTCCGTTTGTTACACCGGTTAACTCCGTCCAAGTCAAATGTTAATCAGATCCCATGTGCCCCTCATGTATGTGAGGAACGTTTAAGTCATTTTTCAGCCTCGATCTTTTAATCTTACTTAAATAGGTTATCATTCCTAAATTCACCACTTTATGGATGTGAATAACTTTTGATTTGGACGGAGATGTAGCAAATTGTGACAAACTGACAAGTTTAAGGAGGCAAAATGCAATTTTGATAACTTTGTATACAAACTGTTACTTTAATCAAACCTCAAGGATGCAAAACGAAGCAATCCTTGGCTCTCAAATGGCCCGTGGTTTTATTTTTTAGTTATAAGAAGTTAATATTTTAATAGGAAATTGAGATGATTTTAAGGATTACTGTGTTAATGACATGTGAAATTGAATGTGAAGTAGATATAAGTGTCAATGAATGTGTCATATTTGAGATAATAACATGTGATAAAGATCTTTATATTAGTGTAGATAGATTATTCAGTCTGGTTCGGGTCAGATCATGATGGATTCGGTTCATTTTCGAAAAACATTGTTAAAATAGTTACCAAACTCTTGTCTTTTCATATTTAAAAACCATATTGAAACAATTATACTTATAAAATTTACAAGATGTAATAATAATTTTCACGTATACATACCACCGGAAAAAAAGTTTAAAGGGGGCAGTTGCATCCCATTCTAAAGAATAGGTCTGCCAGTGCTCCCACTCACACGTATCATTACTTGTTAATAGGGTTGGTGATCGTTTATAACACTTTTGTGTTTATGGCATTTAGCGTTCAAATCCTAGAATGGACACTAGAATTGTTGCTAAAAATATAAATCCGTACCCTACATAATGTGTTAGTGTTGTGTTTTTTAGAACGACTAACTTTGTTTCTCTAAAAGGTTACTCTCTAGCTTGAAGATTTAAATTTTACAAAGAGAAGGTTTTGATGTATTTTTCTAGAAAATCTATGAATTGCTTATTAAAAAAACAAAACATTATGTAATTTTACACATAATCTATACATATTTTTTCGATCATAAGACGTGAACCCACCACTTAGGGAGGGATAATTTTCATATAAACGTTGATACCGTCGGACCATAATCACCGGTTTAGTGTTATGATTTTGTGAATACGCATAGTACGTGTTCCTAGTTTAGTGTTTTGAGTTACAGATCGTTAGCAACGGGATTCGTCAATCGATCGTACAAACACATACGTGGAAGTGAGAGAGGAGTCATCGAGAGAGGGACACCTACTCGATCTACATGTGAAATGTGTTGTGAAAAATTAGATCGATGGTAAGACAAAGGGTTTGCATTGCATTAATTAGTGACATAAAAGAGTTATGGTTGGCGGAGGCTTTAAAATTAACTTGGATGGTGTTTTTACGTACACGTACAATTGTGGATGCTCTATCGACTTAATTAAAGTGTGTTTCGTTTAGGAGTTTAGTTTCTTTATAGTTTGTTTAATCTAAACTAATAACTAACATATATATGTACACAACTAAAAATAATAGAAAGTGCATCTGGCGTCTTGGGCATGTAGCATAAGTTCCAAGACTCCCAAGAGGCCGGATAATACATGTAAGAACATTGTAATATGAGAACCCTGGTTTGAAATTCACTATCTACAACCTTGTACATGTCCAACGTACGCCAGTTAATTAGGCGTGTCTCGTCTTCGACGAGCGGGCGTTGCCTCCAGTATCTAGACGATCGGGTGAGCCGGGGTCCAGATGGACCAACCAAAATCATGAATGTTTATATATATGGGTTTGATGGAGACTTTGATTTGATGGTGGGGCATATATCCTAGCTAGCTTTCACAATCACTTTAGCCTTTAGTACATATATAGTATACGTACATATTACACTGACATTGAAACGACCTAACGATCGAAGAATATTAATGGTCCTTCCCCAATTACAATACAAAACATTATCATCGTCTTTTCCACTAGTGAAGATCATATATCGAATCCAAGAAATATTGTTTGCATGATTGATGGTCGTTTTTAGCTTGCATTCGATCTGTACGTACGTGGACAAACATGTTATCTGCTTCCTTCTCAAATGCTCATATATATAACATCGATCTTAATTAATTAATTTGTTGAGTATTAATTGTTTGTCTACAAACACAGTACTGCATGTACGTACAATTAATATTCTTTTCCCAAACCCTCATACTTGTGTATTGTATTGTTTTTAAAACTGATTTTAATTTTGTTTATTGCATGGTTTCAAAAGAGAAAAAAATGTCAGCCTATACAAACAAACATAATTACTAGTATCAGAATTAGTAAAAGCGAGCGAATGCACACTAACCTATTTGGTAGATCGAGACTTTGCCTCTTAATTAGATATAGAGATCGAGATCAGATCTTTGACATAGTAATATAATGTACGTACGTAAATTAGTTTGAAGTAGTGTACGTACTACGTAGAACTCTAATTACCATAGATTGCCATTAAAAATCTTGATTTTCTGGCTGGAGATTATTGGCTGTGAGTCTAGATAAAAATCTTGGTTTTCAGCTGGCTGAAGTGTTAAGAGATCGATATATAACTGTTACAGTGTATTTTATTAATACATTTGAGTATTTTATTAATTAATACAAGTTATTTTAGGCGCATGGTAGATGTTACAAAATTGAGTGTTTATGTGGTCTTTCATTGTTAATAAAAAGTGTCATGATCATGTGATCATTATGATTAGATCACAAAAAATTGTGTTTCACCGTGTGTTAGTCTCTGCCCGGCCTGCATTTTGATATGCAGTTATTTGATATATGTTTCAGATGAAGGTAGAATTTCATTAGAAGAAGAAGAAGTAAGTCGTGGAGAGACGGATATGAGCCAGGAACTGAAGGATACATTATTGCGTAAATTCGGAGGTCGTATAAGTTCCCTAAAGCAGGAATTTACAAAGAAGAAGAAGAAAGGGAAGCTCCCAAAGGAGGCAAGGCAAACATTACTTGATTGGTGGAGTTCACATTATAAATGGCCCTATCCTACTGTAAGTATATATATATTCATATCATTTCTAATCAATTCAACAAAAAAATTAAAATTGTTGGTTAGTGACATATATTGCAAAAGTACGTGTCGCTAAAGTCATCCAAGGACATCCTGGTGGTAACGTACTCGCTTGTGTCTTCTCAATAAAAAAGACGATGATGATGATGATGATGAAATATATGGTGCAGGAAAGTGATAAGATATCGTTAGCGGAAACAACAGGATTAGATCCGAAGCAAATCAACAACTGGTTTATAAATCAAAGGAAGAGGCATTGGAACCCATCGGAAAACATGCAGTTAGCCATCATGGGTGCAGGTCTTCCACCTCTTCCTAACCATTATATTTATCACCACTAGCTACCTACTTAACAACATATACATCCAGATATGTATTTTGCATGTAATTAATTTTCATGCATGCAATTCTTAACTAGACAAACTCATGTATTTATAAATATAATAGCTAGCTAGTTTAATCCTTATGATCAAAGCTACTTATACTACCTTTAACACCTAGCACTTTGACTGTGCTAATTTTATGAAATAAAATAAATGCTTGTTTCATAGTTAATACTTTAAAAAGCGATATACGTACTTTCAAGTTTGAAGGATGTATCTTTGGAAGTATATTCACGTACTACTAAAAAATTGCAATTTTTTAGACATAGTTGTCGAAATATATGTAGTCGTAATATTGTGCCAAACGCAAGTACCAACAAATTTTTTTAAAAATCCTATATTCTATATCGTAAGAAAAAAGCTCGTAGCAAATTTATTTTTGATAATATTGCGACAACTTTAGTACAAAATTACGACAAAGCTGGGTTGTCGCAACATTTGCGACAACTCGGTCACAAAAATAGTTATTATACCTTTTGGTTTGTGACAAAATAACGACAAACTGTACTTGTTTTGTCGGGAAATTGTGTGATCGATAAATTATGGTTTTTTGTTTTTATTATTTGTCAAAAAAGTTACGTTGTGATAAAGTTGTCGCAAATACTAAATTGTTAGAAACTGTTGTATCAAAAAACACCATTTGTACCCGAGTGGCATTTGTTTCCAGTTTCCAACGTGCTAGCCGGCCTTTTCAATTATGAAACATGGTTAAGCGATTCATCTCAGATGGGCCTAGTGCCCGAGCGTGGTTTAGCGGATAGCAGATTATGAAATATTAAATGGTGATGTTGGCGGGGCTTCTCAGGATACAAATTAATAGCCTTTGTTGTTAATTCTTAGATTCGGTGAGCCTATGAATTGAATGATCCGGCCAGTGATCGAATTACAACGCTATTGTACGCACGTACAATTGGTGCATTGAAGCTATGTGAAAATATATATATAGTTATGGCTAAACTACCAATTAGATCCAACTATAAACCCATACAACAAACGAACACTGGCAATGAAATTGGGGAAAATCCTCCTGAAAATCAACTTTTGGGATATATTCAACTTCTTTACAATAAACATTGACTATTTAATCAACTTCTTTACACATATTTGATGAAGGTTATAGTTATTTGTTTGCTTTATACAAAAAAGTAACCATTTTTTTTAACAAAAGGTAAAGGAAAAGGAAAAAAACAAGTACTTACGATTAGCTTAACAAAGTTAAAATCATTTGGTCTTGTTTAGGATGGTTTAGCAAAACTCCTCACATGTCTTGTATTTTGATACATTGAATCCACCGTTTTGGGAATGTTTGAGAAAAATTGTGAGTAAAATGAGTTATTAGTTTATTTTTATCAAGGCTAAGCTTCATTGAATAGATTGGGATAGATATATATGTGGTGTAATTATTGCTTTAATTATTTGTAAACCGCAATATTATTAACGTGTAAATTGGTTCTCTAGTGTAATCGGTACACCTAGTTTTTGGTATGCCCCTTTTTTGTTATAAAATAACTTTTACAGCCTATAAAGTAAAATAAGTTAAGTTTTTTATAAGACAACATGTTGTGGGTGTTGTGGGTTAGGGGACTATCCCCTTCAATTGCCATGTAGGTAGTGGCACCATGCAAACACCACAACGACGTGAAAGAGAGGGCGTGATGGGGGTCGGGTGATGCGGTCGGCATATATAGCACTTGCTAAGGCAGGTTTGTGTGCATGCTTTATGTTTTATATTTTATAAAATATTTTACCTCTCACAACACATCTTACTTGGCGTCTAGGCATCAACTACATTAATCCTACATGAGACCATTTTTTTATACTTTTCTAATTATTATCATCCTTTCTAAGTTCATATCGTTATAGCCTATTTTAAAATTATTACTTTAGGAAATGCAATTTCAAAAGCAGTACCAAGCATTTAATTGTTTTGATAATCAACACTGTGTAAATGAACTTCTTGTACATATGATATACATACGGAAAAGTTCATAAATTTACAAGGATTAGAGGTTGTAAACAAACTTATAACCCATAAGCTCGATCATTACCTTTCAATTCTAGATGATGGACCTTTTTTCACTTATAAATCATCCACATGCATTTTGATCATATTTCATGTACTCTACCACCCATTTTTATCCTCTATACACATGGTCTTTTTCTAGTACATATATTACCTTCGACTCGCGATCTCACACTCTTCGGTTTACCTAGACCGAGAGCCCCTAAACTTTAGGGTTTTTTTTGGTAAAATACCAATACCCTTTTTACTTTTGTCTCGCTGAAAGATGGTTTTCGCCCCATTTGGATCAACATTATAACACCCTATTACTACTAGAAAGTTCGCTTTCTCAGAGACAAAAAAAAGTATGCTTAGTATTGGACTATTGGTCAGTGATAGCTTTAGGAGAAAAAAGTTCGTCGGAAGTCTTATTTGTGGTGTATAATGCCCAAAACGGAACGAAAAAAAGTTCTTTAATGACTTAAATATACAAGAAAAAAAAAAGTTCCAATAACTAAAGGCAGACAAAAGTGAACCCATTGGTATTTGATGAAAAAAAAAACACCTAAACACTAGGATGTTACCTCGGGGAGAACTGAGTATTCGAAACAGTAGCAACTGAACTTAAATCATCATCACGAAAACGTTGTAGTTTTTCTTCTAACTCATTCATTTCCTCATCTTCGGTAAACGGGGGATTAGAGGGTGCTGGTAAGGATTCATCATCTTTTACTAGCATTTTTAGTGCCATTGATATTGATGGTCTTAAAGATGGAGCTTCTTGGGTGCACAAAAGTCCTACATGAATCACTTTTATGGCTTCTTTTTTGAAATTAAGGTTAGGGTATGTGTGGAACATTAGATTTGGATCAAGAATTTGTTCCACTGTGCCTTGTTGGAAATGTCTCCATGCCTGTTTTAACAACAAATAATTAAAAAATAACGATACAAATAATTTTTTTTTTTTGCATTTATTCGATTGCTTGTGTCCGAGAAATCCTAGAGCAAGGGGTTTTAACATGACAACGGACAAACACGTTGATTTTGGTCATGTTTTTATCTTTAATAGGTTAGATGTGAAAAGTTGTTTTAAACTAAGTCACCCAAAAATGTAGTAAACATGCATAATCTCTTAAAATTTGTTTTATTACAAAAAAATAAAATAGTTTTTCAATCATATTTAATACACTGAGTGTTTGAAACTTTTGAGAAAAGGCAAGACAAAACGCTTTTTCGAGCCCGACACACCCACCCATTGTACCACCTCTATAGTAAAACCAGTAAAGCCAAAGCAGCAAACATGTAAACTGATTAAAAAAACATAATAGTATATTTCTTAGATGTGAGTTTTTTGTTTCTTTTGCCAATAGAATTTTTGGTCCATTATCATACTAAAAAAACTGTTCATTAATTTACTCAAGAGGTGTGATGTGAGATGTATTTGTAAGGAACATACTTGTAACGTACGATCATTGGATCATGTAATCATATATAAGTGAGTATGGATAGTATGGTAATCTAACATTTAGTTATTGGTTTATAACCAAATATCCCCTACAGAATAATCAATCAAATGAAGTTTAGCACTTACAATTGATACTAAGCTGTCCGAGTATTCCGAGCTTTTACTTCTGCTGTTTTGTATTCCAGTAACTACCTCCAGCAACAACACACCATAGCTGTACACATCTGCCTTTTCAGTTAATTGACCAAGGGCTAAATATTCAGGAGCCATATATCCACTGAAATTAAGAAAAGTATCAAAGGTTGTAATATATTGCTGTTATATGACATTACTGGACAAGAAACTTTCAATTACCAGAATAACCTGTCAAAACTATCAGAAAACGTTAATAAAAGTTGATGGAAGGACTAAAAAGGCAAATTTTTACAAAACCAAACACCAAAATGGCAAAAAAAAAAAAGAACATAAGGACCAAAGTGGTCGAAACGGTACAAACCCAATGACGTTTTTGGCAATTTACTCTTAAATAAATGTTTTAAGTATGCTCTTTATAAAACTGTTTTGTTTAGCATAGATTTAGGGGGGGAAACATATTGTTACAATGATGACCTAGCGATTAAAATAACATAATACAGGGGGTTGTCACCATGAAGACATTTCGGGTGACTTTTGTCATGTTCAACCCGTTTTCGTTAGCTATTGTTTTAAAGGTTGCCAGATGACCCCCCATTAGAGAAAGGCATAACCCAAATGGGCTTGTTTGTGTAAAAGTGGATATAAATCGCTAACTCTAAAAATACGCTGCAAAGAACCTGAATGGATCCGTTTGTGTAAAAGTGGATATAGATCGCCCTATATAAACACACTACAGAGGAAAAACAAGTTGCCTTGATAAACTGTTTTTCTTTTCATTTGATGTACTACTTGATCTATTTTGACTACTTTTATAATAACCTTCAAAGGTAGATTAAAAGGGCTATTATATTAATAATATACTCTAAGACACAAGATTAGATCAATCAAAATTCTAGAAAAAAAAAGGTACTTACAGTGTTCCTGCAATGGCAGTGCTAATGTGACTCATATCTTCTTGAAAAGATCTAGCCAAACCAAAATCAGCTATTTTAGCACGAAGCCTTAAGTCCAACAAGATATTAGCAGCTTTAATATCCCTGTGAATAATCCGAGTTTTGGTGTTTTCATGAAGGTAGACGAGACCTTCAGTTGTGCCAATAATGATCTCAAATCTCCTTTCCCAATTCAGTTCCTTACCTTTTATTGCATCTGCAATATAATATAAGTTCAATTATATTAACTTCATGCATGCATAATTCTTGATCAAAAGGTATGGTTTTAAGTATAAATGTTGCGCAGTAGAATACACGTGGCAAAATAAGTGGGGTGAGTAGATTCAGTAACATGTCAAAATGGGCAGGGGTTTAAACAGGTTGTTTTGGATAGCCGTCAAAATGGGTTGAGTTGACACATTTTTTTGTCCAAAATCCAAATAGTCTAATTGTGTTACAAATACTAGTGTGTCAAACCTGATTAGAATATGTTTTCTATAATGTAATATTCTGAATAAAATGAAGGTATTAGGCATCAAAAATACACTTTGGAACTCTTCAATCCTTTTGACTTGGTTCCCTTTCAAACTTCTCCTGTTACCCATCTGATCCGTTAGTTATAAAACATAATATCAGCACATTTATAAGTAAATTGGTCAAAATTGCCAAATATTTACTTAATCATGTTGGACTATGGATGGATCGGCCCAAAATCGTTTCAATCCTAAATCTGAAGATCTTTTTAAATGATTAGTGCATGGAACATGATTAAATGCTACTGTATTATCGTTGATCAAAATATTAGGAGGTTTAATGCATTAAAAATATACTTTGGGTGAGCTTCGGCCTTTGCGACCTTATCCAACCCATTTGACTTGTTTCTTTTTAATCTTATTTTATGTGTTTTACATTTTAACCCCATTTAACATGTTATAGATAATATATAACCAAAAATCGGTCCATCCATAAGTAAATGGATTGAAATTTCCACCTCTATGTAGACATGATGTTTACTCAAATCTTGTTGTAATGAATATATCTAACTACTGTCTTTACCAAAGATAAAGCGATCGAGGCTCATGTTGGGTAGATACTCATATACAAGAAAACTTTCTGGGCCCGAACAACTGCATCCTAATAGCCTGACCAAGTTTTTATGTTCAAGACTGCTAATCATGTTAACTTCATTATAGAAATCTGCTGCTCTGAATTTATTGTTGAAAAAAAGTCTCTTGACAGCAATCTCTCTTCCATCCGGAAGAACTCCCTAAAAATTGTAAATAAGTTGTTTGCAGTTGTTAGTACTTAATAGCTGAAAATGATATAAGAATAGTTAAGTATTCAATTTTTTTATCTGATGAGGTGTCAACAAGTTACAGGTAAAATTTGTAGTTTATTCTAAAATTATAAGGGTGTTTTCAACATTTGGCGCGATTTTGATCAAATTAGTATCAATGAAAGAAGATACTTACATGGTGGCTTATAAAGTAGTTTAATAATTGGGTGGTCTCCACTACCTTTGATGAGTTTTAACATGCTACAGGTTAAAATTGTTGTTTCTTTCCAAAATCAAGGGCATGGTTATCATTAGAAATAAATCTGATATAAACAAAGGTCAATACATACTTGAGTAGCTTGTAAAGTAGTTTCAACACATGGGCAGCCTTAAATGAAAAAAAATCTATATACATGGGTAGCGTCCGCATGTACTATCCGTAATTAATTAATAAAAACAGTTGATATTCAAAATGTGTCACAAGGTACTACCTTGTATACGGTCCCGAATCCTCCTTCCCCAAGCTTATTAGAATCATCCCAAGAGCTTGTGGCTTTCTCAATAGTGGAGTACTTGAAGTTCAAGCTACTATCAGTAAGAATCTTTGCCAGTTTCTTAGCATCGTATGAACCTGAAAATTATCATTAATGCAAAAAAAATGAATTTAAGAACCTTAATTATGCAGCACCAAAGATTCTAGCATGATCCCTATCACTATCTAATAGTAGTGTGAATAGTGATAGTTTTGAACCATTACTTATTAATTGTCATTCAGGTTATGTTGGTCAAATAGGAGGAAAAGTTAGCTGAAAAGAAAGTGGTTTGAATGTGTCAAACACATCAAAAGTCATCCAAAGTGCATTTTTAATGCACAAAATCACCTAATATTTTTCATTCAAAGATTAAATAATTAAGAATTAATATACATTTGATAATCATAATTGACATATCAACTATACTTTAAAAAGTAAAAAAGTTTAGAGGATAAGTGTTTGGGTCAACCCACCCAATCCGATTCGTCTCTTACCAAAAATTTATTAGTTCAGACCCAAACCCATCACCCCACCAGCCTGATCTGCACATTTTACCACCTAAGATTAAAGCATTGTTTGTTTAAATTAAATCTCAAAATTAAGCTATCCAAGATCGTCAAAGCATGGTATGCACCTGTTCTCTTCCTTTGTATCCATCTCCACTTCCGTATATACAAAGCAATCAACAATGCAGCTGCAAGAATCATAACGGAACTAGCGACAGCTGTTATAACAGCCATCATCCTCCCTGAAAAACCAATCCATAAAAAAACTTTTAGGAAAATCACGTAGTACATGCGTATAACAAATGGAACAATGGTACCAAGTTCCTATTATTATTGAAGGGAATTTCACTTTATTTTATAATGGTACACATATTTCTTTCCTTTCAATATGGGCACTAGAGTTCAATGAAAAATGAGATCTTATTGCCACCTAATCTATTTGGGTTTTGTCAATAAAATATCAAAGTGTTTTCACTTTTTGTGTCGTTGAAGTCATTGTATGCACATTTGAGTCATTAAAAGACAATTTTTTGTGTTGTTTGGGACATTCTAAGATCTTTAAATGATTACTCAAAAGGGCAAAACTTCAACTACAAGTCCACATATTACCTAAACAGAACAAAAGGTCTGCATAAGTGCATACAAACCCAACGAGACAAAAATGCATCTTTTATTAACCCGAATATATAAACATGTGTAATGACTAAAACATGATAAAAGTGGAAGTAGATGCAAAATGAACCAATCAATTTTAATTGTTTGAAACTTTGATAACAAATACTAAAATCAAAATAAGTATGATACCATGTCGGGATAATAGTTAACACACATTGTTAATTCTATGAATTTTCCCACTACTAAATTGTGAAAAAGAACTCATTGTTACCTCTGTTTATCCTTCTGCTCGGCACATGATTGAGAAAATCGGTATCAGAATACCTCATGAAACATCCAGTCATCAATGCACGCCCTTCAGACCAAGGCAAGCATTGCAGAATAGATGCAGATGCAGCCTCCAAACAAATCCTACAAGAATTGGCAGTCAATGTCTTCCAGCAATTCGCCAACACATAAGCTGACTCATTCACTGTCCGAGACATAACCACTTCTCTTGCAAAATAATCACCATTAGTAAACGCGTCCCTAACAGCAGTTGACACGGCCTGCCTTGCTAAATCTCGAAACACACTATTCTTACTTGTGGTATTCCCACAAATAAAACTGTCACCGGGTCCCACGTACTCCTCATAGAAGCTATAGTTTTGGAACCTCATAAAACAACCATCTTGATAAACAGTAGCACCAGTATTAGGAAAGCAACGCGAAGTAGCATAATGTGCCGAGTCATAGCATAAGAAGCAGTCGGTTTTTGAAAGATCACCATAACATTGAGCAAGTCCATAATTAGCATCAGGTCCTATGCCTGTACTTGCTATTGCAAAATTCGAAGATTGTATTTTGTTGCCAAGTTTTTCTGTTGTTCGGATAAAGTTCGAGCTGAACTTTGTTGAATTGTTTTCTGTCTGATTATTACATGATATTTTGATGATTTGGTTTCTAGGATCCCCTTCTAATCTATCCATCATAAGTAGAACTATGATAACATTCATAAGAACACTTGATATCTCTACTGATCTCTGCATACTTACCAAACTAGCTTGATTACACGAACGTCTCGTCTGGTTCACTTTCCTTTACACTTACAGACTGAATTAGGAAACTTTTTTGGTAGTTAGCCTGTTCAAGAAGCAATTGTAAATTAGGTAAATTCTTTATGTAGAAGCAAAACAGTACAATTGTTGTGGAAGCAAAGTTAATGACATAATTACATCCTCACTATTGCCAACATTAAGAGGTCTGAACCACTAAGAGCTAGTATATCGTTTAACCATTCATAGGTAAATGTCTAACAAATTCAGATAAGAGGTCTTAATCATTCAGACTCAATATAACGCTTAACCATTCAAAGGTAAATGTATGAAATCTGAACCATTCAAACATTTGTTCGCGAAACAGTTTCAAACTACAACTACTTAATTACAATAGTCATATAAACATATAAACATATAAACTAACATTTAAACATATATGCAGCTCTTGTTAACCTAATTAAGTGGATCATTATCTTCTCTTAAGCAGAGTACATAAATTTGAACACACATCTCTACCAAGTATGAAACGAACCGAAACAAATTTCAATTTGCAAGCCAAACATTAGCAAAGCTCAAATCCAAACTAAGTGATGAAAAAAACGTCAATATGATCTCAAATTTGCAAATTAGCTAAATGAATTGTATTCATCATCCTTTTGATCGTGATTCAACGTTCAATCCAGACGTAACACTAGCAAAAATTGACAACACAATGATAAATAAACTTCTCTGAATCTTCAAATTAACTAAACGAAACGTGTTCATCATGCTTTAATTGTGGTTCAACATTCAATTCAAACGTAACAGTAGCAAAAATTGACAAAATTCGATTTAGTAAACGATCAGGTATTAAAATCAAACAAATTCAGTTGCTAGATACGAACAAATTTAAACCTGATCACATTTCAATTAGCAAGCTCAAATGAAAAAAAAAAACGTCTAAACGATCTCAGTTTTCAAACTAGCTAAAGCGATTGTGTTCATCATGCTTAAATAGTGATTCAACATACAATTCAGACATAACTGTAGCAAAATTTGACAACGCAACGGCCAAATCGATTCAAGTAAACAATAAGCTATATATAAAAATCAAACAAACTCACTTGCTTGATTCGAACAAATTTGAACCGAAGCACATTTCAAGTAGCTGAAGCGATTATGTTCATCATGCTTTTGATTATGATTCAACATTCAACATTCAATTTTGACGTAACAGTAACAAAATTTAAAAACTGACAAAAACAGTGATAAAGTAAACTACAATTAGATACCAAAAATTGAAAAAATTGTTACCATTTGATGCATGATTTGGAGCAAATTGTTTGAATTTTGGATAGAGAATGAAATGAAGGCATTTTGTGTTTATAAATTGCAATCACGGCAGATTGTGCGAGTGTTGAACAGTCTGCTCAACGGTTGTTGATGACTTGATGATGACGTTATTGTGTGTGGGACCTTTTTTTTTTGAACAGCAATTTTATAAAAACTAAACACGACCACTAGCAAGATGCTAGGGCCGAACAAACAAACACAACAAAGCACTCACACCACCAACCCGAACTACCACGGCTTATAACACCATTTATGCCACACAACATCTACTTTCTTAGCACGATATTTTAACCAAAGAAACGTATTCACTATAATTTTCTCAACAACTCCGTCCACCGACAAGGGGCTTGAGTTGAATATTAAGTCGTTCCTTGCTAACCAAACGAACCAAACCGTCGCCATAATTATCATAGCCGCTGTGTCTCTAGTTGTCTCCGGTTCATTTAGGTTGTTCACTTGATCAATCCATTCTCTAATAGAGTCACCCATCTCTCCAGACCAGCCACACCAGTTTCTTATTCTGCTCCAAACCTTGGCTATAAAAGGACAATTTAAAAATAGGTGATCTACGGTTTCGGGCTCATTAAAACACATTGAACATTCTGCATTACCCACCGAGACCCCCCGACCTGCCAACGCCACCTTACAAGGAATCTTGTACAATCTTGTTTTCCAAGTAAAACACCTAACCTTTAATGGCACCCAGTTCCTCCATCTAACCGGGTTCAAATCAATTGGTGCCCGATTTAACTCTAGGATTTTCCTCAAACTACTAACTGTGAATAACAAGTCTTCATTTGCCTCCCATTTCCAAGAGTCCACCAAACTCGTAATTGCACAGCCTTGAAGCAGAAGATTGCAACCTTGAAATTGAAATGTTTCATCTCCCGGAGCTAGATTCCTCTTCCAATTCCAAACTTGTCTATTCCCACCACTATCAACTTTGCACCTTTCATCAACTTTACACATTTTCTCTTTTTCTAAACTATACAAAGCTGGAAAGAGATCTTTTAAAGGACCATTGCCAATCCACCAGTCCCACCAAAAAAGCGTAGAGTTACCCGATCCAATCTTTGCCTTTATAAGCTTTTTTAGTTCAATGTTTTCGGCTCTCAAATCCTTTTCGATACTCACAATTTGTTTCCACGGACCCGAATATACCTTATTGCACGGGAATTGATTTGGCCTCCTTGGTTGATGATGAATCGCCTTTGTCACCCGCACCCACAGGGCTTCCGGATTCGACTTAAAACCCCACTTCCATTTGCACAAAAGAGCTAGGTTTAGATCTCTAATACTACCTACACCAAGACCTCCCACCTCCCTTGGTGCCATAACATCGCTCCATTTGACCCAAGGGATTGCCTTATTGTCTAAATCGCCACCCCACAAAAACCTTCTTCTAATGCCTTCTAATTTTTTGATTACTAGACTTGGGACCTTAAACAATCCCCAACTTGTGGTCTAGTGGTAAGATGATTTGAGTTCTCCATAGGAGACTCAAGTTCTATCCCCACTAGTGTCACTTTTGGTGGATATTGGCAATGAAGCTCGTCCCGGGTTACCACCCGGCTTCGTGTCTGAGCCTGAGGGTTTTACGTGGCATGGTTAAAGGTTCCTGCCCGGTTTTTCCCTGGAACAGTTGGTTGACGAGTTTCGACTCCGATCAACTTGGCCCGTAAGGAGGGTTGTGGTGAGCCTCCGCTGCGTTCGCAGTAATGGGGGAGCCCCAATGCCGACGAAAAACACCTATGGGTGTTAGAGGCGGGGTTTCGATCTCGGTCCTTGCACCTCTGAGTGCTTCGGTCATAGACCGTTGCACCAACCGCCGTTCTAAAAAAAAAAAGACTTGGGACCTTAAACAAGGACATATTAACACGTTTCTAATCTAAAAATGTTTCTTCATTTTTTTGATAATTTTGGTGTGATTATAAAAAAGGAAATTTGTATTTGTGTTTCTTATTTTCTATGAAGTTTTAACATTTAATATGACTTTATGTTAGCACGTATCTATTTCAAACCATTCGTTTTTTTATGATACGTTATAGTCAAATTACTAAATGAAATTTATATTATAAAAAATCTATGTTTTATTGACTTATTCTTATTAATTTCGTTAACTTTTAAATATGTAACATCTTATTTTGAAATTTAGGAACTGCCGAGTAGAGCAACTACTACGACCGTATGTAATAGGATGTTTTTGCCCGTCTAAAAAGCCTGAAGACGCCCTCCGAGTGTCATCCTAGTTTATACATAAAATGTAAAAATCATAAAATTACCATGACATTAAAATAACCCCTAACCTTCTTTTAAAATAAAAAAAAAGTGTATGTCTTCCAAACTTATTTATGTCAACAATTTCTATTGAACTGATATAATATTGTTTATGTCTTCCAAAGTTTCATTTCAACAATGATTATTCAATTACAATTAGGTAGAAACCTTTGAATAAAAGTGGATCATAAGTAATAAAATGGCTTTCTTTATAATATTATGAAAGAAGGTAACATTCAAACCCAAGTCAAATTGAGTCGATGACATGATACTTTTCAATTGTTTCAATTCAAATTGAGATCAATAATATATATATGTTAGTTTTTACTATTAAAATAATTGAATGTCACTTTCTTTTATTTAAGAGTAAATTACGGTTTTTGTCATTTGATATCGGGTGTAGTAACTTGATATTGGATGTGGTAATAGTTTGATTACATGCCCAACAATTTTTGTTTTTATGATTTTTTTATTTTAACAGTTTCAGTTTTTTTGTTAATTTACACTTCATATTGTCGTTATTTACCCCTAGAAGCCTCCAACATGAGATGCAAAATCGCTTTTTCTTCTTTTATTTTACCCTCTAATAATATAGATATATATATATATATATATCTAATATTTTAAGGTTTTAGGGGCAAATTTTTGGGGGGAAATTCTTTTTGTTTTATAATCAGAAGTTTTGGAGGTAAAAATTAAATGGAATTTTGTACCATGCATAAGTTGATGGAGCAAAATCTTTAAATTTTAAATACTTACAAATTTTTAAACATAATAATTATGATTTCTTTATAAATATTATTATTTAACCCGTGTGTAACACACGGGTATTAAACCTAGTATATATATAAACTAACAAATCCCACAATGCAAAGGCACATGTTATGCTTTTTCACGGATTTACATCAATGAAAGGTAAAAGAAGAGGAAAAAAAGACGATTTTACCTCTCACATAAGAGACACGTGGGGGTAAGTAACAATAATTGGGACTGTCAAAACAAAATGACTGAACTTGTTAAAATAAAAAATCCTAGGGACGAAATCATTTTACTACTTTGACCCGCCGACTTTGACTTATAATTAATTATTTTAGCCTTCGAAGACTTTACCATTTTACTTCTTTAACCCCTACTCTTCTTTGATATATTTACGACTTCAACCCTCAACTTTGACTTAGTTATCATTTTAGCCTCTAAGTTTGGATATATCTATGTCTTTTAATATGTATGGATTACAGTTTTACACTGTAACGTGCAAGCTGTTAAACTTTTACTATTATGTGTGACAAAGTTACGTACATTAGACCCGGTCGCTGTATTGCGCGTGTTAAAACTAGCTGATGGTAAATCGTTGTGTTTGTTTTTCTTCAAGAAAAAATATATAGAGAAATTTAACCCATAACATGAAGATGTAATATATGTGAAAGCAAATAAATTATAAATATTTATTTATATGAACTTGGTGATTCCGACCTTCAAAACTATAAATACTGTTCTCAACTTAACATTTTATTTCAGTACTTAAATTTAGTCAACTTTGCACTTTTAACCTTCTAACTCAACTTTGACATATTTACGACTTTAACCACTTATTTTACTTTGACATATATACGGTTTTGTTTAAGTTTAGATATATCGTGTCTTTTATATGTACGACTTTACATCGACGTGAGACCTGGCCGTCATAACGCGCGACACGGTACTTAAACCTAGTTTTGTATTAAATTACCTCTCCTTTCTACTTTTCTTTTCTATCTTTTCCTATATTTTTCATTTTTTCATGCATATTTTGGGAGATCTACTATGTAACGATGAATATTAACACATCGAAAGTCTTGCTAAGATGTCAACAATCTATTGTGCATTAAGTTTTATCTTGTGAATTAAATCTTAATATATAGTGTACGTATTATGTGTCTTAATAAGGTCCCATGAATATATTGATAACGACTTCTTAGGTCACAAAATTATTTTCACCTAAACTAACATGATATTTGAGCGACTAAAGAGAATCGTAAAGAAGTAAGATACACGGAAAAAGTGTTTAAATCAAAATCTAATATATGATTTCTCGTGATAACGTGTAGCCATCATTCACCGTCTAGAGACAAACACTTGATTGTTGGTGATCGAAATGTCTCGTCAAACTTGTCGTGCATTTCACTATTCGTGAATGTTTCTACATACTCTTGTTTATTGGTCTCTTTAATCGTAGTAGCATCACGATGTGTAGTTGGGAGTGTTTGCTCTATTATAGTATCATGATGAGTAGTCATTAAACAAGGCATTAATATTCTTTTTAGTTCGACCTACTTTTTGGTAATGTGTCAAACTTTATTAAGGGGTCCTTTGTATTTTCTTTCGACACTTGTGAAACATTAATAGTTGAATATATATTTTAGACTTCATATATATTATGTATATTATGAAGTGTGGGTTCTATGAGATAACTAGCTACATATTAGGTTGATAATTTAAGAGTTAGTAAAAAGTAAATGAGTCGATTTTTAAAGAGAATGGTAATATTAGAACTTAAAATATATAAATATATGAACATTTATAACGAATATTATTTAAAAATTAAGAATTTCTTTATCTTACATTTTCATTTGAGTATAAAAACGTTATAAAAAAATGAAACAACTCGTTTTTTTTCCAATATTGCATATGTGTAGTATTATGATATTGTGTTTTATAATATTTATATTACTATGTGTATGCAGTATCATATGTAGTAATATCATACTACTGGAATACGACATGCTTTTTAATACTACATATAGGTGGTATTACGACGAATTAAGTTTTATTTTTTAATATGCGAATATTATAGCCTAATTAAATATATTTAAATTCTTGAACTTTTGGATGGAAATTTTTTATTTTAAATAATAACGTATGAAAAATTATGAGATGTCTATAGAAAAAAGAGGAAGAGTTTTAAATTCTCAATTTGAATTTAGTTATCTTGTGAACTTTACCTAATTATAAATTAGGTTCAAATAGAAAGTTCAGTTTATCTAAAAGTTTCAAATTATCTAAAAAGTTGAAAGAAGTTTAAAACTTTTGTGAATAACATGTTACACTAAAATTAGAGGATAGAGTAATAATGGTAATAATTCTCCATTTATTTCAAGTTTCATCATATTATTAAAACATCCAATGAAGTCTGTGACTTTATAATAACTTGTGACACTCAATTAAAATGAGAAGGTAGAGTAATATTTATATTTTTTAAGTTTTATCGTACTTTTTAAACGCTTGTAACTTTTACACACGATATTTTTTAAATAATCATAAAACTAGTTTTTTTAATCTTTAAAACCTATATTTTGTTAATATACGAAGAATAAAGTTTTTTACATGCTTTTTCATCTCATTGTATAACATTCGTCAAATTATTTTGTATAATATTGATCATTATGTCTAATGTTGTCATTTTAAACACCTTTGCACATTATACCATTTTGGGGTGAGCAGTACACAATTTGTACTGAAAATAATCAAACCACAAGAATCGGAACCGAATTGAACTGCACTTTACCAATGAGGTTCTCGGTCCACAAGTTTATACATAAATGATTCTCAGTTCGGTTTAGGGTTGAATTGTGAACAGCTCGAACCGAATGAATCGTTTATCTAAAAAAAGTCAAAACCAAATTTTCAAACTTATTATGTATATTTTATTACCGTTTAATTACTGGGGATTCACGTTGACTGAGAGGGAAGCCAAACGACTATGCATCATTCTTCCAACTAGTTCATCATTTCATCGTTATTTTCTAGCAATCTCATTTCATCGTTCATACTGTCATATTGTTCATCGTTTGGGTTTGAATTGGAATGTTTATTTTTTTAGATGTTAGGTTTGTAGACTTTTTTTTATTAAATTTTGAATACAACAAGTTAGATTTGAATTGGAATAATAAGTTTGTTGTTGTTTTGAAACAACAAAAAAACGAACATTTTTTTCGGTTCACCCCTAAATGTTACTGAACCGTAGGAACCGGGACATAGCCAAACCAAATCGCTAAACCTCGCTTCGGTTCACGATTCATACAAAGCTACTTAAATGGTTCTTGATTATAGTTCAGTTCGGTTCAGTTTCTATTTCCTTATCATGGTGGTTTTAGTTAGATGTTCACATTTAAGATTATTTTTTTAATAATAATTTATACCGTAAATTCTCTACAACATTCCTACTATATGATATGCATTTCAGACATAATGCTTAAAAAACAAGAGTGATAAAAGCTCTCACTTTTAAACTATCTTTATGGTTTTCTAAATTATTTTTATTTTATTTGCTAGTAAAGTTTTATTTTTTGAAGAAATATATCATTTTAGCGTTTTTTTTACATCAAAACGGTCATAAAGTGTTGTAAATAACACCGATTTCGTTTTCGATCCGTGTTTTGATCTTCTGAACCAAACTTCGCAATTTCATACGCCCCTAATTATACTAATCTCACCGTTATTAACGGTTTAATTTCAAGTTTGAAGCTTTAAACCCTTGTTCAATACATACATATTTTTCACTTACACGTATACTACAGCTCCCGAGATAACGTTATCCTAAAACCTAAACAACACGCAAATTTCACCATGTAACAACAATGTCATCGTTGCTTCACTTCTCAATTCCACCGGTCACCGGAAATTCAACACGACGCCGGCGAATTATTGCCTCCGGCGACCGTCAAGCACTTTTCAACCGCATCGCTCCTGTTTACGATAATGTACGCATAATTCTCCTTCTCACGCTTTTAAAATTGTTTCCTGAATTTGATTCGTTCATATACAATCACAGTTTTGTTTGTTACAGTTGAATGATGTTTTGAGTTTGGGACAACATCGGATATGGAAGCGAATGGCAGTTGATTGGAGTGGGTAACAATTGAACCCTAAATCCTCTGTTCTATTTCGAGTGTAAACATGAAACATCCTTGTTTAGATTTATAATTCTAATGAATGATTAAGATCATTGAGTGTATAGTGATTCAGTGCGTAAGTTATATAGAATTTGAATTTTGTGTATTGATTTGTGTTTTTTTGGAAACATAGGGCAAAAGAAGGAAGTAATGTGTTGGATTTGTGTTGTGGAAGTGGGGATTTGGCATTTCTTTTGTCTCAAAAAGTTGGACTTAATGGCCAGGTTGGTTTTTCGTAAGCTTTTGCTATGTTCTTTGCAACTTAGGTTAGGGGAAGTGTTATGGAACTCGCTAGGCGTGGTGAGGTACTGATTAGCGATTGATCGGATTGGAATTTATATGTAATTTTTCGAAAGTGTACAACTTTTTATGAAATTTGACCAATTTTGACTGATTTTTATCTTTATTTGATTAGTCAAAATCGAGGACGTGGACCTCGAATTAGCAACTAGTCGCCGATTAATCGCCCCCCTAGGCATATTTTTACAGTAATGCTTAGGGGGTGTCTGGGGCTGCTTATTTAGGGGGTGTTTGGGATTGCATATCCAAACTGCTTATATGTGAGAGAAATAAGCAGCTTTTATAAACAGCTATGCGTTGCTATTTCTAATTGCTTATTTCAAAATGCAACGAGTCCAAAAAAGCAGCTTTTATAAGCAATCTCAGATAATGCATCTCTATTGTGTGATAATGTAGACTTCATTTTATAGTTGTTATCATGACACATATGATTGTGAACCATAGTGGCCCTAATAATTTAACTACTTTTCACAATTCTCAGGTTACTGGCCTTGACTTTTCAAGTGAACAACTAGCCATAGCTTCATCTCGTCAGAAAGTACGCTCAAAAGCCTGCTATCGTAACCTTAAGTGAGCACTGGTATATTTAACTTTTGTTTCAATAGATTGTGTTGGTAGTTGAGTAATTGTGTTAGAGGAAAAAAGTTTAACTCGTTTACTTATGAATGGGACGATTCTGGTTAATTTTTGTTCATAAAGGTGAAACCAAAGGAGTGAGCTTAATAAGAAATGGGTCGATTCTGGTCCCTTATGCATAATACCTCCAAGTTGATTTTATTCTAAAACTTAGAATGTTATATTAGTATTGAAATAGTTTAAATTTATAATTATTTGTCACACTTCTTATTTATAGAAAAATAAATGTTTGGATAAACCCGTTCCGACTCTACTCATACTAAAATATTACCTGTTACACAACCAGTTCATTTTGCCACTTATGAATTGTATGGTTTATCGCTTATTGGTGATTACGTTATGTGTTTTAGGTGGGTGGAAGGTGATGCACTTGATTTGCCATTTTCTGATCGCTATTTTGATGCAATTACCATGGGATATGGGCTAAGAAATGTAATTGACAAATATAAGGCAATGAAGGAGGTGTATAGAGTTTTAAAACCAGGGTCGAAAGTCTCAATCCTTGATTTCAACAAAAGCACTGATGAATTTAGGACATCTATTCAGGTTTGGTTTATGTTATGCCAGTTTTTGCATCCTAAAAGGAACTAGTTGTGCGAAAACAATTTATATGATGTCCTGCATGCTAAAAAGGAACTAGTTGTGTGTATTACCTGAAAGTTATTATTTATTTATGATTTTGATTGAATTTCAAGTTTCAACTAGTGACTTTACTAGCATGACCTAAATTTTTTGGTGTTTTTGGCAGGGGTGGATGATAGACAATATTGTTGTGCCTGTAGCAGCTGGTTATGGTCTTGCAGAAGAATACCAATATCTAAAAAGCTCAATTCAAGAATTTTTAACAGGTTTCTACTTTTTGTTAATAAGTGGCAATTTCATACCATCCAAATCTTTATATCTGTATCTTTATACATAATAAGGATGATATTAGTTAATCTTGCTAATTGAATTGTATTATTGTTGTGTTGTGATACCATGATTACAAGATTATAAATAAGAAGAATAATTGGCCTTCACTTTCCATTAGTTGGAAGTTTATTATTTGATAATGTCATCCTTCTAATTTTTGTCTAATCGGTGCACCCTTTCTATTATATGATATTATGAAGTAATTAAAAAACTTATCTTTTACACCCTTGTAACTATCTTCACTTTTCATTATACATCTTCATTATTTTTATATATTTTCTTAATTTATTGAATAACACCTAATATTGCAGTTTTGCAGTATATTCAACAACTTACATATATAAAAGATCTTCTAACATAATTCAAAGCAAACTGAACACTGAAATATAAGTGATGTTTGGTTTACTTTTTTGTCCTCAAATTAAGATAGCTATAGGGTTGAAAATAGTCTAAAGGGAAATTAAATAATCACAACCTCTTAAAATGCTTTACATAAAAATGCAGAGTATTACTAGTATAATATGGTCATTGCCGTTCAGAAAACAGAAAAAAAAATCTTGTACGTTTAGTGTTTATTAATTTTGAATAACGGACAATAAGGTGTTGGAAGGGTAAATTAAATTAAACCCATCCCAAGTCCCAACTTGTCTTGATTTGTTTTTAAGTATCAATGCATCACATGTTTGGGCATAAATCCATTGTGACATGTTTTCAACCTGCTTGAAATAGTCCTATTACCTATACATATATATGTGCTTGATATCTTAGTTTTTACAATGTGGTGTCCTTTGGTTTCGTGCTAATTATTATAATTACAATACGATTAATATACTCTACATGCAAATACATCTTGTGCTAATAGGTGAGGAGTTAGAGCATCTCGCTTTGAAAGCAGGATTTTCAAGTGCTAAACATTTTGAAGTTGGGGGAGGACTCATGGGCAACCTGGTTGCTACAAGATAGAAAAAGCCTGAAATAGTATTATTATATGAGGATCTTAAAATGTCTGCAAATAGCGCTTTACATCACGAAAGGTTAGAAATGATAATTTGGTTCTAAAACTTTATTTAGTATATGCATGTTACTTTATTCATGAACAAATTGTCTTTTATTAACTTGTATATGTATGTTTCTTTGTTATTTGTCTATATCTTTAATCGTTAAGAGATGTATAATAATTAGATCTGGAACTACAGGAAGATTAGCTTCATCTCTAGGATCTGGTTTCCTAATCTATAATAGCACTCTAATCATTGCAACTGAATTACTGAAATACATAGGCATCAGGAGAGAATCTGATCTTCCTGACAAATTCATCCCCTCTTCAGGATAGTATATCATAGTAGTAGATTCATATTAGCTCAAACCGACCAAAGGCAGACTGGAGATCATAGTCAATTTGGGTTGACAGGGTGAAAGTAACCTGTAGTGCATTGTTAATGCATACGTCTTAAAATTGCTTTACACTGAGACTTGGTTTATCATTGTAATTGTATTGTTTTTACAATCATTGATAGATTAACTATTAACAGATGGACAAAAAAGGTGTTACAAGCTCTGGGAACAACAATAAATTATAACGTACAAATCATACATGTGTTACAAGCTCTAAAAACAGGAGTATTATCCAATTTTACCGACCAGAAGCTTGAACATACGTTTCATGTAATAAAAAATGTAAAATTATAGTAATAATAAAAAATGCTCAAGATCTTGTAATAGTTAATTATTCCTACGGTCCTACCTGGGGTAGAGACTTTGAGAAACTGTAGCAACTGAGCTAGAATTGTCACCATCGTAGTTGTTTGGCAAACTTTGTGTAATGCTGTTAAGCTCCATGGTCATTTCATTTATGAAAGGGGGATTAGAAGGGTCAGGTAACGAGTCATCTTCTTTAGCTAACATTTTTAGTGCTCTTGACATGGATGGTCTTAAAGATGGAGCTTCTTGGGTGCATAGAAGTGCAACATGCACCACTTTAGCGATGTCTTTTTGGAATTTTGTGTTTGGATAAATGTGCATCATTAGATTCGAGTCGACTATTTCCTCTACTGTACCTTGCTTGAAATGCTTCCATACCTTTTCATCCTCAAATAACATTTTAAATACTTTTTAAAAGACGCTCACATTTGTTTGATTATTTGCTTGGTCCAATAAATGGTGATCAAAGGTGGGAAATTGGGCGGGTCGAGTAACATGTCAAAGCATGTAAATTTATGTATGCCATGCACTTTTTGTACAGTTTTTTTTAAAACTAACCACTCTGTTAAATAGTAATCTAAATAAAATAGTTTAGAAGGTTTTGTGCAGTAAGTAAGTATATACACACTTCATGCAACTTTTTATAAGATTGTTCTAAATTGCCCCCTTTAGTAGCAGTATTTGACTAGATGCATGGTGTATAAAATGCTCTAGAAGAAAAGATGTGTGAGTTGAAGTATATATACTTACAGTAGATAGTAAGCTGTCTGTATATTCTGCGGTTTCGCTTCGGCTTCTGTTGCTTTCCATTCCAGTGACCATCTCCAGAATTAAGACACCAAAGCTATAGACATCTGCCTTTTCGGTTAATTGACCATGGGCTAGGTATTCTGGAGCCATATATCCACTATTAAAAATGAAATAAAAAATTCATTAGTTGGGTATTTGAGGTGTCAAAATGGGCGGGTTGTGTAATGTCCAGTATCCATCCCATCAATGTTTAAAACTGGAACTAAAAGTTTTAGAAATTATTATATATTTTGAATTAACCGTGTTTACATAAATTCTCATTTGCGTGATTATTCTTTATAAATAGAAGGTACTTACAGTGTTCCCGCAATGGCGGTGCTGATGTGGCTTTTATCATCTTGAAAAGACCTGGCCAATCCAAAATCAGCTATTTTTGGACGAAGTCTCAAGTCTAATAAGATGTTAGGAGCTTTAATATCTCTGTGAATAATTCGATGGTTCGTATTCTCATGAAGGTAAACCAAGCCTTCTGCTATACCAATAATTATTTCAACTCTCTTCTCCCAGCCTATTTCCCTGCCTTTTGTTTCATCTGTACAAGTTCACAATTTCATAATTACATCTAAATAGTTGTGAATGGGTTGGTTTGGTTTGGTTATATGGGCAAATAGGCTGAACTAGTCAAATGGGTCAAAAATCATGTTCACAAGGTCATCTACTTCCACATATGGGTTTGGGTTCACATGGACCATTTTAATTTTGGGTTGGGTTGACGGTGAGCCCATTGTGTAACTTTTTCTACAGATAACTAATGCTAAAAATGATTTAATTACAACAATAACAAAAAAAAAACCCTATTGAATAAAACGATTTAGGAGTTTGTATGCATTAGAAATTGACCTCGGGTTAGTGCAAGTGTACTACCAGTCAACCTCCAGGATTGGCCTAGTGGCAAAGGTGTATACCCCTCAGGCCCTCACCTAAGAGGTGTTAAAAAAACTAGATGAATGAAAATTGTATTTAACACATTTAGAACTTACCAAAAATGAAGAAGTCAAGGCTCTTGTTAGGCAAATATTCATATATAAGAATGCTTTCGGGTCCTGAACAACTGCATCCTAATAACCTAGTCAGATTTTTATGCTCCACACTGCTGATTATGTTAACTTCATTATAGAAATCTGCTACTCTGAATTTGTAGTTGAAGAAGAGTCTCTTTACAGCTATTTCTCGTCCGTCAGTAAGAACTCCCTGAGAGAATTTTCATTTTTAGAAAGGTCAACACTACCACAACACTAATGCTGTAAAAAGTATTTGAGGACTTGATATAGACAGTCTTGACTCTTGAAGGTATAAATTTGACCCATTTAGTTATGAATGAACAGATTTGGTTAAGTATTATCTCTAATGGATCAAACAAGTATAATAATAAAAAGTAGCTTAAACGAAAACGAGCAAATGGACCTAAGTAGTCGAACGAGTCAGAGTTTTACTAAAGAAAAGATTATTATGAAAGTTATAATTTTCGTAGTTCTATTTGCTCATCTAACCGGTTACAAAAAATTCCGAACTTTTTGGATAAAATAGTGATTCAGGTCAACCCAACCCAACCCAACCCATTCAGTGCTGCCAAAAGCGACTTGTTTGATGTGTTTGTTAGTACTATAAGGTACAACCTTGTACACGGTTCCGAATCCTCCTTCTCCAAGCTTATTAGACTCATCCCAGTAACCTGTAGCTTTTTCAACAGTAGAGTATTTGAAGTTCAAACTACTGTCATTAAGAATCTTTGCGAGTTTCTCGATATCATAAGAACCTGGAAATTATAAGCAATCACTAGTTTGTTTCATGGATGTTGCAGAACATGTTTTTTGACCCAAATGTTGTTTAGCAGCTTATACCTTTTCTCCTATGCTGTATATATCTGCGTTTTCTGATATATAAAACTATCATCAAAGTGATTGCCGTAACTGTCGCACAACTTACCGCAGAAACCACAATAGCTATTGTCCTTCCTGCCAATGCCAATATCAACATCAACATCATCATCTCATAAATAATAAGATTTATTTTGAACTCTTTTCTAGCTCATGTTTATATTATTTTCCTTATTTCTTGTCATTTTTCTTCTTTAGTTACCTTGAGAACTCATTGACGGAAAACCACTAGACTCGTCAATACCCCACTAACCAACGAAATCAAGTAAAATAGCTTAAGAGACTTTTAGTGTAATTATGTTTACCTTTGTTGCTAGAGCTGCTTGTGACCGGTACAGGATTGAGAAAATTGGTATCCGAATACCTCATGAAACACCCCGTGTTCAACACACGACCTTCGGACCATGGTAAGCATTTTGTTATCGACATTGATGCATTCTCCAAACATGCCCTACAAGACATGGGGCTCAAAGTCTTCCAACATTCGGCTAACACATAGACTGAATTACTAAAACCCGACACGGACACTTCTTCCCTAGCAAAGTAGTCATTGTTTCTTAATGCATCCGATACAACATTGACTACCGCCCGCCTTGTTGACTCTTGAAACGATATACCCTTTCTTGTTACACTACCACAAATAGTAGTATCATTCGGGCTCGTATACTCCTCATAGAAGCTATAGTTTTGGAGTCTCATAAAGCAACCATCAAGATAAATGCGTCCCCCGTTTTTGGGAAAGCAACCGGGCAAGGACGTACGTATTTGGGCGTAGCATAAGGTGCAATCTTGTGAAGAAAGATCATTGTAGCATTCAGCCAAAGCGTAGTTTTTATTGGGGCCGGTACCCACGGCTGTTGTTGCATTATGTGTTGTTCGAATTTGGTTGCCGATTATTACCATTGTACGAATAAAGTTTTGGACGAATATTGCTTTATCGGCCTCTAAGACGTCGTCACAATGCATTTTGATTACTTCAGTTCGGGCATTCCCGTCTGATTTAGATACTAGTAATGGAAATATGATCAAAGCGGTTAAAGTTATGGTCGTAAGCTCGGGTTTCTTCATCTTCTTAGTATATAAAACTCGTCAAAAACTGTCGGGAATGCATGACAATCTAATGAGACATGTTAATTACAAAACTAATTTTACAAGTATCCTAAATGTGATTAGGATAACATAACACACTTGTACGTAGTGTTTGACGTTTGTAACACGAGATAGAGAATGAAGAGCTTGTATAACTACTTTATGTATTAAATGTAAAGCAAGAGCCAAGAAGTACAAGTGTTTACTAGTTGCTATGATCCTGTAGTTCAAATTTGCTATGCAACTAACGCATTTCGTAGCTAATTATATATGACGTGAACCATATCATGCACATGGGTGATGGGTGTAGTGTTGGATTTTTATTTATCTGTTTAACACATTTTGATTTTGAAGAAGAAATACATAAGAACCTGCTGAAAGTATGATTAGAACTTATGACCTAATGCTCGTAATACAAGTGTGTTACCAATTGACTACTAATTCTATTGGCGGGTGTAGTGTTTGATAGATTAAATGAATTAAAAGACAATAAGATATGCGGTTATATAACTGTTTTATAAGTTTATCTATATTGTCTGATGAATAGTAAAGAAGGTATTTAGGTAAATTTAAAGTTAGTTGTGAGGGTGTTTGTGGTATATCAGGTATTGTTGTTGCTTTAAAACCCTGATATTGCTCATTTATATATATACACCGGCTTCTTTATCTCTCTGGCTGTTATCTCTCTTCTCTCT
Organism: Tagetes erecta; assembly: GCA_030867185.1. Classification (NCBI taxonomy): domain Eukaryota; kingdom Viridiplantae; phylum Streptophyta; class Magnoliopsida; order Asterales; family Asteraceae; genus Tagetes; species Tagetes erecta. The sequence goes on along the minus strand of CM061492.1, from coordinate 44,063,225 downwards.
GTGAACTCCGACCAAGTTCTAATCGTATGCGGGTTGCCACTGGTGTTTTTTAGTGGCCTTAACTGGTTGCCATTGGCGTTGCTGACCTTTTACTAGCCGCATCGTTTGATGCAGGTTGTTTTTGACATGATGGTTACCGACCTTGGATTTGTGTGGCCTATGGTTTTTCCGACGATAGTTGCCAATCCTTGGGTATGTGTGGTTTATGGCGGTGTGTGACTTTGTCTTGCATGTTGTTTTTGGCAATTGATTCGGTGATGGTTACTATTAAATGACTCTGTTTTTGTTTTGTTTGTGTCAATGGTTGATGCAGGTGATAGTTACATTTTTTAGATCTGAGGTCGTTTCAAGCGATTATAGAACTAGGGTTTCATGTTTAGAATTTGTGGATTTTGTGATGTTGTGGTTAATTATATGATGTTGTGAATCTAGTATGTTGTGGATTCTGAGATGGTGTGGGTTCTGTGATTGTTGATCTTGATGACTATGGTCACTGATTATTGTCTATTTGTCTTACCATCATGTATATATTTCAGTAATTTGATTTGGTTGTTATCATGGATGGTGTTACACTGTTATTACGAATTGGTACTCAATGAACCCTAGTCCTATATTGACGAATTGATATTCAATGGGGTGTGAATTCTGTATGGCGTGACATTCATGGCAGTCATGGTTGTGTTCATTTTTAACATCCATGAGCCTAATAGTTTTTAATTTGTTGTTAAATTGTGTGTTTATTACTATTTTTGGTGTCAATTTTGTTTGATTATTCAAATTTTTTGAGTTTGGGTTCAAAATGGCTGTGATCTAATGACAATAATTACTCTTTAGGTTGTTCATGTGGTTTCTAACTGCATGTTTTTTTACATTTGTTTTGTCTGGTTGTTGTTAGTGGTTTTTTTGTTGGTTTGTGACTACGTTGAGGTTGTGATGATGATATAAACTGTTGTTTTGAGCATAATTATTTAACTTGAGCCTAAAGACATCAAATGAAATATAGTGATTAGAAAAAGACAAAAATGACTCGCCCATTAAATTAAAAACAAAAGAAAACATTATATTGTTTACTTCAAAATTTAAAATAGACACTACCGCACTATAAAGATTTGTATGATTTTAATCACTTTGGTCTCACCCCGGCTTGTAATGTTTGTGTGGTGGTGGTATCAAAGTGGTTGAATCATATAAATCTATGGATGAAAATGGCAAAAAATTACTTAAGGACGTAAATTGACTAAACTGCCGTCAAAGTTAATGGCTGTTTCAAACGTTGTTTGCAAAAATGACTAAAAGGGCTAATTTTTCAAAAACCATACATCAAAACGGCAACAAAAACAAAAACTATACACGTACTGGAATAATCAAATCCATACAAACTAAATGACCAAAATGACATTTTGTTATAAAGCATACCAAATTGAGGACGAGATTTTCAGGCAATAAGGAATTGCACTTGTGTGATAATTATCACTCATAAATAAAAATTTTACGTAAGAACAACTGAATGACCACGTAACAAATTATTATTAGAGTTTGGAATTATCGTGAACTTATAATGATGCAAAAACAATGAATAATTACGCAAGTGATTCATACGTCTCGCACAAAATATCAACTTTGTGTTCTAACTTTGACAAAATATGTGAATAAACCTTATAAACGTTTTTCAAATATGTGAATAAATAGTACGTATCAAGATATGAAAACGATGGGAATAAACCTGGCAAAATTGACCTTTTCAAATCGGCCTTAATTATGCTCATTTTCAAAGAACTTATCTAACAGCCCCAAAGAAAAACTAGAAACAAAATTCGTGTCGTACTACTTGGTTTAGAAATCATTTCCGGTTAGAATGTCAAGACTGGATCCTTCGATTTCATGATCCGCTGTTGAACTTATTGTTCACCTTCGATTGTCAAGGCCGGATCCTTGGAAAAGTATTATTTTTTTTTCTCTTGATCTCTCAACCGGTCTATTCTTGTACTTTTCGGTGGTACGTCTAGAAGGGTGCCTTTAATTTAAAGGTGAACGTGTTTACAATGAAAGCTATGACGGATCACATACCTTTAATCATACGATGATCTAGCACCTTGTTAGATCGATTTTATCCTCCTTGTCGTTTCAAAATGAAAAGCAATTAAAATATAATAAAAGATATTTCAACTAATTAACATCGATCTGTAATTAACTAGCTAGGGTTGTGATGAACCTCCATTATGTGGAGCCATGAAAGCAACGTCCATAAGCGCCCATTAGATAGAGGTAGGTTAGGCCTTCAAACTCGATCATTGCATTTTATCGATCTTAATACAATTTAATTAGTAAAAGAAAAAACATATGTTTTATGTATCACTCATTTAAGTTCTAATATTATGTATATATAGGGGCACCTTCATTCGAGAACTCATTTTTAGGAAAGAACTGAATGAGAACCAATTTAACTGTTATATTTTTTAGTATCTAAATTGACAAAAATGCTTGTAAACTTACCAATTATAAGATGTATTTATAAAAAAAAATGATTTGCATCGTTTTTTGTTGAAATGCATATATGCACCCACATTATATATGCAAATATGCACACGTTTTAGTTTCTAAAAAAAACGAGGAGAGAGGTGATAAAATTCAAGAAATAATGAACAATGGTAATAAAACAATACCTTTTTACTTTACCATTGTTATTGAAGCAAAAAGTACATGGCTTATATGGTTCTCACTAGTTCTTTTCAAATATTTGGTTCTCATTTGAAGGTAACACTATATATATATATATATATATATATATATATATATATATATATATATATATATATATATATATATATATATATATATATAATTCTGTAAATGGGTCTTGATCGAATTCGTTGATAGGTTAAACTTATACTGAGATGTGTTAAAAGCCATTTAAAAACTTATTATTTTCGTGTTAAATTAACCATCAGCATGCATAAGAAATTAGGTATATATATATAAAACTTGAAATGCTATATACATGCTCAGCTTATTAACCTTTAATTAATTGATGATAACAAGTTAACACCGATCGAACTACCGAAGAGAAGATAATCGAACTCATTATCTTTGCTTCCAAATCCGAAGTTCGTACGATCATCAGCACATCAAGGACGTAATATCTTGAACATATCGTGATTAAAATCATTAAATCTAATTAAATTAGGACGTTAGAGTTCATACCTTTTGTACGTCTATATTTGAATCGTTAAAGTTTGGTCCAAGAGATGAATTAATGAATGTAGCATAATGCTCATTTCGTCTTAAGTTGATTGGTTGTCATCTTGTATGGATTTTATAGAATTTGCATGCATATATAGTCTTCGTCAAATGAGGAATATATATATGCATGGGAGAATTTTCATTTATTACTATTGTTAATTAGTTAATTTATGTTATATTTTCTACTATACTAATTTGAAACGTTGGTTATATCTTTTAAGTTAGTCCTTTAACTTTGTCTTTTTAATAAAATTAATTTGACTCTCATATTTAATTTGGGCATGTTTAATTATGACTTTGATTCTCAATTGATCTTATAGTTTAGTTTGACATATTTACGACTTTAATCTCTAGCCTTTGACTTAGTTTTCATTTTAGCGTCTATGTTTGGATACATTTTCGTCTTTCATATGTGACACATTATAGCTTTACACGCACTGTAACGTGTAAAAGATGAAACTTTTTTTACCAATGCATGTGATGAATTCATATACGCAAGACCTGGTTGTCGCATTGTGCGGCCAGGTCAATATCTAGTTATAGAGTAAATTACAGTTTTTATATAGCAAATTTCACCTATTATTCTTAAACTTACAAAATAACAAAAAAAAAACATCCTTTACATTTGTACTTGAAAACAAGTTTCGTCTTTTCTTTTAAAGATCATTAAGTTTTAAGTTTAAGTTCAGTCATTTGCAAGACATAATATAAGGATAAAATAATCATTTTACCTGCTTGACAGAAAAAAAAAACAAATATAACTCAGTCTCCCGTCTCCACTCTCTCTCGATCGCCTTGCTCTCTCCGCGACGTTAAAGGCGAAAACAGGGTTGCAACTAGCTAGGGTTGCGCAACAAGCTAGTACCTTTTGTCCTTCTAGATGTATATATACCAACTTGGTCAGACTAGAGGTTGAGAAAATACCCTACCACAATGGTGGTTGTAGGCAATTTCAAGTAACAAAACGAATCGAGATCTAAATCGTTAGTAATGAGGTTTTGTTTTCAATATGCTAGGCTTTACATTGTAGCAAACGTATACATGTTTCATGTTTGATTTATTACATACAAAACATATACCGCATAACATGCAACAATATTAATTAATATGTATGTTTTTTATGATCGTATGCATGCTTTTTATAAGTATGCATAAACGGCATCATATATATTAATTCTTGTCTAATGATTCCAGCCTAGCTGGTTGAGGACACTTGGTTTTACAGTGGTGATCTAGGGTTCTAACCTCCCTGCCTATGATATTTTCCAGGAAAAACCCCATTGGTTTTCCCGGTTGAACGCCTAGCCAAATTCCGATGTCAAGTGGGCCCGGTTAAGACAACATATTGACCGGAGTGGGATGGTGGGTTCCTCATTGCGGGGGATGCGACCAAATGATTGCAAAAATTGAAAGTCGCCGTTAAAAAAAATATATATTAATTCTTTTATCAATGATCATGAGGATATTATTATATTCACATTTTTCTATAAAGATTTAATTAATTTCAATGGTAAAAATATATATTTTTGCTTTTGAGATTGTCTTTGTTTATATAATGATATTTTTTAACAACCGATTTTATTAAGAAAACGGAAATAAATACGTATATTAGTTTTTAGTGGTTCCAACTATCATCTTTTGGCTTTTAGCGGTTTTAACCATTGAATTGACTGTCAACGGTCCCAAATTTTATCACTTTGGTAACCAACGGTTCCGCGTTAAATTTTTTTGTAACGCCGTTAAGTTTTTTTCGAATTCAAGATCGATGTTTTAGGTCTTTTGATCGGAAAGATAATACGAGTCAATTGATGTAAAAGTTTGCTCAAAACGGTTCTCTGAACGATCAAATTTTTATATCTGATTGAAGCACAATTAGGTTTAAACACCCGGTTAAAGCACTGTTTTGTTATTCGGAGCGCCGTTTCAAGGTAACTTTTCAATGAATCGACGTGTATTATCCTTCCGATCAAAAGACTTAATTTGGTCTTGAATTCGAAAAAAACTTAACGGCGGTAAAAAAATTTTAACGACGGACCGTTGGTTGCCAAAGTGATAAAAGTTTGGACCGTTGACAGCCAATTCAATAGTTGGGACCGATAAAGACCAAAAGGTAATAATTGAGACCCGTAGAAACCACTATACCAAATAAATAATACAAAGAATTTATCTCTTACGTTGAAATTAGACCATCTCTTTCAGGTTACGTGTTTTAGCTGCTCAAATGAACGCCTTGTCTTTTACGATATATTATAATTATAAATTATAATGATATTATTAGTTAGTTGATTGATAATTTATATGGCTCATGTTTACGATAACGTAAACATATCAATGACTTGTCAACTTTTGAATAATATTCAAGTGGACTAATTAATAGGATCTTAGAAAATAATGTGTTTTTGTTCGTACTTTTTTTCATCGCCATACATGTTATACATGTTATGTTACGTATACTCAAGGAATGATGAATTAAAAAGTAGATTTTGTCTAACAACGTGGTGAGAAGTGTTTTAAATTACATAAAAAACTAAATTAATTGAGATTATTTAAGCGGTGTTAAGTTGAAACAACTTTACCATTTTAGTTTTTAGGTTTTAGTTTTAAAATTTAGTTGTTGTCTTAGGTTTAGCTTTTAGGATTTAGTTTTTATATTTGTTTTTGCTTGGGAGGGAGGAGGTTTTAGGTTTTTGTGGTGGAGTGGGTTGGCGGGAGAGAGTTTGACGACATGATTCTAACGTCACAAAAATGAGTTCTATGTGAGCTTTTGACCTGGTTTTGATATTGCTAAATAGCATTTTTCACACTTTTTAGGCAAAATCTATTTTATTGAGGAACCATCATCATGCATACTTATAGTCAAAATATCCGGATTAATTAATCTTGTCGCTCCTTTATCAAATAAACTAGATTTACGAGACCAGACCGTGCGATGCGGCGGCAGTGGGTCACTTGTATGTCGCATTGTCACACACGTTGATAAAAAAAAGTTTATGTCTCGCACATTACGGTGTAAATTTATAATGTGTGACATATTTAGCAAAAGAAGATATATTCAAAGTTAAATGCCAAAAGATAATAAGCCAAAGTCATAAGGTTAAGGACGGAAATGTATCACTATCATAAACATACAAAAGTTGAAATGCTGAACCAAAAGTGTAAAGTTATATAAAAACAAAGAAAAGAAAAAAAAAGTTTGAAAAGCCTAAAGCCCCATTGCTAGCCTAGATAAATGACAACACTTTACCTTTGGTTACCTTACATAGCATAGCCCATTAGTTACCTTGCTAACAAAATAAAAAATTAAAATCCACTAATAACAAACTTGTTGTACCTTTGGTTAGTCCGTTTCCAATGGAAGAGAGGAGGAAAAAGGGCGACAACAGCAAACAATACGAGGAGAAAGAGAAGCCTTAGTCCATTCACACGGACGATCCGTTAAAGGGTAATCTAGTGTTTAATTTAAGGGGACGATGACTGCAGTTTTGGTTCATATGTTTTGATAACATTAATAGTTTTAGTTTTATCTTAACAGTTTTAATTCTTATGATTTTAATTTTAATAGAAATAGTCCAAATTTATCATCATTCTATAGTCATGTAATAATCACTCACAAGAGTTAAAGTGCATAAACAACAAACAAGTAGGCTAATTTATTACTTACATGGTTGTGCATGGTATATCTCAGTATCTCAAATCCAAAAAATACTAAGTTTCATGCTCTCTGGGAAACTATTCACTAGCATAGTGCTAGTATACAAAAATAACATTTGTGTGTTATAAATCTAAAAACAAGGTTACTACCCCTTTAACAAATGCAAACAAATCAATATTTAAAGTTAAATTAGTAAAAAAAATAAAAAATGGGAACCTCCTTCCATGCAACAAATGGTTGATTCAAAAATCAACCATAATTAATTACCTAGGGAAGAACTGACTGTGATCAACTGTAGCAATTGAACAAGAATTGTCACTGTTAAAATACTGATGTAACTTGTGTGTGATCTCATTCAGTTCCATGGCATTTTCATCCATAAAAGGGGGATTTGAAGGGGCAGGTAATGGTTCATTGTCTTTTGCTAACATTTTTAGCACGGTTGACATTGACGGTCTTAAAGACGGATCTTCTTGAGTGCAAAGAAGTCCTACTTGTATCGCTTTTATAGCCTCTTTTTGGTAATTGGTGTGAGTATATAGATGCATCATTAAGTTCGGGTCGAATATTTCTTCAGCCTTGTTTTGTTGGAAATGATTCCACGCCTGTTTGATCCATAAATAGCGTAAAATTATTAATACTGTCATATGGTCAATTGAATACAATTAATGTCCTAACTTGACTGAAAGCCTAAAACTAACTACACTTCATGGTCAACTATGGTTGAAACGGTGTAAGGGCATATGGTCTTTGGGGGCGGTAACCGGAACAAATCCAAATGATAAGAAAAACTATAATGCTAAATTAAGCTGCTATTTATCACACCCTGTCGGACAATGTTCTTATTTGCCGGTTACTAAACACAAGAATGTGAAGGATGTTTGGGTGTTAGTTCGTGTTAAGAGGTACCGGACGTGTGCAAAAGGCAAGGTTGCAAACACTAAGGGGTGAACTGGAGAAGCTAAAGATGAAGGACAACGAGACAATCAATGGTTTCTCGGGTAAGATAACTGGTATAGTTGAAAAGTTAAAGGTCAACTTTGGATGGCTAAGAATGGTGAACAAGATGAAGGGCAATATGGTCGGAGACGGCGTCGTGGAATAGAAGAAAGAGGACGTGGAAGAGGCTTGGGTTGCGGTGACAAAAGCGGGTTTTGGTGCTTTGATCCAAGAAGAAGACTCGGCAGTCAAGACGTCGAGACTAAGGGGGTGAATGTTAGATTAATCTTTATGCATGGGTCAAGTCAAGTCGGTAACCTAGAAAACTTTTTTAAATTTTGAAAGAGAAATTATTATGTAGATGAAGTTTTTATACTTACCATAGACACCAAGCTTGCAGTATCAGTAGTAGTGCTTCTATTATTTTTTAATCCAGTGACTACCTCTAAAATCAACACGCCAAAGCTATAAACATCTATCTTTTTGGATAAATGACCATGTGCAAGGCACTCAGGAGCCATGTATACTCTAACATGTTGAAAAACAAAGAAAAAAACAAGTTAATTAATTAACAATTTTTAAAGAGGAATATGAAGTATTAGGAGCAGAACCAAAAGAGGTTAAGAGGTTTTGTTGATGTGCAATCGGAATTCGTTAGACCTCTTTCATAAATATACAGTTTTCTTAGGAAAAACATGAACTTAACATTTTAAGAGTTGTTTAATAAAATCTGAAATATTAAGTGCTGAATGATTAAGAGATCTAAATCATTAAGAGGTTGTATCAATGGGTGATGTAGAAATTCATTTGAGGTTCCATTCAGCATCTGTTTGTCTCTTAATCATTCAGAAGTTAATTAACTGTATAAAAGTCTAGAAGACTTGTTTATTGTAATTGAACAATTGTGTTTTCCATTAGAATAACAAACATATAAATACAAGTTCACGAGAGGATTTACAGGAGTAAAATAAGCTATACAATTAATTCTATATTGACAAAATATACTTGACATAATAATAGAAAATCAATGTAAATAGGCAAGCATGATTCAAGGCACTGATGTGATGGAATCGTATGATTTCTTTCTTTATTTAAATGTTTCCTTAACATTCCCCCGCAAGATGGACGAACCACGCGTGAGACCAATCTTGAAAATAAGGTTTTCGAAGCGAGGTCGTAGTAACGGCTTTGTGAGCACGTCTGCAAGCTGATCATCTCCAGATATGTGGGTGACACGTAAGCAACCGGTTTGTACTTTCTCACGAACAAAGTGAAAATCCAAAGCCAAATGTTTCATTCGTGAGTGAAAGACTGGATTGGCGGAGTAAGTGGTGGCACTGAGGTTGTCACAATAGATGGTAGGAATCGTTGACGAGTGAAAGCCTAGCTCGGTTAAAAGTGAGTGGAGCCATTGTACTTCTGTAGTTGTGGAGGCAACAGCTCTAAATTCAGCTTCCGTGGTGCTACGAGCTAGTGTGCTTTGGCGTTTAGAACTCCATGCAATAGGGTTTGCGCCAAGATAAACAACATAACCTGTGGTACTTCTATAGTTATCCTTGTCGCCCGCCCAATCTGCATCTGTAAATGCATGTAATTGTAGAGGAGAGTCACGACGAAGTAGAAGAGCATGATGTAAGGTACCATTAAGATAACGTAATAGTCGTTTTAAGGCCGTCCAATGTTGTGATGTTGGAGCATGCATAAATTGAGAGAGCTTGTTCACCGTGAAGGCTACATCAGGTCTAGTTAAGGATAGATATTGTAGAGCACCAACAATAGTACGATACTCAGTTGGGTTAGGGTGGGGATTACCGCCATATGCTGTAAGCGGTTCCGAACATGTGATCGGTGTGGAAATGGTTTTGCACTCACTCATATTGGCTTTGTGAAGGATATCAATAATGTATTTCTTTTGAGAAAGGACGATGCCATGTGAATGTGGTAAAACTTCGACACCGAGGAAGTAAGACAAGGGACCAAGATCTTTTAGTGAGAACTTTGTGGATAGAATATTTATAAAGCGTGATATGAGAGATGGAGATGGACCCGTAATGATTATGTCATCGACATAAACAAGTATAAAAATAGGAGATGATCCAATTGTGAGAGTGAAGAGGGAAGAATCAGAAATGGTTGGTTTGAAACCATGTGAAAGTAAAAAGGTTTTAAGTTCGTCGTACCAAGCTCGAGATGCTTGGCGAAGACCGTAGATGGCTTTATTTAGTTTGCAAACATGTGTTGGAAAGGAAGGATTTATAAAGCCGGGCGGTTGAACCATGAAAACGTCTTCATGTAGAGTCCCTTGGAGAAAAGCGTTGTTAATATCTAATTGATGTAGAGACCAACCTTGAGAAACAGCTAAGGATAGCACTAGACGTAAAGTGGCGGGTTTGAGAACCGGACTAAAAGTTTCAATGTAATCGATACCCGGACGTTGGTTAAAACCTTTTGCGACCAAACGGGCTTTAAGTCTATCTACTGATCCGTCGGGTTTATATTTGGTGCGGTACACCCACTTGCAGCCAACGAGGTTGGGGGCGAGTGTAGATGGTACAAGAGTCCAAGTGTTGTTTCGTTCAAGTGCCGCAAACTCGTCTTGCATGGCTTGACGCCATGAGGGATGCTTTAAAGCATGTGTAATAGTAGGGGGTTCATTTGGTACAGTAGTGGTATTGGTATATAAGAGAAAATCTGAGTTATGATATTTTGAATTTGGTTTGGGTTGTTTACGAGTATTTGGCTTGGGAGGGGAGTTGGAAGTTTGTAGATTAGATGGGGGTGATGAGTTTCCAGTGGGAGGTGATGATGGGGAGGAAGGTTGTATAGGAGATAGGGTACTTAAGGATGGATTGGGTGAGGCTAAATTTGATGAGTTAGTAGGTATAGAAGTTGTGGTAGGTGATGTGGTGGTGGTTTCTGATGTGTGAGAGGATGTGGGTGGGTTGGTAATAGTAGGTTGTAGAGTGGGTAAAGAAATTGTAACCCAATCATTGAGATTGATGGGTTCATTATTGTGAGAGTTTGTGAGACGTTCGTACGGGAAATCATTTTCAACAAAAATAACATGTCGAGACGTGTATATTTTAGAGGTAATAGGATCAAAAGAATAATAAGCACTTTGAGTTGGGGAATAACCAACAAAAATGCAAGGAGTGGACCGAGGATGTAATTTGTGAAGAGAATACGGTCGTAGCCATGGATAGCATAGACAACCGAAACTTCGGAGTTTGGAGTAGTTGGGTTGTTGTTTAAATAATTTGAAGAATGGTGATGAATTATTTAAGGTGGGAGTAGGTAATTTGTTTATTAGATATGTGGCTGTGGTAAAGGCAAATGGCCAAAAGGTTACCGGAAGTTTGGCATGCGATAATAGAGTTAGGCCGGTCTCAACAATGTGTCGATGACGACGTTCGGCATATCCATTATGTTCCGGTGTGTGGGGTGGAGACGTAAGATGAGAAATACCATGTGAGCTTAGGTGGGGTGAAAGTTTTAAATACTCACCCCCGTTATCGGAAAATAATTGTTTGATTTTCCTATTAAAAAAATTTTCGACTAGATTTTGAAATCGGATGAATGTAGATAGAGAATCAGATTTGCGTTTTAAGGGGTATAGCCATGTGTATTTCGTAAAGTGATCAACAAAGATGATATAATATTTGTAATTGTCAAATGAAGTAACCGGGGAACACCATACGTCTGAGAAAATTAGATCAAGAGGTGCATTGGAAGAAAGAGAGGAATTAGAAAAAGGTAAACGATGACTTTTATTAATTTGGCAGGAATTACAATTATCATTAAAAGTGGACTTAAGAGAAATAAAAGACGATAAAATTTTAAATATTTTGTTGTGTGGATGGCCGAAGCGATGATGCCATGTAGAGGGATTGGTTGTTTGCATGGTGAAAATTGATGGTGATGATGAAAGAGTGGATCGAAGCTCATACATTCCTTTAGTTGCTTTTCCTTGGAGGATTTTTAGCTTGGAGGCCCGATCCTTAAGAACAAAAACAGAAGAATAGAATTTTAGTGAGAGATAATTATCACAACATAGTTGAGATATAGATATGATGTTTTTAGATATTGATGGTACACATAGCACATTTTTAAGAATAAGGGGTGTGTTGGGAGTTTGAATAGTAAGGGAACCAATATGAGTAATTGCGAGACACGAACCATCACCGATGACTAGTTCTTCCGTTCCATCATATGGGGCGTGAAGGGAGAGGTTGTTCAAATCGTTTGTTACATGATGTGAAGCACCGCTGTCAAAGATCCAATTTGTGGGTGGTCCTCCATTGGTGTTCATCATATTCACTTGTGCTTGTTTGACCTGCAAACCACGATTATAAATAGGAACAGAAACCATTGGGTTAGTTTGTTTAAAAGTCTAGAAGACTTGTTTATTGTAATTGAACAATTGTGTTTTCCATTAGAATAACAAACATATAAATACAAGTTCACGAGAGGATTTACAGGAGTAAAATAAGCTATACAATTAATTCTATATTGACAAAATATACTTGACATAATAATAGAAAATCAATGTAAATAGGCAAGCATGATTCAAGGCACTGATGTGATGGAATCGTATGATTTCTTTCTTTATTTAAATGTTTCCTTAACAAACTGAACCATTCAAATGCTCTTTTTTATGAAACAAACGCTCTGAATGCTGAATGATTAAGTACTGAATTGAACCATTAAAAGGTGAAACAAATAGCCCTTAGTTTTACTAGGTTGAGAATAAAACTTTGGCCTTATGGCCAAAAAGTTCTTGTTCCGTCACCAGAAGTACTTACAGCGTTCCTGCAATGGGGATGTTGGTGTGGCTCTTATTATCTTGTAAATATCTAGCCAACCCAAAATCAGCTATTTTGGGACGAAATCTTAAGTCTAATAAGATGTTAGAAGTTTTAATATCCCTGTGAATAATCGGGGTTTTTGTATTTTCATGAAGGTAAACCAGGCCTTCGGATATACCAATTATTATCTTAAACCTCTTCTCCCAACTTAATTCCTTGCCTCTAATTTCATCTGCAACAACAAGTTCATAATTTTACAAAATGATATCAAATCATCACTAGGAATGAAATGAGATGGCTATTGTCAAAATCCTAGTTTGATACCCGATTAGAAAAATGTATCTCATAAATATAGTAGTTACTTCATACCCACCCGGTATACATACGAGCAACATGTTTACGGTTTTACGTTATAAATTTTACACTTTGGAGTGCTCGTTACTAGAAACTTAATTATTAACTCGCCTCAAATACACTTCTAACAATTCTATAATTTTAATAATTTCAAGTTTCTAACAATCTAAAGAAACATACAATTTTTTATATATTTTTTTAAGTTATACAATGTTTTATATATTCCGTTTTGAAACGGGTAAATAGATTCAGATAATCTAACAAGTATCACCTTCTAGTTAATACTTAACCCAAACTCACAAAATTGTTCAAGCTAATCTTAGTCATTAATGTTTCAGAAACCAGGTTTTCTTGTCGGATTTGGGTAAATTTCTTTCGTCGTACCAAAGGTCGAGTTTTTGAACTTACCAAAAATGAAGAAGTCGAGACTCATGTTAGGTAGATACTCATATACAAGAATACTTTCAGATTCAAAACCACTCCATCCTAATAGTCTCACAACATTTTTATGTTCAAGACTACTAATCATGTTAACTTCATCATAAAACTCTGCTGCCCTGAATTTGTTGTTTAAAAAAAGTCTTTTCACTGCTATTTCTCGTCCATCTAAAAGAACCCCCTGAGAATAACTTATATTTGTCATTATATATAAAGAGTTCTACCACAAAATTAAAATCTATAGACTAAAGTAGAGGTGCACAAACCGAGTTTTCTTAAAGAGCAGGTTCTGGGTATAGAACCGGGTGCGGTTTTGGTCAACAAAGTAAAAAACCAGATTGGCCGTTTTGAAGATGTGGAACCGGGTCCGGTCCCATTTCCTTTGAGGAACTACAACTCATGTGTGACTTATGGTTCGGTTAAACCAGATCCAATTTAAGTATGTCTGATCGCTTCTAGAACCGGATATCTTTTGCAAATCTAGAGTCTAGACTAGAGATGCAAAATAACCCGGTTAGAAATCAGAACATAGCCAAAAAAAGCCTTGACGGCTGGACCGTTAGGCTCTGTTACACTGGTCCTGCCCTAAGGCCCATTTGTTTAAAGGTTACACGTAAGATTTACATTCTACTAATATGACAACATCGGTGCATTTCTTTTTTTCTCATTTAAATATTTAATATGTATACACTTAATATTTTTTGTTATAAAAACAAAAAAAGAAATGTATTTTTGCTTGATTAGTAATTTTATTTATTGTTAAACGGTTATTTAGAAATACATGATCTATTTCATTAGTAATTGTAGTTCCTAGTTCCTCTTCCTAGTCATATAAAAACTAATTTTAATTTATTTAGGATAGCGGGCTTGAATCGTGGCCATTTTCAATTATAGACATGTTTTATCAAGGATTTTATTTTAAGCCTCTAAGGGGATGTAGTATGACAAGAGGCGCAAACAGAGTTTGTTTGAACTAGGTATTAAGTTCTTAAAATACTTTTTACATTTTTTGTAGCGTAGTTATTGAGTTCTTAAAATACTTCTTACGCTTTTTACAGCGTTTGGCATTTGTAGCCAAACCTATATCGTATTATATTACCTTGTATACAGTCCCGGATCCCCCTTCTCCTAACTTATTGCACTCGTCCCAGTTTCTTGTAGCTTTTTCAATACTCGAATATTTGAATTTCACACTAATTTCAGTGAGAATCTTTGCCATTTTCTCAGCCTGATCATAAGAACCTGAAATTTTAATCCAATATAATATTATTAGTTTGTACGTTATACGAGTTTTAAAACAATATGGGATGGGATTTGTTATACCTTTTCTCTTTTGTTGTTTAGATTTGTGGTTCCTGATATATAAAACCGACACCAAAGTAACAGTAAAAACCACAACAAAAGTACAAACCGAAACTACAATAGCTATTATAATCCGTCCTGAAAAAAAAATTAATGTTAGTAAGCTTTTCTTTAATTTTAATGGAAGAATGTTAAGAAAGTCTAATTAGATTGTTAATTGTTTAGTAGGTTTCAAATTTTGTCATTTTTACTCTCTTATTAACTTTTATCAGCTTGAGTCCTTCGGATTTGATTTTTAATTATTTATAATTTTAGTTCATCTACTTAACATATTAATAATTTTTGTCAACTTTAGTTCCCTAATTTTAATATTCAAACTCTAGTTGATATATTTATAACTTACATCTCCAACTTTGCCCTATTTTTTATTTTGACCTTTAACTTTAAATGTTTGAAAACAAACTTTTTTATCCATGCATGTGACTATGCCGCAAACATGAGACTCCGCCGTTTTTGTCATATGGTTCGGGTCACGGGTTAGTTCATGGCTCGGGTCACGGGTTAGTTCATGGCTCGGTTCGTGATTTGGTTCATGGTTCAGGTCATGGGTCAAGCATTCATGGCTCGGGTCACGGATCGATTCATGGCTATACCCGTCAGTCGGTTCATGGGTCGGGTCATGGTTCGAAGCATGGGTTAAGACATGGTCGGTTCATGGAGTCTTGGGTCAGGTCAAGGTTTGGGGCATGTGCCGAGTCATTGTTCTAGTCATAATTTAAAAAATAGTATTTCATTTAGGGGTGTTCATTATTCGAGTACTATTCGAAATATTCGAAATTCGATTCGAATCGAATTAGATTAAGGCCATTCGAAATCGACTTTTGGTCATTCGAATTCGATTCGCATTCGATTCGAACAATTTTGTCGAATGTGGATCGAATACGAATATGATTTTCTGTAATCGCATTCGATTCGTCCAATTCGAATAAGGAATTTATATATTTTTTAATAGATACTTTTAATATATCTATTTAAATAGCTATATATAAATATGATTTAATGGCTTGATGTAAAGTTAAAAATACCCCAACCCAACCCATTACTCAATCGTAATTGTTGTTTCTGCATATGAACATGATTTGGTGCTGTGGCAACTGCTTAATTGTTGTTTCTACAGGTTTTAAACTTGTTTATAGTCTTTTTTTTGTTTTTGATTATGCAATTTTAGACCTTTTGTTAACATGTTTTAGACTTGTTGATGTGCTAGTATTTTGCATATTATTTGGGTGATGTTATGCACATTGTTTGGGTGATGTTGTAAACTTATGTTATGTTGGTGCTACATTTGTATTGCTACTTGATGTGTTTGTTTATTTATATATTTTTTTAAATCGAATACATTCGAATCTCTTCGAATTCGAATAACTTAATCGAATCGAATACATGGATTTTTATGTGGATCGAATACGAATACAGTTTTTAAAAGTCCCAATTCGTCCAACTCGATTCGCCCAATTCGCATTGGATTCGAATAAACACCCCTATAATTTCATTCCTTGAAGGAATGAAAAAAACTTGGGGTGGGGATGTAATGAAAATAAAGTAATTTTCATTCCTTTGTAATGGTTCATTTCATTCCAATTCCATTGACCAACCAAACACACTTTTTTTTCATTTTGTCACAATGGTTCATTTCATTCATGCATACCAAACGCTACCTTAATTTTATATAAAAGCGTAGTTGACAATTCAACTCATATACACGAAAATGGATTTATTGGAGTTATATTTTATTTTTAAGATGAAAACAACGAGAAAAGATTAGTTACATGAAATTAGCCAAATGGGTCATACGGATCAAACACACTTACACTGGCAGAGCCACATAAAGCCGACCGGGGTCGGTCGACCTCATTCTTTGTTGACGCGTAGAGTAATTAAATTATATACCAAAAAAACGAGTGACCTTAGTCTTTTTTTATTACCGACCTCATTGTTATCTAATGATAGCATTGCTCATTTAGTTTTTTAAAAAAAGTATGAAAGTTTTTGAAATTACAATCACAAAGTTTTATAAAAAAAATAAATAAAATAGTTTACTTGGTTAATTGTGATTTGCACTATTAATAAAATTTCTGTAGTTGGGCTTAGCACATTACAATATTAACCCTTAATTTATTAGCCCTAACCCAATCCCTAATTACTAAATAAAACTTCTGTAGTTAGGCTTAGCACATTACAATATTAACCCCTTAATTTATTAGCCCTAACCCAATCCCTAATTACTACCCAAAAAACTCATCTCGGTCCCCAATCCGCATCGACTGAAAATATGTTTTTTGTTATTATTTACAAGACTTTTTATAATTGTCGTATGCTTTTTAACGAGAATGGATTTTATTTCGTGTTCTGACCCGATCCGACATTTGACGGACCCAAAAAATAGTGGCAACTAGCTATATAGGTTATTGGAATCCACAAACAAAAAAGTCGACCCCATAGGAAAAAATTCCTAGCTCCGACATTGCACACTTAAGTGAGTAAGTGTAATTTTAATGTCAAAACTTAGAGTAACTGCAATTTTAGTCCCTATGTTTTGATATCTTTAACTGGTTTAATTCCACCTTAATAGGTCCTTGTGATTTTATTTTCTAACATAAATGGTCCCGAACACTAACTCCATCCAATTTTCTGTTAAGTTTCCCTCACGTGCGGAGTAAAAATGTTATTTCTCCCACTTTTTTTGACATGCCATTGAATAAAGACGTAACCTACATGTTGACTTAGATAAAAGAGTAGGAGAAATGACATTTTTCCCCTCACGTGCGGGGTGCGTGAGGGAGATTTAACGAAAAGTTGGATAGAGTTAGTGATCGGGCCCATTTTTGTAGGAAATTAAAATCACAAAGACCTAAACTGTTAAGACATGATTGAACCTATTAATGGTATCAAGACACAGGGACCAAAACTGCAGTTTACTCTAAAACTTAAAACCTCCAAAATTAACTTTAGTTTAAGTTTCAATACAAAGTCTTTTCAATCTATAAAATTATAAGAAAACGGTCAAACGAACTTCGACTGATCTTATTTGGACGGCTTTGTAACTATATCGTCAAACGTTTGTGATCTTAGCTTTTAGTTTATAGGGTTTAGTATTAGCCTTAGTGTTTAGTTTTTTCGAGGAGGGTAGGCTTTTTTAAGGGTGGCGGATTTAGGTTCTTTTGTTGGTGCCGGTTTTGGGTTTTTTGGGGGGTGAGAGTTAGGATTTAGGTCAATTCGAATGAGGTTTTTGAAATGTTCGACAAAACGGTTCCAACACCATCGAAACTAGATCAACTGGATTTCGTTTGACCGCCTTCGTATTACGAAACATGTTTTGAATCAATACCCAAATCCTCAACCCCTCCCTTATAGTTTATATATACCTCTTGTGGTTATATAGTACGTTTGATTCAATATAATTAATCAACTTTACCTGTGTTGCTAGATATGCTTGTGGTTGGTCTAGGATTAAGAAAATTGGTATCCGAATACCTCATAAAACACCCCGTATTCAACACACGACCCTCAGACCACGGAGAACATGTTGTTATCGACCGTGACGCGTTCTCCAAACACGCCCTACAAGAACTCGGGCTCAACGTCTTCCAACATTCCGCCAACACATAAACCGAATCATTCGTCCCCAACACCAAAGCTTCTCCCCTAGCAAAATAATCAACATTTCTCAATGCGTCCCCGACAACATTGTACACTACCCCCCTCATTGACTCTTGAAACAACACACTCTTTCGTGTCGTATTCCCACAAATAACAGTATCATTCGGGCCCGTATACTCCTCAAAAAAGCTATAGTTTTGTTGTCGCCCAAAGCATCCGTCAAGATAAATTCGACCCCCGATTCGGGGGAAGCACGTCGAGAGAGTTGTACGGATTTGAGAATAGCATAAGCGACAATCTTGTGAAGCGAGATGACTATAGCATTGGGTGAGTAGATAGTTTGTGTTGGGTCCAGTACCCACAACTACTTTTGCGACATGTGAAACTTGCATTTCATTGCTGGCTATTTCGGTTGCACGGATAAAGTTTTCGACGAATAGCTTGATGTTTTCCTGAACGAATCCTCTGTCACAGTACTTTCGGATGATTTGGTCTCGGGCATCTCCATTGGATTTGGATATTAGTAGTGGGAGTATGATCAAAGTGATGAAAATCAAAGTTGTATGTGCTGATTTCTTCATCTTCTTTTAGACATTAGGCTTCTGTAAGTTTTTTAAGATGTGATTGTGAGCTGAAAACATAAAATGCATAAGTTGTGATAGCTGAAAAAATAGAAAATAATTTCAAAAAATTTATTTATTAAGCCCCCGGTTTTGTGGGGCGAGAACGTAAAACCGTGCGAGCAACAAGCCTACAATGAGTAAACTCATCAAAAGATTTTTAACAAGATATGGATTTAACAAAGATATATATATTTATTTATTTATTTATTTTTTAAATACACAGTGGGCTTATTTTCAAATGATTTTGTTTAACTTAACACACATATTTTGTAAAAAAACAAGTAGCTCATTGCATTTAAAAGTATTTTTATCCAAAAAATTGGCTAAATTTATAAAAAAAATCAAAAGAAATAAGAAAATAGGAAGTTTTTTACCAACTCACGCAAGGCCTAAAATCCTTGAGTTTGTCCTTGTTAATACTTGATAATGATATAATTAAAATAGCTAAAATAAAATGATTCACAAAATAATCATTTGTAAATACCTAAGACTGAAATGTTGGTGTAAATCGAACCAACCATTTAATATTTACTATTTAGATATTTCTTTTCAATTTTGAATGTCGTGTTAGGCTTGTGATAAATATATATATAGGGGATAATAATCAATTCGAACAAACTTTTTAAAGCGATTGAATTCGGTTTAATTAGACAAAAAAAATTATAACAGATTTGGTGACACGTCTCTAACTTTTCATTTTTTAATCCTTTGATTCAACTTTGATATATTTACGACTTTGATCCCTTAACTTTGACTTTTTAATATTTTAACATGTGAGATTTAGCTAACTTACATATTTAAGACCCCCTACTCTACTTTGACATATTCACGACTTTAACACTCAACTTTAAGTTAATTATCATTACGACTTATATTGGAACGTTTAAGACATGAAACTTATTCAAAACATGTGTCTAATAACCTGTTAAAAATATCCAGTTAAAAAAAAAACAAAAAGGACGATGGATCAAACAATCAAAGCTGTTGAAGAACACTAACACAGAAGCAAATCAAATTCGTTGAAGATCAAACAGCAAATTTCCGTAGTGCTGATCGAATCAATTGTAACCGAGAAAAAAAAATTCATTAACACAGAAGCAAATCAAATTCGTTGTCATTGTTCTTAAAAACGATTCATAATTTCAATTTTAATCACCCTAAACATCAATGAATGAAGTTAATAGTTTCAGATCGGGTTACATACCTTTTCGATTATAAATTCTATGTCGATTGGAAGTATAGAATTATCGTTTCTTCTTCAATTCCACATCGTCTGTATCAACACTTAATAACAAGTTAAGAACAGAGCAGAGTAGATGACTTATTATATATACATACGAATGTACGACTACATATATATATATATATATGTGTGTGTGTGTGTGTGCATAGACTCGCTTATTTTCGTGAGGTGTTTAGATGTTAGTTTAGAGATTAAATATCTTATTGTTATTGTTATTATTCTTATAGACCCACCACGAAACCCGTGTGAACTTGCGACATCAATAATTTTCAACGCGGTATTTGTTTCTGTTAGTTTATCAATCAATATTTTGTGATACATTATATCACTAGATTGTGTTCATGTGATGTGACGAAGAGTATAATATTTAAATAGCACACTTTTACTCTTAACTCTTAAGTTCATGTATAGAATTTACTAATATTATTATACTCAAATTAAAAAAAAAAAGATTAAATGTAGATTTTTATTTTTTTTAAATAAATATCCATTAACATTTTTTAAAGAATTTACAATAAAGTGACACGTAAACGAGCAACAAGAATTTACAATAAATGTAGATGAAGCGTTAATAAACCGTTTTAAAAAGAAAGAAACTAAAGTCAAAAAATTACATTAAATATTTGATTAATTGTATTACTTCGTTAAGGCTATGTGGGGAGTTAATGGGCGTGAAATAGAGTTTCATTGAAATGGAGTTGATGGACGTGAAATGGAACTTTGTTGAAGTTTTAACACCCCCACCACATCAACCTTTCACATCCGTCACATCGCTCCGGGTGGGGAGTTAATGGGCGTGAAATGGAGCTTCGTTGAAGTTTTAACACGTGAAAGAAAAGAGAGAAACGAACGTTGGGCTCGTTTGACTAGCCATTGGGGTTTTTTAATTTAATTTAATTAATATATATACACATACTCTACACAATCATTTCACACTCAAATTTTATAAAAATCTACACACTATACACTCTCAATTTCTACTAAAATGTTAAATATTTCATTTTCATCATCCTCCTCTTCTTCCTCATCCTCCGACTCTGATGCCACCGATGAATTTTTTTTCATCACGGTTATTTCCGCCACTCAGATATTATTACAAACTCCTATCTCTCGCCAACTAACCCAAAATCCGCATTAAGCTGTGACCGTCATCGTGCGCATGAGATGTTTGTTCACGAGTACTTCAAAGACAGTGACCAAGCGTATCCACTCGACGTGTTTATGCGTCGTTTTCGAATGCACCAACCATTATTTTTACGCATTGTGGAAGACGTTGAGAGAGCTAACCTGTATTTTCAACAGAGACACGATGCTGAGGACGACTTGGGTTTAGCATTTTACAAAAATGCACGGCGTGGGATACTTCGTTCCGTTATAGAGGAAATCTTATAAATATCGATTGCATCTTGCTGACGGCATATATCCGGAATGGGCCACTTTGGTCAAAGTGTATGAAGCTCCAATGAGTGACAAGAAAAGATATCGAACGTGTCTTAGGTATTTTGGAAAAAAAAAATGGCATATTTTAAAACAACCACCACCGCAGCACATCCTTGGTCGCTAGCAAAAATACGCACGGATAATTTTGCATAACATGTTATTGAAGACGAGGGACGTGCATTTGCCACACACAGCGAAGATGAAATGAATATTCCAGTTGAAAAAGCTAATGAACAACAACAACAACAAACGAGACTTGAAAAATAAAGAAGTTTTTGACATGCTAAGGTCGGACTTGGTCGACCATCTTTGAGAAAATTGCAAACATATTAGTATTTTTTTTAATATTTATACTTTTTTAATTTGTAACATTTGTAGGTTATTAATGAAATATTAATTTTATTATGTATTGAGTTTATTAAAATGTTTAATTAAATAAATTTGTAATATGAAGTGAAAGAGGATAAAGGGGGTAAAATCCTTTCCACCTTTAAAGTGGAGTTAAAAAAGAAAAAATGAAGTGATATGGAGGTGAGGTGACACTCTAAATAAAGAGAAAGGTCATGAGAGTACATCCCTAGACTTGAATATTGAATATTCTTGGATAGTTGAATATAGACCCGTTTATATGTCATATACTCCTATTATGCAATTAATACCACTCGTTGCATGGTGGACGGTCGAAGACTTGACGTCAATGACAATCTGTGTTGCTACAAAACGCACTTAATTTTCAACTTGTTTGAATGTTTGCTATTAGACTTATGACCCAACTTCATTAATTTACGTAAACTAGTTGATGTCTTGTAAATGTTAAATATAATTAAGAATTTAACTCTTTTAGCTAATGAGCTTATCAGACTATAACAATCCAGACTATTATTTATTGGCTGCTAATTGATAGTTCGACTAGCTAACTTAGCTTTCACTTTCGTTACAATGATAATCTTACCGGTATAATTGTCGTAGACGTACATTTGATTTTAACTCAATTTTGCACACAATGATGATTATAAATGAACTACCAGAGAGACGCATATCTTGTATAGTTGTATTCGAAACAATTTGGAGTAGTTTTTTTTAACAGTAACACCTTGATTTTCTAGGAGAAATACATAACATGTTGACAGCAGGATTAGAACTTCTGACCAAATGCTCATAACACAATTGTGTTATCAATGGGTCACTAGCCTGATTGAAAGAGTAGATAGCATAGTGTTTTGGAGTGTTGTAATTGAACCAAAACATCCAGCACATTTATACTAACACATGAGAGTCAAAAGAATAAAAAACAAAAACAAAAAAAAGTAAAAAAAACTCTCCAAAGGCTATAATGTTGTTGGTAGCGTTCACTTATATTTATATGGGCTCCAAAATCCAAATGATTTCTTTAACAAATCTCAAATATATTATACACTAAGTGTTATACACGGGTTAAATAATAATATTTATAAAGAATTCAATATCATTATTTTTAAAGATTTGTAATTTGTAAAAATATTTAATATTTAATGATATAGTCCACCAACTCATTCATGCATGACACTTAATATTTTCCCTCTTAAACTTTCTAATATGAATTAAAAAAATTCCCCCTAAAATTTGCCCCCTAAAACCTTAATTTATTAGATAGATGGGCTTCAAAGTCCAAACCTTAATATGGGTATTGGGTCCATTAAAAACAACCACTTTTTAATCAAACACGATAAAAGCATGTTCTTTTTTACCGGATAAAAAACCGGTTTTTCATAAACCAGATATAAACCAAATTGCAAAAATCCGATCCTTATAAAAAACCGGTTCAGATAAATCCGACTCAGATAATAAAAAACGTTTTTTTTTTCACCATAGGATTATCAGTTTGGGGCACCATCACCACCATCCACGTAACGTAAGCTAACCAGAACGGCGGAGCCGGCCTATAGTTTCAGTCTCATAGGCACCGTCCACCTACGCTAACCAGAACGGACATAAGGGTGATGGCGGCATAAGGTTTCTGTCTTAGGGCAAGCAAAGCAAACGAGGGAACCACCAAACACATAAATTCATGAGGAAATATATGTGGTAAGGATGGAAAAACAAACTTTGGTGCTCAAAGTTGAAAACAACATAAAACAAGGTAAAAGAGGAAAATTTGGCAAGAATGGAAACGCATACTTTAGTGTAGGGGTGTTCATTTGAATCGAATGCGAATTGAGCGAATTAGGCGAATCGAATGCGAATTGGGCGAATTAGGCGAATCGAATTGGTCGAATTGGGACTTTTAAAAACTGTATTCGTATTCGATCCACATTCGAATAAAAATCTATGTATTCGATTCGATTAAGTTATTCGAATTCGAATCGAATTCGAATAGATTAGAATGTATTCGCTTTAAAAAAAATATAAATGAACAAACACATAAAGTAACAATAGAAATGCAGCAACAACATAACATAAGTTTACAACATCACCCAAACAATATGCAAAATACTAGCATATCGACAAGTCTAAAACATGTTATCAAAAGGTCTAAAACTGCATAATCAAACACAAAAAAGATTATAAACAAGTTTAAAACCCGTAGAAACAACAATTTAGCAGCTGTCACAACACCAAATCATGTTCATATGCAGAAACAACAATTAAGATTGGGTAATGAGTTGGCTTTGAGTATTATTAACTTTACTTCAAGCCCATTAAATCATATTCATGAATAGATAATTAATTCGATGTATTAAAAATATATATTAATAAATATATAAATTCATTATTCGAATTGGGCGAATCGAATGCGAATACAGAAAATCATATTCGTATTTGATCCACATTCGACAAAATTATTCGAATCGAATTCGAATGACTGAAAGTAGATTTCGAATGGCCTTAATCGAATGCGATTCGAATCGAATTTTGAATAATTCGAATTGTATTCGAATAATGAACACCTCTATAGTTTAGTGGCTAAAGTTGAAAAACAAATGCTAGATGTAAAATTTCAGGTCTTTCAATATATAAATAATTCATAAAATAACATAAAAATAACTAATATCTTTCTTTTTCAAAAACTAAAAATTAAACTTTCGTTTTTAGTTTTACCTTGTTTTTTATGAGCTACAACAGCTTTAAAACCAAATAAAGTGAAACCAGATATAAATCAAATGTAATACTATTATCATCATTCTAGAGTCATGCAATAATCACTCACAAGAGTTAAAGTGGATAAACAACAAACCAATAGGCTAATTTATTACTTGCATGGTATATATCACATAAAAAAAAATACAAAGTTTCATGTTCTCTGGGAAACTATTCAACACTAGCATAGTGCTAGTATACAAAAATAATATTTGTGTGTTATAAATCTAAAAAACAATGTAACTACCCCTTTAACAAATGTAAACAAATCAACATTTAAAATAAATTAGTAAAAAAAATTAAAAAAATAGGAACCACCTTCCATGCAACAAATGGTTGATTCAAAAATCAACCATAAATAATTACCTAGGAAAGAACTGACTGTGATCAACTGTAGCAATTGAACAAGAATTGTCACTGTTAAAATACTGATGTAACTTGTGTGTGATCTCATTTAGTTCCATGGCATTTTCATCCATAAAAGGGGGATTTGAAGGGGCAGGTAATGGTTCATTGTCTTTTGCTAACATTTTTAACACGGTTGACATTGAAGGTCTTAAAGACGGATCTTCTTGAGTGCAAAGAAGTCCTACTTGTATCGCTTTTATAGCCTCTTTTTGGTAATTGGTGTGAGTATATAGATGCATCATTAAGTTTGGGTCGAATATTTCTTCAGCCTTATTTTGTTGGAAATGATTCCACGCCTGTTTGATCCGTAAATAACGCAAAATTATTAATGCTGTCATATGGTTCATAAAATGTTAAAGAAGGAAAAATATTATCCTTACAATAGCAACTAGGCTGTCGGTATATTCTGTGTTTTTGCTTTTGTTGTTTTCTATTCCTGTGACCACCTCCAGAACTAAAACACCAAAGCTATAGACATCTGCTTTTTCGGTTAACTGACCATGCGCTAAGTACTCAGGAGCCATATATCCTCTGTTGAGATAGAAAAAAGAAAACAAATTAGCTACTAATATAATATAAAACCTTTTTAAGAGGAAATTAAGGGACTTACAATGTTCCTGCAATCGCGGTGCTGATGTGGCTCTTATCATCTTGAAATGATCTGGCCAGCCCAAAATCGGCTATTTTAGCACGAAGCCTTAAGTCTAATAAGATATTAGCAGCTTTAATATCCCTGTGAATAATCCGGCATTTGGTATTTTCATGAAGGTAAACAAGACCTTCTGCTGTACCAATGATAATATTATGTCTCTTTTCCCAGTTTAGGTTCCTTCCTTTTGTTGCATCTACAAAAATTTACACATCTGTCAAATATATTACAATTCCTTGATAGAAGGATAAGGAAGTTGCAAAATAATCAAAGTTTCAAAATTTTGATCTAAGACTAACAGTTTTCAAAAAGTTTCATTTAAGATAACCCGTCCCAGTAATCAGTCAATATATATTGAAGCAGTGTGCTAGTAACTTTTGACCATGTTAACTTTTTCACAGGTCTAGAACTGGTTTTGTAGGTAGTTATTATGTTAAAACAAAATTTATAAACTTTAATGATGTTTCTGGCCTAGAACAAGATAGGTAGTTATTACGTTCCCACGACATAAATCAGACTAATGCAATTAACCCAATAATACAGAAGCACAACAAGTGATAAATATTAAACTTACCAAAAATGAAGTGGTCAAGGCTCATGTTAGGTAGATACTCGTATATAAGAATGCTTTCAGGCCCTGAACAGCTGCATCCTAATAGCCTCACAAGATTTTTGTGTTGAACACTGCTGATCATGTTAACTTCATTATAGAAATCTGCTGCTCGGAATTTGTTGTTAAAGAAAAGTCTTTTTACAGCTATTTCTCGCCCATCTGAAAGAACCCCCTGAGAAAATTTGAATGTTCTACTTTAGTCATATAAAGGTGTCTACAGCAATACTAACACAGTTACGCAGAGATCGCAAATGGGCTGGTTGAATAACGGGTCAGGCTGGTTTCAGTTAAAAAGAGTCATTTTTGTTGGTCAAAGTGGTCAGGTGCGCCACAAGAGCAGTTTTTGTCCAAAACAGTTTAGACCTTTTAATAAACAGATTTAGAAGGTTTTTATCACTTATAGGCATTATTTAAACAATGACCTGTTGAAGAATCGATGAAACCTGAATTGACCCATTCACATGTAAATAGGTAGGAAATGATGGTTTTTACTGTGAGATACGAGTACAACCTTGTAGACGGTCCCAAATCCTCCTTGCCCCAGTTTATTGTTCTCGTCCCAATTTCCTGTGGCTTTCTCAACAGTGGAGTATTTGAAGTTTAAGTTAACATCATTAAGCATCTTTGCCAGTTTCTTGGCATCATAAGAACCTAAAAAATATTAAGCAATCATTAGTTTTGTTACGAAATCTTCAAATTATTCATGTTACTAACTTTTAAGGTGTAGATATGTAGACTGACTTATACCTTTTCTCTTCTTCTGTATATATCTGCGTTTCCAAATATATACAGCAATCATTGAAGCAACTGTGATAAGTGCCACTGAACTAACAGCAGAAACAACAATTGCAATTATCTTCCCTGCAAAACCCATAAGCCAGAAAACATCAGAGATGTATACAAAGTTTTTAATGATGTCATCAGGCTGATTTTGCTTGTAATTATTTAATTAATTACTAATGGTCTTCTTAACAATGTTATCCTTAATTCATTACCATGCGGTAACACCTTCATGATTTTAAGTCGAATTATCTAATTTTTTTAAAATGACTAGATTTTAACCATAGGACTTCATCATGCTAGACCAATGCTTTTAATAATTTCCATAGATAATACCATTTCTTGTTAATAAATGGTAAAATGATAATAATATCCATAAATCAGAATGACAACATTGTTACTAGCAGTTAACTATAGTGAGTTAATAACCATGTTTTTTAAACAATCTAATTAGGTGATATTGGCTTCACTACTATATATAAAATGGCTTCACTGTTTCCTTCACTTAGCAATATTAGAAGTGCCAATTTCCATCAATTTTTTAATGAATGAGTCATGGGTTATAACTAACATGCTAAATATTTCAGGTGGGATATCATTAGCTAAAAAAAGTCAGGTCAAATGGGTTCAAAGACCTCAAATCTTGTTTAAAGTAAAAAAAATCCTATTATTATTGTAATAGCATTATAATGCATGTATACATCTAGACATCAACTATTCATAAAAAAATAGCAAAATTTGATTGTGATCAACCTGGCCCAGCCCAAACTGGTTTTACAACTACTAAAAACCATCAGGCACACCCAATCATGGAAAGAAATGATAGGAAAGGAAAACAAAAGTTATAGAATTTGATTCAGAATCATTGTTGTTACCTCTATTGACAGAGTTGCTTGTTGTTGGTACAGCATTAAGAAAATTGGTATCCGAATACCTCATAAAACACCCCGTATTCAACACACGACCCTCAGACCACGGTAAACAATTCGATATCGCCATCGACGCATTCTCCAAACATGCCCGGCAAGAATCCGGACTCAAACTCCTCCAGCACTCCGCTAACACATACACAGACTCATTTCCACTAGCCACCAACGTCTCAACCCGAGCAAAGTACTCACTATCCCTTGTTGCATCCGTTACAGCATTCAACACTGCCTGCTTCACTGTATCTTGAAAAGCTATATTCTTTCTTGTTGTATTCTTGCAAACATAAGTGTCATTAGGCCCTGTATACTCCTGATAAAAGCTGTAGTTTTGTACGCGCATAAAGCACCCATCGAGGTAAATTCGACCGCCATTGTTGGGAAAACAACTAGGGAGAACAGTACGTGCTTCTGCATAGCACAAGATACAATCTTGTGAAGAAAGATCACCATAACATTGTGCAAGTCCATAGTTACTATCAGGTCCTGTACCCACAAGAGCTGTTGCATTACTTGAAGTGCGCATTTGCGCACCGAGTTTTTCCATCATGCCCACGAAGTTTGGGATGAATAGTGTTTGATTGTTTTCCCTTTGTTCATCACATGCCATTTTGATGATTTGTGATCTTGCTTCACAGTCTGCTGTTGTTACCATTTGTAATATTATCATTAATGCAGTGAGGATTGAAGCTTTAAGTGATAATTTCTCCATCTTTTAGTAAAATAGAACTGTCAAAACTAAGCAGCTGCACAAAGAAGAATGAGATAAAATTATAAAGGCATGTGATTGATCTGTGTTCATGTGTGTGAAACCATGACAAATTTATGGAACATATGTAAGATGCAGAAGTTATTAGAGTTTGAAGGGACTATTTTTCTTTACCAGTTACTGAACAGAAACAAGCCACATGATAAAGATTCTTCAACTATTTGAATGATTTATATTTTATATTAGCACAAAAACAAAATCATGTGTGTAGAAGGTAGTGTGAAAGTGGGAACTAATAAGCAATTTTAATAAGCCTTGGCTCGTATTGTTTAGCAGACGAGTTAGCTACGTGTCTGTAATAATGTAGGCAGCAAAAAAAAGTCAACAATAGGCACCGACCTTCGTGGGTTTTTATTGTTGTTAAACTTAAAAGCAATGTTGTATTTAAACTTTAAAGGTGAAATATGTCATTTTTATTTGCCACTATTTAATTTGCAAAAGTATAAAGACATCATCTTAACTTTTCTTTATATAGTAGTCTATTAACAATAAAAATCTAAGTTATGAAAAACCGTTATTTTACGTTGTTAAAAAATTAAATGTATATGAAATGAAAATATAAAATTAAAAATTAAATCTAAGGTGAAAATATAAAATTAAACAGGTCAAAATTAAATGTATATGAAATGAAAAAATCATTTTGTGAGCACATGCAAAAAAATAGATTGTGTATATGTCATTTGTGTGCTTGCAACTTTTTTCAACATTGATCTATTTTAGCCTTTTAGGTACAACTAGAATATGTGTTATAATGTTGGATGTGTCTTCTAAGTGAATATGTGGGCCTACGTAAAGGAATAAGTATAAAGCAGTTGCCGACGAATCGATGATTCAAATCAGAAAGCATGACACCTTAAATCTCAATTGATTATCTTAAAAAGTTGTGGGTCAGGAGTTGACCTTTTCCAAAAGGTATGCGTTGTACGAAGTGTTTTAAAAAATTATTTTCTATAGGCAACTACTCCAACTGGAAATTCGTTTTCAGATTAGAATTTAGAAATTCGCAAATTCACATGATCGATCGATAAAAATAAATTTATTCAGGCGTGTAGCTTAGTAGTATAATAGACTAATAGTGTGGGAGTAAAAATGTTTTATTCTAAGGGTTTAATTTTAGAAATCAACTGGTTATAACTTATAAGAACCGGGTCATGTGTTGTGGTGGATGGGTCTCATGTATGTAACTTTGTCCATTCGTTGATAAAAAAGTTTTTTTACGGCGTAAAGTGTTAGCGTGTCACATATTAAAAGACAGAGATTTATCCAAACTCAGTAATAAAAATGACAACTAAGTCAAAGCCAGGGGGTCAAAGTCGTAAATACGTCAAAACAGAGTACGAGGTTAAAATCTATAAACTGCATAGGTCATTAAGGGGTAAAATTAATAATAAGTCAAATTCAAGGGTCAAAATCGTGTATATATATATATATATATATATATATATATATATATATATATATATATATATATATATATATATATATATATATATATATATATATATATATATATAAAAGTTGAGTTTATGTGTTAAAAGTGTCAAATATGAAAGTAGGAGCGGGAGAAGAGAAGGTAGTGACAAAATACCACAGACCTTCTCTTTTAGAGTATATATCAATTAGAGTAATTTTAAAAATAATCGTTTTCGAAAATTGTATGAGTTACACCTTGTAAAAAGCAAAAACTTATGCACATTGACATTTTTTTGTCACGATAATCCATAATAACAAATTGACCATCAACACCGTACTTTTACTTTCATAACCATAGTCAATCCTAATAACATAATATTATAGATTTACATTTGATTTACACTAGATTTCACTTCAATGCTTCTACCATTTTATTTACAATCATTACTCTGAGTTAAAGAGAGTAGAAACCATCAATTATTAACATGTTACAAAAGTAATAGTTGAAAATGTTATTGATCAAATAAACACGTTAAAATTCTGGTTTTAAAAAAATTCATTTTGCCCTTTAAAAATCAACAAATTAAAAGAATAAACTAGGTTTAGCTATTCAATAAGCAATAGAATTCTAAAGATCTAATCAAGACAATCGTTCACAATTAAACCATGAACTATAGCATATAACAAGGATCACTTTTTTTATCAAAACAATAGTAGCAATATTAGTAGTGTCCCGAGAAAGTGAATGGAAGCAAGCAATATACCTCTATCCGAGCAGATAGAGAGATAGCTCCCTCTCATCGGCTCTAAATTTATCATCAACATAACAACATTCAAAACAACAAAATCTAACCAACAACTAAGTTATTATCATCATAAACATAAACTTCCACTAACTAACAATGCATTCACAATTTTAGATCAAAATTCATAAGTTTCAACTAGACGAATCATTTTGTTCAGATCAACGAATCATTCAATATTTCAATCCAATCGGATAAACTTATTATACGTCTAATATAACCTCACCAATCATTTTTCTCGTTTAACGTAAATCAGCTGTAGATCTTAACAATCATTTCTAATCCAGTAAACAAAATCAAATCAAATTCAGTATAATCGCTCCATGCCTCCATAAAACGACTTTAATAACATTTGTGATAACATTTAATTGCATCGATAGCACGTAATTAGTGATCACCAAGCAAAAACTCAAATCGTAACAGCGTTAATCATGCTTACACGATGAAAATGATTTAAAATTAGAAGTCATACCTTTTCACTAGGTTTAAATCATCGATTTTAGCTTGTAGAGACGAATTGAAACTCGTTCAATTCCGGAATTTAAAGCATCATGTGATAGATATAAACAGGATCTGTACGTATAGTGTGTGTAAATGATGAAGGTAACAATGGAAGAAGATGATGATGATGATCGGATGAGGAAGATTGAGTTGCAGGTGCTACGTGATACGCAAATGCAATAGAGTGCGAGGTTTATGGGATTGTGAATCTGTGTGGGGCCCCTTTTTGTTAACAATCTTTTTTTTTCTAAATTACATAAATAGTCCCTTGACTATATACTGTTTTACAATTCCACCCCTTGTCTCGGGAAGTTTTGTCGAAAAATCTATCATACTCTTACGACTAAGCTGGTTCAAGTTAATTCATCACATGCTTGGATATAATTGCAGGATTTGTTATCTAAAAGCAAAAGCTTCTATCAAATAAGTTACTCTTCTTATATTGACATCTTTTACTTTAATCGGCATTAGTTATAATCCGTGTGGATTGTTCCAAACATTAATATGTCAGTTTTCTCATTTTTTTTGAGTTGTTTGAGAGTTCTAGTTTCAACTTTCAAGGGGTTTCTTTCATTAACGGTTGAAGATTGCATGTTGAAATTTTTTTTACTAAAACCTATGTTATGAAGATAATAATTTATGTGCAAGGAAAAGTCCCTAAGTTGTTTGAGACACATCAACACATTAATATTACAAAGTATAAAACACGCTATAAAAAGTTATGAAGTACAGTAAATAAAATCATCTCTGATGACATAATATAAAAGCACATAATATTTTTTTTATCAACATCCGATACACATAATATTTTACATCATAATTCTCACCAGTGACACATGATCTTTACTCGTAAAACTGTTTAGATTTTAAGGAATTAAACTAGTAAAATATTGTTAATTAGGGCATAATAAGGTCACATGGCTAGATTCTAATATCCTTGACCATAGTTAAGAGCATAGTTTGTGGTCCATTTAAGGCCATTAAGTAACAACTACATAAGTTTTATTTGACTAAGAATTTTAATCTTAGAGTTTACATTTACTACCCTTCAAAATTATTCTCTTTTGCTCTTATATCTTTTTTATTTGGGTGTGAATGATGTCGGGTTATTAATAAGGAAAAAAAACATACCCCTTGTTTAATAAAAAACAATGTAGCTAGGTAGAGATACATAGGAATTAGGAAACAGTTTTAACCCAGACCAAAACGTAGGTTTGAATCTGTTAGCAAGCTCCTTCGTTGAAACTGGTCAAAACCGAAGCAAAACCAGGAAAAACCGGTTTAAAACCGGACAGTTTTAACCCGTTCCGATCTCACCAAAAACCAGTTTAGGGAAAAAAATGAAACGTTTGGTATTAGCAGACGCAGTGGGCTATTCAAACTTGGCCCATATCTGTCAAGCCTCAATTAAAAGCGGGCTGAAACTTGAAATTTGAAAAGGACAAAAGCATATGGCCCGTAACCTTTTGACAAGTGACAAAAACAATATTTCAAACTCGGCCTATATGGCTAATTTAGAGGTGCACAAATCGGTTTTTTTAAGAACCGGTTCCGCCGTTCCGGTTCTAGAATCGGTTCCGGTTCTTATTGGCGTTAAAAGAACCGTGGTTCGGTTCTAGAACCGGTTTTTGGTGAAAAACTAGAACCTAGTAACCGGTTCCGGTTCCTAAAGAACCAGTTCCGGTTCTCAAAGAACCGGTTCCGTTTCCTAAAAAACCGGTTCAGGTTCTTAAAAAGTACATTTTTTTCTATGATATGGGCTGGAAGTAACATTAAAAATTTTAAATATTACAAGATATACAGCTTTTAAAACATTAAATAAATAACAACACTAAAACATACCGATTTTTCAAGAACCGGTTCTTCCAGGAACCGTTTTTCCAAGAACCGTTTTTTTAGGAACCGGTTCCGGTTCTTTTGGAACCTATAATTTGGAAAAAATAGTAGAACCTATTCAGAACCTACGGTTCAGTTCCGGTTCGGTTCTTGTAGAACCGGTTCTTCGAAGAACCGGTTTTCGGTTATTTGATCGTCCAGTTCCGGTTTTTTTGTGCACCTCTATGGCTATATATGCTCTAAACCCAAACAAAAGCATATCCTTTTGACAAAATAAATGATCATTTCGTTTTAAGACGCACAGTACGATGTGGAGGTTGAGTCTTGTGTGTATGAATTCATCATACGTATTGATAGCAAAAGTTTCATGTCTCACACATTATGGTGTAAAGTCGTGATGCGTCATATATTAAAAGACAAAGATATATTAAGTCCAAGTCGAGGGTAAAAATTGTAAATATATCAAAGATATATGACTTCATTTCACGTATTGATAACAAAAGTTTCATGTCTCATACATTACGGTGTAAAGTTGTGATGTATTGATGCGTCATATATTAAAAGACAAAGATATATTAAGCCCAAGTCGGGGGTCAAAATTGTAAATATATCAAAGTAGAGTATGAGATCAAAGTAGTAAATTGATAGTGTTCAAAGGCTAAAATGACTATAAGACAAAGTCAGAAGATTAAAATCGTAAATATGTCAAAGTTAAATTAAAGATCAAACCCGTAAAAACAACAAAGTATATGATCTAAGTTGGAAAAAAAATGGTGGTCACATAAAAAAGGTGGTGGTGTCAACCGACCTTTTTGTTTAGAAGATTAACATGCAATAACCTTTTGACAATTGACTTAACATTAATCTCGCTTTAACCCTTTTACTTTTTACCTCCAACTGCAATGCAACATTACGGCCTATTCAACTTGTTATGCCCCATTTTTTATCCAACAATAACATTAGTCTTAAATTTTTTATCATCAGAGTATCATTTCTCCTGTTAACTACCTATACGTACATCTCGTATATTCGCCTCTACTTTCCAGGTTATATAGTCTATTAATGTTTTTTTATTTTTTTTAACAACTCATTATCATATTGATTACATATACATTCATGTTGTACCTTTTAAGATTTAAATAGATGATCTCTTAGATAGAGGCAATACGCCTTATCAAAATGTCCCCTAAATTTGTACTATTATAGATTTAAACGTCGGCTGATGTAATGTTAAGACCATTACACTCAAGAAGTACAGTGTAATGACCGAGTTTGAAACCTCAGTCTGCCTCCATAATGAGCGTTTATAAGCGGCTTAGTGAGACTCTCCCAAAGTTACAATCGTAGTTGAGTCTCACCCCAACCCTTCGTACAAGTCAAAGTCAAAGACTCGTCAACTAATCACTCCATGAAAAAAACCACAACTGTAACATTTCCATATAAAAACAAGTTTACCTTAAGTTTGAATTTCATTGTCATTCATGTCATAAAACAAATAAGTAAAAGATAAGATTTAAACATGAGTTCTTAAACATCTTCAACCGACCACTTCACGAAATGAGCTATGTACTATAAACAAAAATAATTAAAGAAGCTTTTGATGGGAAGAATCTTGGATCTATCAATAACTTCAAACGGATTCAAGAAAAATGAAAACGATCATTTGGGGCCCACGATTTTCAGTGTACACAAATACACAATTGAACACCTCAACCTCTAAAATGAACTCTTTTATACATGAACCTGTCATGTCACGTATTTTATGATTCATGAAACTTTTTTTCAATGTATATACCATTTTTTAAGTTGTTTGATGAATTATATATTTTTAAAGATATTTTAATTTTAATAATAAGAACTATGATTTAGTTAAGGTGTCTTTCGGTTTAATTTATATTCTGATAAAAAACTTTATTTTATTTAAAGGATTAAGCTCTTTATCTTTCAATGATACATAGTTTATTTCATTTAAAGGATTAAATTATTTACCTTTCAATGACACATTCAAGGAATATTAAACTTTTTGGTATTTTTATCCAAGGTCAATTAAAAACTGAAAAGTTAGATTTTGAAATCATGAAAAGAATTTAAAATTAAATCAACACATCCAATAATTATTCACACTGACAACTTTAACAATGACACTTTTAATTTTAATTTTTTATTTAACTCATAACAAAATTTACAGTTGATTTGCACTTGATTTCACTCACAGTATTATTAGTAAGAATTAAGAAAGCAGAAAACATATATTCTTCGTAAGTGGAATTAACCGTAAATCATGGTGAGTGTGTGACCTAAAGTTGTTCTACAAATTACACAAACTACTAGACCCACTCGTTTACCGGTAGTCATTTTCATCCGATTATAACTCGTATTCATATGTATATATATATATTATAGACACCTTTTAAGCTTTGTTAACTAAACATTATTACTAATTATTTAACAGAAAGTTGATAGTTAGTATTACCAAGTTAGTAGTTAAACGTCACTTTCTGGATATGAACACAAAACCTTTAAGAGATACAAAGTCTCTCACATCCCTCTTAATCATTAGACCAATAGATCATTGATACTAAAGATTATTACTTACATAACAAGAAACTCTCGAAGATTTTATACCTACAAATCACCACAAGACGATCTTTGATATAATTGATACGAAGAGTAAATTGTTTGGTAAGCTATATTAATAAACTTTTTGGCAAAGTAAAAAAATTGCAGCCTACAGGCATGTTGAATCGACGGAAAAAGTAAAGCAAGAGACTTTAACTTTTGACAAAATTGCTCTACACAATGCATTTAACAAATGCATTTATACATGATTGCTTGCAAATGTAGCTTTTATAAGAATAAGTGAAACTTTAATATGGTCGTAGGGGCTATAATAGATAACTTTTCCAATATAACAGGCGAAGGAAATCCATAAGCAAACACAAAAAGAAGAAGACGAGGAGAGTTTGATCGGTCTATCTGACTGACGTGACCAGAAAAAAATAACAAAACGCACTTAAGAAAATAGCATTAGATGGTTTAAGAGTAACAAAACAAAGGAGATAACATAAACAACAATCATGGTTTACATCCACTCAATATTTGAATTATAATGAATATATAACACAAATAAAGTTTGATAATATTCGAACACTTTATTTGGGAAGATATTTTCTAGAAACCAAACAAAAAAAAACAAATACAAAATCCAAACATTCAAAATATTATCTTAGGGGGAATAAATGAAAGATTTGTAAAAGATAAAGGGCTTTTCTTTACCAATAATATACGTCACGGGTCCACCATGGCAGCCTCAATTTTGTGAAGTTTTCTCTTTATTCAGCATCTTGCACGTGATAAAGCTCTAATTCCGTGCCTTTCAAACGTGCATGCGTGACATTCTGACACGTGTGGGTCATTATCTTAATCATGTAAATGTTACATTAAATACCCTTGATTTTTGTACCTCCACGCTCTTTAGCACAAGATTTTAAGTCTCGCGTATCTATCATTTCACCACCAAGACATCTTGTGATTTTTGTATGAGACATATTATGCTTCTCAAGTTAGTAATGTGGAATGACACCTGGTCATATTTTTTTCTTAAGCGTTAAACATTTAAACTATAAGTTGTCACGTCCCCGAATGAAAGGTCATGCATCACTCTATCCCAACAATTTCAAACATGAGACCACTCTTGTGAGAAAACCTCTTACCCAACCTAAAACATTTATTTTGTTATAGGTGAGACTTAAACTCAATCCACCCCCCTCTTTAAATGAATTCTTAGGCATCTTACTTCAACCACTTTGGGTTAAAGATCATTCGCAATATAAATAATAGCTGATAAGTTGTTACTCTTATTCGACTTATCCTTTAGCATCATGGTTCCACTAAAGGTGTTCATGGTCAAGGTCAAGGTCCAGGCCCAACTAGACCGACTACGACCGAATCGTTCTGGCATCAAAACCAAAACATAATAAGGTGAAAAACGAGAACTAGGGACTAAACCAATTTCGTGTGTTTAAGATTGGTCTCACGCCACTCATCAATGTTTTTGGGTCGACCTACAAGATACGCACACCTAGGCAGTGATGGGCCAAGGAGCACGACCACATGTTCCGAACCGACGACAGGTAGCCGGAACTGAATAAGGTGGAACAGTAGAACAAAAAAATAGTGGATCATTTTGAAACTATCTAAAAAATGAAGGTGTTAATCTATCAATCAACATAACTAAAAGGACTTTCATGGTTGTTAAACAATTTACACTAATATCTGAAGCTCCCATTAACCACCAGTTAACAGTTTTCTTCGTTAAGTAACCTCTTCGCTCTTTTCAACCTCCATCACTCATCTCTCATTTCGAGATATTATACACTTCGCAGATCCCTATAACTCTCATAAAAGGTATCATTTCATCAATTTTCAGATCTAATTCGTTTCGTAACTCAATCAAGCAGACTATAATTTCCGCTTTTCAGACTAATTTCGTGCAAAGTTGCATGTTGTTTGTGATTAATCAATGTATGTATATCGATTGAAGTCATACAGTGTGTGTTACGGTGATTTTTTTTTTTTCCTGAATTGCTTCTTCATTTTGTTAACGATGTGAAATAATTTATGATGATGATACTGAGATTTTGTTTGACAGTGACATGATCTAATTCGTTTTGTAAGTCGATAATTTGACATCATTCAGTCAATCAGAGTGTAATTTCGCTTTTTAGGTCTATTTCGTTCAAAAGTTCATGCTGTTCGTGACTAATTAATGTATGTTTTGTGCCTGAATTGCCTCTTAGTTATGGTGATGGTGCTGATTCTTACTCTGTGACGAGGTTTTGTTTGACAGTGACATTGAATCGATTAAAGTAAGGTGGAGAATATGAGCAATTCGCTAGGGCACAGTTTGCTTCAATCGAAGGTTTTAAAGCATCAAAGTGAAAGGAATTGTTCTTCTACGTGCATTGCCGGAAATACTTTGTTTCAAGCTCAAGCGACTTATCATATAAGGAAATCATCTTCGTTAACTTTGACGTCTATATTATCCAGTGATTTCCGTGGTCGTAGATTAACTGTGAAGAAATCAGGATCACAGTCGAAGCGTTTGGTTTCCGGTGTTGTTCAAGCTGTTTTAGCTACCGATCCGACTTCCGAGGTACCTTTTTGTCACTTCATTAGTTCATTGGCAACTCCAGGATTTTGATCATTGAAATGATACATGTTCTTGAATGGTTTAATGGATAATAGATGTAGATCACTTAAATTGTGTCTTCTTAGAGATTTTATATATTCATACTTAGCTTAGAATAATAATTTCATGCTTCATATATTCTTATTGAGCTTAGAATAACAATTTCATGCTTCTCTTTATGTCTTACATATTGAATATGCTGCTATAGATAAAAAGGATCTAAAAGTATTATGATGTGTCATATTTATTAATCATCTACTAATGGGTCATTCTGGTTTGAGAATATATTTTATAATCATAAAAGAGGATACAATGGGCACATGCAAGTAGTAAAGTGATTTGATAGAAGTGTGTCTGCCTGCTAATAGACAAACTACTGATATTCTGTTCTCTTTCTTTGTGATCTAATTAAATAATTATTAATTAATTAATTAATTACTGATTGAATTAGCATTGTTTACATATAGATGGATGCATAAAGCAGCTTACCTTTTCTTTATGATAATTTTAGAAGACTCTCACTTGTTTCCATTGGACATTGCAGTTTCACCGCACATCGTGATTAAATGCTAAAATACTCTACAACCATCCATAGCAAATACACACGCGAAAACCATCATGAAATGTGACAAGTGGATGTCATGAGTCATTACGACGACGACATCCCACAAAAGATAAAATTTAAATGCAACTTTTGTTATGGATCGGAAAAGATATATTTCTGATTTTGCTAGGAACAACTTGTCATGTATTGCAGTTAACTCACTTTAGGAGATTAAACATTTTGGATTGTTAACTTAGGCTCGCTAGGATGGATTTAATGTAGCAATCCATACATAAAATCATCTGTCTTAACTTTGCATTTAACGTACAGCTCCATAATGTCTATTTGCATGCATTGCATTAGTTAACATCTCATGGTCTTGAAGTATAACTTTGCATGAAATTTGAAAATTCCGTCTACTTCTCATACTTGCACTGCTTCTATACTCTTGGTAGAGTTGAAGAAAACACAGCAGGTGCAATCTTTTGAATCAGTTATAAATTATGTAGCTATGTACAATCTTTTGAATTAGCTACAAACTATGCAAAATCTTTTGAACCAGATATAAACCATGCCCGCTGCTTCATGATGTGTATCTCAGTTTCCAAAAGGCCTTCCATTGGGCAAAACATTTGAATTAAAGCATTCTGCACAACTACTATTACCAGACATATTCTGCCTCATGGCTTATAAGCACTGATTCGGCTACGTTGTTTATTAGACTCTTTTTCTTTTCTTGTAGCAGCTAGGAGAAAAGTTCATCCTGGGAGGAGATATTGAGATGCAGGTATCTATGGATTAAGATATGAGATGATAATTTGGTTATTTTATTATAAAAGTTCAGTAGAGTTTTATGCACTAAAAGTGCTGTACGTATTTTTGCTCCAGGTGAATTATAAAATATCTTCTATTCCAGTGGTAGAGATTCAGCTCACAAACAGTTCAGACAATCTCTATCTACATTGGGGTGCCCTAAAAAATTTAAAGGAGTAAGAAATAACTCATGATAATATATGCAATTCTAATTATACTAGGTATAGATTTTATTTATACCCTTCCCAAGATTTTATATTTTTTATCTGTCATATATTCAGGAAATGGGTACTTCCTAGTCGTCGTCCTGAAGGGACAAAAGTATACAAGGACAGGGCTCTTAGAACTCCCTTTGTAAAAGTAAGCTGCATTTAACATAAAATTCTAGAGGTGACAGATAGGGTGGATTGTACGGGTGGGATAACGAGTCAACATGGGTTTGTTGCAAAAGGGATCATTTTTTTACGTGCAAGCTAAAATGAGTTGGTCGGGTTGGGCCAACCGTTGTTTGCCCATATTTTTGTAAGTATTTTAATGTATAAAATATGTTTAAAAACGTGTTACTAGTAACTAGTAAGAATTTTTCCTTACATAAAATGACCTAGGATAATGTACGCAGTTGAATACACAATAGAGTTCAGGCAACTTCTTAACGTTTAATCCATTTGACCTGTTTCAGTTTTAGCTAGTTTCTGCATTTAACACATTGTTAATAAAATACAGCTTGAACTGAACTGTTTTCTTATAAATGGTTTGAAATTGACACCTCTATTAACTTCAAGCTGGCGCCTTGTCTATATATCAAATAATGCGTGAAGAGAGTTTATTGTTTTTGTGGATATTTACACCAACTGACTTATGCCTAATCGTTTTTTATACTAGTCTGGTTCCAATTCATTCCTGAAAGTAGAAATAGATGATCCTTCAATTCAAGCTCTTGAGTTCCTTATAGTAGATGAAGGAAAGAATAAATGGTAAGGCTATGCTTTTAAGGCTTGTTGATGTCTAAGTGCACATTCAGTTTTACATCAATACCCACCCCACTTTCATTTAGGTACAAAAATAACGGTCAAAACTTCCATGTTAAGCTGCATTCGAGGGAAAAACCAGCTTCAAATGTTGTAGTTCCTGAAGATCTTGTACAAATCCAAGCTTTTTTGAGATGGGAAAAGAATGGGAAACAAATGTATACCCCGGAACAGGAAAAGGCAAGTAAAGTTTCAAATATCTTTTATGTTGTCTATGTTAATCTTGTTTGTGTTTAAACATGTTCAAATTCCTGCGCCTGTTCAGAAGTGGGATGCAATGAGTATGTTTTTTTTTAATTTAAATGTTTTAGGTCTAAAAGATGTTTGCGGATAAAGAATAGCAAAAAATTGTGAACACAGCACACATATAGATATCTTTTATTTGCTATCTGGATTTAAATCCTACAATATCAAAGCCTATTGTTTTAATAAAGCCAGGCTGACATTTCAGCTGTTTTTAGTATGATACTAGTCTTTCTAGATGTTCAAGCTAGGCCAAAGAACTAGTATGTTTTGTATATGTATCTTGTATGGTTACTTGCATGCCTGTTTTTGTATTTGGTTATTCACAGTACTAAAATAATTAATCCCACAGATGGAATATGAAGCAGCTCGTGCAGAGCTATATGAAGAAATTGCCAGGGGCATTTCCTTAGAGGACATACGCACAAGATTAACCAAAAAAGATGGTACAAGTTCCAAACAAGCCACTGATGTTTCAGAAGGAAGTAAACAAACTAAGGTTGAAAAGCCCATAAAGAAAAAAACTTACTCCATTCAAAGGATTCAGAGGAAGAAAAGGGACCTCATGCAACTTCTCAACAAACATATTCCAGTTTCTATAAAGTCCGGAGAGGAAAAAACGTCCATGAAACCAAAAACTTTGTCTGCCTTAGAACTTTACTCTAAAGCCATAGAAGAACAAAACAATATAGATATTCTGAACAAAAAGACATACAAACTTGCTGACGACGAGCTATTGGTAGGATCTTCTTTATTGGTGTTAAAAAAGTAGAGGTGGCAACATGGGTGGGTAACTGTCGAAATATGGGTAATTTTCCAGTACAAAGATTAACTAAATTTATTTAGCTAAGGTTTAAAATATGATTGTGAAAGACGTACGATTTCAATGAAAATCTGATTTTTTAATAAAGGATACAAAGAGGTTAATTCATGAAATGCACTTTGGGAGACTTTCTACTCTTTTAACATGTTTCTTTCTTTAGCCGGCTTTGTTTTTACGGGAATAATGTATGTGGACCCTAGCATTCAACTTTTATATATTAAGGCCACCCATATATTGATACAGTTTATAGGCCATCCAGGTACGTATAGGTTTTAGTATACCAATTTTGGCAACAAAACTTATAGGGCGACAGAAAAGCCTCTAAAATTTTTGCAAATACTAAAATAATTTTGATGAGATATAACATTTTATAGGTTTCTCTAAACAAAATTAAGTCATGCCATCATTTAACATGTTTTTGGTCCAAATTGGTATAAATGAAACTAGATGCCTACTTGGGTGTGGTATAAAGTAGTTCTAACATGTGGATGGCCAAAATGGAGAGGGCTGAATGTAGGGTGGCCTCCACATTCATTTTTCTTTTATTTTTTTTATCTGATCCCTTAGAGATAAAACACTACCCGAATCGACTCGCTCATAAGGAAATGGGTTGTAATTGCCAACTCTACATGAAATTAATAGTATTCCATCTAAAAACCTTTGTATGTGTAGGTGCTTGTAACAAAGGCATCTAGTAAAATCAGAGTTCATCTGGCTACAGGCTCAAATGAGCCACTCACACTTCATTGGGCATTGTCAAAGAAAGCTGGGGAGTGGCTGGCAAGTTTCTTACTTCTAGCTGATTGATATTGCATCAAACAGTTGATGATAAAGTTCTTTATTTGAGTACTAAAACTGTACATATTGTAGGCACCGCCTGAACAATTATTACCACAAGGGTCTACTCCTTTAGCTACAGCTGCTGACACACAATTATCTACCATCTCTATTGATGGTGCTACTAACAAGGTCTGCCAAGAGAAATGTTTTCTGAATATCTTTTATATGACTTCAGAGGAAATGAAGTTTTGATTGTTATTAATAATTATATCTAACAGTTATGGCTGTTTTATTGTGTAACAGATACAGTTGTTAGAAATAGAAGTTGGAGAGGGTTTTGTCGGAATGCCATTTGTTCTTTTTTCTGGTAATAAATGGTTCAAGAATAATGGTTCAGACTTTTATGTTGAATTCAGTGGACCCAAGAAGGCAATGAAGGTTCCTCTCTATAATTAGTTATTGTAGTTTACATGCATTTTTGTTTCCATGTTATTATTATTATTCAGTTATTTTCTTTCCTGTTTGCCTTCCTTTTATTCTTGTGAAGGATGCTGGTGATGGTAAAGGTACCGCTAAAGCCTTGTTAGATAGAATAGCAGGGCTGGAAAGTGAAGCACAAAAGTCTTTTATGCATAGGTCAGTACTCAGTTGATTTCATTGGACAAGATTTTGATTTTAATATTTTTACTGTAAGCTTTATATTATGTTCCACACATTTCAATATCACTCAAGGATTTGTTCAAAATATATCATCCTGTTTTATTCCACACATTTCAATATCATTCACAATGATGTTCTAGGACATTGTTATTAATATTGGCCTGACCCTATTATGTTTGTTGATAGCTTATTATATTAGTCATGACTAAAAGATTCTTCCTGCCATTCCCAGATTTAATATTGCAGCAGATTTGATGGAAGAAGCCAAGGATGCTGGTGAGTTGGGTCTAGCAGCAATTCTTGTATGGATGCGTTTTATGGCCACAAGACAGCTTATATGGAATAAAAACTATAATGTAAAGCCACGGTAAGGCTTCTAACTGAACTTTGTTTACAAGTTTATTTACAGTCATTTCTCCTTTGAGCTACATTAGAGTGGCAAAATAGGCAGGTTGGGTAACATGGTCATAACGAGCAAGGCCGAGTTGACCTGAAACACTTTTTGTTTAGAAATTTTAATTTTTTAGTGAAATTGTTGTGATGAGAAAAAATTATATGAATTTATTAGTTTGTTTTCACACCACCAATCTAACTATTGCTAGTAGAACAATTCATAATAAGAAGGTTATATGCATTAAAAACAGACTTTAGGTGTCTTTTTACCTATTAAAGATAACACATAACCCAATAGAGATATTTGTAAATAAATGGGTCAAAATGTCCGCATGTAAGCTACATCTTCAGTGGGTTGATGTATCTTGTGCACATAACAAAATAGGTTTTCCCACGAAGAAAACCTTCCCTAAACATCCTAATATTGGTATGGTCATGTCAAATCTTTGGTGCAGTGAGATAAGCAGAGCTCAGGATAGGCTCACAGACTTGCTTCAGGATGTATATGTGAATTATCCCCAGTATAGTGAACTTCTGAGAATGATCATGTCAACTGTTGGGCGTGGAGGTGAAGGGGATGTTGGTCAACGCATCCGTGATGAAATCCTAGTCGTGCAGGTGCGCAATTTTTTTAATCATTTTCGTGTCATTAAATTTGCATAAATATATATTCAGTCAAAACTGATATTAGTTGTCCTATTTGCCAACTGTAGCGAAATAATAATTGTGCAGGAGGAATGATGGAAGAATGGCATCAAAAACTACATAATAACACAAGCCCTGATGATGTTGTAATCTGTCAGGTAGATTGCATGTGAAGCTAATTTATGTTATTTGAAACTTTATAATATGCCAGAAATACTCACACGCTGTTACTCATTTGGCTGCAGGCACTAATTGATTATATTAAAAGTGACTTTGACATCAGTGTTTACTGGAACACACTGAACACAAATGGGATAACAAAAGA
The DNA here is from genome assembly GCA_030867185.1 of Tagetes erecta. NCBI lineage: Eukaryota > Viridiplantae > Streptophyta > Magnoliopsida > Asterales > Asteraceae > Tagetes > Tagetes erecta. The sequence goes on along the minus strand of CM061492.1, from coordinate 44,018,269 downwards.
ACGTCTTCTAAGCTATGATCGGGCCATTCATAATGAGCCAAATTTCTCAAGTAACCAAAAGGAAGGCCTTCTGCGTGATCTGGGTAACTACATGAGAACGTTGAAGGTTTTGACTCCTTGCTAGTATTATTTTGTTGAATTGTTTTACATAAAATACCAATGCATGATCACCTGTATTGTATTAGTCATTGTACTTATTTGTAGATTTGAGTCATTAAAAGATGGTTTTTTTTGTCTCGCTTAGGTCACTTTTGGGTATTTTAATGATAAACCCAAACAGGAAAAAAGCAAAAACTGTTGCAACAAGTCCACATAATGACCCAAACAATGCAAAAAAGATCCATAATGATCCAAACAGGACAAAGTCCATCTTTTGATGACTCAAATGTAAAAAAAGTACAATGACTAAAACAGGAAAAAAGTTAAGAGTAGCACCCCCTCTCCCCCTGTCTTTTAGCCCAATCTTCTGCAGGTTCTCAAATCTTTGTCACATTCTCATTGGTGCAGGCAGTTCATTCAGGAGCAGATCTTGAATCTGCAATATCAAACTGCATGGGATATAAATCAGAGGTAAAGCTAGTATCTTGGTCTTCTCAACATGATACATTTTTGTAGATTTGCATAGAAATATGGACTTTAGGAGGATTTCTAGTCAAAAGTGTGATGTGGCATCGTATGTGTTAACTATGACAATCTCAACTCTTTTTTGACATGGCTTCTGGAAACCAGTTAATGTAGAAGATTTTCTTTTATTCGAAAATTTTGAAAGTTTAGTTGTTTTTATAGGTGAAAACAAAGTTGGTTACATAAAACGGAAGTGTATTTAAAGTTCTTAGAGGTTTTATGCTTCTTTCTGCTAACCTCTAAAATTACAGGGACAAGGATTCATGGTTGGGGTGAATATAAATCCTATTTCTGGTCTACCATCTGGATTTCCGGTAAATATCTTTCGGTTTGTATTTTTGGTAATGTCAATTATCAAGTGAAGAATTCCTTGAACTCCATGATTTCTGTTCTACTTACGAACTTTGATTCAGGAATTGCTTCAATTTATTTTAGAGCATGTTGAAGATAAGAATGTGGAAACTCTTCTTGAGGTCTAGTGCTTACCTTCGTGCACATAAAAACCATTATGTATTGTTTTCACTTGCCATAGTAAACTAAAAAATAACTGTCTCTTCTCTACCAGGGACTACTAGAGGCACGTGAGGAACTTAGACCATTACTTTCCAAACCAAATGACCGGCTCAAGGATCTTCTCTTTTTGGACATTGCCCTGGATTCTACTGTAAGGACAGCCATTGAAAGGAGCTATGAGGAATTGAACAGTGCTAAGCCAGAGGTAAATTTTATATTCAGTTTGTATTACTTCCAGTTTTCCCCTGTGTATCATGTGCCCTGTTGGTACCATCAGTACTTACCCATTATTATTTATATTAAAGATGTATTATTGTTTGGTACAAATACTCATGCTTGACCTCAATGTTTTGGCAGAGAGTTATATATTTAATCACTCTTATTCTCGAGAACCTCATACTCTCATCAGATAACAATGAGGATCTGATATATTGTTTAAAGGTAATTTCAGTACACTGTGTAATCATGTTCCATCATACATTGTGTTGAGGGTAATTTGCATAAAAAGAAAACATACCATAAAAAATAGTTAAAGTAGCCAACTTTCAAAGTGTTAACTTAGGGTGAAGTGACCTGGTTACCACATCAAAATGATGACATGACAGCTGAAGTTTGGTTACTTTGACCATGTTGACCTTTTTCTTCATTTGGGGTTCACATGGCACCCTGTCATGGCATATTAAAACCGGTCCCTAAATAAAAACTTTTGAAAGTTTGTTTATCTAAATAGAAATCAAGCTGAGTTATTTTACCGTTTCATGCATTTTACGCTAGCAAAATTGTTAAATAACCTAATTCCATTTATAGTGTTTGTGTCTTCAGACGTCAAAACGTAATATGGCATTAAGTAGGTTTTCATTTTAGAAGGCTGAAACTCGAATTTGGGCTGGACGAGTCTGGTTTCTACTGATTACATCTTTAAAAATTACTAAATGCCATTTTTTGTTTCTATTTGCTTTGAAGGGATGGAATCAAGCACTTACCATGTTGGAAACCGGTGATGGTAGTTGGGCACTATTTGCAAAATCAGTCCTTGACCGAACTCGACTTGCACTTGCAAGCAAAGGAGAATTTTATCATCAACTATTGCAACCTTCTGCTGAGTACCTTGGGGCCCGGCTTAATTTGGACCAATGGGCAGTATGTGATACCATATTTTTTCTTCTTTTAAATCTGGTGTCGTGCTATATTGTTGTAATAAGGATTCACGATGTTACTTTCTTGTTCACCTGTGTCACACACTCACACTAGCATCCTAAGACAACTAATGACGTAGTAATACAATAAGGATAATAACTAAAACAGGTGTTGATATAAAAACTATAATATTTAAGTAGGTGTAAAGCAGGTAATTAGCTGAGAATACAAGGCTGTAAATTAAAATTACATTGTAATAGAATTTAGAACGTACATATTAATTTTAAGAATATGTGGGATTCCTTTTATGATGAAGGTATAAAAAAGATACAAGACACCAATGATATGTCAATATTGGGTGCATTTTTAGTACTTTGAAGAGAACTTCTAAATAATATTACTTGTTTAAAGGAATATTTCATTTTTTTACAAGTTCATAATATGTTAACATATATAAAGTTAAAAAAAAAGTAGGAAATGTTAACTAACAATAGAAAAGGGGGTCATTGGTAAGTTTTAGTAATTAATTATTATGAGAGGGTATATGTACAAATTTTGATATATATCCAATTGAAGGTCAACCGCCAATGCATGCCTAATTGGTTGACACTTCTCTTTATTTTGCTTTATGTAACTTTTCTTGATCACCTTGCTCTTAATATCCTTGCAGGTGAGCATATTCACAGAGGAAATGATTCGTGCCGGATCGGCTGCTTCTTTGTCTTCATTGGTTAACCGACTTGACCCTATTCTTCGCAATGTGGCTCATTTGGGAAGGTAAGTTATAGATCCTTGTGGTTAATGAATTTTTCAGCTTTATAATGTCATTCAACCATATAAGACTTCTAAATGCAACCTCCTTTCCTTTTGACAGTTGGCAGGTTATCAGCCCTGTTGAAGCTATTGGATATGTTGTGGTTGTCGATGAATTACTCTCTGTTCAAAACAAAACTTATGAATTGCCAACTATTTTGGTGGCAAAGTCTGTGAAGGGTGAAGAGGAAATACCTGACGGTACAGTTGCTGTAGTAACACCTGACATGCCAGATGTATTATCTCATGTTTCTGTACGAGCAAGAAACAGCAAGGTGCTGGTCTTATATGATAACATCATTACCCCTGGAATTTTGTGTGGGTCAGATAGCATCTTAAAATGGGTTCGGGTCAAAACGGGTAACTTTTAGTATACGTTGAACAACCTTGGGTTGACCCAAAGCACTTTAACAATCTAAAATTTTTTATACAAACAATCAGTGTGTTAAAACAATTGAATTACAATAATATATTTTTTAATATAACGATTTAGGAGCTTGTATGTGATATTTACATTTTACTTTTTTTGTTTGAACTGATGACCGTTCCCTTTTTAACTAATTTTTTTTAATCATGCCCGTATCATCTATTAGTGCTAAAGCATAGCTCAAATTGACCTGTTCGTTAGTACATGGGTGAAATTTGCCACCTGGCTTTCAGGCACGCCTTCTAAAGATGATTTGCGTTTTCCTTTGTAGGTTTGCTTTGCAACATGTTTTGATCCCAATATTCTGGATGATCTTCGATCAAAAGAAGGGAAATTGCTGAAACTAAAACCTACATCAGCTGATATAACTTATAGGTAAAGTCCTTGTGCTTAGTAGACTAGATATTTTATCTTATACTAGTCTTGATGTTCTTATTTAACTTATGTTCTCTGCCTTGTGTGTATGATCCTAGTGAGGTGCAAGAGGGAGATCTTAAACGATCAAATAACGAGGAAGAAGTTGGTCAACCACCAAGCATAAAATTGGTCAAAAAACAGTTTGCTGGTAAATATGCTATATCGTCAGAGGAATTCACAAGTGAAATGGTTAGGCTTACATTATCATTCTTATATATATTGTAAAATTATATATTTTACCAAAATATAATGTTTATTTTGTAATTCACTGTCTTGAACCTTTTAAGGTTGGAGCTAAATCACGTAATATTGCATACCTTAAAGGAAAAGTCCCGTCTTGGGTAGGCATTCCGACTTCAGTCGCATTACCTTTTGGGACTTTTGAGAAAGTCCTTTCTGATGAACTAAATCAGGTACTCCATATCTTTTAACTTTGAGAAAACTTCAACATTTGTGAATGAAGGCCGATCTTCCTTTGCAAATTACTAAGAAAAATACTTTGTATGAAATTAATGTCACGTTTTGTTTTCAGTTATGGTGATTTAGCATATAATTTATAAGAGCCAAAATCTCATATAAAGTATACATAAATTTGCAGGGGGTGTCTAAAAAGTTACAAATATTGAAGGAAAAATTAGCAGCAGGTGACTTTGCTGTCCTTGAGGAGATACGCAAGACGGTTTTGGAGCTTGTTGCACCACCCCAACTGGTAATTTCCATAATGGTTTTGAAGTATTAGTTTGATGTGGTCAAATTTGTAAAGAAATGATAATGTTTGATTGTTATTTCAGGTACAAGAGCTGAAAAACAAAATGAAAAGCTCTGGTATGCCATGGCCTGGGGATGAAGGTCAACAGAGATGGGAACAAGCATGGATTGCTATAAAGAAGGTTAGAGGAGCATGTTTCTTAATTTATAGAGGTGGCAGTTTTGGCCCATTTACTTATCGATAGGCCGATTCGGGTTATATTGCATCTCTAATGGATCAAACAAGTGTAGTCATAAAATATAGCTACAAAAGGGAACTGATCTAATGATTGAAAGTCACCCAAAGCGTATTTTAAGCTGCATAATACTGCCTATGTCATTTTAACAAAACTTGAATGAATTTGTTTTATAACTTTTGCAATCTTATTTTGCACGCTAATTGCTTATAAAAATGTTTAAATTTTGGTCAAAACTTTTGAGTCAACCTGACTTGCTTCACACATAAGGTTATTTGTTACTTAACGCGTCCATTTTGCCACCTCTGTGAATTCCTATACCAAAACAACACTTAGAAAGTTCCTACATTTCCCATTTTTTCAGTCGTATGAATGGGGTATACTATGATAAGCGGAAACCGCACAAGGTTTGCTTAATTATATTTTACTTTCATTTACCGAAAGAAATTTCCACTTCGCTTATTATGATACCTAAACTACCCTTTTCCAGCATCAGGGTTTAGAATTTTTAAGGTTTTTTCTATCACATCGTTTATGCATGTTAATATACACGAGGAATGAATTTGGTTGTCTTTTTCCAGGTTTGGGCTTCAAAATGGAACGAGAGAGCATACTTCAGTACAAGAAAAGTGAAACTAGATCATGACCTCTTATGTATGGCTGTCTTGGTTCAGGAAATAATAAATGCTGACTATGCATTTGTTATTCATACCACAAATCCATCTTCAGGAGATTCATCAGAGATATATGCTGAGGTAGTTAAAAGAATATTAATATTATTAATTTGGCCTAAATTATCTACTAGTTTATCATGCTGGGGATGTGTCAAAAGTATAACTAATATTCCAACAGTTTTAATAAAACTACATGTCACGCTAAATGTTACATTTATGTTGCCTGAAATGGAGTAATAATATTCATTTGTGCTAACAGGTTGTGAAGGGACTTGGGGAGACGTTGGTAGGAGCTTATCCGGGTCGGGCTTTAAGTTTCATTGCCAAGAAAGACAAACTTGATTCTCCTAAGGTACATATTATAGCTATTGCAGTCTATATCCAATTTTTATTTTAGAAATAAAATTTATCATCAAAAGGGTTGGAGTGTTGGACCATTGTATTCAAGTCAAATAGTGGGGTAAGGGGTCAAAAACGGTTTCATTGACCTGCCAATACTTTTTTTGTTTTTTTCCTGATTATGATAAATAATTAACTACTGTAGTAAACATGATTACTACAAAAACTATACTATCAAAGAAATATTCTTTTTGATATAACTACTTACGAGGTTGTAAGCATTTAAACACACTTTGAAACTTTCGACCCGTTCAAACTATTTGACCCATTCCATTTTAGTTGATATATTTACCGGTTAGGCCCGTTGGATGAAAATGTGTCTTAAACAAATGAGCCAAAATGGCAACCTATTCAACAAGCCATTGTAGGATTTGGGGCCTAATTTGAATTGAAAGCCGGTTGTCATCTTTGTAACTGTTTGGATAAATATCATAAACAAAAATTGACCATGTTGAATTTTACAGGTTTTGGGTTACCCAAGCAAACCCATTGGCCTTTTCATAAAGAGGTCCATAATTTTCCGATCAGACTCCAATGGTGAAGATTTAGAAGGCTATGCCGGTGCAGGACTTTATGATAGGTAAACTATTGCTTCATTCCTCCCATGACAATTTAGTTCCATATTAATGTTGCAACGACAACCACTAGCTTGGTCTAGTGGCAAAGTTGTATGGCCCTCATAAGGGACGAAAAAATGGGGTGTCTACTTTCTAGGTTGGGACAGGGGATTTTTCTCACCTAAGGTGGGTGACGGAGATGATCGTGTGGGTCAGCACTCGTGAGTGATCCAAATTGCCATTTAAAAAGAACAATGTTCCATAATTTTACCTTCTGAATAGAATTTAAAGCTAATTACTAATAAATATTTTTTTTATATGCAGTGTACCTATGGACGAAGAAGAAAAAGTTGTACTTGATTACTCATCCGACCCGTTAATGATTGATGGAAGCTTCCAGAAATCGATTCTCTCAAGCATCGCACGCGCTGGAGATGCTATCGAGAAGTTATATGGATCTCCACAAGATATTGAAGGTGTTGTACGAGATGGGAAGATCTATGTTGTACAAACAAGACCACAAATGTGATCCCATTCGATCAGTATGTCGGACTTTAATTAGTTAGTCTATACAAAACTGAGAGAAATATAAATAATTATGTAACAATAAATTGCTTAAGATCAAATTGTCGTCATGAACATAGTTTATTTATCTTCTCAATTAAATGTAATCATCTATGTTAGTTTGTAAAATTTAAATCACAAATATTCATACTTGATATCAAGTAATGTTTTTACCTATTTCGCTTTAACAGGTATACTCTATGTTCACGTGTTGGCACATTTTCGACATAATGTTATGGTAGATGTGGGCAAAGTCAGTTTTGGGTTGTTTGGTCAGATATGGCCGCATCCATAACCAATTGGTCAGTTATGGCAGGTCGGTTTCAGTTAATTTCGATTATTTGGCCAATATAGTTAGCTTGGGTTTCAGTTAATTCACAAGTTACCACATTTAAAATCTTATCTCATCTGAGACCAAGAATAAGAAAGTGAGCCTAACCTGATATATGAATATATGATCGCGGTGTTGAGTGGTCTTTCGAGGGAAAAAAAACTCTACGCGTCATTAATTACGAGTGTGTTTAAGGTAATTACAATCAAACTTACAATCTTTTGATGAGAAAGATGTTATAAAATACAATTTCAATTGAAAAATATCAATAAACTCTGCAATTATTAACTAAACGGACGTGACTATGTTCTGAAAACTCATGAATTTCGTATTGTGTTCTGAATCGCGTCTCATGCAAAATCCCCTTTTTATAAAACAGGTCGAAAGCGGTGAGGAGATGTCACATGTACGCATGCAACATTTATTGACAAGGATATCCGTGTATATAATCGCATGTGTAATCGCATAGCATGAAATGGTTTACCGCACATTGTTAAGATGTAATCAAAACTCATTCTAAATCCACACCACGTAAAAGTATAACCACGCAATCTATACGATATGTTCGTACAATTATATTGCACTCCGCATGATACTTTTTAAAAACGCCATTTTAAAAAAAGAATTAGCAAATATGATACTCACAAGTGAGAATGAAAGTCATACAGTATATAAACAAAATTAACACATAAAACAAAGTCACAAACTTGTTGCATTATGCTAAAATTAGTTAACCTAATTAACAAAGCTGTTTTAGACTATATTTTAGACATTTGGTTTTGAACTAACAAACCATGTTGTAAGCCTACATTTGGCTTTAGATAGTTTGCTTATATTTATGAACTGTGAGTTCAAAAGTAGGCACTAGGCAGTTGTTACACAATAAATTGGTATAATCTTACCTCTCATGACCAATTCGATTTTGCATTATAAGATCTAAAATGAGTAAAAAAATCACAAAAGTGATCCCTTATTGCTAACTTCAAGATCCAAATGCAAACAACACATGAAGCTGCTTTTAACAATCTTTCATTCCAACAAAACTTCATATAAATGGAGGACCAATTAAGCTTACCTGACCGTAATCTTTTCAAGCAAAACTTTACCTTCATTGCTCAGCTCGATATTCTCCATTTTGACCCGGCGATGCAGAATTGGGCTTGTTTTTTCAGCAGCTGCGTAGATCCTGATCAAAGATTCCAATACTTCGCTACCAACATTGTCATCAGCTTTCTTCAAAATCTCCACAAACCCTTCGGCACCATCAACATCTTTATTACCCTCAAAATGCGCCATGAATTTCCGAACAACCGCGGTCCCTGGGACCCACTTTTTACCAGGTGGATCAACCGTTGTAATTGCATTATCAATGCAAGTAACAGCAGATGCAATCTCACCTTTTTCCAAATAATAATTCAAGAAAATCTCCCAGGTTTTGGCATTAGGTTTTGCGCCTCGCCTTCTTGATAACTCTCTAAGCTCTTCAGCTTTGTTCAATAAGTCGGATTTTGTATAAGCTCCAATAAGAACATTAGCAATCCGAATATCATAGGATGGACACCCCGCTACCCATTCTCTAAAACATTTTTCAGCTCCTGGTAAATCATTCAATTTGACCAAAACTTGTATCATATTTAAGTAACTAATATTAGCAGTTTTGGGGAACGCTAGCTTTAAAGAACGCCATACACGATAAACTTCAATTATATTACCAGTCTTCCCGTATAATGTAATTAGATGCTGAAAGGCAGAAAGATTTTTGTGGGAATTTTTCTTTTCTAGTTCCTTTAGAGCGTCTTCCGCCTTGCTGGTCAAACCAGAGTCAATGTAAATTGATGCCAGATTGGAATAACTTGTCCAATCTTCAGAAACTTGTTCATCCCTCTTTAATTCGTTAAATACTCGCTCAACCCCAGAGATATCATTCGATGCAGCAACGGCCCTCATCCAAATATTGTAGGTCAAAATATCGGGTTGGACCTCAGATGCCTTCATTTCCATGATGACTTCTGGAATTCTTTCTGGTTGACCCGTTTTTTCATATAGATTCATGATGCAGTTATAATGAACCGAAGTTAAAGTTAGCTCTAGTTCCTTCATTTTCGCAAACATAGACTCAGCTTTATCTGTCATCAATTCTTTGCAGTAATGGTTTAGAAGTGGGCCATATGTGAAGTGGTTTTTTGATTGTTCTGGGAGACTGACGAAATAAGCCTCTGCAGCATTGATTCCTTTGGTTTTGGCAATTAGATCAATGTGTACGGCTTGATCACTGACTGTTTTGTTCATTCCCCTTTCTGCCATAGTTTCTGACAGCTGTAAAATCATACAGCAATCAATAAAGCATTATGTAAAATTTAGAATAACTGAAACGTGAATAATACATTGAATTTGAAATACAATTAACAAGCTTCAAAATAGATAACTCCGCATGCTATAGGCCCAAACCTTCATGGTTATCTTCACCCGTCAATTATTTCCACCTAGCTGCTTTTTGAGAGAGAATAGAAGCCAAACTTCTTTGGATCATTTACAAAATAGAAGAGGCAAAAAGCACGACCACGAGCATATGTGGGGGTTCAGGTTTTACTTTACGAGTTATTGACATCCTTCAGCACAAAATGGATATTTTCACACATACACATTCTGTCATTTATGCAGAAAATTTACTACATGAAAACATAATCCTTTTTAACCCAAAAAAAACTAAAACTAGAAATGACAACAATCATGAGTTTTTAAAAAAATCCTACGAAGCCACTCATTAAAAAACCTAAGATTTCAATAATCAAGATACACCAAACCAACAATTTTACTAGTTCTGCTCCTAACCAGTAACCCCAAATATTATTCGGATTAGGTAGCCTAGGGAACACTTTCTACACGACAATAGCCATCTAGGATTTCTACTTTCAAATTCTAGAAATAAATTTGATTCAGAACTTAAAATAATAAGTGAATTTGCACTAATCAACATTTGACTATATTCATTTCCGAGTTCAACCAACAGGGACAATATCAAAGAATGGCCATGATAGCTATACAAACTCAGTAAGAAAAATGTATAAGCTTCCCTAAAATATTGATTCGAACCTTAATCTATGAACTTTTAGATACTTCAATAAACACATCAGTGAGATAGTATAGCTAACCACTGTAATCATTTCCAACGCTCCTCAATCTCCCTAATTCAATCATTCACTGATCATTTCATAGAAATGCCAGTCACAGCAGATTAAAGATCATCAAGCAAAATAATTAACCAGCAACTCGAAAACATTTTCAACAGCTCATCTCACACTAAAACCCTAATTTTCACCTAATTCACACAACAATCCACCTAAACTCAAATGTTCACATCTACTACTGTTAACAACTACATCTCGTAATTGTATTCAACAAGCTAAATCAAAACATTAAACAAGATAACAAGATCAAATCAACACCTTTAAAGCAGGAGCATATCGTTTACGACTTCGAAGGATTTTGAGCGTACGATCCACCTCCCATTTATACGCTTTCTTTTTGGATTTCAAAAACTGGTTCAAATTCTGTCGAACGTTAACATCTGATCCACCGTCTTTGAACAATCGCCTGTAAAGCGCTTCTTCCAAATACTTCTTCGTAGATCGCTTCGTTAAACTCTTTGTTTTTCCGAATCGTTTGATGAACAGTGAAGACGACATGTTGTTCAAAGTTGAAACGTGAAATTAGATCAAATCATAAATGATTTAGTATGAATTGAATGGATTTTGGTTTTTGAATGTTGAAACCCTAATTGTTCATGGTTAGGGTTTTAGTTTACAGGAGAAAGAAGAAAGAGGGTTACTGGTTTCGTGATTGTTGGAGCATGGCTTCTCGGTTGTTTGGGCTTAGGCCCGGCCCGTCATGAGGTGCGAAAATCGGTTCTCAACCCTAAACCGGTTTAGGTTGGAGTGGGTTCGGCTTGGTAACGAAAAGTTATTACTGGTTTGAGATTAAACCACTTCGGGTTGAGGCCGGTTTGACTAGTTTTTTATTTGTTTGTTTCGGTTTAATTGGTGTTAAATGAAGAGTATCGGTTAGGTTTTGGTTTAATTGGGTTTGGAATTGGTTCAGCTTGTTAAATAAACGAGTCTCTAACTTACAGTTTTTGTGGGGCTAAACCAGTTGGAATAGTATCGGTTAGGTTTTGGATGTGCACATATGCATGTAGGATCATACTACATAAGTACATATTACATACCCGAATAAGATACGTGGATGTAAAGTTCCTAAAACTTAACTGAACCCGCAACTTGATGAGATTTTAGTTCGAGGTGTTTGGCCAAGGAACAGGATTACTTTTGTTTTTTACGACGGGTGGATGTAAAGTTCCTAAAACTTAACTGAACCCGCAACTTGATGAGATTTTAGTTCGAGGTGTTTGGCCAAGGAACAGGATTACTTTTGTTTTTTACGACGGGTTAACTGTCATTGCCTAGATTTGAACCAATGTCCTCCAAGAATGCAAAGCCTCCCACCTCACTATTGACCATTAGATAGTTTACATGATCACGATTACTTGCACTTGATATATTCTTGTTCTTAGCAACAAGATGGTCTCATTTCTAAGTGATTGTATTTAGTTTGATTTTATTATTTGTAGTCATAGCAAACTTCTATTATTAAACATGGAGTTTGAGTGGTGTATGAGGGTGGAACAGGGATGTCTGAAGATGAGATGAAAACAAACCAAACTCTAATATGTATGTTCTTTATGAAAGGATAAAAACAAATAAACCAAACATAAGACACGACAAGCTAAAATACTTAAACCATCTTCTCATGATGAAACAGTGACCCCCTAATCGATACAAAATTGTACACTCAGAAAATAACTAAAACTTTAAAAAAAGTACAATATCAAAACTGCTTCGTTGATCATGAACTAATTCGGCTCGCTTGCTATAACTCGGGTTACCACACCAACTGCAACGGTTGTCCCTGATGACCTTAGAAATACCCTCCCAAGTGCTCTGCTCCTTGAAAACTCATCCACACAAACCTCTCCTTGAAGCATCACCTGAGAGAATGAATATTATTATTGTTTGTTCATAAATTGTGTGTGAAGAAAAATATAGTACAAAGTTGCTCAAATCTATATATTCCAGGTCATTTCTGATGGTATGTGTATGAGTAGCAATTTTACGTATTTCATGGCTCTATAGATAAAAACTTGTCAACTTTTGCGATTTCGCTTATTGTATATGCAAATAAAAATGTATTTAAAATGTAAACTCCATAAAGAACAGATATTGGCCGATAGGTCTGTTTTCAGATTAAATGAATTAAGAAAAGTTGAACACACCTCCACTATAGCACTTTGCTTGGCTAACAAGCATCTTGGTGACTTCTTTGTTACTTTACCCGTTTTGGAATCAAGCAACGACACGATCTTTGCAACTTTTGCTACTTCCTTCGCATGGTGTATATGAAACTCCAACTACTCATTCGTAGACGAAAAAAACAAAAAAGACAAAAATGAATTACTAGTAAAAACTAGATACCACATTTAGGATAATTTTACTGCATTTCTTTATAAGCTTAGTATCTGTTTAGCCCACAACCCGTTTGAGGTAAAAGGACAAATTTGATACATGTGTTTGTAAAGAGCAAAATGTCAAATTTACCGTATTTAAATGCCAAAAATATCATTATTACCAAGTCCTTTTGTGTATCAAATAGTTTTTAAAAGAATAATAAAACAACATTGTAACATTGGATCATCTCAAGGTATGATGTTTCTATTAGCTATTCAATGGTATTTTATTCATATAAAATACGTAAACGTGATATTTTTAGTGTTTTGGAAAAAGATTATGAAATTCAATAAAACATGAAACTTTATGACTTTTAGAAAATATATATATGAAAGGGCATTTAGATAATCAATAAGTCGAAATTGCCATTTTGGGTAAGAAATTAAGAATATTACCTGTGAGCCAATCAAAATTGGTGTTTGCACATCCAAAACGAGGATTTTCAACTCCAAATGATCGCTGATCGCCACTGGGAAATCAGGATGACACAGCACACCACCAGATATCACACAATTTGCATCAACACCTTGTAGACTGACAGCTATATTGTCTCCTGCTCTTGCAATGTTACATGGCAGAGAATCACGTTCCAGTGATCGCACTGTTCCAATGTCTCCTGAAGGCAGGACAAGAACCTATAAATGTGGAATAGAATTAGTCGATTAGTAATTGGATGGTATACATGCCAAAAATGTAAGTATGGGTGTACAAAAACCAGTCCAAACCATTGAAACCGGACAAGACCAGGACCAGTTATTTACAATCTCATTCTCGGTCTATGACAATGAAATAAACGGCTCTCGCCTTCTCGGTCCAGTCTAGTCCGGTACCCATATTGTTCGCTTCCAGTCGAGTCAGATTCATAATCAAACTTTTTCGTTTATATATTGCAAAAGTAACACCATGAAATATTTGGCTTGAATCACTAGCACAAAAGTTTTTTACTCCAGTTTTAGAAAAAAAACTAATATAAACCGGCACTGGGACAACACCAAACCAGTACTTTACAGTCTGGTTCCATTTCTCAGTTTCAATATTTTCAAATTTTCAGTATCAGTTCAATCTGGTCCGGTTTTGTCTCCCCACGGCCAAATATGGTCATTTTCGCGTATAGGTCCGTTTAAATACTTGCCAAAAAGAAGAATACAAATCAGATAATTGAATCCGGTATAAGAAAACTTGGCTAGTTTTCAATGCAGTTAGCCCTTCTGTTTTTTCCTATTTTTATATGATGAAAACTCAATCCATTAAATAACTAGTGAATGTACCTTGCTTCCATTACGAAGAGCACCAGCCTCTAATTTCCCACATGCAGATACCTGACCTTGAGATGGAAGTTTGATGACATCACATATGGGCATTAATAGAGGCTTAGAGTGTTCTCTCGCAGGAGGCTGAAGAGCATCTATAGCTTCCAACAAACTAGGCCCCTTGTACCTGTAATATAACAACCAAATAGCTGATATTATACTTTGTGTTTCTTAATTTCCATTATTCCAAAATCAGCATTCAGTATTGCTTAACTATGGCATTTACGCCTCTAAATAAGAAAATTAGAAATGGCAAGATGGATAGAGGTTGGGTGATTGGTCAAAACAAGTACTTATTTATGGATCGGTCGGTTATCCCAACTCAAGGCACTTTTTGTCCTAAAAAAATAAGTTTATAACAAACAATTAGTGTGTCGGATATGATTATAAAAACTACATTATTTTGTAAATAATCTAATAACAAAATGCATAAAAACTAAATTAGTTTTAAATAATCTAATAATAAAATGACTTGATGGGTTTTATGCATTAAAAACAACTTCAAAGTATTTAGACCTATTTCCTATTAGCTACTTTATCTCACTCACAAACAGTTAATTTATTTAGACCCATATCTCATTCTCCATCTTTATCTCTATCTCACCCACAAAAAGTTAATTTATTATTATTTCCTTTCTCTTACACACTCACAAAATTTATACAGATTGATGAATAGTGGCTCTCTACATTTAGAGAACCAATATTCTCAAAACTCAAAAATTTAGAGATGAAGACGGAGATGCGGATCCTGATGAAGATGTAAAATAGAAGAAATCTCTAGATAATAGAGATGGAAGACAAAGATAGAGACTACTATGAATGCTCTAAGAAAACATATTATTTAAAAACTTCAAGACTAAAGAAGCAACTAAAGAAACAAAGAAACTAACCAGGAAAACCGTGCATCAGAAGCCGGTCCCACCAAATTTTGGTTTTCCATGGCACTCAAGGGGACCCACAACACAGAAGAATCTCTAAAATTACAAGACCGAAGAAATGTTCCAAGTTGCAATTTAATAGTATCAAAACGATCCTTCGAGTATTGAGCAGCGTCCATTTTATTAACAGCCACAATTAGTTGGTCAACCCCAAAGCTTCTAATCAGCTGTGCATGCTCACGTGTTTGACCACCTGCACTATCAATACCCGCCTCAAATGCACCAAGTGACGCATCAATAACAAGAATTGCTGCATCTGCTTGTGTTGCACCAGAAATCATGTTTGGAACAAAATCTTTATGGCCAGGAGAATCAAGTATCACAACATGGTACTTGTTGGAATTAAAGAAGGCAACTGCTACCGTCATAGTAATTCCCCTTTCCCTTTCTTCAGCACTCTCATCTAATGCCCAAGCATAAGCAAAAGAGCCTTTCCCCTTAATTTAAATAAAAACTAAGTCATAAATCCAGTAAACTGAATTCAGCAGAAAAAAAAACTAGAGTTAAACTTTGCGGCCAGATTATTTGTGAATAAATCTATTTGGATTGTATTTTATCTCATACAGGTCAAATAGAAAATAACTAAACAGGGGATGGTCATAAGGGTAGAAATTCATAATTTAGGTTATTGTTACACGAAAATTTTACTTTTATTTATATGAACAAATTAAATTATATGAAAAAAGTGCTAGTGGGTAACACCCGTTCTCCAGCCCAACACCCCAACCCCCCCTAATACATCAACCAAAAATACCTGTAACTTAGCCTCCTTTTCATACTTGTGCATTTGTTTCTGAGATATTTGGCCCAGAAGGTGTAGCAGCCTTCCTGAGAGTGTTGACTTTCCAGAATCCACATGGCCAACCTGCAAATATCAAATAGAGAATGTCACCAGCTAAAATTGACTTAATAATCATTTTAAAGTTTTAAAACACATTAAACTTACAATAGCCAGATTCAGCTGAGTCAAAAGATCGTCAGTTTGGTCAGGTAACATCCACTTCTCAGGTTTATAATCTACAGGATGTGCTATCTTTTCCTTGTTATGAGATTTTGAACTTCCAGACTTGCCAGCCATGGTCATGCTGTTCAATTCACTGGAAAGCCTAACTGCTTGTGTCTCAACTGTGGAAGCACGATTGTTCTCGTGATCAAATGTAGACTTTGAATTCAATGATGTTGACATGGTGGTAGGCTTAGCACTTGAACTAGAGTCGGCATTGTTTATTGCTTTGCTTGAAGGAGCATTAGATGTTGATGGTTTACTCAAGTTGGGAGCAACTGTTTAACAAGAAAATATAAAACATGTCATGTTTTGACTAGAAAATTTATGTAAAATGAATTTATTTTAAGCATGACAGAATTTAAATAAAATGAAACAACAGTAAATTCACGGCTCTGATGCTGAACATATTACGACTTATAAAACACATGCAAGTACTTAGACATGACATTTACATGTTAATAGTAATCATGTGTATATATGAGCCTCCATAGTGGAGAAGTCTTCTAAACTTCAATCAAACAAACCTCAATCTAAAACAAGTATGCCATCCTTAAGTTAGATCACAGCTTCTACTATCTCTCTTCCCAGATAAAGCGAGTGATACTAGACCACAAACTTACAAGCTTGAAACATTTAGAGGCATTTTCAAAGTATATGTTGTCTTTTGATAACTGAAGGTGACAAAATAGGTCCATTGGACAAGTTGGGTTGACCAAAAATACTTCTTTCCAAAAAATAATATTATATATCCTTAAAATAAATAGTGTCAAATATGATTACAAACAGAATACCTTTGGAACCTATTTTGTGAGATCTCATTCCCAGAGACACCACATCATCCGGAGATGGAATATCAAACTTGAAAGGGGCTGAAGCAGTCAAAAGAAGAGGCCAGGAACCACTAAATTAAGTTAGTCGTTATAAAAGAAGAGTTTAAAAATATTTGTCTTATACATGGCCATCTATTTCAGGAGCATGTGCAAACCTATGTTAGCCTTGTAATGTTTTTCAGAAATAAAGGTGTTATGGAAATCATGAAATTGCCCTCGAATATTTCCACGCAAATGAGAAAATTTATCATCTTTTGTTGAAGAATCATCTTTCTGTGGTTGAAAGTTTGCCAGTGATGCAAAAAGAGACTTTGCCATCACCGATGCTCCAAAATTCATGCATATGCCACCAACTGCATTAAAAAAATCTAATCTATGAAGCCGAAACCTAATTTAAAAAGGGTCCTAATTCCAAAGGTGTGTAACCTCCTCAAATACACATTATTTTTCAGAGCATACAGGTGCAAATATATTAGATATGTATGTCAAGAATAAGATACTCAATTTGTCACAACTAGGTGAGTGAAGAAACCAAATTAATATAAGTTATTAGCTGTATCTTACATCAAAATTTCTACATAGTAGTTAAAACACACCAACCCAGTAACCATTATCTCTCATAGCAATTACTCAATTAGACATCATCATTGACTTTTACTATTACACGTATTTTGTCAACTTGTATAGTGTATTAATCTATAAATGTCGCGGTATGCACTGAACTTAAGTTTTAATCATTACAAGGCACATGTTACTTCCTCTGCAGATTCCCTTTCTAGATTTCAATTTACTTCGTAGCATACTTCAATTATTAAAGCATTAAAAACATAAACATGCAGGTGCATACCTGTACTTGATTGGCCATTGTTATTACTTCTGATCAAAGGGTTACGAAGAACACCGCATATATCACATGATGACATATACTCCTCATTATCATATGTACAAATGGGGCACCGCCAAATGTTTTGCCGGATGATTTCTTGTTTATTTTCATGTTTCACATCAACAGAGTCCCAAGCTATAAAAAGGGTATCGTAGTCAAACAACTTAAGTCAGGGTAAGACTGCTAAAAAATCAACAGCATTGCAAGTATTATTAAACAAAGGTTACTTAAATACTAAACTAGTAACTGAGTTTCCCTTTATCACCTCGAACAAAAAGGGACAAAAATTGGTAACATGAAATCACAAGGCCATTAATAAATTCAAGAGAAAATAGCATGTCAAGGATCAATTACCAGTGTCATGCTCATCTATGCCATTGCCATAATTATAATCGTAATTGTCCTCTTGGTAATCATCATAAATATCATAGTCATCATCAAAATCAGCTCCATATGTTACTTTACGAGGCATTTCCTGATCAAAACAAAACCATTAGTCCGAAAAGAAACAAATACCAGTTATCCATCATATGCACATTAAATAATAAAACCGAAACCAACATGAAAATTTCTAAAAGAAATACCTCAAGTTTGCTGTACACTGAATCAAAATAATAATAACATTAAAATCCTTCGCCGATATGTAAAAGAGAGCCACACAATCCCATTACGCCAAAAGAATTTAAAAGGTCACCTTCCAGAAAAAGGTTTTCCTACTTCATGTCCGTTTTCTTGTCAAGTAAAAGATTAACTTCTGATATAAAAAAAGAAAGAAAAAAATGTATCAAAACAACAGCTCGACATGTAGAGTGCTAGTTGTTCAACTAAAAGCCTAAATTACAGATGAAAGTATGAAACACTAATCGCCAATGAAGTATCAGCCTCTTAACCATAATAAAAAAAACATTTACACAATTAACTGAACATAACAGAAAATTTCTAATTTAGAGTTTCAGTATAGAAACATTACATTCCAATATCACATCTCTAGTATAATCAAACGCAAATTAGGGTTTCACTTTTCAGTATACTTTAAAAAACCAACAAATTCAACATCATGTTCCATCAAAAATTGAATCATTACGTTTACGAAGCTGCGAATTTGAATAAAAACTAAAAAGTAAGCTCAGTCATTGTAAGTGAATGAGTTCAGATACAATATCTACCAATATAAATCAGTCTACGAACAAAAACATCGATAAACTATTATTATAACTGAAATCGAACAATCATAATTGAAAAGTGATAGATCGAACCAGTAGACGGAGTAGATTAACATGCGTGATGATGAAGCGAGATCAGGAGACGGAAATTTGTGTTTCGATGTGGTCGGTTAGCGGTGGTTTATGTTTGGGATGATAGATGAGAGGTTTAATGGAGATGTTTAGAGGTTGTAATGGTAGCGAAGATATAAGTGTTGTGATTAATGGCGGCACACTGTGTTGATTGTTGAAGATGATGAGTTATCGATCGATGAAGCTAGGGTCTCGTCTTCAAGTTTCGATCAGATGAAAGTGTATGTGATTGTGAACGGCTGTTTCACTCGCTTTATATTTTTTTAAGGGCCTCCGAAACTCTATGCGGGAAGTTCGTTAATGTTCGTTCATTTAGTTGATTGAACGAACATGAACGTTTATGAACGGTTTAGAAATTATTCTGCGGGAAGTTCGTCTATGTTCGTTCATTTAGCTAATTGAACGAACATGAACTAAAAAGTATATTCGTTTAGTTTAGCGAACAAACATGAACACATGTTTTGTTCGTCTGTTTATGTTCGTGAACATTCGTTTATGTTCATTCATAAATGTTTGTTTATTTATGTTTGTTCATTAATTTTCTTTCGATTATGTTTGTTTGTTTAAATATGAAAACAAAATCCATATACATGTTAGAACAAAACTTCATATAAAAATTACTATTTTTAAGATTTTAATTCTAACCAGATCATTTCCTCTTAGGCTTCTTATTCCTTTTATTCTCATGAAAATTTCGTTGAAGCTTATTCTTTGATGAATGATGTACACTTAGACTAGTAATTTACATGTGTGTTTTGAACGAATTATGGTGTATTGGACTTGTTCGTTTGTGATCATTGGTTTTCATTTATGTTTGTTTGTGTTCGTGAACTGTTCGTTTAGCTTTTACCGAACGAACAAGAACATTTATGTTTTCTTAATAAACGAACACAAACAACAAAATCGTGGTTAATTAAGTGTTCATGTTCGTGTTAAGTTAAAGTTAAATGAACAACACGCACATGTCGATGTTCATGTTCGTTCGGTTCATTTACAAGCCTATCAATTAATAGTTAAAAGGCATCAAGTACCCGTGATAATCTTACGAGTTAAGTGTTTTCCTTTTCCTTTTTCTTTACAATAAACAAATAAAGTTTGGCTTACTTGGGTAACCTAATGGCGAAGGTGACCTCATACTTTTTGCAAGTACAAACAACGTCAGGTAGACTAAGTCCACCTTTTCGGAGAAAACCGAACTCCAAATAGCCCCACCAACCCGTCCGTAAGCATGACAACATGCTAGCAGTAAAACTCGTTAGGCTCAAGGATCGAACTTGTGTTACCACAAGTCTTCCTTTGTTACCTATAATGCATCTCTCAAAGTGTTGTCAGTGGAATAGAACTTAGGTTTTTTTACATATTTCCCCTTCTTAAGACCATCAATTACATATTTACCCAAGCCTTAAGTTTAATTACATATATCCCCTTTGACATAATAAATTACTCATTTACCCCTTCTTTTATACAAACCATAATAAAATATAAAAATGTATTTATCAAGATTATTAAGGGTAAAATAGTAAATCAAAAGGCTATTTTAAAGAAATTGGGTAAATCCCCTCTTCTAATAATTAGCTAAGGCATTGCACCACACATTGCCACTTGTCAACACCACAGCAACTCTCAGCTAATTCGTGGATCTACCCACTAACCCAAGATACATTTTTTTAACCCGACATTTATACGGGTCTAATTTAGTTTGTTAACCTAAATTTCCATCTCATTTTCCACACACAAACACTTTCAGCCGCCACTCCTCCTTCGATTTCATCTTTGTAATTCCGTTCTAAATCTTTCAATCCATCGCTCATCATCTCCAATTCTCTTTTCAAAGGTTTGTTCGTTTTTCATGTTTGTCATTTTCTCTTTTCGATTTCAACAGCGGTTAATAACAAACGATTTGATAAACCCTAAATTGTTGCTTTTTATGAATTGTTTGTGGTTTAATTGATGAAATAAGGTGTTTATTGTCTATCGTTTGAGTTAGGTTGTTATGTGCGCTGATTTACTGTTTATGATGTTTAATACGGTTTTGTAACTTTGTTAGCAATTGAATCAATTGAAGAAATATCCAACTGGAGCAGAGCACTATGTGCTGTATGAGGAGATATGACAAGATGTTAGCGCTTCTGTTTACCGTGCAAAGTGTCTTGATGACGATGATATTATGGCTATCAAAGTTCTAGATTTTTAAAGAGGAATTGTGATCTGGTAAATTCATTTTTTGTATAATGGTTATTTGTTGATGTTTCAAGTGGTGATTATTACAGGGGCAATTTCATTTGTAAAAATCTTCCATTTACCTACCTTCACTATTTCTATAAAACATAGAAATGTTATATTTTTCAACCATTTTTTCTCCAACACACCTGAATTAGTTTATTTTTGCTTCTTGGATAATCCTAATTTGTCTGTTTTTTTTTCTCCAACTTAATGATGTTCAGTTATAGGTCACAAATCAATGTTGGATGAATGTGTGATGAACAATCGGACACGGGGAAAATCAAAAGAATCACAATTAACAAAGCATGTGTATAGAGAGGTTCATTATTATGAAATAATCTTGATGGACATAGCTGAGTTGGTAGTGATTATGTTCATGGGAATCTTGATGATTTAGGTAATGGGTCAAAATGGGTAACTTTTGTAAATAATGTAAATTTTATAATATTTGGAAGGTTTTGTTCATTGATACTAATACGACTTGTGGTTTATTAACAAGAAGCATCTTATGTTCTCTTAACTGTTTTGAATTGATATTATTTTTTTGTCTCCTTTATCTATCGTTTTATTGATTTTTTTTTTGCATGCTTTTGCTCTCGCTTAATGTGATTTTAGGTACTTGAAAGTGATTTAGGCGGAACCATAAAGATTGTTTGTGTTGGTTAATGGAGGTGCTTCAAAGTGGTTATGCTTTTCAGAGATTGTGTAAGTTTATGCTTATTTTTTACCTTTATTATTGCTTTTCAAAGTGGTAATGGGTCAAAATGGGTAACTTTTGTAAATAATGTAAATTTTATAATATTTGGAAGGTTTTGTTCATTGATACTAATACGACTTGTGGTTTATTAACAAAAAGCATCTTATGTTCTCTTAACTGTTTTGAATTGATATTACTTTTTTGTCTCCTTTATCTATCGTTTTATTGATTTTTTTTTGCATGCTTTTGCTCTTGCTTATTGTGATTTTAGGTGCTTGAAAGTGATTTAGGCGGAACCATAAAGATTGTTTGTGTTGGTTAATGGAGGTGCTTCAAAGTGGTTATGCTTTTCAGAGATTGTGTAAGTTTATGCTTATTTTTTACCTTTATTATTGCTTTTCAAAGTGGTAATGGGTCAAAATGGGTAACTTTTGTAAATAATGTAAATTTTATAATATTTGGAAGGTTTTGTTCATTGATACTAATACGACTTGTGGTTTATTAACAAGAAGCATCTTATGTTCTCTTAACTGTTTTGAATTGATATTACTTTTTTGTCTCCTTTATCTATCGTTTTATTGATTTTTTTTTTTGCATGCTTTTGCTCTTGCTTATTGTGATTTTAGGTGCTTGAAAGTGATTTAGGCGGAACCATAAAGATTGTTTGTGTTGGTTAATGGAGGTGCTTCAAAGTGGTTATGCTTTTCAGAGATTGTGTAAGTTTATGCTTATTTTTTACCTTTATTATTGCTTTTCAAAGTGGTAATGGGTCAAAATGGGTAACTTTTGTAAATAATGTAAATTTTATAATATTTGGAAGGTTTTGTTCATTGATACTAATATGACTTGTGGTTTATTAACAAGAAGCATCTTATGTTCTCTTAACTGTTTTGAATTGATATTACTTTTTTGTCTCCTTTATCTATCGTTTTATTGATTTTTTTTTGCATGCTTTTGCTCTTGCTTATTGTGATTTTAGGTGCTTGAAAGTCATTTAGGCGGAACCATAAAGATTGTTTGTGTTGGTTAATGGAGGTGCTTCAAAGTGGTTATGCTTTTCAGAGATTGTGTAAGTTTATGCTTATTTTTTACCTTTATTATTGCTTTTATCAGCACTTTCTTAACTGAGTTTAAAACCTTTTAATCCAAGATAATTTAATCAAGTCTCTTTTAATAAAATGTAAAATTTATATCTTGGTCAAATCAATTTATGACTATTAGATGTGATATATGGCTCAAAAAGAAAAGCGGTTGCAGTTGTCAAGCTAACCGGAAGAAGGAAGAACATAAGCAACAATACGAATTATCTTATGGCTATCAGGTATGATTAAAAATTATTGAAATCTACAGGGCTTGATACATTGGTGACTATATCAAAGTTTGTTTTTATTATTGTCAAGAGAAATTGGAAGGAAAAACATTTTCAGTAGTACCATATATAATTGTGATTGTGTTATATTCTTTACCCTAATCTGCATTTTGAGTAGTATCATAGTTGTGATTATTTTCATATAAATATTACTTTCGTAAATTCAATGTGATAATTGTACCAATTTGTAATAAGACTTGATGAGGAAAGTCAAGTTCTTGGTGTTTGTTCAACGTAATATCATTTTTGTTTGTTTATTCGTCGTAATATACGCCTATGGGGTATTGTGTTGGTTTTGTGGAAAAGATTTCATTTAATAGATTAACTTTTGTGTTTAGTTCTAATGACCGAGATTAAACATGAGTATGATGCTATTGAGTAATTTTGTTTTACTCGATTCCGTGTGATTTTAATTTGTAGTGAATGAAATTCATTCTGTATAAATCCTCCCTTTTAATGAGCCATAACCAGGTATATAATTGATATATTTTACCGTTCAACCCCGTGGGTACCCACGGGTACTAACCTAGTATGTAATATATGTGGTTTAGGAAGGGGAAATATGTAATTGAATTTAAGGAGTGGGTAAATACGTAATAAATGATCTTATGAAGGGGATATATGTAAATGCCCCTAGAACTTATGTCTCTTTTTAAGAACTTAGACCTCTTAGAGAGTTCCCCACATTTGAAGTTACTTTATTTTTCGTAGTTATATATCACATTTGCTTGTTCAATCTAATATTTTTTCTTGTCATTTTTATATTTGACTTTGAAATAAAATTGCTCTTTTAGTCTTAAAGCTAAGCTTTTTTTTTGTTGTCGAATCATGCATTTGTAGCATGCACGTTAAGGGTATTTTCATCTTTTGATATTCAACGTGCATTTAATTTTAAAGTCCACAATAATTTAGACATCAAGTTCTAGTATGCTCACTTTTATGATCCTAATCACTACCAGCAACAAAACATAGATGGTGGTAGCATTGGCAGTTGCGAAGGCCAAAACCCTAGGATCATTCTTCACTTGTAGATTAATTTACGTCCATGAGTTTATGCTGGAAGCATAACCATCGCGTGAAATAACATATCAGAGCTTAAAATAACTTTTCTGATTTTGATATCTGGATGTCATTTGTCCATGATTTGGTTCTCTAAACATCCTCCGTCCATGATTTTGATCTCCGAACATCCATTTCAACTTTTTTCCAAGCTCCAGGCTTAGTACCCTTTCGAGAAAGCAACCATTAATGGAACAAGAATGGGCATTTAGAATATAATTAATTTTATATATACACTTACAAACTTATCAAATTTCATATATACCCAACAAAAATAAAAATATCATATATTCCCTTACTACTTCACAAATTTCATAGATACCAATTCAAAATAAAATATTTCATATATATCAAACTCTAGTGAGTTTTAGTTAATGACCATTCTACCTATTTCCATTACATTTGAACGTAACTCATTTTTATTCGTGATCGACATCAAAGTTATAATGTAACGATCTACCTCAAAACTTATTATATTTTTTTGTAGTGATTTGGGTATATGTTACATTTTAAATACTTTGTAAGGGCATCTATGAAATTTTCAATTTTGCATGGGTATACATTATATTTTGAAATTTTGTAAGGATATATATGTAATTATCCGTTTAGAATAGTCTTCCATATAATAAAGGAGAACGATTTTGCTTATATGGTATAATTTTAGAGCTATTTTGCCCATGTGACATGATTTTAAAGTTTTTTTCACAATAACAAAAATAATATTTTTTTAATAATCTTATAATTTTATATTTAAAATATGTATATATTAATAATAATATATTATAAATTTATAATAACAATAATTAAATTTTAGTCTCTTAATATCTTGGAGAATCTTTAAAAATTTCAGAAAAAGTTCCAACCATCTCCTACTATGTCATACTAAGGGTGTGCATGAGTCGGTTTATAGCTAATAGGGTATAAAAATGAAACTTAGAGATAAAGTCGGTAAAAACCTACAGTTAAATATTTTCAGTATATTCTAAACATACATAAAAAATTTTACAACATTATTTATATAAAAAAACTACACCATAAAACGAGCGTTTAATTCTTTTTAATCTGAGTATAATATTGCCATACTAAAAAAATAATTCAAAAAAAAAGAAATTTTGTGTTTCGGTTTTACTAAGTTTTTGTCTTAAAACTTATTGGAATCATTTGTGTCTTCGTAAATATTTTTAAAATCACTACCCGTATGTTGTTTCCGAGCATAGCACAGACACTAAACTAAGTATACCATATGAACTAATTAATGAAAATAATGGAGTAACATGTATATGGAATAGGGTTTACGATTTTTGGTCTATATTCTTCAATTTGATTCAAGAAGAACACCCTCCTATAAACTATTAGATCGTGTACATCTTTTTTTCTTGGTTATGAATGTCATTTTCTTTGTTTTACATTCAATCAAACACTTTAAATAAATTCTCAATTCATCTTGAAACTTTTATATAACAAAAACACATATATTCATGAAAAGATTGTTTTAAACTTTATTATCTTTAATATACAAATCAAATAATTAAAGATGCAACATAAGTGTGCCACAACTAAAAAATTATACAAAACTACAATTATGTAATAACTAATAAGTAAATTAGATGCAAAACAGATATGATCACATCTTTTTTCGTACCGGTCTTTACGAAAATATCAATGATAACATTTTAGTATTAATAATCTCATTTATCACTCACCTTTGACACACTTAATTTCTTTATTTCTCTCCTTGGATATATTAAAGAGTGAAGAAAAACATGAGGATGACACTCTTTCTTCTTCTCATTCTTGCTCTTATTGTTCTTCTTGCTCCTATCTCCACTTTACCTTCACATGTACAAGATCCTAACCTTGTAGTACAACATGTTTATAGGTACATCACTAACCCACTTGATCATTTTCATTTATTGGGTACGAAACATTAAAGCTCTAGGCTGACATGTCCTCAAAGGAAAGCTTGTATATGTCTCTCATTAGTCATGAACATAAAACCATCCTTAGAAGGAATTGGATAACCTAGCTATTTTATATTATACATATGTTTGTCTTTTTAATAAAATAATGTTTTTAAACCGTTTTAAGGTTAAGGATCAATAGGGTCCATCGACTCTTTATCTTTTAAAAATAATCAAATTTGTTATGTAAAACCGTTTGTTTTTTTTTTCATAAAAAACGTGTTAAATCATATGATAAAAAAACATTATTTTTAAAACAACTTGAATTTGTGTCGAGAATTTTTTTTTTTATAAAGATCATTTTTACCAATATTTAAAATTTTAATTTCCGGGTATTTTTTGAAATAAGTAGAAGAATTTATATGCATGCCAACCCTTAGATCCATATGTTTTTTGACACCCACACTCTATTCAAATATTTTGTTTCTGTCAATGTAGGAGTATAAATGAGTCTAGAAAGAACATGGGATATTTATCATGTAGGACAGGAAATCCTATAGACGATTGTTGGCGGTGTGACAAGAACTGGGAAATGCACCGTCAACGGTTAGCTAACTGTGCAATTGGTTTTGGAAAACATGCGATCGGAGGACGTGATGGTAAAATATACGTTGTGACAGACTCCAAGAATGATGATTCAGTTAACCCTAAGCGGGGAACTTTAAGATATGGTGTGATCCAGGAAGAACCCTTGTGGATTGTATTTGCACATGACATGACTATCAAACTTAAAGAAGAACTCATGATGAACTCGTTCAAGACCATCGATGGTCGTGGCGCCAATGTTCATATAGCCAGCGGACCATGTATCACCATCCAATATGCGACAAACGTCATCATACATGGTATCAACATACATGATTGTAAGCAAGGTGGCAATGCTAGTGTTCGTGACTCACCTGACCATTCTGGGTGGAGATCGATGTCAGATGGTGATGGGATCTCTATATATGGTGCAAGTCATGTATGGGTGGATCATTGTTCATTGGCAAATTGTCATGATGGGTTGATTGATGCCATACATGGGTCTACGGCCATCACAATATCCAATAATTACATGACACGTCATGATAAGGTCATGTTATTGGGACATAGTGATAGTTTAACTCAAGACAAGAACATGCAAGTCACAATTGCATTTAACCATTTTGGTGAAGGTCTTGTACAAAGGATGCCAAGGTAAGTTTTGTACAAAATTTATATCTTAGTTATTGTTATTAAACTTTTCCATACAACCCACACCCACCTCGCCTCCACACACGTGAGTGTGTATGTGTGTTAAGTATGGGTGAAATTTCACGACATGAAACAGTTCTAACATGAAGAAAATGTGTATGTATGAGAGTCAGTGTCGTAAATGAGTAAACTCGTCAAATCCAATCATATTTTGTTACCAGCCTATTGTTTGATTATCGTAGATGTAGGCATGGATATTTCCATGTGGTGAATAATGACTACACTCATTGGGAGATGTATGCAATCGGAGGAAGTGCTTCACCAACCATCAATAGCCAAGGGAATAGATTTCTAGCTCCAGATTCGCATGGTAGCAAAGAAGTGAGAGTTTAAAATAATATTTAATACCACAATATTTCACTAATTTTAATGAATTATAGATACTATATGTTACGTTATAGGTAACAAAACGAGAGAAGGCATCAGAAGATGAGTGGAAAAAATGGAATTGGCGTTCAGAAGGTGACCTTATGTTAAATGGTGCATTCTTCACGCCATCAGGTGCAAGAACATCCAAAAGTTATGCAAGAGCATCAAGCTTGAGTGCAAGATCATCTTCCATTGTTGGCTCGATCACGGCTAACGCAGGTGTGCTCCGGTGCAAGAAGGGCTCTTGGTGTTAGACTTACACACCATCTGGCATTTTTTTTCCTGTGTTAACAGAAAGGGTTATTGGATTTTAATAATCTGAACTTTGTTTAATTGGCCGATATTAATCCTAACTTAGAAAATTTCCTGAGTCAGTCCCAACTTGTAAACTATTTTCCACCAACGAGCCTTTTCTAACTTCGTTAGTTTTTTGCTGACGTGAAGGGCTAAAGAGTAAATTTAAAAAGATCAAGGACCATTTCTAATATTTAATCACCATCATCAACATCAACAACAACCACCACCATGTCAGCGACCAACTCCGACCATCTACCACCCAAACCCATCAATCTCGAACTCACTATTGTCTCTGCCAAACACCTCAAAAACATCAACCGAAGAAAAAAAGACCCGACCCCTCACGTCATCTTCTACCTCGACTGTCAACAACTCATAATCACCACCAACTCCGGCCGGTTATGACCACCACAATCTCCACTAAATCTTGCCGACTATAACCACCACAATCACCACCAAAATCCTAATATCCGACCGGAAACAACCACCACAAACACCACCAAAATCCAGCTGGAAACAACCACCACAACCTCCTGAATTGATGGTTTAATCACTATGTCAATACCAGCAACAACCATCACAATCACCACTTAATCTAATGACTCCAACTCAATTAAACCCGTCTGGAATAAACGTTCCCTCATCCTCTCCCTTCATCTCCGATCACCGATGTTCTATTTAACTATCTAGATCTTCCATTAATCCAAACCCTTTGACACCCCAAGCCCTTGAATTGACATGGGAAGGAGACGGTGGCAACGACGATGATGAGGCGGCGACGACGATGATGAGGCGGCGACGACGATGATTAGGCGGCGACGACATTGAGTGGAGATGGAGGAAGTGGAAGTGAATGTGTTCTCATTTTTATATTTTGTTATCAAAACTTTTGGTAAATTACAAAAATGGCCCATATTTAAAATGATATACACAAATGGTCCAAAGTCATCTGCCACGTCAGCAAAAAACTAACGGAGTTAGAAAAGGCTCGTTGGTGGAAAATAGTTTACAAGTTGGGACTGACACAGGGAATTTTCTAAGTTGGGATTAATATCGGCCAATAAACCAAAGTTCGGATTATTAAAATCCAATAACCCTAACAGAAATGATAGTATTTTTGCATTCTAGTTAGTTTGTTATATACATATGTTTGCATTTACAAATTGAACCATAATAGAAGCATATGAACCAAGAGAGAAAATATATTGTTCGGTTGATACAATTATTTACTATGGTAACATTTTTATTCACATCTTTTAACACTAGGGGTGTTCATTATTCGAATACCATTTGAATTATTCGAAATTCGATTCGAATCGAATTCGATTAAGGCCATTCGAAATCCACTTTCAGTCATTCGAATTCGATTCGCATTCGATTCGAATAATTTTGTCGAATGTGGATCGAATACGAATATGATTTTCTGTATTCGCATTCGATTCGCCCAATTCGAATAAGAAATTTATATATTTTTTAATATATATTTTTAATATATCTAACTAATTATCTATATATGAATATGATTTAATGGGCTTGAAGTAAGTTAAAAATACCCAAACCCAACCCATTACCTAGTCTTAATTGTTGTTTCTGTATATGAACATGATTTGGTGCTTTGACAGCTGTTTAATTGTTGTTTCTACAGGTTTTAAACTCGTTTATAGTCTTTTTTTGTGTTTGATTATGCACTTTTAGACTTTTGTTAACATGTTTTAGACTTGTCGATGTGTTAGTATTTTGCATATTATTTTGGTGATGTTTTGCACATTGTTTGGGTGATGTTATAGACTTATGTTATGTTGGTGCTACATTTGTATTGTTACTTGATGTGTTTGTTTATTTATATTTTTTTAAAGCGAATACATTCGAATCTATTCGAATTCGATTCGAATTCGAATAACTTAATCGAATCGAATACATAGATTTTTATTCGAATGTGGATCGAATACGAATACAGTTTTTAAAAGTCCCAATTCGACCAATTCAATTCGCCTAATTCGTCCAATTCGCATTCGATTCGAATGAACACCCCTATTTAACACTATATAATAGAAATATTTAACACTGCACATGCAGGTTCATGCTACTTACATGTATTTGGAATTGCTTTTTGACAACCATTAATTTGTTTATGACATGTTTATACATGAAATTCAAATTAAAGTGTAACGACTATGTGACGTTCATGCCTTAAATTTGAAGTTCGAAACAAACATAATCAATAACGTTTCCAAGCTATGACTTCGGCGGTTTCACTAAAAAGGACACCGCCCCCCTTAAGCCCAACATGAATTGGCGAGTGCCCTTTTTAGTAGGATCATACAAGACATGGAAGTACACTTTGACATGACCATTAGACAAAAAGCCGTTTTTGAGTGTCTACAAGCACCACATGCTCAAGACTTTCTTCTTGATATCCCAATTGATGGGCTAGGCCAACATATGTCGTCAATTGAGTATCGAACTATTCTTAAGTACCGCCTAATGGTTCCCATTTTTCCAAATGATGAGATATGTCCTATTTGTCGCAAGGCGTGTTTGGACTCATTCGGGGAGCATGCAGTACATTGTAGAGAGCTTCCAGGGTTTAAGTACCGACATGACTTAGTGAGGGATGTTCTTTTTGACATATTCAGGCGAGCCGGGGTTTCGGTTAAGAAAGAAGCACCGGTGAATTTCTTGACTGACCCGTCGGAAAGTAGATCTACACTTAGACCGGCTGATATTTTGATATTTGGATGGACA
Organism: Tagetes erecta; assembly: GCA_030867185.1. Classification (NCBI taxonomy): domain Eukaryota; kingdom Viridiplantae; phylum Streptophyta; class Magnoliopsida; order Asterales; family Asteraceae; genus Tagetes; species Tagetes erecta. The sequence continues at coordinate 43,987,087 of CM061492.1, read as the reverse complement.
GGAGGTAAACATGCATGTGTGGACTTAACATGTGTTTCCTCATTAGTGGGCCTGGGAAATGGTGTTTTCAGGGTGTGTCAAGCTGTTTTAAAAGCTGCTTCTTGCAAAGTGGCTAAACACGAGAAAGCATGCATTGACAACCAACACGTATTTGTTCCATTTGCGTTTGACACCTTTGGTTTTCTTGCACCTAAGGCTGTGGAGGTACTTAATCGAGTCCAACGGGTTATGCATAGCTTTGTTATGACCCCGAGGTCTATGAATGTAGTGTTTAAACGACTTGGTTTTGCTATCCAAAAAGGGTTAGCGGCGCAGCTTGTTGCCCGTTTACCTTCTATATCCATGTAAATCTATCTTTATTAATAGAATTTTATTTACTCATAACGTTTAAATACTAACTTGACTAACTACTAACTTGTCATTCAAACAAAAATCAAGCAAGGTTCAAGCATTTTAAATATATGGAATTAAAATTAAATAGTGTACCGTTTATGTGAAGTTCATGCCTTAAATTTAAAGTTCAAAATAAAGCAAGATGAGTGACGTTTAAATACTAACTTGACTAACTACGAACCTGTCATTCAAACAAAAATCAAGCAACGTTCAAGCGTTTTAAATATATAAGCCGAAGCCTAGACTCTTGTTTGCTCGCAAAAACAATGATATCTATAACTCTTCGCGATTTCATCATTTTCCAGGAGTAGAATAAATTTGGAAATATAGCATGCAAGAATAGATTTTATGATTGTTTCTTCAAATTTACAAGTTGAATATTTTCACTTAAAAAAGAAAAAAAAAACAAAACATCAACTTCTGATCTATGGAAACAATGTACATTTGTGCAAAAGATCACTCACTCTTTGGTTCACAAAGGGCAACTTTTGTTTCTAAAATCATCGGACAAAAGCTGCGCAAACAGTTCACTTAACCTAGCCGCACCGGGGCCAGGCCTGAAAACAGAATCATCACCACGAACCGAGCAAGGGTCCGACCCATGGTCTGAACCGCCAACACACCAGGCGCCTTGACTAAACCGATGAGTGCGGCCTAAAAGTTCTTGATCAATCTTGTCCAGGACCACATCATCCTTTGGAAATTTCCTAGCAAACGGGGCGCTGCTGTTGATCATTTTTTCAAAGTCTTTGATTGTCAAATAGCGCGGGTGCTGTTTTGGAGGATGATCCCAGGCAATATAATGCAGATCATGGCTTATTGCGGTTTTACTGAACTCTTTTTTATTACAAATAACTGTGTGAAAATACCCTTCCGGAGATGAGACAAAATTCGTGTAGTACATTAACATTGTTCTGGGGAAGTTATCATATCCCCATATACAATATTCCACAAAAGCCCGTGTCAGCATTACCCATGCCGAGCCTGCAACAACTCAAATTTTTTTAACAAAATAATTTAGGAGGTTTTATGCATAGTGTTCGATCCGTTTGACCCGTTTGCTTTACAGCTGAGTTTTCCTATTTTTACCTGTTTGACTGATTAGAGAGAGAATAAAACCAGACATGACACATAAATGAAACAAACCTTCTGCTTCATGTTCTATTAGTTTTTGTTATTGATATTAATAAGCATAAACACTGTGATGAGTCTTGTTTCATTTTAATATATTTCTATATTTTCCAACAAGAAACAGAAGGAGGTTTTTTGAGTCGAGGTGTCTCTTGGAGCAACCTCTTTATCCGATGGATCAGGCGTAGACAAAGAAAAGGCGTCCTTCCCTGGATTTTATTCCACCAAGTTTGATTTTGGATCGATTTCGGATTATGTTCCTCTTCCTGTTTATTTCAGTGGCTGATTTGGTATTGGTTAAGATGAAGTTTAATTACCGTTTAACAACCCTTCATTGTGGGTAGTTTTTTTATTCAGTTTTGTTTTCTATTCTACCAGAATGAACGACAAATTGCTGACTAGGCTACTTTTATAAATCGGGTTGTTTTGGTGTACCATGAAGATATAGAGAATAAGGTAAGTTTATTATTATTATGATTTATCGTTGAGTAAATATGCTATCGTACCATGTTTTGAGGGGTACATGAAATTATCCCTTACGACTGCTAAAGTCATCCAAACTACTCTTTGAACTCAAGATTGATACGGCTATTGTAATAAAAGTCGTCATCAAAATTTCGCTATTTAACTATTTAAAGTTCAAACATAGCTATAAAATTATTACTAGAAAATTTTTAGGGAAGCGGTGAACAAATTCTTACCAGTGAACAAACTATAGGAAGTAGGAAGCGACCTGCGTTGTGAAGTGATTGCAAGGTCCGATTTCTTGGACAAATAAAGACCTGGATCGACAATAATGGGTTTTGCCCTTTGATTCCTACAAAAAATAAGCACATATAACTAATAATCACTGTTTTATTTGTGTTAACCGAGTAACATTATATGGTGTATATACTTACAATTTCCATCCTGTAAGCTTTGTGTGTTCTATGAAGTTGATAGTTCTTGACAAATTGGAAAAAACATGAAGCAAATCTGCAAAATCCAAGACAAATATCGTAAAATAATTCAAGAATTTTTTCCGTATAAACACATGTACACGAACACAAATTGATCATAATCCAGAACTTAAGCAGTGTTATTAGTTGACTATTTGTCGGGTACATAAATTTAGCCCTCGAAAAAGATAGACAAAAGAGTCTTACAACTCCAAATCATTATTGTCATTTGTCAAGGTTTAAAAAAAGGAAACAAGCCTCGATGTGGACCTAGGTGTAAGCCTCAACACATTATTAAAAAATGTACATCTCCTTAAAATCACAATTTAATATAAACCAAACATCATAAGTATCACAATTTACGCACAAAAATAGTTCAAAAACTTAATTTAGTAATGTCACAACGTTTAAATACATTACAACTCGCCTTCCTCAGCATCATCCTCAATGTATTCATCAACCCAATTTAGGTTGCAACGATAGGTGTTGTTTTCAAGTCCACTAAGTACTAAATGGGTCAAAAAAGTCAATAAAAGTATAAAGTAGAATGTTTCATAAGGTTTGGTGTGGCTTAAGCCTCAGCGCCGCGCCTCGGTGCCACAAACCACCTCATTCAGGTTGAGGCTTAGGTTCCAGTTGACCCCCATGAGGCTAACCCTTTTGTGCTTTTTTCCAGCGCCTTAGCCGAGGCGGACCTTGGAAAGCCTTTTTAAACCATAATTACTGTAATTTTATTGGTAATGATGAAAATACATGAAGTTGGAAATAGCTATTTTTAACATGAAAATTGTCCAAAGAAAGAAAGTTATGAAATTTTTAACATCTAAACAAAGGGCTACTATGCTTCTAATCATCACTTAATCATGAGTGCATTTCAATCAAAATATCATATCTTGAGATAATATTTCTTCAAATTAAACTATCAGTCTCTAATGTGATTCGGTTATCCAACGTGTGCCAGTTCAATTTCCCCGAAAACAAGTATTAAGAACATATAACCATGTCTATATTAAAGTATCCTCACCATATGCCCCTAAATAATGTTGATTGTTAAATAAGCATCTAAACAAGCAGCTTCAACAAGGAGTTAAATGATAACAAACTAACCATCTTGAGTGACGAGCGGATAATCGGAAGCACTAAGATTGATAAACCAATCCCAACTCAAGCTCTCCTTCAACAAAATAGCAATAGCTTGAAGGGTTGTTGCAATCATAGTAGGACCTTTATATGTAACCAAATTAGATTGAGCCATGACCCTAACATTCTCCAAATCCGAAAACGTTTCATCGTTCTTAACCGCCATTGTTAACTCCAATCGTTCTCGAGGTGGAGCTTCAAGATCCATATGCAAAATGTACTGGTTCCTTGGATGATAAACAGCTTGTAAAGTTCTCATCATCCTCTTGCTATCACCCTTTGTACCCGAAATAAGGTAAGCTAATCTAGGAACTTTTTTTCCTTTAAGGGGTTCATCAAGATTCATCTCAACAAAAAAAGAACCATCATCATCATCATTATCATCTGACTTTGTCATGTCAGAGTTGAACAAATCTTGATTGTATGATGATGATGAAAAAAACCCAAAAACTGCAGATGAAATTAGAGTGACCCATATAACCAAACTCACAAAAAAAGGGATGACCCATTTTCTATCTGAATAAATATGACCATGAGCATGTTTCTTGAAATTTTTGCTGAAAATTGACATCTAGGGTTTCAATTTTCGAAAAGCAGAGACCTAAGTTGAAAAAGATCAAAACTTTAGTAAAACAAGATCAAGAACAAGGATCTTTGTTTGTTCAATAAAAAATGAAAAAAAAAACTATAATTAGAGCATAAAGAGGGGGTGGGGGCATTCGGTGGAATGAGTAGATGATTGCTTGGATTGAGGTGAAAGGGGTTGGAGGAAATTTTTTAAGTAATTTAGGGGGGTTGTTGAACATAGAAATGGAGTTAGCTTGTAGATTAATGCGTTGAAATTGACTAATGACTCCGGATTTTGTGTTTGTAAAAGTTTTGTTGAAAGTTAACATGCTTCTCTTTTTTGTTAGAACTTGTGTAGTATATTTTTATTATTGGTATATTGGTTTTTACTTGTCTCAACTATCATCTGTTATCTTCTATCAGTCCCAATTATTGAATTGGTTGCCAGCGGTTCCAAATTTATCACTTTGGCAACCAATGGTCCGTCGTTATTGTTTTTTAACGCCGTTAAGTTTATTCAAATTCAATACCAATGTTTTAAGCATTTTGATCGGAAGGATAATACGAGTCGATTGATGTAAAAGTTTTCTCGAAAAGGCTATCTGAACGATAAAAGTTTTACATCCGATTAAAGCACCATTAGGTTTAAACACCAGATTGAAGCACTATTTCGTTGTTCGGAGCGTCGTTTCGATGTAACTTTTCTATCAATCGACTTGTATTATCATTCCGATCAAAAGGCTTAAAACATTGGTATTGAATTTAGAAAAAACTAATGGCGTTAAAAAAAATTTAATGACGGACCGGTGGTTGCCAAAGTGATAAAACTTGGGACCGTTGACAAACAATTCAATAGTTAGGACCGGTAGAAGACAAAATGTGATAGCTGGGACCAGTGAAAACCAGTGCACCTTTATTCTTAAACAGACATTTGTTGGCTTCAGAGTTTGACTTGGGTGTTCTTCCAGAAAACCATATTGTCAAGTTATTGTGTCGGCTACAATTTGGAGTTCGAAATAACAACCTCGTACAAGGCCTAGTTCAAACTTTTATTGCCTAAATCCATCAAAAAATAACATAAATGTATACTGTACTTATATCTCCTTTGAAGAGCCCCAGCCCCAAGTCTCGTGTCTCTAGACTACAAGTGAAGATTATGCGTCAACATCTAACAACTCAATAAACTCAAACAAGTAAGGTTTTGAAATGATGGCCGAAGATATGAAAAAGTAAAAAAAAAATCGGTAAAAGAAACATATCATAATCATATCATAGCTTAACAAAATTTACAATAATTAAGGTGACATGTAAACGGGGAACAAGTTGCGCCGCAACCCCCCTTTTGAATAGCAAAACAAAATCTATTAAAAACAAAACCTTGGTCTTTAGGGGTCGAAATATTAATATGAATTACGCGCTGGACCATGTTTAGGAAGTTCACGGCATCCGGAACTAGGAACCCAAATGTATTAAAGGCCAACAGGATAAAACACATGTTGATTCTCTAGGCAATCCTTTTCGTGTTTCGCAACCTAGCTCGATTCAACCTTCAACGCAACCTGACCTCCAACAAACGATAAAAGTAATCAATTATAACATGTCATGTGGCAAGAAATAATAGGTAAACAAAATGTCCATTGACATTCTATTCTCCTTGTCATTCTTCTAATATTCGTTTTGAGTAGCTCAATCTATAGATACCCGACATATATACATTCTTTGTGAAACTAACGATCATACCATACTATCACGAGTATATTCAATGCCCCGCGATTAAACACCTGATATATATACCCGACGCATGACACATATTTCTGTTGTTATAAGACCGATATTACCCATTACCGGCTAAAACCCGTCCCATTGTCATTCCGATGCCCAACTAATGAACTAATGAGTAACAAAAGGGGCCAAACGGTTCATAATGCAAAACTATGAGGATACATTCTATCCATGTCACATAAATTCAGTTCATCTTCTCAATCTCTGCAAATTGTCTTCGTTTCTAGGGCAACTGAAATCACACAATGAAGTTTATCTTTCAAACAAACCCTCGAATTTCATCTTTCAGACATGAATTTAACTCAACATGCACTTCAATTACTCCTCAGGTCCGTTCGTGGTTACTTTCTTTTTTGTCAATTTCGAACATGAATGAAATTTTCATCGAAAACGGCATTGTTTTGATTGAATAATAATCATGTTGTTTTTTTTCACAATCTGCAACGCGTTAGACTATTAAGTTGCATACTTGCATCTTAAGGCTGTTCACGAGCTGAGCCAGACCTATAAACGAACTGATTCGAGCTGGCTCGTTTTGTAAACGAGCCTAGCCGAGCTCAGCTTGGTTTATAATGATTCGAGCCGAATTTAAGCTAGCTTTTTCAACCGAAATTCAAGCTACGAATTAGGCAAAGTGGACAGTATATAACTATATATCATTCACAATGAAATAAACACTTCTAGCCGGCTCGATTTTGAATGAGCCGAGCCAAGATGGCTTGGTTTTGAAAACGGTTCTAGCCAAACTGACTTTGTTTGTAAACGAGTTGCTTTCAAGCAAGCTTTTTCGAGCTTAAACCGAGCTAGCGTCGAACTTTTTGAATAGCTCTACTGAATTACTGATCTACTTCAGTTGATTAGGTTCTGTTTCTGCGAAAAAAGTGATTAAATTCGAGCTTGCTTTTTGGAGCGAGATCCAAGTCATGAGTTATTATTGGGTATTTTGAGTATAGTAGTGTTATATACAAAATTTATATTATTAGTGTTATTATAAAATGGTTAACATAGTAATCAAAAGCATTTATCATTCATATTTAAAAAATAAACAAATACATATTTAAAAGATAAACAATTTAAGCCAAAACCAAGACGGCTCGAGTTTGAATGACCCAAGCTGACTTGGTTTTGAAAACGATTTGAGCTGAGTTAAACTAGCCGCTTTCAAGCGAGCTTAAAGTGGGCAAGCTTCAAGCTATTTGAAAAACCTAATCGGTTGATTACGTTTTGCTATTGAATTTGAATGATTTTCATAAATTTCTATCGATGAATCTGAAAGTCAGTGATAGTATGCTGGTTTTCAGGTCGTATGTAGTTCTAAATTCAGCAATGAAGATCTTATGCTGAAAGTTTTGAATAGGAGATGGACATTGATGAATCCGGATACTAAAATTCACCAAATAAAGGTTTCTAGTTTACAAACTCAACAGGATATTGGATTGATTGGGAAATTTACATATTCTAACAATACACATCCTTCTCTGGGTGATAATGTAAGAAAATGGCACAATGATCAGTCGTCGTTTTATATTGTTCGTGATGATTTGTTACATCCACTAGTGAACGGTAACAAGGCGAGGAAGCTTGATGCATTGTTGCCATTTGTTGAAGATCATTTAGGAACTGATGTGGTGAGATAACATTCTTTATTTGAATTTAAACTTTAACAAGATAATAAAGTGTGTGCATTGATTATGTCTAATGTGTGTAAAATGAAAACATGGTATTAGGAATGATGTCTTGAGGTTCAAATTACACCATTTTTTATAGGTTACGTGTGGAGGTTGCCAAAGTGCACATGCTGCAGCTGTTGGTATGTTGCATACATCACTTGAAGCTATATAGGGTGTTTGGATGCGCCTTTTAAAAGTGGTTATGTGATACTGAGTTATCAGAATCAGGTAACTAGCTACACTTAATCGGGTTCTGGAAAATAGTGTTGGATGTATTCTTGTCTTTATAGGGTAAGAATCAGCTACGCTAAATCGGTTTCTGGTTAAAAAGCACACAGTTTGTGAAATGGAAACAAAAGTTTCTTGAAGCAGGTTACAAAATTGATTATCCGAAACTGATTACTTGATTCAAATGATCAAATAATCCTAAACAGGTTTTGATTATCCAAACATCAATAAGTTGTTAAAACCAGTTCTAAAGTGCAAATCCATACACCCCGAGACATTTCATCAACTTTGATTTTTGATTTATTTAAACCTCTATTTGATTAAAAATATTCACTTGATAGCCAGTTTTGATATTCAGTTTCTGTGTTTGTTAGCTGTTTCTTGTGCCGAAAGGGGACTTAAGGCACATTTGCTTTTACGTGGAGAACAACCTCAAATTTTAACAGGGTACAATTTAATTTCCATGTTATATGGAAATGTCACTTATGTTCCAAGATCTATATATGCTAACAGGGAAGAAATGCTAGCATCACATGCCAGTTCAATAGGTGGAACTGTAGTATGCCTTGATGACTTACTGAAGGCTTCCTTAGATCACAATGCTGTTAAGTCAAATTTTCTAGATATAGAAGACAGGCAGTCTTCAAATTCAAAAAAGACAATAATTATTAACGAAGGTGCAGGAGATGCCATTGCATTGCCAGGTGAGCTTTAACTTCATTAATTACGGGCGGCAATTTGGGCTCATTTACTTAGGAATAGATCATGTTTTATTTAAAACGAGTCATATGAAAAAAATAGCTAAAAAGGGAATGTGTCAAAGGGGTTGAAACTTGAAAGCAACCGACAATCAACTTTTAGTGCATACGACCTTCTAAATCGTACTTTTACTTAAAAGGAACAGAAACCTATACGGCAAGTCCTCATAATGACCCCAGTCCCAAACTCGACAAAAAGCTATCTTTTAATGGCTCAAATGTACAAAACTAGTACATGACCATAACAGGACAAAAGTGAACTTATGTTGATATTTCTGTAAAAGAACCAGATCTAGTAAATATTTTTGTAAATATATTTAGCTCACTAATTATATATAAAAATGTTAAAAAATGTCTTGATTGTCATTATAGGTTTTAACTGACTATATTCTTCTTTATAGGATTGATTCGCCTTGTACAATACTTGTCACAAGATCATATCTTTGGAAAAGATCAGCCTCTGAAACTTATTGTAGATTCTGGTACTGGCACAACGGCGGTTGGTTTAGGAATTGGAGCCTTATGTTTAGGGTATGCACTCATCATTTAAAAACTTTAAAGTGTATTGCAAAATCCTGCTTTCTTTAGGTTAATTCCCAATTAGGACGAATATATCACTCCCCCAGTTTGACTTTAGCCGAATTCGACAAATGTATTCATCTCTATCCTTCAGTTAATGATATGGCATGGTTATATGTTCGTCTTTCTTGTAATTTGCTTGTTTATTTAGTATCGACCGGAGTAGTAACAACTGCTTCTGTTTTTGGCTAGACTCCCCTGGGAAGTAACTGCAGTGATGCTGGCTGACACCATTGAAGGGTACAAACAGAAGGAACAAAGTTTAATATCTGAATTTTGTCGAAGTTTTGACTTGCCTATGATGCATAACGGGCTTGTAAACTGGGTAGAACGTCAGCATCCAAGAAAGTATGTCTCGTTAAATGTGATTATCCAAAACGCCATAAAGACAGAACCTTTCTGTCGTTTTTTATTTCTTTTCAAATATTGTGTTTTCTGTTGCTTAAAATCCAGATTTGGGAATGTGTTGAAAGGGGAAATAGAAGCGTGCCAACAAATCGCTCAAGAAACAGGTGTGTTAGTAGATCCAATATATACCTTGGCTGGATGGGAGTTTGCAAGTCAACTTAGTCAACAGGAAAGAAAAGGCGGTGCAAGAGTAGTGATGCTTCACACGGGCGGTACCCTTGGCATGTTCGGCTTAGCTCAGCGATACAAGTCGTACTTCTAAATTTCTGTCCTTGATAACAGGTATGCCACATTAATGGCGTATACTCTCTTTTTAATGGATACTTATAGCGATGTTTATATAAAAAAACTATCACATTAGACTTGATTTGAACATTTATAGACCTTCAAAATGATATTCAAATCATTCTTGATTCTTAATGGTTTATTGCTATATATTTGCTATGATCAAGGTTCGTGGCTTTCATGAAGATTGATCGTTCTATTCATGACGAGACACATTGTCAGGTATTAGATAATAGAGGGGTTGTATTGTAATTTTATCATAGTATAGGGTGTTCTTTGTTAGTTGTAATTGGGTTTGTACTTAAGCAGAGATTGAACTGTAATGAACTTGGCTAATGATTTTGGGATTAATCCCCTCCTTTTCTTGATTTCTTCTTCATTAATTCTTAGCTTTTTGACTCTTAGATCATTTTTGTTATGTAACACATATATTGTCCCCACAGTTGAAGAAGCAGTTGGGTGAATGCAAAGATTGGACTTGAACCGAGTGAAAAGCGAACGCAAGAGACCTTTGACGGACTAGGCGAGTTTAGTTGCATCATTAGCAACTTGGTATTTAGCCTGACTACTTGACCTTGAAATGGTAGATTGTTGTTTGGATGGCCATGAGATTAAGTTGTCTAAAAAAACACATAGAAACCCGACGTGGATTGCCAGGAATCCGAGTAGCCCCCAAATTGACGTTCGAGTATGCAGTTAACTTAACCGAATTAGATGTCGTAAGATGTAACTGATGATCAAGAGTGCCTTTGAGACACCTCAAAATTCATCTCATAAAAGCAAAGTGAGGTTCTCATGATGCGTTTATAAACATGTAGACCTATTGGAATGTGATGTCAGGTTTAGTGAAGGTCAAGTACCGGAGTAAACGGTTAACTTACCTTTTCTAAACAATATGAGTTTTCATCATCCTATGCCTTTGTGGCCTCGAGGGCCCAATCTTGGGTACTTCAAGACCACATCTTACGTGACAGTGGTATATGTGGCATGGATTCTGATTATGGTTGTGCTTTGGCTTGTCTTCGTGATACGATTCCAAGCTATGACTTCGGCGGTTTCACTAAAAAAGACACCGCCCCCCCTAAAGCCCAACATGCATTGGCGAGTGTTTTTTTTAGTAAGATTGTACAAGACATGGAAGTACACTTTGACATGACCGTTAGACAAAAAGCCGTCTTTAAGTGTCTACAAGCACCACATGCTCAAGATTTTCTTCTGGTTATCCCAATAGATGGGTTAGGCCAACATATGTCGTCAATTGAGTATCGAACTATTCTTAAGTATCGCCTGATGGTTCCCATTTTTCCAAATGATGAGATATGTCCTATTTGTCGCAAAGCGTGTTTGGACTCGTATGGGGAGCATGCTGTACATTGTAGAGAGCTTCCAGGGTTTAAGTACCGACATGATTTAGTCAGGGATGTTCTTTTTGACATATTTAGGCGAGCCGGGGTTTCAGTTAAGAAAGAGGCACCTGTGAATTTTTTGACTGACCCGGCGGAAGGTAGATCTACACTTAGACCGGCCGATATTTTGATATTTGGATGGACAGGAGGTAAACATGCATGTGTGGATTTAACATGTGTTTCCCCACTAGTGGGCTTGGGAAATGGTGTTTTCAGGGTGGGTCAAGCTGCTTTAAAAGCTGCTGCTTGCAAAGTAGCTAAACACGAGAAAGCATGCGTTGACAACCAACATGTATTCGTTCCATTTGCATTTGATACCTTTGGTTTTCTTGCACCTGAGGTCGTGGAGGTACTTAATCGGGTCCAACGGGTTATGCATAGCTTTGTTATGACCCCGAGGTCTATGAATGTAGTGTTTAAACGACTTGGTTTTGCTATCCAGAAAGGGTTAGCGGCGCAGCTTGTTGCCCGTTTACCTTCTATTTCTATGTAAAAAAACTTTCAACATTCAATATAAGGGATAAAGACTAGTCACGTTGAGGTCATAACAAGTCACACCACTCAATGTGTGTACATAGACTAACAAACTTACACATATGACAAAGTCAAGCACGTGTTGACGTGTCGTATCACGCATAACGTGTAAAGTCTAGTTTACTTTCATTTTAAGATTTGCTCTCAAACCCAATGTTGTTTGGCTTGGACGGTTCGGCCGGTTCAACCGGTCGAACCAGGATTTGGAGTGGGAACCGGTTCGATCCATACTAGTTCGTTATGTTATAGGAAGATCGATCGGTTTGAACGGGTTGAACCAGGTGGTCGAACCGGTGAATCAGGAGGTCCGATCGGAATTCAACAAGGAAATTATTTACATATTATCAATAATTTAAAAATACGTTATAAAATCATATGATTCTTAAATCCGGTCCGATTGATTCAACAAGTAAACCAGTAAAATCTCCGATTCCATATCCGAACCTATTTTGAAAAAATTGCTCAAACCTCAAGCCCAACATAAAATTTCAAAAGCTACGGCCCAAAACAGTGTAAAATCATTGCAAACGATCAAATCTGAATGAAAATATTGACAAAATTACCCTCACAAACTTCGTCACCGGATTTTTCCTCCGCTGTATCAGTACGTCGCCGCCGGCCGGCTACTTAACGCTGTTAAGGTATCAATTTTGATAACTCGACATAAATGCTAGACTTATTTTATCCTTCGATGCTTTAGGTTACTCATTTCCAGCGTTTTTTTTCTCTGATTGCTAAACATGTGAAATGAAACACCGATCAATTGGTTAGTTATAGTGAACATTGATAATCTGATGTAGATGATATACACTAATACACTCATGCTTCATGATGTTTGTGATCGTTCAACTATGTTAGAGTTTCGACATTCATTAAGAAACAAGTTATTAATTTACTGCCAATGGTTTTTAGGTCTGTAAATGAACCGCGCAGGAAGTTCGTTTATGTTTGTTTATTTAAGTAAACGAAAGGACACGACAACAAACGAACATGAACACATGTTTTGTTTGTTCATTTATGTTCGTGAACGTTTGTTTGTGTTCGTTCATATGCGTTCATTTATTTATTTATTTATGTTTGACATTCAACGAGCTATCATTTTACTACCATAGGTTTCCATTTGGTTGCCCTTGATCTCGCAAACATATGGTTCGTTTTGAGATGATGAAAAATGCGGTTCAATTTGTGGTCAAATTGATCATTCATTGTACGAATTTGTAAAAATATGGTTCATTTGGTGGTCAAGTTGATCATTCATTGTACGAATTAGTAAAAATATGGTTCATTTGGTGGTCAAATTGATCATTCATTGTATGAATTAGTAATAATATGGTTCATTTTGTGGTCAAGTTGATCGTTCATTGTACGAATTAGTAAAACCCTGGCTCGTTTTGAGGTTAAGTTGATTACCAGTTTAGAAAAATGATCTGTGGATTTGGTCTCACCTTTTTTCTACCTTGTTTACAGGTTTTTAAAACTACAATAAATCGTTCGATCTTTCTGCTACTAGTATTATGGCATTGTGGTGTTACAGAAAGTTGTTGTTACGCACTGTGGGTTCAGGTTATAAACTTCATTGCGATAATAATCTGGACGTTGTGCGTCGATCTTTCAACATTCTTTCTAATGGTAAGAGATTCATATTTCACTAGTTTCAGTCTCTTTAAGTTGATTGCTTGACCGTTTCAGTAAACTTTAGTTCTTTGGGGCTTGTTTATTTTTAATTCGGCATATAGCCTTGCATGATCATGGCGTCGGTGATACCCAGTCTTCTACAAAATCTTCAGTTCTTAGAAAGGTACGTCATTTCTATCATCCTTCTATAGGCTTTGACTTTAACAATTAGTTTAAGTTTTTGTTGTATTCTTTACGTCTTAATTGGCTTTCATGGCAGGCTATATTACTTCAATTTCAGTTTATCAGTTCTTATAAAGAAGGTATATTCTACATTATATGCAGGCGGGGTTTTCTTTGACGGGCGTTAGAGGGCTGTGTACTTCCATGCTAAGTTCAGAATCAAGTGAAGGCTCATTCCCCTCTGATCTACTATCCAGAAAACAAGTTCTAACTCCTGAACGTACTATAGGTAATTGGATAAAATTATATACTTGTTTGTTTTGTTGGTTTACGTGCGAATTTTCTTACAACTATAGTTAAAAATTACACATCAAGTAGAGGTTAGTGTATGCACATCTATAGAAGGACCTTAGTCTATACTCTATAATAGTGAACTATTTATGTTTGTGAGTAAATGATGTTTGAAATTTTGAATAAAGATATTAGCCACACTTCCATGGAACGTATTGAATGATTTTACACAGTATGCCATTGCTTGCTGACACTAGTTCGAAAGAACATTCAGTATAGTTTTTGTTGTTCTTTATGGCTCTTCATTTCTTTATGAAACATATGATTAGCCCTGCTAGTATTAGAAAATTTTAGCTAATATGGAGATGGAGCTTTACCTGATTCATTGCCATTCATTTCTCAGTGAAGAATATGAAAGTTAGAATGCATATACAGGATATGTTCTACACAAGTGGCTTGTCATGTTGACTAGGGAATTAGGATAAACCCTTCACAAATTACAAGTAAACTCCAGAAAGGCCAAATAACCACCAATATCTCACATATATTGATATACATCATTGCTGCTTCACTCAACTAACCATTTCCATTTCATCAGCATTTGTGATGGAATAGTTCGTCTTGTTCATGGAAATTTCTTCTTATTTTCGTATAATCACCAATTAGGAATTACTTGCCACTACAAATGAAATTATTAACGTGTTGATGCAACTGAAACATGGACGCAGGGCAATTACAGGACCTGGTTATCGCTGTGACAAATTTTCAAAATGAAGACAAAGGACTGATGGTGTTGGCTGGTGATGTTTTTGATGTGCCCATTAGGAAGGATATCATTCACCGTGTTGTAAGATGGCAGCTTGCCAAACGACAACAGGTATTATATATATTTCTCTAAAGTATAACTTGATCTCAGAACATCCATGATCTTTAACAATAAGACATTGATTCTAAATGTTCATATCACCTCTTTACCTCTTAAATATAACAATTTCGTCTCCTAACCTGTAAAAACACCTAACTTTATTTTAATTTATTTTATGTTAAATATATTTTGTACAAGTAATATGTGGGACCCAATTTGACAGGGAACCCATTCGACAAAAACAATCAGTGAAGTCAGTGGTACAGGGAGAAAGCCATGGCGCCAAAAGGGTACAGGGCGAGCAAGACAGGGAACGCTACGTGGACCCCATGTAATTCATAGATTTTGTCTCATTTACATATGGTTTGTATAAAGATTAATTAATGTTTGGACAAACTGTGGAAAACATACAGTTTAAGGGCGGTGCTGTTATGCATGGTCCAAAACCACGTAGCCATGCTTTTAGGCTCAACAAAAAGGTCAGGAGGCTAGGGCTTAAAATCGCTCTATCTGCTCGTGCAGCTGAAGGGAAGGCAAGTTTATCAATATCTTCACTTACATATATTGATCTTAACACAAACGATCATATATATTGCTCCGATTTTTTTTGCAAAACATTGTGTATTCAAACACGTGGTATATGTGATGAGAACTAGGCTTTGTGCAGCTTTTGGTGTTCGATGATTTAAAGCTCACCACTCACAAAACAAAGAATATTGTGAGCTATGTGAAGCAAATGGACGAAACCAAAAAGGTTTTGGTGGTGGATGGAGGTCCAATTGACGAGAAGCTAAAGCTTGCTACTCAAAACCTGCATTATGTCAATGTTCTTCCCTCTATCGTAAGCTACCAACTTGTTTTCTTATTTTCATGCATGTAAGTAGATAATTCACACAAAACAGTTAAAAAATGCCATTTCACGTGTCCCGTTTATATGGTGTGATTTAGGTTCTGTTTACTTGATCTCATGAGAAATTTAACGAAATGGAGGATGACCAAAATGGGACTTTTTATGTCATGTCTAAAAAGGCCCAATTTTTCCATCCTCCATTAGACATAACATTATTGAATTCTTGGTCAAATCGGCTATCGTCAGTACATTTGGAGCTAGAGGGGGTCAGATGGGCTGGGTAACGCATGGCTCGTTTTGTCAGAATGAACCGAGCTGACTCACTAACACCTTTTTGTTGTTGCGTTTCAAAATTATTGAATAATCATGTATGCATTAAAAGTCATTGAACAAAATTGATGTTTGTATTAAAAATGGACATCGGGTGGCTTTCAACCCACTTGACTTATTCCTCTGTTACCTAATTGACCAATGGACCCGTTTACGTAGAATACAACCCAAATCACTGGTTCATACTAAAATGGGTCAAATTTGCTACCTTGAACTTGAGCCTATTATGAACAGCTGTTTTGAAGATGAATCGTTACATTTGGGGTTTGTTGCAGGGTTTGAATGTATACAGCATCCTTCTACATGACACATTGGTAATGTCTCGTGATGCTGTTAACAAGATCGTAGAGCGTATGAATACTCCCATCAATCGTTGAATTGATTTCCGATTGTCACTGCTTAGATTTCTTGTTTAGACTCAAATGTGCTATGAGAATTTAGCTTCTCCAAACGTATGAGTGCTTGTTAGGTTCACTTCAATTTTGTAGGCCATTTGATATAATATATTTATGGGGCATTTACATATATCCCCCTCATAAGATCATTTATTACGTATTTACCTAATCCTTAAATTCAATTACATATTTCCCCTTCCTAAACCACATATATTACATATTTACCCAATTTCTTTAAAATAGCCTTTTGATTTACTATTTTACCCTTAATGATCTTCATAAATGTATTTTTATATTTTCTTATGGTTTGTGTAAAAGAAGGGGTAAATGAGTAATTTATTATGTCAAAGGGGATATATGTAATTAACTTTTAGCCTTGGGTAAATATGTAATTAATGGGCTTAGGAAGGGGAAATATGTAAAAAAACCTATATTTATTGGCACTTATAACATGAGAGATCTGTTTTGACTTTTTATATGTTTGAATAATCTGGGAAAGAATTAATGTCCTTAAATTAGCTATAATGTCTCTTTTTTATTTCTAATATTATCAAATTTTGAGTTTGCATTAATTTTTCCCAAACTTAACAAAAAACACAGTCGTTTCATAGTGAAGTACAGAGACTGGAGAATGGCTCTATTAAGTTCAATTGCGAGTGGAGATGAAGATCCTTAAACCCAACTGTTAATCAAGAGTTATTGGACTTGGAAGGAATGATCAAAGAGGGACTTTTGACATTTGGGTTTGGTACGGCAATAAGTTCGGGTTGTTTTCAACCTTTTTGTGTAGGTGTTGGATGAGCGGTGTAACATCGGCATCTCTAGTGAGCCTAACGTTTGGTTGAAATTTGGAAGCTAGAGTTAGACCGGGTTCTTGTGGCTATAAATTTAGAGACTTGTGGTTTAATCGATCCGTCCACTACATGCTCCCTTCGCTTCCTTCATCCAGAAAACTCAAACCACTTGTTTGTTCGATGCCCAATTTCCCAAGGAACGAGTTCCACCTGTTGGTGCTTGAAACAATTTTGTCTTCTTCATATATTACTATATCTCTAGAGTCAATAATTTTATATGAGGAACTACTGAACTCAATCACTTGCTGCCGTTACTACCCCCTATCCTGCCACTTCAGCACCTTGTGATCTTCTCAAAGATCATTACGAGCCCTCTCTTATCATTTTTATTTTGAAAAATTTTCATGGTGGATCAGGACGAGAATGAATCTGGTAATCCAGGGCATACTCATCCTGGAGCTTATGCTCTCCTCTGGGGAGGGCGTTTTTATAGAGAGAGGTAAGTCGAGGGTAGCCTCCCGCTTGACTGATTTATCGGAGTCGGCTTGTCTTCCTGTCTTCCCTGTAGCTAGTGTTCTTGTTTGTTCTTGAAGTTAGTGTTTTAAAAAGGACGAAAATCATAATGTCTTGTGTAACAACGTAACGTGTGTAACAAAACCACAAACACACGACAGTTTACGTATACATTACACTTTAATCTCATTATCATAACACACGTAACAAAGTCACTAAAACATTTAGTTACTTTTACTTAATCATACTAACTTTTATTTCCTTTGTAAATTCATTTATAAACGAAAGTCCAAATTATAAGCCCAAAACACGTTAAAAAAGCAGGGCCCAAACACTCCATCAATTATCAGCCCATTACTGTTAAAACTAGGGTTTATAAATGGTGTTGTGTGCAGTGCCTATAAAACCTTATAGAAATCATCTTCAACAAGTAAACCAAATTATCAAATACAAATCATCATTTGTTTGCGATTTTTTCATCATCATCTTTAATTTCTTGCTTCATAATGGTGAAGTCTCTCAAAATCAAATGAGAGAAATTCAAGTTTCCGGAGCATAAATTAAACAATTTTATAACCAGTATTTAACAGCTCGATGTGTATACAATCACATCGATGTTACCTGTCTCCTGGCACATCTCTTCATACTCATTGTTTATGCATCCAAATACTGATTACAATCACTTTTGTTTTTTTCTTAATAGGTGATGTGTATGAGCCGATGCAAACTTTATTTAATTTAATCTCCGGTGTTAGAATTTACAATTTTTGTAGGTTTATTTTTTTTAATGAGCTATAATTGTTTCAGATCCGGAGAAAATTTATTTAATGATATAATTAGTTTTAGTAGATTAAGGTTAACAGAGATTGGAAGTGATGATTATTTCCCCAGATGATCGAAGTTGATTAAACTGTGCGCATTTTTATACATTCTCTTTTACAGAGAATCAAGCCAGAAATCTGATCCTTTTCTCTGTTAGTTATTATAACTTTTATCGGTCCAAAGGATCGGATGAAATTTATATTTATTATGTCATAAGTTTTCTAATTTAAACATGAAATAAATTTAATAATATTAATTTATGTTATATAAATAATAATTTACACAAGTTCTAACATCAAAAGTCATAAAAAAAAAGATGATATTAAACATGTTTTAATATAATAAAAAGGACCTCATTATTTTTATCGATTAATGCATTAACATATTGAGTTTTATTACAAAAATAAATAAATTAAACATAAAATCCAAAAAAATAAACACAAAAATATATATTTAAATACTAGGTTTGATTATGGTTTGCTTTGCTTTCGTTCCGACTTGACTTGTTCATAAACATATATCAACATGTGTCTAATTATTAAAATGATATTTAAAAAAATTGGATTGGCTGGGTTAGTAGTAACATTTGAAAACTGGCTTAACTCTAACCTTAATTTATTAGATTGACCCTAATAATTGAATAACTTTTAAATTACTTTTTGGTTTCATGTTACTTGTAATCGTACCTAAAACACATTTTATGAAATATTAGATTGTTATATTTTCCTAACTATAAAATGATAATAATGCTTAACTTAAAATTAATGTTTTTTTTGTGTTAAATAATTAGAGTCAACTTAAAATTACACTTATATATTTTGAAATGAATATTTATATTGAGATAATAAAAAATAGAAAGATTGATATTTAAAATGGAAAGAAGAGACTAATTACCTGTATGTTTGACTGGGTGAAAGTTCTTATAACTGGACAATAGCCTATATAGGTCATCTCAACATGTACATGATTAGATGTTACACTTAAGTTGTTCATATTTTAGAAGATTTAGTAAATATATTTATCACGTACAAAAAGTCATAAAAATAAATCATTGATAACAACATTACCAGATGTTACACTACAAAAAGTCAAAATCAATATGGTTACTAATTTGAACCTGTTTATGAACAAAAACTATATTGCATGTTAAAGCTACCCATATTTTCAACCAATGTTTTAAAAACTGGTTCAAACCGAGCGGTTAAACCGGTTGAACCGATGATTGGGTATTTTACCGGTACGATATAGGACCGTATTTTGGGTAACCGGCATGTATGTCATACCACCAAAATTTTCCGGTTAAACCGGTTGAAGGGTTGAGAAGATTTAAAAGGGATTGCTTAAAACATCATATACTAAAACAACTTTACAAAAGCATTGATACATTAAAACTTCAGAAGCTAACAATACATAAGTCAAACATAGCGTTAGTATCGTTATGGTTCTTGTTGCAGGTCTTACCCAGACATAGTGTTAGTATCGTCATCCCAATGTATCCTACACAAAGTGTTCTCAATGTGTAAGTAATCGTTACTTAACTCTGGCATCGACGTCTTGATTTCCTTCATAAGCCCGATATATTGTAATCCTATGCAAGTTAGAGCAACTGATTTCACATCTTCCCAAGAAAAATTGTAACACGAGAACAACACAAGTGTTCTTAGTGTTTGATGACCAGAAAAGGCGCGTAGACCTTCAGCAGTTATAGCTTCACAACCCGTCAAATATATACCATCAAGTTTTAAACACCTGCTACTAATAGAAAGCAAAGAAATATCAGTTACATTTATCAACCAAGATAAATCCAAAAACTCAATGTTTGGAAGGTGCGACGTTATGGCCACAATCGCAGAGTCAGTGACATGAACACCGCACTTTGACAAATTCAGCTCAGTTAGGCCAACGATTTGTTTCAAGTGGATTATACCATGATCACTAATCCTATCACATTTACTCAAATTAAGGATTTGCAAACACTTCTTCAAATCCCCATTTGCCAAATACTCCAAACCCAAATCAGTAATCAAATAACAACCCCTCATATTCAAGTTAAGAATATGCGATTCTCCAATTGCTTTAAGTGATTCGTTCGTGACACGAATGCATCCATCGAAATGCAAATGTACCAAATTCTTACATGATGTTCCTACAAGCATGTAACCTCCAGTTTCAAGTGGATACAATTCCTACATCCCCAACATGTAACCTCCAGTTTAAGCACACTACATGTATGTTCCTACAAGCATTCACCACTGCACACAAACCATCATCATTAAAATCAAACTCACCTGGCTTAATACAAGGATCAACGTCTTGTAGTAATACGAGCTGCAGGCGCTCCAGCTTGGGGCATGACTGTGCCAAGAGTTTTAAATGGGTGTTTGAAAGTGGTTTGTGACAATAAAAGGATCTCATATTTGTGGACGACGGTAGGATATAAAATAATAGATCAGGAAAATGGCTATGAAATGAAGTCAAGCCAATGTATGCAACTTTCATGAATTGCTTGGATACTTGAGCGAATGATCTTTTACTTCTTGATGGAATTTTGGTGAGAATGTAGAGAAGCTCGTCGTCTCCAAGTTGCTCCATCGTGATTGAGTCGCTAAAACACACACTATTGTAGAACACACACTATAATGATGATACGATATCAATATGATAAACAGTAATGCAAGATCTTGAAACTCAAGGTAAATGAAGGAGATAATAGCATAGATCAAGTTGTAGTGTGTGTAAATGGCTTTTCATATTGAAAATAAACTCCAAAGGGAATTTATAGTTTCTCCAAAGTCTTCAAATTTATAAAAGTCAATGATGTTTATGTATTTATAATATAATCTTGTTGGGAAGTCAACTGTTAAAATGTTTTATCATGTTGGAAAAGTCAACTGTGAACAATTTTAGCCCACAAATATGAATAGAACCATCTCTAATATAACAGAAGTTATTGTTTGTTTATAGACAGTCATAAACCTTAGCCATACACTTGACCACCATGGCCGGATATGGCCGATCAACTGTTTTTTAAACCGGATTCATACTAAACGGGTCACTTTTAATATGGCTTGAAATCGGATACTCAGGTTGGTTTGATCACTTTTAAAATTGATCAATAATCATTGTGTACAACATGTCTTCATTAAAGCATTATAGAGAAAAAAAGATATAAAAGTGGCCTGCTTGAACAATCAGTTATATTAAAACCACTATACAACTGGACACAAATTATAAATATCAATCATACATTGAAATTTGACTATTTGAGGGGCTGAAAAATGAAAGTCAAATAAAACATTTACAATAAGTGATTCAAAGCAGAAAAATAAATATACCAACTGACAGGCTGCAAACAGCCAAACATGGCTTCTTTGACTTGAAAAATAAAGCACAAAAAGTTACTGTTGTTATTGTAGCTCTTACCAAAACAGATAATCACTATCTTCATCCCAATCTATCCCACAGAACCGACGCTCAATTTGTAAGTAATCGAAACTTGCCTCTGGCATAGGCGTTTTGATGCTCTTCATGAGCCCCAGATATTCTAACTTCATGCATGTCAAAGCAACTGACTCCACATCTTCCCAAGAAAAATTGTAACACGAGAACAACGAAAGTCTTTTTAGCGTCTCGTGACCAGTAAAAGCCCGTAAACCTTCAGCGGTTATGGCTTCACAACCGGACAAATAAATTTTTTGTAGTTTTAAACACTTGCTACCGATAGTAAGCAGTGAAATATCTGTTACATTTATCAACCAGGATAAATCCAATATCTCAATGTTTACGAGTTGCGTGAACAGGGTCACAATCGCTGAATCGGTGACATTAAATCCACATTTTGACAAATTTAGCTCAGTTAAACCAACCATTTGTTGTAAGTGGATTATGCCATGATCACTAATCTTGTCACTTTTGCTTAAATTAAGCTTTTGCAAACACTTCTTCAAATCCCCATTTGCCAAATACTCCAAACCCAAATCAGTAACCAAACAACATCCCACCAAACTCAGATCACGAACACCAGTTTCTCCAATTGCTTTTAGTGATTCATCCGTGACATGAACGCATCCTTCCAGATGCAAATGTATCAAATTCTTACATGATGTTGCAAGGGACACAATTCCTGTATCCCCAACATCTAACCTCCATCTCAAATACACTTTACGCAAATGACTACAAGCATTCGCCACTAGACACAAGCCATCATCAATAATATCAAACTCACCTGGCTCAGAAGAAGGATCAAGATCTAATGATAATCCGAGACTTAAGAGCTTGGGGCATGACTGTGCTAAGAGTTTTAAGTGAGCGTTTGAAAGTGGTTTAGAACAACTAAAGTATCGCATATTCGAGCATGAAGGTAAGATATCAAATAGCATATCAGGAAAACAAGTGTTTAAAAGATATAAGCGAATGCATGCAACTTTCATGAACTGCTTAGAAACTTGAGGGAATGATCTTTTGTCTTGCATGTCATAATAGGGAATTTTGTCGAAAATGTAGAGAAGCTCGTCGTCTCCAAGTGGCTCCATCACGATCTTAGTTATCGATTTGTATGTGTATGCAGTGATGATATTCAAGAAAATGGTGTTTCATGTTGAAAACAATCTGTCAAATGGTATTTATATCTTCTCACAAGTCTTCTAATCAAAGATCTGATTTCAAATTTAGTTTTATATTTTGATTGAAGTTGCTAATAAGATTATAAATCATAAAAGTCAATAATGTTTGTTTATTTATATACATGTACATGAGTACATCTCATAAGATGCATCAATATAAAAATATCATTACAGAAGTCAACTGTTTTTAGAAAAATTACTTGGTGGGAAAGTTAATTGGTTATAGAAAATTTGACTTGTTGGACAAGTCAATTGTTTGAAAAGAAAATGTGATGGCATAATGAAGTTATTTATGTTTAATAGTAGAAAGCATCATATGTCACCAAGATTTAAGTTTTATATACCAAAGGACAGTTGTCTAGTTTGATGAATAATTCATGTAATATTTTATCTTATGGTTACCTCACGTTCCTCTCGTCCCCTCTCGCATATATACGCTCCAAGTGTCAATTCATACGCTAAATCAACTTTCCCAGTACCACATAAACTTGTTAAAACTGTCCTAAACATGCATTAGCATCTGGTCTTGAACCTTTCTTAACCATCATTACAACATTCCAAAGGCCACTTATTAAAAACCTTACTGTCTGATTGAACCATTCATCAAACACTTGGTGGGCTTTATCGATGAGGCCGGTTTTAACGTTGCTTGATAAGAAAGACCAGCATATGAACTTACGAAGCATAACTATCATCAGAATGAATGAACTGGGATACGAATTATGGTTCAATGTGAACTATATAAAGGAAATCGATTGGAAATTGGATTTACGTTATCAGTTTAGATCTTCCAGACACAAATGCACCCACTGATTTAACGCTCAGCCCTTTCATAGCCAGTTTCAGACCGTAACAAAACGAAAATGCTTCAAAAAAATAAACCCGAAGCCAGACCATATAATACATTCTCAGGCCAGTTTGGTTTGGCTAAACTGATTTAATGCTCAGCCCTTTCATAGCTTGGTTGGGCTAAACTGATTTAACGCTCAGCCCTTTCATAGCCACTAAACTTTAAGGCAACTCAGCCCATGCGAAGATTTTGATAAAGCATGACAAAACCACTGATACAACAGATGGAACTGATTATATGAGAAGCAGCCAAACTGAACCGATTTCAGCTTGGGTCAAAAGCTTAATCAAGTTCAAAGTTCAAGCTCAGAAGTTACTTTCTACATAATACAGTAGAACTGAAGGTCTCAAAATTCAGATCTTCTGTAGACGTTAATTTAGACCAGTTATGAATCACGACATAGATATATAAACTGGATTGCAATTCTTTTAAATGTTGTTTCCTGATCGTAATAAAGATATTGTCGGACCGAGTGCGCTACCTCTTAAGGCTCTGTATGACCATTTGTTCCACCCGGAATCTCTTTTCATCTCTTCATTGGTTTCCAGCAATTCTGATTTCCTTGCATTTAAAAGCTCCTCGATTTCATTCCATGTGTTACCTTCTTTGTTTCCTACCACTGGTGTGAGAAAACAATAACAAAACTTATTAAATACACTGCATTACGGTCTCTAATAGTTGATCTTCATGTGGCACATGTGTTCTATCTCTAACGAGTCAAAAGGATAAACAAAAAGTGAGTTTTAAAACATGTCGGAAGTGGCCCAAAGGACCTTGATACACTCTAGAAGATGTATTGGATTTGACTACAACTTCCACTGGTTTCCTGCCTTAACCACTTGAAGGTCACATACCCCGCCTAAGTTGTACTTATCTGGTCCTACTGGTTAGCAGGGTATTAGTATTGGCATTGCGTTATAGGTCATCCAAGTAGGTATGGAGTTTTGTTTACATCGAATCTGCTTAAAACATGCCTAACAACATAATGCACTAACATTTTTTAGAAAGAAACTAAGAGTGTTTTGTCATTTTACAATATAAATGAAAACATGTTTTTTTGGAAAACCCCACCCCTGTTTGCCACCTCTACTTTGCATTACCAATGTTCAAGCACCAAAAAGTGAGATAATATACCTGGCCTTGGATCTTTGGAGAGATTTTCCTTGTTATCATTGCTGACAGGCATCAAATTCGAAGCAGCCTTCTTTTCATCAACATGAGCATTTTGCCTAACTCCATTACTGACTGCTTTCACAGAATCTGATGTACTTTGGTTGAGACTGCGCACATCAGCAAGAGCTGCAAATTTTATCTGCAAAAAGCATTAAATGAGACAAAGATAATGCTTCTTTTATGCGTTTGGAAAAATTTTACCATCACGCAACTTAAACGGTGAAACAAGTAATAGTAGTGGATAAAACCATCCAAACACTACAGTTGTGTACAAATTTTCCCTGTAAGAGAAAGCACCTCCTGTTCCGATTGAAAGCCAATGTTATCAATAGGCAAGACATAAGGTGGCAAAATGGGTGGGATGGGTAACATGTCGAAGCAGGTAAACCTTTTGAGGGTTTTCCGCATAAAATACCAATGTACTTTCAATTTTTTAACACATGATGACCCAAATGGTACAAAAAGTACACATAATGGCCAAAACGCTACAAAAGGTCCACATAATGACCCAAATGCGACTGAACCTCATATTTCTATGACTCAAAAAAAATTAAAAAACAAATAAACAGAGACTAAAAATGGACATTTATGAGGGCAGAAAACTTGCTTAATTCTACGGGTTAAAATGGGTTGACTCGGTTATGACCTGGAACACTTTTTATCTTGAATTCAATATCAACCATAAACAATGTGTGTCAAATCTAAATACATAAATGTAATTTTCATTGATGTTTTGAATGACACAAGAAGCTTTATGCATTAAATATATTTTGGATGACTTTCAACGTGTTAGGCCTATTTTGATTCGTTTCCCTTTACCCATTGACTCTTTAGATATTGAACATCACCCAAATTAACGTACTAATAAGTAAATGGATCGGCACCGCCACCACTAAAAGCTTTTTACCTACCTCTAAACTTCCATCTTCTTTATAAAGAGAGTTGTCAGGGCCATTTTCATCCATTTCGTCTAATACAATAGGATATTCAGGCACCGGCATCAAAACAATGTAATCAGCATCATAACGTGATACTTTTCCAACCTGTAATTAAAAATGATTTTAAACATAGAAATAAGAAAGAACAATGTCAAATGGCTTCTTTGCTTAATTATTGATTCTGGTGAATTTTTACCCTGAATGGCGAGAGCTCAGGGGTCCAAGAAGAAGATAACTCAAGAATACGGTATGCAATAACATCACCTTCCTGGAAATTGTAAGACCATTCAAACATTAAAAAAACTATGGTTTTATTATTTTATATAGCAACATGAAATGAATGCCAATAAGAAAATCATTCGGCAGGTTTAGTAACAGGTCAAAAGGGTAATTGTACATGTCAAAACAGAGCAGAAAGACCCAAAACACCATTCATCCAGAAGTTTGCTTTTTACAACTAATCAGCATAGTCAACTGAAAAATACGACCGACTACAAATGTTACATTACTTCAGTACAATGTGTTTACTACGGTTTATTCATTCATGGCCCATAAGCCCGATATCGGTTACCTAGGGATCTCTTTTTATTTATTAAGAGTCCCCCCTGATCCCATCATAGTAACTATTCAGTTAATTCAGATTCCTTTTCTAGTTAAAAATATATATCTTCAATAAAATGATTTAGGAATTATATGAATTATAAAAATAAAGTTTATGTACCTTTCAATCTGTTTCACATGTTTCCTTCAAGTTATTTATTTTTGTGACACGTTAAAGATGAAACATAGCCAGATTTGACCCCAAAACATGATTTGAAATGACAACCTTTACAAGTAAATACCATTACATAAGATGACAGAAAACTTTCAATGCTTCATGTGTATTTATGTGTGTGCTTGTGCGTGGAGAGGGAAAGGGACCTTAGGTGAGCTGCATGGAGGGAGTTGGTCAAAGGCAATAGCGTCAATCAAAGGTATTTGTGCATCTACCGACAACACTGTGGAAGGTTCTTTAGTTGCTTCCTGATAGTCATCCTTTTTAGAAAAAGAAAACTTTTCTAAACCCCATTTTTGACCCTTTTTCTTGCTGGTGATACCATTCCACTGAAAAGCTACCTGTATCCGAATTCAAAATCTCAATGAAAACAAACTTATTTAAGAGTGGCATAAATTAACCAATTGATGAGTTAAGAATTAACAAAGATACAAAGTTAGGATAATTAAGAAACCTACATCTGGTACTTCAATCTGCTTTGCATCTTCATCTGCAAGAAACAAAAACAGTGTTACTTATCACTTTGCAATGACGTGGACAGCTAGATCCCAACAAAACTCATGATTGAAAGCTATCAGAACGCCATTAGCATTCCAACATGTACATCTTAGACATGGCATCGAGCTGAATGGATTAAAAATCTCGGTGTCTATTTCTATAAATGACCTTTTGTCAACGGAATTCAGAAAGAAAAAAATGTGTTTTTGTCGAACGTTAATAGTGATCAGAACAAAATTACTCCCTTCATACGAAACGATGGAAACTTTTCATAGAAAGTATTTAACAAAATTTCTAACTTTATCTAAATGTATAAATTAGGCAATGCATACCTCCATCAAGAGGTTCAAAGCGAATATGTCCTGGCCTTACTACATGAGGAACGAGTTTAATTACTCCATTATCATTAAGGTTTCTTCCTTCTTCTCCAATATTGCCTGGCCTGACTACATGAGAAACACATTTAGTTACTCCATTATCATTATGGTTTCTTCCTTCTTCTTCTACAATATTGTGATGCATAACTTTTGCATGTGCTTGATCTTGCTTTAACTACAAATAGAAAGAAACATGTACCAATTAGCTTAAATAATATATGTTAAATAGAAAGAAGCTTGTACCAATTAACTTAAATAATATATGTTAGAATACTAAAATACTAATTCTATTACTTAGACATATGCATATTAAAGAAAGTTACTTACAGGTCCCTCTGGATGGTCGGTAGCCTCTTTGTCTTCAGTTTTGGATATTTTTGGCTCCACATTGGTATTGGGCTGCATTGTGAGATTAAAAGTGATGAGATATAACTGATCATGGGAAATGGGGCTGAAAACACGTAATTTGTAGCATTTCACTGAAAATTACTAATTACTTACACTTAGAGGTGACAATATGAGCACGTTACATAACCGGTTAAAACAGGCAGGTTTGGTACAGTTTTAAGCAGTCTTTTAATACCTGTCAATTTATTAATAGTTTATTTTCTGAGTAAAATGATCTAGGAGGTTTTATGCATTACTCTGAGCAACTTATACCACATTTGAGTCGTTTCCTTTTAAGCTACTTGTCTTTTTATTATATCTGTTTGACCCATAAGATACAGAAAAGAAATTGACTAGGCCCACTCATAAAATAACGGGTTGAAACTGTCACCTCTGCTCTAAATTAACAACTTACATTCCGTGAACTTTTGGCAAGTTCGTGTCTCCGTTGTCTTTTAGCCTTTTTCCTTCTAGCACTTCTACTAGGGACCTAGCAATTTGTACCAATAAAAGGTAAGTGTTATCATTGTAAACAAGACTATCTTTTTATAAATTGTCCATGACTAATAATATATATTTACACACCAAAAACAAATAAGTGGTATCATAGGAAATATGACTGTTTTTTCATAAACTGTCCATGACTAATAATATATATTTACACGTGTATCTATAACTCTATAAATGTATATACCAGTCAAAACACTAATGTAGGATCCTTAACTTTGCACCAGTCATATAAAGCAACAATAGTGTATCCATCTTTTATGGGATCATATGAGAAATTTGAAGATTAGTTTACCACTAGCTATTAATCACCGGACAAAACATCATTCATTCATCTCACAAGCTGAATCTAAACACAGAATCATGAAACTACCTTTTTAGCCCCATCAGGAGTAGTGGAGGGTTGTTCAACTACTTCAACGTCATCTTCAATATTTATGTCACTTGTTTCAGCATTTATCTTTTTAATCTCATCATTTGGTTTAACCTTCTTCTTAAACTCCTTTTTGAGAATAGATTCACCATTATTAACATTGACAATTTCATCTTTCACAAATTCATCGTCGTCACCAAAAACCACCCCCAAACAATGTTTCTTCTTCCTATGATTCACAAATGCAAATCTTATTAAGGTTGGCAAACTCTAAAAAAATATGCATACACAAAAGTATGATTATGATATTACCTCTTCACCTTAGATGGAGATTTAACCTTTTTAATGATTGTTTCACTTTCATCACTACTCTTCTTGTTTGATTTAATCTTTTTGTTAACAATTTTCATGGAAGGACACTCATCATTATTAACGCCACTGTTCTCTATTCGGTGTTTCTTCTTCCTATGATTCACAAAAGCAAGCACATATAAGCAAGACATGGAAATGTGCACATAGTTTGATGAATTTCTTCAACCAATTTTCAAATACCTTGAATATTGAGATATTGAAAACTGAATAGATCTTGTAGACCACAATACAAGCAAAAATATTTGCAATACTTACTATTGGGCAAATATGTAACTAAACAATAAATATTATTAGAAAAAAAATGTCACAGTTTTCTCGGGGGGCATTCCAAATAGGTAGCAATTTCATGGGACTGAGAGAGTAACGTCTAACACCATCTACCATACAACATACATTACAGGACTAATTCTAATGGTAACCAACTTCAATTTGATTTCTCTCTTGGGCAAACAAGATAAAACAGTCAAGTTTTCAGAAAATGTTGCTTCAATGAAACCTAGATTACAAGACTAATTCTAATGGTAACCAACTTCCAATTTGATTTCTCTCTTGGGCAGACAAGTTTTCAGAAAATGTTGCTTCAATGAACCATAGATTACCTGACTTCAGGCATCCTGTCATAAAGGAAAGTCAGTATCTTTACCAAAATGTCAGCTGTCACATCATTGTCATGACTGGTTACTGGGTCAGGTAACATTTTGGTTACACAAAATCATAACTTCCAAAACATCAACGATATTTTTCTGGCACAAAAAAGGTCTGTTATCTCAAATATAAATTGTGGCAAATCCAATTAACTTTTTATGTAACTAGCCCTATATTATATTACATGCCTAAGTGACCTTACTTTGAGATTGGAAGTTTTGTGGATGCTTTTCTTTTCTTAGACGTTTCTTTAGGTGAAGGTTTGTCTTCCGACTTTTCCTCCTCGGCATCCTCAGATTCACTTTGGTACCCTCCAGTTTCTCTATCAAACTCTTCATTTGCTAAAAGTAGTACGCCGTTATCTACAGGTTCCCTCCTCTTGAATTCTTCATTAAGCAAATTACATCCATCTACCTCCTCTATTGCTTCAGCCAAAGCCATCTCTTTCCTTTTCACACTGGTGTAACAAACACATGTTGACTTATAAAAATAACTAATTACACGCTTGTCAAGTACAATAGTACACAGTAAAATGTAAAGCTGACCAAATAATATCCTTTTCCTTCAAGATTCGAGTTGACTCCGATGGTGGTAACACAAAGCCTTCCATCTGCAAGAGGTAAAGGTAGCTTGATCTTAACTATCTATTAACAAAAGGTGTAAAATAAAATAGCTGAATTTTAGATTTTAAGCCTCAAATCATATCAAAATCCATATCATCAACAGTAGGTATTTTCCAAATTCAAAGAACTAAAAAACACAATGTGTATATACACGAGAAAAGGTTAAATTTTTCAAGGAAAGGCAACTTTTTTGCTGCCTTGAATGACTGTAAACAACACATGGGCTGGTGGACTGATGAACAAGTAAACATCAGAACCAATTTGGTTAGAACCAACATTGTTTTCCATCATGTCCAAGGTCCTCACAAGAGAAAATAAGCATTGTCATTTTGAACTCATTTACAAAGCATCCAACAGGGAAAACATCTATATAATACGATTCATGTCTTGATATCAGTTTGTTCTTTGTAGTAAGACAAAAAAATCATGTGCTAATGACTGAATACGTAACTCTATAATAACAGATAAGTTTGAAACAAAGAAAAATGATGGTTCCAGCTTCTGACATCAAGTGAATTCTTTTTAACCTCAAAAGTCTAGACCATTTACATGACATCCCAACTGCTATATGAACCTAAACTAAATAACAAGTACCAGTAAAACTATGTTGATGTCAAAACTCAGAATAAAATCTTCATTAAACTAAATCTATGAAATGCTTGATTAAATGCAACATCATATTACTCGTTTTTTGCTATGTTATCAAAAGCCCTGCTGGCGCAAGCCTAAGCCCTCATGCAAGGGAGAGGGCCTTGCGGCCATCTAGGTATCGTGCAAGGTTCCAGAAAAACTGGAGAGTCAGACTAACATCTAGCCAACCTTATTTGAAACAATCATAAATTGCCCGAAGCCAGCCTAAATTAGCCCTAAACAATCCTAAAACCCCTAAAACTGTTATGTTTATGCTATGCGCCTTTGCATACTACGGCCCCTTGGTTTTTAAGCGCCTTGCGCCTAAGCCCAAGGCTCACCCTTTGTGTCCTGCGCCTTCAACAAATATGATTTTTTTGTGATTCTAAACTGTGAGCCTATTATAATCTATAAACCAGTAACCGTAAAACGCTAATAACTTCTCACTACAGTTTCACTTGTTTGGAGTCATAACATCACTACGCATGACCGGTTGGACTCGATTAAGTAGCTCCAAAACCTCAGACGCAACGAAACCAAAAGTATCAAACACAAATAGTATAAACCTTAAACTGCCAATAACTTCTCACTATATCTTCACTTGTTTGAGCCTTATTTTCAACCATTATCACTTCCAACTTCCACATTGCAACAACTCCATAACAAATTAACTATTAAACTACTAAACTAACTAGGTTTAACTACTTTAAGCATCAAATTACACAAATTAAGGCAGACAGATATAGATATAACGAGAGTTACATAGAGCTGGATGCCGTTAGGGCACGAAGTGTGAAGATTGAACTTGTGAAGAAGATGATTGCAAACATCGGAGATATTAGGATGTTGATTTGGTTCGATTAAAATCCAGCTGTTGTTCATCCCGTTGGATCGTTGTGCGAGAGTTAGAAGTGAACAATCATCGAACGTTAATCGAAGCCTTAACGATTGTGTATCCTCCATGATGATTTGAGAAACAACCGCCGTGCTCTAAAACCCCACCACCATAAATAAAACCTTGGTATGCGATGGTGAATAGTATGATATTATACGGGTATTTTAATCCGGTTTCGGCCGACACAGACACGGTAACATACTACGACACGGAATTAATAGGTTTTGTGTTTGTTCTTAACATGTCTCGTGTTATTAATTGGTTAACACGATAAATACACGTTAATTATCGTGTCTTAATAAATTAAAGACATATATAACACGATATGTCACCTATTAATATTTAATTAAAGGAAAAGTTTGTGGAGTATGAAGATGGAAATGAACTTTGATAGAGATAGGTAGAAATATCAAGACTCCTACACATTCGTTTATCAAGTATTATTATGGTTAAAAACTATTTTTATTGACGTTTGTTGTTTCGTGGCTTAAAAATATTATGTTAAGTCGTATTCAATATTTAAGACTTAGAAAATTTTTTTGCAAATTTTATTTTATTAAAAAGTGGATTTTTATCGTGTCATGTCGTATAACATGCTTTTTATTGTGTTCGTGTTTAAAAAATGACACTACTTATTGTGTTGTGTTCAGGTTTGGCTTATCGTGTTCTTGTCGTAACACCATTCATAGCATTTTTTTAATAAGGTTAAATAGATAATTTTTCTAATTTAGGTCATTAGGTTAGAAAAACATTTTTTCCTAAATTATTGAGCAGATCACGCCATACTTACATCAGAAAGTGAGCACATAGGGGTGGAGGGAGCATCATCAGAAACTAAATAGCCAAAAATTATAAATTTATACTATAGCCTAGGATGTATACTACATTCTACTGCAAAGACTAACATTGTTAGTATAAACCAAGAACCTCACTTGAAAACACAAAAGTAAACGCTCGAACTAGGAAATCTAACTAACTCCTGACCAAAAGACATATAGTTTTAAACTTAAAATCGACAGTAAATTACTCGTGCATTTTCACAAATGATCGTGATATAATCGATGATTCAACTCCTATTAGCGTGCAAATTTACGTTAAAAAGAAATACATGAAAAAATAGCTATCTCGTTCTAATTTTAATTCCATTCATCTTTATTACGTTCACATTTTGATTCAAATACTATTGAATTCTAACATACCAAGTTTTAAACTTAAAAACGAAATTTACCACACTTTCTTACATTTTAGATCTAACTCGTACAAAATGGGAAGATAATGTTATGAAAATGTGATTTAACAAATTATATAAGGGAGAAGAATATTGTTATGAAATGGTATTTTTTTACGACAAAGAGTTAAATTTTATTTTTACTGTTGCCAATTTTCAATGACATTATAATTATTTAAAAGAAAAAGAAAGTTTATTTTTTAAAGCATACTCATATCCTAAAAAAAAAGTTCACACATCGCTTCAGCCAAAAATACTGTAAAACCACCATGAAGTAAGAATGTAAAATCATTTTAATCCAAAACTACTATATTTGAAATACAAATGAACTTTAAGACGTTATTCACCGACACCACCAAAGAGTGATGGGATGAAAGAGTGATATTCCCAAAATTCTGGTGACAAATCCGATCTCATTTATCATCCCTTATTTGTTTTAACGGGTGGATCATTATGGAGAAAAAAAAAGTCGCTCCCTAATATATTTTTTTAGTATAAATTTTAAAACCATAATTTAGTAAAAACCACCATAAATATGAATCATATATTGTCCAAAAACAACCCTTGTTAACTCTTGCTTAGCCTCGATCTTTACTATTTTCCACACACACTAATCTTTGCACCCAAGTTTAACAAATAAGCAACCGCCACGTCAAACAAATCACCACTTCACACCCCCACTCTCACATACACAGTCTACAACCATCCAACGACTATCATCACATCCAACTCTTCATTTTCTACTCCGTGTATTCTACGCTCCACTACACACGTCATTTACACCCCCTTTTTTCTCTCTCATCTCACAATTTCTCTCTCTAAACAATACTTGTTTTTTATTTTGGTTATTTGTTTCACAGTTTACACCAACAACCACCATAAACCACCACAAATCTCCGCTGTACGTCGGAGCAAAAGCAATAACCATTTAGTTTCCGATCATCGTTTATCTTCAATTTGTTTCTTTTCCACGAATCTGTTTTATTTCTACGAATTTGTTTCGTTTGAGATTTTCCAGATCTAAAAATGTCAAGACCATGGGGAAAAATCGGCGCCTGGGCGGAGGATTCGGAGCGAGCTGAAGCGGAGGAGAAAGAACAGGAAGCGGCTGCAGCTGCGGCAGCTCCGATACAAAGTTATCCAAGCTTGAAAGAGTCTGTAACCACTAAAAAAGGTAAGAAGAAGACGAAAATGTCGTTACAGGAGTTCACGATGGCCGGAGGTATCAGTTCCGGTGGAAATACGGCTTTTGAGCATAAGCGATTGACTCCGGTGGAGATGATGCAGCTTCCGACTGGTCCGAAGGAGAGAACTGCAGAGGAAATGCAATACGGACGAACCGGAGGTGGTTTCTCGTCGTACGGCGGTGGCCGTACAGGCCCTAGGGATAGAGATGATCGGAGATCGTACGGAGGATTTGATGATGATCGTAGAGCTCCGGTTGCTCGCAATTTGGATTATGATCAACCGTCTAGGGCTGATGAGGTTGATAACTGGGCAATGACGAAGAAAACGCCGTCGTTTGATTCCAACACTAGACCTAACCGGTATAATTCTCTCGGTGGAAGCGGAGCTGGAAACCTTAGCACAGGACCAGGGGGATTTTCTAGAGCTGATGAGATTGACAATTGGACAGTGAACAAAAAGCCTATAGTACAATCATCTGTTAGATCTTCTAATTTCGGTTCCGGTTTTCGTGATTCCGGTGGACCTGAACCAGATCGTTGGAGTAGGGGAGTTAACCAGGAGCCGGTAACAGAACGTCGGCGTTTGGTGTTGGATCCACCCAAGGGTGAAAACGCTCAGATTGATCCAGTAACCAGGGCGAATAAGCCGAATCCTTTTGGAAATGCGAGGCCGAGGGAGGATATATTGACTGAAAAAGGTTTGGACTGGAAGAAAGTTGATTTGGAGCTTGAAGCTAAGAGAAACAATAGTCGTCCTACGAGTTCTCATTCTAATAGCAGGCCAGGGAGTGCACAGTCAGCTAGTTCAGCAGAGGTTACAGGTGCATTGCAGGGAGTAGATAAACCGAGACCGAAGGTGAATCCTTTTGGTGATGCTAAACCTAGAGAGGTTTTGCTTCAGGAGAAAGGTGTTGATTATCGAAAGATTGATTTAGAGTTGGAGCGACGGCGTCTTGGCAGGTTATAATCGTATAAATCTATAGTTATTACTCTCTTTTGCCAAAAAGTTTGTGTGAACAAATTGACATTGTGAATTTGGTATCCTTTGATGCACTGTAGTTGTTTTCTACTTGATGCATATGAATTTCGCATTCTTGGGTTTAGAAGATTGTTAAAATATAGTTGTGAAGGCATATCGTTATCTAGCATGTTATTGCCACAAAATAGCTTGGTGAAGCTATTTAGGGTTCTAGACTAATTCTAGTTTATCTAAAATTTATCAGACTACTGGATTTCATATTGCCGCTACTCGTATTTAGTCATGATTCAAATACTATACTAGTTTAAATGGGAAGCATCGATAAACTAAAACACTCACTTATATGTTTTCAGTACTTGATAAACATATATTGTCTGGTGATATACACTTCGTTGTTGGCCTTTATGTTTGTTTGAAAATATTATTGGGTATGTTTGTTTTGTAATTTGAGCCTGCTTTGGAAATTGGAACTATCATCTGTGATTACAACATAAATAGATTATTGATGCAACTGGTTCCTTAGTAGGAAATGTGGCAAGATGGGTGAGTTTTAATAAGCTTGAGTATGCATCTATAGGTGGAGTTCTTTTGTTGCAGTATTGAGGAAATCGACAATATTGTGTTCTAGGAAATAGTCTATTAACTGATACTATGATGTACTTAGATGAATGATTAATGATTGCTACAGTGCTATGGGTAAAAGATCGTGTATATTATGTAACTCAATTTGAGGATGTTGATCAATGCATCACTACACAATTGCATATCGTATTAAGTTGGGGTTTTATATCTTTGTAGGCCCCACATAGCTTTATTTGAAAAAAGTTTCTTATTGAACAAATTAGTAATTTTATTTTAGGTGGATTTTGCTTGCATAGTTAATGATTATGCATTTAGTTTTTGTAACAACACCACCTAGACATTGTTTAGGAGAATTTTGTCTTGGCAAGGTTAGAACCCACAACCTTTTGGCTGTGAGACTTCACTCTTATCACTAGACCCCACCCCTACCCTGCTTCTGCATCTGATAATCTAGTTGTTAGAACTTATATGTAAATTCTGATTTTTTGGCTCCCTTTCACTTAGGTTTTCTCTATCATCCTTAATTTAATTTTTATCGATTCTTTTGTGGGTCAAATTTGTGGATCAAAAGATTTCAAGGTTGAGGGATTGATTAGATCTCCTAATACTTTTGATTAAACTATGCTTACATTAGGTTAAGATGTTATATTTTGTTGGCCTGTATTGGAGGTTGCTTCCTCCAGTGAGACCCTTGGCTCTAAAGAAAGATCTGCACTATAAAATCATAGAAAACAGTATGCTAGTAACAGATATAGGATGACAAGCCTGATAGGAACAAATATAATTCTAGTAAACTACCAAAGCTGAAAAATGCATGAAAGGTATTAGGAACTCAATAATAGAGGCACATAGACGAGCGGCAACGTGTAATGGTCTCCGCCTTTTCCCCTTTGATCCTAAATGGTCCAATATAGTTGGTGTACTTCCCAAATGAGAGTGTTTCTAATTGCGCTTGGTTTAACGGTAGAACTTGTCACAAACATATCTATATAAAAGTTATGTGTATATTTAACTAGTGCCTTATGGCTCATCTCCTTGGTTGTTTCTTGTCAATGAAAATACCAACAAACAAAAATACCTGGTAAAATCTGACTCATAGCAGCGTATTTGGAAGGTGAGATAGGGATGTATCTTACCGATATAGGTGTCATGATAAATATAAAACTTAGAACAAGCATTTTCTTCACTCAGTTCAGTTTAATATTAATATAATTTAGATTTTACTGAAGAAATTTTCAATGTTACTGTGATATTTCTATATTTTAAGTATATATATCTCTTTTTTCTCAATATTCCCTTAAGACTTTTATGTTGATGGTTAAATCTTTCTTGATATCTGAATTCTGAAGGGTTATTACTTTTTCAGGCCCGAGACAGAGGAAGAGAAGATTTTGAAGGAAGAAATAGATAATCTCAAAATGGGTTTCGAGAAAGAATCTATTGAAAATCAAACCAGTTTACATAACACAATACTTGAGAAAGAAGGGGAACTAGAACAATTAAGCCGGGATCTTGATGATAAACTTCGGTTTAGTCAAAAGACAATTGAAAGGCCTGGTTCTGGTGCAGGA
Source organism: Tagetes erecta (assembly GCA_030867185.1). Taxonomy (NCBI): domain Eukaryota; kingdom Viridiplantae; phylum Streptophyta; class Magnoliopsida; order Asterales; family Asteraceae; genus Tagetes; species Tagetes erecta. Next base: position 43,949,399 of record CM061492.1, on the reverse strand, counting down.
AGAGTGAACTCGGGCTTTCAAGAAAGACCAGGTTCTGGGTCAGGAAGAGCGGGCTTTCAAGAAAGACCACCTTCTCAATCAGGCTCATTTGATGACTCCAGAAGTGTTGACTTTTCAGAGAGGCCCCGATCCCGTGGTGATTTTGGGATGAGGCGTGGTGATGACAGGAGAGGTTTTGCTGGTGGAAGGGATAATAGAGGATTTTTGGGCAACAGAGACCTTGGCAGGTATGCATTTTTGTTAATATTTATATTTGGTAAAATGATACTTTAAAGCTTGACTGTCAGTTCCTATGCTCTTGATTTTTTTTAGATTTGATTCATTTGAACATCACATTTCTACTGATGTATGAAACTTACATTTTCAAAAAGATATTACTTTTTAAATCTTTCTTTAACCAAAAAATGTAGAATATAGCTTTATTTTTACAAACAATACAGTATACCTTCATTTTGTAACCTCGATAGCAGGTTGCAGACCAAGTATTATTGACTTACTAAACATACGCTGATATGGTCGTCCATCTAAGCAATCATCAGTAAGATGGTCGGTCCATCCCGGATGTGGATTTTTAAAAAGTAGTTAAATTTCATTATTATTATTAATATGTATATTTCTTGTGTGTTCAAGTACCAACGAACCAATCATTAATACTTTTGATTTTGTGTTTTTTTGCATAAAATGGAAAGCAAATCTTAATTCTAGCAACAAATCACAAGTGCATTCGATTGTGTTTTTTTGTTTGCATAAAATGGCAAGATAATATGTTCCAAATCTTAATTCTAGCAACCAACTTTATTACAGCAACAAATCTAACCTTTTTTGTTGCAAAAGTAGCAAATATCACCTGCCACTGTCTTTTTCTGTTGTATTATTCTATTTTTTCAAATCTTTCATTATCTTTTTTACTTCTAGTCAAATACAAATAGTTATTGTCAATTTGTCATTACTAAAAAAGTTTAAAGCTAATAAGAAATTTATTAAAAAAACAGATTTTTGGCAGAAAAACTAATAGCGCGTTGGTATTTTTGAGGATTTCTGTAGTTGGTTGCTAGAATTACGAATCGAGGCATACTACATTGCTATATTATGCAAAAAAAACCCTATAATTAACCATTGAGAGCAGTTGGGTGGCTTGAGGTCAAAGCATGAGCTGCATTTTACATGATCCTATAGTTTAGCAGGGTATTGGTATGGGTTCGCACACTTAAAAAACTCCCATTTTTCAAAGCAAAACAAAATCAAACCAAAACTAACTGTCTAAATATAAAGATGAATGATAGATCAAATTATGATGTTTATGATTGAATGTTTTGTTGGCAGGGCAAACTCAAGGGATAGATGGTGAGAGTGAATTGGGGGGTGTTTGGCAAGTAGAAGAAAAGAGAAGAAAATAATAATACAATTTTTTGGGAATTGATGTTAAAGTAGAATGAAGTGAAAAAGAAGAGGTTTGAAGAAGTGTGTAAAGCTTCTCTAATTTGGTCTAAAATTAAGGACATTTTATCTCATTATATTTTGTTACCCAAAAACATTCTTAATTTTGATTGTAAATCTAGAATGGGAAAACTGGATTTTAGCTGTTTGTTTATTCATCTAAGTAACTATTGTGACTGGTTTGTAACTGAAATGTTTCTATCTAATCTACTTCATCTTATATTGTAGTGTTTATATTATGTTGGATCATAGTTTAATGTTCCAATGCTTGAATTTGTTTCATTGAACATTCTTCTTATATTGGTGTCTTTTATGAGTTATCCTGAACCGTGAACCGATGAGTACTAAATCTACTTCTAAATGTGCATCATTTGCCCACAGTGGTTGTTTATGTTGTATTTTATGGTTGTGGACCGGTTGTGAAACAATGAATTGCATTCATAAGAGATGTTGGTTAATAGTGCTTTAAAGGTGAAGGTGGGTGTGTGGATGGTCTGTTTGCTCATATTTAAACAGATAATAGGTTCGTTTAGGTTCACTGAGTTCAATAAACTTTGGTGTGTCAAGCTTGTTTAAACTCTGGCTTTGTTGTTCTAGTATAAACTAGTAACCTTGTTAGAGAGCTACTCCTGCTTAGCGCACGAGACTCACTTTAAGTAAGAGTTGATATATTTTTTTTAGTTCGTGAAACCGATCCGTGATACAACTGGAACAAGGTTTTACAATCTCATAGTCAAGAATCAAGATCTGAACATGTTTGTAGGGATCTTATGCGGCTGAAAATAACCCAAAAAATATTAACACAATTTTGTTTGTTTTCAACCAAATGCATTCAACAATGCAAACATCTTTGATTCTTTTATATCATTTATAGCTTTGAATCTTTGTACATATGGCCATGTGGGTCTCGTTTATTTTCTCTCAGGAACGGTTGGTTGACGAGTCTTCGACTCCAACCAACTTGACCCGAAATGAAGGTTGGAGTGAGCCTCTGCTGTGATTGCCGCTTTGAGAGAGTCATACTAGGCGGCTTATAAACACCCATTACAGGTGCACCTTTTGAGTATAACAGTCTAACCATTACGTCAAACTTCGTTCTAAAAAAACTACTTACTAAAAAAATGCATGCGACTCTGCTGGGGATCGAACCCAGAATCTCTGGTTTCGTAGACCAGCGCCTTATCCATTGGGCCACAGAGTCATTTTTGTTAATTTGCACAACACAATATCTATAAACTAAAACAAACTAATTTCCACATTTAAATTTTCAAATGGTAACGTGTTTCTTATTATAAAACCTAACTACTAAAGTACTTCGTACTAAACTATTTCATTTATATACTGAAATTAAAATTGATCATCACTAGACCATGTGTAGCAATCACACCACATACCGCGGGTCACCTCTCATAAGTGACGTATTCTCACACCCGCCACTAGTTACAATGTTACATCAGATGTATCCTTTACTTCATGTGCCTTCAACATTGTGCGGTGAAGATACATCACACTTCTCTCTTTCTACGATGTTGCAACCAGAGTGGCAGTGTGGCCACATGCCGTAGAGTGGGTTAGGTTAGCTCAGAACCACGGTGTGTGTGGGGTGATCATTGCAAGTACTCTTGAAAGAATTATAAAAATCTTATTATAAGACTATATAACCTTAAATAACCATTTATTTAAAACCAAAAAGTCCATAAACCCGACAATGCACACGCTGCGAGCATATATAGCTTCTTTAAACTTTTAGTTCACCAACAAGTAACATAACTCACCATCAACTTTGCAAAGGTTGTAATGGTCAATTCACCAATAAGTAACATAATTTTCTAACGATGTCAAGGCTTTGGATTGTAGTGACAGTAATTTTTAAAATAATAGGTATATATATATATATGATGGAAAGTAAATAAAAAATCACAGAACATGACAAAACACGATTTTAGCATTTTACTAAGAAAATTGTACTTAATTAATTTTTTGAATTTGAGCTAGCTAAAGGACGAAACACGTGATAACCAGTTTAAATGATCTTTAGAAATAAAAAATAAACCTACAAAGATATATAAAAAAATATGGTCATTGAAACACAACCTTTATTCTCTCTCTTGATATAAACACATGTACATAAACTACATATAGACATAGATAGAGAAGAGGGTGTCTAAAAACACCCAATGCTAAAGCATCAATGATTCATAATTTAAATGGTTTACATTAAAATAAGGAAGTTTTGTGTTCAACTCCTACCAGTTACTAGAAATAGGTAAAAAACCGGTTTAGAAAAAAACCTAACCGGTTAAAAACCGATTTGTATTAAAACCGAACCGACAATTCAAGATAAATTTGGGGTTTGGAACAGGCAAACCGGTTTAACCGGAGAAAAATCGGTTTTTTAAACCCTGTTAAAAGCCCGACCTGAATCGGTTTAATATAGTTGAGTTTTCACTTGAAAAAAGCAGCTTAAAACCGACCTGGTTTTTAAAAATACCGGTTTAATAGGGTTGAAAAAGCCAGTTCGGTTTTTTGTTTAAGAAACCGATTTGCCCACCTTTATTTATTACAAAATAAAGTTTCAGGTTTGATCAAAAATTTTCACGCTTAATTTAACTTTTTTTTATAAGAATGATCTCACACTCAAAACTAGTTTTTCATACTAAAAAAATAAAAATAATATCCTGTCGCTAATCCAAATTGCCGTTATAAAGATATACATAAAGCTAAAGGACATACTTTTATACCTTTATAGTTATCAATTCACATTTTTGTCTATTAATATTTGAATGGAGATAACAACTTCAAACCAACACTTTCGTCTTAAATCTTAATTAAATTTTAACTTCGAATCTTTCTCTCACAACTCTCCTGAAAATGGTTTCGATTCATCTACTACTAATCTCCGTTACATTATTATTACTACTACTATTACTACCGATCTCAACATTCGGCTTATCGGAATGTAGTTTTCCGGCGATGTTCAACTTCGGTGATTCCAATTCCGACACCGGTGGTTTATCTGCGGTGTTCGGACAAGCTCCTCCACCTTATGGAGAAACGTTCTTCCGGTCTCCGGCAGGTCGACAGAGTGATGGTCGTCTTCTAATCGACTTCATAGGTACATTACTTTCGGATATAATAATTTTTGCTTATATAGTCTATCAATTGTTTGTTTAGCATGTTCTATAGTTTGACAAACACACTCTCACGTCGTTTGTGTGTATGTAACTTTGTCGCACGTAGTGATAAGATAAAGTTATATGTATCGTATGTAAAGTTAATATGTCATGTATTAAGGTATATTGGTTTTTACTAGCTCCAACTATTATTTTTTGGTTTCTACCGGTTTTAACTGTTGAATTAGCTGTCAACGGTCCAACTTTTATCACATTGGCAACCAACGGTCTGTCGATAAATTTTTTTTAACACCGTTAAGTTTTTCCAAATTAATGACCGATGTTTTAAATCTTTTGATCAGAAGGATAATATGAGTCGATTGATGGAAAAGTTACCTCGAAACAGTGCTCCGAAAAACGAAACGATGCTTCAATAGGGTGTTTAAACCTAACGGTCTTCAATCGGATGTAAAAAATTTATCGTTCAGAAAGTTGTTTTGAGCAAACTTTTACATAAATTGACTTGTATTATCCATCTGATCAAAAGGCCTAAAACATTGGTCTTGAATTCGAAAAAAAACTTAACAGCATTAAAAAAATTTAACGACAGACCGTTTGTTGCCAAATTAATAAAAGTTGGGACCGTTAACAGTTAATTTAATAGTTTGTACCGATAGAAAAGTAATAGTTAAAACCGGTAGAAACTAATATAGAATCTATTTAAAAATTTTGGTTTTTTAATCTTATTTTTTTTTTAACTTATATATAACTTTGTCATGTGTCTGTTATTTCCGTTTTCAGCTGAAGGTTTAGAATTACCTCATCTTAGTCCATTTTTGGATTCAATGGGTACAAACTTTAGCCATGGAGCCAACTTTGCCACGGCCGGATCCACGGTCCGTCGTCAAAACACAACCATTTTTCAAAGCGGGTATAGCCCAATTTCCTTGGACGTTCAGTACGCCGAGTTCTCTGATTTCTTAAAAAGATCACCATTAATCCGTCAAAAAGGTACCTTGTTTCAACTACTTTGTGGTTTCAAGCCTACTAAAAATCAAATTAGTTTGTAAACGAGCCGAGCTTGATTGCTCTTGAATTTTAAGCTGAGCTGGCTCATCTAAAATTTGAGTTGAGCATGAACTCACCCTGACTCGACTCGTTTTGGCTTGTGAATATCCATTCTTAATATTTCCTCATTTACATAACGTTTTGTACATCATGTGTTAAAAATGTGACATGACTAATTGACTATGGTGTAGGTGACTTCTTTAAGAACATGTTTCCTGAAGAGTATAAATTTTCTAGCGCGTTATACACGTTTGATATAGGCCAAAACGATCTCACATCTGGGTACAAACTTAATATGACTACCGAACAAGTAAAATCATACGTGCCAGACGTTATATCACAGTTTACGACTGTCGTCAAGGTGAGAGACCACATACTTGTTTCTAGGTTGTTTGGATTGTGTTTTGAAACTTGTTTGAAATTATAGTATGATTAAGTTATTAACTAACATGTTCTTGATTCACAATGTGTAAACAGAATGTGTATGCTTTAGGTGGCAGAACATTTTGGATACATAACACAGGACCAGTTGGTTGCTTGCCTTATATCATGGATACGCGGTTGATCACGGCAGCACAAGTGGATCCACATGGTTGTGCCGCCCCGTTTAATGGTGTTTCGCAGTATTTTAACGAAAAACTTAAGGAAGCCGTGATCCAACTCCGAAAGGATCTTCATTTGCAGCCATCACCTATGTCGATATCTATTCGGTCAAATATTCCCTTATCGCGCAAGCGAAAAAGCTAGGTAATTATTTCTTTTTTCTTTTTGTCATGTTTCATTTTAGTTATGGGTGTAAACGAGTTGAGTCGAGCCTTATCAGAGCTCAAGCTTGGCTTTGTTTCTAAACTCTTTTTTAGCCTACTCGATTGTCGAACTGTTCAGACCTAAACGGGTGAATTTTGGTTTAAAGGATTCGATGATCCGTTCTTGGTGTGTTGTGGGCACGGTGGGAAGTACAACTTCAACAATGCAAGGAGGTGCGGGAGCACGAAAATGATAAAAGGGAAAAAGATCTTGATTGCAAAGTCTTGTGAAGATCCGTCGTCTCGAGTCATCTGGGACGGGATCCACTTCACGGAGGCCGCTAACAAATGGGTGTATAGTCGGATTGCTACCGGGGCGTTCTCGGATCCACCAGTTTCATTAAAGATGGCTTGCCACAAAAACAAGTGATCAATGACGATATGTATGTTGAGTGTTTGAGCCATGAAGGTAACTAAAGAACCTAGCCTAACATGACAATTTGCATGACCATGGTTTATGTTTTTGTTTGTGTTCATTTGGTTTTGATTATGATTAAAAAGTTTTGAATTATGTTTGTGCTTTGGGATGTAATTAGAATGATCTAATGTTATTAAATAATTAAACTTTTTTGTTTTTAATTTTGTATAAAAAAAGTGATTCATGTCAAAGTTAATAAATCCTTGTAAAATGTCTTCCCCTCACATAAAAACGAGGATAGCAACTTTAGATATTCGGTATACAACTAGGTTTTGAGAACTTTTACGTGTAATGTGACGGTAGGGTTTCATGTTTGTGACCTTATCACACGCGTTACAGTGATGACATTATAATTTTAACGTTTGTGGTGTGTTACGATGACAATGTTTTCGGATTCAACATGCGCAAAAAAAGTTTTTTTCATTCCGTTAGAGTTTTCGACTTCGACCTGTGTGGTGCATTGCGACAGTAGATAGATGGAGATTAAAAGTCTATATATCTAAAGTTGGGGGACATGTAAATATGTGAAAGTAGATCGTCATGATATAATGTGTATAAATGATAACTGAGTTAAAGTGGGAGGTTAAAGTTGTAGATAGCTAAAGTTGTGGGACTATTAGGCAATGTCATCTAGCATAGGTGTCAAAAAATAGAGTGTTAAAGTCGTAAATATATTAAAGTAAAAAAAATTAAAAACAAAAATGTGGTCCATCAATTGGGCGGTAACACGTGATTGGCGGCGAGTGACTGGTGTCACCACCGACCTTCTCAATTAGAACGTATAAAATTATAAATAACATTATCACGTGATTTATATTTTTGTTTTAAAGTATTACTAACAAATACGACTAAGATTAGACATGCATCTATATATTACACTTCAAACACTTAAAAGACTTAGTTATGTCTTTTTTACATATTGTATAACGTTAATAGATACGGTTTTTTCTAATTTAATAAATTTACGTTGAACAATACAAACATTGAAATACTTTCTTATGTTATAGTCATGATTAACTAACAATTAAAACCCATTCTTCAAATGAATTGTATTGAATTCAAAAAACGTCCAACATAGCTTTATTTGAGATTACGAAATTAAATAATGGTTTAATGTTAAGTGTTTATGTTTAAATATGTTAAATTATAAAAATTTCTAATTAAAAACCGATCTAAACTAATGAGTAGTACATACTTATGTTTTACCTTTACCATCTACTTATCATAACAATCACCACCACAACCGTTGCCCCCAACTACCACAAGCGTCGACCCCTTACATATTGTTATCTCTACCTCCCTCACCACTATCATAATTACCCGTAACTCCTCAATTACCACCGCAAATGTCTTGCTCCAATCTCCACTACAACCACCACCATATCCACCACCCTATCCCTATCATATCACCAACATCTCCATAAACATCTCTGTCGCAATAACTATCGCTTCCAACTCTAACCGCTCTTATTTTTCCCAACTGACAGTCAGTCACCACTGTTATTAAATGGTATCTCACCACTATCTGTCATAAAAGTAAATATATCACACACATTTTAATACGCTTTTCTTTTATGAAAAACAAATTTTAAAAACGATCTCTTCAATAAAATAACGACTTTTCTAAAATACCCGTTTTGTCACAAATCATTTATGATATATATACCACATATAGATGTTCCAAAGGACCTACATATTAATATTCAAACAAAATCATAAATTGTCACTACAATTTCACACGCATGATCCAACACAAAAGTTATATTTTGAAGGCCAAATAACTTCCAAATATCTAAAAACAAAAAAAGTCTGTTGATCAATTGTGGGTTTAAACTTTGAAGTGGTCTAAATTATTGCATCCAAAATACTATATTCATATTAGTCTTTATCATTAGCATCTTCAAATCATTCACCACCACTTCGAAAACAAACCAGTTCTTCTTCAATCTTCAGTTACATCGACAATCTTTAAAAACCCCCAATTTGTTTTCGCTCAAGATCCCTTTTTTATTCACATTTCTCAAACAATCTTTTTTTCTTGAAATCTTTAACAATAAAGGTGTTAAACCCACATCAATTTCATCAAAACAGTTCTGGGTTTGTCTTCAAAATCAATTTTCAGGTAATCATTGATGCGAAAGTTTATCACTTTTGTGTGGGTTTTGATGTTTCAGTGAATGAAAGGGTTTTATGTGTTTATGGGAATTGGGAAATGATTGATTTTGATCCTAGAATTAGGGTTTCTGATTGGTTATTGTGTTTGTGGTTTCATCTTTTATTTTGTTTTGTTTTTGGGGAACATTTTGATATGCAAACTGTATTTGAGTTTATGTTTTTGTGTGAAATTTGGTTAAAGAAGTTAGTCAAGATTGCAATTAGGCCTTTTATGTTGTTTATCTTTATTATTGGTGTGAGGATGTTATGCTCAATCTTATTTTGTATGAAATAAGCAATTGGGTGAAACAAGATTGTATTTGTGCATATGACCTATTAGTTAGTTGTGCTTTTATGAATTAATTGCAGCGTAAAGCGATAACCTTTGGTTTGAACTCTTATTTGATCCTCAAAGTACTATTAGTTGTATCTTTTGTTGTTGATTTAGTGTTTAAATTGAAAATCTTTGTAACTGTCAAAATAGTTTCTTGAGTCTTGTTAAGGTATACAAAGATCTTCTTGTGCCAATTTGAGCTGTCTTTTTGTCATTTCTTGATTAAATTCTTTGGTTTGGCCGTAGAATGGAATCCGGTTTTGGTGTTTAATTGGTCGCGGGACCATGAAAATTGAAGAATATAAAAGAAGAGGAAGCTCTATTCGCAGGTTTGTATCTTATTACATTTCATGTTTAAATTTTGTTGATGAAAGTTATTATGTGTTTCTTCTTTGTTCATGATGCAATTTTCAGAAAATCAAACGAATCTATGAAGGCTATTATAACAATCACAGTTGGTATTGTATTTGGCTTCTACATTGGAGTATCATTTCCTCCATTTGCACCATCAGGGGTACATATTTCAATCTATATCCCAAAAATGTATGTATTTGACTTTTGCTAGTCAAAGAAGTCGTATTTGATTTCAAAATTGCTAAGAGTTGGTCACTTTGTTTAGATTATATTGGCAATTAGACTGAACTCTATATAACATAGTTGTCGATTCTGCCTTTTTCACCACCTAGCGTCTTTTTTCTACCTTTATGCCAAAAGGGTACACTTTTGACTCTTAAAGTTGTAGTGGTTTGTGTTTTAGCTTGTGTAGGCAATATTGATAACTAGATTGAATATATACATGCTCATCGTTTCCTGTTTTTACCACCAAAGCACCTATTTTTAGTTTTCTACATGTATCCCATGATCCCCAAAAAACGTTTGCGTTTTACATTTGGGACTCAAAGTAGTTATATTTGATCTAAACTATCAAGATCTATTTACTTTGGGTACACAATATTGATAACTAGATTGTAATCTATAAAAATTGCTTTTTGGATTTTTCATCGCCAAAGATACCCCTAAAAATGTCCATGTATGAATTTTGAGAGTCAAAGTATTGTTAATATCATTTTTTAATCTAATCATTATGTTAATGCAACTGATTTTGTGATTCAAATTTGATAGCTCAAACTTGTTCCTTCAATTGATACATTCCTTGGTGACATAAATTCGGGCCAATCTACACAAACAATATTAAATGTGATATCTGTTACGAGGGACAACGTCTCAACTGAAGCTCAAAATCTTGATGATCCTTCAGAGGTAAGACATTAACAATATTGTTTGACAATTAGTGCTGTTTATTGCTTTCCGAAAGTTGGTTAAAACTTAGTTTTCTAATCAAGTTTTTCGGATCTACAATTGTGGTTTACAGTTGCATTTAATATATTTTAGCTATTTATGAAATAAAGAAAAAAATGACTAGTGCCAACCCGACCCAACACATTTGACACGCTTTAGATATTTTACCAATTTTGAAACCCGCTCATTTTGTCATCTACTTGTATGACCGTTTAGATTAAAAAAAGTTCAGTTAGAAAATGACACTAACTACCATATTAACCCTATGTGTTGAATAAATTTTAAATGAATATATTGGATGAAAAAAACTATGAATTTATGAATCATAGAAATGAAGGATAATTAAGATAACATAAGGATATAATCACATTATCACAACATCATTATTCACTTACTATGTAACCATAAGAGTAAATGTGTTTGATAATCTGTCAATTTTATGCAGATTTTCGTCTCCGCTAACCCTCGCGGTGCAGAAAGACTACCCCCGGGTATAATTGCATCCGAATCAGACTTATATCCTAGAAGGTTATACGGTAGACCTAGTGAGGTCAGTATATCTATAGTCAAAACTTGCTGTTTTTGTTTTTGACTATATTGGAGACTCGTTAAAATTTCGAACTTCTAATTGTGTTTTGATTTGCAGGATCTAACATCCAAACCAAAGTATCTTGTAACTTTCACTGTTGGTTATAATCAGAAAGAAAACATTGATCAAACAGTCAAAAAGGTCAACTTTCTGTCTTTATATCATCCATTATGCAGCCCTATATTGGCGTGCCTCTAATGATGTTGATTTTACAGTTTTCAGACAACTTCACAATCCTTTTGTTCCATTATGATGGCCGAACAACCGAATGGGATGAATTTGAATGGTCAAAGCGAGCCATTCACATAAGTGTTCCCAAGCAAACAAAATGGTAAAGAAACTAAATCAATTTATACTATTTATTTTGTAGATTGAGGTAGTTGGGAAGGGTTATCATTAGAACTCTAAATATTGTGAAAACTACGAGTACTCACAGGAAACCAATCAAAATCCTTATTTATTATAAAAAGTATATAAATCTATGATATAGTGATTTATCTCTCCAACTAATTAATTCTCTCCTCTCTAAATCACTCTTAACAAGTTTTGGACACGTAAATGGTAAAACGTACACATTTGTAAATTTGTATCATATACGAATGCATTTAAATTTACGGGATAGAGTTGAGGTATGCTCTCATCTCACCCCTCCCAGACCCTGCTATCAAGTGGGATTTCTACTGGGTCGATTGTTGTTTTATGTATATTTACACATATAGGTTCATATAACATTGTTGTATTTTAGCACTAATGCTGAAGGTTGTGATTGTTTTATGAGTCCTCTCTTGTTAATTTTAAAGGTGGTATGCAAAAAGATTTCTGCATCCTGACATTATTGCGCCATACGAGTACATATTCATATGGGATGAAGATTTAGGAGTTGAGCATTTTGATGCTGAAGAGTGCGCGTCTCTGATACTTTTTGATTAGTTGATTTTTTACTTTGACTCTGTCATGTTATTTGAATAATTTATGTTTTAGATACATCAAACTTGTGAGGAAGCACAAATTGGAGATATCACAGCCTGGTTTGGATCCAAGTAGTAAGGGTATGACATGGCAAATGACCATGAGGCGAGAAGATGTTGAAGTTCATAAGTAAGTCAACACTTTTACCATCTCTGCGTACTTTTTAAAAGTGAAACCTTTGTGTATACATCTGAATATTTATAATTAAATAAGTGATGTGTTTTTTGTTTGTTACAATTTGTTAGGGAAGCTGAAGAGAAACCCGGTTGGTGCAATGACCCACATCTACCTCCATGCGCAGCGTATGTATAAATTTTATATCATATAGAATTGTATACACCTTTCACTTTTGGTGTCAAACAGGCTAATATGGATTATGGAGTTTGATATTAGAGGTGACACTTTTCACTTTTGGTGTCACCGTGACAGTTTACCCATTTACCAAAAAAATCGGTCACTGTGGGATTGTGTTATATATATTCTGATCCCCAATGGATCAAACGGGAAAAGTAAAAAGTCTTGCAAAAGGGATAGATCAAATGGCTTGAAAGACATGGGAGTATATTTTTTCGAGTACCAAATAAGCATTGGTGAACTTAACCCGATCGGACAGTGACCCTTGATTAAAATGAGATGTTTTGACACTTTACTTGACATGCCCTTTTTGACACCACTGACCAGTATTTGAGATTGATTCATACTAAATTTAAGGCCTTTCTTTTGTTGGTCTTTAAATTGTATGACCATTTGATCTGAATTTAAACGATAACAGGTTGACCTCGATAGTCAAATTGTAGTTTAACTTCCTGTGAGGCTGTGATCCTATCTTCACTAAAAATTGTAACATTTTACGTTTCCCATAAATATAACAACATTTGGCCATGACTATAGCTTGAAAATGTATTTAATGTGAAGGAAAATAAGTTGTTGGCTTTGAAAATGTGGCAAAGAAAAGGAAATGTTGCAACTTTATGAATCCAAGGGTGTGTAAGTGAATAGTGTTAGACTTTACTGATTCCCGTTTATGGTTACAGATTTGTGGAGATTATGGCTCCTGTGTTTTCTCGAGAGGCTTGGCGTTGTGTGTGGCATTTAATTCAGGTATTGCATATGCTATGATATAATCATAAAAAAACTTCATTGTTATTTCAGTAATTTAATGCTGCAAATGGTTATAAATGTAGAATGATTTGGTTCATGGATGGGGTCTTGACTTTGCCCTGCGAAAATGTATTGAGGTAAAACATTTTCACGTTATTGTATACCGTAATTCCTTTCTAGTTTCTTTTGTTATTTTCCATGTTATTATAGAGGTAAAAACACTACCCAAATCAACCCATTCATAAGGAAACGGGTTGAAACTGTCACCTCTTAATTCCATCGTTGCTTGTCATTCAAATCACCTCAAGATTTTAATAAGAGAATGCCCTTTTCATTTTCAATAATATAGCCTGCATACGAAAGAATTGGAGTTGTAGATGCACAATGGATTGTTCATCAAGGCGTACCTTCACTCGGAAATCAGGTAAATACGCATATTTCCAAATTTCCTTTTGTAAGATTAAGGGCCCAAATACACGCCTACTCATTCTTCAAAAACAATAACAACACCCAAATACATTGCCACATCATCACGACTTTTTTTATGTTTAACAACTCATCTCACTTTACAAATAAAAATTACAGTGACCCATATCCGTTTTTTTTCTAGTTCTTGGCCAAGAACTACACTCTAAAAACAGGTGCCAAAAACGAGCTTCCCAATGGTGAAGAATATCTCGAACAGCTACAACAGCGTTTTAGGGGGCAAAAGCGCCCCATTAGGCATGCATGCTCTAATGTTTCTTGTTTTGTTTACAGGGTAAAGAGGATGGAAAGCCTCCAGGGGAAGGGGTATGACATGGATCTCTTTTTCATAACATACAAGCGAAACAATACCCATGTCGATTTTTAAAAATGTTAAAAGACTTTTTCATGGTCAAATCTTTTTGTTGGCAGGTGAGAGATAGGTGCAAAAACGAGTGGAAAATGTTTCAAGATCGCGTAGCAAATGCAGAAAATGATTATTACAAGTCAGTTGGAATCGGATCTACGGATCATGAAGCGAATTGGGTGACAGCCGATAGAATTCAATAGTCTTTTAGTGATTATCAGTATGTTTATTTCCTAATAGATTTAGTATATGATCTTAGAAGCAAATGTTTATACAAAATTTATGGGCATCAATGAGAAGATGGTTAACCTTCTCTAAGGGTAAAAAGGTTTTTATTTTTATATTTTTGGTATCCACTAATATTGATTATATTATATTAGTGGATTTTTTAATCTACTTTATTATATTGTCAATATATTTACATCTAAATAGAGACAAACATGTAACAATTTGTGCCGCATGAAATTAAATTTGAATTTATATCATGAGTAGTGCATGTTATTTTGATAAAAAAACATTTTTATAACATTTGATATAGTGTTGATACCTAGATGTTTAGAAAGTTAATGTATTCATTTTGATGCACTTGTTTGTAAAGGGTTGGTGTGTAAAACGTTTAGTGTAAGGATTAAAAAGCTTAAAAATACTCATAAAGGGTTAACAAGACACTTATAAAGTGCTAAAGTAACTATAATAGTATGTCTAAACCATTGGACTAATGCAATCACACTTTTGAGTTTGAATAAGTTGTTAATAACAGACCATGTAAACCATGGTTTGCGATGGTGAAGTGACGTTTAAGATGTTATGAAAAAAAATTCGTTAAAGTAGGATTCGAACTTGAGGCCTCTACTAGAGAAAACAAGGTACTTACCCCTTCACCATCTCTTAAAAATTTGTTTGACTCAAGTTCAAGGTTCTTAATAAATTTTGAGACACATGAATATACATTTAACTCTAGATAAAAAGTTTAATGCACATAATCAAATGTGCCAATCTCTATAGCTTGATATATAAACACTAGAAATATAAACAATTTAGTTTTTCATACTACAATCAAAACAAACTATAATAATATAACAATTCATTGTTACTTTAGAAAAAAAAGTGACATAATATCCAAACTTTACATAACAAATTATTTCACCAAGAACAAATCATATAAAGTTATAATCAGTTAAAGAGTAAACTGCAGTTTTGGTCCCTGTGTTTTGATATCCTTAACAGTTTTGGTCCCACCTTAACAGTTTTGATCCCTGTGTTTTTATTTTTAACAGTTTTGGTCCCGAACACTAACTTCATCCAATTTTCTGTTAAGTCTCTCTCACATGCGGAGTAAAAATGTTATTTCTCTCGCTTTTTTTGACAAACGACTAAATAAAAATGTTAACCTACATGATGACTTAGATAAAAAAAGAGGGAGAAATGACATTTTTACCCTTTAGATGTGGGGCGCGTGTGAGAGACTTAACGGAAAATTGGATGGAGTTAGTGTTCGGGACCAAAACTGTTAAAAAATAAAAACACAGGGACCAAAACTGTTAAGGTGGGACCAAAACTGTTAATGGTATCAAAACACAGGGACTAAAACTGTAGTTTACTCTCAGTTAAAAGCAAACCTCAAAAACCTAAAAGCATCTGGCCATTAACATATGATCCTTTTTTAAACGGCAAACTACATCTTTACATTTAATGTTATATTAGACCACTTCAAACTAAATTACACCAAATATCACATTGTCAGAGATAGAACCCATGACCTCCCATCTAAAAGGCAATGCCTTTACCAAGTGGACTAGCCGCACATTGGTATTAACATATGAACCTAACATACCCAATATATTTGATACCAAATGCATTTAATGATTTGACCAAATACCAAACCATGAGCCATCAACAAGGAATATGGACCAACTTTCACATTTATGCCAGCAATCCAGGGGCGGATGCATGTACTGGTCAGGGGTAGCCCGGACTACGGCTGAAATTTCGTTGCGAAGTGTAAAAAATATATATTCTCCGGTTTTATGTATAAGGATACCCCTAAACAATTAAAAGGATACCCCTGAATCTTTGATTTTAAGCTATGAAAGAACAAAAGAGATAAATCTATTAGGTATTTTTATAATTTTATGGTGTTATTTTTATTACTGTATGAACGTCCGGGAAATTTTCTTTTTCAGGCTACCTCTGAATTTTCGGGCTGGCTCCGCCACTGCAGCAATCAACAACAAACCATTCTTGCTGTCAATTTTTTTATTTCTTTAACAACAAATGTAGGACATCATGCCAACCTCAAAACAATAATCTTTGTCCAAAAAAGCATCAAATTCTTCTTCATGCCAACAATCATTCTGTGTTTGGAAATTTCAATGTTTTGTAATTAATTAATATTCATAGCTGTATTAAAGAAACATTTGACATTAAGTAAAACAAACAACATCCCTGTCACTTTCTATAAACATATCATCAATGGATAAACCCCTAATTACAATTTATAAATGATGAGTTAAATATATGTAACACATAATCTGAATTAAAAAATGTTTATAACCTATGTGTCAAGATTCAAAATTTCCTAAAAACAGATGTGGGAGATCTCAAACTCACTTCAGTTAAATAGATGATGAATCTTGAAAATGTGTATCCAAGACATGAAGGAAAAGCGTAAAGGTTATGTACAATATCATCCCAGATATTGAACGTTTATGAAAATCGCAAGATTTAAACCCGGCTCAACTATCTTTTGGTCAAACCCGATATGGGTTTTGTATGGAAGCTTCAAAGATCCAAACTTTACACCAAAATGAACATTCTTGATCTTGATTTGGTATTTTATTCACTATCTCTTTCACAGTTTCCTGGGAGAAGAAATTTATACTTGTCGGCGTTTTCTAGAAGATGAGCAGGAAGATGCACAGCTGAATACGAATGCGGGATGGGGCCCATTTTCCCGATGATTTCCTTAAACGTGTATTCTTCGGGTAACATATCAAAGAGATCTGCGCCTTTGCAAATGACCTTTTGTACCCTTTTTGGGTTCAAGAATTTGTTAAACCTCACTCTATCAACATGGCTATAAGCTTTCATCTTGAAAACAAACTCACTGATATGGCGGAAGCAAAAGCTACAATGCCATCCTGCATCTGCCAACACAACATCCGACTGACGATAATGAGCATACCTTGTCTTTCCTGATTGATATCTATGAACCGATGCCCTCCAACTATGATTATCAAGAAAAAACTCAAACGAATATAGATAATTCTTTAACCGAAGATGAAGAATAGGAGGTATATCATCACACCATCTTAAGAGATTAATAGTATGTCTACTTGGTATTTCATCAATATCCGACATGATTAACAAATCATCATCTTGAATCCCAGCTTTCTTTAAAAGATAATCCAACGCGAGTCTTTGATACGCTTCCTCAACAAACGGGTTCTCCCCTTTCCTGAATCTCCCAGGAATCTTCCCATAAGTCAACCTCGGTTCCACGAATTTGAACTTTTCACGTTGACTCTCAAACACCAAAGGCTTAGGTAAACCCGTGAAAGTTGAGTTTGATTCAAGAAGCACAAACTCAGTAACATAAGGATACAATTCATGCCATCTTATTGTAAGGAGATCAACTTCATTGCTAAACAAAACCGCATCAAAAACACGCCTTGGAACCTCACGCGTCCTCCAACCATGAAGCTTGCAAAGATTTTGCATCGACACGTTTTCATGATAATAATGTGGGATTTCATCAAACGGTTTTGGTGGTGATTCCCATAACGGACGTAGAAAGTACGAGACCTTTTGCCCATGAACATATAAACCTACGATAACCGTTGGAACCAAAACGAAAAGAAAAACGAGCATTTTCAAATCAAGCCCACGAAGAATGCAGCGTACTCTCGACATTGTTGAAGATTTTCCTGAATCCTGCAAACCAATTATACATTTTTTTTTGTTATGATCATTAACTAAAATGACTGTAATTTTCTTTTTTGAGCTTAAATTATTCAGTTCATGATAGCTGCACAGAATATGAAGATCAACTTTTTTTTACATATAGAAAAGTTTTTACTACAAAATGCCAGGTGGGCCACATATTAACCCGCAACCCCTTTTTAAATAGCAAACTCAATCTTACTAAAAACAAAACTCTGCGGTTTCAGGGGTCGAAAAATTACTGCGGATATAAACATTAGAAATGAAGTTTAAACTGTTAAACTTTCGTCGAATGGAGCGAAATCGAGTTTAACTCTAAAGATTATTAATATATGGAAACTTAAAAACACAAAATTTTTTTTTTATGGTTTTTGATTCTTTAACAGAACTTAAGGTAAATGCACTACATAAACAGCCCTAATTTCAACCAAATTGGGGAACTAAATATGAAATTAAATGCATATCACCAGCAATTCACATTCAAATCAAACAAATTTCAACCCCAAGAGGGGAAATATATGAACTTGATTATCGAAATTTATTCAATTTGAATTTGACAAAACAAAATTTAGTAGAGCAAATCAAACTGAACTGAAAAAGGGGAAATTTTTAGACGAATTGAATTAAATTACCTGATTGCAAACATCACCGCAAATATCATCTGACTTTTTAGAACAGTAACGAGATCCACCTTCTGCTATTAAGTACAGTTTGTCGATTAATTTTGATAAATTGATCATCGTCATTTTGAAACCCTAATTCTCCGTGAAATTGAGATAAAGTGAAGATATGATGATGATGATGATGATAAAAAGAAATTAGAGAGATTAATAATAAGCTGTTATGAGTTGTTGTTCAACTCTAGTGACTAACTGACTATATATACATATATGTGTGTGTTATGTGTGTTGTGCGTGTTTTAAAGTGTGTGAATTTGTGTCTATATATGTATGGACGTATGATGTATGTATATAAGAGTTGGTTACAAACCTTATTTAACCGGATTCGAATTGTGAATTGGGTATGGTTAACGATAAAACGTTAACTAACCGTTTAACACCCATGTAGGCTATGTCCAGGGTTATACACGGATGATTGGACAATGCTGACATATTTTTTCTTCTTTTCTCTTTTTGATGTCTTTCACAAGTCACGTTCAGACTCACGAATTATGTTTCTCCATCACATGGATATCACGGGCCTCCTGAATGTAGGCGTACACAAGTTTCTTTTCCGTTAGATTTCATCGTATTTTTTGTTTCTTTAATCGATGATGGATTGTAGCGGTGGATGGCGGGTGGTGGTGAATGGTTTATGGTGGTGTCTTTTTGTTATGGTTTTACAGAGAGATACTGTGATATGTTATTGCCAACACCGAATTAGATATGTGTTAGATCAGAATTCAATATCATTTTACACGATGTCTTATAGTTAATTCCATTCTCGCACTAACACTTTTAAATGAATCCCTCCTCCTCTTTCTCTATCATACACATTTTATGCTTCAAACTATACTTCCTACTGCATTATGTTTGTTTGTTGTTGACTGACATTTGTTTTTGTGTTGATTTTAAATGGTGAATGGTTTTAACGGCCATAATAACACAATTTAACGATATATAAATGACTTACGTAACGTGTGAGCGTTGTATAGTCCTAGTTGTTATAAAAATAAAGTATATCTTAACCTTAAAAGTGGATGTGGATCAAATACAACTGTTATTTCAATATATAATAACATGATGGTAATGTTGCAAGTATTGAGGGGTGCAAGCTTGATATTTAAGGTAAACGTGTCAATCGAATAACAAGCTTAATCATTAAGGACCATATTGGTATTTTTACTTTATTTTAATCTCTTGCGAAATGAAATATTCCACTATAATATTTAGGCAAATTGGCTAAAAATAATCCCAACTAACACCTATTGGCCGAGAATAATCCCAACTCAGTTTATTCCCTCCAGTGGTCCCAAATCCAACTTTCTTGGCCTCCAGTGGTCCGCCGTTAAGTGCACTTAACGGCCGTTAACTTTTTTTTGATTTTTTTCGAATTTCAAAACAAGGTTTTATGGAAATTGATCGGGAGGAGTATACAATTCAATTGATGTAAACCTTACTTCGAACTGGAGTTCCAAACGACAAAACGGTCTTCAATCGGGTGTTTAAAACCTAACGGTGCTTTAACCGGATATCAAAAATAAACCATTTGGAGCAACCATTGGAAGTAAGGTTTACATCAACAGACTCGTATTCTCCTCCCGATCAAAATCCCTAAAATATCGGTTTGAAATTCGAAAAAAATAGAAAAAAAGTTAACGGCCGTTAAGTGCACTTAACGGCGGACCACTGTAGGCCAAAAAAGTTGGATTTGGGACCACTGGAGGGAATAAACTGAGTTGGGATTATTTTCGGCCAATGGATGTTAGTTGGGATTATTTTAGGCCAATTTGCCTAATATTTATGATTATCCGAACATAATATAATATTAAAACAAAAATTAGAGAATCTTATGAACATATATGAGATAATATATCATGTTGGTTATTTTCCTAATAAATTCTGGAGAGTTATTATTTGTGTTTTCTGTTCGTTTTTGATATTTGATAGGATTAAACGAGTCGTATTAAGAGTAAACTTAACAGTACATGACGTGTCTAATCTAATAGAGCTTGATACATCATATGAAGCTGAAGATCGTATTAAACATTCGATATAAATATAGTTAACATTACACAACTCATTTATCCGTTTTTGTTAATTAAAACATTTCAACAGTTTATCTAACTCTTTATCCTTGCAAATTTTCGATGATTTATAAACTAACAAGGATCAACAAGCTTTTGGACACCTATATATCGTTTGTTTAATATATGAATTATTACTTTTAATTTCAAAACTAACATACAATGATTGATTTTATAAAAATTAGTACAAGTTATGGAATATTCCACTATTTTTTTGTAGATTTAAAATATAAAATAAAATGAAGTAAAGAATCTTATGACCATGAGAGAGACATAATTTTATTCATCTTTAATATTTGCTCGCTTACCCATTATCCGGATGTAATTTGGTTTGTGATCTAATATGAAAATAGTATTTACGTGAAAAAAAAAGGGTAAATGTTTGTTAAAGAGAGTTATGTTTGCATATCATTGAGTAAAAAATTGTAAATTTAGCCCTTCAATGTAAGAAAATACTACTGTCATAAACATCAGAAGATAACACAAAGTTAAAAACCGAAATAAGGTACACAAATTTATGTTTACCATTTCATCCAAGTCATTGGAAGATGATGAAGACGATCTCATGGTTAAATCTTCGACTACTAAAGGATTTAACATCTTTTTAAAGTGTAAAGTTGTTTGAGAGTAATGATTTGTGAAGAAAAATATGATAAAAATATAATGTGTGTTAGTATTTAAAGGTGGATTTTTTTACACAGTAAGGATACCCCAATTTTGTACTCAAAGTTCAGTTCCTATGGAGGTAGGGCGGTGTTCCCGTCGGCGCCACAACAGGGCCGCTCCCATCTCATGTCCACTCCGTCTTCTCTTATTTAATTATAAGGGTATATCGTTTTAAACAGACCCAACTACCACGTTTTGGTCTCTGTCGGTCTCAACTAAAAGATGTAAAAATATTGTCGTTGTTGACACCGTTCAAAACTAATATACCAAAGGTAAAAATAAACGATATAAAAATGGTAGGCTAATACAACCGTAACACGAGACACAACCATTTTCTTATTTATTTAGGTATAGATTATTCAAAGTGAGAGAATGAGTAACCATGTTCACCTCATACTCAACTAAAAACTTTATACAATAAAAGTAGCTCGAGCAATCTAGCTTAGAGATGTAAACGAGTCAAGCTAAACTAATAATGTTGAGTTTAATCGCATTGAGTTTCTATTTCTAATAAGCTAATCTTTTACAAATATAGTAACAAACCGAAAACCATTCATTTATATTATTCGATAAAATATACGGGCACATGGCCAAATTATTGTCATGGTGGCTCTAATCGTAACCAAACACTAAAAGTGTCATAGAATTGATTCTTTTAATACCTATCACCTTCTTTAGGTTTGACAATGCAAATCATCCAATTGAAGCCAATTTAAGTATACTCTTTTATAGAATGATAAGGGAGCCATAAGTTAGGGCTTATAACTCAATCATTGTATTTTATTTCTTGAATGTAAGTGTGTAATGGCTTTACCATTGCATAAAGTCGTCAACCGTAGTTTAAAAAAAACAAACAAGATTCACAAATTCATCTTGCTTACTACCTTATATGATATCATGAGGGACTTCGTTCATGTGGATGTGAATTAAAGATAGGATCGTTTGAATTAGGGTAATTGGTGTATTTATAAAATTATTTCTCATTTACTTGTTGATGTAAATTTTATTTTCTAGCTACTTGCTAGTTTTATGACATTTTTGGTGCTAGTAAAAAACTCATTAAACATAACATGGAAAAATATTAGAATTGTTTAAAACCAAACCGGTAACTTAGTTATATGATATTCGTCAATAAGCTGTTGTCCCGAACCTCACCTGAACCCCTTCATACTAAACCAAACCCATGAGTTTTTTAAACGTCAATAATATGTTAGCATTGTGCTTATTTTAAAAACTTAACTACTAATTTATTATATATTATAACTATAATGTGTTAAAAGAAGAAATAACTTTTTGATATACTTATTTTTAAACTTTTTAACAACTTTATTATATTTTGAACGTAAATATTACGTTAACCCAAACTCGTTCATACTAAACCCAGACCTATAAGTTTCGTATTACTTTATATTTAAAAGGATATAATAAAATTTAACAACTATTACGATTCAGTCAATTGCAGCTGGTTAGAAATTTTCAATGTCTCAATAATTTAGAAAACTAGTTTTATGAATGATTTTGGGCCTCTACTTCATCTTTTTTCGGTTTTAAATCCAGTGGGCAATTTGTTTGGCCCATACATAATGTGAACGTGAGCAAGAATTCAAAGGACATTTCGGTCATTTTAAAAACCTGTTAAGGTATAAACCGAACTGGTTAAAGTCAAATTTGATCAAAACAAGTTAGGTTACTAACCCGGTTTAGGTAATAACCGATATTTAAAGGTGAAAACCGTGCCTTACATAACTGATTCGGTTAATCAAATTCGTTAACAAATGAAATTTTTTTGTTTAATATTTTTCAATTGGAAAATTGAATTAAATTAAAAAAATTGCATAAACTCAATAAAGTAGTTTATGTTCAATTTAAAAAACTATGAAACATGTATTTGTTCCACATAAATTAAAGAAGTCATGTATAAAAAATTGTATAAATTTAGGTTCGTCAAAACTTGATTGATATTATAATTTTAAATGTTTCAACCGCATTTGCATTATTTGATTCTCTAAAAAAAAATTGTTGTGAAATTTATAAATTGTTGGGAAGCATTGTGATCAAACTAATACACTGGGTATCAATTTATACCAAGGTATGGGATAAAATTCGAACAAGTTCATAGCCTTTTACCAATTGAATTTTAACGTTAACTACCAATTATCAATCAGTGAAAAAACAGTTGTTTTTTAAACTTATAGGGCGTATCAATTTAATGCTAACCACAAGATCAAATAAATATAGCAACTTAAGTTAGGTATCAAGATGGCCTTCAAGCGACTACGTGAGAAGACCATTAAAAATATGATTCGAACCTCATATCTTTTGTAAAAGGAAATTTGGTACTATTTACTACTTAATCATTGTATATCTTGCATAGATTAAGTAAATTATTATTAATTATTTTGATAAATTGTACTCATGAGGGTTAATAGACTTTTTAATCGATCCTCTCTAATTCAAACTTGTAGTGGTCCAGGAAAAATAATAAATATTACAACGATTAGACAAAATAATGTGGTTTGGTATGTACTATATATTGGAACAGGATTTTGACACCATTAATATTTATTATCTATATCTATATAACTAATAGTTTAATGCATTTTCCAGGTTTATTAATATCATATTATTCATCTTTGTGTTAATTAAAAGAAGATTAATTTATTGCAATAAGTTAGTGTTATAAAAAATAGAAATACATGTATTAAATACATTGTGTAATAAGCTACGAAACTCACTCGCATAATTATACATAGCATAACAGGAAGTGAATGCTTTTATTTTAAATTTATTAAGGTCAATTTGTCGATCCTTTGCGTTAAAGCACTCAAGTATTCAACCTATCATTCAAAAATCTTGAAGATGGAATGTTGACGTCAATGCCGGAAACATGCACGCCTATGAAAGATCTTAGGAATTCTATATAACGTTTAGGTTCTTTTGAGTCAAGCACTACTAGAAAACAGACTTTCATTAGCAGGCGTTCATCGATGAGGAAACGTCATAAATTCTTGAAAAGAAACGTTGTTGACTACTTGTTGGTAACTTCGTTGGTCATGACACTGCCCAAGTGCAAATGAATTATGAGTATAAAAAAATACCAAAAACATAGATGCATATTTTATTTTGCCGATGATCTAATTTTTAATCTGCAAGTGTTTATAATAATTTATTTTAAAGTCTTTTATTTCATTTCATTTTAATGGAAACAAAACAGAAGTGAAATCCAAAACTCAAATAAAAAAGGAAAATAATATGTAGCCATCAATCCATCATCATATGATACAAACTGAAAAGGTATTTGGATTAAAAAGCTTCGATCTTAACTTTTTAGTTATTATCAACTTGGTCAATTATTTACTCCGTATTTATATTGATTTAATACTTAATGTATAATTTACTAAGTAAACACCATCAATAATAAAAACCACCACTTTAAGAAAACATTTTAAGTCGGAATGAAACTAAAGACCTTAATATTCTAAAAACCTATCATCACCCATGCCATTAAATTAGAAGTTCAATTTGCCATTTTTATAACATTATAGTTTTAAAATGTATGTTCGATTCATTAATGAAAAAGAACAAGACTCATAAAAATAAGAAGGTGTTGATTTGAAGCCTTAATTAATTAGAGAAATAAGAATAAATATAGAAGGTTTAGCTTGAGCCACGAGTTTTCTTACTAATGGTGGATTGTCTTCAATAAGATTGAAGATTTGAAGGTGTGGTCTCGACTAAAAAACCGAATACGTAAGCTCGATTAAAATAGCACCGAAACAGTGTCATACGTACGCTTCCCATTAAAAATAATTATCTTAACTTTCGAAGCAATGCTCTAAACAAATACCCACATTGTATTATGGCTATTTATAGCTACAAATCATTATAATACTTTTTTTAACATCTCTTTATATTTCATCTTACTAGTGTATTACACAAAACAAAACTGCTATACATCTATGTTAATTAATTTAGTTAGTTTTCCTATATATAAAAAATCATTTTTTAATTTCAAACATTCACAAATTAAACTTAATCTGAAACTTAATAATTAATTTAATTCACACACCAACTAAAAAAATACTTGTATCAAAGTAAAACAATACTTTGTAACTAGGTTTATGAGGAGCCTAAGGTATAATTTATACCTTATAGGCAACATATTTTACATGAAATAAGTTTCACCTAACAACATATTTTACATGAAACAATTTTCACTTGGATAAGGGCGGCTATTAAAACAACACTACATTAATTAATTAAAAATAACCATTCATCCAACTTACAAAACTCATTTAAACTACAAACATAGTCAATTAGCTATATTTTTTAACGATTAATTTTCATTAAACTACCAAAAAGCCAACTTTTTTTTCTCAATAAACCCTAAAAAGATCATCAAATTAAATCTTCAACTATTTTAAATCCTAGCTGCAAACAACCCAACAAAATCAGAACATTGAAGAACATCATTTAACCTATTTTCTTCACCCTGAAAACCCACCGGAACAGTCGCCGGAAAACCATACAACGGCAAACCACCACCACCGTTAAAACTCCGGCCAAAGTCAAACTGACCCAGTTGACCATTCCCATTTGAACTAGATATATATCCATTTGCATTTTGTATCAACTTCCGGGTCGGATCCGGGTCGGGTCTTGGATTCGGTTTGGGGTAAAACCCGGTTAAAACCTCATCTAGTAAACCGGAATTACACGGTTCAGGTGTAAAAAAACCGGTGCAGTCACCGGTTTGACAGTTGACCGGTAACGTACAAGTGGTTGAAGCGTGAACAGAGCCAGATGTACAACTCGACAATCCAGTGTTAGGGTTTATGTAATCATTGAATGAAAGTGAGTTGACGGGGTTATTCCTGTGTAACGACGATACAGGGAAGTTATCGTACACCGGCGAGATCAACGGCTGGGGATGAGTTTTGTTGAAAGTGAACGGATGGATGAAATGATGAAGATGATGATCAGTTTCTAACGTTGGATAAACAAAGTTTGTTCTAGCTTTTGTTCCCCTCATGGCACGTGCGGCACAATCATACGCACGTGCAGCTTCTTCCGCCGTATCAAAGGTTCCTAACCACCTTCGTTCTTTTGACTGCGGGTCGCGTATCTCTGCCGCGTACCGACCCCATGGTCTGCGGCGCACACCGCGGTACCGCATGGAGCCTTCGGTACGTGGCGATGAATTTACGCGACCCGTAGTATTATCCACCACCGCATTAGCTTGCTTGCGGTGTGATTGTTTTCTGTTCACACCGGAGCATGTTGGTGTGGTGGTGGGGATTGGTGGTTGGAAGAAGTTAAATTCCGGCGACGGTGGAAGTCCGGCGAGGCGTCGCATGGCTTCTTCCATTGTGTTTTGGGAAGTGTAGAAATGTTGGATTTGGAATAATGATGATGGTGAGAGTGGTATTTATAGGGAGTGTAAGATGTTGAGGTGTGCATTGGAGAGTTGTACGTTATGGAGTAGGTGATGCAAATTGAGGGTGAATTTTGCATGCACGAGGGTGATGAATTGATGTATGATGTTACATATCTTTTGTCTTACTAATCTCCTCTTCTAATAAATCACTAACCCATTCTCCCACATTGCGTCACTTGTCACTACCATAATCATCCTCAACATTTTTGCGGATCCGGGTCGGATCTCCAAACCATATTCGACCCATTGCAACACAAATACGGATCATGTTTATATCCCTCATTCAACATACACCTGCTCATTCTCCTCGTATGAAACCCTAATCGGCCGTACGAGCAATCCCTAAAACCTTCAATCGCATCATCCTTCTTCCACAGCGCAGTCATCTTCTCCGATTGATTCTTCAGGTATGTGTTTCTTGGTTTCATCCTCTTCGTTCGTTTCAGTTTCGATGGGCTTCAGTTTCTTTCTATGTATCTTATGTCGATTTTCAGGGTTTAGTGTTTACTCGAACGAATGTTGTATAACAATTATCTAAATCGTCATCTTTTCAAGTTTATTCAGATTCAAGAATCAAGTTAACGGTAATTTGCATCTACGATTTCAATTACTTCATCTTTTGATTCCGACTATGACTCTTTGATATAAGTCGTTCGATTTCATATGTTTATTAGATGCTTCATGTGTTTAGATTATTAGGTTATTTTCGTTATTTGATGACTTGACAATACTATTTGTTCATCAGCACTTATTTTGGATCTATACTTGCTGTAATACGTTTTAGTTGTTGAATATTTCCATTGAGATACTCGTGTTAGTTTTGATGAGATCTATTGCCTTTAGTCCAGTCATCTTAATTCAAATTTTCTACATTTTCAGACATATTATTTACACCTGTGACTGAGACAAGTAGGTATATTTGTATTTAAGTTTGCTTTCGTGTCAAATTAGTTTTTGGATTAATTGATTTTATGTGGTTTATATATAAGGATATATCGCTTGCATCCTAAGATCT
Organism: Tagetes erecta; assembly: GCA_030867185.1. NCBI lineage: Eukaryota > Viridiplantae > Streptophyta > Magnoliopsida > Asterales > Asteraceae > Tagetes > Tagetes erecta. Next base: position 43,921,473 of record CM061492.1, on the reverse strand, counting down.
TTTTTTATATTTTGTCATGAAATTGGGTGATTGAAAATGTTGTAATCTACTGCTAATGTTGCAGTACGATGTGTGGAACAGAGATATGGACTGCAGCGGAATATGGAAGAACAATGTACACCATTCGGCAAAGAATTGGACTGTTGTACATAAGAACGCAAAATAGGTGTCTTCTTAGTTTGCATTTGTATCTTATTAGTTGTTTTTGCTTATTTGTTAGATAAGTAAGTAGCTTTTTAATGGATTCATAGTTATCTTGGTTTATAAATAAGAATTTCATATCTATAGTTGATTGATGAAATGTTGTTACTCTGGAATGCATGATTATCATGTACATAATAATGAGTTTTGAATGATAGAGTAAGTTGCATGATTAGTCAATGAGTTGTAGCTTCTTTAATTCTTCTCAAACCTGCAGGTTTATTCATACTTTTGTAAATACATCATGGGTGTGAAACAACTTATGAAGAACATTTAGTGCATATAGTAAATATGACATTGAAAAAGTTAGTACAGTTTGTGTTCTCTTCAATGAAGATTAAAAAAAAGAAGTTGATGTTCATTTGGATTAATAAGTAATATGTTAAATTTGCAGCATAGTCTAATTTTACTGTTACATTATGTATAATTTTTTTCAAAACTCAAAAGTATCATATGGTAAAGTTCCTTCTTATATGAATGTGTGAATGTTGTTATATGAACACTCTTAAATTTAAGTTTAGTTTGTCATATGATAAAGTTCCTTCTTATATGAATGTTTGAATGATGTTATATAAACTTTTAAATTTAAGTGTAGTTTGTTAGGATTATTTGATTTTGTTGCTATTAAGTAGTATTGTTTTGATCTTGTGCAGCAATAAGTAAAGTATGGTGAGTGGAGTGTAACTATGATGGCAGAAATAACAATGAGGATGTTAACGGCTGCAAGCATAGAAAATAAGCTCAATGATTCTGAAACTGCAATTGGCTCTTTACAGGTTTGTTCTTATGTCATGTTTGTTGTATACTGTTAGAGTAAGTCATTGGTACAGTCTGGATGTGTAGAACCGGACTCTAGATATAAGTATATAACAATATCCTTGAGGTCTCCATGATTGTATTTAGATAAACATGTGTATAGACTGGTCTGTTCCTCTAATATAAATTGCTACTTTTAGCTCCAATGTCTACAAAATAAAGGACAATAATATAAATAGAGGATCATTTAGTTTTTAATAGAAGAAGAGTTGTTAAAATTTTATGAGTTTGATTGTTTTTGTTGTTTATTTTTCCACCTGCGTGTAACAAGCTGTTTTGAAACACCTAATGCAGGTACATAAACATCCAACAAGAAAACCGAACACTAGAAGGCTGTTAGGATGATGTTTAAAAGCTGAGGTACCGGGATAGTATCTAAATGGCAGCCTATGCATCTAATTTTGTGTGATAACAATGGCAATAAGGTATGATTTTTAGGAAACAAATAATAATTTTAAACATTGTATGCTATTAAAAACCTTTTTTAATCCATTATATATTTATATGAATAGGTTGACAATAAGGTAAGATATCTTCATAGTTTTATTAGAAATTTTTTGTTAAAAAGTTTTTTTAATCTATTAAATACACTAATTGCAGCACCATAGATATGAACAATGGCTATAAGGTATGATATCTTCTCAATTTAAGAAATAATATGGCATAGGTTGTTAAAAATGATATGGCATTAAAATTTGTTTAATTATCAACCAAATTTTTTTCAATTTTTAATTGAAATCTTGATTATAATGCTTTCAAATATTTGGTTATACTTTCCATACATAGAACGCCAACTCTTAACATGATTTTAAATTCAAATTCAAATTATAATCAAGTCAAGTTTTAACATGATATATATTAATAGTATTATGTTGTTTATTTTATGTCATGAGTTCAGTTTAAGTTACATTACCAATCCTGTTCTCTGTATGGTTTTATTGCTACTTTGGAAGATGGTAATCTTATTAAGGTTGTATTATCATATCGTGGATGTAGATTGATCATTATAAAGGGAAAAATATAGAAGCTTCAGTGATTTTAGATAACCCATTTATGTGAAAATGAGTTGATTTGTGTTGTACTATATTGCTAATTAGTTAAAAGTGTTGATGTAGGTACGAGAATTTCATCAAGCCTAATGGAAGCTTCTATGGTTCTTATTCTTCATAATTCATCATTAGTGATTCTTAACCTAGATGTATTCGTTAATTATCCAACAAACAAGTTCATCATAACATTAATATTTAGTAATGTTATTATTCTCATCGTTTTTACTGCTTTCATGTTAGCTTATTGTTTTTCTAATTGTTTCATATTCGCATACTTTACGTCGTATTGTCTAGGTTAATTTTATTTTCAATAGTAGAACATATAATTATAATTTATCGTTTCACCCCGTGGGTACCCACGGGTTCTAACCTAGTCTATAATATATGAAGCATATATTAAATATTTTTATTAATTTTTTTTTCTTCAGAATTTTAATGGTTTAAATGTCTGAATGATTCAGACATTTATCTCTTAATGATTAAACATTATACAAGGTCTGAATAATTAAGATATCTTATCTGAATTAGTCAGAGATTTGCATTTGAATAGTTAAACAATACACAAGCTCTTAATGATTTAGACCTCTTATTGGTTTAACACTTAATGATTCAGACTTTTTACTGATTCAGTACTTAACTATACAAATGTTGTCAAATAGCCCTTAAGTTGAGTATAAATAAGCATTTTCACTTATATATATAAGTACACATAAATCTATTAAAATTATTTTTTGTACCAAAGAACACTTATAAATAACTCTAAATAGTTAGCTTTTGTTGATAAGATGATTCGTTGATAACACATATGTATTTTGAAGTTTTAAATTATGGCCAGGTTTAAATGCTATAGTATGATGTGTTATCATAGAAACTAAACTAAAAGTTGTTGTAAAAAAATAGTAAACTTATTATTCGCGCGAGGCATCTATCTAATAAATCAAACTTTTAGGGGGCAATTTTTGGAGGGATTTTTTTTTATATAATAGGAAGTTTGGGAGGTAAAATTTAGTTAAATCTTTTACCATGCAAGTTGATGGAGCCAACTCCTTAAATGTTATATATTTATAAATTGTTAAATATAATGGTTATAATTTCTTTATAAATATTACTATTTAACCCGTGTGTAACACACGGGTATTAAACCTAGTCAAGTATATATCTTGAATAATGGTTTCATTAGAATTTGTCTTTAGAGTTTTACTTATTTTAAAAGTTTAGTTGTTTAGTCTTTTTAATTTATAAGTAGATTAATTCCTTGATCTGGTGAGTGTTGACACACTCGGTTTTATACAAAATTCAAAAAACATAGATATATATAAGTAAATAAACATGTCAAATAGTGTATACGTATATATATAGGGTTAGGATCTTTACATAAACAAATTAATTACAGAACTACACTACAGAACCATTAATTTGCATATATGTAATTTAAAGAAACATTGATTCACATGCATGTAATCTATATCTATACCTTCTAAAAAAAGAGGGTTTTGAAGGACATTTGCCATTCACTGAAGGCCCTTAAAAATAATTTCCCGCTCAAATTTTTTGATACTTTTTTATTAGATAAAGATTTTCATTCCATATATAAATATTTTTTAATTAATTCAAAGTAAACAAGGTAATCAAATAAATTTTCATACAAAAATATGTTATAGTTTTAAATTGATTTCTTTTGAAAATATAACATTTATATTACCTTTTGAATTCATTTGCTTCATTATTTATTATTTTTAATTGCATAATGTTATTTAAATTGAACAAATTGCATTCAATTGTTCCAAAAAGATTCAACATTGCAAAATGTAATGTTATTTTTTTAGCAATGTGTCTACATTTTAAACAAAGTCTTGATGAGATTCTGTCAAATATAAGCATGTCTATCATCTACAAAAGATGATTTTGAATGTTGTACGTAATTCGTTTTTGAGTTTTAACAAACCTTTATTTAACGTAATAATTTGTAACTTATTATCGAATGTTTCTTTATATAAAGAGAAAATGTCATAGAAACATAACGAACTTTATATTTTGTTTCAGTTAGGTCATCAAAACTTTGTTTTGTTTCAATTAGGTAACTTAAGTTTAAAATGTGTTTTATTTTTAAATAATTAATATGTATAATAGATAAACACTAATTTTTAGGTGAATTTGGAACACATTTTGTATTTTTCTCCATCAACTATATTTCACAGTTTTTTACCTGTTTTTTTTTGCCATCAAAGTTTTTGAGATCTGTTTTGTGAATTTAAAAACCGTTTTTTCTGCCATTAAATTCTTTTAAAAATTTCACATTTTTTTTTTACTTTTTGGCAATTTTTTTCTTTTTTTCAATTTTTGTTTTTTTATGCAATTTCTAAAAAAATTGTCATTTTTTAGATTTTTTTACAAATTTATGAAAATTTCCGTATTTTTTTTTCCAATTTTTCAAACGTTTAGTGAATATTCATTTTATATTGGATGTTAAAAGGATTCGTCAGTTTCGATGACAATTGGTGGTGAGAAAGTAGAAACAATTTCTTTTAGGTTGTCTCTCGGAAAGTTAATGTTTACGTATTATACAAGTTAATTGTCTAAGATTGAAACATATTTTTAAAGTTAAGTTATCTAATTGAAACCAAAACAAAATTTATAATCCTAATTAAAACAAAATTGAAACTTAATTATTTTGTCCCTACCCAGTGTAACACACAGGCATTAACCTAGTAAATTAATGAAACATTGATTACGTATATGTAAACTAGTGATATTAGAATGATCAATAATTTAATTAAGGGCTAGAAATTGTTGTTTTTGTTCTCGTGATAAAAATGTTTTCTGTAATGATTTTCTCCCTGTATACTCGAATTTTTATAAAAGTTATATACTAAAAGTTAATAGAAAACTGTACTTCAGTTAATATTAAAAACTATATAAAAATAAGTTATATTGAATGAACTGGTTATTACAAAACCACACCGAAAAACAAATAAAATAAGCTCATGCGTTATGTTTGAATAATATTTTCAAAACTATTTAATTTTCAACATTTAGTCTTATTATCAACTAATAAATTCAAAAATGAAAAAGAAAAAAAAATACGTCAAATTTAGTTTCTAATTTGATGATAATAACAAGTAATCTGTTGTTTAAAAAACCTAATCGGTTGCTTGAAAAAAAAACGTGGAAGATACTGTTTAAATCCTGTTCACGGTTAATTATTTTATAGAGTGGGGTGAATTTTAGTTGCAATTAAATTTCAATATAAATTGCATGTGGTTTTAGTTACATGTCTAGAATCAAAGGCGTTTTGTTAATAAATGACATTAATAACAATCGATTTTGTTTCCGATGAGGTTAGTTAAATGATGTGGTCTTCTCGTTTGTTTGCATGATTCACACATCTTAATAGTTTAAAATTTAATAATTCTAATTTTACCAAACAACTCTAATAATTTTAGTTATTAAGATTTTAAATCTTTTTGTTTTGATGTTTCTTCATTTTTCATTCATAATTACTTGTTTGTTTAGCATTGACCTACCACGTACGTCCTCCCTCTTGCTCGATCCTCTACCTACGCCACATCTACCGTTATTTTGTTCATCAATACTGACCAAGAACGACGGGTGATGAATTAATGCTATAAGATCATACGAAAACTAAATTTTCAAACTTTCGAAAAACACCACCAATAAACGTACTAGCTAAACATGATCTTGATGATCATAGAGGACCACCTTTGCATCATTTCATATCTACATTTTCATTATTTCACACACATTATCATTTTCATTAATTTTGTCTGCTAAACCTCATCTCGCATAAATTATTAGTTTTGATATTTGGTTGCCCTAAATTAAGTTATGTTTCCATGTGTGTTGTTGTAACTTTATATTTACACTAAACTACATGTTTTTTTTTTACTTTTTTTTTTGAAAAGTTAATTGATTCTAACAATCTTAATGTCATAACTTTTACTGATTTACAATTGATTTTCACTCCATATCACTCAGACGGTGATTGTGAAGAAAATGAGGGGAGGGGTACAAAATTTGAATGAAAATCAAAGGTAGATTGAGTGAAAATCTATTTTGATTATGCTACTATATGATGACATTGAGTTGAAAGTATTACGGTATATTGGTAATCAACGGTCGCAACTATTACCTTTTTGGTTTTTACTGGTCTTAACTATTGAATTGGCTGGTAAAGGTGCCAACTTTTATCACTTTGGCAACCAACATGCCAAATTTTTTTAACGACGCTAAGTTATTTTCGAATTCAAACCTGATGTTTTAGTGGTTTGATTGGAAGGAGAATTCGAGTCGATTGATATAAAAGTTACCTCGAAACAACGTTTCGAACGACGAAATGATGTTTTAGTCGGGTGTTTAAACCTAACGGTGCTGCAATCGGATGTCAAAACTTTGTCATTCATAGTACTTTTCGAGATAACTTTTACATTAATCAACTCGTATTCTCCTTTCGATCAAAAGCCATAAAACATCGATCTTGAATTAAAAAAAACTTAACTTAATTCATTTAAAAAAAATTAACAATGACTTGTTGAGTGATATATTTTATGGTTAGTTTTGTTTTTTGTTATTAATTTCTCTAATTTAGTACAACCAAAATGAAGGGTTGGGGATTGGTTGTGGCCGGTGAAGACGTTTGTGGTGTAAAAAAGAAGTCATTTGAGACAAACAATTTGATTTTAAAGAAAGCCCCCAATACTCAATGTCAACAATTTCATTTATCATCCTTCAACTATACCATTACTCTTATCTTTTCCTCTTAGATTATGTGTAATGGTTAATGTCCTTAAAGGGCATTTTTCGCAATATGAATGATGACTGAGAAATGAACATTATACGAAAAAGTAGCATAATGGTATAATGCCTCTTAATCATTACCAAGAGAGAGAAATGAGGGAGAGAGTGTGAGGAAGTGGGAAAGAGAGACATGTGGAATAGGCGTTATACATAAAACGTCCGGATGATTTTTTGCCTCATAACGTCCATGCGTAATGTTGTAGGGGCGTTGTGGGGCATTATCACGCCCACTACGTGTAGTCTTATATTGTTATAAACTCTTCACTATAGTCTAGACAAGAAAAAAGTAATATATACATGCTATAGTTTTTCTCCCGATGGTGTATATGGAAGGGCCGAAACAATAAGATTTTTAACTGTGGTCAATCTGAGGCGTCGATGATTATTGCATATATAAAATGGGTTTGGTGTTTCTGGATTAGGAATTGTGGTAACGTGAGTAGTCTAGATTGTAAGTCAAGATGTAATCTCTTTTTATATTTCTTAACTAGTTTATTAACCCATGTATTATACGGGTTTAATAACTAAAAAGTGTGTTAAATCGTATCTTTATATACAACATGTGATATGTTATTCGTAACTTTGTTATCTTCATATAATATCTCAAAATTAATGTTTTAAAAATGAAAGTTTTTCATCCTAATTAAAAAACAATGTTACCTTGGTTTAATGTTTGAGCGGGAAAATAATTCTAAAATTTAACCATAGAGTGACATGTGGATATAGTTATAATCTTTTATTAATATTAGATTGTTATTAATTGTAAGTATTTTTGTTTTGAAACGACAATTTTAATAGAGGGGCAAACGATTACTAGCAAGACACTAGGATCAGACAAACAAAAACCACAAAAGGCTACGCTCCTACAAGCCGGCTAGAGAACTAGTTTTATTAAACAACCACATAAAAATTGTTAGTTGTAAGATATTTATACCATCATAACAAATAGTGTGATGAGATTTTTACAGCAATTCTAATTCATTTCCTAACTGGATTATTAGATTTTAATACTCTCAACTATATGGTATTAGCCATTTGGCTGCTGCAACTCCCAACTAACGCATTAACTATCAACAATCTCAACTTAATATTTCACTTGCTGTGTCATATAAGCATGCCACGTAGGATAATAACGTCGCGTAGACAAAAGTCGAGTGACACGACAAGTGAAATTTTAAGTTGGGAGTGATGATAGTAAATGTGTTAGTTGGAAGTGGCATCAGCCAATACATAGCTCATAGTTGAAATATTAATGCCAACGGGGTTAGTGGCCCATTGGTAACACAATTGTGTTAGGAGCACTAGGTCAGTGGTTCTAGTCCTGCTGACCACAGGTGGTGGTGTATTTCTCCTTGAAAATCAAGGTGTTGCTGTTAAAAAAAAAAGTTTTGAAATATTAATATCAAATAACCTTTGTCACGAAACTTGGTTTTAATTAAGTGAAACTAATTTGATAACCAAAGGGACAAAAGTGGCTACAATTCACATTGTTATGTCTAACTAAATTTCAGGCAACAAGAAGCATGATTCAATTCATGACTGTGAGATTGGATGAATTTGTCGAGGGTTTGTAAGACATGATCACTGTGTGGCTTTATCACCATTCAGACTATCCCCATTGGTGAAAAGTGGGAGGGTTGGGACACTATTTAGAAAAGAAAAAAAAAGAAAAACAAAATAAAACCCCCCAATCCGTTCACCCTCACAAACTAGGTTGGTCATTGAGATTGGGGACACTTGTCACTATCTAAATGGTTCTTATTTTTTTTTCATTTTTTCTTTATATTACACTATAATTAATTTTACCCTTAATCTAGTTTTTTATTAATATCTTCTTATAATTAACATTTTCAAACATTCTAATTATACCATCTTGATCAGTTTTTAATTACGAACGTAACGGTATAAATATTATTAAAAACGGAGTTAGTTTGAAAAAACGTATTTTTTAATACAAAGATAAATATTATTATCTAAAAAATCCAATATTATCTAAAATATTTATTTTTTAGTTATAATAAATTCTAATAAAAAACAAAACTCATAAATTATATTTTTTTATTTAATAAAAATAGTGAAGATTGGGTTGTTAATGAGAGTGAAAAGTTGGGTAAGATTGGATTGTATAGGTGGAAGAGAGAGAAATTATTTTTTTATTAAAAGGTTGGGTTGGATTGGGTTGTGAATGGGAATAGTCTCAATAGTATTGCATGTGTACGTTCTACACCTATCATCATTATTTAAACAGGAAATTAAAGTAATTATTATTATGATAATAAATTTACAAATTGGACTATAGGTAGTAATAATCCAACCTACAACAATGGCTAAGGGTAGTGGAAGTGCCCACAGGTAGAAGTGCGAGTGCCAAACTAGCTATGTGGTTACACACTGCCGATTTGGCGGCTAATGAAACTGGTAGCGGTGAGCAGGTTTTGGTACCCGGCTATGAGCTACAACGGGTTTTGCCCCTTAATTAGTGCATTATATATTATATTGCTCCCGGTGAGTTTAACCGCTGGAAGATTTAAAATAGATCGTTGGATGATGCTGAAACATAATCTTGACCTTAGATACGTAGAAGTGGAGTTATTTTCGAGCGCTTATTTTGCGATTACTTCATGTTGTAGCAGTTGAGTTAAAATAGAAGTTATATGAATGCATGTATTTCATTGCACTTTATTAGTTTTATAGTAATAAACCCACATAAAATTTTATTATGTTAATTTTTATTTGTGGTTGTCTGGTTAAAAATTGTTTGTTGGCAGTAATGTAGAAAAACGCCGTATATGAGGCTCATGTCAGCCATTGATAATACACCGAAACCTGGCCTCTGAACGGATATAAAACTAATTTGAATGTTTGATAACATCAAAATTCTAACAATGGGTAAATGAGATCAGTTTTGAGGTGGCTAAATCTTCTTGGCTTGACTCACTTCATAAACAAAACTAAACAACATTTACAAATTTCAAACCGTTTTTAAAATGCGGACGTTTTAAGTAAAGAAAAGTGATAACCAATATATATTCTTAAATACAAATTTTTTTTAAGAATAACACCTTGATTTTCAAGAAAAATACATCACAACCTTTGGTTTCCTGACCTAGTGCTCATAGTACAATTGTGTTACCAATTGACCATTAACTCCATTGGCTCTTAAATACAAATATTTACCCTCATATTTGCTTTTTCGGTTATGGATAGGGATGAGAACGGTACCGATACCGAAAACATGGAAAAGTGGGTACCGATACCGATATTCAGTACCAGTACGGTATAGGTACGAAACAAGTGCTTTTAGGTAAATTTAAGGTATTGATACCGATACCAAAAATACCGATACCGAATTTATAGAAAAATAAGTACCGATACCGGTTCGGTACGGTACGGGTACGATACCGGTACCAGTTCGGTATTCAGATACCAGACGCTCATCCAGGGGCGTACCCACCCTTAGAGGGTGGGTGGCGTCCGCTCCCCCTGCGAAATTTTTTGATTTGGGTTTTTATATGTTAAATTCTCGATCGACCCCCATAAAATTTAGCCCTCGACCCCCATACAGTCTTGAAAACTCAGTTTAATGCCCAGTTAACAGCCTATATGAAACACATAATATTTAACCATGGATTAGGTTAAATAATGGTTAGAAAAAAGTAATATATATATATATATATATTTATTTATATTGTCATGTATAGTCAAGCATTAAGGTATTATAACCTCAAGTATTTTTCACCATTGCACAAAACCATCAACATAGTTGATAATTTGGATGGTCATGAGTACAAGAAAGGAAATACATAATCAAGTGAGAAGTGAGGAATTGTGGAAAAATTAGTTGTAGAACCAAGGTTCACAACATTATCATTTTTATACCATAACACAAGTACTCCAACATAATCTTGTTTGGAGACATGATTTGGTTTCATTCACTTCTTATTTGTAGATTAATTAGTAGCTTAAGAAAGATGTAAAATGGAGGCATATGAAGTTTAAGAAACAAAATAAAAGATTTATTTTATAAAGTTTGAAAAAAATAATCCTAACTTAAAACTCAAAATGGTGATTTACCAAACTTTATTTACCTTGTTGGTAAATATATGGTAAAATTCATAGATGATGTTTCAAGTATTTAGGAATAAAAATAAAGAAAAAAAATGAAAGAAAAATGAAAAAAAATGAAAGAGAGAGTTTGAGAGAAAGTTTAGAGTGATGAAAGTGATTAGAGAGATTTGGTTTGGTATTTATAGATAAAAATTAGGGTTAGACATTAAATAAGTTAGGTAAGTGGAGGGAAATTGAAAATTTTTAATTTTAAATATAGGTGGAGGGAAATGAAATTTTTTTAATTTTGACCCCTCAAATTTAGTTGTTGTCATTTTTTAATTTGACCTGACCCGGTTCGACCCGAACCGAATCGAAACGGATTGAAAAAATATTATATATCGATACTCAAAAGATTACTATCAAATTTCCGACCCCCATGAAAAAAATTCCTGGGTACGCCACTGCGCTCATCCCTAGTTTTGGACTTCTTCGAGCTTCACAACTTTACCCAAGCTAATTAAACTTTTAAAAAGTGTTACGTCCAATAATCCACATGACATAGCGCATATTGTTTATTTAGCATTGTTTTTTATAATAAATAATATTATTGTTTTTTATAATAAATAATATTATTGTTGATGGCAATTAAGGTGGCAAGGGATGTTGTGAATATGTACCCTCACCTTTCACTATCTCATTATCCATGCGTTGTTCCCTCTGACAACCCCTTCAACTCTCTTCTATATTTCAACTTCCTGTTGCCTCATTTTAATGTTACTATTACATGTTTTAGTATTTTTAGTTTAGATATAATTACCGCATATATCAGTCGATGATGCAGTATATAACTTTCAATGTGATGTATTGTTAAAAGACTCAGATTTAACTTTTACTAATTAACATTATTTTGGAAGAGTGCTTAGTTGTAGGAGTGTTTATGTTGGTGTGTTGTTTGTCGGGTTGTTAGTACCCGGTTTGGTTTTTTAATAAATTTGCTGTTAAAAAAACATCATTTTGAATGAGGTGTTAAGGGCAATGAAAAGTGACTTGTGGCAACACAAGTTTAATCCCTGAGGCGTTTTAATGTTAACTTGTTGTCGTGTCTATTGGTGAACGGATTAGTGAGTTTCCTTCGAATTTCAGTCGGAATTTCCCTAAAATAAGCGGGATTGGGTTACCTAGCATTGTGTGTGCTTGAAGAGCGTATATGATCACATTTCGCCAATGAGTTACCTCAGGGTTTTAGATATTTCGTTATAATAAAAATAATATTCTTGTATTTAAAGTACTAGATCTAGATTTCAAACACTCTTATATATAACCAATTTGTGATAATTTATCCTGTAAAATTTGTGAGTTGCTATTAAATTTAATTACATCATACTCAGTTTTATACACTTTGAGTATAGTAGATTTGCTTGTAATTTTTGGTCGAAAATGTTTTTAGAATTAAATATAAAAAAATAGAAAAACAAAAAGTAAGTTGACTTGATAGGAAAGATGTGAAAAGGTTAATGATGATGTCTGGTAATATGAAATATAAAATTAATAACATCGAGTTGCCACCTATTTCTCTTCCCCATAAACATCATCATGCCACTCTTTTCACTACTTTTTGTTTCTTTCAAAGGCAGTAGGAGTTGCTGAAAATTCTATCACCTTATTTAATATACGGTCTAGTGCTACTGAGTTCTTTAAAAGAGATTCAAGTTTATCTATAAGCAAAATGGGTTTTATTATTAGCTTATTGTTGTGTCTATGGACGAACGGATTAGTGGGTTTCCTCCGAACTGGAGACAGGTTTCCCCGAAATAGGTGGGTTTCGGCTACCCAGCACGGTCTGTGCTTGCAGAGCGTTTGGTGTTGCCTTTCGCCATTGGGTTACCCCGAGTAGCCGGGCTGTATTTTTTTCTTAATCATTCAGACTCAGTATAATGTCTGTGTATATATATACAAATTGATAATCATATGATTATTGAATTTGGCTTTTAGTTTCACGTTGAATGGAGAAAGATAACTCTGTTATATAGGTATAGAATCGAGCAAGTCAGAACTGAATCTAGGTTTTTTTTTTGAATAACAACACCTTGATTTTCAATGAGAAATACACCACCACCTGTGGTCAACACTCAACAGGACTAGAACCCCTGACCTAGTGCTCCTAACACAATTGTGTTACCAATGGGCCACTAACCCCATTGGCAACTGAATCTAGGTATTAATTTATTATTGTATTGCATTGTTAATAATTATGTCAACTTCTATTAAAATTCGACCCAAAGTGAACATGTAGAACCGACCTAAAGTTTTAATGTCTGGTCTTATTAAAATTGAAGCATTTAAAAGTAATAAACCCACTAATAAGAATTTATGAACTGCCACAGTTGGTGACAGTGTTCGCCCCCTCCCCCCCCCCCCCAAAGCTCGTTGGTGCCCTGATAACCTAAGGTGCTGGAATGGTGATGTCGAACTATCAGCCCACACCAATTTCGCTTTAACATTTTTTTATAACTTACACTACTCACGGACATCATCTTTCTAATGACTCGAAAGACATGGTGCCATCGAAACTACATCTCTTAAATGACTCGAAAGAAGATTAGACAGTCATGGTCCCATTGGTTAAACTTAAACCATTCTGAACAGACATAACACAAAAAGAACGGGAGGTATCTCAAACTACAACTTAATTTAATAGTCATCGGTTAAACTATAAACTACCGATACCATCAACAAACTCAAATACACTTAGTTTGTCTCATACCGTTGTTTTTTCTATTTTTTTTATTCAAGTGTTAATATATATGAGCACGAGTGTATGGGAATGGTCAGAAAGTCAACGAATGAACAATCATAGTCGTAAATATGTGAAGAGCATGTGTGGTCGACAAATACTAGGTACCTAACTACCTACATTACTAACACAAGTAAATCTACGGTATGTATGTCTTTATCAACGGTCATGATTGTCCCTATAAAATACTCACCACACGTGGCACATGATTAACCGTTGAATGCTTACTAACAGATAACAAACGACAACAAATCCACATGAAAGTGACGTCTCCTCTTCTTTTGTCATTTTACAATTATCCCTTTGTACAATCTTTATTGTCAACTTATACCCTTTTGTACGGTTTTTTAACATCGATATTAGAAACAAGATTGAAACTTTGCATCTTACACTAATACGTGTTTTTCATCGGTATTAAGGCTTTTTCATTATTTCAAACACAACAGAGGTTCACTACAACCTTTTTACGGATCAGGCTGATTGAAATCGTAACTTATCAATCAATTGTTTCAGATAAAAAAACATAAACCATTAACCATGCCACATAATTATTTAAAGATTTTACTTATAGGTTATACCCACTGTTTGTTTTAAAGTTGAAGCAAGACTTGTATGAATTATCTAATTATATCTCAACTTATAGCATCTTAAATTATCCTTTTTTATTGTTTCATTTCATAGGAAAAAAAAATTGGAAGATTGTTAAATAGAAAAATAAAAACCTATGGGCATGTTGAGCCGATATTATCCGTAACCATATTAAAACCTATTTGGTTTGGTTGTAGGTTTAATAAAATTTTGCTTATCCACTTTTGGTTATTGGATCTCAATTGAATCTGAATTTAAATTCGGATTAAAAGGTTGAATATAAATATAAATATAAGTATAAATATAAGTATAAATACAAATATAAATACAAATATAAATCTTTATATAATATAGCAAAACCAAAAAAGCTTATGTGGCACCATTTTAAAGTTTTTGGCTTATGTGGCATCATTTGAGATCGAGTTTATCTCATAATAATGATTTTTTTATTTAAAATATGTATATAAAATATGTTATAATAAAACTAATTACAATTTTGGTCCCCTAATATTTTGGAAAATTCTGAAAAATTTAAAAGTATTTATACTTTTAACCCTCTACTACAAGGGGTGTATTTGAGTCGGTTTATATTTGATAGGGTTTGAAAATGAAACTTATGGATAAAATTAATAATAATATACAATTAAAACCTCAGTGTTTTATAAATATACATAACTTTTTTATATGGATTTAAAAAAAAAATAAACTACACCATAAAACTGAGCATTTTATTCTCTTTAATTTGAGTATAATATTGTTATACTAAAAATTTAATTTTTAAAAATATATTTCGTGTATCGGTTTACCACGGTTTTGTTTCAAAACTTATTGGAACGTTCATGAATATCCTTAAAAGCATCACTTGAATGTTATGTTCCCGAGCGTAGCGCGGGCACTAAACTAGTACAAATATAAATACAAATATAAATACAAATATAAATACAAATATAAATACAAATATAAATACAAATATAAATACAAATATAAATACAAATATAAATACAAATATAAATACAAATATAAATACAAATATAAATACAAATATAAATACAAATATAAATACAAATATAAATACAAATATAAATACAAATATAAATATAAATATAAATATAAATATAAATATAAATATAAATATAAATATAAATATAAATATAAATATAAATATAAATATAAATATAAATATAAATATAAATATAAATATAAATATAAATATAAATATAAATATAAATATAAATATAAATATAAATATAAATATAAATATAAATATAAATATAAATATAAATTTTTGGAACAACAAATCACACAGAAATTTTAATAGGAACAACAGATTTCATTTGGCGCGTTTGAAAATTTTATTAGAAATTACATACAAATATTGAGTGAAATCATAGAAATTTTTGGAATGAACCATATAAACATTTAGGAGTAACTCATTGTAATAGTAGTTCTCTTAGATGAATGGTAAAACATGGATTTAAACTTAAAAAAGATATTCTAGTCTACTTTTTGTAAATTATTATTTTTACCTTTTAGGAAAGTGCATAATATTGAGTTTCAATCTTCACACACCATAAGAACTTCCGGTTA
The DNA here is from genome assembly GCA_030867185.1 of Tagetes erecta. Taxonomy (NCBI): domain Eukaryota; kingdom Viridiplantae; phylum Streptophyta; class Magnoliopsida; order Asterales; family Asteraceae; genus Tagetes; species Tagetes erecta. The sequence continues at coordinate 43,905,573 of CM061492.1, read as the reverse complement.
GTTTTTGAGTAATTGACGCTCATTCAGAGTCCTAGGCTAGAATGAGTTTTTTTTTTAAATTATGACGTTTTTTTGACAATATGCAACCCCAAGCGTATCAGTCGTACCCACCCTACCCTTACCCGCACCCGCCACATGGTGATCCTATAACACACTACTTTAGTGATGAAAACACCTCAAGTTGTAGCATGATGTGAGGGCCCCCGTTGTATGGAGGTTTTCATTTGGCGGTTCGTGGCGGTTTATGGTGTAGTTGTTTTTAAAAAATAATTTCGTATAAAAAAGTTATGGGTGCTTGAAAAATACAGAAGTCTTTAATTGTATATTATTATCACTTTATCCATAAGTTTCATTTTTATATCATATTAAATACAAACCAACTTAGGGTCACCCTAATAGTAGAGGGTTTAAAATGTAACTACTATTAAATTTTTCAAAATTTTCTTAAATATTAGAGGACTAATATGTAATTAATGTTATTATAATATATTTTATATATATATTTTAAGTAAAAAATCATTATTGTAAGAAAAACTCTCAAATGATGCCACATAAGTAAAGTTGCTCTCAATGAATGACACATAAGCAAATTTCGTTTTGCTATAAATACAAATATAAATACAAATATAAATACAAATATAAATACAAATATAAATACAAATATAAATACAAATATAAATACAAATATAAATACAAATATAAATACAAATATAAATACAAATATAAATACAAATATAAATATAAATATAAATATAAATATAAATATAAATATAAATATAAATATAAATATAAATATAAATATAAATATAAATATAAATATAAATATAAATATAAATATAAATATAAATATAAATATAAATATAAATATAAATATAAATATAAATATAAATATAAATATAAATATAAATATAAATATAAATATAAATATAAATATAAATATAAATATAAATATAAATATAAATATAAATATAAATATAAATATAAATATAAATATAAATATAAATATAAATATAAATATAAATTTTTGGAACAACAAATCACACAGAAATTTTAATAGGAACAACAGATTTCATTTGGCGCGTTTGAAAATTTTATTAGAAATTACATACAAATATTGAGTGAAATCATAGAAATTTTTGGAATGAACCATATAAACATTTAGGAGTAACTCATTGTAATAGTAGTTCTCTTAGATGAATGGTAAAACATGGATTTAAACTTAAAAAAGATATTCTAGTCTACTTTTTGTAAATTATTATTTTTACCTTTTAGGAAAGTGCATAATATTGAGTTTCAATCTTCACACACCATAAGAACTTCCGGTTAGTTTTTGAGTAATTGACGCTCATTCAGAGTCCTAGGCTAGAATGAGTTTTTTTTTTAAATTATGACGTTTTTTTGACAATTAAGATTAAAATCTCAATAACAGTTAGTTTTTGAGTAATTGAGTGTTCATTCAAAGTCCCGAACTGTCAAACTGGCCCGAATTTTTTCTTTTGTCTGGTTAGTGTCATTTTGCCAACATGCGTTATGAACACAAAACACGCCCCTAATAACGCAATGTGTGTATCTTTCCTCGTTTTAATAAAAGTGAACTTACTTCCTACACTAAGACCTCCCGTCTTCAAAATCAACTCGACTACACGCCAAAGTCTCCGATAGGGTATGATCCTTAACCAATTTTCAGTTACAACAATTGTACACAACTAAACTAACTGAGATATACACATTATTGGTAACATATGGGACAAATTGATGCATAATTTGACAGCTTGAGATACACATCACACCTGAAAATATAACAAAAGTTGACCTTTTGACTTAACCAATCTCAAGAAGCAATAGCTTAAAGGGTCCCTTAAATCTAGTTTTAAGGTTTGGCATAAAATGCTACAGTTTTAGCATCCAATTGGCCACTGCAATAACTTGAAGAGATTAATGAAAGCTCTTGATGTCCTTTCCACTCTTCTAATGGTTTTAAATTGATCGCGTTTTCTAGGACGCCAGAATCCACAGATAACATCGTCTTGTAATCTTTGTCTCCAAACCCGGAAACCATTGCTTTTGATGCATTGTCCCATGGTGTCCACACTTCTGTGTTTTGTAATGATCAACAAGTTAAAGGTTTTGAATGGGTTGTCCCTTAAAGTTGTAAACGGGTCGGTTGGTTGAACATATATGTACTGAAAACGCCTTGTTTATTAAGTTAGACAAGTCAACCGAAAACCTAAATATGCATTTTCACATGAAGCCCCCCCCCAAATGAAGAAGTAGTCAGGTCCTTCCCACGTATGCGTCTTTATTTAGTATTTAGTTTAGATTTTTATTTTTTCATTACCAATGGGGAATCTTTGTAAAATAATATATCTGGCAAAACGCAATTCGTCGAGTTCAATCCAAAGTGCACCTTGCCTTTTTTGTTTCAGGTAACTTTCTTACGCCTATTCAGGTAGGGGGCCATTGGTCTTGAAGTTAAAGAACCGAAGAATATAATTAGAAAGTATAGTTTTATGTTATTTTTAAAGATTACCGGCATCAGGGAGACCTTCATTACGAATCACCATCGTCCTCTTCTTTTTATGGTCTATAATGGCTATGTTACCCGGTGTTCTCGTATAAACCCGATGGACCTATCAAAATAAATAAAATAAAATAAAAATAATCACAATTATATAAAAATATGTATGTAACATTTGTATATAATATCAACCTCTCCATCAAAGGTGATTGCATCTGGTTGCTCAGTGAACCTTTTCCCCTGCTGCAAATTATCAAGAAAATCAAGTGTCTCTAACCCTTCTACTCTCACTTCACTAAAAACACAAACCCACGTCACAAACTCGATGAAAACCATTAAAGTTCAAAACTTTGATTCAAATTCACTAAACTAACCTTATATCAGATACTAAAAAGTAATTTTGTAGAGCAAATGTGAATGGAAAGGATGTGGTGTCTGTATTCTTGATATGAGTCGTTACGGTCATCTTGTCTGGACCCAAAGAAACACGAAGGCGTAATTCGAAACTGCATAAAATAAAGATTCAAGTTAAATGTTAAAAACGGATAAAACCCATGTTTCAGTGGACATATTATTACCTACGTGGCCACATACTCAAATTATTTGATGACGTTTTTAAAGTTAGATCTACAGAAGACGGGTTCCCAGTAGGATACAAACGCAAGGGGATGTCATCTAATGACTTAACATAGTTCTTTGACGAACGCATCTCCTTTGTTATCTTCATGTTACCTAACTGCAAGGTAACAAAAACATGATAATACAAAAAGAAGTTAGAGGTGGCAAAATGAGCAGGTTGGTTGGGTACTTGCGTAACAGTTCATACCATGTTCAAATAAATACGGATGAAAAGGTGTAGGGTTGGATTGACTCATCTAACACTTTTTTTCTAAGTTTTCGATTTTTAATAATACGATTATATAAATAATAGATTTGAAGAGGTCGTAAGCCTCTGCATAGACTTTGTGATACTTTCAACCCAATTGACTAGTTTCATTGTTAGCTAAGCCTTATGTAAATTATACAACCTAAATTAAGTCATTTTAGATATAAGCTCAATGTACCTGTGGAAAGCAAAGAGATATTCCGCCTTTAGGAGATCTTCCGCAAGCCTATAGGACATGACATTATTCAATTGTCAAGGATGGAGTACAAGGTTATAAGTTCAAAAAAATATATGGATGTTAGAACACGTATGCGTAGTATTGATATAACTGCTTTGTGTGTGGTATGTAACGGGTCAAAAGCTGACCTTTTTGCTCACAAAAAGCATTTCTTCGCCTAAGCTGTTCTTCCATGACACAACTTTCCCACCATAGAGAAGCACCTGCAAATAAGATTCATATAATAAACAAAGGATCGTCTTCGCGCAACCATAAGATCACAAATTATGTTATTTGGGTCACCACTTTTTAACTACCCTCAAAGTTCATCTATGGTTGTTTAACTTTTAGACCATTTTATGTATATATGTAACGATTTAATATGCAAACAAAAGCTATTGTTTTTATCAAGTTTATATCATAAAAAGTATGTTGATCTCATATACAGATTTGATTAGTAACAATGTACTTGTGTTTCATTGCAGATTAATAACCAGTTCAGGCAAAAAAAATGATGAAAAGAACACTAAAGCTTGCAAAATTTTAAAACTGTTTAGGGATTGCATAATTTAACCATCATACTTGCCACCTTTTTTTTTGGACAGCGAAACGAATAAAGCCCGGCTACCCGGGGTAACCCAATGGCGAAAGGCGACCCCAAACGCTCTGCGAACACAGACAGCGCTGGGTAGCCGAAGCCCACCTATTAAACCAACTCCAATTCGGGGGAAACCCACTAACCCGTCCGCCCGTAGGCACGACAACAAGCTAGCGGTAAAACCCGTTTGGCTCAGAGATCGAACTTATGTTGGCCACAAGTCTCCCTTCATTGCCCCCATTTGCCCCTTCCAAAGTGGTGGTAGTGGGACTAGAACTTGAGTCTCTTTTGAAGAATCCAAGCCTCTTACCACTACACCACATTGGAAGTTGCTCATACTTGCCACCTATCTCCAAAATTTTCAGCAAGAACAGCGAATGATCAAAACTTGCCAAACACTCGAATGATTTTCAAAGCACAATGCCAAACACTCCCTAAATTGGAACATAAACATAGGACATGTAAGTGTGTGTTAAGGATAAAGATTAGGGATAATACCTCAGCAGAAGAACCTCCGGGTTCGAAAAGCAAAACTCTTGGCAAACTTTTGTAATCATTAAACACATAATCATTTCTTGGCATTTGATTTATTGTCCCAAACCACCTCCACAATCTTATTCTCTTCACTAATGGGTTCTCTTTTGTCCAATCCAGCTATACACACATGCAAACACAAGAACATCAAAAATTCAAAACCCTCAACTTTGACCTTTATAAGTCAAAACTGGGAGCTGAAACTTCCAAAATAAATCAGATTTTGCTTATGAACACACATGCTAACACAAGAACATGAAAATTTAAAACACTCCATGTTGACCTTTGTAAGTCAAAATTTGGAGCTAGGACTTCCAAATTTCAAAATTGATACATATTTTGCAAAGATTTCAGCCCAAATGTTCACCATCCATAATCCAGTATATGAAACAGTAAGAACACACATGCAAATACAAGAACATTAAAACCCTCAATTTGACCTTTACAAGTCAAAATTGGGAACTAAAACACCACAAATGTTAACAACCCATAATCCAATTTAAAAGGGAAATAAGAAAGATTATACCTTTTCTTTTGAAATTCATGAGGAAAAAATGAATAAAAGATTATACCTTTTATTTTGAAAATGAAAATTCTTGATCTTGATTGATTTTGATGGATACCCAATTGAAATTAGGGCATTTGAAATGATACCCATTTGTGAATTGTTAACAAGAAACAAAAATTGAAATTAGGGTTTCAAAAGATTATACCTTTGCTTTTGAAAATCTTGATCTTGATAAATTTTGATGAAACCCCAATTGAAATTAGGGGTTTTGTAATGATACCCATTTGTCAATTGTTAAGAAAGAAAAGTTGAATGAAAGATTGGGTAACAGTTAACAGAACAATGAAGTAAAGTACGTCCATGGTGGCTTCTTTTCAATTGGGAATATTATCAATTTGGGTTTAATTGGTCGGTTGGAAACCTTTTAACCGAATTTTGTAAAGTTGAGTATTTTGCCGCCAAATCATTTCTAACCCTCCAATTTATATTCCAAAACCCATGAGCCAAAATGTTCCATCTAAAGATTGAACCAAGATTCCCATCAATGTTTCGATGTCGGGTCGTTTTCAATCTAAACGATGTATTAGGTCGGAATATGAGCAGGGTTTTATTAAATAGTAATTTTACGATGTTTGTTTATGGTAAGACTTGATGTTGTCGTTTTCAATAAAATGAATTATTGGGTTAAATGTTATTGACATAAGATGGTATTTAAGTCTTGAAAGGTATTGAAATGTTTATCATTATGTGTATTGTTTAATAAAAACGTAACATATGATGTGTGTTTTTTTATAAATAGGGTTTACTTGTGTTCGTGAGTTTGTGTTGGTTGATCAAATCGTTGTTTGTTGAACTTGATACAAAACCTTAAACTTAGGTATGAGATGAGTATGAGATTAGGTGGGAAATACGCTTTCGATTACCTGTTTATCTGAACCTATTTATTCAGGTATAGTAATATATTACATATGGTATTTAAGACTTGATACGCTTGTGTATATGCACATGCTCAATGGGTATTGAGTAACAAGTCACCTGATATAGGACTGAAGTTTATAAACAGATATAGAATTAGGATTAGGATTATCAATACATGTCTCATACTAGCTCATTACCATCGCTAGTTGGGTCAAGTAGTTGCCTTTACGCGTGGTCATTCAACGTTTTACATACACTGTCTCAGTCTTGTGAGTGATGACATTTACAAATCACTCAAATCAGTAGCAATCACAACATTACATTCTATCATCACCTGTTTATGTAACATAAGTTAACATCATACACACTTTCACCTCTTTCAAAATACATTTTTCAAAGTTTTCACTTCTAGATAGTATAAACTTACAACAATTGATCCAAGTATGAATCTTTAGAAGATTTACCTTGAGCAAAATATGAATTAACCATATTTGTTCCCCAAGCCAACCATCCACCTTGATTCTCATCATTCCCTTCAACCAAACGCCTTCGTTCTTCCGCAGCAATATTCTCAGCCCGCCACTTAACCATGAAACGTTTTACAGCCTCGGTTCCTTCAACTACAATCTCAATAGGAGGAATTACAAGTGGGTTCTGATCCAGGTTCAGTTTGGTCAACTTCTGAAGTTGACCAAACGACTCAGGAAGAACCTGGATTTGATTGTTGCTAAGATCAAGCTCTTTAAGATTTGCAAGATCGGTAATTGTGTCGGGTAGTTCTGTCAAGTTGCTGAAATTACTACTCAAGTTTAAATTTTGAAGATTTGACAACTTCCCGATTGAAGACGGAATGCCATGAAGCTTGTTGAAATGAACATCGAAGTGCTTCAAAGATTCGAGTTCACTAATGGTTGTTGGAAGGAAACGGATTTCGTTGAGGCTTATTGAGAGTGTCTTAAGGTTTGTTAGTCCATAACCAAAGTTTGTTGGCAAGAATTTCAAGTTATTGAAACTTGCATATAATTCTACCAAAGACCTGTAGATAAATGGTTAAGTTGAGATACGAGTATATACTATATAAACTACTACTGTACCACATGCATATATAGGTTGAAATTTTGAAAATATTACTTGCAAAAGGCGATGCTTTCGGGCAGGGTGTTAAGCTTGTTGCTGGACACATTTAAGGTTTTGAGATTCGTCAATAAGCCAATCGAATCTGGTAAGGCTTCTAAAAGATTTGATGAAACGTCAAGTTCCTCTAGTTTCAGCAACCCTGCAATTGAATCCGGAAGCATCTGTTCGACAACAAGATTAAAACCATGTAAATACTGTGACACCTTATTTTACAACTTATAAGAATCACAGGAAAATTTTAATCAATAGGCATCAAAATACATGATATGAGCTCAATTGTCAAAAGCCCATACGGCATGCGCCAAGGTAGCTACGCTCCCAGACGCAGCAGCGTCTTGCTTCGAAAGCCTTATTTTCAGGTACTCATGCACTTTTCAGACCAAGTTCTAGACAAATTTCAGCAAAAAAATCGTCTAAACGTGTCTAAAATAATTACACTAGCCACTGGAATAAACCTAAAACAAACTAAGCTAGCCCAAAATAAAGCTAAAACATGTCTAAACTCATACAAATGATAATTATATACTATTCGTCTCGCTTAAAAACGCCCTCGCTTTTGTTACACCCAAACTCTAGGGCTCACCCTTTGCGTCTACAGCCTACGAAACTACGGATCAGGGTAAAAAAGACAACAGATTTATTAATCTGATTTGTACATAAACAATCCATGAAGAAACTGAAATAAAAACATTTAAGTGATCATTAGAGAGATTAACATGAACTAAAGTGAAACAAAATTTCTGTTGGGCATTTTAACAAACAGGTGGTGTGCAACAATTAAAACAACAAATTAAGCCGATTTATGCATGATTAATGATGAAGGAGGTGAAATTAAGACCTGTAAGTGATTATTGGAGAGATTGAGATGAACTAAAGCTGTGAGTTTTCCAAATTCTTCAGGGAGAAACTTTAACCGATGACCTGAAAGATCAATTTTGTCGATGTTTTCATTTGTTGATTTGTTTAAAATTTGTATAACTTCAACGTTGACTTCATCGGAGTCGCCGGAGACGTTAACAATTTCCTCCATTTTTATCGGGTTTGTGAAATCAGTTGCAGGTTTTGATCAATTTACAGGGGAATTAGTCAAACGTTTGACTTTGACTTTGGCAGGGTTCAAAGGTCAAATGGGCACTAACATGACTTTGACTTTCTTTTTTTCTTAACCAAATCACGGCTACTGTCCCACATGATCATCTCATTTTTCTAATCCAGGGAGTTTATTTTAGTGAGAAATTCTTATGAGCTAACATGAAAATTTAATTTTTGTGTCGAGTGAGACTTGAACTCAAAACCTTCTCATTTTATGAATTATTTCAATACATAACGGAATGAGCAAAGATCTTTGCGTGTTGGAGCGGGACATCGATATGGTTAAGTATTTAAAGGGGAGTGTGTGAAGACTAGTGTAATATGTTATGAAAATCAAAACTTAAAAAGTTGGATATGGTTAAGTATTTAAAGGGGTGAGTGTGAAGACTCGTGTAATATGTTATGAAAATCAAAACTTAAGAAGTTGTTGCGGATTGGTGTAAGAACTAAGAAGTTTAGAAAGTTGAGGCGTTAGAGTTGAAAGTTTAGAAAGTTGATAGGTTGAGGAGTGAGTTATGAAATTAACTGAAAATTAGATGCAATTAGCGTTGGGGACCATTTCTGTTAGAAAATAAAAACATAAGGAACAAACTGTTAATAGTATCAAAGCACAATGACCAAAACTGTAGTTTACTCATTAAAAAAATATACAAATAGAAAGCTTCAGATTAAAAAAAACTTTAGATAATAAATAAGGTGAAACGTCAAATGGTTAGCTTGAAAATGTTACTGTGTTTAGACGTTTAGTATTCATTTTGCTTATGTGTATCTATATTCTAACTTCTTGCTAGAATTTTTTAATACTTTTAAGATTTCTTGCTAGAATATAGGTGAGTTTGACTGATTATTATTGATTGTTGATGGGTGAACATAAAAATCGAACAATAACCGAAACTAAAACGTACAAAACAACGAAAATACCAAAAACGTAAAAATACCAAACTTTTAATATCTCAGTAGCTTAAATATGTTAAAAATAAGTTAGAAAATAAATTTCATAATTTTCCTAAAAAGAATGTAATTACTATGAATTTTTGAATGTTTAATAGGATTAAAATACAAAAATTCGTATAAAATAATTAAGGACACTTTGTACCAAACTTACACATATAATTTACATTAGACAATGAAAATAATAAAATACCAACTCTATAAATATAGAGACCACTACACAACCATACACATGTATATATATATACACATACGTACAACATATATATATATATATTAACCAACCCATTAAATAAACACCTTCACATATTTATATAAATACCATACAATATTTACCACCATACAACCACCATTCTTTATACTACATAACAAACACCCACATAAATATATATATATACATTCATACGTCCATACATATATATATTTATATAAAACTACAACTAAACTTAACAATCTAATTCACCAACATTTTATAAATATTACTACAATTTATAAAATACAACACAACTAACAAATTAAAATACACAAACTAATTAATAAATAAAATACTTACACCCTATTAACCCATTGTCCCCTACCTCACCAACATCACCACCCTACATGGCCAATGCATGGCAATAAACCTCATCCCCCTTTTGCTTAACCAACACACCAAGAATCTTTCACTTACCAATGCCATGATATGACCACACACTCCCTTCTCCCTCCCTTCCTCTTCTCCTACGGCTGAAAAACCCACACCCACACCCACACACTCACAAACTTCATTTTTTCAATACAATCTCACAACTCTCACATAAACACTCTCAAACATTCTCTCAACTTTTAAACAACTTCTTCACCACCAAAACTCAGAAAAACTCAGCCATAACAAGCACCAAGGTCGACCAACAACACCACGACATCAACCACGAGCCGAGTGAAGCCACGAGACCAAAAAAATCAACAACCGAGTAAACCGGAGCAAGAACCGTTCGTCCCCACAAGCAAGCACGTCGAGACCAGCCTGTTCCAGTCGAGTTCCAGCCCCCATTGTGACTCTCATACCACCCCAAGTGCACCCACACTCACTCCCAACCTCAAGGTAACGGGAAAACACCCGAAAACGCACTAACCGTGCATAAAACGTCCATTTTCATACACAATGGATACCAACACCTCCCATATATTTTTGAACACCTCTAAACTCTTATTTTCAGTAACAAAAGTATTAAAAAACCATAAAACCATTTTCTAAACAAAAATATGCAAGTTTGACAAAAATAGTCAAACTATGCACTTTATTTTGAGAAAAACAACAACACCCAACTAACAACCTTGAAAACATAATTTTAAATTTTCTGGAACTTCTTTATAATAAAATATGGTTACAAAATAAATTTCATGATTTTTGGAGTTGTACATTATTTATTATGCATTTTTGAATATTAAAAATGGATAAATACACTAATATTCACAAAAACGTATGGGGAGTATAAAAATACAAATTTTTGTTATCTTACTGCTTTATATATGCATATAGGTGAGTTTGACTGATTATTATTGATTGTTGATGGGTGAACATAAAAATCGAACAATAACCGAAACTAAAACGTACAAAACAACGAAAATACCAAAAACGTAAAAATACCAAACTTTTAATATCTCAGTAGCTTAAATATGTTAAAAATAAGTTAGAAAATAAATTTCATAATTTTCCTAAAAAGAATGTAATTACTATGAATTTTTGAATGTTTAATAGGATTAAAATACAAAAATTCGTATAAAATAATTAAGGACACTTTGTACCAAACTTACAGAACCTAAACTCATATTTAAGTATAAAATAACTATTTTAAGACTTAAAATGTTACCAAGGACCCTCTAAGCACAAAACGTAATCTTAACCGAACCGAACGCGTTAAAAACACGAAACCCAACGAAACAAGAAAAATCTGATATTTTATAATTCCAGAAGCTTTTATATATAAAAACTAAGTATCCCAACAAGTTTCATAATTTTTATAAACCTAACCTATTTATTATGAATTTTTGAATATAAAAGACCAAGTAAATGGTAAAAAGCACAAAAATTAGAAAAAATACCTTTTAATCTGAAATACCACTTTTTATACAATATATATAACCCAAGGAAGTATTTTAAAGAATAAAAATGGTTAAAAAGATGTTTTGTAAATAAATCGTTCATACGTCGGTTACACACGCGTTAAAATACGAAAATGACCAACGAACCTTAAAAACTCAACCTTTGGACTATAAAGCACTTAGTTACTGATTAAATAAGCTATAACCAAAATTTCAACAATTTAGGAAGTACCAATTATTTTATACAAATTATTTAAGTTTAAAAACCCGTAAACCGACAACTAATAAAATAATTTGTAGAAAATAATTGAAACACCTAAAAACCATGAAACATCATATATTACAGTAACTAAGACCCCTTTAACTTAATATAAGAGCCCAAGATCGAAATAAGCTCAAAAACATAAATCATAACCCGACACGTAGCGTTTTACCGCAACCGGAGAAACCGGTAAACTCGAAATCTACCCCGAACTTGATAAACACTTCAAAACCAGTAGGTTAACCTTAAAATATGTATAAGACCAATACACAACACTAACACACCTAGAAATGAGAAGTTATAACCAAAAACCTAACTTTAGGGCTAAAAGTGTCAATATAACAAAGTTAAGGGACTAAAAGCGACAACACTCAAACTTTCTGATTTTTATGAAGAATAAGTTAAATACCTACTGAATTAAACTAAAATAATATTAATTTAAGTATTAGAACGAGAACGAACCAACGAGAACACAAAAACGACTATACAACCGAAAGACAAACGCACCCGTTATGGAACGCACGTAGACTTATACATTTTAGAATCTAACTTGATTAAACTAAACATAGGAAGTCCGCTAGGAGGTAGGACTCTCACGCAAACCATTATCTAGGAAGTTCTTGAGCAAAGCTACAGGTGAGTTCATGAACCCCCTTTTTTTACATAACGCTTTTGAGGCTGATACATACCTACTAAACTTGTTTATATAAACTGATTTTCATGGTGTAATACATCTGCTACTTGTCCCCGAACGTTGGTACAACTTTCGGTAGCCATTAACTTCTTGCAGGAGCCCTTTGAAATGTGAATAGTACTATTTGGGAATCCCCCGCGTACAGTGGCATACCCCCCACTGAGGTTGAAAACCGTTACGCCACATGTTCAATGATTTGTCGGTGCTTAGCAGAGCACGTTAGCCCATTTTGGGTTAGGGGACTGTTATTTATCGTATTCGGGTTGGGTATAATCCGAACAGGTTTGGCTACATATATTGTCGACCGTACACCATAAAATATATTGTTTTAGTGTCATAACTTTTATTAAACCATGAGCTCACCAACTTTATGTTGACGTATTTTTGGGTATGTATTTCAGGTAATTGATTGGAAGGTTATTTAGCTTGTTGATTTGAAGTTAGGGCTTGGAACGTTTTGGAGGATAGCCCACTAGTTATTTTAATATATTTTTAAGACTGATATGCACGCACGCACTAGACAATTTAAATTCCTATGCATTTTGTTTAAAACTATTAATGGGATGAATCATGCCCACGTGGACAACTTTTATTATATTTAATGAATATGTAGTTTATTATTTCCGCTGCTTATTTATGATATCAGTCCGTCATGACCCGACCCGTTTGGCCGGGGTGTGACAGTGAAGACTCGTGTAATGTGTTATGAAAATCAAAAATTAAGAAGTTGTTGCGGATTGGTGTAAGAAACTAAGAAGTTTAGAAAGTTGAGGCGTTAATGTTGAAAGTTTAGAAAGTTGATATGTTGAGGAGTGAGTTATGAAATTAACAGAAAATTAGATGCAGTTAGCGTTAGAGACTATTTCTGTTAGAAAATAAAAACATAAGGACCAAACTGTTAATAGTATCAAAGTACAAGGACCAAAACTGCAGTTTACTCATTAAAAAAATATACAAATAGAAAGCTTCAGATTAAAAAAAATCTTTGAAAAATAAATAAGGTGAAACGTCAAATGGTTAGCTTGAAAATGTTGTGTTTAGACGTTTAGTATGCATTTTGCTTACGTGTATCTATATTCTAACTTCTTGCTAGAATTTTTTAATACTTTTAAGATTTTATGCACGTAACAAAAAGAAAACAATATTTAACATATTTATAGCTCACTTTTAAGTTTTACATGTTTAGTACGTGACGACTATAGAAGCACAAAAACACTTCTAGCTTTAAACTAAGAGACATACGACGTTACAAAATCGTGTAACCAACCAATGTTTTCTCTCTATCACGTCTCAACAAGACAATTGAACTTGCAAACAGTTTTGCCTCAAACTAATGGTCAAAAACTTATATCCTACAAGTGACAAGTAATGAAGTAGAATAAGGAGCATTTCTATTAGAAAAATGTACAAAGTTGTGTGGTGGTTATAATGTGACCTAACACCATATGACACAAAATAAGCATTTCTTATAATAACAAAACATGTAACTCAACATAAACCAGACTTTTAACCAAAATGTAGAATTTTCAAAAGAAAAACATCATTGATGCTTGTTAATTTAAGGATGTCGATAATAACTAACTTGAAAATAACAAAATCAAATGTAAAAAAAGATCAAAACTTTTACAACAGATCATCCACTTCCTAAAAGCATCCTTTTGAGGTCTGTTTCAATGACCAAAATGCTGCCTCGTACTCATACAGTTGCTTTCTGTCTTTTGTCTGTCTCTTCATGCTCAACCTATACCAAATCGACGCATTGTCAAAATACATTCATATACATGTGTCTAGATGAAAGGGTTAAACATGTTGGTTAGTAGGTCAAAACAGATTTGTGTAAAAAACGAATCATATCCAAGTCTAAATTATGTTAGATTAATCCTGCCAAACTATTTGTTCATCTATCACATATTTTATAAACAATAAAGCATGCTGGTTATGATTACAGAAGCAGTATAGTTACGATTATTGTTTCTATTTTGAAAAGCTAGTTAAGGGTCAAAATATTGTACGGTTTGCATACAGGCCAAGTTACCTTAAACCTGCCAGCACTATTTTGTCCAATATTGTTCTAATCATAACTAGAAAGATAATATTGTTTACAATAACAGGGGAATTGCACTTACCCCATAAGTTTTCAAAGCATAATGTACAATGCTCTTTTAAGTGTATTTTTGGAAATGTGCAACTTTGCAAGCTTAAAGGGGGGTATAAGCTTATTACTAAAAATCAATGAAGAGGTTTCAGGAGTTAAAAATACACTTTTGAGTCGTTTATAAGCCCATTTGACATGTTCCCTTTTAGCTAAATTATTTTTTGTTTGACCCATTTGCATAAAATCAGGATTTTAAGTTGTCATTTGAAATATATACTAAAAATTAATAAATTGTGTACCTCAACAAGTACTCTTCCTTTCTTTTTAGCATCTTTCTCCTTCTTCTTAAGAGAATATTTTGAATCTGCCCTCCCCCTCTTTCGATCCACAACCACTTCTGAATCTTCATCGTCGTCATCATCCGTCACATCTGTCATTTGACATGGTGAATTTTTTTAAAAAAAATAATTAGGTCAAAATGTAGTAAATACCAATCATCTAATAATCTTAGATTTGGTAAAAAACAATCACATTAGGAACAACAAAGCTGCATTCATTTACACACGCAGCAATTATGAGAAGGTATCAATGCAAGTAAAAAAACACTCATCTAATGTGATAATGATCTTAGGTTTGGTATAAATTGATTAATCAAATATTAATACAATCACACACAACAATAAGAATCTTACCATTATCATCATCCAGATCGCTTCCTTCAGTTGGAAGACCACTAAAATCCTCCATATCATCTTCATCTTCATATGCGTCATCCCATTCAACAAATTCTCTTTCTACCTGTTAAACAACAAGAGCAGAATGTAATTTTTATATAAAATAAAATAAAATAAAAATAATGTATAATCTGCATAAAATATAAAATTATATTTAGATCCTATGACCAACCTCTTTCTCCTCTTCTGGTATCTCTTCTTTATCAAGATAACTTTTTAACGCCTCTGGATGATAATTATATATATCATCAGGATAAATTCCATTTTTCAGACGATCAACCAGTTCTTTCTCAATGTTCTGTAAAAGAATATTCTTGTTAGATTTGAAAAGTATTACACTAATCTAAGCACAAACAATTTGGGAAAAAGTTAACCTTCTCCAAAAGCGCAGCCGTTACTGCCTTCTCTTCTCTTCTAGACTCTCTCTTCTTTTCTTTTCTAGGAGTAGTCATTATCTTTTCCCTATATGATTATAAACAGCCACAAGACAACAGTTTATACAAAACTCATTACAGTTAGAGCAATATATTCAACTTTTTTAAATGTTTAACTCAAGGATTAGTTCATATAATCATAAACTTCTAAATATTATGCACCCTTTCAAGACAACTAAAATATCATATTTACCCATTACATACAATGTGAAACAAGACTGCTACTGAATATAATCAGGTTCACTGATTAAATAAATAAAGTTATTAATTATTGATGTAAAATGTAGATACTTTTGGTGCATAATGTCTTCATTTACACAGTGAAACAAACTTTCAAGTGCGTACATGATTTTATTTTATCAACTATGGATTGAGTAAATATGACACTTTTAATGTTTTTAAAAAACAAAATAGAATACTTTTATATTTTGAGGTTATGAGCATTGGAAAGATATATATGAAGTTGTCTCTTGACTCAATAGTATAATAAGGGATAGTGAGATGCATGTAGTATAAAGTATAAACATCATATCATAATTTACAAAAAATAGGTTGATAGCCAACCTTGTTTTCAAGGCAAGTTTCCTCATGCGTATGCGCATTTGTGTCATTTTAGTCAGCCGTTGTTTTGCTTTATGCACAAGAAACTTGGGCCAGTACATCTGTCAATTCACAAATATGATTAAAATTTTTATATTAAATATTTAAATATATATATATATATATTCTGAACATATGCATACCAAATTATTGTCAATAATTTCAAGTGCCTTTTCGTAATTGCGAGGCAATTTAATTCGTTCCCATAACTTATTTGGCATATGAGCCCTCTCTATAGTTTTCATATACAAGTAAAAGACTCCTACAACAAATAACATTAGCCAGTTATCAGCATCAAGCATATGAAACCATCATAATCAAAATGGTCAACAACCATGAGATAAAAAGTACCTTCATGATCACGTATTGTGGCATAACGACTATTAGCAAGTGGGCATGAGCTCCGGTTACAAACTCCAGTTAAATTGTAAGGGTTACGGCAAAAAATCCCAGCTGTAATTCTGTTAATAAATCATTAAAACCAAAAACAACACACCAACATTAGTGATAAATGTCCCACATTGTGTAAAGTAAAGTAAATGACTATCGGGATAAAAAAAACTACAATATGCGGACTACTAACACACAGGCTATAAGCCTATAAGTACTAAATACATGGTTGTATAAACTGTTAGGTGCTAGTCGGCCGGTGAGATACCAACTAACAACTGATCGGGACTAATCAGATTGGAATTTTATATGCTTTTTTAACTTATACACACACACAAACATATATACACAACACATCCATACAAAGTTTTCAATCTTGTTATATACTGCAAAGATTTTGACCAAAATGTTCAAATACAGCAAAGATTTTGACCAACTTCAGACCAAAATTTGACTGATTTTTATAGCCGGTTAGGTGAAATCGCAACCCTTACCCACCAAAGACCGATTAATCGACCAACTAATCCCTGTTTTTACAACAGTACCTACATAAAATCAATTGATAACCATAGCTCAAAGACTCACTTGCTCATAAAACTGCAATGCTTGTGTCTGAGAACTTGCCATATAACCTCATCATTCTGCATTTTGTTACAACTTCAAAATTCACCTGTTCAAAACACCAATACTTAAACATCACTACTTGATAACTCAAATCATTACACTTCAATAACAAAACCATAGACAATTTTTCAAGCAGATAATAATAACTAACAACCGCATAAACATTCCACTTGCACCAGTTACAAGCATCAAAAGAACAATACAGATTTAAATCCAACTACAAAAACTGAACAATCAGACAATATAGATGAAATCTCAATACAAACCACTGCATAAACATTGATCCGTAACAACGATCTAATCAACTAAATAACTGAAATCGCAAACCCTAATTTCAAAAAACAATGAAAACAGTTGATTCAAACTGTATTAAATTCAAAACAGTTACCTTGAGTTAGTTTTGTTTGACCGGAGTAACGTGGCGGTGCCGAAACCGGCGACGGCGAGGATGACCGGAGCACGGCGGAGTAAAAAAACGGTGGAAATGGGAAACAATGCCGGTTAGGGTTTTAGCTTCGTTTCTAAACGTTTCAATGTGATATAATTGTTGAAAGTTTTGTGTTTTTGTAAAATTAGTCCCAAAGTTTGATGATTTTGATTTTTGACACAAAAGAAATTTATTTTGTACTTATGACACGTAAAGTTTTCGGATTCGGATAAAGTTAGAGTTATCTAATTAAACCGGATGCCTTTTGTTTCTTTTTTGGGTTATTTCCTAGAGACCTAGAACATAATAAATCAATAATTGTTCAACATGTGAAATCTCACCGCGTCATACCGTCATCGGCTTTTCTAGATGAGAATCCCTTGGGCATGAGGCATGGGAATGAGCTGAAAATAAATACATTTTGGTGTACAGTCAAATGTATAATGGGCTAGAAATTGAAAGCAACTTTTTTATTTTTTTTACTCACTCACTTGCTTATCGGGTTTAAATGGAAACCCGAATATAGTGAATAACCTGATTTCTGTATTTTTTATGTATGAATCCGAACCAAATATACGAATAAGGAATTCGGGTTAACGGTATGTTCGTTTAGCCGAACCCACATACCAAACCCTAAACAAAACCCAAGTCTGATATTACATAAAACCAAACCCGATCCACTTAATAACTTTGGTACTATGGTGTATTTTATTGTAATTCGGTGGATCGGGTTCTTGAAAACGTAATCACTTCTAATTTTCAAACACCACATACATCTTTATAGTAACATGATTACCGATTAAAACATATCGGGTTGCACCATAACCAAATAACCCTAAAAGTGATTATACATTCTTACTTGGTTTATTAGCATTCAGTTTAATTTCTAACGTGCAAAGACCTGAGAAACCCTAAACCAAATAACTAGATTCGGAACCTGAATGACACCCATGTTAGTTCACTAACGGCGCGGCGTGGATAATAAATGACCATGAATGGTTTATATCCGGGCTACTTTAACAAAAGCTTTTAAATTTAATCAACGTATATATAATCTATATTACAATCAATCTAAAAAAATGAAAAAAATATTGTTTAAATTGGGTGCATTATGATTTATGAAATTGTCTTTATAAAGAACCAATTTTTGGACATGATGGATCCATGTTGAAATTGAAATATAAGAACATGAAACACAATAGTAGCAATTCGTGAGTATGCTTTTAATAAAATAACATACACAAATATCTCTTTATGTATAATGATCGTGATTAGTAGGATGAGATGTATACATCAACTCATCAAGTGCTATCAATCCTATCATTTTAGGATATGACAATTTAACACGTAACTAATATAACTAAAGAGACAAATAAAACACAAGGACAATCACACTTAAATGATTATGATAATATGAAACTGGATTTTCACTTAATTTCGTCTACAAGGAGATTACATTTTTAGTTATTTTGGTCGTATCGTAATCACTATTATTGTGAGTGAACTCAAGCACATGTGAAGTATAATTTTATTATAATCAATTGATTAAAAGCATCGTTGACAATGAAAATAAAAGTTAAGAGTAACATTTGATAACATCTCAAAATGAGTTATCATCAATATGTGACGTTAACATTTAGATTAATAAAATCTAATTTGCCTAAAAAGATTGGAACTGACCACAATATATGCATATATGCTATTGTTCATATTTGTATATTACATGTGATGTTTACAAGATTTATTTAGTATTTTCAGGGTAAGGGTCACCCTAAATTTTACACGTGTTCCTCCATTTGTCATCTGTCGCAAAGAAAGTTTTTTAAGTGGACGTAGCCGTTGGAAAGAGGGGACACACCTCCAAGCGGTCACAAACTCGGTGTGGACTTCAGGGGAGAGAGCTAGAAATGTTTCCCAATTTTCAAGGTCAAAGGGGAAATGTCGGAATGGGATGATGTTTCAATGTTTCATTCACATCTGAATTCGGGCAATCCCACCCAAATTCACTTCGTCCGCCCTTACAATGTATTATCTTCTCTTTATAATAAAGTATATTCTACAAAATATACAAAATATATTAGTGTTTTTCTATGATAACCTTCCATAACCAACTAGGTAACTATGTGCCTTTTCTTTATTTTAAAATTTTTTTTTCTCTTAGCTTTTTACTTTGTTTTCTTCTATTTTTTAAACTTTTAAATACTTGTTAGCAATTTTTTTCCATTGAAGCTTATTTTTCTATACAAGTCATTGAAACAAAGTTTACAAATTTTAATAATCATTGTAGGTACGTTTTGAACCGCCCAAAGTACAAAAGCTTATATATGTAACGACCTCGAGCTATGCATGTTTAGTTTTACTAGTTACAAACACGTATACATGTAAAGACTAAGTTTGAAATATGATTTGTCATATATTTATAACAATAAACATTTTATTAAGTAGTATTTGTTACTTTTAGTTTGGAATTACAATGAACATTTTATATAAGAATATCAAATTCTTCGTCAATTTCCAAAATGTTAAAATACATAACTTTATATTTAATATCCCAAATGTAAATACTCATCTTAACTAATATTTGTAAATTCAAACGAAAGAAGAATTAATCTTTATATTAAGGGTTATTTGATTTTAATAATCCGAACTTTTGTATATTGGCCGATATTAATCCCAACTTAAAAAATTCATTGTGGCAATCTCAACTTGTAACTTATTTTCTACAGTGATCCTTCGTTAAAGTTAACTTAACACCGTTAACTTTTTTTCGAATTTCTTACCGATGTTTAGGCTTTTGATTGGGAGGACGATACGAATCTATTGATGTAAAACTTACCTTGAGTCGATGCTCTAAACGACCAAACGGTCTTCAATCGGGTCTTTAAACCTAACGGTGCTTAAATCGGATGTTAAAATTTCTTCGTTGGAGCATCGGCTCAAGATAAATCTATCTAAATATTTCAAGGTTTTAGGGGGCAAATTTTTTGGGGAAATTCTTTTTGTTCTATAATAAGAAGTTTGGAGATAAAAATTAAATTGAATTTTGCACCATGTATAAGTTGATGGAGCAAAATCTTTAAATTTTAAATACTTATAAATTTTTAAACATAATAATTATGATTTCTTTATAAATATTATTATTTAACCCGTGTGTAACACACGAGTATTAAACCTAGTTTTACATCAATAGATTCGTATCGTCCTCCCGATCAAAAGCCCTAAAACATCGGTCAGAAATTCGAAAAAAGTTAACGGCGTTAAGTTAATTTTAACGAAGAATTATTATAGGAAAATATGTTACAAGTTAGGATTATCATAGTGAATTTTTAAAGTTAAAATTAATATCGATCAATATACAAAAGTTTAAATTATTAAAATATAACAACCCTTGTATTAATTAAGATTGAAATACTATCGCCTTCATCTAATTGTCTCTTGACCCCATTCGCTAGCCACCAATAAAATGCACAGCCAACTAGGATTCAATCCTAACAAAATATTATTATTTTTCTAAACATAGTCATTATATAAGTTAACAAAATATTATTATTTTTCTAAACATAGTCATTATATAAGTTTAAAAAAAAACTAAAAACCGATTACTATTTTAAATATTAAGAAACCGAAATGGACATTTAAATGTGTGTAATAAAATATGACACATTTATCAATTGCTTTTATACAATTTCATACAAGCTTTTAATCTATCTAATAAATCAAACTTTTAGGGGGCAATTTTTGGAGGGAAATTTTTTTAATCCATAATAGAAAGTTTAAGAGGGAAAATATTAAGTTTCATGCAATGAGTTGATGGAGCTCCTTAAATATTAAATATTTACAAATTACAAATTTTTAAACATTATAATTCTAATTTCTTTATAAATATTATTATTTAATCCGTGTGTAACACACGGGTGTTAAACCTAGTCTATATAATAAATTAAGATTTTAGAAGTTTATATTTTGGGGGGATTTTTTTTATAAAAGGAAACTTGGGAGGGAAAACTAAGTAGAGTTTTTCACCATGCATAAGCTGATGAAGATAAATTTTTAAATATTAAATATTTATAAATTTTTAAATATAATAGTTATAATTTTTTAAAATATTATTATTACACATGTGTGTAATACACGGGTGTTAAACCTAGTACATATAAAGAAATAAAAAAGAAATGTCATAAATAAAAAGAATTTTAAACACCCGACGAAAATTTAGCGATTTTTTTAAAAGGGTTTTGAACGCCCTTAATAAAACAGAAAAAAGTTAATTGTTGCTTATTTTTTAATCCAAATGACCCTCATCTCGATTTTTTCAAACGTGTATTTTGATCATAGTGCGCTCGAGGGATAATGCCGTAACCTCTCGGAAACGAAAAGCTCTAGGGTACCATTGGATGAAATGACCAACCATGTCAATTCTTATTTGATTATTTTTATATATATATTCTTTGTTATTTTGTTATAAAAGTTTCAAGATAATAATAATCCAATATAAATTTTGTGTGACTGGTCAAATGTACACGCATGTCGTCATCCACTATAATTTATCGTCACAAACCTTTTTTTCTTTTCGTAGAAAAAATGAACGGTCTAGACTTTATGTTTTATATATATTAAAAAAAAACCTTATCTCCAAATTCAATTCTTGGTCCCATTTTTTATTATCGTAAGTCATCAACCTCTTTGTTTATTTGTGCCCATTTTTAAAGTTTATTAAGTCATTCATGAGATGTGATTGGTCATCACTTTAAGCAAATGTTATCAAAATTAGAAATGGAACTTATCCTTTGAAGTTTG
The DNA here is from genome assembly GCA_030867185.1 of Tagetes erecta. Taxonomy (NCBI): domain Eukaryota; kingdom Viridiplantae; phylum Streptophyta; class Magnoliopsida; order Asterales; family Asteraceae; genus Tagetes; species Tagetes erecta. The sequence continues at coordinate 43,883,072 of CM061492.1, read as the reverse complement.
ATAGATGCTTTATTTGGTCATCAAGAATCAAGATAGGCTTTTAATCAAAATAGCTTATTATAATCATATTATGAGTTAATAAGACAAGATGTATTTTAAATTTTGTGTCTAAGATGCATGGTATGATTGTAACACACGATCTAACATTGTATGGTATATCACAACTTATATGTATTAATATCATTACTTAGGACGTTTTGATCAATAAATAATATGGTTCATAACTAAGAGGTTAGTAGTTCTGGTGCGGAAGATGACTCAGTGGACACGGATTAAAAATTATCTACAGATTTGAATTATATTTTATTTATTAATTATGAAGTTTCTTTAACATGTATTGTCTTTTATTTGTTTGGATTATTCATGTTTATCTTTATTAAGTTTAAATTTATAAGAATGTGGTGTCTTGAACATATGGTTCGATTTTAATCTATGATTAAGCATACAATTTCTTGAACGTTAGAGACTTAGATCGAGCAATAGAACTTATTGACATCGATCATCATCTATATATTAATCTTGAAGCTCCTCCATTACATTGTCCTTTAAGACACCATAATCACCACCGCAAACTTGGCTTCATCGTTAAATCACCAAACCTTATCGTTGCACGTTAGCCTCATCTACTTGTCACTCACAACTTCTGGTTTCACTTGATTTATAACTTGTTTGAAGCTTGGTATGTCGATTGGAACTTGGTATGATGTTTAATGAGTTATATCTTGTTTAATTGAGAATTGTATGTGTTAGTTATTGACATTTTATAACTTGTATATTCATTTTCACAACTTAAAAGCTAATTGTTTTTTAAATGTTATTAGTAGATATCATATTAAACATCAAAGAATTTACAACAAAGTGGCAGGTAAACGGGCAACAAGTTGTGCCGCCACCCCCTTTTGAATAGCAAAACCTAGCCTACTAAAGACAAAACCTTGGCCCTTAGGTGTCGAAACATTGCTATGAATGACTCGCTGGACCCTGGTCAAGAAGTTCACTGCCTCAGTGGCTAGGAAGCCAAATGTGTCAAATGCTAATGGGATAAAAACATGTTGATTCTCCAGGCATGCTTTCTCGTGTTTGGCGATCTTGCATGATTCCGCCTTTGACGCTGCCTGTCGTGCAACAAATCCATTGTCCCTGAGCGCAACCAGGGGGGACACTCCCGTAAGGTCCACACAAGCGTGTTTCCCCCCCCCCCCCCCCGTCCAACCAAACACTAGAATATCAGCCGGCCTTAAAGTAGATCTCCCCTTTAGCGGATCTGTCAGAAAGTTCACAGGAGCCTCTTTTTTAGCCGAAATTCCTGCTCGCTTAAGGATATCACATAGGACATCCCTAACCAAGTCATGTCTGTATTTAAAGCCAGGTAACTCCTTGCAATGGACTGCATGATCGCCAAAAGCATCTAAACACACTTTGCGGCAAACGGGACAAGGCTCATCAACTGGGAACAAAGGAATCATTAACCGGTACTTAGGGGTGTGCACGGTTCGGTTCGGTTTTTACCATTAACCGACACCGAAACCGAAGTGGTCTGTTTTTACACTACAAAAACCGATCGGTTTTCGGTGTTTCGGTTTTTCGGTGTTCGGTTTTTTGCGCGGTTTCGGTTCGGTTTTTCGGTGTTTCGGTTTTTTTCTCATCTTTACTTATTAACCCATTAATATTTGAACTTTTGAAAACTTGTAAATATCACCAACGAGATGTCAACATGAAACAAAAGTACACAAATGTATTTAACATAATCACTTAGTCAAATATGTTATCTTGTAACAAAAAAGAAGATGATACTTTTATATATGTTAATCTTTAACTTAAAACCAACAAACAAAACTTGTGCGGGAAATCTTTCACATTTTTACAATCACTTTTCACGAGTTCACTACACCACTTTAGGATGGTATAGTCCATTTAGTCAAGTCTTTTTCATCTCAAAAAGTAAAGTCTTATGTGCCTTATTTCGATTTAAATAATATAAAAATAGCATACATATGTTAATACTTAGGATAAAAAACTAAACAAAACTTGTATAAAAAGTATCGGTTCGGTTCGGTTCGGTTATTCTCACTTGTAAAACCGACACCGAACCGACATTATCGGTTTCGGTTTTTTCGGTTCGGTTTTTCTTGCTTTTTTGTTCGGTTCGGGTTTTTCGGTTCGGTTTCTTCGGTTTTTTCGGTTCCGATTCGGTTAATTCGGTTTTCTGCTCACCCCTACCGGTACTTGTTTAAAATTATATGTGAAGTAGTTATTTGGTATAACTAATTAAAGTGCGTTCGTTAGTTATTTACTAAATAGTATAATTATCTATTAGAAAAAACAAATTTACTTTCATTTGGAAGATCATAAACTCAAAATTAGAGTTAGAAGATACGTTTACAACATTACTCTAGCACTCAAGAACTATTCTAATGAAGTTAATGATTTAATACTCATTTTTCTCGTAATGTTTGTAAATTGTAATTACTACAAATGCTAGAAACGCTCGATCAACTAGTGGCCGGTATGTAACCTTAGTAGATAGAAAAGGAAAAAAAGTGTGTTATTAAAGTGTTATAAATGGAGCTGGGTAGGTGATAATTTCGGGGATTTTTTGTGGCGGTTGTTAAAAGAATTTTTACTACGCTGAGTCGGTGTCTGATACCAACATTTTGAAGTGGAACTCTTGGAGTGTCTCTAAAGGTTAATGTCTTTGTTTGGAGGGCTTTAATTGACGGATTACTCACAAACTCATAAAGAGAAAGATTGTTTTGGGTCCGGGCGTTTGTGGCATGTGTTTATCGACAAATGAGTTGGTGGATCATGTCTTCACTTCGTGTTACGTGACGGCTTTAATTTGACAACACATTAGTTCTTGGTGTAAAATTCCACCTTTTCTTCCGAGGTAATGATATAGAAAAGAGCTATTTAAGGGTTGGTTATGATCTCATGTTGGGTTTTATGTAGAGCTATTGGGGAGATAAAATCCTTAGTTATTGATGGATTAGACATAGAGCTAAAAAAGGTGGAAACTTTTAAATTTGTATGTTGTTTTGGTTGTGTGTTTTCCGTCGCTTCCTCTAGTGTTTTGCTAGTTGGTTGTCGGTTTAAAAAATTGTTAGAATTATGATACTATTGTTTTCTGCCGCTTCTTTTATAGTGGGAGATAAAAGCCCTCTAGTATTTTTATTGTGGGAAATAAAAGCCCTCTAGTGTTTTTCATTGCTTTCTCTATTGTTTTCAACCGCTTAAAAAAATGTTTTAAAACTTTTCGTTTCTGTTTCAAAGATTAATTAGAAATGTTAGAATTGTGATATGCGAAGCTGAGAAAAAAATAAATCAAGTATGAGAAAAATAAATCACGTACTCATTGTGACCAAGTATATTATAAAGTGTAACTAGTAAAAAGCGGCCGCTCGCGCGTTGCGCGAGCGTTTTGTGTTGCGGTTTTATACACAAATAAACAAAACAATTATAACAGGCTCATAATCAACGATTGTGCTTTGTGACAAATTGATGTTACTCATAATAGCCAAATAACAAAAATAAAAAACCGAAACAAAACTACGTTTATAGCGTGCTTATACTGGGCTCAGAGAATTTTGTGAATCTAAAAACACATCGTGAACCTACCGTGGCTGCAGTGGGATTGCAGGTATTAACCGACAATCCACGAAATCTGCCACGCCAACGGAACATTAATGTAGATTAATGTGAAGTCATCACAGCCCAGTTTCACCACAACAACAATCAAAACGAAATCTGCAGGATCACAGATCTAGTTCCGTTTCAGTTCTAATTAGAATTTAATATACATGATAATAACATCATCATCATCATCATCATCATCATCATCATCATCAAATATCCAGCGTCATTCACTTCTGTGTTTCAAACTTTAAAGGATAACACAACAGCCACATACTAACCATCACACCCACCGTGAAAATAATGTACATATCGTCACCACGGTGAAACTCGGGCAAACCAAGATTTCCCCCAGTTATCACCGCCAGCACAACGAAAAACGACAAGGGGATCCAAGGGTCACCCCCACCACCACAACCACAACCACATTCACCATTAAATCCATGGGAAAAATGATGTATGGATCTGTACCCGTTACAAACAAATCCACCAGAAGAATCGACGTACAGATCTGTACAACCAAACATAAAAAAATAACGGGGAATCCAAGGGTCACTACCACCGCCAAAGCCACGGTTACCATCAAATCCACTGCAACAAACGGTGTAGAGATCTGTATAACCAAACATCAATCAAATCGTCAAAAAACACAGATCTAATAACTGCCAACAACATACATATGTTACAACCGAATCGTGAAGAACATGCAGATCTAACACCATAAATAACAACATGCAAGAACCAATCGCACACCATTGCGTACCGTAGGTCACACAGATTCAAAAGATCGGCAACCATGACGGCAGCAACAATCGTAAACCATAGGCCACACAGATCAAAAGATCGGCAGCCATCATAGGCAACAATCACCGACAAAAAGGAAAACGATATATGCCGGAATTTCGCCAGAAATACGACGGAGCTCAAGAACAGAGAGAGTTGCATTAGATAGAGAGTTCAAAACTTATATAGACACAATTGAAATTACCAAAACACCCTTATATGTTACTGTTCAATCTCATAGAAATTCAATATAAAAGATAATTATCAGTCTTATTTATATGTTTTTATTTACCCGATGTTTTCATTCGTAACTCAACTTCTATTGTTACAATTACCGTTTGTTGTGCATCATATTCATCTTTTACAATTTTTTATTACCTTAATTAATTGGTTCCTTAATGTCACATCATCGTACTTTTCCGTGTTCTATAATTCATTGTCACCTAATTTTTATTTTTTACACCTTTATTCCATTATATTTTTAATGCCGAGTTTACTCAAATTCTACTCTAAATTACTTCAAATAAATTACATGATGTTCACTTTTGAATCGAAGACTCGAGACATAATTTACTAAATAAGTTGTACCGTCTTTAATATATGTCTGAATAGAGAATATGTAAGTGCCTACATGCACTACAAGATGAGGCGAGACTCTCATGACTTGGCCCTAACAAGACATTTACCACTTTAACATCCACAAGCAAAGTGTAGGTAGGTATAACAAATTTAAGGATGAGGAATGCATTTTTTTTCGTCACCAAGCTTTGACCACCTCTCTTAGGCATGCAAACGAACAGAACATTCAACTAACAATTCATTAATCATTCCGCAGTAAATTTGCTTGTGTTTGTTTATTTAGTTAAACAAACGAAATGAACACAAGTTGTGCTCGTTCGTTTATGTTAATGTTTGGTAAAATTTTCATTTGTGTTCCTGAACATCAGCGTCCCTTATTGATATATACACATAACTAGCTTAATACCCGTGGATACCCACGGGATGAAACGATAAAATGTAAATATTGTTTTATAGTATTGAAAAAATGATTAACATATCCATAATTCTTATAAATAATGTAAATAAGAAAACATAGTTGAATAATATGGTAACATGAAACAGTAATAAATGATGATAATAATAACATTTAAAAATAGAATGATGACATGAAAATGTGAGGATGATTCTGGTGGCGACATGTGACGCAATGAGGAGACATTGGTTAGCGATTTATTAGAAGAGGAGATGACATAACTCCCAGCATTGCATAACCCATAATCTCCATCTTTCAAATAACTACATAGAATGAGGCGGTATTCACTATTCCCACTAGCCAATTGCAGATTCATGGTACGAAACAAATGCAGATCTTTATAGGGCCCATGGAAGTCACTATTCTATTTTTTTCACTCGTAGTGTAATTTTAGCTCTGTTAATTTAAAAAATGTCCGTTTACTTTAAAAGTGATTTCCGGTACTCCGACCCCCTACATTTATATGAATTTTTTTAAATCTTTTATAACAAACAACTCCGTCCACCCTAACAATCTTCTAAACTACGATTGTTACGTCTAAGTCTTCAAAATTCTATCTCCAGCGTATGGGCTCTGTACCTGCAACAAATCACTAAAATAAATCAGTTACGTATCAACAATTCCAAAACAATAAATACCAAAACAACAATTTTTCCAACACCAAAAGTAAAAGGCGCCAACGTAACTGATCCAAATTACCGTTAATAAACAAAAACCGAAACGGTAACGAATAGAAGACGAATCAAACAAAGACGATGACGACGACGGAGATAAGAAAACGACGCAGCTGACGACAACGGCACACAAACCGGAGGATAACGACAATTACGGTTGCGGAAAGCTAACGACAAACGGAATCGATATAGTGATATACATTCACCGGCAATAAGATCATCGAAAACTTACCGGTGAAAATAACTGAATCGTCGGAAAATTAACAAAGTTATGGCGTTTGATAGCAAAACAACGATTCAAATTTTAAAGTCCGATCGATCTTACATTTTGATTCAATTAATTAATTTATCTTATCGCATGATTAGTGATGTATTGAGCTATTGATTTGATAATTGATCGAACTCATTTCCAGATCTAGAATTGTTATTGCCAGTAGTTGCCGTGATGAACAAGGTAACTTGAGCTAGGGTTTCCGTATACATAACACGGTAACTTTCCGGCAGATTTGTTGTACCGAACTGGAAACTGAACCGGTGGCGATTTCGGAACATAGAAGCAGCGGCGGTTTCCAGCGGAGGATACAGCGGAGAGAGGAGATTTCGGAGATCCGGCGTCGTGTGTGGTCGTGCTAACGGAAGAAGATGATTCAGATCCAGTTGAAGGAGATTGAAACTGAAATTGTTTCTTCGGAGATGATAAAAACGCTTTGATTTTGAGCGATTTTGAGCGCCGAATCGATTCACGATCATATTCTTCGATTAAGTTAACGAGATCTTCATCGGAAGTGATTGATACAAGTGCATCTAAATCCTCTGTAGGTAATTGACACCTCAAATTCACAGAGCTTCCACATAGCTCAGCAAATTTCACCATTAATTCTGTAACGAATCAATCGCAAGTTATCAGATCTAAATTTCAATTTCGATTTAAAATTAGATCTGAAAACAATGAATGAAAGCATGAAACTAACCGGAGAATGAGATGTGACGGTCAACGGCGAGAACACGAGTTTGACCGCCGTGGTAACGGAGTTTACCGTCCGGATAACGCGGGAGGATTTTGCCGTTGTAACTGTAGAGAAACTTTAGTGTTGACATGGTGATTTTGTGAGCAGAGAAGATTGTAGAAGAAGAAGGTGTTTTTGTTGTTTGTTTGCTTCTTCAAGCTTAAGTATGATGCAATGGATGTGTTATTTATAGAGTTTTTTTTAGAGAGATGATGTTTATTAATGACAAATTGAATGTATCATTAAATCATAGGATAGGATGAATACTTTTGAATTTTTTTTATTTATTAAGATAATCGTTTGCACTATCAAATCAAATTATTTAATTAGGATTAGCTGACTTTGAGAATTTTATAACGAGGCTTCAATTTTTTGTTAGCCCGGTTTATTTTTAACGTTTCAGAGATTAGATTTTAGAACTTTTAAAGTAGAAGAAGCAACATGATTTAGAAAGGGATGCCCTATTCACACACCTAACAATCTAACCAAACACTCATTTAACGCCCGTTAAGTCTTTAACGGGCCGTTATACTACAGACGTAATTATAAAATTAAAAAAAATAATAAAAAAAAATAAAAAATTTTTTTTTAAAAAATTCTAACGGCCGTTAGATGCTTAACGGGCCGTTAAAATTATTGGTAATTTTTTTTTAATTTCAAAAATGACTATTTTGTAAAATAATTATATGTATCACTTAGATTATTTACTTGAAATATATGAGAAACTCAAATGTATCCTTATATATATGTGAGAAACGTACTTTATTATTTCTTTTTATTGAAAAGATAAAATAAATACTGCAAAATATACGACCTAAATCGTGGATATTCTCATCCAACATATCTTCTTTACCCTCTTTTTGAACAAGAGAAAAGAAAAGATAAGCATAAAGAAACTCAAACTTATATATTATCGTCATACATGTCTCATAGAGTTACTTTTAATTTATTTTTATAACCTTATAATTGCATATGGTTATCATAACCTTGTTGTTTTTAGTTTTGAAACACCAAGTAATCGTCACATAAAATTTATAATTATAGCAAATATATGACTTAATTGTCATAATAATTATTGCAAATTTCGTTAAAGGCCTAACAAACCGTTATAGTAGAAATGCAAAAAAAAAAAAAAAAAAAAAAAAAAAATCTAACGGCCGTTAAAGGCTTAACGGGCAGTTAAATATATTTAACGGCCGTTAAGTACTTAACGGGCCGTTAAAAGGGTGGATGGATAGAAAGGTTGAGTGTGTGAATAGATAGTTAGGGAAATGTAAATCAAAAGAGTATGGTTTTGTCGAATTAAAACATTTGAATTTTCACATATCTTTTAGTTAGGGAAATGTAAATGTTCTTACATCCTCCATGATCGGGAAGAGAGTGTGCGGTGACATGTCTTATGTATTTATTTCATGAAAATATTACAAGTTAAAACTACGTGTAAAATTTGTATAACAATGATTCAATGGTGTAGTTACAATGGTATTTAAGTTCGTTATTACGACATGTAAATAGCATTTATGTATATACAGACATGTATAACTGTTGCTTAAGATACAACTTATCGTGATTAGATACTGCTTGATTGTACAAAATCTAATGTACATACACACGTGAACAGGGGCGGAGGTATTAACACTCCAGGGGTAGCCCGGGCTACCCCTTAACTTTTCGCGCCAAGAGAAAAAAAGACTATAAACATGTTAACAAAATGCAGCACCAACGTAACATAAGTCTACAACATCACCCAAATAATATGCAAAACATCACCCAAACAATATGCAAAATACTAGCACATCAACAAGTCTAAAACATGTTAACAAAATATCTAAAACTGCATAATCAAACACAAAAAAGACTATAAACAAGTTTAAAACATGTAGAAACAACAATTAAGCAGTTGCCACAACACCAAATCATGTTCATATGCAGTAACAACAATTAAAATTGGGTAATGGGTTGAGTTTGAGTATTTTTCACTTTACTTCAAGCCCATTAAATCATATTCATATATAGATAATTAATTAGATATATTGAAATATATATTAAAAAATATATAAATTTCTTATTCGAATTGGGCGAATCGAATGCGAATACAGAAAATCATATTCGTATTCGATCCACATTCGACAAAATTATTCGAATCGAATGCGAATCGAATTCGAATGACCGAAAGTCGATTTCGAATGGCCTTAATCGAATTCGATTCGAATCGAATTTCGAATAATTCGAATGGTATTCGAATAATGAACACCCCTATTTCTAGGTATTATTGTCATTTTTGTTATTTTAGGGTTTTAGTGAAATTTGTTTAAAATTACTCACATATATAATCTAGGCTAGATTATTGAGTTTTTGACTTATTGTTACTGAACTAGGTTTAGGATGAAAAGACAACCACCAAAACAAGTTCTTATCGGCAATTAAAAAAAAGTGTCAAGATAAAAAAAATTAGGTATGTATTTTTTTTATCAATGTTTTCTTATTATTATTGTATGAACATACGGAATTATTTTTTTAAAGGGCTACTTCTCAAGTTTTAGGCTAGCTCCGACACTGCACGTGAATGTTTATACATGTTATATTGCACTCTATTAAAGAAAATAATTTATGATAAAAATATTATTATATTATTGATAAACTATTTTGAATTTGTTTCTTAAAACGACTAGTAACGTACTTATAAAAACTTTACAGACCATTATTATATGCAAATTTCAAGATTTAAACGTTTTACATCTCGAATAAAAGAGTGACACTTTTTATAATGTAATTATCTTAACGAGTGAAGGTTAATTCTATTTAAGTTATGAACTTAGATTATAAAAAGAAACCTTGATGAGGTTGAATTAAAAAAATACGTTTTCAAAAAGTTTGAAAATTTGTTTATACCATCATATTAATATGGTAGTTGTTAGTGGGCCCTCTTTTAGTACCACTAATATTCTCAATACGCATGGGCCATATTTTGTAGGAGTTCATATACACTTTATCTTCTTCCTTTTCCCACATTTAAGGTTACTATTGTCTTTTAAGTGAAATAAAAAAGGTATTTTATACAAACGTTATTACGGAACACGTCATAGCATTGCATTTTTAAGTGTGACGTTTCTATTGTTATATCAACTGTCGTTCTAACAAAATCCTTAAAAGATAATTTAGAGCTTGACAAAATCTTATAATATTAGCATTGACCAAATGATTAATATTTGGCGGGTAGATTTCATGTCTCGTCAAAAATTAAAGCTAACCTGATTTAATATCAGTATCAGTTCAATCAGTTTAAAAAAATTTCGAGCTTTATGTTGGTCAACCAAAGCAAAGTATTGTTTCATTAAAACTCAATTTTTAGTTTGTTATTTGTAAGTGAACATTCGTGATGAATGAAGAGAGGGTTGTTTGACAATTTCAGACTTTTTTTATTGAGCTTTCGATTCTATCCATCTAGTATATGCTTTAAAATAGAATGTAATTTATTCTCGAGATAAACCCAAACACCAAATGTGGTTTTTATTGATTTAGAGTAGGGTTATATGGTCCGAATCAAACACATTCGATTCGAATATAAGAATTTAGTTTCCGGTCGTCATCTTCATCGTTCAAATTTCGTATTCAACCATTCAATGTTTGTCATTCATGGATTCAATCTAAGAGTTCAAGTATTGCTCATTCTTATTTGATGATTTGCTCAAATGATTTAAAGTTAGTTAGTGTGATGTCATTTGCATTTGCTCATTCTTATCAAGTATATATGCCTTTTGCCACTTTCAAATAACTACATAGAATGAGGCGGTATTCACTATTCCCACTAGCCAATTGCGGATTCGTGGTACGAAACAAATGCAGATCTTTATAGGGCCCAGGGAAGTCACTATTCTATTTTTTCACTCGTATTGTAAATTTTAGCTCTGTTAATTTAAAAATTGTCCGTTTACTTTAAAAGTGATCTCCGGTACTCCGACCCCCTACATTTATATGAATTTTTTAAAATCTTTTATATATTGTCAAGCTCCGCCCCTGATAACAAACAACTCCGTCCACCCTAACAATCTTCTAAACTATGATTGTTACGTCTAAGTCTTCAAAATTCTATCTCCAACGTATGGGCTCTGTACCTGCAACAAATCACTAAAATAAATCAGTTACGTATCAACAATTCCAAAAAAATAAATACCAAAACAACAATTTTTCCAACACCAAAAGTAAAAGGCGCCAACGTAACTGATCCAAATTACCGTTAATAAATAAAAACCGAAACGGTAATGAATAGAAGACGAATCAAACAAAGACGATGACGACGACGGGGATAAGAAAACGACGCAGCTGACGACAACGGCACACAAACCGGAGGATAACGACAATTATGGTTGCGGAAAGCTAACGACAAACGGAATCGATATAGTGATATACATTCACCGCAATAAGATCATCGAAAACTTACCGGTGAAAATAACTGAATCGTCGGAAAATTAACAAAGTTATGGCGTTTGATAGCAAAACAACGATTCAAATTTTAAAGTCCGCTCGATCTTACATTTTGATTCAATTAATTAATTTATCTTATCGCATGATTAGTGATGTATTGAGCTATTGATTTGATAATTGATCGAACTCATTTCCAGATCTAGAATTGTTATTGCCAGTAGTTGCCGTGATGAACAAGGTAACTTGAGCTAGGGTTTCCGTATACATAACACGGTAACTTTCCGGCAGATTTGTTGTACCGAACTGGAAACTGAACCGGTGGCGATTTCGGAACATAGAAGCAGCGGCGGTTTCCAGCGGAGGATACAGCGGAGAGAGGAGATTTCGGAGATCCGGCGTCGTGTGTGGTGGTGCTAACGGAAGAAGATGATTCAGATCCAGTTGAAGGAGATTGAAACTGAAATTGTTTCTTCGGAGATGATAAAAACGCTTTGATTTTGAGCGATTTTGAGCGCCGAATCGATTCACGATCATATTCTTCGATTAAGTTAACGAGATCTTCATCGGAAGTGATTGATACAAGTGCATCTAAATCCTCTGTAGGTAATTGACACCTCAAATTCACAGAGCTTCCACATAGCTCAGCAAATTTCACCATTAATTCTGTAACGAATCAATCGCAAGTTATCAGATCTAAATTTCAATTTCGATTTAAAATTAGATCTGAAAACAATGAATGAAAGCATGAAACTAACCGGAGAATGAGACGTGACGGTCAACGGAGAGAACACGAGTTTGACCGCCGTGGTAACGGAGTTTACCGTCCGGATAACGCGGGAGGATTTTGCCGTTGTAACTGTAGAGAAACTTTAGTGTTGACATGGTGATTTTGTGAGCAGAGAAGATTGTAGAAGAAGAAGAAGGTGTTTTTGTTGTTTGTTTGCTTCTTCAAGCTTAAGTATGATGCAATGGATGTGTTATTTATAGAGTTTTTTTTAGAGAGATGAGGTTTATTAATGACAAATTGAATGTATCATTAAATCATAGGATAGGATGAATACTTTTGAATTTTTTTTATTAATTAAGATAATCGTTTGCATTATTAAATTATTTAATTAGGATTAGCTGACTTCAAAAATTTTGTAACGAGGCTTCAACTTTTTGATAGCCCGGTCTATTTTTAACGTTTTAGAGACTAGATCTCAGGACTTTTAAAGTAGAAGAAGCAACATAATTTAGAAATCAAAAGAGTATGTTTTTGTCGAATTAAAACATTTGAATTTTCACATACCTTTTAGTTAGGGAAATCTAAATGTGCTTACATCCTCCATGATCGGGAAGAGAGTGTGCGGTGACATAAGTCTTATGTATTATTTAATGAAAATATTACAATTTAAAACTACGTGTAAAATTTGTATATCAATGATTCATGGTGCAGTTACAATGGTATATTACAACGACATGTAAATAGCATGGCTTATCGTGATTAGATACTTCTTGATCGTACAAAATCTAATGTAATACACACACGTGAATGTTTATACATGTTATATTGCACTTTATTAAAGAAAATGATTTATGATAAAAATATGATTATATTATTGATAAACTATTTTGAATTTGTTTTTTAAAACGACTAGTAACCTACTTATAAAAACTTTACATACCATTATTATATGCAAATTTCAAGATTTAAACGTTTTACATCTTGAATAAAAGAGTGACACTTTTTATAATGTAATTATCTTAACGAGTGAAGGTTAATTCTTTTTAAGTTATGAACTTGCCTAGATTATAAAAAGAAACCTTGATGAGGTTGAATTAAAAAAATAAGTTTTTAAAAAGTTTGAAAATTTGTTTATACCATCAAATTAATATGGTAGTTGTTAGTGGGCCCTCTTTTAGTACCACTAATATTCTCAATACGCATGGGTCATATTTTGTAGGAGTTCATATACACTTTATCTTCTTCCTTTTCCCACATTTAAGGTTACTATTGTCTTTTAAGTGAAATAAAAAAGATAGTTTATACGAACGTTATTACGGAAAAGGTCATTGCATTGCATTATTGAGTGTGATGTTTGTATTGTTATTTCAATTGTTGTTCTAATAAAATCATAAAAAAATTAATTTAGAGCTTTAGACAAAATCTTATAATATTAACATTGACCAAATGAATAATGTTTGGAGGGTAGATTCCATATCTCGTCAAAAATTAAAGCTAACCTGATTTAATATCAGTATCAGTTCAACCAGTTTAAAAAAAATTCAAGCTTTATGTTCGTCAACCAAAACAAAGTATTGTTTCATTAAAACTCAAGTTTTAGTTTGTTATTTGTAAGTGAACATTCGTGATGAATGAAGAGAGGGTTGTTTGACAATTTCAGACTTTTTCTATTGAGCTTTCGATTTTATCCATCTAGTATATGCTTTAAAATAGAATGTATTTTATTCTCGAGATAAACCCAAACACCAAATGTGGTTTTTATTGATTTAGAGTAGGGTTATATGGTCCGAATCAAACACATTCGATTCGAATATAAGAATTTAGTATCCTATCGTCATCTTTATCGTTCAAATTTCATATTCAACCATTCAATGTTTGTCGTTCATAGATTCATTCTAAGAGTTCAAGTATTGCTCATTCTTATTTGATGATTTGCTCAAATGATTTAAAGTTAGTTAGTGTGATGTCATTTGCATTTGCTCCTTCTTATCAAGTATATATGCCTTTTGCCACTTGCATATATGAGGTGATTTGCTAAGTTTATATTGTTTATTGTGATTTGTCGTCAATAATAATAGACCACGACTCAACTTAAAAGTTTAAACTAACTATTATCCTAATGTGCATCAATATCCTAATTAGCACATAATGATCCGTAAAAGAAAAAAATATTATTGAAGTTGATAGCAACTTAGCAAGTGAGTAGCTAGCTTATAAATGAAGATCACGTCTCTCATTTTAATTAAGTTGTTAATTAATTAATACATAATTTCACAATTAAAAATAAATAACAAATATGTTCTTTTTTGGTCATATATTTTTTTAGTTTCTAAAAGACTAAAAAGTATATTAAACACCACACTATATATATTTTTTGAACAACGATTTTATTTAACAACAAAACAAGGCCACTATGATCAAGACGTTTGGACCAATAACAACAAACAACACACGGGACAACAACAAGCACCTCACCTACACCCAAGGACTCAATTCCCAATTATGCCACACCCTATCAACACAATTAGAATGATACTTTATCCATAGAAACGAGACACCCTATCAACTGCTAAAGTCGCCGAGTTGAACATAAAATCATTCCTTGCTAACTAAATGAACCAAACCGTGGCCATTAAGATTACCGCCGCCCTCTTTTACTTTGTTCGTCCAAACCATGTTCTCTTGCGAGTCATTGCAATCTCTAATTGTGTCCCACCTGTGATCGGTCCAACTACACCAACCTGCTATTCTACTTCAAACTTTTGCATGACATGTTAGAAGAAAATGATCAACCGATCCGGATGCCCCAAAACACATTGAACATTCCTCGGAACCTATATTAACTCCACGAGCATCTAGCGTCTTTTTACAAGGGATTCTATCTAACCGAGCTTTCCATATAAAGCATCCACCCTCGTGGTTCAAGAGAAATTTAACCTAGAAATTCTAGATACCATTGTTAGCTAGAAGAAAATATACAATGTTTAAGTTATCTTACATCAAGATTGACATGATAACTTGTTAAACCCTAATTAGTTTTTAACCAATTGATCAATGGTTTAATTTTTATAATAGAATACCCGTCTTACCCACCTGTTGAATACATATGACATGTTAAATTGACAAAAACCTTAAACAAAATATGATTTAATCATTAACTGGTCTACCAATCCGTCTGTCCAGCAAAATAAACCGGTTCATATCAGCGATTGTATCAACAAACACGTTTGGTTCCGGGTCCAATCGGTCCCATCATAAAGCAATAATGCAATATTTGTTGGAGTTCATATTTAGGAGCATTTTCTTTTCCGTGGGATTTCGGGGCACAAGTTATCATTGTCTTTTTGCTTTCTACTCTTTAAACAAAATTTCTAAAAATTTCTAAAAAGTAAAAAAAAAATAATAATAATAGTGTACTAAAAATACATATATATTTGATATTTCCCTAAGCACTACAATAGTAAAATGCTAAACTTCCAACATATATTGATCATAACAGTTTTAATAATAAATGTTATATCAAATCAAACCCAAATGAGTAACATAGGCTACATAACAATAACATGCATCCATGTTCCACTTGGACACTTGGTGAGTTGGTGGTTATGTATTAATTTTCATTAAATAAATAAATAATCTTGAAATAAAATAAAAGATAAAGTTGCAATGTACTAATCCGATGAGGTTCCTATTCGTGATATTGTTTGGTTCCTTCATGAACATGCTATGTTCTTTTTCTGGCCCACAAGATAACAATTTGTAAACAAGTTTGGAGTGTGTTTGATTAATTAGTAATAATTAGTTCTGAACTAGCTTTCTATGCCAGGCCGTGCGTTGCGGCTGCGAGGTTTCACGCATGTGACTTCGTCATACGCGTTGATAAAAAAATTTCATGTCTCGCACGTTACCGTGCAATGTCATAATGCGTAACATATTAAAAGACATGTATATAAAAAACGTAAATGCCAAAATTAAAACTAAGTCAAAATGGCATTGTCAATGTTAGAAATTTGTCAAAGTAGAATGGTATGGTCAAAGTTGTAGACGCGTAAAAAAATTCATATATGTCTCTACGTTACGATGTAAAGTCGCATATTAAAAGACGGAAAAATACCCAGACTTAAATGTCAAAGTCGGGAAGCAAAACCGTAAATATGTCAAAGTAAAGTAACGGTTCAAAGTTGTAAAGTGACAAATCAAAGTCGATGGTCAAAAACGTAAATATGTCAAAGTCGGAGGTTAAAACCGTAAACATATAAAAGTCGGGAGGTCAAAATCGTAAATACATAAAAGTTTAAAATAAGAAAATAAGACGGCAAATCGGTCGGTGACACGTGTCGGGTTGTCACCGACCTTTGGATTTCCTTATATAATATAGCAAAACGTAAAAAGCTTATGTGGCACATTTTTAAAGCTTCTGGCTTATGTGTCATCATATGAGAGTTTATCTCACAATAATGATTTTTTATTTAAAATATGTATAAAAAAATATATTATTATAAAACTAATTATTTTTTGTCCCCTAATATTTTGGAGGATTTTGAAAAATTGAAGAGAATTTATATTTTTAACCCTATACTACAAGGGGTGTACATGAGTCAGTTTATATTTGATAGGGTCTAAAAATGAAACTTATGGATAAAGTTAATAATAACATAAAATTAAAGACATCGGTATTTTATAAATATACATAACATTCTTATACGATTTTTTTTAAAAATAAAATACACCATAAAACTGAGCACTTTATGGTGTAGTAAATTTGAGTATAATATTCCTATACTAAAAGTCTAATTTTTTAAAATATATCATGTTTTCCGGTTTACCACGGTTTTGTTTCAAAACTGATTGGATCATTCATGAATATCCTTAAAAGCATCACTTGAATGATGTGTTCCCGAATGTAGTGCGGGCACTAAACTAGTAGAATTATATAGAATTATATTCTTATTTTAACTTAAAATCAGATATTTATTTTCATTTTTTATAACGGCTAACGAATATCACAAGCTCGGCCATCCGGGGAATCAATTGGTGAAATGTCACTCACACTCTATGAACATAAATATAGCTGGTGACTCGGATTGTTTATCATTCTAGAAGAAACACATTTCCCGAAGGTTCACTGTGATAAAATCACTCGCTCACCTTAAGCATATCAAATCGGTTGGTAGATGTTTGTGTTTTTGAAGTTTTTAAAATTAATCTAAAAGGTAATCAAATGGAATCAATATTTGATACACGACTTATTTTTGTATACATATGTGTAGACATGTTTAAGCCTCTTAATTTTTCAATGGTGAAAGTATTAAAATATGTTAGCATGGTTTTCAACTTTATGCCATTTATATTGAATCTTGTAATGACCACAACTCCAAGCCGTATCTCGTTTGGTAGTCAAAACTTATACAGGTAGCCGAGCTTTATTCGTTTCACTATAAAAAAAATAAAAAATTTTCCATTTTCTTTTATTTTGTGTTATATAAGAATACTAGCTTATTGCCCCGTGTAATACATAAGTTTGGGTAAAAACACGATATTAAATTATATTTCTTATAAAAAAACACGTGTAATATAAAAATAATATGCAATTTGAATCTCACAAGGATTATAATTACTATGCCATTCACCGGTTAATATGGATAACATAATATTCTATAATTTAAACGAAGTAGATATATACAAAGAAAATAAAGTTAATTATTACGAAAAGATATGTGAATGTTATTTAATCCGAATAAGATCTGTAAGTTAAATTAAATGCGAGTTGATTTTTTCTATGTAGCTTATTTAAAATGTTGACAAGTAAATTGATTATTCAATAAGAATATGTAGATCTACGTAGATGTAGATAGTTAACTTTTATAACCGATAATTTTGACCACTAAATTTTTACTACTTTATATTCTGACACCTCGTTTTGTTTACTTATTTTTACAACTTAACATTAAAACTTCCCTACATGTTAGCATACTTCTTTTATCTATGTTTAACCCTACACGTTATGACGTTATTGTATTTATTGTATATGTCTAATGACGTTAAAATCACAATAGTTACCATTGCAATGCGTAACGCGGGTCATAATCGTGGTGTCTGAAGAAAAGATATTGCAAATGTGTATAGGTCAGCAGGTATAAAAGGAAAATGTAAAGTGTTTTGTGATAATTGTTAAAGGTTTTTGCGTGTGGGGCTCTTTGTTAAAAGAAAAGTATATTAATTATACCTTTTATATTTTAACGGTTCCAAAAATTCTATACATTTGCTTTTCAACAACTTAGATAATCGCATTTTATATGATTACAAGACACTATATTTGAGTTATAAGACATTATTAATTATACAACTTTTATATTTAAGTTTTAACGGGTTTAAAAGCATGAAAGGAATTTGGATACGGTGGTAAAGTTGTTTCTTGATGTATCAAAGGTCTCAAGTTTAACTCTCACAAGCCTCATGTTCCAGTGATACCATTCAATTATCCAGTTAATACTAGTGAGACAAACATGTTTTACCCACATGCGAGAGTTTGATCCTCGATAGCGGCTGCTATGTTGGCAATGGCGGAGCCAGGAATTATTTCATTTGGTGTCGGATTTTTTGGTTCCTGGATTCCAATAACCGGGATAGCTAGACATTATTATTTTCCGGGTCGGTCAATATTTCGGGTCGGGCCGGATTACAAAATAAAAAGACACGTTATCAATAAAAAAACACATAATGTCAACTTTTACAAAGAACTCTTTTAAAATAATAAAATAATTTAAAAATGTCAAATACTAATAATAAAAAAAGCATATTTAAGGAGTTCTCTATGCTTTTTCATATCTTGAAAACGCTGCATTTCATCTTTAATGTCAACTTTTACAAAGAACTCTGTTTCAATATAGCAAATGCAAGCATCATTCAAAAACTCATCTCCCATTCGATTACGTAAATCCGACTTCTCATACTTCATTGAAGAAAAACACCTCTCAACACTTGCGGTTGCAACCGGTAAAAGTAATGTTAACTTCAACAAACGTTAACCAACGGATATCCAAGATGTTTCTTTGTTTCCACAATTTATTTTTTGCAAGATCAGATATACCCTTCAAGTTGTCAAACATGTTATCTTCTACAATATTTGCAAAGTACGTAGTTCTCGAGCTCAAGCATAAGTTGTTCTCTTTCTTTATAACTAAAATCATACGGATACATCTTGGCTAACCTTAGTAACTTTGGAGAATTATTGTGTTTTGTGGGTTTTATCTAACGACTTAAATGATAGCCCTACTCTTATTAACAAGTAAAACTATTATAAATATTCGTAAATATTTTTTAATCATATGTAATTTTTTAAAAAAAATAAATAAAAGAGCAACGGTGTGATATATATTTTTTATAGCATTTGGGTCAGCAATAAAAAACACTGGTGTCAGTAATAAAAAAACAATGGTGTCAGTTAGATGTGCGGTATAGAAATTTACATTACGCAACAAAAAAAGAGTGGTGTCGGTTGACACCGGTCGGCACACATTGGCTCCGCCCTGTATGTTGGCCTCTATAGGGTTTTCTTTGTGAGCATCCTGTCAAGTTAGATGCATCACTTGGACCCCGCTAAGACAACATATATGATTTTCTGACTTGGTTTAGAGACCCCCATGTGACGGGGAGTTACGTCCATCAAAATTAATGAAATCGTCGTTAAAAAAATTATGCTATTATCTTCGTGTCTTCCTATGCTAACAAATAAATAGATTTTTGTCATATATCATTTCTATAATGCATGAGACATTATTATCACATCTTTTTTTTCTTATGTGTCACTCCACATTAATTAATCTTCTCATTTAAATAAAAAATATTGGTTACATTTGTGCATGTATAATTCTTTATTACAATTCATTTTCTTTAATATCATAAAGTATTCAACTATGATTTTTATTACGTGTTTTAAACCCTTAAGTGACTTTATACTTTATAATTGAATGGTTTAATGAAGTATTTTTCATCATCATAGAAGTAAATTGAAAGCGAATAATTCCTATAGTTTAATCATCATAATAGTAAATTTAATTTTTTTACGATCTATTAAATTTAAAGTTCTATTTAAATTCGAGAAACTATATATTTATATTAGGGTGTTCATCGGATTGGATATCGGATTATTCAGGTTATTCGGATCGGATTATTCGGATTTTTAAATTCTAGAAGCCCATCCAAATCCAATCCAAATAAGGAATTATCCAATCCGATCCAAATTCAATTCGGATCAGATTCGAATGAATCCAAATAAAACTGAACAACAATTTTAAACTTTATATTCCTATCTTTTCCCAACTATTTGTTCCTAACGTGTATTATTTTACTAGTTTAGAGTTGATAGTAAAACATACAAACAAGAAATAATTAAAATCCATACATAGTCCTGATCACATATTAATTGTTTAAATTTCATAAATTAGTCCAAAATAACGATAATTTAATTCATAAAAATTAAAACATTAAGTCTTCATGTTCCTAACAAGCACACCAAACATGCCGCTAATTATTTTCACTCGATCGACGCCTTGCTCATGTCTACAAGCTTTGGGCTATTATAATAATGGTTATTGGGCTTGTATATATAATAATGAGTATTAATCCTACCAACATAATAGTTCTTATTCGGTTTATTTGGATATCCAAATTAAAAATTTTAATATCCAAATCCTATACAAAATCCAATTAAGAAATTCGGATGAGATCCAATCCAAAATCCGAATAAGAAAT
Organism: Tagetes erecta; assembly: GCA_030867185.1. Lineage (NCBI taxonomy): Eukaryota > Viridiplantae > Streptophyta > Magnoliopsida > Asterales > Asteraceae > Tagetes > Tagetes erecta. Next base: position 43,862,039 of record CM061492.1, on the reverse strand, counting down.
TCGGTTCGGTTTATTTGGATTTGGATACGGTTCGAATTACGGTTTTATTTGGATTTAGGATTTTTTTAACACCCCTAATTTATACTTCTCAAATATTTGAAGAAATAGAGTGTTGGTAGTCTCTAAATATACACTATAATGGAGCCAAGTTTTGGTATCTGTCTTTAATAAATTAAATTTTTATGTGTGACACACCGAGTTATTTCAAATATATATATAGACATAAATTGGGGATTTTCTAAAAAGGCTTAAAACTCTAAGAAGTGTAGGAAGCAATCAACAACAAGCACGTGGCCATGAGAGAAAAAAACACGGAGGGGCATCTTCGTCATTTATACGCGCGATGCTGACTTCGAAATCCTTGTGTTCAGTTATGGTGTTTTTTGACGTTTATTAATTACGAACATCCGATCATGAGTTATGGTGTTTTTTTGACGTTTATTAATTACGAACATTCGATCATGTATGACGTGTTTTTGACGTTTTTAGTTTTTAATTTTGAATCCATAATCATTCATCTATGGCGAATACTGAAAGCGATGCTGTTTTTGTTTGTTTTTGACGTTTTTGTTTACTAATTAAAAACGTCCGATCAATGTTCTGTTATTTTGAATCATTGTGGTTTTAACATTCTGAATCATGGTGTTTTTAGTGATCAGTTCGAATGTTAAAAACACCATGATTCACCATGATCGATCTGTTAATTATTGTTATGACGTTTTCATATCGACTCCGGTGCTACTTTGTTGCAGGTAAGTTATGGCGTTTTTTCATTCTACAGTGATGATAGTGTTAATCATTGTTATGACGTTTTCAATTCGATTTCCGGTGTTACATTGTAGCAGGTTAGCTATGGCGTTTTTTTATTAATTAATATTTTCATAGGCGTGGTGTTATTTTACAGAGTCAACCGTGGTGTTTTTTATAAACATGGTGTTGGAAACGCGCAATGACAAATATACCCCTGGTTCCATCGCGCGCGTCAGCAAAACTTCATAATATTTACAAAAATGACACCGCTTAAATCTTAGCCGTAAACAATCAGATCCAACGCCCCAGAATCCTTCTTAGCATTTTTAGAGTTTTTGCCCTTTTTAGAAAATCCCTCCTCTCTCTCTCTATATATATATATATATATATATATATATATATATATATGATTATCTAAAATTTATTTTAATATATACTAATTAAACTTGTAAGTTACACGAGTATCTAACCTAGTTAAATATTAACGGGTAGTTATTTTGTATAAAGAAAAATATCTATATAACTATCACTATTGAGGTCAATGACACTTTGTGATTGTAAGTTTTAGAATATTTTAGATGTTTAAATTAAATAGATATTTAAGATATTTATTATAGATAACAAAATATCTCATATACAATGAACGACACATTCGTTCCTACCAATCGGTTGTTTTGTTTGTATTTTGTAACGCCAATTTGTATTTATAAAACTGATAACTAAAAATTACAGGGTAATAGTGTTTTAACAATATTTTAAGGTGTTTATCGTTATTATGGTGTTTATAATAAATATGTATTTTTTCTCTATTATAACACCTAGAAGACCATAATGTTATTATCATATGTGGTTATTAAACCCGCTTAATTCATTCAGGAACATATATGATTCGTCAAACGATATTTTTAAGGACGTCCCAATTGATTTGATCAACATAACGAGTGATGTCGGTTAACTCGCGAGTGAGGGCTAATACATGAAATTGTTTCATGCATCCTCAACCCATTTTTTATCTTTCATTGATAATAAGTGAAATTCTTTTCGCTTATCTGTTTTTCAAACATTTTTTTTATCTTTACTTACTTTATTTTTAAAAAAAATGGGTTAACTTACATTTAAAAGTACATTGCAGTTTTGGTACATGTGTTTTATTACCTTTAATAGATTTAGGACACCTAACACTTTAGGTCCTTCTGCTTTCTATTTTTAACATAAATCGTCTAGAACACCAACTCTATCTAATTTTTCGTTAATCCCCCCTCATGTTCCCCGCAACGTGCGACGTGAAAATTTCATTTCTCACATTCTTTTATCAAGGTCAAATGTCATTTATCCCACTTTTTTATATAAGTCATGATATATTGATATTGACCTACATGTTGACTTTGATAAATAAATATTTATCCAGACTATGTATGTCAATATTATAACTTGTAATTGGATAATTTTCTGAAGGTATAAATGTATAAAAGCACCTATATTCTACACTTGATTATTTATAACTGATTTTATTTTTCATTTCTTCTTTGTATATTTTCATATAAATTCAAATCTCAAAATACCAAGTGTTAACAAATCATATTGAAAAGATGTCATGTTTCCTTTAAGAAAATCCTACACCAATCCCACCATCCCTTGTTTAAAGGGTCATTGCCTTAGTTCATCCAACATACCAACATCCATTAGTTGAGCTAATCACTCTATTGCACATAATCTTAATCCATTTATAAGTATTGTTATTACTTACTTAAACTTTGAATTTCTTATAGTTAAAAGAGTTCAAGTTCAAATGTTCAACCAATATTCATCAAAACTCGGTCGAAATAGAAACTTTGATTTGTCAAAACCGGATCAAACTATTCTTATTATTTGCTAGTTTTGGTTTCATATCATTTTAGTTTGGATTTGATTTGCTAAAGATTATAATGATAGATTTGCAAAATGCATAGATTAAGTTCTTTGGTCACAAACCGATATGAACAAGTCTTTATAAGATATGGGCTTTTGTGCTAACATTAATTTGGACTCAAGCCCATAGGTTGCAATAGCCCAAAAAAAAATGAAGTGAAGTAAAAGTTTCATTACGCATTTTGACATTTACACATTAGTCATTTACACAATTACACTTGTCTCTTATGATCTTTATCATTTAAATGTTTTTAGAGAAGAAATAAAAAAAACCTTAGAAGGGGTAACCACATGTTAAACTTCCCCTATCACATCACTTATTTTCTTTTAGTCTTATCTTACTACTAGTTTAGTGCCCGCGCTACGCTCGGGAATACAAAATTCAAGTGATGCTTTTAAGGATATTCATGAACGTTTCAATAAGTTTTGAAACAAAACCGTGGTAAACCGAAACACGAAATATATTTTTAAAAATTACTTTTAGTATAGCAATATTATACTCAAATTAAAGAGAATAAAATGCTTAGTTTTATAGTGTACTTTATTTTTTTTTAAAATCCATATAAAAAAGTTATGTATATTTATAAAACACTGAGGTCTTTAATTGTATATTATTATTAAGATTATCCATAAGTTTCATTTTCACACCCTAAAAATGTAAACCGACTCATGTACACCCCTTGTAGTAGAGGGTTAAAAGTATAAATACTTTTAAATTTTTCAGAATTCTCCAAAATATTAGGGGACCAAAAATGTAATTAGTTTTATTATAATATATTTTATATACATATTTTAAATAAAAAAAATCATTATTATGAGATAAACTCTCAAATAATGCCACATAAGCCAGAAGCTTTAAAATGGTGCCACATAAGCTTTTTTGGTTTTGCTATATTATATAAAGATATTTTATATACATATTTTAAATAAAAAAATCATTATTATGAGATAAAGTCTCAAATAATGCCACATAAGCCAGAAACATTAAAATGGTGCCACATAAGCTTTTTTGGTTTTGCTATATTATATAAAGATATTATACCCTCATGACGCATGCGAAAATTAGTAAAAATATACAATTAAATTACATTTGTACTAAATAAATATGTAATTGAAAAAGAAAATTTAATATCTAACTAAAAAGAAAACTATCTTGTTAACATACAAACCAATTCAATCATGAAATATTAAACTAATTGTTGAACTCTATATTGCAAGTGAATAAAAAGCCGAAAATTCATTTTAATTGATTAAGAAACCACCAAATCGATTCATATCAATTCACATTTCACATTTAAAAATTAAAGGTTAACAATATAATCAGGTAATTGAAGATAGCAATATGTTAAAAAGTTAATCAAGTAAGTATTTTCAATATCGTCGAACTAAAAAACTACATGTTCAAACTGTTAAAAATTAAAATTTAAAATATTATCTATATAAAATTTAAAAACTAGTTTAAAATATTATAATAATTTCATATATATATATATATATGAAATTAATCATAATAATTAATAGCCTTTAAAAATTTGCCAAATAAATTTGTACACATGTCATACGCTCATATACATATGTTATACACTCACATCAATACGTGCATGAAGTATATACATTTAGCCGACCCTTCCTACAACACAATTTTATAACTAAAATCATGACAGCTATCATTTACAAGATTTAAACCCACAATCATTTGACCGAAAAATACACTTTACTATCATACTATATAACATATATAAAAAAAACATGACAATCATTGAGAAAAATACATATATATTTTTAGTTAATAATGTATAAATCATATAAATCGTCTTATTCACTAGGCAACATACTAATTTAATAAAATATAATATAATATTTATTTTTCTTTATTAAAAAAATTATTTACTTGGAAAGTCAAGCCCTTTAGTAGGCTACAAAAGTAGAATTCCTGTGGATATAAAGTATAAACATAAATTTAAAAACAAAATTGATGAAAATAAAAAATAAAAAAAAAGCTAAAAAAACAGTGAGTGTGTGTTTGGGTGGTTAAGCCTTCAAGTTACACAACCACCACTCATTTCAAAAGGAGCCACATCATGAAATCCAAACAAAATTCCACAAATCAACAAACACCACAATGTGCACATAACAAATAAACCAGAAAATATCAAATAAACTCCTCCAACAACCACCACCACCATTGCACCACCATCACCACCACCAATGGCCACCTCCAACATTTTTATTCTTTAACAAACAATACATCCACAAACCATGACTACTTACTGTTTTTCTTCATCAAGAAACACAATCACACATTCAAAACTTTTGTTTCTTAATTCCAATCTTTATCAACCAAAACACAGAAACCATGTTGGGTTCACTCAAGAACCTAAAAAAGATTTGATCTTGAACATACCCAGATCATCTTTTTCACTTTTGAACCCAAAAAACTATCATAAGCCCACACACCCTTTTGCATCTTTATCAGAATCATCAAGTCAAAATCAAGAAAATGTTAAAGAAGATGAACAACATAATAATGAAGGTGATATGGCTGGTATGGCTCAAGCTTTTCACATATCATCAAACACAGCTTCTGCTATTTCTATTTGCATAGCTGTTGCAGCTTTGAGTTTGCCAATTTTCATGAAGACTTTAATGCAAGGAATGGGTTTAAAGACTAAGTTGTTGTCATATGTCACACTTTTGTTTGGGTTTTATATGGCTTGGAATATTGGCGCCAATGACGTGGCGAATGCCATGGGGACATCTGTGGGATCCGGGGCTTTGTCACTTCGGCAGGCGGTGGTGACGGCGGCGGTTCTCGAGTTTTCCGGGGCGTTGTTGATGGGTGGGCATGTGACTAGCACAATGCAGAAAGGGATTCTTGTTGCTAATGTTTTTCAAGGGAAAGATTCTTTGCTTTTTGTTGGGTTGTTATCTTCTTTAGCAGCTGCTGGTACTTGGTTGCAGGTAATGATTACAACTAGTTGGTAGTTACTAGCCAATACAACAGTATTTTGTGGTCAAACATGACTATTTCAACTGATAAGATTCCTTTGACTTTTTAGTCAAAGTCAAACACATAAAATATGATCTTCACATTTTTCTATCAGATTGATTGAATGAAGTTGAATTTCTTAAATCTAGGATCTAGGCTGGAGTTATGTGGTTTTCAGAGTAATAAAGAATAAAAAAGTGTATTCGCGGTAAAATGATTTTGAATCCAACAATATTTAGGATAGACCTACAAAAAGTTCTTGCTTTTTATTGCATACCCTGGTAAAAAAACATTGGAGCTACACTATTTATGACAGATCTAAAAACCCTTTTATTCCTCGAATGACAAAGATCCTTAAACAAAACTAGGGAGTTGCATTTGACTTTGCATACAGAAAAAATGTTGACTTTTCAGGTCTTGATAACGTTGCATCAATTTATAATAGCACATACGGTGGTAAAAGAAAATCTTGGATCCGCTGATAACTAGGATAGATCTAAAAAAACCTTTTACTTCTAAAACGATAAAGAACCTTAAACTAACTACGGAGCTGCATATGAACTTGTATACATGCAAAATGTTGACTTTTTGGGTCTTGCTTAGGTGCTTCATTTTATGCTAATGCATACCCTCGTAAAAATCTTGGATCTACTGATATTATACATCTAGGAAAACCTTTATTCCTAGAGTGAAAAACACCGATTAACTAAACCAGAGAGCTGCATTTGGCCTTTAATACCTTATCAATGTTGACTTTTTTGGGTCTTGCTCAAATTGCATAATTGTATAATAGTGCAGCCTTGGCCAAATATCTTAAATCCACCCATGTAATGGATAGATCAAAAAGAATTCTATCGCTAGAATGAAAATGATCCTTAAACTAAACTAGGGAGCTATATCTGTCCCTTATAACATGAAAAATGTTGACTTTTTGGGTCTTCGTCAGGTTGCATCGTTTTACGGCTGGCCTGTGTCGACCACACATTGTATTGTAGGATCCATGGTTGGGTTTGGGCTAGTGTATGGTGGGCCCGGTGCAGTTTTCTGGAGCTCATTAGCAAGGGTGACATCATCTTGGGTTATATCCCCAGTTATAGGTGCAGCAGTTTCCTTCCTTGTGTACAAATGCATTCGCAGGGTACGTACAACCTACTGAAATATGAAATGAATGCATTTTTTGTTTTGAAAGTTATTAATGAACTTGAGGAATGAGGTAAACAGTTAAAGCTAGGGATAAGTTTCTCAATAATCAGTTTTGATATCCTGTTTCCACAAATCATTTGTTTTTAGTGCATAAAACTTCACATATCATTTCATTCGAAAAATCAGATTATGCTTGTGCTAATATAACCCTTGTAATCATCTTTGGTATGCTAATAATTAACAGAACGTATAAAATATATTTGGCCAAAAATGTGTTTCAAGTCAACCCGACCCATGAGAAAAAAATACTTGTTTTGAGTTTGGACATGTTCCTCATCCAGCCCATTGCCATCTATAGCTATAAGATTTTCGATATGCAGGCTTTCGGGCTTTTACAAAGATAATTATGTATTTCTAACCGATTTGCATTATATTTAGTTTGTTTATAGTGCTCCAAATCCTGGAGAAGCAGCAGCTGCAGCCGCGCCCATTGCTGTTTTTGCGGGTGTGACACTCATAACTTTTGCAGCTTTTCCTCTAAGCAACAAACTGCCAATAGCAGTAGCCCAAGCCCTAGGATGTGGCACCCTAGGCGCATTTTTAGTCAACAATATCATCCGAAAACAACTCGGTCACCTCCTCGCCAAGGCAAAGTCAGCCCATCACGAGCCACATGATGAGTCAACTCCTAAAAGCCTCGGATTCCTATCAGACATTGCGGGCCCCACTGGCACCCAGCTTGAAATAGTTTACGGTGTGTTTGGCTACATGCAGGTTCTATCAGCCTGTTTCATGTCATTTGCCCATGGTGGAAATGACGTCTCAAATGCAATCGGCCCGTTAGCTGCAGCTCTTTCTATACTACAAGGTGGGGCCACCGGGGGCGAAATAGTAATTCCACTTGATGTTCTTGCTTGGGGTGGATTTGGTATTGTTGCAGGGCTTATGATGTGGGGGTATAGAGTGATTGCTACAATTGGGAAAAAGATTACAGAGTTAACTCCTACTAGAGGATTTGCAGCCGAATTTGCCGCTGCTTCGGTTGTACTCTTCGCATCAAAACTCGGACTTCCTATCTCGGCTACACACACGCTTGTGGGTGCGGTTATGGGGGTTGGGTTTGCTAGAGGACTTAATAGTGTGAGAGCAGAAACCGTACGGGAAATTGTTACTTCATGGGTGGTTACTATTCCAGTTGGTGCAGTGTTTGCTGTGGTTTACACATGGATTCTTACCAAGTTCTTGCCAACAATTTTTTGAGTGTAAAATTCAATAAAGATTCAAACTTTATCCATTTGAAGGCTCTAATAAACCCTAATCACTTAGCTTTTTGTTCTTTATTTGACATTAAATGTTTGATTATCTAAATTGGAAATAATCATTTCTATTGTTTGGTATCTTTGTTCTTTGGTCATAATTCCTATTTTTTTGCTAATTGTTATAAACTTATTAGTACTTTTCTAACAAGCAATACAAAAATCTTCAAATTTTTTGATGTTATTAAGTTGAAATTATAGTTGTTTTATGCAATAACCATGTTTGGAGATACAACATGGTTATTGCATACGACAAATGGGTCAAGTTGGTGGGTTGTATAAAAAGTTTTGCAGGCCAAACCACCCAACCTCAATTAAGAACAACTCGATTTGACCCATTACCCAACCCTGTCCCTCTGACTTGCCATTTTAGCTACCTCTACATGGAGTAACCTTTACTGGTTCCAAGCCCTAACATTTAATTTGGCAAGTGCACACACAGCAAAATTTGCAAACAGTTTATTTCCATTACTCAAAATAAACACAACTTTCGGTCAGAAAGAAGCAAATGTAATTGGTTTTCCAATCTCTTGACCGTCAATTACTCAAAATAAACACAACTTCCAGTACTGTAAAACTTCATAAAACTAGAAAACGAGTCACAGGTACATTGCAATAACAGCATACCTGTTGCATATGAACTCAAATCGATCGTTCATGGAGAGAGTTCTTGAATCGATGTTAAACTGGGCTCCCAATCAGGTCCTCGCGTTGACTTTGACTTCGACTTCACGACTGGCGGCACATGTTTTCTGTTTGGTTGTATATGTTTCTTAACTACACCTTTGGAACGCCTCTCTTTAGAAACATAGTAATCTGCAGAACAGAGAGATTTATCAGACTCATCGGCACCTTTTTCTCCAGCTAATTTATTCTTTTTTGCAGCATAATTCCTTTTCAACTTCTCTAATGTTGTCACAGGAACTAACAAGTACTTTTGTCCGGGCAAGAGTAGATCCGTTGCTGATAAAACACTTTCATTAGGATTCTTGAAAACGCTGGGGCGCGCTAAACACATCCCCGGGTAATTTTCAATTAACTGAGAAACTGTAACAGGATTTTGATAAAGATCTTCTTTCCCGCCTGCATGAAGTATCCTAACACAAAATTCCCTTGAATTTAAACTACTCCCAATTGAAAAGGAATCATCTTTAACCTGTTTAGGGTTTCTTGAATCTTTTTTGTCCGGTGGCTGGACTCCAAAGAGTGAACATAAACACCCTTTAGGCATCTCAAGAAACTAAAGCCTCTTCATACTAATTTCAAACATTATAAACAAATAAAAACCGAATCTTTCTTTGGTTTTTTCTTGTTATTGTTTTTTCCATAGCCGGTGAATTTGATAAAACCAAAGTTTTTACTACTTGTTTAGAATGCACTGTTTCTTTGTAAACATCAACAAGTCAACAATGATCTTTGTCATACCAACCATGTGGGCTTAAGGCATTGGTTTGATAAATCGACAAACAAGAAGATTGTAGAATGAGCTCAAAAGTAACTTATGGGTTTCAATCTTTGCCAGCTCAGCAAACACATCCTAGTATTCACGTCATACTCCCAAAGGCCAGACGACACCTGGCGTTCCAGCTTCTTTTGTCTCCCACTAATCCAATTATTATGAAGCACATAACAACCTATATCATTGCATGTTGATGACACATTACTCGAGTCCCATAGGTCTCGGTAGGCCCCATTTGGAAAGAGGTTACGATCCAAGAAATGGATGGTGAGATTCGTGATGGGTTCTTGACAAGTGTTATCATCTAGACGATACGATCCGTTAAACCCACATAATGTATCATAAAAACTTGGTTGTTCTGAAAGATTTGATAAAGAAGCATGTTTTACTACCATTTCTAAAGCAGCAATTGTTATACTATCAGAGTGAGCATAGTAAAAGCCAGAGTTTAGGCGCCGAGGTAAATTTATTGGACCTGCACACAAAAGTAGAGTAATTAACAACTTATGTATACGGAAGTAGAAATTAGTGGCCGCAATTTCTTGATTAACAAACCTGTGAGTTTGTACTCATCAGATTGAGCCACAAAAACTGCAGGACCAAAAGAGGTAAGTAGTGGCAATGGATTTTTAAACCAATAAACATCAACATCACTCATTAGTACATTGTATCCCAGCTTCAGAATTTCCAAAACGACCCTTGATTTCACTTTTGTTACCCTTTGAAAGCAATTTGTTCCAAAGTGGCAGTCATCATAGCTGATGTTGCTTGGAGCTAATCTATATCTGAAAACAGGCAATCCCTACAGAGTGAACAAGAACACAAGTTAGATAATATATACTCTTAGATATACGAATGAAAGATGGCAAAATGAACGGGTCTTTCAGATTGGGGTAATAGGTCTTTTTTTAATTTGATTCATTTGAAACGTTTGAGATATTAAACACAACCCAAATGGACCCATTCATATGTAAATGTGTTAAAATTGCCACCTCTAACAAATATATATAATTTGAGTACACAAGCAAATATAGGCTCACCTGCAAGACACAAAAGTCGTATATTTCATCATCAAGAGCACCAAGTACAAAGTTTGAAATTTGAAGGAGATGTAGCCTACATACCCAGCTCATTAACATATCTTTATAACTATATCCTGCAACCGCTAGTATAATAGTCTTATTTTGGTTTGCACGCATGGCTAATAGAAGCTCTAAAGAAAATGGAAGGACTAGTGGCTCTAGCTTCGTCAACTGGTTCTTTCTTGAGAAGTTAACATTTCCCTCGAGTGATCTTATTGTATCAATACAACTCAAAAGGTTGTTATGTTTACTCAATCTAAACACCCCTAAACTATTAAAGCTTATTCCTTTAGGGGATCCTAATGGATAGACGATGTTCTCTGTAGTGCTTCCAAAATGATATTGCCCATTGCATTTGAAAAGTTTGATCATGTCGGAATAAGGGGCTTCACGAAAGTATAACGATCCATAAGAAGCTCCCAGATGGGAATTTCCAACATTTTCCCAATTTCTTGTTTCGATTGTAGAGTCAGGGTCAAGATTATTGACAAAGAAACTTGAAATGGTCAAACTTGCATCAAATACAAACCTAAAGTTAGACGATAAAGCCTCGTTGATGACCCAAATGGTGTGCAAACCTCTTCCATACAAAAATGGAGGTAAAACCCCTTTATGCAAAGGAATATCGCCGTTATTCCATGCCAAAATTATCTTATTGTCATCACAAAGTTCCCATCCCCCATGTAAAAGAAAGTCCTGCAACTGACCAAAGAAAAGAGAGATTAAGTTCAAATGTGTGTTTTGAAAGTGATAACGTGACATTGAATAAACATAATCATATATTCAATTATAACGTGAAACAACATAGCCATGCAGGTGTGTACAAAAGTGTGTGTTGGATGTGTTTTTGCTTCTTGAAGTTGTAATAATCAGTTTTGTTGGCGTTAGTGTACGGAAAATTATGATTATTTAAAGAAGTATTAGATATAAGATATAACTAGTTTTACTTTATACTTTGACAATCTTCTCTGTCACATCTAGTGTATAATTAAATTAAATGACATCATCATAAGGAGAAGTAGGCCACCTAAACAATCGGAACTAAAGTCGCAATAATCAAATAATCACTTTAAAACCATACATCTAAAACCCATTTATATAGATAACTAATATAAAGAGAATGTCTACAGTTTTTCCATTTATACATTGTATTTTCAATTCACACATTCTACACATCAATGTTTTAGAAAAAAAACATGTTCCATATCAGCCATTTCTAAAAAACGTAACATAGTACTATCTATCTAGGTCATTGCAAGCATCAATGTTTTAGGGGTGTCATGGTCTGTTAAATAAAGATGATTGAAATGGAACACTTCAGAAACGTCAATGACTAAAATGGACCATATCAATGAACAATGACTAAAACAAAAAAAAACAATAGTAAATCGCCATTTTTTACATTATCCCGTAATATAATCTTAAGGTTACTCATGCACTTTGAACCGGTATCAATGCAATTAATAATTTTCTTTTTACCTTTTTCGTTTTAATCTTTTCACCCTTGTCCCCTAGCCAGTGTTTTCCATCTACATCCAATTGAAATGGAAAATCTGATATGTTTCTTGATAAAGCAACGAGGAGCCAATCATGGTCAAGTTTATGAACATTGTTTAATGTCGAAATGAAGTCGGGCAAAAGAACGGTTTCTGAATCCATCAAGACAGATACATCCGAATTTGATGTTTGAGCTCTTGAGATCATTGAATGAAAAAACGGAGTACCTAAAAATCTGTGAGTATTTAAACAAAATGTGAAATTCCTAAACTTATACTCTTGTTGAAGATCCAAGATTTGGATGTGCTTTGTGAAAGTGACTTGATAAAAAAACACATTAGAATAAGATGATCAGTTTATTAAAGCCAGAGATATGTAGGTAAACTTACATGTATCTCATATAAGGTTTCACATGGTAAGTTCTTACATAATTGCATGTTTCTTTGAATTTCACTGTTTTAACCTTAAATAACATATAGTCATAACAAGGGTAAATACTAGTCAACAGTAACCAAGTTTCACTGTCGTCTGCCTAGGTCTGAAACCTTTTTTAGAGGTTTAACTACTCAAGTTCTAATTTTGTACCATTGTTGTAAGTTTGTAACTCTTTTTGAAAAACCGGTGTTATATTTGGTGATCTCACATACCAATTGTATAAACGGGTCGATGTAGAGAGCCAGTTGATGGTGTGGCCTGATGTAAACTATTTTGCACAATGGACATAGCAATTTTATACACATGCAATGCTACCATGTCAACATATGTAACCAGGTAATACATATTACAGAAATTTAAGAAAAATATTCACTAACATTACAACAAAAATGAAACTTGATTGGTTAAACATCTTAAAAGAAGTTTGGGCGACCTAAGTCGCTTAGGCGAAGTGGAACAATGATGAAACTTTATTCACTGGCCTCTAAATAATAACCATTTTTCACCGTAATAATCAAAACTAATTACTACAAATTCAGACAGTAAAGATCGATATAAATACATATCCATACACATGAACTCGAACTAAAGATTTATCCTAAATTTCATACATGAACAAGTTCGAAGGATTTTACGCCTCATTTGTGCAAACATATGTGTGATCTAAACTTTAAAATTTATAAAAACAAAAACTTTAGATGAACGAAAATCACTTACGTGTAATCAATGTCAGGTTCAACAGAAACCCTTGAACCAGGGCCAAAAGAAACTGCAAAAGAGCAAACAGAAGGATCTTGACCAAAAAGAACAACCTTAATGTCTTGTGATAAAGCAAGCCATGATCTAATAGCCAAAGACTGTTTACTCCCAATTGAACCAACAAAAGGTTTAACAGCTGCAAATATTGTAACAGTTGGACCCACTGAGTTTGAATTTGTAAGCTTCTTGATATGCTCTTTGATATAAGAAGGTGGTAATATTTGGGTAGTTGCATAGAAAGATATTGATATCAAGAAAAACCCACACAGCCAAATTAACAATAACCCAATTTTTAGTACTTGTAAGCGAAAAGTTGCCATTTTTAGTACGAAAACGAGTGAATTGATCTCAGATTCTTGATGGATTTAATAAAAAATTATCAATGGGCTAAAAAAAGATTAGCAGAACTATGAAAACAAGATGTACCATTTTTAGACCAAAATTGAGTGAGTTGGTCTTAAATTCTTAATGGATTTAATGAAAATCATCCATTGGACAAAACTATGAAATCAGCTAAAGATTTAAGATGGGTTTGACCAAGATGTACCAATTTAGACCAAAAACAAGTGAATTAATTAGTCTCAATTTCTTGATGGATTTGATAGAAAAAATCATCCATTTGACTTAAAAAGATTGCCAAACTTGAGATGTATTTCATCAAGATGTATCAATTTTCCACCAAAAGCTAATAAATTTATATAATTTTCTTGATGGGTTTGATGAAAAATCATCCAATGGACTTAAAAAGATTGAGCAACTATGAAACCATCTAAAGATTTGAGATGGGTTTGATCAAGATGCAACCTTTGTTAGATAAAACCCAAGAAATAAACAAACCCATCAAAGAAACTAAAGATTTATTTCAATAAACAAATTGGGGTGTTTGAAATCACCATTTTTGTTGCATAAAAGAGGAGGATGAACCTTTATTCTCATGGAGAAGAAGGGTTTAAGGTGTTAAAAAATGTGTAAAAAGGAGAAAAAGGTGAAACTTTAACGGAAAAATGAAGATAGTTTTTGGTGGAAAATGCACCACCGGAGCCGCCGGAAAAGGCATGAACGGAGGAGCAAGAAACATGTGTGACTTGACGTTGAGTTGGGTTATCACCCACTCATTGTCGCCGGGTCAACCCTTCTTACACTATTTTCTATTTTTATGGTATGGCATGATAGCAACGTCACGGGTTCAAATCTCACTACTAATAAAATCGTGTAATTATTAACTCAAGTTGCCATTAAATTTTCCGATTATGTGCAAGTCAGAAAATATTACTAGTTAGTTGGTTTCCTTGAAATCCTTTCTAAGAAAGTAAGAATTGACATCAACATTAAAAGAAAATTATCTTTGTTTTTGTTAATTTTGATGTCAGTATTAAGACCATTATTGTAAAATGAAGGTTGAAAAGTTGAGTGTTTTATATTTGAAGTTTATAAATACAAAACATTCTCTTTATAATTTTGAGATATGTTTTAATGTATTTTTAATTATAAAAAGGTGTTTAAAGATGAAGGTTGAAAAGTTAACTTTAAGTGTGATACTTTATGATAATAAAATCATATTTTTACCGGACCAAACTATCACTTTTCGGTTTTTACTAATTTCAACTATTAAATTAGCTGGTAACGGGCCCAATATATCACATTCATAATTATGATATTAGTTATATCATAAATAAATACATAACCAAACGCGTTAACATCAATGTTTGGATGTATCTCTGTCTTTTAATACGTGACGTTTTAAGACTTTTCACTGTAATGTGTGAGACGTTAATTTTTTTTATCAACATGTTTTACAAAGTCACATACGCGAGATTCGGTCTTCGTAATTCCGTATTGCGTGACCCGACCATATATATATAAGGTGACGCACCACCGGTTTACCACCTATCAACAGTCGATTATGGCCTCGACGAGACTCAAACTCAAATCTCTAAAGGGGAAAGGTGATGCACCGCCAATTTACCACCTATCTTTTTTGTTTTATATTAAGATTAGGTTGTTGAACATTTTAGATATTTTATAGAAAAATCAAGAGGCTTTCAAGTGACAACCTTGGTTAGCAGAGTGCCTAAAACGACCAATCAAAAGATGTATTGTTCACCATAAGACGATAGTTGTTATTATACTAATGAAACCCGTATGATGCGATGTGTTTGCTAGCTTCCTGCACGTGTTATGACAATAACATTAACACATATAAGTACATAAAAGAGACATATGAAGTAACAATTACTCATTTTAGCAAATCGAAACATAGATTGAAAACATTAATATTATGGTATCGATGTTCTTTAGTTGCATTCAATATCATTCTTGACAGTAGTATCATGATATCATCAGTTAATATAACCTACACTACTAAAATCCTATTTTGAATACAACCCCGTCTTTTAACAAAGTTTATACCGTGACGACAATAAATTGTTTTTAACACAACCACAATTTAGTTTATGTTTACAAAATTACCAAATGATCATTGAAGAAAGTTAAACGTTAAAAGTAAAAATGCATGAAAAAGGAAAAAGAATATATTATTTATAGTATATGGTTCAAATTGAAACGTTAGAAAATTGAGAGGTTAGTTCGAATAGTAAATTGTTTTCTAGCGATATCAGTGTCATATTAGTAATTTATATTACTTATTATATCTCGGTACTTTTATTATCGTTGGGGCAAAACACTCACTAAAACACATTGACATTCTCGTCTCGAGAAATGAAAAACGAGGTTCAAACTGTTATCTTCGTCGACAGTCCGTCGACCGTCGTATTTCGTTTTACGGATCCTAGTATGGACTATCGATTATAATGGGCTTCTTCACATTTAACAGCCCAATTCAAGCCTGCAAATCAATCGCACCGAGAAAAGTAGACTCAATAACCAGAGCTCATTTTTCACTTCCATTTTCAACACCACCGATCGCATCTCCAAATCCTCTTTAAATCATGCTTCAAATTTTTCCGGATTTTAGTAAACAACTAACAAATCATTGAACCCTAGCCAAATTCATCTCCTGATCGATCATAAACCAGATCGTAGATCGAAAACAATCGCTCGGATCTGAATATCTGATCCACCGTTTCGAGTAATTGATGGCAGGGGCGGCCTCTGCGCTGTTCCTTCTCGATATCAAGGGCCGTGTGCTGGTGTGGCGTGATTATCGTGGTGATGTTTCTGCAGCTCAGGCTGAACGTTTCTTCACTAAACTCATAGAAAAAGAGGTTGTTACCTGTTGTTGTTATATGTTGATGACTTGATTAGTTGATTCAATCTGTTTGATGTGGTTTTATAGATTTTGAATTTGTTTTTCATGTTAGTGAAGAAGTGTTGCAGTATTAAGCTCTTAATTTGCATTGCTGGTTTAAGTTATTGCTTATTTAGCAGGTTAATGAGTTAGATTGAAATATAAGTTAACTAGAAAATCAGAAGCTTATCATGCTATTTTTTTATTGTATCTTCACTAAACTCATACTGTTGATGACTTGATTCAATCTGTTTGATGTGGTTTTATAGGTTCTGAATTTGTTTTTCATGTTAATAGAAGTGTAACAGTATTAAGCTCTTAATTTGTATAGCAGGTCTGTTGAAGTAAGTTGTTTGCATAGATGGATTGAATTATGCTTATATTTAGTAGGTTACTGAATTAGATCGAAAACATATGGATTTACTAGAAAGCTAGAAGCTTATTATGCTATCTGTTTGATTGTATGTTTCTTCATTTCTTTTGCTATAAAGTGTAGTAGCAACTAAAGGAATAGTTAATGATTGTTTGATTTGGATCTTCTAGTTAAATATTGTTCCCACACTGTGTTACGTTAGCTTCAATCGGATAAATGTTTGAAATACTGATATCCACGTGACAGTTCAAGCTTGTTGTATGTTGAATATGGTTTTTTGCTAGTTTCTTATACAAGGTGATTTAATTAGGTTTTTCAATGAAGTTATTTTAGTTGTAGATATAAGAGTTACTTAGAAGGGACAGATTTCTAGACATATGTTTCGAAAACTGAGTTTGTATCACTTACAAACAGAGCCGGCTCAGCCTTTTTGGGGCCTTATGCGAACTAAAAAAAGTAGGGATTTTGTAATACAACAATTATAATTTAGAGTGAGTTAGGTAGCAGTATGAGTTACAAAACAGACGGGTTGGGTCAGGATGGTGAACATGTTTATTTAGCCTAGAGTGAGTTAGGTAACAGTATAACTTAAATGATGGGATAAGTGTTTATTTAACTTTAATTGGATAAATTTTAAATACGGATATCCAAGTGAGCATCCATACTTGTTGCATGTTGAATGTAGTATTTGCTAATTTCATGCCTGCAAATTGGTATATATAAGTTGTTTATGGCGTATTGATGAATCTCAGGGTGATCAAGATGCTCAAGATCCTGTTGTATATGATAATGGTGTCACCTATATGTTTGTACAACACAACAATGTATATCTAATGACTGCATCGAGGCAGAACTGTAATGCTGCTAGCCTTCTCCTGTTTCTACACCGCGTAGTTGATGTAAGCACTATATGGTAACTAATGAAATAACTTTTGTTTATTAGTTTGTAACTTATGAATATACAAGCTTATCGTCACATTTCGCTCCATAATTCTTCTAACATGTTTATATAATTATTTCTAAGGAAATAACGAAGCAATATTAAGCTCGTAAGTTTGTTTACCCTGCCTTTCTCACAAATACCCCATAAAATCTTTCACTCATCTGGAAATTTCAATATTACTTTCAGTCACACAAGGCCTAAGAGATTTATTTATCAAATTCTTTGTTTGTTGTTGGTGACAGGTATTTAAGCATTACTTTGAGGAGCTAGAGGAGGAATCACTTAGAGACAACTTTGTGGTTGTGGTATGCGTATTTTAAATTAAACCCCCATGGACTTCCGTTGGATTTGCACATATGTTCCTGGACTTTTTTTGCATGATTAAGTCTCTAAAGTTGTAAAAAATCAATAAAAAGGCTATTAATATCAAAGTGTAGGGACTTGATTCTGCTAAAAAACATGTTAATTGTGTTTCTGCAGGTTTAGGGGCTTAATCACGTAGAAAAGGACATATTTGTTGAAAATAGTCAAAACTTTATCATTGAGTTTAGTGAGGAATTTAATTATGTAAAAAAAAAATTCAATGACTTCCATACCAAGTCAGAGAAAATCTAAAAGGTTTTTGAAGGACCTATTTTCTCACTAGAATCTAGACATGACACTACAGTGCTATATTCTCACTAAAGTAAGCATTTTAATTATGTCAAAATAAAATCCAAGGACACATGCTCACTAGATAGATTGATACATTCACTATAAGAGGGGTAAAACCTGAAGCCTTATGATGTATTGCAGTATGAATTGCTTGATGAAATGATGGATTTTGGTTACCCTCAATTCACGGAAGCTAAAATTCTCAGTGAGTTTATCAAGACCGATGCTTATAGGATGGAAGTTACACAGAGGCCTCCAATGGCTGTCACAAATGCTGTGTCCTGGCGTAGTGAAGGGATAAGATACAAAAAGAATGAGGTAGGTCTTCTTGTCAGAGCTAGGTAATTATGGATATGTTATTACGAAAGAATTAAATAAAATCTGCTTGTCTTGTTCAGGTGTTTTTGGATGTTGTGGAGAGTGTGAATATACTCGTTAACAGTAATGGTCAAATAGTTAGGTCAGATGTTGTTGGGGCACTGAAGATGAGGACTTATTTGAGGTAACTTCATTTACTTTTGTTCTTTTGCTAGTTACTGTATACCATCCTATCACTGAACCAGCTTTTCTTGTCTTATATATAACATTAAGCTGTTACTTTCGGACATTCAAATGTATATAATTGCGAATGAGCATGTTGTATTTTTTTCTTGAAGGAGCTTTGGCATAGTGTTTGTTCTTTTCCTGATCCTATTGACATTAGAAGTAATTCTGTTCCTTTGACTTTATTTGACCATATTTAATCCACCTAATAAATTATTCGTAAATAACTAACATGTCTTGTCATTAATATTCACAAGGATAAGAAATCATACCTATATGCCTATAGACGAAAGAATTCTTAGCGGAGAGCTAGAAAAGAACCAAAGAGGGATACTATCTCACAGATCAGTAATCATTCATGCACTAGACTTCTCTACCATGTTAAAAGGCCTTTACTCATTAACAGTTTCAGTTTTTTGTCCTTGCCATAAACTGAATCGTGCTCCCCACTTCTGTTTAGTTACAGAATTGAAGAACCATTGCTTTTATATGTTGATGATTGCACTATTTTATCAATTTTGTAGATTTTAGTCTTCACGACACATTAAGCTCATTTGACGTGGAAACCGGGAGATACATATTATGAAGTCAATTTTCTTAGCGTTGTCCCATGAAACTGGAGTTCCCTCTTCTTTGGGCCCATCTTTCATTCCACTTAGATCAGTAATACATATGCTGAAGTTTTAGAGACGCATAGACACATACACACTCCCTACATCTTGTTATGACTTATAATGGCCCTATTTTAGATCTTGGACTTCAGTTCAGACCTGTGTTTGTTTACATCCACCATTTACAAGACAAAGCCTAAAAGAAACGAATATAATAACTGAACACATACGATACTGAGAAAATATCACAAAAAGATATTGGATTGCTTACTTCTCATACTTAACATTTGTGGACACATATACAAGGAAAAACTAATAAAGCAAACCCACCGAACTGATTAAATCTCACATCACAGACTTGTCAGGGTAGTCTGGAAAGTGATATTCGGGAAGGAAGAGCCGAAGAGATGACCAACCTCAATGGATAATTTGAGATTCTTCACAAAGTGATAACTACTTTACTATACCTTCTCATGTCATAGACAACTTACTGACTAATGTATTGAATTGAATTCTAGTGATCTAGTCTATCCCTGCCTCTTTTAACATCCTCTTCAAAAAACTTCAATAACATTGACAATAAACAATGTCAATATTAGTAATTGGTTGGTAAATGTTTTCAAACAGCTATCTAATCAAACAGAGGAGAGTTTGTTTTCATGTTACTGTTAATGAGTAGTACGTGGTGTAATAAGCAATGTATGCTGTATGAGAGTATATTCTGAGGCATGCATATATACAACAACCTTTGAACTTCAGTTTCTAACAGGTGACAATAGATTGTGAACTTACTATAAACACATTCTGTGACCAGATTGTGAACTGGATACAAACTTGGGATTCAATAATTTAAAATTACAAATGAATCTTGCACACCAGTACTATTATGTCATATTTCAACATGGTTGCATAGCATCTCAAATAATCACTTTAATCTTGTGCTACTACTAAATGGTGTTGTTTAATTACTTGCAGTGGTATGCCTGAGTGTAAACTTGGGCTGAATGATAGAGTATTGTTGGAGGCACAAGGACGATCTTCTAAAGGAAAAGCTATTGACTTGGATGACATCAAGTTTCATCAGTATGTTGTTCACTTTCCATGTTAAATAATTTATGGTCAAGTTTGCAAATTTTGATCCATAAGTTATGAATTGGAAAATTCAGGTTATTTGGGTCAAACAGGTGAAGTTTAAAAAGTATACCTTAAAAGGAAACAGGTCAATCAAATAGGTTAAACAGTTCGAAAATTGCCAAAGTGTATTTACTGCATAACATCTACAAACCATTTTATTTAAAATTTAGCGTTGAAACATATAAATTTCATATTCATATTTCAACATACTGTTTATCAAATTATAAAGATGTTTACGGAACAGAGTGTTTCAAGGCAACTTGACCCACACCAATAAGGCAGTAATGACTCATTTGACTCGGTACCCTCCTGCCCAATTTGCCAGTTGCCACCTCTGATCTTTAACCATTTTTTGCACATATTTGTGTTGTGTTTATATCATCCGCTGCTAGTTTTCAGTCAATGTGCAATTTTGATATAGGTGTGTGCGTTTGGCCCGTTTTGAAAATGATCGGACAATATCCTTTGTACCCCCTGATGGAGCTTTTGACCTCATGACATATCGACTAAGTACTCAGGTAGTCAGGTTCTTGTGGTTTCATCATTCATCCCAACCAAAACATAATTACAATTCCCTTCTTTTTTTGTCCCCTAACTATATTGGATTGTTGATGATTTCTTCCAGGTTAAGCCTCTAATATGGGTGGAAGCTCAAATTGAAAGGCATTCTAGAAGCCGTATGGAAATAACCGTGAAAGCACGGAGCCAATTTAAGGAGCGTAGGTATTACATTTTAACTGTCTACTTTTATATTGCTTTGGCAGTTCAACCCATTTACACATGAATGGCTTGATTTAGGTTGTGCTTTATCTCATGGATTCAATGGGTAAAATAAAATAGCTTACAAGGAAATGGGTCGAAAGACACCCAAATTGTACTTTTAACGTGTAAAGCCTCTAAGTCCTATTTAAAGATATTAATCAGAACATACTAATTGTTTACAATAAGAAAAGGTGGGATTATTGAACATAGCCCAATAGGTGCTTCATGCTAAGTTGCCAACTCAACCTGACCCTACTTGATTCGTTGTGTTCACCTTTGATTGGTCAAATAAGAAAAATAAGAGAATTTAGCTTTAAAGGGAAGGGGTTGAAAGACATCCAAAGTGTATTTTTACTGCATAAACTTTCATAGATCATCTTTTCAAATAATTCGTTGTGGTTACCTTTGATTGGTCAAATAAGAAAAATAAGAGAAATTAGCTTTAAAGGAAAGGGGTTGAAAGACATCCAAAGTGTATTTTTACTGCATAAAATTTCATAGATCAATCTATTCAAATATACAGATTTTAAATTGGAAATATATAATTTCTTTAATCACGTCACAGTTTAAAAACTATAACTTTTTGGACAATTAGTGTTTCAGGTCAACCTAATCTGGCTTGACCTTTACCAGAATCTAAATTTAGATGTTACTCAATTCGCTTGACACTCCCAATTTGCCACCTTTAGCATTACTTGCTGAAAAGTAAGAACATTAGTCTTGACTAATGAATATGGTTTGACCATTTTGACTTTGCAGCACCGCAACCAATGTTGAGATTGAATTACCTGTGCCCGCTGATGCAACTAATCCAAATGTTCGGACTTCCATGGGATCAGCTGCCTATGCGCCAGAAAGTGATGCTCTTAGCTGGAAAATAAAATCATTTCCAGGCGGCAAGGTAAACCTTATTACACACGTGTGTGATGGATTAATTCTGGTTAATAATAAAGATAAAGATGGTATAAGTTCATTAGTTATTAACCTTGTAAGTTTATTGGGGAAGTATATTGAGTCTTTTTGTTTAGAAATGGATAATAGTTAGAGATTTTTAATATTTGTTTCCTTATTAGTAGGAATAGGCTGTAGGGTAGCTTAGGGGGCAAGTTTGTTTTGTTATAAATAGAGGTGTAGGGTCTTGTAACTTGTGTGGTTTTGTTCTAAATAAATGTCCGTGTGTATATGTGATGTCCATCTATAATTGGCAATTTCATGCGTTGACCAAGTCATAGTCAAAATTCTGTTTCATCTATGATGTTTTAGGAATACATGTTGAGAGCAGAGTTCAAGCTTCCTAGTATAACAGCCGAAGAAGCAGCCCCAGAGAGAAAAGCTCCTATTCGTGTGAAGTTTGAGATACCATATTTTACAGTATCAGGAATACAGGTAAGCCTTCTTCATTTTCCGTTTTCATATCGGGTCATTTTATTTTTAAAATAGTACTAAGTCAAGTTTACTACTTAGTGTGTTTGCTTTTTGTATAGTCACACTTTTTCCTAATTTTAGCAGCCAACTTTAAACTAGGAGCAAATAGATACGAGCTAATGAGTTATTATAGATTTTAAACCAGGCGCAGCTTTAAACAATCGTCACCTTTAACATTATAATTCATAGTTAGGTTCATAATCAGCACGACCAAACATTAACTAAGCTAATCTATCTTGTTTTCCTGTTTTATAGGTCCGCTACCTAAAAATCATTGAGAAAAGTGGTTACCAGGCTCTTCCATGGGTGCGGTATATAACAATGGCAGGCGAATATGAACTAAGGCTCATGTGAGATATTTTTCCAAGTAAGTGTTTTGTATTTAAATCAATTGTTTGTCAAGCAAAACCTCACTTTCATGCACCGGTTTTTGTATTTGTTGTGCACGATCATCATTTATCATACTAGCTTAAAAATGTTTGCGATTATCTACACAATGCTTTTCTTGCACTATGGAATATACAATACATTTCCTTTGGTTTAGTTTAATGATAATTGAGTAAATGAAACAGTTCAACTCAAACGACATGCATTTTTTGTTTGTTTCAAAGTAATAGCCATTTGAAGCTTGCTCCGTGGTGAAGTTCCATGTTTTTTTATCTTTGTTTTAAAGTTCAGCCTCGTAGCGGTGCATCTCACAAAAGTTTACTGGGTTTAGTTTTCTCGTTTCAAAGATTTTAATTTTCACCCCTAATATTATATACAGAGTTTACGATTTAAACTTGTTTCATTTTCTCATATATCGCTTGCCTGTAGTAATTTTCATTTGTTAACTGTTGACGTTCTGATATTTTTTATACAAATATTAAAAAACTAGTAATTTTTTTGTTGCCATCGCGGTAAGACAAACCAAGCGATTTTGGTGTTTGCTTTATGGGTTTTGACAAGCCAAAACGATAACCAACAAACTCATGCCCAGTAGCGTGACAAAAACCGGTGTTCGCTTTTACGGGTTTCGACAAGTCAAAACGATAATGAACAAACTCATGCCAAGTAGACGGCCACGCTCATATCACGTAAAGTGACAGACTAGTTTATTATATCATATGAAAGGTTGAAATACAAAATGTTGTACATAACGCGGGAAGGGGTTATCAGTAACAAAAAAATTATGGTGTGGTTTGGTCATTTGGTGTGGTCAAGACATTATGGTGTGGGAAATTGAAATGTACTGATATGGTGAAAGTACTTGAGGATGGACATAGTTTACCACAAGATCCATCAATTGTATTGGTAATCCGAGATGCTTACAATAACTAGTTTTATACCCGTCACTATCCAGCTACCATAATGTTTTGGTTTATGGATACTCCTCCTGAACCTCAATGGGTAACTCGAGACGGGGGAAGCCCGTCAGATAGCGTGTTTCACGCGAGCTTCGAAAGGGAATCGGGTTAAAATTCCTGAACCGGGACGTGGCGGCTGACGGCAACGTTAGGGATTCCGGAGACGTCGTCGGGGGCCTCGGGAGGTCTATCAATAAGAATTCTTTTATACGCGTTTGTCACTCAGGTACTCTAATGACAACAGTTGAGCTTTACTGAGCTTGACAATAAAGGGTTCTTTTTTTAAAGATAGAAAATACACCTGCAAGAACAAGAATATGCAGTTTGACTTTCTAGAGTCAAACGTCAATTTTGAACTTCAGATTTCAATGAGATCAATTGTGTCATTCAGAAAAATTTGATATCTGCATTGACATCTACAATCTTATGCAACCAAAAAACACTATTGATAAAAAAAAAAAGATGAAGTCATCAATGTGAATTACAAATTAAAAAAATAAAAGTTTGACCATAATATCAAGTTATCAAACATACAACAGATGTGGTTCTTGAATCAAACCTCAAAAAATGAGCAGACTTGAAAACCCACATGACCTGGCATGTTTTTTCAGTTACCTTTCTTAATCCATCGTCAGTTTACATGTCTTTAGCCCTTTACCAGTACACCTGTCTCTATTTCGATTCTGAGAGTGAACACCTCAAGCTCATACACCCTGCAAAGAACATCATAAACTTAAGCACCATATCCAGAAAATGTCTTGTAAATAAGCATAAGTTTATAGTCATACCATAAACAAACGACTGCAGTAACTATATAACAACACTGATCTTACACTTCCTAATAAAATATGCATACACTGATCTTACATGTTTTTTTCATCCAATTGTTGACTTGTCAAGATTAATAACAACAGAAATAGAACTTAACTTAATCCCCATATATGCTTTATACTATTTGCAACCAATTTTATATAGTAAGAAAAAGAGACTATTACCAAGATTTTTGTCAAGGGTCTTGGTGAGAAGTAATTCAAGTCAACTGCTTTGGCCTTTTCTTACCAAGTTTCTTTAACTTATTTTCAAAAAATAACCTTCAAATTTAACCGGTCCAAATCAAAAGTTGACACAAATCGAGGTGGTTATGTTGATTTAACACGGGTGAGATTTGTTTACTAAGCGCTATCTATATTATACTTAATAAGACAATAAATACCACATATAGCAAAGCTATAGTAGGGTCTGGAGAGGGTGGGATGTCAGCAAACGTACCTCTATCCCAGAGGATAGAGAGCTTGCTTCCAGTAAAACCGTCACCTCTAATCAAAGACCCTAGAAACGAAGAATCAAAATATTTTCACATATGAGTTTTTGTTTCCAAATCACAACATGTTTAAACATCTCGTTGAAATTTGCATCGAAGTAGAAGGTAAACAAGCAACAATCTGCGCTGCTAACACTTTTTGGATAACAAATAAGTAGGTTCATAAAACTTGGGTCATAACAAAGCAATGCATAAACTTGGGTCATAACAAAGCTGTGCATAACCTGTTAGACTCGATTAAGTAGCTATACAGCCTCTAAACGCAACAAATCCAAAACTATCAAAGATTTGATTTTTATCACAACAACAACAAGAATATAATCAAACCAATCACTCATCTATCTGCAATTCTGCATAATCAATCAAAACAACAAAATGCTGCTTACATTACTTATGATGATGATGATGATGCAGCAGTCGAAGCCGACGGTTGAGCGAATCCCGGCAACGAAATCCTACGCATCGCCTCCATGACTCTCATCCTATTCTCCTCCGTCAACGGAGCCCTTCGACGTCTCTCGTCTTCTCTAAACGCTCTCTCCATTGCCTCCTCTCTCATCCTTTCTTCTTCTTCATCATCATCATCTTCAACATCTTCATTGTTCAAATCCAGTTCATTTATTCCATTGTCTACGCATCGAACATCACCGTTGGATAAAGACTGATAGGATCCTGGTGATTCATGATGATTATCATCGGAGTTGTGATCGGAACAATCTTGATCTTGATCGTCAATTGGGGTGTTGGATATTGGTTCGTAATATTCCGGTGGTGATTCGTCGGAGATGATGGTGTCGGTGTCGCTTCCACTATCGATCTCTGAAGCATATCAAGAACATAAATAAAGAACATGAATAAACAATAGGGTTGATATGTAAAAAAAATTGAAATTTGAGTTACCTTGAGTGAAATTGATATCATCTGAAATGGACACGGCGGCGTTCATTTTCGATCGATCAGTGAAGATGATTATCGATAACAATGGACCTGCAAAACCAAAAAGCCCCAATTAAGCGTAAGGGGGGGGGGGGGGGGGGGGGGGGTTACTAAAAAGTAAAAACTAGCAAAGACTATATTGATGGGTAGCTTAAAACCACATTGTACTAAAGAATAAATAGCTGGCGATATTGTAGCTAGAATAACAAGCTAGCGATAAAGACTATTGATCGGTGATTAGCACAATAGTACTAGAGGAGCTTGACATTCTTCGATCCACGTGCTAGTTAGAAGAAAAACTTTGGCGGGCATCACACTAGATAAATTTGACATTCTGTGATTCACGCGCTAGTAAGAAGAAAGATCCTTGTCGGGCATCACACTAGAAGAAATATGATCTAATCACCATTATCGCAGTTAGAAGAACTTGACATTCTTCGACCCACCCCGCTATTTAGAAGAAATATACTTGGTGGGCATCACACTAGAATAAAGATCCTCTGATCACCGCAATCGCACTAGATGAATTTGACATTCTCTGATCTATCTGCTAATAAGAAGAAATATTCTTGGATGGACATTGCACAAGAGGAAATATCCTTTAACAACATGAACAAAGCTAAATATACTAAGGCGACTCTGAGACAAGCGTGTAAGGTGCAAAGTATGACACAAAGGTGTCACATTGGGCCCACACCACGCACACGCTTACACGGGTGCAAGTCCTCACTTGTGTCTCATACTAAGAGAAACAATTACCAAGTAGTGTTCCTTGATTCCTCATTACATTTAAAACTTTACCCTTTCTCCTATGCGGGACAAGTTGTATTACTTTACTACTTAACTTTCATAACTTTACGAAGTTCAAACACATATCTCATTTATGGTAGCTTTATTCTAGACGGAATTTAATTCGCCAAAACACAACCGCATAATAAAACACATAGCCATAAAAAAATATCATAACCTTTCTTTTATTTTTTTCCCAATAGTAAAAAACCTATTTTCAGGTATTTTTTCAACATATGTCTGAATGGTACAACCTTTCAATGGTTCAGATGTCTGAATAATTCCATACTTAATGGTTCAGTCTAGTTTTTCGTGAGTAGATGTCTGTTAGACATTTGCCTATGAATGATTAAGCATTATAGAAAGTCTGAATGATTAAAACCTCTTATCTGAATTGGTCAGACATTTGCCTTTAAGTAGCTCTTAATGATTCAGCACTTAATGGTTTAGATCTCTTATTGGTTCAACATTTAACCATTTAGAAATTGTGAAATAGTCCCTAAAATAAATCTACACAAAGGGTTCTAAGAAGGAAACCATCAAATCCCAAAGGGCGAATTTGTAACATATTAATGACTCGACATATATATACAAGCTTGTTTATAAGCGCCAAAAATTGGGGCAATTGTTTATCTAAAACCCTAGTTCTACTTGATACCAAGGTATTTTGCTTCTTAATCTTTACAAAATTTCACACTAATTTCGTTTTTTATTTATCAAATCAGTTTGATTTAGCAGTGTTCATAATTTCGATCTTTATTCAGTGTTACAGTTCATTGTACAATCGATTAACGATACTGATTGACCTGGACTTAGCGTATTATGTTTAAATCTTTCTGTATGTTTTTGATTTGATCAATTTACGTTGCAAATTTGTAGAAAATTAAGGATAGAGTTGGAATTAGGGTTTATATGGTTTTATATATTGCAAAAATTTTCTCACTGGTGATGCATTTGATCATCTTCTATTACGCTATTAGTTGCGGAGAGTGTGACGAAGGTGGTGTGTGCCTGTGTGACGGTGAAAATTGGTGGTAGTGAGCGTGTGGTGGCGAAAGAGTTTGTATTTAAGGTGTGTTTGTGGTAGGTGGATAAAAAATGAATTGATTGCATTTGGCCGTGTTTGATCGAGCTGGGGAGTTTTAGAGGGTTGTACAGTTCTTCCTTGTTATAGTTCATTGTAGAATCGATTAGCGATTAACGATACTTATTGACCTGGAAATAAACGTATTATGTTTGAGTCTTTCTGTATATTCTTGATTTGGTTAGATTATGTTAAACTTTGTTGAAAAACAATAATAAGTTGGTTAGGGTTTATGCAGTTTCGTATTTTGCATTTTGTTTATGATGCTGTTAAATATTCTCGTCTAGGATTTTATGTTGAAACCGTATGAACCGTAAGAAAATGATACAACTAATGTGGGTGATATTTTGTATATTTAGAAGTATTAAGTATGTATGTACATTACACATATGCTTAGATACGCATAATCGGCACATGCATATATACATGAGAAGCTTTAGAAGGTGTCTGAGCTCAATGTTTGAGTGCATTGCTAGCATTATTTGGTAACTTTTTACCTTCTCGTGCCCTGTTATTGGCTTAAAAGTTTATTTTTTACTTCCGTATGTTGGTATCGGAATTTTAATTCAGTTTCATTTGTGGCTTGTAAAATGTTGTTATTGAAGTGCCGGCTTTTGAATGGGGGTATATTTGGGTTATGTTATATCTACAATTGGTCAATGGGGTAGATTAAACAAGGTTAACTACATGGAGACGGTTTGAATGAGTTCAAAGGTGCCTTGATGTATTAATAATGCATAAAATCTTCTAAATGAATTTTCAAAAGATTAGATCATTGCTGAAGTAATACTATTTTGTAATCATTTTTGACGCCATAGCTGTTCATAAAAATTTGCACAAAATATGTTGTGTCGATCCAACATGACGTGCCTTGTTTTGACTCATACCAAATGTGATCCGTTTTGGCTTTCACTCCCAATAATCCGTTGCTGAAATAGCCATCCAATTGATTTTTAACTTTTTTACCTAGTTAAGCTATAACTGCGTTATGTTCTCGTTTGCCCATTTACCGAGTTTTCGTTTTTATTCAGTCAGCTGTAGTCTATGTTTTCTCTTGAACTCATAAAGCCATTAGAAATAAGCTTCGACTGCAATCTTTAGCAATCTTTACAATGTTGGAAAATTGGGATTATAAAATTTACTGAATGATAAATGTTTGGACTGTAGGTTAAAGTAAAGTCTATTAAGCTATGGTTGATTGGTGGATATCTTTGGTGGGGGCTGCGGTACCCGCATTGGTGGCGGGTCAAGCTTTAAGAATGAAGAACAGAAGAGCCGAAGAAGAAAGACTAAAGAGTGCCAGAGGCCGTGAAAAAAGTTCTGACGATATCTTTGTGTGCGAACGGGTGTGCACTTCAAAAAGAATGTTAAAAAAAGTCGGGTCGTTTTCTAAAGACCCTGAGCCCAACACATGTGTCACCGTTTGTGGGGTTTCTGAGCTTGACGCTTGTGCTGATGCGTGTGCTCGAACTGTTTGTGTGAACCAACATCAAGTGCCTAACTGGAATGACATTTGTCTGAAAAGATGCCAAAGTGAGTGCCTAAAGCTCTCAAACTCTTCAAGTTTGTCTTGATAATATTCATTGTGTTTTCATCAAGTTGAAATATTTTGGTTTGTGTTGTGAATTCGAGATATTCAAGCTTGATTATTGAGTTATGCCTTGCATTTGCATTTCTTTTGGGTAGTGTGTCGAGTGTCGAATAAGGTATAATTTTTGGCACTTTACAGAAATTTGTGTTTCTAAATGTAGTTTTAATCAAAATAAAGTTCATATTTGAAATGTACTCTATTTCTAACGAATGTGATAGATAATGGAGTCGTCGGTGTAAAAGAGGAGAACCTCTCCGACTCAGATTCGTTTCATCATTGTCATCCTTGGTGTTCGCGTGCAAGTGTGAAACAACCATGCATGAGAGGATATATGTATTTTAGTGTGTGTTTGGGTGTAAGAAATAGTTTTAGAGAGTAGATAAAAACTAAAAAGGAAAAAGGTTAAGAGTTATGATCTCTGTTAACTTGGTGGGCTAAGGTCATTTGTTTATTAGTCGGATTTTATTAACTTTGGGCCATTGTAGTTAGCCCAAACGCAATAATCATACATAGCTCGTCAATACGTTTTGAAAGTATGTGTAATTGTGTAAATTGTAATTGTGTATTTGTGTACCATGATATAATCTTTGAAAATCCCACTAGCAATACGTTGGGAGGGACATTGAAGGTGATGAAAGAAAACTTGTGAGAACACAAGTTTAATCTTTAAGCTGATCATGTTTTACTACTAGTTTGCTGTCGTGTTTATGAGCGGGCAAGTTAGTGAGTTTTTCATGAATTGGAGTCGGGTTTTCTCCGAAATAGATGGATTTGGGCTATCCAACGTTGGTTGTGTTCGTAGAACGTACATGATCATCTTTCACCGTTGAGTTACCTAGATGACGAGACTTTATTCAGTTCGCTGTAAAAATAATATAATCTTTCAAAAGTGTGTTTTCTATTATTAAATATAGTTAAACTAAAATAAGTACTAATTTAATGCAATTTACGGTGGACTAAACTATGATTAAAGTAGGTGTTCCTTACTTGAAACTTTGAAAACCCTCTAATACTTTCCCAACACTTCAAGACAATAATCATCAAAGCTTGTTCTTTAACATTTCATTAATGAAATAAGAAATAATGGCTTTTAGCCAAATCTTATTCATATCAATACTAACAATTGAAAAAATAAACAAAAGACTCGTCCCTATAAAGCGATCATGCCATGCCATGCCATAAACGAAATGATATTGATTTAGTTTGTTTTCCCTAACCGGTTGTATAGTATTGTTCCTTTAAAAATAATAAAATATGAAATTCCTTTCAAGATAATAGTTATTTTACTAATTTTAATTAACGTTCTTTTCCAAATGGTATTTTTAAACTTTTCTATTTATAACTAGATTAGTACCCGTGTACTACACGGGATTTCGGTTTTATATGTTTTAACTAAATTAGGTATCAAATACAAATACTTTTCTATCAAAAATCATATGCTAAAATAAAGCAAAATTATTTATAATAATTGCTAAATTTTTTATTTGAATATATTGGGTTAGAAGATAATTCATAATAAGTGGTAAATTTTTAATTTTAACATATCAGGTTAGAAGATAATTCATGATAAGTGGAAATTTTTTTAACTTAAACATATCGGGTTAAGAGATAGATTATGATAATCGGTAAATTTTTATTTGAATATGTCAGGTTAGAAGATAATTGATGATAATTTGTGAATTTTTTAATTGTATATATCGGGTTATTCAAATATGGAGCATACCATGACCCGCTTGGAATCCTCCATCAAATTGAATTAGAGGATAACACCTAAGCAAAATCCTATGTAGAGTATTTAGAATTTTGACACATGGATGAGTTACTCAATTATTAGAATAGGTAGATTTAATGTTTCATATTTATTTTGAAGTGAAATTATTAAAAGTTTATTAATGTTCAAAACCCTATAAAATATATAACTTTTTACAAACTATTAGCGTTTTTATTAAAAAAAATTTTACACTTTACGTACATTTCGATGATTTTAATACTATTTTTAAAAATATGTTACAAACTTAAATTTTCAAAATATTTTAGGATTTTATATTCTAAAGAATGTATTAAAATCTTGTCTTTTAATATGAGCCACGTTCGTTATACTACTTTAATATAATTTTTCACACCACGTGCAATATTTAAATATTAAAATAAAATGGACCATATTCACGATCAAAATTTCAATATTAAAATATACGACGGTTGTATTTCAAAAATATAGTACGGAAACTAAGGTATTAAAAACATCTGTCTAATAATTCTAAGTTTTATGGGGCTACTTTTGGAGGGATTTTTTTTATATTAGGAAATTTTAGGTGGGAAATTAAATGGAATTTTAACCATGCATGCATAAGTTGATAGAGTAAAGTTTCTTAAATATAAAATATTTACAAATTGTTAAACATAATGATTATAATTTCTTTACCAATATTATTATTTAACCCGTGTGTAACACACGGGTATTAAACCTAGTCTACCTAATAAATCAAGGTTTTGAGGGCCTATTTTTTGGGGGGAAATCATTTGTTTTATATAAGGAAGATTAAGAGGAAAAAAATTAAACTACAAAGTTGATGGAGACAAATATTTATGATTAATGGTAATTTTACAAAAATATTTACAAATCTTTAAATATAGTTACTATATTTTTTTTATAATATTTTTATTTAACCCGTGTGTACCACACGGGTATTAAACCTAGTTAAGTTATAAAAGACAACTTAATTCACTGCTTTAAAATAAAACCAAAAGGGCCATAATAAACAATCTGTTATTTTAAAAGGAATTTAATACCTTATTACATTCTTTTTTACAGCAAACTACATCTACTGTTACATTAGACCACTCCAATCTAAATTAGACCAAATATCACATTACCAGGGATAGAACTCATGACCTCTTATCTAAAAGGCAATGCCTTTACCAAGTGGACTAGCCTCACACTAACACCTTATTACATTTAGAAGGGGAAAAAAACTACATCATCCGTTGACATTGTCAAAGATGTAAATTGTGTCCATTGGTGCAAACATGTTATTTAATTGTGTTTTGTTTTTAGAAGTTATTGTTGTTTACACAAGAAACTAACTTTGTAAACATCTATTAATTTGGTATAACCAAAGTCTAAGGATATTTTAAAGTTATTTTTCCTATTTACTATTTTAATTTCTCAAGTATACAAGGTTTTATTCTAGTCACGTTTAATAAGAACAACCCAAATGAAAGGCGTTTTTAACTTTTAAATACAAGCATTTGAATTTTCTTATCCAAAACATAATGATTGATCTTAGTATTTTAAGCAAAACAATTTCGGCTTTTGACCATAAAAAGTCATTATTTTTTTTATAAAAAGAAAGGAACAAGTAATTATCATGCAAAACCATACATTTCTCTTCCACCATATTATGCATGATTTCTTGTTATATCAACCATTTGTCCATTCTTTTCTCATCTCACACACAAACACTTTTTCATCAACATTTTAGAATCTTGGAGAGAGAGAGACAAAGTAAGAGGATGTGTTTATGGTATGAAAATGTCACAATTCTAGAATGAGAGCCATGGTTTTAAAGAAATAGGCAATGTAATAGAGCATCAACATTGCATCCAAGCTCACGAACCGCCACAGTGGATTTTCAAGCCAAAATCCGACGAGCTCATGGACCTTCCTCTCACAAAACGCTCCCTTTCCTCCACTAACTAGCTGCTGACCACCAACTTTGCGTTCTCTTCTCCACCTCGGCCTTCTCTACTCCATGACAGAGTCTGAAAGGACTGCTTAGTGGATTCCACGGGCAAGCTTACATACTTGCCCGTTCTCCTCTTTCCTTCACGCCTACTACCTCTTCCTTCACGTTACCTTTCTCTTCCACGACAGAACCCGTGAGGAACGTTAGGTGGGGGCCAAAAACCATCAGTCCCACGGACCTGTCTTTCACAGAACGCTATACTTCCTCCACAAACCGGTTCGTGACCACTGTCTTGCTACATTCCCCTCTCCACCTAAACATTCTCTCTTCCATTGACAAAGTTCGTGAGCCCGTGATGAAATGAAAGAAACAATTAATCAATCAAAACTATTAACACCCAAAACACTCTTTCTTTCTCTTATAATCCTCTCTTTCTTCTTTCTCATCTTCCTTTCTCAACAATCCCGCAAATCTATGCAAAAACCCATCTCCGGCAACCCTACACCTACCTCAAATCTCGACCTCAAGATCCGACCCGGATACAACTCCTACGACACCTACATCCACCACCAGCTTAAAAAAACCACCAACCCGAAGCTCCGAAAAATATGGACCACAAGAGATTGGGACCGAAAGATACAAGTTTTCCAACAGTTTTTTAACAACTTAAAACAAGAAAATCTGCTCTCAAATTCATCAAAGGCTCTTTGTGTAGGAGCTCGGGTGGGACAAGAAGTGGAGGCATTGAAACGGGTCGGGGTGAACGATTCAATTGGATTGGATCTGGTTCCATACCCGCCTAATGTGATCAAGGGTGACTTTCATCACCAGCCATTCAATGATACGACTTTTGACTTTGAATTCTCGAATGTGTTTGATCATGCACTTTACCCGGATAGGTTTGTGGGGGAGATCGAACGGACGTTGAAGCCCGGTGGAATATGTGTGTTACACGTGGCAGTGTCTAGACGGTCGGATAAGTATTCGGCTAATGATTTGTATAGTATTGAGCCTTTGAAGAAGTTGTTTAACGGGTCAGAGATGGTACGATCCAGAAAGGTTGATGGGTTTGGGTTGGACACTGAGGTGGTCTTTAGAAAAAAAGAAATTTAGATCCAATGCATTCTAATTAGATTGATATGTATTTATATTTTATATGTTCATTGTTCAAATTAGTTAATTATATTAAATGTTTGATATTATTGAATCTTGTTTTAATAAATAGATAAATAAATACAGCAAGAATTTTAAATGAAGATCCTTAAACACTGTATAAACAGTTCCATTTCTTTTACACGTATACAGTTCTTATATTCTTTACTTAAAAGTTAAAATGGTTATGAAATTAATGTGCGTTCGTATAAATATTGGTTTAAAACAATGTCAACGCATTTTCAAATATATATTTGATTATGCTATACAAATAATGGTATAAAGTAGCAGAGATCAAGTGATCTAGTGGACACTATAAACTAAACCTTTTTAAGTAAAAGTGCCTAAGTACTAACTTCATGTGGTCTTAAATTCGACTGTCAATTGATAGACCCAACCTAACCCCTAGCCACCCTGCATTCATGGTCCATTGATGGCCATTGTTAACGGGTCGGGTCAAAATAATTGACCAGGTTATGTTTAGACAGAATGCTGCTTCTGTAGACTATTACAAGGGCATTTTGGTATTTTTGTAAATTTGAAGTACTTACTGCAAGTGTGAACCGTTATGATCATGGTTAGAAGGCTCCCTTGGAATGTGGTCTTGGTAGAAAGGGTCGTCGGGACAATGAACGGAG
Organism: Tagetes erecta; assembly: GCA_030867185.1. Taxonomy (NCBI): domain Eukaryota; kingdom Viridiplantae; phylum Streptophyta; class Magnoliopsida; order Asterales; family Asteraceae; genus Tagetes; species Tagetes erecta. The sequence goes on along the minus strand of CM061492.1, from coordinate 43,826,466 downwards.
CTCAATCTTGGTGAAAAATTCCAACCGTTTACTTGTTCAAGTTCATGATCAACACTTCTCATAGCAGTTTCTTCTTTGAACTTTAAGAAGAACATGGATGACCAATAATCTTTAGCCAAGTTCTATAAAAGGGAGAAAAAATAAAAAGGTTAAGTCAAGATTTTAAACCTTGGAGATGATTAGACATGTTCCTTGAGCAAGTTGGTGAGGAACTAATGGATCAAAATGGGCTGGTTGGGTAAGAGGTTAAAATAGTCGAAACAAGTTGGGTTGACCCACAAATAGTTTTTGTCCATTATATAACAACTATAAATTTATAAAAGTGTTAGTTATGATTGCAAAACAATATTTTCATATTACTAATTTAAAATCTTGAATTAATCAATTTTGGAGGTTCTATGGATTAAAAGGACTTTTGCCAGTTTCAAGTTTCAACCTTGTTTGACAAGTTTCAACCTTGTTTGACAATTTCAACAGGTAAGAATAGTTTGAGAAAAAAATTAAAAATAACCCAAATCGACCTGTTTAGTAATTGGTGGAAATTTCATCTCAAAAGGTAGTGAACTTGTTAAAATTATATGGCTGGTTTGGGCCAGTCCATTAAAAAGGTATAAAAACTCACCATATTTATTAACTGCAGCAACTCATTGACGGCATTTTTGAAGAGATCTGGGTGTGCAAGATCAAGGGTTGTGAGGATTTCTTGTCGGGTTCTATGAGATATATTTACCTCCATAGGTGAGCCTGTATGCAAATCAAACAATTAGAGATGGTAATTTACGTAGTTGAAATGGGACAAAACGGACAGACTTTCATAATGGAAGTTTATTTTTCACGAGACTTCTTAATATCTTTTTATTTATTTATTTATTTTTTATCTTATGCTCTTTTTATCAGTTTCATTCATAGCAAAAAAGTAGCTTTAAAAGTTTATCAGAACACTATACAGGTTGAACGAACTGAAAGTGATGGGTAGGAAACTGTATGTAAATGCTTACAGCATCTTAAACTGTTTCATTTAATAAAAATATATTAACGATTTTTTGTCATATTTATGTATGACATTCAAGGAAACCTGACCAACCAGTGTTAAAAGTAATAAAATTACACCGTAATACCTGTGTTGATGTACTTCTCAATAATGTGTCGTACCATGTAAATTCTTTTAACAGGGTCATTTACAGGTATTTTTTCAAGCTGTAGTACTTCGTTGTAGAAATGCACACTTTCTCCAGCCAAACAACTGAAATCGCAAGAACAACTTACGCCAGATACTTGCAAATGGGTTTACTAGAGTAATATTTTATTTTATCTCTAATGGGTTAAGCTGGAATTAAAAACTAGCTTAAAAGAGCCGAGATTAATTCGCAGTGTACTTTAATGCAAAAAAACACCTAAATTGTTTCATTTAGAAAAAGTAGATTATCACCTGTAATAATATTATTTTTGTAATTGTATTTGATACACTAAATGACTAGAAAAAAACTGACTTTCTTGGATAAAAGTGTGTCGGGCCAAATTGACCCATACAAAAATGACCAAATTTGATCCAAACCCGTCGTAACCCATTGCTAGAACATCATGGCCCACCCATTTTACAACTTGATATATACTAGATGAATAGAAGACCTGTCAGCAAACTCCATGAACGATAATCGAAATCTTTTATTCTGTAAAAGCTTATCCAACGGATCATTTGGATCAACATCTAGAGTTGGGTCATTCTGTGTCAAGATCCCACTATCAGGTATTCCAAGAGCTTCCCCCATTGTCTTTACACTAAAGCTTTCCTTCTTGTTTAAGCTCATAACTGACACCAAAGGTTGAGAGAACGACATAGAGAAGAAAGCCACCACAAGAAAACTTGCCTACGGATTAACATTCCACAAAGATATCAGTTAAGGTGTCCCAAAAAGAGTTGAAGCTTTCAAAACAAGCCGGTAATGTAGGATGTATGACAAATCAAAAAGGGTATTTTGTATGATTCGGGTTGAAATTGGAATGCTTATCTTACAAACTTTACTCAATTTTTATTGATTGAAAAGTTCGTAGACTTAAGCGCAAATTAGGCAACAAACCATATGTTTTAATTGCATTTGCCCAAAAGTACATGATTAGTATGTCAAACATAATTAAAAGAATTATATATCTAATTTTCTGAATATCATTATTTAGGAGCTTTTATGCATTAAAAACACAATTTGACCCGTTTCTCCCTAAGCTAAATTTTCTTTATTTTACAACATAAAGCATAACCCAAATTGACCGATTAGGCAATTAATAAGTAAATGTGTTGAAATTGTCACTTTGATGGCAGACATAAAACATACCACAACTAAAAGCACACATCTGGTGGTGACTTCAAGCCACATGCTCTCCTCATGTGTCTCATTCAAAACATAAGCAACCACCCATACACCTAAAATGGAAAATTAAGAAAATTTGTAACCAATAGGAACTAAATAAGGTGGATTATAGTGCCGATTATGTTACTACCAATGTATCTAAATTCAGATTGAATGATTTAAACCATTCATGACTTCAACATAATCCAAATTACATAGAAGCATACTGTTACTAATGAAATTGTGTGCAATACTAGATCCGATACGTACCAACTGAGAACAGAGTTACGAGTATGGCCCGCCAAAGGTCCTTGAGCTCGTCGAATTTGAACTCAATATGATGAATGGCACCAGTAATACAAACTAAAACAACCATATATAGAACAGGAAAACACATATAGGGAACGATCCATTGAGTCCCCATGTGGCATCGATTGTTTAGAGGCTGCTTTATGTGAAGTACTACATAAAAAAACTTCAATGTTAACAGCTAGCATAATTGTAAACAAGATAAGAACATGAATATATACACCCTTACATATGCATGGAATTGGACATGATGTAATATAAAAAACGTTACACGTTCATTGGCTCATTAATTTTGTTAAATTTATTTGGGAGATTTTACGTATTGAAATACACTTTGGTGACCTTCCACACATTCGATCAGTTTCCTTTTTAGCTATTATCTAGTTCACTCACTTGACTCGTTATGATAAAACATAACCCGTAAGACTCATTTATAACGAGTCAAAATTGCGACCTCCAATAATCATGTTTTACTGTCCATTGAAAAAGGATTAACGCATGCAAACTTAAGGGGTACAAGAAGTACAACAAACAAAAAAAGACCAATTGTCTTACAAGTAGCCCAGGCAATCCAGGGCAGAAGAGCAAGTGGAAGACTAATATATGATCTTATAGGAAATAAGCGCCTCCTGGAAATCACAAGAGATCAGAGTTTAACATACATAAAAGTTGCACGACCCAATTCAGATTACATGGTATTTGCATAGAGCAAAACAGAACAGGTAGAAGAACCAATAATAATAACAAAAACTTACTTGACAAATACACTGTACAGGTGGGCTGCTTGGACAAGGCGGGAACTCAATAACAATCCAAATCCAAGTGGACCATTGACCCAAACTGAAACCAATAAATTGCTATAGGCGAACATGAATTTACAAACAAAAATGAACATATATTGTGATTTTAGTAATTAAGGAAAAAGAAAATACACCTGCCCAGACATAACAGGATTGCCACCAATGCCTCCTGTGAAACCTCACTACATTAAAAGACATCTGCATGAAGATGAAAATAAACTAACACAAGTTACATAAATAAACAAGATAGCCATGTTAAAATATTCCAATTCACGTGACCTTCAACCACTTATGGTATTGTTATAAATTCTATCCATAGTTATCCTTACTGACATAACGAACCCTTTATTAATAAATAACTGTTATTAACAAGTATTCAAATTCTTCACTCAATAGCACCGCTAACTTGTGAGAAATCCTTATAACGGAAGACTTGACATCATTACTGGAAACGACTGATCTTAGCACAATGGCTTCATCATCAAACTCAAACCCTAAAGTGGCTCCATCATCATTAAGTTTAAATTCAATGTTCTTGCTTTGATGAAATTGATTAATTAATGAGATAGAATCCTGCTGGATGTTTAGTTTGATCCATATGTAGTATCAGAGCAGTTAAATCTCATTATATAATCTTGTTTTGATAATGAATGATCAATCACCATTTGTGTTCAAACTTTAGATTATCTGAAAATAATCACTCAATCATTAAAGAGTATACCGATTGCTGCCGTGGTCGCATGATTATGTATTTATGTTTGTGATAACAATCATGCAAATAACCCCTTAGTGGGGATAAGATGTAGAGATTAAAACACATGGCCTAGGAGTTTCAATTAACAGTTTGCTGTTGAACGAGAAAGAGGCAAGGGCAAGGATAGGAAAGTCAGTATACTACTTCAGATTGGCAATAAATTTATTGCTATGTGATTCTACAAGAAAAAGAGATTTCAATTATGCTTCAAAACAAAAAGATCATTGTTTACTAATCAGATGGTTGGAGTATTATAACGGACACAGTGAATAAATTTTCTTCTCTGTGAAATGCAATCATTTAATAACTATTTACGTGGTTCCAATTCAAGGGAATCGAAGAACAGTTTCATGAACCAAATATTTATGGATCAGTTTTTCTTTCTGTTTAGCTTTAGGATGTCATATGTTTGTTGTTTGAAAAATCTGAAAGACGAAATCATACTGCACGTAAATATCACGGTTTCAAAATTTGGAAATTGGTATTAGTTGAGGAGATTGTAATTTTATTTCCAACTGATATAGAATGAGACTCACTAAGGAAATTGATACTTACTCCCAGAATTTTGATTGAATTCGGGTCTTAGTAAAATAGTACCTGAAATCTCAAGTGATGAACCATTAACCATCAATACTGATTTTGTGAGACAATTTAATTCAAGTTTAAGAATTTCATAAGAGGGAATTAATCATAAATAGATAATTTATGCCATGCATACTTAGATTTCCTCTCATGTCAGATTGTGAGAAGTGGAAATACATAGAAACTTCAAATTTGATGTTTGATTCATCATAAACATGAACAATTATGACAAAGGAACTTGATTTTTCAGAAAAATAAAACAGTAGCGTTACCGCAAGGGACAGCAAAAGATTGAAGCTAGCCATGGTCTGAATTGCCGGGAGCCAGAAACTACTTCCTTTAGGAATAGCAATCTTGTGAATTAAGAAGGGTAAAGTCGACCTCAGTAAAAGGCTACAAGACAAAAACTACATTCGTTATGAACATGCATATATGAGTAGCAACAATTCGGATTCCAGAAGTTTCAGTTTTCGTGTTACTCTGAACACATTTCTATTTTAGTAACATATATAGATCATACGGAAACAAGCATTTGATACAACGCCTCTATCTATCATTCCTAACATAAATTCACCATTGATACCTTTTTTAAGAAATATTAGACCTCAAAAATAATAGAATAGTTAAACCTAAGCACTTCTCCAAATGCAAATCCATATGAACTGTTCAGCAAATTTAGGATCAACTTCATTTTAAATTTCTGACGTTAAATGAGGTTTGGTAAGTATCTTCGTCTTCTTATGCTCAAGATAGATCGAAACTGACACCAGAAAACATGTTTAACATCCAAAATCCAATGCATAACTGCGTTCGGATTCAAAGTAGTACCTCACAGTCACAATCACATAACACAGAATATCTTCAATACTAGAACAGTTAAACCTAAGCACTTATCCAAATGCAAATCCACACGAACTGTTGAGCACACTTAACATCAACTTCATTTCAAAGTTCAAACAATATGAAGCTAAATAAGGTTCGTTAACCATATCTAAACTGAAATGAGAAAAGTAACATGTTTAGCATCCAAAATCCAATACGAAAGCAGCACGAGATCGTAACAAATTCACACTCATGAACTGAACCGCAGCTCAATGATCATACATATACTGTTCATCTAAACAAACAGAGAAGATAACCTAATTGCATACATTGATTTAACTGCTACAGTATGAGTAAATTAGGGAGAAATAGACGTACACTGCGAATGAGATAACTGCAACGGAAAGAGCAACGTAGTCGCTAGGGCAACCGCCGATGACGTCACAGCCGGTCATTTTTACTCCGGCAAAGTGATACCGCCGGGCGGTTGCCGGAAAGATCGACGGAGTGTTGTTGATTTTGTTTGCAAAATGATGAAAGTTATATATAGTCCAACTTTACTTTACTTTATTTCAATTTTGACTTTTGACTTTTGACCAGATTTGAAGAAAAAATAGTTCTAAAAAATAATACAGTAGTAACTAGAAAGAAAATAAAAAACATATGCTTAGCTTTATTAACGACTAGATATGAGATCGGGTCACGGGTTGCAGCGCTCGAGTCACGTGGTTGTGTTTTGGGTATGTAACTTCGTCATATTCGTTGATAAACAAAGTTTCATGTCCCGTATGTCAGACGCAAAGCCATAATGTGTTACATACTAAGGCAACAAAATACTAAAAGTTAGAAGTCAGAACGATAACTTAGTGAAATCTAGAATGTTGAAGTTGAATTATATGTCAAAATAGAATAAGAGACCAAAATCAAAAACTCATCAGAAGCCAAAATGATAATTAGTAAAAAAATGTATTAAAATCATAAATATATAAAAATAAAAAAATAACTTCATACGTGACAATACTAATTGGAAGGCGGGTCATTGTGTAAAAGCCCGATGCCCAACCAAGATTAATAGTTAGGAGGTATATAAATAATTCTCAAAATTAGGACCATAAAACAATCCCAAATAATTCCCAAAATTAGGACCATAATACAATCCCAACCACATACATTGCATCATACATCATTTGAGCATATATTATAGTACGTTGTTTTAAGGAAGATAAAGATTTTAGTTTATTTAACTAAATAGCTATACTTGTTTTACGGACTTTATAATGGTTGAATCGTAGTTACATCGTGGTTGTCCTTGATTTAAATTTTTTTCTTGTTTTCATATTTATAAAAGACGTGGGGCGCACTCTAGACGAGAGATTGGGCCTTAGGCCTAGGCAAGAAACGTAACAAACGTGAACCCGAAAAATAAAACAGCGAGCATAAAAAGATATAAAATATATCATGTAACGAAAAATTGACACATTCTTCGAATACAAAAAATTTTCAACACCATAATATTCAGCAAAAAAAGTACTTTAAGATATCTTTATATATAAGAAATCATACGTGATTAAAGATGGTTAAATGTTGAACAACACATTAAAAAGCCATAAAGATCAATGAAATATTTTTAGAGCCATTTTTTTAGGGTTATTGGATTTAATCACCTCCAACTATTGGTTATTGACCGTTGTCACCCTCAAGTATCACTTTGGCCAATATAACTCTCAACTAAACACTTTGGTGTCCGTATCACCAAAAATTAACCAAAAGTGACTTGAATTGATTAACTTTTAACGGATACCGAAGTGTTTAGTTGGGAGTTATATTGGCCAAATTGATACTTAAGGGTGACAGCGGTCAATAATCAATAGTTAGAGGTGATTAAATCCAATAATCTTTTTTTATAGTTAGTAAGGAATAGATAAATATAACAAATTAAATATTAGCTTTTTTGTAGGATTTTTTTGTCTTAAGACTTGAAAGCACTTGAAAGCACCGATGATGTGCTTGGCTTAAATTGATAGCGGCTTTTGATAACTATGCTTGTTTTTTAGTCATTTGAAAAACATTCGACTTTAACATTTAAAAATACAAGATATGAACATATGAGTATTTATGATGGTTATATACTATGACTTTGAACTAAATACTCTAAATGTTCATATCAGTCTTATAGACTTAGGCCTAGCACCCTCAGACCTCAGGTATAGACAGTGTTTTATTTACTAGACTTGAGGTTTGAAGGGTGGTCTTTAAGCAAGATGCATAAAACTAGACCGATTGGGCAAGAAACAGTTAGCAACACAAACCAGTCAAAACCCAGTTTCCAAACCAGTCAAGCCCTTAAGACCTCGTTCCAAACCAAAGCTTGACTTTTGTTGACTAAACCCAGACCAAAAACCGATTTATGCACCTCTAAGCTTTAAGCCACGGCATCATGACCACTTCTAATTCGTTTTCTTCGGACTCAAGAAAGTGTTCATTTTTTTTATATTGACATGCATCCTCTTTTTTCTTTTCTAGTTATTATCTTGCTAGTTAAGAAAATAAACACAAATCAAGAGAATTGTATGCAGACTTACATTACCAACATGAAATTTTAATTCATTTCCATGTTTGAAGTATATTAGTATTTATATATATATATATTATATATATATTATATATATATATATTGTGTGTGTGTGACTATTTTATGTAGAGATGATATTGCACCAAAAGTCCAAACACAGTAACAAATATGCTTAAGTTCAATAATTTATCATATTACCATTTATTCTCCATGAACATGAGGGCTTATGGTTATGTATTCTCTCAATCCCTAAAATCTGATTGCAAGAGAATCAAATAAACACGATGATTGTTAATATGTACATCTATGTAAATCAAATAAAAAAACATTTAAAAAAATGTGACACACTGAAGCTACTTATCTATGGCACAATTCGTCATGGTCACAAAATAGTGCCAAGAAGCCATAGATGCAACGTAAGCCAATAAGCTATAAGTGCTAGTCGTGCCCTTGGTCGACGCATCAAGGCTTGACCACCAGAAACCCTGTAAACAAGCCGAAGGTGAAATCATTAGATGCTAGTGTAAGAGGTGTCGTTTTTGGCCTGTTTACTCATGAATAGGCTAAAATCGTGTCGTTATCTCAGACATGTAAAACAAGAAAAATAGCTATAAGGGTAAGAAGCTATAAGTGGCCATCCTAACTCGTTTATTCAAAGATTCAGATTATCATTGTAATAATGTTATTAATGTGATTGGAACTCGCGTATTATTTGTACATGAATCTTGAAATCTCAAAAACAAAAAGTGTGTGCGGATCGGATCAAACATAACCCAATTTGACCCATTACCCAACCCACCCATCTCACCACCAGGTAGAGGTGACAATTTCCACCTTTTTACTTCAATTTGGGTTGTGTTTTTGAAACAAATATCTAAAATGGGAAAAGGCTAAAATTGGTCTCAAGTCTTAACTAAGTTTTATTCAAAGATCTTGATTATTATTGTGAAAATATTGTTTTTTTGTAATGTATTATTTACAAAAGAATTTTAAAACAAACAAAAGGCTTCTTGCAGGTCGATCCAAACCCAGTTTGACATTTTGACCCCTCACCCAAACCGTTCATCTAGCCACCTCTAGAAACTAATCAAACTATGACGTATCCAGCTGGTAAAACTTTGTTTCATGGAAGTCAAACGTTTCTCTTTTTGGTAACGTTTTAATCTATAAAACTTGCCAAATGTGACCATTACACATACAGATATACTCAATGGAGTTGATTTAGACCAGCAAGATTTTCATAAATTTGTGTACTTGTGACAATTAGTTTATGGGCAAAAGTTCCAAAAAATGAAACATTAGAACTTTTGAGACAAATGGGAGAATAGATTGAATGATATCAAACCACTTACCATATTCCATCGAGTCGATCTGCAATCATCTTTCCTTGAACTGGTACAAGACCCGATGTATGGAGTGACTTGAATATATGACCTGAAAACATAAAGATTCAATTAAATTGTTCCCAGATAATGCAGTCTAATATAGAACAAATGATACAAATTCTTTATAAACGAAAACCTTTATCTTCATCAGATTCAGCTTTGTCAAGCAAACGGTCAGACTCTGAGTCAATTGTAATTGCAAGCTGCTCACTTGATCCCTTTTTTAAAGATCTCATTTGGGCAGCAGTGGGCACCAAAGGCAACCCTGCTTTCCCAACAGGAACCTGTAAGAAAAACATTATAGTAAGTTTAGAGTACAATTACAAAATGTATATTATTCCAGTGATGTCTAACTTTTTGAATAAAATGACTTCGAAGGTGTTATGCGGTTATGCCTTAAAACAATAAACAATTTGGGATACTTTCGACCGATTTGACCCATTTCTTTTAAGCTAACTTTTTTTTTATTTTCCCGTTTTGCCTTTTAAAGATGAAACACAACCCAACCCAACTCAACCCAATTATAAACCTGGATGCAATAATAACACATGCCTGATCATCAATCTCTGATATTTCTGATCCAGCAGAAAAGGAAGGTGATCCGACACCTCTTTCCTGTATCAAGCCCGGTCCACCTGGTCTATTTTGAATATAATCTTCCAGAAATTTAACCTTGCTTGATAATTCTTCTGTTTTTTTCTGCATCTCCACCAATTTGAATCTTGAGTTTTGACCATCCAGAACTACGCCCTGAACAAGCCTTTCTAAAACTAGAAGCAGCCCTGCCACATCAGCAGGTTTCTTGACCCCGACAGACTCATCAACTTCTAACTTTTGAATAATATTCTGCAACCCATCTTTAAATTCCCCCTTCAACTGGTCAACTTCAAGGGCTTGTTTTGAAAGGGCTGACTGCAGGTCTTTGTTGGCTTGAGTCAACAAGGTCAATTGGTCTAGCAATTCATTTACACTATCAATTATATAGAAGAGTTTTTCTACAGGGTCTGAATCTTGGGGCTGTTTGTCTCCAACTACAAGGTCCGGGAAAGGAATTATGATGCCATCTATTTTATCGAACAGGGTTTTTATTTGTGATGTTGATAAAGGAGCTTTTTCGTCCTCGTCATCTGAAAAATAATTAAAATTTGATTTCAGATATATACGATAGAACATAATCAATGATACAAGTAAAATTATAACAAGTCAAAATAAGTCTGCGTCAGAACGGGCAACTTTTGCTCGGGTTGGGTTGACAAAACACCTTTGAACAAAATCCTTTATATGATTTTTCTAAAAGGATGCTAAACTTGATTACAAGAACTAATTATTATGATAATATTTTTTAAACAGGTTTTGCTAACCATAACCATAACCATAGCCCTTAGGGACATGGTTAAGCTTTATATAACTAGCAAACAACTTTAATAAACATTAAACCTCTTACTTTCTATAGAGAATCTCAAGATCACTTTCCATGTAAAAAGTGGTTCAGTAAGTACTTCATAATTAGATTCTGTACTAATATAGAAAACACGGGTTTATGGAAAATTATGGTTTGATTAAAGATTGTTTTCTAGTTTTCTAGTTATGGTAAACATAATCATGGCCCTAAGGGCTATGGTTAGCAAACTCTATTCTAACAAAGCAATTTAGAAGGTAATATATATTACATTACAGTTTGGGCAACTTGCGACCCGTTTACTTTTTTACTAAATGTTTTTGTCTTACCGATTTGACACATTACCAATAAACATAAATCACATCAGATGGACTGAAAATGCCACTTTAATAACTAATCCGAGTGTATGACCTTCGTCACTACAAATTCTAGCCCGATGTATTATCATCAATCGAAACAAAAGTTTACCATGATCTTTAATAGATGAAGTACTTTGAACAGACAACTCGCGTTCTCTTTCATTCCACCTGTCCTCTTTTGCCTTATAATCTTCTAATCTGGAGCTCATTTCGACACAACTTTTTCTAGATGCTTCTATTTCAGTCTGAAACTTGAAGACTGTCTTTTGGAATGCATCATTTTCTTCTTTAACTTTTTCATACATTGACCCTGTTTTCTCCAATTCACCCTGTAATTCTTCAGTTACTTTTTTTGATTCGTCATACATTGAACTGGTTTTCTCTAGTTCAACCTGTAACTCTTCAATAACTTCTTTTGATTTGTCATACATTGACCTGGTTTTCTCTAATTCAGTCTGTAAAGATTCAACTGTGGTGGACATGTTCTCATTTACACCAACAAGTTGTTCCATTACACTTTGAACGTTTCTTGCGGCAGACAACAGCTCATCAGCAGCAACCTTAGCGTCTGCTACTGCCACATCATCACCTACAGACATGCCAGGATACAATTTGTCCGCCCCAGTGGTGGGGTCAGTAAGCAGCATTTTGTTCTCAAAAAGGGACTTCAAATCTTTGGTGACATCAGCACAAGCAGATACTAGAACTTTAATGCCATCTTCCAGCATTACCACCTTATTTTCTTGCATTTGTCTGTCCGTCTGCATGCTTTTCACCTTTTCTTGCAAGGATGCTGCTTGTTGAACCACAAACGGAATATTATTACTTATTGCTTCTAGTTTTTTCAACAAAGATGTAATTATGTCATCAATGAGTGTTGAGAAACTGCCAAATTGATTAGCAAGAATTTGGTTTTTGGTATTCAAATCATCAAAAGCTTTTCCAACATATGAGCCAATACCCTCAGTATCTTCTGCATTAAACTCACCATCAATCATCCCGGTGTTCCAATCAAAGTTAAGGTCAACAGGAAGAAAAGTTGGTGGTTGAGAATTTTCCTGTAAATCACAAGTTAGATAAGGAGGCAAAGATAAAGGAAAAATCATTGACTTAAGATGATGAGAAAATAAAGGAAAAACAGTTGAGAAGAGTTATGTACAGTTGGATATAACTAGATGTGAAGACCAGGCAGTCACGTGGATTGGATAGTGAGATTAAAGCAGGTCATTTTTAGCAGGAAAAAACAACAGGGTCAATGCTCAATTGGGCAAAGTGCTGACCCACAAACATTTAATTTCTACAACATGATTATAAAAAATATACAACCACAAATAAAAAAACTTAATAAAGAGGTTTCGGAGGTTTTTATGCGTTTGAATACACTCCAAATGACTATCAAGCCATTAGACCCTTTTCCTTTGCAATTAGATCCTTTAGTTTTACCAATTTAACCTTTAAGGTAGAAAACATAACCCAACTCGATTCATTAATACGGAAGAGTCAAAACTATCACCCTATCTATAACAAATTAACAACTTTATGTTACCTCAGAATCAGGATGATCTTGCAGCTGTTCTATATCAAAATTATCCTTCAAGTCTTTTAGAAGCCGGTCTATTTCTTTTAAGCTTTCAATTTTTTTCTCAAAACTTTGCTTGAACAATAAGAACAAAGAATCATCTTTCAATAGCACTTGGAGATTTCCAAAGAAACCTGAGACTTGCGAGGCCCATTTATCATTCACGGCTGCCAACTCATGCCTACATGTACTCAGCTCAGTTTTTAGGGTTGAAATCTCATGTTCTGCTTCTTCTTTAACTTTCTTTATCTCGCTCTCTAATTCAGTTCTATTATCTACTGCCTTCTCATTATCCTGTGAAAACTGAGAAACATGTGTATTTAACTGAAAGATTGCATCTTCAAGAGACGTTATAGTCTTTTTAGCATCATCGAGATTACTTGCATGAAAAGAAACTTCCTCCTTAGCTTTCTGTACCTCCATTTGAGCCTCTTCTTTTTCACTCATGAGCATAGATACGTTGTTTTCCGCATGTGATAATGCCTCTTGGAACTTGCTTGTTTGAGAAGTAATTTCATCCGTTGCTTTATGTAGTTCCTCTTCAAAATGACACTTGGCAATCTCTAATCTGCTCTTCTCTTCAGTTAGTAAACTAATAGTTTTCTCTGAATCTGCAAGTTTATCTTCCAGTGATTTAACGGTTTTTAAGGTTTCCACCAACTTGTTATTCAATGTATTGATTTCCTCTTTCAAAATTTCCACTTCTTGTACTGCCTGAGTCTTTGAAACTTCTACTTCTCTGTTCTTTTCAGATAACTGAGAAGCGTTTTTCTCTGAAACCGATAATGCATCTTCAAGGGATTTCACGTTGACCAGAGCTTCAGTCAACTTGCTGGTGAGTTGACTGGCTTCATCTTTTATATCTTCTAGCTCATGCTCTGCTTGAGCCTTGGCGACTTGGCATTCACTTAGATGAGTTGCAAACCACTTCAGCTTTTCAACTGGTTCTTTCAACTCTAAAGGAAATATAACATCAATACCATCTATTATCTCGATTATATCCTGTAACATCATATTGCTTTGAGCCAGAAACTCCCCAATTTGATCCCTTTCCGACTCCAATTTTGCAACTTGATCCCTGTAGTCACTCAATGTTGACTCTTGTTTCTGAAAGTCAACCATTAATGCCTCAATCTGAGAATTCTTTTCAGCCATTTGTTGTTTCATGTTCTCACGTTCTTGAACAAGGCCCTTTCCTTTCTTAACTGCCATAGACAATTTCTCCCTAAATAAAGATGCCTTCTCCTCGGATCGTTGAAGATTTATTTGCAAAGAGTTCAGCTCATCTTTTGATGCATGAAGTTCTTCTGACACCTTTACTATCTCATGTGATCGATTATCCAGCTCCAACTCAAGAATTTGCTCGTATATCTTAGATTCCAGATCACTTACATACAACAGACTCTGAATTCTTTCAAATACTTCAATGTCCCTTGGTGATGAATCAAGGGTAGCAACCATCTGCTTCTTTTCCTCGACAATTTCTTCATACTTGCATGCAATTTCTTCTAACTCCTCTTTAAGGTGGTATTTCTCTTGTGACTCTGCTAACAATGATGCAGTTAAACGATCGATTTGTGCACCAGCGGCCTCTTTTACTGCATTAGTTTCATCTTGTAGCTTAATAGATTGGTCTTTTGCAAGATTATACAATTCCAGTAGCCAGCTGACTTGAGATTCCATGCTGGGAAATTGTGCAATTTCTGGTAGCCCTTGGCAAAGAAGTTCTGTGCATTTTCCAAGGACCATATCCCGTTGCATAAGAGACTCTTGCAGCGAGTTAGACAAAATTTCAATTTGAGTCAACTCACCATTCCTCAACTCAGCAGCTTCTAGGGCAGTTGACTTTTCTTGTAATTCAACTAAGCATTTTTCTAATTCACTGGTTTTCTCAGCAACCAATTGCTTCAATGAGTCACGTTGTTGGACCAATGCCTTCCCTTTTGTTACAGCCATGCTAAGCTTTTCTTTTGTATTAATATACCTTGTTTTCTCCTGTTCAACTTCACCTTTAAGTTTCCCTATTTCCGCATTTAGAAACTCGATTGTCTCTCTGTTTTTGTCAAGTTGTTCCATTAGCTGTCCATGATTATATTCTAAAACGGTATATTTTTCATTGAACTCAAGTTCCTTCCTTTTTAGCCCAACCAACTCCTCTCGTATAGTAGGAAAAATCGTCTCCATGTAATTCTCCATCTGGAAATCTGATTTGACCTCTGCCAAACAACGGGCAAGCATTTCAACTTCAGAAATGAAGTAATTGTAATACTGGAGTAAAAAAGATGTGTTTCTTTCAAGATAAGTTAGCTTCCCACTAAGAGATGTATCAGAAAATTCTGCATCACCAAAAGCAACAAGAGAAGATAAAATCCTATCTACAACAGCCTCACAAGATGCCACATCTTGTAATCGTGACTGTTCACTGACCCTTATCATAAGATCCTCAATCTCTTTATCCTTCATATGCAAGGTGGCATACAGTTCTCTGATTGTGCCCTCAGATTGTGACCGCTCGTTCACAGAAAACTCTATAAACTTGGAGCACTCATTTACCATCTCACGCAAAGACAAATTGGACTTTTCACCACCCTGTTGTATTCCTAATGTAAGAGCGCTAGAATCACCAGCAAGGTTTTCATCCATAAATGACTGTTGATTGCTTAGAGCCTTGAGTTGACGATGAAGATTGCTAACTTCTTTCATCAGCACCCTTCTTTCTTCCTGCAGGATAAGCTAAGTTAGCACAACTGCAACATATTATGGTTACCAAAAAGATGATAAGTCATAACCCACCTCATACTCCTGTGAAGTGATTTCCGTTTCATTATCAGACACTTTATATTGAATATCTTCTGTATCATCCCCAAATGGATGTTGGCGGGCCATACTTCCAGAACCAGGGGACCTTGCTTCATTAGATACTAAATCATCCGGACAATCTACAAACTCATCTTGTCCCCCATCTTCTTGCCCTCTTGCATCGTGTGGCTCATCTTGTACGGTATCTACTCCTGTTATCACTACCCCATCATCCTGCTCAAGCTGCTCAACCTGAAAGTAGCTTGCTAAGCTTAACTTAGTAACACAAACAGTAAAAGTGCATTATAGACATAATAAGTTAACAACCTGAGCATGATACTTTTTATTGAACTGCAGATTTAAGACCTTACATATGCTCAAGGTTTACTAACATTTGAAGTCAGAAAACTAGTTCATTGGACAAAGAAAAAGTCAAAGCACACCTCATTTCTGTCCTGATCTGATTTTGTAACTGATGGAATATCATAGTATCACACTAGAACACTATTTACCCTGAAATTCCAAACTGATGCTGACTAAAACCAATATCTAGCTAGATTAAAACTAAACACGCCTGATTAATAGAACTACCAGTATCTAACTTATCAACACAAATAGTAAAAGTGTATCACAAATATAGTAAGTGAACAACATGGTCAAAAACTCAAAATAATTCACAGGAAAAGGTCTTACATCATTTATTGAACTGTAGATGTAACACCTTAAACCGTGCACGCACTCTAGGTTTTCAAATTATCTCAGCTTATTGCGGATTACAAGCAATATCGAACTAGATAAAAGCTAAACTCGCCTGATTAAAACTAGTTCACCGGACACTGAAAAAGTCAAAGCACGCCTCTACTTAACCCAATTTTGATTATGTAACTCATGGAACATCATACTAGAACACTATCTACCGTAAATTACGAACCGATACCACTTATTGGTGACTAAAACCAATACCTAACTAGCTAAAACCTAAAATCACCTGATTAATTAAAATATCATCCGCTTGAGCAGAATCTTAGTTTGGAACATTGGATTATAAAAATCCATCTTTTCTAAAAATTAATTTTATTAAACTGTAGATGTAAAACCTAACATGCACTCTAGGCTTTCAAATTACGTCAATTTGAAGTCAGAAAACCAGTTAATCAGACATTGAAAAAGTCAACGCACACCTCAATTTTACCCTAATTTGATTTCATACTAATGTAACATCATACTACACAACTAATTTGGCATTTATCCTAAAATTACAAACTGATTGAACTCGTTGCTGGTTAAAACCAAAATCTAATTGAAATATCATCCGTTTAAGCAGAATCAACATGAACTGATACAACTTATTGCTGATAAAAAACCATAGATGTAACTAAACAAAACCTACACTCACCTCATCCGTTTAAGCAGAATCAACATGAACTGATACAACTTATCGTTGATTAAAACCAAAATCTAACTAAACAAAACCTAAACTCACCTGATGAATCGAACTAGCATCCATTTCAACATGAACTGATACAGCTTATCGCTGATTACACCATAATCTAACTAAACAAAACCTAAACTCACCTGATTAATAGAACTACTGTCCGTTTGAGGAGAATCAACAGACTCAACATGAACAAATTCGTTCTCTCCAGCTGTAGGACTGCCTGTAACCTGCTCCAAATCATTATCATCTTCCATTTCTGTAGATCGTAACATAAAACAACTACTCGATTAGATCTGCAAGCGTTGAATTGAAATTTTGCTCGGATTGATTCAGTAATTAGGTTGATTAGTTACCTTAAATTTGAGAACAAATGCGAGTAGAGTTGGATTGAAATGAATTGAAATTGATACGTAGCGTGAATTGATCTTCAGTTTTGTTGTTGTTGTTGAAATTTGAGCTTTTGGGGGTTTTGTTGTTATATTGAAGACGGTGGAGTTTAGTTTTAACGTGTTTTGCAGTGTGTGTAAAGTTGTAAACACATGTCGGTGATGAAATCGAAAAGTGTGTTAAATTTTAACGATTATTTTTTAGCCAAATTGACTAAAAATAATCCCAACTAACATCTATTGGTCGAGAATAATTCTAACTCAGTTTATTCCCTCCAGTGGTCCCAAATCCAACTTTTTTGACCTCCAGTGGTCCGCCGTTAAGTGCACTTAACGGCTGTTAACTTTTTTTTGATTTTTTTCGAATTTCAAAACAAGGTTTTATGGAAATTGATCGGGAGGAGTATACGATTCAATTGATGTAAACCTTACCTCGAACTGGTGTTCCAAACGACAAAACGGTCTTCAATCGGGTGTTTAAAACCTAACGGTGCTTTAACCAGATATCAAAATTAAACCATTTGGAGCAACAATTGTAAGTAAGGTTTACATCAACAGACTCGTATTCTCCTCCCGATCAAAATCCCTAAAATATCGGTTTGAAATTCGACAAAAATAGAAAAAAAGTTAACGGCCGTTAAGTGCACTTAAAGGCGGACCACTGTAGGCCAAAAAAGTTGGATTTGGGACCACTGAAGAGAATAAACTGAGTTGGGATTATTTTCGGCCAATAGGTGTTAGTTGGGATTATTTTAGGCCAATTTGCCTATTTTTTATTAAAACGGTAGAATGTGCGGCGTGTACTGTGTTTTTTCGAACCCTGAAGTATTATCCTTGATATATGTAGATCGAGCGTCTTTCTTCACAGAAAACAAATTGTACCTTTATAATGTGAAGGATGTCTGTCGCATTTTACATGCTATTGATTAAACAAATAACAGATTGTACCTTAATTAGTCTCTTTTATTCAATGTGAATGGTTTTCAGTTTAGTAGATAATTGAAAAAATAATCAGATAGACAACATAAAGAAGATATATGTTAACCTTAACGAATAATAGATGTTAGTTTTTATGGAGAAACATAAAACAAGTGATAAAGCTTTTGAATACATTATGTTTTTAATCTTTTAAATAAAAGTTATTATTTATGCTAAAACTTATGAGTGAAAAACATATTTAACCTTAAAAGTTATTTTAGACAAATTTCTATGGGAAGTTTGTAAGTATCTTAATATAACATAATCCATTCAAAATTATTCAATCTATCTAATAAATCAAACTTTTAGAGGGCAATTTTTGGAGGGATTTTTTTTCTATAATAGGAAGTTTGGGAGGTAAAATTTAGCTAAATTTTTCACCATGCAAGTTGATGGAGCCAACTCCTTAAATGTTATATATTTACAAATTGTTAAATACAATGGTTATAATTTCTTTATAAATATTACTATTTAACCCGTGTGTAACACACGGGTATTAAACCTAGTCTATCTAATAAATTAGAGTTTTTAGGGGGCAATTTTTTGAAGGAAAACATAATTTGTTTTATAAAAGGAAGGTTGAGAGGGAAATTAAGTAAAAGAGTTCATAAAAACTAAATTTTGTGATTAATAAAAATTTATAAATAATTTATGAAATTATTTATAAATTTTTAAGTATAATAGTTAAAAAATTTTAAAAATATTTTTATTCAATCCGTGTGTAACACACGGGTGTTAAACCTAGTTATGGATAAAAACCAACCATCAATTTTGAAATTTTAAATGGAGGCATGGTGAGATTTCCTTCACTTATTATAAAACTCATGTATGAGAAAACTATTAACTCTTTTTGAACGGTTATATTTTATTAAAAAAACAGACTGGACTAGTTAAAGAGTTTCAGATAACACAAGAAAAGATAAATCTTTAACATAAATTTACATAAATTTACATCACGGTTTTCAATCTAAGCTTCTCATTTTCCATCTAATTTTGATTCAAAAAAAAGTGGGAGATTTTGTCTCTTAAAATTGACAAAACTTTTTTTATTTTATTATTAATCTTTTTTCATTACAAGTTTTTCTCGATGAACCACAATGTAGTTAAGAATCACCCAACTCTACGGCACACTTTGAAATGAGGAGATCCGCAAGATTTGTCACAATAGTTCTGGGGAGGTTGCCCCATGAGAAAGCAACCACCCATATTTTGTTTTGTTTGCCTAACTACAATTAAAAAGAATATGGACCGGATTTACATCGACGTAGTTTCAAAAAGAACAAGACCTCTCATTTAAGTGTCACACTTCACCAACCCGGATTTTGAAGGATTCCAATCTATCAAAACCCTTCAAACGAGGACGTATGCTTTAAAAAGATATCAATTCGACTCCTCAATTCATTTTCATCTCATCGTGTAAAAGTTTTGTTTTAATTGGTATAGTTAAAAGCAAATATTTTGGTCTTATCTTGTACGGTCTTCTAAAGCATAAATAAAAGTGCATTCACAATAGAATGATAATCAAATTTATTTTCATCTCTACTTTACTTATATTGAAGAAAGTTTAAAATACAAACAAATGTTTTCGTGTAAAGTGTAAAATATAATTACACAAGTTATAACTAAGATATGAAATTATCACACAAATTATAACTGAGAGAAGAATTCTTACACAACATCCCTTACACAACATCTCTTGCGTGAAAATTCAATCGAACTTGTGACCTTCATTTTGGATGCATAAGTTTTAACCACTAGAGCTTGACTTAAATTGTCAATACCTCCAAACACATAATATGTATTAAAACAGTTGTTGCTTTCAGTTATTTTCTTGTTTCAAATTTAATTTTCGTGTGTTTCTTTTAACTTTAAGGTTTTAGCTATAATATTTACAACCTTCTAAAACCTAAGGTCGGTTATAAGACTTTTTGTCATTTTGTGGAAGGTGATATTCATAGATATATACATAAAATAACAAACTTAAACAACTATGCAATCTTGGTTCAGTGGCTTTGTTCATTGTTTATAACTTTGTATATCCCGTGTTCAATTCTTAACAAGCGTACGGTTTTGTTCCTTTTCGTAATTGATTACGTCTTAAGAATTCGAAAGGAAAAAAAACAAAAAGAGAGAAAAGGAACAAAACCATACGCTTGTTAAGAATCGAACACGAGATATACAAAGTTACAAACAATGAACAAAGCCACTGAACCAAGATTACATAGTTGTTTAAGTTTGTTATTTTATGTATATATCTATGAATATCACCTTCCATAAAATGATAAAAAGTCTTATAACCGACCTTAGGTTTTAGAAGGTTATAAATATAAATTAGCGAAAATCACCCATTTTTTGTAAAATAAAAATATCTTCCCCTTGTAAGGTTTTAGATTATTATAGATTGCACACCACTATTTTATTTAAAAAAATATCAAATCAGTGAAGATCATCCATTTTTCAAACCAAATTTGACCTTTGGTGCTCCTAAAATCAAGAAAATAATAAGTGCTATAAAAAGGAAAGGGATCTAAGACATATGTCAAAGATTTAGGTTTTTTATTACACAAACTCAACAATTCAACAATGACAAAATTCAAATTCATTTCTCTACCTCTTATTGTTATGCTTGTATCCTTAACTCTATATCCTGCATTAGCACATAAGAAAAACCATACACCTCCACCACCACAAGATCCATCACAACCACCGCAGGACCCGAAACCCAAACCACCACGAGACCCGAAAGATTGTCCACCACCAAGAGATCGTAAGCGACGATCTCCACCAAGAACTCCACCACCACAAGAACCAAAACAAGACCCTCCTCCCCCACAAGAGCCAAAACAAGACCCTCCACCACCACAAGACCCTCCTCCCCCACAGGAGCCGAAACAAGACCCTCCACCACCACAAGAGCCGAAACAAGACCCTCCTCCTCCACAAGATCCTCCACCACCAGAAGACAAAAAAGATATTCCTCCACCAGACGAACCAAAAAAACCAACTCCTTTTCATAACCGTTTCAAAGGTCGTTTTGAAGCTGTCATTGCTTTTGGAGATTCATATACAGACACGGGAAATGCTCAATTCTTGGGCGGTCTCTCCATATCATTCTCGGGTTCTTTAAGCTCACCTTACGGCTCCACCACATTCGGAAAAGGCTCTAACAGGTTAAGCGATGGTCGGTTGGTTATCGATTTCATAACAGACTCCCTAGGCTTGCCGGTCTTACCTCCCTACCAACAAACCGTAGCCAACTTCACCACCGGTGTTAACCTCGCCATAGCCGGAGCAACGACTGTAGCAAACGATATTTTCTCCAAGTTGGCTCGAGTTTTTCTATGGAAAGGCACACCCCTAGGTATCATGACCGAGTTGGAATGGTACAAAAAGTACCAAATAGAACACTTATGTAAAGGGTTGGATCAAAAAGCTTGCTCCGAAAAGATCAAAACCGTACTCTTTTGGGTCGGAGAGATTGGAATCAACGATTTTTCGCGTGCAGTTGGATCAAAGATTCCGCTTAAATCAATCGCAAAGTCATCGGTTACATACACTATTGAACTTGTTCGGGTACATATTGCACACAACATTCATATAAAATAACACAAAATGACGGTATCGAACAACAAAATTTGATAATGTATATGACAACTGGAACGTTATCATATAGTACCCGTCACATACGATGAAGTAACAAGACCAAGGATCTAACCCAAACTTTCGGCTAGCGACTAACCATACTCTTACGCTAAAACTTCTAATATACGATATCAAAAACTACTGACCCATCTCTTATCTGTCATTACTAACATATGTTATCATGCAGACATTAATACGAAACGGTGCAAAGAATATAGTAGTTCAAGGTTTACCGCCCCTCGGATGTCTTCCGCTTGACATCTCCTTAACCCCGATAAGCCTTCGGGACCGCTCCGGCTGTTCACTGATCGTAAACACGGCTGTAATAGTCCACAACCAAATCCTGCAAGCCAAATTAGAACTATACAGAAAATTGTTCCCAGATGTTACAATTATATATGCAGATTCTTGGAAAGCATACTACGCGATTGTCAACAACGCGAAAAAGTACCAGATTCAAGAAGTACACAAAACCTGTTGTGGGTCTACCATCAAACAAGATGACATGAACTTTAATATTCAATCGATGTGCGGTTCTTCGGGTACTTCCATATGTAGTGACCCGAGCAAGTATATCAGCTGGGATGGGATTCATCCAACCGAATCTATGAACTATCACATGACAGACCAGTATATAAATCATGGATGTTGTCATCCACCATTTGACGAGCTCATGAAGAAACCTGCTCCTAAGTAACCCAGCCCGGTCCAACCCAATCCGACCCGCCCCGAATAAGATTTGTACAGTACAAAGATATAGATCAAAGTAGGAATAAACAAGCTTGTATTTATTTTCATGTTAACAATATGAAGAAAGAATAATTACGATTACAACCGACCACTATTTACATTTCACGGGTCAGCATTTTGATTTTGTTTTTTTTTAGATTTTAGATCTTGACCATCTATACAACAAATTCTCTAGTTACTGATGTTTATATTAGATACTCATAAAACATGAAAAAAATGGCGTCCGGAGAATCTTTAGGGAGATTATTGATGTATGAATAGAAACGAACCAAATCCTCTTTTGAAACGAGATCAGCATCTACAACTTCATCAGTGCATGTGAGGATCCACAAATCCCGCGATTGTACTCTCTTTATATTACCTCGACAAAATGGGCATGATGCTGATCTTGAGTTCCTGCAAGTCAGGAAACAGATGTGCAAGAATAGTGTCACGCGCGATATGAGTGTTGTACTGCAAATGTGAAACTTATTGATGAACAATGTTATGTATGTTACCAATCACGGTAGCAGTTGATGCACATTGCATGGCAGCAGTTAGGCAAGACTATCTTGGTGCAACGTTCTAAGCAAATCCCACATTCATCTTCTCGTTCCAAATCGAAATCAGTGAGCTTTTTTTCTTTTTCTACTTTCTTGAGGTCCGATGTCTCAAACTCTAGGCTCTGTTCTTTAGGCCGATTATCGCGCTCCACCAAGTCATAATGTAGCCTTCTAAGAGATGGTAGTATGATGGCTGCATGGATTGATATTATCCAAGAAAGAATTAATAATGTGCACAAAAAAGACACAAGCTTTATGTAATAGGTTGACTATAGCACAGGTCAAAAGAGATGGGATTGACCAGCAAACGCTTTAATTCCTGTTTTTAAACTTTGTTAGCAAGCAATTGAAGTGTAGGAAGTAAATTTTTACACGTATAAATCACCTCCTTTTCATGAAAAATGAATGCAATACAACAAACAATACAATTTTTGCACCAAAATTGGTAAAATACACTTTTGCTCCTTTCACGTTTTGATCCTACCCATCCGACCCGTTTCCATTTACAGCTAATATTAACTAACTGATTCATTTTACTTGACTAATTAGATATAAAACACAAGCCATATAAATTCATAGACCCATTGCATAAGTAAATAACAACGGCAAAAGAAAGAATGACTAACCATAAAAGTCGCTAACAGTCGCCTTCCTTCCACGTCTCGAAATCTTTGGTCTCCCATCGGTGTAAACCTAAAAGAACAAATATTTCCCACATTTGTTTTCTTACTAAAAATGGTTAAAAATTTTAGATGTAAGACGTGTGTATGATGAGCAACGTCAAAAAACTAACCTTATAGATGACAATATGGAAAAGATTCAAGTATCTAGGCAGGAGACATGTGCAAGAAGAATCTATCCATTGTAGTAAGAATATAATGAGAGGCGTTAACTGATCGTGCACTAATTTCATTTGGAATCGCGCACCATCTTTGCCCCGAGGAATTGCAGCAGCCCTGCAAATTCAAGAATCAGAATATGAAACTAAAAAATGTATCTGTCTTGTTAAAGATTCATTGCCATCATGTTGGAAATATGTCATTTTCCTTCATTTCTAGGTTCCCATTTCACTTTATCTTCGTATTTAAAAAACGAAATGAAGTAAACATGCCAAAAAGGCCATGAAAGCTACACAAACATTAAATTATTTTTTAAGGTTTAAGAAAATCCTAGTTACTATGTGCTAAAACTTGAGCCATTGACTAGTCATTAGTAAACCATCATACTAACAATTGTCCTCCAAGAAACGCAAAAAAAACACTATATTTTGTAAAACTCAACTATTGGTTTTGCTTTGAATAGTCAAAGTCAAAAGAGAACAACGAAAGAGCTTAACAGCTTTGATTCAAATTAATAAAAACATATTTTCAACCAGCCAATAACTTGGACCAAATTGAACCAAAATTGGACCATACTATTACTGAACCAAAACTGGACCATACTGAACCAAAATTGGACTAAATGAGCCAAAACTGGACCAAACTGAACCATATTTAGACCAAAATGCCACATGAACTTGATCATGATAAGAACCAGACTCATAAATACTAAATTACTTATTTTGATCATCTTCATCTGCAAGATTCATCAAAGCCTCCACCTTTAAGATTTAATACTAAAAACCCATAAAAACATGATGCTTTTCAACCCCACTAAACCTTCCAAAACAGCAAATTTTCCATCTTTATAAGGTTTTGAACCAAAGCAATAAAACAGTATGTAACAACTTAAAACACACTCAAAACCCTATAAAACAAAAAAAATATACAAAAAAAGTAACTTACAAAGCATTAGTATGCCTGAAAGTCTGAAACAAAGACAAGAAACAAGAATTTAACAGCTTAAAACACACACAAAAACTCTAAAATAAAAAAAGATCAAACACCCATATGAGAAAACTAAAAAAATTAACATATAACCCATTAGCATGCTTAAAACAAAGAAATTAAACCAGTAATTAACAGCTTAAAACACCTAATACCCTAAAATAAATATAAAAAAGATAAAATACCCATATGAAAAAAGTGAAGAAATGAACTTACAAAGCATTAGCATGTTGAATATCAGACTCAATAACCTTCAAACAATCTTCATAACAAAACCTTCCAAGTGGATAATACACCATATCCATCCTCTTCAAAGAAAAAAAACTGAAATTTGGATGAAAAAATGGTGAGAATTGAAGTATGTGTTGTTTATTGACTATTTTATAGGATGATTTTGATCAAAAAAGGGAGAAAAAGCTTGGAGAAAAAGGCAAAGAATGGGGGTTTCTTATCCTTTTGTTTCTAGATAATGAAAAAATTGACAAAATTTGGTTGAAAATTTAAAAAATGCAAAAACAGAGTGTTGGTTAGGTACTTTTAGTTTTTTTAAAGAAATAATTTTGGTACTTTTTTAATTAAAAAATAGTAGATTTTATGGAATATATATATATATTTATATCACCACCTATCCCGATGATATAAATTCATGATCTTTTAGTTTAGCAGTAACATGTAGAAGTGTTGACAACATGTGTTTAACATGTTAGAGACGGTGTGATTAATAAAATATCAAACACGAATACGACTCGTTTAATTATTTTATATTTGATGTGTATAACATAGTTGTATGGTTTATGTATAAAAAAAGAGAAATGATGAAGCTTAGTCTTCAATGTTTATACAAATTTACCCAGTATTTTGATGATTCAACTTAAATAACAACTATTTTATAGTGTTATATATCTTTATTAAGTTTATTTAGTACTAGCAAGCCGTATTATAAATAAGTTATGTATTTGTTAGAACTGTATAATAATACAAAGTGAGGAGAAACACATAAGATATTCAAGTTGCATCTATCAAATTGGCTTAATTTTAGGCGTAACTCAAACGTGAGTCGGAAATAAAATCAACTTTGATTCAGAAATAAAACGTGTTGATGTAGTTATAAAAATCATATTATTTAGAGAAATGTATTAGTTTTGTATTGTTCTATAGATGAATTTTGTAGTTTAATAATATGTTACATATATAAAGGGCCTTCTTTGTAAAATCTGGTAAAACTTATTAACTAATTGTATATTTTTAATTAACTCAACATTAAGTAAATCAACTAGGCCATTATAATGAAGGGCATGTCAACATGATCAATGCATTGCTAATATTAAAAGTTGTTTATGTTAGATAATGGCATCAAAACATATTAAAATTGTATGAGACTTTTACAATGTAATTAATGGATATTCTTTTCATGCATACAATTGTAAAGTATTATCTATTATGTTCTCTTATTAGTATTTATTTTATAAGTTTTTAATATTTTATTAGTATATATTACGATTTAAATAAATAATAATTAAATTATGTAGTTGTGTGATAAAAAAAACTAATATGTTAATCATTCTGATTTAATATACAGGTCACATTATTATCCAAACCTCAAATAATTCAATTATATATATTTGCCTATTTGGCGTGCTTTGAATGGCATATCTTTCTGGACTGCAATTATTTTGCATATTATAACAATTAAGGCAATTTTTTTAATAATTAAATGGTTGGCTCATTTGTTTATGATTGAAATCTTTTTTATTAGTATCTCATTTGTTTCGAGTCATGACAATAAATCTTAAATTTAAGGTGACTTATGTTCGAGTTGGAGCCAAATAGTTTTAATTACATAAAAAGGTTAAAGGTTCATGTCATAGTTTTTTTCCTGAAACAGTTGATTGACAAGTAAATTGGCCCAAAAGACAAGTTAGGGTGGGCATCTGTTGCAACTTGCAACTGTATGCAGACAAACATCCCTGGTATACGAGTGTATAATTAACCCACAAATCAATCATAGCGATATGGTTAATTAGTGCTTTTGTTAACATGGTAATTATTAGATTATTATACGATTAATACATGGTAATTTGCATCTTATTACAAGATTCAACCTAAAATCTTTTGATTGTATGATACGCCACTTAATCATGAAAATAACCTAGAGTAATCGTACGTTTGGTCTCTGCTTTTTTTAAACATATATGTTGAATAAAATGTGTGTTTATTTTTCATATATGTAATTAGTTTATAACATTTTGATGTTATATTGCAAGATCACACGCGACCAAAAATTTCAAGAGAATTTACCAAGTGACACAAGTTTTTAAGGATGTGATTTATAGTTATAAAACATTTAATATCTGTTCGTTTATTTTATAAAGGGTTATAGAAGTATGGAAACTAATCTAATGGAAATTATTTAAAAGTAAAATAAATAGTTTGTGTTTTTAGATAAATATTTAACCCAATTTAATTATATAAACATTAGTTTTTTATAAATTATTTATTTGTATATGTATCTTTGGATTTAAGATAATATTTACCTTTCTAATGAAGAAATAATTAGACATGTGTCAATGAATTTATGTTATAATAATATTTAAAATTACTATTCAAAAATAATATTTTAAACTAGATTTAAGACCGGGCCGCGCGTTGTGTGGCCGGGTCACGCAGTCGGATCTTACGTATTTGACTTCGTCACATGCGTCAATAAAAAATGTCTCGTGTCCCATACGTCGCGGCGCAAAAACGTAATGTGTCACATATTAAAAAACGATAAAATATCAAAAGTTATAAGTCAAAATGATAATAGATTAAACTCGTACTATATGTCAAAGTATGGTAAGAGATCAAAGTCGAAAATTTATCAGGGGCTAAAATGACAATTAGTAAAAGTCGAGAATTAAAACCATAAATACGTCAAAGTCGGGGATTAAACCGGTAACACGTTAACATAAAAGAAAGTTAAAACATGACGTGACGTCGCGTGACTAGACCGATACAAAACAACGACCTTGTCAATTAGTATATATCAATATCAATTTTTAACATTAATTGCAATTTCTTCTTTATTTTCAACCATAAATTGATTGAATTCTAACATAACACGACAATTATCCTCAACCATTAATTCTCAAGGCATAAAAAAATGATTGAAATTGATTGTTCAAAATATGATTCAAATTGTTTTTTTTATTCATCTTCATCCATAGTTCCATACCAACTTTTCTAAAAAGTAACAACCATTGATGCAACTATACCTTCAATGACCTCCCGATTAATTTTTTTTTGTTTTAAGGTTTTGTAAGGCCTACCATCCTCGTCTCCTCGGTGCTTTTGATTAAAAAAAATATATTGACGTTTTCTACAAAGCGCCCTAAAGTTTGACAAAATCAAAAAATTGTGTCGTTGAAGGAGCTATTGGCCGACTGAATTGGGTTAAAAATGGTTAAAAGTAGGTCGTTTGACAGTCACTGGAGCATGTCGAAATAGAGTAAATAGGATTTTGTAAACGCTTACTAATAATATAAAATTTGTTTTTTATATAACTAAGGATTATTAATTTAAAAGAAAAAGAAATAATGATCACATAATGATTGGATGGGGCTTTCTCCATTATACACGAAATGAGCAACTAGTCTATTGCTATAACATGACAGGAAATATCTCTAAAGAAGTTTTATCTACTACACATGATCTAATAAAATATGTAAGAAATTTATAATCAAGTTTACATACAACCTCATACAGAAAACATGATGACACCATAAAATTATTTTTAAGTCTATTATTACTAAACTCATTTTAGTCAAATTGGTTACACATTAACATAAACTCAAGTGCATATTACGATAAAGAACACCACAATTAACCCATAAATAACTCTTACATGTTATATAAAAAATAACTCAAAATTTATTACACAAATTTCTTATCCATACCACCACATCTTCTTGGTGTTTGCATAGACTATAACTTACAATACTCGATCATAACTCATAATTAAATACACCTCATAATCATAACCCTAGTCAAATTACTAAACATATTATATAACTAGGTTTAACACCCGTGTGTTACACACGGGTTAAATAATAATATTTATAAAGAAATTAGAATTATTATGTTTAAAAATTTGTAATTTATAAATATTTAATATTTAAGGAGCTCCATCAACTCATTGCATGAAACTTAATATTTTCCCTCTTAAACTTCCTATTATGGATTAAAAAAATTTCCCTCCAAAAACTATCCCCTAAAATTTTGATTTATTAGATAGATTCCTTAATTGATTTTGGTCCATCTCACCAAAATCCGTAACCTACCAGACCGACTTGTCTAACAGACACACACAAATTAAGTCCACATAAACCACGTCTATTTTATTCAGACCATTTAAAAATTAAGTCCTTAAAATTAAATCCAACAAACCAAGTTAACTAAAACTTACATAATACATATATAGTGAATTAAATTACTAACTTGAACATCAAACAAGTTTTAAAAGTTTAAAGAAACAAATATCATTTTCTCAAAACTAACATTATTTAATAACATTAAACAAGAGCTATAGGTTTTATTTTACACAAAATCTTGAAAATTACTACTTAAAAATAAAATAAAAAAATTCACTAAATTACATTTCATCCAACATTGATGTCCAAAATCTTTGAAGAAACAGGAGCTTTAGGTATAGTTATATACAACACCCCATCTTTAACCTCTGCTTTAATCTTCTCAAACTGAATATTTTCAGGCAATGCAATTCTAAAACTATACTTCCCAAAGCTCTTAGCACTCCATTCACCTTCATCAATGGCTTCCACATCACCATCACCTTCACCATTGTTATCTTTTTGCAACTTTTTCTCTGCTTTTAAAACCAACATTTTTTCTTCCACCCACACTTTCACATCTTGTTTAGTCATCCCAGGCATGTCAAACCTTAATTTGTAATGTTCTTCACCTTCTTTGATCTCCCATGGTGTTCTTCCCCTGCTGTAACTGCTTGTGGTGTCACTCTGTGATCCCCATGGGCTGGTGTTGGCCGCGTATAATGGCGGTTCATCCATTAGTCTTTCCATTGTGTCCATCATTTGTTGTACTGTTCTTGCTGTTGGGAACCTGTCCCATAACCCTGGAGACAAAAAGATTGAATCTTGTTTGGTGTTTTGATCTTGTATTAAACAATGATGCACACTAGTGTCATAGTTTCAAGATGAAAGTTAAAAAGGTTAAATCTTTATTAAAGAAAGATGCGCACCAGTGTCTTAGTTTCAAGATTAAAGTTAAAAAGATTGAATCTTGATTGGTTTCTTGAACTTGGTATGAAAGAATTATGCACACCCATGTCAGCATTTCAAGGAAAAGGTTGAAAAAATTTAATCTTGAATTGGGTTTTCAAGCTTGCACTAAAGAGGTATATAAACATGTATAAAGTAATATGTTAAGTTATAAAAACTGATTAACTTGAAATTTTGTTTTTCTAAATAGAAAAAAAAAACAATATAAGCATGTATAAAGTAATTATGCTTAAATTATCACAAGTTCAACACAAAAGAATAATGCAAAAAATAAAATAAAATAAAATCTTGATTTGAAAACTTACCAATTGGTGCGGCTTGAGCAGGTCTTTTTTTGATGGGTTGTTTTTGTTGGGGGGTCTTGATGCTTGTTCTCTGTAAATGATCCCCATTTGTTGATTGTGCTTTGATAGTGGTGAAATTAAGGTTCTTTTTGTGGGTATTTGGGATCAAAAGTAAAGATGAAGGGTTTGATTTGAGAGTCAACTGACCTTGAGTTAGAGCCATGCTTTTCTTTCTTCTTTCTAGTACAGTAGAACTTACAAGGGGTTGTTTGTATATATAGAGAAGTTGAGGATAACAATAGAAAAATCTAGAAGAGATGAGAAATGGGTTCTGGGTCCCACATGATTTTTTTGGGAATTTTATTTTTCTTTTTATGTTTTTTTAAGTATTTCTGGATGTCTCTGGAAATAAGAAAGTTTCCTCATATTGTTAACAAATTGTGATCATATAGCATTAAAATCTTGCACACCTAATTTCAAGAATTATCACCTAAATAAAAAATCAATAACAAATAAAAAAACCATTTTTCTCTTCTAATAAATGACTTTTTCTTTTCATGTTTCGTCACTTGTTGTCAGCTTCACAGCCATCCGCTGCTTTATTTGATGTTTTACTATTACTCATTTTAATAAAAGTATATAAATACTTTTTGACGCTAAAGTAGCATATAACATATAAAAGCTAGAAACTTGCTGAAGATTGCATTTCTTTAGCTATAGTTAAATCATACTAATTTAACACATTGTCATCCTACAACACAAAAAACAACAGAAATTTACAATAAATTTGTAATTTTTCCAAATAGGACAACAAAAAGCTTGAATCTTTAAACAATTTATGAGCAAACCCAACCTAATTCACATGAACAGCTTCATCATTTGAAGCTATGTTCAACGATTTCTTCCATTGTTTCAAGGGGGACTCGAGTCGATTAGAATCTTGAAAATTGAGCGATTTTTGGGCATACCCGACTCCTAATTCACAAGAACAGCTTCGTTACTTGAAGCTTTATGTGCAGCGATTTCTTCTAAATGTTTCCAGGTGGACTCGCGTCTAGATTGGATCTTTTCTTCCTTTGCCTCTTCTTCTTGAAAATTGAGTAAACATTCGTTGAATAGTTCGGGGTCAAGGTCAAAGAAGATTTTCCGAACGTTTAATGTCAAACCATGCACAGCTTGATTCCAATGGTATCGCCCATTTCTTTCAAGTGCAGGAAAGATTATTGGCAATATTACCTTGCGATTTTGTCTGATCAAACTCTCGATGTGATCGTTGTTCCAAAAGAAAAGAGCTCGTTCTGCCACCTGGAGAACGAAAAAAATGAATTCATCACTATTTTGCTTTTATTGTATTTTTTCTTCTTTGGGTGAATGAGCAAGCAGTATAAGAATTTTCTGAAGAATTTATGCATGATGGTGAGGAAATACCCAAACTACCCTTCAACACGACAACATCAATCAAAGGTGCCCTCAACAGTTCAATGGTGGTAAATGAGGATCATGTTACCAATATAATTCTAAACCTTGAACCTTATTGAGGGTGTTGGGGTTGGAGACAGGGGGAGAGGGGGGTGGGGGTAAGATTGAAAATCTTGAATGGGTCATATTGGACAAGAGCATTTTCAGACAAATTAGTCACTGGCTATGAGGAAATACCAAATCTACCCTTCAACGCAACGCCATCAGTCAAAAAGTTTTTATCTTTTTTCACAAACTACCCTCAACAGTTCACTTTTGAACTGTGGTAAATGATGCTTTTATTACCATTACAAATCAATAACCTTCAATGCCAGAATCAACAAATTTTGATAAAAGACAGGGAATTTATACATGATAATGACAAATACAAAATTTAC
Source organism: Tagetes erecta (assembly GCA_030867185.1). NCBI lineage: Eukaryota > Viridiplantae > Streptophyta > Magnoliopsida > Asterales > Asteraceae > Tagetes > Tagetes erecta. The sequence continues at coordinate 43,793,762 of CM061492.1, read as the reverse complement.
CGTTCAGGCTTCAACACAATAACATCAATAAAAAAACTTCGATATCTTTTTCAAGACCACCCTCAACGGTTCATTTGTGATAAACAATGATACCATTATCAAACTACAATTTTTAATGCCGGTATCAATATAACAATATAAACTGATAAGAAAATAGAGGAAGGTCCATCGGTTTTAGCAGGAAAAAGAGAAAATGATGCCTCTAAGATAGTTTGACAGTTCTGTCTTAAGTTGGTTTTGTCGCATTTGCTTCGGCCGTTTAATACTATATCTTGAGGAAAAATGAAGACAAAGAATTGAAGAACAATTAATCCAAACCAAACAAACCCAGTATAAATCCCACTCATAGAGTAGGGGGCTGCTCCTAACGAGACCCTCGACTCAACAAGCAAAAAGAACCATGGAAATGAGTTTTAAATTTTATTTAATCGATTGAATTGTTAGAACGAAGAGGATGGCTGGACTAATTCTAAACGTGCTCAAAGGAATTTAAGGCTAACCCTCATTGTTACTTCTCAATGTACCTTCTAACTCCTAATGCAATCGAAATTCAATCTCTGTTCTTATTTGAATATATAAATTAGTTGTAAGTTTGTAACAATTAGATCAAGTGTTGGATATATAGTCCGGTTTTGGGTATGCAGAAAAGCATGATTTCATATCCAAAAACTGTTATCTGGGTTTCTTTTATAGAACAAACCAACTTTAAGATTTAATCAAATCTTGAATATGTCAATAAAAACAAGTCCTCGTTAAAGTGCCTCCGAGTTGTTCAATCTTATGACCGTAACTGGCAAAACCATGTAAATAGCATGTGACGAAGAAAAACATCTTAGTTAGTTGAAGTGCCAAAAACTTTATGTTGCCAAATGATTAGTAGCGTGTACGACCGGTCAACTAATTCATAGATGACAAATATAAGATGCTCAAAAGTAAAAAAGAATGAAAAGTTACCTGAAAGTGCAAACTGTTTAAGCAACGGGCGATTTGCTTAAATAAAGGCACCATACACCGATGAAACTGGGGTTGTTGTGTTGCTTCAAGAACCTCCTCCAACTCACCTAAAAACATAATTTCTTTTGAACTATTTGTAACAGGCCAATACTTCAATAAACCCCTTATAACCATATCAGCCAATTTGCAATCTTTTTCAACAAACTGTGTAATACAATATGATAACTGCTGATGATACATTGCTAAACATCTCGGTTTATGCAATGGGATCAAAGCCCTAGCAAGAAACAATTTGTGTTCTTCCTTCAAAGGCAAAGCAAACCCGTTGACGATACTTCCTAAAATCTCCAAAAGTTCAGCAACCCCATTGTGTTTTTCGGTCTCTAAAACAAATCGGTAAAAGATATTGTTTATAGATTTCCTGATAAACGGACGATGAACCATGAATTTACCATACACTCTATGAAGAATCGTCTTTAAATACTCACGTTCTCGAGGATCTTCAGAATCAAACAAATCTAACAACTTGAGAACAAAGTAATGATCAATGAACTTTTTTGCAATCTTTGCATCGGCTTCTGGTGATGCAATAAACCTAAGTAAAAGTTCATAAACAATTTGCAAATGAGGCCATGAAAGATCCATTGATGGCGGTTCTTCTTCAAGATCATAAGATTCCAAGATTTTGCAATCGCGCGGTTGAGGTGTGAGCTCTCTAAACAAATTTGCAGATACCATTTTCACAAACTCTTGCATAACAGGTTCTGTGAACTTAACATTACCAGACGCCACGAAATCGACTAATTCCAATAAAGTTTGGCGCTTTATCTCTTTTTCTTTAAGGTTTTTTGTTGGGTCAGTGAAATCAAAGATTACAGAACACATAATTACTTTCTTTATGAACAAATTCTGTTTTTCACTGCTTGAAACATCTCTAAAACTTGGTAAAGATTCATAAGAAACACTTACATGACCACCATTACGCGCATTCGTGTCGTTGGGATTAAATCTAGGGTTCAATGGAGCTGAAATATCTGAACTTGATAACTTTCTTGAAATCCCACTTGCAAAATCACTTCTTTTTGAGCTACAAGATGTTAAATTAGGGTTTTGGGTACCTAAAGTTTCTTGATTTCTTGAAATTTTTGACTGTTTCCTTGAAACCTTATTCAAAATTTGCTTGATCATATCTTAAACACCAAACAACCAAACAAAAAACTGCAAAAAAACCCTAAAATCCCAATTCCAATACAAATCATTAAAAACCTACAAACCCATCATAAAAAAAGCAAAACACTTTTACAATCCTATGACAAAAAACACCAAAAACACAAAACCAAATCTGAATTACACATCAAGGCATCAATGCCCCTTTTTTCAAGATCAATTTTCTTTTTCCCTTTTGGGATGAATCAAAACCCTAAATGGAAAAGATTGTGGCTTTTGATTTGAACAGCAAAATCCCACAACAATCTTGAGACTTAAAAGCAAAGATAATGAACAAATCTTTAACCTAGTTTTTTTTATAATAATAAAAAAAGAGTTGTTTTTTGATCTCCTGTGAGCTGGACAGATGGATAAAAAAGTATGCTCACTACACCACAAGAATCATGCTTTACTTTTTTACACACTTTCTTTTATGAAACCCTTGTAAAAGTGATAGCTAAAAAGAATAATAAAGGGGATCAAAACAGTGTATGAAAGGTTAAAAATCAGATAATGAAGAATAAAAGTAGCAGAAAAAAAAAAGAGAAAATGGGGGTGAGGTGAGGTTGAGAGAAAATAATTTGAAACCCACCTAACAAAAAAGACCTACAATCATCCTTTGTTGTGTGTGTTTAATGTTGATGATTTTCTTTAATACAATCATTTTTTAAAAATATTTGTTAGTTTATTTAATTAGTTATATTTTGCAATGTTTTAAAAACCGGTTTATACCGGTCGGTTAAACCGGTTGAACTGGTGATTTTGCATTTTGCCTATATTAATTAAGGCGGTATTTTGGGTAACCGGCATGTGTATCATACCACCGAAATGTTCCGGTTAAACCGGCTGAACCATTAAACTGGTTTTCATTCATCTCATTTTTATAAAAAAAATACATAGTATTTGCAAGAATAGTCTCGTTCATTGGTCTCCAATCACCTCGTTTCTTTGGTACGTGACCAACCATCGATTAATTTGGGCATCCAATATTGTATTTGTTGGTTTCAGTTTTGACTCAATTAATTTATGTTTTTTCCTATAAAAATTTCTTAATATTTTTCTTATTTTCCTCCGAACATCGTATTTGCAAGTATTATACATGAATTAAACCAGTTGATCCATTTTATTTAAAAAACTTTGTTGGGATATCAAGTAGTTTTGAAATTTTTTTGGGATTATGTTTTATTATGGGTTAACTTTTGGATATATTTTTATTATTTGATCATGTATTTTTTTAATCTTCTTTGAAAATTTGTATTTTTAACGAACTATAAGGTAAATAGTCACTCCGGTTAAACCATCCGGTATAATCCGGTTTAACCAGTCCAACCATTTTTAAACCCAATCCGGTATGATCAAAAAACCGGTCTTTAAAACATTGATATTTTGATATAATGATTTAAAATGAATGTTTGGGGTTTTGTCTTTTTTGAAGTTCTAATTATAGCCCCGATATTGACAAATAATTACTAATTTGGTGTTAATAAAAAAATGTGTTATTTTATCGGACTCACATATTTGTTTTTCAGTACAGATCCCACTCATCCTCACCGGAGGAAACTCACTTGTCCAACCTTAAACTTTTTTTTTCGGATATAATTTGAACCTAAGAGAATCATTTTTATAAAATCTTGAGTATATCACCTTAACCATTTAAACATAAATAATTAGCTTTAGTGATTATGATTAGTTGTAAACTTGGTCCTATAACATGGGTTGAATTGGTTATCGAGAATTAGGTTCAACTACAAAGTTTAAATTTTTTAGAAAGTCTAAGAAGGAATTTTGACCATTAGATCTAATATTAAATGAAGATCAATGGCTCATAACCACAAGGTGGCATAATGGTAAATAGTTAAACCTTTAAATGATAGGCCAAAGGTATATTAGTCTTGTCTCACTTTCAAATTCCACCCTCTTTTTAAACGTCCATAACTTTTATATACGACAATATTTTTTAATAAAAATTACACCAAGAAAACGAGGGTTTTTTTATCTTCAAAACGCATATAATATTGATATATAAAAAATGATTTTTTTTAAGTTTCAGCTCATTGTGTTATATTCGTTAGGTCATTGTGTTATATTTTTCAGCTTATTGTGTTATATTAGTAAGACATTGTGTTATATTTTTCAAATTGTGTTATATTTGTCAGGTCATTGTGTTATATTTTCATCAGGTCGTTGTGTTATATTTTCATCAGGTCGTTGTGTTATAATTTCATCAGGTCGTTATGTTATATTTTCACCAGGTCGTTGTGTTATAATTTCATCAGGTCGTTGTGTTATATTTTCATCAGGTCGTTGTGTTATATTTTCATCAGGTCGTTGTGTTATATTTTCATCAGCTCGTTGTGTTAAATTTTTTCATCAGGCCGTTGTGTTATATTTTCATCAGGTCGTTGTGTTATATTTTTTCATCAGGTCATTGTGTTATATTTTCATCAAGTCATTGTGTTATATTTTTATCAGGTCATTGTGTTATATTTTCATCAGGTCATTGTGTTATTTCAGTTCATTGTGTTATTTCATTAGGTTATTGTGTTATTTCATATCATTGTGTTATTTCATTAGGTTATTGTGGTACAACACAATGATCTGAAGAAATAACACAATTAGTTGACAAATAACACAACAAGCGAAAAACGTGAAAAAAAAATTTGTTTTTTATATATGAATATTATACGCGTTTTAAAGATAAGAAAATGCTCGTTTTTATGGTGCAATTTTAAAAAAAAATAACATCGTATGTAAAAGTTATGGACGTTTAAAAAAATGGGGTGAAACTTAAAATATAGAGACATTACCATCTTTACCCTTCCTTCTAATTTTTAGAGAGTGACACATGTCATCATCTCATGGTTTCTTAGACTTTCTAGAATCATTAGACTTTGTAGTATAACTCCACTCATCGGTTAAAAGCCAATTTATAACCATAAAATGGTTTTAGACTTTGATAAATTATTAGTATCGATATATACGTTATGGTTCATTTGGTTTTTAAAAATGATTTGGCTAATTTGATTCAATGTTGACTTTAAACAAGAGTAAACTCAAGTTAACTTGACCAACAACAGAGGATTATCCAAATACAAAGTACTTAAACTAATGCTTATTGCTTATTGTATTATGTTGCAAAAAACTCAACTCAAATTTCAAAGAATAATTATCATTTTAAAGGGCACACACAACTTTGATAGAAATGCATTTGATTGGTTGTCACCTTTTATATTTGAAAGGTGTCATCAACTCATCAAGGACAAAGTACAAGCCCATTTGGTTACATGCATGTATGCAAATAACTAGGACCCAATAGTCCAATAATGCCAACATGAATATAGCATTGCTTTTGAAGCAAAAGATAACAACCCTTTGAAAACAATATCCTAATCTCACCAATATGCAATTATGCAAAGCATCTTAAAGTTTAAAAAATATAATTATTGTTAGAAAAATCGTATAAAAGTAATATACATTTTTTCTTTGATGAATAAAAAGGTAATTATATATGTGATTATCAGTGTAATATTATGATTATGATCATCTTAAGTGACATGATTACATCTTAGTATGAAGACATAAGATGCTAGTTTCATGGGGTATTTCATTTTGAAACCATCTCACCTATAACTCATACATTAAAGGTGAAAAATGACTAATTTGTGCAATGTATTAGAAAAAAAACTTTTAGTTAAAATCGTTTGTTTTTTAATAACTGACACGGGTTCAAATAAGTCGAGGCAAGTTTGGCTATATCTTTATAACCTTCTCTAACATGTTCATTCTATGAATAATCAATGAATTAAACAAAATTGTATAAATTATATAGTTGAAACTATTTATTTTAATAGAACACATTACAGCGTTATATGTTTTAAACACGCGACAACACTCAAAACAATATAGGATTTTTCAACGTCAAAACCTATTTAATCTATTTCTTTTTAACTATGTTTTAACATATGTCTACTTATTAACTAACATGTTACATGTTTTTAACAATAATTTCTAAATTTTATAGGATATATTTACCATAACCTGTCAACTACAAGATTTTAAACTTCATAAGTAATGCTTTAAACCCAAATATATTACCAATACGCCACAAATCTCATTGGCACATCTTAAAAATAAAATACAACTAAATCCACACAATATTAAGCAAACAAGAGGAACAATCACCTCTAATAAATTATACTTGCAAGTTGCAAAATCCTCAATTTTTCATAGGCTAGTGATATGGGCCAGGGATCCTAATGGGCCCAATATCTAAGTGGAATGAAAAAGGTGGCCCACAAAACAAATCATTGGCAAATCTTCAAGTAAAAACCACGTAAATTTTATTTAGTGGAAAGCACCATCATGAGTTCATGACCAACCATGGCAAAGGCACAAATTAGAGGTGTAAAAAAAGCCCGGTTTTTCAACCCGACCCGACAACCCGACCCGGACCCGAACCGGTTTCAACCCGGTATCATAGAACCCGGTTCGGGTTTTTAAAAACCCGCCGGGTTGAAACCGGTTTTTATATTATGTATTGAACCCGGTTTGTACCCGGGTTTTTTTGAACCCGGTTTGAACCCGACCCGGTCCAACCCGGTGGAAAATCACTTTTTTTAACGGGTTTTTGACCCAACCCGGTCCTAACCCGACCCTAACCGGTTTCGAAAACCCGATTTTTATCCCCTGGAAAACCCAACCCGACCCGAACCGGTTTGGTCAAAAACCCGGTTTGGATTTTGTTGACCAAAACCGGGTTGGGTTAAAACCCGGTTCGTGTTGGGCCCAAAACCCGATTTGTACACCTCTAGCACAAATCAACTCAGCTATATAAAGATGTTCATAAGGGGACATGACATTATAAATGGTTAATAATTCAAATTATGTAAGTAAAGTTTGTTTATACATAATAGTTAAAAAGCTGTTAAAAAACTATGTTATAGATTTTGATCATATATAACAACCTTGCTCCCACCTAGAGGTCAACTTCGGATCCCAAAAGAAATATGGTGTAAAATTGTAAATGACATGGTCCGAACTCGAGCTCATGTAAAATCAAGCTTGATTCGTTTAATAAATAAGAACTCATGTTAAAGAGCGTATTTATCATAAATATTTATTTATTTTATTTGGATCAAGAGAACTATTTTTATTGAGAAATTACTAAACAGAGAAGGGGGTGAGATCTTAAAACGTAAGGGTATAAATGGAACATAAAATACACGTTAATATTTTTTATAAATTACACTATTAAATGAAGAAGTTCTTTATCTTTAATTTGAGTATAAATAACGTTATAGTAAAACAAAAATTAATTTGTTTTTTTATATTTTAAATCATGCACATAAGTAGTATATAATCCTTATATAATATAGCAAAACTAAAAAAATCCTATGTGGCATCTTTTTATGGCTTTAAGCTTATGTGGCATTATTTGAGAGATTATCTCACAATAATAATTTTTTTATTTAAAAATTTGTATATAAAATTTATTATAATAAAACTAATTACATTTTTAGTCCCCTAATATTTTGGAGAATTTTGAAAAATTTAAGAGTATTTATATTTTTAACCCTTTACTACAAAGGGTGTACATGAGTCGGTTTATATTTGATAGGATATATAAATGAAACTTATTAATAAAGTTAATAATAACATACAATTAAAAACCTCGGTGTTTATAAATATACATAACATTTTTATATAATTTTTTTGTTAAAAATAAACTACACCATAAAACTGAGCACTTTATTCTCTTTAATTTGAGTATAATATTGCTATACCAAAAATCTAATTTTTAAAAATATATCATGTGTTCCGTTTTACCACGGTATTGTCTCAAAACTGAATGGAACATTCATGAATGTTTATGAATGTTTCATTCAGTTTTGAGACAAAACCGTGGTAAACCGGAACATACTCACCAGCTAATTCGTTAACTGATCAACTTTTAAGGATATTTGTGAATTTTCCAATCAGTTTTGAGACAAACTGTGGTAAACCGAAACACAACATATATTTAAAAAAAATTAGATTTTTAGTATAAGAATATTATACTTAAGTTAAATAGAACATTATTTGAGAGTTTATCTCACAATAATAATTTTTTATTTAAAATATATATATATATATATATATATATAATAATACTAATTACATTATTAGTCCCCTAAAATTTTGGAGAATTCTGAATAAGTTAAGAGTATTTATATTTTTAACCCTTTACTACAAGAGGTGTACATGAGTCGTTTATATTTGATAGGGTGTATAAATGAAACTTATGGATAAAGTTAATAATAACACACCATTAAAGACCTCGGTGTTTTATAAATATACATAACATTTTTATACAATTTTTTGTTAAAAATAAACTATACCATAAAACTGAGCATTTTATTCTCTTTAATTTGAGTGTAATATTGCTATACTAAAAATCTAATTTTTAGAAATATATCATATGTTCTGGTTTACAACGGTTTTGTCTCAAAAATGAATGGAACATTCATGAACATCCTTAAAAACATCACTTGAATGTTGTGTTTCCGAGCGTAGCGCGGGCACTAAACTGTTTCAGTTTCATGATATTCAAGCTAAAAGTCAAAGAGTTTGAATAAGTAACATGATAAAACTATTCATTTTGACGACTCCATGAGGTTTACTTTAGATTTTACAGGATCCATGATCAAATCCATATTCCCCATAAATGAAGTAAAAGCAGTACACAATCTTCCAACTCCTCCTTCTAGTTCATGTGTCTCTGTCCTCTTCTTTTCACGGGTTAGCTCCTGCAAAAGTTGCACAATTAAGGAAACAATTTCGTTTAAAAAGACAACCGCGCAACTATATTTTCAATCTAAATGATGCTATCCAAAGTGAGTAAGCATCAGTTATATGATTACTGTTTAGGGAGCATAAGTTGAGAATCCGCAATGTCACTTTGAAGAGCAAAATTTTTTGATAACTTGGAAAATCATGTCTCTCTAACCTATTTAAGATGATAATCACAAACCTAAAAGCTTTTCTATATATAAATGTTATAATTCTAAACCAAATCATAAAATAATACTAACATGAGTACAATTAACAAAATTAGAACCTATTGTCCCATACTCCCTCTTATGGACAACTAAGAATTACTCTTTACAATACTTTAAAAAAATTAGAAGGCAAAATCCATTAAGATAAAAAAAATGTTACCTCCATCTGTTTCATGAGTTGCTTGTACAACTGCGATTCTTCTTCATATTGAGTCTGTATAATATGAATGTGTTAACCATTTACAGACACTTGACTTTGTACTTATAGGCAATAAACATAATTGTTTTCTAACTGCCTTTAACCAACATAACTTCTACAAACTTCTTAAACTGCCATAACCGATATTTCGGTTGTTGACTTTGTTCTTGACACTCTAGACCTTTGACTTTACAAACTTTACATATGACACTAAAACTTTGACCCTCATGGTCATGGATATAAGAAACTACAAATAAATAGTACTCCATAAGAGCTGCTGCTAATGTTGATTGACAAAGATATAGACAGTGATGTGATAAAGAAAGAAAATGACCTCAAATTTATTTTTCTCATTCACAGCGTCCTCCAGTTGTCTTTGAAGTTTTGCGATTTCTTCGTAAGCAATCTGACCATCCTGTAACGAGCATTTGTATGTGCTTTAATATAATATCCATATTGGCAAACATAGCCTAAAAGTGTTAGTTCTAGATAGTAGTGTGATACTGTGGTTACATCGTAAGTTCTTTACACAGGTTTTAAATCTAAAACAAAGCTAGTAATCATTTGTTTAGCAAAATTAACAGACCGAGAGATTTCAATTACATACTTTTCTAATTTAAAATTTTTGCTTACCTAGCTGTCATGATTTAATTACAACCGAGTAATTCTTTCCTAATTACAAGTTTTCATTACATAATACATACCTTCCTAATAGAAAGATTTAAAATACGTACCTTGCTAATGAAAATATTGCAATCACTCAATTTCTTAGTTATTGTCATTTCCTTTTTAGACTAATCTAAATAGTTTTTGTAAGAACTTAAACTAACCTCTGAAGCATCGAGTGTGTCTTCCGGTCTTTCCTCACTAGCTCCCCAGAGAGACTTTAATAACACAAACACATTCAAATTAGAGCATAATTCGTTGTGTGTGCATGAGAGGGTTAAGATCTTATTACCTGCTCAAGAAATTCCTTAGCCTTCTTTAAAGATTTGAACTCTCTGTTGGTTCCGGGCTGTATATAGTACTACACGATTGCATAATATTAATGATACGAAATGATAGTTCATATACTGATATGATAGAAGTTAAGCAATCTGAAATTACATTGTTGTAGCCCCCTACGACGCGTTTTTTTTTTCTCCATAGCCATCCATCAGGTAAGTCTTTAGCTTGTTTAGGCTGCAATAATAAATGCTATGAGCATATACAAACCTCATTCAAGAATAGGATGAACAAAATCACACGAATATTATACCTGCCCTACCCACGGGGCTTTATTTCTTTTCATCTTAGATTTCTTTGTGGTCTTCAAACCTAGGGTTTTAATACCTGCCATCACAACTTTAAATAATCCTCAACGTTATTGAAACTGATTGCGGTGGCGACGATAGAGAGAAAGGAGACTGATTGCGGTCGGTGACGGTGGTTGTGACTTGTGGTGGTGCGGCGTGTACGGTGGTTGTGGTGGTGCATGATGGTGCGTGAAGGTGGTTGAACAAATACTATTTTCACCAGCTATCACATGATATCACCCCAAATTAAAAACCATAATAGATTTTTATACCAATGATTAAGTAAGTAATAAACTGATTAAATTGTATATAAAGTTGAACTCTTTACTAAATTAAGTAAAATCATTAGTTCACTAAATGACATGACCACCTATATGGTAACTAAATAATGATTAGTGAAGATTATTTTACAAAAAATTACCCTTTAAATAACACAGTTAGTATAATTGCACGCAAATAATAAAATTATGAGTTGATCATAGATCTCAAGGCTCCTAAACACAAGAATCCCTAAATAAATTAATTTACTTAGGTTTTCATATTTTTATAAAAGTAATCTTCTGCTTCACAAACAACAGACACAACCACCCGACCAGTACTAGTTTCGTTGTATTTATTTGAAACCAAATGCTTTTAAAGTATTACTTTTCTTAAACCCAATTCACTCATAAACCCTAGAATCGAAATCTAACAAATTGAACCTTAATTGAAATCTGAAATCGAAATCAACCATAAATAAATATATATATATGCATATATATGGTCATAATATTGTAATAAAAACTTACACACACAAACCTGCACATCATATATATACACACCTATTTTGTCACACACACACATATATATACAAAGAAATCTATCCATACGTACACCTACAATACCCGTGAAGTATGTTTACAACCTGCTGCACTTTAATATTCATATGATCTATACATCTCTCATGTAATTAATTAAATATATAAGACATACTATTAAATATATAATACATACTGATTCATACTTATATATTTGCATATACATACTTAAAACATATTAAATCAATCTATGCACTGAATCACCACACATATATATACATATACGTACTACACACATTTTTTTTTGTTACATACAGTATTCACGTACATATATTTATATATAAACATTGAAATCTTGATCATACAAATACTAACCATACATAGGCACACACCTTCGATCTTGTAAATACACTCCAAGATCATATATATACACACATCTCGACCCCTAACCCAAACCGTGACCCGTAATGAAACCGAAACCGAAACCGCAACCGAAACAACTAAACAAGTTTGGATAACTTACGGGAATGTTTCGCGGGACAGAATGTAGGTTCTTCGGGATGTTACGCTGCTCGTCGACGTGCTCGGTTGCAACAATGGCGATCAACGGCGACAGAAACGGTGGTGACGACGGCGGTTGCGGCAAATTATAGTATAGGGCTTGTTGCAGAGAATTACTATATAAGCTTTTATTTCCATTTTAGTCCCTTAAGAATTTAACATGTGAAACTTATTCCTAAAGTTAAATAATTTAACATAAATTAAGTATTAATAATTGAATCCCGTACTATTACGACGTATAGACATTTTATGAGATTATCCTGTTTATTCTTCGGTATGTATTCGAGTCATGTGAATTAGTAATGATTAAGCGTTGTTCGTTGTGATCCAATAATTACTTAAATTACTATCTTTGTAATAATTATATATTTAGTAATTTAGTTAAATTGGTACTTTTAATTAGTTATTGTGGAACAGTACTAAATCCAACATTCAAGTTAAAACGGACTAACGGAACTTGGTTAAGTTGGGTTAACGGTGTTGACCTGAAAATATCGGGGGTCACAAAGGTTGTGGGTATTGATTATATATATTAGTGGTGCTGGTGGTTCGATCGCCGGAGAAAGAAGAGCTGTTCGATATGTGGGTGTTAGGACTTAGGAGTGGTTATGATTTATGAAAGTGTTTGAGGTTTTTAAATATTAGAGTGTATTGTTTAGTGTTGTATATAAGGGTAAAATAGTCTTTTTACTTATAGTTAGTCAGCAAACATAACGGAAGTTATTACGTTTTTTGAATAGTAAGGGCCATCCTTGTAATTTTCTAAAGTTAAGGGCCATACATAAAATAGAGGCAAAACACAGGGGCAACCATGTAATTAACTCTATACTAAATGATTAAAGAGTTAAGTGCAAAACGCATCTCTGTGGTTTAAATCTAATAGCACTCTGCAACCCAAATTGAATATTTAGACTTTTTGCAACCCTATGTTTTCTAAAATTAGTCATTTGCACCCCTTGGTTAGTTTGACTGTGAGTTAACCATCCAAAAAATGATTAATTTATCTAATTACCCCTCTCTTAAAAAAAACACTTAATAAAACTCTAACCCGTCTTCCCTAACAGTCTAACACCCCCATTGTGTACCCCCATCTTCACGAACATCCCATATGTTTCCAGTATTGAATCCCATTTGGGACAACAATGATATTATACTCTAACTATGTTTGTAATAATATAAATATTAGGACGATGACGATGATTTATAATAACACTAATTTCATTTTGGTCCCCTAATATCTAGGATAATTTTAAAAAAATTTAAAAGTAATTACATTTTCAACTCTCTACTACTAGGGATATACATTAGTCTGTTTTTTATTTGATAGGGTATAAAAATTGTCACAATAATGATTTTTTATTTATAATATGTATATAAAATATATTATAATAACACTAATTACATTTTCGTCCCCTAATATCTAGGAGAATTTTAAAGAATTTAATAGTAATTATATTTTTAACTCTTTGTTACTAGGGATATACATGAGTCTGTTTTTATTTGATAGAGTATAATAATGAAAGTTGGAAATAAAGTTGGTAATAATATAAAATTAAAGACCTAATGCACATAAGTAGTATATAATCTATATATAGACATATTAATACAAGAAGGTTTTTAAGGACACATGTCATTCAGCAGAGCACCTTAGATACATTTTTTCCCGCTAAAATCTTTTTATAGAAACACTGATTTAATATTTATTCTAAAATAAATAGATCTTATTTATAACGTATTTTTATTCGTATATACTACAACCTGATTTTATAATTGATTATTCAATACTTTTTATATAAAGATTAATTTAATATTTATTCTTAAACTAAATAGATCTCATTTATACCATATGTTTATTCATATACGATAAACTAATTGAAAATTAATAATTAATACATATTTTCTATAAAAGCAACCCAATAAGCAAAAGTGAATAACTTTTATTTCATGTTGCGCATAATGTAATACACACACAATGATATCTAACATATTATTTGTATTTATTTAAGGTATTTTTACATATTTCCCCTTCCTAAGTCCATCAATTACATATTTACCCAAACCTAAAGTTTAATTACATATATCCCCTTTGACATAATAAATTACTCATTTACCCCTTCTTTTACACAAACCATAAGAAAATATAAAAATATATTTATGAAGATCATTAAGGGTAAAATAGTAAATCAAAATGCTATTTTAAAGAAATTGGGTAAATATGTAATATATATGGTTTAGGAAGGGGAAATATGTAATTGAATTTAAGGAGTGGGTAAATACGTAATAAATGATCTTATGAAGGGGATATATGTAAATGCCCCTTTATTTAAACATGTTTTGATATTTTGGCAAAATTTTGAATTAAGTTGTTTTAGAAATTTCATTCGGTGAAATATTATCTTTGTTATTATAATATTTTTAAGTAAAATTTATAATAGTGTTATGAAACTCATGGAAAGTATTTGAAAATTTGTGAAAGCCATAAGAAACTATTCTTGTAATGACTTTAACTTTAAGGTATTCTAGTTTTCTACTTAAACTACATATAACGTACAAATATACTACTAATAAATGTTTATATGTCAAATGAGATATAATATAACTTCTCGTCTTCGCTCCAAAAAAATCACTTTTAATTAAACATTAATTTAAAATATTACTACTCTAGCAATATGTTACTAATTTTATTAAATAATATTACTATTTTTTTTTAAATTTGTTAGTGTAACTATACATAACTACATAAGTTACATCATATTTTTATGAATTCTGTTGTATATCAAAGAACACACGCTCAAATAACATTATTTTAGAAACTTACAATTTTCTATTTTTCTCATTTAGGCTTTTAGTATACACACTTAAGGTCAGGCTCGAGGTGGTTGACTAAATCTTTTTCAATTAAGACTCAAGGTCGTTCAACAAGATTTAAATCTTTTAACAAATCATCTTGGATACCTCACAAATAGCTCATCTTGTAACCGAAAAAAACATGAGTAAAACAATCAACATCAAGATTATTGTACAAGTTAGCTATATGTTCCTGGGTCCCATGAAACATTAGCATTAAATAACAATCAAATTAAAGTCCATGAACTGGTAACCAAAATTTCATCTGAAAGATGAATTATCAAATGCTTGAGCTTTGTTGTCAACAAAAGCTTGGATTGAAGGTTCCCTTCCTAGAAAATCTGATAGGAGTTCAATAGGTTCCTTTGACCCTCCAGGTGCCAATACCTGTTGACCAATGTTCAGTTTCCGATAAAGTCAACGAAGGCGTAAACTAATGTGATATCAAGTACGTAGTGTTGTGTTATTCGCATGTAGAATGAAAATATGCATGAAATTATTTTGACGTGATTAAAAGAGGTGTAACACTAGTTAATGTTGCTGGGACAATTTTCTCCTACAGTCCTTGACTTATGACTTGATTGGCCAGTGGCCGCAATAATTGTGAAGTCGCAGAATGTTTGCAAAGAATATATTCCAGATAAAGGACCAGGCGGTACATAAACCCGTTAAATTTATCTCATTGGATTTCAGTTTTCATTTTCTTTTTAGTTAGGGAACATAACTTGATTACCTTAGTCCTGAACTGCATGCCTGTATGCTGGTTGAAAATATCATCACGAAACTTTGATGCATATATATCAGCTGCAAAAACCTGTAACATTATACTGTTAGCATAACTTCAGTATCGTCAATATACCTTATTTTACAAATATAATGCCAGTATACTTGCAGCCTAGATACTCGTTACATGGTAAATCTGATAAAAACAAGAAATTCTGATTAATTGAAACAAGAGAAAAACAAAGGATAGTTGGCCTGATTCGAGATAGGCAGATCTCCAAATATGAGAACACAATAATCAAAAACTAGACAAAGAAAAAGAGATGACTAAAGGCCTATTTATTCAGTGGATTATTTTAACCCTTTGAAATAGTTGCTTATATTAAACATGAAGGGGTAATTTGGGATAATTGCTTAAATTAGGCAGGGAGGTAATTATGCATTTGATTGAGATGAGTTTTTCCATTGATCTTTCAATTAGATTTTTATCAAAATCTTAGTGATGTTTTATAATTTATATCATCTACCGTATCAAAGAAATACACTCACATGCCCATTTGCCGATAACAAATTTAGTATTAATTACTTCATAAATCATAATAGATTAACAGAAAACATGATCATCTCAGCATAAGGTGGAAAATTGACGAGCTGGGCGACTGATCAAGATAGGTGCTAGTATGGATGGGTTGAAATCCAAAACAAGTTTTGTATGAAATTTTTTTTAAGGTTATAAAAAAACTAGTGTGCCATATATGATTGCACATCGTATTATTTCGAATAAAATGATTGGTAAGCTTTGCTAGATTTTCGACTCCTTCGACCCACCCGGAACTTTATAGAAATTTTAATATTTAAGACATCACTTTCTAGATCAATAAGACAATAACATATTTGGAATTTTGTTGTATTTTGTTACCTTTTACATATTGGTGTCATATATGATTACACATTATGTTATTTTAATAATAACCATCAAGGAGGTACATAGGTGGTCGACCAACCAAGAGCTTGTGGGTTCATGTCACACAAGGGACAAGTGTGTGTCTCTACCATTAAAAAATAACGATTTTTAAGTAAAATATTATATAATAGCCTTTTGAAAAAATGATTTAGAGGGTTCTTTTCATAAAATGTACATTTTGGGTGATTGTCAACTCATTTGGCATGTTTGGCTCAGTTGACCCATTTCGTTGATCAAATAATAAACAAAGACCCAAATCAACATGTTTATAAGTAAACGGGTCAAAATTACGAGCTCAAGTATACCAGATGCTATTCGCTTTGATATTCTCCACATTTTAATTCCATCACAATTTGACACTTATAGCAAACCAAGCATAAAAAGTTAGTTAAAAACCTGACTCCAAATATGACTATAGCAAGCAGCTTCACAGCCGATAGCACTACTTGGGAAAGAAGAGGCAGGGTTAGTTCCTTCCAGCATTGGTAAACCTAACATTACCTGAAAAGAGGAAGCAAGTTAAAAATTATCTTTTACACCATTGATTATAATATCATATCTACCCTTTTACAACACTTAAAGTCTCAAATTTACTCATTCCATGGTACTTAATAATTAAATCAGTTAGTATACAACTTGTTTCACTGAATAAACGGAATAGAAAAACAAAGTTATTACTCCCACTCAACATCTAAGGTTCTCTACGTTTCAGTGACACACAATGTTACAAGTAACTTATTTTAGTTTATGTATATGATATTATGAAATTTTGAGAGATAAATATGAAAATTCAAAAGTCTTAGTCTCTTAGACAGGTATATAAGAAATTGCACCTAAAAGAATTGGCTAGATGACTACGTTTTAAATAAATTACTGATGCAGGAAATCAGGAGCATATCTTTTAATATTTATTTAAATTTCAAATTCCTATTTAATTTAATTGTTTCCAAGTTTATCTCTTTCTTTGGTTTTTATAAATAGTGATAGAGCTTGTTTAGTTGGTAGTTGATTATTTTGATTAAAGATTTGTAAGCTTTAAGCTTGTTACCGAATTATTCGGTTTGGAATCACTTGAATGAAACCTTAAGTTTCTTGAGCCATTTGATCGCTTCTAGAACTGCATCAGTTGGTATTAGAGCTTTGGTTTTCAAATGGCTCAACGTGGAAGAGAAGACCCTCTTGTTTGTAGATTCGTCGACCGAGGCAACAACGGAGCTATTCCCGGGCCACGTGCTTGTGGTAAAGATCAACCCTCTACTCATAGATACGCCGACCGAGGCAATGGTGGAGTTGGTCTCAGTACATGGGATCTTATGATTAAGTGACTCAAGCAACGAGTTCGTAATCTTGAAATACAACAAGAGATCAAGCGGCTCAGGAAAAGGATCCGACATCTCGAGTTGCGACAGGATATGTGCAAGACGGAAACCGAGTCGAACGCTGTCGTCAAGGACGAAGGTGGCGACGGAGAGCAGCAGCCGTTTAGCCGACATCCACACCGGTTCTATGAAACAACCTATCCAGAGGGCGAGTCGCGAGATGAGCCCAAGTTTGATGAAGATGGGATGTGTTACGATGAAGATGAGTATTTATGGGTGCAACGGGTTATTAATGGATTTACCAATCAATATGATGAAAAGGAGACAATCAAGGAACGTGAAAATTCATTAATATCTTCTGGTATGTTTCTTGAAATTTTAAAAGATGATATGGTTAATGGTGAATCTACTATGGTTAGAGAATATATCCCGGCTATCAAAAGTGATAAGAAATCCCATGGTGAAGATTGCATGGGTTTGGGAAGTCAAACAAATGAACCGAAGGAAAGTTTGAATTTTAATTTGATAAGTTTGGAAGGTGATAAAGACGACGGTGAGCGGTTGGTTTTGGAAACCCAAACTAGCATATCAATTTTTAGTGATAATGTGCATATCCCCCTGTTTAATTTGAAGAAAGGATTAAATGGTTTGTATATAATTTTGGAAGATCATATCAATAAAGATATTCAAGTCCAAGAAGATAATGACCATGAATACTTTTTTAAAATAAATGATTTAAGTGGAGATAATGGTGGAAGTAATGAAGGTAAAGTTGAGATTAGTTATCAATTTTCATGTTTGGATGGCCAAGGCTCGCAAATAAAATCTCCAGATTTGGGTTTGAAACAAACAAGTCCTAGATTCAAGTTTGGTTTTGATAACTTTTTAAGTCTGGATAATCAAGAATTCCACTATGACTTTATTACAGGCAAGAGGCGATTTGATATTCCTTTTGACCCTGGTGGATTGCATTTGAAGTTTACAAGACTCGAGGTCGAGTCTTTTTCCGAGAAGGGGAGTATGATGCAGGAAATCAGGAGCATATCTTTTAATATTTATTTAAATTTCAAATTCCTATTTAATTTAATTGTTTCCAAGTTTATCTCTTTCTTTGGTTTTTATAAATAGTGATAGAGCTTGTTTAGTTGGTAGTTGATTATTTTGATTAAAGATTTGTAAGCTTTAAGCTTGTTACCGAATTATTCGGTTTGGAATCATTTGAATGAAACCTTAAGTTTCTTGAGCCATTTGATCGCTTCTAGAACTGCATCAATTACACTAGTGATGCACCGGTGTATTACCTTTGGATGGAGATGCTTAAATAAACCAACGATGTCAACGTTTTCAGTCGAATGAACAATCTGATCAAAAAGACCTGAAAGAAACCACTTGTGAGTCCTTTTGGAACAAAGATATTAGTACTAATTTACTAAAAGCTAAAAAACTATGCACCAAAATAACTTACAGTAGAGAATTTCTTGCTTCAATTTAAGCGCCGAAAAAGAGCACCGCCATCTCTTCAGGGATTTGCATACATCGTCGCTTATAGGCTTTGTGATGTCCTACAAGAGATTGAAGGATTTTAAGTTAGATGCTTTTCATATCGATTAAGAAGCACAAGCTTGACCTAATATATTTAGTTTCAAATTAATAACACACATGCCAGAATACAGAAATGGATCACCTGATGAAAACCAGATATCAGCTTCATGGAAGCAGGTTCATAACACCTACGCAAATCATTTAAATTTCCCAAATACATAATTCAGAAGTGTTTAGGGATAATATATGTACAGGCCACTCAATCATTCAGCTTTGTTTCATTAAGTATATTGAATCTACTTTATAGACCATTATAGTATGTATCCAGAATATAGTAATATGAAAAGGCACACTAGTTTTTTCCACACTAAATCGTTGAATATTGATAGCTCAACACAATGTATTATTTTCTTTTCAAAAAGTTTTAAGGGCATTTCATTGATAGGAAAGTTTTTGCCAGATTGGATATATGATACATACTTAGCTGGCCTTCACATACATTATTCCAAAAATTATAAACACAAACATACCAATTTTCTAAAACCTGGGCAGGTATCTCCACAAAGTCAGAATCAAGACGTAATCCACTAAATTTTGCATATGATGCACGATTGCATATATAATGGATCTAAAGCCAAAAAATAAAGAAGTTAATGCAGTAGAATAAAAATACAGAAAAAACAATATCCTTAAAATAAGGAAATAGATTGTAATCAATAACAAATTCACTGCTCAAACATCAAAACCACGTAATTAATGGTGTTTAGAAAACCATTGGTCAAAGTTCAAAAATGAAAGTTCACATACCACATGGCCAAACTCGTGAAAAAGCTTAAGGACTTCAGAGAACCGTAATAGTACAGGCTCATCACCAGCTACCTTTTTAACTTGGGTTACCAGCAAGGCTACAGGAATCTGGAACAGAATTTATAATTTGAAATTTTGAATCTCATGAAGCATGCATTAACATAAAGGAATGGAAGTGGCTCGGTAAAATCAAAATTGTAGTCATCTTTTTGAAACTGGGCGTTTATTTTTGGGCAAACTAATATAGAAAAGTAGGCAATAATTTTGGGACAAAGGGAGTATATCAAATGTTTCCGGTACCAAATGAAAGTGAGCATAAACATATATTAGGACAGAGAGTCAGAGACTATGAATAATTATTACTGTATGTACTATTTACTAGAACATGCCAACTTAAATTCTTCTTAAAAAATCACAAAAAGTCTCTGACTAGAAACAAAATTATCTAAAACAGTCCCCTTGAAATAATTTGAATTTACTCTTGAAGCTCTGATTCTGTGGTTAGACCACATATTAAATTTATACAACATATTAACAGTCTTAAATTTGCCTATGATGTGATCAAAGAATTACAAACTTATGTTACAGATTATTAATTAATTTAAAATTCTATTCATTGGCCAGCCTATAACTTATACCTGGATTTGTAGTTGATTCAAATCAACTTATTATTGAAGCCAAAGTTAATACAGTAGACCAAATTTAAAAGTGAAATGGCTAAATTCACTTATGATTTACAAAAGAAAACTCCAAAAACTGGAAAATATTGCAAGAGAAAACTTGAGAAAACTAGAATATTATGTTACTGATTAAAGATGAAAATATGTGAAAATACTGATTGATATGGGAGCCTTATCCTAACTGCTATTTAATCCCTAGTTCCCTATGTTATTCTAGTCTAACACTATCTTAAACTAATTAATTTTAATTAAGAACTAATACTAATAACTATCTAAAAAAAGATAAAAATAAAACTCAAATACTTGGAAACTAAAATCTAGCAGTTACATATACCTGTCTTGAACCATTGGTTAATGAGCCGTTTTGGAGAGGAACCACACAAGTGTGGCCATACTTCCCTTCCCTGTCAAAAGGGACAAGCAACCAAATTAAAACATCATATGTATCATGCCTTTTATCTTATGTTAACAGCTTAGCATTCTACTAATAAAGTGATGAACAAGTATTAACAGATGTATTTGACAAATGAACCTGGTGTACACATCAAGGTAGAAGTGACCAATTAAATCAGTCGAGTTCAAGTCAAAAACTGAATAAAGCTCAACATCATTGTGCCAGACCTCCGCATCAGTAACTTTTTCAAATCTTAAGCCTGCAGCAATTAGAGGTGCAGGTTGTATATTATCTTGACGATTACAAAAAATACAACTGACACTTTTGGCCCATTTACTTGTGAATGGGTTAATATTTGCCAAAAGATTATGCTCTGTATAAAACCTCCAAATACATATTATTTAATTTAACAGATAATTATAGGAAAAATATACAATTTACCTAATCATATTTGACACATCAATTATCTTTGTTCGAACGGCACACGTCATTATCTAAAAATTAAAACTTAGAATAAAAAGATTTTGAGTCAACCCAACCAAGCACAAACTGTTTCAACAGTTTCCATTTGAGTCGTTACTCAACTAGCCATAGCCACCCACTTTGCCACATCGAGGACAACCTAATTATTTCAATTTTCACCCTTTGGTGTTTTGTTTTCCATAGCTCCCAGCAACTTGCCGGTAGACTTTTTGGACTTAGTTGTATTCTAGATTTTTTAACATAAAAGTGAGGCGATTACCAAAAAGATCTTGGCATACTTTGAAAATCCCTGACTGAACTAAACTGGCAGGAAAGTACTGCTTCACAGCTTCAAAGTCCAGATCAAACTGTTCTTCAGCTTTCTTTACATAGTAAGGTAGATCTTCAATTCCAAACGGAATTTCGGCTTCCTCTTTCTTCTGAATGCCAAAAAAAGCATCAGCAACAGCAAGTTTGACCATCTTATCATGAAAAGCAGAAAAGGTACAAGAAAAAATACGACAGCATCTAAATATATAAATAATGTAAGTTGTAAAATGTAAATGACCTTTATGTCTTTTAGTAGGGTGAGCTCCCTGGTGGCCACATCATTTAAACTGGCAGAGATTTCCTCTAGAAACTCAAATACCTGAAAAATTATTAGCGTTATCCTCAAACATAGTTTTGAAGAATAAATTATTTATTTTGACACGATGATATGACTATGGACCTGTACAAACCTTTGAGGATGACATTGCCATTCTACGATCAGTAACAAAATCTGCATAGTTTGAATAGCCAAGTAATCTAGCAGATTTATGACGAAACTGAACCTGAAAATGATAAGAAGAAAATCAAGGTGCGTAAAAGGTGTCCTTCTCACTCCTTCCCCAATTGGTTGAGGGTTCAAGTCCCATAGTGGACAAAGGTGTAGACTTAGAAGTAGGATTAGAGGCATATGTGAGTTAGCCTTCTAAAAAAAGATAACTGGGATGACTTTCAGTTCAATATTACCAATTTCTCTAATACAGGAAGATTGGCTTCACACCTTCTTCCATAGGCCCCTGCAACAGCCCTTCTGGTCGATCCCACCTTCAACAGAGTGAAACCGAATATAAGATATTTGCATTAACTGGAAAACAGATGCTGGATCTTATAGTAAAAAAACATGAAAAAAATGACAGAACCTAAAATGAAAATAAAAAATAAATAAATAAAATGATGGCATAGCGAAACACAAGCTTTGGGTTATGTCAAAGTATTAAAACTTACGGGTATATCCGATAAACAATAGAACTAAAAAAGTGTACACAACTGTGAATATCTTACAATTTCCAGCAAAACATACCTTACATAGGTCTAGCACTGCTGAAACGTGATGGCTTCTCAAACTAATCTTGTATTTATTATTCTCAGATCTGTCTAGGCTCTAAAGATAAATAAGCAATAAGTTACTCCAGTAAAACATATTATTGACAAAGAAATTCCTTTTTGCACAATAATCACCAAAACACATAATGAGAATCAAATTGCTACTTAAAGGTGAAGGCAACAATCGGCAAATGATTGTTTTTTCTTAACCCCATAAGGACATTGCAGCATGATACTTAATATAGAGGAAACATATCTCTAACCTTAAGAAACTCTAGTGGCAAGCCAAGCAACTCTGAGTGATCAAACAAAAGAAACGACTTATCATCATTCAAATTCTGGATATACCGCATACTTAGCTCATCAATTTGAGTCCTCAGCCGTTGTAGTTCCTCTCTTTTTGTCAATGTGAGATTCATTCCATTACGCTCAAAGTCTCTAACCTGTCACTGAATATCTAACAATAAGTGTTTGAACAAGAAAATTGATGAGGCTAGCCAGTTGCTCCTCAAATAAAATACGTTTAGATGACAAAACCTCACATATATCATTTTAAATGCCATACATTTAAATGCTAAAAGTATCATAATGAAAACATCCACCTGACAACATTTAAAAGATTTCCAATTTATACCATGAATTGTACATAACGTTTTAACTCCATGCTCATCCATTCCCCCTTTGCTGCAAAGGCTTTAACAACACGATATACATCTTCACGTTGGCTGAACAGCTTAAATTAAAATAGCATTAAAAATAATACAAATATGTTATGCCAAATGTGAAAACATTTCAATTTCTTGTCTAAGGATGCAAAATTTGCATGCACTACAAGTATATGATAATTCTTGTCTAAGGATACAGCAAATGGTAATAAAGTAAGACCTGCAAGATGATACATGTGCGTCTATTCTCTTTTCAGCTTCAGCACTTGCTTTTCTTACTTCTTCTGAAGTAGACACAAACTTTGGGAATATACAAGATTGCACCAACGGGAATTGGTATGCTTCAAGTTCTTCAAGTGGCAGTATGACATTTGCATATGTAACCTACAAATTAAATAAATAAATGACATAATCAACACTAACTAAGAAAATGGCATGACTGCTTCATGTGTTTCTCCTTACAGCCAACCAAATGTCCTACTGTGTGTCCATGCTTAACTTGGATCCAATTACTGGTGTGTCAATTACAAGGACCAAACTGAGTCGAACAGAATGCAATCATCTAAACAGACTCACACTGTCACACTACAAGCCTTCAATTTATAAAGATTACTACAGACTAGAGCTAATTCAAATTCCAATATATAATATGTACCTTATCAAAAGGAACCGAAGCTACTGCGTTATAAACCGCCTTCGAATTAGCAATTACACGATCAGCCAGTTTAAGTATCTCAGATGCAGAAAGGTTAACTCTAACATTAGAGCCTCGTACACCTACAAACATTGAATCAAACTATAAAATGATAAAGTAAACAGAATCTCCATACAATAGCAATGAAACTAGCAAACTACGCATACAGATTTGCACATCAAATCAAACAGTAAATTCAACCAAATTTCAACATAAAAACAAGGCAATTACTGAACTACACATACAGATTAGCACATCAAATCAAACAGTAAGCTCAACCAAATTTCCACATAAAAACAAAGCAATTAATGAACTAAGCATACAGATTAAGACAGCGAACTAAACACAGTATATTCAACCAAACTTCCACATAAAAACAACGCAATAAAAAAAACGCATGCAAATTAACACATCCAACTAAACACTAATTCGACCAAATTTCAACATAAAAACAACGCAATTAGTAAACTACAGATACAGATTAACACATCCAGTAGATTGCGTGTTGACCAAACTTCGTACTCGAAACCGACCATGTTAACACAACAAAACGAAACAAAATCAGATAATAATCACAGATTATATACCTTTCTTCTTGAGATCGTTTCTTCTGGAGTTAATTGCATCTACTGCGAACTTAACGGCGACGACTACGAAAGCAGCAGTTCCGGTGATGGCTAACACGTTCTTTCGGTTTCCTTTTTGTGACTTCATCGTTTAACTGTGTCGGTTGTTTATCTCCGGTGGAACTATGTCGTCGGTGCGGAGGTAGGTGGCCGGAGGCAGAGGCGGTGGCGGAGTTATTGTTTTTGCCGCTGAACAAATCAGAAACAGGAGGGAAAATTGGGGGAAATTGGAACTTTTAGCGTTGTGAAAGTTTGATAAACGTAAACAATACCCCCTTAATGTTTGTTTATATGCACTTTTTATCCTTTTCAAGTTAAAACTCGTTTTTTTAAGTTTGAGGTAATTAGTACTAATTATATATCCTTTTTAAACTTGTATACATGCTAAGGGAGAAGTTAAGAAAGCATTTTAAATAGAAGGTTTTTAGTCTAGGAAACAAAATCCGTTTCTAGGCATAATGACTATATGCTTAACACGCCTTTAGATCGAATAATGATTTTACTGAATGGGTGAGGCGGAGTGTAGGAATGGTTAACTCATTAATGGTTAACTCATCAGACTCATAATCTAGGGGGTAGAGGTTTGAAATTTGTCTCTTCATAATCACTTTAGATCTTTTTTTTGTGGTAAAAGTTGGGTTGCAAGCTAGCAAGTGTTCGGATGGTGAGCATTTCAGTATCAAGTTTGAAATGAAGATAGTATTGTTCAATACTTGTAGAATAATGACGAAAATTTCAGTTAATGGATCGCCTTGTTAGGTTGTTTATACTTAGACGGCTTTGAGAAGTGCAACACTTTAGTATCGAATCCTTTTATAGGTGAAGGGCCAGAGCATTCCTATGTCTCTCTTGGCAATAGTATACATCTCTAAGTTAAACTTAATAAGTACTTACTCGTCGTCACTAAACTTATTCCTTTAGTCATTAACACTTAGCCTTGTGAGAGGACAAGTACATGGAAGCAAATTTTGATTGGCATCTTTGATTTCTTGGCTTTTAACCATTCACAACCTTTCTAATTAGGAAGGTTGGTGGGGATACGGCCACTCACGTGGTGCCACGTGAGCTAACCATGTGTTGCCATGTAGCAATGTAATTTTTTAACTTTGATATATTTATGATTTTAGTCCCTGATTTTTACTAATTGTCATTTTAGCCCCTTATGACTTTTCGACTTTGTTTTATTACTCTACTTTGACATGTGATACGACTTCAACATTCCGAGTTTAACTGGGTTATCGTTTTGACTTCTAACTTTTCATATATCATCGTCTTTTAATGTGTAACACATTACGATTTTATACCGTGACGTACGTGACATGAAACTTTTTTTTCAACGCATGTGACGATGTCACGTATGCAAGACCCGTCCACATGATATCCGCTACAACGCGCGGCCCGGTCTCATATCTAGTTTGGTTGAAAAATAGAAGGTTATAATTTTAGCATAAGTGGAGTTTTTAGCACAGGATTATGATATTAACCAAAAATCAAACTGCCATATAAGCGAAAGTCCATAGCCAAATAGTGCCCCAAGACTAGAAAACCAAACCTTTGATTTTAGTTCGGTTTAAGCGCAAAACCAACCCATTCACACCCGTAGAAGTTGGCTTGCATAATAAGTGAACATGAGGTTGGGCCAACACGATGTACATTCACACAATTTTGAGTTAAACATAATCTGTTTGAGTTTTGGATGACTATCATTTTACATCGTAGTTATTTCTCTCTTCATTATTTGGTGTATTCGAAAGACGTGTAATTAAGAACCGGTAGTTCTCAAAAGCAGTCCACCGACGTTCTTATCGAGTCAAGCCAGTTTCATACCTATGGATTATGAATCTTATCAAGAGTGATCCTCTTGATAGGCGAACATGGTGTCATTTTTTTTCTAATCCCCTAGACGACATGTTAAAAAGAAAAGGTTAAATAGGTTAGAGTTAAATATCTCATAAGGATCGGGTCAAGTTGACTCATCATCTTATAAATTAGAATTCAAGTAAAAACATTTATATAATATATTGAAAGACACATAGACCTATAAATAGGGGTGTTCATTGGATCGGCTATTCGGATTTGAAAATTTTGGCACCTCATCCATATCCAATCCAATCCGAAAAAGGAAATATCCGATCCGAATCCATCCGAATTCAATTCGGATCGGATTCAGACGGATCCTAATAATCCGAATCTATCCAAATAATCCGAATAAAACCGAACAACGACTTTTTTTTAATTCTTATTCCTATTTATTTTTTCATCACTTTATTCCTAACATGTACTAGTTAAAAGTCGTAATAGTAAACCATACAAAGTGGAAAATAATTAAGATACAAACATAATTCATTGTTCAAAGATAAAGTAATCCGTCATAAAGAAATAACTCATAAAAATTAATATGCCACCAACTTTTTTCACTCGATCGACACCTTTCAAAGTTAACATAGTGCATACACTGATATATGTTGGGCCACAATGGGTATGGTAAAATCCTAAAAATATAATGGGTTTTTATTCTGTTTATTTGGATATCCGAATAAACCTGAATTAAAAAAATAATGTCATCCGAAATTGAATTCGGATCCGATCCGATTCCGATTTGAAATCCAAATAAGAATTTCGGTTCGATTCTTTTGGAATTCAAATGTGGTTTGGATTTTGGTTTTATTTGGATTTCGGATTTTTTAAACTACCCCCGCCTATCAATAGTTTACTGCATTTTGCCTACAAACTCAATATATATCGATCTTATTAAGTCTTTTTTTTCTATCATTAATTGGTACACGTGGAGTTTACAAGTACACCGTGTTAAAAATTAATATCATAATAATTTTTTATAAACGTTGCGTTCGTTCTTTTTATAGTAGATACAAATGTACGTTAGTTGCATATAAATTATCTACACCGTGTTAGAAATAAGTGGTTATGTTCAAATATTAATAGCTAAACTAGTGTAGTGCTCGTGCTACGCTCGGGAACATAACACACAAACGGTGATTTTAAGGATATTAATGAGACAAGGATGATTCCAATCAATTTTGAGACAAAACGGTGGTAAAAACGTAACAAAATATTTTATTTAAAAAAATTATTAATTTAGTATTGCAATACTTAGAAAAGAAATTTAAATCATCGGGTTTATGGTGTATTTTTTAAATAATGTCGTGTAAAAAAGTAGCGACTCTTAAAAAAAATTGAGCTATTTAATTGTAGATTATTACAAAGTTTATACATAAGTTTTATTTTTATGCCCTGTCAAATAAAAGATAGCTCATTCACACCCCTCGTAGGAGAAAGTTTAACATGTAAATAATTTTTAATTTCTAAAGACTACATATCCTAAATATTAGGGGATCAAAATGTAATTAAGATTATTATAATATATTAGAAGAGGGTTTAACATGTAAATAATTTTAAATTTCTAAAGACTCTCATAAATATTAGAGGATCAAAATGTAATTAAAATTATTATAATATATTATTATTAAAGATATATACATATTTAAATTATAAAAGTATTATTGTGAGCAAATTCTCTTATGATGCCACATAAGCGAAAACCACCTCTAATGATGACAACTAAGCAAAATAGATTTTGCTATATTATATAAGGATACCTAAAAGTAGAACACATTCTGAACTTAGCTTATCTAATTGAAACAAAACAAAACTTGAGTTTTTCTAATAAGAACAAAATATAAAATTCGTTATGCTTGTATAACATTTTCTATCATAAAAAATAAGCATTTGAAAATAAGTTGAATGTTGTTAAGTTAAATAAATATTTGTTACAGCTCAAAAACAAATTACATACAACATTAATCATCATCTTCTATGGACAAGAAACATGTTTATATTTGGGGAGGATCTTGTCAATACTTTGGTTTAGCAATGTAAATTCATTGATTAATAACATTACATTTTGCAATGTTGAAAATTTTTGGAACAACTAAATGCAAATTGTTCAACTGAAATACGTTATGGAAAAATAATAATTAAGGAAGTAAATGAAAATTAAAAGTTAATATGATTTTTATATTTTCAATATAATTAATTTAAAATCGTAACATATTTTTGGAAAAAATATTCATTTGATTACCTTGTTAAATTTATATTAATTAAAAGTTAATTTACTTATGGTACGTAAATCTTCACCTAATAAAAACTTTATAAAAAATTTAAGCGGGAAAACTATTTTCTAAGTGCCTCTATGATTGACAAGTGTCCTTCAAAACCCTATTTTATTAGAAGATATAGATATAGATTTAAAAGAGCCTAACATGAAAACTAACACGTTGGCGGATCCAGAACCAAATATCAGGGGTATCCTATAAGAAAATTTTCACTCAAGGGTATCATAATTTTTATCCAGGGGTATCCCGATACTTAAAACAGTAAGAAAAAAAAGTATTCTGATACTTAAACAGGTAAAAATTATACTTCGTAATGTGAACACGTATGTATATATATATATGCTAATTCATAATATTTATACATTTATACTGATAATAACACAAATAATAAAAACAAACAAATTATTTGTCAAATTTTAAAAAGGTTAAAATAAAAGAAAACAATACGAAACAACTTTCAACCTATGTGATATACGTATGGCTAAAAATAGATCTTTTTGGAAATCCATAAAACGCAATGAATAGTGTAGGTTCTTGTATTTGCTTTCGTCTATTTCATGGCTAGTGTTTCTTTAATAAAAGTTAATGTTTGAAATAAAGAAAGCGATGTAGTTTAACGGTTAGTTTCTCGTAAACTCATCGTTTGAATTTAAAGAAAATTAATAATCTAAATTATGAGTTTATACACATGGTGTGTAGTTAAATGATAGGTAGACACATATGAGAAAACTAGATTAGTGACCCGTGGTACCCACGGGTTGAAAAACATATGTTTTTATATTGAAAACCTGTTATTTAATTGAAGATTTGAGATGATTATTTAAGTTACGGGAGTATAACGATAGCATTATGTTAGTTTTTATGGCAATTAAAAACGAACTTTGTTCATCTCAACACAATTAACTTTTTAGATTAAATACGTAAATTGACTAAATATTTAACATGTTTTATGAGCGAATTGAAAATATGTTTGGTTATAAAGTATTAAAAGTTATGTTATTTTTAATACACTTATATTTAATCCATTGAGAAAATCATGATTATAAATGAAACATAGAACGAACAGTATAAAAGTTATATAAAATTTTAACATTTGCAAGAAATATTAAGAAGAAGATTCTAATACAACAAAGTTAATTAAATAGGAGATTGTATATGATAATGAAAAATGAACAAATAAAGCAATCTACCTATCACTAAAAGTATGTTAGTTTATTTTATGTTATTTAGTTCAGAAAGAAACAACTATGCAAGAATATTAAAACACAATTATAAAACGCTAGTTTATCAAGTACATGATCCGAACATGAAACATAACTTTAGGTGAGATCATTATAATTTATACTCCCTCCGTCCCATTAGAAGTGTCCATATTGCCTTTTTTAGTTGTCCCACTTAAAGTGTCCACTTTTAAAATTTATTGGTAAACTTCCAAATTTGCCCTTAATAACATAAAACAAACAATATGATGGACCCACAATAATATTTATTGTCAAGGGTATTATTGTCAAATAACAAACAAAAATACCAATCATTTATTGTGCCTAAAACTTTGTGTTTTTCAAAATAAGACTATTCTAATGGGACGGAGGGAGTATTTAAGTTGCATCAATCAATATTCAATATAAAGTTGAGACGAATAACCCAAAATAACTGCTAAAAGCTTTTAGTGGTTTTGGTCAATTCTTACTTCTAATGGGTCAAATGGGTTACAAGTGAAATATCATACTAAAATCATATGATTTAAGTGGGACTAATGGAATAATAATGTAAATAATACCTAAGGAGGCCTTTGGTTTCAATTGCAACGACTATAGTTGATTTGCCAAATAGTATTGATGCATCACAGTCGACAATCCTGTTTGATGTTCTTGTTTGAGTGCAGCCATAAAATCTTCAGATTAGTCGTTGTTTTGTGTGTCAGTTACTGCTGCGACATCATCTCCATGGATAACATTAGTTTAGGTGTTTAGAACAGAAAATCACACTTCTAAAATTCTACGCTGAATTTGTAATAAAATGAAACAAATTAGATGATTATATAGAGAACTATCTTGTTAGTTGGAATAAATAATTGGCTACTCATCGAAGAACAGTGCTTACCAATACCAATGCATGATCGGGATATATGAAGAAATGACATTGAATTCTATTTGAAAACATGTATTTGATTTATGGAAATGATTTATAGAGAATAAAGGAATTTCTTGTTTCAAAATTAGAAATGGCTGTGAAATGAAAATGGATCAATTCATCTACAACATACGCTACATGTAATCAACTTGGCACATGATCTATAGAATAGTGATGTTATATCCACTTGAGCCATCATAAACATTAATAATCAATCGATTTAGCTTTTCTGAGATCAAACACAACGAATTCTGTTCACAAAATCACAGTTTTCTCACTTTGTTACCTCAAAGTATGAGATTAAACAATCCAAATCAAATTTGCAATACCAACTCCAGTTCAAAATATTAATGGTCATCATGAAATTGTAAAAATGAAGATGAAGTTATTAACAACTGATAGTTACAGGCTTGCATATCAAAATACACAACCTCTGTATCACAGATCTTAACTTTTAATTAGTTGAGCAATTGTTTTAAAAGAAGAAACAAACGCCATTAGAATAATTGAACAATACGATTGCGAGAAAATATATTCAAACTTGCAATCTATCTATCCATGGTATGAAGCATTTTTTGTAACCAATTAAAAACAACATAAACAACAATGAATCATGTAATGAGGTAGACCAATTATGCTAAAACTGCATAGTTCAAACAAACGCACGATTTAAGATCAGTAAGTTGATATCATTGATTGTATCCATCAACATTGACTTGACTTAGCTTTGCCCCCATTTAGTTCACTTTTTTTTACTCGATAAAAAGACCACAACACCTAGGAATTTCTTACAATTGAAGTAAGACAAATATAATGAAAAGTTGTTTGAACTTGAATCAAAACATCGATAAGAAACGAAGAACAAAATTAAGAAAACATGCATCAAGTCTAAGAAATAATCACTATTAACCATACATGGTTACAACTTAATGTTAACATGAAATCAAAAACTTGTTATTCAACTTTTTTGTATCTAAACCAAAATGAAATAAACAGCTATAACATCAAGTAATCATAAGCACAAAACAAAACAAAGCAACTAACACACCATAACAATCAAATCATAACTCATACAACATGAAATTGAACTTAAGTGGTATTAGATGAAGCAGAAAGCATAACTCACCCAACAGGAACTTGAAGTTAGGGAAGTGGTATTATATGAGGCATAAATCATGAGTATTACATACCGAAACCTACAGGAAAATCAATCAAACACTATTTGAACTGTTCCTCAGCAAAACTAAAATTAAAATACCTATTGCAACAAACACAAGGCAAAGTAAACCTTGATCACCTAAATCGCCATCAACACCTGAAAAATGATAACGAATTAGTCTAACAATTCAGTTCAGTCAATCTAAACCCTAAAACTCAAAACATCGTATTTGTTTAATCCTTTAGCAAACAAAACAATTCAATCAATTTAAATCCTAAAAATTAAAGCATCAAAGTCACGCGATTGTTTAAAATTAGAACCACAATCTAAAGGAATTAACTAATCAGCAAACCGTAGACGATATCTAGAGTTTGTCAGCGTCTTTAAACCGTGATGGTGTAGGATAATTCAGTAAATTGAAACCTGGTATAAAAGTCGGATATGGAACGGTGATTGACAACGATGACGGTGGCGGAGTATGGATGATTATTGTTGTTGTTGTTGGAATTAGGTTTGCAGTGACTGATTGGAGGAGATTTAGGAGGAAGAATCCATGGAAATGGTGATGGATCCGGTGGAGGTTGAAGGGAGATTTGGATGAATTAACAGATGGATAGAAGCGGCAGAGGGAGAGCGATTTAGGGTTTGGTGGTGAAAATGTGAAGATTTAGGGTTCGTGTACTCTTTAAAGGATCCGACTGGTATTAACCGGGTCACCCATTGGGGCTCCGCGTGTATTTTGTGAGAGTGAACCTGGTTGCGACACGTGGCAAATATGATGTGGAGGCAGTGAGAGAACGACATGTGGCAGTGAGTTAGTCATGTATTAGTATAGGTAGATTAGTTTGATGGATTAAATGCTGATAAACTTAACATGTGTGTATATACGATTTTAAAAATACAAATTGTTGATAAACAAAGAAATAATTTTAAATTCATGTCTTCTCACGAAAGTTGAGTGTTTTGAAATAGTTTTCTCTACATGTTTATGATGAATTATGAAAATTATGAAAACTCAGTATAACCGATCTAACATTATCCACTTGCTATAAAACTTAGTTGGGAAACGTATAATTCTAAAAAAAACAAAAACAAATATTTCTGCTTGATTGTGAATATATAACAATGTTGCATTTTAACGCTAAACTAGATTTAATATTAGGTCGTGCAATGCATCGGCTAGATCATGCGGACGGGTCTTCTTTGTGTAACTTCATCACATGCATTGATAATAATAAGTTTCGTATGTCGTACGTTATGATGTAAAGCCGTAATGTGTCACATATTAGAAGACCAGCAAATATCCAAAGTTAGAGGTCAAAACGATAACAAGTCAAATCTGGATGATTAAAATCGTAAATATGTCAACGTAGAGTAAAATGTTAAAGTAAAAAACTATCTAAGTTATCAGAGACGAAAATGATAATTAATCAAAATAAATGACTCAAATCATAAATATGAAAGTAAAAAAATAGATTAAAAATACGAGTAACAGACTTGTAAATAACATTGAGTTAAAGGATTAAAGTAGAAGGTCTCCACCAACCTATCACTTTTGAAGCATATTAAATAAATTATGGTAGATACACAAATAAACTCTTTAAATTATTTCTTATATCTAACAATGTTTCATCGTGTGTATATCTCATCAGGTGTGTTACACATGTCTATGAATCAACAACTTTATATAGTAAAATTCGGCTTAGAGCTCTCAAATTAATAGACCTTAAGTTGGAAAAGAATTATTTACATAGTTTAAAACAATTTTTCTTTTATTTTAAACGTTAAAATATATAACTTTAACCCAATCTAACTCTAACAAATAATTTTTTAGCCTGTTTTTAATACATAATTAATTCATATTTTAACAAAATCGGTTTTACTCAAACATATAAAATCTTATACCTATCAGTATTAATGATTAAGACGAGGTATCAAAAATTTTATAAAACGAGAAAAATAAATTCAAATAGAACCGAACCAAACCAAAACGAGAGAAAAAAAAAAGACGGGAGGGGTAGAAGAAAAACAGGGCTAAGCATTAAGCAACATCCTAAAAAACACAAACAACAATTTGACTGGTAACCGGTAAAACATGAAGACAAACGGTGAAGCACAAAAATAGATGCATGTTCATACTCCCGCCACATGAACAACTAAAACTTTAACAACCCTACACGTGTCGGTATCCACCTCTTTTACTCATACTAATTCATACTCATTCACAATACAATTTCATTCATCACACTCTTTCTCTCTCTACAATCCCACTTTCTCTCTCTAAAATCCCCCTAAATCGTTCAATTCCGTTTTGTTTTTCATCTGCATTCACCGTCGATTCATCCTTCACTGATCGTTCATTGATTGTTCATTGATGATGATGATGATGATGATTTTGAACAACTGTTGATTTCGTTTGTTTTGATTCTCGCCGGAAAATGAACAGAATAATAACAAAACAACAACAACAACAATAGCTTTGTTGATCGGCGTAAAGTTTACGTTCGTTCGTGTTACGAAATTTCGATCAGGTCGTATTATTCTACTGTTTAATCTGTTAAATTTCGTTGTTTTCGATTGAATTTGTTCCCTAGGGTTGTGAAGTTTGGATTTTAGGGCGTTATTGTTCGTTAATTTTGTTCGATTTTACGTCATGTTCATTCACCGTTGAGTGATTCACGTTACTTTTTAGTTCGTTCGATTTTGTGTGTTAGCGTTGTGAATTTTGAAATTTAGGTATTGATTCGTTGTTTATTGAGTTTATTTGTTTGGTTCATTATCAATGAACGTTTCGTATATAATTTGTATTGTGCTGAACTATTGATGATGATGATATAAGCTCTGTGAAATTTTTGGCGCGTTGTTTTATTTTGCCCCCAAAATTGAGGGTTTTTATGTTGAATTGCGTTTTTTGTATTGTTAGTTTTGTTATTTTTAGGTTTTCGGATCAGAAAAACAGACAAAAAAGGTTAAAAATAGAAAAATAACAAAAAATTGGGTTGTAGAAGATGACATTGAATTTTTCTCAGCGTCCGGTTTTCGCTGTTCATAAGTCGGACGACAATATGAGAATCGTGAACGGTGAGAAAAGGGGTCGTGATGAATCACATGATCGGTTTGGTCATCGGAGAGAGATGGTTGATAAGGGTGGTTCACACGAGTCTGTGACCAAAGACATTGTTGATTTGTTGCCATCGGATCCGTTTGGGATGGATATTGATATTAGTACCACGTTCACCGCTATTTCAGGATGGTTTGGTGATTTAGAATTAGATTATGGGGATTATATGAGGAATAAGATTGTGAATCATAAAGAAGATCACAGCATGTTTGCTGGTTTGAGTGGTTTCAATGTCTTTTGGAATAATGCTGTGAAACTTCAAACTTTTCCAGCGAAATTGATGTTCCATGATGAACAAAATAAGGGCTTTAATTGTGTCAAAAGATCTGAAGAGTCTGTAAATGAGTTTGCCACATGTCCTGATGTTATTGGAGGTGATCCTCATGATGCTTTTGTTTTAGCTCTTGGTTATTTGGGAACTAAAGATCTTCTTATGGTGGAGCATGTTTGTAAATCATTGTGTTATACGATCCGTAATGATCCTCTTTTATGGAGGAATCTTTACATTAATCAGCCATTGAATGAAAGAATCACTGATGATACTCTTGTGCGATTAACTAACCGTGCGGAAGGTCATCTCCAGTTTCTAAGCCTAATAAAGTGCCCAAAGATCACCGATGATGGTCTAAGGCACGTATTGGAAACAAATCCAAAACTGACCAAGGTAAATAATTTTTACATTGGTATATGTTTTGTCATGCTTAGTATTGTTTGTAATTGCAACCGTTCCCTTTTATTCGAATCAACCTTCAAAGACTCCTTTAGAACACATTATGCGATACTTATAAGCATAACAATCACAAACTTGCTAATCTTCAAATGCTTTGTTTCCATTATTCAGCATAAAAATGCATGAATGGTATACATGTTTTGGATAATATGCTATCTGTTTAGGGGAAGATGCTACATTATGTTATCTTTTTGTTATATATTTCTAAACAAGTAAATTGGTGGATTTATGTCAATGAATTCGATATACCTTTGACCATAACACATACATGAAAAAGATACTGCTACGTTGTCAAGTTGCACTCGATATTTACAGTACAAAACCATAACTACTAACTGTTCAATTCGTTGTATTTTCTTATAATGCCAAGATCTTTTGATGTAGTTATTTATTCCTGGATGCACAAGACTCAGTATAGATGGTATTTTGAATAATCTGAAGGCTTTCAACTCAAGTACAGCAACTGCTGGTATAAAGCACATAAGAACGGGTGGATTTTACGGCATAACACTTGATCATTATGAACAGTTGAATAACTTACTGGGAGTTCAGAAAAGAAGTTACATCAAACATTATTATCACCGAGCTAACTTGTCTTCATCATGTGACGATGATCGTGCTATAGATGTTGAAATATGCCCTAGATGTCAGAACTTGAGGCTTGTCTATGACTGTCCAGCTGGTGGTTGTCAACCGAAAGATCAATGTAGGGCTTGCATAATCTGCATTCCTAGGTGTGCTGAATGTGGGCGGTGTGTACATAATAGTGAATACGAAGAAACGTTTTCGTTGGAGTATGTTTGTTCAGAATGCTTGAAACAGTTGCCTAGGTGTCGAGTGCCACATGGCTAAGTGGAACCCATGGCCGCCGGCGGGTCCATGTTTGATTGAAGGATGAAAAAAGCCGGTATCGGTTTTTCATGTTAATGAATCTCCTATCTGTTTGTTGGTCAAAAGACAAAATTGAGGTCATGGGTTCAGGTTGCACTTGTTTATGATCATGCATGAGCATGGGTCATAGGTTCTTATGAGGATGTGGATGCACTAGCCGTGGGTCATGACGGTTTAACCCCCGTAGACGGCTACAGTGTCATTGTCGGACCATAATAGGTTGGTTGGGGCTGGTCCGGGTCGTGCCTGGATCTACTACAAGATTGAGCTGGCCTGGTTTACAATTCGGGTTAAGCGCACTTGAAGGTCTACGATGTTTTATTCTTATGTCGTGTCGAGTCGTATCCCGTTTATTTTTAGCAAATTGTTATGTGTATTGCTATGTATCAGCAGTTGCAGTTTGGTACATTGGCTAGTTTGAGATGGTATAATGTACAATGCTTAATGCATGGAGTACAAGTTAACAAGTTATGTTATAATTGAGTTTAAGAAATGAGGGCATTGTGAATTGTGATGTATACCAAAAGATATGACGTTTTAATTTTTTATTGTGGTACACATGATTGCAAGTTTGACGACACCAGCATGTTTTTGTTGACAAAAGCAGCTTTCACGTGATCACTTACGTATACGATGTGGCAATAGCAACATATTTTAAGAAGAATCATTACATGTGTTTTACGTTTGTAACTGTAAATTTTTTTTTTTTTTTTTTTCTTCATCAATTGATTATGGGTTCAATAAGAAGAAACGACAATTTACAATGTAGTGGCTGGTAAACGGGCAATAAGTTGCGTCGCAACCCCCCTTTGAATAGCAAAGCCAATCCTACTAAAAATAAAGTTTTGAGTCTTAGCCGACGAGGAATTGCTATGCACGACCCGCTTGACCCTGTTCAGAAATTCCACGGCCTCCGGGGCTAGAAAACCAAAAGTATCGAAAGCGAAAGGGATAAACACATGTTGATTCTCTAGGCAGGCTTTTTCGTGTTTACCCACTTTGGCTGATTCCGCCTTCAACGCTGCTTGACCCGCAACAAACCCATTCTCTCTAAGCCCAACAAGAGGGGACACTCCTGTAAGGTCCAAACACGCATGTTTCCCCCCAGCCAATCCTACTGTAAATTAATGTAACTTAACTTTACGTTTAGGTTTACGACTTTGTTATGCACTAATTAAGTTTTTGCGTTCTTATTTGAACCGATAAATATAAATACTAGAACAAGAATCAGAACTGGTTGTTTAAACAAACCCAACTTTGATACAAGAATTGGTTGTGGGGGAACCGTTTGTAGCCAATCCTAGTTGTAGCCAGCCCGCAAGAACGGGTACATAAGGAATACGAGAATTTCTACCTTGTTGAAGCCTGAAGGTCTAGTGGTACTACCTGAAGACTTAAATGAATAGACATTGTTGTTAAGAACAACTGAGATCCAATGAAAATTTTCTTGTAGCTTCTAGTATTTGACATCAGAAAAAAGGTTAGTAATAATGAAAGGGATGTCTGATCATTTTATCGTAGCTACTTGTAGGTTAGATATCGGTTTGAGATTTTTGGTAGGCGACTTAGATATCGGTTTGAGATTTTGGTAGGCGAATACGTTATACAGGATCCAATCTTTTTTTTTTAACGGCCTTCAATATTATTAGAATGCCAGCAAAATGCTAGAAAAAGTAATACAATCAAGTTTGAAAGTTACACCAGTTAGACCAAGAAACTTGAACATTCTTCCCATGATTTTTTATGCAAAGAAAAGCATGCAATTCAATGTCATATACCACTTCGGATGCCTTTGAAGATAAGATTATTCCTCGCTTTCCATAAATACCAAAGAGTACACAAAAAGATAGTATGCAACAAGTCTTTTAATCTTTTATATCGGTTATTATTGTTGTTTGTTTGGAGTTTTTAGACGGTTTTATCATCACATATGTTACCATAAATAGGTATTAAATTTGTTTGAACAATTTTTAGTTATAGAAGTAAATCAAAAAATAATTAAACAATTAAATCTTTTATTAATTACGAAACCGAAAGCACGATGGGTTTAAAAACAAGTTGTTTGA
This sequence comes from Tagetes erecta, assembly GCA_030867185.1. Taxonomy (NCBI): domain Eukaryota; kingdom Viridiplantae; phylum Streptophyta; class Magnoliopsida; order Asterales; family Asteraceae; genus Tagetes; species Tagetes erecta. The sequence goes on along the minus strand of CM061492.1, from coordinate 43,754,386 downwards.
AAGATCATAATTGAAATTTTATATTGACGATGACGAATTTGATATATTTCTATGCATACTTGTTTTTTTTATAATCCTTTTGATATATTGTCCCTCTTGTATGTTTACGTCTCCTTGTTGTTATATGTACTTACGTCTCAAAATTTTATAATGTGTCATGAGCCGAGGTTTTTCTTGGAAGCGGTTTTTTTTCAAACTCCGTTAAGGAGAAAACTGGTTTTGACCATTTTGACTTTCAACCGGTCTGTTAAAAAGAAAACTGGGTCGAAACTAAGGCTGTCACAACTAGTCATAGCCTCGTAGACCTTTTAGCAAAGTCACAAGAAAATGAATCATATCATTTTTGTTGGTCATTTAAAAGAAAATCAACGTATAAATGAATCAAGAAACACAATTTACAAAAACCATAAATTGATTATTTATCAGATTTCTTTCCAATTTTCTTAATCCACGCGAGAGTAAAAATCGAATTCTTCGCACCTTTACCCTTCACAGACCCGTCTTTCGCCTTCTTTCCCTTCTCGTTAGCCGGGGGATCTTGCACTGGGTCCCACTGATCAGCCCATGATGTTCCCTTTGACCCGAAAAGGTCCATTTTTCGGTTTCTTTTTCTTGTTTTTTACCTAAAAAGATTGCAATGTGATGCAGTAGTTTTAGGATTCAAATCTGAATCAGTGGTTGAAAAAAACTTTAAAATGTAGTCCAGTCATTACATTGTTGACTTTTATGGTTCAAAAGATTTTGACCTGTTCTTGATAGAAAAAGTCAACAAAAAAGTCAAACTTTGAAATCTAAATAAATGCTAGGCCTGACAATTTTATTGCAATTTTCATTCCTGGAACAATCTCATCCATCCACGTGGCATATATGTTAAGAAGCATACAAAAAGTTAGTTTGAACAGTTTATGAACTGGCCTGAATTATTGAACAGCAAAACCAGCAGAACTGGCTGATTTGCTCAATTGCTCTTTAACATTACAACTGAATAGGGTCAATAAGATCCAAATACTGTGAATAAAACTACTTTAGATACCCACATCTCGGTCGAGTTGAGCTGACCAACATACACTTCTTATTTCTTTTCTTTTTTTTGAATTTTGTAAACAAACAATTTGTTAAATACCAAAGAGCTACATTGTTGCAATAAAGGTCTAAACTTTTCTGTATAAATCAACTTAGAAGTGTGTTTTCGAATCTAAATACACTTTTAAGAGTATCAACCAGCGACCCATTTCCTTTTTGGTTAAATCTTTTAGCTTATCCCATTTGACCCGTTAGAGATAAAACATAGTCCAAAACTCGACTCATTTGTGTTACCTGAAGTACTCAATATGGCCTGCAATATCTCTACATAAAAGCTTTGACCTGTTTGCCAACTCTTTACTTTTCCGGATGGCTAAATCCGTTTGCTTATGTGTCGAAGTTGGTTCATATTTCTTAGTTTCCTCCTCATTTCCCAGAGCCAAAGCCTCTCTAGCAGGAACCACATTTTCCCACCAAAATTCACGTAAAACCCCGTGAATTAACATCCAATATTCTCGATCTCTACAAACACGAAATATAGTGCTCCCGTTTAACGTCCAACAATACAAATCAACCCAATCTCTATTCAAAACTTCCATTTGTCCTTGAACTTGAGGCATGTAATAGTACGGCATATTGGTCCAAGGCAATGCTAATTCGGGTTTCCCTTTATTAAACGGGCATTTCACTTCAAGAATCCCTAGATTAGGGAAACGCCCGAGAAGCCCATCTGGAGACGCGCCGATCCAATCAAACTTGTCTTCTGAATGTGTTGCAAACCCTAAAAAACTCACTTCACGACCCGTAATGTTTTTATAATTTTCAATAGCTTTCGACTCATTAGTTACACCCCATTCCATGGCCGACATTGCCTCGGGTGTGATCATGGATTCCATATCCGAAACAAACACTTTTTCATGCCAAAGTTCGTATCGTCGCCTTCCTTTCCAAAAACCAAGGGCGGTACTAAACGCACTAGTAGTTAATTTATCCCTTCTAAGCGCAAACCATTCTTCAGAACGTTGAGCAGGGGTATCTGGCGTGGAGAGTTGACTAGTCAACGTCAACGGTAAAGAGTTGTAAACTATAGATGTCAATGCAGGATTATGCAGTGCTCTAAATAGATCAAACCGCAAACTCTTTCTTTCGAAGAAGTGAATTTGTGGCGGTTTATGACGAATGCTGAGGATACTCATACTAGTGATGTACGCGTTTGTCATTTTTGTATCCTGCACGAAATCAGATCGAAAAAATTCAAGATTTTTATTAAGGATCAGTTTAAAATGACCATTTTTCAGTTCAAAATTAACTAATAACACCTTGGAAATAATAATGGTTCAATTTTATTCAAAACTTATGCTAATCAATATATGGATCAATCAATCAACAAGCAATCATCATTCAATGTCAATTTCATTCATCAATGATTCAATGTTCAACAATTTTATCATACTGATCATCTATTCAACTCAATTTCATAAATCATTACAACAAAACCAAATCAAACTATCACCAACGCTTCAATCTAAAAAATTGAATATACACTAACAGAAAAACAAGAAATTACACAACAAAGATCAACAATATCCACATACGATAGCTCAATTTACGCATACAGATCTTGAATTATAAAATCCCTAACTTAACATACACAAAACAAAAAACGAGAAATTGAAGACGATATTAACAATATAATTAAACAGAATTGAGCTGATAACCTTTTGCTAATACGTCATTGAGAATTAAACCGATCAATTTGTAAACAACTGTTTATCCTCCGGTTGCAAAATTGCTAGGGTTTGTTTTGACGATGTAGTGTGTACATACTGTTTTGTACAAGTTGTACGGCGTTATGTACATGTATTTGAAGCGCATAGGGTGTTTGTGATTGATTATTTAAATTTAGAGGATGAAGATATAAACATGAGGATCCGTGGCGCAATGGTAGCGCGTCTGACTCCAGATCAGAAGGTTGCGTGTTCGATTCACGTCGGGTTCAAATCCCTTGAACGATCCTTAATCTTTTTTCCTTTATTTTCTTTAACCTGATCGAGACGGGTATTAAATAATCTGGCTTAGAACTGGGTCTGAGTATGAAATTCCTTTTGAATTTTTTTTTTCACAGAAATGTGATCTGGTAGACTATAGTATTCTTATACTCCGTAATATTATATATCTAACTTCGATTACTCGATAAAACATACATGTTTACCTATTTATATCTAGGACATGATTTTCTTTTATTTATTTAATTTAATTATATTGAAAGGCAATCATAATGAATAATGTTTTGTGTGTTGTGTTAGGTGTTGACGTGTTGTGCTGTTATTGGTTAGTGGTGAGATGTTGTGTTCATATTGGTTGATGTTATGAAATATTGTTTTCGTGTGTGGCTTGAGGTGCTGTATTGCTATTGGTTGATAGTTTGAGGTGTTGTGTTGCTATTTGTTGATGGTTTGAGGTGTTATGTTGCTATTGGTTGATGGTTTGAGGTGTTGTGATGCTATTAAATGATGCCATGAAAAAGTGTTGTGTGTGTGGCATGCGGTGATGTGCTGCTATTGGTTGATGATTTGAGGTGTTGTGTTAATATTAGATGATATCATGTGTGCGTTTATTTGTTGGTTGTTTTTTTTTTTTATTATTTTTTTATTTGTTTTTGTATTTGATTTTTTTTTGTTGTGTTACATTTTTGTTTGTGGGTTTTTGGAGGATTTACAAAAGTAATAACCCGTTTAATAACTGTCGCGCAACGAACGACATCGGGAATATTCCTAGTTCATTTGAAGTATGTATCGTGTGTAATGTGTATCCGATTGTCTTCTAATGAAACCTACCGGCTCGTGCCTTCAAAGTTTATTGTATTTATGTTATTTTAGTGGTTTATTTGATTGTATATTATTTTTTTATATTTTTAAACTTCCTAAAGTTCAAGGTCGGTTAGGATAGTTTTGTCTTTTTCTTACATTGAGTGTTGTATATATTTACTTAGTTTAGATACTATCAACAAATGTAGACTTAGATAATTTGGTTACATGCGGCCCAAATTACAGTAGATGGTACTTGGTTCGACTCCCAGTTTCAACATTTTTGTTTGAGTTAATAGCCAAAATGGTCTCTGAGGTTTACTAGATTTTGCAGTTTTAGACACTTTTAAGAATTTTTACATAAATAGTCCCTGCAGGCCAAAACTTGTTGCTAATTCGGTCCACAGCACTAACGATGTTAAAAAAATTCCATTAGTTAACAACAAAATGACTAAAATGCCCTTAGTTATTAAATTTAAACTAAAACCTTGTAAATTATAATGAAATGCAATTGATGAAACAATCGATTTAGAAATTAAAATCAAACAGATATGCAATTGAATGTGAATATGCACATTATGAACATGAAACCCAAGATTCGAGAATATGAAACCAGAAATGATCAAATGTTCAAATCATCATATGAAATCATTACAAAGTGCATGATAACATGTAATTAACTGAAACCTATGTGCATGAATCGCGTGATTAAACATCCGAAACACAATTTCAATTTCAGATCTGAAATTTCGGAGATATATGAAAGCGATTTATACTTGATCAGAACGAATGAACACGACGTTTCCTAACACAATCACATCTCCGGCATGATCCAGCATTTTCGAAAACTCGACACCTTGTTCGTCATCATTACAACTATCAACGCAAATAGCAATAAACTCCGAGTAGCTAATCGAGTTCATCGGTATCTGTTTCAAAGCAGATCTCACCTTCTGCAACTGTGAAAACCTCAAAATCTTCCTCGCATCATTCACAGACAATCCAACGGCATCTCCAGAAACCGGAAAACGCTCCGTCGCCGGAACTTTAACTCCGTCAAACTACACCTTGTAACTAAATCGGATTCAAACCCGTTTTAGTTTTTCGACCCCAATTCGGATCCCGATTGTTCAAATCCTTTTTCAATTTCATAAACTGGTTCAAATCAAATCTCGCCGGAAAATCGTAGAAGGTAAGTGGTGGTGGTGGAGGATTTGGTGGTGGTAAGGGTAGAGAATGATAGGTGGTGGTGGTGGGTTTTATTTTTTAAATTTAATAACTAAGGGCATTTTGGTCAATTCATAATCAACTAACGGAATTTTTTTAACTCTGTTAGTGCCGTGGACCGATTTAGCAACATGTTTTGGCCTGCATGCACTATTTATGCAAAAATTCTTAAAAGTGTCCAAAACTGCAAAATCTAGTAAACCTCAGGGACCATTTTGGCTATTAACTCTTTTTGTTTTTTAGCATCTTTTTATAAACCAATATGTGCTAAGTGTTTTATACTATTTTATGGTTTTAACGTTAAATTATTTACCGTGTTAGACATAATACTTTCTTTATATTTACGTCAAACAAAGTTACTATTCTCTCATTTTCAACTTATGTTTTTTTAACTTTGACGTATTTACGATATTAATACCGACTTTGACTAATTATTGTTTTGGCCTTTGATGACAGAGCCATTTTACGACTTTTATATTTTATTCTACTCTGAAATATTTACGAATTTAACCCCCTGGGTTTGACTCGGTTATCGTTTTGATCTCTAATTTTGGTTATCGTGTTGACCTCCAAGTTTGGATATTTTTTTGTCTTTTAGTATGTGACACATTACGACTTTACACCGTAACGTACGATAAATGAAACTTTTTTTATCGATGCATGTGACAAAGTCACATACGCAAGACCTAATTGTGCGACCCGGCCGCTGCATCGCGCGGCCTGGTCTTAAATCTCGCTGCATCACGCGGCCTGGTCTTAAATCTAGTTAAGAAGAAAAAGTGAAGGAATAAGTGCATTTTTAACCTAAAAAATGCTACATTAACTTGAAAGTTATTGAAGGTTTATGCATTGGACGTACGCTATATGTATTTTTTTATAAACTAATAATAAATAACTATCTAATAAAACGGCGACTGAATTTTAAATTGAGTATGAGAAGTTTTAAATCATGTATGAACGAATAAAAACGACATGTGGTTAGATGTTTGAGTACAGTGGCGGAGCCAGCCCGAAAATTCAGGGGTAGCCTGAATTTTTTTTTCCCGGACGTTCATATAGAAATAAAAATAACATCACAAAATTATAAAAATACCTAATAGATTTATCTTCTTTGTTCTTTCATAGCTTAAAATCAAAGATTCAGGGGTATCCTTTTAATTGTTCAGGGGTATCCTTATACATAAAACCGGAGAATATATATATTTTTTACACTTCACAACGAAATTTCAGCTGTAGCCCGGGCTACCCCTGACGTGAACATGCCTCCGCCCCTGTTTGAGTATATACGTTGTTGACAACTCATATGGAGTATATGTGTAGCTATATATGCAATACCAACAACGTTAGTTAAACCGTTACTTTTTTTATAGTTTTTTTTCTCAATCATTACGATAATTTTCTTCTAATAATAAAAAGATAAAAATTTTATTCGAGTGTGTATCAAATGTGTAGATGTCACATGACGGATCACACCTAACACGAGTTCAATATGAAACCAACTTCAATTGTCTATGAATCTATGATAACCAAATACATGAATTTAATGTTAGGTTTGTTACATTTTGAAAATCAAATGAAGATAAAAAAGATTGTAATAAGATACACCCTTTTAAGTTACTAAATTTGTGATCAAGAAAAATGTTTGTCGCATTTGGTCAAATAGCATTAGTAAAAAATTGACACGTGTTAGAATTCTTACGGGTACTAGAATAGTGTAGCAGTGTAAGACAATGTAGGTTGATTATCAGTGTCCGAACCAGCTCAGATATGGTTCGATAGGTGCAATCCTATCGGGTACTCGTTGTTGACTTGATGAGTACACTTAGGGACACCAAATTTAAAATAAAATTTAGTTAACCTAATTGGGTTTAAAAAATATAATGTTTTTAGGGTCCTTTTACATTAAATGAAAGTTACCTTACTGTTTAGTTGGCAATTAAAAACTTATTTTTAACAGTTTTTATTGATCATGAGTCATTTTTCATTAATCAAATTAAACTTATAGCCCATATTGCCAAGTAAATGCTCATTTTGTCAAATTTTATTGTTTGCCGAACATGAGTGAAGGGTCTAAAAATGAAATATCAAAATTGATACTTAGCTTTATGATAAAGGAGTATTTTTCAAGCTCGTACAGGACACTAAAATCCTCTTGACCGACACCGTTAATTGTTAATTATGTGGTACGCCACAAGAGGTGCACAAAAAAACGGAACCGGAACCGATGAAATAACCAAAAACCGGTTCTTAGAAGAACCAGTTCTTGTAGAACCGAACCGGAACCGGAACCGAACCGACCGTAGGTTCTGAATAGGTTCTACTATTTTTTCCAAATTATAGGTTCCAAAAGAACCGGAACCGGTTCCTAAAAAAACCGGTTCTTGGAAAAACCGGTTCCTGGAAGAACCGGTTCCTGAAAAAACCGGTATGTTTTAGTGTTGTTACTTATTTAATGTTTTAAAAACTATATATCTTGTAATATTTAAAGTTTTTAATGTTACTACTTATTTAGTTAAAAATAATATAACAAATTTCCAGAGACCTTGCTTTCAGAGCCTCCTCTTGTTACAAATGTCGACAATGTATCCGGTGTATTAAAGCGTTCCCCAAAGGGACTTCTTGTGGGCGAGATGGTTTGAGAGCTCAACACCTTCCGGATGCTTTTTGTGGCGAGGGCTCTGCTATAGCTGATGGGTTGCTCAAGGCCATTACTCGCATGGTAAATCTCTGTTTGAAAGGAATGTGCCCTAAGGTTTTAGCAGAGTTCGTTGCATCCGCCCCCCTTACGCCATTGTTAAAGCCAGACAATGGGATTAGGCCGATTGCTGTGGGTGCGATTTGGAGAATGCTAGTTTCTAAGGTGGCTATGAGGGGCGTTGGGAAGGAGATGGCTAAATACCTTGGCGACTTCCAATATGGGGTGGGAATCTCTAATGGAACAGAGGCAGTGCTCCATAGTGTGAATAGATTCTTGAATGAGTTCCACTCGGATGGGTCTTTAGCCATGCTTACTGTGGATTTCACTAATGCCTTCAACTTGGTTGATAGGAGTACTCTCTTGCGAGAAGTTCGGACCGGTTGCCCTTCTATTTCTCTTTGGGTAGACTTTTTGTATGGCCAGTCGGCTAGGTTATATGTGGGCGATGACCATATTTTATCCACCACGGGGTCCAGCAGGGGGACCCCTTAGGGCCTCTCCTTTTTGCACTTGTTTTGCACCCACTCGTGCTTCGGATCAGAGATAGTTGCAAGTTTATTCCATGCTTGGTATCTTGATGATGGTACGATTATTGGAGATTGTCACACCCCGGATTGTGGGTGACGTGTGACGACTGATAATCAACGAAGTGGCGGAAGCGTACTTCTAATAAACCAAAGATTAAAGGAAATAAGCATGGCATTACTTCATTACATATATAAAAATAAGTTTAGTCTCGTCCACTAAGGACGTAAAACGTGTTTCCGAAAATCAAACGACAGGTGTCTTATCCAAAATACATAATATAAAATTGTCTTTTAAGCTTAAACGATGAGATAGTAATGCCATTATAACAGGTTGACTTCTAAGGCTTCTTCCTCTAATGATAGTCAGCTAAGTCCAACTTCAATTACCTGAAAACATGCTCAAAAGAAAATGGGTCAACAAAAAGTTGGTGAGTTTCAAGTTTATGTTTTAAAATATAATTGTTTGTAAAACATGGTTTAATTCGTGATAAAACATGAATATTAATTTCGAGGTTTTCATATAAGGTAAAGAAAACCAACGTTTTATGTTGTCTCGTGATGTTACACAATGAAATAATGTTTCGTGACGTTACACAATCAACCCTGTACTTAGCCCGGCTTGTGCCTCATCAAATACCAAAAGAGCCGGGACTAAGCCCAAATACATGTTCTCACTCTGCTAGTGCAAGAACACTCGTCTCATTCAAAAACCTGCCACATGCCGCGAACGACCCCGCAGGATCTCAGTGCGGACCCTACCTCTAATGCCATTGGTGTATGGCAGGTAGGCACTGCGCGTGGGGGATTCCCCAAGTAGTACTACCCATATAAACAAGCGGTCCATCCCAAAGATAGAATTAATGATCGTGTAAATAATTTAGCAGATAGAATCAGATACATCACAATTAGCACATCAAATAACTCAAAAATAACATATCAAATAAATAAGCTTCAAAACTTTTAAAAATAGCATGCTTCCATCCCAAAACATTAAGTAAAAAGGGATTCATGAAACTCACCTTGACAATTAAGCAACTAGTCACAATTAAGCAAAACGCTCGAACTTGCTTCTTAGCAACCTATTATAATGTTGTATACTCGTAAGTTTCTATTTTATGAGCTATTATATAACCATGTGCATCCCAAAATGTGTGCAATATTCAAATAGTTCACCTCACGGTGTTATTGTCGAGTTTTACAAGAATAATGCTTCTTAAATTGGAAAGTCTTAGAGTTTTGGGTTCTTATTATTTATCACTTATCATTATATTTTCATGACGTGGACCTGCTCTATGAGTTCCAACTCAGCCCCAAATATTATACTTGTTTTAGATAGCGCGTTTCGGGTGCGTTAATTAATATAGTTACACGCGCCTAGTTTACAAGTTTTTAATGTTTAGTTCATTACCTATCGAGCTTTTCTTACCATAACTTTTATAACCTGTTGTCTACAAATTATTATAAGGTTTCGGTTCCAAAACAGAAATATTTTCAGAGTTGTCAATATTAGTCCCTTAAGTTTCAAAAATGACACTTTTAATCCCAAAATTTCGTATTTTGACGCTTTTTGACCCAACAAGGGTCCATACTCATTTTATAAGTCTAATATACTTGTTTGAGTCATATTATAACCAAAAATTTCAGAAAAGTTTGTATGTTATGAAAATATACGTTTCGGTTTTACCGGTTACGGTAAAACCGTCATATTACGCGTTAAAAATCCATTTTCTCAACCACTTGACTCAAGACTTCAAAAATCAGTATCATGGGTTCACATTAATGTATATAATCCGTAAATAACAAGTTTTTAGGTTATAAGTACAAAAATCTCAAGTTTTACACAAAACCGTTAAAAACACGTCTTAACCGTAACCGTAAGGTAAAATATATGGTTTCCCACTTTTTATGACAAAAATATGCTTTAGTCATCATATACTACTGGAAAATACTAACTTTCTGATTTTTAACCCTTTTGATTAATTATTAGGATTTATTCACGAAAATGTGTATTTTAGTGATTATTTTCACTAATAAATTTGTATAAAATACATTTTAAGGCAATAAATCATGAAAATTATTTTCTATCACTAAAATATGTCCATAAAGTCCTGGAGATAACAAAAATTAGGTTTCATAATGTTTGGTGCAAATTTGTAGTTTTAAGGCTTACCGGGTGCTCGGTTTTTGTATCTTTTTACTAGTTTAATGCCCGTTTTGTTACATCCAACCCAAGTCATGATTTTTACACTATATTTCCAGCCCATTTTCATATTCAAATCTGAAAGTTATGTTGGTGTTCATATTCATCTCTTTTTCGGGTTTTGAAGTGTTCAAAATCATTATTTACATCAATGTAATCTACATAGTTTTGTACCAAACCAAACCAAAACTTATTATATCTTTTAACCATGCTTATGAAGGGTTTGTTTACTGTTTTAAAAGGTGTTTTTACGTGGGATTTTATAGAGTTTCAAAACAAGGTATTAAATGGTGGAAACTAGTGCAAAAATGAAGGTTTTAAGGGTGTTTGGTCGTGTACCAACCTTGGTCCAAGCTTGGCTTCGAGATGAACGACTTGTGGGGGCTTCAAAAGAGCTTGAAGGATGCGTGAAAGCTGCTGGTCGCTGCTGTTTCGTATGAAGGGATGAGTGTTTGCAAGATTTAAGTGTCGTAAATTAAAGGAAGTAGCATTTTCGTTACCTATAAGCCTTAGAAATCGATGGATCACTTCAAAAACTCTTGTAGAAAACTTGAATGAGTGTTGTTGCAGATTGTTGAGTGTGTTTTGTGTGATTTCGTATGGTAGGTTGAGAGAGAGAGAGAGAGATGAAAATTAATAAATGGGAGATAGTGTGTTTGTAGAGGTTGAGTGTTTAGTTGGTGTGTTGAAAAGAGTGAGATGACTTATTGGGTTATGGTTTACGGTTTGAACAAGAAAAGTAGGTGGTTGGTGAGTTAAGTTTCTTTATTCTCATTGGACCATCATGTATGCTTGAGTGTAAGACTAGCTAATATAGTATTTGATATCTTTAGTCTTATTTTGGATGGTGGGTGTGTTTCCAACGTACATGTATGTGTATACATGCATGCTACCACTTTTTGTCTAATAGTACAAGTATGTCATGAGTGGGTAAATTTTGTGGGGTTTAATTTCAGTTGGTGATATTTTTAGTGGTATTAGTTTAGTGTAATGTGAGTTGGACGAAAATTTGGATATATTATGGGGTTTTCATTGTGTTTTTGTGGTATAAATATTACCCCATTAATTTCATTGTATGAGTGTCGGGTGATTTTATTTGTTTGCTTCTTAAGAATAATATTGCATTAAAGCAATGTTTTACTATTGTTTCTAGTGGTTTTACTAGTCTAATATAAGGCATTATAGTAATCATCTTGTCATAAATATATACACGTGTACAATTAATATCTGGGTACTACTAAAGTAATATTTTGTCTCTTAAATATTTGGATGCACCTATATAATGCTTAATTAAGATAATCACAAGTAATCATGTCCCTTATAATATAATTATCTAATAGCAGGTAAGGTTACGGTGGGACCTGAAAGTCGGGTTGTCACAGAGATGCTAAAGAGGTGGCCAAAGCCTTAGATGTCATCATAGCTGAGGGGCCACGTCTTGGCCTTCAACTAAACATCAAGAAAACTGAAGTTTTTTGGCCATCGTGTGATGGGGTAAAGGTACAAGATGGATTATTCCCTAGTGCTATTGGAAGGCCGGGTCTGGGTGTGAAACTTCTTGGTGGTGCTGTTAGCCGTGATGCGGGGTTTATCAGTAATTTGGCTATGAGAAGAGCATATCGGGTTGTGGAACTGATGAGATGCCTCCCACATCTGCGAGACCCTCAATGTGAACTTTTGTTGCTCCGCTCATGTATGGGAGTTGGGAAATTACTATTTGGCCTCAGAACTTGCCAATCTATGTATGTAGGGGAAGCTGTTTCTGTGTTTGACAATGGGCTTCGAGAGGCGATTGAAGATATTGTAGTTTGTGGGGGACCATTTTTTGGGGATCTTCAGTGGCGGCTGGCTTCGCTTCCGACTCGGTATGGGGGACTTGGTCTATGTTCTGCTGAGGATGTATCCACTTATGCTTTTGTGGCCTCTAGGGCTCAATCATGGGCTTTACAAGACCATATTCTTCGCAGTTGTGGTTTGGACGGCTTAGATTCTGATTATGGGTGTGCATTAGAACGCTTACAGACTTCTCTTCCCGATTTTGATATCAGCTGGTTCTCTAAAAAGGACACCGCCCCCTAAAGCCCAACATGTTTTGGCGAGTGCTTTATTTAGTAGGATCGGTCAAAGTTTGGAAGTGAGGTTTGATCTTTCACCCCGTCAGAAAGCAGTGGTTGCATGTCTCCAAGCTCCTCGGGCTCAAGATTTTCTGACTGTCATCCCCATTGAAGGACTAGGGCAGCATATGTCACCATTGGAATACCGGGCTATCCTTAAGTACCGGTTAATGATTCCTTTGTTCCCAGTTGATGAGCCTTGTCCCGTTTGCCGCAAAGTGTGTTTAGATGCTTTTGGCGATCATGCAGTCCATTGCAAGTTGCTACCTGGCTTTAAATACAGACATGACTTGGTTAGGGATGTCCTATGTGATATCCTTAAGCGAGCAGGAATTTCGGTTAAAAAAGAGGCTCCTGTGAACTTTCTGACAGATCCGCTAGAGGGGAGATCTACTTTAAGGCCGGCTGATATTCTAGTGTTTGGTTGGACGGGGGGGAAACACGCTTGTGTGGACCTTACGGGAGTGTCCCCCTTGGTTGCGCTCAGGGACAATGGATTTATTGCACGACAGGCAGCGTCAAAGGCGGAATCATGCAAGATCGCCAAACACGAGAAAGCATGCCTGGAGAATCAACATGTTTTTATCCCATTAGCGTTTGACACATTTGGCTTCCTAGCCACTGAGGCAGTGAACTTCTTGACCAGGGTCCAGCGAGTCATTCATAGCAATGTTTCGACACCTAAGGGCCAAGGTTTTGTCTTTAGTAGGCTAGGTTTTGCTATTCAAAAGGGGGTGGCGGCACAACTTGTTGCCCGTTTACCTGCCACTTTGCTGTAAATTCTTTAATGTCAAGTTTAACCTGAATTATTAGAAGAAAAAAAAACAAATTTATGACAATAGACTCTAAATGAAAGCCCAATGAAGTGTAAAGATTTGTAGCAGCCTGACATTCCGGCCCATGTCATTGAAAAAAAAACGTTTTTTTAAGAACCTGAACCGGTTTTTTAGGAACCGGAACCGGTTAATAGGTTCTAGTTTTTTCACTAAAAACCGGTTCTTGTAAGAACCGGTTCCTTTATCGTCAACAAGAACCGGAACCGGTTCTAAAACCAGAACCGATTCTTCAAAAAAACCGATTTGTGCACCTCTATACGCCACTACGCCGTATACAATAAATGAAACCTTAAAATGACAACTTATTACTGGATCGGTATAAGAAAGGCTCAAATTGAAGAATTTATTAACCTATTAAAGATAGTAGGCTAAAAGCCCAACAAATATTGCCAAAGGCCCAATAAATGTTAACTAGTTAAAAAACTTTATAAATCTTTATCAAGAATTTATTAATTAAAAATTATACACAACCCTTAAAAATATGAAACTTATTAATTAATGTTTATAAAGTTGATTTTGTCGTATAAATAAAAAAATCGTTTTGTAACTAGCTACTCAAGTTAAATACACGTTAGACTATTGATAGTTTTTTATGATTATAACAAACTAGGTTAGACCCGCCAAATTAAGTCTTCAAATTATATAATATGAATATTTTGATTGTGTAGTAAAAAAAACTAAACTTCATTTACTTTTTTATATTTTGCTAAAATCATAAAATTTAGTTAGTCATCAGGACATATAACCCTTGATCCTAATACATAAAGATGTCTATTGAAATTTTCATAACTTCTCAGTGATTCAACTTGATCTTTTATATAGAAAAAAGAATGTTGAGAAAATGATGAAACGAATGACTCTCACCCACTTGGTTCATAAGTAACAAATCTTCATCGATCTTGACTTTTGTTTAACATATTTTAATAAAAGAATTAATAATGAAGTCAGTCTAAGACATGTAAGACCTATTTAAACTTCACAAGAGTTGATAAAGTTACATATATTTTAAAAAGCCAGAAATAGATATCATAAAATTATTAAACTTCACAAGAGTTTATAAAGTTGAAAGCTTTTATAAAATTATCAAGTGGAACTCCGTTTAAAAATAAATAAAAAGAATTTCATTAAACTTGTGGTTAAAGATACGACTTTTTAAGGTTCAATTGTGCCAAAAAAACATTCTAATATCCTTATATAATATAACAAAACCATAAAAGCTTATGTGTCATTTTTTAAAGCTTTTAGCTTATGTGTCATTATTTGAGAGTTTATCTCATAATAATGATTTTTTTATTTAAAATATGTATATAAAAATATTATAATAAAACTAATTACATTTTTGGTCCCCTAATATTTTGGAGAGTTCTGAAAAATTTAAGAGTATTTATATTTTAAACCTTTTTGTACACGGACACGAATACACGACACGAACCTACACGGTCTTAACAGGTAATAGATAAGACCTTAACAGGTAACATATATGGCATCTTTTTAAAGATTTTAGCTTATGTATCATTATTTGAGAGTTTATCTCATAATAATGATTTTTTTATTTAAAATATGTATATAAAAAATATTATAATAAAACTAATAACATTTTTGGTCTCCTAATATTTTGGAGAATTCTGAAAAATTTAGAAGTATTTATATTTTTAAACCTTTACTACAAGGGGGATACATGAGTCGTTTTATATTTGATAGGGTTTAAAATGAAACTTATGGATAAAATTAATAATAACATACAATTAAAACCTCAGTGTTTTATAAATATACATAACATTTTTATACGATTTTTTTTAAAATAAACTACATCATAAAACTGAGCACTTTATTCTCTTTAATTTGAGTATAATATTGCTATACTAAAAATCTAATTTTTAAAAATATATCATGTGTTCCGGTTTACTATGGTTTTGTCACAAAACTGAATGGTACATTCATGAACATTCTTAAAAGCATCACTTGAATGTTGTGTTTCCGAGTGTAGCGCGGGCACTAAACTAGTATAAATATATATATATTATAACATCGATGACAATTTATAAGATTTTCATGAAAAAAATAATCTAGCTTTATGAATAGCGTTAGTTATGGGAAAAATATCAAAAAAACGTGACAAGATCAATACAGAGTTGTGGGAAAAATAATCTAGCTTTATGAATAGCGTTACCAATAATAACACTAAAAAGCTACTTTCTTTCATTAATTAAATTAAGAATTATGTTAGTTATGCGAACGCCATTAAAATTTTCACACAGTTATTATGATTTAAGTTCTTAACGAGTTAATATTTTAAAACATTTAAAACTATTTCGAGAACATGAAGAATAAATTTAAGCCATTTATGCTTTTATCAGTAGCATGGGCGGAGCTTTTATCTATAGCATGACCCAATAGTTCAAATATTTTTTATACATATTAAGTTTGCCTTGTATATGATCAATAACTACTATTTTAAATTTTATGAGATACACAAGTCTTACACATAAAAAATCAAGGTATATTGGTTTTTACTGGTCCCAACTATCACATGTTGTCTTCTACTGGTCCCAACTATTGAATTGGCTGTCAACGGTCCCAACTTTTATCACTTTGGTAACCATTGGTCCCATCGTTAAATTTTCATAACGGTATCGGGAATAAAAACTGACTCGGAATAAGAATCGCTTGCGTACTCGGTGTATCCGGAATGCTCAGAATCGTCGGTCTCTGTCTCAGTAACGTACTCGGGCTCCTCAGGAATGTCGATACGATGCTCTGGGCTAGGTAAAGAAACAAACTCGGGTGGGCCGGAAGATCGGGTGCGGCGCATAAACCAGAAAGAAAAGTAAAGAAGAGAGAAAATGACGAGTTAAGCTAAAACTACTAACTAATACTACTAACTAACTAAAATTAACTAAACTAACTAAAAGAGCAAATAACAAGCAAAGACACTAAAACTAGGGATTTCAAATAGCAAGTAGTGGAAACTAAACTAAAGAACTAAACTAAGCATAATAAAAAAACAAATAATTAACTAAAAAGCAAGTAAAAAGTGGTTAGACCCCCGACTCGGATCTTTCTCAAAGTCGCCAAAAATGCTCAAATCCCCGGCAACGGCGCCAAAAAGTTGATGCGAACCGTGTGGTATATGAAAATGTGTTTTGGATCGTAACTCAGGTTTTAAATTTGTAAAAAGGAAAAACCCAACAAGTTCACACAATCGGCAAGTGTACCGGTCGTATGTAGCAAGTCAAGTAAGTCCGGATATCGTACCCAAAGATCTGAGTTTGGCGTCCTTCAGTACTGGATCTCTATCGACTTCTAACCGTTGTAAAAGACTTGAGTTTAGATTTTAAAGACTAAATTAAACAAGCAAGAGACAATTTATCTAAAATTACTCTAAGAATAAGATTTTAACTAAGGAAAATTATCTAAAATAAACTACGGGTATAAACTTAACTAAATGGAAACTAAGGGCGAAAATAAGCTAAAAGAGAACTATGGATGAAATGATGACTATTTAGGCGGGAATCCTTATGATAATATGACAATTCTCGGCTTTCTAGATATGTCGGCACCGGATCTGAGAATATATCTACTCAAAACAATCTAACACATCAGTACCTACTACTAAGGTCTCGTGGATGCTAGAAAGTCCTAAAATAAATATGTGAAGCTCACGGTGTGAGGAATGTCTACAAATCACTCCCGGATGTCTAAGGGATCCTAAACTAGCTCACCTCTCGGCTTACAAGTCCATTTATCCTAGAAACTGACCCAATCAGTAAACTAAAATAACGGGATCAATCGGTTTATGACAAATCAAGACTAGATAACACAAGTTGCTAGTTTTTATTAAGCAAAACCTACTCTCGTAGTATTTTAACCTAAACCAACTAACAAAAGGATGAAATCTACAAATCCTCACCTTCCGGTAACGAATCCGACTAGCACATTGGCTCAAATCCACAAATCAATCTTAACTTATGAGTATCTATTCCTAGATCTACTCAAATGATGATTAAATCTAGTAGACTAACCACCAAAAATGTGAAATCTATTATCAAGTTATCAAATCAAGATAATATTATCCACAATCAAGTCAAGATCTCAACATGAATCATAAAGTCAACACACATATTGCATACAAGATCATCATAAACCAACTTTCTCAATAGAACATCCAACCAACATATCATGAACAACAAAAAATCATCATATTATCATCAATCATCCATAATGCCTAAATAGTCATACTAAATCTAGCCAATCATCATCACAATCATCAAACCCATCATGAACAAGACTAGATCTAGCATAATATTAACTAAAAACAACAAATCAAGTTCAATTGTTTAAAGTTTAGAGTAAATCACACCCGAAATGGCCACCAATCTTCAATCAAAGCTTGAATCTACAAGATCTTCTAGCTTCAATCTTCAAATCAGCAACTCTAGAGCTTCAATCAATCTTCAATCTTCAAGATCTTCAAGAATAATCTTCAAAACCTTCAAAATCCAAGATCCAAGCTCCAAATTATGGCTTTAATCCTCCAAACTAGCACCCAAGATCACCCCAAAGACTAATTCCCCTGTTCTCAGCCGTTTTTGGTGTTTTTGGGTAGAGGTGATACCCTAAAATCCTTCAAGAGATGAATTTATAGTGCAAAAGTAGGTTTTTTCACGTCAGAAGGGCCCGGAGAACCGTTGGGCTGTATGAGAGGGTTCCAGCGAACCGTTGGGCGGAGGAGATGCCAATGTTTTCAGGTCCAGCGCCCAGAGAACCGTTGGGCGTTCCTGGGGGGTTCCAGCGGTTCTCCGGGTTGGTCACGGGGCACGTTTTCTTCGTTTTCTTCTCGTTTTCTTCTCGTTTTCCTCCCGTTTCGCTCCGAAACCGCTTCTTTCATTATTACTACCTAAAACCAAGACAAAATAAAAATAAATAACTAAAAACAAATATATTTACATAAAATAAGATTAAAACGTGGTAAAATATATATTGTAAATCCATGTGTTTTGCAACACATCATCCACCGTCTCCTAAAAACTTCCATAATAAGGACAAGTTGCGTCGTCGAGGACGCCTCTTTTACTCAAGTTTACTTTTAGTGGAATTCGACCGACATCCGGCCACTTTCCAACATGATATATTACTTTCATGGCACCCATTTTGTGTTTTTTTTTTCATGAGAAGATAGTTGAGTATGATGGCAATGTATGAGTCTCGATTTGCTTCCTTAGTTCTTTGGTGGAGAATTGGAAACTTTCATCTTTCAAATTGCTAGAGTTGAGAATTGGGCATGCGAGTTATATCTTATATGTCGACATTTGAGTTATATGTTGACATTTCATACTTTTTGGATATCTAAACGTTCAAATGAGAATTAAGTTTTATTTAAATTTCAAACGGATGTTTTAGCGGTTTTGATAGGAGATTGATGGATAACTTACCTTGAAACAGTGTTTTATATGAAGGAAAATGTGGTTGGGTTTCTAAAGTAAATTCTTTATGCCAGACATGCATATATATAAATACAACTTAATATCACAAAACTTAATTTACATTTATATAATTAAAAGGTCATGCAGCGTTAAAAATAAAAAAAAACTTTTATGTAATAATCTAGCCATGATTGATACGGAATCACATGTGGTCTAAAGTTCATCCCCTAACTTGTGGAAACTTTTTATAGGCACATAATTTCCACTAAAAAAAACATAGTTGAGGTATGTGTCATTGTTATCACTTTTATAGCAATGCAACTCCAATTTTGACAATCTTATATATCTTTGTGACTTTTAGTTTATTCTATATAAATCATCTATATTTGTACGTTATAGAATTTAAACGTTAACTTCTAAGATAAAAGAAGATACATCACCATGGAGATTTAAGAATTCTACATAAGTTTACAAAAGCAACCATTTTATGTGATGAAAGTTATCTCTTTGATCATTTTATCATCACATAGAACAATTGTGACCATGTTCATTACTTCATTCATAGAGGTGTTTATTTCACCTTTTAATGGTTCAATGTAATGTTTAATCATTTAACATTCATCATTTAAAGCGTTTGTTTCATTTAAAAATAGCTTTTTAATGGTTCAGTTAATTGTTGAATGGTTAAGGGGATAGAGAGATGCTGAATTGTTAAGGGATACAGAGAGATGCTGAATGGAACATAATGAATCATATACCAACGTTACTCTAATATAATATGCACTTCTATCACAACTTTCATTCCATCGATAAAACCTCTTAATACGAATTTAATAGTTCAGATTTTGCCAAACAACCCTTAAAGCGTTTACCCTTACCCTAATAAAACTCCATTTAACCTTAATACTTCAACAATCATTCATCACCCATCACCACTGTAGTCAAACACCGCCAACCACCCTCGGCCCGCTCGTCACAACCATCACCACTCCACCATTCATCACACCAACACCATCCACCGCCAACCTCCACCCACCGAATAATCATTATGCAAAGTTATTTAAATGTTTAGCAAACAACACTTACTGACTCTGACTCCATCTACTGATTCAGAGCATATTACCCAATCAGATATTGTACTGGTTCAAATGTTATCAAACAACCCTTTATAATATCTGCAATGATTTAACTAATATAATTTTTAAGAGACACAAAACAATTATACACAAAAGCCATTATGAGATCAACGCTAACTCACATTGTAGAGACACTTGCCTCTTAAATGAAAGCTATTGACTTCAAACTGAATCATGTAGTTAGTTTAAAAAAATACATTTACAAAGTAGAGTATGTTGCTGTAAAAATATATAAATAATTATACAACTAATATAATTTTCTATTCCAATTTGTTGTATATTAAACAATGATGTATCTTAATTACTATAGTTATATTTCGTTTAATTTAATTTATTTTTAATACCTCGAAATTGTAGGAGCAAAAAATATATTATCTTTGGTGGATTTTACTTTTCAGTGCCGCCTGCAAGACTGCAGGGGACAAAACCAAACAAATCTCTATGTATTAGATTATGAATAAAATAGAAAAAAGTACATGTTATTCAAGTTTTAAATTTTTAAATAAATTAATTCCAAATGACGTATAAAACTTTTTTTTACCAGCATCACGTAACACCAATGAGAACCAAAGTTTTTAATAATCTAAAGAACTAGATGTTACCAATTCAAGAAATTAAAAATTTTCAAAGATGTTTTGGAAGAAAGGCGGGTCAAGAGGTGTTTGGGTTGTACAAAACAGTATATCAGTTAACGAGTGTCTTTTTAAGGGTGATTACTGGTAATCTTATGGTCTTCTTTAGTTGCTAGAGATTTTGTTTTCTTTAGGTTTTAAATTATGAGAGAGCAAGTCATGTGTAAATAGCGAGACTCTTCTTTCCGCCCAGTCGAACCGTTGGGGATGGAATGGTGTTTCTCCTTTTGTGGTTAAACATACCTGAGGTCTAACCGAGTCCAAAATGTTCCATCTCAAATTTCTTCTTATCCATTTATCCCTAAACTCCTTTTATCGGTGGTTGAATGGTGCATCTAAAGGTTAAAGTCTTGGCAAAGGCACCTTGGTAAAGGAAGGGGTCCAAGTGACCCCCTCATGTTCGTTGTTTGCTGTAGTCATGGAATATAGTGACCATATACTTATACAGTGTAATAGACAATAGAGCGTAACTTTTAATTTTTTTTACCTAGAATCCTATTACTAGTTTTTCTAAAATACGATATCATAAAAAGATAAAAAATAAAGTAGTGTAATTTAAAAGATGTAGTGTTTAAAAACGCAATTTGCCTTATGGATTAATGGCATGAGGTGATGGTGAAAGTTTTGGATTTTGAGGTTTTAGGTTCCAATCATGGCTTAAGAGGTTTTTTCAAATGATAAGTTTCCTCCCTGATGATGTTTACAAGTGAATCGGGTTTGGATGTAAAAATTAGTTTGAACGGTTGACTTATCATCTCAAAAAAACTCTCTAGTATTGAGGTAATTCTAAACGTCCTTAAAAATTCTAGTGTTTAGACTACATATAAGGCTAGGTGCTATACATTCACAGAAGGGAGTGTTACTATGGCACGTCAACTGTTAACGTCCGTCACACCACGCCGGTGGGAGCGTTAGTGAGGGGCAAGTTGAAAGGTTAACACGTGCATGCTCTTTTTTTTTCTCACACACAATATATAAACATATACATATATAAGTGTATATATATAAAAGGAGTTCATGGAGGTTAAACCATTTCCAGTGAAAGAAGCTAAGTTAAAAGAAAAAAAGTGAATAATGTGACGCGTACCTTAAGTTAAAATAAGTTATAATACATTAGCTAACATAATGGTTAATGTCCTTTGGGACATTTGATGACATGTACATGACATGTCATCATGAGACATTATAACATATATTGATGTAATTGGTGCCCATATAAATCTCTCCAATCAGTATCGACTTTATTCACAAAACGTCTCAAATTTTGTATACAGAAATACAGAATACCCTTATGTAATGGTGTAGAGGGACGTTATGCGTTACGATACACAATCTTAAAATATATATATATATAAAATTGTAGTAGGGTAGTTAAGAGGATGATGAGTAAGCAAAGGGAACTCGTGGAATAGTGAGGCCTACATTCATGGGCCACACGCTTTCATCCATTCGACACGTGACTCTTTTTTCTTACTTTTCGGACCACCACTTCAAATCCCATTAACATATATTCTATAAATAAACAAAAGCTAACTTCTTTTAATTCTTTCTTTATTAAAATTCATTTTAACAAAAACTTATAAAACTAAAATCCAATTATAAACATGTCATATTACATTTTACTTTATTTATTTCAGTGAAATAAATAAAGTCTGGCTACCCGAAATAACAAAATACCAAAAGATGACCGTATACGATCTATGAGCTCAAACACCACTAGATAGCCAAATCTCATTTTTTTTTTCAAGGAAAACTCAGTATAGTTCAGGGAAAATCACTAACTCACATGCTTGTAGGTACGACAATAAGCTAGCTGTAAAATTCGTCCGGCTCATGGATTAAACTTGTGTTACCACAAGTCTTTCTTTAATGCCCTATCAATGTGTTATTAGTAAGAATAGAACCCAAGTCTGTTTTGAAAAGATCTTTTACCACTACATTAATTGAAAGTTGTTTACATTATACTTTATATATATATCAAATTTATAAAACATATATATCTATTTTTAATAGATATGATTTAATTGGATTTACATCTAAATAAATGTGTGTAATCATTTATATCGAAATAGAACAAGTTGCATTGCTACCTCATTAATTTGATAGCAAAATCAAATCTTTTAAAAACATTCATAATTTTTAGAGTTACAACATAATTGTGTAGACATTTATATCAGTTATATAAAATAATTTCACGTAGCTATTTTCACTCCCTCGTGTGTTATGAAAAAATATTAAATTTATGAAAAAGGTTATTGGATTGATGTTTGACTGTAAAAAAAATTCTATTGTAAAATGTTATGCCTACTAAGAAAGTAATTATAGTGAGATAATAATATAGATGTAACGCTTAATAGTTTTCTTGTCA
Organism: Tagetes erecta; assembly: GCA_030867185.1. Taxonomy (NCBI): domain Eukaryota; kingdom Viridiplantae; phylum Streptophyta; class Magnoliopsida; order Asterales; family Asteraceae; genus Tagetes; species Tagetes erecta. The sequence goes on along the minus strand of CM061492.1, from coordinate 43,731,395 downwards.
CTTACATATTGTATCACGTTTATGTATAATAGCTATAGTTATTATACTCCGAACAATGCATTATATTTGTCAAATGAAAACATGTCATTCTCATTATCTCATACTTCTAATCGGTGACATGAACGAAAAACTCTCTCACATTGATTGTGAAGTTTGACGAGTTGCCTTTTTAGTAGATGTAGAAGTAACTCCGGAAACCTGAGGTTGGCTTCGCTGTAATCCACCCGTTTTTTTACAAAGATCATCTAGCATCACCTACGGTTTTATTTCAGGTAAGTGTTCAATGTTTGGTGTATACCATAGGAACATGCAAAGAAACTGTTTAAGGGAATTGTGTCAAACACAAGCTCGGATCTTCCTTTTTTATTACTTGTTTTGCAGAGATCATCAAATGCACTACTGTTAATTTCTGTCTTTTCTATTTATCATCTAGGCATCTACTCCTAATTCTGTAAAACTTTTATAACATATATCAGTATAAACATTCTTCCCATTAGTTGTTGTTGATCACGATAAGATGTTTACGTGATTAGCTTCTTGCTACAAGAAACTTTTGTTACCGTCTTTGAGTAACGACAATCCTCTTTATGTTAAAAAAAAAAGAAACATATATATACAAGTTGCCATAAAGGAGCTACTTATCAAGAAAAAAAAGGTATCAAAAGCAAAAACGTTTCCAACTTATTTGAATTGTATGTAATGGCTAGAGCTTAGAAGGTTCATGTGTTACTTTTAATCTCCATTAAGTGACCACCTAAATCATCTTATTTGACTTCCACATTTGCAAACTGCAAGCCAAAAAGATTTTAATCATCATTAATATATTATGGTAAATTGGTAATTAAAAAGATTATATTAGCATGACTTGATCTCACATGTGTATTGTCACACACACACATATATATGTATAACAAGTTATGTATTTAATTTTTATTTTGAACAACAGTTATTTGACGTCATGCAATTAAAAAATAAACCCAATTTTTAAAATATCAAGTATATATTAAATACATAACTTTAAATTGTTATGGATTATAAGAAATTAAGAAAGAGTAACATTGTTGACTAGCAAGTCAAATTTGGGTGGACACATCTTAAGTTTTATAAGGTGGGTCCTTTTGGTGTTAACAAAAAGTAAAAATAAAATTATATTAATACTCCGTAGTATACTTGTACCAAAGTTTCCATATATAATTTTTTCTTTATGATCGAAATGGGAAACATTTGTTGAATAGTCATAAATTATTTGGATAAATGTCCTTTATCTCATTGACCAATGATTTTTAAATTTCCAACCGACATAATACGAAAAAGTCTTAGGTTTAAGTCTTAATTGTGATGTAATAAGGTTTTACGACATGTTGGAAGATCATTCCATAGTAGTGAGTTTTCTTGTAGATGATTTTTTGGGTATGTGAAATCTGAAGCGTCAAAATCCCCGGTCATTCTAATATTAAAGTAGCTTAATTCAGACGCGGTTAAAAATCAATAAAAATTATTGGTTTATTGTAGCATAAAATATTTAAGTAATATTAAAGGGTATTAAATTCACATGTAGTTATTAAACTTTTTTCTGGTATGATATTTTATGATTAGGTATAACAAACATTAAGGTAGAAGATGCCTTCAATGCTCCTACATGTTTATTGTCGTCACTTTATGTTCGTTAATTTACTCATAATCCGACAATAATATTATTGTTATTATTTGTTCTATTAATAGACGATATTTTGTATTTTCATAAACTACAATTAAGTTAACAAGGCTTTTGTCTTTGAGATAGTGTTTTATTATGCTTTTGTTTATCTTGTTTTGGAAAACCAAGTGAGTGTTTAAGTTTTGGATTGGGTTTTGTGATGTGATAACAAGTTTTTCTAAAGATAGTATTTTTTTGGGATATTTACGAAAATGATATAGGCTTTTTATTGACATAATACATAGCTTTTTTTTTTCACAACAACAACCGTATAGATTACGTTAAATACAAAAATTACAACACTTTACTTGTGAGGTTAAAACCAACATCTAATGCTTAATTCATATATAAGCTAGTGCTATATAAATGTTGTCTTCTAATTTAATTAACTCATAATTCTCTTTGTTCACTTCTTCTTTTTAATAAATTACTAAACGATGGCACCACATCGTGTCACAATCACAATGAGTCTCGGTCTTTTCGCGGATCTTGGGTTAACCCTGATGAATGGTGCAGATCTAATATATACATCTTATACCGTATTTTACTTGCGCATTTATCATTCTTTTGTTAATTTTTTTATCACCCATGTACGTCCATATAAAATTAAATACTACTCATTTGAATATAAAATTTAAGATTATTCATTTAATATAATTTTATATAAATCTTATTACGGTTTAACTGCATATAAACACACAGGTGTTAACCTAATTGTAAATATAAATAGTGACACTCCACCTTTCATTCTCATTGCCAAAAACAATCTCATTTATACCATCATCATAAATTTGCATTCGATTTATGTTTTATTTTTATTTAATTTCACTTACACGAAATGTAATTGGAAATCATGTGTAGATTTATAATGATTAAGCAATTGAGATTTTGTCACCACGAATGTAAAAGATAGAAATATCATCAACCAATCCGTAATTATAAAATATTATCGGCCCCGATAAAATATTGTTGAATTAACAAAATAAATTTCTCTTTACATATTTGATACCAAACGTACATATATTGAATCACTAAAGTGAAGCTTCGGACTACACGTAAAATTAATCGACACATAGATTTGTATATTTTCATTTTCTTTGTTTTTACTGGGTTTATAAAATCTGAATTTGTTTGTTTATAATAATATAAAGTTATAGACGGTATTTTCTTAGGATAAAGTATGGAAGTTCCAAAATACATAAAAGTTGAATATTGTTAGAAAGTTTCATAATAAAAATATTTGCACATACAAATAAACCAACTTATAATTAGAAAAACCCAATAACTAATAGCCATAATAATATAATTAATACAATATACATGTTGAATCAACTACTATAGTATATGACTAAAAATCATACAATATGGCATCTTATGAAAAATATAGATAACATTCTATAATATCTTTGTTACATATTTGTAGTATAAGTTATTGGGTAGTATTTGGGATTCGGGTGTGTAGATTAGTTGGTAAGATACCAAGCATGAAAGTTGAGAAGGACTCTTGTTCGATCTCGTGTCGTTCATCTCTTACCAACAAAAGCAAGTCTGGTACGTGTCATCTCCACGCACGGACGTTACCTTCGTGTCTTGGATACAAGGCAACCTGTCACTGGCTGGCCAATGTCTCCAGTAATTCACACCTATTAGGCAATCTTGAGTAATTGGGTAACTCATGCTTTAATAGCAAATTGATTCAAAGTTTGACAACAAAATATATAAAAATTTATATAATTTTACAATTAACAACAAAATATATCTCTCCTTACGTATACCAACATAAAAGAACAACAATGTTGCAACAAATGTACATTCTTTTCCAACATATATGAAACAAGTCTAAAGTTATTCTGAACATGAACACATCCATACAATTCAAAACGTCCCACTATCTTATCATAACACCTTCATGATCCAGATATGTGGATACAAACAATGCTCACTTAAGTATTTCTTCCAAAGGTTTAATCTATCAACTTCAATATTTCCTACATCATTGCCCTACAACATGCCACTAATCATATATTCTTTGCATATGATATGTTACTGTAAACGAACTAAACTTTCAGCAATTCGCCAATTCGTGAACCGTTTGGTGAGAATTTCGTTTGTGTAACATGAACAAGAAACCATGTTCGTTAAGTTTAACAAACAAATATGAACACAAGTTGCATCCATTCGTTTATGTTCGTTGACGTTCGATAAAATGTTTATTTGTGTTCATGAACATCAACATCCTTGATTGACATTTTTGTATTAAAACATGACAAACTTCTGTCGCTTTATTTGATCTAGTTTGGTTTTCACTAGGCTAGTGGTTATATTGGTTTTGCTATGTTTTGTTCTAGCTTTGAGCTTGTTGATTTATTGTTCACATTCATGGGGCATGTCCCATGAATGAACTAGTATGGTTCTCTGCCATGCTACTTGTTCTTTCTTTTTGATGTTAATATATAGAATCACCGGGGTAACCCTTTACCAAAAAAAAACATGACAAACTTCTTAATTCTTGTGTTCGTTATGTTTATGATAACTATGTTAACTATCTTAATTACGATAAACATGTTAAGTGCTTATTTATTTTGGTGGATTTTCATAATCATGTAGTTAAAAATGTAAATTTTATTTTAAAATGAATATATGTCCGTTTTTTGTTAATAAACGTCCGTTTGTGTTCATTTATACACATGGACATTTGTTTGTGTTCGTTTACTTTTGGTAAGTATTCATGAACACATTCGTCTCCTTTATGAACGAACACAGACAAGAAATCTCGTTCGATAAACGTCGTAAACAGTTCATAAACAAGTTAATTTCTTAACAAACGAACAAGGACAAAGTCAGTTTGTGTTCGTTCGGTTCATTTTGCAGTCCTAAACTAGGAAAAAAACAAGGTTGTTTATATTGTATGTCATGTCGGTAACAAAATATCCACATACACATATACTCTTTCGTGCATAATCATAATAAGGAAAAAAACACACCTTACCTAATCCCAACTTAAGGTTTTATGTAGTGAGCCGTTAATGGGCTTATAACACAACATCCTATGATCACCTCGACAGACACCGTCCCTGTTGTGGGCGTGATAGGAGGCGTAGTATTGGTTAGGTAAAAAGGGAAGATAGTGAATATTTTGTGGGTTTTAATCATTTTTTTTATGTTAAACCTCATAACTAATTAATTAACTATCAGTAACATGTTAATGTATGTATCACTATCACGCTGCTAATACATATCACTCATTCATTACGGATGAACTAATGATACTTCACATATTATGTTATCAATGATTTTTCCGACGACTAAGAGCTTGCTACCTTAGCCGTCATGGATGTACATGACGACATTTTAATTAATTATTGTAAAGAAAGGGTAAAGTGAATTTATTTTGGCAATTTATCCCTATCATTCTAAGAATCAACGCACTTAACATGTCATATCGGTTTTACACTCACTTCCTTACATTCTTTTTAGAATCACTTTTTTTTTTACTAAAACACCATCATTCCTCCGCACCCACTAATCCACCTTTAAAACAAGCATTAAAACAATAGTTAACATCAGAAAACAACCAAAAAAGAAAATACTAAACCAGTGGGTCCACAAAACCTCTTCTTAGAAAGCCCTTGAAGACGAGCAGATCCCCCACAAATAGGGTGCCTCAACGCTACCCTCCCGACAAGCGACACCGTACCTTAGCACTAGTCTTCATTTATCTAATTATCTTCATAAATAATATTCCATATACAAAAATCACACATGCTAACACAATCTAAAAAATTGAATATATATATATATATATATATATCCTTATATAATATAGGAAAACGTAAAAAGCTTATGTGATACAATTTTAAAGCTTCTGACTTATGTGACATAATATGAGAGTTTATCTCACAATAAAGATTTTTATTTAAAATATGTATATAAAATATATTATAATAAAATTAATTACATTTTTGGTCCCATAATATTTTGAAGAATTGTGAAAAATTTAAGAGTATTTATATTTTTAACCTTCTACTACAAGGGGTGTACATGAGTCGGTTTATATTTGATAGGGTCTAAAAATGAAACTTATGGATAAAGTTAATAATAACATACAATTAAAGACCTCGGTGTTTTATAAATATACATAACATTTTTAAACGATTTAAAAAAAATAAACTACACTATAAAACTGAGCATTTTATGGTGTATTAAATTTGTATATAATATTACTATACTAAAAGTCTAATTTTAAAAGTATGTCATGTGTTCCGGTTTACCACGGTTTTGTCTCAAAACTGATTGGAACATTCATGAATATCCTTAAAAGCATCACTTGAATGTTGTGTTCCCGAGCGTAACGCGGGCACTAAACTATTATATATATATATATATATATATATATATATATATATATATATATATATAGGATTAGGATCAAACGAGAAGACTCATATATTGCAAGAAGAAAAATAAGAAACCTAAATCACTAAAAAAAACTTATCAATGGTTTAGTTTTTTTTTAAATAAATTCACTTCCTACATACAAATGTGTAATATAAAAACTATAAAAATCATTAAAATATTTTTTACGTATGTATTTTTAGCGTTTTAAATTTACCTACACATGTGTAAGTAACCTAAACTTACACATGACTTCCACATGTGTAGGTTTAACAAATAAACAAAATTTATTCAATTTTATTTTTTGTATGTCAAAATTAATGAATAAATATTGCATTTCTATCATTTTTTGGTATGTTAAAAACGTTTTTGGTTGAAAAAATGAAGAATTTAGCTATTTCTTTCACTTCTCGCAATATTTGCTCTTCTCAAATGAACCCTCCCCTATATATATATATATACTAGATTAAGCCACGTGTGTTACACGAGTGGAAATATAAAAAACATAATTCTAAAACTTTATGAAAAATAACATTTGAAAATAAGTTAAACATTACATGAAAGATATATGAAAATAGAAATACAAATTGTTTAGACTCTAATTTAAGTATTGAATAAATAGATTTAAACTAAAAGTACAATATTAATACCAAATTAGATATCAACGCTTTTAAAATTGGTGTCTCATAAATCCTATCATTTAATTAAAAAAAAGGTAAGAAAAATAGGCATACAAATATTCTAGATGATAGATATCCGGCAAAATTCATGGTCACACTCATGTACTGAGTCGAACGTACGGGTCGGCAAGCATGGGTGTATGACATAAATTGTGATACGTTATTTGTTAAGTTGTTTATTTTCCGTTTTCACATTGATTTTATAGATGTAATAAGATAAATTGAAATTTTGAAATAAAATATTATGGGTGGTTTAATGTTTTTGATTTTTTCCATACATAACTAAGAATTCAAGATTCTTAGTTTTGAGCGGGAAAATGTTTCAACACCCTCTCCAATGAATGACACGTGTCCTCTAAACCCTCTTTTATTAGAAGGTATAGATAGATATTTATCAAATAATTTAAGGTTTTAGGGGCCAATTTTTTAGGAGGAAATATTTTATCTATAATATGAATTTTTAGAAGGAAATTGTGTAGAATTTCTTACCATGCATAAGTTGATAAACCAAATACTTAAATATTAAAAATTACAAAAACTTAAACATAATAACTATAAATTCTTCATAAATATTATTATTTGGTTTAATTTCATATATACCCTACAAAGTTGCATAATATCATATATACCCAAAATACAAGTTTTTAATGTATAATGTACAACACTTTTTAAGCATGATTTAGATATATATGATATTATGCAACTTTGTCGGGGTATATATGAAATTACCCCTTATTATTTAACCCGTGTATAGCACACGAACATTAAACCTGATACTCCGTATAATATATATCTTATTACAAAATCACCAACGAGAATAAAAATATATATATTTAACTAGGGAATCTTTGATAGGGATGTTTTTAAAATTTTATATTTTAAAATTTACATATACATACATATCAACAACAACACTACAACAGTGTATATATATACATACACATACACACCACCTTAATGCTCATGTTCATCTTCATCTTCATCTCACCAACCCACCATCATCTCTTCAAAAATCGCCACGTGAATTTTTTCCCTTTACAGATCCACATTTCATACTCATCCAGTTTCAGATATACATCACCCAAATAACAAATTTAACATCTTTATCATTTTCTTGTTTTGTCCCATTTCATTGTTCAACAAAGCTGTTTGTTTGTTTCATTTCATGGAGCTTGATTATTCAATGGCTGTTATTTCAAACATCACAAACATGTTCTTCTTTTTCTGGTTTTTAATCTGGGTATTTAGAAACGTTTTGTTAAAGCTAAACGATAATAAAGGTGAAAAAACAAGATTTGTTACTAATTTCACGTGTGTCTCAATAACTAGTGTTGTATCAACGTCCATAATCACGTTTTTACAACTGGGTTTTTGTGCATATAAGGTGTTTGATGAAATGCTTGTACCGTATGAGTCTATAATCTTGACATCAACATGGTGTTTATCAAGTTTTGTTACTGTTTATTCATTGTTCAATGATCATAGTTTTGGTTATATGATAAAATGGCCAGCTGTTGTTGTTGTGTTTTGGTGTTTTTCGTCGGTTGTTGATTTGGTTTTAGTAGGTTTTATTGTTTTAGACTGTTTTGAAGCGAAAAGTTTTATTGTTTTTCGATCAGTGTCGAATGTTGTTGATGTGGTGACGTTAGTGTTTTCGATTGTTTTGTGTTTTAATGGTGTTAGTTATTGTGTTAGTAAAAGTTACAATGAGTTAGAGAGGTTAGAGGAGACATTGCTTCAAGAAAATGAGAGTGATGCTTTTGCAAAAGCAGGAATATGGAAAAGGGTTACATTTAACTGGCTCAACCCGCTTTTTGAATCGGGTCGAGCTCAGAAGCTTGAGTTTAATCATGTTCCGTCGATTCCTGAATCGGAAACAGCTCAAGAAGCTGCATTTTTGTTGGAGGATTCGATTCAGAAACGAAAGAATCAATTGCCTGAAGCCATAATTCATGCTGTAGGAAGATCTTTAGCCATCAATGCCGTTTTCGCAGGTATATTCCTCACATTTTTATCAGAGTAAACTACAGTTTTGGTCCCTGTGTTTTCATACCATTAACAGTTTCAGTCCCATCTTAACAGTTTTGATTCTTGTTTTTTATTTTCTAACAAAAATGGTCCCGAACACTAACTCCATCCAGTTTTGATCCTTAAACTTGAGTTCAATTTGTCTTTGTAGTTACAAGTTTAGTGGTTGGATGTGTGTTTTGAAAGTGCTTGAACTTTATTTTTTTTTGGCTAAAATGTAACATTTACTTTATAACTGAAAAAATTTTACAATAATTTGACAGGTAAACAAATTTACTTCAAAATCCACTATTATAAACAAGTTTAGTGTTTGAATGTGTAGAGAGGTTGTTGACAAGTTAATAAACAAAATAAGGGTTGTTAATTCATTTTACTCTCGCCATCCGATAAATAGGGGTGCTTCCGTTTGCCTTATATTTCGATACATCACTAGGCGGCGGTTTTGAGACTGTTTAGGATTCCGTCTTCCTTATATTTTGATACATCAATATTCTATTGATCTTTATGGTTTCTCAATGTGTTGTTTAACCCTTAAGTGTCTTCGATCATGTATGATTTCTTCTACATACATATATTTTTTGGTACTTTTTGTTGAACATTATTAAAAAACTTTGGTATATGAAGGATGTGTTAATGTTCATTACATAATAAATTTTTTTTATTTTTTTATGTTTGCTTTTTATTTCTCGGGCCCACGTTTTTTTGCGTCACTCGCCTAAGCCCAAGGCCTAGCCTCTCATCTAGTGTGCGCCACACGCCTTTGATAACTATGATTTAAACTGCATATGCGATTATTCGCGAATGAAATAGTTTGCTTTGAAGAAGCAGTTTGAAGTTTAATTCAATACCAAACACACACCCTTAATTTTGTTGTAACAAGTGTTATTGATTATAATAAAATAATAATCTTTAGAAGACCATATCCAAATACCAAACACAAAGCTATTCACCTTTATCATTAATACTAATTGTTATTATTAATTGGCAAACAAGATTATTATAGTGTTAGATTAGACAAAATCCAGAACCAGGCTTGTTCTTTACAGCCTCATATGGTCCAAGATCCCTACACAAACACACAAAACATATAAGACAACACTTAAAGCTGAAGCTAATTTGCCAGCACATGCATGAAGCGGTGGTAATTTTGTAATTTTATATACTATTTTTGTTTGTTTCTTTCAAATGAGTCTTCAACCATCATACTTATAGTTTGTATGGTAAACTAAGGCTAGGTGGAGTACTCTAATCCTCTTTAACTCCGTTTAGACGTCACCTCAGCTCCACGTATATCATTCATTTTTTCCCTTTTAACTTAACCTCATTTGATGGAAATTGTTTAACCCCCTTAACGCCCCTTATATAATATATATACACTTATATATGTATATGTATTCTGTGTGACAAAAAAGAAAGTTAATGCCCCTTTTCACTCGTTAACTGCCTCACGGACCGCCCTTTAATGCCCCTAGTGGCACGGTGTTACTCCCATTAACGGGTGATGTGGCACCCTAACTTCCCGGGGTGTTATTGTACACCATATAGCCTAACCATGGTTCTTGTTGAACTTTGAAAAAATATATTAAACTATGCAAAGTTGAAAAGATTTGATGGGAAAATGTCTAAAGTTGCAAGAGTTAATGCATTTTAGTCTTTATTAGTCTTTTTATTTTTATAACTCACAATTGGTACTTTAAAATGAAACCACAAGCTGAATCATTTTTCCTTTGTTCCTTTTTGGTAAAGCAAGTGCCATGTGAAATGAACATGTGTTGTACATAAGGAATTTGTTCTATGTAAAGTTTAAAAGAGTGGGAAAAGTTAGGATGAACAAATAGACCAAAGTTTAACAAATTTATGTTTGCAGCCATAAAAAGTATATAAATAACTAAAACTTAAGTCTAGTATATTTTCAACTTTGAAATTTCTTAAAGGTGTGGACTCATGTAACTAAGACTATTTCGATGTATAACTAATAGTCTAATACTTTGGTCTTATTCACTAATTAAAGTTTTCGAAGATCCGGTGGTGGGTCCCACTCTGTAAAAGACGGGACCCACATAATAAAGACGGGTAAAGAAAACCCAAATTGCATGAACATTAGTTTTAAGTTAATAATAAAAAGTGTTTCTTTTGTTATTTTAGGAGTAAACACACTTGCTTCATACATGGGGCCGATTTTGATCACGAAATTTGTGAATTACTTATCAGAAGATGGTAGCGATTCAAGCTATAAAAAAGGTTTGCTTCTCTCATGCATTTTCTTCTTGGCGAAAACGATTGAATCATTGTCTCAAAGACAATGGTATTTTGGCGCTCAACGTATTGGTATACGTATACGTGCAGCCCTCATGGTACGTATATACGAGAAATCTTTATCAATCAAATATGGCACCACAAGCAATGGAAAAATCATAAACTTGATCAATGTTGATGCCGAGAAAATAAGCGAATTTTTCTGGCATATTCATGGAATTTGGCTACTCCCCATTCAAGTTCTTCTAGCTCTGATCATATTATACACAAATCTTGGTTTTCTTCCTTCAATGGCTGCATTTGTCTCCACAGTTTTAGTCATAATCAGCAACACCCCATTAGCAAATAAGCAAAAAGATTTCCAAACAAAAGTTATGGAAACCAAAGACTCAAGGATCAAAGCTACCGCTGAGATCTTGAAAAGCATGCGAGTCTTGAAACTGCACGCATGGGAATCCAATTTCAAGAAAAAACTGATTGATTTAAGAGAAAAAGAGCGAAACTGGCTCAAGAAGTATTTGTATACATGTTCCGCGATTGCTTTCCTTTTTTGGACATCACCTACATTAGTATCGGTTTCCACTTTTAGCGTTTGTATTTTCTTGAACACACCATTAACCCCTGGTGTTGTTCTTTCTACTTTGGCTACTTTTAGAATACTGCAGGATCCGATTTATAATCTCCCCGAGCTCGTTTCCATGGTGGCCCAAACAAAAGTTTCACTTGATCGAATCAAAGATTTTATAACGGATCAAGACTGCAAACAGGTGGTAGAATCTCAACCTTTTAACAGGTCAGATATAGCTATAGAAGTTGAGCCTGCAGAATATTCATGGGATACAAATGATTATGATCAAAGACCGCCCACAATCAAAATTTCCGAAAAAATGAAAATCCTTAAAGGGTATAAAGTGGCGATATGTGGGTCAGTTGGAGCCGGGAAATCAAGTTTATTGTGTAGCATTTTAGGTGAAATCCCTAGGGTCTCAGGGGGAAGGATTAAAGTGTATGGGTCGAAAGCGTTTGTACCACAAAGTGCTTGGATTCAAACTGGAACAATTAGGGATAATATATTATTTGGTAGGGAAATGAACAAAAGTTTTTATGATGAAGTTGTTGAAGGGTGTGGGTTGGATCGTGATTTTGAAACGTTGGCTGATGGTGATGTGAGCATGGTGGGCGAGAGAGGGTTGAATTTGAGCGGCGGACAAAAGCAAAGGATTCAATTAGCAAGAGCATTGTATAGTGATTCAGATGTTTATGTTCTTGATGACCCGTTTAGTGCCGTTGATGCTCATACAGGAGCTCATATGTTTAAGGTACAAGGTTCTTGAAATCATTTATTCAGTTTTTATCTTTTTTTCCTGGTGGTTAATTATATGGTTAACTCATGACATGAATATTCCTTTTGCAGAAATGTTTGCTAAATCTGCTAGATAAGAAGACTGTTGTTTATGTAACACATCAATTGGAGTTTTTAAGTGCATCAGACTTGATTCTGGTAACTTTCACCACCATTTCATGCTCTAAATCAATCTTTTAGTTCCTTTTTTTCATGCATGTGTGTGTTTTGATCGTAGGTAATCAAGGACGGTGGTATTGTTCAATCAGGGAAATACAACGACCTTATAACAAATCCTACAAACGAATTTGCACGACATATATCTGCTCATGCCATATATCTGAACCAAGTGAGCCCACCCCAGGATCCCAAAACCAAAGTCCCTCAATCTAGCCACGGTTCACACCTTGTGATAGAACACGAGCCATCTAGAACCAAAGGCGGGTCGTTAGAAACAATGCCTCAAGAGGAATCCCAATCCGGTCGGGTGAAAAACAGTGTTTACTCAACATTTATCAGTTCAGCATATAAAGGGGCTTTGGTTCCTGTGATTTTGATCTGTCATGCCCTCTTTTTAGTATTGCAAATGGGCAGTAATTACTGGATAGCATGGGCCACAGAAGACGAGGGTCGGTTTAGCAGCAAAATGCTAGTTGGAGTTTTTGTGATTTTGTCTGGTGGAAGCTCGGTTTTCATTTTGGGCCGGGCGGTTTTGTTGTCTAAAGTTGCTATTGAAACGGGTCAAAATCTCTTCTTGCAAATGATAAATTCGGTTTTTCGTGCTCCTGTTTCGTTCTTTGACTCTACTCCTTCGAGCCGGATTCTGAATCGGGTTAGTAATCTATCTATCGTAAAAATAAATTGAGCAAAATGGCAAGGTTGTGTGGGAACACTTGTGCATTTATTTATAGATATTATTTCAGTAATAACATAAGTTTTTTAGTAGGGTTTAACAGTAAAAATAGGAGTATATTTTAGGTGATTTTCGACGTGTAATGCATTCTCCTAGCAAGTTTTTTTTATTTGACCCGTTTAAAACAAAAACACAACTATAGTTAGTCCATACTAGTTAACCTGTTACATTTGATTCATATGATTTTGTTGATTAATTTCTTACAGTGTTCAACGGATCAAAGCACAGTGGATGTCGATGTCCCTTACAGACTAGCAGGATTAGTTTTTGCGATACTTCAACTTCTACTCATAATTTTGCTAATGACACTCGTTGCGTGGCCAATCTTCATACTTTGTGTTATCATCATTGCTATATCATTATGGTATCAGGTAAGATCAAAACACAAATTTGAACTTTGAGAACAATAATATATCACATGTGATTCTGAAATCATTTTCTATTTTTCAGGCATACTACATTACTACAGCAAGGGAACTAGCAAGGATGATTGGGATTCAAAAGTCACCAATTCAACATCATTTTTCAGAATCAATATCCGGGGCGTCAACAATCCGTTGTTTTAATCAAGAAATCCGATTCATGAATAAATGTTTCAGAGTTATTGATGATTATTCTCGGGTTACTTTTCACTGTACTGCTACAATGGAGTGGCTATGTGTTCGGATTAATTTTCTATTTAATCTTGTGTTTTTCATCCTCTTAGTCATCTTGGTGCACTTGCCTCGCGCATCCATTGACCCTAGTAAGATTCTTTACTCAAACTGGCAAATAGGTTGGATCGCACGGGTTGGATAACGGGTCGAAACAAGTTTTCCGTATGGGTCTTGTTGGGTTGGATCAAATCAATTTTTTGTACATTTTTTTTATAAATAACTAGTGTGTCAAATGATTACAAAAAATGCAGGTTTAGCCGGGCTAGCGGTCACGTATGGATTGAGCCTAAACGTGTTGCAAGCATGGGTCATATGGAACCTATGCAACGTCGAAAACAAGATGATTTCGGTCGAAAGAATTCTTCAGTTTGCGAATATTCCAAGTGAGGCCCCTGAAGTTGTTGAAAATCACAAACCCAAAGTTAACTGGCCAACGGAAGGAAAAATCGAGCTCAAAGATCTACATGTTCAATACCACCCTGCTCTACCAACAGTTTTGAGAGGCATCACTTGTACTTTTATGGGTCAAAAGAAAATTGGGGTAGTTGGAAGAACCGGGTGCGGAAAGTCAACGCTCATCCAGGCTCTATTTCGAGTAGTTGAACCAACAAAAGGTCAAATCTTGATTGATGGGCTTGATATTTCCACAATTGGGTTACATGATTTGAGGTCTAAATTGGGGATAATCCCACAAGATCCAACTTTGTTTCAAGGAACATTGAGATTTAATCTTGATCCTTTAAAACAACATTTAGATCATGATATCTGGGAAGTACTAAACAAGTGTCGGCTTGCGGATATAGTAAAACAAGATAAACGGCTTCTCGATGCACCAGGTAGCGTGGTTTTCGACTTTTTTTCTACCATTTTATCAGTTTGTCATTGTTTGAAAACTTTAGGAGTGTTTATTCTCTTATGTGGTTAAAGTTTACCTACCAGAGTGCCCATTACTCGAATCCGATCTTAAACTCAACTTAAAACCTATGTAGTTGCTGAAGATGGTGAAAACTGGAGTGTTGGACAAAGACAACTGGTGTGCTTAGCGCGTGCATTGCTACAAAAACGCAAAATACTAGTACTAGACGAGGCGACTGCTTCAATCGATACAGAAACAGACAACGTGATGCAGAAAACGATACGGGAAGAAACAAGCAGATGTACAGTTATAACCATAGCTCATCGTATACCCACCATTGTCGATAGTGATCTAGTTCTTGTTCTTGATCACGGTAACAACTTTAAGTCATTTAGTGTCGTTATGTCGTTAACACGGTACATTTTGCATTATAACATGATATAACTCGAGTTTAATCGGTTTATTCGGATATACAGGAAAAATTGTTGAGTATGATTCTCCGGTGCGGTTGCAACGCGACGGTTCATCGGCGTTTTCAAAGTTAGTGAATGAGTTCTTGAGAAGATCATTGTAGGGTTGTTTATGGTTTATGATGTTTAGGTTTAGATTTGAGTGTACAGTTAGGAGTTGATAGAGATAAAAAAGTCATTAGAAGCAAAGATTTTAGGCGCCATATTTTTTAAAATCTCGCATTTCCACGTGGTTAGGGTTCAAATCCTACAACATGCAGTTTGTGGTTTAGTTATGTATTACAAAACCTATAGATTGTTGTTTTAAAAAGAATAGAGGAAACAAATATATTGTCAAACAAGCGGACGTGTAGATGAACTGAATGAATATGAATAGAGCTTGTTTATATTTGTTTGTTTAACTTTAATTAATCAAGTGAACGGATACATATACTTGTGTGAATAGTATTTTTCTTGTTTATTTTTGTCTATTAAGAAAATAAACGTGTTAGTTTATGTTTGTTTGTTAATATTTTAATTGGCAAATACAACAAAAAAACTGTTACATAAACAAACGGACGAACGCGAAGGAACATCATTTTAACGTTAAGACTAACCAAAAGATGAAAGCATTGAATGAATGAGAAAGTGTTTCTACAATGAAAGCATATGATTTGAAATTTGTTTTATTAAAAAAAAACTAACCAAAGATGACTTGTGAGGTTTAAACCGAAGGTCTAGCATTAAAAACAAGAGTATTATCAATGAGTCACCAACCTCATCGACATTACGAAAATTGATAACATCTAATTTGATACGTGGTATCTTTTTTTAAATGCAATCTTCACTATAACATTATCATTATCGTAATGTAAGCAAACATGAGATTAAAAAACACTTTTGATGATACAAAGTCGGGTATGGACCCGTGCTCTAAGCCCTCTGGAACGCCCCGTCCTAAAAGCATGGGACTATACGATTACATGGCATAGGTATATGAATATAACGAAGGCTATCTACCACTAAGTAATGAGATGCGAACATCATTTAGTTACCTTAAAGATAATGGTCGTGGTTGAGTGGTGGTGTTACCATCCTCGTTGAATCACTAATGAATAAGACAAGATAATATCCGTGATGTGGTGGACACAGATGATGGAACTGGTTGGCAACGATCGATTGTTATCATACCGTCAAAGAGGTAGGGGCAAGCAAGGGAGGGGAAATTATAGTTGGGTATTAAGAAAATCTTCTATTATAATAAATTGCTAACCAATGGCACCACAATGTGCCACTTGTCAATACCACAATCACTCAAATAAATTCATATTATATCATTTATATTTGTTAACTTTTTCATTACTCATTTATATATAAAATTATATAATTTCTCTTTCCGTTCAAACCGTGAGTACTCACGGGTGTTAACCTAGTTTATTATATGTTTATTATAATATTAATTTAGATGTAAAATTTAATCTTAAAACTATTTTGTTTCTTTGTTCAGGGGTAATTAGGTCATTTTACTTCAACTTAACCAAGAATACTAACGACCATCTAGTCAAGAGACCATTAATACTACATCTTTACAAACATAAGAAACATCGATGTAATTTCTCAAAGTTAAGAATCAAATATGCAACACGAACCAACCAGATGACCATTCGTGTAATTAACTCGATCAAAAAAACATTTATAATGTATAATCACTTCCTATTACATAAAAATCCACCTCCCAAATAAAATTTCCCCAAACCGAATAATCCACAGAATATTCCGTCAATTTTCAACGCCTCAATTTCATAAACCGTTACCAAACATTTCTTTTTCTCCAAGACACAAACCAAACCCGCTGACGTCACCCACTCTCTTCGTTACATCCGCCCATACTATAAATACTAATAACGTCCTCAATCTCCGTTTATTATTATTCTCACTCTACAATTCACCTAACACTTTCAGTTTCAACTTTCAAACTCAAGTCAATTGCCATGGGTAACAATTTCATTTTCTCGATTTGTTTTTGTTTTTAGTTTCTGCATAATCATCAATTCACGATCCTGTACATTGATTTTGATTTTGTGTTTGTTTGTTTGATTTGTGTTTTTGCAGCAGGTGATAAGAAGATTAAGATCGGAATCAACGGTATGTTTAACATTTGATTTAACATTTTGGTTGATGTGTTGTAGATTGAATTGTTTTTGAGGTTATGGATTTGTTAGATCTGAGTGAAATGTTGCAGGATTTGGAAGAATTGGTCGTTTAGTGGCTAGAGTTGCTCTTCAAAGAGATGATATTGAGCTTGTTGCTGTTAATGATCCGTTTATCTCCACTGATTACATGGTATGCTCCGTTGTTTGTGATTTTAATTATTTTATAATGTTTTGATGCAGGTAGGGTTTATATGTGATTGGATCTGTAATGACTAATGAATGATATGGTAATTAGTTTTAGTTGTTTAAGTGGAAATTGATATAATGCTGTTGGTAATGATAAATTGTTATAGTATTAGTTAAACCACAGAGTAGTAAATGATTTTGTTTGAACTAACACAGTGCAAATGACTCAGTTGATACTAGATTTGATCTGAGGATGACTAGTATATATGTTAACACAGTTACATAGACTTTAAACTTGCTGACATTTACCTGTTTGTTCTGTTAAATCTGGATTTGATCTGAGGATGTAACTAAACATGATACAAATTAGTATTTATGGATGTTAAATGTAGCTCAAAACAATAACCTCTGAGTCATGTTGCTGCAAATAGTGCACATTATCTTTTTTTCTCGTGAAATTAGATGTGTTGTGAATCAATGGCTTGTTATAGTTTTTAATCCCTGTTTGAATGCTTATCAATGTATCATATACTTGAATTTCTTTAGTATTCAATAACATGCATGCTATGAAGTCTATATTCTTATGTCTGTGATCTTTGTTTGTTAAAGGAGATGAGTGTGTGCAATTAAAGTGGTAAATAATGTTTTGTTAGTTGGTTTAGTTAGTGTGTGTATAATATGCTTGAATTGCTATAGAGTTCAATAACATTTTTTTATAGTATGTTTGTGACCCCTGTTTGTTAAAGAGATAAGTTTCTGCAATTTAAAATGGTTAACAATGTTTAGATGATGTAATTTCTATGGGCTAACAAGAGGTTTAGATGCAAATAATGAGTTCATGAAGTCGCTCATATGGTCAAATTCGGCTTCAACTTGTGATTAAAAGTTTTGGTTTCTTATGTGTTAATTTTATGACAGACGTATATGTTCAAGTATGACACTGTTCATGGCCAATGGAAGCATCATGAACTTAAGGTTAAGGATGAGAAAACTCTTCTCTTTGGTGAGAAACCAGTCACTGTTTTTGGCTGCAGGTAATGCCCATTTGAGGATTAACATCACCTTTTTTACTTTCAAATTCTATAATTTTTTTTATTGTATTTCTAGGAACCCAGAAGAGATCCCATGGGGTGCAGCTGGAGCTGAGTATGTGGTCGAGTCCACTGGAGTCTTCACTGACAAGGACAAGGCAGCTGCTCATTTGAAGGTCTGATCGGATCTTTGCGTTGTTCTTTTGCTGTTTGAAATTCAGTTATCTTTACTTGTTAGGAGTGTCACAACGGTCATTGATGGCTCACATAGGACACTTCATACCAATCCTTTTTATTTCTGCGTTAGTAATAATGAGCTTACGGTTTATACGATTATTAACAATATAATTTCTTAATTCTTAATAGTATCTCCTAGGAGTTTTTATGCATTAAAAATGCAATTTGAGTGATCTGCATAGCATTCCACGTGTTTTCTTTTAAGTTAACTTTTTACAGTTTTAGCCGTGATAAAATTTAACCTGACTCTACTCATTAGAAGAAAAATTGTCAAATTCGTTCCCTCTAGTTTACCTGTGTATGTATCTGCCATACCAGCCCATTTGGAGAAATTTAGATGTTTAAAATTTGTATTTATCACCATCAAAATGTACACTTTCAAACACATTCCACCTGCTTTCTTTTATAGAACTTTTTTGTTTACCCCTTGATAGAAAAAGAGTAACCTAATTTGACCCATTCACAAATGGTTTAAAGTTTTGACCTCTAACTTTACCCACATTTTAAGAACTTATTTTTCTCCACTTTGGTTCTATGCTTAATTTTCATATTGTTTTGTATGATCAGGGTGGCGCCAAAAAGGTCATCATCTCTGCTCCTAGCAAGGATGCTCCTATGTTTGTTGTGGGTGTCAATGAAAAGGAATACACACCTGATCTTCACATTATTTCAAATGCTAGCTGCACAACTAACTGCCTTGCTCCTTTGGCCAAGGTATTATTAACCTAGTTCAGTATTATTTGACTGTTCAGTTGTAAAAAAAGCTATGGGCTTTCACCAAATGTGCACATAAATCCCAATCATTTTTTGATGATTATATCCTTGGACATGCTTTGACTTTACATACAAGTCTCTGGAATCTACTTTACCTGATTAATTCTTATTACTCATACAGTCATACCATCTCAACCAAAAAGTTTTCATATTTGATTTTCAATGAATAAAGACCCGTTCTTAATTCTTGTTAACTGCAGGGACTTAACTATGTAAAATTTCGTCTAGTATTTTTGTACATTTGATTTGGACGCAAAACAGGATCTTTATGCTAAAATATGTGGGTTAAGTGTTAAAAGTAATGGATGGAATTTACTTGCACAAAATAAGATCCATTGACTTATGTGAATTCTGCATAAGTTTGTTGGCCTTATTTTCTTTGAAATTACATTTTGTAAAAGATTTCCACTTTATTTGATTTTCAGGTGATTAATGATAGGTTTGGTATTGTTGAGGGTCTCATGACAACAGTTCACGCCATGACTGGTAATGTAGCTGTTGTAGCATTTCAGATGTTTAATTACAAAGTCTATAAATATGTATACTCACATAACCATTACAGCCACCCAAAAGACTGTTGATGGTCCATCTATGAAGGACTGGAGAGGTGGAAGAGCCGCTTCCTTCAACATTATTCCTAGCAGCACTGGAGCTGCCAAGGTAAATGCTGGCATTAAATTACATCTCTTTGTATTTGTCAAAACGGGCTAGTTTGGATTCGGTTGACCCACAATCACTTTTACATTGGTTTTTATAAACAGCTGATGTGTAAGTTGTAATCTCAAAGAAAAATATTATTACCACAATCACTTTTACATTGGTTTTTATAAACAGCTGTTAAATGTAGCCATGTAGACTGTTCTTGAACATTTTGAGATAAAACACTACCGAATTGGGTCTAGAGTCAAAAGGGGTCAACCATAAACGTGTTTTATCCCCATTATGTTGACTCAGGAGCGTAGTACTACCACGCACAAGGCGAAGGTCTCACTAAAATTTAGTTAATTAAACATATTTTATATTCCTTCTCTTTGTAGGCTGTTGGCAAGGTTTTGCCAGCCCTTAACGGAAAATTGACCGGAATGGCCTTCCGTGTGCCAACCGTAGATGTCTCAGTTGTGGACTTAACTGTGAGACTTGAGAAGAAGGCTACTTATGAGCAGGTCAAGGCTGCCATCAAGTGAGTATTGGCTGATTATCTATAATCATAATTTCTATCCCACTAATTCTGCCGGTATGTGAAATAACATTGTGGGACATTTTTGAATTTCAGGGAGGAATCAGAAGGCAAACTCAAGGGTATTTTGGGATATGTTGAAGATGATGTCGTATCCACCGACTTCATTGGTGACAACAGGTCAAGCATCTTTGATGCCAAGGCCGGGATTGCTTTGAATGACAACTTTTTGAAACTTGTCTCCTGGTATGACAACGAGTGGGGATACAGGTAATTTCTTACCTCTTACTTTCACATATGTCTTGTGGGTTGACCCGAGATAACCAGTGAACCGATCAATCTGGTCCTTAGTCTTCGTTTTTTCCTTTATTTTGTTTGGTTCGGGTCAGTTCGGTTGTTGACCTCTCTCTTCCTAACAGGATGCATCATGGTAAAAAGTAAAAAAACTTGTTGACCTTGTTTTGTATTTTCTTTTTTGTAGCTCCCGTGTTGTTGACTTGATTCGCCACATTGCCTCTGTTGAAGCCTAGAGTACAAGAGTCAAGGTTTGGTTTGTGCCGGTTTTCTATTCGAGTATGAATAACGGGATCTTTTTTGGTTGTTTTTGGTAGACGTGGTTCTATTTTAGTAGCTTTATTTGGTTCCATTGGTTTGGAAAAACCGTTCTCTGATTGTATTCAATCTCGCATTATATTTTGATGATTGTTTTATAAAAGTTTTGTGTCTGACTTTTACATTTGTAAGCAATCAAGATTGATGATGATGATGCGATCCAATATATTCTATTCTATCCTTTTGATACTTTATAAGTTAGATATATTAATTATGTTAAAAACAAAAATACTGTTTTCATTAAATATCACATGGGTTGTATGTAAAAAGAGGGTTAAACTATTTTGCTTGGATGAAGGTGAAATGTATGAGGGTAAAGTGGGTGATGTGATGTTAACTATTTTGCTAGGGCTGTGCTGTTGTGGAACGTGTCGTGTTCTTAGTTCCTTGTCTTCTTTGTCAAACACTTCTCATAGGGGCGAGCGTATTGTGGACTGGCATGGTTTCGTTGTTTATTTTGTGTAGCTCTTGTGTTGTCGACTTGATTCGGAACAAGATGCAAGGCTCTGTTTGCGTCTGTCTTCCTTTTTTAGTACGAATAACAACCATCTTTTTTTTGTAGAATCGTATCTTCTAATTTTGAATGTCAGTAACCCGACGTTTAAAATGACTAAAATGCCTCTCAACTCAATATTACTATTTTAGCTCTTATGCTTTGACAGTTTCACACTTTTGAGTTTTGACCCTTAAATTAACTTCTTACACTTATGACTTTAACCTCATATTCAGCTTCTTGTGTATTAGGAGGGGTTTGAATCTTTGGTTTTGAATTAGTCATGACTTTAACATATATCTCCGTTTTTTACTATGTGACGTATTACTATGCTACCCCTCATAACACAATGAATTCCTTTGTTGTTAGTGTTGGTTAATCCGCTTGTTGTTAGTGGCGGTTAGGAGTAATTTGGCAAGTTTTAACGCCGATAACACTCGTTCCCTACAATCCTACATGAGTTAAATGGTGCTCTTACTAACTCACGCTAATGGTGACTAGAGTTGATTTGAAAAAATTCAACACCATAACATCGTCCCTTATGGGTTAAAGGTGTTAAAACCATTTCGTTAAGACGATCATCATAGAGTGTAAGAAATTAAAGTGAGTGATATAACAAAGTCAATTTACACACTTTCGGATATTGGGAGTTTGGTGTAATATCCCTCTCATACTTGCTTTCTCATTCAAGGATATTACTAGATTTCATAACTTTATTCCGGGTTCAAATGCCAAGAAGAAGGCAGTCAAAGTGGTTGTTATGATGGCTTGTTGGTGTATATGGCGGGCTCGGAATGAGCTGAAATTCCGTCAAGGTGGAAAAGATCACTGAAGAGGTCAAAACATTGAGTTATTTATGGATGAAGAATAAAGCGAGGAGTTTAGTCTTAGATTGGAATACTTGAATAAAGTGATGGAATTACTTATGGGGCTTGACGACTCGTTTATATTTTGTCGCCTCTTTTTAACGCTTTGCTAAGTGAGATTTTGACGACGTTTTTATGAAGTTTGGCGTTAAAAAAAACACACTTTCGGATATGACGCTTGGCCCCTTAACAATAACATCTATCATCTCATCAACAATAACCTCTACAAGCTCCGGTGCCACGTGTACAATCTCCGGTCACTCCAGTAACCTCTTTTCATCACATTTGCTCACGTTATTCGATTTCTAGGGGTACATAATTGATCCAAATTTCATAAATTTGACGCAATCGATCCTATTATACATTGATTTCATGTTGTTTTGATCGATTTACGTATTGCTGTTTTCCGATCTGTAGTTGTTGATATAGAATTACGTCTACCTTATTCACGTATTGTTGATTGTTCGTCTCAACAAAAAAGTAAAAAAACAAAGGATTGAAAGTATAAAAAAATTGTGAGTTAGGGTTTTAGAGGAGTGATTTATTGTTCTGGTTTATTGATGAACAAGTATATGGCTGCTGGTAAACACGAGGGACACTGTGATGATAAATATACAGACCGCGAGTATGACCGGTTAAGGAATGGTGGTATGCAGGCCCGGGGTAGGGTTAGGAATAGGGATAAGGATGTTAAAGATAGAGAAATGGTGAATGGTGCGGTTTTGAGACGTGGTGATCATGGGGTTAGAGTTGGGGATAGGGAACCTGGTGAGTTGTGTAGTGAAAGTGAGTCGGTTGAAGCGGTTGATTTGGAGATGTGTAGGAAGAGTAACGAGGGATTAGAGACGGTAAACGGTTCTCAGTTGTTTTGTAATAGTAAAAAGAGGAAGTTTTCTCCTATTGTTTGGGATAGAGATGACAAGGAAGCTAATATTGCTCTACTTTTCCCACCTTCATTGCCTAAAACTTTCCGTCGGTCTCCTAACCTTGTTCCTGCAGCTCTTGTGCACGATGCCCCTTTAGGTTCGCCACTTGATGTTGTGAAACATGATTCATCTGGATTTCAACCTCAAGCTGGAACTGTTAAGGAAGCACATGTTGGGTACATTAAGGATGTTAGTTCACGAGAAGAAGATTACGTGGCCACATGGATGATAAGATCTTCTCGATGGGCGAATGATGCTGATTCTTTATCTGAAAAAGGTGAACTTTTTGATGATAGTATCAAGATCCAGCAGAGGAAAGAATCGTTACCTGGGTCTGTTGAAACTAGATCGAGAAAGCAGTCATTAAGCCCAGAGGTTGGGGAGCATTATAGAGAAAACTTTGAACAAATTAGAGGAAGACAGTCTGTGTCAGATGATGATTCTGAAAGGAATGACTGTATGGAGATAGAGAATGAATGCAAAAAGGAGGGTACTGATCTGAGCGACTCGGAGACCGAGTCAGAAAAAGGTGATGGTTCTCCTGGTACACCGGAGCCCGTGGTTCCTTCTCGAAGAAGTGTGAATATGCTGCAAGGTTGTAGAAGTGTCGATGAGTTTGAGAGATTGAACAAGATAGATGAAGGGACTTACGGGGTTGTTTACAGGGCCAAAGATAGAAAAACGAGAGAAATTGTTGCGTTAAAGAAGGTAAAGATGGAGAAAGAACGAGAAGGGTTTCCTTTGACTTCTTTAAGGGAAATGAATATTCTTCTTTCGTTTCATCACCCTTCAATTGTGGATGTGAAGGAAGTGGTAGTTGGGAGAAATCTTGATAGCATTTTTATGGTGATGGAATATATGGAACATGATCTTAAGGCACTTATGGAGACGATGGAACAACCTTTCAGCCAAAGTGAAGTTAAATGTCTCATGCTCCAGCTATTCGAGGGAACAAAATATCTCCATGACAATTGGGTTCTTCATCGAGATTTAAAAACATCAAATTTACTTTTGAATAATCGAGGTGAGTTGAAGATTTGTGACTTCGGTTTGTCTCGTCAATATGGGAGTCCTCTAAAACCATACACTCATTTGGTGGTAACTCTTTGGTACAGGTGAGTAGCCAGCACTTACGAAATATTTATTATCTTAGATTTAAATAACAATTTGCTTACTTTATTTCTTTATTATTCCATTCGTATACATCATGCTTTAATGCCAAGATGCATTTTTTTTTTCTTCTTCTGTTTTTGGTTCCATTTGTCATGATTAGATCTGTACTAGGAGCCTTGGGTTAATTATTCAATCCAGCATAGATGTTAGAATTAGTTTTGGTATTATACTGCTATGATAGTGATTGAAATATATCTCCAGGGCACCAGAACTTCTGTTGGGATCAAAACTGTACTCTACTGCAATTGACATGTGGTCATTGGGTTGCATCATGGCTGAACTGTTGTCCAAGCAACCATTATTTAATGGGAAAACAGAGTTTGACCAGCTTGACAAGGTAAGTGACCGTATATAGCTTGTAGGTTGTATTTGAGTTTGATATTACTATTTGCAGTATTGTTGGTGTTATTATTATTACTAATTATTTGAACTTAATAGTCATTGATGGCTCATCATGATAGATATTCAAAACACTTGGCACGCCAAATGAGGCTATTTGGCCTGGGTATTCAAAGCTTCCTGGAGTCAAGGTGAACTTTGTCAAGCATCAGTAAGTGTTCATGTTCTTGAATCTTGAATATAATTTTATACTTTTAAGTAAGTTCAAATTTTCTTATTTTTGCCAATGTTTTCCCAGGCTTCCAGCTTTGGGTGGTTTTCTGGTCTGGCTTTCTAGCTCTGTCGGTGACAAATTTATTACATTTTTAGTTCCCTTGGTTTTATTTACTACTTCGCATCTGTTGCAGGTATAATATGTTGCGGAGAAAATTCCCAGCAACATCTTTCACTGGTTCACCTGTATTGTCTGATGCTGGATTTGACCTGCTAAACAAACTTCTAACTTATGACCCTGAGAAGGTATTATTTTGTAATTGGACAATGTTATGTGGTTATAAAGGCTCATTGTTCTGTTTGAACATGACATGCAAAGTTATTTTATTTATTTTTATGACATGTGTGCAGCGGATAACAGCTGAAGAAGCTCTCAACCATGAGTGGTTTCGTGAAGTTCCTCTACCCAAGTCTAAAGATTTTATGCCCACTTTTCCAGCTCAGCATGCTCAGGACAGGTGCGTTAAGTGTTAACTGTAGACTTGGAACCTTGATATATAATTGATTCTTATTGCAGCGTCTAGAATGAGAGAGTTAGAGAAAATATGGAATGGAAAGAAATTGTTTGTTTTGTTCTAAGATGGAATAGACCGACTTGTTTCTCAAGAAAGTTATAGCTTTAGTTTTAGCGGACTTTTATGTCACTGGAAATGCCTTTTTTCCCCTCTTATCATAGTTGTATTGAAAACACTCAATATAACCTCAGTTTTTATATTTTAATAACTAAACCCTATGGAATTCTTAACACTTGATTAATTATGTTATTATATTTTCGTATTTAACTAGAAAATATTTTTCTTACCATAAAATCATATTTGATAGTTTCAAGATTTTTTGTGTTCAAAATTTTATTTCGTTTAAACAAAGACCGGACATGTATACGGTTAAAATACGTGTTAGAACTGTGGTTATATACTTATATAGTTATATGTTTGTTTACATGTAATAAAAAAAGTTAGTTGTTTACCAGCATCTCCCTTTTTTATCATCGAAATGCATTTAACATAGAACATGTGTAACTTTGTTTTGCAATATAAACTTAATTCATATCTGGATTTATTCTTTTCTGAAAAATATACTTGAATTCTATTTTTGTCAGCCGGCCAAACATTATTATGGAATGTAATCACTCATTCCAGTACCTTCTACCTCGGTTGTTTCATTTCTTTTTCAACGTGTTCTCTTCTACATGTAGCAAATTATACCTGCATGTTTTGGAATTTTAAGAAAGTTTTCTTAGTTATATGTTTGCTTGCTTCAGACGAACACGAAGGGTACTGAAAAGTCCTGACCCCTTAGAGGAGCAACGTAGGAAGGAGCTGCGGCAAGCTGAACTCGGGTCCGGTGGCTTATTCGGATAGGATAAAGGGTGTACTGAATTTGCAACATGATTCAGGAATTGACATTTTTGAGGAGAAAGTCCATGTGCTGAGGTGGAGTTGACAACATTGGTTTGAGTTTCAACAGACATGGCAGGTTGACTTCTTCGTGCAAGGTGTTACTTTTTTAGCAGAAGTTTCCTTTTGAACCTGTGTAACATAGCTGGTTACTGTAAAACAATTAATGGGATTGGATTTAATACCATATAAAAATGGAACTTTATTTATATTGTGCTTTGTCTTTTTTTAACTGCCTTATTGTGTTTCCAAAGGTGGTTCGTGTTGCAAGGAGATGGCGTTCTTCGCTATTCTTTGACGTTTAATTATTTTCAGAAATTATGCACCTTCAAGAGTTCAAGGTATTATCTTAATAGCATAGAATGCCATTAAGGATATATGATTGGGGAGGTGATTTGTACACCGCTTCATCTGCTTAATCCACTATGGAAGTAATGGCTTTAAGTTTTTAACTATTTTAGTGGCGTGTGGAGAAAAAAGGTGGTCTACAAATCACCTCTTATAGTCTTATCTGATGATTAAGAATGGGAAATCGAGTTTTAATTCAGTGTTAGTTTTTGTTTTCAAGTACTTTTCTTCTGCTTGAATGGTGTTCTCTTCCAATCTAGTTATTTGCTATGGTTTTAATTCAGAGTTTAATGGAAGCTACAAGGTTTTTTATTTTATTTTATTTTGAACTTTCATGACATTTATATGCAATTGTCCCTGCAGTATGAAAAGCAAGCAGGTTGTGGAGGTCACCCTTTGCAGCCTGGAACTATTTAAAAACTTTCATGTATTTTCCATCATTCAGGTACCTTCTGTCTTTTCAAGTCATGCTATAATTTCACATCTCTATGCGTAAAATATTAAGTTTATACCATAATAACTTGACGTCCTTTTGTCCGAAATAGAAGAGGCAAAATGGGTGGGTTGGGCAAGTTTGGTAATGGGGCCAAACAGTTAGGGGTCAAAACATGTAACTTTTGATTAAAGTATATATTTCTTTGTGAACAATAATCACGTCAAATATAAAATTTAACATATTGCTGCAGTGCTGCATACATAATAATCTTTTTATCTGATTAAAATTATGCTGGGAGGTTTTATGTGTTGATGTTACACGTGTTGCCCAAGATCGTAATATGAACAAGAATTGATAGAACAATAATCAAACTATATAAACTTGAATCTGAATTGAAATTGATAATTGATAACTGTTGTTTTACAAACTTGATGATCCTATCTATTTATACATGTCGGATTTCTTCACCGGTTGCCTTCAATCGTCGTGTCCATATGTTGGTGTCGTTTCTTGTTGCCGGAGAGTACAACATGTGTATCTTGTAGGTTATGTACTTCTAATCTTGTCATAGTACACCCCTATACTTCTAGCTATTACATAAGAGATCCTAAATACATCTTTATACTACTGACACAAATAACCCATAACTTACCTATATGGATTAATAAATTAAAGTTCAATACTCCTCCCTAATTTCTTAATCCATGTCTTCAATATCTTCATACTTTGACATCTTCATCCAAGAGCATTTTGTAGGAGTCCCTTGTCGTTGATCTTCGGTTTCTTTCCTTGCTTGCCAGCATCTTTAACTTCATTTGTAGTAACATGAGCTTGGTCTTGATCACGAACAGTTTTTCCAATGTCTTCGTTCTTTCTTTGAGCAACTTCACCTTTAGGTTGTACAAAATCTTTTTGAACATTGACTGGTTTGTTTCTGGATTGTAAGTCGCGAACTGCTTCTATTTTCTTTTTGTTGTGACTTGTTTTCGTATTTTTGACAACTTTGTTCTTTGGTGATAATGCCTCCTTTGATGACGTTTCTACATGTTCAATGCATTCCTTTTCTTCATCACACAAACTAACTTGATCTCCATCTTGACGTTTTGTAAGAACTTCTTGGTTTTCATGAATCCTTTCAATGAGTATATCTGACCATTCTGGTTCTTCATCTTTGAAGTATTCTAATAATGCGTTCCAGTAGTTTCTTTCCTTTTCATTTTCTTCTTCTTTGTCTGAGAAAATATTTTCTTCATCATCCTTGTCTTCAGTAATAGCCATTAAAAGCGTCGGTTCCTCGTCTTCTAGCATGAGGTTTGACTCTTCTTTTCTTTGGTTTGGTTTTGGACAATCTGAGGCATAATGTCCAAATCTATTGCAGTTATAACATTTAACTTTGCTTATATCCCGTGTGAATTTCTTTCCTTTGTCGTAGTTGTTGTTTCTATTTCTGTATGTATTCTGTGAGGTACTGTCATCTCCACCATCTTCTTTTCTTTCTTCGTGCATGAACCTTTTGTCACGCCAATTTTCTTGTGATGAATTGAACCTTCCTTGTCCTCGGTTTCCAAATCGTCTTTCTTGACCATTGTTCTTGTCTTGACGTGTGAACAATAGTTTATCTTGATTGTCCACTAGGTCTTTATTCAATAGATTGGTCCGTTCTTCGAAAGCTTTTAATCTTCCTATTATTTCATCTAGGGTAGTCGTTTCTATGTCAATAAATTGTTCTATGGTTGCGACAATCTGAACGAACTTCTTTGGTACAGAGCTTAGAAGTTTCCGTACTAAAGTTGGTTGATCAAATGTTGATCCTACCCCACTTACCTTAGTAACAATACTACTTAACTTGTCAGTAAATGAATCGATTGTGTCTTCTTCTTTCATCCTTAACATCTCAAATTCTGTTTTGAGTGTTTGAAGACGTGCCTTCTGCACTAGATCCACACCAACATGCCTTTTCTGTAGTGCTTCCCAAATTTCTTTTGCATTCTTACAACTTGCAACTTGTAATATCATATCTTCTGGTAATGCTTGAAACAAATATGCAGTTGCTGACATATCTTTCTTTTCATCGGTTTGCGTGTCAGGACTAGGTTCTATCATATCCCATAATCCATTTGCCTTAAGTATGGTTTTCATACGGATTGCCCATACAGTATAATTTATAGGTTTCAAAATAGGACATGAAAAATGGGTAGTGGAACTTGTTTCCTTATGTATGATAATTTCCTTATCTTTCGATCCTGACGGCGATGTTTCATTCGGCATGGTTCCTAAAGTTTTCTTCTAAAACTTCTAAGAATAAATACTCTTCTAAAATGGTTTTCTTCAAATGTATGATTCCAAAAGTTCAGTCTAAACTTTCTAACAGGAATAAAACAATTTCTAATAACTAATATCTTAACTAGTCTTAAAAAATAAATTCCAATTTAAATAGGAACGTGGAACCTGGAATTTGCGAATCTTCCTTTGCAATGTTTCTGAATTTTTGTTCGCTTCTGAAACGATCGTGTCTTTCTTTGCCTTCCGTGCCTAAGTCAAATGATCCCTTGGTTCCTTTGTCTAAACTTTAAATATATCAAGCAAAAAATCTGCTGCTTCTTTTTTTCTTTAATGCGATAGTCAACAAAACCTTCAAATAACCCTTTTGACTTTTTTGTTTTCTTTTGCAGTGTGTCACCAATAATGCCTTTTGTTCTTCTAAATTCTAATCGGTACACAACAACAATCCAAACTTCCTTTTGACTATAATCCTCTGTGGTCTTTTCTTTCT
Organism: Tagetes erecta; assembly: GCA_030867185.1. Taxonomy (NCBI): domain Eukaryota; kingdom Viridiplantae; phylum Streptophyta; class Magnoliopsida; order Asterales; family Asteraceae; genus Tagetes; species Tagetes erecta. Next base: position 43,700,930 of record CM061492.1, on the reverse strand, counting down.
TTACCTTTGACTTCAAATGTCTAATCTACCTTTTTTGTTTCCTTCTGCCTTCGTTGACACAAAGTCAATAAACAAGAATTCCTTTTCTTTTATAATGATCCAAACCACTTTTTTTTGCTCTTTGTCTTCTACTTTCGAACCCAAACAGCCCTTGTGGCTTCTTCTTTCTTTTAACCAACAGCAAAATCCAATAATTGACCCTTCTGGTTTCCTTTTTTTTTAAATAATCCAAGCAGCCCTTATGACCACTATCAATGAACACAACAACCCTTTTGGTTGTCGGTTTCAAATTATCAGGCCTTGTGCCTTCTAATTGCAAACAATTACAAACAAATAGTGAACGTGCACCCTTCTGATGCAAACAAGACAAATACTTACAGCCAATCGGTGCCTTATGCGTGATCGGTAGTCGGTGAGAATCCAAACGCCCTTATGATGTTCGTCTTCCCAAATCTGTAAGTTTCTGAAATCAATTTGAGCCTTGTGCTCTGATACCAATTGTTGCCCAAGATCGTAATATGAACAAGAATTGATAGAACAATAATCAAACTATATAAACTTGAATCTGAATTGAAATTGATAATTGATAACTGTTGTTTTACAAACTTGATGATCCTATCTATTTATACATGTCGGATTTCTTCACCGGTTGCCTTCAATCGTCGTGTCCATATGTTGGTGTCGTTTCTTGTTGCCGGAGAGTACAACATGTGTATCTTGTAGGTTATGTACTTCTAATCTTGTCATAGTACACCCCTATACTTCTAGCTATTACATAAGAGATCCTAAATACATCTTTATACTACTGACACAAATAACCCATAACTTACCTATATGGATTAATAAATTAAAGTTCAATAACACGTTGTGCAATTTTTGACCCAACATCTTTGTATCTTTTTTTTTCACACGTTTGAGATTAACACTAACCATCCGAGTTTAATAGATTGAAATTGCCCGTTGTAGTCTGAAACATAGGCGTCTCTTGATCAGGGGAATACCATAAAGAGGTCTTGGTTTCCTAAAGGTGTTCATGAACGGTTTCCTAAAGGTGTTTTTTCCAAAACCACGGTCAGTGATTTAGGTAGGACGTTGTCAAATCTTGTTGCCCGAAACATTGTTCAGTTTTTTTAGTAATCATTCATTTTAGAGTAAGAAGAAACTGGAAAAGTTAGTGCATTATAGTTGTTTATTGGGGATAACTGATAAGCAACTTATGTTCATTTATATAGGCTAAAATACCATAATTTTCCACTCAGAGTTCCCTCTTGAATTAATATTCATTAAACGCATATACAAGAAATTTTAAAGGCTTTAAATTTTCCTACATTTTACAAATAAAAGTCTAACAACCACAAGAATGGTTGAGTTCAGCTTTTATTTTTACATGTTAAGAGGCACATATAATTTAGCCTGCAGTTTAAGAGGAAGCTTCTTGTGGTATATGATTCACACGTAAGTATAGTGATGACCAGTTACCAAACTTACAGCGTTGTCAAAGTGTCAATCACCAGCTAACCAACAAGATCGGGTAAACACAACTGTGCTATAAACTATAAAGTATCCTTCAATATCTGTAGCTATGCTGTAACTTGTAAGTAGAGATGCATGGGTAAATGGACGGGTTGAGTAACGGTAATTTTATAGAGCATGTCAACACAGGCTGGGTGACAAGCTGAAAAAATACCAATTTTTTTTATTATCAGGGTTCAGTTTTTTTTTGTAAAAGGTGTGTTTCTACTGTTGGTAAACCTAAAATGACTTTATATGGGTGAGTGTGTTTGGTTGGGTAACATCTGAACAACGAAAAAAGAAAACACACAAAAAGCCCTTTTGTGCTGTGAATCTGTGATGGTCACCACGTCTCCCGTCTTCACACCACTTCACATGATACTTGTAGTGTTTCAAGTTGTGCCCTCGTATGCGGCGTTGCTTCGTGCATATAAATAAATACATTGAATCTTAAACAAGTGTGGTTTTTTGTAACATGTGGATTGTGTGTACAAAGGGCAAATTTGTTGATGTGTATTTTCACAATTTCATGTTAGGTTTATATCGTTTTCGAGTTGGCTAATAATTGCACATGGCTGTCCATTTCGGGACTGATCGGCCCCCTTTGTCTTTGATGACTCATGATATCTCTCTTCCTTCTTAGGATTGATGATACAACTTTGATATCTCTCTTCCTTCTTAGGTTTATATCGTTTTCGAGTTGGCTAATAATTGCGCATTGACAAAACGTGCTACTGATCAAGTGAAAAAAAAAAGATTTAGTTGGTCATGGACGTAAATAGAATGTATGTATGTATGTATGTATGTATGTATGTATGTATGTATGTATGTATGTATGTATGTATGTATGTATGTATGTATGTATGTATGTATGTATGTATGTATGTATGTATGTATGTATGTATGTATGTATGTATGTATGTATGTATGTATGTATGTATGTATGTATGTATGTATGTATGTATGTATGTATGTATGTATGTATGTATGTATGTATGTATGTATGTATGTATGTATGTATGTATGTATGTATGTATGTATGTATGTATGTATGTATGTATGTATGTATGTATGTATGTATGTATGTATGTATGTATGTATGTATGTATGTATGTATGTATGTATGTATGTATGTATGTATGTATGTATGTATGTATGTATGTATGTATGTATGTATGTATGTATGTATGTATGTATGTATGTATGTATGTATGTATGTATGTATGTATGTATGTATGTATGTATGTATGTATGTATGTATGTATGTATGTATGTATGTATGTATGTATGTATGATAATTCAATTGAATTGATAAACGGTATTTGCTAGTACTTATTCCTAAACTAGGTTTAATGCGTGTGTGTTACACACGGGTTAAATAATAATATTTATAAAGAAATCATAATTATTATGTTTAAAAATTTGTAAGTATTTAAAATTTAAAGATTTTGCTCCATCAACTTATGCATGGTGCAAAATTTCATTTAATTTTTACCTTCAAAACTTCCTATTATAGAACAAAAAGAATTTCCCCCAAAAATTTACCCCCTAAAACTTTAAAATATTAGATAGATTAATACCTTATGCCAATGTTCCTCTAATGTGTACTCACATACTTTTTAACTATGACGGTTTAAATTGCTTGTAACTCGGTTGAAAATAAATAAATTGAAAAAAGGTTGTTTGAACACTCTTACGAACTGAGTCAATTGTTTTGTGAGTGGTGAATGTTTTTTGTTAGTTTATTGTAACGACAATATTTTATATGAGTTTTAGTTTACACACGTGTTTTAGCCAAAATACCAAATATGATATGTTGCCTGCTTGCCAAACTAGGTCCATGAATATTCAAATAATCGGTGGTTTAAGTCACCCTTAAAAGTAATGTTTTCAGGATCGGATCGGACAGTGAATCGGTCGCCTTACTGGTTCACTGGTTGAACCGGTCGGACCGGTCGAACCGGTTGGATCGGTTTTGAACCATATAAATAATAAATAATTATATATGTTTTTCTAAAGTATTAATATAACTTAAAATATAAGTCAGATACTCAGAAAAAACTTTTTAAGTTCTAAACTTCAACACTAAGACAATATTATCTAAAGTTTAAAGGTTAAACCTTAACCAAACTTAATTTAAATAAAAAATATCACAAATTTAACCAAATAAAGTCAAATTTTTTAAAAAAAATTAATTTTCCGAACCGATCCGAACCGGTCCGAACTGGCCGAATCCCGGTTCAACCGGTTGACCGGTTCGAACCGGCCGATCCTTTGTACTAAAAACGAACCTATACGGTTCGGCCCGGTCCACCCTCCGAATCCCGGTCCGACCGGTTCGACCGGCCGAACCGATCCGAGCCTGATAACATTGCTTAAAAGAAGCTTGAAAAAACATGTTTGAGACAGTTTGTGAGCCAGGTTGGGTCTATTCGTTTATAAAACAAGCTAAGCTCGGGTTAGACTTGGTTTATAAATAATGCTACATAAAACCAACCTTATCGCTTGCTCTCGCAAAAGCTAGTCGTATGAGTTGTTCACCTCGTAACCTCTCAATCTTGTCTCACCTTCTCTTTTCGAAACGTCTCAAGGTAACCCTTTAGTGAAGTTCTAACTAAGATCAAGAATGACATCTAGTTAAGATATGTTCTTTTACATATAATCTTTTGTCTAATAAAATATGACACGAAATAAAAGTATTTTCCTCTTATATTTTAATAAACTTGACTATGTGAACTTGTTAGAAACCAAAAAGATATTCAAATAATGGTAGTTGAATTTACGTTTTGGTTTATCCTGTCTGTTCCAAGTTTCAATAAAGTTATACAATCAATAAAAAAGAAATCAGCTATGAAGTTACCTAGCCGGTGCGCATGACATGGTCGGGAAGGAGGAACCACAGTAGCGATATGGAAAACGTTTCGACTTTTGACGACAAAGGACGTGTGAGGTGACTAGTCAAAATAGTAAACTGCAGTTTATTAATATCTGATAAAAAATAATATTGATTAAATATATAAATAATATAAAATATTAGTTTATTAATAATGTGACATTTCATTTTTATAGATGAATGGTAACGATAAACAAAAGACGCAGAAGAGGTTATTTGTGTAGAGAGAAAAAATAATCCGGAGTAAGGATTTACAACCATAACGAACCACTATGGTAAAAGTGGTCATTTATATGGTTGTCATGGCCAAAGTTTCTAGTAGGGGTGTACACGGTTCGGTTTCAAACCGCGAAACCGCCCAAACCGGTCATCGGTTTGGTTTCGCGGCCGGTTTATATTTATACAAAAAATCGTTCGTAAAAAATCGGACCGGACCGTTATGAACGGTTTGGTTTACGGTTTATACCAAAAACCGTTTGTAAAAAACCGGACCGGACCGTACGCGCACGTGTGTGTGTGTGTATATATATATATTATATCTCATATATGAGTTCTTGTAAGTAAAGTATTAAAATATGTATTAGTTTGTTGGTGCTAAAATAGGTCATAACTAGTATATCGATCATACAGGGTCACCTTCTATTGAGAAGACATTTAACTTGAGAACAACTTAGGAACCACTTTAACTGTTGTATTTATTATAATATAAATTGACCAAAATGCTTATAATTCAACTAATTTTAACATCTATTTAAAAAATATATGATTTGTGAAGTCGTTTGTTAAAATGCATATATGCACCCACATTACTTGTACGGATCATAATTTTGGTCAACGCACATTGTGGGTACATATATGCATTCGAACAAACGACTTTACGGATCATAATTTTTTTAAATAGATGTTAAAATTAGTTGAATTATAAACATTTTGGTCAATTTATATTACAAAATATTCAACAGTTTCACTCCCTCTATTATTCGTTAAAGTTCTACATTTTGTATTCAAGTTAAAAATGTGTTCTTATTTGAGTGTCCCTCCGATCATACATATATATAATATCATTATATCTATCATTATATATATTATACATACTATCATTATATTGTTACAACATAGGTAATACTGCAATATTCAGATATATAATCCATTTTTAATGCAGGTACTTTTGAAAGTTTATAAGATTTTAACAAGATTTTGGGATGTTTTTTAAAGCTTTTAAACTTGGACTATAAAGCTCAAACCGCAAATCCAAACCGGACCAAAACGTTCGTATGGTTCGGTTTAGGTTTGGTTTTTTACTTTAAACGGTTCGGTTTTGGTTCTTAATGACCGCAGGTAACGGTTTGGTTACGGTTTTATCCAAAAACTGTTAAAACCGGACCGCGTACACCCCTAGTTTCTAGAAGTTTACTAAGTGTAAAAGTCTTTTTTTTCTTTTAATTGTAATACAATTAGCTTATGTAATAAGAGTGAACTTATTTTAAAACATCAAGTTATTGAGTGGTAATAACTAGATAAATTTGTTAATCCATATATATAAATGCAAAAAAATTAGTTTTTAGCAGAATAATGTATGTAGCAGTTTACCATTGATAAACCAACTGCAGCTTACAGAGTAAACGACAATTTAGAACAACAAACTACTTTTTACATAGTACATGCCAATTTACAATACTAAACTTTAGTTTACAAAATGTGTGTAAACTAATGCAAATGCACTTTACAGCTATCTGTTGTAAACTGCTTAAAAAGATGGTGATTTTGTTTCGTTAGTTGTTAGACTTGTATTTTTTTTAAAACATCAAGCTTTTTTACTTCAAATGATGTACTTAGTCACCTAGAAAAAAAGCCATCAACTCTATAATTATTATAAGGCAAATTGGCCTAAAATAATCCCAACTAACACCCATTGGCCGAAAATAATCCCAACTCAGTTTATTCCCTCCAGTGGTCCCAAATCCAACTTTTTTGGCCTACAGTGGTCCGCCGTTAAGTGCACTTAACGGCCGTTAACTTTTTTTCTATTTTTTTCGAATTTCAAACCGATATTTTAGGGATTTTGATCGGGAGGAGAATACGAGTCTGTTGATGTAAACCTTACTTCCAATTGTTGCTCGAAATGGTTTAATTTTGATATCCGGTTAAAGCACCGTTAGGTTTTAAACACCCGATTGAATACCGTTTTGTCGTTTGGAACACCAGTTCGAAGTAAGGTTTACATCAATTGAATCGTATACTCCTCCTGATCAATTTTCATAAAACCTTGTTTTGAAATTCGAAAAAAATAAAAAAAAAGTTAACGGCCGTTAAGTGCACTTAACGGCGGACCACTGTAGGCCAAAAAAGTTGGATTTGGGACCACCGGAGGGAATAAACTGAGTTGGGATTATTTTCGGCCAATGGGTGTTAGTTGGGATTATTTTAGGCCAATTTGCCTTATTATAATTATTCTTTGTCAAGGTACAAGAGACATAGCTAAACCGGATTAAGGGAATCAATTACATACTATTGTTTAATCAGAGTCGGAGTCCAGTATATTTTACACTTGTAACATAGCTCATGTCAGATCAACCCGTCAACCTGATAGCAATTTACACTTATAACATATCTCATATCAGATCAACCCATAAACCCGCTAGCGAGAGTAAGTTAAAAAGCAAGATAGGGGAATCATAGAATGAATCACACCCTATTGTACTTCAACCTTCTCTAGATTCTCCTTTTTGTCTCCATTTCCAATATAACAAATTAACAACAAACAACAAACAACAACTTCAACTTCATTTTCATTTCACAACCTTCAAACAACAACAATGGCGATTTCAATTTCAAAACCCCAAACATCATCATCAACAATCGATCCACAATCCGGTTTCTGCTCAAAAACCCTAACATACCACAGCCTCCGACCACCATCACCTCTACCACCACTTTCATCTCCATTATCACTCACCAATTTCATCTTCAACATCCTCAAATCCACCACCGGAACTGCATCATTCATCGACGCCACCACTCGCCGCTTCATCTCTTACTCCGACGTCATAAAACTCGTACGCAACCTCTGCATCTCGTTCCGTCACTTATCAATTTCAAACTCCGATTGTGCTTTCATCATTTCCCCAAATTCATCATACGTTCCGATTTTATACCTCTCGTTGTTTAACATCGGTGCTGTTGTTTCACCGGTGAATCCTGCGAGCTCGGTTACGGAGATAATGAATGTGATGAGGTTGTGTAAACCGGTGATTGCGTTTGCTACGAAGGAGACGGTTGTGAAGCTAGTTGAAGCTGGATTTAGGAACAGGATTGTGGTGATTGATTCGGATGAGTTTGAGGTTATGATAAGAGGTGAATTGATTGGAGACGGAGATGGAGATGAAGTTGAGGTTATGCAGTCGGATGTTGCGGCGATTTTGTACTCGTCCGGGACGACGGGGAAGATTAAAGGAGTGAAGCTTACGCATGGGAATTTGATAGCGACGATTGCCGGAGCAATGGCAGGTACATACGGACATGTTAACATGACACGAAACGATATATAGTTGACAAGTTTTGACCTGTTAACACAATAGTTTACATGTTACACTTGTTAACATGACACGAAACAAGATAGAGTTATAGTAAATTTGTATCTAAACAAGTTAAATACATCTTAACCAATTAATGATGTGTTTAAATATATTTGTACTTACCAACAACTGTTTTTTATATATATATGTGTACTTTTTCAAATATAAAAATGAAATAAAATATGTGTCATAATTAAACTTTTTTCTTCAAATAATGTTGCATTTTTTTAGACTTTTGTAGACTTGTGACAATTTTTGTTTCACTACATATGTGATTTGTAAACATGTTTATAATTCGTGTTTGGAAAAAAATGACATGTTTGTGTCTAACACCTCAGGTTACTGTCTATAAACAACTTGTGTCGTGTCACTTGTTTCTAAACATGTTCATTGTCTAGCATTTTAGGTAACCGTGTCTTCAAACAGCTTGTGTCTACAACCTATTTCTAAACAGGTTAATGTTTGTGTCTAGCACGTACCTTATATACTCGTTAGATAATCGTGTCTTATTATGTAACTGCAGGACGTGAAGCTAGGTCTTCTCCGGCAGTGTATCTATGCACGGTGCCATACTTCCATGTATACGGTTTCATTCTGTGCATCAGGATGTTAGCATTTGGGGATAGTTTTGTATCAATGGGTAGATTCGATATGCGGTCGATGCTACGGTCGATTGAGGAGTTTAGCGTTACACATCTACCGTTAGCGCCGCCGGTGGTGGTGGCTTTGGTTAATGACAGTAATGAACATTTGGTGAACGGAACAAATTGGAGCTCTGTTGAAATGGTGTTTAGTGGCGGAGCACCGTTAACGGTGGCGGTTATTGATAAGTTCAAGAAACGGTTTCCCAATGTGTCATTGGTGCAGGTCTGTTGAAATTGGACCTTTTATTTCCTGTTAGGATTATTGATCAATGGACTAATGCTATTTGACACATGGTTGGTCAACGCTCTTTAGGCATATGGTTTGACAGAAACCACAGGTGGAATATCACGTATTGCAGGCCCGTATGAGAGCACGATAGTAGGCACCGTTGGGCGGCTCATTGCCCATTGTGAAGCAAAGATAGTTGACCCGAACACGGGGGCTGGGTTGCCTCCTATGAAACGTGGTGAACTATGGGTTAGAGGACCATTTGTTATGAAAGGTAAACAGTAAGCACATTATGTTTCCATTGAAAACTTGACCTAACAAGTAACAACTTTAATCTTTGGTGATCAGGGTATGTTGATGATAAAGAAGTTATAGACACAATGGTTGATTCAGATGGATGGTTGAGAACCGGTGATCTTTGTTACTTCGACAATGAAGGTTTCTTATTCGTTGTGGATCGGTTAAAAGAGCTCATCAAATATAAAGGTTACCAGGTATACATCATATGCACTTAACCCTGTATAGCTAAAGATAGCGGTGGCATAATAGACGGGCCATGTAGTTGTGTAACAGGTCCTAACAGGCCACGTCTGAACACTTCTTGTCCAACATATTTTTTATCTTTTTGAAAACAACTAAACGTGTTCAATCTATTCAAACGTTTTTAGTTATCTTTTATAATACCCATTTGACATGATAGAGATAAAACATAATCTGAATCGACACACTAATGAGTAATACGTTGAAGTTGCCAGTTTTGCCAAATGTATCAATGATTTTTTCAAAACTAATTCAATTGCATATAGGTACCACCAGCTGAACTCGAACACATATTACAGTCGCATCCAGACATTGTTGAGGCAGCAGTCATTCCGTATGCATTTCGACTCTTAATCTTGAGAACTGACAATTTCAACAGTTTTATCTGTAAACATGTGTTTTTGATATATATATTTATATCTTTAACAGTTCAAAAGGTTAACCTGGTTAGTTAGTAAAAAATCAATGTATTCAATTCAAATGTATGAAACCTCCTAAAACAGTTTAATTTACAATTTTTTTTGTTGATAAGCCCAACTAAACCGAATCATTTTATCCGTGACCAACACGTCCATTATGCAAACAAACACAGAAGTGTGATATTTGTATGTAAATATATAGTTTGTTTGATTTTGCAGGTATCCGGATGAGGCGGCAGGGGAGGTGCCCATGGGGTTTGTGGTTAGAAGAAAAGGAAGCACCATTAATGAAACACAAGTGAAAGATTATGTGGCAAAACAGGTATGCATGCATATTTCTTAATCTTCTCTTAATTTAGTAATTTTATCGCGATATAACGAATCTTGAAAAACAATCTACTCAGGTCGCACCATACAAGAGACTCAGAAGAGTTTGTTTCATTGAGTCAATTCCGAAAAATGCTCCAGGAAAGGTATTGAGAAAAGAGTTGATCAAGATGGCTCTTTCAGGTGTCACTTCTAAGCTTTAACTAGCGTTTCGTTTCGTTTGGTTTATGGGTATGAAAATGAAAGGGATTGAAACCCATATAATTTAGTAATGGTACAAATCCACCAAGATCTAGTTATGGTAATAGTAGTGGGTTTAGCCACAATGCATGAATATAGTAGATGCTCGGCGTTTTCTTCAGGTTGACCACATGAAGGGCGTTTTCTTTTGTATGGCGCAACCTCATTCGATTGTTTCATTGATTCAATTCCGAAAAATGCTCTAGGAAAGGTATTGAGGAAAGTAAACAAGAAAGAAAATAACATAGTAATAGACCATAACAAGTGCACACATAAGTCGTATTAAAATAAACAAAGGTGCGCGCAAAGTTAAGACTCATCGACCAAGTTCGTCATCCTGTCGGTTTAAAATAAACAGTTTTACCAGCCAACTCTTCACCTGCCAAACACGATAACTCAATATCGCCACCACTATCCTTAGCCCACCTCACCGTCACCGTTTGACCATGCAACTCCTGCACATTTTGTTCATACATGTAGTTTATATTATGTTTGGTTAAGGGAGCAAAATGTGTATGTATATATAACTAGACAAACAAGCCAACCCACACCAGACTGCACTTGACCCAACATGTAACCTAATGAGCTGAGTAGCTAACACTGTGGCAATGCGATGGAGCGTGTTAACCACGACGATCCAACGCTAGATTTTACAAAAAAAAAACATAATATTTATCTGTTTCAAAGTGAGATTTTACTAGGTATGATTTTTTTAGATCATATACTATTGAAGTATTAAAAGTATTTGGTATATTTGACGACGATTAATAAAATGTATGATAAACCAAGGAACCGGAATAGCGAGGAAAAGAGTAATATACCCAGGAAAAGAGTAATATACCCATTGATCCATCGTGTTAATCGCTCTACAAGCAGGCTCATACTTGGCAAAAGTTACGAAGCCAATACCACTAGACTTGCCGGTTTTTTCATCCATGATCACTTTAGCTGTTGTGTAACATAACAAGCCATGAGATCGAGGTTTACAGTTAACACCAAAAAATTCAAATACATTTTTTTTAGTAACTTCTGGTTTTGATTTTTCGTATGGGCGTGGTTTGGTTTTTGGTTTCCCATTTGGGGCCGAGAAAACATTAGCCCAAAATAACAGGTTTGGATATCAAGGTATAACGAAATCAAACAGTAATTTTTGGTTAATGAAAAAAGAATAAACCAAAGCCATCGGTTATTAGTTTGGGTTGGTTATTTTGGTTCGGTTTTTTTCAGTTAATTCAATTTTTTAAAAAAGGCATAATGTAAAAAGGCAAAGCAACCGTGTGCTAAAGTTTGCCAAAAAAACAGGTTATGGATTTTAATACCTTTAACTATGGGGTATTGGCCGCTGCTACTCCCAACTAACCTATTCATTGTTACCACTCTCAACTTAACATTTCACTTATCGTATCATTCCGCTTTTATGCCACATAAGCATGCCACGTAGGATAATAACGCCAGGTGGACAAAAATGGAGTGACACGGCAAGTGAAATGTTAAGTTGGGAGTGACAACGACCAATATATACCCCATAGTTTGGAGTATTAAAATCTAATAACCCTTAAAAAAAACTTTGCAATAACTTCCATACCTTCGGTAACTTCCCCATGCTTGCTAAAAACTTCACGCAAGCGTGTGTCATTTGTATCCGGTGCCACTCCTACAACGAGAACGAATGTGAATACGAAAGCCTGTAGACTAAATTACATGATACTACTGAACCAAACCAGAGAAAGGTTAAAAGGGTCTACGGATTTCAAATCATAATAACTTTTCAATAGATATTTAAAAACTACGTTGTTTTAAGAAACATGAGTGAATTGGATACTTAGTCGTAATTAAAAAACTGGAGAATCTTATGATGACCCTTGGATTAAAAGACGCGATTATATCTTTAATAGACGTGCATATGATTCGAGATTACCTCCCACGAACAATTTCCAATTCGACGCGCATCGTATCGTTTGATAGATAGGTAGAGTTGCCACTGGCATACTCTTATTGATGACAGTTTGCCTTAATATGTTAATAGCTCCATTGAACAACGCCATGTTGTATCTCACAAGATTATTATGTCTACTTAATGAAGAAGATAATTGATAATTAAATAGACACGTACAAAATATTTCTAGATCATAAATATTTTTGCCAAACAATTAAAATAAGGAAACTAGATCACTAGAAATCAAACATTGATTCAAAAGATTATGAAATCGAAATAAAAACGTAATTAAGAAGATGATATTAATTTTCACAAATTAGTTAATATACATAAAAAGGGATATCAAATTCATTTACTATCTTATTTTATTAATTTAGTAATTCATCAACGTTCATGTTTGTTTAATGACTAGGCTTAAAACATAAATTTTAAGTCTATATGAATTGTTATGGACTTGCTAGCATGAACCGACTTAAGTGTTAGAGATTAAGTTCTATTATGCATAATGGACATGAAATCTTCATCGTGTTAGATTTAATATCGTGTAAACACAAAGATTGAATAAAATAAATTATAAACTAATATTCCAATATTCTTATGTTCGGATTTAACCCATGTATCCCTGAATTAAGATCTTTATTACATTTGTCACTAAAACAAAGTGAAATTGCTATATGGGAAACTAGTTTAATGCCCTTACTACGTTCGGGATCACAATCTCAAATGATGATTTTAATGATATTCATGACGGTTCCAATCAGTTTGAAACAAAACTGTGGTAAACCGAAAAAAAGATTTATTTTTTAAAAATTGTGAATTAGTATAGCAATTTATACTCAAATTAAAAAAGTTATGAGTTTAGTTTTATGGTATAGTTTGCTTTTAAAAAAAGATATATTGACTTTCACTGGTTCCAACTATCACATGTTGTCTTCTACCGGTCCCAACTATTGAATTGGCTGTCAACGGTCCCAACTTTTATCACTTTCGTAACCACTGGTCCCGTCGTTAAATTTTTTTAACGCCGTTAAGTTTTTTTCCAAATTCAATACCGATGTTATAAGCATTTTGATCGGAACGATAATATAAGTCGATTGATGGAAAAGTTACCTCAAAACGGCGCTCCGAACAACAAAATAGTGCTTCGATCGGGTGTTTAAACCTAACGGTGCATCAATCAAATGTAAAAATTTTATCATTCAGAGAGCCTTTTGAATAAAACTTTTACATCAATCAACAAGTATTATCCTTCCGATCAAAAGGTCTAAACCATCGATCTTGAATTTGGAAAAAACTTAACGGCGTTAAAAAAATTTAACGACGGGATCAGTGGTTACCAAAGTGATAAGTTGGGACCGTTGACAACCAATTTAATAGTTGGGACCAGTAGAAGACAAAAGGTAATAGTTGGGACAAGTAGAAGACAAAATGTAATAGTTGGGACCAGTGAAAACCAATATACCTTAAAAAATGTTTGTATAAAAAAATTATGCATGTTTGTAAAACACTGAGGTGCTTAATTGTATATTATTATTAATTTTATCTCTAAGGTTCATTTTATTACCATATTAAATACAAACAGACTCATGTAATTACCCTTGAATTTTTCAAAATTCTCCTAAATATTAGGGGATCAAATATAATTAGTGTTATTATAATATATTTTATACACATAGTTAAAATAAAAAATCGTTCTAAATATTAGGGGATCAAAATGTAATTAGTATTATTATAATATATTTTATATACAATAATTTAAATATAAAATCGTTATTGTGAGAGAAACTCTCAAATGATGCCACATAAGCAAGAAATTTTGAAAAGATGCAACATAAGTTTTTTTTCGTTTTTCTTTATTATATTAGAGATTAATTTGGTTGTGTGTTGCAATATGCCAATAAGAGGATTAAATATAGTACATTATCAACCCGGAGATGAAGGCCTACATGTACAATATATATATACTGTGTGTTGCAACATGTTGTTGGCTTCAAATAAGTCTGTTTGAGGCGGTTGTCGTGATTCATTTTGACCTATTCTTTTAGTGGGCCGGTAATTTGGATTATTTGTTGTTCAAAGAGCGTTACCAATGAGTGGTGGGGTTGCACACTGCAAAGACGAAGGAAACGGTCTTGGAACAACAAACAACCCAAGTTACCAATAGTCAATAGGCCATCAACTCATTGGCTACATTAGGTAAATTGAATATTTTTACATTTAACTCGGACCCTATTTCGGTTAGGAGGCTAATCAAGTATATATATGTTTTCTACGTAACACTTAGGAAAAAGAAATTGAAAAGGGCAGATGCCCGCATACACACTTCTTTGAATAAAATAATTCTTGCTGTTCAATGTAGAATAGATGGATGAATGAATAAATAAAGAATGGGTGGTGGGGGGTTGGGTTGGGTTGATGATCAAGTTAAGGTATGGTATAAAGGGGAAGTATAGAAAAGAAACTCAATTTTATTGAGAAAACCGTAGAAACTTGACGTGTGGCTAATATAATGCCACATCCCTTCTTTTTTCATGTTTTGTCTTGTTCCTTTAAGGGTAAAACAGACATTATCTTCACCAACAACTTCTCTCACCTGACATGCTTTTTTGCTTTTTTCAATGCATCATTTCAAACATGAATTCAAAATTTCATTCATATCATTTTCTCAAAATCCTCTCTACTCATTTCTTTTTCTAAAAATCATCTTCAACCTCATCAAAAACCCGATTAATCATGAACAAATCTTAACGAAGAAGATAATAGTTCGTACGTATCATCGGAAATTTTATGGCCGGGTAGACCGTCACAACCGCACCAGAGTTATAAAGAGATCTACACACCACCGTCACTACCGCACCTGGCGAACCACCACGACACCACTTACGTTTGTACAAGTACGGTTTTGGTGGCAGCGGTTTTGGGGGTCCAGATTTGTACGGTTTTTTTTTTAGAATATGATCTCAAGCTTCAATCAAGATCTCACCTTCAAAAGTGATTATCACCGTTTTCTTTGAAAAGGTAAATACTCTCATCTCTATTTTTTTGTTTTTTGGATTGAACAACAAACAATAAAGGTACTGTGTTTTTTGTATTATTTAATTTTTTTGTTTTTTGTAATCATAGGCACCTAGATACCTTTTCTAAGCTTGGTTATCTCAGTCAAACTCAAATATTTGTGAAAATTGACAATGTGGAGGTGTTTTTTTCTTTTATACATATATGTTTTTTTTAAAGAACAGTTGTTCGATTTAAGAAGAGTTAATTTCACGGATGGTCCTTGTGTTTTACCCATATTTCACTTATGGTCCTTAATTTTAAGAAATTACATGTATGGTCCTTAAGGTTTTTGTAAACGTAACACCGGTAGTCCCTAACACTAACTTTTGTTAAGTTTTCAGTTAAGTGTATTTGAAATGACCATTGTACCCCTACTATAAAAAATAGAAAAAAAAGTACAACTATTGTTGTATATTTTTTAATCCGGCGCCAAGACGGACGGGACTCGAACATGCGTTTCTCTTACCGATGAGGTATTCTTTAATCAAATAAATAAAAAACAACTTGTAAAAAACATTATATATTAAATAATAATAATAATAATAATAATATAATTATTATATTAAGTAATTAAATATAAATATGGGACTCACCTAATATACTTACTCGCCCACTTCACTATTTCTCTCCTGTTACTTCACAACCACCATCGTCGCATTACCGAAGAGAACCGCCGTCACCCCTCACAACAGCCATTTCACGACATCGCCACCAACTAGCCATCTCTAACCTCACCCTCATCACCACTACCGTCGAATATTTGCTTCGATTTCAGATCAACCATTCTGTCACCACTAACCACCACCTCTTCGTCAGTCCCATTTCCATCGTCTCGCCCCATTTCCAAATCTATATGCGACAGAATGGTTGATCTGAAATCGAAGCAAATATTCGACGGTAGTGGTGATGAGGGTGAGGTTAGAGGTGGCTAGTTGGTGACGATGTCGTGAAATGGTTGTTGTGAGGGGTGACGGCGGTTGTCTTCGGTAATGCGACGATGGTGGTTGTGAAGTAACTAGAGAGAAATAGTGAAGTGGGCGAGTAAGTATATTTGGTGAGTCCCATATTTATATTTAATTACTTAATATAATAATTATATTACTATTATTATTTAATATATAATGTTTTTTACAAGTTGTTTTTTATTTATTTGTTTTTAATCGGAATACCTCATCGGTAAGAGAAACGCATGTTCGAGCCCCGTCCGTCTTGACGCCGGATTAAAAAACATACAACAATAGTTGTACTTTTTTTTTCTATTTTTTATAGTAGGGGTACAATGGTCATTTCAAATACACTTAACTGAAAACTTAACAAAAGTTAGTGTAGGGACTACCGGTGTTACGTTTTCAAAAACCTTAAGGACCATACATGTAATTTCTTAAAGTTAAGGACCATAAGTGAAATATGGGTAAACCACAAGGACCATCTGTGAAATTAACTCATTTAAGAATGTGCAGTTATGTGCCTTTATTTTTATATATTTTTTAACAATGTGCAGACACTTGCACTTGAATACCTCTTTTCTAAGCTACATAAGATGGTTTGGGATGGATGGTTTGGTTAAATTATTTCAATTATTATTTATTTACAATATGGTCCCTAAACTTTCATATATATATTGAATCAATTATCTCTTATATGTTTGAAATTGATCTAGGGGCAATTAATTCATCCTTTCATAAACTTTGAATTTTTTTGTTTATCACACTCTAATTGGACTAATTGGCATATGTTCTAGAATTAGAATGAGTTAATAACATTTTTTATATTTTTATGCATTTGCTTGTCAATCATGCTTCATGTATCGGATTTTATAGGCTTATATTTTTATGTAACACGATGTAACATATGTAACCCGTCTGGACTGACACTTTAATCCATCTAGTTTTGTTGTAACAATATGTAACACGATGTAACAAATGTAACATGTTTGACTGACGTTTAACCATCTAGTTTTGTTTTTAATATAATATATGTAACACGATGTAACAAATGTATTAGTTATTTTTCAAGTGTTTTTAACCATCTAGTTTTATTTTTAATGCCCATATGGTACTTTTTATTAACTATGTAACATGTTGTTTAACACATTATTTTTTATTCTTACTTTTTATATGTAACTTATGTAACATGTTGTTTAACATATGTAACATTACGTCTAAAATATGTAACACGATGTAACATATTTGACTGAAGTTTAACTATCTAGTTTTGTTTTTAATAAAATATATGTAACACGATGTAACAAATGCTTTAGTTATTTTTTCAAAGTGTTTTTAACCATCTAGTTTTGTCTTTACTGTTTGAGTGCTTGACATACGTACCGGTTAGTTTTCAACAGATTGTTCAATTTTCAGTTAAATATGTAACAATATGTAACTTATGTGATTTTGCTTTATTGCTTTTTAAATTTAAGTTAAATATGTAACAATATGTAACTTTGATTTTTTTTATTCATGTATCGGATTTTATAACAACTTTCCATAAGTAAATAGTTCCAATTAAAATACGTAACACAATGTAACATATGTAATAGTATGTCAAAATTGACATGTAATGTTTTCCATTTTTTAATAAAATATGTAACACGATGTAACATGTCTGACTGAAGCTTAACCGTCTAGTTTTGTTTTTAATAAAATATGTAACACGATGTAACACATGTACTAGTTATTTTTTTAAGTGTTTTTAACCAGCTAGTTTTGTCTTTGCTGTTCGAGTGCTTGACATACATGCTGGTTAGTTTTCAACAGGTTGTTCAAATTTCAGTTAAATATGTAACAATATGTAACTTATGTGATTTTGGTTTATTGCTTTTTTAAATTTAAGTTAAATATGTAACAATATGTAACTTTGTTATTTTTATTCAAATATGTATACGATGTAACATATGTAACTTTGATTTTTTTAAACATCCAAATATGTAACACGATGTAACATATGTAACTTGTCGGATTGGCACTTAATCCATCTAGTTTTTTTCTTTTTTGTAACTAAAGGAACTTTTGTATCAAAGATGAAGAGATTATCAAGAAACGAAGCATGTATGAAGCATGATTGAAACTGTGTAACACTATGTAACAAACGCAATCCATACAGTTTTGTTTTTTTATAATGTATGTAACACGATGTAACAAATGTAATCCTTTAGTTTTTAATAAAATATGTATCACGTTGTAACATATGTAACATGAAGTAACAAACGTAACATGTCTGGAGTGACACGTAGTCCATTCATTTTTGTTAATATGTAACAAGATGTAACAAACATATCAACTAGTGTAACAAAGTGTAACAAGCGTACCAGCTATGGTCAATTATCTGAGTGAAATAAAAAAATAGGAGAGAGAATTTATAAAGTAAGTGAGAGAAATTATATTAAATTAAAAAGTAGGAGAGAGAATATGAAAAAATGATGATATGATGTTGTACTTGAGAGAGAAGAAAAAGAAAAAGTCATTCCAATTATACCCTTATGTGTACTTTTGACTAATAAAAAAATCAATTAATCCCACCTTTAAATCTCAACCATTGATCAAAGTAATCCAATGGTCAAGATTGAGTTTACAGGGTTTTCTCAATAATTATGGGTTTTCATTTTAGCCATCCTCATGGTATAAATAGGGAGTGTTTGTATCTGTTATGTTTGTTTAGGATAAAGATAGCTTGATGATCAAGTTATATGTATGTGAAATTGTGATTATCTTCTTGTTAAATTAAAAAATGTGTGATTACCTTGTTAAATTCTGAATTGTTTCCTTCTTTTTTTTATTACATCCTTGCTCATATTTGTTGTGAAATTGTGATTTGAAATTATTATGATTCTAGTTCAGTGACGAATCTAGGAATTTTTTACTATAGCGTTAGGATTTTTTAGGAATTGGAGTCTAACAAACTAAATAGCAAGATTTTATAATTTTTTTGGGTCGGGTTAAAACATTAAAGAACAAATAGTAACTGACTGAATCAGGATTTTTCAACCGAAGGATCATATCATTATGTTAATGTACAAAAAAATGTATTTTATTAATCAACTAGGTTTATTGCCCGTGTGTACACACGGGTTAAATAAGAACATTTATAATGATTTTATAACCATTATGTTTAAGTATTTATAAATTTTTAATATTTAAGTATATGGTTCCATCAACTTATGCATGGTGATAAACTCCACTCAATTTCCCTCTAAAAATTCATATTATAGATCAAATATTTCCCCCCAAATATCGCCCCCTCAAACCTTGAAATATTAGATAGATTTATCTGAGGACATAGATATTAAAAAGTGGTAAAATTGCTACAATTTTCAGATGTTAAAAAACATATTTTTGTCATTCCACAACTATAATTTTAAATAAACATTCATCTTTTCATTAACAAGATATTTTGTTAATAAGATAAGTTGTTAAAAGATTTCAGTAGTAGGTTGTTAAGGTGTTGAAAAAAAAGTAATGAAATGTTTGTTTCAGCCTCTTAATGGTTTAGATATATGTTTAAATAGTTTAGTATTTAGTTATTCAGACTATTTGTTTTACGAGTAGATGTCTGAATGGTTCAGACATTTGTCTATGAATGGTTAAACATTATATAGAGTTTCAATGGTTAAAACTTCTTATCTGAATTGGTCAGACATTTATTTTTAAACAATTAATTAGCAATATTGTTGCTCTTAATGGTTCAGACCTCATATTAATTTAATATAATGATTCAGATCTTTTACTGGTTTAACACTTAACTATTTAAACTTTGCTAAACAACTTTTAAAAGGAGGAGGAATATTATAATAAAAGAAAAAAGGAAAACAAGGTGATTATTGGCTAGAAGGTAGAGGCCATGATTACCTACCTATATGAGGCTTTGACCACAATATATGTATATATATATATATATCGATCTTGTTTGTATGTGTGTATGTATCACTCTTAATTACCAAATCAAATATTCTCAGAGGGCAGAGGCATTAATATTTTGATGAAGTTTTTAAGCTTTTTTTGAGTTTTTCAACTTGATGTTTGATCATCTGAAACATTATGATCTTGTACATTTCTTAACTTTTTTTTATAAAGTTTTTAAGGTTTTTTCAACTGTTTTCATCATCTGAAATATTATGAACTTATTTTAGCTATATTTCTCAACTTTATGATGGATGAAGATTTAATGATATTTTAAGCTTTTTTGAGTCTCATCATCTCTCACTCTTGTTTCTTTATTTATGAAAGTAATTTTCTTCATATTTTAACCTTTTTTCAACTTATGATCTGAAATTTTATCATCTACTTGAACGTTTCTCATCATCACAACTTAATTTATTATGAAGTTTTTAAGCATTTTTCAACTGAAATATTATCATCTTCTTATACATTTCTCAACTTTAATTATGATGAAGTTTTAATGAAACTTAATTATTATGTGAACTGAAATATTATCATCCATCTTTTGGTTCATCTCACTCATCAGCTTGTTTGTTTGTGAAAGTAATTTTCTTCATATTTTAATCTTTTTCTTCAACTTGATATGATCATCTAAAATATTTTATTACGAAGGTTTAATGATTTATTTTAGACTTTTTTTTTCAACTCAGTTTACTTGATAGATATTATCTTTTGTACATTTCTCTATGAAAATTTTTGGAAGTACTTTATTGATATAATTTTGAACACATGCAATTAGTTGAGATCTTGCAATGAACATGTATGTATTTTCATTAAAGAAAAAATAAATGAAATGATATGATACTATATCAAGCTAGTTTGTTAGATTGTTTTTATTCGGTTTTGTTTAATATCTATGTGTTTAAACTATGTAATTAATGGTATAGTTTTAACGGGAGAAAATGATGCTAAAAAAGATGAACCGATCCAGCATAATCTAAGACAACTCAAGAATGTCATCATCATTCTCGAGGTGAAACCAGAGCTTGCCCACTCTGATCACAGCCTGGATATTGTTTGATACCATCATCTTTCGACAACCACCTTCGGATCCTGACGTCTTTGTGAAGTTTCTAAGCAATGAAAAGCACCTGATCTCTCCTGAAAGGGAGATCCATGGGTTTGATCGCCTCAAGGTCCCTCACTCAAATGTTGAACACATCAGAAAAGGGAGCGGGATGAAACTTTTGGACGCCACCAGATTTTCGTATATGGTCAAGATGGGTTTTACCCTACTGCATCCATGCTTACTCTCTCTAAGATGCATGAATAAAGAATATAATTCTTGCAAATTAAAGAAAGTAAGCATTAGTGCGGTAGGGGTGAAGCTCATCTTAACCCCCAAATGGAAACCGGGTGGCGTCCAAAAACTTCATCCCGCTACCTTTTGTGATGTATTCGACATTTTAGTAAGAGTGAGGGGCTTTGAAACGATCAAACCCATGGATCTCCCCTCCAAAAGAGATCATGTGCTTTGCATTGTTTAGAAAGTTCATAAAGGCATCAAGATTCGAAGGTGGCTGTCGGAAGATGATGGTATCAAACCATATCTGGATCAGGTTTCCCCTCACGGACCCTTAAGATCAGAGTGGGCAAGCTCTTGTTTCACCTCGGGAATGAAGGTGACATTCTTGAGTTGGCTCAAATTATGCTAGATCAGTCCATCTGCTTGGGCATCATTTCTCCTGTTGAAACGACACCATTAATATTATAGTTAAAACACATACATAGATATTGAATAAAACCAAATAAAAATAATCTAACAAGTTAGCCAGTTGTAGTATCATTTTATTTCTTTAACTAGGTTAACACCCGTGGGTACCCACGGAGTAAAACGATAAAATGTAAATATTGTTTTAATAGTATTGAAAAAATAATTAACCTAGAATAAATATGAAAACATTGTTGAACAATATGATAACACGAAAACAGTCATAAACGATGAAAATAGTAACATTAAAATACAATATGATGATATAAAACAGGTACCTTCTTTATCAACTTCTTTTTATCCATTTAAATGCTACAACATAGTTTAAATAATCTATTGTCATAACAAATTATATACATTCTTGAGTCCTGAATAAGAGCATTGGCTCACCATAAGTGTATCCTTTCACATATCCAATTATGATCATACCTACACCATAATTGAGAAGGGTCTCATAAACAACTACATGCTTAAGGTTGTTAACGGCATGTGTTGTTCCTTCTATGCAACTGCAAGCAAAAACACAGATTTAATCGTATAATAACAATAAGATAACTGAAAAAAAGACTATAACTATCGAGTAAAAGACATAAAGGTGCAAATAGTCGAGATTATACATATGATCACTTTACCCAGATCTTAATCTTATAAGCTTATATCTTCAGTTAGAACCTTCATAAAAGAAAAAAACATACCGGAATTTACAGTTAGAACCTTCAATTTCGGAAAACATTTAAGCCAATGACCAAGTTCATAAAGGCTTTTCCAAATCCTGCAAAAGATGAAAAGACATTCGAAATCGGAGAAATTCCATACATATGTGATTTGAAGCATACTAAAATCTCCCAAATGATAAAACATATGTCACAAGGATTAAACGGTAAAACGTAAAGGTTAATATAATTGTAATTTGTACAAAGTTGAAATAAATAAATAAAGTGTAAGTTCTTATGACTTTTCGAGATAAAATTTCAAATATGTTTCATCTATAATAATGATTATAATCAACTAAATGTAAAGTTATAGGATTGTTTTGTAAAAGAAAGATCCAAAAGGCAAATCGATGTTAAGGAAGATGTTAAGGAAGCTATGTATTCATTGTGTAAAACATGTAACTTCCAATTGACACTAAACATAGGCATTTAATCTTGCTTACCTACATGAGTTCTCTCTGCTTATAGTGGTCTTCATAAGAAGATGTCTACCAAGCTATAGGTTGAAACCAACAACTATGTCATATATATTTTGATGATACAATACTAAAAGTAGAAGGTGGTGCTTGCAAACTATTCACATATGAATGGGTCAATATATGAATGGGTCAATAGGGCTGTGTTTTTATACCGAACTGGTCATCCAAAAAGTTAGTTAAAACAACGTGAATACATTGACTATGATTTTTGCAATTGATTTTCATTCTTTCACTATGATGATTCCGACAAAGTGAATATATTCAGTATTAAGAAATTTAACACCTATCAAGAAAGAAAAGATGCAACAAAGTTAGACCACAATCAAGGTTAATATCTACAAATCTATTGGTAGCAGTACTATATGGGGTTTAAAAGGGAAATAAAAGCCATTGATTGATGGACAGAGACAAAAAAATTTAGAAGTTTACAATCATTTAGTAGATACAAACCATAATTCACTGGCAAAAATACGATAAAATCACAATCAAGCATTTCAGCATACAACTGGTGAGCAATGTACATTAGTGGGTCAAGCATAAAAAACAAAGTTAAACTTATCAATCGAGCACCAAAATCACACTTGTAGATAAGATGAATCAAAAAGACTGAAGTGCCATATAAACATCTTTTGTATGAATTAGAGTTTACACGGGGATTAATACGACCAATCTGATTGATCGTAACCAATCAGTCTTTTCAAAACACCTTATATCCAAAAACAACGTAAATCAATTTTACTCAAATCATAACAACATATGAAAATAAGGGTTTCCCAAAAAGAGAACTTTAACACAGATTGATAAAAAGAAAACAATGAAGATTAACATACCAGTGGAAGATGGTGATTTTGATCGAAGTGATTGAAATTGTAGATGCAAATTACCATTAACTTGATTCTTGATTTTTGAATCGTAGATGGATCCTAAAATCAAGTCAAACAACGAAACCCAAAATTATTAGTGAATCGCTTATTTTTTACAGATGATGAAATCGCAGAGACAAGATAAACAACATGGAAAGGGAACTAACCTTAAAAGCAAATCGAATATGATGATCGGCGTATTGAAATCGTATGATCGAAGTGGTGCATTCAAATCGCAGGATAACGGTGGATCGTTTGAGGGGGGAGGTGGCGAATGATCAAAGAGGAAGACGGAGGCGTATGAAATAGCAGAGAGATTTAGAGATTTAGGGTTTTTGTGAAAACAAAAGTATGAACGTGGAAAATTAATACGGGTGTATATTGGATCCGAGATATGAAGCAAAAACGGGTCAGCTACAAATACGGGTCAAACCAAGATCCGCATAAAGGTTGAGAATGAATGTGGTGGTGACAAGTGGCTTATTGTGGAAGAATGGGTTAGCAATTTATTATAAGAGAGATGAGCATAAATGTTCATTCCAAGGTCAATTTCATGTTTTCAAAATTATATCAAGAAACTACATTCAAAAATTTTCAAAAGGAAATGTACAAAATTATATTTAAAAATAGTACACCTTTAAATCAAATATTTAAAATAGTTTTACTTTGAGTATAATATTGTTATATTAAAAAATAAATCTTATTAATCGGTTATCACGGTGTTGTTTTAAAACTAATTAGAACCATGTCATTGTGCCTTCATAAATATTTTTAAAATTACCATTTGAATGTTGTTTATTCAAACATAACGTGAACACTAAATAAATGAATGTATTAAGCAACAAGGTATATTTAGTCTACATTTGTTTTCAAATTGAACTCATACAAACAAATTAAATATATTTTTTGCTTCAAGTTTTTTTCGTTATAGCACTAGCTGAAATCTAATTTCATTGCCAAATACTAGAAAATGGATACTAGTTTCAAAAAATGTTTACTATAAGAAAATCGATGTTTGAACCGTCAAATGGTTATTTACGTAATTATGGATTCACGATTAGCATCGTTAATCAGAGTTTTTTCCCATATTAGTGTAGTTTTAAAAAATATTTACCATTTTAGTGTACATTGAAAAGTATTTACCAATATGGATAGTTTTGTTTATCTCTTTTACATTTACCAAATATTTGCTTTTCCTTTATATCTCTTTCAACTAAAATAACTCAAATACATTAAATCCAAAAAACAATCCTCAATTTGTCGTTTGCAGCATCAAAATTTCCAAAACAAGCTCCAGGTCTCCGACTTTCGCTTTATTATGCAAAAAAATTCAAATAAAAATT
This sequence comes from Tagetes erecta, assembly GCA_030867185.1. Classification (NCBI taxonomy): domain Eukaryota; kingdom Viridiplantae; phylum Streptophyta; class Magnoliopsida; order Asterales; family Asteraceae; genus Tagetes; species Tagetes erecta. Next base: position 43,675,515 of record CM061492.1, on the reverse strand, counting down.
TACAAATCTCAAATCTAAAACCAAAAAAAAAACCAAAAACTCATTAATAAGCAATAACTAGGTTCCTTAGCCAAGTTGCGCGATGCGAATGCCAGGTCTTAGCTGACACGTTTTCGAGTCTGAGACGTGACGTGTGTCGAAATGTAGTCATTTTTTTACTTTGATATGCACATTCAAAACGTTTTCGACTTTGATATGTATGGTGCATTAGTATGACACGTGACGTACGTGCATTGTAACGACCTTTAAGGGAAAATTCTTCAAATAATTTACAAATTTGTTAAATAAAAAATTTAAAAGGGAAAATAACAAACAATAACAAAAGAAAAATGCCTAGTAACGACCTTTGCAGATTTAAATTTAAACTAGTTTAGATGCATGGTTTTAAATACAATAAAAATGTGCCACTAATATTTACTGTTCGAAATATTCACATTTCAATATATAGAAGAATATTCACATGCATATTTTTAAATACAATAAAATTGGGCCACTAATATTTATTGTTCAAAATATTCACATTTCAATATATAGAAGAATTTTTATAGAAATTTCTTTTAACTTTTTGCGATTTTTTGATGCTGCAAAAGACGATTTGGAGATTGTTTTTAATGTTTATGTTTTTATTTTATTATACATTTGGTTGAAAGATGTAAAGGAAAAACAAACTTTTGCTAAAATAAATTAAAGTGATACAAAATTACCCATATAGGTAAATATTTTTTAAACTACACTAAAATGGTAAATATTTTTTGTAACTATACTAATATGGGAAAAAACTCTCGTTAATGGACAATATACCTTTTTTAAAAAAAACTTTTACCAAAATGTGCCAACAAGTATATATTTTGTCCATTAATTGTTTAAGATTAATCAAATAGTTAATGACGGCATAGATTTATACAGGGCCGGCCCTTGGGGTGTGCGGGGTAGTCGCCCGCACAGGGCACTCACGTGACGGGGGCACCAAATTTATAAAAAATAAAAATTTATATATAATTTGATTTTCACTAATTCTAATACTTTGATTTTCTTATGTTTAATTATCAAACGTTTGTTTATTAGTTAAAAATTTAGTTAATATAATTTAGTGCGTTGATGTTTCGGGTTAGGGGGCCTTTTTTTCTTGTCTCGCACAGGGCACCCTATTCCACTGGACCGGCCCTGGATTTATAGCTGGCCATTTGGTGATAGTTGAGGCATTAAATGAATTAACTTATGCACATTGATTGAGAATAAAACAACTTGAGTTTTGCTATAATTTTTTATACTCTTTTCGTCATAATTTAAATTTTTATTTCAAAAATAAAAGTATAATATTTAATTTTACTCATAAATATTTAACACAAAAGTTACTTTATATCTAAAATAGATTTAATCACCTTCAACTATTAGTTATTGGTCGCTGTCACCCTCAAGTATCACTTTGACCAATATAACTCACAACTAAACACTTTGGTGTCCGTGTCATCAAAAGTTAACCAATTAAAGTCACTTTTGGTTAACATTTTGTAATTTTTTGGTTAACTTTTGGTGACACGGACACCGTATCACCAAAAGTTAACCAATTCAAGTTACTTTTAATTCATTTTTTGTTAATTTTTGGTTAACTTTTAATGATACGGACATTAAAGTGTTTAGTTGAGAGTTATATTGGCCAAAATGATACTTGAGGGTGACAGTAGCTAATAACCAATAGTTGAAGGTGATTAAATCCAAGAACCTTAAAATATATAATAATCTATTTTTTTTTTAATTTTGCGTTCTGGGTCCCATAACACTTAAATTAGGATTGAGGGAGAGAGTAAGATATAAGTGTTGACAAGACATATCTTTATGCATGCAAAGACGGTATTATATATTATTTTTATGAACGAAACACATCATAGGGTATACGTCTAGTTAATTTTCATTTTAGGAGTACTGGATATTAACGGACCTAACTAGTTAATTTTCATTTGATCGGAATAAGAATACGAGTCTATTGACATAAAAGTTACATCGACACGATGATCCAAACGACGAAATTTGTACACCCGGTTAAAGAACCGTTAGGTTTAAACACCCCGATAAAGCATCGTTTTGTCATTTGGAGCACTGTTTCGATGTAAATTTTATATCAATCGACTCGTATTCTTTTTCTGATCAAAAACCATAAAACGTCGACCTGAAATTCAAAAAAAAAAAGTTAACACCGTTAACTTTTTTAACGGCGGGTCCATTAGTGGCCAAAATGATAAAAGTTGGGACCGCCAGCACATATTTCAAAAGTTGGGACCGGTAGCGGCCAAAAGCTAATTGTTAGGTCCGTTAATATCCAATACTCCTTAATTTTATTACCAACTAACAATCTAAAAAGTTCAATAACTAAACAATTAATAGTTTTTCTTTAAGCAACAAACAAACTAAACAAAGGTCTTAATTAAAATGCATATTTAAAAACTAGAAACTTCAATAATAATAATATGAACGTACGAACACTAACTAATGTTTACCTAGCTAACATTAATATTGATCATGACATTAAACAAATTAAAAGGTAACACTAGTACTAAAACTGTAGTTAAAACTAATAATCATTGTTACCATGAATCACAAAGTTCAAAACATAACTTTGTAGCATGCAGCAAAACCTGTTTTTTTTCCTTGAATTGATCATTGCTTGTTTCTACAGCAACAGATACATTTCTAACATGTATACACTAAATCTTTCATCAAATAAGCAAGTTCACAATCTCTTGATATCTTTCATTTGACTAATTTCTTAATTCTAGTTTGTGTTAAAATTTAAAGCGATGATGTATACCATACCTATATGCTATTTACACTATACTCTACATATAAAATATGTTATAGTTGTATGTTTGAACACAACAAACCAATTATAGTCACTTTTGCAACACTCTTAAATTAAAGATAGAATTAACGAGTTGGTGTTGAGAATTAAATGCAACATCTTTAAGTTTCACCTCTTATGGGTACACATGTTGTTGAGAATTAGATATTGATACATTTTTTTTTTTAATTTTTTTTAATTTTTTTTTAAATATAAGGAGAAACAGACAGATGTTGTGATGTTTCTACTATCAGTTCTGTTTCTAAGACTGCCCGTAATGGGCGTTATGCCCACCTCAAAACGCCTCTTAACGCCCAAAAACGCCCCCACACTGTTACGTGGGGCGTTATGTTTAAAAATTTCGTCCGGGCGTTTTAGTTATAACGCCTTCGCCCCATCTTTTCTTTCCCACTTATCTCACACTCTCTCCCACTTATCTCTTTTGGTAATGATTAAGGGGAATTATCCCATTACGCCACTTTTTATTATGATGTCCATTTCCTAGTCATCGTCCACATGGCAGAAAATGCCCCTTGAAAGCATTAACCACTACACACAGTCTAATGTTTGAGGGTGGAAACTTAATTAATTTGTCAAACATTTCTATTTTCATCTTATTATATATCCCAACTATATTTCTCTATATATATATTCAACTATATATGCTTTATTTAATTCTTACATGATGCATCACTTAATTTGTGATTCGATTTTATTTGGATGTGACTTGACACATGTATATATATATGCTTTCATTTTTGTTTCAAGACTTCACTTAATATATATACATGTGAGATTTGGATTAATTGGTTTTAACATCAGTTTACAACCTTTGTAAGGGTATGATACATATGTTAATGCATGCTTTATATTGAAGACTCAGTGTAACAAAACAACCTGAATTGACCTGCAAGTTGACTGAGTTTGTGGAACAATTTTATAATTACCTTTACGTTTTCACTATTATCAATTTCAATTTACTCGTTTAATTTTTTATATGCTTCGTATGCCCGAGATTTTAATCGTTAATCGTTAACTTGACGCTTGAACATGACGTCAGTCCGTTCTAGAAGAAAATCGACTAGCTTGTATAACTTTCTAACTTGCATATTCCTAGAGAACTTAATGGAAACCCATACAAGTGACGATAAGATTTTATCACCGGTAAGATTTAAACTAATGAACTTAAAGTCATAGGGCTAATCACCCCATCAGTAGATGCAAGTGGATCAAATAATTAATGGCCTTCACTAACTTACTATTACATATAACAATTACAACATTTGGCTTTAACAACAAACTACAAGTGTAAGAAGCAACATACAAAAACTGCAAGTTTGTGCCAATTACACAATTAAATAAGCCGTTTAAGTGTAGGTTGAAAATAATTCTTTTAGTTACTTAATAAATATAACCATTTTGGTTACTACAAAAGTTTTGTATAGATTAGTATATATGGGGGTAATTTTATTTACATATACATTGTGATCAAGTAAGAAAAGGTAATGGGTAAATTCATTAATGACATTTCTACACTACAAATTTATAACAAAAATATTCTCTCATACAAAAAAAAACACACACACACAAATAGTAGCTACACGCAACATGCACTTTAGTTATTCCTTCTCACACACACTCACACTCTCAAACACTCACTCATCACCGGTACGTACAAAATTGATAAACGCCAGCGACGGATTTCCGGCCGGCTTACACTACAAACACACACACAATAAAAAAAATAGCAATTGCTAATTTATCTCTCTCTCTCTCAAACACACACACAATCAAAAAGTTGTTGTTAAACTCACAAATCTTTCTTCTTGTTCGTTATTTCTAAACATATATCCATCATGCCAGGTGCAAATTCTTCTTCTTCATCTGTAGTGAGTAGAAAGTTTCAAAAGCTTGAAAGAGTTGAAGAGTAAAGAGATATACACTCAAGAACACAAACTCCTTGTTCTTAGAGATGACAAATTTGAGTTGAGTGGTATTTTGACAACTATCACTGGAGCTATAAAGAATATATGGGCTACATCTCATATGGAAAAGGGTTTTATTAAAAATCCTTAATAATTTCTTCATCTTTATATTATTGGAGGCTTCAGTACATTTGTTTGATAGATATAAGTGTAACCATGCTAGTTGGAATGTTCAAGAGATGGCCAATGACAACGACATGCAAGTGGAGAAGATACATTTCAATTACAGACACTAGTACAAAAAAAGACATTTTGAGCGGCTTTCTTTAATCTTTTCTGGGCGGTCCGATTAAAACCGCTCAAAATCGTAGAACTTGAATTATATAGATATTAACAACCGCTCAAAAAATGGTACATAACTAACTTCAATTATATAGATATTAACAACCGCTCAAAAAATGGAACATAACTACCAACCCGTTTTGAGCGATTCAAATATATTTTCTTTTTCGAGCTAATTAATTAATTAACGTTAGGTACGTATTAGCTAGTCGTTAGGATCGGAAGTTCGGAACTATAATATATTTAGTCTGTTAGGATCAATATCTATATAGCCTCTATTTGGATCACATCTTCTTCAATATTCCATTGAAAAAATCAGAGTATTTCTCCATCTATTCGATTAAATCAAGGTATTCAATTATTATACTTTCCTTGCATTGTTTGTAGAATAGAGGATGAATACTTATGTTTTATATGTCATTAGTTTCATTTTCAGTTATTCCATCAATTATATATCATCAAGATCTTATATCATCTTCATATTCAAAATCTCCATATTAAAGGTTAGTAAATTCTGTTTCTTCTGATTTTTTATTAAAGATTTGAATTAGTTTACTTTAATGATTAATGACTGATTTAGATATTTGCATGTGTATTCGATCAATATAGGGTAACACTTTAGATTAATATACCCGTCCAAAATTTATCTAATAGAGATACATTTTGGATTGTCCCCTATTTGGGACTGCTTTTTGAGTATTCTATCTCATTAGGACATGTATATATTTTAACGGATGACTATTTAAGAAAAAATCGGTGTCATTTCCTCTTAACTCCTTCGAGTTAGCAGTTTATCTGCATGCTCGGGGAGTTAAGGCGAAATGCTGCCGATTTTTTCTTAAATAGTCACCCGTTAAAATGTATACATATGAGATAGAGTACTCAACTAGTGGGTTAGGATCCACCACCTTATAATACTTCAATATGTACATCAATTGCATAACACTTATTTGAATGTTTTAATTTTCAGATGGAAGGTAGAGAGTATTGGATGTATAGATGTGGCCGTACTAGTGAAATATATATGAAAGGCGTTAGTAGTTTTGTTAAAAAAGCTGAAGCTAATCGGATGAATGTTGGCTCTAAATGGATTTGCTGTCCTTGTGCGATTTGTAAAAATTTTCAGAGATTTGACAATTGTAATGACATAGAGTTTCATTTGTTTAAAAATGGTTTTATGCCTAGATACACATGTTGGTTAAAGCATGGGGAATCACGGGTTGATGGTGGCACAACATCGACTAATTTAAACACTCAACAAAATGAAAACTTAAATTTTGTCAACGATAATTTAATTGACGACAATATTAATGATGACAATATTAATGATGGCAATATTAATGACGACAAGTTAAACGACATGATTGAGGATTTAGAGAATAATCTCGATGAGGATGACAAAGAGAAGCTAGAAAACATGTTTAGTGATGCGGAAAAACCATTATATAACGGTTGTGAAAATTTTTCGAAACTCAGTGCTGTATTAAAGTTGTTTAACTTAAAAGTAAAAAACAGATGGAGTGATAAAAGTTTCACAGATCTTCTAGTCGTTTTGCATGACATGCTTCCGAAAGATAACGAGTTACCGATATCTTTATATCAAGCAAAGAAATTGATGTGCCCAATGGGATTAGAAATTGAAAGAATACATGCATGTCCAAAGGATTGTATCTTGTATAGAAATGAACATGAAAAAAGTCATCAATGTGTAATATGTGGTGAATCAAGATACAAGAACAAAAGTAAAACCGGTGAGTATGATGACGATGTGACGAAAAATGGACCACCGGCTAAGTTATTGTGGTATTTCCCCATTATACCAAGACTAAAGCGATTATTTTCAAACGAGAAAGAAGCAAAGCTATTACGATGGCATTCAGATGAGCGTATAAATGACGGAAAAATAAGACATGTGGCGGATTCATCTCAGTGGAGATATATTAATAGAAAATATGTAGATTTTTCCAATGAGGTTAGAAACATAAGGTTTGGACTTAGTTCCGACGGAATCAATCCTTTCGGAAACCAAAGTAGTCGTCATAGTACTTGGCCAGTTATTCTCTGCATTTACAATCTTCCACCATGGTTATGCATGAAACAGAAATACATAATGATGTCATTGTTAATTCAGGGTCCAAAACAACCGGGTAATAACATTGATGTTTATTTGTCCCCTTTGGTTGATGATTTAAAAACCCTTTGGAGTTCAGGTATAAATGTGTATGATGCTTATAAAAAGGAATACTTCGAATTGCGGGCCATGATTTTCTGCACAATAAGTGATTTTCCAGCATACGGTAATTTGTCCGGATACAGCACGAAAGGTCGGAAAGCCTGTCCTGTTTGTGAAAATGAGACAAGGTCAATATGGCTAAAGAATTGTAGAAAAACTGTGTACATGGGACATCGAAGATTCCTTCCGCATGATCATGTTTTTCGGAAGAACAAGAAAGACTTTGACGGAAAGATCGAAAATGGAACTGTAAGGAAAGGTTTTGATGCATTTTCACGAGTTCAAAACTTAAACAAACCTTTGGGAAAAAGAAAGCGTGAGGAGAAAGGGGTAGTTTGGAAAAAAAGGTCAATTTTTTGGGACTTGCCTTACTGGAGGCATTTACAAGTTAGACACTGCCTAGATGTCATGCACATCGAAAAAAATGTATGCGATAGCTTGCTAGGCTTATTGTTAGACATTCCCGGAAAAACCAAAGATGGTATCAATGCCCGTAAAGACATGGAAGAAATGGGAATACGCAAAGAGCTTGCTCCTATTAATAAAGGTCGTCACATTTATCTGCCACCAGCATGTTATAATATGTCAAAGGCAGAAAAAACAAGGTTTTGTAAATGTTTACAGGATATTAAAGTTCCATCTTGTTATTCAGCAAACATTAAAAGGTTGGTGTCGTTGAAAGATTGCAAACTGCTTGGTATGAAGTCTCACGATTGTCATGTTTTGATGACACATATGATTCCTATTGCAATTCGTGGATTACTACCAGAAAGCACCCGTCACACAATCACCAAACTTTGTTTGTTTTTTAATAACATTCACTCAAAAGTAATTGATCCTGAGGAGCTGGATACATGGCAAAAAGAAATTACCCTCACGCTATGTGAATTAGAGAAGTACTTTCCGCCGTCTTTTTTTGATGTGATGGTTCATCTGGTAATTCATATCGTTGGAGAAATCAAGGCTTGCGGTCCTGTATTTTTGCGTTACATGTACCCTTTTGAAAGATACATGGGTATCTTGAAAGGTTATGTGAGAAATCGTAATCGACCGGAAGGAAGTATTGTTACAGGATATGCTTCTGAGGAGGTGATTGAATTTTGTTCAGGTAATGAATAATGCTAGTTTTCCTAAGTATATATTAGTTTTAATAAATATAATTCATAATATATATAATACCTGATTTATATACTTGCAGATTATTTGGATGGTGTCAAAAGTATTGGCGTTCCTCAGTCTCGTCACTCGGGTAAACTTGAAGGGGTTGGAGGTGTCGGTATGAAGACGTTCACCCCAAGCGAGAATAATTTAAAACTTGCACATTTATATGTACTAAATCACATGACTTGTCTTGCGCCGTATGTGAATGAACACATGACATTCTTACAATCGGCCAACCCGAGTATGGACATTGAAGAGCTTGGCATTAAACATAACCAAGAATTTGCTTCATGGATTAAAAATAAGGTAAACGCCACTTATTCCCAATCAGATGCTGATAAATTAATTGTGGAAAAATTAATGCAAGGGCCCAACCCAAGAGTGGTATCTTACCAAGGGTACGACATTAATGGTTATACATTTTACACAAAAAACCAAGATGAAAAAAGTACAATGCAAAATAGTGGAATTACAGTAGTAGCATCAACAACTAAATTTGACAGGACTCATCGTGATATTAGATTAGCAATCGCTAAAGACTCTTATTACGGTGTCATCCAAGAAATTTGGGAATTGAACTACACAACTTTCTCTATACCTGTGTTTAAATGTAAGTGGGTGGATAACGGTGACGGTGTTCAAGTTGACAAATACGGTTTTACACTTGTCAACCTTGCAACAAATGGATATCCACATGAACCATTTATTCTCGCAAAACAAGCCACACAAGTGTTCTTTGTCAATGACCCGAGCAAACCAAGATACCACATCGTACTACAAGGTAAACGGAGAATCCTTGGTGTCGATAATGTCATCAATGAAGAAGAGTATGACCATTTTGATGATCTACCACCGTTTTCTGTTGGCATTCAATCGGTAGATGACGGGATTGATGGCGCCACATACTTTCGTTCTGACCATGATGAAGGAGTATATGTTGATCCGTCACATCAAGCTAATTAAACGAGCAAGGTTTGATGTGTACATATATTATTTTTATTCCAAGTCTTAACATATATTATATAAATTAAGTTTCAACTATTGTTAATCTTTTTTTTTTTGTAACAGATACATGAGATAGCTCAAGAATACAAGTCTCAAGATACTTAAAACTAGAATCAAGAATATCCATGTTACGTTTAATTTTATTTCAAATAATGTTTGTTTATGACTTATGATTTATTTATATGTTTAAATATTCAATAAATAAATCATGTAGTGCTCGTTTTATACTTTTATGTTAAGTGTATTGATATAAGTAATAACAATGAAAAAATTAAACTAAAAGCATAATAACAAGTAAGAAGACCTGCTCAAAAGGCGTTAAAAAACCAATCCAAAGAAATTTGATCAAAGTTTCAAAACACCGCCAATAATTTTCACCAAATACTTTCACCGCCAAACTAAAAAAACCCTCATCAACTAGCTTCTCATTTCTGCAGTTCTCCATTCACAAAACACCACCATCGAGTAACCTCTGCGCGAATCAACTTGCACCATCGACGCCTCTGCTAGTAACCATCACCACCATCGATCGCTATATACGAAACCACCACCACCACCACCGACCACTATATCATCTTCCGGAAACCGTCACCGCCACCAACGCCATAATAGAGCTTGTTTTGGGAGAGGTTTGAATCCAGTAGACATTTCTACTACCAAGTTTGGTTTTTAGAGTTTTGATTTGGGTGAAAATAGATTTTTTTAGGGTTTTAATTTTGAGGTGAATTGTGTTTGGGAACAAAGGGAAGTTCTATATATAAATGTTCGCACCAATGTGTCTATATATATATATATATGTTTGTGTCGATTGTTTGGATGAATTAATGTCATGTGCGTGTGGTCCCTATGTCGGGTTATATATTTGAAGTTGTGGTCCCTTGTTGTCGCTTTATGAATTATATGTGCATTGGGTTAACATATAGTTTGCTTCTTGTTTTGGTTCATTATAACTATGGTCTGACCCTCAAATACTAGTGAAGTGATTAGTATATAGTTTGGCTCTTGTGCTGCTGGTTTGTCTTGCACATTGATTATTGTTTTATTGTGTCTTCTTGTTTAATAGGAGATTGTAACATGACTACAAAAGGTAAACGTGGGATTGCTACTTGTGAAGCAAAAATTGATGAAAATGCTACTGTTGAATTTGACCAAAATGGCGGGGAAATATGTAACAATGCGAGTAAGTTTGCCTCTTGGGTAGGAAAGACATCAAGGGAAGACGTTCCTTATCATATAGAGACGAAAGATGTTCACAAGGAAATGTGGAATAATTTATGGGAAGATGCTAAGGTATTAAATCATTTTTATTTATAACATACATCAAGTATTTGCTATCTACTGTAGTTAACTATTGTTTTGTAAATATTTAGAACATGTGGAATGTTAAAAGCGACGAGCACAAATCGTTTTTCATTAAAAGGGCGAAAAAAAGGCATACAAATTGGCGAAGTTTGCTTAATAGAAAATTTGTAAAGAAAGGCATAACTCCTTTCAGTAAGTATAAAAATCTCGAAGAAGGACACTGGAATGAATTCCTTGCCCAAATGACTAATCCAACATTTTTGGTATGTGTGAATATTATCCTTATTATTACTATCAATATTATTATTACATATTTACATCTATTAGTACTAGTTGGTTTATTTACTTGCAGGAAAAAAGTAAAAAAGCAACAGCAAGTGCTAACGCAAACAAAAATCATTCTCACCTAGGACGTCACTCGTATGCGATGTGGACTCCTGAGAAAGTTGCAAAAAGATGGTCTCTACTTTTACCCACATATCCGGATCTTGATAGTATTAATGATCCTCGTGCTAGAAAGATTCTTGCAAGTAGCTCACAAAAAAATAAACAAACTAAAAGGTATGAACTTCCACCGGAGGCGATAGCATCATATCGTGAAATGGTAAGTAACTATACAAACCTTTAGTGATATAAATATGCATGTATAATCCTGCAATAATCAATTATAATCTTATATGTTTATTTATAGATTTATTCATATATTTTCTAGCCTATTGTCTTAACATTTGTATAATTTTATAGGTCCGTTTGGAAAAACAAAAGGTTGATAATGCAACTTATAGTCTTGGGAAGGAGGATACTGTAACTAAGATTTATGGACAAGAGCACGGGGGACGAACACGTGGTGTTTCTAATATTATAGGTAATATTCTACAAATATGTTATATAGCTGTTTCTAATATATAATTCTATAAATATTATGTTATTTTGAAACTATTTTTATAGGGCATACAAAGGTTAAGGGAGGCTTTAGTCAAAGTGATAGGACGCAAAGTCAAAATGACGCGCCTACCTCTCAAAGAAAAAATGATGCAAGGAGAAAAAGTGATGTGAGGTTGGACTCAAGCCCCGGCATTCTAGGTTCGAGTTATGCGTCTGGTGGATCTCATATTCACTATCCACCCATTAAGGTATACATATTATACCATTCTTTTATATATATATATATATATATATATATATATATATATATATATACACGCGTGTGTGTTTGTATATATAATTCTGAACTTGGCATTTTATGTAGGAATTAAGTTGGCCAAGACTTTATGTTTGTCTATTGCTTTGTTTATACTTTCATTACACTAAGTTTTAGTTGCAAACTGCACTAAACAATTCTTAAGTGTACCAATAGCATTTTAGATGTACTAATAGTAGCTTAAACAAAACTAAATTGACAATTACTTAATATAAATAGTTGTAGTTAAGGTTGAGGATCTTTTAACAATTGCAACCAACAATAGTATACATATTCAACAGCTACATAGCATCGATCGGTTGCTTATTGATGTTGTTTTGAAGCCGATTGCAGCTCTAAAAATATTTAAATGATAAGGTGAAACATAATTGCAAGTTCGACAATAATTATATTAGTATAAATTGTTCCTCGAGCTAATTGGTTTATGATGCAGTTACCTACTATATAATCAACTTAGGAGCTTTTGAGTTTACAACTTGCATTTGACCTTTTATTATCAAGAGTTTGTTACATTGTAACCTATTGTCTTAGGGCATTGTAAGCAATAACGTACATGAAATTACTTTATATCTTTTTGCAGGAGGTGCTATTCTGTGAGTTGTTCCTACCAGATGATATTGAGGAAAAAGTAATAGGTACGGGGTACGTGTATCCTACTACAAGTAGGGTGTTACATGGGAGACAAATGCACAAGGATTGTGTAAAAATCCAACTAGATGTCGTCGATCCGAAGTTCACATGTCTGCCTCTCCCTCGGGTTTCTTGCTCAGATGAATTTGAAAATATTGGTGATGCTTGTGGTTCATTTGTTCAGTGGCCGAGAATGGCAATAAAGGTTTATCTTTTATTATACTAATCATATTTAGTTTACTTGTTTTTCATAAGATTTAATTTAATATGCTTGTTATATTGTAGCTTACGAACACAGAGACGTCTTGCCAGAAACAAACTCCGCCAGAATCGCCAGCTAACTCGTGTTACAGGCCACAGGTTATGGGTGTTTTTTTATGAACATCTTATAGGTTCGTTGTAAGCTATTTAGCCTTTTCTTTTCATATTATAACAATTAATTTGTTTGTTATTTTAGTTTTCACCAACACCAAGTATTGATGATGCCCAATATCAAAGTCAACATGAAGTAGACCCAGCGGATTATCATCGATTAGATATGCTTACTGATGAAGCAATGGAGGATTTGGTAATCAACAACTAAGTTCTATATTTTAATTTATATATGTGTATATAACCACTAGTTTGTTTTATAATAGTTTGCCATGCCTTCGCAATTCTCTACTCAACAACTTCAAGTTAAACAAGCATCCATTCCAACGGTGATTACTAACTCAATCTATATCTATACACACACATGGGTAATCACTAGCTAATTTTTTTATAATAGTTTGAACCGACTTCACAAGTTAAGTGTATACATCATCCCGAAACATGAATAGGTTGCACATATGTATATGTATATGGGTTGTATTTTACTACTAATGTTTTGATAATAGGTTGAACATCCTCTTGAAACAAGTGCAAATCCAAACCTCACCAAAACAAGCATCAATATCTTGACTAAGATCCAGAATCAGCAGCGTCCACAAATGAAAATTCTCGCTGATCGTATATTGCATGCTTACGGTAACCGTTTTGGCATTCCAGTCACTGCACCGACTGGGATGTATCCTGAAGACCCCGAGGATTTATCCCGGTCTGAAATTTTGGATTATGAAGGGATCTTACAATTTTTATCCAACGGATTGCTTGAGAACTCTTTTATCCATTGGTGTGAAATGTAAGTTTCATTATTATTTTTATCACTTACAATAATTCTTTTTAAATATACGTTTTTTACTTTATAATATTTTTTTGTATTAGGTATTTATTTGGCCTCGACCTCCCTAAACCTTCTCTATCCGCATTCTTTTGTTCCACAAAAGTTACATGGCAAGAGTGTAGGGAAAATTTTTCCAGTGTTAAGAAACATTTATACTCGGTTTGTGAACTTCATAAGGATAAAACATACTTCCTTGCACCATTTCATTACAAGTAAAGTGTTATTGTGGTTTTAGTTTGTCTTAATTTGTATATTTTATTTTATTATAGAATTCGTGTTACTTATATTTGACTCTTTTTTATAGTGCTCATTGGGTGTTGTTTATAGTTTCCCCTAAAAAACGGCAAGGATATATATTGGACTCTTTAATGGGCGAAAACACCCCCAAAAGTTATATTCTTTCAAAAGCAATTGAAATTACATTTGAGGGTTCATTTAACTGGAAAATGGTAAAGGTATGTCTTCTATTTTAATAACTCTAATTCTCTTGTATTTTAGATGATTAATTAAGCGGTTATTTTGGTGATTGATTCTTATGTTACTTTAATATATGTAGGTTAAACAACAACATGGTGGATGGGAATGTGGATTCGAAGTTATAAGAAACATGTTTGAGTTTGTAACACAAAAACAGTTTGACTTTCCAAACAATGTAAGTACTTTGTTTCTAATTTACCTATTTTATCTTATTGTAGATTATTCGGGTTTCGGATTACTCAAGTTTGAATGATACAAGGATGTAAATTGTTTAATTGGGTTGTTACACTAAGTGTATGAATATATCTAACCAGATTTATTAATTTGTTTTGTAGATTTGGGACTCAAAAGAATTTGTCACACAAGCAGACATTGACAAGTTAGTGAACAACGTCATGGCACGTTTTTTGGTAACGATATGCAGGCCGAAGTAGATATAGTACGTAGAAGTAAAACTAGTTTACTGTTGTAGTTGAACAAATTTGGGAAGTTATGTATTTAGTGAAAACTAAAGATGGTAGTTCCTATATACAATTAATGTAATTGGTTTTGTCTTGGTTTTAATAGTATTTGGCTGCATATATATATATATATATGTTTTTACTGTGTTTTGGATGCTTGAAATTTGGTTATAAGCTGCATGTAATTTTGGTTATGAAATAACATTGAGCAGGAAGCTAAAGCTTGAATTAATAGAGCTGCAATTAATATATATATATATATATATATATATATTAAATTATATATATTATATATATTAAATGAGGCTGCAATAATTTGGGTGTTAACATCTTTTGAGCGGTTCTTATTTTCTTTTTTGAGCGGTTCTAATTGCAGTTTCAACGAATATTGTGAGCGGGTTGTTCATTCTTTTTGAGCGGTTCAGAAACCGCCCAGAATAATCTAGGCCCTTTTTGAGCGACCCCTTTCTGAGCGGCCCGTAAACCGCTCAAAAAGCCGATATTCACCGCTCAAAAAAATTGTTTTTGTACTAGTGAGAGGTCAAAAGCATAGAAACATGAGTATCATTCGCTTCTTTCCCAAACCTAATTAATTCTCATTCATCCATCACTTAATTGCATGTAAATTGTTTCATCCAGCTTATAACATAGATATTTGTTTCAGTCAAAGATCTTAGTACTGTTCAATTAAGTTTCTACTCTCAGTTCTGTTTCTAATGTTTGATGGTGGAAACTTAATTAATTTGTCAAACATTTCTATTTTCATCTTATTATATATCTCAACTATATTTCTCTCTCTATATATATTCAACTATATATACTTTAATTAATTCTTGCATGAAGCATCACTTAATTTGTGATTTGATTTTATTTGGATGTGACTTGACACATGTATATATATATGTTTTCATTTTTGTTTCACGACTTCACTTAATATGAAAGCATATATATTAAGTGAAGTTGTGAAACAAAAATGAAAGCATATATATATATACATGTGTCAAATCACATCCAAATAAAACCGAATCACAAATTAAATGATGCATCATGCAAAAAATAATTAAAGCATATATAGTTGAATATATAGAGAGAGAAATATAGTTGCGATATATAATAGGTTGAAAATAGAAAAGTTTGACAAATTAGTTAAGTTTCCACCCTCAAACATTAGAAACAGAACTGAGAGTAGAAACTTAATTGAACAGTACTAAGGTCTTTGACTGAAACAAATATATATGCTATAAACTGCATGAAACAATTAACATGCAATTAAGTGATGGATGAATGAGAATTAATTAGGTTTGGGAAAGAAGCGAATGATACTCATGTCTTTATGCTTTTGACCTCTGTAATTGAATTGTATCTCCTCCACTTGCATGTTGTTGTCTTTGGCCATCTCTTGAACATTCCAACTAGCGTGGTTACCCTTACATCTATCAAACAAATATACTAAAGCCTCCAATAATACTCCAAGAAAGAAGGAAAATATGAGTATGAAGATGAAGAATTATTAAGGATTTGTTAATAATACCCTTTTCCAGATTAGATGTAGCCCATATATATTCTTCATAGCTCCAGTGATACTGTCAAAATACTACTCAACTCAAATTTGTCATCTCTAAGAAAAGGAGTTTGTGTTCTTGGGTGTATATCCCTTTACTCTTCAACTTTTTCAAACTTTTGAAACTTCTGATCAATCTACTCGCTACACATGAAGAAGAATTTACAGCTGGCATGGTGGATATATGTTTAGAAATGAAGAACAAGAAGAAAGATTGAGGAGTTTAACAACAACTTCTTGATTGTGTATGTATGTGTGTGTGAGAGAGAGAGAGAGAGAAATGAGTAATTGCGATCTTTTTGATTGTGTGTGTGTTTTTAGTGTAAGCCGACCGGAAAAAAGTCGTCGGTGTTTTACAGCTTTGTACGTACCGGTGATGAGTGAGTGAGTGAGTGAGTGTGTGTGTGTGTGTGTGTGAGAGAGGGAATAACTATAGTGTATGTCACACCCTTAATTTTCCACAACGGGGTATCCGTTAGGCGTGTGACAAACCATGATCCAAATCATTAGTTACATCAAACGACACTATATGATTTGAAACTATACGTATCTCATTAAATGAGAAAATTCAATAGTTAATGTTTAAAAGTTCGCGGAAGCATAACGACAATGATTATCAAAAACCTTTTTGAGTAAAGTGAATGCATTAAAAAGTATTTAATAATAAGACATTTAGTAACAAATATCCAATGATGCATGCATGCCCTACTTGTGCTCGTGCTCCTTAATTACATGAGAAAACATACTAAAACGTTAAACACATAATGTTGGTGAGTTCAATGAGTTTAAGTAACAAAAGTATATAAAAGACTAAAACAGTTCAACTTATAAATTCATTTACTATTGCTGGTTAGCTAGACCACCTAGCTTACTATATGAGCACGTCGAGATTAAACTGAACGATACGATAATTTTTTCCTTGTTGCCACCACGACGGGTGACCAAAAGTTAAAGGACCATTTGCACCACCTGGAAACCAATCCAGCATGGTGGGGTCTACCGAACCTGTAGTACTATTCAAATTTCCATGTTATGCCCATTGTATATTAATAATTTCGACAAAAAGAAAGGACTTTATAGTTTGATGGAATCATGCTCAGTAAAATAAGCCATTAGACAATAGAAATTAGTTTATCAAAACAGTTGCCCGAAGGCCCTGCTCGAAGGCATAAAACGCAGCCCGAAGACCGTTAGAATCTTGCCCGAAGGCCCTACCCGAAGGTATAAAACGTAGTCTTAGTTGGTCCCGCCCGAAAGCATAAAAAATACAGCGCAAGGTCGTATAAAATCTTGCCCAAAGGCGCTGTAAAATCATTTGTATATTTTCTCCCCGAAAAGAATTTAAAAGCGGGCAAAGAACTCACCTTATAATAGCAAGCAAATACACATATGCACATCATTGTTGAACACTTCACACAAGCACGCAATGCACAAGCATTCAGTCGCCAACAAATTCCCTATTGTTACACATAGCAAACCATCTATAATATTAGCACGGTGTCTACTATACACGTGTGGTTGAGCTCTTTGTATTGGTTTAGGTGTGATGTTTGATCATTATGGATATCGGGTTATGTCTTAGCTTATGGTAAAAATACCAATATCCTCTGTAATAATCACCGTTTTGTATACCACGGGTATCAACCTGTAGACAAATGTATATAATTATACATGTGTAGGTACTATTACAAATATACGTATATTAAATGTCATGCCTGAAAATAACGTTTGTTATATATATATATATATATATATATATATATATATATATATATATATATATATATATATATCTATATTTATTCGTTATAGGAGATAGTCACGTTGCATCTTACTAATAGTAATAATAGTAAAATGATAATAATACCACATATTAATAGTGTGTGCTACTTTTATAATTTGTTTTAGTTAGGGGTGTAAACGAGTCGAGCCGAGTCCGAGCTCGTTAAGGCTCGAGCTCGTTAAGGCTCGAGCTCGACTCGTTTTAGTTTTAACAAAGCTCGAGCTCGACTCCTTTCGAGCTTTAATTCCAAAGCTCGAGCTCGGCTCGTCAGAGAGTTTTCAAGCTCGCGCTCGGCTCGTTTAGTATTTAACTATTTAATATATAATTTTTTATATTTAAATTTATATATAATTTAATTATACATCTTATATATAACAAATACATATTATTTAATCTTTTTTATCATAATTTTTAGTTATATTTATGAATATATATTTAAATAATATTTATAAAACTAAATATAAACAAAAAGTTCGATAAGACTCGACGAGTTTTGAATGCAAAGCTCGAGCTCGATAACAAAACGAACACTATTTTAGGCTCGAAATCGAGCTCGTTAAGGCTCGACTTGAACGAGCTTTTTACCGAGTCGATCTCGAGTAGCTTGCAAGCCGGCTTGACTCATTTACCCCCTAGTTTTAGTGTCTTATTCTTTTACAATTAAACAAGTTCATAGCAACAATAATACGTTGTTACCATTTTTTTATTTAGATCTCAACACACTCGATTTAGTATGCAAATTATGAAATACATCACTTGCGGTTTCTAGATTATACCTTTTAGTTTCTGTTCCCCGATCCACTTATATTTGACTTGTTTCAGCCATAACCGTCGCACAACCACATCACCACAATCAACCACCAATAAATTGCTGATAGAATATAAATAAGTCACTATAGAAACGAGTGTAGGTGAACACTAGTCGCCACTGCTGTTGCTGTTTTTCACTACCACCAAAATCGTCATCGATGAACTGCAACACCGCCGCTGATGTGGTGGTTATTGTCATCGACAGAGATGAGTGAGATGGTGGTGTGGTGGTTGGCCGGCTGCCGCAGTTAGAGAGAGAGAGAGAGAGAGAGAGGTTGGGTCGATGTAGTGTGTTGTGTTGTGTCTTGGACAGGCGAAGAGGAAGAAGGGGGTGGGATTTAGGGTTGGGTTAATATTTTCTTTTTACATTTTGTATCCCTATACTTTGTAAAGTTTTTTATTTTTAATTTAAAAGTTAAAACGCTTAATAATATTAACCTTTATTAATTAAGAAACAAACCCGGAGCTATATATACTTTAAATTTACGAAGGCAATCGTACGATTAGTCACGAGAATGTAACAGAGATAGACGTAAAAGAGTTAACGGTTGTCACCAACACAGGTACGTATAAAACTGTAAAACGTCGGCGGCTATTTTCCGGTCGGCTTACACTACAAACACACACACAATCAAAAAGATCACAATTGCTCATTTCTCTCTCTCTCTCTCTCTCACACACACAATCAAAAAATTGTTTTTAAACTCACAAATCTTTCTTCTTGTTCTTCATTTCTAAACATATATGCACTATGCCAGTTGTAAATTCTTCTTCTTCATTTGTAGCGAGTAGAATGATTAAAAGTTTCAAAAGTTTGAAAAAGTTGAAGAGTAAAGGGATATATACCCAAGAACACAAACTCATTGTTGTTAGAGATGACAAATTTGAGTTAAGTGATATTTTGGTAACTATCACTGGAACAATGAAGAATATATGGAGCAATGAAAAATTTGAGTTGAATGGTATTTTTGCCTGCTTTTCTTTTAAACAATATTATTACAAAACAACTCTTAAATGAACATTTCTAAAGCTTAAAAAACGTCATGTTCATATGAACCAATTTAATAAACTTCATATCCTTGTTTACAAAAATAACATACATGCATAAACAAGGTAGCTCGAGCTCTATTAGACTTGTAAAACCTAATATAATAATAAAATAAAATAGATAAAAAAAAATATATGTACTAGTTTCAAGATCAAACAATATTTTAGTAATGCTTGTTCTTGAAAACTTTGATCAAACAAGAGTGAAGGGAGATGGTTTTTGAATATGAGAAGATGAAACAATAAGGGTTGTGAAATTGTGATGGAAGGAGAAGAGGAGTTTAAATAGAGTTCAAATTAACCTAACCTTGGTTATTTGTGTAGTGTTTAAAATTAAGTAACCATGGTTAATTTGACATTCAATTTTTTGTTAGTACTTAGATTTTAAAACGTGCATTGAGATATTTTTGTTGTGATTTTATATAAAAACATGTACATTGAGATAAAACAAGAAAAATATAAGATAAGTTTTGTTATAAAAATCAGTGTTTTAAAACCCGGATCGGACAGGCCGGTTGAACCGTCCGATCGGGGATCAGGAGACAGAGCGGACCGGCTAGGTATGTATAAACGGGCTGGCAAATAACCGGCCGGTCTACGTAAAGCACCGGTTGAACCGGTGGACCGGGTTAGAAAGAAAAAAGCTGCATTGGAGAAGAAAAACACCAAAATAGGTTGAATCGATGACGAGTTGGTTGATTTTCACTCATTCTCTTCTTCGATTTGCTTCAATAGTCATGTTTCTTGATATGGTTACTTGACGTTTTCTTTTGATCTTCAATTTAGAGGTGAAAGTTGAATAAAAGATGACAAACTTGATATTTTCAGACTACAGTGTATTGGGAAATTGCAAATTGTAAAAGTGAAAACTGAAAAAGCAACAACATTTTATAAAATCTTATCTAGTCTGCATTTCTCTTTTTTATTTTTTTAAACAACTACATCTCTTTTCTAGTATATACTTTTTGTAATAACAAACAAATCATATATTTCGTTCATACTTCATTCTAATTGTATAAACTTGAATTTTCTATGTATTTTTAAACTTTTAAATTTATACGGTTTGTAAATCCAATCTAAACGGTTCGATTAGTGAACCAGTAAGACGTCTGATTTGCAGTCCGGTCCGGTTTTCAAAACATTGTAAAAAATAATGAACATAAGGGTAGATGAAATCTTCACTTCTATCATTTAAATATGTGAAAGTAGTTTGAGAGTATTTATGATATGCTATTTGCATTGGTGGACCCAAGAATTTTTTTTTCATGCGAGGCAAATTTTTTTAGGCTGTTTGATTAGTGTTGTATAATTTTTTTTCCATCCAAATCGGATCGGGTTTGTTTCATTGACGAAAAACATCATGAAAACGGTTCTAAACTTCTATATATTTGCACGTCTTGAACCATATTAAAACAATAATGTTCATAATTAGTAAAAAAAATATTATAACAATAGCCGTAAGCCCGTAACTTTGACATCTTATATTTGTATTTGTAGCAAAAGTACTCTAATTAAGTTACACATTATATAAACATATCTATTTCTTGCTATAACAAATTACACAACATCGAATTAACCAACTTAGTTACTATTTTTATAGATAAACATGTCATTCGATCTTTCTTCTTCTTCATTGTTCTTTCACACTTGCAAACCCCCTTCAAACACTTTCCACCCTATGCCACCATATTGCCATCGTATTCGTATACGTGAGAAATTTGCTTTCTTCTTAGGTTTCAAAACTCCAAGGGGGACAAATGTAAAATTGGGGTGGGGCCGTGGGGGGGGTGCATTAAAAACAGTTACGTATGTATAACACGAAAAGAAATATTTTAAGGGGGGCGGCCGACGTGGTATACATAGGTCTACCCATGGTCATTTGTTTATTAGTGGATAGTAAGTTTGGTGATAGTTGAGATCAGTGAAAACTCATATACCTATAAACAAATACTAGACGAAGGTTAATTTTCATAAAAATTGATGATCAAGAACACATGAATTTAATTAAATTTAAATCGAAGTATTTTCAAGTTAAGTTTGAGGAAACTATGTTTAAATTATAACAAATCGGTACGAAATCGATACAATACCGAAAAACCGGTAAAAATACCGGTCCCGTACCGGTATTTTCGGTACGGTATTCGGTAAGTCGGTAACCACTTTTCATGAAAATCAGTATTGGTACCGGTTCGGTTCCACTATGGTACCGATATCATCCCTATAATTAAATACCACAGTATTTTATAAACATATATAACTTTTTTTATACGAAATTATATTAAAAAATACACCACAAAATCAAACATTTAATTTTCTTTAATCTAAGTACTAACAGGGTACCGGCCGCGCGATGCAACGGCGTTAATGCGGCATTAACGAAAATTTAGAACAAAGTGCCCGAGAATCTATTGTATAGTACTTTTGTTAGCTTTCTTAATAGTATATCAATATACTTTATCTATATCATGAGTATCACAGATCTCAATTAAATAATAACAAACACTTTAATAAAAATTATATTAGTTGTAAACATAGCACTTTAAAAATATTATCATATCATTCAAATGAAAAACATAAAAGTATAGAAATAATAATATTTAGATAAATATCGGAATTTAAAATAAAAAAAATTATTGAATCTTGTTTGTGAAAAACTTAAATTTTAGAAAATTGTATAATAATTCAACAAGATTGGACATTGTTGAATCTTGTTTGGGAAAACATGTTCCTAGTATACAAAGATTGGAAATTGTTGAAAATTTAAGGAATGAATCAATTACCATCTTACCCATCCAATATGTATATTAATATTGTATAGATATAGATAATATTGCTATACTAAATAAAAAGTTTTTTAAACAAATCTTATGTTTCGGATTTATCACGTTTTGTCTCAAAACTAATTAGAACCGTTCATGCCCACTTGATGACTTGAATATCCTTCAAATCACCATTTGTTGTTTTCCCAAGCATATCGTTACTTTCATTAAGACTATAGGACTCATAGACCTTATTTGGATCAAATACTACCCACACATTTTTTTTTTCCTAATAATCAAATTTATCTTCTTCTGTATATATCTACTTAGTTTATAACTAATCATATAAGTACGTGCTTAAATTTAAAATATATCCCTTTATTTATATTAACCGGTGGATTTCAATGTAATTATAATCCTCGTGAGATTCAAAAAATCCACATTACATATATATTACACGTATTTTTTGTAAAAAAAAATAAAATTTATTTTAGTGTTTCTTACCTAAATTCGTATGCGGCATGAGATACTATCCTAGTGAGATTATATTTTAATGTCAAACGAGGTTAGAACTCGTATATTACATTTAGTGAACAATAAAAACAAAAAAATCATAAAATTATGGTTTTAAAAGTGAAGAATATTTGTAACATTGTTTATATGATTGATAATTCATCTTAACACAAATATGATAAAATTATACAGATAAAATATGACATGAGATAGCTAATAGTATGATAAATGAGAAACTTATAATTAGTTTTTTAAAAAACCATAAATATAGACTCTAGCTTTTATAGCTAGTCTTTGAAAATCTTATATGGGCTCCATTGTAGTTATTTACCATTTAAGATTTTTTCATTTGTTTTTTTTATATAAATGCATTGATGAGATACATATAGTAACTAAATCTATTACAATAAATTTTAATTAAGATTTGGTTGTTGAGTAGTTAACCTCATTTACTACCCGGCCAGCTTGCACTTTGAACTTTTGAAGGGTTGAGTAGCACATATACTTATGGTCAAATCAAAATCTTACAAAGGTTATAATGTTCAATCTATAAAAATCTTTTATTTAGTGGCAAATATAATAACAGTGCATATAAAATTAAGTACTGTCACTTTTTGCCGGGTTTATAATGGTAACTAAAAAAAATTTACATTGACTCTTTTTAAAATTGTTGGTAAATGATATAAAGTATATGTTCTAGTGTTCTACCAACACCTATTTTAAGTAAAGTAGATAAATTCGTCCGTTCTCGCGTTGCATGAGCATTCTGTTTTTCGGTTTGGTTTTTAGGGACTGCGATTTCACACCAAGCTTTAAGTTCATGACTAATTACTCGACCACACATTACTTCGATTTCAAACCAAGCTTCAAGTTCATGATTAACTCACCCCAATACTCACTATCGTCTCGTTTTTTCATAATGTAAAACTGAAGAAGGAAAAATGAAAACATTATTTGATTCAAACAAAAGTAATAGGAACCAAACGGTGAATATTCAAACTCAATTTCAAGATACAAAACATATAACATGCTTTGGGTTCACAAATGTAAGTCTCATCATCATACAATGAATAGTAGGTATGAAAAACCCCAAAGGCCAAATTTAAAAAAGAAGAAGATATAAACTGATTACCGCTCTCAGATGGGAATCGTATCATCATTGAGCAAAGGGGCCATGCAAGAAGCCGGATGGACAACCGGTAGACGGAGACAAAGATAGAGGGAGGAGTTGTGATGGCGAGAAATACGCACCTAAAGGCGAATGACAACCAGCGAGCCCCATACAGTGACGATAACCAGCGACATCTCACAGATCCGAAAAAGATTGTTGGCGGAAGTGACCCGAAACCGGAGAGGCTATCTATACCGGTGACGTTGGCATCACATACATGCTTGTCGTCTAACCCATATGTAGCAGAGCGGATGTCGGGAACGACCGTCAACGCCCATTCGCACAACCTCCATGGCTCACACCTCCATTGCAAAGACCATATTATTCATTTACATTCATCTATCAATAAAAGATGAGTATCTCAATGTTTACAATCCAAAAACTCTTAAAGTGGCAAAAATGAAAACACATGAAAGTTCACTATATTACTGTTCATTTCCATTGAATTTTCAATATAAGATAATTTCCAATACTCACGCGTTTAAGCTTTTATCATTTTTATACCAAAAAATTTCATATGTAAAGTGATGTATGACTAAAAATCTGAATGGATATTTCAAACCATTACACGACATTTCCTTCATAGATTTTTGGGTCAAATACTACCCACATATATTTTCCTAATAATTAAATTTATCTTTTTTTATATATATCTACTTAGTTTATAACTAATCATATCAGTGCTTAAATTTAAATTAAAAAATATCCCTTTATCCATATTATTCGGTGGATTACATTGTAATTATAATCCTCGTAAGATTCAAATTCCACATTACATATATATCACACGTATTTTTTTTTTTAAATAATATATTTTTTTGAGTGTTTTTTTACTTTTTTTTTACCTAAATTCATGTGTGACACGAGATACTTTCATTGTCCTATTTAGGTTATATTTTAATGTGACATTTCCAAGAAACAAACACATACTCACACGTCTAAGCTTTTATCATTTTTATACCAAAAAATTTTATATGTAAAGTGATGTATGACAAAAAAAAATCTGAATGGATATTTCAAACCATTACACGACATTTCACCTTCATAGATTTGTTGAGGATATTAATTATTAAACTCCATTTTTTTACCTAAGGCAAGTTGCTTTGACTTAGCACAAGTGCACAACCGCCCATGTTTGTTATGTTGGGCTATATGTGTGAAGGCTTTTGTATCAAATGGACATGTCCATTTATTTACTTTGAAGAAGCCCATGTATCAAACCCTAATGGTTCTTCCCTTATATATATAGATGACCAAGTTGAATTGTAATAGTTGCTAGTTCTTTGATGTTAATGAAAACATTTAGTTGTCATATACCAGACATAAGTCAGATTTGAACTAAACCGCTTTAAATCATCGTATCTGGGCAAAACTAGTGCCAGCTTTAATAACTGATAGAACAAATGACAAAAAAGATGTTTTCTTGTTTTCACCGTCGCCTTAGCAAGGTCAGCAATATTATTCAAGTTAGCAAAATTTTTTTTTGAAAGTGTTATTTTGTTTCTTTCCTCGGCCCCTAAAGCGTCCTATAATTTTCAGTCCTCATGCTAATAAAGTTTAAGATCCGCAACTAAAAATGATGTTATCAGATATAAAAGCCTTAAAGGTGTTTGTAGGACGAATTGATAGAAGTGAGTGAAAGAGTAGGTATGATATTTTTGAGGAAGTTTAATAGTGGATGAGTAAGGAAGTTGTGACAAATGTTATCGGGTCAAGAAGTAAAATAGCTAACACTTATCTTCGGATTTTAAACAAACGTAACATGTATGCTAAAGTGACTTTTTAGTTTTTACTTCAAAATATGTTTGTTTTTTGTTTTTCACATGTATACTAAAGTAATTTTTGTAACATGTTATTGAAAGTGTTTGTTAGCTATTAGTTTAGGCCCTTTTCGAATGTACACAACCTTTTTCGTTTTTTTATTACTATTTTTGTAAATTATTTTGAGATAATTAATCTATTAGTTACATTGTGGTGAGATTTTTAATAACCCAAAACAAAATAAAAATGTATTTAGAACGGTCTTTGTATTTTAAAAATAGTTTAAACTTAATGAAAATAATCTTCTTAAGTTAAATAACGTTTTTTTCTATATTTATGCACTAGTCTATGCTACGTTCGTGAACATAACACACAATAATGATTTTAAAGATATTAATGGAACACGGATGATTCTAATCAGTTTTAATACAAAATGATGGTAAAACTGGAACATAATAAATATTTAAATTTTTTTAGTATAGAAATATTATACTCAATTTAAAAAGATTTAAATGCTCGGTTTTATAGTGAAATTGTTTTTATAATAATGTCGTATAAAAAAGTATATATGTTTAAAAAATATTGAGCTATTTAATTGTAAATTATTACAACTTTATCCATAATTTTCATTTTCATACTGCATCAAATATAAGCTGACTCATGCACACCCCTAACAAGAGAGAGTTTAAAATATAAATACTTTTAAATATTAGGGACCAAAATTATAATAGGAGTATTATTAGTATAGATATATACATATTTCAAATATAAAAATATTATTATGAGACAATCTCTCATATGATGTCAAGTAAACAAAAACCCCT
Organism: Tagetes erecta; assembly: GCA_030867185.1. Taxonomy (NCBI): domain Eukaryota; kingdom Viridiplantae; phylum Streptophyta; class Magnoliopsida; order Asterales; family Asteraceae; genus Tagetes; species Tagetes erecta. The sequence continues at coordinate 43,648,509 of CM061492.1, read as the reverse complement.
CTATCGATGACAAATATACAAAATTTATTTTCCTATATTATTTAAGGATTTAAAACAAACATTTTTTAAGTCGAATCTTGTTTCTTAATTCTTACAAAATTGTTTTACTTTACAAAAAGTTATTTGCTTGTTAGTTTTTTTAAAGTATAGAAACATGTTTAAGTTGACCTATTTTGTTTAAACAACATACTATAAACCATTATTCCTTTTTCTTACAACCTGAAAAGATTAACACTTTACCAGCTTTATTTTTTCTAACGGCACTTTTTCTGCTTTATTGCCAAATATACACTTTTATATCTTCAGAATGTTACATGTTTTTAAAAAGGGTTTTTAAAAAAGTTACCCATGTATTGTCTTTTACAACAGCTAGATTCTAAAAAGGGTACAACACTACTTAATATCATGTGTGTAAGTTATACTTTTTTAGTTTTTTTACTCATTGATGAGAAAAAAATGCTAAACAACACAAATTTTCATTTTAATTATATGTTTGTTTGTTGATTAGTTATATTTTTCGCTTCTTTCTTGTTTGTTTCACTTTACTTGTTTGGATTTTTTGGGGTTTTTTTTAGCGTTTTATTAACCTTCGCTTTATTATATATATGTTATTTGCCGTTAAAAAAATGCACATTTAAAAATATATACATTAATAATAAATGTTAACATACTGATGGTTTCACACATACCTTTATACGTTGTTGAAAGTAAGTGTTTTCATTAAGTGATTGTGTTTATGAATTGGTTTAGGTAAATCTATTGTAGTGCTAAAGGGTTGGTCACTTGGTCCTACTTATTCTTGAAAATACTTGGACTCGCGACGAGAAAAAGATTGAGGCCTTATAATGTAAACTTAAGAAAATCACTGCAACACTCCTAATTTAAATTTTTATGTGTTAAGCGACCATTAGTATGTTTTGATAATGAGTTAATCAGGCTATTTGAATTGTTAACTGGGTCACCAATTGATTAACGTATTTTCCCAGCAGGGCTGGACCACCCATTTGGTTTTAAATTACGCTCTGATGCATCTTCCTACAAAATTTTTATGTGTAACATACGTGACGGTTAATATTTTTTATGTTTAATGCATTTAAACATAAAAACACTTTTATAGCATGTAACTTAGTAAGGACTAACGAGTCGAAGTGAACAAAAAGAATGTTAAGAAAAGCAAAGCAAAGCAAATAGAAAAACCAAAATACAAAATTAAAAATATAGGTTGTTGTATGGTTCACTAAGGGGCTGTTTGTTTACCTTTTAATGGTTCAGTTCAGTGCTTAACCATTCAGCATTCAGCATTCAGAGCGTTTGTTTCAGAAAAAAAGAGCTTCTGAATGGCTCAGTTAAGTGCTGAATGGTTAAGAGACTGAGAGATGCTGAATGAAACTGAATGAGGCATATGCTAACCTTATACTCATCTGAAGTTCTACCCCAACATCTCTCTCATTGATGTAACCTCTTAATGGTTCAGACCTCTTAACCATTCAACACTTAATGATTCAGATTTTGCCAAACAGCCCTTAAATGCAAATTTGGGTAAATGTAGAATAAAAAATCTGAAAAATTAACTTTTAACCAATCTATATCCTTTTTTTTCTCTTTTCTTTCTTCTCGATCTAAAAAAACTCGGTGAGAATGAGAGGGTGATCAATTCCATTTTTCTGATCTCTTAATAATTCACCAATTAAAAAGTAACACCTAGCACCTTTTTTATAAACCATTTAATCCCCTATAACTCTTAACAATTTATAGCGACACAACCATTCTGTCCCCTAAGTTAAAGGTGCACAAAAAAACCGAAACTGGAATCGGAATTGATTGAATAACCGAAACCGGTTATTAAAAGAACCGATTCTACAAGACCTGAACCGAAACCGAACCGTAGGTTTTGAATACGTTCTACTATTTTTTTTTGAAATTGTAGGTTTCAAAAGAACCGGAACCGGTTCCTAAAAAAACGGTAAAAAAACCGGTTTTTGGAAAAACCGGTATGTTTTAGTGTTGTTACTTATTAAATGTTTAAGAGTTTTATATCTTGTAATATTTGACGTTTATATGTTACTACTTATTTAGTCTAAAATAATATAAGAAATTTATGACCATAAACTCTAAATGAAAGCTCAATGGAGAGTGAAAATTTGCAGTAGCATAACGTTCAGGCTCATTTCATAGAAAAAACCAGTATTTTAAGAACCGAAATCGTTTACATAGATTATAGTTTTTTCACAAAAACCGGTTCTAGAATCAAACCGTTTACCGCCAACACAAACAGGAACCGGTTCTAAAAACACGATTTATGCACCTCTACCCGACTACCCTAACTCACTCGGTTTTTAATTAAAAATAAAGTAAAAAAACACATGTCAATTGGGCTTTTATGGATCTTGGTTATATAGTTGGGCCAAGAGTTGGGGTTTTTTTTTATAAAAATAATCGATTTAGTGATGAGATAGCCTCAAGAACAAACTGCATGCTACTAAAATGTTTTTTTTATTTTTATTTTGAAATAAGAACATGTATTTTCATCTATTTTATTATAGTAGGTTTTTACAAGTCTAATGGAGCTCGATCTACCTGGTTTTTGTTTTTTTTAGAAAAGGATGAGTTTAAAATAATTAATAATTTATTTAAGATCCGTTGAACATGACGGTTTTGCAAAATGTTTAAGCTCCCCTTTTATGAACACAATGTGAAACGTTAAAAGTTTTAATTTTCTACCATCTTTGGTTTATGATAAAAAAAAGTGTAACGTTAAAAATATTCATGAGAAGATGGAAGAAAAAAAAAAGTAGGTTAAAACACTTATAGTCCATCATCTATTCGATCTGCAAGAATATTTTCTTCGTTGTTTCTTTTATATTTAAAAGTCTTTTGTTGTTATTTAAGATCGTATCACATATATGCTTTTCAGGTAAAAACATGGGGATTCGGGGAACAATAGTGGTTTTGATTTCAAGGTACGATTTTTTGAAGATGGATGTGCGCTTGTTGGTTTCGGTGTAACGTTGCAGTCATTTAAGAAGAAGATGAAGATTGTTCTTTGGTAAAGAAAAGGTGGAAGGGATCATTTGGAAATATGATGTGTTTGTGTCACAAAATCTTTAGACAATGGGTGTGGTTTTCGAAACGATTCTCAACCGGGTGGAGAGATTCACTTGTTCAACCGGCGTATAGGTAACCATTCTTCATGGCCGTTGCAGGAAATACCGAAGAAGCACGGATTTGATGTGGAAGAGATCAATTTCGAGTTTGGATTTGGCGTTGATCAATACGAGTACAACATTGTTCAATTATATGATAAAACATCTCTAAGTCATTTAAATCTTTAGAGATATTAAAGAATTCATCATGAATGCATATATTCCAAAGATTTGGAAATATTTATCTAAACGAGGACAACTTCGAATGAAGTTGTTGTTTGGGTGTGATTATACAAGGGTTTAACAATTTGGCTGGCGTAGTCACCCATAAATTGTTAAACCTTTTTATAATCTCACACAACCAACAACTCAATTCAAATTTTTCCTCGTTTAGTATAAGAATTTTCAAATCCTTCGAACAAATGCCTTCATGTTTGAATTTTTTTCATCTTTTTAATGATTTGAATGAGTTAGAATGTTTTATCGTAAAACAGAACAACATTCCACTCTTTTTGATCAAAGCCAAATCCAAACTCAAGTGGATTTCTTCCACATCAAGTTCGTGTTTCTTCACGACTTCCAGCACCGGTCATAGAGAATGTTTACCTTCACACCGATCGTACAAGTGAATCTCTACACCCTGTTTGAGGAATCGTTCCAAAGAGGACATCCCAAAGACCATGTGCGACTTATACTAATCATTTTTCCAAATGATCCTATCTGTTTTTTTACTAAGAAAACTTTCATCTTCTTAAGTAACTTCAATGTAACACCAAAACCAACATACGCACCTCCCTCTTCAAGAAACCTTATCTTGTCATCAAAGTTACCAGTAGTGTTTCTGGTGTTGTTACCTAAAAGCATATATGTGGTATGATCATCACATAACAACAAAAAAATTCCATATATGTTGACCATTGTTAAAGGTCTGCCCTACTATTTAAGTTACAATTTGTATTACCCTGTTTAATATGAATTTAATTATTTTGATTTGGAACAATTTGTTGAATTAGGTATTTAAGTTATTTAGTTACTAGATTAGTATCCGTGTACTACATGGATTTTAATTTTATAAGTTTTAACTCAATTTATATATCAAATTTATTTTTAACATATCTCTTATTAAATCGATTTGGATATTTACAAATATATTCATATAAAAAATCATATGTTACAATAAAGGATATGATTTATAATAGTTGGTAAATTTTTATTGGAACATATCGGGTTAGGAGATAATACATGATAATTGTTAATTTTTTTATTTGAACATATAGAGTTATAAAATAATTAATGATAATTGGTAAAACTTTAATTTGAACATATCGGGTTAGGATAAATCATAATAATTGATAAGTTTTTTATTTGAACATATCAAGTTAGGAGATACTTCATGATACTTAGTACATATCAGGTTAATATATAGATAATGATAATTGATAAATTTTGTATTTGAACATATCGGGTTAGGAGATAATTGATGATAATTTGTGAATTTTTAATTTAAACATATCAGGTTATTTCGAACATGGAGCATACCATATTACCATGACCCGTCTAAAAATTCTTCATCAAATTAATTAAGAACATGACACCTAAGCAAAATCCTATGTGGAGTAGTTAAAATGGTGACATGTGGATGTGTTACTCAATTATTAGAATAGGTAGATTTAGGCATTTGATTTGAGTAACCAACTTATATTACTTACAATATATTGTTTAGGGAAACCTTGTGTTAATATTTCCATATAGTCATGGATTGAATTTACATATCTAAAATTACACTAGTTTCAAGTGCAAATTTTTTTAGCTTAGTTTTGCTTGTGGCGAACCCGGATATGTGATGAGGGTTTATACAATAACCGTTGGAAAGGTCCCTGAATTGCACCTAGATGGTTAAAGTAACAGTCGTTTTTTTAACTTCGCTATTTTGTATGTGTTTCATTGTATACTAACTTGGATTAAAGTTTTAAAATAATTAATTTAAGAAAGTTGGTTTTTGGTTATTTAAGCACATCTTAATTTGCAAAATGTTTTGAGCAACCCTTTTATAAACAAAAAGTGAAACGTTAAAAGTTTTAATGAGACATATCATCTTTGATATATAATAATTTTTTGTTTATGAGCAAAAAGTGAAACGTTAAAAGTTTTAATGAGACGTATCATCTTTGATTTATAATATTTTAGTTTATGAGAAAAAGTAAAACGTTTAACTTTTTTTATCATCTTTGGTTTATGATAAAAAATTGAAACGTTAAAAATATTCATGAGATAAAATGATAGATGGAAGAAAAAAATTAACTGGGTCAAAACACTTATCCATCATCTATTCGATCTACAATTATTCTTTTTGTTTCTTTCATATTTAAAATTCTTTTGTTGTTTATGATCAAAACACTTATCCATCATATATGCTTTTAAGGTAAAAACACTATAAACAATACCGGTTTTGATGATAAGATACGGTATGCTAAAGATGGATATGCTCTAGTCATTTAAGAAGATGAAAGGTGTTCTTGGTAAAGAATAGGTAGACGGGGTCATTTGAAAAAATGACGAGTTTGTGTCACACAATCTTTGGACAGTGGATTTTATTTTTGAAACGATTCCTCAACCCAGGTGGAGAGATTCACTTGTTTGATCGGAGTGAAGGTAACCATTCTTCTTGGCCGGTGCAGGAAATCACAAAGAAGCTCAAATTCGATGTGGACGAGATCACATTTGAGTTTGGATTTGGCTTTGATCAAGAGGAGTACCACATTGTTCAATTTTATGATTTTATATTCTAACTCATTAGAATCTCATAGATTAAAGAATTCACATAGGAAGGCATATACTCCGAAGATTTGAAATTCTTATTCTAAACGAGGACAACTTCGAATGAAGCTGTTGTTTTGTTAGGATTATATAGGGATGAGCTCGGTACCGTACCGGTACCGAACCGGTATCGATACCTAAAATACCGGTACCGAAGACATGGAAAAGTGGGTACCGGTACCGGTACCGAATCTATTGGTACGGTACCGGTACGGTATAGGTACGAAACAAGTACTTTTAGGTAAATTTAAGGTATTGGTACCGAACCGGTACCGATAGCGAAAATACCGATACCGAATTTATAGAAAAATAGGTACTGATACCGGTACCGAATCTATCGGTACGGTACCTGTACGGTATTCGGGTACCAAACACTCATCTCTAGGATTATATGATGGTTTAACAATTTGGGGGTAACTATGTTGGCCAAGCAAGGTATACATTCATCATATACACATTGTTATGTTTGAACATATATAGATCTATAATTAATTTCATTTTCAAGACCAGGTTGGATTCGTAAGCAAATGTAGATGCTAAAGAAAAGAAATGTTTATATTTGTTTTGAGGTTAAATTAAACGCACTCTGGTAAGATCTCAATAATTTTTATAAAATACTAAAGATTACAAAGTTTAATGTGGTTGTTTGGTATAAAAGTGATTCACCTCCATTTTTTATGGTATTCATTTTGCGAAAAAGTGAAGGCGAATCAGTTTTGTAACAAATCACCTCGTCAAACTTTGTACTTTTTGGTATTTTACCAACAACAATGAGTTTTACTAGAATGTGTCTACTTTAACCTTAAAACAAATGTGAGCATTTATCTTTTTAAACACCTGTATTTTCTTAGCAATCCCACTTGGTCTTAAAGTGGTATTAATGAAGATCTATATATGTTCTAACATAGCAATATGTATATAATGTATGTATACTTTGTTTGGCCGGCGTACTGACCCACAAATTGTTGAACCCTCTTATAATCGCACACAACCAACAACTCCATTTCAAAGTTGTCCTCGTTTAGAATAACAATTTCCAAAATTTTAAAATAGATGTCTTCATGTGTGATTTCTTTAATCTTTTAAAGATTTGAATGAGTCAGAATGTTTTATCATAAAATCGAACAATGCAGCACTCATCTTGATCAACGCCAAATCCAAACTTGATCCACATCGAATTCGTGCTTCATCGTTATTTCTTGCTCCGGCCAAGAAAAATGGTTACCTATACTCCTGTCAAATAAATGAATCTCTCCACCCGGTCTGAAAAATCGTTTCGAAAACAAAATCCACTATCCAAAGATTGTGTGACAGAGAATCATCATTTTTCCAACCGAAATCCACCGTCTAAGGATGAAGAATCGCATACTTGATCTGCTTCTTTCATTTCTTTAAACAACCTTGATTTGATTCATGAGAAATGTAGTTTTGCCTCTTTGATTTTGCTTCACGAGCGTTCTTCTGTTTAGTTCCTTGTGGCTGTTTATTGGATTTGGTTTAATAGTCTTGACTGCTTCTTTAGTTCAATTGATATACTTGTACGGGTTGTAGTTGAAATTTTAACATCAAAACACATTGAGGTTTGTTCAATGCTGCACACTTTTTCGCCTAACAAGGTCTCTAGTGAAATTATGGCATTTGTCTCCTTATTGTTGAAGACTAGGAGCAAAGACAAAGGGAACTATAGTGCTTAGCAGCATCCCTTTAGCAGCATTGTCACTACACTTTTCAATAAAAATTTCACAAATAATATTTTCTTGTTATTTTTATATATACTTGCCATAAAATTAATACTTATTATGCTTATTTTTTAAATTTTGTGACATATTTGAAACAAAATCTAATATTAATTCGTTTTGCCAAAATTTTACAACATTTTTTTTTATTTTTTAGATACTTTGTCATAAACTTGTATGAAATATTAAGCTTGTTAGCTTTTATTGAAAACATGTAGCAAACTTCAGACAAATATTGTGTTGTGTCAAACTTGTGAAAAAAAATTTTCTGAAAAAAAGTTATTTTCTAGTAGTGTGTGCACTAAGGTTCTTGATAAATACTTATGAACTAGTTTAAGACCAGGACGCGTGGTGTAGTGTTTGGGTCGCGAAGTCGTTTCACATACGTTGATAAAAAAGAGTTTCATGTCTCGTACGTTACGAAGTAAAGGCAAAAAGTGTCACATGTTAAAAGACGAAAAAAACTTAGAGGTCAAAATGATAACTAAGTCAAATCCGTAGGATAAATTCGTAAATATGTCAAGGTAGAGTAAATGGTCAAAGTAGAGTAAACGGTCACAATCATAAATTGGCTAAGTCATCTGGGGCCAAAATGATAATTAGTTAAAGTGAGGAATATATCGAAGTTAAAAACAAATTATATATGTTAGAAATTGTGAGAGTTGGAAGATGGTAATTAACACTAAATATGGGGACTAAACTATGTGTAAAGTCATAACTGATCTTGCACTCTAGCGATTATGGTAATTTTGGTAGTGTAAAACATGTTATTGTACACTCACGGATCAGGATTTGTAGTGGGATTTGGAATTACATTTAGTGAAAGTTGAGAAAACATATATCTTTTAACCAAAATTTCCTTTTTCTCAAAACTTCAAACACTTTAAAACAAAAACTTAATGTTTTATATGTGTTAGTGTTTTTTAAATGACAATTTGAATCACCCACGATCCACATTACACGGTTATTTTTATTCTCTCGTCATGAGCAAAGTCATAGTAAGTGAGAAAACTATATATCTCAGCATGAAAACTTTTTTTTTTTGTCTAAATGAGACTTGAACCTATAACCGTCAATTAGGTTAATAGCCATACAACTTTGTTAATAACCAAACTAGTGATTGTTTTTATATGTAGTCTTGATAATTAACATTTACATTTAGAATATGTTATTATGTTGAGATACAAGATCGATTCATCGCTTGACAAGTTTTAACACAAACTGAAATTTAACTGGTCAAATTAGAAGAAACGACAATTTACAATATATCTTTCTTTTACTGGTCAAATGAATACTGTTAAGAGAGGCTTATAATATAACTAGTGCTCTTAGTTTTTAAAAACTAAAACTAATTAAATAATTATATAACATATGAAACCTTTTAAATAGAGTTGGTGGATTACATTCAAATCCCTTTTAAAATCATAATCATAATATGTGAGGGTGATGTAACGTTTGGAAACACAGCATACGCATGCATATATGGTCTTAAATTTTTATCAACTACTCAAGTTTAAATCCAACCAACTCAGTCTTAAAATTTTAATGGGAGAGTTAATGGGGTTTCTTGAAATAGAAAGATTTGAAGAGATTGTGAAATTTCTTGTTTGATGAAAGATTGAGTGTATAATTACTAGGAAATGTTTAATGCAAACAAGCTGATCTGTTCATCCTCTTCATTGCATTTGCCGGTCAAGGCCAAAGGCTCTACAGTCTTAACCTGATTGGAGTTATTCAAGATAAACGCATACCAAAACAGTTGATCTGGCCATATATCCTGAGCCAGAAACTCAGAAAGGTATGATACGTTTCTAGGTTTTCTCAAGTTTTGTAAGCATTTGGTAAAAGATTCGGGCTTGTTTTTTAGAGACAAATTCAGAGTTTTATTTGAAAAGAGTTAAAATATATAGATCTTTGTTTTTGGATTGTCCGTTTTGCCAAAACATAATTTTCAATAAAAAAAGAGGATGATTATGTAGAAGAGGAGGTTGAGATTTATGTTTTGGTAAACCGGACAATCCAAGAGCTAAATTTTGCTCTTTTCAACTGGACTCTGTATTTGTCTCGAAAAACAAGCCTGAATTTTTAGCGAGCTGTTTGAGGTGCTAATCCAAGTCATATGTTTGACTTTTGTAAAAAATATGGACTTCTCCATCTTTTTTAACTAAATGCCCGTAAGACTTGAGAAATTTTAGAAAATCGTCGTAGCTTTCTGGCTCAAGATATATAGCCCGATCAAACTGTTTGGGTAGGCGTTTATCTGGAACAACTTTAGCTGGGTGGAGGTCGTACAACATTTGTCCTTTACTGGCGGAGATGATGAACCTGCTGCCGGAGGCCGGTGTTGCTGGAAAGTGATGTGTGATGTATGATCGATTATATTAGTTTTAGAAGTATTGTACATTTTTATTTGTCTAAATTACAGCATTTTACACAACTAGACATAAATTCACGAAAACAAACTCTAAATCATTCGAAACTATAGCTTACTCGGTAGCGACACAAATCACTTGCTTGCCAACGTTCTTGCCCGAAAACAGTCCAACAAAGGCGGCGGGAGCAGTTTCAAGACCATGGTTCATGTTTTCAATATACACAATCTTTCCCTGCTTGTAGTAATCGGTAACATCTTTCAAAAACCGAGGGTATAACTCTACACAATCACTTTGAAGAAAACCCAAATATATTTTGATAGTACTAATTATATTTTGGTCCCCCAAATATTTAGTAGAACTTGAAAAAATATAATAGTAGTTACATTTTCAACTCTCTTTTACTAAAGTGTGTATTAGTCGGTTGATATTTAATATGGTATAAAAATGAAACTCTGAGATAAAGTTGGTAATTGTCTACAATTAGATAGGGATGATATTTTTTTACCGAATACCGATACGGTACTGGTACCGTCCCAATCCCGTATCGGTCCCATACCGATTTGGTCAAATCGGTACCAGTATTAGATTTTAGTCATTTTCAGTATCTATAAATTCGGCGTTTTGATTAAAATTGTTTCTTTTAAGACTAATGTCACTTTCATGTTTATATAAATCATAATAATTGTTGTTTTTGAAATGTTAAAATAAATGGAGTTTGTTTTTAATTATAGCTTTTTTTTTCAATTCAATCTTGTTTGTCTGCTTGTATAATAATGTGTTTGATTTCTTTGTTTGAATTTTGTTCAAAATAAATGGCCATGGTTCTTTTATTTCATTATCCATATAAACAAATACCATATGAATGTTAATTTTCATGAAAATTGATGACCAAGAACACATAAATTTAAATCGGAGTACTTTCAAGTTAAAAAAAAAAAGAGACTCCCCCTATCGAAAGACAGAGAAGATAGAAAAGCATCATATTATAGTGCAAGTTAGGTTTGGGTATAGAGTTTGAGGAAACTATGTTTAAATTATAACAAATCGGTACGAAATTGATATAATACCGAAAACCCAATACCATACCGAAATCCCGGTCCCGTACCGGTACCGAACCGATATTTTCGGTACGGTATTTGGTACCCATTTTTCATGAAAATCAGTATCGGTACCGGTTCGGTTCCGGTATGATACCGATATCATCCCTACAATTAAATACCTTAGTATTTTATAAACATATATAACTTTTTTATACAAAATTATATTAAAAAAACTACACTACAAAATCAAACTTTTAATTCTCTTTAATCTAAGTATAATATTGCTATACTAAATAAACAGTTTTTTAAACAAATCTTGTGTTTCGGTTTTACCACTTTTTGTCTCAAAACTAATTAGAATAGTTCATACCCACTTCAATATACTTCAAATCACCACTTGTTGTTTTCCCAAGCATATCGTTACTTTCATTAAAACTATAGGGCTCATGGACCGTATTTGGGTCAAATACTACCCACATATATATCTTTTCCTAATAATCAAATTTATCTTTTTCTGTATATATCTACTTAGTTTATAACTAATCATATAAGGGTGTGAGTTCAAATGAAAAAAACATTTATAATTGAAACTCTGACAACCACTAAAAACCACTAAATATACGTAATTACGTATACGTATAATGTACCATATATAATATATTTTTAAAAATTAAACAATTATACATAGATACGTATACGTATTCATTTGATTTTCAGTATTTTCAATTCAATTATAAACTTAGTTTTCATTCGAACTTAAACCATCATATAAGTGCTTAAATTTAAATTTAAAAAATATCTCTTTATCCATATTAACTGGTGGATTACATTGTAAAATAAAAGTGCAGTTATACTATAAAGTCCAATTTCCTAGAAAGTCTAAGAAGCTATGAGATGATGACATGTGGCACTCCCTTAAAATTAGAAGGAAAGATAAAGATGGTAATGTCTCTATATTTTAAGTTTCACCCCATTTTTTAAACGTCCATAACTTTTACATACGATATTATTTTTTTAAAAAAATTGCACCATTAAAACGAGCATTTTCTTATCTTTAAAACGCATATAATATTCATATATAAAAAACAAATTTTTTTTCACGTTTTTCACTTGTTGTGTTATTTGTCAACTAGTTGTGTTATTTCTTCAGATCATTGTGTTATAACACAATAACCTAATAAAATAACACAATGATCTGAAATAACACAATAACCTAATGAAATAACACAATGATCTGAAATAACACAATGACCTGATGAAAATATAACACAATGACATGATGAAAATATAACACAATGACCTGATGAAAATATAACACAATGACATGATGAAAATATAACAAAACGACCTGATGAAAATATAACACAACGACCTGATGAAAATATAACACAACGGCCTGATGAAAATATACCACAACGATCTGATGAAAATATAACACAACAACCTGATGAAAATATAACACAACGACCTGATGAAATTATAACACAACGACCTGATGAAAATATACACAATGAACTGATGAAATTATAACACAACTACCTGTTGAAAATATAACACAACGACCTGATAAAAATATAATACAATGACCTGACAAATATAACAAAATCTGAAAAATATAACACAATGTCTTGACTAATATAACACAATGAGCTGAAAAATATAACACAATGACCTAACGAATATAACACAATGAGCTGAAACTTAAAAAAAATTCATTTTTTATATATCAATATTATATGCGTTTTGAAGATAAAAAACACTCGTTTTTTTTGGTGTAATTTTTAATGTGAAATTTTCAAGAAGCAAACACATACTCACGCGTTTAAGCTATTATCGTTTTTATACCAAAAATTTCATATGTAAAGTGATGGATGACAAAAAAAAATGTGAATGGATATTTCAAACCATTACACAACGACATTTCACCTTGATAGATTTGTTGAGGATATTGAACTCCATTTTTTTTACAAGTCAAGTTACTGACTTTGCACAACCGCCCATGTTTGTTATATTGGGCTATATATGGTGTGAAGGCTTTTATCTTAAATGAATATGTCCATTATCTTTGATAAAGCATATGTATCAAGCCGCAGTGGCTCTCATTTTATATATAGACTAGGTTTAACACACGTATATTACACACGTATTAACAAAAATATTTGTAAAAATATATAACTATTATATTTAAAAATTTATAAATAATTTTATAAATTATTATTAATTACAAAATTTTGTCTTTATTAACTCTCGTACTTAATTTTCTCTCTCAACTTTTCTTTTATAAAATAAATTATGTTTTCCCCTCAAAAAATTGCCCCCTAAAAACTCTAATTTATAATATAGATGATCATTGTAATAGTTGCTACTTGCAAGTTCTTTGATTTTTATAAAACATTTAGTTGCCATACACCGAAGGTAGGTCAGATTTGAACTAAACCACTTTAAATCATCGTATTTAGGCAAAACTAGTGTCAACTTTAGTAACTTTAGTAACCGATAGACCAAATGACAAGAAAAATATTTCTTGTTTTCACCGCCGCCTTAGCAAGGTCAGTGATATTATTCAGGTTAGCAAAAGTTTTTGGTTGAAAATGTTATTTTGTTTCTTTCCTCGGCCTCCAAACTTAAAAAGAGTGTCCTTTTAAATAAATTATGGGCTAAATACATACATGTATAAATTTTTAACATATGTTAATTGGCTTACAAATACATTCTTAATGTTAGGAAATTTTAAAAACTACATTAAACTACATATACGTATATACAATTACTATTGGTTTTAACATCAGTTTACAACCTTTGTAAGGGTATGGTACATATGTTAATGCATGCTTTTTATTGAAGATTCGTGTAACAAAACAACCTGAATTGACCTGCAAGTTGACTGAGTTTGTGAGACCATATAGATTTCAGTTCTTGATTTGAACAATTTTATCATTACCTTTACGTTTTCACTATATCAATTTCATTTTACTCGTTTAATTTTTTATATGCCCCGTATGCCCGAGATTTTAACCGTTAATCATTAATTTGACGCTTGAACATGCCGTTAGTCCGTTCTAGTAGAAAACCGACTAGCTTGTATAACTCTCTAACTTGCATATTCCTAGAGAACTTAATGAAAACCCATACGAATGACGATAAGATTTTATCACCCGTAAGATTTAAACTAATGACCTTAAGGTCACAGGGCTATTCACCCCATCAGTAGATGCAAGTGGATCAAATAATTAAAGGCTTTCACTAACTTACTATTGCATATAATAAATTGTTTAAGACCGTACAAGGTTTTTTTCAACCGACACACTTCCTTTGTCTTGAAGTCTTCTGCGAATCCAGGTGGAGGTTCCATATATACCTCTTCCTTTAACTCCCCATGCAAGAAGGCATTTGTAACATCAAATTGATGAAGTGGCCATCCTTCATTTGCGGCAATTGAAAAGAGTACCCGGATTGTATCAAACTTCGCTACTGGGGAGAATGTTTCTGAGTAGTCAATCCCATATGTTTGGGAATAGCCTTTGGCCACTAATCGAGCTTTGTATCTTGCGATGGTTCCATCGGGATTATGTTTAATTGAAAAGAGCCACCGACATCCTACTGGTTTTTTGTTTGGTGGAAGGTCACACTTTTCCCATGTACCACTCTTCAGTAAAGCTTTCATTTCTGTTTCCATTGCACCTTTCCAATTCTTTGACTCTAAGGCTTGTTCCACGGAGTTGGGAATTTGTTCCTCGTATAAAGAGGTAGCAAAGGCCTTAGCTTCTTTTGTTAAGTTTCCTTCCACAATACTTGTCACGGGATACTTAGAGGACCGCGTTTGTTTTTCTGGAGAGTATCGTTTTGGAGGAATTCCTCTGGTTGCTCTTGGTGGTAGGACATATCTTTCGGTTGCTTCTTCTTGTATTGGCTCTTCCTGCGTTTCCTACACTACATGTTCTATTGTAACTTCATGGTTGTCAGATATATTAATATTTTGATTTTCATGGGATTCATCATTTTGCATCTTCTCAATTATTTGAGTTTGAGAATTACTTACCTCCTCAGACATTAGACTATGAGGATCATTGTCGGTGACACTAGTTTTTTGCTCATCAGATTGCCGGGGAGTAAGTGACTCATCTTGGGTATTGCAATTAACTTCCTCCGATGAAGGAATCCATTTTAACCAACTTAGTGTGTCATTACATTCTCTCTCCCCCTGAACACTATGTTGGGAGGTGTAAAAGAATTCGGTTTCAAGAAAGTCACAATTCATGGTAGTGTACATATGACGCTTCTTTGGGCTATAACAACGATATCCTTTTTGGTTGACACCATAACCCACAAACACACACTTTTCTGCACATGGGTCGAGTTTGGTTCGATCAGTTTTGGGTATGTGTACAAAGACAGTGCATCCAAATATTCGTGGTTGTAAAGTAAGGGCGGGAGGGATATTGGTGAATTCAGATAGAGTTTGGAGAGGTGTTTTCAGGTCGAGGACTTTAGTTGGTAGTCTATTGATAAGATAAGTCGCAGTTGCGAGTGCCTCAGGCCAAAAGGACTTAGGCACTTGAGATTCAATTAGAAGGGCCCGGGTAATTTCTAATAATATGCGGTTTTTTCGTTCCGCAACGCCATTCTGTTCGGGAGTGTGTGCGCAAGACGTTTGGTGAATCACCCCTTTTGTTTGACAAAATTGCTTCATTGAGTTATTTAAAAATTCTCCTCCATTATCGGACCGAAGAGTTTGGATATTAGTTTTAAATTGGGTTTGTATCATTGTATAAAACATAGTAAATTTATCAAAAACTTCTGATTTGTGTTTCAGAAAATAAATCCATGTCATACGAGTGCAATCATCAATAAAAAGAACAAAAAACCGAAACTTTTGTCCCCCGATTATTTCCGCTGGTCCCCAAACATCCGAGTGAATAAGAGAAAAAGGGGAATTAACTCTTGTGTTATTTGGTTTATAGGTATGTCTGTGGCTTTTGGCCAAGACACACGTCTCACACATTAATGGCTTATTAGATGGAAATAATTTAGGAAATAAAAGATGTAAATAACCGGTAGATGGGTGTCCCAATCTTCTATGCCATAACCAAGCTTCTCTATCAGTAGTCCCGTGAGCTAACATTACAGTACCATGTTGAGTCACTTCCTCCACATAATACAATCCTTGGCGTTCAGTGCCACGCCCAATGATCTCTCTCGTCCTAATGTCCTGTAAGATACAAAAGGTGGGGTGCATTAACACAGTACAATTTAATTCCTTTGTCACATGACTTACAGATAATAATTTATGTGACAAAGACGGGATGTAAAGACAATTTGAAAGTTTTAACGATGGAGATATTTCAATAGTTCCTCCTCCCTCTACGGGAACTACCCCCCCATTTGCAGTTTTAATATGACTAACTTTGGGTTTGGATCTTGAAATCATGTCCGATAGTTCAAATGTCATGGTGTCGGTAGCACCACAATCCAATATCCACGATTTATCTATTTTTTCATAAGTTTTGGCCATATTAGCAAGTCCAAAGTTTTCTAAGGGTTTTTTCTTTTTTTCTGTTATAGATTCATTTAAAACATTTTGGTCATTTTTGTACCAAAACGACTTTTGAGGAGTTGTATCTCGTAAACCTTCATTATTTTGTAAGGCTTGATTAGTGTTTAAGTCATCAAATATATGTTGGCCAGTATCGGATTGAACACCTTCATTATTTTGTAAGGCTTCATTAGTGTTTAAGTCATCAAATATATGTTGGCCAGTATCGGATTGAACAGTTTCAAAGTAATCATTTTTTAACTCTTTTAAAATATGTGGTGGAAAATAATTGGGGTTAAACAAAGACAAATGGTTGAACAGAAAAGAAGGGTTTGAGATAAAATTCTCAAACCCGTTACCTCCATCCGGTCCTAGTTTTTCATCTCTGGCGGCTGAAGCCATACCTCCGAATCCACCACTTCCACTCTCATGTTGGTTGCTACCGTTGCACTCGGTCGTCTTTGAATTTTTGACCGCGGCCACCGTGCTTCCCCCTTCCTTCGTTTCCTTTTTGTGAGCGTCGTTCCACCATTTCGGATAGCCGACTAGTTTAAAGCATTGGGTTTTTGTATGTTTTGACATACCACAATAATCGCATTTCAGTGTCGTTTTATCACTTTGGATTG
The DNA here is from genome assembly GCA_030867185.1 of Tagetes erecta. Taxonomy (NCBI): domain Eukaryota; kingdom Viridiplantae; phylum Streptophyta; class Magnoliopsida; order Asterales; family Asteraceae; genus Tagetes; species Tagetes erecta. The sequence continues at coordinate 43,631,239 of CM061492.1, read as the reverse complement.
GTGAGCCATTGTTTGAGTTCGTTTGACCGTTCTGACCTTTGGACAGACACCCTCGTGTCTCAAACCCGTTGTAAGTCGACTCTGCCGACACTCCATTCTGAGAAGATAAGTCATCGTTGGTCGTTTCTAGTATTCCCTGATGTGCCATCTTCTTTTGAACGGTTGCATAGGCGCCGTCAGCCGAGGGTAGCGGGTTGCATCGAATGATCTCTTTTTTTATGTTATCATATTGTTCATCAAGGGCATTCAAAATATTATTCAAGCCACCTGACAATGATTGTGTTTTGGTTTGGTTTTGGGTGTTAAAATTGGTTTTTAGGAGATTTGAGATTTGTAAGGTAAGATCGTTATTGTTGTTGGTGTCTCCAGGCATGGTGGCGAACTAAAGATGATGTGTGGTTTTTGAGCAGCTTGACCCTAAGATCATACACACTGCTCTGATACCATGTTAAGAATTGTAAAGCTCAAAAATGTTGTATACTTTTCTATTGAGAGAATACATATTAAATAGTTGAATATATAATGGATTATAAAAGGAAATATGTAAAGCTGGAAATCTTCTGGATATGTCCAACGGCTCTTGATTGACAATCTTCAATAGTTGCATGATCTCTCAAACATGGAAATGATGCATTCAATGAGACTATAATTTTCTGAATATTCTTTTATTTTGTTTTTCTAACACTATTCACCCCATCAGTAGATGCAAGTGGATCAAATAATTAAAGGCTTTCACTAACTTACTATTGCATATAATAAATTAATAATTACAACATTTGGCTTTAACAATGAACTACAAGTGTGAGAAGCAACATACAAAAACTGCAAGTTTGTGCCAATTACACAATTAAATTAGCCGTTTAAGTGTAGGTTGACAATAATTCTTTTAGTTACTTAATAAATATAACCATTTTGGTTACTACAAAAGTTTTTTTATAGATTAGTATATATGAGGGTAATTTTATTCACATATACATTGTGATCAAGTGAGAAAAGGTAACGGGTAAATTCATTAATGACATTTCTACACTACTAAATTATAGCCAAAATATTCTCTAAAAAAACACACACACACGCAAATAGTAGCTACACGCAACATACACTATAGTTATTCCCTCATACTCACACACACTCATCACCTGTACATACAAAACAGTAAAACGCCGGCGACTGTTTTCCGGTCGACTTACACTTCAAACACACACACAATAAAAAAGATCGCAATTGCTCATTTCTCTATCTCTCTCACATACACAATCAAAAAGTTGTTAAACCCACAAATCTTCTTGTTCTTGATTTCTAAACATATATCCACCATGTCAACTGTAAATTCTTCTTCTTTATCTGTAGTGAGTAGAACGATTAGAAGTTTCAAAAGCTTGAAAGAGTTGAAGAGCAAAGGGATATACACCCAAGAACACGAACTTCTTGTTCTTAGAGATGACAAATTTGAATTGAGTGGTATTTTGGCAACAATCACCGGAACTATGAAGAATATATGGGCTACATCTCATCTGCTGGAAAAGGGTATATATTATTAACAAATCCTTGCTACTTATAATAATTTCTTCTTGTTCTTCATTTCTAAACATATATCCATTATCATGGCAGCTGTAAAATCGGTAGTAGATCAAGTGAGTAGAAAGATTAAAAGTTTCAAAAGCTTGGAAGAGTTGAAGATTAAAGGGATATTCATCAAAGAACACAAACTCCTTGTTCTTAGAGATGAAATATTTGAGTTGAGTGGTATTTTGGCAACTACATTTCTAAAGCTTAAAAAAACGTCATGTTCATATGAACCAATTTAATAAACTTCATATCCTTGTCTACAAAAATAACATCCATGCACAAACCAGGTAGATCGAGCTCTATTAGACTTGTAAAACATAATATAATAATAAAATAAAATAGAGATAAAATAAGAGAAAGATAAGGGGCTGTTTGGATGGGCGATGAAGACTGCTGCTGGTGAAGTGAAGGCGGCTGTTGGTGGTGAAGTGAAGCAGGCGACTATTGTAAAAGAAGTGAAAAATAGGGTTAGTTTAATGGGTTTTTAAAAGTGAAGGAGGTGATGTTTCTGCCGTTTTAAAAAAAAGAAGTGAAGGAAGTGGTGAAGTGAAGGAGGTGATGTTTCATGTTTGTGCCGTTTAAAAAAAAAAGAAGTGAAGGAAGGGGCTGTTTGGGATTGCTTATTAAAACTCCTTTTGACTTCTGCCAGAAGTTAATAAGTCAGTAGGTACTGACTTATTAACTTTTCCCCTCACAGCTTTCAGTTTGCCAAACACCTTTTAACCTCCTTTCAGCTTTTCCAAAAGTTAATAAGTTATAAGTTGGTCCAAATAAGCAATCCCAAACAGCCACGAAGTGGTGAAGTAAAGGAGACGGCTGTTAGGTTAGGGTAGGGTTGGGTTTTATACTTTTGTTACGAAATGGATTGGAGAAGTTCACAAATTTATATTAGTTCAAAAAGAAGAATGAAAAATAGGGTTAGTTTAATATAGTCATGCACAAACTTGGGTTTTTTTAGGAACCGGTTCTGGATAGAAATTGGGTTTGGTATTGGTCAATAAAGTCAAAAACCGGGTAGGGTCGGTTTAGGTTCCGGGTATGATTGGGTATTTGACCGGGTTTTGACCGGTTTAACCGGGTTTTGACCGGTTTAACCGGGTTTATTCGGTTCCGGGTAGGTTCGGGTCCGGGTTTTGACCGGGTTGAAGTGGAACCGGTTCCGGTTCGCTTCCGGGTACGGTTCCACTTTCTTGGGGGAATCGGAACCCATGTGTACCCTACGGTTTGGGTACGACCGGTTCCGGTTCGGGTACAAAAATTTTAGAATTTCATTCAGATGCACAATCAAACAGAACATTTTAATCATTCAGTATTTAACCATTCAGACATCTTAATCATTCAGTACTTAACTATTCAAACATCTTAATCTTTCGAACATCTTAACCATTCAACACTGCCAAATAGCCCCTAAGTTTTTGTTGTAAAAAGGGGTAACTTTGTACAAACATAACCAAGTTTTGATTTTATTCCGATTAAGTCACTCAAACTTTGTTTTGTCTCAATTAGGTAACTTAACTTTAAGTTTTGTTCCAATTAAGTCACTCAAACTTTGTTTTGTTTCAATTAAGTAACTTATCTTTAATTTTTGTTCCAAATGTTTGGGTAGGGTTTATCTGGAATAACTTTAGCTGGGTGGAGGTCGTACAGCATTTGTCCTTTACCGGCGGAGATGATGAACCTACTGCAGGAGGCCGGTGTTGCTGGAAAGTGATGGTGTGATGTATGATCAATTATATTAGTTTTAGAAGTATTGTACATTTTTATTTGTCTAAATTACAACATTTTACACAACAGGACATAAATTCACGAAAACAAACTCTAAATCATTCGAAACTATAGCTTACTCATTAGCGACACAAATCACTTGCTTGCCAACGTTTTTGCCCGAAAACAGTCCAACAAAGGCGGCAGGCGCAGTTTCAAGACCATGGTTCATGTTTTCAACATACACAATCTTTCCCTGCTTGTAGTAACCGGTAACATCTTTCAAAAACCGAGGGTATAGTTCCACAAAATCACTTTGAAGAAAACCCTTAATCGTTATACGCTTTGATATAACACCAAACATGTTCCTAAAGCTTTGTTTCTCGGTTCTGCTGTTCTGAGAAACCATCCCACAAATGGCTACGCGGCCATGAGCCCTCATGTTACCGAGCGCTGCATCAAGCATCGACCCACCCACGTTATCGAAATATATATCAATCCCTTGAGGAAAATACCTGTTATCACCACATTACCCCATTTATTATCTAAAAAACCGTCGATAATTTTTTCGAGTTAAAAAACTGTACATATATCACCTTGCCAGGGCTGCTTCAAGGTCTAATTCTTCTTTATAGTTAAAGGCTTCATCAAATCCAAGTTTGTTCTTCAAAAGTTGTACCTAATTAAAGTACCATTTATAAAAAACCAGGACGTTATATCATTTTCGGTACCCATATGCAAGACATGTTATTTCATATACTTACTTTATGGCTTGTGCCAGCGCTTCCGACCACATAGCATCCATGCAACTTAGCAAGCTGACCGACAAGTTGACCGACCGCCCCAGAGGCTGCGGATACATAAACATACTCTCCTTTCTTAGGAGCACAAACCTCGTAAAAACCAGCATATGCTGTAAATCCGGGCATGCCTGCACATGTTAAGAAACGTTTCCATTTTGTTAGAAATAAGTAAATAACCAAATCCATATCTTTGTAACATTTTTTTAAGAATTGGCACTCACCAAGCAGACCAACATGATACGAGAGAGGGATGTCATCGTCATGTTGGATCTTCCGGAGTTGAGCGGTGTTGAGTATTAAAGTGTATTGTTCCCAATTCGTAACACCCGTCACAAACTCCCCTCGTTTGAAATTTGGGTCATCTGAATCCACCACTTTCGACACCCCGAACCCCTCTATCACCTATAACACCAGGAACAAAAGTTCTATCTAAATACACCTAACAAACGTAACGTTTATATAAATTCTAAACATTTCTAAACTGGTAAGTTTTCTCTGTGTGTATTGTTTACACGCGGAGAGGACACGCTAGCTTATATCAAAAGTTCAAAGCCATGTGTGTCAGTGTGTGCAGTGGCGGAACTTAAAATATACCTATAACAACATATATAGGTATATATACGGGTTTATATCAAAAGTTTAAAACCATGTGTGTGCAGTGGCGGAACTTAAAATATAAATCAACTAACTGAAATATCTAGCTTACACTTCCGGGTCGAAAAGGAGGTATATATGACGCTTTAAAGTCTTGCATACGGCCACGCATGTAAGGATCACACGACAAGTACAAGTTCTTAACTAAAACACCATTCGACCCTTTCGGAGCTTCTAGTTTTTTACCATCCTCAACCTTCATTTCCATGTCTGTTTCCACAGGCGATCCATTGATGTACGATTTCAACACGATTTGCTTGTTGCTCACTATTAAACCCATCTCCTCTTTACTTCTGTCCATTGCTTCACATTCATCAAAAAAAAATTACACTCGTACATGATACCAGACAATTTTTCACACCATTTGAGCCGCGTTTATTATTTAACGAGTTCAAACCGTGAGCTCAAACTCAGCTCACGAGTCAACTCGTTTATTCTTTAAACAAATTAAATAGTTTTGTTATTTCTAGACAAACTTATAAACTGCTGTTTTTCGTCAATGAGTTTTGGGGACATTAGCAGTTTCAGTCCAAGTTTAACACTATACGTCCTCGGGTTTATTCTTATTAACAGCTTACGTCCTTCCGTCAATTTTCCATTCAAACTTCCGTTACACGGTTACACCCCACATCCCCCCCCCCCATGAGGTGCGAAACCGTCCTTTCTCATCGTTTTTTAGCCTTCCAAAGTAAGTCGGTGTAACGGAAATTTGAATGAAAAATTGACGAAATGACGTAAACGGTTAATAAATATAAGCCCAAAGACAATATCTTTTTCGTTTGTTTATCCAAACTCATTGAAACAACACTAAACTAAGCTTCGGATATTCGAAGTTTCGGACAGTGAAACGGATACCAAATACAAATTCGGGTCAATTTCTGTTAACAGATGAAACTATGAAACATCCCAATTGAACTGAATAAACCAATTTTCATGTAAATGCATTGAACATAACAAATCAGAGAAGCAATTTAAGTAAAGGAACAATCTTGTTAATGTGTTATCACAAATCAAGTGAATAAACAATAAAGAAACAATTTTGACAGTGCGATTTAAAAACAAACTTACCAAAAAGTAGTTGAACAATTAGCTTCAATCAAGCCTTTGATGAATCAATTTAGGTTTGAAGGGCAATTTTTGTATAAACCCTAGTTTTGAAAAGGGGATTTTTGTTCCAAGTGGAAAATTGGGGTTTGAAGGAGAGTTGTAACTTTTATTTCTATGAACTAGTTAGAGTATTAAATAGGGAAAATGCCATAGAAACATAACCAAGTTTCAGTTTTGTTCTAATTAGGTCACTCAAACATATTTTACTTGATTTGGATGACTAAACCTTCAAATCAAGCAATTGTTGGATTTTGTTTGTGTCAAGAAAGGAATTAGGGATAGAATGTGGGGGTCGGAATATTTAATATATGTAATTATATTAAAAAAATTAAAAATATGTTAATTATAATAAAAAATAAAAAAATAAATCTACAATTCACATTACCGCTTCACATTAGCATAAAAAAATGTAAAAAATAATTCCTAACTGAAACGTAAAGAAAAACATGTGAAAACAACATGTTAAAACCTCTAATTTGAACAAAATATGAAGGTGAGTGACCTAATTGGAACAATTTTTAAACTTGAGTGACTTAATTAGAACAAAATTGAAACTTGGTTAGAAACTTTGCTCGGGTTGTTTTCGGTCAAGTCATGAGCCGTGAACTTATTGAACAACTGAACAGGCCAACCTAATCGTAAAACGACTTTTAATTTTGTTTTTAGTCTTAATCGTAAACATGTGTGTGCCTATTTAGACACTTAAAACCCCGAAGAAACTAATTTGAAGCAGGGGGAGAGAGAAGTTAACGTTTTTGAAACTCTGGGTTCAAGTGGTAAAAGAGCGTTTATATATTCAAAATGTTATTTAAAGAAACAGAAAAATTAAAAAAATATGTAATGGCATTAAATAAAAACGGTAAAAAACCGTAACGTTAAAATTAAAATATGCGTGTGGACATAAAACAACCATATCATACCAACAAAGAAGATCGTGGGCATGGTAAAGGAATGATCGTATTTTTGAATAAAAGATAGAAAAAAATTAAGCCCGTTAGATGGTATTAGATGGATCGAATTTAACCTTCCAGACTTCATCTCTTAAGATTTTTTTTATTATGTTTTTATTTTGTTTTATTTTTTATTTTCTTAAGTAAAGCTCTTTGCTCAAAAAAATTTAAGTAGGTAATGGTTCATATTTGCATCATTTATGATACGATCCCATCACCTTGACCCGACTCGTAGCAACCCACTGAACAAATCCCCCACGTTTATTTTCTAGTTTGCAATTGTTTAGGAAGTCTTTTTAGTTCACTTTTAATACCTATCCTTCAAAGCAAGGTCCTATGTTTGTTATTCAAAAAATTTTCACTTTCAGTAATAACTCATGTTCCCTCTTAATTTTGCAGCTTTACCCTTTTCATTAGGCATGTTAACCCACCTTCACTCTCATTTATTTGTGTCTAGTAGGTTTTATACATAATGTATGTTTTGCATCTTAATAGAGAACAAAAAAATTGAAACAAAAGTTATGTCTACTTCTTCATGATTTCTTAGAGCCTAAATCATTTAACTCGTCTATTATTGAATAGTTTGTATGTTTACTCCGTAAACCTTTCGATTTACCTAACACGATTTGATTGTTTCTCACCATTAATTCCTCACACTTCAATTCATATAGTAGGTACATTAACTTGGTCATTAAATTCGTAAGCCGACAAAACAAAAAATTCACCTACAAGTTTTCAAACCATCCACCTAACTCAATAACTTGTGGCTCATATCTCTTTGGGAAATTTGCTATTAAAAGGGTGAAGGAATGGGTTTTCGATCTTGTCACAATAGTGTACGTAGCATGTTAGTCCATTTGTGAGAGGTTAGAACTTAAGGCTCATATCTCTTTGGGAAATTTTTCAAACCATCCACCTAAGTCATAGTTGAGTGCCCTAAAAACATGTCATCGCCTTGACATTCTCGATACAAGACGTTTTTTCGACACATCCTTATATTCCAAAGATCCGTCAAAGTTCTCAAAGGAATAACGGGTAGTCTACACCCATTGCATAATAACGGTCCTTACGAACTTCGTCACCTCATAATGCAACATCACATGATTTAAATATTCCAGAGATATATTACTACTTACCACACACGTAATAGAAGGCAAGAAAATGCCAGAAAATGACAGCGCCTCTAAAATTATCAAGATTCAAATATATTCAGAACGGTTTCGAGTATCGATATGGTTCATATTAACCCTAATGGGCATTTTCAAAGAGAATGGAAAAGTAGCGATTTTACATGTTAGACCCGGCCGCAATATAGTCCAAAGACTAGACTTCATATCAATGCCATATTGTCCAAAGACTAGACTTCATACCATAAAAGTTTAGATGTGATCGTATGCACTTGTCCCAAATATTTTTCTAAAAAGTTATATTTATTTACAATATGATACAATTTAACATATTTTAGTTATATGTTATAATGTTAACTAAGTAGAATATATGAAGAATAAAATTTATCAACTATCAAAACAAATCACTTCCTGAAAATAGCTTCTCGTGTCACAAGTTCAATCCCTCGAACCCACAACTCAGCCATCTCAACACCACCTTCACACACAAAATGCACCTCCTTGTTTCGAGTCGTAACCACCCGAAACAACCCTGCTTCATCTCGGTCTGCCTTTTTCCTCCTATTCCTCCGAAAAGACGGGCTTGGACCAACCTCCGCCCATTTACACACCACGTTCCGTCTGCTCGACTTCCCCCACCTCAATAAACCATTCCCTTCGACCATAACTAATTGTTTACTATGTGGACATCCTTTACCCTCTTTACAATGTTTCTTGACACGACCCCCGCCCACCACCAGCCTGCGAGCGAAGTGGTCGAGTAGAACACGTTCAGCGCTGTTCCCTGCACCACACTCACGGGCTAACATAAGGGCGGTTTCATGTTTTGCATTCTCAATGTCACAAGTGGCTCCTTTTGAGATTAGAAGCTCGCATATTTTTCCATGGCCGCCTTTCGCGGCTAACATAAGTGGTGTGTATCCGTCGCTGTTAGGGGTATTTATGTCATTTACGTCTATTTCACCGTTGGTTAGTTTCTCAACAGTGTCGTAATCACCTACGGAAACCGCTCGGTGGAGGGTGTAAAATGTAATTTTACTAGAGTTGGGGGTCCCTTTAGTAAGGGCATATTCGACAATAACTTTCTCAAAATCGCCACAACTTACACTTGCTTTTGACAAACTAATCGCGGTTTCACCATACTTGTTTTCAAGATTAACATCGGCTCCGGCATAAACAAGCAACCGAAACGCGTCCACGTGGCCATTTATAACCGCCACCATAACCGCCGAGTACCCGTTTTCGTCTTGTTCGTTAAGGTCAACGACATCCGTTTGGTCAACGATCTTTTCCAAAGACTCAATGTCATTTATTCGTGTCACAAACATCAAAGTCGAAAATATCGAAGCGTTGGACGAGTAAAGAACCGTCCCAGTCCGAACCACATCTAAAACCGCTTGTCTTAAACCTAACGTCCATCTAACCGAACCGGCAATTGACTGAACACATTGATTAGCCATATTGACCAAACCGAAATCAGCACCGGACCTAGCCAAAAGCTTAAAACATTCCACATATTTATACCTTGCACATATCATCAATGCGGTTTCACCCGCTTCGGTTCTTGAATCGATGTCACAACCCACGTTGACCAAGTGGCTCAACACGGTGTAGTAACCTAACCGTGCAGCCAAATGGATTAACCGTGATCCGGTTCCTTGAACCGACTGGATCGGAAACTCAGGGTCCGCACCGCGGTTTAGTAAAACCTCAATTGCTTTTAAGTTTGCACAAAGGATGGCATGATGGATAAGTGTTCTTCCAAAATGAGGGATGTTAGGGGAGATGTGTTGCAAAAGCATGGTTAAGATTGAACCGGTTTGTTCAAAATACTCGACCGCGCACCATGTGATGGTGTATGGCTCGGCTAAACCTGCACCTACTCGAAACTCTTCTCCTGTGGTCAGGTCCCATGACCATGCACCTAGGCTCACCTTGGTGTCAGTTCTTGCACCAGCCTGGTTAAAAATGCAACATTAATGTGGTTCTTTTCAACAAATTTGCAATTCATTTTTCTTACAAACCAAACTTAATTTAGCATGATATATTCAACACACTCGTCCCTTTACAAACATGGTTTGTTTTAACCATTGTTTTCATAACCGAACCGGACTAGTAGGTTGGATCGGAAATCGGCTATGTAAACGGCTTGATTGAGTCCATTTATTTAAAATGGGAAAATTCCCAAAATGACTATAAGACCAAAAAGTTTCATGAAATGTAAACGGTTTCATAATGTCATTTACTAATTTATTTACTACTTCAAACCTCATGTTTTGTTTATTACTGGTTTAAAAATGAGTTAAAAAGTTCAAGTAAACTGTAGTTTTGGGCTCTGTGTTTTGATATCATTAACAATTTTAGTCACACCTTAATAGTTTTGGTCCTTGTGATTTTATTTTTTTTAACAGAAATGGTCCCAAACATTAACTTTATCTAATTTTCCGTTAAATCTATCTCACGCGTCCCGTATTTGAGGGTAAAAATGTCATTTTCCCCCCTCTTTTATCTAGGTCATTATGCAGGTGAAAATTTTTATTCCGTCACATGTCAAAACGAGTGGGAGAAATGATTTTTTTACTTCGCATGTGCGGGAGACTTAACGGAAAATTGGATGAAGTTAATGCTTGAGACCATTTCTGTTAGAAAATAAAATCACAAGAACCAAAACTGTTAGGATGGAACTGAAACTGTTAATAAAATCAAAACACAATGATCAAAACTACAGTTTATTATAAAAAGTGCACAACAAAAAATGAAATAGTTTTGTATCATGTTTTAAATAGTTATATATAAAAAATTCTAACATTTAAGTTATTTACTATGATACGATATGTTTATAATATGTTCGTGAAAACATTGGTTTTAACAGAACCAATTGTCCACGAAATGTTCACCTCTAAAAGAAGCCGAACAATGGTGATTTGACGATTAACTGTAGCGGCAACAAGCGCGTTACAACTAACGTCAGCGTGTAGGAAAGGCTTGGATGATCGAAGCAAAACTCTTGCAGTTCCATTCATGTCCACCCCACACTGCCACCAAACCAAGAAAACAAATGTAGAACAAAAACAACTAAAAAACACAAATTATAAAGCAATGTACATTTAAGCTAGAAGTTTTAGTTTTTTTTTACTATGTTGATATGTTATATTAGGTATAATACATTGATACGTACCTTTAAAAGTGTGTCTACAACATCAACAAATCCTCTACATGATGCGTTGACCAACGCATGGACCGCGATGTTAGGGCGAATGAGCTTGGACGCCATTAGGGCTTTTGCCACCTTTGCTAGACCAAGATGGCTAGCTTCAAGCAGAGCCTCTTCACAAGCCAACCGAGAAGCTCCGCCTTCGATTAACAACTCTAGTACGTCAATGTGGCTTCCTCTAGCAGCTGCTGTCGTCGCGTACCCACGAAATAGTTTTTCGTTTACTTTCGCCCCGAAAGTCTACAAATTAGTTTCACAATAATCTGGAATTAGAATTATAATCTTTTGATTATTTTGATTTCAGTTTTGGTCAAAACTTTATCGTTTGTTTGTAAGGACGTTCATTGGTTCGGTTACATTTGGTTATGAAAATTTTTTTAGGCCCATCCGTTAACGTCTGATCAACCGACTTGAATTGAAAACATGTCTAACCGAACTGAAATCAACATATTAAACTAAATTCATGATTTTTTATATGATGCAATTTCAAGTAAATATTAAATGGCATTTTGAATGCCGGTAAAAAAATGCATTTTGAATAATTAGTTGTTATGATTGATAACTTAATCAACCATTAATCCTTCAAAATTAGTCAATAAATCAAAATTCAAATTGAAAACCCTTTGACCATCCAAAATTGTTAATTCTTCCCTAAATTCATTAACCAACCTTCAAAACCCTAATATCCAAATTCAAAATTATAGAGATGGAAAAAAACCGGTTTAAATTTACAAAGTTCAAACCGTTTTCAAGCCAAACCGGTTTCAACACAACCCTAACAAGTGGTTCTGTGTTAAACTTTTACAAAGTTACAAATACAACGTTGAAAAACATGTTAAATTAAAATATAAAAAAGTTAACTTTTAGTATAAATTTTTGTTTAGTTGACATTATTTAACCAAAAAATATATATAGATGAAAAATATATGTTGAAAAAAAACCAGTTTTGATACAGGTTTAAATACTCGAATATGTTTTCTGTTTCAAACCTGTACCAAAATGGTTATAATCCAAATTCCGTTTCCTCACACATCCGACCTGCTTTGACCAAAGTTGACCAAACCTGTTCGGTTCATCCGATCAAATTACCAATAATTTTCCGACGAGCGTCGCATTTCCCGCATGAGCAGCAAGAAACAAAGCAGTAACATTTGTCTTAAACTCTTCATACTCCACTCGAACTTCACTCGGAGACTCATCATGCAACACCATTTCCGCTCTCTTCGAGTTCAAACACACTGTTCCCATGTAATTCACGTCGATAAACGGATCCGACAAGCATTCGATCACCACTTTTTGATCATTAATATGTGCTGCTTCAATCAGTCGTTGTGAGATTTTCTCTTGGTAATCTTCCACCGGAAACACTTGTTTTGCGGACAAATATGCTCCGCCACCGCCCGTGGATTCGCCGGAGTTGAACAGTGTCATGTTTTCCGGTGGTGATTGTTCAGCTAGGGAAAATGTTGAAGATACGTTATTATTGTTAGGGGTGTTAATTTGGTTACATTTATATAACACCTTAACCGTTTGCCTTGGTTTTTTTTTTATTAGTGACTTTGTATCTTATATAATTTGGGAATTATTTTATTTGGATATGAAAGTAGTGATTATAATAATACTAATAATAATAATAATTAATAATAATAATAATAAGTATAATTTGATGCTATTTTTTATATAAATGTTATGTACGCGTTACTAAATAAACGAGTTTATTAGACTTGCTAGCTGTCTGCAATAATCTCGCTTAGAACATTATGTTATGGATTCTACATATCATTAACACGTACCATCAAGAATTAACACGATTTATCAAAAAAATTCTTATGTGCACTATTGCTATATAATACACAAACTTGATCTGTTTTATTTACCTCTAATCGGTTAACTGCCATCTATCAAGATTCAACATGTGTAATTAAACTACTACGATCAACATCAGTTTGATCTTACTATCACCGCTACTTGTAATAACGCTATGCACAAGTGCATATTATGATTTTCGTGATCCTCTACTTAAAAAATGACTATGGGTTAAAAATGTTACGTGTAATAATAAAGATTAGAGTGTTTGAATAAGTATATTTATTTAATGTAAATTGAATAATTAGTATATATCAAATTTGACACCTAGTTAGTAACCGTTTTGAAGTGACTGAGAAACCGGTGAACAAAGTCGTTGGCGTTACATGGTTGCCGAATTTGGCCGGCTTTTATTTGTTCATGTTTTTTAATGTTAAAAAATAGATAAAATATAGAAGAAGCAATTTATTATTCGTTTATGTTTGAAATGATGATGTTGCTAGTGTCACACTGTCACGGCCAAAACTATTTTAAATGGATCCTTAATAACAATGTGGATATTGTTTTATGTAATAAAACATATATTCATTAGTTGATTGCAAGTTAATGATTATATTACTTCAAAACAATAGTGTGATACTTCATTTTCGTTTTTGAACTTTCTTTTAATTAGTAATCATAGGTTTAGTAACTAGTAAATTACTAAATTCTTTGTTACATTGCGTGGCGAAGATGATCAACTTCACAAGTGTAGCAGATTGTTTAGTAAGAGGTTCTTTGGTAAAATCTGAATCATTAAGTGCTGAATTGTTAAGAGGTCTGAACCATTAAGCGACTCTATCAATGGAAGAGATATTGAGGTAGAATTTAAGTGATGGTAAGTTTGGTGTATGTTTCATTCAACATCTGTCAATCTATTAATTATTCAATACTTAACTAAATCATTCAACTGCTTTTTTTATTTATGAAAAAAACACTCTGAATGCTGAATTTTTAAACACTAAACTAAACCATTAAAAAATGAAATAAACAACCATAAGCTTTGTTTACCTCTTATGTGATAAATGTAAAGGTTGTTTACAAGTTTGGAACCTACCACATGAGTCATTCAGAGCCTCCATTGAGTATGTATATAAATAAATAGTAAATAAAAATTTATATCATGTATTTATGTTTTATTTTTTTCTGTAACAAGTATATAGTTAAATGTTAAGTTTAATTAACAAAAAGCTGGTTTGCCCGAGAGGTTAAGGGGGAAGACTTAAGATCTTCTGCACATAAGTGCGCATGGGTTCGAACCCCATAGCCAGCATTTTTATTATTATTTTTTTGTTTCTACACTTTTACTTGTCCATTTTTATTATATTCAAAATAAATATATTTATATTTATTGGATTAAATTGTCATTTTCATCACTAAATCTTAGTATCTTTTGTTTTTTTCATTCAAAAAGTCTTTTGTTGTCATTTTATTAGGTAACGTTCTAAAAGGTTAACATTATTGATTTCTTGACAATGCTTGTGTAGGAAAAATATGATGAGTTGAGTATAATTTTGGAACTTAACTAACATTTAGTGAAAAAGTGACGTGGTCGTATTTGTGTAAAGAAAGTTGTGTTTTGAGCGAGTTTTGGTTGACACCAATCAAATTTAAAGCTTGAGATGCTTTGTAACCATTTAAGATGAATGCCGCCGTTGGGGGTGGTGGCCCAGCGGTAAGACGCAAGTCTTTAGGTTCCACAAGGTCAAGGGTTCTATCCTTGGCGGGGGAGGTTTTCCCATTTTATCCGGGTGGGTTTCCTCCTTAGCGGGGGTGCAACGTGGTCCTCTGTGGGGTAGCTCGTAATGGGGTGGTTGCCTTCGGGTGGTCTAACCAGGGGGTTTTCCGGTGTTGCTGTTAAAAAAAAAAAAATTAATTAAGATGAATGCCAACTTATTAAACCTATTCATGCTTTGTAACCGGCATAAGGTGTAATGCTATTCATGAACACATATACTTCATTCAAAATCCAATGAACTCATCTCCTGCCTCAACAATTCTATCTAGGGGTTGTCATTGCTATCAACCACAAATACAAGACCATCTCCATAGTGGAGTGGAATCTACATACATATTGTATAATATAAGATTCTTAAATTCGTTTTATCATCGGATATAATGCAAATTGACCTTAAATAATTTATATTACGATCTATTGGCCGAAAATAGCTTCAGCTAGGTTTTTTTTCATACAATGGTCCCAACTTTTAATTGTTTTTCCTACGGCGGACCGATTACCGGTCAAGGGAAAGATCTCGAGAAGCTACATCAGAAAAAAAAAAAGAAGAAGTTTGAGTCAACAGTCATAAGCATACGTCAGTTTCTGAGTTCTTTTGGAGTTTTAGACATTTCAAAGGACGTAAGACAGGATTGAAAGTCGTTTTTTTATGAAAAAGTCGTAGGCCTACAACCTAAAGCCGTTTGGCCGTATCTCATTACTTGTTACAGATTTTGAAGAGTATTTAAAGGATTTATATTTATTTTAAAACGCTAACTCATTCTCATCCTCCAAGGAGGACTTTAGTCGAATTTCCACTATTCACTCCATTTCCAACATCATTCCACCTACAATCATGCAATTTCAAACGGAAATCGAAGTTGTTACTATGAAGATGCAATGCTAAACTACGTGTGATAATCTCCGGGTAGATGGTTAGTGGTTCATTATGTTTAGTTAAGGTTTTATCTAGGTGGGCATAAACTTTGAATGTTATTGGATATTTGATAGTTTGTGTGTTTAGCTTTCCATGATTCAAGCTATTTGGTTATTTGTTTTGATAAAAATTTCATATCGTTATATTAATTCGTTGAATAAATTCCTATTACATTATCTATAATTCGTGTTTATCATTAAAATAACCAGGTTCGAAACTAGTTAGTAATAAACTTCTAAACTCATTGGTTGGTTTTGTATCTAATTAAACAACCCGCTATTTAATTGGTAATCACATTTCAATACGATTTGTAAACGGATTATGTCTGTGTAATTCTCAACTTCGTAAACCTTGAGTAAATACTCTAGTCAATTATTTGAAACCCGGATTTGATCCATATGTCAATTATTACCTCACAACTAGTTTACTTTCTCCTAATCACATTTGTTATTTATTAGTTTAATAATCCAATCAAACATTTTTCACAACCAATAGACAATAGTTTAATAATTAGTTTAAAGAACCAAATTGACAAAACACCGACCACTAATTCCTTGTGGTTCGACAACCCTGTTTACCCTAACTAGTTAAAAGTGAATAGAAAACTCTTTTACATCTTGATTGATCAGCACTTCGACATCAATCACTACCCTCAATCCTAATACCCTCAAACCTAATACCCTTAATCCTAATCTCAATTCGGTTACCCTTAACAACCACATATGTCAGGTTCGGCCATAAAAATTACCCTAGGTCAATTTACTTTTGATTCTAGCTTTGATCAACGCTTATCGTAACGAGGCATACCATAGCCCAAGGTTTCAACACATTTCCGATGACTTTGAGTTTGATTTAGCCAATTATAATGTGTAGACAGTGTAACATCCTACATTGGTTGTGCAAGAGAACATATGATTCCTTATAAGGGGCTTGATATATTCACCATTATGTCACGTTTTAAATCCATGAGGCGATGGTGGTTCGTCCCGACCAAAACAAACAACTTCATCTCATGTTACCAAAACCTAATATCCTCCGGCTTGATGTCATCACCATCTACAACCATGAAGGGGTTACACCCGCTCCGACTCATTACGGGACCTGGTTATAGTACCGGTTCGCTCACAAGAACAAGGCCGGGAGGATCACTGGAATAGTATTGTCACGTCAGACGTGACACTTCCGTCACATCCACTAAACAAACTTGACACGGTACTAGGTTCAGGTGGAAAGATGAGAATGTCACTTTACACGTGACACACATCAACGGTATGACCGTTAGGTAAAGAGTAATCAAAATTTTACATTCTTGATACTCATTTTTAATAAGACATTTTACTGATTGTCACGTTGGAGCTTGGTTTCAGAGACCACTCCAAGTAGTCCATATAACGAGGCTAACGGTTGTTATTTGTGTACATCTCATTCGCAAGCCACCTATCGAAAAACACTAAAAGATTCATGTCTTACTCCTTCAAACCAAGTGAAAATACTAAACTTCTAACGGTAAACATCAAAAACCAAGCTAGTTTTAAGCTAAGTTTATAATTATCTAAACATAAAATGTCTCCATTAAGGATAAAATTCAATCATCCAAAGATAAACATGTTCATATCTTGACATTAATCAATTAAACACAAATAAAGTAAACCAAAAAAAAAATAATAATAAACAAACAAACAATCAATTCGTATTTTCTGATGGTAAATATATAATATTATACTACATACTTAAATTTTTCTTTTTGTTTACTTTGATGTTACTAATATTTATTAAAAGGTTCAAACTTAAAACAAGTGGCTGGTTTGCCCGAGAGGTTAAGGGGGAAGACTTAAGATCTTCTGCACATAAGTGCGCATGGGTTCGAACCCCATAGCCAGCATTTTTTTTACACTTTTGTACTTTTTGTTATATTCAATTTGGCTCATGGCAGTTTAATTTTCACAAAACATGTTCCTATAATTTTTTAAATAATTATCTAGGACCAACTAATGACATCAACGGTAAGCCGAATATTGTTTGTTTTGCCATTTTCGTTACTATATTCATCAAAAAAGTCATTTTTGTCTTTGACGTTATAAAAAGTTAACCACGCTAGTTTCTTGATGACGTGGACTGCTTATGTAGCAAAAATATTTTCCTTCAAGTCTTACATGATAATCTAAAAAATGATTTTAAGTTTAGTAATTAATGATTTTGCCACAAAAGCAATCTATGTCATTGAAAAACTTATGAAGCTAAGTTTCAGTTAGTTTTATATCGCTTGAGGAAAATACGTTCAAACTATAATTAAAATAATCGTGCCTATTCGATTCAAAGCTCTCATAGAATGGAATTCGATTCAAGTACCAGACTTCAAATATTCAAAATCCGAATTTAACTTCCTTATTTGAATTTAATTTTTACCGCCCTTCTAAAAAAATAATAAAATACCTAACATGTATTATTATATGTGATTTTACGTAACATAATTTCTTTGACTAATTAAACTAGTGGTGAAAACGGTTCAGGCCCGAACCCGACAATTCTATTAGAATTAGTTCTAGTTCCTATATAGTAGAGTGAAACTGATCCCTACCAAAAAATGTTGTTTCCAAACTAACACAATTACCTTAAACAATCAGTTCCAAACCGAAACCGAATCAGCCAAAACCTACTTAAACCGGGAAAACCTGATCATAAACAATCAAGAACTCGAACCGAAATTCAACTTAAACCGGTTTTGATATGGAACAAAATATAAAATAAAAAAAAACTAATTTATTCACCTCAAAATCATACCAAAATTTGTCAATGGGTCAAACCCAAAGTTTTATTAGACCCAAGTAATGAAAACTATTAAATGGAGCTGAACCAACCCGACCCGAGCCATATAATCCGGGTCAAATACCAAATCTATTGATTTATTGTTGTTCAAGAAACCACTTCTTCAAATACAACTTGAAGCTTTTTTTCTCTGTTGAATCAAACAAAATTTTAACGATCTGGTTATTACAAAGGTATGATCTCAACTTAATCATTCAGTTGATTACATGAATAATTATACGCATTTTTTTGTAATTTTATATCAATCACATCTTAATATCTAGGGTTTCGTTTCGAATTTTGTTTTTTTGTTGTTGTTGTTATGTTTGGAAGTGAATTTGTTTTTGAGTTGTAGTAGATTTTAATCGAGGCTTAAAATCAAGTAGTTTAGGGTTTAAATGACTGATAATGTTGATAGTGATTTAGGCTTATATCTATTGTGGTTTGTTTGTTAAGTTTTAATATGGTGAAATTTGGGGATTTTTGTGTGATTTGGTTGATTATATAAGCTGAGTGTTGTTTTTTTGTTTCATGTTCTTTTGAAAGTGTTATGAAGGTGTTGATTTGATTAGTGATCAACCTCAAAATCTGATTTAGTTATGTGTTTTTCATCGTTCGTAGATATTATCGTCTTGAAGTGTTTATTAAAGTGTAAATTTACATATTTAGCTATTACAGATTTGATATATGGCTTTTGTTACTTGCTAACCACTATGCCACCAACATATTTTAGTTTGTAGCTTTTGATATGTTCATTGATGTAGTTATTAGTCTTTTATACTAGTATGTTATCATCCCCGCCCGTTTAGATTCGGAATGTGACGTATTTGAACTTTTAAGTCAAGATTATAGCTCTTGTTCTATCAAAATGGCACATTTATTATAAAGATTTTCAATTTTAGCTTCCATAGGGAAATTGAAAGTTGAAAAGTTAAGGATGTTTTGTTATATGAATTGTTTTTTCTAGGTCGAAATCATGAAGCTTGACTTTAGTGGACTAGAATCAAGTGCCCCGCTCTACGGAGGAAGCAATGAGTTGTTTTGTGATGGGTTCTCAGATGCTCCTTCATTTGATCTTCCGGTTACATCGGATGTGAGTTTCTTCACCTCATTATGTCCTACAATACTTGTTAATAACGAGAAAATCGATGAATTTTTTATTGTGCTGAAAACTGATTTTAATCCGTTGTTTTAGTTTGATGGATTTCAAAAAAACTCTATCCAAATGGTAAAGCCAGCAAAGGGAACAACGACTTTGGCTTTTATTTTTAAGGAGGGTGTGATGGTTGCTGCTGATTCACGAGCAAGCATGGGAGGCTATATATGTATGTACTTCTTTGTTCACATTGAAAATATATTTAGTATGAGCGAAAACATCTGGTTGGGGTTGAGCCATACCCTTCTTTTTTTGTCTCCATTTTGGTAAAAATAGTTAACATGCTAAGTTGTCAGTTATGGTGAAAAACAAATAAACAATATAATTAGTGTATTATATATTCTTCTGAAGAAACAAATTAGTCAGCTTTTATCCGTTTTGAACCATTTGACCGATTTTTAACAATGATTTTTCATTCAACCCCTTAAAGATAAGTAAACGAGTTAAATTTGGCACCTCAACTCTTAACTGATTTACTTATTAGACAGCTTAAATAGGTTTCAAATGCAACCTGTGTTTGAATACCATGCAGCACAGACAACGCTTTCCATTTTCTTAGGCTGCAGGTTCGAATTATAAGGCATTAAATGATATAATTCTTGCTTGTGATTTTGTTTTCTTAGCATCTCAATCCGTGAAGAAAATCATTGAAATCAATCCCTATATGCTGGGTACCATGGCAGGAGGAGCTGCTGATTGCCAATTCTGGCACAGAAATCTTGGCATTAAGGTAATGTTCGTTTGTTGCTTACCTAAGTTGTAGTATAGCAGCTTCGTTTTTAAAAAAATGTGTTAGTGTTAGACTTTTGATTTTCTTTATAAAACCGTCAAAGTTTTCAAAATGTTTGGTTTAATCTCAAAATGATGACGTGGCTCAGATCTTGTTACCTGCTAACAATGTTGAACGTTATCTTTAATTAAATTCTCGGATGTTGTACAAATTTGGTAAGCTAAAGTAGAAGTTGGACCGAAGCTGATTGATTACATTTTAATTCCTGAAGTATGCTGACTATCCCAAAAGCATACCTTTTTGTGTCGTATCAGCGCAAGTTTGGAAGGAAGCTTTTGATATGGGATTATTTTTCTGTAGTTTTAAGTTCTTTCACATCTGTTGAAATCTTGGATAAATTCATAAACATTGCATACAGTGGCTAATCCAAAGCTTGTATTTTTTTTTTTAAATTTCAGTGTCGTTTGCATGAATTGGCTAACAAGAGAAGGATTTCAGTGACTGGTGCTTCAAAGTTGTTGGCAAATATTTTATATTCTTACCGAGGAATGGGATTATCTGTTGGGACAATGATCGCAGGATGGGATGAAAAGGTATACACCGTCAAACATCAAACCTGAGTGTTTGTGTCATGTTTTGCATATTTAAGGTTATTCTAAAGTTTATCTTATGTTTTACATTTTGCAGGGCCCAGGTTTGTATTATGTAGACAGTGAAGGAGGACGCCTGAAGGGAACAAAGTTTTCAGTTGGGTCTGGTTCACCGTATGCTTATGGTGTGCTAGATAGCGGGTGAGCACTTCTACCCTACACCTCCCTTACTGGAAAAATAGAAAATATCTTTTATAGAAGAGATAATGCATATCTAGGCCACCCAAGTATGTACTCAGTTTTGGCCAAAAACATGCTGAATATTGTAAAATGATAAAAATACCATAGTTCTTTTTACAACCAATCATTTCAAGGGTACTGTGTTTTTTTAAAGGCCTGTTTGTCATTAGGCATGCTTTTGGCTAAAATTGGTATAAGGGTGAGTAGTGACCTTAATTTTATAAGAACACCATAGCCTTTGTTCTTCAAATCATTGTCTTTTGTATTTATATTTGTTAGCTGTGTGAAAAAAGAAGTTGAAAACATGGGTGGCCTCTTCATATACTCTTTAAGAATCTGTTTTTTATATGTTAGCTTCAACATGTATATGAAGAAGTTACACTCATAATATTGTTGAGGACCTGTTTTCTTTTTCCTAACCCTCAAGTGAGGTTGGCAATTTCAACCCATTTACACTCATAATGGGTCGAATGGCTAAGCTCTGTAAACTTGGTTTATAATGGAACAAGTCGAATGGGTCTAACAGGTTGAATGTGAGTTGAAGAATATTAAAAGGCTTACAACCTCTTAAATCTGTATATATTTTCAAAATAGGTTGTTGTAGTTATACTTAACATATCATTTAGTTGTAAACCAAAAGGTGGAAATGTATATGGGTAAGCCCAATCCTCCCTGATTTGAGCCACATACTACTCATATGAACACAAATAATTTCGACCGTTTTATCCGAAGTTCCAAACCCACCCAAAATGCCAACTTGACATGCCATCAAAAGTTATTTCATTTTCTGCACTTGGTGATGCAATTGAAGTTTCTCTGTCTTATTTTTGCCAATTTGGTAGGTACAAGTATGACCTGACAGTCGATGAAGCTGCTGAATTGGCCAGAAGAGCCATCTATCATGCAACATTCCGTGATGGAGCTAGTGGCGGTGTTGCTAGCGGTACACACTCTTGAACTTTTTTTATTAATAGTTAGTGTCAAATGAGATAACAAAACAATTTATTCCATAATAATCAATTTTTTTAAACAATCTACAATTTAGTAAACTTTTTATCTATTTGACATGTTCTACTACCCATGTGGCCTGTTTTCTTTAACCACATTTAATCATTTATTTCAGAATATTACACTCTTTTTGTGTTGTGGCTTGTAAAAAATTATAAAATTCGTTCTTGATGCAACAAGATGATCGAAATCACTCTGCTTTTTATCATCTCATTACGAGTTTGCTCCCTCCGGTGAATGGCGTTAGATTACAGCCTTATATGTTATATCCTGCAAGTAACCGGATGGACCAAAAGGGTAATGTAACAGTAGAACCGGAGACAGTTTTGGTCATTATGTCATTCTAGGGACCACTTTTTGACTTTTGACAAATCACGTGGCGGAAATGTAGTTCTGTTTCTTGATCAGCTTGTTTTAGATAAAACATAAATACAACCATATAATTGTTATGCTACGTTGATGATCTGATTGGTGTTAATGTTGTTTTTGTTTTAGTTTATCATGTTGGTCCAAATGGATGGACAAAACTATCAGGTGATGATGTTGGTGAACTTCACTACTCATACTATCCAGTTGAACCGGCCATTGTTGAGCAGGAAATGACCGAAGCTGTAGTTGCTTGAGTTGACCAGGTTGGTTGTAATTTCGGACAAAAAAACATAATCTTATGATTTTACATTTTCAACTGTCTGTTTTATGTTTGTTACTGGACTCACATTCTTGTTCTAAAAAACAGTCTTATGGTTATGTTAGGTTTGTGGTTTGCATTGTTCAACCCAAACACGACTTATATGGTTAGTTATCCAATTAAATCATCAACCCGAACCCATATTAAAAGCGCTTCACTGTTCATACATCTATCAACTATAATTAAATGTTGATAACCACAAGTGTTGCTACCAAAAAGCAACAAGACCAACTTGTCTCGGACATGTGACATTCAAAAGATTATGATAAGAAATAAGTTCACACATGATTTAAACTCGAGACATCGTCCATAACAGAAATTTAAGTTTCAGCTTAGCTCGTAAACTCGTTTCCCCCCGGATAATATGTCTTTACATGAATATATGTAGTTCATATGTTCAATGAGTAAAACAACAATATGTTTTATAAAAAACAATTTATAATATGATCTTTTCATATGTAATTTTTTTCCTTGTCTTGTTTTATACATGAATGTATTATCAAACAATGAAGAGAAATACATAATGATGGAAACTTCTAGATCTAAAATCACAAAAGGTAAAGTATGTTCATTCATTCATATGAGTATAGAAATTGAAGAGCTCACATGCAACAATTGATACGTAATAATAATTACAAATCAAAAGCATTTATGAAATCAAATGTTATTATTATGAAACCGAGTTTAGCTTCTAAGCATGTTGTCATCATTGCTACATCATATTTTGGTTATCAATTGTTTCCCCACCCAAATTTATAAGCCTTTTTATGTATTTAGATGATCATGACTCATGAGTCTTTCTTTTTTAAAACTTGTTAAAATTAATTATTAATGCGATAAATATACAATTATATATAATAATGAGAACTGTAAAAAAAAATTACGATGTACTTTAGTTACCGATTTGTCAAAATTCTATATTTAAAAGTAGGGCATATGTTATATTTTTACGATCTTAAAGACAGTTAAATAAAATCAAATATGAACAAATTTATAAAAAAAGTATTGCTTGATGGGATGGGACGTGACAGTTTACCTGTTATTTTATTATATGAGCTTAAATAAAATGTAATATTAGTTATTGAAAAAAGAATACAACATAAAGATAAATAAATACTTATTTTTTAATATTAAATTTTATTTTTACAAAAATATCATAAAATACAATGGTTATTTAGCAATTATGTCATATGCATGAATGCATGATGCATCATTATCAAATTACCAACCTCAAATGGTGTTTGTTACAATTTTATACATGTATTAATAATTGTTACTTCTTTTTGTATTGACCTTTTACACAAGATGCCAAAATTTCCTCCATTTGATCATTGAAAAGAAGTCTTTGCAAAGAAGCCAAGCCTAATATTATGTTTAGTAGATTTTGAATGGATATGGTATATAACATATATACCAACATTTTTATTTGTTTTATTTTAATTAAACAAATAAGCGTATTCAGACATAAACAAATGTAACTTTCATTTCGTATTTCATTTATTAAAAAATCAGACTGTTTATGTTCGTTTATTTAACATAACGAGCAAACATAAATGAGCGTAACGAAATAAATGGGAAAACATAAACCCAATGAAAAAAGGTATGGACTTTCGGTGATGTTAGTTGGGATGAAAGAGATGTGCATACAAGTAACCAACCCAACAAAAGCATAACAAATATAAACAAAAGTATAGTTTGTCCATTCAACTACTTTGATACTAATAGACACAAATGCACTTGCATTTCAACTTTTTAGTACAAAACTTGTTGGGAGATGAATAAAATCATATACTTTAGCCAATAAGTTTGTCTTAAAACTCAAAGTAATTGTAACAATTAACACATTTACATAATTCTAATAGAGAGAATCGCTAGCTTTTGCCATCACCTTCTAAAATGATCCAATCTAATTTTTTACTTTACTTTTTAAATCCTCAACTCAATTTTTACATATATATATACAATTTTAAGCACATGACGTGGTTACATAATTGTGCCCCTAGTGTACGTCGTATGATCTAGCTAGTTTTAACTAGTAACTACGTCATACTATTCAATAACAGGTTGAGCTACCAATCAAATTCATTCACTGCGACTACAAATTTACCTCGTCAACCTTAGCTACGTCGTCTCTAATTCATTCTCTGCCCTTTGACAATGTGTTAAAACATGATGAGATGAGCTAAAACACAACTTCATAACTAATGCTATATCATGTTGGATTGATCAAGTGACTCACTTAATCGCTCATAACATGTGCTCATACCGATTGTAGATAATGAAACTAGAGGTGGTCCATAGGTACGACCCTTCACCCGACCAAATATTCTATGAATAGTACCATACAACCTTTTTTAACTTGTAATGTGGCTATAAAGGCTATTCATTAGAGTAGCAATGAAATGACTATAAAATTTTTTTATTAGTTTTGAAGAAGAAAATTGGCTAATAATCATATTATTGATTTAACATCTTTCAATTGGAACTTTAACTTTTTTACCAATAAAATCCTATTGACATAATTATCTAATATTTACATTTTATTTTCATTTATTTTCTGCTTGATTTTCGTTTTTAGTTTTTAATCATGTTAATAATATTACTATGAGCAAAATCTAGTATAAACTGCAAGAATTTAATTTCACGACTATGAGATTATGATAGGTAATAAATGTTAAAGTTAGAACTATTAGGAGCGACTTTAATAGTATTACTAGATAATAAGTAATAGTATCCAATTTACATATTTAAAATAATTTTTAGTTGAAAAGTTGTGATTTCACTGGTATATCTAATTAGATGTGAAGGATGAATGTATAACAAAACATAAGTCAAAACAACTGATCCAAACAGTCCAAGAGATTACCCATAACACATGTTGAATTTCGTGTAATCAAGTTTTGGCTACTGAAGTCTATCTGCTGAAGCTGTATCCGTTACAAAACAGTTTTTCCAGCAGGTAGTTCTACTAGCTGAAGATAGCTCTGTATTACACGATTTACAATCCAACAATATCTTTTAAGTGGTTCATGTGTATCTTCTATAAAACCGAAGTTTATTTGACATATAAAAGCAACGTTTACAATGGGTGGATAGTTTTTTTAAAAGCTAGATGGCATTTTTTTAAATAACATAACTTATATGAAACGCAATTATATATAAGAGCAAACATAAATTAAGACATTGTAATTAAAATTAGACAAACATTTTATTCAACAATTAATAGTTGTATATTGCATGTGTGATCACATGCAAACCAAAGCTAGGTTGATATTTGCATTGTGTGATTGAAACTTAATGTGAGTACTTTGAAGTAATGAGAATTGATTTAACATGAATCACAAGTTATTATTTCTCAATATGTTGACAATTGACATGCATGTGCTAATTAACCTTTATTGATCAACACCCTATCGAAAAGTTAAAATATAGTCATGCATGGGTGCGTTCACGTTAACCGTAATTAAGAAACCAAATAAACATGTATACTTACTACATGAAAGAAAATTACATCTAGCAAGAGAGACAAAGATAGTTAATTATAATCATTTAAGTATCACATCTAAGACAATATGTATTAACGTATAAGTTTTTCTTTTATTAAACTTTAACACCGAGCTTCATGTAGGGAGAGACATTTTATAAACATCCGGCTACCTAATGATAACAAGCCTTTTGGCTGGCTAGAGGTGTAACTGAGCTGAACCGAGCCCAAACTCGTCTAGCATTAAACCTCATTCGTTTTGACTTAAGAGAGTTTATAAAGCTATTATTAGAGCTATATTTCTAAAGAACATGCTTGGCTTGTGAGAATTTTTCAAGCATTGGCTCGGCTTGTACTTGTTACATACATATGTATTTATAAATAGTTTTAACAACATTTATAGTTGTGCCTTTTGTATAAATAATTATACATAATAAAAAATCATATTTAAGCTTGCGAGCTCGTTTATTAAACGAGTCATAATAGGAGCTCAAGTGCGTTTAAGCTCAACTCGATTCAACTTTTAACAAGTCGATTTCCAGTACCTTAAAATCCGGTTTAACTCGTTCACACTTTTATTTTAACTATGTTACAAATGTCTGTACGGGTCAATTAAAATTAGTTCTACATCATACATCCTTCTACTGATGCTAACAATTATATAGTATAATACTATAATAACCTTAAAATTATTCATTTACACAAAGCAAAGTTAAATCATTCCATAGTTCATTAGCATCATAACAATCATACTTTGTAAAACACAAAATCCCATTGCTTTCCTTCTACTTCACAATTCACAACCCATAAACTTCTCATTCTCTATTTCTCAATTTTCATAAATACCACCACCTTCCTCCACCACCACTACCCCCCCCCCCCCCCACACACACCCACCCCCACTCATAATCACATCAAATACCCAATGACACAATGCAACAAATCTTCACTTCAAATATAAATCCCAACTTTTGCTTCAACACATCTACACAACTTCTTAACATGTTGAAACTTTATATTATTCCCGTTTTACCCTTTTTCTTACTACTTAATTACACTTCTGCCATCACCTCCGACGGACTTGCTCTCCTCTCCATTAAATCCGCCGTGGACGGTGGCGCCACCGCTCTTTCCGACTGGACCGACAAAGACGACACCCCGTGCCATTGGACCGGAGTCACTTGCGCCAACTTTTCCGGCATTTCCGACCCACAAGTCGTCGGAATTACCCTCGCCGGAAAAAATCTCCGGGGATACATTCCGTCGGAATTAGGAAACTTAACATATCTCCGACGACTCAATTTAAACAACAATAAATTTCACGGTTCAATCCCTGATCAAATCTTCAATGCGACGTCGCTTCATAGCGTAATTCTTTCCGGTAATAATCTCTCCGGTGAGCTTCCGATGACAATTTGCAATCCCGTTCGTCTTCAAACCATCGACTTATCGCGTAATTCACTCACTGGAACAATTCAGAAGTTTTTAGGCAACTGCCGTGAGTTACAACGGCTAGTTCTCGCCGGAAATAAACTCTCCGGCGAAATTCCGGCAGGGGTTTTCCCGGGATTACCCAATTTGATCCAACTTGATCTCTCTTCAAATTCATTAACCGGATCATTGCCGTTTGATATCGGTGAGCTGAAGTCGTTATCAGGGACGTTAAACGTCTCTTTTAACCGGTTCACCGGAAAGTTGCCGGAATCTTTAGGTGATTTACCGTTAACCGTTGGTTTTGATCTCCGGCATAATAACTTCACAGGGGAAATCCCGCAATCAGGTTCTTTTGCGAATCAAGGCCCAACCGCGTTTTTGAACAATCCATCGCTTTGTGGACCTCCATTGCGAAAAACCTGCCGAGAAGATATCTCGACAGGTTTAGGTTCTCCGGGGACAAAGACTTTGTCCCCGGTGATTAATGATGACGTGTCAAAAAAGCGTTTGACACCGGGTATGATCATATTGATTTCATTGGCGGATGCATTTGGGGTTGCATTGATTGGATTGTTATTTGTTTATTTGTATTGGAGGAAGAAAGATTCAAATAGTTGTAGTTGTGTATGTAAAGTTAGATTTGGGGGAAATCACAAATCCAAGTTATGTACATTTCCATGTGTAAGTGGAATCGACAACACCGATTCCGAGGCGGAATCAGAGAAAGAGGTTGCCGCCAGCAATGGCGGTGTTGCTGGTGGCGAAGGCGGAGAGCTTATTGCAATTGATAAAGGGTTTAGGATTGAGTTAGATGAGTTACTGAGAGCTTCGGCTTATGTGTTAGGGAAAAGCGGGCTGGGGATTGTGTATAAGGTAGTGCTAGGGAATGGGATTCCGGTGGCAGTTAGGCGGTTGGGGGAGGGCGGTGAAGCAAGGTATAAAGAGTTCGTGGTAGAGGTTCAAGCGATCGGGAGGGTGAAGCATCCAAATGTGGTGAAATTTCGAGCTTATTATTGGGCTTCGGATGAAAAACTACTGATTAGTGATTTCATTTCAAATGGTAATCTTGCTTCCGCCCTACGTGGTCGAACATCTATGGTCCTTACATGGTCAATGAGGCTAAAGATCATCAAAGGTACCGCGAGAGGCTTAGCGTATCTACACGAATGTAGTCCTCGAAAATTTGTTCATGGAGACATCAAACCATCAAACATTCTCCTCGACAACGATTATCAACCCTACATATCTGATTTTGGTTTGAATCGCCTTATTAACATCACGGGAAACGACATGTCATCATCTGGTGGCTTCATGGGCGGGGGGCTTTCATACTTAAAGTCAACTCAAAGTGAAAAACTCAATAACTACAGAGCACCCGAAGCCCGAATTCCATCCAACCAACCCACACAAAAATGGGATGTTTACTCTTTCGGTATCGTTTTACTTGAATTGCTAACCGGAAAATCACCAGAGCTTTCATCTCCAACTACCTCGACTTCGACCGAGATCCCAGATCTAGTTAAGTGGGTTCAAAAGGTGTTTAAAGAAGAAACTCCGTTATCAGATATGGTGGACCCAATGTTGCTTCAAGAAGTACACGCGAAAAAAGAAGTGTTAACGATGTTTCACTTAGCCCTCGCGTGCACTGAGCAAGACCCAGAGATCCGACCACGAATGAAATCAGTCTCCGAGAGTCTTGAAAAAATTAGAACATGACTCAACCATGAATGTTAAGATCATTACGGTTGACTTGTGGTTTCTGAAAAATGATTAAGTTCTAGTAATTTTGACAGTATAGTATATTTTATTGTATTAATGTAAAATAAAGTTATATTTTTGGTAATAAGATGTCACACTTTGGTAGAAAATCCTCTTTATTTTCTAATGGAAAAAAGCTACAAATTGGATGCGCGAGTTCAGTTATACAATCTTCTTTTGGTTTTATTGTTAGAAGTTAGAACTTAGAAGTTAGGTGTATGGCGTCATTGCGTTTTATTATAATATAAATGACTAGAAGACTGATGGTCATTTGATGTCTGACATTGCTAGTGTGATTAGAGTTCTGTGGCCTTATGATTAAAAGTTCAAATCTTAGTAGCGACAAAATCCTACAACCATTAACATGAGTTATCATTGAGTTGTCCACGCATATGCAAGTCATGAGGTCTACTAGGTAGTTGGCTTTCTCTTGGAACGGGTTGGCGCCATTGTCGAGTGTCAAAGTGAGGAATGGTGATTGAAATCTCGTTTGAGGTATGGACATGTCTGGGCTATGAAAAGATAAGGCGTTGAACCCGAATTACCAACATCGTTAAAAAAATTTAACTAGAAGAAAAACAACTTATTAAATAGTCTTGACTTCTATCAATAAAGTACACCGTATATTAATGAGGAAACCCACCGTGTGTAAAAATTAGAACCAAAGATCTCAATCTTTAACCCACCAACTTATGCCATATATACATATATAGGGTTTGGTTGGCCAAGTTTGTTAAAGTTATACGACAAGTTATGGATAACTTTGTTGTTACAACTCAAACAGAACTCATCCCAAAAGACTAATCTGATGGGAGATGGATCCATTTGGGTTATAAATCTCACATTAGTTGCCCATACAACCAATGTGGGACAAGTCCCATACCTTATAACAATTTCAGTCCATAACATTTGTTATGATCATAATATTTATGAACATAATATTTAAACGACTTAATTTGTCTAAAAGTTAATGGATTGTTTGGCATGTTGATTTCCATAAATGGATCATAACCTTTAAATTTTAACCCAAATAACTTTATTAAGACTTCTCGTCCCTATTAAACCCTACCGTTAATAATATATTCAGGTTCGGGTTGGATCGGAGGCTCGGAGCATTTTGAACACCCTTAGCTATGAGCCTATGAGACTAATTCCTCTTCCTAGACTTGGGCACTTGGCAAACAAGTAAAACAAGTAATAAACCAATTCTAATTCCTAAACAAATTTGACATATGCGTCCTAATGGGTTATATAGGCCCATATGTTTATTTAACCAATTGGCTCAAACGAATATTATGGTCCAATGGGTTATTAAATTTTTTTTTTTATATCTTTTTATTATACGCAATTTCCTTGTAGCTTCATCACTTTGCCATAAATAACGTGGAAAAAACGCATGAAACTTTCACACAAATTCAATTTCGTTTCGTATGAGCATCAACTTCGAACCTACACACAATAAAATTCAAATTTAGGTACAATTAATCACGCGTATAATTCATACATAAATAACCACACTCCAATCCTTCAATATCATCATCATTTTCATTTCTTATATATTCTTTAATTTAATCTTCCACAACTCTTTGTAACATCATGAACAAATCAAGTGATTACAAGCGCGTATTTGATCACTTCGACGAAGATCTCAATGGCATGATCTCTCCTTGGGAGTTGCAACGACGTATAGGAATGATTAACAATGAGGATATTCTAGTTGAAGATGTGGAGGATTTGATCGAATCGTTGCGAGGAAGTGATCATGGAGAATTAGGGTTTGAAGATTTTGTTAGGTTGATAGAAAGTGATAAAGAAGATGAAAAAGTTGAAGATTTGAAAAAGGCTTTTAGAATGTATGAAATGGATGGAAGTGAGTGCATTACTCCATTGAGTTTGAATCGGATGTTGAGTCGACTCGGTGAGTCGACGAGTGTTGACGAGTGTGTTGGTATGATTCGTAGATTTGATCTTAATGGTGATGGGGTGCTTAACTTTGATGAGTTTAAGGCTATGATGGTTTGAGATTGATGGTTTATGTTTTTACATCTAATTAGCTAAGTCTCAACTCAAAGCATTGTAATGATTCGTTTTTTTATAAAAAAAATTCATTTAATTTATATGACCTGTAAAAACTTCGAAAACAAAAAGAAAAAAAAATCTAAAGTTTTTCATTCAATAAGATGCTGCCACGTGTCTTACTATGGTGGGCCAGTGGAATCCACCGACCTTCCATTATAAAAGTATATAAATTAGTAGAAAGTTCCTTTTATCTTATCTGATTATTAAATTTCTATACAAACGAAATATATTAACATGAAAGAGTTTACATGATTCAAAAAGTTGTAACATAGTTGAGCATGTATAGAATACGTTACTAACTTACTATTGCACGTGTGTTTTATTTTTAATTAGCTGTTTACTATTTGTTATTCTATTGTAAGTCAAGCTAACTATGTTTATGTATGTTGGTTGTGCGAGCCTTTTGTGTATTGTTTCTTGTGTGGTGTTAAACATATACTTCACATACATGTTATTGTAGTTGCATTTATACAAAAGATGAGTTCAATGGTTAATTGGTTACATAGGTGCAATAGCCTGGTTGGGTTCGAATGGATTTTAGTACATAACGGATTTGAGTTATACACTAGCTTTGCGTGTGAGACAAATCGAAACTTAAATAAAGAATCGACCCAACCGAGCTCAGACGGAAACGTTTAAAACAGACAAATTTGGATTACATTTATACAAAAGATGAGTTCAATGTTGGATATACTTGTGTATATTGTAAGGTTTTCAAAGATGCCATTAAAACCTAATTAAGGTGTGAGTGTGAGCATGCATCTCGAGCGTTTACCATAACGTTTAGAACAGTCAAATTTGGATTAATATATTATATTGTATAAACAATATATTCTTCAAACACAAAATCACATGCCATAGGTACTTTAACAAAGCTCAAATATGTATACCACACAATATTCAAGCATGTCTATTCCTTTTGACAAAGAAAAACAACAAAAGATGAACTTTTATACTTTTCATACCGTCAAAGTAAAAGTGTGACGATTGTTACACACTATTGGATTGGGTTCGATCTAGCTAGATATATATACATTCATATCTTTAAATTATATCGTTGAGACGTGTGTTCAATACATGATTAACTTTGCATATGCGTACTACCATGATAATCCCACATACGTACACTCGTATTTTAGAAGTATAATCAAAGTTGAAACGAGAGCAAGACAAGTTATTACATCCGTCGTTTTATCTATCACAGTTATAAATTCAATTAATCTGTATTGAACAACGTACACTCAGCGTAAACCATATATCTACATATGTATTAATCTATATATTTGTTTAAATAAGAAAAGATTACACAAGTGACTTCAATAATCAATATACTATTTATATATATGTTTCAAGAAAACAAAATAGATGAAATAGCTATTGAAAATCAAGATGAAGAAACCAAAGCCCTAGAAGGTTTAAAAACAATTGGAAAACAACTAAAAGGAAAAAAAGAAACCTTGCATTTAAACCTTCTTAAAACTACAACTCTTCCCTCTA
Organism: Tagetes erecta; assembly: GCA_030867185.1. Lineage (NCBI taxonomy): Eukaryota > Viridiplantae > Streptophyta > Magnoliopsida > Asterales > Asteraceae > Tagetes > Tagetes erecta. The sequence goes on along the minus strand of CM061492.1, from coordinate 43,598,143 downwards.
CCCATTCTACTATTGTCACTACTATCTTCTTCATTGCTTCTTTCTTCATCTTCAACTTCATTTTCTCCTTTTCATTTTTATGAACATGAGGTAGTTTACTTGTATCTGTACACATGAAGAAAACCCGTTAACATGACCACAATCTAGAGCCGTAAACAAATCATACAAAAATGGATGGGGCTTTATTCATTTTTTTACTTTAACATAACAAACCAACGAATACGAACACATAATAGATCAAACATATATTAATCATGTTGGCTTTTATTTATTAGGAGTATAAACTTGTTCTTGTTTGTTCATGTCTACCAAATACATGTGAACTAACACAAAAATACACACATAAACAAATGGACGTCCACAAATAAAATTGAGTGGACTAATATTAGTTCATCTAGTTAAATGAAAAAAGGTTATGTTCATGCATGCTGGTTTGTTACTAACTATATAAACGAACATAAACGAACTTTCCATTGAACGGTTTACTAAATATACATCCAGCATCCAGGCTGCTAAGAAGAGTTGGCTTAGACTCGAGAAGTAACTTGTTGAGGCAAATAATAAGCTCTAGAAACTAAGTAAACCTTTTATATTAAGTTCATGCTATCTACTAGCCCCTTACCGACTCTATCACTCCAAGTGGTTGTAGTTGTATGCAGTTGTGATTCTTGATGGTCATCATCATTATCGAAATGAAGAGGATAACTTGTCAAAAACGCCCTTCTATTGTTGTAATCTTCATTCCTAAAGCTTCTTGCTCTTAGACTATCCCCTTCCTCCATTAACTGATTGTAAGCAAACTTTTTGGGTTTGATGGTAAATGTGAAGGTATACTTGGTTTGCTTTCAATTGTGGGCTTTAAATACTTGTATCAATGTGTCTCACTTGTCTTTATAGGCAATATTGACATTTTTGTATACCTTCTCTTTAGATTAAGGATACTATTTAATATAACTCTCTTAAAACCAAAATTGTTATTTCTTAAAAAAGTTTGATTTAAAGTTATAGGATTGGTCAAAAGGAATGAAGTGTATATGTGTATATAACCAATAGAGTAAAAGAGGTTTGACCATAGATAATGTAGATTTGAACAAAAACCCCCACCCTAGTATTATTATTATTTTTATTTATCATAACATAAAGTGGTTTAAATTAAGTTTTTTATATAATTTATGAATATATAGTTAGGTTGGACAATGGAAAAGGGATAATGTTATTTTGTATTTTATTTTTTTGACGTGTGCATGCGTCAAAAAGCTTCACTTCTTTCGTAACAATACCTTTGATATCATAAAGTACCATTCTTAACCTTTTTCACTTATCAAGATGTATAAAAATAATTGTACTCTAACATAAAAATGTAAATTTTTAAATCATCCAAACTATAGTTGATATCAAGAAAACCGTGAACGAAATTGCAAAAACTCGGACGTGAAAGAGTGAGGGCGAGGCGCGAGAGAGGCAGTTGCTCCGTGGCCAAGGATAGTTTGTACGTAGCCAATGCGCGCTTGAAGGTTGTATGAGACAGGAGGAGAGAGGTAATCGGTTCAGTTTGTAAAAGTTTTCAAGTTCGTTACTTTTTGACGGCCGGATGCTCTTATTGAATTGCCATTGTAAGTTTATATCTCTAATATAATATAGCAAAACTAAATTTGCTTTATGTCACATTCGTTGAGAGCAACTATGCTTATGTGGTATCATTTGAGAACTTATCTCATAATAATGATTTTTTATTTACAACATGTATATAAGATAATAATTTTTTATTTAAAATGTGTGTATAAAATATATTATAAAAACACTAGTTACATACTAGTCCTCTAATATTTAGAAAATTTTTGAAAAATTTAATATAGTAGTTACATTTTCAACCCTATCATACTAGGGTGTACGGTTTCTATTTGATATGGTATAAAAATAAAACTTATGGATAAATTGATAATAATAAGTAGTTACATGTTCAACCCTATCATGTACGTGAGTCGGTTTCTATTGATATGGTATAAAAATAAAACTTATGGATAAAACTGATAATAATATACAATATTTAAAGACTTCCGTATTTTTCAAGCACATATAACTTTTTTATACGAAATTATTTAAAAAAACTACACCATAAAATCGATCATTTAGTTATCTTTAATTTGGGTATAATATTACTATACTAAAAAAACATTTTTTAAAATAATTGTGTTCCAGTTTTACCACAATTTTGTCAAAAAAAGGTTGATTAGAACCGTTCGTACACATAAATATCCTTAAAAGCACCAATTGAATGTTGTGTTCTCGAGCATAAAGCGGACACTAAATTAATACTACATATAGTTGAAATTTTAGTGATCATAGGTTTACAAAATGCTACAAGCTAGGGTTAATATTTTTTTAAAAACTAGATAGAATTATATATTATTTTGTGATTGGTAACCTTATTGGACGTAAAACTACAAAAGTGATTGTGTTTCATGATGGGTGCATTCCACATTGACACCAAGATATAAAGATAAGCCATGTTCGTAGTGTATTTTAGCATTTCTATTTCTTTTTTCTCCTTTTGTAAAGTTAATAAAAAGATAGATGTTGTGAAATGTTGATTAAGAGATAGCTAGCTACACGACTTATGAACATGTAACAACTTTTTTAATACTTTTTCTAAAGGATAATTTGATTGAGAAGAAGCGAAAGCAAAAACAAACACGAAGATGGGCATAAGTAGATAAACACGTTATAGAGATAACTTCGTTGCTCTCCTTTTTAGCTTTAATGTATGATTATACTTTACGCTCTCGTTTTATTTGGTGTAAATTTGTTATGATGAAAACGTCAAGTATTTAATTACTATTTAAACGCTTATGAGAATGTGTTTTTCTAAAGTTAAAGTTTACATGAATTTTACGAGAATTGATTTTAGTTAAAGTTCACCCTGCAATTATTTCACACGTTTTTTATGTACTTAATAAATCGCATCCCTGCCACCAACACTCGTAATAAATATACAAATCCTTCATATGGGCTAAACCTCTAGTTTAGTTATTGTTATATGTTATATTTCCTAATATACAAGGTCAGTGCATTGCACCGGTCAACCACATGTTGCATATGGCATTAAAATTTTTTTACTTTAACGTATTTACGGTTTTAATCTCCGACTTTTGACGTATTTACGGCTTAATTCCCAACTATTACTATTGTCATTTTAGCCCCTGATGAGTTTTTGATTTGATCTTTTACTCTACTTTGACATATCGTACGACTTTAACATTCTGGGATTTTGATCTATTACTATTGGTTATTGTTTTGACTTCTAACTTTTGATATTTCGTTGCTTTTTAATATGTGACACATTAAGGTTTTGCGCCGTGACATACTGGACATGAGACTTTTTTTTATCAACGTATTTGACGAAGTTACATACACAAGACCGGACTACGTGATCCGACCCCTACAACACACGGCCCGGTATTAAATGTATTTATATTACAAATAGCACCTGGCCGGTGTGATTATTATTATTATTATTATTATTATTATTATTATTATAACCGTTTAAAATTATGTCTAATAGTTTCTCTAATAGACATGCCTTTTGAAGATGTTGAAAAATAATATTTTAAAATATAAAAATGTCACATCCTTAAATTGTAAGCATAACAAATATTAAACCGCCGTTCAAAAAAAAAAAAAAAAAAAAAAAAAAAACAAATATTAAACCACCTATGTATCCATGAAACTTGATGATCATAACAAGAAACAATTTGTCAAAGAAAAATGAAATACAAAAGTTACTGGTTATTAGACTGTATGTAATGGTTAATGGCCCTAGTGGGTATTTTTCGTCATGTAAACGGTGACTAGGCAATGAGCATTATACTAAAAAGTGGCGTAGTAGGATAATGTCCCTCAATTATGACTAAGAGAGAGAAATGAGAGAAAGTGTGTGAGAAAAATGAGAAGGAGAGAGAGGGGTACAGACGTTTTAATAAATTAAACACGCCCACGCCCATAACGCCCTCATAACGCCCCCGCGTAGTGGTGTGCGGGGCGTTATATGCTTGGCTTCACGCCCATTACGGGCAGTCTTATGCCTTAATTGTGACACAACATAAACATAAACCAGATGGGTCATACAACAATGTGTTAGCAACCCTCCTTGTACTTCTTCAAGTGAAAAAAACAATAACTCATCTTCAACTATTCCGAACCGAAACCATCTTCCACGAGCCGTCTTCGGGGTTGAAAATAGCAAGTTTTCGTTGGTTGTTCCATTCCATACAAAATAGCTTCTTTCCGACTACTGTTTTTCATTTCGCACCATGGCTGCTCTTTCGGGTCGTACACGTCAACAAACCTAGTAGCGCATACGTCCAAACAAACTGTTACTTAGTTGTTCCTTATGTAATATAGAATAACCATCAGCACCAACCAATTTAACCCGAAGTTTAAGGCTAATGCTACTCATTTTAAACCAAACCCATTATGACCCATGACGGCACGACCACCACCCAACCCGCTTGTTTTAAACACCTCTAAACTGCAATGGTCATCTCATATCAAATACAAGTATCAAGTATGTCATGAGATAAACAAACTGAAACTTGACCGCCCGCCCATAACATGTAAAACAACCCCAACGTGGGCGACGAAGAGACTCGATCAACGTCCACTTGCGTTTTGATGAAATATGCAACTTTACAAATTTAAAAGGAGTTATATACAATTTCTGTTTAGATAAATAAAAGAACTAGTTGTCATGTTAAGCATTTAGCTCTAGTTTTAATTGAGCATATCTTAAGGGCTGTTTGGCAAAATCCGAATCATTAAGTGTTGAATGGTTAAGAAGTCTGAACCATTAAGAGACACTATCAATGAGAGGGATGTTGAGGTAGAAAAGCAGATGAGAGTAGAGTTGGTATATGCTTCATTCCGTTCCATTCAGCATCTCTATATTTTTTAATCATTCAACACTTAAATGAACCATTCAAAAACTCTTTTTTATGAAACAAACGCTCTGAATGCTAATTAGCGTTAAAAAATAAAACAATGGGGCTGTTTGGCAACTGCTGAATGATTAAGTGCTGAATGGTTAAGAGGTCTGAATGGTTAAGAGGCTCTATCAATGAGATGGATATTGATGTAGAACTTCAGGTAATGGTAAGTTTGGTATATGCTTCATTCAGTTTCATTCAGCATCTTTCAATCTCTTAACCATTCAGCACTTAACTAAACCATTCAGAGGTCCTTTTTTTATGAAACAAACGCTTTGAATGCTGAATCTGAATGATTAAGCACTGAACTGAACCATTAAGAGGTGAAACAAACAGCCCCTTAGCCTCATAAACAACACGGGCCAAAATGAATAAGATGGGCTGGGCAAATAATGGGTCAAATGTCAATTTTGGTACAATTAAAAAGTTGTCTTCATAACTCATAACAATTAAAAAAATTACGTTTTCATGTTCATAATTCATAACAACTAGATATTAAACCGGGTCGCGCGTTGCAGCTGTCGGGTCAGGCGTTCGGGTCTTGCGTATGTGACTTTAATTATCACTGCATTGATAAGAAAAAGTATCAGGTGATGTATGTCACGCCACCATGCCGCAATATGTCACACATTAAAAGGTAAATAAATTTAAAATTATAAGTCAACACGATACCCCAGTCAAATTCGGAATGTTAAAGTAGTTTTATAGTCAAAGTAGAGTAAAAGAACAAAGTCGAAAACTCATAAGGGCTAAAATGTCAATTATTAAAAGTCGATGAGTAAAACCGTAAATACAAAAAAGTAAAAAGAATAATAAACGACACGTGGCAACACGTGGTTGGACCACTTGTCACCGCGTGAGTGGACACACCACAACCGACCTTCCTTATTAGGAAGGTTATAAATTAAAAAATAACTTTTCATGTTCATAACAAGTGCATCAAACATACCAGTAACTCTTTTACACATTTCTCATCTAATTGAGCTTTGTGCAAGTATAATAACGAGTATTGGGCTAAAAATCTTGAAAACATAATGGTTCTTATTCGTATATCCAAATAATCTGAATTTAAAAATTTTATTATCCAGTTCGATCCGAAATCCGAATAAGGAATTTGGAGTTGGATGAGATCCGATCTGAAATTCAAATAAGAAATTCGGTTCGGTTTAGTTAAATTTAGATGAGGTTCGAATTACAGTTTTGTTTGGATTTCAGGTTTTTTAACACCCGTGTTAAGATTTATGTGGGTAAAAAAGAACCAACATGATATCTTTAGAATAAGAAGTGTACTTTTTTAACGATGTTTTTATTAAACAAGGCACTAGCAAAATACTAGGACAAAGAAATCAGACTGAAACAAAATAAACACCACCTATAACAAAGGGCTAAAAACCAATTATGTTACACCACTTCAATCCTCTTTGCACGATACTTAAGCCATAAATACGTATTAACCTTGATCTTCTCCACCACCCATCCACGGATATAAACACCCACGGATATAAACACGGAAACACAAATAACAAGTTACCAAATAAATAATTGATATCGATCATTTCATTTTTATTTTCAAGAGACACTCCGTTTTTGTCGTGATCGAAACATAACAATTTTGAAATTTGATCATAATTATAGAAAGCCATCATTATAAAAAGCATGTCAACCACATATTCGAATCCCGTGAAGATGTTTTTATATTATACATAATTTAACAAATATTTGGATTGAATTAATATAAAAAAAAAGAACAAGTTACATTATAATTAGTATGGTAACCGAGTCGCGTGATGTGAAGGCCAGGTCTTGCATTTGTAATTTCGTCACACGCATTGATATAAAAAGTTTGTGTTTCTTATGCTACGGTGTAAAGTCATAATGCATCATATATTAAATAATAATAATAAAGGTATATCCAAGCTTAAGGGTCAAAAATGATAATTAAATCAAAGTTAGAGGTTAAAATCATAAACATATCAAACTTGAGTATGAGGTTAAAGTTGTAAATTTGACAAAATAAAAGGCTGCTTAAAGTCGTAAATATATGAAACTTGAATATGAGGTCAAACAAGTAAGTTAAACAAATTTAAGGGACTAATACACAAGGTCATGATCGAACTTTGCAACGAACTCATGTGGTAAGCTAAGATCTTACCTTTTAATTACATTCATTTTTTTAAACAATCATTAGTATTAATAACTAGAAAAACACTAGGGGGTTACAAGACTAAAAACTAAAATTACGCCAATGTCTCTCTTTCCTTAAATTTTAATGAAATTATATCACCCGAAAACTTTTGTTTCCCTCTAAACACCCGATCATTTCTTGATTATCATTTGGTGTTTGGGAACAAGGTTTACACTTAAAGGTAAAAAATAACATAATAAAAAAGCTGATTTTTTATAATTCTTTTAATTTTGCGTTTATTTTTTTGAAGGATGACGACGTACGGAACAAGGTCTCCGAAACACTTTTTTGAAATTCGGTTTAATTTGTGAGTTATGAATTTTAACATTCCATTGTGTCATTTTCACACTTGTCTCATTTTTATACTTTGTAAGATAATTCCACCATAATTAAAAATAGGTAACTTTGTAGAAACATAACGAAGTTTCGATTTGTTCCAGTCAAGTCACTCAAATTTTGTTTTGTTTCAATTGTGCAACTTATCTGTAAATTGTGTTCCAATTAAGTTACACAAATTTTGTTTCATTTCAATTAGGTAACTTATCTTTAGATCTTGTTGTATATAAGTCACACAAACTTTTTTTTTTGTTTCCACTAGATAACTCGAGTTTACTTTAATGTGTAAATCATATATATTTGAATTTTATTTTTTATATTGTGAAACGTATTTAAAAACTAAAAACTTTTAGAAATTTAAAAAAAAATGGCAAAAAAAGTTTTTTTTAGTTATAGTTTGAAAATTAAAAATTAATGTTTATATATTATCCAAGTTAATTATTTAAGATTAAAACACATTTTAAAATGAAATTATCTAACTGAAAAAAAAAAAAGTTTAAGTGACTTAATTAAACCAAATTTAAAGATAAGTTAGCTAGTTGAAACAAAACAATTTAAATGACTTAATTGAAATACAATCAAAACTTCGATTATCTTTTTATAACATTTTCCAAATTAAAAATTAAATAACTATTAAAAGTTTATTTGATTTTGATGGAGTTTATGATTGGGAAATGAATAATTGGTATTTCAACAAATATTTTTCGCAGCATTATATTTGTGGCATGGTGGGTAACAATGTTTTAAAATAGGTTTATTAATCATACCGGGGTTTAGAAATAGTTAAATATTATTTTCTAATGTTCTATGTTGAACCAGAGAGAATTACTAAACAAAGACACACTTTTATTTAATAAGTTTGACTTACAACTATCTCTCTGGATTACATAAATCGAAACCTACAAAAGGTTTATATAACCAAGCTATTCTAATCCTATTAGAACTAGGAAACAATAAACATACTAATAAACTTAAACTAAGTTGATTATAACTCAAACACTTAATTAAACTAATTAATTAATGCTAGATAGACTCCTAATAACAAACGAATTGTTATTAGTTAATTCTCCTTCAAAACACCTCATGAGAATTACCGAACCACCCTTAATGAAGTCTAATTAATATCGTCAAGTTTAATACTCCCTCTCGATATTAGCTTCTCCAAGACTCTCTCTCAATTGTGACTTGTTCATAGCTCATGCTTCTTTACTTTCGGTAGTCCTTTAGCTCGGTAGTTTTGCTCCCTCTTGAACTCGACCAATAACGAAACTCTATCAACTAGAAGAAAGGATAACATGCCAACTGCTTTCAACCAAATTGAATCAAAGGGTTCACCAAGATCCGATCGGAATCTTTTACCACTACCTTTGAACGAGTCTTCTATTGTTCAGCCTACTAAACTACTCCGACACACGGAGATTAATCATCCCGACACACGGTGATGACACAACAACATTGAAACCTTCAACGTTGACACTAGTTTAGAGCCATTCAAACTTACCGATCTTGATAACGGAGAGAGACTTAACTAAAAGAACTTTGACTAATTTGACGAGCATAAACCTTGCTCGTGTAACTCCAATTCAAAAGGTCGGACCTAGTTTTGATCAACGCTTCATAGATCAGAAACTTATCCACTCGACCACCGCCGTTGCAGCCCTGCACGGGGCTGCTCCTCTTCTTAGAACACGACTCTCAAAACCACAATACGAGCCCTAGGCTCTGATACCACTTGTTGAACCAGAGAGAATTACTAAACAAAGACACACTTTTATTTAATAAGTTTGACTTACAACTATCTCTCTGGATTACATAAATCGAAACCTACAAAAGGTTTATATAACCAAGCTATTCTAATCCTATTAGAACTAGGAAACAATAAACATACTAATAAACTTAAACTAAGTTGATTATAACTCAAACACTTAATTAAACTAATTAATTAATGCTAGATAGACTCCTAATAACAAACGAATTGTTATTAGTTAATTCTCCTTCAAAACACCTCATGAGAATTACCGAACCACCCTTAATGAAGTCTAATTAATATCGTCAAGTTTAATATTCTATATATACTTTTTTAGTGTTAAATTAAAATGTTAAATATTGTTTTCGGTCGGATGGGTGAAGAATAAAACACAAACACCATGTGGTGACTGAAATAGTGTTGGGTGTGGCCTTGTTTGTCTACATGCAGCATACATGATAAAACGACAATACCAACATCCCCATTGGACATGTTAATGTTGCATCAACCCTCATTTGTTTCACAATGACATTTCCAACCTCTTTGTGGTGGGTGGGGTTGGGGTGGGTGGGGGGGGGGGGGGCAGAACGAGCTCGTTGTTTTCCTTACCTTTTGTGAAATAAGCTTGTTAAACGAGATAGTGAACAAGTTTCTTTCCTCGTCCACGATATTGGATAATGAACTTGAAAATGGACCGTTACTTGATATTGTTTGTTGAAAACCTTGGGAAGACCACTTTCATTTTAAAGAGGTGCGAAAATGAAATTTTTGTTTTATATTTTTATTGGTTAACAAAGTTCCTTGTAACAACCTTATGAGAATTTTTTTATTTATTAAAAGACAATATTCAAGTTAAATTGGTTTAAGCATGTTAATATGTGAATAAAAGTTACTTTCTATAAGGTAAACAACTGGAATTGCATACAATTTGTTTAAACCCAAAATCTACACTATGCTAAACCTTTATCATCTATTGTTTAGTTAACAAAAATTATTAGAAGAAACATAATACAAAAGCTTTATTACACTATTTTATATCAAATGTTACGTATCATATCTTTGAATACAGAGTAAATTGTAGTTTTTTTGATAAGTTTCAGTTAACAAAGTTTTTTAAGTTTTTAATTTTTAAAACTTGTTATTTTTAAAACTTCAATGTCTTATAACGTTTTACAACTAATAGTAAGTTCAGAATCAACTAAAATAATATTAAATAACTTAACCGGTAACACTAACTACGGTAACAAGAGTAAATAAATAGAATTTTTTGTAATGAAAATAACAAACCGAAAATGATAATTTACTTCTTGCTCGATGACATGTAAATAAATAGTAGGAGTATTGGACCTTAACAATCCTAACTATTAGTTTTGGCTGCTATCGGTTTCAACTTCTGAAATATGTGTTGTGGTCCTAACTTTTATCATTTGGCCATTAATGGACCGACACTAAAAAAGTTAACGGCGTTAACTTTTTTTTTAATTTCAAGTCGACGTTTTATGGTTTTTGATCGGAATAAAAATACGAGTCGATTGATATAAAATACTACATCGAGACGGTGCTCCAATACTCCTAAATAATAAAGCTTGAGATCTTATTTCAAAAGCTTGAGATCTTAACTTTTAACGGCGTTAATATATTTTAAAAGTTGGAACCGATGATGACTAAATACTAATAGTTAGGACCGTTAAGGTTCAATACTCTTAAATAATAAAGCCTGAGATCTTATAAGTTTTAAAATCTAATTCGAATCCTAAGGTTTTTCTCCTTGACTAGACCACGTGACGGTTGAAACGGCTTACTTTTTCGGTTCGATTTAAATGAAATGAATTTTTGGGTGACATGATATATATTAGGGGTGTTCACGGTTTGGTTTTGAAGGTTTTTTTATTAAACCGTAAGCCAAACCGTATGTACGGTTTTTGCATATCGAAAACCAAAACCGAACCATTGAAAATACTAACCAAACCAAACCAAGTCGTTACTAACGGTTTGGCTCCGGTTTGGTTTCACGGTTTGGGCCTATATTAGGCTTATACTATACATGTTCATCTTTGTGCTAATATAAGATGTTAAAAAAATAACACCTAATTAACATAATATTAAAAAACATACACACCAAATTAACATATAATAAGTATAAAATTATTCTAATACAAGCTTAGAATAAACTGCCAAAATACACAAAGAAGCTTAAAGTAATTAGGTGTTCAAAACAAACCAGGTCAAAACAAACAACCTAATCACCTTTATCGACTACTGTCCAAAAGTTCTAAGCTCCATATGTGCAATCCAAAAACATCATAAACCAGGCATGGTCGGTCTAATATATAATATGAAATATTGTAAATAATTATATATCTAATATAAAAAATGTATAATTTTAAAATACTTAAATCCTACGGTCCGGTCCGGTTTTATCCGACCGGTTTTTGGTAAAAACCATAAGCCAAACCGTTCATTACGGTTTAAATTTTTTGAAGCCGACCGACCGAAAGTTAAAAATAAAACCAACCATAAAGCCAAACCGATGACCGGTTTGGACGGTTTCACGGTTTTAAACCGAACCATGAACACCCCTAATATATATATAGTTTTTTTAATTATCTGCACATAATCACATATCAAACATAAATCATACACAAAAGCATAACAAACATCCCGCTGAAATTGCGAACAAATCTTCATCATCATCATCTTCATCATACATGTATCAAACCAGAAGCATCAGCAGCAGCGGCTAAAATCAATCGAACTGAATTAGAACAGAAGGAAATGATGAATCGAAGATCTGAAGGAGGAGATAGCTGCATTGCTATCAGTACAACAACTACTTCAATTTCCAGATTTCATCACGCTTCTGTTTCTTCTTCCTGTTCAGGTACTCAAATTCACCACACAACAATGCGTTTTTTGTTATAATTTCATGTTTTTGTATTGTTCAGTACAATTACTGTTATAGTGTTGATAGTGTTGTTAGTGTTGTGTGTATGAGTAGACAGTCCAGTGGTGGATCTAGCTCAAATAACAATATCTGAACTTATGTCATCGTTTCCTTGAATATCAATGCTCAAAATAAATAAAACTTTACACTAGACCAGTGTTTCTTAATACATCCGCCACGGTAGATAGGACGATTCGATGTTTGATTATGATTTGTGTGTGAATTTTGAGTTTTTGAAAGTGATTTTATTAGGTTTTATCGTTAATCGTGTTCATGAAGGTGCAATTTCATGTACATATGAACATTTGATGTTTAATGAAGTTGTTTTTATTTCTGTCATGCTTGTTATGATTGATTGATTGAGTAACTTTTTTCTTATGAGGTTGTGTAGAATGTTAGTTATTATGGCACTTTATTGTTCATTGGTGGTATCTTCTTTAATTTCAAAAGTAATATGATTTGAAATGATCAAAAGCTTTTGAGCTTCGATAAAGATGTAATAATATCAACCAAAAGAAACAATAAATTGGATCAATCTAACATCCTTCATAAAAATCTGTTTTTACAATTGAAAATGACCAAAAGCTAGCTTTATTGCTCACTAACAGTCTAACAGCATCCTGCATAAATATCTGTTATCAACAATGTTTGACCTTTACTCTCAGAGTTACATGGGCTGACTTTATCGGGTTTGCATATAAACTTAGTTGACAATTGTAGGCCCACGACTCCACTGATTGCACCTGCTTCTAATAGGTGCATTTGAAGGTCCATGTCGGAGTTGACAAACCTCAAACACAGTGATGGCAATTTCTCCTCAACCATTGAAACTCTAACCTTCTTGTATATTATCATCTGCAGTCCTATACTCCTATCCATATGTATGGTGAAATTGTGAATAATGTATTTCAATGTTTGCATATTTACTACATAGGAAAGAATTCTGGTCTGAATTTTTTTGCGTTTGACTGTGAAGAAGTAAGACACTACTTTCACAGTTTCATTTGAAATGAAATGATGCTTTTTTGTGGTGACTTATGAAGGGATCTTATTCTAAGAAGGAAACTAAAGGTTAGGAATAGAGGCACCATAGAATTTACATAAGTAGTTGAACATTTTTTAGAAATAGGGATGATTATGGTATATGTACAAGTGAAAAATACCTAAAATGTGTCAAAAAGATTTGATTTTTTCAATTCTACATGGAGAAATATAGAACACTTGACACCCTGTATTCAAACAACTATTGTGGTTGGAAAATTCATTGAGCATGAAAACTCGGATGATAATGCTAATTTTTTGCAAATATGGTGGTTTTTCAGTATTTTTTATGCACAAAATGGGCATGTCTTATGACATTAGTTCACCCCTTTGTCGAGTGCATTAATAATATGTACTGATTTTATTCTTGTAACTATTATTGCTGTGAGTATGGAACGATTTCTAATTGGCTTAATGCAGATCCTGCAACTTCTGGTGCTCATACTCATACGTGGATGAGGAAGGGCCTACCTTGTGTGTGCTTCAAAAACAAGGGACATTATTCACGGATATGTGTGAATGTAAGTGCTCTCTAGACAGATTTACAGATTATTATTATCTTTTTTATTCTTGTTATATATAATTGAACAACAAGTATTCTCTTGTACACACACTAGTCCTAGTTGGTACTTGAACGCACAGACCACAGCCTCTTCTTACTGCCTAGCCAGCGGCCTGTTGATCAAGTTTAAAGATTATTATACTTCACCAACTAGTAGAGGTAGCAACAAGGGTGGGTTGGGTAACATGTCAAAACGGGTTCAGGTTGAAACACATTCATGTTGAAATGATGACTACCTTTGAGTTTTATTATTTGTTAGTTTAGTTACTTACAACCGAACTTAAATTATTTATACTATTAACTTTAGTGAGTAATAGAGCGTTAAGCAGACTTTAGTGATTAATGATCAAATGGATCCATGATTCCCGTGTTTGCATCCCCATGACGCTGAGCTTGAAATCTCAATCTTACAATTTAGGCTGGTCTTGTTTTCATTGTGTATTTTACTATTTTTCACCGTTTTTAGATCATTGATGTGTGTAAGCATGTTATCCAAGACAAAAATAAGTAGCTTTCTTAAACCTATGATCAATACATGCTTATATTTACAGGAGGAGAGAGTAAGAAGGCTGAAAAACCGGACAAAAGTTTATTTTGATCCTACTCTGCTTGAACACCAGGTAATTTAAATACAAAATACACTCAGTTTGAACGTTTTGGTAGTAATGTTTATTCAGAAGTGAAAATTTTACCCATTTATATGGAAATGAAACCATTCGGTTGTATTTTACTGATAACATGGCAAACATGTCACATACAAAAAGGTTAGCCAAAATGAAATGTGTTGCAAGTGCTTATGTCGTTCTAAATCGTTATATCTAAAACGAATTTATACTAATATGTTAATATTATAGTTCTTGTAATCAAATCTAATACATTAGTTATTTATAATTTAAAAAAATTTGACAAGAAAGTGTCGGTGGGCCCGGTGGCCTGACTTGTTTTGACACGCACTTAAAAATGACCCTTCTTGACCTGAATCCAGTGTAACCATTACCCAAACCGCTCAATCCACTCGTTTTGCCACCTTTGGACTTCCTTATTATTATTATATGGCATTTCTGAAGTTGCTTAATGATAAGCATAATGATAAGTTTTGAGTTATTAATTACTTTAATGTAAGAGGGCAGGAGGCTTTGAGGGTCTTATGGTCATCCACATTCCCGGATCAGAAGCTAGATGGCTTGATATCAGATCAATGGAAAAAAATGGGTTGGCAGGGAAAAGATCCATCAACAGATTTTAGGTTATTTTATTTTATTTATTTACTTGTGATATCCTGAGTTAAATCATTGATGTTATGGAATTTCCTCAATTTTTTGCTAATTTTTTTTTATGATCAGGGGAGCGGGATTCATATCCTTGGAAAATTTGCTATTTTTTGCCAAGACATTTTCTGTAAGATTTTCCGTTCCTTACTACTTTAGTAGCAGATACAGATCTGCAAGTAGCTTATATTATTAACCCAATCATACTTGAATGTGTCGAAATTGTCACATCTAAGTTAATAATTCGGTTGGCAACTTTTGACAACTAGTCAAACCTTAAACTATATTTCGAACGGCAGATATCTTTCCAATGCTTAATAAGAAAACAAGGGCTTAAAGACGCTGCATGGGAATATCCGTTTGCTGTAGCTGGTTTAAATATTACATTTATGCTCATGAAGATGCTTGATCTAGATTCCAGTAAGTAAAACCACATATTTTCTTTGACTTTTGAACATCTCTGATGCATCCCTTAGACATTTTCATCATTTATTTATTTCTAAAACCCAAGGTCGGTGGTGAGCCGACCTTGGTTTCTGTTATATACCAATATGTTTGTTATTCCTTTAACTTTGGGATTTTTACATGTGCTGTTCTTTTAACATCTATCACCCTCCTACTACACATAGTCTTAATAACAATTAGAAATTAACGATAAAAAAGCTTAAAAATCATATTCAATATGGTTCTCATTTGAGTCATTTCAAATACTACAATGAGATTGTTGTTACAATTGCTTTATTGTAACTCAACTTCTACTTTTTATGTTGAGTATTTTATAAAAATGTGAATTGTGAAAGTTTGGTGTGATGGATAGTGTCGCACCGAAAAATTTCACCATTTTGGTGTCTTGGTTGGAGGTGATTTGGATCCATTTTTACACTGTTTTAGTGTTTGATGCATACACAGGAAAGGGTGTGTGTGTTCTCTTCCTTTTTCTCATTTTATAAGGATCTGCATCACAGTTTACACTAGATACTTAAGCTCTCAGTATTTTTAAAGACTATTAGCTAATCAAATGTTGTTTATATTTCAGATAAACCTAGGACACTTGTGAGTGCTGTTTTTGTACATATGTTATCAGGTAAATATGTTTAATTCATATTTCAGTTGAAAATCTTCATACACGATATTTTCCTATACTCTACATCAGACGAGCCTTTAGAAAGCTACCATTGTCAAGATGGGTGGGTTTGTGCGTTCGGGCTGAGTTGAGTCATTTTTTTGAATAAAACAATTTAGAAGCGTGTAATCGTGTATGCATACAAAATAAGACTTTTGGGCGTTTTCTCAAACCTTTTGCTTTGTTCGTCCCATTTAACTTCTTCCTCTTTCAGCTAAATCAGCTGATCTTTGTGATAAAACGTATACAAGAGGCTAATTCTTTAAACATGGCCTGCCAGAAAATTATGCTCACATCACGAAATTTGGGACCAACTAAATCAGTTGTTCTGACCCAGTTCTAATTCTTATAAACTAATTGCAGAATTTGATTTATTTTCAGAGAACGAGTGGGCATTTGATCTACTTTATTGTGTTGCATTTGCCATTATGGACAAAAAGTTTGTTGATAAAAATGCAAGCTACATGGAGTTTAATGTAAGTCAACACCAACAATTTGCCCAAAATTCACCATATATGTGAATATATTGTCTCTGTTTTCAGTTTGTTTGCATTTTTTTTTTACTTTTAAGGTCAAACTTATGATTTTTCACTTTCAAGTTTTAACAATAAAAATAAAGCTGAAACTATCTTTTTTCATTTTTTCTTATGATAATGCTTGTAGAGTTTTATATAGGCAATCACATTTAGAAAAGGGAAATGGAACAAAATCATCAAATTTCTGTGGTTGGAAGTTAGTTATTTGTTTGACTTTCAACCCATTTGACCCATTTGCGATCTTCCTTTCTAGCTTCTTTTTTTCTTAATTCTACTCGTTAAGAAATCTGAATAGACCCGGTTCATAACTAATAACTAAACGGGTCAAAATTGTCACCTAAAGATTGCTAACTCTTTGGATATAATTTTCATTTTTCACACAGGACATCTTAAAGTCAACCCGAGCCCAGCTGGAGGACGAGCTTCTTCTGGACGATGTTTCCAAGATCGAAGACATGCCATCTTTCCGTCTTCTTCATTAATGTAAATCAAGATATTATATCCACACTTCACAATGATTTCCACACATAGGGTAGACCACAATACCACATATACACATTGATTCCTTAGGATCATATTAAAATTACGGGTGGCAATTGGGTCGGGTTGGGGCTGGTGGGTTGAGTCGTTGAACCAAAAACGACCCATGTATTTATTTGTGGCAAAGTTATCACCCCTAACCAGGACACATTTAAAGTCATTTAATCTGAACAACCCATGATCCGTTTAACCAATTTGTTTTAAACGAGTCAAGTTGGTTTTAAACACGTCAAATATCCCCAAACTTAACATTTGCTTGTCCGTAAGCAAAATCCCTTTCAACACATCCAACAAAGAACTCAGACAAAATGAAACATATCTATCTAATAAATCAAACTTTTAGGGGGCAATTTTTGGAGAGATTTTTTTTTCTATAATAGGAAGTTTGGGAGGTAAAATTTAGCTAAATTTTTCACCATGCAAGTTGATGGAGCCAACTCCTTAAATGCTATATATTTACAAATTGTTAAATATAATGGTTATAATTTCTTTATAAATATTACTATTTAACCCGTGTGTAACACACGGTATTAAACCTAGTAACTATATAAGCAACGGAATCCAAAGACTCGGTTAATTCACAAGACTTGCAACGTTTAAGACTTGTCTCATGGACCGTGACTTTATGTAATGTTTTTTGGATTAAGAAGATTTTCAACCGAAAACTTCACCCCTGAAATGCACATTCAAGAATCGCAGATTGCGAAAACAAAACACAGAATTGTAGTGAAAACAGATTGCGCGCAAAGTAGAAAATGAAAATAATCAACTCATTGTCCTTGTAGCTTTCCTTCTACTAAAGCCGTGGCAGCGGCATCATCACTAGCAAAATCATCATCATCAGTATCATCAATATCAACATCCTCGGCAAACCTCACAGTCGCAGTTCGACCATACAAATCCTGCACATTTTGTTCACTAATGTTGGCAAACATTTAACATGAAAAAAGCATAATATACTATTGAACCCAAGTCTTGAAAGTATATGAAGACACATGACCATTAATAAACTAAAAAAACAAAAATTTTACCCACTGATCCATGATGTTCATTGAATCCCAAGCAGAGTAATAGTCTGTAAAAGTAACAAAGCCAAAGCCTCTAGACATGCCTGTTTTTCTATCCGTGACTACTTTAGCTGCGTCGCGAAAATACATATAACTTTACTTTGGAATCATACTGCACAAAAACAAAAGGAAAACCCATATGCAGATTCATACCTTCAGTGACTTCCCCATGCACGCTAAACGCTTCTCGTAAGCTCGTATCATTTACGTCCGGTCCCAATCCTGCAACCAGGGATCAATAGAACGTACACGAGTCATCATAATTTGTCACTTTTTTAGTATAAAAGCCAAGTCATTGGTTGTGTGACTTGCCATTGCTAGAGTTGAATTATTTTGAGTTTACCTCCCACAAACATTTTCCAATTCGATGTTTCATTCGACATGCATCGTATCGTTTGAAAGATAGACGGACATGTCACTGACATTTCATTGTTGATGACTGTCTGCCTTAGGATATTACGAGCTCGGTTGATGAATGCCATTTTTATAACTTTGCACAAATCAACGGATCGATCACTACAACAAAAATAACTTTTAGCAAGGAAATTCCATAACAAGGACATCATGTCGTCCTTAATATAGCCCATTAAATAACAAAAGAAGTAGGACTAGTTGATTTTCTAGTTTGACCAGACGTGTAGCAAGGAAAATGTCCTCGCAGTACGATTTTCAGCTTTTTTTGTCGTTAAATTTAATTTAAGCAACTAACTTGAAAACATATAAAAGAGTGGAACTGTCTTTTTACTAGATCTATAGCAAGTACAGTGTCCTCGCTATAAGTTCATATATATTTTTATAAATTTCAATTCCCACCAAAGCTAAAAATACTGGGTAAATACATATTTTCGATTCATATCCTTGCTAGCAAGGACTTCTTGACCTTTTGCGAGGACTTTTTTGCTGAATGTCATTTTTGTTGTAGTTGGACTACAACCTAAAAGAAAAATCATCCACGTAAACAAACACATGCACTTTTCTCAAACATTAAGGTACCGAATGCTCTAAACAAAACCCGGCCTAAATCGACATAGTGATGATAATTGCATACATATATTATGTACATATATGTTATATTATCATCACAAAAAGTGTAAAAAGTGTAAATGACACAAACACAAACACAAACACAAACACAAACACAAACACAAACACAAACACAAACGTAGTAGTGTAATACCTGACCTAGTGTCGTTGGACAAACAAACCATGTACGAGTGTTTCTTTTTAATTGGTTAATAATTAATTACTAGGTTTTTAAGGGGTGTTTCTACCGTTGGATTGCATGGGCCGTTGAATATTTTGGACCATAAACTTGAGTAAATTATAAGTGAACCTACGCACCCATAGAATATTAACTATTTTCACTTTCAATCCTCTTCGACTGGTGAATGAATATGGGTGTTAATTTAAAGACTCGACTTCTATTAGTTACTTGTATTAATTATGTTTTAAGGGGCTATGCTGTTTGTTTCATCTTCTTAATGGTTCGGATGTCTGAATGATTCAGCACTTAATGGTTTAGACTGTTTGTTTCACGAGTAGATGTCTGAATGGTTCAGACATTTGCCTCTGAATGGTTAAGCATTATACAGAGTCTGAATGGTTTAGACTTCTTATCTGAATTGGTCAGACATTTGCCTTTGATCGAATAATTAAACAATATACTAGCTCTTAATGAATCAGACATCTTAATGATTTAACATTTAATGATCCAGATCTCTTATTGGTTCAGCACTTAACCATTCAGAAGTTGCAGAGAGTCCTAAGTGTTTAACATGGTAATTGTTACTCTTGTTTTTGCTTAAAACGTTGATGATTGGAAAGGTAGGGTCAGCATCCCTAGTTCACAATAAAAAGATCAAAAGTCATTTAAAAAAAATAAAGATAGATAATTGAGCTTAGGGGTGTATGCGGTCCGGTTTTTACGGTTTTTGAATAAAACCGTAACCAAACCGTTACTTGCGGTATTTTACCACTAAAAACCAAAACCGAACCGTTTAAAGTAAAAAACCAAACCTAAACCGAACCATACAAACGGTTTGGTCCGGTTTGGGTTTGCGGTTTGAGTTTTATAGTCCAACTTTAAAAGCTTTAAAAAACATACCAAAATCTTGTCAAAATCTTATAAACTTTCAAAAGTACCAGTATTAAAAATGGATTATATATATGATTATTGCAATATTACCTGTGTTGTAACAATATAATGATAGTATATATATATAATATATATAATGATAGATATAATGATATTATATATATGTATGATCGATATACTAGTTATGACCTATTTTAACACTAACAAACTAATACATATTTTAATACTTTACTTACAAGAACTCATATATGAGATATAATATATATATATACACACGTGCGCGTATGGTTCGGTCCGGTTTTTTACAAACGGTTTTTGGTATAAACCATAAACCAAACCATTCATAACGGTCCGGTCCGGTTTTTTACGAACGGTTTTTTGTATAAAAATAAACCGACTGCGAAACCAAACCGATGACCGGTTTGGGCGGTTTCGCGGTTTGAAACCGAACCGTGTACACCCCTAATTGAGCTTGATCAGGAACATGTAAAACTTGTGATGTAGACCTACCACTAAAAATGGGTCTGTATGGACGACTTTTTCATCGTTTAGGGACCAAATATTGTCTTTACAGGCTATGGGGACTAGTTAAGTTTTACAAGGTTGTTGCACTAATTATAAGTAGGAACATAAGTTAACATGCATGCATGTACTTTTGAGATTATCAGTTTGGCATGTGATTTGTGGGAAAAAGCTATCCTTTGGTGGTAACTAAATATTTAGTCAGGCCGCGCTGTGCGGCATCCGAGTCACGTGTGTGTGACTTAAAAAAAGCTTCAAACATAGTCGTAAATATGTCAAAGTAGAATATATCCAAACATAGAGATTAAAATGGTAACTACTTTGTTGGGGTTATTTGAACTATCATACTTAAAGCAGGAGTGTTAAAGTCGTAAATACGTCAAAATAGAATATATCCAAACATAGAGATCAAAATGATAACTAACTTAGAGCAGAAGTGTTAAAGTCGTAAATACGTCAAAGTAGAATAGGGGTCAAAGTTTTGTTTGTATGTGAAAACTCAGTAGGAGGTTAAAGTTGCCAAAATGACATAGTTGAGACATGTGTCAACAAGTCGGTGGAAATTACCCACCGACCTTGAAACATAGTAAAACAAAAGAATACGGTTATGAAAATCGAAATAAAAAGATTTGTTATCTCATGACTAATTTTGATTTACTGAACTTTTTGAAAAGCACTAGAAATTGTGATCCACATCATTACAAATATGTTCTACACTATGATATATTGCTCTGATATTTTTTTTTAATTATCTTTTTTAAATCAGATAGTTCACTGTGCATGCTCAGTCTATCAATACTGGGAAAAAAAATAAAAAATGTTTACACTCAAATTTCATTACGAAGATAATCATATATATTTGCAATTTTTTTAAATCTAAGTTAGAAGTTAAAAAAGATATACCAACATTCCCATCAAACAAACAAACAAACATATTTAAAATTCATACGCTTCTAAAAGCAGACTCAATATTGTTTTAAAGTAAGGCTTAGACAGCCCGGCATAAGTTTTGTTGCTTCTAAAAGTGACACGGGAGCTGATCCTGGTATGATTATTTTCACCCCATGATAAATAAGCCTAGACGTGCCACCATATATCAATACATCACCTGATTCCAATACAACTTTGCGATACTTGTTTTCATCTCTAATATGTCCATACCAAAACTCTGCATCATCACCAATAAAAATGGAAAGCACAGGCAATCCTCTTTCTAGACTATCAGAACTCTCATCACAATCCTACATTCAAACAAAAATAAAATCTTTTATTTCAGATCATATTAAAACTTTGTCAAATAGCTTAAGCTAAAACGAAGGATCGATCCATGATCACAAAACAGTTGGAATACCATTCGTAATTCATAAACAAGCAAGAAGCTAGGAATCATTCATATGTAGATTATAGGCGTGTTCATGTGCACGTAAGATCTAACCTGGTGAATGCCAAGACGATCACCGCATCTAAAGAAATTGACTATACAAGTATCCGGACACATTAATGAAAGTTCATGCATATGGGCTTGAGCATCTTCAATTGCAATTTTAGCCAAATGAACAAATCCATATGAAAGCGGTGGTGGCTCAGAACCATCAATTCTACACTGGTTGTTATACCCTGTTACTGGATCCCAATTCCGTCCAAAACACATCATATGCAATCGAAGTGTGTGTCCATCTTGGTTACGCGGCATGTAAAACCCCCCGGGGCCCGAACCCAACTTGTCACATAAATTCACCATGCCAACCTAAATGATAAGATGTGTTTAGAGATTAACCAAATATCATGTATACTTAATTTTTTTCGACACAAGAAACAAATACCTGGCCCAAGAGGGAGATGTAATTCTTTAGAACAATCATTCCGGATCCAAGTATGTGACAACTATATGTTTTTCTATTCATCCAGCTATAATTAAGATCATAACCGACGATCAAATCGGGGTTGATTATACTAAAAGGTTCTGGTTCATCCTGAATATTGGGATTGTGCTTCATTGTTCCAACTAAAGGAGCAGGAGCAGTGTGATAATGCTTCATTATTCTTCTAGTTAAAGGACCAACCTGTATGTATATATGTATGTATGTATGTAAACAAATTTTTAATAGATAAGCAACCAAATAATATATAAACATACTACACATAATGCTTACTATAAATCTAAAAATATAAGGGTGATAGAAGTAGATGAACCATGTAGTTTCACTAGTTTTAATATGTCCAATTAAAAAATGCCAACACACAAATACCAAACCCTATAGTTTATCTACCCTAAGTGATTGGGGTGAAGGTTTCATATAATGTGGTTTTAAATATGTAAACATTTAATGTTGCAATGTTTAAAACATATATATGTATTCGGCAAACAAATGCCGCACGTGTTCAAGAAAGTTTCCAGCAGGGGCATAAATACCACGTGACATTCTTAAAATTTCAAAGAAAGTTTCAAGCATCCATTCTAGCATATACTACACAAAATGCTTAAAAGATGAACCGGCCGGTTGCTTGGTTGCTGTTAAAAACATAAAAATATCTCTAACAGAAAAAAAACAAAAATATCAATAAAGTCATTTGTTTGATGTTCATGTGAAAACTAACAATGAATCATTAGCTAACATAAACAAACACAAAAGATTAATAGACAAAAACCAAACCTTTATTTAATACTAAACTAAACCCTAGCTAGCTAGCTAAAGATATGATGAACACAATTAATTTAAAGCTCACCCCAAAAGATGAACACATGAGCATGGATTTGGTTAATCGGTAGACGTTGGGATTCATCATTGTTACGATTATTTTGGGAGCATCGAAGGGCATATATGCTTTAAATATAATATAGAAGGAAGTAATTAAATTTTGATTTGCTTCCTTGTTTTGTCTATTTCAATCCAAAATAATTTATTTTTTGTCTAGTTTTATTCAATTTTTTTCTTTCAATTTATCATTTAGTTTAGGGGTAATTTGGTCATTTCACACTAACTTAAATACTTAACGTCCATTCAAGTCAAGGATCGTAGGTTTTACGATTTGGCAAACAATAGACTCAGGGTGGTCATATAACTGAATTAAATGAACTGTAACCGAATTAAACGGACCGAAGAATTAACCGATGGTTAGGTTAAGGCATAACTAATTGTCAAAATCCGCCGGGCCATAGACGAGTAAAACATGTGGGCCTAATCTAATGCTAACAACTCGTTACATATTGATGATAATATCGAAAAAAACCTAAACCCGCCCACTAGTCCCACCCAAACAGACCTAAACCTACCCGCACTTACCCTTAAATATAAAAGCTAAACCCAAAATCTAAAAGTTTAACATAAAAACCTAAATAAAAATAACTAAACCCCAAAAATCAAGCCGAAAATCAAACCGAAAAACTATATCCAAAATTTACTCCAAAAAACTTAGCCCTAAAACTAACCCTTAAGTTCTAAATCCTAAAAAAAATTAAATAAAACTAATTAAGTAAAAGAAAAAAAGAAAAGAAAATAAATGGAGAAAAAATCTAGAAAAATACATGTTTTATATTTGTCAAACTGAAACTAAACATAAGAAAGTTGTAGCTTAGGTGATTAAAATGCTAAAAGCTAACTCATATGTCTTGGATTTGTTTGTCTACGCTGTTACTTTTTTTAATATTTATTTTTCATATATATAAAACAAAAAATGTAAATTTCTTAGGTTGTGGCATGGCTTGTCTCCCATTAGGGTCGCCCTGGGATTAACCGAATTATTATTATTATTATTATTATTATTATTATTATTATTATATCATTGTTATTATTATTAGGTCATCCTATTCACACACCCCATATCCTATTCACACACCCCATGCTTTTATTTCTCACACCCTCAGGCGTCGCACATAAACCTCGGCGTCGTGCCTGGGTTACTTCTTATCCTAGACACATCCTCGAACGTAGTCAATCACGCTTCAACACCGTTATGCGACGCGCATGGCCCTCGGTGTGGCGCCTGGGTCATATATGCGGCCAACAACATCATCGGCGCCTAGGTCATATATGCGGCGCATATGTCCAGGTTTGACCGAATTCCACCTCGTTTACGACATTCCTCGGTTGACGTTGACAGAAAAGTGACTCAGGCGCCGCATCAAGGCCTATCCGTGACGCCTGGTTTTAAAACAGGTGTGTGGATAGAATTTTAGGGTGTGTGAATAGACAAGGCCTTATTATATTATCGTTGTTTTTAATTATTATTATTATTTATATATATAATTTCGTGTAATGGGAAAACTCATACGGTGTAATAAAAAGAACAAGCTTAGTTATGAAATGAGTTAGTATGTTCAAGTTGGTCCAAACCCCAACAATATAATTTTATATTAAATTTCTTAGTTAAGTTTTAATATATATATCGGCTAATAATCACAATTAACCAAAATCGATGGCCAACCAAACATTGAGCTTCGATTTTAAATTTGGATACAATAACCGTAGTTGCAAACCAAACTGCATCATGCATGCACATCCCTAGTAGGAGCTATAACGGTATTTTCTTCATGTTAAGAATAAAACATGTAATATGAGCATACAACAGGGACCATTTATGTAATTAACACCACAACTACATCCTTTCGACTTTCGAGTGACTTACATCAATCTTTTTTCCTTTTTACATTTTTAGCCCCCAAATTTATTCCAAATCATTTCATCAATCTTTGCACCAACCCTACGGTGGTGGTTGTTGTTGGTATTACAATATTTTTACTTTTGGTTATAATTCATTATTTCGTGATGTTGGAGCGAGCGAACGATTCGAATCGAACCGAACCGAACTAACCAGAACCGAGAACCGTTTAAGGGGTTCGTGTGAGTCGAGAATCGGACCGAAATTTAACCATTCGGTTCGATTATTTTACGTTTCCTATGGTTTTGTTCGGTAACATTAAGTGCTAGACCGAAATATAGTTTAAAAAAAATGAAGGAATGATTTAGAAACTGCTGACTTATAAGTTACTAGGTTTAACACCCGTGTGTTACACACGGGTTAAATAATAATATTTATAAAATCATAATCATTATGTTTAAAAATTTGTAAATCTATCTAATAAATTAGAGTTTTTAGGGGGCAATTTTTTGGAGGGAAAACATAATTTGTTTTATAAAAGGAATGTTGAGAGGGAAAATTGAGTATAAGAGTTAATAAAGACAACATTTTGTGATTAATAATTTATAAAATTATTTATAAATTTTTAAATATAATAGTTATAATTTTTTAAAAATATTTTTATTCAACCCGTGTGTAACACACGGGTGTTAAATCTAGTATTTAATATTTAAGGATATTTTGTTTCATCAACTCATGCATGGTATTTTATATTTTCCCTCTCAAACTTCCTTTTATGAATTAAAAAAAATTCCTTTAAAAAATTATCCCCTAAAATCTTGAATTATTATATAAATAAGTCATCTCAAAATAGTTCCAATCTCAAACCCACCTCAAATGAAAGATTTATAAATAGTGGTTATTAACAGTAACTTACAACAAACTTCAACATATTTTAGGCTTAGTGATGGGAAATAATAACATGAACCGAATTGCCAAAAACAAAACGAAAACCCATATGCAGTCATGCAGATTCATACCGGCCTTCAGTGATCGACTTCCCCATGCTCGCTAAAAGCTTCTCGTAAGCTCGTATCATTTACGTCCGGTCCCAATCCTGCAACCATGGATCGATAGAACGTACACGAGTCATCATAATTTGTCAGTTTTTTTAATATAAAAGCCAAATCATTGGTTGTGTGACTTGTCATTGCTAGAGTTGTATATGTTATTTTGAGTTTACCTCCCACACACATTTTCCAATTCGATGTTTCATTTGACACACATCGAATCGTTTGAAAGATAGACGGATTTGCCACTGACATTTCATTGTTGATGACTGTCTGCCTTAAGATATTACTAGCTCGGTTGATGAATGCCATCTTTATAACTTTGCACAACTAATCAACGGACTACAAACATATAAAAAAAATCATCCATGTAAACAAATACATGCAATTTCTCCAGTGACGGATCCTGAATTTTTGTATTGTATACGTATTGCACATATGTTATATTATCATCACAAAAAGTGTAGATGGCACAAACACAAACATAGCAGTGTAATACCCGGACAATGGTGTGGTATATAGATCTCTGGTTGAAAAAAAAAATAGTAGCTTAAATTAATACAGTTTTTTAACTAAGTTACTAACGCGTCGCATTGTGTCATACGAGCACCACATGTTATATGGCATTCGTAACGCGGGGCGCCACACGTTGATGACATAATCGTAGCACAATAACAAAGTTACAAACGCAACGTTTGCTCCGCAACACACGTCACAGGTGACGTGTCGAAGTCAACCTCATCAACTAAGACCTGACCGCCGCATCAGTCATAATCCTAGTTGTAATATGAAAATATAAGTTTTATAACTTTAAGCTATAAATTTTACTTTTGTTCTCATGCCAAGAACCCTTGCGACTAATTCGAAGGAGTGAAAGCGAGAAACAAACGTTTCTGTTGAATCCATAAATCATGATTCTTGGACAGGAATATATTGATATACATTTTGGGAATTGATACGTACGTTTTTGCTTTTGTAAGAATATGTATGGCAGTTATTTTGGTTATTGATACGAAAATATATTAATTTTATGATTGTATTTGTATGTTGTGCAAATACGAGGAATAAATATATATGTAATATATTATCAGCCAAAAGATGAAGATCTACAAAATACAATATAATATGTATTTAAACTATTGTAATATTATTAAGTATTAATATATGTTTCGATAATTGATACGTTTACGTATGTAAAGAATAACATTAACTATGGAAATTAAGTTGTATGAAGATCTATATATATTTAAACAATTGACCAATTCTCACAAATTAAATCGAAACTATTAATATATCTTCTCCCAAAGGTGACAATGATGAAACCTTCAAGCAGCTTTTACCGATCAATTAAACACATCATATCTTCATCTTCATTTTCATCTTTTGGGGTGAGCCATTATTTTTATGTTGCTTATATGGTAACAATTAATGATGACTTTGATATGCAAAAAAAATATTATTAATTTGTAGGATGTTCGTGGTTGTTCACTTGTAATGTTGAGGCACTATACCAATGTTACCGATATTCAGGATGACACGGAGCCATTTAGTTTAATCGACCCTAATCGCATCCCGGGATTAGGTGATACATGGAGAGACGAAAACATGTCTTGTGAAATACTTAGACCCGGAATGATTCTTTTAAAGAATTACGTCAACATCTTAGGCCAGGTATTGTTTATTGTTATTACTTGTATGTGTTGTTTTGCAGTTTTTTAGATTGGCCGGACATTTTTACCCCTCACGTGCTGAGCGTGTAAGTGAGATTTAAAAGTATTAAAACACAGATTTTAAAACTGTAGTTTCTCGATTATAAAAAAAACTAGAAAATCATACTTTAATACTTATAACATGTTTGCTTTTGTTGATTAAAACATTCTAGTTCATCAAACCAACTTACATGGTGATTCTCTATTTTTTATGAACAATGTTTTTTTTATAAATTAGTTTACATGTTGAATGATGAATAAGTTGGATTTGATTAACTTAGATCTTTATTTTATTTTTTAGACTGGCATAATCAATACATGTCAAAAGTGGGGTGTGGGCCCAGCAGGTTTTTACGAGCCTAAAAACCAATATGGGCATGAACTTCGACGTCATATTACTAGTTTTGGTAAAAACTGGGATCCACTAACAGGGTATAATAATCCGTATAGAAGTGATGGTTCTGAACCGCCGGCCATTCCGTATGAACTTGTTCATTTGACTAAAACTGCTATTGAAGTTGCCCAAAGTTATATGGATGAACTTCCTTCTATGTATCCAGATACTTGTTTAGTCAGTCACTATTCAACTTGTGGCCGACTCGGTCTTCATCAGGTTAGTTTATTTGCACACACATCTCTATGAATGTTTCTTATCATTTATTACATTTTTATATTTCTCATTAAAAGAATCAGCTAAGTTATAAAGCACATATTATAACTATTGGTGTTGGTGGTTAAGTATGAGAGGTTTTACCTCTAAAAGTGTTATTTGAAGAAAATTTCAGGTTTAAACCTGAACAAATGTAATATATGAAATTTAAATTAGAGATATAATAGTTTTTTTTAATAGTTTTTTGTTCTTAAAAAAACTTGGCACATATTATATGAACTTTTTATTACTTTGTAAATGATTAACCTATTGTTATTTGACTCAACGCTATGGATGATTTTTAACTTGAGCTAATTCACACATAACATATAAAACAAAATTAGTATACCAATTTTCGTGTAAATGAACTAAAGTTTGTTGAATCCTTTTTGTACGGATGTGTGTTTTTATTTTGTAGGATTCTGATGAGAGTGTTGATAGTCTTAAAAAAGGATTGCCTGTTGTTTCAATTTCTGTTGGTGATGCGGCAGAATTTTGGTATGGTGATACTAGAGATGAAAACAAGTTAAGAAACGTCATATTAGATACAGGTGATGTGCTTATATTCGGTGGCAAGTCTAGACTAATTTTTCACGGGGTGAAGAGAATCTTGCCTGGTTATAGTGTAAATACTATAGAGATAGCAAAAGTAGTCATGATAAGACCGGGTCGTTTAAACCTCACTCTAAAACAATTTTGAACCAATCTATGAACAACACTTGAAATTATCATGTAATATCTTACATACTTGACTCTAGTTGGTTTGGCTTATCTATTAATAACTATATCTTTTATATTGAACTGATTTGCCTGCAATATGATTTCACTAATATTTTATTCAAAACAATATGTTAGATAATCTTGTATTTTTCTTATGAGATAACTTAGTGTTAAATTGTATAACGTTTTAAATTCAAAATTAAACTTTAAATTTAATAGAATGTAACAAAATTTAATTTTACTATTATAATAACAAATTTTTAGGAATTCTCCGTTTGAAATTTACAATTATGATGTCACATTTGTTTATGAATTGTTCGTTAAACATTCATTTTTTATTGTATAAACTATAAAGTATAAAATCGATGAGAAATAACATAATCTCAAATAAAACAACACGTACATTCTAGTTTTAGATACTAGACCGCTTAGGATATTTAATTAAAACATGTAGCACATGTAATTTAATTATTTAGAACTTCTGTTACACATAGTTCAACATTTAGTTGAACTAGGTTACACTCCCGGGTTGTTACAGCGGTCGGTCGTTGTCTTTAGTCCTTCTTTTGGTCGTAACACGTCGTATAGGCACGAAATAATATTATCTCTCGTCGCGGGGTAAGATTTTGTCCCTCACATTACGACATGAACCCATAACAAAAAAAATAAGAAAATAAAAAAAATTAAAAGTTGAAAATAAAAAAAAGTTAAAGTTGAAAGGTCTAATAGACACGAAATGTCATTATGTCTAATCACGGTGTAAGTCGTAATATAAGGATAACAAAATAAATAAAAATTAAAATTAAAAAAGAAAAAAGTTAGTTGAAATAAAAAAAAAAAAAATCAAAGGCAATATTAGGGGAGGGATTCAAACCCACGCATTGGGCTATAAAGTATAAACATAAGTGATGAGTGCAATACTATATATAAAAATAGACACTAAAAACACCTAAGTTTTAAATTTATAAAACCTAGACAAACTACTAAATCACACACAACCGGCAGTGGACCGGTCGAATGTAATATAGCTTAAGTAAGTCCGGGTGTCGACCCACAGACTCTATATACTACGTTAAATTAACTAGACAAGACTTAACTAACTAAACACGACTTAAAAGAAAGATTATTTGAAAAGGGGGGTTTTGCTAAAAATAGAAACTTACAAAAAATAGAAACTTTCTAAATTTGGAAACTTACTAAAAATGGAAACTGACGATTTAAAGACGGATTTAAAACAGATAAAAGAAAACAAACCACCTAGGCTAGAATCATCGTTAACTTTAATTATCGCTCACGTTGGACTAATGGTTATGGAACCGGGATCTAAATCTATTCACTTAAAAGCTTTCCTAATTAAGACCCTCGACCCTTTTCGAGAAGAAACCTAAAGGATAACTATTAAGTTATTAGCACACCGGTTACGGGATTAGATTTCCTCACAGTTACCTAATCATAATACGCTTAACTGACTTAAATTAAAGACCTATCTCACGATACGGACTCTAAAGCCATTTCAACCTAACTAATTGATTTAACAAGCAAGTGTGTTAATATAAACTAAGCCGGACTTCTCACAAAGACCTAAACCTAGCAAATTAACTAACTTTACTAGTTAACAACCTATCACCTCACGGATTTCTAAGTTGGTTACACGTTTTTATTAATTTAACTAATAGTATTAATCCTATGGTTTTACTGCAGGTTAACCATAAACAACCACAACGCAAGTCAATGGCTATAACGTACCCTATTCCGTGACATAGACAATCACCAAGAGAACGTGGACTAATAATATTAATTTAAACTAACATCAACATGCAAAACACATCAATTAGCCATAAAGGTTGAAACTTTAATCAAGCATAATAAACCATAAACAAAAGTATCCAAACACGAAATCAAACCAAGTTAACAAATCATCACAATGCCTAGGTAGTTTTAAAGTACTTAGCCAATCATGTTCATAATCAAAAACCCAAATTTAATAATGTATGACATGGTAGAAAAGAAAAGAAAACAAAGGATTGAAGAAACCCGGAACGTATAGACGCAAATCCTTGATCCCGTGCTCTCCCGTAGCTTTGTTTTCACCTTTCTAGCCTCAAAAACGCCTCTTTTCTCGTCCCAAACCGTCCTAATTCGTCCCTAATCAAGTCTAGGAGGCTAGGGTTTAAGTTAGAGGAGTTTATATAGTGAAACGGGCCAAAAACGCGTCAAAAAACGACCTCCACGCCACGCCACGCGGTGAGAAAAGGGGTTCTGGCCGCGTAGCGTCTTGAGCCCCTTTTTCAGATCCAGTTTTTCGTTTTCGCGCTCCGGTTCGCTCGTAACTCCGTTTCGCTCCCCGTTTTTTCCTACGGATTCGATTTTTCACGATCTATCCGTTTCTTTATCAACATGGGACCTACAAAACACAAAAACATTAGTTGTGCCAAAAATGATATAAAACGTAACCGAAACGACACAAAATGCAATCAAACACAACTAGGGATTTATGTATAATTTATCCTTTATCAAACATCCCCACACTTAACCTTTTTCGCCCCTGAAAAAGCATGCACATAGAATCATAACTAATTAAAGCATTCAACATTTCGTTACAGTTTCTCAAACAAGAACCGAATTCTGATAAACAGTGGTGCGTTTACATAAACACCCTAGCACTAGCTAATTAAGTTTCCCCTTATGTTTAATTTCAATTTAATTAGATCATTTGTCTACAAGGTCTCACACAGAAGAAAAAAAAAGTCAGCCCGATTATTGTTGCTTGACGAGGCACCGGATAAACCAAAAAGGTTTTCCTACCAAAATAACCTAAAGAACTTAACTAAGCTAAAGACTAGTGCCATATTAGGGTGGATTTTGATGGATGAATTTTGTGGGTATAGACTGTTTATTCTTTTTTTTTTTTTTTCATAAAACAAGATCACCTCACCCAGGGGTGTCGTATCCAAGTCGCTATCCCGGAGGTAGAGCACATGAGGTCTTGGACCACTTGCCTTATATTTTTTCATTTTTTTTCTTTTTTTTTTCATTTGAATTGGCTTCTTTGAGCTCTTTTATTTAGCAGCTACTTTGAGCGCTTTTCAGTACTATACCCGGTGGACATTTTATTTGCGGATGCGCCACTTCTTTCACAAGAAGTGTGTTATAAATCCTAAAATGGCACTACCCCTTAACCTATTTAAGTTCTAAAGCCTACAATGGTGCCTATTTTAATTTAGTTAAGGCCTTCCTAATTCTCCTAAGATGATCACCTACGAGATTCACGACAATTACTTTTCAATTAAAAACACTTAGGGAAACTATCTCAGCTAATTGGGTTACCAAAAGTTTATCCAAATTCATCTTTGTTTCAAAAACCACAACTCATTTGAAAACCAAAATCAGTTTACTATCATTTTCTATTAAAGTGCACAACTTAAACAAAGACATTTTTCAATTTTTTCAATTTTTTTCGATTTTTTAAGACTCTATAAGACTCAAAACAAACAAATAAACAAACTAGAAATGACTATTTCCCATCCCCACACTTAAGTTCTACATTGTCCTCAATGTAGAGATAGAAAACATCTAAAAAAAATAAAAACAAAAATGCAAAATAAAAGATAGAAGGGTGAATTGGAAAAGACTTAGCTGGTTTTGTGAAACGCGTAAGCTCCAAGTCTTCATTCCAATCCGCAGCTTCGATCGTATAGCATTTCGGTCGCGATCGAGCTTCACCGACACTCTCGAGATCTTCCTTCTTCGTCTTCACAAATACAAACTCACCCGAATGGAGATTGAGTACGGGTGAGAATGATTTAAACCTGCAAAAACAAACAAAAGAATACCCAAGCATAACACTGACTTGACAAAAATAAAATTAAAATAAAATAAAATAAAATAAAAACTGACTCGATAGAAAATAAAATAAATAAAAAATAAATAAAACTGACTTGATAAGAAAATTAAACAAACTCTACAAACTAGTAAACCAATGAGAAACCTCCCCACACTTGAACTTAATCAGGAGGTTTCTCCTTAATCTGAACTCTATCCAACCCGTTCAATTCCACCCGATCCAGATAAACACTTAAAAACTTACAAGTGAAATTGAGAACAATTTGGACAATTGATTGTAAAACTCTAAACGAGTCGGACCACCAACATTTAAACTTGCCTGGAAAGAATCGGATTCGGGTCATGTAACTAGAAGACCGATCATGCTTAACTTCTAATTTTTTAATCTTTATCCTAGCCTGAACCCAACTCTTCTTCTTTCTCTTACTTGCCTTCTCCCGTGATTTAGGTAGACTAGGTAACGTTTCATCCTCAAAATGTTTCACGGGCCGGCTATGGTGTTCCTCTTCTATCACCACACTTACTTGATGATCCCCACACTTAGTGTTTTCATAGGTTGTAGGGTCGATCATCTCTACTGGTTCATCTTCCAGGAGGCTATCTAAGTAAGCTAAGTCACCCTCGGTATCAATCATACCTAAATCACTATAATCGGGTAAACTATCTAACTCTAGATTTAAGAACTCATCCTCCTCAGACAAACAAACCTCTAACGCATCCTCATCTATACCAAACATCCAGCCTAAGGAGTCTCCTAACTCAACTTCTTCCTCAGGCACTACATCCCTAACTAAGGATTCCCTATACTTAGCCCATTTTGCTTCGTCTAGTTCATCATCAGAATCACTATCAAAAGTATAAATAACATTTAAGTTACCTGGAGGTGGGACTTCATCATCCATTTTTGTCTCAAAGTCTAGGCTAATCGGGACATCCTCTACTTGCATCATCTGGTTGTACTCCTCAAGCTTTACCTGACAAACCGGAGGTGGGACTGAAATGTCCATTGTGGTCTCCGGCTGTACTTGTGACTCCTGCGATATCTCATCCTTAACAGACAAACATGAAAAATTTAATGAACCCGATGACTCGAGTTCATCCTCAATTAAGTCAACTGATGCAGGAATAAAATCAAAAGACTCAGATTGGAGTTCAGAAAACTTACCTGACTCAGGATCATGATGCATATCTTCACAATCGAATTCCCACTCATCTTCATCATCACTAGACGAATCATCTCGGACTGAAAAGTCATAGATTCCGGCAGGTGGTAAATCCTCATCATCTTTGACTACATATCTCTCCATGATCTCTGGCTGTTTAGGCACCACTGGTTGAACTATCTTATATTTCAAAATCTCCTCCGTAAGGAATCCATAAAGCTCTAGGAGATTTGATTTATCCTCTGGAGTACACTCATTCCAGCGATTCAAAATCATGTCCTGCACCATCGCAAATTTATCCCTTAGTTTTTCTTCCTCCTTTCTTCTCTTCCGAATCCTTTCTAGCTCCTCTGAATACCTTATTTGAGCTAATCTGCATGTCATCTTCTCCTCATTAGTCATATCATCCCAACGAGTAGCAAATAAACGATTGATAAACTCTATCTCTCTTGTAAGGGTTTCTTCAGACATTGGCCCCTGTATCACATCCATCTCAAAAGAAAAGAAACAAATAAATTAAAATGATAAATTGGACTTGCACAACACAAATACAAAAACAAAACAAAATCCAAAGACTAACTAGATTTAAAATCAAAGGACAATAAAAACTAGACCTCTACAACTCAAATAAAACAAAACAAAATAGCACGTGTATAGCAATTAGGTTCTCAAAAAGTTAATTAACGCAATTACCAAGAGTCCCCGGCAACGGCGCCAAAAACTTGATGAGTGCAATACTATATATAAAAATAGACACTAAAAACACCTAAGTTTTAAATTTATAAAACCTAGACAAACTACTAAATCACACACAACCGGCAGTGGACCGGTCGAATGTAATATAGCTTAAGTAAGTCCGGGTGTCGACCCACAGACTCTATATACTACGTTAAATTAACTAGACAAGACTTAACTAACTAAACACGACTTAAAAGAAAGATTATTTGAAAAGGGGGGTTTTGCTAAAAATAGAAACTTACAAAAAATAGAAACTTTCTAAATTTGGAAACTTACTAAAAATGGAAACTGACGATTTAAAGACGGATTTAAAACAGATAAAAGAAAACAAACCACCTAGGCTAGAATCATCGTTAACTTTAATTATCGCTCACGTTGGACTAATGGTTATGGAACCGGGATCTAAATCTATTCACTTAAAAGCTTTCCTAATTAAGACCCTCGACCCTTTTCGAGAAGAAACCTAAAGGATAACTATTAAGTTATTAGCACACCGGTTACGGGATTAGATTTCCTCACAGTTACCTAATCATAATACGCTTAACTGACTTAAATTAAAGACCTATCTCACGATACGGACTCTAAAGCCATTTCAACCTAACTAATTGATTTAACAAGCAAGTGTGTTAATATAAACTAAGCCGGACTTCTCACAAAGACCTAAACCTAGCAAATTAACTAACTTTACTAGTTAACAACCTATCACCTCACGGATTTCTAAGTTGGTTACACGTTTTTATTAATTTAACTAATAGTATTAATCCTATGGTTTTACTGCAGGTTAACCATAAACAACCACAACGCAAGTCAATGGCTATAACGTACCCTATTCCGTGACATAGACAATCACCAAGAGAACGTGGACTAATAATATTAATTTAAACTAACATCAACATGCAAAACACATCAATTAGCCATAAAGGTTGAAACTTTAATCAAGCATAATAAACCATAAACAAAAGTATCCAAACACGAAATCAAACCAAGTTAACAAATCATCACAATGCCTAGGTAGTTTTAAAGTACTTAGCCAATCATGTTCATAATCAAAAACCCAAATTTAATAATGTATGACATGGTAGAAAAGAAAAGAAAACAAAGGATTGAAGAAACCCGGAACGTATAGACGCAAATCCTTGATCCCGTGCTCTCCCGTAGCTTTGTTTTCACCTTTCTAGCCTCAAAAACGCCTCTTTTCTCGTCCCAAACCGTCCTAATTCGTCCCTAATCAAGTCTAGGAGGCTAGGGTTTAAGTTAGAGGAGTTTATATAGTGAAACGGGCCAAAAACGCGTCAAAAAACGACCTCCACGCCACGCCACGCGGTGAGAAAAGGGGTTCTGGCCGCGTAGCGTCTTGAGCCCCTTTTTCAGATCCAGTTTTTCGTTTTCGCGCTCCGGTTCGCTCGTAACTCCGTTTCGCTCCCCGTTTTTTCCTACGGATTCGATTTTTCACGATCTATCCGTTTCTTTATCAACATGGGACCTACAAAACACAAAAACATTAGTTGTGCCAAAAATGATATAAAACGTAACCGAAACGACACAAAATGCAATCAAACACAACTAGGGATTTATGTATAATTTATCCTTTATCAAACATCCCCACACTTAACCTTTTTCGCCCCTGAAAAAGCATGCACATAGAATCATAACTAATTAAAGCATTCAACATTTCGTTACAGTTTCTCAAACAAGAACCGAATTCTGATAAACAGTGGTGCGTTTACATAAACACCCTAGCACTAGCTAATTAAGTTTCCCCTTATGTTTAATTTCAATTTAATTAGATCATTTGTCTACAAGGTCTCACACAGAAGAAAAAAAAAGTCAGCCCGATTATTGTTGCTTGACGAGGCACCGGATAAACCAAAAAGGTTTTCCTACCAAAATAACCTAAAGAACTTAACTAAGCTAAAGACTAGTGCCATATTAGGGTGGATTTTGATGGATGAATTTTGTGGGTATAGACTGTTTATTCTTTTTTTTTTTTTTTCATAAAACAAGATCACCTCACCCAGGGGTGTCGTATCCAAGTCGCTATCCCGGAGGTAGAGCACATGAGGTCTTGGACCACTTGCCTTATATTTTTTCATTTTTTTTCTTTTTTTTTTCATTTGAATTGGCTTCTTTGAGCTCTTTTATTTAGCAGCTACTTTGAGCGCTTTTCAGTACTATACCCGGTGGACATTTTATTTGCGGATGCGCCACTTCTTTCACAAGAAGTGTGTTATAAATCCTAAAATGGCACTACCCCTTAACCTATTTAAGTTCTAAAGCCTACAATGGTGCCTATTTTAATTTAGTTAAGGCCTTCCTAATTCTCCTAAGATGATCACCTACGAGATTCACGACAATTACTTTTCAATTAAAAACACTTAGGGAAACTATCTCAGCTAATTGGGTTACCAAAAGTTTATCCAAATTCATCTTTGTTTCAAAAACCACAACTCATTTGAAAACCAAAATCAGTTTACTATCATTTTCTATTAAAGTGCACAACTTAAACAAAGACATTTTTCAATTTTTTCAATTTTTTTCGATTTTTTAAGACTCTATAAGACTCAAAACAAACAAATAAACAAACTAGAAATGACTATTTCCCATCCCCACACTTAAGTTCTACATTGTCCTCAATGTAGAGATAGAAAACATCTAAAAAAAATAAAAACAAAAATGCAAAATAAAAGATAGAAGGGTGAATTGGAAAAGACTTAGCTGGTTTTGTGAAACGCGTAAGCTCCAAGTCTTCATTCCAATCCGCAGCTTCGATCGTATAGCATTTCGGTCGCGATCGAGCTTCACCGACACTCTCGAGATCTTCCTTCTTCGTCTTCACAAATACAAACTCACCCGAATGGAGATTGAGTACGGGTGAGAATGATTTAAACCTGCAAAAACAAACAAAAGAATACCCAAGCATAACACTGACTTGACAAAAATAAAATTAAAATAAAATAAAATAAAATAAAAACTGACTCGATAGAAAATAAAATAAATAAAAAATAAATAAAACTGACTTGATAAGAAAATTAAACAAACTCTACAAACTAGTAAACCAATGAGAAACCTCCCCACACTTGAACTTAATCAGGAGGTTTCTCCTTAATCTGAACTCTATCCAACCCGTTCAATTCCACCCGATCCAGATAAACACTTAAAAACTTACAAGTGAAATTGAGAACAATTTGGACAATTGATTGTAAAACTCTAAACGAGTCGGACCACCAACATTTAAACTTGCCTGGAAAGAATCGGATTCGGGTCATGTAACTAGAAGACCGATCATGCTTAACTTCTAATTTTTTAATCTTTATCCTAGCCTGAACCCAACTCTTCTTCTTTCTCTTACTTGCCTTCTCCCGTGATTTAGGTAGACTAGGTAACGTTTCATCCTCAAAATGTTTCACGGGCCGGCTATGGTGTTCCTCTTCTATCACCACACTTACTTGATGATCCCCACACTTAGTGTTTTCATAGGTTGTAGGGTCGATCATCTCTACTGGTTCATCTTCCAGGAGGCTATCTAAGTAAGCTAAGTCACCCTCGGTATCAATCATACCTAAATCACTATAATCGGGTAAACTATCTAACTCTAGATTTAAGAACTCATCCTCCTCAGACAAACAAACCTCTAACGCATCCTCATCTATACCAAACATCCAGCCTAAGGAGTCTCCTAACTCAGCTTCTTCCTCAGGCACTACATCCCTAACTAAGGATTCCCTATACTTAGCCCATTTTGCTTCGTCTAGTTCATCATCAGAATCACTATCAAAAGTATAAATAACATTTAAGTTACCTGGAGGTGGGACTTCATCATCCATTTTTGTCTCAAAGTCTAGGCTAATCGGGACATCCTCTACTTGCATCATCTGGTTGTACTCCTCAAGCTTTACCTGACAAACCGGAGGTGGGACTGAAATGTCCATTGTGGTCTCCGGCTGTACTTGTGACTCCTGCGATATCTCATCCTTAACAGACAAACATGAAAAATTTAATGAACCCGATGACTCGAGTTCATCCTCAATTAAGTCAACTGATGCAGGAATAAAATCAAAAGACTCAGATTGGAGTTCAGAAAACTTACCTGACTCAGGATCATGATGCATATCTTCACAATCGAATTCCCACTCATCTTCATCATCACTAGACGAATCATCTCGGACTGAAAAGTCATAGATTCCGGCAGGTGGTAAATCCTCATCATCTTTGACTACATATCTCTCCATGATCTCTGGCTGTTTAGGCACCACTGGTTGAACTATCTTATATTTCAAAATCTCCTCCGTAAGGAATCCATAAAGCTCTAGGAGATTTGATTTATCCTCTGGAGTACACTCATTCCAGCGATTCAAAATCATGTCCTGCACCATCGCAAATTTATCCCTTAGTTTTTCTTCCTCCTTTCTTCTCTTCCGAATCCTTTCTAGCTCCTCTGAATACCTTATTTGAGCTAATCTGCATGTCATCTTCTCCTCATTAGTCATATCATCCCAACGAGTAGCAAATAAACGATTGATAAACTCTATCTCTCTTGTAAGGGTTTCTTCAGACATTGGCCCCTGTATCACATCCATCTCAAAAGAAAAGAAACAAATAAATTAAAATGATAAATTGGACTTGCACAACACAAATACAAAAACAAAACAAAATCCAAAGACTAACTAGATTTAAAATCAAAGGACAATAAAAACTAGACCTCTACAACTCAAATAAAACAAAACAAAATAGCACGTGTATAGCAATTAGGTTCTCAAAAAGTTAATTAACGCAATTACCAAGAGTCCCCGGCAACGGCGCCAAAAACTTGATGAGTGCAATACTATATATAAAAATAGACACTAAAAACACCTAAGTTTTAAATTTATAAAACCTAGACAAACTACTAAATCACACACAACCGGCAGTGGACCGGTCGAATGTAATATAGCTTAAGTAAGTCCGGGTGTCGACCCACAGACTCTATATACTACGTTAAATTAACTAGACAAGACTTAACTAACTAAACACGACTTAAAAGAAAGATTATTTGAAAAGGGGGGTTTTGCTAAAAATAGAAACTTACAAAAAATAGAAACTTTCTAAATTTGGAAACTTACTAAAAATGGAAACTGACGATTTAAAGACGGATTTAAAACAGATAAAAGAAAACAAACCACCTAGGCTAGAATCATCGTTAACTTTAATTATCGCTCACGTTGGACTAATGGTTATGGAACCGGGATCTAAATCTATTCACTTAAAAGCTTTCCTAATTAAGACCCTCGACCCTTTTCGAGAAGAAACCTAAAGGATAACTATTAAGTTATTAGCACACCGGTTACGGGATTAGATTTCCTCACAGTTACCTAATCATAATACGCTTAACTGACTTAAATTAAAGACCTATCTCACGATACGGACTCTAAAGCCATTTCAACCTAACTAATTGATTTAACAAGCAAGTGTGTTAATATAAACTAAGCCGGACTTCTCACAAAGACCTAAACCTAGCAAATTAACTAACTTTACTAGTTAACAACCTATCACCTCACGGATTTCTAAGTTGGTTACACGTTTTTATTAATTTAACTAATAGTATTAATCCTATGGTTTTACTGCAGGTTAACCATAAACAACCACAACGCAAGTCAATGGCTATAACGTACCCTATTCCGTGACATAGACAATCACCAAGAGAACGTGGACTAATAATATTAATTTAAACTAACATCAACATGCAAAACACATCAATTAGCCATAAAGGTTGAAACTTTAATCAAGCATAATAAACCATAAACAAAAGTATCCAAACACGAAATCAAACCAAGTTAACAAATCATCACAATGCCTAGGTAGTTTTAAAGTACTTAGCCAATCATGTTCATAATCAAAAACCCAAATTTAATAATGTATGACATGGTAGAAAAGAAAAGAAAACAAAGGATTGAAGAAACCCGGAACGTATAGACGCAAATCCTTGATCCCGTGCTCTCCCGTAGCTTTGTTTTCACCTTTCTAGCCTCAAAAACGCCTCTTTTCTCGTCCCAAACCGTCCTAATTCGTCCCTAATCAAGTCTAGGAGGCTAGGGTTTAAGTTAGAGGAGTTTATATAGTGAAACGGGCCAAAAACGCGTCAAAAAACGACCTCCACGCCACGCCACGCGGTGAGAAAAGGGGTTCTGGCCGCGTAGCGTCTTGAGCCCCTTTTTCAGATCCAGTTTTTCGTTTTCGCGCTCCGGTTCGCTCGTAACTCCGTTTCGCTCCCCGTTTTTTCCTACGGATTCGATTTTTCACGATCTATCCGTTTCTTTATCAACATGGGACCTACAAAACACAAAAACATTAGTTGTGCCAAAAATGATATAAAACGTAACCGAAACGACACAAAATGCAATCAAACACAACTAGGGATTTATGTATAATTTATCCTTTATCAATAAGGACTCCTTTTCATTGAGTTAATTTGTAGAACTGGTTTAGTAGTGAAACCTAGAAGTGCATAAATCGGTTTTTCTGAAGAACCTGTTTCGGTTTTAGAACTGGTTTCAGATTTTGTTGGTGGTAACGGAACCGGTTCGGTTTTGGAACCGGTTTTTGGTGTAAAAACTAGAACCTATGTACCGGTTCTGATTTTTGTAGAACCGGTTCCGGTTCCTATAGAACCGATTCTAGTTCTTAAAAACCGGGTTTTTTCTATGAGATGGCAAAGATGCTGGGTTGCTGCAAATGTTCACTCTCTATTAGGCTTTCATTTAGAGGGTATAGTCATAATATTTTTATATTATTTTAGACTAAATAAGTAATAACATTATAAATGTAAAATATTACAAGATATATAGCTCTTAAAACATTAACTAAGTAACAACACTAAAACATACCGGTTTTTCCAGGAACAAGTTTTTCCAAGAACCGGTTTTTGTAGGAATCGGTTCCGGTTATTTTGGAACCTATAATTTGGAAAAAAATAGTAGAACCTATTCAGAACTTACGGTTCGGTTCTTGTGGAAACGGTTCTTTTAAGAACCGATTTTGGGTTATTGAATCGGTTTTGGTTCCGGTTTCGGTTTTTTGTGCACCTCTAGTGAAACCTACACTATATAAGATAAAACAATTTAAAAAAGAAAAAACTCAAATTTTATATTCCAGTTAAAGAAAGATATATACATGGAAGAGGTCGTCCAATCTCTAAACCGACCACCGAACTTAGGGGCTGTTGTTTCAGCCTCTTAATGGTTCAGATGTCTGAATGGTTTAGCACTTAGTGGTTCAGACTGTTTGCGTCACAAGCAGATGTCTTAATGGTTAAGACATTTGCCTTTGAATGGTTAAGCATTATACAGAGTCTGAATGGTTAAGAGCTATTATCTGAATTGGTCAGACATTTCCTTTAAATAGTTAAGCAATATACTAGCTCTTAATGGTTCAGACCTCTTACTGATTCAGCACTAAGAGGCTGTTTGTTTCATCTCTTAATGGTTCAGTTCAGTGCTTAATTATTTAGATTCAGCATTCAGAGCATTTGTTTAATAAAAAAAGAGCCTCTGAATGGTTCAGTTAAGTGCTGAATGGTTAAGAGATAGAGTGATGCTGAATGGAAATGAATGGAGCATGTATCAAAGTTACCATCATCTGAAGTTTTACCTCAACATCCCTCCCATTGATAGAGCATTTAATGGTTCAGACCTCTTAACCATTCAACACTTAATAATTCAAACTTTGCCAAACAACCCCTAATGATTTAAACCTCTTATTAGTTTAGCACTTATCCGTTCAGATGCTGCCAAACAACTCCTTAGTATGTTAAGGGAATATGCACTTATATAGATTACACACATAGAATAAGATGATGGTTCGCCTACAAAATAGATTGTGTCTAAAAAGTGTGAGAAATGATATTTAGCCACATTAAAATAAGGTCAAACAAACTCTGATTGAGCTCATTTTTGTGATTTAAGACATTTTCACAGGCAAAATCTATTTTGTATTTAATCTTGCCTCCTTAGAATAATGTGGTGAGCCGTGGCAAACAAAAGAAGAGGTGAGCCGTAACCCTGAGCACTTAAAGGATTCACCTGAACAATCAAAAATATTTTTAATAGCAATTTTTTATAAAAATTGTCAAGAAAAAGATGGTGTTGTTTAAAATTGTCCAAATATTATTAACAGTTTTCAATAATATATTGATAAAACTCCTGATATTACTAATGATATGCAGAAAAATGATATTTGTATGAATGTACGTGAAAAACATACCTTTTGTATAAGTGTACGTAAAAAAATTGTATAAGTGTAGGGCTAGGGGATACCCCTAATATTTTGAGGTGGCTTCGCCACTTCTACTAAGGCAACAATTATGACCCCAAGTATCATGGTCGGGGTCGAGGTTAGTGGCGCAATGGCAAGTCCCACTCCAGCAGTTGTGGAGGTAGAGCCAACAATTATTCTTAAAATTTGGACCAACCCAAAATTATTCACAGCTTAGTGGGTCTTGACCTCACCCCCAACTCTGTATCCTTCGGCTAGAGGGGTGGAGCCACATAGGATCAACCAAGCTAGGTCGGCCGGCTCAATCTTTTCTCGACGCGTAAAGTAATTTATATATCGAAGAACTAGCGACCCCAGCCTTTTTTTTATTACCGACCCTATTGTTATCTAATGAAAGCATTACCTATTTAGTTTAAAAAAAATATGAAAGCTTTTGAAGTTAAACTATACTAAGGATTTTGTTATATAATGAAACCACTGCTCATTTAATTTTAAAAAAAATATGAAGGCTTTTGAAATTACAATAAGTCAATAACAAATTTTTATAAAAAACTGAGCTTGATAACGACAGTCGATCAAAACCTTAGGGATTTTGTTATACGCGCAAAAACGAGTAGATTGCATCAATTAATTACCATGAATATTGGTTTAAATAAATTAGTTTAAATAACACATACTAAATAAACAATTTTATTTCTTTATTTACGCATTAATATTTCAATATCATGT
This sequence comes from Tagetes erecta, assembly GCA_030867185.1. Lineage (NCBI taxonomy): Eukaryota > Viridiplantae > Streptophyta > Magnoliopsida > Asterales > Asteraceae > Tagetes > Tagetes erecta. The sequence goes on along the minus strand of CM061492.1, from coordinate 43,553,749 downwards.
TCGACGGGGACATACATACGCTATATAGTTAATAGCAAAAACTTTGCATATTGATGTTTTAGATCGAAAAATATTTTACACATAAATCAAGTAATATGTTCGATCAACAACTAGTTGAGAAGAATGTGTTGCGAAATAATACTATAGGCAAAACAATTCACGATACAACTACTAGAGTCACATATATAGAGATTGGTTCAAAATTGTTTTAGACTGAGATTTAAATGACCCGGTCTAATCATGACCGCCTTTTCTAAATTCGGAGGAATTGTACCATGCAAAATTCTCTTTATCCCGTGAAAGATTAGTCTAGATTTGCCGCCGTAAATAAGTATATCACCTGATTCCAAAAGGACCTTGCCTAACTTATTTTCATCTCTAGTATCACCATACCAAAATTCTACCGCGTCACCAATAGATACTGAAGCAACAGGCAATCCTTTTTTAAGACTATCTGCACTCTCATCATGATCCTACGTCAAAACACACACAATATGAATTTAAAAACTTTAAAGCATTTACATGAAAATTGAGTCTATTAAAATTATGTTTTATTTGTTATGTGTTGATAAGCTCAAGTTAAGAATCATCAATAGTGTCTTTTGAATACTATTTGCCCTCTCAATTATGATCATACATCAAAACACACGTACGTACAAGTGAAGTTAAAAAAATTTAAATCATTTACATGAAAATGGGTCGATCAATTAATATTAAAATTATGTTTTATATGTTATATACGTGTTGATTAGCTCTATGTTAAAAACCATCCATAGTGACAATAGGTTAATTTATAGAGTAATAATAATAGAGGTCATATAACATTTCCCACATAACTTAATTAATTCTTTTAACAAAAATATAAAAAAGAAAATAAAGAGAAGAAGCATTCATAATAGCAGTGAGTAAATAAAAACTAACCTGATGAAGATCGAGTCGGTCACAAGTTGAATAGAAACTGACTAAACAACTATCTGGGTTTATCGAAGGAAGTTCATCCATATGTGCTTGGGCAACTTCTATTGCAGAGTTAATCAAATTAATAAACCCATGCGGAATTGCTGGAGGTTCAGAACCATCACTTATGTACCGATTATTATACCCCGTTACAGGATCCCAATTTCGACCAAAAGATGTAATATGTCGTTGAAGTTTATGTCCACTTCGGTTGCTAGGCACATAAAACCCCCCAGGGCCTACACCCAACTTTTCACATGCATCAACTATGCCAGTCTAAAAAAAAAATTATGGTCGAATTACATAAAAAATCTTACTTACATGCATACATACATATTATAACGTTAAAAATTAACACGAGAAAACAATACCTGGCCTAAGATGTTGACGTAACTTTTTAAGAGAATCATGCCGGGTCTAAGTATTTTACCAGATGTATTTTTGTTTCTCCATGTATCCCATAACCCTGGGATACGATAGCGGTTAATTATAGAAAATGGTTGTGAATCATCATCGATATCGGAAATCGGTACACCAATTATAGCAGCAGGAACAGGGTGATAGTGCCTCAATATTGCAAGTGAAGAGCCATGAACAATATCCTAGAATGAACAATAATAGATTAATAGTTCTTCACTTCTTTGCATATTAAAGTCATCATTGTTATCATACATATATGTAAGCAACATAAAAATAATAGCTCACCCCAAAAGATGAAGATGAAGATGAAGATAAAGATTTGATTTGTTTAATTGATCGGTAGAAGCTGCTTGAAGGTTTCATCATTGTCACCAGCTTGGAAGAAGATTGTTTCGATTGTGAGAATTGAATTGTTTAAATGTATAGCATTTGTAGATCTTCAATATATATAATCTCCTGATAAATAATATTTTTATTGCACAACATATAAGATTAAATTATTTCACATATTTCTTACAAAAGTAAACGTATCAATTAATTACCGAAATATTTTATTATACTTGTCTCTTTGCCATTTAAAAAATTTATTACCGAAATATATTATAGGTTGATATATATATTTCCATCCAAGAATATTCACAATATACAAAAATCTATATCTATACCTTCTAATAAAAGATGGTTTTTGATACCACATGACATGTAATGGGGCCACTGTTAGCATCATTTTCCCGCTCAATATTATATTACATATTTAATTATTCTACTATTACACAACATACGACCATCATATAATATATTTACCTAACAGTTACAAAATAATTTTCATATTCAAGTTACACTAATATATTTCTATCAATAATATTTCAAAGCATTGATTTTTGTATTAAATATTATTTAAACATTGTTTTTGTTTACGACATTAGTTTATCGATCTCTTAGCTCTATACCAAAACTCATAGTTTGTAGTAATACAAATTGTCATCTATTTGTATCATTTTGATTAGATTTTATGCTTGTGAATCCGTAATATATCTTCTAATTTTTCTTATATATGGGTTTTGTTTTTCCTGGTGTTAAAGAATGTACCTAAAATGGTAATGATTTATAGTATAATTCTTACTTGTCATATGATTATTTGTTTATTATGCTTGATAATAATTAAATATTTTAGTTATTCAACTCGTGTAACACACAGGGTATAATCTAGTACATTATATATGTTGGTCTAACCGTCGTGAGAACCAATCCTAGGCGCCATTTAATTAGATTAAAAGGTTAAGATCGAAGACACCACATCAACAGACAATATAAGTTTTTTAAAAATAGTCGTATATATTGAGCAAATAAATTATATCACATTTCATTAGTGAGGTTAAAACCCTAACCTAGGACTTTAAACACAAGTATGTTGGCTACCAACTCTATTAGCAATCGATAATATAATTGTATTTATTAATGAGATTTAAGGGTTTTTTTAATCATATATAATTATATATATATATATATTATGTGAGTTATTGGATTTTAATACTCTAAGTTATGGGGTATTAGCGTTTGTCACTTCGAGCTGACACATTCAAACCGACCACGGAACTTAGTATGTTAAGGGAATATGCACCTATATAGATTACACACATAGAATAGATGATGGTTCGCCTACAAAATAGATTGTGTCTAAAAAGTGTGAGAAATGATATTTAGTCACGTTAAAAATAGGTCAAACAAATTCCGATTTAACTCATTTTTGTGATTTAAGACATTTTCACAGGCAAAATCTATTTTGTATTTAATCTTGCCTCCTTAGAATAATGTGGTGAGCCGTGGCAAACAAAAGAAGTGGTGAGTCGTAACTCGGGCTACAACTCAACTTTTCGCGCATAATGTAAAATTTAATGTTTTTTTCTCCTTTTTATGTTTAGGATACACCTAAGCACTTAAAGGATACACCTGAACAATCAAAACATAATTTTAGTAGCAATTATTTTAAAAAGTTGTGAAGAAAATGATTGTGTTGGTTAAAATAGTCCAAATATAATTAACTAGTTTATTAGCCCGTGTATTACACGGGTTAGTTTAAAGGAAACTGACACTTTAAAGTGAAAAAAGTTAAATTTAGTTAGTAGTATTTCGATAAAATAAATATTTAAAAATAAAATTAAACAGTCACAACTATGATGGCTAAGAAATAATGAATAAATAATTAAAATACATTTATAAATAAAAAATACTTATTTAAAATTTGAAAAATATAGAAAATTTGAAAAGATTTTGTTACATCCTACAAATTATATTTTAAAATTTTATATTAGCTTACTAATGTGTAAAAGTGAAAAGTTTTTATCTTGATTAAAAACAATGTAATTTCGGGTGTAATGTTTGAGCAGGAAAACAAATATTAGATTTAATCACAAAGTGACATGTGTTAATAATTATACTCTTTTATTAGTATTAGATTAGATATTAGATAGTTTTCAAGAAAATATTGATAAACTTCTAGATATTGCTAATGATATGTAGAAAAATGATATTTTGTTTGAGTGTACGTGAAAAAAAAACTTTTTGTATAAGTGTACGTAAAAAATTATACAAGTGTAGGGCTAGGGGACACCCCTAATATTTTGGGGTGGCTGCCACTACTACTAAGGCAACAATTATGACCACAAGTATCATGGTCGGGGTCAAGGTCATTGGCGCGTTGGCAAGTCCCGCAATCATATAGGTAGAAACAACATTTATTCTCAAAACTAGTATGGACAACACCAAAAGTGGGCAATAATCAGGGATAACAACAATGGGCGAACAACGGACCAACCCAAAATCACTCACAAAATCAGTGACCTCGACCCCACCCTCAGCCCTAGGGCTGGCATATCGTCTCAGACACGACACGATAAGACACGAACACGATAAGACACAAACACGATAAGGTTAAACACGAACACGACACGATAACTTATCGTGTCATTTTTTCCAAACACGAACACGATAAAAAGCAGGTTAAACGATAAGACACGATATGACACGATAAAAACCCATTTTTTAAAAAATTAAAATTTTTAAAAAAATTCATAATTCTTAAATAATAAATATGACTCAATATGATAACTCTTAAGACACAAAACAACAAAATTACATAAAAATAGTATTTAAATATAATAAAACTTGATAAACGAATATGAAAAAAATATTAAAAGTCTATTAAAGCCCATCTCCACCTTCATTTTCCACTAACATTTCATATAAATAAATATTAACAGGTGACCTATCGTGTTAACAGATCTTTTGTCACACCCCCAAAATCAACTAACGGAGTTTTACCGTTAAATGTGTGACAAACCAGGATCTCAGTCATTAGTTACACCAAACGACACTATATGAATTTAAAACATACGTGTCTCATTAAATGAGAAAATTTATTACAGAGTTAACGTTTAAAAGTTTGCGGAAGCGTAATCGAAATGTAATGTCATAGTATTAAATGGAAACTAAATGCGCAGTACACGCACCCAATACAAGATACAAAGTCAGAATAGACATTAAACTCAAAACATGGTTTGTAATGCATGAAAATGTTTAAATGAAAAGTCGTGACTCCATGCCATGTCCTAAGTGCTTTGTACCTCAGTGACCTGTAAAAGTGAAAGGCTAACAAGTGTCAACACGACGGTTGGTGAGTTCACATAATAGTTACAAAATCAAGTAAGTTCGTTGCAAGCAGAAATATAAATTAAGTATGTCATTGTAGGTAGCTAGTCTACAGCACATGTCCTTAGAGGCGTAATGTATCTGACCGAAGCTGACGTATGTACACATTAAGTGCAGTTTGCCTGTTCGTACATCCCAGCAGGATGCACTGTAAGTATGTTAGGTCATTCAACACCCGTTCGACAGGTCCTTCTGTCGTGCTAGCGCGACTAGCCCGGGTGGGGTTTGTCAAACCCAGTAGTACTACTCAAAATTTCCCCGCTATTTCACAAATACTAACGGTCAACTAGGTATCCATGAGGTCTTTCATGAACAAAATAAAAGTGCTCTAATCCAGACATGCGACATACAGAATTCGTAAATCCGTAAAAGTATTTGTCCGAGTTCAGCCCATGAAAGGGTATCATAGTAAAAGTCCGAGTTCAACCCATAAAAGGGTATAACAGTAAAAGTGCGGTTTAGTGAACTCACCTTTGAAGCGCACGGCAAATAAATTATCATAATGCAACAAAAGGCCTAGATCGTCTTCTGACCTGCTTACATATATACTTACCAATTATTAACTAAGAACAGGTAATTAATATATATAATATAAAATTCGCTAGGGTTTCGAGTATCCGGTTTTGCTTCTGACGATGATAGTATCACATTACACACCATACAAGATTACACGTATACTACCCATAATAATTTAATACTTGCATTTCTCTAGGTTCACATGCGCCATAATGCATACCTCATTATAAATAAATCAAACCGACTCACATCATCATCGCATCAATCATTATACTATATGTACTTATATTTTGACACACATTTACAAAAGCATATATATATGAAATAAGCATACTTTCACCTTTAGTGTCAATTCATACCACTTCTATCTGTATTGAAATGCATGCTGATGATTTATTTGTATGAATATTTATACACATGAGGAATATGTTTTTATATTACTCATACTATATAAACCGTTCATTCATTCATATATGTACTCACTTGCAAGAAATGTAACATATACACATACATACATACAATTATATAATTACATACAATGAAACAACTCCTTTCCCTAATCACGACTCACTCACATACACACATACATATATATATACACCTATACACATTTTTTACACCAACATAGGCTTATACAATGCGATTCATTTTACATGCATCTACATACTAGACACACATACATATACGTACCGTCAACACGGCCCTATGCGACCTATATACATATAACTTAATACCGTTGTTTCATGGCATACAAATGATAACCAAGCACGCTGCTGATTTTACTGTTTAATAGGCACATATATACTGTACACATTTTACATACACTTCATCGTATAAACACACACATTATACTTACTTGACTGCCGGTTTCATTATTATACATGCATCGCACACACATATATATATATATATCATCCATACTCTAAAGTCATCAAATATCAATATAGACTACTGGTCACTTTTCAAAATTGTAACATATACATACTAAAATGAAATCGTACATACATTCTTACTGTAACGTATACAAACATATATTCTACGTACTCGGGGTGTTGTTTCGTTGTTATACATACATTCCTACGACCGATTAGACCTACAAACAAATCCATATATACACATACATCGAACCGAGATCAATCGCATCCCGAAACAAAACCGAAACGGCCCGTAAAAGAAACCCGGAACGAAAACGACATAATGACGAGTTACGGGGCTGGTTATGCTTACCGGAAAGCACGAAGAAGATGATCAGAGAAAACAAGGCTCGGTGTTGTTGTTCGGGACTGCTAAACTACGAGTGGGGGGGCTACGACTGCCCTGAGGTGCAGTGGTGGTGATTACAGGTGGTGGCGTGGTTGCTTCCGGTCAGATCAGAAGGAGAGGAGATCGAGCAGAAATGATGTCGCTGCGGGTTGCGGCTGTTGCTACGGTTTCAGTTTTTTTTTTTTTTTTTTTTATTTCCGGCAAGTCGGAGGTGACTAGAAAAGTGCTATTGTTGTTTCCGGTTTCCAGAACTCCAAGACAATCGATGGTGAGGTTGATGTTGATCTATGGTAATGATGCGGCTGCTATGGTGGTGGTTACGTGTGGGTGTGTTTTCTGAAATCGGTCGATGACAAGGATGAAGATGGTGGTCATTAGGGTTGGGTGAATTAATACTAAATTTACACATAGACCCTTGGAATTTATTAGGTAATTTAGTTTGGTTCATAAGTTTATAAACTAGTTTATTTAATTACAAAATGAACTCTAAACTTATATGAAATTTAACGGAACAGTTAAAAGATAGTTAACGGTGTTAACTTGAATTTGCGGGTTGTCACATCTTTAACCTGTTAAGACACGATAATTAACGTGTCTTTATCGTGTTAACCTGTTAGTAATGGCACGACACCTGTTAAGGTCAAACACGAAACCTGTTAATTCCGTGTCGTTTCGTGTCGTATTATCGTGTCCGTGTCAGAAATTGTCAGCCCTACTCAGCCCCTTATCCGTCTGTCAGAGGGGCGAAGCTATATAGGGTCGACCGAGGTCAGTCAACCCGATCTTTTCTCGACGGGTAAAGTAATTTATATATCGAAATACTAGCGACCCCAGTCTTTTTTTTATTACCGACCCCATTGTTATCTAATGAAACCATTGTTCATTTAGTTTAAAAAAATATGAGAGCTTTTGAAATTACAATAACAAAGTTTTATATGCAAAAATATGAATATTGGTATAAATAAAATAGTTTAAATAACACATACTAAATAACCAATTTTATTTCTTTATTTACGCATTAATATTTCAATATCATGTTCGACGGGGATATACATAAGCTATATAGTTAATAGCAAAAACTTTGCATATTGATCTGTTAGATCGAGAATTAGTTGAATATTTTACACATAAATCAAGCAATAATATTTTAGATCAACAACTAGTTGAGAAGAATGTGTTGCGAAATAATACTATAGGCAAAATGTTGAATTAAATCAAGTGGATAAACACCAATACATAATTGGTATGGCTAGAGTAGAAGACACACACTCACAATTATAGAGACACACTCTATTGACACACAAACTAATTGTGTAATTTGCTGGATAATTTTGGAACACTTCAAATGTAAAGCTTACAATGCATAAAAAGAAAAGCTAAACCAACAAAATAGGAGCTAACCAACTACTCCACTACTATAACGTTACCTAAACTTAAGGACCAAGCTTGACTTGGTAAGCTAATGTAAACATGTAGAATTAAATGAAAACAAAACAAAGCAAACATATTTATTTTCTGACTTGGCATTTAGACTGCTTCTCATGTGATCAAATTGAACATTGCACTTCAACACAAAACAATTCACGATACAACCAGTAGAGTCACATATATAGAGATTGGTTCAAAATTGTTTTAGAGTAAGATTTAAATGACCTGGTCTAATCATGACCGCTTTTTCTAAATCAGGAGGAATTGTACCATGCAAGATTCTCTTCACCCCGTGAAAGATTAGTCTAGATTTGCCACCGTAAATAAGTATATCACCTGATTCCAAAAGGATCTTGCCTAACTTGTTTTCATCTCTAGTATCACCATACCAAAATTCTATCGTGTCACCAACAGAGACTAAAACAACCGGCAATTCTTTTTTAAGACTATCTGCACTCTCATCATGATCCTACGTCAAATCACACAATATAAATTTAAAAACTTTAAAGCATATATTTATATTAAAATTATGTTTTATTTGTTATGTGGTGATAAGCTCAAGTTAAGAATCATCAATAGTGTCTTTTGAATACTATTTGCCCTCTCAATTATGATCATACATCAAAACACACGTACAATTAGTGAAGTTAAAAAAATTTAAATCATTTACATGAAAATGGGTCGATCTATTAATATTAAAATTATGTTTTATATGTTATATACGTGTTGATTAGCTCTATGTTAAAAACCACCCATAGTGACAATAGGTTAATTTATTGAGTAATAGAGGTCATATAACATTTCCCACATAACTTAATTAATACTTTTAACAAAAATATAAAAAAGAAAATAATGAGAAGAAGCATTCATACAAGCAGTGAGTAAATAAAAACTAACCTGATGAAGATCGAGTCGGTCACAAGTTGAATAGAAACTGACTAAACAACTATCTGGGTACATCGAAGGAAGTTCATCCATATGTGCTTGGGCAACTTCGATTGCAGAGTTAATCAAACTAATAAACCCATGCGGAATTGCTGGAGGTTCAGAACCATCACTTCTATACTGATTGTTATACCCTGTTACAGGATCCCAGTTTCGACCAAAAGATGTAATATGTCGTTGAAGTTTATGTCCACTTCGGTTGCTAGGCACGTAAAACCCCCCGGGGCCTACACCCAACTTTTCACATGCCTCAACTATGCCAGTCTAAAAAAATTTGTAGTCGAATTACATAAAAAATCTTACATACATGCATACATACATATAACATTAAAAATTAACATGAGAAAACAATACCTGGCCTAAGATGTTGACGAAACTTTTTAAGAGAATCATTCCGGGTCTAAGTATTTCACAAGATGCATTTTTGTTTCTCCATGTATCCCATAATCCTGGGATTAGATAGTGGTTAATTATAGAAAATGGCTGTGAATCATCATCGATACCGGAAACCGGTACACCAATTATAGCAGCAGGAACAGGGTGATAGTGCCTAAATATTGCAAGTGAAGAGCCATGAACAATATCCTGCAATGAACAATAATAGTTCTTCACTTTGCATATTAAAGTCATCATTAATTGTTATCATACATATATATAAGCAACATAAAAATAATGGCTCACCCCAAAAGATGAAAATGAAGATGAAGATATGATGTGTTTAATTGATCGGTAGAAGCTGCTTGAAGGTTTCATCATTGTCACCTTGGGAGAGAAGATTGTTTCGATTTTGTGAGAATTGAATTGTTTAAATGCATAATATATAAAACATTTGTAGATCTTCAATCCCCGGATTAATAATATTTTTATTGGACAACATATAAGACCAAATTATTTCTCATTTTTAAGTCTTAAAAGTAATGTATCAATTACCAAAATACTTTTATTAAACTTGTCTCTTTGTCATTTAAAAAAATTTATTACCAAAATATATTATAGCTTGATATATTTCCATCCAAAAATATTCCCGATATACAAACAGAAGAAAGATCAAATACAAAATTGATTTTGCCTAAAACGTGTGAGAAGTGACTTAAATCACATCAAAATCGGGTCAAACAAACTCCGTTTGAGCTCATTCAAGCGGCGTTGGAACCGCCTCGTCGAGCTTTATCATCTTAGCTTCTAGTGTTTAACTTTTAGGGTTTAGTTCTATAATTTAATTTTTGTCTTAGGGTTTTACCTTAGAGTTTAGCTTTTAAGGTTCAGTTTTTAGATTTTAGGTTTTTTTATGGGTGAGGGTGGGAGGTTTAGGTTTTTAGGGGTTGGGTGGGGTTTAAGTTTTTGGGCGGTGGGGTGGGGGGTTTTAAGTTTTTTGCTGGTTGGTGGGTGGGGTTTAGGTTTTTAGAGGGTGGGGGTCGGGGGATTTGGGTTTTTGAGGGGTGGGGTGGGGGTTTAGGTTTTTAGAGGGTGGGGGTCGGGGGATTTGGTCTAAGGGTGAGGGGAGTCCACCCCTCACCACCCCACATCACCCCACACTTTTTACTCCACCCCACATTCACCCCAAATCACCTGGTATCCACCCCACACCACCTCACATCATTTTTTAATTTTTATTTCTCATATTTTAATCACTTTTTAAATAAAATTATTTATAAAACAATCCAAAAAATGACAAAAACCCATCCATCTACCTTCCATTTCATCTTTATCTTCAACCATGGCTACCTTCCATCTTCGATCATCTTCATCCAAAAACTCATCCATCTACCTTCCATCTTCATCTTCAACCACCATGGCTACAACCACCACCTCCCTCACTCTCTCACTCCGCCGTCCCCCACCATGGCTCCTCCACCCTCTCCGCCGTCCAACAGTCCTACTCCGCCCTCTCAATCCCCACCTTCTCTGGCCTCAAATTCGCCTCTCCTCACGCGCAGTTTACCACCCCACAGCCGTTTGAAAGGGGGACCCACATGTTTAACGGTCAAAAACTTCGGGGATACACTCGGAGAACTCACCCCAAAAACCATCCCAAACTTCGGCCCCGAAAGGGGGTGGGGCGGTGTTCCCATGCGGGGCCGCATCGGGGCCGCACCACCCCACACTCACTCCGGCTGCTCTAACCGTCGTAAATTATTCCAAAGGTGCAAATGAATGTGGGTGAGCCCCACACGACCTCACACATTTGACAGATGACGACACTACCCGCTTTTGAACCAAAAGCCATCTTGATATTATTTATTTTTATTTTTATTTTTATTATTTATTGTCAAATATGATTTACAAAACAATGTTATTTCATAATAATCTAGGTTTTTTTAATAAAATTATGTTTTTAAACAAGCCTAATATAACAATAATACTAAATGTAAAAGATGTTTATATCTTCAATTGACATAGACAAATACTAAGGCCACACGTAGTGGTCATTATTGTGAACGTGATAGGTGTTTTTTTCTATTGCAGCCAGTCACCACCCACTTCAATTTTTTCCCGGGCGCTATAGCCTTTTAAGACACCCGTAATGGTTTTTTGAGGGACTTTAGCCTCCTTCACACCCACATCATGCTCAACACCACCCCATCTATGGGGCGTTTTGTAGAGGTGCACAAATCGTTTTTTTTTAAGAACCGGTTTCGGTTTTTGTTGGCAGTAAAAGAACCGGTTCTTGTTCTAGAATTGGTTTTTGGTGAAAAACTAAAACCTAGTAACAGGTTCCTAAAGAACCAGTTCCGGTTCCCAAAGAACCGGTTCCGGTTCCTAAAAAGTAAAAACCGGTTCAGGTTCTTAAAAACTACCGTTTTTTTCTATGACATGGGCCGGAAGTAACATTAAAAACTTTAAATATTACAAGATATATAGCTTTTAAAACATTAAATAAATAACAATACTAAAACATACCGGTTTTTTCAAGAACCGGTTCTTTCAGGAACCGGTTTCCAAGAACCGGTTTTTTTAGGAACCGGTTCCGGTTCTTTTGGAACCTATTTGGAAAAAATAGTAGAGCCGGCCTATTCAGAACCTACGGTTCAGTTCCGATTCGGTTCTTGTAGAACCGGTTCTTCTAAGAACCGGTTTTTGGTTATTTAATCGGTTCCGGTTTCGTTTTTTTGTGCACCTCTAGTGTTTTGATGGTCGACATGACTACTATCACGTTGAACAACTCTTGAACATTGCGGGGTTTTTGGATTGAGTAGTTGAACATCGGCTATATTAAAAAAAGAACTTCTTAACAATTAACATATATATACACTCACACAAAACCTCATATCATTCTACAATTATTCCCAAATCATATCAAACCCTTTCACAAAATCATAAACTTGCACATCTAAAAACATGGATGATTGGGATTTTGAATCCCGTTTTGATACGTCCGATGACGACGAGCTCATTATTTGTGTGGTTGAAGTCTAGGATGAACTACTTACTCATGTACGTCAGCAGGTGAAAACGTCTCGGGCAATGCATAGACGAGTGCAGATTAACCAAGATCGTGAAACGGCAAACGTGCTGCTTTAGAAGCTTATTTTGGTCCTGATCCAAAGTATGATGACAAAAAGTTTAAGCGGCGGTTTCATATGAGTCGACAACTACTTTTACGAATAGTTGATGATATGTAACGAGAGTTTGAATATTTTCAACAAAGACCAGATGCAAGAGGCAAACTAAGAGTTACTAGTTTACAAAAATGCATTATGGCTATTCGTCTATTGGGCTATGGTAATAGTTACAACTTACTGACCAACGCCAATAGAACAAAGATCCCGATGTTCATGATGTGCTTAAAGCTGATTTGATGGAAGAAATCTGGAGTTCTGGTAAAATATTATGCTATTTTTTTTTTCATATGTAACGTTTATTTTATATTATGTGGTAATGTGACTTGGGTTCTCCATATGAGACTCAAATTCAATACCCACTAGTGTCACTTTGGTGGATATTGGCAATGAAGCACGTCCCAGGCTACCACCCTGCTTCGTATATGAGCCTAAGGGTTTTATGTGGCATGGTTAAAGGTTCATGCCCGGTTTTTCCCTGGAACAGTTGGTTGACGAGTTTCAACTCCGATCAACTTGGTCCGTAAGAAGGGTTGTGGTGAGCTTCCGGTGCGTACGCAGTAATGGGGGAGCCCCAATGCCGACGAAAAACACTAATTAGTGTTAGAGGCGGGGTTTCGATCTCGGTTCTTGCACCTCTGAGTGCTTCGGTCATAGGTCATTGCACCAACCACCGTTAAAAAATGAGATGTTTTTTTATTTTATCTAACGTTTATTATATTACTAGATTATACCCCGTGTGTTACACGGGTTAAATAACTAAAATATGTAACGATAATCAAACATAGTAAACAAAGAATCATATCAAGACTAAACATTACATTATAAATCATTAGCACTTTAAGTATGTTCTCTAAATATAAAACTAGATTTTTACTATCACATCATTACGTTATTTTTTTTTGTCATATTATTCATTTCTGACTCAGTTGCCTACGTGAGTGAACGAGGATGAGAGTTTTAAAAATAAAAAATAATTCATAGACGAGTAATTTGTTTAACTTTATTTCATCTCACTCATTTCCGGTGTAGTATTATGTTAACCATTTTGCAGTGTAAAAAACAAAAGTAAAAATATAAGTTTAAAGATAAAAGAAACGGACAAAAGAAAAGAAAATGAAAAAAATGAAAACATAAATGAAAAAACATACTGAAAAGGGTGGAGTGACAATGTATTTTGATTAGTTTTATTATTATTAATTAGTCAATTAAAACAACTATGTAACCATACCATCATCTACCTTAATTAAGGGATAATGATAAAGGCGTATATGTACTATCACAATTGACTTCTATTCTTTTTCTTTAACAATAAACGCTACAATTATTAAAGTAAAATAATTTATTATGTTAAAATATAATAATACTCTGAATTAAATCTAGGTTTTAAAATCACAATTTCACATCAACAAATAGCGTACAATCTTTTTCTTTGTAATGTGTGTTTTTAAAACTATAACAATACTCTGAGCATAGGTTTTAAAATCACAATTTCAAAGCAACAAATAACGTACAACCTGTTATTTGTAAATTGTAATGCGTGTTTTTAAAAGACATAAAATCATACGTCTTACTCGTTCATAGGTTATATCGGATTTACGGACCGGATGAGATTATATAATTATTTTCCCAATATTATTTTTGGAATAGAGAAACAATTTATGACTTTGGAAATAATATATAGGTTTATTAATTATGAGTATGAGCATGTGTTTTATTTAACTCGGTTATTTAAATTAGCTTAAGGAGGTTACGTTGCGATACATATGCCGCTCGACAATGGACATTCTCCTTGGCGTTTTATTTAACTTTAGCACGCTAACACCGTTTAACGACAATGCTTTATTTTTTATGTGTCACTACAGAAAATTCGACTTTTGGCGACGCCAGAAGACGTCCCCAAAGCTCAAAAATGTCGTCGCTAAAGCTTTTGGCGACGACACCGATGGCCGCCAAAACGTGTCATCCTATACTTTTTGGCGACGACACTGATGGACGCCAAAATGTGGCATCCTATACTATTTGGCGACGACACATGTGGGACCCACCTTCCGGGGAAAAAAAAGGAAAATAAATCCTAAAAAATCTTTGGAGACGACAATGTCGTCGCAAAAAATAATTTGACTTTTCTGGTAAAAAAGCAAATAGTTTTGTCGTTTTGTGGGTGTTTGGCGACATCTTTGTCGTCGCCAAAAATCTCTTCGCTAAAAGTCAAAATTCTTGTATAGCGCTCTTTATTACTGTGAATGCAACGGGGCTCACCACAACCTCTTTACGGGTCAAATTTATTAGAGTCGAAACTCGTCTCAACCAACTGTTTCAGAAAAAAACCAGTCATAAACATGTAATTATGTCAGGTAAAACTCTTAGGCTGGACACGAGACCGGGTTTAGCCCGGGATAAGCTTCATTATCTTTATCTACCAAAAGTGACATAAGTAAAATTGAACTTGGGTTTGACTTTTGATTGAAAAACTAAATCATTTTACCATTAGACCATAAATAAAGATTAAAAACTAATAGTTATATTTTAATGTTTCAATACTTAATTAAATGGTTAACTCATTAAGAAAATAATTAAAGAAATGCGATGAGTTGAGTATAAGAAATCTTTGCTAATTTATATTATATATTAGATATGATAATGATATATAATAATACTCTTATAACAACTACAATTGGTGATTTCATTAACTTACAAGTTGTGTAACTGATGGTACACATGGTCACTGCATTCTTTTGATTAAACTTTAAAGTGAGAGAAAGAGGAAACAACCTACAAGACACGTGTCGCTCGAAAAACCATCTACAAAACCCTAGCTTGACCTACAAGGTGAAGTGTGTGTGTGTGTAGGGCCACGTACATCTCATTTCTATCATTGTTTTTTTAGAAACACTAACTTTTTTACGTTAGCCACGACACTTTTTAATGAAAAGTTGTGTTTTCTTATTCTCAACGGATTATTTTGTATTATTCGGTTCACATTAACTTGAAAGATGGGGCTCGGACGTTTTTTCGGGAAATCATACTCGTGTTGTTACTTAACAGTCGTTATATCATTACAAGAGCATAACTCTCTGACACAGCACACTATATGATGAAAACTTGACTGGGCTCGGAATTTGAACTGATAACCACTTACAATGTCTAGCTCAATCCATAAGAAAGGACACAAGTATTTGTAACTATTTACACTTTTACAAAATCCTTTTTAAAACAAAATATATGCATCATCACCAACTACACTTTAACCATATATTTTAAATTTTATGAATATGTACGAATTGTATGTGACTTGTAATTGTGTTACTTTTAAACTCATCTATGTCGTTTTTAAACTCATTTGGTGTTGGTCTAAAACTACAATTTAATTAAACCATTTTCAAAACTCAATGTCATGTCAAATAAATTAGTGAAAAATATTAAAACATATAATTTATGTATCTATACGACTAGTATAGACTAATACGAGTCATATAAATCGATTAATACGAATTTATATGCTTAATAAGAGTCATATAGATTAATACAACCCATGTTTGATAAATACGATTCATATAGATCAATAATATATTTACAATACGAGTTATATAAATCAATTAATACGAGTCATATTAAATTAATACGTACAAGTTATATAAATCAATAGGGCCATGTCGATCTCAATCAATACGAGTCAAATTAAATATGATGTAAAGATTGTGTACATTTAAATTCTCTAATGGTTGTATAACTATATACTCTTTACAAATGACAAAATAATGTATAATACACTTGTAACTAGTACAATTGGTGACTTGGTTTTAACAATAACTTACAAGTTGTGTAGCTTATGGTACACATGTTAATGCAATATGCTTATTTGATTAAGGTTGAGAGTAAAAAGCCTACAAGACACGTGCCGGTCGAAAAAACCCCTACAAAACACTAGCTTGACCTGCAACGTGGAGTGTGTGTGTGTGTGTGTGTGGGGCCATGTAGATCTCATTTCTTGATTTGATTTGTTGTTTCTTGAACAAATTATATCATTCTGCTCATAACTTTTCCACTATTGCAATTTGCCAATTTCACAACGGCCAGGCTATTTACACCGGGAAATTTTAACAAAAAACCGTCAACTACGCCGCGTATAGAACTATACGCGGCGTATAAGACCGATCGCCGCCATACATAATAAGACAAAAGGAGATATACGCGGCGTAGTATGCTGTACGCCGCGTTTTGATTGTATTTTTTATTTAATTACTTTTAAATATTTAAAAAAGGTTTGTGATTATTAAATTCACGCGGCGTATTCATCGGTTTTTTGTTAAATTCACGCCGTGTAAATAGGAAAAAAGTTATAAAAAAAGGTTTATTATTCTTATTACATATTTTGCCACCACCGCACAAACGAATTTACATTTAATATAAAATGAGTCAACTTCAACCACACTACATAAAATGTAAATAAATACATAAGTTTTATATGATAACCAATACCAATCTATATAAATTGTCGATAAATACATATTTTTAATATTATTACAAGTTATTTTGACCTAGTGAAACGTCTCGGATGTGCCCATTAGCGGAGTACTTGCCGGTGGGTGCAAGCGAAGTAACAACTGAAGTATACTCACACTTCGTCTTTAGGTTTGATTTAGATAACCCGTTCTGCTAGATTCGAAATGGTCCATGCATGGTAGGCATCGATTTGTACCATTCCGGGACATGGTAGGGTTAACTATGCTGAATGATCTCCAAGTCCATAAAGCTTCCACTTCATATTTCGTTTTGAAACTTGGAGATTGACCTAGTGAAATCTCTCCGGTATAATAATACCTGCTTGTTTGGTTTAAGTCACCGTAAGTAGCAGTGAAAGGAGGTGGTTGTGGCGGTGGTTCTCCATCTTTCAACTACATCTTTCAGTGTACATCTTTTAGTGTACATCTTTCGATGTTTACCAAACCGAGCTAACCCGTACTGCTAGACATGAACCGCGTGTTAAACACATTAGTTCAGATAGCATTGCTAGTTCTTTAGCGGTGGGGTTAACTATGTTAAAGATATAAATCTTTTGACCTGGTGAAATGTCTCCGGTTTATTATATGCATGAATATTTTTTACTTTAACACCGGTGTTACAAATAACAGATGTCTCTGTTTTTATATTATAAACCATAAAACGTGAATAAAAATATAATTTTGCAGTTAATTACAAATTATTAGACCTACGAAATGTCTCCGGTTTCAATACTCAGTTTTATCTTAAACGAGTATGGAAACAGGAGACATTTCACTAGGTCAAATAATTTGTAACATACTCTAAAATTATATTATTTTTCACTATTTATGGTTTATAATGAAAAAGATGAGACATCTGTAATTTGTAACACCGGTGATATAGTTATAAAAATCATGCAAAACCATTAAAAATTACCATGAGTTTTATATTTATTACTTCTCATGGGAAATCACAATCAGAATCATAACCCCGGTTTCATCAGTCATCCTTTTATTAGGAGACGGATGATACCGGAGCTATGATATTGCGGTATACCATGAGAAGTAATAAATATAAAATACGTTAATTTGTAATGGTTTGATAAGTTGGGATGGTGTAAAAAAAAGATTGTGGATTGAAAATCGGGATTGTGAATTGTGAAGTGAGTGTGGAAGTGTTTGTGGGTTGTGTTTTTAGTCGACTGGTAGGATGGGTGTTAAGTAGTGGATTTTTTAGAACTAATGTGCCGCGTATAGAACTATGTGGGGCGTTTTAGAAAAGTTATGTGCCGCGTATAAGGGTATGTGGGGCGTATAAGGCGCTTGTCACGAAGAATTTCTGACAAAGTACCTTATACGCCGCGTATAGGCCTCTACGCAGCGTATAAGGTACTTTGTCAGATATTCTTCGTGACAAGCGCCTTATACGTGCCACATAGCACTATACGCGGCACATCACTTTTTTTTAATTATAAATATTTAAAAAAATTGAAATTTTTATAAATTTTTTAATACGTTTTAAATTGTACAGTAACTTATAATAACAAAAAATTTAATAATATAACAAAAGATTTACAAACAAAACACATCACAAAAACATAATAAAAATTCATCATATATATACATTAAGTGTTTCAAACAAAAATACATTAAGTTTTAATAAACAAAAAGTAAAAATAACTATGATCCCCCCTGATCATCATCCGTCCGCCGTCTGGTACGCCGCGTCCCGGTGGGGTCGTCATATCCATCAGGGTAAGTAAACGGCTCTACCGACCCCTCATGAACTCTGATACGGTCACGAACAATCCAGTCGAAATAGATCTCCGCCTGAGTAGTATCCGATCCCTGATAAATCGGATACTCAGGGGTATCTCTCGAACGTGGCCTGAAATAAAAATTTAAATAAATAATTAGAATTTTAAACTAATAAACTAAAAAAACAAAATAAATTAACCAATGAGCAAATGAGTAAATACCTGCACGTAAACGTACAGTAAAACTCTAATGTCAGTTCCCTGTAAGCAGGGAAGTTCATCTCAAACAACCGTGACCACGGAGTATTTACACCAACAATCCCATTATAACGCTCTTCCTCCTGGACCGTTTCTAAAAACTTCCTCCCAACCATAACATTGGGCTCGGGTTCCATGCGTACAAGGCTAGTGAAACGGGTGAACTCTCTAGTGTTTTGGGCGAACTGCAAATGTGGGTACCTATCCAAAACTTCCTCCGCGAAGTCCATAATCTAAATCCAAAATCATAATGTATATCCTAATAAAAAATCTAATCTATATCCAAAATGAAAATGTATAAATAAACACAAATACAATGGTTAAACGGGTGTTAAAAACGTACCTCGTGAGTCGTGTCTCAAGGGGGGCGGGTCGTGTCACGAGTGGGGTCGGGATTGGACGAGTGGGGTCGGGATTGGACGAGTGTGTGTGAAGGAGTGTGTTTGAACTGTGTGTGTGGTGTTTTTGTGTATGAAGAAGACGACGTTGCGTTTCGCAGCGTTTTTATATTAAAGGTTATACGCCGCGTAGAGATCTCACCGCTGCGTAGAGGCGCTTAAAACGAGGAGGAAACGTTGCGTAGAGGTGTCAACGTGGCGTAGTGAAATGAATTGAAACGGCTTAATAGTTAAACGTTGCGTTGTGCTCTCTACGCAACGTAGTATCACACGGATTGTGCTCTTCTACGCCGCGTTGTGCTCTCTACGTGGCGTATAACATTTTGAAAAAAAAAATTTTAAAAAATATTTATTTAAAAAATATTTATTATAAATATTTAAAAAAATTTTAAAAAATTGTTATAAATATTTCTTTACAAGTTAAAAATAATTTCTTTAAAAAAATGATTTCTTTAAAAAATTTATTTAAAAAATAATTTTTTAAAAATTTCGACTAAGTTGTTCTATGTCAATGAAAGGTGCGGGAGTACGCCATTGTTCAGCTATTATGTTGTATTGGTTTAAACGCTCTTCATATAAAGTCGCCCATTCTCTGGCTTCTGGGGTTGCAAATGATGACGCCATAAGGTACGCAGGTGGTGGAATTGGGAAGTTGCCAGACATTTTGACTGTTATCCAGTGATTGTTGTTTATATTAACCAGTGTCAAGACTGGATAATCAAACAGTGGTTCTGGAGTTTCTCTCATCGGAAAAAACGTCTGGCTACCCGTCTTATCTAACTGTATTACAATACAGTGAAACGTCTGAGCAATAACGAATCCATGGTCTGGAAACGACATCCAACGTACTGCTGGCGCAAATTGACAGGTGTTAAACCATTCCAACCCGTTACGAACCCGTACAGTGTATCCCTCTTGACGGACTTGGTACTCAAATTTTTGATACCACCAATTCAAGTTATTGTCCATCTCGTCAAGCATTCGTTTTCTAATATGGGGCCAACTATTTGAATCCAACCCAAGAGCCACGGCTACCGCCCGAAACCCACAATTACCATCTGGTCTTACATCTATGATGTCAGATATGTACGGGTAAGACCATTCAGGTATGTATAACTCGAACTTTTCAATTTTGGCACCGTCCTCTGTTTTTCTCATTTTAGGAAACTTCGGATACGTTGCTTTTTTGGGTTCCTTCTTAGGGGCTTTTGTTGATTTTGAGCGTGTATAAGAGCTATGTCTACCCGGGTCAACTGGAGAATGTTGTTCCTGTGAAGACGTATGCGACGGAGTATAAGAGCTATGTCTACTCGGGTCAACTGAAGGAGGAGGAGGAGGTTGTTTTTGCTGTTTTTGCTGTTTTTGCTGTTTCGGGCGACCGCGTGGATCCTGACGCTTTTCGGGATCATTTTTTGTTGTTTTTGTTGAAAATAGGGCCGACTTAAGCTTATTTAACATGTCCCATTTTTTAATAGGATCTTTCTGAGAACGTACTTGTTCATTAATTTCATTTAACCCTTTTTCAATATCTGGTTGTGCAGTGGCCTCTTTGGACTCTGGCTCGAAATCAAGTTTTCTCCAGAAGGGGTCTATCAAATGTAGTTGAATAGACTTGACTGTAAAATAAAAATATCTATTAGTAAATCAAGAAAATAATTAGCATAAATTTTCAAAACCAAGAGTTACCACCTGTACGGTTGTGTTGCTCTATGCTACAAGCACACGTCAAACCCATTGAGGTCTGCAACTGATGTCCACATGTAGAACCCGATTTAATCATCTTTTCTGACTTTTTATGTTCGGCTTCAAGAATATTAAGAGCATCAATGGATATGTTACGTAATAAATTTTTAAAAAGTTTCAAATTATGATGCTTCATAATTTTTATGCTCGACACCTCAAATGATTTCCTAATCTCAACCTCCTGTTTCCTTACAACCTTAAGAACATACCCTGCAATCGTCTCAAACGAATTATTAGACCCGTGCAGGTATCTCTTAATGTCTGCGTGTTGGCTCTCAACTCTGTTTGTCGTATGTTGACCAAAATTGAGACGGTCAGAACTCCAACACGTAACAAACGTTTCCTTGTAAGGATTCAACCAGTTATCCCTGATATACAACCATACCCCTGAAAAACAAACAAACAAATACATTAATAACAGACAAACATAGTTATTAAGAGGTAAATTTAATAATATAACATACCGCGCCTCTCTATCGAGCTTAAATATTCTTCCACTTTCCCACAGTTATAGTTGTAATCCTCGATCGTGCCAGACGAGCACAGTTTCGTCCAGCTATAACTGAAGTTATCCCATACTTCATCTTTGAATAGAAATTTCCATTTTTTGGAAATGTTCTGTTGAATGTGCCACCGACACAGGTTTTTGGTGGCTTTAGGGAATACGGTCTTACATGCGTTCATCAGGGCTAGATCCCTATCGGTAACGATCACACGTGGCTGAATGCAGTCTTTTATGGCATTTTTTAGCTGTTGAAGGACCCATGTGAAATCAGCCTCTCGTTCCCTAGAAATGAACGCGTGAGCGATACAGAACGACTTCAGCGTCGAAGTCATACCAACAAACTGTAAAAAAGGCCATCCATACATGTTTGTTTTATATGTTGCATCAATCAACAACACGTGAGGGAAGGCACGCCACATTTTATACGAGGTGGAATGAATAAAAAAGACTTGTTTCGTCCGTTTACTTTTTCTGTCTTCGAATGTTTGAAACAAGAACCCATTTGAATCAAGAAAATTTTCAAATGCCTGCATCGGGGTCTTGCCAATTTTTTCTTTATCTTTTAAAGACCGGACGTAATTATTTATGTCCTTCAGCACGCATAAGATTTCAGGAAACTGATCTCGTAAAACATCCAAAATCTGTACCGGCCGCATGCCCTGACGGTGTAACCGCGCAGCCACGTCTTTTTGCTCGTCATCCAGCCTTCTAAGATACGGGTGCCCCTCCTTAAATACAATAGGGCGGTGGTTGTGAGCTTGGTTTTCTACAATTAACTTCCACCTATCACTTCCCCTATCGTATCTCCCTAAAAGTTTAAACGGACAGTTAGTTTTCGCACTACCCGTCCGCCTAACTGTGGCCTGGCTTTTGTATTCCCCGCCACGACTGCATCTAAGATCAACAGCGCCGTTTCTTGACCGATCAACCACAATAACACACCCATGATCCTCTCCTCTCTTTTTGACCCATTCCTCTAATTCGGTTCGAGAAGAGAAATACTAAATAAAATATAAAATCAAAGTGAATAATAATATAATTATCTAGTTATAACTTAAACATGTAATATATGATTAATACGTACGTTGTCTGTTACATACGAAACGCTCGCCTCGCGTATGTAATCATCGTCAGACTTCTCGTCATCGGTTTCATTGTTTTCATCGTTGTTTTCCTCTTTGTCCTCGAACGTATTTCGAACGTTGTCTTGTCCGGAGTTGAAATCGTACGAGGCAAATTTGCTGTAGTTAGATGCTTCAGCAGAATAAACGAATGCCGGCTGGGTATCGTAATACGGGTCTTCTACAGGATTGTGGTAAGATGGTCCACTCTCGTGAAAATAATATTCCTAAATCAACATAACATTTAAATATACGAATAACGACATATATTTAAAGAAAAATAATATCTTTTAACGGTTGTTCGTGAAATTCCCGTGTCGGAGTCTCGTTCAAATCAAACGTCGGTTTTATCTCTTCCTCGTTTACGTTTTGAAACGTTGGTTGTTTTCCAAAATTTTGACTCAATGCCGGTTGTTCGTAAAATTCCGCTGTCGGCATCTCGTTCAAATTAAACGTTGGTTCTTCATCCTCCGGTGGATCAAAAAAATTCCACCAAGACATTTTTTGTATGTTTGTGTGAATACACGTATCGTGAAATTATATTAGAGAATGTGATTTATGCAAGTGAAATTGTGTTTGTGTGAGTGAGAAATGGCTGGGATCGTTTAAGTAATAATTCACAAAGATTAAATACGCCGCGTATAGCACTATACGCGGCGTATATACCTGAACCTCGTACTAACAGAACCTGCGGCAGGTCATTCAGTCTGTACCTCGTACTCATCCGCCGCGTATAGGGCTATCGGCAGCGGATAGGGTGGTTTTGTCGTATTATGTTTGTACCTTATCCGCCGCGTATAGATGTATACGCGGCGGATAAGGTACAAACATAATACGACAAAACCACCCCATCCGCTGCGGATAGCCCTATACGCGGCGGATAAGGTGGTTTTTTGTTAAAATGGCACCGGTGTAAATAGCACATTTTTTATTAACTTCCTCATTTTTCTTATTTTTTTATTATATTATATATAACAATAACAATTACAAGTATAGCTCTATCAATTAATTATTAATATAATTTACAAAGATATAAGTAGAAAACTACAATGAATTTAAACCTACTCAACTCTATTTAAAAAAATTAGAATGTTGTTTTATAAATTGTAGTAATGTTGTTTATTAATTTCTAATGAGTAATTTGCATATGAACTCAAGATTGAAAAATTCTGGATTTTGAAACATATTAAACAATAAACACATTTAGGGGCTGCTTGTTTTATCTCTTAATGGTTCATTTCAATGTTTAATCATTCAGCATTCATAGCGTTTGTTTCATAAAAAAGAGTCTTTAAATGGTTCATTTAAGTGCTGATTGGTTAAGAGACAGAGAGATGCTGAATGGAACTGAATGAAGCATGCACCAACTTTACTCTCATATGCATTTCTACCTCAACATCTCTCTCATTGATAGAGCCTCTTAATAGTTCAGACCTCTTAACCATTCAACACTTAATGATTCAGATTTTGTCAAACAGCCCCTGATTATGCTATATAGGATTTGTCATAAGAATGTAAATATTTATAAAATACAGAAAACTTGTAAATTTTTGTGTGGAAAAAGGTTTTACTTAAAACATATGTTTCAAAAAACCTTTTTCTTACATACAATATAAAAAGGTTCTAAAAAATATCTCAAAGGATGACATTTAATTCTAACATATGCATGTATATATACGGCAATGTTTTATATACCATTTACTTGTGGTGTCACTGTATAATATAGTTCGGTTTAACTAGTGTAACGGTTTACATATTAAGCTGTTAGAAAATCATTTTAATGGTTTTTTAATTGGACCCATTAGCCCATGTTTTAACCTAATCATGATTTGAGTTTTAACTTTAAAGTCTCCATTTAACTAAAAGTTCTTATTTTATATTGTAGGAAATGTAAATAGTTATATATATTCTTGTTGATAGATGGTGGCGTCCAATGCCATAATTTCTTATTTAATTAACTTGATAGTGAATTTCGTCTATTAAATGATCGTGAACTTTATCCATTAATTTAACTCTCCAATGCCATAAATCTATCTAAGAAAAAACTTATAGGAAATAGTTGATTTTGGATTTTGGATTTTGAATTAAGATTATAAATTAAGTTGACTAGTTAACCCGGTTAAACCATCCGATACAACCAAATTCAACCGGTTCTATGTTTCTTAGCTCAAATGGATACAACATAGAAACCACTTTTAATAACAATATATAAGAAGAGTTAGAGTATGGTGTTAACATGGTCGAGGAGTGTATATTAGAAATGGATTATTTTTTGTAATATATATAAAACCAATTCTCATGCATGCATAAAAAACAAAAAGACCAAAAAGCTAGCTAGCATAACATGAATTGTAGTAGCTAGGGCTGATTTAGCATTAAATGAGCTACACTAGTAGCCATTATTACCTATAACAACAAACAATATTGTACCTCATCACCACCGGATCATAAAATATTCCGGCATAAAAACCACCACCACCACTTCATTCTTCCATGTACGTACACACACACACTCACTCTCAAAAACACTCACTCACTCACTCTCACACACACACACACAAAAACACTCACCCTCTCTCTCACACACACACACACTCACTCACTATATATACACAACCAAGAAACACTCATTGTTATCCTATTGTTATTCATCAACTCTCACTCATCTTTTTTCTCAATCTTGTTGTGAAAAACAAACATAACCCACCATGAAAATCCCTTCACCTACTGATCCAAAAGATGCTTTCAGACGAGCCATCAAATGTTTCACCGACTTGAAAGCCTTCAAACATAACAAGTGTTAGAAAAAAGAAAAAATAAGTAATTGATCAACATATATTTCCTCATTTTGGAAGATCATGCCAGCCTTTACATTCTACAATTAAGGACCGTTGTCTACAAGAGACTTTCCAGCTTTAGTGATTTTATTTCCTTTCTTAATTAGTAGTATTCATCTATTTATTGAACCTTTTTCCTCCAATGTAAGTAATTACATTATGCAATACAACTTTGAGTATTCAATACAAGAAAACATGGTATCAGAGCAGTGCAAATGATCTTTGAATCAAACCTGCTCAATTCTACTTACCATCTACCTTTTCCAAACTATTGTTCAAGCCTTCCAAACCCATTAAAACACCATGGAATGCATTGATAGAACAGTGGTGAAATGTAGTCATTGTGGTATGTCTAAACATACAAAGAACCAATGTTTCAAACTCGTTGGCTTTCCCAAGTGGTGGAGTGTTGGTCACAAAAAGGACAACAAGGAATGGAGAAAAGCGGTTGCCGCCGTCGACAACTCAAAAGCAAGCACCAACGACGATGATAAGCAAGAGATCAAAGAAGGAAGCGGCGGATTTGGTGGTACGTCATCAACCGGAGAAGAAAGCGTCGGCGCTAGTGTTGATGATACAGGTAACAGGGTTGAGAAACTATTCTCAAACCCCTCTTTTCTAAACCCTCAATTTTTTGACTCTAATATTTTGGAATTGTTAAATAACCCCATAAAAAAATCTAGTGATTTTAATAGCCCCTTTGCTTCCGAAAGGATAAATACCCACCCTAAAGAATTTGATAATTTCGATACTGGCCAAATGTTTACAAACGTAAAAAGTCCCACCACACCAAATTTTGTTTCTAAAAAGACTACTAACCAAAATAAAATTATGAGGTCAACAACAAAAAAGAAAACCTTGGGTTCTGTTGGGCAAGTAAACATGATTAATACTAGTGAGAATTTAGATAAGTCATGGATATTTGATTGTGGTGCAACCGACACAATGACCTTTGAATTATCGGACATTAAGACTAGTTCCAAACCAAAACTTAATCACATCAAAACAGCTAATGGGGGGATAGTTCCCGTAAAAGGAGGAGGAACTATTGAAATTTCACCGACCCTAAAACTTTCAAATTGCCTTTATGTCCCGTCTTTATCACATAAACTATTATCTATTAGTCATGTAACCAAGGAACTAAATTGCATAGCATTAATGTACCCAACCTTTTGTATCCTTCAAGACGTCAGGACGGGATCGATTATTGGACGTGGTATTGAACGCCAAGGATTGTATTATGTAGAAGAAGTGACTCAACATAGTACTGTGATGTTGGCTCACGGAACTACAAATAGAGAGGCTTGGTTATGGCATAGAAGATTAGGGCATCCATCCACTGGTTATTTACATATGTTATTTCCAAAATTATTCCCTTCAAATAAACCTATAAATTGTGAAACTTGTGTTTTGGCGAAAAGTCATAGACACACTTATAAACCAAATAACACAAGAGTTAATTTACCTTTTTCTCTTATTCATTCTGATGTTTGGGGACCGGCGGAAGTTATTGGGGGGCAAAAGTTTCGATATTTTGTCCTTTTTGTTGATGATTGCACTCGTATGACATGGATCTATTTCCTAAAACATAAATCTGAGGTTTTTGATAAATTTACTATGTTTTATAACATGATACAAACCCAATTTAAAACCAATATTCAAACCCTTCGATCCGATAATGGAGGGGAGTTTATAAATAATCATATGAAACAATTTTGTCAAACAAAGGGGATAATCCATCAAACGTCGTGCTCACATACTCCAGAACAAAACGGAGTAGCCGAACGAAAAAACCGAATTCTTTTAGAAATAACACGAGCACTTCTAATTGAATCCCATGTTCCTAAGTCTTTTTGGCCCGAGGCTCTCGCTACGGCCGTTTATCTCATTAACCGTCTACCGACTAAAGCTCTTGATCTAAAAACTCCACTCCAAGCTCTATCCGATTTCTCCGAACTCCCACCGGCTCTTACACTTGAACCTCGGATATTTGGGTGCTCCGTCTTTGTTCACATTCCCAAAGTTGATCGAAACAAACTTGACCCATGCGCAGAAAAATGTGTGTTTGTGGGCTACGGTGTCAACCAAAAAGGATACCGGTGTTATAGCCCCAAAAGACATCATATGTACACCACCATGAATTGTGACTTCCTTGAGACCGAATATTTCTACTCCTCCCAAATCAGTGGTCAGGGGGAGAAAGAAGATGATGACACACTGAGTTGGTTGACGTGGGGTCCTTTTTCAGAAGAAGCCAATCACAGTACCGAAAATGAGTCACTTACTTCCGAACAATCCAATGGGCCAACAATCAATACCACGAATCAAGATCCTACAAATTCCACACCAGAGGTAAGTAATTCTCCTAGTTTGACACTTGAGGTTAATACGCCTGAACCATATGAGAATGTACAAATTACCGAACCATGTGATAATCAAAATAAAATTACCGAACCATGTGATAATCAAAATATAGATATATCTACTAACCTTGAAATATCAAAAGAACAAACAGTGCAGGAAAAACAGGACGAGCCAATACAAACAACCGAAAAATATGTTCTACCTCCAAGAGCAAACAGAGGGATCCCACCGAAACGATACTCTCCGGAAAAGCATACGGGGTCTTCAAGGTATCCAGTGGCAAGTATTGCCGAAGGTAACTTATCCAAAGAAGCAAAGGCATTTTCTTCCTCCTTATACGAAGAACAAATTCCAAACTCCGTCGAACAAGCATTAAAGTCAAAAAACTGGAAGGATGCAATGGAAACCGAAATGGGTGCACTAATGCGGAATGGTACGTGGGAAAAGTGTGCCCTTCCTTTAGGAAAAAAAGCAGTGGGATGTCGTTGGCTCTTCTCAATTAAACACAAACCAGATGGAACTATTGGAAGATATAAAGCACGGTTAGTGGCCAAAGGATATTCCCAAACATATGGAATTGACTACTCAGAAACATTCTCCCCGGTAGCTAAGATGAACACAATCCGGGTACTTTTTTCAATTGCAGCTAATAAAGGATGGCCTCTACATCAGCTTGATGTTACAAATGCCTTCCTACATGGAGATTTAAAATAAGAGGTTTATATGGAAGCTCCTCCTGGAACTGTTGAAAACTTTAAACCGGGGGAAGTATGTCGGTTAAAAAAAACTCTCTACGGGCTTAAACAATCCCCCCGAGCCTGGTTCGGGAGATTTACTCTAGCTATGAAAAGATATGGATTTCAACAAAGCAACTCCGATCACACGTTGTTCCTTAAACGAAGAGGTAAACTCGTAACTTGTTTGATTATATATGTTGATGACATGATTATTACAGGTGACGACGAGGAAGAAATGAAGAAATTAAAGGCAAGTTTGTTCAATGAATTCGAAATGAAAGACTTGGGAAGGCTTAAATACTTCCTTGGAATTGAAGTGCTAAGGTCCAAACAAGGAATTTTTATATGCCAAAAAAAATATATTCTTGACCTTTTAGCAGAGACAGGAATGATTGATTGTAAACCCGCTGATACTCCAATTATGGTCAACCATAAACTCTGCATGGAAGAAGGAGCAAAATTAGCAGACAAAGAAAGATATCAACGGTTGGTAGGTAAACTAATATATCTCTCACATACTCGACCAGACATTGCATACGCAGTTGGGGTGGTTAGCCAATTTATGCACCAACCTCAAGTTACTCACATGGAAGCAACATGGAGAATTCTAAGATATCTCAAAGGAACTCCGGGCCATGGGATTCTCTTTCAACCAAACAAACATCTCAAAATCCAGGCATATACCGACGCAGACTGGGCAGGAGATGAAGGGACACGTAGATCAACAGCGGGATACTTTACAATGGTAGGTGGAAACCTGGTTACATGGAGAAGCAAAAAACAGAAAGTTGTAGCATTATCTAGTGCCGAAGCTGAATTCCGAGGGATTGCACGAGGCCTGGCTGAAGTATTATGGTTACGTAAACTTCTGTTAGAGATTGGATTTCCCCAAGTCGAAGCAAGTAGAATTTTATGTGATAACAAAGCTGCAATACAAATTTCAGAAAATCCGGTTCAACATGATCGCACAAAGCATGTGGAGGTTGATAGGCACTTCATCAAAGAAAAACTTGAAGCCGGGATTATAGAGATGCCATTTGTTCGATCAAAAGATCAATTAGCGGATATACTAACGAAAGCTGTCAACGGAAAAATTTTCAGTGAGTGTCTTGACAAGTTGAGCATCGGAAACCCCACTACTCAACTTGAGGGGGAGTGTTAGAAAAAAGAAAAAATAAGTAATTGATCAACATATATTTCCTCATTTTGGAAGATCATGCCAGCCTTTACATTCTACAATTAAGGACCGTTGTCTACAAGAGACTTTCCAGCTTTAGTGATTTTATTTCCTTTCTTAATTAGTAGTATTCATCTAT
This sequence comes from Tagetes erecta, assembly GCA_030867185.1. Classification (NCBI taxonomy): domain Eukaryota; kingdom Viridiplantae; phylum Streptophyta; class Magnoliopsida; order Asterales; family Asteraceae; genus Tagetes; species Tagetes erecta. The sequence goes on along the minus strand of CM061492.1, from coordinate 43,523,432 downwards.
TTATTGAACCTTTTTCCTCCAATGTAAGTAATTACATTATGCAATACAACTTTGAGTATTCAATACAAGAAAACAACAAGATCTACACACCCAATCACAACTTGGTTGTGTTACATGAAGACAATTTTGAGTTTAGCAAATGGCTTGTTCAACTTGCTGGTGCCAATGTTAAAAACATTTGTGCCACCTCACATGCCCAACCTGGTAACTAACTGACTTAATTTTTCATAATCATTCATTCTTTCTTTAACATTTTCATGTTTTGTTATCTTAAAGATTGATGATATATCACAATGTTCTTTAATCTTTCTTTCAAGTTTTTGATGATGTTTTGTAACATGAAACATTAAAGTTTTGATCATGTTTTATAATGATATATCAATCACCATGTTCTTAACTAATAATCTTTAAAAGTTTTGATGTTTGTCATGATATGATATCATCATCTTCTTAATAGTTAATATATCTTTCTTTCTTTACATAGTTTTGATATTTGTCATCTGATAGATCTTACTTCATTTCTTTAAAAGTTTTGATGTTCTTATTACATGCATTAATTATAGCTAATTTTGATGTTTTTGTATCTTAAATATATATTACATGCTATATGTATATATATTTCATTTCAGGTTCTGATACTGTGAAATCAAAAGGACGTGTTGACAACATACAGTTTTTGAAGGATGCAACTATTTGGTACGGGGTTACTGTTGAATCCTTCTGCAAAGACCCGCGTGTTGCGGGTGTTGCCCCAAACACAAAAAAATATGATAGGGTGTTATGCAACCATGATCATTCCTTGACTGATGTTAGGTTTGGGGGATGTATTTCGGCTTCGAAAAGCCTGCTAAACCCTGGAGGAGAGGTTCATCTTCTCGACAGGCGAGTAGGGAAACATGTTACTTGGCCTCTTGAGCAAATGGCAGCCCTCAACAATATGCAGGTGGAGGAAATTCAGTTTAACTATGGAGATGATAATCATCCCTATAGCATTTTGCGCTTCTTTCCAAAAGTCCAAAACCCGTACCAGTATCAGTACCAATACCAGTACCAAGTTGATGATGAGGAGAAGGAGGATGAAGACGACAACAACAACAACAACAACAACAACAACGACGCTTAGCTAGTGTACGCCGTGGTGGTTTGATCGTTTCGTTCGTTAATTAGTTACTTAATGTTGAACTAACTGTCTCTCTGATGTTTGAAGTTTGAACTTTGTTAGCTATATATAGGTATTAAGTTTGGGGAAATTTTGTTAAAACAATATTTGGATCATATATCCCCTCTATGGTATTGTTTGTTAATTAGTTACTTGGTTTTTTAAATATTGACAATCAAATATTATTATTGTTATTATCAACCTTCACTTTCTGTTACATGCATGCATAATGATCATATATATATGGTTTAATTCAATCATTTATTATTTAATTAGCTAGGAAATTAAATAGGTCGATTTGGATTGTAATGGAACAATCCGGTGTAACGAGCGAGACGTAATACTTTTATTAATAAAATTAGGCTTACGTATAAACTCTTAAAATGAAATAAGTTATGGAAGACGAGTAACAACTTCGATCATATTTAGAACAATAAACCGGTCTCGATCGGAAATATCATGGACATTTGGTTTTCTTGCACCTGAGGTCATGTATTCATTTTTTATGACCCTTAGGTCTATGAAAATAGTGTTTAAACGAATTGGTTTTGCTATCCAAAAATATTTAGCAATGCAGCTTGTTACCCGTTTACCTAGCTTTACTAGCTAGTTTTATTTTTATTGTTGCTTGAGAGCGTAATTGTTGTACTTGATATCATGCGCGCGGAACATATGTTTGATAAAATGTCTCAATGGAATTTTTACCCTCGATCGTTGGTCTAACTTTAGCTTATAACTTTTGTTATCGTCATTAACTAACATGTTTATATGTATCAAAACATGTACATATGTGGGTGACACTAGCCACATTTGACGTATACACAAATATATCGTTTTGACACTTCTATCAAACCTGCCCAAAATGTCACTTTTTCATCAAAAGTTATTGTGTTCACTTTGTCCGATTATTATTTATAATTACTAGCTAGCTTGATCTCTCTCTCACTTTCAATCTACCTATTGATTCAAGTCACTCAACCAAAAAACTATATTTGGGATTAATTAATGGTTTTTTTATGATTATATTTAAAGTTTATATTATTCCAACTATTGCTCTGTTAATACACTTTTACAATCACACGAACTCTAAATTATCATGATCGATTCACTCAATTTCCTCATCTTTACTTATGCATTGTATTGTATTATTTTAATATGATAAAGTGACCGATATATTTTACAATGATTTTGTTGTTCTTAATTATATTTATCTTTATTAAAAGAGTTAATTGTAGTTTTGATTCTTGTGTTTTGACACCTTTAATATGTTTAGTTTCATTGTTAAGTTTTACCCTAACAGTTTTGGTCCGTGTGATTTTCATTCTTAATACAAATTGTCTCGAGCCCTAACTCGATCCGTCCAGGTTTACAATAACCCTTATCTCATGGACCTTCCTTTCACGCTTCGTGGGGATAAAAACTACAAAAAAGCTCTTCATGCGATTTTCATGGTCTCAAGTTGAAGCTTGTGGAGGCAACGAAACAAACTCATATTTGACAAGGTTAGGCCATTTGCAAACAAGGTTCTATGTGAGATAAGGGTGTTGAGCTCTTTATGGATGAAGGCTAGAATAAAAAGGAGACATACATTGCTCTTCCAAATTTTTCTTTTTAACCAGGTTAATTAATGTTTGTATGTCTATTTTTATTTCTCCGATACAAACAAAAATACCTATTGAGATGGTTAATTTCAATCATCTACAACTCGTATTATTTTATACAAATTGCATTATAGGTGTCAAATTATCCGATTAAGTGTTTATTATTATGTGAGTGCACACCTTTTTAATTTAAATTTAAAATTGGTATCTTAGGGATGAAAAGGCAAATATGTTGCAAACATGAATGGTAAAAAAAGGGCTAGGGGTATTATCGGTACTATATATTTGGCAATATGGAGATAAACCTGTTACCCGACAATCAGGAAAATTCTTATATCTTTTGTTTTTATTTTTGTTTTTTTATAACAAACCCCATTAACATTGTTCTATTCATATTTCATACTAGCTATTATATATTATATGTTTCTTTACTTTTTTTCATACAACGGCCAACGGGGTATATCAATAAATAAAGCAACATATGCAACGTTCTAAAGTTATATGTTGTTTGCCAAAATGATATATCTTGCTAGTGATTCGTTGGTTCCACCCAACTAATTAACAACAATTTTGTAAATGCCGCCGGTTGGTTAACCAGTTAAGGTCAAAGTTCATTTGGTGTACTGGTTGGGGTAATAGTTGGAATCATTAGAAACCCAGGTTCAAATCTTACATTTTACTCATTTGTTTTCCGGCATAACAATAAAGCTTAAACTTGAGGTAACTCGGGTTCGAGTCGGTGTCGAAGGGTTTTAACAGGAAAAATTGAAGATCTAGCCATGGTTGGGGTGAGTCTTCGTTGCGATTGCAGCTTTGGGGGAGTCCCATTAATTAGGCCGCTTATAAGAGCACCCATTTAAGTCCTTATGAACACCCATTTATGAACACACGTTGGTGTTCGTAGGTGGTTAATTACATGGTTTAATTGGTTAAACATGACTTTTAATTATATCGCAACGTTTGATGTAAATTTTACTTCAAAGACATGCTTAATTTTATCTACGCCAACGTAAAATTATTTCAAAACCAAGCCGGGTCAAGTTTATATCGAAACATTACCCCACTTCCTTTTAAAAGAAAATTGCATATATAATAAATAAGCACGTCAGAATAGTATATTCAAATTTTTTGTAAAAATATTAAAAACATGTCATAACAGTATATTAATTCGTTTATAAAACGTTATATGTTATAACGTATAAGAGAAAAGCATAATAAAAAAAATTAATTATAACAATATAATATTAAATTAAAAGTTTAAAATTTGACCCTTGGTTCAATTGACTTTCAACATGGGTTAAACACTTTTATTTTAGACATGTGGACTTGTTTTAACCGAAAAAGAATAAATTTGAACCTGCTTTAGATTCGTTGCGTAGTATAAGGACATAATGAAGAAATTTTTTTGTTGGAAACATTATGAAAGTTTAAATGAAAGACTAGACTACACAAAATTCCTTGTAAAAAGGCGCTAGCGGCTCATGGAGTTACAATGCATTCCGAGGAGTGTCCCCTGTGTTTCAAAGTGAGCGAATCTTCGGATTGATCATTTGTTGCTCAGTTGCCCATTTGCATCAAAAGTTTGGGGTAGAATCTATAATTTGTGTGGTTAGTCTAAAGACATGGGAGACTCAGTGATGGGCTAGATAGATCGGAAAACATGTTTGGCTTATTACAAATGATCTAATTTTCAACTATATTACGTCGTTGAGAAGACCATGAAATACTTATCTTTGGTTAAAGTATCATTCGAATAAGGTCGATATTGTATAGTACAAATGGTGTTATAGTCAATGGTCTTAGGAGTTTGTTTCGTTTCACTCGTTGTTTCTCTTGTTTGGTCGGGTTCTAGCTGCCGTCTTGCTAGTGTACGTTTCGATTTCAACAAGGCCGGCCTAAAAAATAAAAAATTTAAAAACTCTCCTAAAGATGTTAATAAGGGTAAAAAGGTGAAATGAGTATTTGAAAAGGAAATAAGTAACCCAAAAAAGTATAGAACGATATATAGAATGTAAAAAAGGTGAGTCACACACATATATATATATAGTACGTATCATCATCAGCCAATCCCGTACATTGTTGAATCTGCTAATTCGTCTTCATTCAGTTTCTAATAATATGCACTACAGTCTCTGGCCTAATTCTAACTTTTGTTTCTTCCTTTTGCAGACTTTTGTCTCCCTACCACCATCAAAATACAAACTTTGTTCTTGAAATTTGTGTGTGTAAAGTAACGAATAAAAGGCTTTAAAAGTATTATATAACCAACTTATATGAGCATGATGCGCATGCTCGTGCTTAATGTAAGAGTATTTTATTTGACGGTCTTACAAATTCATTAAAGAAAAAACAATCATACAGAGCTTGGAATTTGCGACTCATCGTGTTACAACTCGATATAAGTCTTCATAGCCTTAACAACAACAAAAAATATGTAAACAAACTGAAAAAAACAAAATGACAACATTCACAACCAAACATGTCTAACCATTAAACCATGTAATTAACTACCTACGAAGACCAACGAAGATGGGAATCTCATATGAAACAGCCGACAACGCCGCCATCCACCCTTGTAACGACCACCGAAAATCATCAAAAAACGAAAATTGGAAAAAGTCAAAGGCAAAGGCAACATAATCGGCCGGTTCACTGAAGTAAGTAAAGTAGAACATTTTACTACAATACTTTTAATATAATTATTATTGTATTATATATTTTATCAATTTCCATATTTTAATACGAGTTATTAGCTTTAGACTCCAAGGGCCTAAAATTTTCACTGGCCAAAGTCCAGCGGATTTTGATGATACGTTATATGTATGACCGACATGCTCATCGAACTCTAATAGGTACAATAATCTTTTTACAATCACACCGTTAAACTTTAATTGGGCTCTAGCACTATCACTTGTAGACTTGTAGTTACAAATAATGATTTGTGTCATTCATAATTCATGTGGTTTTGATCCTTTTAGATGTTTCTCATGATCTGCATAATTTGTTAACAAAATAATCTACATATTAATATACCATAACAAATTGAATTTACACTTTTTAATTATTCTCGTGAACCCATTATATTTTTACATCTATACACATTATTCTATTTACTAGAGTTCATTACATAAATTAACTTTGATTCATTACACTTTTTAATTATTCCCGTGAACCCATTACAGCATCAAGATGGTTGCTTGGTCATAATCGAAAAAGTTTAAAATGGCGTGCGTATGAAACTAAACTGTCTTTCAATATAAAAGATAATATTTATGCGGCAATGATGATATTTCGTCAATTAGACGTGTGAACACGAATGGTATGTGGGAGTTTTTCTATTTACAACATGTATTACACTATGATGGTTTCAGTCTGAGCCGATTTATATAAATGAAAGTCTCATTAACTTTATTGTTCGATATGAACACATAGCTAGACGTTCGGAGCCAATCAACGACAGTAAAAGGCTCGTGCGTTATCAAATACAACTAGTTTAGTTAAAGAAACGTACATATGGGATTAGTAATAAAGATCTTTTAATTGCTAACATTAAACACCCTAACTACAACATAAATTTCTATGTACATTCTTATACATAGAATATCTATGAGACCAAACGATTCATAGAAAACCCTAAGTGACTAGTCGCTGCACATATGTCGAATGACCATAGCAATAGGAACGCATTGCTTAAAGGGAAACGATATGCAAACCAGCCACCATCGCATCTATCTACTACATGATAAGTCGAAACATGAAAAGGGCTTATAAGCCTCAAGTTGCCATACACGAAAAAATCCTAATCCAAAGCTTTCCAGTGACCAATCCGACACTCGAAAAGTCAAACCTTATGCAGGCCCAGTAAGGTCGGGTACAGTTCCAGGTAGGTTCGGATTTTGTCGACGTTGTGACTTGTGACCGATGTAGCCGGTTTTATATTGGTTCCGAGTTAAGTTGGGCCGGTTATTTCCTCAATAGGATTAGTGCAGGCCCATTTTCAGCCCACAATATTTCATGGGCTCAAAAGTTGTTGATCTGACCTTTGTGTTATACGCATCTAACATCTTCGTCTTCATCCTGTAGCTATCTTCTTCTTCGATCCAATCACGCTAACTGGTAATTAAACCTACTCCATTTTTACTCTAATTGTATATATCGATCGAATCGAGCCTTTGTTTGCTTTATAATATGTTGTTTTTGGACAATTTTGTGTATCGAGTGAGAAATTGTTTTATGATCTGTAAAACGTGTTGAATTTATCGATTGATGAAGATTGTTTCATGAAATTCATATTTCTGATTCCTGTTTATGGAGCTGTTGTGTTTATTTCGTGTTTACGCATCTGTGTCAAATTGATTGTGAAATTGTGAAACCTAGGGTTTTGTGCTCGATTTGGTACTTGTTCTTTCCTGTTTCATGATCTGTAGAACTTGATAAATTGAACGATTGAAGAACATTGTTTAATGAATTTCATGTGAGCTTTTGTGTTTGATTTGGTGTTTTACGTTTGGGAGCATGTATGTCAAATTGATTGTGAAACCTTACATGCTTGATTTGGTACCTGGTTTTGTTTTTCACTTTTATCCGCTCTTCAATGTACATCTTACATGTTTGATTTTGTCTATGGATGTGCTTTTTTGTTAGGTTAATTGCTTAATTCATGAGTAGGCTGTCATCACATTTGTGTATCATGCTGGTTCGTTGAAGTTTATTGTTTGATTAGTAAGGCTACTGTTTAATTCGTGTGTTTCAAGTTTAAATCTTTAGAGATAGATATGATATGATGTTAAGTTCTGTCATATCAAGGCTGGTTCAGTTGTGTTTGGTTTTAACTTGACATGAGTTATGTATGTGACTTAGCGTTAGATTAGTATATATTATAAACAAACAAACAAATAAACATACCCTGTAGTGTGCCCGCTCATAGATTAGTATGCTATACCTATTGCTTTATACTGACATGGGGACACAGGAACATGCCAATGTGGTCGGGTATCAACTTTTGTCTCTTGTATCATCGTTTACGGAACGATAGTTTTACATAAACATATGCAATGTGAGGATTAGTTGCGTGTGAATAAATCTTTACTCGTGTATCAATGCTATCTTCCGCTAAATAGCATATGTTTTGCCTTGAATCCGCTGTATTTTGATATGATCTTTTATGAGTTTTCGCCTTTTGGAACTACTGTGTTTGAGCATATGTTCGTAGTTTTTCTTTTTGTTTTATTTCTTGTTGGATTCGTTTCCTGAAACCTACCGCTAAATGTTTTCAGTCAACTTTTGTGCTATATCTGATTCTCTGTTGAAGGTTTAATGCTGCATTGATTTCTAAACTGTACATTTCAAGATAAGTTCTATATGATTGTTTATATGTACTCAGGAACATAGAGATGTCGTTCATCATGGAGTTTGCTGAGAATTTAATCCTGAGAATGATGGAGGATCCAGTTGACCGAGATAAAAAGTTCAGAGATCATGTTTATCATATGAAGGAACGTTGTGCAAAGACAAAGGAGATGTGGAGCTATCCAATTCGTCCATATGGTTTCTGGACATTTGACCGCCACAATGCTCAAATTTTTTGGGATGCTCAGATTAGCCAGGTCGAAGGCCGTAGGGATCCTTATGATGATCTCCTTCAAGACCACCAATCTGACTCATCATCTTCCTCTAAATAAACTGTAAGTTTCTTTTTATATTCTTTGTGATTAAACTGTTAGATGCAACTTTATATGTTACTTTCTAATTTTTTTAGCTCATTCAAATTTGGATGATATAACTATATTAGTGACCACCCAACTAAACTTTTTTCACTGCGGCCATGGGCACCTAATTATTGAAACTATTTTCAGTTATATCAAATCTGACCAAAAGCATGCTGAAAGACTGTCGATTTTTTACCATTTGGTTTTACTTTAGAATATAGAAAAAGTGAATAAATTTCTAGGTAGTCAAAGGGTCAAGGTGAAAAGGGTGAGCTTGTCGCCTAGGTGCAAGGCGCTTCAAAAAACGCATGTCCCCAGAGAAGCAAAGTGCACAAGTATTCTGTGTGATTTTTACTTGTTTTAGCCTAGTTTAGACCGGTTCACTGCGTCTGTACACCTAGGTGCACTCAAGGTGGTTTGGTTGAACCTTCCTTCACATGGGCAAGCATCCATGGCGCCTTTATCTATATTGGTAAATGTATTTTTTGTCGTATAAATATTTAATCATCAAGCCTGGTTTTTTTTTCCAGAATTGCTATACATTGAAATTAGATATAGATATTTGGGTGTTTTGTAGACTAGTTTATATAGTTGGGTGGCCTCGCTAAACAATATACTTTAAAAGTTTTAGAAAATTAGTTCTTTATCATGAATTTCAATCATCATGTAACTCTCTAATTGATTCGCTTATGACATCATTACACACAGATTGCGCTTGGAGCATGTGGTAACTATGAGCGGACCTGCAAATCTTGATGCAAAGGTTGTTTCTTATGTTATTTTAAGCTGGCGTTTTCGTTAAACATTTATGATTTCTCAGTTGTATCAAGATCATAGTGATCTCAACTGGACTTGGTAATTGTGATGTCATTGTGTGTTATGTTAAAATAAATAACTCTTTGTTAAGTGTTCATGAAAACAAATCAACAGCTTTTTTCAGGGGATCAAATCATGTAAGATGTCAAATATGAGTCAAACATGTTACCTATTTTATTATATTCGTTGCTTCTTTGGTTCAGACAGTTTGTTATCGATTTGGTTTTATTAGTTGAAACCAATCTGAAGCGGAACAAATCATGTTTCAAGTCGGACCGGTTTTTTCTCCTTATAAACCATCCACTTTGACCTTTGATTCAATACAAACTGGTTTTAAAACCGATTTGGTTTGAATCATATACTTTCTCCAAGTATAAGTTTATGAAGAAATAATCTCTATAAGTTATATTTTATATTTATTTCAGATGAATTTTTTTTTTACTTTTTCAAACATATACTTTTTACCATTTATGTGCAAAATCAGTTTTTGGCTATGCATAATGTGAAAAGTAGGCAAGGTAATCTAAGGCTAACTGATATATCCCCACGCCCCATCACGCCCCTCACCATATCACCGGTTAACGTCCTGGCACATCACGCCGGAGGAGGCGTTAGAGAGCGTGGAAGGGCCCTCTGAACGATTTTTTTGCGGATTTTGACCCTTAACCACTAACCAACCCATCTGACTCGCCGATTGTCACTATTACAATGTATATACCTAACGTGGTGGCTTTTCGGGAAAGTTTATCAAGGTTGGACTCGCCACCACAACAATCGTGTCTAAAATAAATAAAGGATTTATGGGTTTTTTTTCTCATTAGTCATGATGATTTTGAAATTACAAGTACTTTAGCATAAATATGGCTTGCGTCACATGTGAGCCGAAAAGTTCGACTAGTATAATCGATTAGGATATTACTATTTATTTGAATAGATGCTATTATTTTTTATTTGACATTAGTTATCTATAAGAATATTTTATGTTCGGTGAAGTTATATGTATTTTGTCAACGCTAACATATTTCCTGATGCTAACTAAATAGCATATTTCCCGACTAATACTAATTACTAAATATAATTCGTTAAACACAAGACATACGAATATACGAGGCAAATTAGTATATATTATGTGAAATGATAACTCATATTGTTTTCGAATATTATTTTATATATTAAATGAAACCTCTTAGCTTATATTTTTGCATATTACACATAACCAATATTTGTTTGGTGTTTAAGGGTGGTACGGTTTGTTCTTGTAGAGTGTAGTACGAGTCGTATTGTGAAAGGTAGGATGTTTGCATTAGAGTCAAGATAGTTTTTTTCAAGGTTCAATATAAACTCTTTGGTAAATAGTTGTTTATTTACTCATGAAAGTAGAGCATAGGTAGATGCTTGTCATATCACCTCTTGAAAGTTATAAATACAAAACTTTATATTCATGTGATAAGTATTTTGAAGTACACATCACTTTTTTTAAAACAACATTACATTGAGATCTACAATATGTCATAATTGTTTGGTGTAAATGGTGGAGTCACAAGTCTTGCATTATGTTTGGTGGTGCCATATTCATTTTGGACCATAGTGGATGCAATTGCATATGCTCTAACACAAGCATTTATTTGCCTTTATATGAAATTGTGTTGGACCATTTGATCACCTATTTGGCTATTTCCAACCATTTTATAGATACAAACCTAATTAATTAGTTAAATTAAACTCATTGGCTTGTGGAATTGTAGATGAAAAGGGTATACTTAGCTATAAACTAATGCTTTTGTCATAAACATATGTATTATTGGGTTATATGTACGACATAATTTATATAGAATTTCATGTTATAAACTTATGCATTACTTACACATGTTAAATACATTAAACATGTTGTAAACCAACAACTTTAATGAAAATTTGTATGTTGGATGTCGACATATATAAGGTATTAGTGAAATAAAAAATAATAAAAAGTTAAAGATTATAGATAACAAATGTAGAGAATTTAATAATTTAAAATTATATTTTTGGATAACATATATAGTTGAAATCTTATGATTTTTTATGTTTTACTTATATTATTACAATAAGAAAATTTATATTTAATATATTTAATTATTCAAAAATCATTACAATTTAATAAGAAAATACAAGAAAGAAAAACTAAGACTTCACTAGTATAAGACAAAGAAAACATAAAAATAAAATTTTATTTTATCTATGTTTTTTTTATTTCACTAATAGATATATTCAAGTAAACTTAAATATATATTAATAATCAAATAATTTTTTTACAAAATTCGAATATGGCCCTTTAAACCTTTAGAGAAAAGGGTATTCTTACCCGTGGATAGATGCCATTTTTATGTGGGATTGTTTCACTATTTTTTTTTTAAGAATTCCCTAATGGGTTCCCTTGGAGCATAAAGCACATACACAACTATAGCAACAACAATATGTTCCTCCACTAACAATTTTCTTTTTAAAAAAATAGTAGTAAAGTAAATAAAGAAGAAATTGCTCATCAATATCCCCCATCACTTGTTGTTTCTTTTTGAGTTTAGCAATATCTTGTGATATCATAGTTTACTCTAGCAATTACAACAAATTAGTATATATATGTGTATCACTACATTGTAAACATTTTCAATGGCTACTTTGATGGATTTTCCTATGGAAATGACAATTTATAATGGTTGTGTTTTTTTTTTCAAATTTTATGTGTTGGTGAAGGAGGAAAATGGGGTATGTGTGATTTAACAAAGTGGTGGTAATCATGTATAAATGACCTTGGATCCCTTTTAGGCTTTTACTACCATGACTATTCTCTTTGCTTTTCACACATTAAACAAAAACAAAAGAAAAGAGCAGCCTTACAACAAATTCTTAATTTACTTTTATTTTAAGATATTATAATTAACTATAATATTTCTTAAAATCTATAGATGCAAATATCAAATACTTGTTTTTGTATTTAAGTTTGGGATTAGAATAAATTTGAATTCAAGTTTGGATCTATGATTACTTGATTAGTTTTGAAAGTGACAAAAAAATGACACAATTTCAAACATTTAATCCAACTTGATTGGATTTAAAGTCAAATAAGCATGATTATGGCACGTTACTTGGTGATATTAGTAGCTCAAGTTGTGTGTTATTGGACAAAATGTTTATTTGATGTATTACTAATAATAGCTTTTTTTTACCATGAAAAACAAGCTTTTAATTTGTGTTTTATACACAGGAAGTATACGAGATGAACAAGATTAGGTCGTGTTTAGATAAATGGTTTTTACGAAAGACTTTAGTTAATTTATTTCTCTTTATCATTACTGAGATTGCTTCCAACATGCGATTTTGATGATTCGTTTGTCACCACAAATGGCGGCCCATGGATCTTTTATTTTTTATTTTTTCCGTCTCAGATCGAAAATGTATAAAAGTCTGATGTGCTATACTGACTAAACATGTATCTAAAAAAACTAGGTCTCAATGATGTGAATGGGTCTAATTATGTAATTTTCTTTGACAAGCAAACCCATATATATAACAAATATAAAAATACTCAACCAGGCAAGAAGCAAAGCCGTAAAGAAGTCCAATACAAAGAACTAAAAAAAACATAGAGGCTGTTTGACAAAATCTGAATCATTAAGTGCTGAATGGCTAAGAGGTCTGAACCATTAAGAGACTCTATCAATAGGAGGGATATTGAGTTGGAACTTCAGGTGATAGTAAGTTTGGTATATGCTCCATGCAGTTTCATTCAGCATCTTTCAATCTCTTAACCATTCAGCACTTAATTGAACCATTCAGAGACTTTTTAATTTTTTATTAAACAAACGATCTAAATGCTGAAACTGAATGATTAAGCACTGAACTGAACCATTAAGAGATGCAACAAACATCCCCTTAAACTAATTAAAAAGACTATCATGCTAAATTAAAATCTAAATTTTTACCATTCGACCCATGAATGTTTGAATGTTTTATGTCTATTCTTCACCCACATGTATTTAAAGTTGTTATTAAGATCTTATTTTCCACAGTTTTCAAATTGCTACTAGTATTTGATAGCTTGAACAAATTTGAAAATATTTATTTCCGATCGAATTTAAAGGCGTAGAGATTAAGAAGATTTTATGTTATTGTCGTGATCTATTTCTACTTTATAAATAGAAAAATTATTAAACGAGTTCACATGTCTAATAATATAAATATTTAAAAGCTTTTAGATTTACTTAACTCATAATAAATAACAAAATTCACATAGACATTATAATTTAGCATAGTACATTTACCACAATATTCGGCCTCTCATATCATCAATAATATTCATTCCTCATGACAAGTTCACAAATTTATTTTTGATTGTCTGGGGTGGAGAATTTTTAGGAGGTTACTCGTATTTCCACCAAAGCACAATTAAATTTGAGGTAAGATATACCTTATGAACACAAGGTCTATCTCTTCGGTTCACGAGCTAGTGTTAGATTTTCCTAGGGCCATACAAACACTTTTAGACCGAAAACTGATAACTAGACCAAAGACTATAATCATGCCAGTTTTCGGTTGTACACTAAACTGATTTTTACGCACACCTAGTTTACAATTTTATTATGTATGGTACGGTTTCTCTTATCATAAATACATCTATAACTAGTGATGCGGCAACCGGATCTCACGTATGTGACTTCGTCACACGTGTTGAAAAAAAATTCATGTCTAGTTTGTTACGGTATAAAATCGTATTGCCTTTTATTATAATACGGAGATATATCCATGCTTGAAAGTCAAAATTATAACTAAGTCAAGTCAAAGGGATCAAAGTCAAAAATATGTTAAAGTAAAGTAGAATGGTCAAAGTTGTAAATTGACTAAATTATCATATGTTAAAATGATTATAAATCAAAATCAATCGTCTAAAGTCATAAATATATCAAAATTTGATTAAAGAGTAAAAAAATCACTAGTTAACAATAATTAAAAATCAAAGTAAAATAGCAAGGTCAGAATCTCCAACATCCAATATATCTAATTAAGATAGTATAAATATATACAATGCATTTCAAGCTTTAGGGTCTACAAAGAGTTTTTATCATACATTAAATGGAAGGAGTGGAGTTATACTACAAAGTCTAATTTTCTTACAAAGTTTAAGAAGCCATGAGATGATGACATGTGGCACTCCCTTAAAATTAGAAGGAAGGGTAAAGATGGTAATGTCTCTATATTTTAAGTTTCACCCCATTTTTTTAAACATCCATAACTTTTACATACGATATTATTTTTTTAAAAAAATTGCACCACAAAAACAAGCATTTTCTTATCTTTAAAACGCATATAATATTCATATATAAAAAACAAAAAAAAAATTCACGTTTTTCAGCTCATTGTGTTATTTGTCAAGTCATTGTGTTATTTATTCATGTCATTGTGTTATAACACAATAATCTAATGAAATAACACAATGATCTGAAATAACACAATGACCTGATGAAAATATAACACAATGACCTGATGAAATATAACACAACGACCTGATGAAAATATAACACAACGACCTGATGAAAATTTAACACAACGACCTAATGAAAATATAACACAACGACCTGATGAAAATATAACACAACGACCTGATGAAAATATAACACAACGACCTGACGAAAATATAACACAACGACCTGATGAAAATATAACACAAGTACCTGATGAAAATATAACACAACGACCTGATGAAAATATAACACAACGACCTGATGAAAATATAACACAACGACCTGATGAAAATATAACACAAGTACCTGATGAAAATATAACACAACGACCTGATGAAAATATAACACAACGACCTGATGAAAATATAACACAACGACCTGATGAAAATTTAACACAACGACCTGATGAAAATATAACACAACGACCTGATGAAAATATAACACAACGACCTGATGAAAATATAACACAACTACCTGATGAAAATATAACACAACGACCTGATGAAAATATAACACAATGACCTGACGGATATAACACAATCTGAAAAATATAACACAATATCTTGACTAATATAACACAATGAGCTGAAAAATATAACACAATGACCTAACGAATATAACACAATGAGCTGAAACTTCAAAAAAAAAATTTCGTTTTTTATATATCAATATTATA
Source organism: Tagetes erecta (assembly GCA_030867185.1). Classification (NCBI taxonomy): domain Eukaryota; kingdom Viridiplantae; phylum Streptophyta; class Magnoliopsida; order Asterales; family Asteraceae; genus Tagetes; species Tagetes erecta. Next base: position 43,507,977 of record CM061492.1, on the reverse strand, counting down.
TGCGTTTTGAAGATGTTTTTTTGGTGTAATTTTTATTAAAAAGTATTTTCGTATGTAAAAGTTATGGACGTTTAAAAAAGAGGGTGGAATTTGAAAATGAGACAAGACTAATATACCCTTGGCCTACCATTTAAAGTTCTAACTATTTACCATTATGCCACCTTGTGTTTATGAACCATTGATCTTCATTTAATATTAGATCTAATGGTCCAAATTCCTTCTTAGACTTTCTAGGAAATTTAGACTTTGTATTTGAACCTAATTCTAAATGGAAGAGACATATAAACAAACAAATTAATATTTTTGTGGTAAGAGTGAGTCCTTAAAAAGTGCATACAAACATCATTTATCAATTTGACACCAATCTTCGTAAACTACATTGTAAATTTTTTTCTTTTACAACCGACACATTAGTTTCATTACTAAAACGTTTACGAAAACAGATTAATCCTGATTTGTGCAAATAATGGAGGATTTAAAGATAATTATTATTATTAGTTTATTAAATTAAAGATTAAATTTAAAAATAATAATTTAGTAACTATTTAATTCACTTAGTATTAGACTTAGACTGAGTTTGTTTATTTATACAATTATATAATAGTGTTTGAGTTGAGTTAAGATTAATATTTTCATCATAAATATAAATATAGGGCTTATTATGAATTCTTTTAGTACTTGAATAATCTATTCATATATAATACCTTGAATATCAACATCAATAATGGTTGTGCTAATAAATATATGATGTCTATGCATTTAATCAAATTATACTATTGAATTTTGAAACTAGAATATATATATTTGTCAAATCAAATAAACACATGATATTATTATTTGTAAGGTACAAAAATAAAAACCAATGACTAACATATTGAGACATTAAATTCCATATTTTCTTTGGACCAAGCTCTATGTAAATGAGAGAAGAGAAACAAACCACGATCAACAATTTTATTTCAAATGATTATTATTGGGTGGTTATATTGGGAGGCATAAATTTCCCCTATCACCATATGGTCCATCCCCATCGCATCAATCTTGGTATAAGTTTTTGTATGAATAACGTATGCAACATGCATGCTTTGGCTTGATTGAGACCTTTTAGTCAAATTAAGAATTTTTGAGAAACTTACTAAAATGCTCACATATTTTTTTTTATCTTTTTATCATGATATCATTGACATTTAGACTGAACTAGATTTAAGACCAGGCCGCCCGTTGCAGCGGCCGGGTCACGCTGTCGGGTCTTGCGATTTGACTTCGTCATATCTGTTGACAAAAAAAGTCTCATGCCCCGTACGTCACGACGCAAAAACGTAACGTGTCACGTGTTAAAAAGCGATGAAATATCAAAAGTTAGAGGTCAACACGATAACAATATTAAAGTCGTACTATACGTCAAAGTAGAGTAAGAGACCAAAGTCGAAAACTTATCAGGGGCTAAAATGACAATTAGTAAAAGTCGTATTATGTGTCAAAGTGGAGTAAGAGATCAAAATCAAAAATTCATCCGGAGCTCAAATGACAATTAGTAAAAGTTGGAGACTAAAACCGTCAATGCGTTAAGAGTCGGGAATTAAAACCGTTAATACGTTAAAGTAGGAAAAAGTTAAAACGCGGCGTGGTACGACGGGAGAGGCCGGTGCAAAGCACCGACCTTCCCTTTTAGAAGTATATAAATATGTATGATCCTCCTAGCTGGCAAGATAATAACTTAACCGACATCTTAGACGTATACAGCCGCATAATTCTCCGCTATAAGGGTTGGGGATTGACACATACTACATGAGACAACCATATAACTGTGACTCGTATAGGCCTTGGATGCATCCACGTGGTTGTTTTGTTGTCTTAATGGTTGGATGACGACCATAAACATGTATGCTGAAAGTCAGGGACCAGTGTGGTAAAATATTAGTCAGCTTAGCTAGACCATTTTGGTTATTAGTCATTTTGAGATTATTTCGTAGACAAACATATTAAGAAAACTTACGTGCGGTTTCTTTTGACACAACGACATGGAAATAAGGTTAGTGCTTGAGATTATGATAGTTCTCAGGTTCAAACCTAATACTAGCTAGAGAGTTTTCCATGGGTAACTAGGTCCTTTTACGCTTGGTGTTACCGGGAATTGATCCTTACCTTTTCGTATCTTGCCCCGAATGAGATGTCTGGATGTTCGGACATGCACTGAGAATACCCGTCACTACATGGAAAAGGGGATCACCGCGTTAAAGTTTGTTATCACCGCGTTATACATGGTAACATCAACATATTAAAGCTTCGGCAAATCAAACACATTTAACATCGAGTTCGATTGAAGACCACCCGAGTTCGATTGATCACTTCTGATTAAAAATAGCTTAACAGGTAAGAAAAAATTAGAGCATTATTAAAAAAAATACTTCTATATATGTACGCTTGGACCATACATATGAATATATGATATGCCAAAAGGCCATCAAATTAAATAAGTCTAGCTACCACATCATGCTGACTCACAATATATGAGTGTCTATACTAGCATAAAGTAACTTTAACAACGGATGATAAATACACTTTGCAAATATACTTCAAATAACAAGCACATAAAAATACTAAGTTTTCATATATAACAAATTTAATAAGTTTACTATAGAATATATTAAATTTATATAAAGCTAGACGGAGTGCACTCTCATCATAAGTAATTGTGTTTGATGTCGTTTAAAAAAGTTAATTGTGCTTGATTGGCGAAAGCTTTTAGTAATCGTAAAACATCTTTATGCCTATAAGCAGGAATGAAGATATAAAGAGAGTCCAGGGGTATACTAGGATACCCTTCAACTTTTATTACGAAGTGTAATTTTCACTGGTTTAGGTATCCGGATATTCTTTTTTCTTACTGTTTTACATATCAGGATACTCTTGAGCGAAATTTTTCTTTAGAATACCCCTAATATTTATTTCTGGATTTTCCACTACATGTAAGCATGTAATAGTAAATATTATTCTCTCTCGTTTCTGGATCTGCCACTGTATGTAAACATGTAATAGTCAATATTACGTACGAAAGTGGTAACAAGTTACAAATCAAATACATTTTTTTTTCATTTCATTGGAAAATTGTAATAGTCAATATTGTTCTCTCTCGTTTCTGGATCTGCCACAGTCTATATTCTATATCCTTTGTACTTTGTAAGACGCGTAACACAAATTTTAAGTATTATCCATACGTACTAAGTTACTAACCATTTTAAACCACTTATGTAATTAGTTTGTTTATCATATCAAAGACATAAACCTTGCATTTTGGTGTACGTAAAAAATGTTGTGTAACATTTTTATACCGTTGAGCATAAATTCAAATTTGCATATTTTGCTAAATTTACGAGACTTTAAATATATATTTTTTAATATAAAAAGGCAGCTACATTGAAAAATATTGTACAAAATTTGCCACCCTTAAAAAAAGTAAATAATTTCTCTTACTAACGTAACTCGTTCCCGTCACCGTTAAAACACAAAATTACGTCCAAGCGTTTCAACTCTCAACAACCATTCCGTCATCTTCATTAACATCGCCGTTATTGACCACCCGTTGTGCTTGTGTACACTCGGTCTTGTGACGGATCTTCCAGTCGAGTGCTTGACAAGCTCGAGAACAGTAGTTCACATTTCCGCAAACGGAACATCGTCGGAACTCATGTTGTCGGGTCTCTGGTCGACCACACCCTGTGTGTGAGCACAACCTGAGACCCGAACCAAGTTCCTTATCAGAAAACCACTCTGAAAGAAACCGGTTTGCCGGAGCAGGTTCTGGCGCCGGTACATTGCATCCGAAGTCACTAAGTAACGGACACCCCGGTCCCACCATGTTTCCATTCCGTAAATGAGGTAACAGATTCCACGTAAATGGTTCAAATCCTGTAACAGACAAGTACTAAAATCTATTACGATTGGATTAAAAACGCCATTCAAAAAATAAAAATAAAAATAAAACAAACCTTAAACGACTTTTTTAGTCTTATGTGTTTTAGGTTATTAATAGTTCTAGTCATGCATATTGCATTAGACCGTAAGAGTTATAAATTGCCTATCACATGAATCAATATGTTAAAAAAATTCATTTTGGACTCTGATTAATAAAAATGTCACGTCATCAAGTCAATTAAATCAATAAAAAAATAGTTTATTACTCCATCCGTCCCATTATAAGTGTCTTAGTTTGAAAAACACAAAGTTTTAGACACATTAAATGAGTGTTATTTTTGTTTGTCATTTGATAATAACACCCTTGACGATAAATATTATTGTGGGTCCATCACATTGTTTGTTTTATGTTATCAAGCACAAATTTGAAAATTTACCAATAAATTTTAAAAGTGGACACTTTGAATGAGACAATTAAAAAAAGCAATATAGACACTTATAATGAAACGAAATGAGTAGTATTAGTTTGAAGCTGTACAATAATCAGGTGTATATTAGTTTGATGAAATATAAAAGTATGATAAAATATACTCCCTCCGTCCCATTAGAAGTGTCCATATTGCCTTTTTAGTTGTCCCACTTAAAGTGTTTACTTTTAAAATTTATTGGTAAACTTCCAAATTTGCCCTTAATAACATAAAACAAACAATAGGATGGACCCACAATAATATTCATTGTCAAGGGTATTATTGTCAAATAACAAACAAAAATACCAATCATTTATTGTGCCTAAAACTTTGTGTTTTTCAAACTAAGACTATTCTAATGGGACGGAGGGAGTAAATCGTTGTCGTTAAAACAAAATAAATAATTCAATTACCCGAAATCAACGCGGACGGAGTTGTTGAAAGCACGAAAGCAAGTTCACGCGCATTTGCTTGAACTAAAAACCGTCGGCCTTCGGAAACGTTCTGACGAACACCGTACCCGTCTTGTAGACAATGTCCGAGCTCCCGTAGCGCGTCAATATGACCAAGAAACGCTGCGCGAGCGCAAAGAGCTACGCCCGCACGCAAATCTTTATCGTTCTTTGAACCGCCACTGCCGTTAAACTGAATCACCGCCAACGAATATAACGCTGGCGCGTGAGAGTTAATCGCGGCTTTCGCCATTAGGGATGCACCACTTCCACGATTTTGTAAACAGTAGAAACGAATCTGTTTCAACAAAATTGAAAATTCAATTAAATCAATTAATTATTAAATTAATAGTTAAAAAATAAAAATAACGAGTTCAATTCAACTTTTCTACTTGATATAAATACTAAAATTTTCTTTTAAGTCATAAAAAAAATCAATTCTGTCAAATTTTTAATTACTAGTTTCAGTTTTAGTTTAAAAGTTATATTTTTATACTAAAATTGAAAAACTGATACATTATTATACAAAAATCTATATAAATACTTGTACTTTTGGACTGTGTAAAGATAAGTACTTATTTACTTATTTTGGTAAAATCTCAAGAAGCAAAATCAGATTTAACTCAGATAATTAGTTAAAAAAAGTAAAATCTGATTTATTAAATCAGATTTGACAAAAATAATATTTTCCTCCAAATGTTAAAAAAAAATATAAATATTGTCTAAAAGTTTCATCATTTATTTAAATTTCAGCCATAAAAGTTTCTTAATTATTAAACATTTTTTATAATCAAAATCAGTAAAATTTTTGGACATAAATTTTTAAAATAAATGCCAAAACTTGTTAAAGTAAATCAATATTTTTAGAGTGTTTTGGTCATAAGTCGTCACACAAGCCGTTATAAAATAAAAATCAAAGTTTTTAATATTTAGAGAAAAAAAAACAAATCTAACTCGAAATTAGTTTTTTTTAACTAAACGAAAAGACCGTTATTTTCAGATGAAGCGTAAACATACTAACCATGCCAAGTGTATAACAAGCTTCTACATTTCCGGCATCGGAGCATTTTTTCAAAAACCGGTGAGAAAATTCCGACCACTTCTTCGCTCTAACAGTAAACGTTTCCGGCGAAACTTTCGACAACACAATTGAACTAACACCTAACACATTCAATCTCTTACATCTAATCAACAAACAATCAAAACAACAAATCAGTTTCAAAATCACCAACAATTTCACCACAATTGAAAATTTTCATCGATCCTTACGTTAACAAAACGCTGATGAAATCCGCCGGAGATCCGGCGGTGGATCCAAGTTTAGACAGAATAAACAAAACGATGTCGTCTGGAAGCGTATCGAACACATCGCACTGGCCTGAAACTGTCACCGGCGATGCTCCGGTTGTTGATTTTAACCTTTTCCGGCGGTTTTGTGTTTTCTCGCCGGAGAAATTACAACACATAGTGTTTATGATTGGATATGATATCCTCCTTGTTCTCATTTGCTTTGTGAAATGACTGATTTGTGATGTGGTGTGTGTTTGAGTGTATATACACGCACATATAGATACAGGAGCTTGTATGTATAGTTGTGAGTTGTGAGTTATTTGTTTCCTGTGTGTGAAGAAAAAAACTTGGGGATTTATATATATACAGGATGAATGATTTTAATAGGAAATGACCTTGAAAGGAAAGTTAATTACGATACTACCACTTATGGTACCATGGTTTGTCCTTATCTTGTTTGTAATAAGAAGAATGTGATGAAGTAAGAAAAAAATGTGGTCAAACTGCGTTGACCAGATCCTATCAAGTTTTTAAAAGTTGGGACAAAAATGATTTTTGAAAAATCATGTAGGTTTGTTTATACTTTATATAGATATATATAAGACACATGTACTCTTTGTTAAGTTTTTAGTTTTTAAAAACATTTGTGTATTTTTTTGTTTATTTTACGTGTGTTAATTATTTTTTTATTAATACTGATAGAAATATTAGTGTGTAGATGAAAATGGTAGTTAGAGCCTAGAGGTGATAAGTTTGTTTATGTTTGTGTTAAACCTGACGATGACGGTAAATCATTATTAGAATATGATTCGGTTTTAGGATTCATTTTAGGTTTTAGGCCACAGAGAAGAAAAGGTTGAGGCCACACGTATTTTATCGTATTTTATGTATCATTTAACATTTTTAAACGAGTTTTCTCAACTAAATTTGTGTTTTGATACTTAATCAACATTAAGTAGAGAACGATATAAACAATGAAAACTCTTGTACATAGTGAATAAAAGGTAAGGATTTAAATTGGAATGGAAAAAAGAGTCGGTTAATTATAAATCATCTATTCATCTTATATAGGAGATGATCATTATGCGATAATAGATTTTAATGGTAAGAAAGTTAAAAGCAAGATGCTATAAATCCATTTTTGGTAAATATATATGGTTTTAAAAAAATTGTTTTTTTTCAAAAAATATCATTGACAATATTGAAGAAATCTTTTTCACGACTAGGATCATCCTTAGTTATTCAAATTTCAACAACTAACTTGACATTTGTTCTTGAAAATTTGTGTGGATTTGTGTGGTTGGTGTACTTAGAATAGTACATGACCAAGAATTTAATTTTGTAGAATGGTTATGAGTAAATGATTTATGTGTACCGTTATATTAATTTTTCATTTTACATCATGAGTACAACATTTTCTTACATTTGTTAGTTATTGAAAAAGTTAAGGTCATTGGTTTTTCTTTTAATTAAAATGATCTTTTTATTGTTTTACGTCGATCATCTTGTAAAAACATGTGGGATTTATATGAACATTGAAGATCTCTCATGTTTACGGACGATGTAAAATTTGCCTAGAGTGTTACATCTGAAATGAGCTATTTGATCACTACTTGTTTTTACAATGTGATTCATCGTTGAATCTTGCCGTTTTTCTAACTCAAATTGTTGTGGGATATCACACAAGTCGGCTGTGCGACCACATGTATTCTTTATATTGGTTCTAGTATTATCTTGTGGCAATCAACTTGTCAAAAATCATACTATTGTTTGTTTACGAAAATGAGTAAGAAAGTGTTAACTAACGCAACAACAGATACGTTGTCTTGGCTACAAAATCTCATATGTGAACGTAATATCTCAATTCGATCTCTAGTTCGATTCCAAAAGGGTGAGTGGGTCGTTGTTCCCGTTAATTCTGCATTACTTTGACAAATTCAATCTCAGTTCAATTCTCTTCATAGTTTTCTCAGTGTTTTATTCAAACTCAAATATATATGGATCATTTTATTGGTTTTATATTTTATTTTACCAACAAACTTTATACTTCTAGTTGTATATTTCTTCTATGTCACGCTATAATAATCCTATTCTACGTGAGTATTTGCAACATACATGAGTTTCAAAACAATTTCGAAACAATTAATAATAAAACAAGTTTTAAAAAGCTTAATTAATTAGGATAAATAATAGTTTAATCATTTTACTAATTATGCTACACATGTAATATATTTAATAGATTTAAAAAAACCTTTTGATTCCAAAATCCTCACCTTTTACATATAATTCTCCCATTATACGCTAAAATGAAAGTGAGAGGAGAATAAAATAATTTGCAAATGCAAAATATTCCTAAAATGCTCATGTCACGACCGCCCGCCCGTCCTATGTGATGCCTAACTTGATCTTGATTATGACCATTTTTTCACTTAAATATAATTCTGTGTCGGATTATGCGTAAATGATTAAAACCAAACAAGAATATAGATTATAGATACGTTTTTACTAATTTGATATTTTAGTTCTATGAATTTTTACAACTATGAAGAAACAATAGCGATAGATACCTTAGCCCGTATCCTGTCACTGACAAAAATAAGGCAAAAAAGTCTTATGATTGGATGATCATCGACACCCAGTCCTATTATGAAGTATAACTACAACACTAAGTACGTACCATAAGAATGCAAAATAATATTTTATTATTAAAATACTATATTAATAAAACACGAGAACAAAAAAATGAGTTATTGTTCATTAGCACATGATGATAGGTCTCCTTGCTCCATGTATAGTTTTAAAGTTATAAACTATTAGTCGAATCGTTTAACCGATAAACTAGTAAGTAACTTACTTTAGATTAGACGTTTCAATTGATAGCTAGCCACATACTATTCACTAACCTCATATATACAACCCAAAGGTCACATAAGATATAAATTATAGGTTGTTGATTAGTACAAGAGATTGACGTGTTGACAATAAGCTCTTAGACTCCAATCCTTTTAACTAAGCTAAAGGTTTAAGTATCAAATAATTAAACCTACTTTTATTTAATTAAACAAATAATTCTTAGTCAAAGTTCATTAGTCTAGTCTCAAATGGCAAAATCACTAACTATTAAATAACCAATTTATGTCAAGATCATGCCTCTAATTGCTAATATGATTATGCCGACCGATTGAGTTCTATGATTTGATGGGACGTTTTGTAGTGGGTGTCCCTAATTTACCTTTAATTATACTTAAACACAATTTTTATCGTAATTTAAAAATAAATAAAAATACATGTTTTTATGTTATTTTTATATTTCTATGCTAATTTCAGGAAGATTGTTAACTTGTTTTACATACTAAATGCGACACTATACGTGATAATCACGTATAGAAAATGATTATCCGGGCTGAATTGAAGTTTGCATATATATTGTTTCTTTATTTTTTTTAGAACATCAGTTGGTGCGTATATATCGTATCTCTATATATAGTCTCTCTATAACATATATAATGGTATTTATTATGATTTATGAAGAAACTTTAAGTGTCACGTTATGGTTAAGTTTTAAGTCGTGTATATTGTATGTTTTTTAGCTTGATTAAGTAGGTAAAAGTTTAAAGAAATTTGATTATCTATATAATAATTCAAAGTTTTAGGAGGGGCAATTTTTTGGGGGAATTTTTTATAAAAGGAAGTTTTAGAGGGAAGATATGAAATACCATGCATGAGTTGATGAAATAAAATATCTTTAAATATTAAATATTTACAAATTTTTAAACAAAATGATTATGATTTTATAAATATTATTATTTAACCCGTGTGTAACACACGGGTGTTAAACCTAGTCTATATAATAATTCAAGGTTTTAGGGGGTAACTTTTGGGGTGAATTTTTTATAAAAGGAAGTTTTAGAGAGAATATAAGAAATATCATGCATGAGTTGATGAAACAAAATATCTTTAAATATTAAATATTTACAAATTTTTAAACAAAATGATTATGATTTTATAAATATTATTATTTAACCCGTGTGTAACACACGGGTGTTAAACCTAGTCTATCTAATAAATTAAGGTTTTAGGGGGCAATTAAGGAGGGAAATATTTGATTTATAATAGGAATTTTGGGAGGGAAATTGTATGAAATTTCTCACCATGCATAAGTTGATGGACCAAATACTTAAATATTAAAAATTTAGAAATAGTTAAACATAATGGTTATAAATTATTTTTAAATATTATTATTTAACCCGTGTGTAACACACGGGTATTAAACCTAGTTTTTATATAAATTCAAGTAAGTTCTTTTATATTGTTTTCTACGAATCTATATAATATTTCAAGGTTTTAGGGGAGACTATTTTTTGGTGGGAAATTTTTTTTGTTCTATAATAAGAAAGTTAAGAGGAAAATTTAGTGTAATTAATTTTTTCACCATGCATATATAAGTTGATGGAGCCAATTTCTTTAATATTAAATATTTACAGTTTTTTAAACATAATGGTTATAATTTTTTTATAAATATTATTATTTAACTCGTGTGTAACATATGAGTATTAAACCTAGTCTATCTAATAAATAAAGGTTTTAGGAGGCAACGTATTTTAGGGTGAAATTTTTTAAATCTATAATAAGAAGTTTAAGTGGGAAAATATTAAGTGTCATGAAATGAGTTGATGGAGCAATATCATTAAATATTAATCATTTACAAATTACAATTCTTTAAATATAAAAATTATAATTTATTTATAAATATTATTATTTAACCCGTGTGTAACACACAGGTATTAAACATAGTTAATATAATATTTTCACTTTTTGCCTTGTCATATATAATAGTAAAGTAAACGGGGTAAAAATGTTGACCCTTCAATTTTTTTTATATAATTATCTATTATTTATATATGTTGAAAGATATAAAATACTTGAAGCATGGTGTGTTTGTTGACATGATAAACTATACATGATGTCCACTCATCCAATAAACAAATTAGGGTTTCTTGCCCCTTTTCACTTTCATACTGTATATATATTAAAATTAAATATAGATATACACCCAAACACGTATATAACGTATGTGCATAGACATTTTAGAATATATATTCAAGCGTGCTTAAGCTTACATAACATTAAAACTAAACATATGTAGAATTTTAATGTCAACGGATGTAAAGTATGTGTAAGATCGAAAATATAGCTTTAGGTCAACTAATATCGAGAAAAAACGTCGATCTAACGTACCCTTCCGTACCTAACGGGATAGATCGAAAATAATACATTATGTTTAATTCTAGGCATATTTATACGTATTCATGTAATTAATAAAACTTTTCACCTTTATAACATTATAATTTCACATTTTCACACATATATGGTTCTAATAATTTAATTACAAAGTCATGCATGTGAAATTGTCTTAAATGTAATTATGTAAACAATATATAAATTTTCTTGACAACGATTATGTATGCACACACATGCAAAAGTTGCATGTTATTTGTACAATGTGGGACAAGTTTGTTTGCTATGAAGTTAGTTGAAACGAATGGTGAAGATTATAGCTATAAACCAACTGTTTTTACTAAAGGTGAGTTAGGTTTTGTACACTCAAATGTGGATGATCCATTAAGTTATTATCGATTCGTAAATGCGTAGAAAGATTTGTCGTCGCTCACTAAATATAGTTATTAACAAAGCAAGAGAGATCAAGAGAGGAGAAAAATCGGTTTAAATAATCTTTCTTCCATTATACATATGCAATACAATATATATAGAGCATATGTAACATTTATATGAGCAATGTTTAAAAGCAAAAAAACTCTTAACTCGTTATATCTGCTCATGAAACAAACGATACCAATGTATCTGAACCATTTAGATATTTGCTTATGAAACAAACAGTCTGAATTATTAAGTGTTAAACCATTCTGATAACTGAACCATTAAAAGACTAAAACAAACCGTCCCTAAAAAATGTTATTTAAAACCAATTACCAGCCAGACATGAAAAGTAAAAGAAAAAAGAGAAAAAGGTTTGGAATTGTTAAAGAAAAGTTAGGATACGTGCATGAATATATGCTTGAAAAGTCGTGATCAACGGTGAGATTGCTTCAAGTTCAAGGTTATTTCAAGAGTTGGATGAGGTGCCATGTGGATGAATCATATGCAGCCATGTCAGCATAAAAAGACTAATCGATCTTTATATTAAAAGAGAAAATTAAAACAAAGGTATGTTGGAGAATGAAGCAACGGTGAATTGAAGAAGAGTGTTTGTGTAATATCCTTTTCTTTCAAGAATATAAAGATAAGAGTGAGACCCTCACCACCCTTTATCATCTATCGAGGACTAGTTGCTTAGTATATATATAAATTAATAAAAAAATATACTCCGTATAAAAGTTGTGGTATATGCCTAACTATACGCTCGTATACGAAAAGGTACATGTACGTTGTGGATAGTGTACGTACGTACACTACGTCATGTGGTGTATTAAACGACTTTTTAAAGACTTTGGAAATTGTTTTTACTTTTTATGGTTTAGTTATTTATGGCGTTATGATGTACTTACTAAAATAAGCTAATTAAGTTAAATATTTTTATATTTCTTTGTATCTTAAGAGTATGTATGTACGTACGTATGTTGTATACATAAAAGAATGTGAGAAGATAAATAAAACCGATGTTTATGACTAACTATTTTTTTGTTAAAATGATATGTACTTATCTTATACGGTTTTTGTGGTTGTTAACTTAAAATTACTATTTTTTTATCTATAAACGGGTCGAATGCGGTTAAAGGTAAGGCTTCAGCGATTCTTATGGCCATAACTTGGTCTATATGGCTTAGCAGAATTAACCTTATTTTCAACTCGGCGACTCCGATGATCGAAAGGGTGGTAGAGAAGATTAAGGTTAATTCATTTTTGTGGATTAAATATAGAGCAAAGCAGGTTGACGTTAATTGGCAAAATTGGTGTTTTAATCCGATATTGTAATTGGTTGTTTGTCCGTTTATTTGGTGATGTATTTGAGCCCATAGCGTCTTGCTAGTGGTCTCTCGTATTTTTATATATTAACCGTTAAAAAAGAAAAAAACTTATACCTATAAAGTTATATACGTATGTAAAAGAGATTATATATACCATGATGATGCATAGATAGTACCAAAGATATGGGGGAATGGAAGAAGCAAGCTACAAACATTGAAACACTTGTAGTCTTCACAAGAAAACCAATCTAGTCAAGCTAAACATTTCCCAATATCTTACTTTAAACAATTGTTTATAACCGACTTCCTTTAACATAATATAGAGTTACAACTTACAACTGTCACTCATTTTATATCTTTTTCTTATTGTTTCAATAATAAAGAAAAAAGTTCTGTTACACAGGTTGATTCAATGGCAAAATTTAAATACGTATAAAGTTGGGTAGCCCAATCACGTCTATTTAAAGAAAAACCAACAAACATAGTTGCCTAACAGATACGACAACAAGCTAGTGGTAATTAAAACTCGTTCACTCATGATATCGAAATGTTGCTAGTTAGAATAAAACCTAGGTCCACTACGCCACATTAAAAGTTGCTTCTATTTCTTTTTTAATAGCTCCAATCTACTCGTAAATAATTTACTCTTCGATTGTTGTACTTTTAGTTTTAAGAACTTAAACTTGATATATGAAATAAGTTTAAACTAGGTATATTCAGATTGTCGCGCGTTGTGTGACTGTTGTTAAACGGGTTATTACTTCTTGCATCCTCTAGCAATCCACAAACAAAAATGTATAAAAAAATCAAATACAAAAACATAACACAAAATGATTAAAAAAAACAACCAACAAACAAACGTACACATGACATCAACCACTAGCAACACAACACCCCAAGCCACACATAAACACTATTAAACCAATATCAACAAAACACCTCAAACCATCTACCAAACGCAACACAACACAACACAACACGTACTTCAAGTCACACACAAAACACTATTTAACCAATAGCAACACAACACCTAAAACAATCAACCAATAATAACACAACACCTCAAGTAACACAAAACATTATTTATAAAATTTGTGTTTCAATACAGTTAAATTAACAAAAGTAAATACGTAGCTATTCAATTATTTTGGGTTTTTTGAATTTAGGAGTGAAAAGGAAGAAAAATGTATGCATGGATGCATGTTAAGTAATAGCTTTGTCTCACAGTCATGAAAACTTTCAAAAGAGGAAAGTGAAAGTGTGTTATTCAACCAAGTAAACATCCCCTTAACTTCAATTTTCAGTAAATTAATTTTCAATTCATCATATCTTCCTTTATTCGCAATTTAGCCCACCAATTATTACAAGTACTATTAATTACCAACACCTCTTTTATAGAGTACATACATTTCAAAAGTTGGTAACTTACTTCACATGGCTTGCCTTGTTAAACCCCTCAAACTAGCTTTCAAATAATTTGACCTTAACCTTAATTTCAAATGTTTCAAGATTCTTCTTTACAAAAAATAAACATAATATCAAATTTGTGAAAAGATATTTAAGTAAATAAATAAAGCTATATTGGTTTTAAACGGTCTCGACATATTTTGATTTTTACCGGTCACAACTATCGAATTAGCTAGTAACGATCTCGAATTTTATCAGTTTGGCACCAACATGCCGTCGTTAATTTTTTAACGACTTTAAGTTTTTTCGAATTCAAAACTGATGTTTTAAGACTTTTGATTATATTATTCTCGACCAGTAGGTGTTAGTTGGGATTATTTTAAGCTAACTTGCCATAAATAAATGATGGTGGTCTTAATTATTGGATTGATTTGATATCCATTGCAAGAACTTTCTTTATATAACATACTCTCTACACATTTTTTTAAATTTACACCGGTGTTCACACTTAATTTAACTTATTGTATCTTAAAAGCTTAATTATTAAAAAAGAAATTGTGAATATCATCTAATTTAGTCAAAGGTAAAAATGGAAAATAGTGAAAATAGCACTACATGCAGACTTTTCAAACGGGTTGGTTCCACATGGATCCAAAGTATATGATGCTTATGTTTAGCTTGTTGGCTAGTTATAACTTTTAAGTCTAAAGTGGATATTATGTGAAAAATAAGAACAAACATGGGGCCAAAGAGAGAAAATGGGACTCAAATTCGTTAGGATGTTAGGAGACAGGTGGATAGATCCCTCTAAGAGCTACACGACTTTTATTATTTCGTGTAATCTTTAGGGATTTGTACTGACTCTACAGACCAATCAAAATTGTGTCATCGATCAACATGTTTACCTCGCGTTAGCAAGGAAGCATGCATATGATAGTGTAATGTGAATCAAGTCAAATTCATGGTGGCATAAGACTTGTTTTTATTTAAACATGTTTTTTTAAATGTATAAAGTAAAAGTTATCATGTTAAAATGAAAGTTTTTATGTTAAAATAAATATAGTTAAAGTTTCTATTATATAAACTACAAAACATATGTTGTTAAATATATAACAAATGTGCATTAAACACTAAAAAATCATTTAATAGATAAATAAAAACTAATTACAAGGAAATTTTGCATATACTTAAACCAAATATGCTCAATTCATGTCCTTTTACATAAAAATACACTAGAAGGGATGTACTTTCCCACCTCGAGGTGAAATGTCTCTTAACACGACTAACGCCTCGTATATGTTCGTGCGTTTACTTACAATTTTAATTTTATAAAGATTAACTTCTACAAAAGTTATTTTTAACAACAATTTTTAGATTTCTTATGATCAATGATAAATTACCACAACTTAACTACTATAGAATTTCAATTCAAAACACATGTTATAAACACAAAAATATTATCAATTGGCCACATAGCTAACAACTAATTAACAATTGTTAAGTGTTAACTATACACATAAAATTGTTTTATATAAATAAAGAGAGATAAAGATTGGATTATGAAAAAAGTCAGACTTGAGAGGATGTTGCTTAATTAAGGGATAAAAAAATTTCATGAGTTCAATTCCTTAGGATTTGGAATGTGGGATATGGGCACCCTCCTGTGCACGTGACTTGTTTCTACTTTCTACAATCTTCACTTGGACCCTAGCTAGCAAAGTGTAAAATCCAAGCCACCTTCCATTTTTAATTATCAATCTTACTTTATTGAAATGCCGTTGACTACACTAGATTTCATGACACTAGTGTGATGGTGTCGTGAGAGAGGATGTAAAGATAATGTATAGTACGGACGTGAGACGTGAAACACTGTCCTTCTAGAGCTCGAGTCAGACGTATATATGATATGATGAGTTAATAAGTGTGGTTGTGAGCGTGAAACTTCACAAAATTTACAAACCTTGTCACATGTTATATATTAAAAGACGTGAGGTATAACTCACACTTATACCTCACACCTTAGTTGCCTAAGTTATGAAAGAAAAACTTATCGTTTAAAATCAATATCTATATCTTCTTACATATGAGAAAATTAAGTAATTCGTGTTTTCTCCTAAAAGTGTTAAAACCAGCTTAAAACTTAATTATAACATATTTGTATAGAATTAATTTAACGTTTCATCTAAGAATAACGTTTTCCTACACTATAACATGATGGTTCGTCAAGGCATAAATCCAACATCTATCACTTTCAAATGAAATTTCGCCATGAGATTATGATCAGAACAAAAATAAAAATAAGTTTTTTTTTTCTTAACACACACTATTTAGTACTCCATACTTATTCTACTCTTAAATCTACCATACTTATGCAAAGTAGGATTTAACTCGCAACGATTTAATCAGGAAATACATCATTTTACAATCAAATCGACAGAGTTTTACAATACTTGTATTAATTAGTAGGATTTAACTCACAACCGTTTAGTCAGGAAATACATCATTTTACCATCAGATCGACGGGTTTCATACGACAAGATAAAAAGGAGTTGAAAAGGGTTGACCAAGAAGGGGTGGTTGACTGGTCTTTGACGTGCTACAAAGGATGATGCATGTTATCATGCAACTCTACCTTTATTGCTTCTCTCACTCACACGCCATCCATAGCACGCCTGTTTAATTTTTTATATAACTTTTTAATTAACTCATGCATTTGCCCCATCACATCTTTGGTTTTTATTTATTTTTACACGTTTTCAGGACCAATCTAGATAATGTATTAGTAGTTATGTACTTATATTGATCTACTAGTCGGATTTAAAATTTAGTTTACATAAACAAATCATGAAAATACGTAGGTTTTTTTTATACTAGTGAATTGAAAACAAGAATTGAAACCCCATACAACTATCGGGTCCGGCTATTTCATAAGTCTAGCAGACAAGTAGCCGGATAAGTCAAATGAAAATGTACGTACGAGTGACTAGGTTTAAGTTATAAAATTAGGTTTAAGATAATTTACTTTTGATGTAGTGAAAACTGAAAGAAATAAAAAAAACGAACAGTCAATTTGACCTGTTGTTTCAAAATGAAAGAACCGGCTAAAATGAGCTAGACACTTAAAAAACATTAGAAAACACGACATAGAAACACCCTCATCGATTGTCTAGCTCCTTGGTGCATGTGTTTGTCAGTTGAACTCATGAACCAGTAGTTCAACTGTCAATCCAGTTGTCGAGACATTGAATTTTTTAAAACCATTTCATAATCACTTATGTGATTAATTAATAATTACACTCGAGTTGTATAAAGACCAGATAAATTTGGGCAAAAAACCTTTCTTATCATTGATGTACATCCAAGTACGACGTACGTATATATATATATGATTGTTCAAACATGACTACATGAGTACGTATATATGATGTATATTATACGGTCCCATGAGATGCATATGTATAGCTTTACAATGTAATTATAATGTATGATTAGATTGAAGCTAGCTAGGTGATATATATATGATATCATGTAGGCCAAAAGAGTAAACTTGTGACTACATGTCCGTTTAAGCAAAGAGAAGTGTTGTTGTTTTGTGCCTCCTGCGTACGAGGCATGTCATGTATATTATAATTAACTAATTCACCTTTACGTGCATGCCAAGTTAACTTCAAGGTGCATGGTAGGCCTATAATTCATCCCACTCTCATTGCCTACTTAAAAAAAAAAATTCTAGTTTTTTTATAACAATTACCGAATATATACCACACACAAACAAAATAATATACAAATTGTGATAAGCATACACCGATACATACGATATTAATACAAATAAGACATAATGAAGGATTAAAAAATTTATAATCCACAATGTAAATTGAATTTTAAAAAAAGTTTTTGGTAGACTTTGTTCACCTCGTCGTCCTCCGTAAAAATAATAAACGAGAAATTTTAAAAAATCATTGTTTTTCATTGTGTCATTTTTTTTAATTTTATTGTGTCTTTTGTAAATTTTTTTACACAATGAAAAGCATTGATTTTTTGTATTTTTCATTTTTTTAAAGAGGATGACGGGGGAAACAAAGTCTAGCTCTAACAAAAACGTGGGTGGGATCGAGCCAAGAAGGAGATAAGATGTAGAGATTAATTACAAGTTGGTGGCATCCATATCTGTTATAAGTTCTTCCTTGATATCTTAACATATGGTTTAGTGGACCAACATATAAAGTTGTATGATCCTTTATTTTATGAGAGATCGAGTGATATTGATTAAAAATATATGTGTAAAGTTAGTGTTACGTAAACAATAACTAAACATCACATATTAACATATGATAAGTCGTGAGAGGGTGATATTGAGTAAAAGGTCTGATTTGGTGTATATATATATACGTGGTGATAGCGATAAAAAAATTGTTGTGTTGTGATTAGATGAAATATTATTAAAAAAACAAAAAATAACCCACACACTCAAACCCATCACGAGCGCCATGCCTAGCTATCATCCCAACATAGGCAACATCAGGCCATCAAGCCGCTCTTGTTGTGGTGTATGTGTGATCTAGGTGATGACATGAAGGCTCGATGGCACCCCACAAGTCCACAACTGTGGTGTATGTGTGATCCAGGTAATGACATTGAGGCTCGATAGCACCCCACAACGCCTTGTCGTATAATTCTAGTTGCATGGTGTAATCCCGGGCTATTATATTTTGTTGAAAAATATGTAGTTATTATAATAACATATTTACATATTTACATATGTGTTTATCTTGTAGAGAGTTCATGGAAATCCTAATTAAGTAACGTAAAATAAAAGAAAATTAAATTATTTAAGTAATAGTTATTAGTTCCTTAAAAAAGAATCAAAATTTAAGGTGAAAATTTATTAAGTGAAATAGGGATTAGGGAGAATGTAGCGTAACGAATCATGAAAGGGAATTAGGGAGAAGCAAAGGGAGGATGCATGCATGCATGCATGCACTAGTACAGAAAGAACAATTTACAGCGTCCTTTAGATTACAATCGTTGTAAATAATACTCATAACCTTATTTTAAATTCATAACGTTGTATCTAAAATCCCAAATGCTGTAAATATAACTTAATATACAACACTTTGGTTTCAAACGCTGTAAATAATATTATATTTTAATCTCAGCGTTGTATCATAAATTCAAGTGCTGTATATAACTTAATATACAACACTTGGTTTTAAGTGCTGTAAATAACTAAATTCATAACGTTGTATCTAAAAGCCCAAGTGTTGTAAATAGCTTAATATACAACACTTTGGTTTCAAACGCTGTAAATAATGTTATATTTTAATCTCAACGTTGTATCTAAAATCCCAAGTGCTATATATAACTTAATATACAACACTTGGTTTTAAGTGCTGTAAATAACTAAATTATATTAATTCTCATGTGGTTATTTAACTAAAAAATTTACTTGTTTTGATTTTTAGTATTTAAAATAGATAACATGTCCAATTTAGCCCGTGAGATTTTGAGATTTAGCTTTCAAATATTATTTAGTATATATCCCTTGGGTTTAATTATATATTTATAGTTTTTAAATCTATTTAGTCCCTTAATTATCTCATAATTCTAACCTAATAACATTAAACATTGACGACATGCTCCATAGAAAGTAAATCTTAGAAGAGAAACTTTCAAATCAACTTCTCATACTCCTAATTCAATTGAATCTCATACTTGTTCCATCACTTAAAGAAGGTAATGCTATATTACATTTATTCATATTTTTAATTAACTCACAAACAAAATCTTGTTTTTTTTTTCTACAGTGACATTCTTGAGTAGAGAAAAAGTTAGATTCGTATTATTTTCTTCGATCAAAAACAAACTCACATTCACACCATCTAAGGTAATATTGTTAGTACTTTTTTTTAATACTTTACTTATTATAAGCAGAAATTGTTTCACATATTAATTTGCATCCATATTTGTTCTAAATCATATGCATTTAATTATATTTTAAATTATACCCGGCTAAAGTTAATCTATTAGAGATTAATTTTCGATTGTCTCATTTGTGACTGTTGTGTTATTATTATCTCTATTAGAAATTTATTGTTTTTTTAAAATAATCAATCCATTAAAATGTATATAAATGGGATATATTAATAAAAAATGGGTAAGGATCACAATAAGGAACCCTTTTTTTATCGATGAACCAGGGAACAAATCCTAGCCACAAGATCAAAAAACAAAAAAACTCGTTGGGCGTGAGATTTGAACACGCGACCCCTACGTTCAAACACATTAAGTAATCCGCTGCGCTGCATGTTGTTTTTGAGACATATGTTGGTTTTTTTATACTTATTTACCTTCTGATGCTTTTTTTCTTTTAATTCCATTAATTTTTTTTTTAAATTGTTTTTTTAGTATTAGATTTTAATTTCTTTTAGGTTTTTGGGTGGAGGTGAGATGGGGGTTTAGCGGAGTTTAGTGTTTTTGGGTGGAGTATGATGGGATGGGGGTTTAGCGTTTTTTGGTGGGGGTGGGTGGGGGTTTAACGTTTTTGGGTTGGGGTGGGGTGGGAGGTTTAGCGTTTTTGGGTGGGGGGTTTAGCGTTTTTGGGTGGGGGTGGGGTGGGTGGGGGTTTAGCGTTTTTGGGTGGGGTGGGGTGGGGGGTTTAGCGTTTTTGGGTGGGGTGGGGTGGGGGTTTAGGGTTTTTGGGGTGGGTGGGGTGGTGTGAGGGGCTTAGCGTTTTGGGTTGGGGTGGGGGGTTTAGCGTTTTGGGTGGGGGTGGGGTGGGGGGTTTAGCGTTTTGGGTGGGGGTGGGGTGGGGGTTTAGCGTTTTGGGTGGGGGTGGGGTGGGGGGTTTTGCGTTTTGGGAGGGTAATGAGTTTAGATGTTTTCAAGTGAGATGCATAGGATCATAGAACACATAAGGTGCACCATAAGATTAAATGGATGGCTAAGATGTGTTCCTTTGTTCCCTAATAAAAAAGGGTTCCCCATTGAACCCTCCCCTATATATATATATATGTATATATATATACATGTATATATATATATATATGTATATATATATATGTGTATATATATATATGTATGTATGTGTGTGCACTTATATTTTGTTTATATATAAATTTAAGATGGATCGTAGTCATTGGATGTACAAAGTTGGACGTTTTCACCCTGAATATACGAGTGGTGTGCAAAGATTTCTTAAGATTGCTGCAGAAGATCGTGTGAATAAAGGAACAGAATCTATTCCGTGTCCTTGTATGGAATGCAAAAACTTTACTGAATTTAAGGAAATAAAGGATATCGAGTACCATTTGTTTTTGCATGGTTTTATGTTTAATTATACTTGTTGGTCAAGACATGGGGAATTGTTTTCTACTAGCAGCACATCATCAACTAATTTAGTCTATAATAGTGACGAGCAAGATGATGCTCACATTAGTGACGACAATGACAATTTAAATGGGGGCAATGACAATTTAAATGACATGTTCACTGATTTGGAAACCAATATTGTTGATAATGATCAAGAAAAACTACAACAAATGTTTGCTGATTCAGAAAAACCGTTATATGCTGGATGTGAGAAATTCTCTAAGCTTAGTGCTGTGCTAAAACTGTTTCACCTGAAGTCGAGCTTTGGATGGTGCGATAAGAGTTTTACAAGTCTATTAGTGTTGTTGCATGACATGCTTCCAAAGGACAATGAGTTGCCTATATCTTTATACCAAGCTAAAAAATTGATGTGTCCTATGGGATTAAAAGTAAACAGAATACATGCATGTCCGAATGATTGTATGTTATTTAGAAATGAATTCGAGAATATTCATAAATGTGTTATATGTGGTGCATCGAGATACAAACGAAAAAATGATACTGATGAATATGATGATGATGTGACGAAAAATGGACCACCGGCTAAACTATTATGGTATTTACCCATTATACCAAGATTGAAACGTTTATTTGCTAACGCTAAAGAATCGAAACTACTATGTTGGCACTCTGATGAGCGTAAAGTTGATGGTAAGTTAAGACACGTGGCGGATTCACCTCAATGGAGAAATATTGATTACAAATTTCCCGATTTTGGTAACGAGATTAGAAATATACGATTTGGTCTTAGTTCGGACGGTATCAATCCTTTTGGAAATATGAGTAGCCGACATAGTACTTGGCCAGTTCTTCTATGCATCTACAATCTTCCACCATGGTTATGCATGAAACGAAAGTACATGATGATGCCGTTGTTAATTCAAGGTCCAAAACAACCAGGTAATGACATAGACGTTTATTTATCTCCTTTGATTGATGACATGAAAACGCTATGGAGTAAAGGAGTAAACGTTTATGATGCTTATAAAAAAGAGAACTTTAATTTGAGAGCCATGATTTTTTGCACCATAAGTGATTTTCCGGCATACGGTAATTTATCAGGATATAGTACGAAAGGTAAACAAGCTTGCCCGGTATGTGAAGATGAAACAAGTTCAATATGGTTAAATAATTGCAAAAAAACCGTGTATATGGGACATCGGCGATTTCTTCCGATTAATCACCGTTACCGAAGAAAAGCGAAAGAGTTTGACGGAAACACTGAGCTCCGAAGGGTTAGGAGAGGTTTTGATGCATTCTCACGAGTTGAACATATAAATATCGTGTTGGGAAAAAGAAATCGTGCTGAGAAAGCAGGAATTTGGAAAAAGAGGTCAATTTTTTGGGATTTACCTTACTGGAAATGTTTGGAGGTTCGACATTGCCTAGATGTTATGCATATCGAAAAGAATGTATGTGATAGTTTATTAGGATTATTGTTAAACATTCCCGGAAAAACTAAAGACGGGATTAATGTCCGTAAAGACATGGAAGAAATGGGAATACGTAAAGAGCTTGCCCCTATTGAGAGTGGCAAAGGTGTATATCTCCCTCCTGCGTGTTATACTATGTCGAAAGCAGAAAAAATAAAGTTTTGTAAATGTTTACATGATATTAAAGTTCCATCTTGCTATTCTGCAAACATTAAAAGGTTGGTGTCTATGAAAGACTGTAAGTTGCTTGGTATGAAGTCTCACGATTGTCATGTTTTAATGACGCATATGATTCCCATTGCAATTCGTGGATTATTACCAGAGAGCATCCGACATACAATTACAAAACTTTGTTTGTTTTTCAACATGATTCACTCAAAGGTTATTGATCCTGAAGTCTTGGATGAATGGGAAAAAGAAATTATCATTACACTTTGTGAGTTAGAGATGTACTTTCCACCGTCATTTTTTGATATAATGGTTCACCTAGTATCTCATATCGTACGAGAGATTAAGTATTGTGGTCCTGTATTCTTACGTTACATGTACCCTTTTGAAAGATATATGGGGTTTTTAAAAGGTTATGTAAGAAACCGTAACCGACCTGAGGGAAGTATTATTGAAGGATACACATCTGAAGAGGTGACTGAGTTCTGCACAGGTAATGATATGATAACATTTATAATATAATCTACTTTTGTTAAATGTAGTTTACAATGTACTTGATGATTTATTCGTAGGTTATTTGGAAGGTGTCAAAAGTATTGGTGTTCCTAAAAGTCGTCATGCGGGTCGACTTGCAGGTGTGGGAGTAGTTGGTGCTAAGTTATTTGACCCAAGTGATGATAATTTACAACTTGCACATTTTGTTGTTCTTCAACACATGACATGCCTTACACCATATGTTGAAGAACACATGAAATTACTTCGATCAACACATTTACAGAAGACAGATAAATGGTATAAGACGAAACATAATGAAGAGTTTTCTGAATGGATGAAGAAAAAGGTCATGGAAACTTATGGTCAACCTAATGTTGATAAAGTTGTGGAAAATTTGGGACAAGGGCCCGACTTTAGAGTAAGATCTTACCAAGGGTATGATATTAACGGTTATACATTTTACACCAAAAATCAAGATGAAAAAAGTGCAACGCAAAATAGTGGAGTGACAATAATAGCTTCAACTACAGAATTTGATAGAATGAACCATGATACAAGATTAAGAGTCGCCAAAAAATCATATTATGGTGTCATAGAAGAAATTTGGGAGTTAAATTATCACTCATTCACCATACCTTTGTTGAAGTGTAAGTGGGTCAATAACTCAACAGGAGTAAAAGTTGATGCACATGGTTTTACACTTGTCGACCTTAAAACAGAAGGGTCCAAATCAGAACCGTTCATTCTTGCAAGTCAAGCCACACAAGTATTTTTTGTCAATGACCCGAGCATGCCAAGATTCCATGTAGTATTACAAGGTAAACGACGCATTCTTGGTGTTGATAATGTTGTTGACGAGGAAGAATACGATCAATTTGACGAGCTACCACCGTTTTCTGTCGGTATTGAACAAATGAACAACTCTGAAAATGATGGCACAACATACTTACGTTCTGACCACGACGAAGGAATATATGTTGATCAACCACGTCAAAATAAATGATCAAAGTTTGTGTTCTTTATTCTAATTGTTCTTTGAATTCATTTTTTTTATCTTAGTATCTCTGTATCGTACAATAAAGAATACGATTAAGTTTGATCACCGATCACTTTTTAATCTTATAAACTAGGCTTAATTTATATGAACTATAAAATTAATAATGTAATGAGTTGTGATTCTTTGCTAAAAAATGGTCAACTAAAACGACTTGGGATAAGATTTGATCATAAAGTTCAATTTTCTCTAAATGTTTTGGCTCTCAAAACTGCGGTTTTTTCCCTCCACCATTTTCACCCATCCCCACCATTCACCTTTACCTATTTCAATTCATTTATCACCAAAAACGAAATTAAATCTACCACTCTTAGTTGTGAAACCGTGTTTTAGATACTCTTTCTGGCAATCTCTTCCTGCGCTACCGATCACCGGCCACCAAAGTTCTACACCTTTGTCGAAGGTAACCCTAGTTTATCTTATTTTAACCTCAAATGTCAATTAAGTTTAGTAGGTGAATTTATGATATGAAGTCTTTCTTTAGTTTAGATCTTCTAAACAATTTTGCTAACAGTTTTGCCGACCTTTTGATTGTGCTCTCTATTAAAGGGTTATGGTATAATGAGTTTTAATTTTTGATCTTATATTGTAGCTTTATAATTTACAATATATTAACACTTAATTTTTTTAACTCTCAGGTCCACATATCTTTGATTTGTTAGTATTTCAAAGTGGTGAAATTGTTTTTATGTTAGTTTTTCTTTATGCCTTTAACACATTTTGCAGTAGTGATTTTATATGTTTCTTATGCTTGTTATTAATTCTATGTTTTTGTTAGAAAAAATGTCAAATAGACGCACTCGAGGAATCGCAAAATGTAACAAAATTTTTACTGATCCGGACAAATTTACAATTGAATTCAATGAGAAGGGTGTTGCGATCGGGGAAAATGCCGGGCTTTTTAAGTCATGGATTGGTATAGAGTTTAGAAAAAGGATTCCTTATCATCAACTCGCCACAGACATAGACAAAAAAGTATATGATAATGTATGGGAGTACATTAAGGTATTGCATATATTTTTTCCTTTCAACATTAAGTACGTACTATATTTGTTACTCTTTGTGTTCAACTTTTTTTTAATATGTAGGTGTCATGGAACATACCTAATGATGACGCCAAAAGTACAGTTGTGAAAGAAGGAAAAGCCATAATGAGAAACTTCCGACATAAGCTTGTAAGTAAGTACGCTAAAAAGGGTATATCTCCTTTTGAAGATCACAAACATCTTGATAGGAGTAAGTGGGATTCTTTTGTATCAAAAGTTCAATCTGAAGATTTTGAGGTATTTTTGGATTAACTATTGTTACTATATGTTGTATTTGTATGAACTATGCTATAATTATAATGTTTCATGAAGGAAAAAAGTCAAAAAGCTCAAATGAGTGCAAAACAAAACAATGATCATTCGCATCTAGGACGCGCAGGAGTTGTTGGACTGATGAAGAATTGGAAATGTAGATGGAATGACCTTCTTTTAAGATACCCACATCTATCTTTTATGCAAGACGAGCGCTTACAAATATTAACCGCTAGCAAAGCAGAGTATAATCCTGTCACAAAGTTATTTGAACTTGGTGAACACCTACTATCAAAATGTGCATTGACAGGGACACTACAAGAGGTGGTAAACATACATATTCATTTTATATTTTTATGATAATCATATTTTATCATTAATATATTGTTTAATAGAATGCTAAAGAGAGTGAAATGAATGAAGTCTCTACATATGGTGAATCTAGAAAGGATTTTATTACTGAGATAGTTGGGAAGGGACTACAGCACGGTCGGTGTACACGGTTAGTTTCCACTGTGATTGGTGCTACAGTGGGCTCACCTTTAAGAAAGAAACGGAAAAAGACTAACGAGGTGGAGCGAGTAAGAGAGGAGGTAGATACCATGCAGAGAGGCCGGTATCAGGCTGCTACTGCTCCTCATGCAAGCTCAACTGTTCATCTACCAGAAATCAAGGTAAATTAAGGCTTGGTTTACTAAGTATTTTTAATAAAAATATGTTTATTAAAAATGTTTATGTGTTTGCAGTCAGTAAGTAAATGTGACCTCATATGGCCATTCTACGATGAGTGTCCGGATTTGGTTTTAGCACATGGAATGGTTTATCCTACTACTGATAGGATTTTACATGGAAATCCAATGCGCGATGATTACGTGAAAGTTCATGTAGATCTTGTAAATGAAGATTACAAGAAAGTTCTTGTCCCGCAATACACAAGGAGTGATGAAGTAATTGATATGGAAAGTACACTAGGGACATATATTCAGTGGCCTAGAAAAGCGATAAAGGTTTATTTTATATAAATATTTACCGCAAATTATGTTATTTATTGTTATATTAATTTGGTGGTGTTTAGCTTTTAAACACTTGTTCTTCGCGGGAGTCAATTGGCCAAGATCATCAACCGTTCCAACATTTTGAGGGGTATAGGCCAATGCAGGTTGAGGATTATAGGCCAGCACAGGTAAATAAGTTATATTTTTTTAATTTATAATTACTTAAAATAAAAACATTTTTTTTTCAATGTAGTTTGACGAAGAGAACATGGCATTGCAAGATAAACAATCGAGTTTTTTGGATATGGTAATCACTTTATTCTATATGTTTACTTATAATTGATTGTTATATAACTTGTTTGATAATGTCATTTATTAATTCAGTTCAATGATGAGAGTTTGCTACATCGGATGATACAATCGACTGATCATACTGAACATGTTCAGTTTTCTAATCCTAATGTTAATTCTAATGCTATTAAGGATATTCTTGGTCCTCATGATACAACAAATGTTCCTTACCCGAATGCTAATCCTAATGTTCATAAGGATGCTAAAAAAATAGCTCAACTTTTGAAAGAGGCAGAGAAAAGACCTAAACAAATATACACGCTTGCGAAACAACTAGCTCGTGTGTCTACTCTAACTCGCACAATAGATGTTTCTTCACCGAGTGGGATGCATAGGGAAGGTTTTACTGACATTATTGAAGTAGAGTCGATGATGCAATTATGTGTAAATGGTATGGTGGATATCGGAGTTTTGAATTGGTATACAATGTAAGTATGATGAATTTTTGTTTAAATATTTTATGTTAACATGTTTTTAAAATATAACTGATAGTTAGAAACCTTATCTTATTTCTATATCTTTTTATATAATTTTTTAGGTATTTGTATAAATTTGGGAGACTTCTAGGTTTTGGTCAAACGGCATACTTTAATCCCCGAATGATTGAACTTAGTTTATGCAATAACAATGAAGCTTTAGCAATCAGTCACATTAAAGATGTCATGAAACATCATGATGACAAACAGTTTTTTATGGCTCCATATTTATCCGGGTATTAAATTTATGTTTGGTATTTGTTATATTTTTCTCTCTTTATTTTAATTAATACTAAAATATGAATTTTTCTCATGCAGATGTCATTGGACATTAATTATGATTCGTCGCAATCTCAAAGATAAAAAATGCTATGGATTCATTATCGACTCAATTAGAAAAGGACATACTTCCTCGAGTTACATCATTACAAGTTTACTTGAACGAGCAGTAGGAAGGAAAATTTCATGGCAAATGGTTAAAGTATGTTTTCTTTACCCTTTTTCTGACAATCTGTATATATTTTACTTGTAATTAAATAATTGTTAATTCATTGTGTTTAGTGCTATCAACAAGTTGATAAATGGGAATGTGGATATTATGTAATGAAAGCCATGTATGATTTTGTAATTACTTGCAAAGAACATCTAGTAAGTATACTTTTTACATTTATATTTTATAAGTTAAAAACTCAGTTTACATGTATAGACTTATAATCTAACTTTTATTTGTTTACCATTTCAGATTATGCATGACATTAGGTCTCTTCATCAACATGAAATTGACACATTTGTTGAAGATACATTAGAGAAGTTTATGCTATTGGTTGAGGGATGACGCTTGGCATATTAGTTATATTTTTTGTTTCGTGTTTTTTTTTGTTTTATGACATATATATATATATGTATTTCAGTTCTTCGTTTGACTATATTTTATTGGATTTATTGGATCTTTGGAACCACATGGAAGATTTCTTTGGTTTTGCTTGTGTGTTTTTTGTACTTTCTACAGGAAAAGCGAGTGGTTTGGAAGACATGCAATGCTCTTCTCATTAAGGATGTTGCTCTATTTCTTATGATATCCCACCATCAGTGAAAGTATGTAAGTCAAGCCTTACATATATAGAGATTGGTTTTACAAAGTTGTAATGTACATAAAGTCAATGCATCAAGTTTTTTATATGTTAATCTTTTATAACAGGGGTATGTAGTTTGCATACAACTAGATTACTGGTTATGTTGACAGCATTATTGCTAATTATATGTTGGCAACTTTAAACACATTTTGTTGTAGGAATTTGTCAACAAGTTCATTATTAGGAAGAAGATTACCTTGGAACAAGGTTAGAACAAGTTTTCAATCTTTAATTTTGTTAATGGTGACTTGGTTTATTCTGTACTTACTTTACTAGTAGTGTAGTCTCTTATTAGTTCATAGTAACATAGTAACATGCTATGGTGCTAATTAGTTTCTTAAAAAATTTTATGTATCTCTGAGATCTGGTTACTTAGTTGTTTAGTTTCTTATTCCAATGATTTCAAAAAGCTCCCAAAGTTATGTTTTGCTTTTTGGCCATAAAAGGATTGAGCCGTCATTGGTCTTGTAAATTTATTTGCATGTTGAATAAAATTTGTAATCAAAAAAGAATTTTGAATACTTCTGTTGCAGGGTTTAATGATAAATTGAAGACCAAGATAATGAATAGCAAATGTTCTTTTGCATCAGGTATTCTAAGTATTCAATTATTTGTGCATTATAGATGTTTTAGTTAGAGTTTATGATTAAAGTGCCAACTCTAGGGTAGCAACATCTTCAAGAAGCCAAATATTCTTTACTTGAATTTAATTGCTTGTAATTGTTTTTCTTATTCTCCTATTTGTAGATGGAAAATTTTTGAGATGGGCTGTGAATTGTGCAGAACCAGAAAATGAAGTAAAGAAATGAGGGTGCCATTCATTGAGATTATAGAAGGATTAAGCATGTTCTTATTATTGGTTGACACAAGTAACAAGACACCCTTGATGTTTGTATAAACATGCATATGCACTGTAATATTTGTTATGTTTGAACACTTGTAAATATATGTTATTGTATTTTTTACATATTAAATGCATGTTATTACATTTTGTTTGTAAAATATTTTTGGTTTTTGTCTTTTATTAAAAAAATATTAAAAAAAATAATAAATGTAAGAGAAATTTCTAATGTGAAAAATAAATTTAAAAAATGGCGCTAAAAATAAGAGAAAATGAGAAAATGACTTTGTAATTTTGTATAACCATGTGTTGTAAAAAGACATTTTTATGATGTTATAGAAAAAATAAATGTTGTAAAAGAACATCCTTTCGTTGTTATTAAATAACATAAAATGTTGTAATAGAGACATGTAATCGTTGTAACTGGTCAAATTCAACATGATTGTGTTCATATATACAACACCCATGTAAGCGTTGTAAATAGAAATTTCATCTTAAACAGCATATACATATACAACACTTCCTGAAACGCTGTATATATTATGTAAAACGCTGTAAATAGGGTATTATTGTGTACTAGTGATGGGGTATTGCTCTACGTTCTTTTTTTAACTCGTTTAATTTTATATAGTTTATGTAAATACATGTGGACGTTTTGAGACAAAGTTACATATACAAGTCTTAAAGCACTGAATACAAGTTTTACTAAGTGGTTTAGTTTCTTCACACTGTCGTTTTAACTTATATATATGTACTTCCAACAACTTATACATTATGTCCGAGTGATTATGTGGATGCATGTCTTAGGGTTCGAATTGTTGACACGACAAACTCCCTCCCTTCTGCACCCAACGGTTCAACTTCAAAGTCTTTTCGTTTACGTCTATATTTTTTTATTATTTAATTTTCTAATTACATGTTTGCTTTAGATTTTATTTCAACATTTTGTGTTTTTTATTATTTTTATCTTTTAATATGGGTTTTGTTTTAGTTTCAATATTTTAATACTACTTTAATTGCATTCAATCATTCAGACAGTACCCCATGCAAACTCTATGTCCAACAAAGCAACGGTTAAGAGGAGGATTAAAGTTATATTAAAAAAAACTATGGGTTTTATGAAAATTTGATAACGATTGTGAGGGTACGTAAAGTACATGATAATATTTGTGAGGTGTCTTATTTTTATTAGTGGATTGTAAGGGTAATGAAGATACAAGAGAGTGATCAGGTATGATGCTAATGTAGACTGACGAGGACATACGTACTGATGTACTTAGGGATTGAAGATGATTGAGTCTCATCATTTCAGCCAGTAGCTCGTTAACGATCAAAATGTCATTAAAAATGATCTGATTGTTAATTCAACTGAAAAGATAATTAATTAATTAAATGTTGTTTTAGTTTTAAACTTTTAATCGGTTAATTAATTTCTAGCTAATACATGCACTATTTTATATTTATTTATCACGCTAGGTGAGCATGTGTATATTACAAATATATTTAATTGTATATATCTTAGTTTATTTATATGATTCCCCAAACGTCGAATTGATGCAACTGTTTCTAGAAAGTCTCGTTTTTTTAGTTTATAATTCAATGAATTAACGTGCTAATATTGCCTTACGAATTTAAAATAATAAACTTCAAGGAAAATTAATCAAATACGCAAAGGTAAACATGAAAAAACATATAGTGCTAGCTAGTTTATTTAAGTTTTAAAGCATAAACAACTGACCTTTTGGTTGAGGGCAAAACACACAATTAACACAACTACAATCTAATTTCAAAATTTATCTATTTGCTTATAATTTGTGATACTTGAACCTGCGTTACTCTGACTTAGTCGACAGTCGACACTAGTACATATCTTATCTTTTGGTGTTATGAGTAGATCGATGCGCTAATCAACAAAAGTCACGAAAAAATTCATGAAATTTAAAGTTCGCACCATTTTTGGTGCTACAAGTTGTAAACTGTATAGTTACAAATTATATAAGTTTATGATATCAGTTAGAACTTTATCATCAGTTGGAAAGTGTATGCATGGCACTGATTAAACTTTTTAATATGGTGTCGTTTGGATATTATTGTTGTTTTTACGCATGTAATATGTATAACTTTGTTCTCTTATGATAGTACTTGTTTTGTATCTAAAATGGTGTGGTTTGTATGTTATTTTAAATTTAGGTATATATATAATGTGTATATTGGAATTTTTATATATTGCAATAATAAAATTTCAAGAAAAGTTAATATTTGTATATATAGATTTTTTTCTAGGAAATTATTAATTTTTTTCCGGTTGCTATATATTTTTTTCTCATCGTTAAAAGATGGCTTTTTAAGGCAACATAAAAGTGCGCCTTTTCTTATATTTGATGTTTTTTTTTAAATTCGCACCATTAAATCTGATGTTTTATTTGAGGCCAATTAATTAGTGTCATTTCTTTCATCTTTTTAATGCTTTTTAATAAACGTAACATTAAATGAAATTGTTTTTTTATGTAAGACTAGGTTAACACCCGTGTGTTTTTTTTAATAAACGGTAAAATATATATATCAACATACTTGGTTAATACCCATTTGCATGCATGAAAATAATGTTTGTCATTGTTTAGTAATTTTGAATGGATATTAAATCTTTAGCCATTAAATTGAGGATGAATGTGATGGTGACATGTGGCGCAGTGTGGTGAGATGTGTTAGCAATTTATTAGAAGAGGAGATTTGTTGGTGTGGCACAAAAATAGTACTTTTAATTTGTTGGTGTTTTAAAAGTTTTAAAACAAAATAGTAGCACAAAAAGAACATGTACGTACTAGTGAGATAAAATTGTTGAAATGTACTAAATGGTAATAAACATTTTAATAAGTTCTAGTAAAAATTAGTTTTGATCATGTCGTCAAAACAAATTAAAGTTATGAACAAGCTAGTAGGAGCATATATATCAAACACATATAATATGTTCATTGTTGCGAAGAAAGAGCAGTTGGTATCGACGCAACTACATAGTGTACGTTTAGCATGTTTGTGACGCACATTACACTCGTTGTCTTATATATATAGTGCGTAAATTTGATTATACAGGGTACATTTTAAGGTCATAACCATAATATATCCGGTCACAACTTTCTACTTAAATGTGTTTCTATAGAGGTGTTGAGAAAACAAAAAACTATTTATATGTATATAATTACTGTCGGTTATCATTCGCCTTCTCATGTGATGACACATGTCCTAATCACGTGTTGTCACGTGGCAAATTTTTTAACTTTGATATATTTACGGTTTTAGTCCCCGATTTTTACTAATTGTCGTTTTAGCCTCTGATGACTTTCGACTTTGATCCACTCTACCTTGACGTATAGTACGACTTCAAGATTCCGGATTTGTCCATGTTATCATTTTGACTTCTGGCTTTTTATATTCCGTCGTCTTTTAATATGTGACACATTACGACTTTGTGTCCTAACATACGAGACATTAAACTTTTTTTAGCGACGCATGTGACGAAGTCATATACGCAAAACTCGACTATACGATCTGACAGCCGCAACACGCGGCCCAATCTCATGCCTGG
Source organism: Tagetes erecta (assembly GCA_030867185.1). Taxonomy (NCBI): domain Eukaryota; kingdom Viridiplantae; phylum Streptophyta; class Magnoliopsida; order Asterales; family Asteraceae; genus Tagetes; species Tagetes erecta. The sequence goes on along the minus strand of CM061492.1, from coordinate 43,474,265 downwards.
TTAATAGAATAATAGAATTATGGCCGCCCAAAATAACGACATATGTGGCTTCTTACTTGCTAGAAAATAGATTAGGTAGTTTAAGCAAGCACTAACCATGCATAAGTGATAGGCTAGAAGATATAGGTAGTTCAAACAAGCATTATTCATGCATCATTATTATATATTCTATATTTTAATAAATCATAATTATTTATGTTCACTTTTTACAAAAAAAATAATTAATGATAGAACCAACATCTTGATGCTTGGTCGGCATCTAACCTTAACAACATGTTACCAAATCATGGCATTCAAATACCTGCTCTATCTTCTACTTTAAACAATTTCTTTAATATGTAATTATAAAAATACATTTTTTTTGTTTGGTTTTAAGTTTAAAGATTCATGCCACCCCTTGTATTTAGTATTGTATGAAAGATACCAATCATAATAAAGTATAACCCTACGTTTGCATAATTTTCTAATGAACTACTCTAATAAAAATTGTCAATTTATAGACCATTTTTCTTTTGCTTATCAACATTATTTATCTTTTCCCTTAAGATCGCTATGTTCGGTTGTTTTCCGTCCATTAGCTAGCTCGTAAGTCGTAAGTGAAGCGACCAAACCAAACAAATTGAAGCATGCGAGCTTTTGGGCTTTGGTCGGTTATTTGTGCATTTAGCGAGTTTGGAACCTGGTACCAGCCGCATAAACCAAACAGACCGCTTAACTATTTTAACATATACTTTCTTATTTTAGAATATTTTTTGTCTATATATTATGATCATGAATCGGAGTTATTAATTCACAAATGATTTTGAAAAAAAATTATAAAAAACATTTAAGACCACAATATAACTAAACCGGCTTGTCAATATATCCAACCACCCATCAAGTTAGTTTGGTTTGTTGTTCCTTAAAACCGTAGTGTTAGCTGTTTGACCTAGAGCGTTTGTTTTAGACAGCCTAACCGGACAACGTACTCCCTTGTCACAAGCCTTTCATGATTTAACTTGTCAAATCAACCGGTCCAATGATGTTTACTAAACGTTTCAAGAATGATCTATATATACATGAAGAAATAACAATTTCCAATCTCAATTTTGTTAAACCTTTCGTGTTAGTCTTTTGATAGAAACCATAACTTTTATTAATATGAAATGAAATCTTACTATATTTTCACATCAAATGATAGGTCAAGTATATTGACTAATAAAGTGAGTATATATATATATATATATATATATATATATATATGTTTCTACTAGATTTGCTCATGTATATATAGACATATAGATTGATAGAATAAAAGTGAAATAAGTGTTGATTATTGTGTTGCCTATATTCAAAAGGGGGAGACAAGATCTAGGCAAACTATTGGTGCCGTAAACCTTTTTATTTCCAACCTTATAATTGTGAAACAAAAAAACATAATCAAATTTTGAAATCGTTACTACTACTCATTACAAATCATCAATCATTTAACTCATGATATCCTATATATTTTTATATAATCTTACTTTGTACCAAAGCATACGGGTGTCGTACATATATCTCATGAGTTTCATACGGTATAATATCATAGATCACATACATATCATTGTCACAAAGTTACCAAAAAAATACAAAATATTACAATAACTATGACATTGTCAACTCCCAAAAGTAAAATGACAATGCTTTTTTCTTTTATATATCAACGTTAATATTCGATTTCAATGCATGAGTAGCGGTATGGTACTAACCGTACTTTGGTACGTCTGAGCGACGAGTACTTGGGTACAATATAACCAATTATACCTAATACCACCCACACGCTCAAATAACCTGTGAAAAATATAGAATTAATCACTTTATCCTGAAAAATCTTATCTGGCTTTAAATGTGAATGTGCTTGTTTCACCTTTCCCAAAGAGATGTTAGATTTACAACTGCTAGTTTGATCTAGTGACAAATGTTATGCACTCTCATACCCAAGTGGTGATTAATGAGTTCTAGTCTCGTTTGAGATATGAAGTAGAATTTATATTGAATAGGTTGGAGATAATACAAAATAAAATTAGCCGCATAAAAAATGTTAGAATTAAGCTTAATATAAACCTTTAGTTAAAATTCAAATAAAAGTTGCTAAAGACTTGATAGGGTATTAAGGGTTATGATATATGAACTCAACTTTCTCAATTTTGATAATTTGTTAAGCATTTATATATACTATAGATATAACTTCTATCATGTCATCTATATCCAAACTTATTTTAGGTTGATATATAGCAATTCAAGTTAACTTATAGAAAATTTCCTTAAAATGACATACATCTTATAACTTGATCAACTTGTTTGATAGCTTTATATTTCATTAAGTATTGCACTTTCCATCTATTAAATTGATATTGTAAGAAAATGAATAAAGGTAAAGACACAAATACCCTCATGATGTTGTTTTCTTCCTTATGTACCACACTTACACCTTTGTCCTATTCAAATCACGACCCAATAAAGATCGATCCTAATTATAATCACGTTTCTTTAGTCAAAACAATACCACTAGAAGCATTTAAAGCCGTAAATAAAGGTTGTGGCTCTTGCTTGGATTGATATGGTCTCGTTTGTAAACGAGCCGAGTTGCTCGTTTATAGACGGGCCAAACTCGAGTTGTGTAAAGTTGGTTCATTTGTTTGTAAGATATAATCCAAATTATTATTTCTAAACTCAAGTTTTACATCAATCTAAGCTGATCCTTGGCTCGCTTTGATGGATCGTGTTAAGTTTGTAATAAATTATGCATGTATGTAATATAAATATTATTTTCCGTTCAAACTTGAAAAAATAAATGTGTTTTTGGCTTTTTACGAGGCTAGTTTGAACTCATACTTCATCTCGCTTTTTACACGCCAGATTGATAGATAGTATTTAGGAGTAAAAAACTGATTTTATAAATATTTATATAACTCATATATTCTATTTTATTTTTTTTAAAGAAAAGGATACCAAAGCCTTTTTTAGGTGACTTATAATTTTTTTAAAACGGTGGTTTACTTTTTAGAAGTTAATATCAAAAATGTCATTGTTTGAATTTGAACCCGTGACTTTTAAAAAGATAAAGCCTCTCACCTCAATTTTAATAACTAGACCAAAAAATCATGACATGTGATCTATAATTAAGGTTAGTGAGACATAATATGTATCTTCTCAACTAAAAAGGTCCAAAGGTTTCAATCTTATAAATTTATGTGATCCAAAATCAACAAAGGTTTGATTTTGTGAAGCCCACGTCGAACTTAAAGAGCCAATCATAAAACAAATGTTGTCAACTTTTTATCCACGGAGATAAGCCCATTTGCTTAAATTCACATTTCCCACAAATCAGAAAACAAATATTGCAAAACAAGCTATTAATCTATCTAATAAATTAAGGTTTTATGAGGTAACTTTTGGGGGGAAATTTTTTTAATTCTATAATAGAAAGTTTAGGAGGGAATTCACCATGCATTGGTTGATGGAGCCAAAAATATAGAAGATGAATGTATTATTTTAATAATACATTTATAATAATTTTTTTTGTTTCTCGTTAAAGTTTTAAATTTATAATATATAAAAAAATTTGCTCACATAAAAACTATAGAAGATGAATGTATTTTTTAATGTCTTATCAAATTATTGTTATTTACTCAATGATGTGTAATTTAGATAATCTGTGTATAAATCAACATGTGTATAAATCAACCCGTGTATATACACAGGTATTAAATCTAGTCTATCTAATAAATCAAACTTTTAGGGGGCAATTTTTGGAGGGATTTTTTTTTCTATAATAGGAAGTTTGGGAGGTAAAATTTAGCTAAATTTTTCACCATGCAAGTTGATGGAGCCAACTCCTTAAATGTTATATATTTACAAATTGTTAAATATAATGGTTATAATTTCTTTATAAATATTACTATTTAACCCGTGTGTAACACACGAGTGTTAAACCTAGTCTATCTAATAATTCTAACTTTTAGGGGGCTACTTTTGGGGGGATTTTTTTTTATATTAGGAAATTTGGGTGGGAAATTGAATAGAATTTTAACCATGCATGCATAAAGTTGATAGAGTAAAATTTATTAAATATAAAATACTAGGTTTAACACCCATGTATTACACACGGATTGAATTAAAATATTTTTAAAAAATTATAACTATTATATTTAAAAATTTATAAATAATTTTGTAAATTATTATTAATCACAAAATTTTGTCTTTATTAACTCTCTTACTCAATTTCCCTCTCAACCTTCCTTTTATAAAATAAATTATGTTTTCCCCCCAAAAAATTACCCCCTAAAAACTCTAATTTATTAGATAGATTTACAAATTACAAATCTTTCAACATAATGATTATAATTTTTTTATAAATGTTATTATTTAACCCATGTGTAATACATGGTATTAAACCTAGTATTAGTATTAAATTGTCGTTTTCGTCCTTAAGTTTTAGTATGCTTGGTTATTTCAATTCAATATGGATTTTATTAATTTTAAGATTTATTTATTAAAAAATACGATTTATATAGTTTGTGTTGTAATGTATGCACCACATTGTATGAATATGTAGAAATAATGCTATATGTGAATTTCAACAAAAAAAATTTTTAATAAATAATATTTTTTTATAAACAAATCTTAAAGTGGTGAAAATTACACTACACAGCAAAAGTTGAGGGGTATCCAAGAATCGAGAGTTTCTTACCATAATGTTCTTCAACCCGATGCGGTCCGTATCTTGTTTACTATTTTTACAGCCTCCACAAAAACTCTCTAATAGAGGTGCACAAAAAAACCAGAACCGGAACCGATCAAATAATCGAAAACCGGTTCTTAGAAGAACCGGTTCTTGTAGAACCGAACCGGAACCGAACCGTAGGTTCTGAATAGGTTCTACTATTTTTTTCCAGATTATAGGTTCCAAAAGAACCGGAACCGGTTCCTAAAAAAACCGGTTCCTGGAAGACTGGTTCCTGAAAAAAACCGGTATGTTTTAGTGTTGTTACTTATTTAATGTTTTAAAAGTTATATACCTTGCAATATTTAAAGTTTTTTAATGCTACTACTTATTTAGTTAAAAAGAATATAACAAATTTATGACCATAGACTTTAAATGAAAGCCAAATGAAGGGTGAAAATTTATAGCAGCCTAACGTTCTGGCCTATGTCCTTGAAAAAAACCGCTTTTTTTAAGAACCTGAACCGGTTTTTTAAGAACCGAAACCGATTACTAGGTTCTAGTTTTTTCACCAAAAACCGGTTCTAGAACCGAACCGATTCTTTTAAAAACCGGTTCCTTTACCGACAACAAGAACCGAAACCGGTTCTTAAAAAAACCGATTTATGCACCTCTACTCTCTAAGCATAATTTGACCAATTATTGAGCGTTGTTTTTTAGAGTTGTAGAATTGTTATGATCAAGTCAATACTTCAATACCTATTTATACTAACATATGAGATAAAATTGTCTATGGAATCAAGAAAAACTATCATAGCGGCTCTATAGATTTTATTGGTTCAGTTCAGTTCGGTTTAGTTCACTATTTCGGTTTACAACCTTTTTTCTCATAACGTATGAAAGAAGTAATTTTTTTTCGGCACAACATTTGGGCTTCGGCTCATCATAGAGATAGATTAGGCCTCTCATTTCTACCTTTTTTTATCACTAAAGTCTAAAGAAGCAATTACAGAACTAGGGTGAACTTGTTGGCTTGTTGCAATGTAATAATTTTTTTTATATTTCTAAAATAGTATAAACTTTAAACACAAATTTATCTGATTAGGAGTCAAAACTAGCATTTTGCCTGTGTCCAAAAGATGACTAACTTGTTCATCATCAAGTGCTTTTGTTGTTATTCATAATTTGAAAATTAATCTTGGATCACTTGACTCATATTTGTTTACTTCTGATTGTTAATGATTATCAAATATCACATCAATTTCATGCTTGAAGACTTAATAGTTCATCAAATCTCGTTTACACTTACCAGAAAATTCATAAGACCTTGTCAAAAAAAAATACGAAAACTAGATTTAAATCAGAGATTAATAATGAAAAAAGTTTAACGCTTACCACTAAAACTCCTTGAAATTTAACTCATAAAATGTACAAAATCAATGAGGGCATTTGTAAAACTGACAAAAGGGAGTATGAGGGATTAAGAATTGAGATGCCATTGTAACAAAAATCCAAATAAGTAACAAGTAAGCACCTTTGGTTAACCACTAATGACATCACATGTTTGACTGGATTTGATACTCTAATATCAATGGTGTCACCATCCCATCTAGCTGCCTAAAAACATTATTTTTTAGACCCTGGTGCAAAAATCATAAATTTGAAATAATGGCACCATTGTAAGTTGTAGCAATGTTATTGGTAGATTGTATGTTAGGGTGCATATAATGTGTTTTAATTATAACTATATAGAAAAGTCGACATGTTTATGGTATTTAAACTGTTATAAGCGAGATTTGAATGAAGATTATGTTTATATATCGTTTTAAGTATTAGCCCGTCAGTTAAACATATCTAATGAACCATATATAAATAATCATATGATCTTTTAGAGAATTAGATGCACAATTCAAGTCTCTTTCCTTTCTTACAATCGGATATATTTTTAGTCTGAACCAAACACTTAAACTAGTTAGCTACCGAAGCCAACAAAATCAACTGCTAGGTTTAAAAACATGAAAATACTAATATATTTCGTGCAATGCCCTTCTTGAGGATGGGTAACTAACTTTAATAACATAAATTAACTTTATATGACATCTAAAAATGAGTGAAGTCATCATATACTTATTATGCTATATAATGATATTAAATATTAAATTACATCATTATTTAATAAAATAATAACAAACCGCGCTACACATTCAAAAAATTGTTTGTTATAATGCTAGTGCGTAGGCATCATTTTTTTTTTAATTGTATTAAAAAAAAGTATATTGCGTATATTCTACTGTACCACAACTATTAAGCAAAATAATCAAAAAAAATATATTAACAATCGGGGACCATTTCCTTTTTGAGGGACATTTTTCCACCTGTTGACAGAAAAAATAAGGCAGTCAGGATTCATACACCTTAAAATGGGGAATCTACACCAGACAACTGTAAACTGCAGTTTACATTAGTAAACGGCCGTTTACAGAAAATCTGTAAACTGTAGTTTAATAATAGTAAACTGCAGTTTACACTTTAAAAGACAGTTTAATAATAGTAAACTGCAGTTTATAACTATTTTTTTTCAAAATCAAGCCTTTTTACGGTTTAGATATATATGTTAATAAAAGATTATTAAATAAACTTATAATAAACAAATAAATAACTAATATTCATGTGTTAATGAAAGCATTAAAAGTTTATAATAATCCTTATGTATGGAATATATATAACTTGTATATACAAGAAAGTATAAAAATTAAAATGATGATTAACTAAAACCATATGACAAAGTAGGTAAAGATAGCGAAATATGTTTAATAAGTTATATGCTAAAAAAAATAAAACTCTATTTATACTTTGAACTATATACATATCAAGTTATTTTTTCACTTTGAATTTTTTAGTTTATTTAATATAAATTATATATTTATTTTATTTTATTAATCCACATTAATATTTTCTATATATATATATATATATTAGTTGTTTTAAATAAATTTTTCATAAGTTTGTAAATTATAGTTTAAAAAATGAGTAAACTGTCACTTGTATAGTAATTGACAGTTTACAAATGTAAACTGCAGTTTACAGAAAAGTGTACTTTTAAATGGTGTATAAAACCTAGATCCCAAAAAATAATAATAAAAACTCTTTTTTCTAATATTACAACTCTAATGATGATGTAATTAATAAACATGTAACATTTTTTATGCAACATGACCCCAAGAAAAATCGTTTTCATGACTAAAATATTCCATTAAAATAATTTAAATTTGTTTGTTAATATTCAAGTGGGACATATGTTATCATTGTATGATAATGGTAAAAATTATGTTCTTCACTTAAGATATGTTACATTTTTTTACTTAATTAAACGTAGATCAAGTAGATTTAGGTTGAAGTACCGTAAGATTTGAAGTTTAGGGTTGTTACATATCACAACTTGCAGTCTTGCACATAGTAGGATTTGAACTTAAAACATTGTACTTTTAACACAAATACGTTACTAATAGGCTACAAACTCCACTTACTTCTAATTTTTTAAACTGGTCAAAGAGTTAACCGTCTAGAGAGTAGTGTAATTTGAAATACTCTTTTCTTTTTATTAGACGACTCAAGTTCAGATCCGGTTTTAATGAGCCTGATGTGTTGCAAAACACATGGATTTATAATATATATTTTACCACATTTTAATCTTATTTTATGTAAATATATTTGTTTTTTTTAGTTATTTATTTTATTTTGTCTTGGTTTTAGGTAAGTTCGAATAAAAGAAGCGGATTCGGGACACAAACGGGAAGAAAATCAAGTGAAATTTGCTTTGGAGGCCAAGCCCAAGACCCACCAGGCCCAAAAGCCCATTTTCAGAAATCTGCCCGCCCAGAGGGCCGCTGGGCAGGCAGTTTAGTCCCCGGAGACCCGCTGGGCTCCTGTTTTGTCAGATTTACTGCCCAGAGGGCCGCTGGGCAGATACCTCCACTCCCCAGCGACCCGCTGGCCGTCCAGACGCGAAAAAGCCCTAAAAATTAGTATTTAAACATCATTTCTTCCATTTTTTTAGGGTATCACCTCTTCACCTACAAACACAAAACGGCTGGAAATCATTGAGAGGGTCTTTGGGGGGTGATCAGAAGTGCAAATTGGTGTGGATTCAAGCTTTGATTGGTATTTTGATCTTTGATCTTGAAGATTTGAAGATTCTCTTTGAAGATCTTGAAGTTTTTGATGGATTGAAGACTAAAAGTTGTTGATTTGAAGATTGGAGTGGAAGATCTAGTAGATCCAAGCTTTGATTTGAAGATTGGTGGCCAATTCGGGTGTGATCCACTCTTCTTTGTGCATTTTTACTTGATTTCTCCTACTTGTTGTTGACATGATGCTAGATCTAGACATATTTGGATTGGATTTGGTATTTTTGATGATGATAGGCTAGATTTAGTATGACTATTTAGGCATTATGGATGATTGATGATGATATGATGACTTTTGGTTTATTTTGATATGTTGGATGGATGTTCTATGTGAGAAAATTGGTTTATGATGATCTTGTATGCAATATGTGTGTTGACTTTATGATTCATGTTGAAATTTTGACTTGAGTGTGGATAGTATTATCTTGATTTGATAACTTGATAATATATTTCACATTTTTGGTGGTTAGTCTACTAGATTTAATCATCATTTGAGTAGATCTAGGAGTAGATACTCATAAGTTAAGATTGATTTGTGGATTTGAGTCAATGTGCTAGCTGGATTCGTTACCGGAAGGTGAGGATTTGTAGATTTCATCCTTTTGTTAGTAGGTTTGGGTTAAAATACTACGGGAGTAGGTTTTGCTTAATAAAAACTAGCAATTTGTGTTATCTAGTCTTGATTTATCATAAACCAATTGATCTCGTTATTTTAGTTTACTGATTGAGTCAGTTTCTAGGATAAATGGACTTGTAAGCCGAGAGGCGAGCCGGTTTAGGATCCCTTAGACATCCGGGAGTGATTTGTAGACATTCCTCACACCGTGAGCTTCACATATTTATTTTAGGACTTTCTAGCACCCACGAGACCTTAGTAGTAGGTACTGATGTGTTAGATTGTTTTGAGTAGATATATTCTCAGATCCGGTGCCAACATATCTAGAAAGCCGAGAGTTGTCATATTGTCATCAGGATTCCCGCCTAAGTAGTCATCGCTCCACCCATAGTTCTCTTTAGCTTATTTCCGTATTTAGTTTCCATTTTTAGTTAACTTTTTTACCGTTAGTTTATTTTAGATAATTTTCGTTAGTCTAAATCTTATTTTTAGGATAATTTTAGGTAAATTGTCTTTTGCTTGTTTAATATAGTCTTTATTATTAAAAATCCAAGTCTTTTACATCGGTTAGAAGTCGACAGAGATTCGGTATTAAAGGACGCCAAACTCAAATCTCTTGGGTACGATATCCGGACTTACTTAACTTGCTACATACGACCGGTACACTTGCCGATTGTGTGAACTTGTTAGGTTTTTCCACTTTATAAATTTAAAACCTGATTTTCCGATCCATACATCAGAGCCTTTGTATTTTAACACTTAAGCATGTTAGCCTAGCTAACACAAGCTATATTTACTTGATCTTAAAGGGTTAGAGGCTGTTTGTCAACTTCTGAATGTGTACATGTTAAGACAGTAAGATATCCGGACCATTAACAACTAGGATATAACATTATAGCTTAACCATTCATAGGCAAATCTCTAACTAATTCAGATAAGATGTCTTAACCATTTAGATTCAATACAATGGTTAATCATTCAAAGGCAAATGTCTGAACCATTCACACATCCGCTCGCGAAACACACAGTCTGAACCGTCATGTGCTAAACCATTAAGAGACTGCAACAAGAACCACTAACTTATACGGGTAGCAAAATGGTTAAGAAACAAATCGACGAATCACTATAAAATTTGGGTTATACACCAAAATAATTAATACCGATTAGTTTCCATTATCATCTCCTAACAATATGAAGTTAAAGATAGAAATTTTACTACTTTTGTATACGTATTTTATATTATTGTTTCCTTTGTCAACAACTTGGACTAAGAGGATTAGGCAGGAAGTTTACATCACAATAATGTCTCTAATTTAGAATATACATTGTCGACCAAAGTTTTATATTTATTTATTGTAGCCATTGTTTTATTAATATATACGAGAAAAGGAGACATGTTTGTTGTGTTCATATGATTGACACCAACCTTAAACCTTTATTCCTCTTCTTGCTCCTTAACCCATCCAACAAACATGGGAAGAAACATTGAAGAACAAATCATCCTGCAACAACAATCTAAGGTAAACCTTAGCGTTTTCTTTATAATTAAGTCGTTTTTTTCGTGTATATAAGGGTTTTAGAGTTCATTAGATACTGAGTCGTGTCAAAAATCGTGTAACTGTGAATTGTGGTTGAACTTGATCAGGAGATGGAAGAAGCTGATATTGGAAAATCATTGGTCGGGTCTTTGCCTAATTCACCAAATCAAAACAACGGTAGTAGGCCGACGAGCATGGTTATGAAGGCAAGTTCTTGTTTACTCTCTTAACTCTTTCAAAAAATAGCTATGTTTTCTTATGAAAATATATTTTTATGGGTGAGATTTATACTAAGTCTGTTTGGTTTGGTCTTATGAAAAGATGGATACATATACAACGTTCAACACATAATAAATATAAGTAATTTTAATTAAGATGTACATAAACTTTTTTAATTATTGTTTTAAGTTTTAACATGATCTATAATATGATTAATATGAGTATATACACACACATAGATGGTTCAAGCATATTGTTATTTTCTAATACATATTTCACTTTTTGTTGTATATGAAAAACAGAAACCACATACTGTGTTTCCGGCACACTTGGTAGCCGAAGCTATATCAACGCTCCATGGGCTTGACCTTAGATGGTCAGGACCGATCACACCACAAGAGATGGAATACGTGAAACAATACATTTTTGCAAAATACCCCGAATATTGCAATGGACTTATAGTAGAAGAGGGAGATAAGATTGATCATTTATACAATCTTTGTAGCAATAACGAGTCAAACATAGAAGCAAGTATGAGCGAAGAGAAACGAAGGTATTCCCCTAGGGTTATCACTATAAAAGACTCGTCTTCACCCTCCTCGTTTAGTTCCACAAACGATCTTGATGGCACCCAATTGGCGCCATCAAAATTGCTCGAAGTGCTAAACAAAAAATCCTCGTTTGAAGGTAATTTCATGTCCATCCCAGAGATTCAAACGAGAAACAAAGCGTTGCAAACTTGTGGGCTACAAGAAGACGACTATCTTGTTTTATTTACACCAACATGTAAAGAAGCTATGGTGATGATAGGGGAATCATACCCTTTCTTTAGAGGGAACTATTACATGACCATAATAAATGAAAAAGAAGACGCGATTAGAGAACTTGTGAACACTAAAGAGTCTAAAGTCATTGCGGCCCCAGAGTCATGGTTAGATTTACGAATCAAAGGTTCACAACTAAGTCAGTATTTCAGAAGAAAGAACAAATATAGTCCAAAAGGGCTTTTTGCCTATCCGGCATATGTCAATGGGACTAGCTACTCGATGCATTGGATTTCAGAGGCACATCGGAATTCATGGCATGTTTTGTTAGATGCCACTGAATTGGACCCGGCAAAAGAGCGGTTGACATTGGCTCTTCATAGGCCAGATTTTGTGATATGCACCGTAAATAACACACATGCTCAACCGTCAAAAATCAATTGTCTTTTGGTGAGGAGAAAATCATTCGAGACGACTCAACCTTTAACAAGTTGTTCTTGATATTGAACAAAAGGTTCTATGTACAACCTTTGCTACTTATGTATGATTTCTTTGAGGCACCAAGCCAAATGGTTTTAATAACCGAACATATTTATAATAACCGGGACTTTTTATCTTTTCAAAGTTAATATTTTAAAATTCGTATTTATCAATGTCTATAAGGTATTATGTTGTTTGTATTGATTCATGGATTGTTTGTAGAAAATAAACATTTAAAAATAACATGCCATGATAAGCTACAACAATAATAATTATCCCTTATATTGAAAATCCAATGATATTGAATAGTAAAAAAGTTGTACAAGTTTTTATGCTTAATGTATTGTTTCTTAATGCATGAACAAGTTTTAGATAAAGTTACTTATGCTTGATGTATAAGTTTTAGATAAAGTTGTACAATTGACTAATTATGCTTGATGTGCTTTACTAGGAGTGTGACTTTGGAAATGGAAAATAGAGAGACACATGTACGTCTTGCCTAGAGAAAGGAGGATAGTAATGACTGGTACTATGTTTGCGTTTTGCGACGGCCATAGTTTCCTTTTATTAAGAAATATCACTTAATAATATTATGATGACATGAAGGTAACAATTTGCAAGAGATGAAGACTTGAAGAATCCTACAACATATCTGAATCCCAAATCGCTAGATGAAGATGAGACTGTAAGTGGTGGCGGTTACGGAAGAGAGTTCAACCTTAGGTGTACCATCATCGCCTCCGACGATTCTGCTACTACTATTCGGAAGTTCATCACCCTAATATCTAATATCTGAATCTTAATCTTAATCTTAAGTGTGTTCCCTACATAACTCAAAATCATAACTATTAGATCGCCGGTGACGTAGCGAGGGAGTTTGCATTGGAATGGATAAAGATTAAAAACCAAATGGATTATACTAATCGTAAATAATGCTCACGCAACGCGCGAGCCATCAAATTAACCTAGTCTAGTTGAAAATAAACTTAAGGGCACATGTCACAGGCATCAATGTCCATCAATGTCCATGTAACTTCTTTCTATATTGGACCATCAGCACCAAAATCAACACATGTATCTATATCAGTATCGATATCGCCGTAAAATCACCGCCATCTATCATCGACCCACCTTACAGTCACTGTTTCACCGTGTAACACTTGCACTATTCACGAACATTGAAATGAAAATAGTAACGCTCGCTTTTCATGAAAATAGTTCAAGTCCGTTTTAGGAGAAAATCTCCTTGTTGCTTGACTTGCTTCCTTTCATTCGTGATAGGAATATTAACATCGTGTTCCGGTTAACATGCCTAAGAGGTTGTTTGTTTCACCCATCTTAGTAGTTCAGTTCAGTACTGAATCGTTCAACATTTAACATTTAGAGCGTTTGTTTCATTTAAATATAGTCTTTTAATGGTTCGGTTCAGTACTGAATGGTTAATGAACAAAGAGATGCTGAATAGAGCTGAATGAATCGTATACCAATTTTACTTTGATATGCACTTCTATAATAAGTTTTCTTCAATGGATACAACCTCTTAATGGTTTAGACCAATAGTTTAAACTTAATGGTTTCACATTTTAACAAACAACCCTAACTCGTTTCAAAAAACATCAAAACTCATAAGTTTAAACTTTAAAACACTAAAATAGTATAGAATAGAGGTGCACAAATCAGTTTTTTTGAAGAATCGGTTTCGGTTCTAGCTTGTTGGTGGTAGAGGAACCAGTAACCTTTTTTTGTGTGTAAAAACTAGAACCTATGTTACCAGTTCCGGTTCCTATAGAACCGGTTCCTGATCTATAAAAACCTGTTTTTTCTATGAGATGAGCAGAACGGTGGGTTTCTGTAAACGTTAACTCTCCATTGGGCTTTCATTTAGAGTCTATGGTCATAATATTTTTATATTATTTTAGACTAAATAATAAAATTAAAAACGTTAAATATTACAAGATATATAGCTCTTAAAACATTAAATAAGTAACAAATAAAACATACTAGTTTTTTTAGGAATTGGTTCTTCCAGGAACCGGTTTTTCCAAGAACCAGTTTTTTTGTAGGAACCGGCTCCGGTTCTTTTGGAACATATAATTTGAAAAATAAAATAGTAGAACCTATTCAAAACATACAGTTTGGTTCGGTTCTAGTTTGATTCTTATAGAACCGATTCTTTTAAAAACCGATTTTCGGTTATTGAATTGGTTCATGTATGTTCCGGTTTTTTCACCTCTAGTCTAAGAACCCTAAAAGCCCATATCAACTTAGTTGGGCTTCAACATTATTGGGCCTTACTATAACCAATACAAACCCATTAACTTCATCATAACTATTATACTCTCTCTCTCTCTCCCTTTTGTTCTTCTTCACATCCAATTCAACAACTTTTCCGATCGCCGTCGATATGTCTCAGGTGAGATCTCCGGCCACTGTCTCAATTTCATTACTACTTTTGTAACTAGATCCAAATATCCAATCGAATTATCATACTTTTGGTTACATATAGAAATTGAAAACCTAGGTTTTGTGTTCGTTCGATTTCGATCTGAAAATTTGTTTCTGTATTACATAATCCGCTGAATTTTTAATTGAATTGTTATATTTTCGATTCGTGTTCCTTTTATAGCGTGATGAAAACCTAGGTTTTGTGTTCGTTCGATTTTGATTTACGATTTGTTTGTCTATAACATAATCCGATGACTAATTCTGTAAGAAGATCTAAATTTTTGGATCGAATTGTTCTGTTTATAGCAGATATAAGATGAAAAATTAGGTTTTGTGTTTTTTTTATATCGATCCACAAAGTTTTGTCTCAGTTACGTAGTTTGAGTGTTATTTTTATTGATTACTTTGTTATAGGTTGATAACAGGAGCTCCTCTGCGGCTAAACGAGCAAGAACTGATGGTATGTTTAATCATTGTTAGTTATTTTGATGGTTTGGTTTTTATAGCTTGTTTTTCAGTGATTGATTATGTAAATGGTTTGTCTTGAGGACAATGGTATGTGGAACGAGTTTGAATGTTGTTTCTGACTTGTTTCGTTGGAGGTTGTAAGAGTTGAATGAGTTTGGTTAATTTAGAAATTGATAAGAATTGCTTTTAGTAAGAAGCTGTTTGAGATTATAAACCAAAATCACTTTGCATTTTTTTGGTTGTTTAAAAGAGTACTATAAAATTAGAATTAGAATAAACTTTAGTTGAAGTAAAGCGGGATGATTATTTTTAGTTATTGTTTCTGGTAACTTAGTGTTTATGTTCAATTATCTAAAAATTGAGAAATACATGTTAAACAGCGACAGGGCTGGATCATTTTTTTAACTGTTGAAGGCGGTTGATGTGTTTATTGTAAATTTTTTGGAACATGTTTTTTTAGCTAAGATAGTTTTTGCTTTACAACCCAATAGGCTGCCAATGCATTAGAGCTTTGTTGAAAGAAAGCTGGTTTCGAAAGTTTTATACTATTTTTTGGAGATGCATGTGATTATTTGTTTCAATACATTTGTATGTGTTTTTTAGTTGTAATGTTTATAGAGTATATTTATGATTTCAGGTGGTCGTAGAGAAGATGACTGGACCTGCCCAAGCTGTGGAAATGTTAATTTTTCATTCAGAACAACTTGCAATATGCGCAACTGCACACAACCTAGACCAGCTGATCATAGATCTGTAAGTTTTACAATGTGTTTAAACTAAAGACTATATAGGAAACACATTGACATTAAATCAGCTGCACACAACCTAGGCCAGCAGATCATAAATCTGTGAATTCTACAGTGTGTTTAAACTAAAGACTTTATTGTAATCTTTTAATGGGAACTGTTCAGAAAGGAAACATGTTTTTATTAAATAGTAAATCATATATTATATAGACTACTAGTAAAATAAGCAAAGAAACTGCATAACGTTTATAGTCGAGTTGAATAAAATAAGTGACTGTTGTAAGAATTTGAATGCTTTAAGATTTTTTCACTTGAAAGCCGGAAAGCTGCAAATTTTTTACTTATTCTACATTCCAGGGGTTTTCTGATCATTTTTTAATTTTTAATTTTTTAGAATATTACAAAGTTTTCTCATGATTATGAATTTTACTCTGTTTGAAAATTGAGAGCTATTAGTACTGCTAAATCTATGTTATGTTTCATTTTTTATGTTTAACTTTATAGCTCTATCAAATGTCCATGCTACAGAAACCTGCTCCGAAACCAATGCAGACCCCGCAAGGCTATGCTTCTGCTGCTTCTTATGGTTCACCCTCGTCAATGTATATTGGCCTGCCACCTTATGGTTCATCTCTGCTTAATGGATCAAGCGTGCCTCCCTATGATGTTGGCTCTGCGTATCCTTTTAACTATGGAGCTCGTGTTTCTGGTGGAAGCCCTTATCGGCCACTGCAGATTTCTACTGCACCACCCTACTCTGCTGGATCCTTGATAGGTAATAGTAGTGTATGCATGTCATTTTAATTGTTTAATGTTTCATGTTCTTTTATGGAAATGATAAGCAGCATCTTCTATGGTACTATATTAATGTTACGTAGTTTTAAGATTTATTTTGTGCAAGACTTACTGCTTACGGTTGCAAAGATGTAGGGTTGGTTAATGTTTAAAGGTTCAGACAGAAATAGGTCTTTTTTTGTACTGGTTGAAAAGGGTCAGGTCTAGTTTATCATGATTTCAATAAATTTTATATTTATTTAAACATTTGATTTAAAAAGTTTGAACTACTTTCAGTTTCATTCAACCCACTCAACCTATTATATCTTTTTAGCTAATTCTTTCTTTTACTTGTTTAGAGAAAACGTAACCTGAATTGGGTCAAATTTGCCATCTCCACTACACCTGTAGCACTTAATTTTTGCATCATTTAGTAGCTTATGCATGAATAGAAACTGGTGATTGAGTTGGTGTACTTTTTAAGCTATGATGATGAGCCAATGAGACCTGATTGCTATCTTCATGTTTTTGACAAAGATAGCAATTTAAGCATGTTTGTTGGCTTAGACAGACTGCTTGGGCTGATTCACATATAGATTTTGTTGATTTATAACGCTTTATAGATATATAGTGTGATAAGTATGATTAGAAAAACAATATTAGATTATTATCATGTTAAAAATCAATCTTTGAAAAAAAACAAATTAGGAGTTTGTTTACGTGTTGAAAATAGACTTTTATCATGATGTTCATCTGTGTGATCTGTTCCTAATTTAGCTAATGTTTTTATACCTGTCGGAGATGCAACATAATCCTAATCAGTTCATTCATGAAACAATTTCCAAATTGCCACCTCTAGTTTTCATATGTTCATGCTTAAACCAACATGTTTTGGATTCTTTTGTGCAGGTGGTATGTATGGTATCCCTCAGTTAATGGACCGCCTTGGGCTGGGCTTGCCTATGGGCCACACTGCTATGGTATATTTAAATACTTCCTTCAGCATTGATATTTATGTTAGATTATGTCATTATGATCTGTTTGTACCTCTCTTCTACTTTACAACTTTTGTGTATCCATAATATATAATTGGTCGGTTCACTTTGAAACTCAACAGGCACCGCGTCCTGAGTTTTATCCCGAGGAGAAGGGCCGAAAGAAAGGTAATTGGTTGACTAATTCAGATGCAGTAGTTTGAATGATTAGACAAAATCATGGAGGATTTTATATTTTAATTATTATTTAATTGTTTTCTTTTCTTTGTTCTTTGAATTTTATAGATGGAAAAGGCGACAATGACTGGACATGTCCAAATTGTGGAAATAATAATTTCTCGTTCAGAACTGTTTGCAACATGAGGAAATGCAATACTCCTAAGCCAGAACCTCAGGTATTAACTACTATGATCGCTTATTTTTAGAGCTGGTAAGTTTGATCTGTTTATGTATGAAATGGGTCTAATAAAGGAAGTGGGTAACATTCGCCCCCTTCACTTGTGAACAGTTTGATACTCAATCTAAGTGTATTGCTCAAAACGTTAGTTACTTTTTAAATTTTTTTCAACGTAAGTATAATAATGTTAACATGCTAATTATATATGAAAAACTTCCAAGTTTTGGTAAAAGTTATCAGTTTTATTCAAACTTGTTTTGGCTCTTTACTCAATGCATTGGATTGGCTGATCCCACCAATTTCACCTATGTCACCAATGACTACCTGTGTTAATTTTTTTTGTTTGTGAATTTTTAGGCTGGAAAATCAGGCTACAGCTTCAGTAAGTTTACTTTTGTCTAATTAGTTATATTTATCATATATATCATTATCATATTTGATATCTATATTTATTTGGCGCTTGTTTTGTTTATAGAACCGGATACTCCTGACGGGAGCTGGAAATGTGACCAATGCAACAATATTAACTACCCTTTCAGAACCAAATGCAACCGACAAAACTGTGGTGCTGAAAAGCCATCAGATTCCCAAAAACCTCTGCCAGAAGCAGCAACTGAAGAAAATGCAACTCAGGTCTGTCTTGTAATGTTTTTAATATCATTAAACTCGAGAATGTTTTTGTTTTTATTTCCTTGTACACTTGTGAATGTGAAGTGAAAAAATTCGTAGTAGGCAAGGCATATATGTGTGTGTTGAGCATGCACATCTTTTTGATCTGCAATATTCCCGGTTTTCCATTTGTTTATAATCTTTGTTAGAGGTGGCACTTTTTGTCCTTTGTAGTTATGAATGGGTCAATTTGGGTTATCATTTTGTTTCAAACGCATAGGAAAATGTCTAAATATTTTGGGGCATTTACATATATCCCCTTCTTAAGATCATTTATTACGTATTTGGGTTATTCACATACTTGTTTTTTTATCGTAAAGGTACAACTTTTTTAATAGTCCGTCATTAGTACATTAATTCTTCCAAAATATAATGGACTGGTCAACCCAACTTGTTCTCTGCCCGAACTGACCTGTTTGGAAAAAAAGGTTTTAAGAAATGACTTGTTTTTAACATGCTCATTTCAACCTATAAGAGAGATTTTTTTAACCTGATTTTGTTTTCAAGTCGCTCTAATTTGTGAAATATGAACAAAATGTGTTTACCGATCACAACCCAATACAACCTGGCCACCTCTGGTTTTGCCACCTCTAGTTTTTGTGCAAAATTAAGTAGGTATCTGTTGTAAACAGTATGGTATCTTTTTTATTAATTCTGCATTTATTTACTGTTCCAGTGAGTCCACTAGGACATGTCTGAGAAGGTCCAGAGTCGTCCAGCAGTTGGTCTGGAAGTCAGTCGGTCATGTCATGGTCGTCGTGTTGCTGCGGTTATCGAGTTACTTCGTTATGGTTTGTGTTGTCAATTTGTATTTTCAATCAAAATTGCAAAATTGATATTTGTGGTCTTTATATTGTATCCCTTTCTGCATCTTATTTAACGAAGTAGGTAATTTATTTATGTTCGTTTGGTAACATGTTATTAGTGTCTTGTTTTAGAGGTACTTTGTCCAGATATACTGAAGTTGATTACTTACAGGTACTGGTCAGGTCTTTGTCCTGAACTTTTAGTAATTTTTTTATATCTAGTTATGCGTTCCAAGTATGTTTATCGAGTTATTTATTCTAATAATATTTTAACACGTAGGAGCTTTCACTGTCCTTATCGACCTGTTTTGACAAAAGTGAACATTTGTTTAGTTCATGAGAGAATTTTTTAGAGTGAGTCTTTGTTGTCTGAATTGCTTTAAAGGCATATAAGCCCTGCAAAATGGGCAGGTCGGGTCAGATGGTGAAACAGGTCAACCCTGGTTTCAGTCTAATCATGTATTGATAAAGTTGGACACGGGTTAAAACAGAACAAGTATCATTTTCTTTCGGGTCAAAATGGTTCCGACCAAACTAGTTTCTCCATGAATTGGGTTCACTTTTTATATATGCCTTTACAAGAAGTATCCAATAAGTAGATTAGCGAAGGGGTTTGACTAACACAATTTTAACATGGCAGAAATGAGTTTAGTCGGAGTTTGTTTAATCCGGTTTTGGTGTGGTTAAATATAACTTTTCACACTTTTAGGGAAAATTCACTCTGTAACCATTGTTTGTGCTTTTATGCTGGCTAGTGGTAACTGATGGCAGCGGTAGTGGCAGCGACAACAGTGGTGTGGGTGTGGTGATTACTATTATGATGCCCCACTTTTTATTATAGAAAGTGAACCAGATCTGTAGATTGTTTTTTAAAGACACTTAATCGAATGAATGCAAACCCGCTCTCTTAGGTATAACCGCAAAAATACCAACGTTTACTAATTAATCTTACTCTGAATCTTACTATTTACAACTTACTATTTTCTACTTTGTCATTTTGAAGAGTGATATCGAAAATATATATGTTCTATAATAGGAAGTTTGGGAGTGAAAATTAATTGGAATTTTTCACAAATGCATAACTTGAAGGTGTTAAATCCTTATATATTAAATATTTATAAATTTTTAAATATAATGTTACACACGGGTATTAAACTTAGTGTTGTAATATGAGTGTTAATCTAATATGACAAATTTCTCTATGAATCTTCTCATTCTAGATGCTCTTTAACCTTCGTATTCGTTTAGCCAACAAATAATTAGCGTCATGACTTCTCTTAGTAATTTAACAAATAGCATAAGACCATAGCATATTACCCCTTTAACAAATCCAAAGGTTCAATCCGTTTTTGGTAATAGTTAAAAGCATTACAAGCACATAATACTAAGAAAAAGTATTTCAAATGTCACTTTTAACAAGGTATGTAAAAATGATTATTCATGCATTGAAAGTTGTACTCTATGCTTATTTCATTGTGCAAGGGTAGATTTGGAAATATCCTCCAACATCTTTTCTTTAATGAGCCTCCTCATGATCTTGCCCGAGGGTGATTTGGGTATATTGTCAACAAAATGAAGCACCCTCACCTTCTTGTAGTGTGCTACATTGTTAGCAACATACTTCATTAAGTCTTCTTCACTCTCTTTTGCATCTTTGCTAATTACCACATGTGCCCCTGGTATTTCCCCTGCCTCTTTATCAGGCAACCTACATAGTTAAGTCAATATTTATTATTTTCTTCACTAACCTTGTTTAGATGAATAAATTTGTAAATAACTTTTTACCATGTATGTATGTATGGTAACAAAAGAATATATGTAAAATTTGGGAGGTAGTGAGTATAGAGTAAAAGTGTTAGTATGTATCCAACATGTAAATGATACGGTTTTATAACTAGAGTAAATTATGTGGATGGTCCCTGAAGTTTGAGAAAATTTCACCTTTAGTCCTCACATCTAACTTCGTTACTTGTGTTGTTAGACCTCACGTGAGATCACGTATAACGGACTTAACAACACAATTAACGGAAGTGATAAATAAAACATCTCATGAGAATTACTTGCAACGGACCTAACAACACAAGTAACGGAGTGAGACGTGAGGACTAAAGGCGTTACAAAAGTGTAAAGTTTGGGGACTAAATCTGTAATATTTAAAATTCAAGGACGAGATGTGAATTTTTGGCAAACTTCAGGGACAACCCTTGTAATTTACTCTTATATTTATGTATTGTGACGAGGTTATCAATACCCGACTCATTATCATCACCAGTATCAAAGAGTTTAAGTCACTATTAAAAATACGCTTGGTACACGACTCTTAGACACGTATGTAGTTGATTACCCGACGACCGCGGCATCTTCTACCGAAGGATGTCCTAAAAGTATTCCCTCCAGTTCGGCCGGTGCGACCTAGAACAAATATTTAACGTATCAACACTTGATTTAATCTACACATAAATTTAAAAATGCTAACTTACACTCTTTAATAACATAATATGTTATGTTTAAACTTATAGTAAATTAATCTTACTTGAAACCCTTTGTACTTGATCAACTCCTTCATACGATCAACAATGAACACATCGCCTTCATCATCAATGTACCCAATGTCACCCGTGTGAAGCCACCCTTGTTCGTCGATCGTTTGCGCCGTTTCAACCTCATTCTTGTAGTAACCTTATTAAATCGTTAAAAACTAATCAGGGGTGTACATGGGTCGTGTTAGTCATGTTTTTACTTTGTTTTTTATCTTAAGATTTGGTTACGGGCCCTACGTTTTAGGTTTTGAAAAAACTTCAATCCAAACCACCTTTTGTTTGGGTTCGGTTTTTCAGTTACATCTGTTATTCTGGTTACACTTCGGTTATTTCGGTTTCATACATACCTTTCATGACACATTGACTCCGAACGCAGATTTCACCAGGAGTATTCGACGGTAAAGATCGACCAGTATCAGGATCGACGAATTTCACTTCCAGGTTCGGTAAAATGTAACCAACTGATCGTTTTTTCGACGTATGATGGCCATTTCTCGGGTCACCATGCGTTAGCGTTATGCAACTATGTTCCGTCATCCCATACGCCTGCACATTATCAAAACACATTAACCGGTTTGATCATAGACTTACGTCGATTTCGGTTAGTAATTTTTTCACCTCTTGAACGTCGACTTCCGGAAATTTACGTCGAAATTCCTCGTAAATCTCCGGAGCAAGAGGCGCGGCAGCTGTCATAACAGATCTTAGTTTCAACTTAGCAATGTCTTCAAGTATTGGATGTTTAACCAATCCTAAAAGAATTGGAGGCACAATTGGGGCAAATGTGACTTCATGTTCAATCAATGCTTTCAAAACTGTTGATAGATCATACCGTCCCATTACTACAACCTTTCCTTTGTTACGTAACGTTGCGCATAATATCCCGGTGAGTCCGTAGATGTGAAAGTACGGTATCAACCCGAGAATCGTCACTTTACCGATAAGGTCCGGTCCGACACTAAAAAGAGTCGAACATAGGTTTGCGACGATGTTTCGATGAGTTAGCATTACTCCTTTTGAAAGCCCGGTCGTACCCGAGGAAAACGGAAGGGCACAAAGGTCATTTTGATCGACCGCGGTTTCGATTCCGGTGTTGCTTGCTCTTTCAGCTGCTTCCAGAAGTTCATCCCAGAAAATAGTGCCTTCAACTCTTTGTTCTCCTAATACTATCACTGGTAACCCTAGTTCTTTCACCTGTTTTGTTTGTTTAATGTTAAATCATAAACAAAATAATATTATAGCATAATATTATTTATAGGGTGTTGTTATATATACACTCGTAACACTTTAAAGTACTAAAAAAGTACTAGTAGAGCGACTAGTATATTATATTCCTAGTCGTGTTAAAAATTGTAGTACCTTATTGTAAGAGCGATCATCGGTCACGATAAGTTTAGCTTCGGCTAACTCAACTTGTTTCTTGATTTCGGACGAATGGCTAGACGGATTTGCACCGGAAAAAACACTACCCGCACCCATAATACCCAAAGCGACAATCGCGTATTCAACCACATTTGGAAGTACGACAACCACAACGTGCCCGGTTCTCAAGCCAAGTGACCTTAACGCCTTAGAAAACCTTCTAACATCCCTAGCCACTTCACCGTGAGTATACGACTTTTTAGTGGTAGCGTCCACAAATGCGACATAATCGGCATACAGTTCTGCGTCCTTGAGCACGAATTCTGGCAACGTGAGGTTGTCGGGAATGGGGACCGACGGGTATCGGCTTCGGAAAACGATTTCTTCATCATTTTCTATTGTCAAAGTTTGTGTTGCTTGTTCCATGATTGATGACTAAAGACAATATGAAAGGGGATGAATAAATTAGGGTATATATTTATAGTAGAGTGTGTGTGCATAAGGTTTTAGGATGAGGTTAGGATTAAGGTGAAATTGTTATGCTATTTTTTAGGTTGAATATTGTTGAATCATATCATCTTACACCTTTTGTAGATTTTATTATTAAAAAACAAAACTATTTATATATTTGTTTATAAATGTTATATATTAAATATATACTTGAACTAGGCTATCATATAAGTTTTTTAACTAAGGTGACTATTGAATATAATAACATTTTATAGTTTAGGAGTATTATTTTTTTCAAAAAGGATTTAACAATTATTTATTTTAGACATTTTTTGTATATTTTGTTAATTATTTAACCACTTAACTACCAAAAGTCTCATGACATTTGTATAGTTTTTGAAGTAAGTTTAAAGAGTATGAGTTAGCCGTTTGAAAAAAAAGAACACGTGTAAATTGCTACCATGAGGTTTTTCGCTGGCTAAAAACGGGGACGATCTATTGTGACTGAAGCGTTAGCTCGTAATCAACAAATGACATTGACGGTCCATAATACATAGTTCAACCAGTTGAACTAACTTGCTTATTTTCATATCAGAACACCTTATATAAATAATAAATATGTGTTGTATAAATTTTAATTATATGTAAATGTAATGACATATTATGTATTTACTTGGTTTTAGCTTTTAGACTTTATTTGGGCTGGGTTTACAAAATAAGGTTTTAAAATTTTTATATGACAAAAGTGTGGCCCAAAATCAAACTTTTCATAATGTGTGTTGTACATAGAGGTGCACAAATCGGTTTTTTTTAAAGAATCGGTTCCGGTTCTAGAACCGGTTCTGGTTCTTGTTGACAATAAAGGAACCAGTTTTTACAAGAACAGGTTCGGTTCTAGAACCGGTTTTTGGTGAAAAAACTAGAACCTAGTAACCGGTTCAGGTTCTTAAAAAAACGGTTTTTTTTCAATGACATGGGCCGAAACGTTAGGCTGCTGCAAATCTTCACGCTTCATTGGGCATTCATTTAGAGTTTATCGTCATAAATTTGTTATATTATTTTTAACTAAATAAGTAGTAACATTAAAAACTTTAAATATTACAAGATATATAGCTTTTAAAACATTAAAAAAGTAACAACAGTAAAACATACCGGTTTTTTCAGGAACCGGTTCTTCCAGGAACCGGTTTTTCCAAGAACAGGTTTTTTTAGGAACCGGTTCCGGTTCTTTTGGAACCTATATTTTGTAAAAAATAGTAGAAGCTATTCAGAACCTACGGTTCGGTTCTACAAGAACCGGTTCTTCTAGGAACCGGTTTTCGGTTATTTGATCGGTTCCGGTTCCGGTTTTTGGTGCACCTCTAGTTGTACACTTGAAAAATTCAAGTGTATACTTGAATAAATTTCAAGTGTATACAACTTTTGATTTTCTTTTCCGTGTTATTCGATTTTAATACACCCAACTATATGGTATTGACGACTGTCAGTCTCAACTAACACATTCACTACCACCACTCTCAACTTAATATTTCACTTGTCGTGTCACTCCGCTTTTATGTCATATAGGATAATAACGCCACATGGACAAAAGCAGAGTGGCACGGCAAGTGAAATGTTAAGTTGGGAGTGGTGACAGCGAATGTGTTAGTTGAAAGTGACAGCAGTCAATACCTCATTGTTAAGAGTATTAAAATCCAATAATTCTTTCTTTTTTGATAAATCAGGTTGCATTTTAACTTGCCTCTTTTACGTTTTCGTTGGAAGGGTGTAACAAAGCTCGTTCGTTTGCGGTTTTGTTCTTGCATCTTCTCCAGTAGCCTGTAACGGAGTATTTCGTATGTCGTATCATTTACCTAAATATGAAAGGTTGAACATTTACATTTGAGATCTTGACAGTTGCCTTTTTAATCTACATGGGTTAGGCCATGTTGAATTGTAAGTTTGTACGTGTATTTAATGAGATAAATTAAAGAGTTATTGGATTTTAATAATCTGAACTTTAATGAATTGACCGATATTAATCACAACTTTAAAAATTCCATCTGACAGTCTCAACTTGTAATTTATTTTCCTCCATCGAGCCTTTTATAACGGATACTCAAAAAACCTACCAGACCAATTTTGTGTCTCATTAAAACCTTACCCGGCCATTTTTGTGTCACACTTATAAAAGGTTCGATGGAGGAAAATAATTTACAAGTTAGGACTGCTACATGGAATTTTTAAAGTTGGGATTAATATCGGTTAACTTATTAAAGTTCGGATTATTAAAATCCAATAACCCTAAATTAAAAGATTGAAAAATAACTTTTATGCCATTTTAGGCATGATGTAGTGGATTTGCTATTGTTTTTTTAATGTTCTATGAAACTATTAAACAGTATTAGTCTTCTTGGCAAACTAGAAAAAAGTTTTAGCTTTTGGGTCTTTTGGCAACTACGTATGTAATAAAGTGGCTCGTGAATGATTAGACGGATATCGCACGTTAGAAAAACGACCGCTGCAACGCATTTGACGATTTAGGGTTAGACTTCAACAGGAAACAGTTCGTTTACATCCATATAACCCAACTCATACACATCGGCCACAAATTTTCCAATAATATTTCCGGATTAAGATAAAATCGAATATTTAGATGAAATTATTTTTTGGAGCGACAATCGACACATGGAAATATCATTGTACTTTGGATGAAGTGCAACGACCGAGTTCGAAGACACAGTCTGCCCTCATCTAGTAGGCACTTAAGAGCTGCGCTTTCAGGGGCTCCCCATAATAAAGACTAACCACAACTCTTCCTTTCAAAGTCAAGTTGATCGGAGTCGAACACTTGTAATTTTAAAGAAAAATAATAATATAAACTTTTAACCATATCATATAATATATTTATGCTCGGATTAAACCCCAATAGCTTCATTGCATTTCAATAACTAAATGAAATTATTTATATTGCCAAAAAATTGTAGAAAAGCAAAATGCGAAGAATAAAGGAGCATGAAGCTCAAATGGAAAGTAATAATGCATGGCCAAATTAAAGGGCAAGTTGAGAGAAAGATTCAAAAGTAATTCACTTTTTATGCATTTTTCAAAAAATCTCCTCAAAAGAATTTTTTTAATAGTCTTGTTTAAACGACTTTTAAATCCATATTAATTTACTAGTTTAGTGCCCGCGCTACGCTCGGGACACAACATTCAAGTGATATTTTTAAGGATATTCATGAACGTTTCAATAAGTTTTGAAACAAAACGTGGTAAACCGAAACACGAAATATATTTTTTAAAATTAAATTTTTAGTATAGCAATTTATACTCAAATTAAATAGAATAAAATGCTCAGTTTTATGGTGTAGTTTATTTTTTTTTAAAATCCATATAAAAAAGTTATGTATATTTATAAAACACTGAGGTCTTTAATTGTATATTATTATTAATTTTATCAATAAGTTTCATTTTCACACCCTATCAAATATAAACCGACTCATGTACACCCCTTGTAGTAGAGGGTTAAAAGTATAAATACTTTTAAATTTTTCAGAATTCTCCAAAATATTAGGGGACCAAAAATGTAATTAGTTTTATTATAATATATTTTATATATATATTTTAAATAAAAAAATCATTATTATGAGATAAACTCTCAAATGATGCCACATAAGCTAAAAGTTTTAAAATTATGCCACATAAGCTTTTTTGGTTTTGCTATATTATATAAAGATTAGTTTAGTGCTCGTGCTACGCTCGGGAACATAATTCAAGTGATGCTTTTAAGGATATTTATGAATGTTTCATTCAGTTTTGAGACAAAACCGTGGTAAACCGGAACACATGATATATTTTTTAAAAATAGATTTTTAGTATAGCAATATTATACTCAAACTAAAGAGAATAAAGTGCTCAGTTTTACGGTGTAGTTTATTTTTAAAAAAAATCGTATAAAAATGTTATGTATATTTATAAAACACTGAGGTCTTTAATTGTATGTTATTATTAACTTTATCCATAAGTTTCATTTTTAAACCCTATCAAATATAAACCGACTCACGAACACCCCTGGTAGTAAAGGGTTAAAGATATAAATGCTCTTAAATTTTTCAAAATTCTCCAAAATATTAGGGGACCAAAAATGTAATTAATTTTATTATAATAAATTTTATATACATATTTTAAATAAAAAAATCATTATTGTGAGATAAACTCTCAAATAATGCCACATAAGCTAAAAGTATGAAAAGATGCCACATAAGCTTTTTTTGTTTTGCTATATTATATAAGGATGCATACATGTATCTTTTAATTTGTGAGTAACTTTTAAAATATAGTATGTTTTTACTTAAAATCATTCTAATAATCACTTTAATGCATTCAAAAACTAGATTAGTACCTTGTTTAGGTTTTTAACTAAATGTAGGTATTAAGTGTATTTTAAACATATTCTCTACTAAATTGATCTGAATATTTATAAATATTTCCTATTAAAAATCATATGTTAAAATAAAGAATATGATCTATAATATATAATTGATAAGTTTTTTATTTGAACCCAACGGGTTAAGAGATAAATCATGGTAATTGATAAATTTGTCATTTGAACATATCGGTTAAGAAGTAATTCATGATAATTGGTTAATCTTTTATTTGAACATACCAGGTTATTTCGAATATGGAGCATACCATGATCCGCTTTGAAATCCTCCATTAATAATTTGAGTGTGAACCTACAAAATCATGTGTAGAGTAGTTAAAATGTTAACATATGAATGCGTTATTCAACTATTAGAATAGAATAGGGATGAGATTGGTATCGTACCGGTACCGAACCGGTACCGATACCGAAAATACCGATACCGAAAACATGGAAAAGTGGGTACCGATACCGATACCGAATCTATCGGTACGGTACCGGTTCGGTACGGTACGGTACCGGTACGGAACAAGTACTTTCAGGTAAATTTAAGGTATTGGTACCGAACCGGTACCGATACCGAAAATACCGATACCGAAAACATGTAAAAGTGGGTACCGATACCGGTACCGAATCTATCGGTACGGTACCGGTACGGTACGGGTATCGGTTCGGTATTTCGGTACCAAACGCTCATCCCTAGAATAGAAAGATTTTAAAATGCCAGTGACTTTTTATTCAACGGCATAGGGAATGACGATAGGACTTAAAGCCTTTTAGGTCACAAATTCATTCCTGATTTTACGGGTTTCTCATAGTGGTTGGTTTTATTTAAGAACATGGTGTGGCTGTTGTATGAGCTTCTTTTATGATTTATATTTTAGCCAACATAGTTTTTGTACATTTTGGTCACCAAATTAAATAGAATGGCTCTTTTATAAATAACTTGAGTTTAATGGGCAATTAGTTTTGTGATTGTTTTATAATTCTTGAATTCTTGGAATAAGGTTTCTGGCTCATTCGACTATTGTCCTTCTGTCGCTTCCGGTGTTTTTTTCTTGCCACCTATGTCTTCTTCTCTATTTCTTCAATTGTCGATGGATGGTGGCGGTTTATGGCGGATGACGATGAGTGGTGTATGATCTTGTCCTTTTGTTATGAGATTCTACAGAGAGAGACAGTGATCCGTCGTTACCAACACCAAATTATATGTCTTTCATTGTGATGGTGTTGTGCACGTTTGTTTTGTTTTGTTTATTTAAAGTTGAATGACATTTAATTTTCTATTTATTTTAGTTCGTGTATAATTTTTAATGGCTATAAAAACATAAATTTAATGATATACAAATTAGTGTCATACAATCCTAGTTTATTACACCATAAACAACAACGAGCTAGACTAGGTGAAAAATTAACACGAAAACCAAGATGATGTAACGAAAACATTAACACGTGTGATAGTGGCTAAAGTACATTAGTTTGACTGTCCACGTAAAAGAGAGATGATGTTGTGCATTCAACATAATGATGGTCATTATGATTCATGATTACCATTTTACCCACCCCTAATCATTATTACCTCAAATCCCAACTCTTCTTTCATATCATAACCAACCCCCACCAACACCTCTCTTTTTTAACAAAAAATTTACAAAAATTTAGAGCTTAGATAAAGATTTTCTGCAACTTTAAATGTAATATAGTGGTAAGAGGCTTGGATTCTTCAAAAGATATTCAAGTTCTAGTCCTACTATCACCACTTTGGAAGGGGCAATGAAGGGAGACTTGTGGCAACACAAGTTCGATCTCTGAGCCAAACGAGTTTTACCATTTGCTTGTCGTCGTGCCTACGAGCGGACGGGTTAGTGGGTTTCCCCCGAATTGAAGTCGGTTTAATAGGTGGGTTTCGGCTACCCAACGCTGTCTGTGTTCGCAGAGCGTTTGGAGTTGCCCTTCCCCATTGGGTTACCCCAAGTAGCCGGGCTTTATTCGTTTCGCTGTCCAAAAAAAGATAAAAATTTTCTATTTTATAAACTAGATTTTAGATCGTCTCTCGCGCGTTGGGCGAGAGTTAATACGGCGGCTCATAACATACAAAAATTACCTTGTAGCATTACAAAGTTTAGTTGCAGTTGGATATGGATTTTTCGACTATTTGCTAATTTTTTACATACATACAAAATATACCGTCTATGCTAGCGAGTTACCGATAATATATAAAAAAAAATATTCAATTATAGTTACAAAAAGTTGATCCAGTTAGACATTAGTGATCAAAATGCAAAACTCACATAGTAAAGAGATCAAAATGTAAAAAGGTGCAAAACCCACAAAAAACAACGGTGACCAATATGAAAACCCACAAAAAGTATTATTCATGAAGTTTTGCTGGCCAAAATACAAAATCCACAAAAACAATTTTGGTGGCCAAATTCAAAACCCAACAAAACAATGGTGTTCAAAATGCAAAAGTACAAAAAACTTTTGGCGGCTAATGGCAAAACCCACAAAACAATTTGGGTTATTGGATTTTAATAATCTGAGGTTCCATCCTTGACGGGGGAGGTTTTCTTATTTTATCCAGGTGGGTTTCCTCCTTATGGGGTGCAACAGGAGCCTCTGTGGGGTAGCTCGTAATGAGGTGGTAGCCTTCGGGTGGTCTAACCAGGGGGTTTTCCGGTGTTACTGTTCAAAAAAAAATATAGCTTATATCTCACGCTTCTTCAACCTCGTTGACAAAGGCACACAAACTCGCCATTTACACTTCTTTCCCGCTACATCCTCTTCAACTCATCGTGGAAGCCCTAATTCTAGTTTCTTAAAATCGATAGATGAAGCCAAATCATAAGCTCAAGAAGCCACAATCTTCTTAGATAAATAATAAACATGTTATTTGTTCGAATACCCCCAAAGTACCCTAACATTTAGTATAATTTACAAACAAGGGTTTCTTGTTATTCAACCTTTTCATTTAAACACTAAATGTTTGTTTTGTTGCAAATTTTTATGGTATATTTTTTCGGATTCGAGATGGTCGTAGCGGACGCCAGTGGTGGTGGGGTGCTCCGGTATGGATGTCAATGAGGTTAAAAAAGGGTGGGATATAAGTTATATGGAATTTTTGTTTTACACCCTCAACTTGTAAGAAATTATAACTTTTGCCCTAAAAATAGCGACGTTAGTCCTAAGTTAAAGGAGGATTTCTACTGAAAATAAAGTAAAAAACCTGGGACCTCTACCAAGAATTTCCTGAATTGAGGCCTTTGTTAGCCGTTACGTTAAAGTTATGACTTTTTAAATCCAATTTTTCTATTTATATTATGAAATGATGACGAAATTTATATATGGAGTTGTTATATGTACACCCTAAAGGTTATACGTACACCATTCCCTCTTTATCAATGAATTAGCATATAACATCTTAACTTCATAAGGTGTATATATAACCCTTTTAATATATAAAACGGTAACTAGTAAGGAGCTAGAGCAGGGGCGCAACTTAGAAGAGACCCGGGAGGGTCACGGCCATCCCAATTTTTTCGTTAGAAGTAGCGACTTGTCGGTTTTTAGGTGATTTTTGGGTACGGGCCCTCCTATTTTAAAAATCAGGCCCCCTTACTAAAACCCAACCCAAACCCAAACCCATTAACAATCAACAATTCAACACATCAACTAAAACCCAATACAAAAACCATTAACCCAAACCCATTAACCCACACCAAGTCACCTTGTTTTGTTGTTAGTCGACTTCAGCAATCAGCAGAGCAGTTCATCCAATCATCCTGCCCCTGTCCCCTGCGACCCGCTGCTGCCTCCGCCTACTGCCCCCTGACCGCCACCGCCCACCGAACGCCGCCTACTGCTGGCCGCCTGCTGCTGCTGCTGCTGCCTGCTTTGTTGATTTTAGGTTAGTTTTACACTTTTAGTCTTTTGCAATTTGTTGATTGAATAATTGTTAATTGTTGGATTTGTTGAATGATTGTTGAATGTCATTGTTGAATGTTATTGTTGAATGTTATTGTTAAATGTTAATTTTTGAATTTAGGTTTTTTAGGTTAAATGGTTAATTGTTGAATGTTAATTGTTGAATGTTATTGTTGAAATGTTGAATGTTAATTGTTGAAATGTTGAATGTTATTGATGTTATTGTTGAATGTTATTGTTGAAATGTTGAATGTTAATTGTTGAATGTGATAGTTAAATGGTTAATTGTTGAATGTTATTGTTGTTTATGTTGATTGTTAATTTTAGGTTTTTTAGGGGTTGTTTAATTTGAGGGATTTAAGTTTATTGGTTTTGATTTTTGTAGATATATCATGGGCAAGGAAAAAGTTAAATTAAAAACCATAATTGATGATTTCAAAGATCTGAAAGGTCGTCGGGTTGCGCTATAATTCTTCATCCAGGTACTTATCATTTCTCTTGTATTATTGTTAGTTAAAAATACTATTTTGTTTTATTTGTGTGAATGAACTTATTTACAATGAATGAAGAAATTTATGATATTTTAAGTTTTTATTGCTTAACCCGACCCGACCCGATTCGTCGACCCGAACATATGTACCGAAACATAGGATTAGGAAAACAAATTTATGGGTAGTATAACTTTAGGTCCCCTTGGTTGTAAATTCCTGGCTTCGCCACTGAGCTAGAGCTAGAAAAACCGTTACATGCAGTAGTTTTAAGAGTTTTAAACCCAAAAACGTTCGAATATGTATTAAGTTCCATGAACTTCATGTTTAGATTCATTGTCCTTGCTTTTTTATTCATTTAAGTGGGTGATGGTGGGTTGGGTGTTGATGGATGTAGAGTGGAAGATAATCCAGTTTGGTTCTTGGTTATATATTATTTATTCTTTTAATAAGATTATTAATTTTTATTTCAATATACCTCTACTCTTTTATAAATTATTTCAAAATGTATTTTTTTTTCTCAAACAATTTGTTGTAAGGTAGTGTAATTTTCTAAGCGATAATCTTTGAAATAAATCCTTTTAGTTACTAAGTGATTAAAAACCATTTCTGTTAACGTTTTAGTATAACTTTTTTTACTTGGCTCATTATTAACTCTAACCGATAAAACCGCTTAAATACGACGTTAAATATAAAATTTTATTAAAAATAGTTTCTTATATTTTTTCTTTTAAAATGATTTCAACCAGATGAAGACACTATTCATTCTTCAAAGTTGTCTTTAACTAATGGGAAAATGTTACGGAAATATAACAAACTTTACTTAATGTTTCAATTACATACCTCAAACTTTTTTTATCTCTTTAAAGTCACTAAAATCTTATAAATGTTCCAATTCTATGTAATAATTTTATAAATGTAATAAAGTTTGTCAATTGTTCTAATTAAGTATCTGAAACATTTTTTATCCCTCTAAAGTTACTGAAGCTTCAATAAGTGTTCCAATCTTATATAATACTTTTACATAATTATTATACTTTTGTAGCTACCTAATTATTCTTTTGAGAAATCTATATATTTTTTTTAAACACAAACTCTTTGTATTTCAATGAGAAATAGAACACAATCTTCGCTCATAGCAGGATTAAAACTCATGACATAGTGTTTCAAACACAAGTGTTTTTGACAAAAATTCAATCACTAACACTATTGACATATAAACTATCTATATAAACTTTATAGATCATGTAATAAATAAATATGAAAAACGAATGTGTATTTGTTTGGTTAAACCACCAGCATGAAATTAAAAAATATATATAAACTTGACTTCAACAAACCATTCTTGGCTAAGTGGCAACGTAGAATACCTTTGAAGTAACCATTGGCAGCTATTTTTTACATTTTTCATTTAAATTTGACCTATCATTTATTATAATTTTATAAAATAGCATTTTAAATTATACTAATTATAAGATCAGACCGCACGATGCGGTGACCGGGTCTTGTGTATGCGACTTCCTCACAAGCATTGGTAAAAAAATGTTTATATTTCGCACGTTACGATGTGAAGTTATAATGCGTCACATAATAAAGAGTGATAAGTATCTAAACTTAGAGATCAAAATGATAACCAAGTCAAAGCTGGAGGGCAAGTTGTAAATATGTCAAATTAAACTATGGGAGTTAAAGCTGTAAATTGACTAAGTCATTAGGGGTCAAAATGATAATAAGTCAAATTCGAGAGGTCAAATCGTAAATATGTCCACGTTAAATTAGATGGTAGAAAGTGTCATTATTTGAAAGTCGAGGATATGAAGTAAAATTATGAAGGTCCACCGACCTTCATAAATAGTATTATATAAATAAACGTCGCAGCCTGATAGAGACAGAAGCGGGGGCCACCGGAGTTATTTGCGTCGAGGGCAGATGAGAGAAAGCGCTCGATGAACGATAACTGAAGGTTGCAGCATCTTTTTGAGTTCTCCAGTTCAAATCCGGGTGTCACCTAATCAATAAACTTCATATATAGCTAGTACTCAAACAAAAAACAGTTACTAAAATTTCTGAACACCGCAAATCTAGTTGTTTCAATAATATTAATTATCACGTAAATACATATTTAATATATATTAAATAAAAATCATATGAATAATAAGCTTGTCTATCTAAGCTCGAGAGGCAACCCAAACTTAATAAGTGAAATACGAGTTTTAGAGTTTTAGCTTGTTTATTAAAGGTATATATTGGTTTCTATTAGTCACAACTATATTTTTTTTAGTTTCTATCAGTCATAACTATTGAATTAACTTTTTATCACTTTGGCAACCAACGGTCCGTCGTTAAATTTTGTTTAACGTTGTTAAGAATTCAAGACCGATGTTTTAAGTCTTTTTATCAGAAGGAGAATACGATTCTATTTATGTAAAAGTTACCTCAAAACGGCATTCCGAACAACGAAACGGTTCTTCAATCGGGTTTTTAAATCTAACGGTGCTTCAATCGGATGTACTTCGGAGAGCCGTTTCGAGATACTTTTTAAATCAATCGACTCGAATTCTCTAGCCGATCAAAAGGCCTAAAACATCGGTATTGAATTCGAAAAAACATAATGACATTAAAAAAAATTCATGACGGACCATTGGTTACCAGAGTGATAAAAGTTGGGACCGTTGACAGCTAATTTAATAGTTGGACCAATAGAAACTAAAATGTGATAGTTGGAAACAGTAGAAACAATATACCTTTATTAAATAAACTCCACTATTGATCATGAGCATGTATAAATTTAGCTCTACTTATTTACGATTTACTTGAAGTACAAATTATACATGTAGAACTTAAGATTTATAAGTCATTTATCACAGTAAATTTTTTTTTATCTCTAGTATATTTTTTGTTAGAGTTATTTGTTGGCCTTTCACTTTCTAACTAAAAAAATTCAATCATTCATAATTTGGTCAAGAAATTGTGGGTCTCTCTCACTTGACATTTGGTCATAGTTGTGGGTCACCCTTGTTCATTGTTTTTTGGAACAAGCTACTACATATGATTAAAGTTAAATTACTCAAATCATTTTTATCCTACAAAATGTAAAATTTTAATGCATCAATAATCATTGTATTGTGTATTGTATATGTTATATACAGATAAGTTACATTCTTTAATTGTCATTTTATTAGACTAAAGATATTACGAAATGTTAAAATTTAAAGGTATATTGGTTTTCACTGGTCCCAACTATTACATTTTGTCTTCTATCGGTTTCAACTATTGAATTGGTTGTCAACGGTCCCAACTTTTATCCCTTTAGTAACCACTGGTCCCTTATTAAATTTTTTTAACGCCGTTAAGTTTTTTTTCAAATTCAATACCGATGTTTTAAACATTTTGATCGGAAGGATAATACAAGTCAATTGATGGAAAATTTACCGCGAAACGGCACTCCGGACAACGAAATAGTGCTTTAATCGGGAGTTTAAACCTAACCGAGCTTCAACCGGATGTAAAAATTTATCGTTCAGAGAGCCTTTTCGAGAAAACTTTTACATCAATCGACTTGTATTATCCTTCCGATCAAAAGCCCTAAAACATTAGTCTTGAATTTGAAAGAAAAACTTAACGACGTTAAAAAAAATTAACGAGGGACCAGTGGTTACCAAAGTGATAAAACTACTCATAAAAGTTGGGACCGTTGACAACCAATTCAATAGTTGGGACCGGTAGAAGACAAAAGGTGATAGTTTTTTTTTTTGAACGGCAAATAAATATAATATAAAAAGGGGGCTAACAAGTAGCTAAAAACCCCAAAAAGTACAAGAAAACAAGCAAGGAGAAAACAACTACATGACTTTAATAACAACTACAGCTCAATCAACCGGGATCAACAAGGAAATTCGGCAAAGCAATATAGGTCCCTTTTCGAATTCTAGACTTCATCCAAAGCGAACCCACTACCATGATCTCACATAACACCTTGCTAGGCGACGGTTTTACTTTATCAAAGATTATCTCATTTCTATGTCTCCATAAGCTCCATGTTGTGACCATAAAAACCGCATGAACGGCTCTCTTGAAAGTATCATCACCTTGTAACAAGAATGGAATCTCCAAAACATCTTTAAAAGAAAATGCGAAAATTGGCGGAATGTTACACCAGGAGCCCACCTTTGCCCATACTTCCATAGCCAATTCGCAAGTAGTGAAAATATGCTCAATAGATTCATTTTCAGCCCCACAAAACTTACAGAAAGCAGAATCGATGCGAATGTTTCTTCGGGCCAAAGCATCACACGTGGGAAGCCGATTTCGGTTTGCTCTCCAATTCAGAATGTTCACCTTCTTGGGCACCCACTTGTTCCACTGGAAGCTGATGATATCATCTATCACTATCTTGCTTTGTATTAGATTTTTTATGAAGCGCGAACTGAAAACTTGATCTTTAGCATCCCCGCACCTCCATTTGTCCTCATCGTGACCCGGATTCAACGACTGCAACCTTGCCACCAGCAATATCCATTCTGCACGTTCTTGAGGCATCAGAGGTTCCCTCTTCCATCTCCATTTCCAAGACCAAGTCTGACCCTGCATACTCAAACATTCACTCACAAAAATTTCTTTAGAAATTTCAAGAACAAATAAAGAAGGATACAAGACCCGAAATGGCACGTCAGCCCCCCAAGTGTCCAACCAAAAACGGATTTTGTCACCACGCCCCAATAGGCCGACGAAAACCCGATTAAGGTCGATGTCTAGTTTAGCAAAATCCTCTGAAATTTTGTAGATGTTTCTCCAAACGCCAGAGGAGGAAAGCCGAATCGGAAGAGGAGTCCACGATCTGTCGGTGTGGTGAAGGGCCCAAATAGCATTTCTCCACAAAGATTCCTTTTCATTTTTGAAACGCCACCACCATTTAGCAAGCATCGCCATGTTTGAGTGCAAAAGAGGGGTTAATCCAAGGCCCCCTTTTCCTTTGGGAGAACAGGAGTTTTCCAAGGTGTCAGCTTGCCAAATAATGGTCCATTGTTATCCCATTTCTTGTTTGCCGATGATGTAATCATTATTAGTCAAGGGGACGAAAACGACATGAGGAATCTTGGGAGGCTTCTAAGGGGGTTCTTCTTGATCTCGGGCTTGAAAGTAAATCTTAAGAAGAGTTCGCTTTATGGTATTGGTTTTGAGAGCAATGTATTGAGGTCTATGGCTTCTATCACGCACTGCAATTTAAAAGAATTCCCATTCTCCTACTTAGGCCTAAAAGTGGGAGCAAACATGAATATCATAAAAAATTGGGATCCGGTTATCGATACTTTCAAGGCTCGTCTCTCAATTTGGAAAGCCAAAACACTTTCAATTGGGGGGCGGGTCACCTTATTAAAATCGGTGCTCGAATCGTTGCCTACATACTACTTCTCCCTCTACCGGGCACCGGTTGGTGTGTTAAACGCTCTTGAAAAAATCAGAAGAACCTTCCTATGGGGTGGAAACAAACAAAAGGTGATAGTTGGGACCAGTGAAAACCAATATACTAAATTTAAATATTGGATAGTATCAGGTGAAAAGATAAACTCTTATGTTTACATGAACACAACACTTCAAATATTCACAACTAATATAAGATCTATATATACAGAGAGTGTTACAATCGCCTTTTTATGAAGCATCATCCACTGTCAAGGATATGAGGCTCGCCTAATGTATCCCCTGAATACCCTCGAGAAAAAAAAACGTTCTTGATAAGATTAGTACCCCATCCCAATGACAAGGGAGAAACTATGTTATTATTTGACATATGACCATTAATACCAAACAATATTGTATGTTTTGCTCACTAGTAACGTGTGTGTTTTCTTATTGTGCTTAAGTTGACATATGACCATTAAATGTAGTAAAAAAAAAACTTTTGAAAAACTTATGAAAAATGTAAGCCGATATATCCATAAACATCAAATAGCTAGAAATCAAGGATAATAGCTTAACCAACATCTCCGGTGCATAAAACCACTAGGAGGGGTCCAATAAGTGGTATGTGTACTAGAGAATAGTATATTTTTTGGAAAGATTATAGTATATATTTGTCTTATAAAAGGTTTATTGTTGTTTTCTATAGATGATTGTTAACTTTACCTACAATATTTACTATTTACTACGAGAGTAAAAAGTTCCAAACGGAAAAGGGACAAAAGTAGCGTATTGGTCAATATACTCACCATCATTGATTTGAGGCTGTCGATGTGGAAATGTCTTTTATTACAAAACTAAAAACTCAACAAAAATAAGAAATAATAATAATACAAATGGATATTTTCTGATTCAAAATACTTAAATACATATTTACCTATTAAAAAAAATCATTTTTATATTTTTTTATAAACAACTTTAATTTATAAATATACTTATTTTAATAAGTTTATTTAGTTAACATTTGACATACATGCAATTGATTTTTTTAGTTGGAGAAATATACAATTAAAGGGTGTTTATAAGGATAAATATGCAATTGTTCCTTATAAAAAATATATATATTACTCATTAATTTTTTAACTATTTATTTTATTAAGAGTAGTTCAACTTGTTAAAAAAAAGTAGTTCTACTTACGTAATAACTAATAACACGTAATAATCATTATAGGTTTATACATAATTCTTATTTTACTCTTACTTAGTTTTACATAAAAGTTTCTTGTATCACTTAAGATAATTTGAGTAAAATCGATCAGAGATTAACGTACGCTTTTTCCGTACTCAATATTCAATACCTAAAGAATGAAGATAATTAGGCGGTCAATGACCTCTCACTGATCTAAACTATCGTTAGAGTAAACTGCAGTTTTGATTTATATGTTTTGATATCATTAACAGTTTTAGTCACATCTGAACGGTTTTAGTCTTTGTGATTTTATTTTCTAACGGAAATGGTTCCGAACACTAACTCCATCCAATTTTCCATTAATTCTCTCTCATATACGAAGTAAAAATGTCATTTATCCCACTCTTTTTAACATGCGACTGAATAAAAATGTTAATCTACATGATGACCTAGATAAAAGAGAAGAGAAATGACATTTTTACCCCTCAAATGTAAAGATT
The DNA here is from genome assembly GCA_030867185.1 of Tagetes erecta. Lineage (NCBI taxonomy): Eukaryota > Viridiplantae > Streptophyta > Magnoliopsida > Asterales > Asteraceae > Tagetes > Tagetes erecta. The sequence goes on along the minus strand of CM061492.1, from coordinate 43,434,219 downwards.
GTGAGAGAGATCTAACGAAAAAGTAAATGAAGTTAATTTTCCAAACCATTTACGCTAAAAAGTAAAACTACTGTGATCAAACTATTAAGATAAAACTGAAATTTTTATAATAATGGTATCAAAAATACATGAAAAAAACTACAAGCAAGTGAAAGTGGGGCATCATCATCATCATCATTCATTATATTCATAGTGATGATGGCTGATAGATGATTATGATGATGAACAACAACAACATCAACATCAACATCAACAACAATGAGTTGATATCATCTAAACTTGCTATTATCATTTCTACAAAAACTATTCGTCATGTTAAGGCATCTCATTTCTCAACTTCAAAACACTCCTCCGTCGCCGCCGCTGCTTCCCGCCGTTCCTCCGCCGTGTTTCCACCGTCATCAACCGCCGACGATTACTCAACAACCGCCGGAGTTTCACACTGACAGGTCATTATTGATTCGTTTTGTGCCCTAATTTACCTTGCAGTTTAGATCGGTTCGTATAGTTTACATGTTAGTGTAATTTGAGATGTGAATCATGTAATTCATTGTCGTTTGTTGAGTGTTTCAGTTCAAATTTGTTGATTGTTGAAAAAATTTCATTGCCTCATTGAATTGTTGATTTTGATCATTGCGAATGTAACTTCGTAAAATTTGTTCAAATCAGCTTTGATTCGTATGCATTTTATCATCGTCTGTTATGTGTTTCAGTTCAAATTTGTTGATTGTTGGAAAATTTTCATTTCGTAGGTGAATTGTTTGATTTCAATTCGGATTATTAGTTCGATTGAAACTCATGAAATCGAAAGTTGTTCAAATAAAATTTGATTTCGTGTAATTTGTGATACAATTCGTTATCATTTGTTGTGTTTTTCAGTTCAAATTTGTTGATTATTGAGAAAAAAATCATTTTTAGTCGAATTGTTGATTTCAGTTAGGGTTTGATCAGTTCAATTGAAACATTCATGAAATAGAAATTTGTTCATCATAATTTCATTTTGTTTTTGTAGATTGTGTCTTTTAAACCTTGAAGATGATCTATCAGAAGATGATTGTTACAGTTTTGTAATGCCTGTTGGAGAGTTTAAAATGTTAGAGCCTGGAATCGTCGCGCCTTCAAAACGTGCCAGAAAGGCACAAAGCGGACCCGAAAACTCGAATTCGAACGAGACTATGGACTCGGAAATCTGGAAAGAGTTCCCAGAAGACTTGTATGAACCCGTAATAGCCAGACTCCCGCTTACTGCCTTTTTCCGGTTTAGATCCGTTTGCCAGAAATGGAACGAGTTGTTGACTTCAAACAGCTTTGGAGTCCAATGTGGTCAAGTTATTCGATCCCACCCGTGGTTCTATACCCGAACCCATGAAAACGTCAACACTGGAGCCATGTATGACCCGGTTTTAAGAAAATGGCACCACCTGACTGCTCCTGTTGTACCTGCGAAAACGATAATATTACCCGTCGCTTCTGCAGGTGGGCTTGTTTGTTTTCTAGATATTAGTCATAGAAGCTTTTATGTTTGCAACCCGTTGACCCGATCTTTCTGTGAGTTAAAGGCTGGATCGGTCCGAGCCTGGTCACGTGTGGTTGTAGGAATGACTGCAAATGAGAAACCTGGTGGGGGCTACCAGATTATGTGGGTCGGGTCGGATGGTGAGTATGAAGTTTACGATTCTAGAAACGACACGTGGACACGACCGGGTGGCGTGCCAGCGTGTATTAAGCTACCATTGTCGTTGAGCTTTAGGTCACAGCCTGTGACCGTAGGCACGTGTATGTATTTTTTGAGGTCGGATCCTGATGGGATGGTGTCGTATGACATGGAAACGGGGATATGGAAGCAGTTTACAGTCCCGACCCCTGTCCACCTGAGGGACCACACGTTGGCAGAATGTGGCGGCAGGATTATGTTAGCGGGGTTGCTGACTAAGAATGCCGCAACGTGTGTTTGCGTGTGGGAGCTTCAGAAGATGACTCTGTTGTGGAAAGAGGTTGACAGAATGCCAAATATATGGTGCTTAGAGTTTTATGGAAAGCACATTAAGATGTCTTGTTTCGGTAACAAAACATTGCTTATGTTATCGCTTCGGTCTAAAATGACGAATCGGTTGGTCGGTTATGATATCCCGAGAAAAGAGTGGTTTAAGGTTCCTAACTATGTGGGACCACCAAACAGCCGAAAACGACAGTGGATCGCTTGTGGGACCGCGTTTCATCCATGTCTGACCGCTAAGGCTTAAACTTCCGAGTCCCACATAAGTTAGCATAGCAGGGTTGTCGGAGATTTAAGGATTAATACATTTCTCCAACAACCCAACCTGACATGACCCGTACGGGTAATGTTGATCATGTTGTATTTGTCTCATTGTTTTTGTAATAAGACATTGTACGTGTAATGTTGTTTTATTCTCCTAGTTCTAATAAGATGTCTTTTAACTTTTTAAGTAAAAGCTGTAAAACCGATTTTTGTATAGAAGTTAAAAAGGATAAAAATGTCATATTTATACTTATCTACCGAGACAATTCATGACAGTAACTTTTTTTACTCGTTTGTATGCTATAAAATAGATATTATCTATCTAATAATTCTAAGTTTTAGGGGTTACTTTTGGAGAGAATTTTTTTTCTATATTAGGAAATTTGGGTGGGAAATTGAATGGAAATTTTAACTATGCATGCATAGGTTGATAGAGTAAAATTTCTTAAATATAAAATATTTACAAATTGTTAAACATAATGATTATAATTTCTTTATAAATATTATTATTTAACCCGTGTGTAACACACGGGTATTAAACCTAGTTTTAGTAAAATATGATACTCTGGTGTTTTGTGCACATGTGAACATAACATGTTTACATGCTGTTTTATTAAACCTTAACATGTTTAATGAGCACTTACACAACACAAAATGCTAACAGCATTATATGTAAGCAGTTCAATTACATGATCTAATATAAGGGGTTTAAAGAACCACGATTTAATATGTTTATCAACATCATGTCTCGGCTTCTCTTGTTTCGACGTTTGATAGAAGTCGTTCTCTTGCATTGGATAACCCTCAACAGTCGAACAACTTAGTTAGTTAAACGTGTTGACCTACTAGCCTATTTAGCAAACGTTAGTATGCCCAACACAAACAAATCAAACAAACCCACTTACACACGCTGCAACCGTTAGTATGGTGTTAAGCCATTTCGTTTTACACAAACCGCAACAAGCGGTTAAATCAAGGGAGCAAGAAACAAAAATAAATTTCATAAAATCAGATTAAAGAAACCTAAAATCCTAATAAGTAATAACATCCATCTAATTCCTGTATTCATCGCTGACATTTTGACCTCGAATCACAAAGTCAAAGTTAACAATGTTACAGTTTTTAAGATAATTAAAATAAAAACATATATTAATAATAATAAAAATAAGTACTCGAAAAAGGATACTATATCCCGTATAATAAAAGAACATCTGCAGTTACCGGACAACCTATTATGCACAGCGTCCAACTGCTTAATGCACACTCATTCTACTCTCATCTCTTCAACAACAACAATTTCTTCTTCTTCTTCTTCTTCTACTTCCTTAACATCTGCTAAAATTGCTGACCGATCATCATCGTTATCATTATCATCATCGTTGTCTATGTTTTCTGGTTCATGTAAATCTCCTATAACTTGAAGAAACTCATCAGGGGTAGCTGCAGGGTCGAGTTCACGGCAGCCTTTGACTGCGTTGACTGATTCTCGACCGGTCAACAAGCGGGAAGGAATTTGATGGGAAAACCGAAATATTTCACTTTCTGGGATTACTCTTGATTCTTTAGGGTTTAACTGCCTGTGAAAAACTGTCTTAAAACCAGCAACTTTTACAAGTTGAGTAACTGTAAAACCTGTTTCTTCATCGTAGTCGTCGACATCGACGATTTCGTATTTGTGTTTTACTTCGTTTGGTGTTTCGTCGTTCCATTCTGGAGACCAATTTCTATATAAAGCCCACACGTCTCCTTTCCGAGGGTAAATTTGTAAAATTTCGTTTTCTGTTTTTGTGAAATTTACCTTGTGTGAAAAATAATTAGGGACTGAAACTATCTCGTGTTTGCCTGGTCTAAACTCACCAAAACCAAACGGTCTTGAGAATCCGAATATCGAATCCAACTCGTTGTTGGTTTGGAAAGTAAGCCAGCGTACCTTGATCTTAAACGGCTCAACTGAGTTGACCTTTTGAACCAAGGCATAATACCTTGGCATTCCATCATCATCATCATATGCAGCCCATATTTGACCTTCTTTAAAACACGTTTCGCATCTATCGCGATCAAAATTATGAAAATCAGGGTCCGGGACGTCAACTAGAAGTGGCTCAGTTGCATTCTTTGTTGACTTTCCATTTACAAAGTCAACCTGTGTTTCTTCTTCTTTTTGTTCCATACAGTTGACCACAGTTTGACTAGTTTCTGACCTCCATTCTTGCAATTTCTTCCTGATTTCATTCCTCGCCTTTTTAACTAATCGGGATTGAATATCAATATCTGATACGCCTTTAACGGAATCAGTTTCTTCTGGGTTTTTTTTCACGGAATTAAAAGGCCCGGATGATGAATACTTGTGTGCTCTTTTAGAAATCTTTTTCCTTTTTAAAGCTTCCTCTCTTTTAAGAGCTGCTTGAGCTTCTTCTCTCTCTCTTTTGACTTTCTCATACGCAAGTTGGACCATGGTTGCAGCTTGGGAAGAAGATGCAGGGGTACCCGTTTTCGAAAACGGAGCCCATTGAAAGCTTTGACTTGTTGACTTGTGCTTTCCCGTGTTAGATGCGTTTTTGACCTTTTGACTTTTGAAACCTTTAGTAGAAACCTTGGTAAATGGCGGTGCAGTTTCCATTGCTAAAAATGGTTCATGGCAATTAGGACACAAAAGATTTTGATGTAGATACATTCTTAAATACTCGTACTGCATTTTACATCCATGACATACCGTCCAAAATGTCTTCTGAGCTTTCGGTTTATGTTCTTTCGGATGACTACTTGTACCCTTTGCAGTTGTAGTTCTTGTAAAATTGTAAAAACCGTTCTTTCCAGCTGGCGGTGCGGTTGATGTACCGCCATTTGGAGCTGCAATTTGCCGCCTCTGATCATAAGCAGTTCTTTTGGTTCTATCAGAAAGCAAACTCCATGCTTCTGAAATATACTTAAATGCCCCATCTGCCCCTACAGATTTGTTCTTATCAGGATGAAGAAATAAAGCTAGTTTTCTGTAATGTTTCCTAACCGTATCATCATCGGCCAATGGGCTAACGCCAAGTATCCCGTAAAAATCGGACTCGTTGTTTGTTTTATTTTCTGCAGCAATATAAATATCCAAAGTTGCTATCAATTGAGAAATACCATCAAGATCAGGATACAAATTTTGCGCCTTCAAAGCGAATTTTTTTGCCCCTGTAACGTCTTTTGTAGAAAATTTAATCTCGGCAATTTCTTTTGCTCTTTTAGCTTCATCTCTATTGCATTCCATTTTTTGCCAACTAAAAATGAGTACTATTAATGCCAGATCAGCACAAAGATCATAAACTTAATTGACTTCGTCCCGTTTGGGCTTCTCCATTCATCCTTCAAAATAAAATCATTTGTGCTACGGTCAGAATCTTGGATCAAAGATATTGTAATCCATATACATGTACATGCATACACACATACACCGCATATATACATACAATCCAGACTCGACGAAAATTCTTTTTATCATGAGAAGCTGTGAGAAGGGCCAGAGCCAGATAGCATTGATTCAAAACTTTACATTTAGTTTTAGAGTGGATTTACACAATTGTGAAGTTATAAGTTGTAAATTTGATTCACAATTTTGTAAAATATATGGGATCAGTACCAAATAAAACGGATATTCACGTATAAAATATTGTGAATTACACTTACAAATTAAGTGAATCGATGCCTTATCACACATCTCACGCTAAAACCCTTTCTTATTTATCATGACTTTGAATACATATGTGCGTGTGTCTATACTCTATACATATAGCATACATCTGTGTATGACGGTATGAATAGATGCATGCACAGCATGCAATCGAGACAAACTTCCTAATAGAGGTGTAAAATGTGAATCAGATGACGATTTTTCACAGCCCAGTGCATCATTGCATCCTTCTGAATAATCAGATTACTTTTATCAAATTAAGAGCCTTACGAACATTTCAATGATTTTTCATTAAGCCCTACAATAATTCAAATTCATAATAATTACTTTTTACCATGTAGGCAACTGAGATAAAAGTGAGGTTGTGTTATTATGTTTGAAAACTCAAATATGTGGAAGGAGGTAAAGTTTTGGACAAACAGAAATTTACCCCACCCTAATGTAAAGGGAAAAGCGGTGCTTAGTTGCTTACTAATAGTGTATATTACTTACCATATGTAATAACTATATTAAACTACTAACTACTTCTACTGTACAAACTAACTGCACCATAGTCACAACAAAGTTAAAGCAGACAATAAACATTTTCAGTTAATAAACTGACGCTCACCTACCTATAAACTGAGATTCTAGTATCATTGTATCCGTACATTATAGCTCATAAACTTCCGCAAACATGTTGTCTAATTCCAACTTCACTGTTCTAATTCCTTCTTAACAAACACTTAAAACTTACAAAAAAAAGCTACATCTTAACATAAAAATGTACCGAGTAGGATACGAACAACCGAACATTAAGTGATCTCCGATATATTGAAGCTAAAAGCATCAAAATCATACAAAATAGATCACAAATTCACAACTTTTATAGATGCTATGTAACATAAAAATAACAACAATCTAAACAATAAGCTCAAACTACATTAGATCATTTATCACTTCAACAGTTCAAAGAACAACAACACTTAGAACCTAAACGCATCAAAATCATGCACATTTCACAAACCATAATAACTGTTTAATGATTTCAATTCCATGTATGATGTATCAACATTGGATTAATTTAAACGTTGCAATAACACATCTTCAATGCACTAAAAACTAACTCGAATCACTCACCTTGTTAACTTACCAAAACGATTCGACAACAAATATCACCAACAACAAACTAGTTACACTAATCATGCATTCAAAACACTAACGATCATAAAACATTGTAAACTTGTAAACCGCTTCACATCAGACAAAAGCTAGGGTTTAATCGTTGATCTACGAACATATAACATCGAATTAGCTTGTAAAACATCAATCGTAGTGTAACAACATGTTACAAAACCCTAATTAGTTAATAAGTAGCAATTGAATCAAAATTAAGAAGTGAATCGACATGCAAATGGTGGAAATGAGAGTAAAAACGAACCTGAAACGAAAACTTAAGATGAATTTGGATCAGAAACAGAGCATCATCATCATCTACAAGCCTTGAGATGAAATATTCTGTGTGTTTTTAGCCCCCTTTTTACTCACACAAGCATCAAAGAATATAAATTTTTTCCCAATTGTTGTTGTACTTACAATATATATATCTACCCTACATACAATTTTGCATCTTAACCCTAACCCAAGATAAACTTTGTATATGACTTAACTATGGTTAACTTTAACTCTAAAGTCTAAACAACTTTGGTATATTGGCATGGTTATCCTGTAACCAAATACGACATAACAGTATTTTTATCGTCTCATGTCGTGTCGTGTCAGGTTAGCAAGTTAGTATATCGTATAATGTGTTTAGCGTTTGTGTCTTGTTTATTTTTAAATCTGATTGGTTGTGAAGCAAAAGTTGTATTATGAACTACTTAAACATCGAATTATATAGAAAATTTATGAATGAGAAATGCTTTTATGTGTCTTTGTATGTTTGTTAGAAAACATTTTACCTCTTTTTTAAGAGCAATGTCAAGATATTTTTTGATATTATTATATGTATTATGCAAGACTAGAACTTATAACCATTTGACTATAAAATAAATTGTTTGCTATTGATTTGTGCTTAAAAACATAAAAATTTTTACCTAAATATAGCTTATTATATTAAATACAATAATAATATGTAATTAAATCATAAAAATAATTATGTTGACTTGCATAATGATTATGTTAGAATATAGAAATTTTAACCAAGTATATTTATGTTAGAATATACAAGTGTGATCTTTTAAAAAAAAAATTAAATCATAAAAATAATTATTTAATTACTTACTAAATATATCTACTTTTTTACTTATTTATAACTTTGTGGTTAACTTTATTTATTTTACATATAAAAATATATACATGAAATATATTCACATTTGCCTATACTAGTAACCGAGTATATAATTTGTTACATGACATTTACCTATGTAATTCCCTCAAATATCATAAATTATGAGAGAATTAACTTCAGTAACTATAACTATTTATTTGTTTTGTTTATTTTGAAATTATTGAAATTCTAATTTTAATTGACTTTTATTGAACTAACTCCTTTTACAAGCATGAAAACATATATTTTATAATATGGTTTAAAAAATGTTATTACTATTCGATTTAAATGAAAAATATTTGAAAACAGATCATTCAAATTTACAAACAAATCGAATATAATCAAAATAGTATAATATCATTTTTACAACATATCGTGTTAAGTTTTTAACATGAATAACACACGGGTAACTACATTAGTTTCATGAATGTAAAAGAAAAATATTGGGTGAGATGGGTAGCGATTAATCTATAAAGGATAATTTATATTTTTCTAATAGCGAAGGCCTATCAGTAATTTTTTTCCTTTTAAAACTTGAATACTTTGTTTCTTTCTTTTCTTCTAACTTTTGTTTTATCTTTTTTTATACTTTTGTTTTTATTATTTTTTAAATTTACTACATCACAATCTGATGACGTTATTGTAAAAGACGTAATGCATGTAACATAATTACAAACGCGTCGTGCGAACATCACATGTTAATGTAACAATCGTAACACATGAGCACCACACGTTAATGACATCATTGTAACACGTGTAACGAAGTCACATGTATGACGCCACCACCTCACCGCATAAAACGTGTCAAAGTAAAAAAAACACACCAACTAAACCCGGCCGCCGAAACATGTTACCCCGATCACGATCGTAGCTAATATATTATATTAGAATGTTAGGAACTAGACATGCCCAAGAAGTTGAAACATTGTTTACTTTCTTTTTGGACTAAATGAAAAGTCCAATAGACACTGAGCCCAATTCATTAGTCACATACTCACATTAAAGTTAGGCCCAATATATTTGATATTTATTGATTTTAAACCGAAATAATCATGCGTATTCAACATATCCTTGAACACAACTTAATATAACATACAATATTACAATTACAATTCAATATATGGACTATGTACTACTCAAGTACTCATTGTTATCTTTAATCTTTATTGTAATGTAATATACAATTGCTCTATATGTGACTATGCAAGTCTTATTGTCGGATGATTATTCCTTTAGATGGAGCATGCTGAGACTTCAAACTCGATCATTATTTTTATCTGAATACAATAGTTTTTTCTGTTGTTTTAACTTTTGTTTTAAAAAATAACTATAAAAAGAAATATTTTTTTGTATACTATTGTACATTTGTACACTCGTTAGATGTTATCATTAAATATTGTTTTACAACACGTTTAGTACTATTTATCATTAAATTGAGGTAAATTTAGATATTTTCTATTAAGAGACTCATGTTCTTGTCTTCTCTTTTAACATAACATGTATTATATTTCTTACATTTGTGTGTTCAGTCGATATTATTGTTATTGTTATTATTGTTTCTTTATTCTATCTAATAAATATATATATATATATATATATATATATATATAGTGTTACCTTCAAATGAGAACCATAAATTTGAAAAGAACCAGTGAGAACCATATAAGTCGTGTACATTATAAATTTGGAAAGAACCAGATGTTATCATTATATATGTTTTCTTATATACGTTTGTAATGTCGATCGAAATTACTATTATTATGTAAGGTTACATATATAACCCAAGTTGTGGTAGTTTTAGTTACATAGCATCTATAAAGGTTATGAATTTTTATAACGCGTATTTGTCAATAATTAATTGAATAAGTTATCATGACATTTTATGCTACTAGATATTGAATAAATCACAATAATAATTATAATATAGAAAGTTAATGATGTTTGTGTTTGTAAAAAACGGTTTTAAGAGAACTTGTTATTATTATCTTCATGTTCATTTAAATATACAATGAATGATCATATATGTATTGTTAAAGATAAAGATTTAATCATCAAAAGTGTATTATTGGCTTATTGCATTAATTTAGTGAATATTTGGTTAACGTGTGACATATGTTAAGTCTTTTGATGAATAAAAAACGTTCAAATTGAATATTCGTCGAGTCATTTAAATGTTGAAAATGGTTTTGTTTACAAGATTAATTAGTAATGTACGTTAATGGTTTTGTTGGTACAATCACCATTTCCAATTGATTGCAAAATCAATAGTCATGTGAAATAAAACTTTTGTGTGTGTATGAAATTATATTTTCTTACATATATGCAATAACACTAGTTCATATCGTGTCCATATATTATCATACCCACTCATCTCCTTATGATTGACAAGTATTTTAGCATGAACTAAGTTAATATTTGTCATCTAATGTTTTAATTGTGGTGCATTATATATTTATACGTTCTATTTGATCCTCTCACAATGCAAATAGCAAGAAGGTTGCAAAAATATGTTGTTTTATCACTAAGTTGATTATTTTTGTTTCTCCAGACGCAATCTTAAACGATCACAAAATCTTATTCTAGTGCACGTAATGAATAGTTTATCGATATCTTTTACATGATTTGAAATCAAAATACACGCTTAATTAATGAAATATGTACGAACTTGACCAATAAAAACATGCAAAAAAAGATTTAAAAATCTACATATGAGCTTAGCATTATCCTACAAGTAACCTTGGCTTATTTATTTAGTATTTCTATTGCACCATTTATAGCCCACATGAACAATTATTTGAAAATGACAATTAATTTTAGGGTTTTTGTCATGTTATTATGATACTACAAGCATCCCCAATATAGTAACCCCTCATATATTTAAAATCAATTAAATTGTATATATATATATATACTAGTTTAGTGCCCGCGCTACGCTCGGGACACAACATTCAAGTGATGCTTTTAAGGATATTCATGAACGTTCCAATAAGTTTTGAAACAAAACCGTTGTAAACCGAAACACGAAATATATTTTTAAAAATTAAATTTTTAGTATAGCAATATTATACTCAAATTAAAGAGAATAAAATGCTCAGTTTTATGGTGTAGTTTATTTTTTTTAAAATCCATATAAAAAATTATGTATATTTATAAAACACTGAGGTCTTTAATTGTATATTATTATTAATTTTATCCATAAGTTTCATTTTCACACCCTATCAAATATAAATCGACTCATGTACACCTCTTGTAGTAGAGGGTTAAAAGTATAAATACTTTTAAATTTTTCAGAATTCTCCAAAATATTAGGGGACCAAAAATGTAATTAGTTTTATTATAATATATTTTATATATATATTTTAAATAAAAAATCATTATTATGAGATAAACTCTCAAATGATGCCACATAAGCCAAAAGCTTTAAAATTATGCCACATAAGCTTTTTTGGTTTTGCTATATTATATAAAGATATATATATAGCTTGAGTATTTGAAGTTGTTTTCGTGTATTGTTTCAGGTGTATGATACATGTTTAATTAATTTATGTCATGTCCAAGAAGTAGAAACAATTGCTTACTATTTTTGTGTCTCCAAATCCAAACTTGAACGGTCATATATGTTGCTCTAGTGCACGTAATCGTTTGTATATCGATATATATATGTACAATATACGAAATTAACATATTAAATAGTAAAACATTTAAGAATTTATAAGATAAAAAAACTTGCAAATAGAAATAGAAAAATCTACATAGAAGTAATCTCCATAACCAACCAATTATTTGGAAGTGAACAATTTTAGGGTTTTTGTCATGTTATTAATAATTACTAATGCTACAAATAATCTAACATATATTTAAAGCAAAATCTACTTAACTTGAAGATGTGAAATTGCTTTCATGTTTGGCCCCATATATAAATTTATAAGAAGTTAAAAATCATTACTCATGCACCCTTTTCCATTATTGCCACAAAATTGACATAGGGTCCTTTTTCATTTCTTATTTTGTTAATTATTTTATTTATCAATATTTTATTTTAAATAACACGTTACCATAAAGCACGACAATATCAAACCGTGCATCTAACCAGGTGACATACCAACGCGATAAGCGTGTTTTATGAGTAAACAACGTCATTAAAGTGTACGCACGTACATTTCGTGGCATTACGAGTCACTTAATAAGTTTTTAGATGAAGAAATATAACATTTTAATTTGTAAAAGTTCGGTTCACCACATATTCAGTTCGTCAATTCACGTGGGAAAATGTTCAAGAGGCTACCAAACATAAACGATGAATATATTTTATTTTGTTATTTTTCTGGACGACAAAAACTTTACTAGTATAAACATATAAAGATGACTAGTAAGTATTTAAGACAAAAAAAATTACAAATATACCTAAACCTTATGTTAATTATTTTAAACCCATAAATCAAACACACCATTAATAGTGTTATAAAATAGTGTAGAATAATATTGAGTGGATAGGGATGTTTTACTAACCCTTTTTGATTCCTCAAATTATATGATAAAATAATGCTAGTTGAGCCATAAAACCTAATGCAAAAGTACTCACAAGTTAGGCGGAATGTTTTAATAAAGGTTAGGTTAAAGAAAAAACCACTTTACATTCAAGAATAACATTTTCCCACGTGGATTAATTGACATCATAGGCAATTGGTTAGTTAACCCCATCATGAATAGCATTTAAAAAAAACTATGATAAAATAATTGGTTACTATACACATAATGTTTTTCTTACCAACTAAATTACTACAATGTGGTGTGTTCAAAATTGGCTTTCACTTGTAAAATAAAATATAAAAAAATACATGTTTAGTTACCAACTTATGTGTAAGTGGGTTTCTAGTCTAGTTGTTAGGTACTAGGGAGTTTACCCGAAAGGAGTTTTTCTTAGGGAGGTCTATAGTTCTAGTCTTTATATCGTAAAAATGAAACGGACGACTGAAATCTGTTACAAAGGTCTCTCATCTTTTAATTCAAGTTTTGTTCTTAAACTTAAAACATAACAAAAACACGCTTGCTATATTTCTAGTTTTTCAAAGTTTAAGTTTTTTTCGTTAAAATAAAAGTTATTTTAATTCGTCATAGAGGTCTCTCATCTTTTTTATATCATGTTTCTTTCTTAAGATTAAAAGATACAAACGACTTTATTTATGTTTGTACTTTGTCATAAAATGAATATTGAAACTTATGATGAACTCAAGGGACTAAAACGGTAATTTACTACAAATCAAGTGTAAAATTCTTCAATCCGTACCTCCACATGGCAATTATTAGACTTATGGTCAAGACGGCATTTGGGATGACATCAACAAACTAATAATATAAATTGTACAAAATATTATTTAAATGTATATGATAGCGATTTAATTAAAAGGAATATTAGTTTTTATTACATGATTATCTATATCTATATCTATACATTCTAATAAAAGAGAGTTTTTGAGGACACTTGTCATTCAATGGAGAGAGTGTTGGAGCATTTTTCCGCCAAAACTAAAAATCTTTTATTCTAATATATGGAAGGAAATCGATAACATTAAATCAACCATAATTTTCTCCTTTAAAATTTCAATATACATTATTCACATTCCTGAAATAATTGTGAAAACGTAAAACAAACAACTTAAACAAATAAGTTATCGCAATTTACGACGTAGAGCCGACTCATATGCTCGACTCGGTACATATGAGTGTCACCGTGAATTTTGCCGGAAATCTATCATCTGAATTATTTGTATATTTGTTTTTCTTAATCTTTTTTAAATTAATTGGTAGGATTTATAAGACACCCAATTTAAAGCATCGATATCTAATTTGATACTAATAGTGTATTTGTAAACTGTAGTTTAAATCTATTTGTTGAAGTCTCAAGTTAGAATTTGAATGAAATGTGTGTTTCTATCTTTTATATAATGTGTAGTTTGTTTTTAAATGTTACTTTTTAGTAAGGTTTTAAAATTGTCTTTTTTTTATGTGTCCACCCGTATAAAATACGGGATTTAATCTAGTATATAATAAGAGGAACAATGCACTTTTAACTTTAACTTTATTCTTCACATCACTCCGGCATTGCAGCTCCTAATTATATCAAAGACTTTTCAATTGTTTTATGAACAAGAGAATTATATTTACATCAATAGTAAGAATCTAAAGGGTTAAAAAAACTTAGGGGTTGTTTAAAAAATCCGAATCATTAAGTGTTGAAGGGTTAATAGATTTGAACCATTAAGATGCTCTATCAATGAGATGGATGTTGAGGTAAAATGCAGATGGGAGTAAAGTGCGTATATGCTCCATTCAGTTACATTTAGCATCTCTCTGTCTCTTAACTATTCAACACTTAACTGAACTATTCAGAGACTTTTTTTTAATGAAACAAACGCTCTAAATGCTGATTGCTGAATAATTAAGCATTGAGCTAAACCATTAAGAGGTGAAACAAACAGCCCCTTACACACAAAAAAAGTGAAAACGTATGCCTATATAGTTGGTTTAATACTCGTATGTTACACATGTGTTAAATAACAGTATTTATAAACAAATTATATAATCATTATGTTTAAGGATTTATGAATATTTAATGTTCAAGGATTTTGCTACATCAACACATGTATGGTGAAAAATTACACTTAATTTCACTCTCAAAATTCCTATTATAGAACAAATATTCCCCCTCCTAAAAAAATGTCCCTCTCTTAAACCTTAAATTATTAGTTAAACTAGGTTTAATACCCGTGTGTTACACACGGGTTAAATAGTAATATTTATAAAGAAATCATAACCATTATATTCAACAATTTGTAAATATATAACATTTAAGGAGTTGGCTCCATCAACTTGCATGGTGAAAAATTTAGCTAAATTTTACCTCCCAAACTTCCTATTATAGAAAAAAATCCCTCCAAAAATTGCCCCCTAAAAGTTTGATTTATTAGATAGATTAATATATAGAGTACATTGTACTTTTGTTCTTTGTGTTTTAACACATGACATGTTTAGTTTGATCTTAACTTTTCTCTTTGTAAATTTTTTTTACCGGTGATTGAATTAAAACACTCCCGACTCTAGATCTATTTCCACCTCCAATGGATTATGATTCTCCAATTTGAAAATGAATACCTTCTAGATTACGATTGAATAAGAAATCGACAACCTTGAACCCAAATTCTAACTTTTTGAAATTATCATGTTTTTGAAATCTACGAGTAGAAGCAAAAGGCCCGAAACTAGGTCTATTAAAATCAATCTAGGGTCAAGGTACATGTGTTTATTCGATCGTTGGTTAAAAAAACCAAGGAAAAAGGTATTTTTTGCCCCCCACGAGCGTGACATGTGAGGGAGGGTTAACAGAAACGTGTACAAAGTTATGACTCGGGATCAATAATGTTAAGAATAAAAATAATCGGTACAAAAACTTTTAGGGTCAAGTTGAACTTGTTAGAGGTATAAAACACATGGACCAAAACTGTTAGGGTTAAACTAAACATGTTAAACGTATCAAAACACATGGAGAATGAACTAGGCCTATACGTGACATGTGGGGTTATAAAGAAGAGTGTGGGAATAAATGGAACATTTGATTAATTCGAACGAGATCAATTACATTGAAATCACCAACTACCTTTGAACAAAGCTCTCACACAACAATGTTGTACACACTAGTAAAAAGGTATGTTATAGAGGATCTTGAAATTGTTCTTTTATTTCTATTTTTTTGTTCATTAAAACCCAACACAACAGATTATTTTCTTACTCAACTGTTTTCGTAACTTTTCTATTTTTAAAATATCAAAACATGTTAATACAATACAACTTTAATTCAAAAACTTATAACAAAAGAAAAGGTCACTCGTATTTGTTTTTTATTTATAATAAAAGGTATATAATAAAACAAGCTAATAAGGACATGCTTTAATTATAATAAAATATATTTGACCAATGCCATACCGCCACACGTGCAGTGCCCTACGCATCACATGGCACAACAACGTACAATGAAGTTGGGCACTATCCTTAATTTTCAAGTTTAAATATTTAACTAATTATGGGATTATTATTTAGGCATACTAGTTTGGTGCAAATGTAGAGTGTGAGGTGGGGTGTGACGGAAAACACAACATCTACATGATAAATTTAAGAGTATTTATGGGGTATGATCGAGTAGTTCTCTTAAGTAAGAATTAAGAAGTAAATAATTATGGTATTGTTTATTAAATTTAGTTTTCTAAATTATATGTTAATATATTAGTGCTTAAGAGAGGCAAAAAATAATAGTCAACTATATATACTTTAACATCGGACTAAATCCTTCGTTCCCTTAAACGTTGAATCATGTTATTGTAGTCGGCATACCTTTAATCATCTAAGGACCATCACGACATCATGTGAGGGGTAAATGAAGTCCATATGTGGTCCGCTGGGACGGTGGTCTAATCAAACAACTACAACCACCCAACTTTTTTTTAGCTATAAGTTGTGTTCTCCTTAAGAAAGAAGTGCTTGAAACTGAACATCTGAGTTATGTATTAAATCTTTAATCTTTAAAATCAAGTCGGCTACGTTCAATCTGATTCCACCACACGTTTATCCGTTATGGCGTTATCATATTTATTATTTTGCTAACCCTAGTTTTGTGTCTAACTTATTTAAGGTTTGATCAAGCACAAGTACAATAATATTACATTAGGCCCTTGTTTTTGTATAAAATGACAAAATACTTGTTTGAAATATATAAACCTAAAAGAGATTGATTTGTTATAAAATCAATAAAAACAAAAATATAATTTAAAAAGTTTATGGAGTTGTCTTTGTAGGGGTCCCTCACTAATACTATCGTGTTTGACCAAAAATGTAAAGGTTAATTTCTAGAAAGTGATTTTCATTTCGTTGGCTGGTTCAATGCACACTACAATACAAACCAACCAAGTCTCTATATATATGTTTGTTTTTAATTGGAACCACAAATTCAACAATTTATCAACAATGGAGTGGGTTTTTTTTATATTTTATTATATTTCACTTATATATTATAAGCATGAAAAAAACTAACGTACACACCGAACGATTAGTTTGTTATTAGTAGTTAGTATCATCAAGTTAAAAATTAAACTCCACTATTTGAATTTGAATCCAAGACTTTCAAGAGATGAAAAGACTATCACCTCTCTCTATAAATAGCTCGATTTGAATTCACTGTTTTCAGGACCGGACCACACATCAAACGGTCTTCTTGCTGGTTCATTGGAAGGATGGGTCGAACCGTATTTAAGAACTGAATGATGTTATAAATATTTTAAATACAAATAATCATAAATATATAAAAGGTTTAAAGATTTCCAATCCAGTCTCTCGTTTTTTGTTTGTCAGTCTCAAACGATTTAAACCCTGAATTGAACAGTGGTGACAGCTGAAGGCTCTGAACCCTAATTTAACCAGCTGGTCCGGCTTTAAAACATTTTTCTGATTTACAATGAATTACAAACAAGCTTTTATCAAGCGAGGTACAAGCTATGAGTTGGATTTTTGGCCCTACTTTAAATGGAATGATGATATATAATGAGTAATTATCAAAAGATAATGTGTAGTTAACTCAATAGATATATTAGATATATGTGTTGGAAGAAAACAAAATTATATTTAGGATGTAATGGGAAACACATCAATAATTGTCATCCTCTCTATTATTTTTGTAACACAATAGGTGTAGAAATTGTTTCAAATATATAAGTGGTGTGGTCTATGATTAAAATGTTGTGGTTAGTTATGGTTTTGCATTTTATTGTTGAGTTTATCGTAAAATTTTAAGATGCTGTTGTGAAAAGAAGATATCATTCAATACGATATTAAATTTTAAAACATACATTATATATATACTTCTATAAACGGTTAATACATAACCTATTTCGTTATCGTCATCGTTGTCATTGTAACTTATTAAAGATGATGTTCTTCACATCCACATGATCTTTTGATTTTATGTAGAACGTTGCTTCTCATATTGAACTAGAAAGAAAATCAATTTTAGCAACTACATAACACTTAATAAATACCCTACAAAACAAATAAAATCACAAACATTTAATTTTGAAAAGTATTTTGAAGTTCTTTAATTTTCATTAGTTTTATTACAAGTTTTACCTATCTTACTAGGTTAGCTATCCGTGTATTACACAAACTGAAAACTCGATACTATATGTGTTAAAAATTTGATTTTGAAAATATTCTATTTGTTTTTAAAATTTAATTGATTTGTATTCAAAAAGATTGCATTGAAATTGAAGAGTTGAGGGAAAATGTTTTTTTTAAACAATATTATAAAAACAATGTTTTAGTGTTTGTATAATGAGTTACTATGTTCAAAGTCAAATATAATTACAATTTCAATTTTACAGAAACAAACAAAATGAAGAAATGAAAAAAAAATTTATAAATACCTAATTTAATTTGTATGATTGTAGTTGAAATCTTTAAAAAATAACAATACTATATACAAAAATACTTTTCATAATTTGTTGCATGAGATTCTACTCTTATGCTTGATTCCTAAGTAGTCTTATAAAATAAACCGTGATCGTTTATTTTTTAAATTATCTTTCATGTTTGTCGATGCTTATTTTCACAACAACGTGACATCATTTTCTCAAATTCCAAATACACTACTCCTTGCAATGTGCTTGTTTTTACACAAAATCAATCAATTGTATATACATGTTATTAGTTGTATATAATTTAGTGATGAGAAGAAAGTGACCATATGAGCCTTTGTTTGTTGTGTATATAGGGAAAATGAATACCAATTTTTTGAGAGGTAACCATCACCATGGGGCCATCTTCAACTACTCATTCATCCATTCAAACTCATCATCACTTCATAGTTTTTTGTTAAGGGTGTATTAGTAAATTTACTAGGAGCATGGCATGCTTTGTAAGGTGGAATCATGACTACCAAATTTCCAACAAAATACTTTTTTGTTATTTTATATGTTATATTTTACAAACTCCTTTTATCATGTAAGATTATAAAGTCACATATTATCTCTAACAAATAACGTTGTATGAATCGTTCATGTTTAAAGGTTTAATACAACAATTTTTGTAAATTTCACCAGGTTATTAACTCTTGTAATACACAAGTAAAAAATAAACTTGTACGATATGTAATAAAAATGATCATGATATGATTTTATGTACTACTTGATAAAAGACTCGTATAATATAACGTAAATATATGTAATTATGCTTTACTAAAAATACGACTTAAAATAATTTATTAATGTAAGATACTATCATTAATTTGTATTGAATATTTAATGAGATTTTCATAGAATTGATAGTTAAATGTAACCTTAAATGAAAACTGTTAAAAATTAAATATTTAGAGATAAGATATCTGAGATATTTCTAAAACCGATTTTTAATGGCCAACGATGTCTGACAATCCGGGTGAACTCATTAACGAGAGACCACCCACACCTTACGAACACAAACATCAATTATGACTCGACCCACGCACCGTTCAAAGAAAACTTACCGTCTGAAAGCTTATCATGTTAAAACTTTCGCCCCACCCGAATCATATTAACACAATTTTCAACTATATTCTTCTCATATCAGCCTTTTACCATGCTTTGCAACTCTATACATACTCACAACACACATATTTCTACACAAACTTACAAAGCACACACACAAACTCTCTCTCTTGGACCATTTTCCTTCTTCATTCATTAATTACTGTCACTCGAGATCTCAAGTCAAACCCTTCAAATAATTACCCTTAACTTTTTATCTCATAATTACCACCCCAAATTCATTATTAATTAGGGTTTAACCCTCATCTTGGTTCTTTAATTTTCTTGATTTTGATTGAGTAGACTTAATTACTCAAAGAACCTTTTTTTTGTTCATAATTAATTCCTCAATCTGGGTTTTTAGTTGTTAGTTGATTAAAATAACATAATCCATATTCCCCTTTTCAAATCTTGATCCCCTCATTACATGTTCTTGCCAATTTTTCAAATTTAGGGTTTTTTTAATTTTTATTTAAAAAAGACTCTTAATTTACTATGTTAGGGGCTGTTTGTTTTGTCTCTTAATGTGTTCAGTTCAGTGTTTAATCATTCAGATTCAGCATTCAGAGCGTTTGTACTTTGTTTCATAAAAAATGCATCTGAATGGTTCAGTTAAATGCTGAATAATTAAGAAATAAAGAGATGATGAATGAAACTGAATGATTAGATTTGTCAAAGAGCCTCTTAATCATATCAATATCAAGGTAACTTCTGTTTCCCATTAATTTTTTTTCTTATTTTATTATTATTCTAATTATTTTAATAAAAATAAAATAAAATAAAATTTTTGTATGTATATATTCTTTAGAAACCAGCTGTTAAGTGGAACCCTTTTGATATCAGCACATACACAAACACTGTGGATGAGTTTGATCCCTCTGATTGGAGTGGGTCATTTTGTGTTGATGCTATGTTGTTACTCAATGAGTTGCTTAATTTCTAGTAGTGTTGAAATGAAGCCAAATAAAAGTGGCAAGATTTGGATGAAGTTTGTTGACATATATTCAAGATACAAATGTATGATGAATCATCATTATTGTTATCAACATATTGGTCCAAGAAAAGTAAAAAAAACATGGTGGAGGAGGCTTTTAGTGTTGTGGCTTGCATTTGGTACAATTGTTTGTTTGTGGATGTTTTGGTATTTGAGATCTCAAGCTTTGGAGAAAAGAAAAGAAACATTGGAAAATATGTGTGATGAAAGAGCTAGAATGGTTCAAGATCAGTTTAATGTTAGTATGAATCATGTTCAAGCTATGTCTGTTTTGATCTCAACTTTTCACCATGCTAAAAACCCTTCTGCTATTGATCAGGTACAATTCTGTTTCTTTATAAAAATTTAAACTTTTTGGTTAATTGTGTTCTAAATTCAATAAATATATATATATTTTTTTTTGGGGGGGGGGGGGGGGGTCAATTGCTTAATCTTTTGATCTTTTGAGCTGTTGTCATCTCTTTAGAAATTGAATTGAACAAATTTGGTTAATTTTGTAGAGTTTGGGTTCATGTTTGGACAATTTAGTGTTTAATCAATCAATCAAGCACTCTGTTTTTTTCTTGTTAAAAATTGAAACTTTTTGGTTGTAGTGCTTAATTTTGTTCTAAATTCAGTTGGGGATTTTCTGTTGCTTAATGTTTTTAATTCTTGTTGTCTTTTTAGAAAATGAAATGAACAAATTTGGTTAATTTTGTAGAGTTAGGGTTCATGATTGGACAATTTGGTGTAATTAATCAATTAATGAAGACCTCTGTTTTTTTCTTATTAAAGTTGAAACTTTTTGGTTGTGGTGCTTAATTGTGTTCTAAATCTAATTTGGGGGTTTTCAGTTGCTTAATCTTTTGAGTTCTTTTTATCCTTTTTAGAGTTAGGGTTCGTAATCGGATAATTCGTGTAATTAAGCAATAAAACAGAGTGCTCTGTTCTTTTTCATATTAAAATGGAACCTTTTTGTTTGTAGTTTCTTAATTACATACTTAATTTATGTAATTAAGCAATCTTTTGAATTGTTTATGTTCCTTTTATGAAAGGGAAATGAACAAATTTGGTAATTTTTGTAGAATTAGGGTTCATAGTATGACAATTTGGTGTAATTAAGCATTGAATTAGGTCCTTTGTTTCTATATAAAAATGGAAATTTTCATTTGTAATCGTTAATTTTGTTGTTAATCGGATCGGTGTTTTTCAGTCATCTTCAAAACTTTCTGTTCTTTTTTGTTGTCTTTGAAAAGGCTGACAATTTAGTTAATTTTGTTGGATTAATGTTTGTGTAATTAACAGGAGACTTTTGCGAAGTACACCGAAAGAACTGCTTTTGAGAGACCACTAACAAGTGGGGTGGCGTATGCGGTAAGGGTACTTCATTCAGAAAGAGAACAATTTGAGAAACAACAAGGATGGACCATAAAGAAGATGACCCCAGTTAATAAAGACCAATATAACCCTCAAGAACTTGAGCCATCGCCAATTCAACCCGAATATGCTCCCGTTATCTTTGCACAAGATACTGTTGCTCATGTGATTTCTCTTGATATGTTGACCGGAAAGGTATGTTAATATCTTAGATATTTCATAAAGAAAACAAAAACAAAAAAAAATGAAAGAAAAGAAAGAATTAATGACTTTTTAGAGTTTGAATGTGCTCATGTTGTTTGCAGTTGTTTGAGTGTTTGAAAATTTTGTTTTATTTATTCGTTATAATCAACAGGAAGATCGTGAAAACGTGTTGCGTGCAAGAGCATTAGGGAAAGGGGTTTTGACAGCTCCTTTGGATCTTATAAAGTCAAACCGTCTTGGTGTTATTTTGACTTTTGCTGTTTATAATCGCGATTTACCTTCTAATGCTACTCAAGAGGAAAGAATCAAAGCAACCGAAGGGTAATTTCTTTAGGTTACGATAACATTACGAAAAAGGGATAATTTTTTTATTCTACGCACAAGTAATTTCTTGTTGACTTTTGGTCAAAAGCAGGTATCTTGGCGGGGTGTTTGATATTAGATCATTAGTGGAGAAGTTACTTCAACAACTTGCAAGCAAGCAAACCATATATGTGAATGTTTACGATACAACTAATATATCAAACCCTATAAGTATGTATGGGACCGATGTTTCAGACACCGGTTTGCAACATGTTAGTCCTCTTAACTTTGGTGACCCGTCAAGAAAGCACGAGATGCATTGCAGGTATGCTATCTTTCTCGGATTTTAGCTAAAGATATGTGTTTACGCAAATTTTGAAACTTTATATATAGAACTATATGCTTCCCTAGTATACACAAATGTTAATATAGAATTGGACTTGTGGAGAGCATTAATTATATTTTGGTAAAATACAGATTTAAACAAAAACCGCCTTTGCAAATCTTGGCAATATCAACTTCATTCGGTATTTTTGTGATTACTTTGCTTGTTGGGCATATCTTTCATGCAACTCTAAATAGAATAGAAAAAGTTGAAGATGACTATCACGAGATGTCTGAGCTCAAGAAACACGCAGAGGAAGCTGACTTGGCGAAATCTCAGGTATTTATCGTTTGGCCAAAATTTGAAACGTAACTTTAGTACTAGGATTATTTGATTATTAACTATCCTAAATCTTTGTTACATTTTTATTTTCTGTAGTTTCTTGCTACTGTATCCCACGAAATTAGAACCCCAATGAATGGTGTTCTTGGTAAGTTGTTTCGCACGTTTTGAAAGGGTTAAATGCACAAAGATGTAGCAAATTATTTAAAAGGAACAAACTTTTTAACAATGTAAACTTTATTAACCATTAATTTTTGTGCATTTTGTCCTTTGTTAATAGTTTCTTGAATTTTCACAAATTTTAAATCACAGGTTTTCTTGTTTTTTTCAAAATAAGGGATGCTGGATATGCTTATGGACACTGTTCTTGATGTAACACAACAAGATTATGTTAGAACAGCTCAAGCAAGTGGAAAAGCTCTTGTTTCACTAATAAACGCTGTTCTTGATCAAGCGAAAATTGAATCTGGAAAACTCGAGCTTGAGGCTGTTCGTTTTGAGCTTCGGGCTATTTTGGATGATGTGTTGTCGTTATTTTCTGGGAAATCTCAAGAAAAAGGAATCGAGGTAAGGATTTTACGTATTTACCTGATATTCTTATTAGTAACGAGTTTTAATTGATTGAGGTTTGACTTATATATCTTTTGCTATTTTGGGTAACAACAGTTGGCGGCCCATGTATCGGAGAACGTCCCGGAAACATTAGTCGGTGATCCAGGGCGGTTTCGTCAAATAATCACAAATCTCATGGGTAACTCTATTAAGGTAGGATGTAATGATATACATACAATGGCATTGTTCTGTATGAGGTAGAACAGGTAAAACAGGTGGGTTGGACAATGGGTCAAATGGGTTGGGTTGATCTGCCAACATTTTTTTTCATAAATAATGATTAATGACTATATTTACTATGATTCTTGAGTTTTTATAAAATAATGATCCAATATTTTAAGTAACCATGTTTGACTTGTAACCTGTTTGACCCTTTAAGTAAAAGTTTGAACTTGCCACATAATGCTAGCAATGGTTGACTTTTATTGTTGTTCTAATGGTTATAGTTCACCGAGAAAGGGCACATCTTAGTTACGGTGCACCTTTTTGAGGAAGTTAAGGAGTCGACAAATATAGAAACCGCATCATCATTGAAGGACACATTGAGCGGACTGCCTGTAGCTGATAGAAACCGAAGCTGGGAAGGGTTTAGACCCGCGGGTCAAACCATGGGCCTGTCTGAATCCATAACTTTAATCATATCAGTTGAAGATACAGGTGTTGGAATCCCTTTTGATGCACAATCTAGAATCTTTACGCCTTTCATGCAAGTGGGCCCCTCGATTTCCCGTATTCATGGAGGAACAGGTATCGGTCTTAGCATCAGCAAATGTTTGGTCAGTCTAATGAATGGTGAGATCGGGTTCAATAGCATCCCAAAAATCGGGTCAACGTTCACTTTCACCGCTGTTTTCTCAAATCCAAATGAGCAAAAAGTCAACGTTCAGTCAAAGTCAAAGTCAAACTCAAAGTCTCAGTTTGGCAACATGCTAGCTGTCATAGTTGATCCGAGGCCCGTAAGAGCTGAGGTATCAAGATATCACTTCTTACGGCTAGGAATGCGTGTGAAAATCATCCGTAGTTTGAGTAGCATGTTGTCAATGCTGACCAATAGAAGCCAAACCGTCCACCTGATCTTGATTGAAGAAGAAGTTTGGGATCATGATTTAAGTAATGCGTCAGTTTTCGTTTACAAGTTAAGAAATTTAGATCACAAGATCCCCCCAAAATTGTTTCTTTTAACGAATTCAATTGGTGGGTCCCACCAAAGTAACGGCGTCTCTTCGCCACCTGTCATAACCAAACCGTTAAGGGTGGGCATGTTGATGGGCTCATTACAACGGGCAATGGGTGGTAATAAAGATAATGCTAGAAATGGAGAAATCCCGAAATTATCTTTATCAAAGTTATTAATCGGGAGGAGAATATTAGTGGTTGATGATAATAGTGTGAATCTTCGAGTTGCTGCGGGTGCTTTAAAGAAATATGGGGCAGAAGTTGTGTGTGCTGATAGTGGAAGGAAAGCTATATTGCTATTAAAACCGCCTCATTCGTTTGATGCTTGTTTTATGGATATTCAGATGCCAGAAATAGATGGGTAAGAATAATATAGTTCTGTCTTTTTCGTTCTAAAATTTTAATCATATGATCATGTTTGACCAGTTGTGAAAATTTTTATATTAGAAGTGTTGGTTTGACCTAAAAAGTCAGTCAACAACATTTGGTATTTGATGCATATGATTTGTTATATATTCAATATAGGAGATGCATTTTGACCTTTTCAGGTCAAGTTCATGACTTTTCGAGTTTGAGTCGGAGAAGTTCATTTGAACATCAATTTTTTCCATAAAAGTTTTGCATGACCTAAAAAGTCAAATCCATTCTTGTATCAAAATAAATGCTAAGGCGGTGTTTGAGTTTGATACTTAGTTTAATGTATAGAATGTTTCATAATGTCTTGAACATATTTACCTTTACTTTACTATTTTGATCAAAGGGTATTTTAGTCATTTACCATGTTAAGATTAGTCTTGCTTAAACCATATTATGTCTCCTTAATTTCAGATTTGAAGCAACAAAAAAGATACGTGAGATGGAAAACGCCGTTAATAATCACATCCAACACGTGAATTTGTCGTTGCCAGATTACGCGAATACTGGCAACTGGCACGTACCGATTTTAGCCATGACTGCTGATGTAATCCAAGCTACACATGAAGAATGCATTAAATCTGGAATGGATGGCTATGTATCTAAACCGTTTGAACCTAATCAACTTTATCAAGAAGTTTCTCGGTTTTTCTTATAGGCCGACTGAAGCCACGGCCGACAAAAACTAACCAAAGCGTGCATGTTTTTTGAGCTGTTTTGGAACTGGGTTCAGATTCTTCACAAGGGTATGTTTCAAAACTATTATCATCAAAATTTCATCTTGCTTGTTATACTCTATGATCTATCCCAAGTTAACTGTCCATTTTTCATTTTTAGTGTCAAAAAAGCTAATTTCTTGGCTAAAAAAAGGATAGCTGTTATAATTTAGTAATTTCTCTATCTTACCCTTAACTTACTCTTACCGCGTCAAATTTTTCTAAGACGATTGATATCTTATCAAGGGTAAAATTGGCATTGGTTGTATATTTTTTAAATTATGTTTGTTATTTTTATTTTTTGGGACAAGGAGACTACCCGAATAGAAGTGGCAAAATGGGTCGGCTACTCGGCTGAATGGGTTTGGTACGGTTCATGGTTCATGTCGAAATGGGCATTTTTGGTTTGGGTCAAAATGGTTAATGTGGGTGGGTTGGATCGAAACATTTCTGTCGGGTTTTTTTTCCTATTTTTTAAAAATGATTAGCTGGTTAAATATGATTATAGAGACTAGACAATTACACCATTTCATTTCTAGCCATTTTCTAAAGAAATTTCTTTTAGAACGGCATTTTCTTAAAAAAAAATTTCACCATTTCGGAGTGTATGTTTTTAATACTTTTGAATTTTGATCATTGAATTCACGTCGCGCTAATTTTTGAAAGGTCCTTATTTCAGGAAAATTTGTAATGTGACATTATAATGTACATACAAAAGTCATTTGTTGGTGGAGATATGTTCATTTGTAGAGCATGTTTAGATACGTAAACGAATTCATTAGTTCTGATCTATGTTTTCAAGTTATCAGAAGATTGAACAGACTCGACAGTTGACTTTTTTTGGTCAACTCTTTTGCTTTGGTCGTCTTCAGCTTCTCCTGTTTCGTTTGCATTAGTTGATGATCTCGACAAGTGGGTAAGACAAACATATCGTGGTATATATCGTTGTAACTTTAGGATTTATACAGTTACATGTATATAGTAATGTATAGTAAGTATGATTTGGATTGAAGGTTATTTAGGACATAGAAAGTTTATTCTGTATGATTGGTAAATTTGTGCATATGTATATAAGTGAGTTCACTTGTCTTTTTGAATGTTCGGCTGTGATTAGTATGTACTGTATGTACCAAATGTGTATAATCATTACAAGTGTGCTCAATCACGAGATAAGTGATTAAAGTCGCATGTTTACTTTTACTCGCATATCATAATTTTGTTATAACAAATACTTAGGATATGATACACATTCAAAGATTGTTTGAGATTGTTCAGATGTTATAAGATCTCATTCGCATATACATTCATACTATCAGGATTTGGTTCATGATACACTCATATAGTTTAATCCCGTTAAGCTTTGAGCTAATCCTTCCTTTAAGGACCTCGATCATCTTCTAATGAGTTTTCTATGTTTGCGAACTCGATCCAAAACAAAATACTGACCCAATAACACCACCCTTTTCTCTAGTTCTTTTTTTAAAACGTTCGGTTGATGCAACGGCGTATGACCGAAGCACTCAGAGGTGCAAGGACCGAGATCGAAACCCTGCCTTCCATACCAATAAGTGTGTTTCTTCGGCATTGGGGCTCCCCCATTACTGCGTACGCAACGGAGGCCACCACAACCCTCTTTATGGGCTAAGTTGATCGGAGTCGAAACTCGTTAACCAGCTGTTCCAGGGAAAAACTGGGTATGAACCTTTAACCATGCCATATAAGACCCTTAGGCTCAGACACGAAGCCGGGTGGTAGCCTGGGACGAGCTTCATAGCCAATATCCACCAAAAAGTATAATATGAAAAAAATATAAAATGGACTAGAACAAAGTTTAGCAAGGTTCTAACAGAAGCATAATTAACCAAGGATTAGCTATTCGGATAACAAGCAATGAAGATTAGAGGATCTTATATATGCTACTTACAGTTATACAAATGACAATATACCTAATATGAAAGCAAACTGTAGTCAAATTCAATGTCTATATATACAAACAGAACCATATAACCTTTAATGATCTACCACATAAACATTCAATATTAACTGGGCCAATTAGTAGTAGTAGTAATAATTTTTTTACACATTCATTAGATCACCTTGAGACGTAGACGCCGCTTCACTCTCCAGCACCTCACGTTCAGCCTGCATCATAAACCACAGAGAACACAAACTAAAGATACAAAACGTTGAAAAATCTAGAAGCCGGGAGGAGGGAGTTTGATACATTTAGCGAAACACCAGTTGCTTCAGGGTATATTTTATTATCAATTGGTTAGATGGTCTAATACAGGGTCGTAATCATTAATAACAAACATGAACAGAGCTTGTTAGTATTTGTTTGTTTTTGTTTAGATGAACCTACAAATGGACAAGAACACTTAAGCAGAGAAGTTTTGTTGTTTGTGTTCGTTCATCTAAATTCAGTTATGAAACGGATACGAACACTTTGAAGGAACAAATTTTTTTGATCAATTCACTAAACGTACTCGTAAATATACACTTGTCCACAATGGGATTTGAAGACTCACTTTTCTTGTTCATGTTTGTCTGTTTACGTTTAACAGAACAAACGAATGACTGTTCATGTAAAATGTAAATAAGCATGGTTACTTTTTTCATATAAAGATGACCCACCTTGGCTTGTCGGTATTTTTGAAGCATACGTTGGTATTGCTGGCGGGCTGGTTGAGAGTCCACCATGGAAAGCACGCGTGAAACAGCTTCATCAATAGAAACATCCACCTTTTCCTTCCGGAACACTTTGACAATATCTTCATCTTCACTTTCATCAAGGGATACTAACTCTTGTTTGAATCCCCGTAAGCCTACTCCCTTACGACGCCACCTCAGCACGATTTTTTCAACTACACCAACCGCCCAACAGAAAACCTTATAGTGTTTCCTTACTTGGTGACCTCTTACATGAGCCTGCCAAACACCAAAAAATGATAATAAGCAGAAGAGTTCAGAAGAGTCCGACAACATTTTAAACCAGGTTCAAACTTAGGATGTCACAATTTGGAATATTATACTTATAAATGGGTTGACTTGGGTTATGTATACGCAAATGGGTCGAATGAAAAAAATAGCTTACATGAAATGAGTCAAATGGGTTAAAAGTCGCCCAAAGTGAACTTTAACCACATATTTTATTATTGTAGTAATGTGACTTGGGTTATGTATACTCTATTTTGTCACATCTAACTATTCATAAAGTTTTTATAACTGGTTAAAAAAGTATGGAGGTAGATGTAGGTAAGCTTAGCCATGAAAACTCTGTGTATGTTTTGCGTGTTGTCTCTGATTTTTATGACATTTTTTGTGATTTAGGTCACTTAATTAAGGTCAAGACTCAAGATAGAACATATAAATGTGTCATAACTAAAGTGTTGTATGCATAAAAACCAGAAGTGCCACCATTTTGATATGAGTGGGTCGATTTGGGTTGTGTTCTATCTAAAAGGGGGTTAAATTGAAAACAATAGCTACAAAGGGAACTGGTCAAATGGTTAGAAAGTCGTCCAAAGTTTTACTTTTTTAACGCAAACCTCCATTCAGACCGCTTCATTCAGAAACTTAGAGGTTTATTCTAAAAAATATTGCTTTTGTAGTGATTACACATTAATTACAAAACAAACTAATCAAAAGGTTGGGGGTTTAAAACCTACAGAGTGCTGGTTGTGGTGTATTTATCCTAGAAAATTCAGGAATTGTTAAAAAAAATAAAAGAATTAAAAAGAAAACTAACAGAAAATGTTTGTCAACCAACCCACCCCCATCCATTTCAACCCATAACAAAGATAAGCCGGAACAACCCACGCCCGTTTTGATCAGCTACCCAACCTGTCCGAGAGAGAGAAAGAGCAAGACCTGTATTTTGACTACTTTCTGGCGAAGTGCAAGGAAGTCCTTACGGCCTTTCCACGCTCGATATTTCTTTTGGATTGACAAAGCAGCACTATTATCATTTCCATTTCTAAATGCCAACTTTGAAGCTGCTGAAAGTCCTTCAATGTCACTTAAAAGTATACCATATTCATCTCCACTAGCATATGATTCCTTTTGTTGTCTCTTCCTAAAAGAATGAGCCCTAAAAGCAGACTGAATACGCGCAGCAGCCTGAGTTGCATTCCTAACAGCGGCTAAAGTATCCTTAAGAGAAGGATCATCATTGGTAACAAGATTTAGCTTTGACATGCCATTTACTGCTGCTGTTTCAGCTTCAATATCAGCAGAGGTTCTAGAAAGTTCTGTTTGTTGTAGCTGGAGAGATGGATGGCTAGTTAGAGAAACTTCTGAGAGATAGCCTGCAAGTCCTTTGTGTCCATATCTCGCGGCTATAGAAGCTGGGGTTTGACCAGTTGGGTCTAGTTGACTTGGGTCAGTAACTGCTCCAGCAAATGCACCAGAAGCTAAGAGTTCAGCTACCATTTTTTCCCTATTTTTTCATATGAAGAGAATTAAATTCAAGGTTTGGAGATCTGAAAGCTTGGTAAACCAGATATATAAACATAATAATAACTTACCTTCCAAATCGAGCAGCCCAGTGAAGGGCAGTCCAGCCATTGATGTCACGAAAGTTTACACCAACTCCAGACTTGAGAATCGGGTTCAACGCCCATCCAAAGCCCAAACCTGAAACCATGTGTATAATCCCTTGTTCTTTTTTAGACAAATCTGTAACACCTTTCTTGTTCTGCAATCTTTGAGAAAGCCATTGTTGGAACTTATCTTTTAAAAGTTCTTCTAGAAGCCAATCACTTGCATTAGACGTTGTCATACTTCCATCAAAAAGAGCCTCAATGACTTGAGACCATGAGTCTTCTTCACCAGCTGTTGAATTATTTTCTTTTTGACTAGCGAGCAACATGTGCACGAATCTAACAAGTAATAATAGTTCCTCAGTATTTCTAGATTTTTCCTCAGTGTTATTTGTATAAATATTTGGTTTATCACGATATTCAAATTCTCTGATTTCACTACAAGATTCTCGGTTGCCCGACGTAATACAAAGAGATACTTTGCCAGGTAAGTGAGTGGGAGCATAACAGCATAGGACCCCCTCTTGAATAACGTCAGCAGGAACTTCGGTTTCACCAAACATACAGTACCATTGCCTATCGGACATATCACATGTAAAAGTCCCAATAATGATTACCTGCATCAAGAAATATGCACACGTTTGACTTCAAAAGTGCATGAAAGTATACAATTACTCTATGCAAGTAACGATTTAAAAAATAAACAAACACGACAAGCTTTATTAGTTAATTATTTACTCAAGAGTTTCGAAAGAAAATGTAAAGTGATATCTTCCCTTATTTTTTACTCTTTCAGGAGGGCAGTTTTTTAGAGGAAAAAACCTATAGATTTTTGCTGAATTTGCACATAAGTCATTTGACATTAGTTTTGCATGATTAAATCCCTTGGGCCTTGACTTTTAAATGTAGCAATAAAGTCCACGCATTTTATTATTAATATACAAGTTGAGAAGGGATGTGCAAAAATGCTTAATCACTGGTTAACTTTGTTTAGCTCACTGCAACCACAATCTCAAAATTCATTGTAAAAGGGTAGAATTTATATAAAAAAGTAAACCTTATATAGTTTCAATAAATATACCTTTGTACGCTCAGATGCATAGGTCCATTCAGGGGCTATATCACGGATAGTAAATTTCTGCTCTTCTGCAATGGTCAGACTTGAATCTGGATCTAGAGGAAATCCGCTTAGACCTTGGTCAAACATCGTTGAGTAAAAGTCTGGGTAACTTTCAGATAAATTTCTAGCAGGGGTATATTTGAAATCTTCAAGTTCATGAGGAAGCAATAGAGATGCTGGAGATGATATTAAGTTGTCACATATTTCAAAGCTCCATAATCAGGATAATCATACTGAGAATACTGAAATCAACAGACTGGATAACATATTAGACTTACAGTTACTATTTGCACCAGTATATCCAGAATTGTACTTTCCTTGCTCTTCCACAGGATATTTTTTGGGTTGAGGTAGAAGTACTCCCTGTTTGAATGATAAAATTACCGTTTATTTGGGTGGATGGAATGGAATGTATGATTAGTTAGTTTTAAAAAATATAAGATCAATTTTTTGAGGAATTTATGTTATTATGGTTATTTGAAGAAGAAAAAATGGATTAATTGTCTGAAGGGTATATATAATTCTGTTGAGATGATCAATATAAGGCTTACATTTCTGTCTGAAGGGTATATATAATTCTGTTGGGATCCATCACCTACTGCATTCCCATTGTGTTTTAACATATCATCCCAAAGTGAGGTTCGTTGACTTGTAATAGCAAACATACCTTCTGATGGTTGATGGAACTGATGTGGTCTCACATACCCACCTACATTTATTTTTTTTTTCAGTTATTTTGTGTTCAATTTTATCTAAATTTGTCATAAGGTGACATAGAATGCAGATGAAGAGGATGCACAGATAACTGAAAAAAGCTGGTAGCAGAGCCATGAAAACACACATGGTAAAAATATACAGGGTTTGAAAAGGGTAACACCATCATAGAAAGGTATCTTAAAACTAGATGTGGAAATTTCAACCCATTTACTTACAAATAAGTCTCTTTTGTTTGTATTTTATTTTAAATGGGTAAAAAACGGTTAGCTAAAAGGGGAGAGGGCTGAAAGTATCCCAAAGTATAATTTTAATGCATACAACCTCCTAAACCTTTGTATTCAAATATTTAGATCGTCATCTTAATAGTGTCGTTTTGTAACAAAAAAATTATATAAAAGATATCTAAAAATAGACAAAAAAATGTTAGCAGGTCACCCAACTCAGCGTCTCAGCCTGGTCTATTTAGGTACTAAGGATGGCCTGTTTCGACACGAATTGTTTTGACCTGTTAGCTAACCCACCCACATGCTAATTGCCACCTCTACTTTAAACCCTGATCAACTAGTTTACATACCAAACAAAGGAAACAAACCTGGATATTGCTCAGATGAAAATCTGTTTGAGCCATCTTGCATCCCTCCATAACTTTGCTCATTAGCTAGAAACCCCGATTCATTTGAAATCTCATTTGCACTAACAAATGCACTGATATCTTTCAAGTTATCCTCATCCAAACTCAACTGCTCTTCTATCCTTCTCAATGCTTGATCAACTTCAAAATTAGGTGAACCATTTACCTCCTCAACTCCTTGTGTATAACTTATAGTACCAGTCTCATTGGACCTTGTAGTTACATCTGAACTAACTTCTATTGAACTTGGACTAGGCGTGTTGTCATAAGGTTCACGAAATTGACTAAAAGCAACCGGAGATTGGGTAAATTGAGAACCATAGGAGTTTGAACCCTGAATAAGAGAAGAAGATCCTGTAGAGAATGTTGAATTGGATCCAGGACTATGCCCACTCTGCAACCCCCAAACAACAGTCAATGGAAAAATGAAATGCTGTCGATTGTTCACAGAACTAACATGATATAAAACTTTCACAAAGGTTTTATTTGCAAAGCAACTTTCAGTTTGAACTTTGAAAATGAAAAGTAGAAATACAAATCAGTAATCAGTTTAACCTATTCAGCATGCATGTGATGTGAAACCCATAAGGGAATGTCCTATCTCAACTTACACTAATATACGAAATCAAAAGACTTACCATGGTTATATCTCTGTAGTGAACAAGTACAATGTGATCCATTCCCCTGTCAGCATAATATCAAAAAATGTTTAGCACAAAAATAATTTTCAAAATTAGATAAATGTTTCAATTTTTGTTTAAAAGATAGAACACTGGGCACCAAATTGTTCACAAAACTAAGCATCCAGTTGTAATACATACCCACAAAGAGATAAAGATACTTACTGATCCAACATCCAGTAACAACGCCTCTGGAAGTTCGGATTTAGCTCACCATGTGCATAATAACAATTTAAAGCTTCAACATTTCCAACCTACGAAAAAACAAATGTAAAATGGATAAATATTAACTAAATCAGAATGAAAGAAAAATACAACTGCAAACTGACAGAGGAAATAGAGGTCAAATTACAAATCAGGTCCTTATGTTTTAATTAACTACGGTATGATTTACGCATATGTAGCATTAAATCAAAAGGCAACCTGGTATCAAAGCAATTAACAGTATATTCTGTTTACAAATCATCAAGCCCTGAAAGCATTACTTATTGCCTAAATGTTTGAACAAAATCAGTTGAAAATCAGTAAAAAGTTTTACAACTTATTGCCTATTTGTTTTAGCAATGCAAAGCTCAATACTGATAGGCTGACAAAGACCAGAGGGCGCCAAGATTCTTATAGAAGTTTGTTTTTTCCTGCGAAAACAGATCTAGTATATTGCTAAACTTCTACAAAGTTGAAGAGTATAAAATTATAAATTAGTGACTGAGAGATTATAATCTCAAGTATACATTTGACTCCTAGCTAAATGAACAATAACCAAGCATTAAAAAAAAGAATGGAAAAACCTTTAGACGTTCATGTGCTTCCCCAACAGTTCTCCCGTCCTTTTTCCTCCTCCAGTTATGCCCATCTTTACGAAAAAACCTAAGGACCCTCTTGTTAAACAGAAACAGCGAACCATCTGTAAAACCATTCAACAAAAAAGATAAGATCAACATCAGCAAACTATTGTAATAGATGTACATCCTTCAAAAAAGAGAACACAAAGGTCAACGTGAAGAGTTTTACTGGGTGGCTTTTGTGGAGGCTCATTGGTAAGCTGTTTCTCCTCAAAATTCTGCAGTATGAAGAGTACCTCACCAGGCTTTAACCACCGGATTTGTGCTTCTTGAACAAGATCTGTGATGTTATACCCTGAGAAGTGAAACAAAAAGGCAAGATACAGAACCAGCATCAGAATAGTAAAAACTGATGTTACACAAGACTTGTATAACATAAGACTGTAACAGTTGTACACACTACACACCACACTTTCTGTTTCCAGGAACAAATTCAAAATATGTAGATAGTTTGAAAATGTGGAAGTGGTGCGACCGCTTGTCATATACACACACTTGAGACAGTAACAGACTAGCAGCTCAGGTAAGGTACAATCAAGGATAGCCTTTATTGGTTGCAAATATGCAGCAGTCAGATTTAAATTGCCCTCCTCCCAGTTCAATTTGAAAAACTTCTTGTAAAATGAGTATGAAAGGTAATTAACCCTCTCAGTTTCATATCTTATATTTCGCCCGAGAGCCACACAAATCTGCCTAGTTAAGAACCATAGACTAATCCCTTAATTGCTGCATCTTTGAGCAACATCTATTGACCATTATGACTAGAAAATATCCCAAACAAGATCATTATGTTCTACACCAATAACATTGATTGCTAATATATTTTAAAACACAACAAAAGTTCTCACCTAATCAATTATTTCAGCAGATCACTGATCCCTTAAACCAACACATTACTATGACATTACCAATTTGATGCATCTAATTAGTTGAAGTGTTGAATCATGAATAAATTAAATCAAGTACATTAACAAAGTTTTGAACAACTCAGGAATCAACATACAAACGTACACTTCATATACAAAAATTACAGATACAGACATACAGTAAGCAATCAGCAACTTATGAAAATAAAAACACTTCAATCAGCTTACGGAAATCAAATCCGGAATCAAATCTCACATGTCATCATCATTTGAAAACGAAGACTGAAAAAGTCTCATCAAATTAATTTAGCAGATCACAATTCAAAACAATGAAATTACCAAAATGATTAACCTAATCGCGTGTGATTAAAAACGTGAGAACAGTTTTAGAAGTGTCGAATCATGAACAAAGTAAATCAACTAGATTAACAACGTTTTCAACAACTCCTCAATCAACATACGAAAGTCAACTACATATACCAAACTTATAGATACAATTAGTAATCAATAACTTCAATCAGCTTTCGGAAATCAAATTCGTAATAAAAAACACATCTCACCTGAAGTCATCATTCGTATACTCTACACTCGACTAAAACGAAGACTGATAAACTCTGATTCGTCCAGTGTATACGCAACTTCGTAACAAGCTCTGAACAGTTGAAAACCAAAACGTACGCCGGAAATAGATCTGACGGTGCCGGAGAAACTAAGATCGTACCGGTTCCAATAGAATCACTAGGTTACATCCTTCAGGTAACGGCGGAGATCAATATCAGCACAAAACACATAAAAACACTTCAATCAACTTACAGAAATCAAATCTCACCTGACGTCATCATTCATTTACTCTGCACTCGTCACTCGATTGAAACGATTCAACGAAGACTAAAAAATTTCTGATTCGTCCGGTATCTACGCAACTTCAAAACAAGTTCTGAACAGTTAACAACAACAACGAGCGCCGGAAACAGATATAGGAACCAAATTCGTACCGATTTCAATAAAATCACCATAAATTACATCCTTCAGGTACCGGCAGAAATCAATATCAGCACAAAACACATAAAAAAACTTCAATAAACTTACGAAAATCAAATTCGCAATCAAATCTCACCTGACTTCATCGTGCGTATACTCTGCACTCGACTGAAAGCTTCTGATTCGTCCAGTATCTAAGCAACTTCAAAACAAGCTCCGAACAGTTAACAACAACAGCAACAACGTACGCCGGAAATAGATCTGACGGTGGCGGAAACGAAGCTCCGGCGAAGGGGCGAAACGAAGAAGAAGTTACGATGCGTGAGTAAAAAATATCTTTTCAATCAATGTGTAAATCGTGCAGAGTATTTATATTATAGTACATATATTGTGCATTAAAAATAGAATGATTGATAACTTTTATACTTGTTTTTTCGTCACTTGTATAAATAAATTATTAACATTTACCAAAAACGACTGACTGTTTCTTGATGTCTTTTGGTAAACCGCTTATTATTAAAAAAATTCATAAATTATTCGTTTGAGAATAACAATTTTGGTTCAACGACATGTTTTTTATTGTTCATAAATAGGATGAGATTTCATCATTTCAGTTAGGGCTGTTCACGAGCCGAACCGAACCGAGCGAGGGCTTGCTCGTTGCTTGGCTCGTTTACAAATCGAACCGAGCCGAGCGGCTCATTTACAAATCGAGCCAAATTCGAACCGAACGTAAATGAGCCAAAATCGAACCGAGTATTTTTCGAGCGAGCGCCGAGCGAATTTATGAGGATTATTACTTTTTGTATTTTTTTTCCTTAAAATTAGTTTATAAAAAACAAGTTTAAAGTTGAATACGATATACATAAATAAAAATTTATAGCTTTAAGAAAAACTAGTATTAACTTGCAATTTATTCTAGAAATTAAGGTTGATGTTTGTATAATGTATATAAAACAATTAATAAAAGAGATAACGGACTATTATTTTTAAATATATCAAATATAATTAATAATTTTGAAAAAATATATTTAATATCAACATAATTATAACAACATATTAGCTACTTATGCATATATAATTATATAAAAAATAAATTAAAAATATTCGAGCCGAACTGAACCGAGCGGACCTTTGCTCGTTGCTTGGCTCGTTTACAAACCGAACCGAGCGGAGCGGCTCGTTTACAATCGAGCGAAAAGCAAGCGAGCATTTTCCGAGCAGTTTCCGAGCGAGCGCCGAGCGGGCGCCGAGCGGCGAGCGATTTGAACAGCCCTAATTTCAGTATTAAATCATTAGTTTAAAGCTCGAGGATGATAACAAGACATTTCAGGTGGAAACCGGTTAGCTCGTAAAACCTTCTGACTTGCATACGTCTAAAAAAACTCAATAGCTAAATCATGTTAATGACATTAAAATTTTGATACTAGTTTGAACTTATATCTTTAAAGCAAGAAAAATGTCATGTTCATCACACTGATAGATACGATTTGAGCAAATGAGACATGGCAATATCAATCCTAAGTTAGTTAGAACTCATTTTCAAAAATGACTTGATGCCACATATAAATCCTTGGAACTCAATATATCACATGGATATGTCACTTGACCCATCAACGTTAGTTCATGGTTGGAACCTAAGAGAAGTGCAAAGACAAATCATTAGTTTATGGTCCAACCCTTCTCCTTTTCACTTTGATATTTGGCATTTATCTATTCAATCTTTTGTCTATTTCCCAATTCAATACTAAATCGACTTGATCAAGAGATGCAGAACACAGAGAAAACCGCAGTCGTGTTATCATAATCAAAATAAATTGTTAGATAGTTCATTGTTAAATACTCCGTAACTTATGGTGTTAGGGTCAACAGAACATATTTTAGTGATGATAGTTGAAGCGAGAAAAAGTTAAAACCATAAGCATGACAAAGGTAATAACAAAAAGTGAATTTTAATTGAAGCATCTCAATCTTTGAAGAAAGTTTCGAACATTACAATTTGAAAGAATAAGAACATCTTGGTCTGAGGTTGGTTGCATAACGTTTTTTTCTCTACATACTACTGACTACAAGAATATTCAACTTATGTTTTTCACGCACTAAGTATACTAATCTATACCTTCTAATAAAAGAAGGTTTTGATGCCACATGGCATGCAATGGAGCTATTGTTGAAATCATTTTCCCGCTCATTAATGTTACATATTTAATCCTCCTACTATTGCCCAATATACAATCATCAAGTTAATATATTTTTCCTATCAATTACAAAAATAATTATCATATACTTAGTAAACGTATCATTTACCAAAATATATATCCCAAAAATAATTTGCATATTCTTAGTAAACGTATCATTTACCAAAATATATATCGATATATTTCGGTCCAAAAATATGTTAATTAAGTGATTTAAAAGTTGATAAATTTTAATAACTTATTTGGATCAGGTTTTTCAGCAAATTTATCGCATAAATTTAATAAAAGAATATTTATTAGCATGGTATAGAATGGGTTTTCTTGACATGATTGTTGAACTTTTGTTAAGCTAACTTTTGTTGAGAAGACAGTAGAACAGTAAATCATTGTCAATAGAATAAATGTTATAAGAAACAATTATATGTAGCATGCTTCTAAAGATGGTAATGATTTATAGTGTAACTAGGTTTAATACCCGTGTGTTACACACGGGTTAAATAGTAATATTTATAAAGAAATTATAACCATTATATTTAACAATTTGTAAATATATAACATTTAAGGAGTTGGCTCTATCAACTTGCATGGTGAAAAATTTAGCTAAATTTTACCTCCCAAACTTCCTATTATAGAAAAAAAAATCCCTTCAAAAATTGCCCCCTAAAAATTTGATTTATTAGATAGACTAGGTTTAATACCCGTGTGTTACACACGGGTTAAATAGTAATATTTATAAAGAAATTATAACCATTATATTTAACAATTTGTAAATATATAACATTTAAGGAGTTGGCTCCATTAACTTGCATGGTGAAAAATTTAGCTAAATTTTACCTCCCAAACTTCCTATTATAGAAAAAAAAATCCCTCCAAAAATTGCCCCCTAAAAGTTTGATTTATTAGATAGATACTTACTTGTCATATGAATATTTGTTTACTATGTTTGATGATCGTTACATGTTTTAACTATTCAACCTGTGTAACACACGGGGTATAATCTAGTAAAAGTATAAAACAAACTTTGATTTAAAATCGAAACAATGTTACTCGACTCTTTTGATGA
Source organism: Tagetes erecta (assembly GCA_030867185.1). Taxonomy (NCBI): domain Eukaryota; kingdom Viridiplantae; phylum Streptophyta; class Magnoliopsida; order Asterales; family Asteraceae; genus Tagetes; species Tagetes erecta. The sequence goes on along the minus strand of CM061492.1, from coordinate 43,394,297 downwards.
GAAATAGTAATGTTAATCAATATAAAACATTACATTTACTCGTTCGATTGATATTTAGTCATATTACCTCTAACGAATTTATAACGACTAATATAATAATACAATTCATTAAGCAATGTCTTGTTATAGATATGAACATTGACTAGTCTTTTAAGATTTTAGAATAGTAAATATGTACACATTCATGCTAGATTTTAGAATAATAAATATATCGTGTGAATTATTATGGCAAATTGTTTTAAACAAAAATCACCAAATCTGAGCTAGAGTGTGTGATTTAAACTTACAATTATTAAATTAAAAAGTATATCATTCACTATCAAATTATCCCCTTCAAATTAATAAAGAAGTTTATAAATGAGGTGGGTTAAATTAGACTTGCACAAAAAAACCGGTTTTGGACCCGACCCGCTGGTTCGTACCCGGAACCGGGTCCGGTTCGTACCCGGTGGGCCCAGTACCCGGTGAACCCGGTTTAAGACCCGGCGGTTTCGCACCGGTTTTTGATTTCGGCGCTGGAACCGGTTTGGAACCGGCAAGAACCGGAACCGGTTGGAACCGGTTTGTACCCGGTTTGGACCGTTTTTTTTTTTGTCTTTTTCCCTGGTTCGAAACTAGCCGTTGGTAACGTAAATATTACCGTTTTTTGGTCCTTTTTGACCGTTTTTTTGTGTTTTATTGCCCCCTAACACCCATTTAGCTAGTATAAATATATGTTTGATGTTTGGGTTGATTACAACACTCGAAAACGCAAAAAACGCAAGCAAAAAACGCAAAAAAACTCTCTCTTTTCATCTCTTTCATTTTCGTTAATCTCGAAATGGCATCACAATCCGCAACCGGTTCTTCTCAAGCCCCCAATGTTGTTCAAGTTCTTCAACATAACCGAAGCCAAAGAGTGTGGCAACATTGGATTTAGTTGAGATGAGTGACGGGTCACACAAAGCTCGTTGCAAGTATTGTGGAGCTTTGTTGGGGGCGGCTTCAAACTCGACTTTGGACAAGCATATTACAAAGAAGTTTTGTCCGGTGTTGAAAAATGCCCCCGAGTCCGATCAAGCCGATATGGGGGGTGGTTGCGAAATATTTCATTATAGCGTCGATATGGTCCAAAATCGTATGGCGAAGTTCGTGATTCAAAATTGTTTGCCATTCAACCACTTCGACAACCCGCAATTGACGGCTTTGATTCGGGAAACACTTCAACCTCATTACACCCATGTAAGTCGTATGACCCTTAGACGATATTGTTTGAAATTGTGGGGAGTTTGTAAAAAAGATTTAATTGTGTTTTTCCAAAACTTACAAACCGGTGTTAATTTAACTACCGATGTTTGGTCGGCTCCACACGGTTGCATAGAGTCTTATCTTTGTGTAACCGCTCATTGGGTGGATCCCGATTCGTGGCAAATGAGGAAACGTACCATTGCTTTTGATCTTTTTCCGATTCCACATAGCGGAGATGATTTGTTTGAGCTTTTAGATAACGTAATACAAACTTATGGTTTACAAAACAAAATATTTTCAATGGCTTTTGACAACGCTTCAAATAACACTAATGCGGTTGATAAACTTATGGTAAAATATAAACCGATTTGCAACGGTGATTTTTTTCATAGTCGATGTGTCGCACATATTATTAATTTGGTAATGAAAGACGGGCTAGGGTCCGAATTATGTTCCAAATATATATATATAACTTTAAATGTATGCTTTATTCGGTTTTTAAAGCTAAAAGGCAAATTTGTCAAGATTATAAACAATTTTGTAGAGATACGAATTCGATATATTTAGGTGCGAATTGGGATACACCTCACCGTTGGAACTCGACATGCGACATGTTAGAGAGTGCCTTGAAACAACGGGATGGGTTGAAAGTTTTTCATAGTAGTCTTGTATCGGGCGGGTTAGCCGACGTGTTTTCGGAACATTGTTGGAAATTTATACCAAAATTTGTTGAATTTCTTGCCGTTTTTAAAAATTAAACTAAAAACTTATCGGGGGTTTATTACCCGACTAGTAGTTTGGTGCTTTACGAATTATATTTAATGTCTCTTAATATTAAAACTTTTGAAAATAAATTTTTTTTTAAAGAAATGACACCAGCGATGAAAGAAAAATTTAAAAAATATTTTTTAGAGCTCCCTTCGGTTTTTACTTGTGCCGCCGCTTTAAACCCGTTTTATAATATTACGGGAGTTGAATGTTTAATTCAAGAAATTTTTGACAATTTGGATATCCATATGGATAACCCAAATCACGCAACGGAAGCAAAAGCAAAATTTAATCACGATTTTCAAAGACTTTTTGATGTTTATCACTTAAGATACGGGCCAACAACGGTTACACCATTTTCACAATCGGAGGCTAGCTCAAGTAAGCCGATGAAGGACCCGAAGAAAAACTTTTTAAATGTCGTTCGGGAATCCGTGGCAAAAAAACAAAAGGGTGCCGCTCCGAGTAGCGAGCTCGGTAGATATAGTGGAACGGATTATACTTCCACTATGTCGGCCGATGACATTGAGAGTTTTGATATATTGGCTTGGTGGAAAGGAAGGGAAATGGAATTTCCGGTTCTTTCCGCCATGGCCCGTGATTTACTAAGCTCCCAAGCTTCTACGGTAGCTTCGGAATCGGCTTTTTCTACAAGTGGCATGGTAATATCTTTACGGAGGACCCGACTTTCTCCGGAGGCTGTGGAGATGTGCATTTGTCTCAAAGATCACTTGGACGCGATTGATCGCAAACAACACCTAACGAGCTTAGAAGACGACATCGAACCGGAGGCAAAAATACATGATGAAGAGGTTGAGGAGGGACTATCAACCGGAATATCCGATGAAGAACTCAAAGAAGACGAAAAAAGAAGAGGAAAAAAATGAAGATGCTTAGATTTCAAAAATATATATATTGACTTTGTTTAAAAATAGTAGTTTTTTTGCATCGTAACTTCAATATCTTGTATTTGGTTAACTCTTTTCACTTGAAATAAATCGTATTTATTTAGTAACTTTATATTGTACGCAAAACCAAAAAAAAAAGGTAAAAAAAACAAAAAAAAAATTACACGTAGTACCCGGTTTGGACCCGACCCGGGTAGGAACAGGACCCGAACCCGACCCTACCCGGTTCCACAGGGTAGGGTTTTACCCCCACCCTACCCGGACCCGGTTCGTACCCGGTTCCATAGTGTACCCGGTTCCAATCGGGTTTGGGCCCCCCGTACCCGGTTTGTACCCGGTTCCGGGTCCAAAAAAAACCCGGTTTGTGCACGTCTAGGTTAAATGCCCAAACAGGAACCTAACTTTTCAAAAAATTACAATGTTGAGTATTTGTTTAAAATAAAGTTATGATCATAGTTGCAAAATTCATTATGTGTTGCCACCAAGCAACTAGGTCAACTGTAGACTTTTAAGTAAACGATTATAATCCGGCAGTACTCACTACTCGAGATGACTCGTCGAGTATTCAATTTAAGTGGAGTTACTTAAGCGACTGAGAAGTTATAAGTACTTACTAAATAATCGACGTCTAAACACATTTTATGACCATACATATAAAATTGTTTATATATGATATAATGTATAATATAATAATGTACGTATAGATTATCTCCATGTGCAATCTTTGTTAAGTACATGTATAACCTAGTTGTGAAAAACAAGTCGTATCACATGCATGCATTGATCAAAGTAGTGAATGGCACGTGACTTGCTTAACTAGATACACGTGAAACATGGACTTATCGTGGACTTAGAGATGACAACTCACAAATTATGTAGATTAAGAAGAGTGATCTAGGTATAAACAAACTCGAGATCAATTTGATTTCAGGTAAACTCGAGCTCAGTTTGTTAAATTTAATAGAGCTGGAGTCACGTGCTCTATGACTAAACGTCTAGTTTGGCTCGTGAATGATATTTCAAGCTTGTTGGCCTCTGTTAGTCGTTTATTACTTATTTATATTATAAATATATATAACTATATAAGAATAATTAGTGTGCAAGTATATATTATATTATACCATATAAGTTTATTTATATGAATAATTGATTCATATCTTAAGCTTATTTCTATACATTACATGAGTTTCAATCTAAATTTAGGGGCTGTTTGAATGAATCTGAATCATTAAGTGCTGAATGGTTAAGAGGTCTGAACCATTAAGAGGCTCTATAAATTGGAGGGATATTGAGGTAAAACTTCAGGTGATGGTAAGTTTGGTATATGCTCCATTCAGTTTCATTCAGCATCTTTCAATCTCTTAATCATTCAGCACTTAACTGAACCATTCAGGGGTTCTTTTTTTATGAAACAAACGTTCTGAATACTGAATCTGAATGATTAAGCATTGAACTGAACAATTAAGAGGTGAAACAAACAGTCTCTTACTAATTTAGTCTAGCTACATTACAAGTATAAGGTGCAATGAATAATAAAGTCAATTTTAAAAAAAAAATGCAAATAGATTTTAGATGAAGATGATAATCACCAAACTTAAGTACTTTTATACCATTTAAACTTACAACCATTTAATTTCTTAGTTAATGGTTTGAAGGTACTTGATTAACAACAATCTTCACATCCATTCAATGTTACATTATATTAATTGCATCAATCTACACTTCAATAGTTGAATTGAAAACTTAGTATTTTAAATTTAATCATATGTCCTCACTTTATCATGCTTTGGCATTTTTCTTTTGCCTTCTTATGACTAATTTACTATGCTTGAAACCAAAAAGGGTATAATAGTAATCTCCTTTTAACAAATATCCAAAGTTGTTATTTTGATTCAAATTATTACCTAAAAGTACTAACAAACAATGAATCAAAGTTTTCATATATTCATTGGTCGGGTGTATAATTGACTATATATGTATGACTTTTTTTTTTCTTCGAAAGGAAAACCTATGACTTTTGATGATTAAAGACTTTGTCTTTATCAACGGCCACCACTCCATTAATACTATATATGACTCGTTAATAATTCATTCTCATGAAACATCTAAACTAACTAAATCAAAATAATCAGCACACTTCATGATTAATATATTCTTAAAGCCTATAGTTTCTTTAATAATGTGTGTAAGATTGTATTGATTTTGACATCTTGAGTCTTAGTTAGAATAACATAACACCTAACCCTACCTAGTGTTGAAACAACTGAACAGGTTGCAAACACATTACTAGTTAAGTTGCAAACAAGTAGAATGCTTTTTGGGATTAAACTTGGTCTCTGTGAGACGTTTAAGTATTATGTTTAACTTGGAATATTCGTTACAGACTTACAGGAATAAATTGATGCTTGAATTAGTAGATTTTATTATTAAATTGTGTAACATGTGTGACGAAATTACATACGTAAGACTCCAGGTCCTTGTATCACACGGTCCGATTACCTATATCTAGTTAGTTAACTAAAAAAGAAAAGATCATAAGTCTAAATGATAGTTTATGTTTTTTTTTCAAATTGTGTATCAAATTTCAATATAGTATAATCTGTTTATGTTTCATGTATCTAATAAATGTGTGTTTTTCTTTGCATATGCATGTAGTGTAATCTAAGTGCATTCATGCATGATGGATATTAGTATATGTTAACATATATCTTATATATGTTCAAATTAAGAGTTGCAATAAAGATTAAACACACACATTGGCTGTTTATGAGTAAAACAAGATTGCCAATCTCACAAATTAATATTGTTAATTTATTTTTAGGATCACTGAAACCATATTGACATGTAATTACTTGAACTTGGCCCTGCTGCCCCTGCCGCTGCCGTCAATGGATCCGTTTGATACCTAAAACAATATATCTACATTACTTTACGTATAATGATTATGTTTCAAACGCGCTCATATATGTATATATACACACACAAACATATATATCTACACATGTTTACATGTACGTAAAGAGTATTTGTGGAGTTACCCCATTTGTAAAGTGGGCCCGCAGTCGAGGGGATGAAAGAAGGCTTCACCGGATTGATGTTGAGGTTCATGGTGTTGGTCATATCCGATTTCGTGTTGAGCATGTGGATGCCAATGAAGTGTGTTTACATGATTTCCTTCCATCAACTGCAAATACTATTAATGCAAATTAATCCAAATAACTGAAATGTACAAAGTGTAAAATTAATGGCATATGCATATATATATATACCCTTTGTTTCAAGGTTCTATTTGCTTCATTTAGTGCATGTTCCTGAAATATCATAAATCTTGAACAATAGAAACAGAAAGGCGGAAATGTATGACGGACAAAAAAAGAATATAATCGAAAATGTTATGAACATATATACCTTTTTCTGAAGATCTGTGAGTGTATCCAACATTGTCTGAGTCTGTGAATATATACAAGCAGACGTGACAATTTTGACATGTTTACTTATAAGTCGATTTGATTTGGGTTATGTTTCTTTAGACGGATATGTAACCCATTAACTGAGCATCAACCTATCAACCAGACATGATTATCACCCCTAGTCTATCATTTAACTTTTAGATTGAAAAAGGTTGATAACAAATATGCGTCGAACTTGGCCCCACTCGTTCGACCCACACATAAAACTCAGTTGTTTTGACCCATTCTTTTTGCTAGAACCAGATGATAAACAAGTTAGATAATAATTGTGTGTGATATTGTAAAGACATAAATGAATACGTACCCGGGCTGATCTGATCTGCTTTAGAGATGTATCAAGTTGTCTTTCTAGTGACTCAAGTTCTTTGCAGCTCAAAGGACCAAGATCTTCACCCAGAAGATTCCTAGTATTTCACATAACAACCGTTTTAGTCAAGCGAATGCATATATGAACCCTCGCTGATAGAAAAATATAGTAGACTTGATCATCAGTTAGTAACATGTCATAAAACAACGTCTCAGTTGCGATGGGACCCACTTCACCTACAGATTTATCCGTCAATGAAAGTTTTCTGTTTTGTACTGTCGTAAATATTTTGTTTCCAGTTTTACCTCTGGGATCTTTGTAGCTCTTCATAACGTGCTTTAAGTTTCATATACTCCTGCTGACTACTTAACTCCTGCAGACACAATGGACTTAATTACACATATAAATGTTTCTGAAGAATCATACTCTATTAACTATATGGTTTATGTTACACTAAATGATGACAAATTTATATTTTTAGTATCAAATGGCCGGTAAGTTGATTTTAGTAAATGATTAAAAATGTTTTGAATATATATAATAGAAAATTAAGACCCACCATTTCCAAATTAATGGTAACAAAATTATAACTCTTTACAAGTTTTTTATACATCATACTTATCTTTTTAATAACCCTTTATTATTAAGTGGATATTTAATTTCCTATGGATATTGGTGTGAATGGATAAAACAAAATATATATTCGAGTACAATCCAACCTATCAGTGATATAATAAAGACCTTTATCAGAGCGTCCCAAAGTGTTCAAGGGATAATAACATGTAAAGGTATCTATGAGTTTATATCTTATAAATAATCATGAAATACTGAGTATAACCTTAAGATCTATAATAACTAGCAATCATGAAAAAGATTTTTTTTGTTAATTAGCCAGTTTACCGTCTATTGCTATAAAAACTGATTAACAAACTTGTTTGCTTATCATAAATATAATAACTTGATTAAATAAAAAATAACTCATTTTGCAAAAGCAATTAATAAAAGGCGAAACTAAATATGTCATCCACAACAGGTAAAAGGCATAAACCTTGAACTCATGCATTAATCCATAGGGTAATTAAAAACCATATTTTTATTTAAAAGCTAAGCTACTAAAGTAGACTTGTTTGGATGTCAATCTGTCATGAATAATAATTTGTTAAACTGTTCCCAAAAGGTAATTAATTTTTATGATTTGATTACAAGTTTTTATGATATTCATTTATTTTGAAAATAAGGTTATCAAATTTTTGAGTTAGGAGTGTTAATGAACTAGTTGATTGATTGAATATTAGAATTGCAATTGCATGATATATGAAACTAAATACTCACCAGTGCCTCCCTAGCAGATACGTTCATCTCAGGTGCTACATAGTTGCTTTTTTTATACCTCTCAAGTGTCTTGAGCATGCTGCTAGAAGAACACATATAAAAGAATTTAAAAACAATAATAAATGAAAATTCTAAAAATTGGCAAACTAGTGATGCTAGCAAACTATGTATATTGTTTGCTAATAAAGATTCCTTATTTGGTTTCAACTTAAGAAACTTGATTTTTTTAAACAAGTTATTACATTCACAAATAAGCGAATATATATATAGTTTGAATACCTAAACACGTCGCATCAAGCACAATAAATACTTTGATTACTCCAACAATCAACATACCAAACTTGCAATATGGATAAACTTTCAAAAAGGATATATGGCCACACCATTGTGAACCAAAATGAACTTATATATATGGTCATGGTGTGCTACATGTCTCCATGCCAAAGGGGCAAAAGTTAAAATAAATGACTCTATAGAAAAAGAATTAACCAACATAATAAATGATTCTTGGGCTAATCCTTTGTCAACCTAATTTGGGTGTTTGGTACAATAATTCCGTAATCATAAACACGTACTTTAACCATAACTTAACGACGTCTATTAATCCAAAGTTAGATCCTTTCATGTTCGGTTATGCACAAAGAAGCATGTTCTACCTCAAATAGGATAAACAAAAAATTAGCTATAGATTCAATTGCTAAACAAGGAATACGTACTCAATATATAATACTTCCTAATCCACTTATTGATCATAATTAATACTCATTGCTGCCTGTAATATATTAACATCTTTTTTCTAGAGCATAATGTCACGATCCGCTCAAACTATCCGAAATTCTGCTGACTAACTCCGTGACAATAAGCTAAGCTTTATCTGATCATATAGTTTCTAGCACCGATTCTCAAGAAAAAAAAGTTTAACGCTTTAAAAGACTTTATATATATAGATCTTGGGATTTCATGTTTAATTATATATCTAAACCTAGAAGACAAAAAAGTTTGACTTAAGGATCAAGATTTGGTGATGCAATTAATATCAAATGGGCAAATTTTCTTGAAATCAAAGATGTAATCATAAAATTAAGCATCTAAACATTGAAAAGAAAGTAAAATTATTTTGATTTATGAAAAACTATTAAGCAATTTGCTGGTCTGACTTCTATTTGATGTATGAAGACTATTGATTTGAAAATCTAGCAATCAAGCGAAGAATTAATCGTGATCGTCTTCAAATTGACAAAGATGTAGCCAATTAATAGAGTTTGACCAACCCTAAATGACATTAGAGGTCTAATTAAATATGTTTAGAAGAAAATTCATGCACGAAATATAAAATTAATTAAATAATATTTATATCCTAATTAACTAAACTAATTAAAGGATAAAAAATAGAATAGAAACAACAAAACCCTAGAATTAACTGTTTGAAATATGGATCAAACAGTACTAGAATTGAAGAACTGAAAGAAATTGTTAGAAATGATCAGATCTGATAGAGTAGAAATAGAGAAATAAAAGTTCAGAATTGAAGAACTGAAAGAGGAAAATGAAAACGTGAATGAAGATGAGAGAGAAAACAATCAAATATTAAGCTCAAATTCATACAAAAACCCTAAAAAAGCTCTACACAATTTTGATTCACAAAAGAAGAGTTGAATTTAGCTCAAATTGATCCAACAACAAAAAGCTAGAAAGAAAAAAAGCACCGATCAAACACACGAGTAGATAAAAATATCGATGTTCATTATTTGTTCATATATAGCAAAATCATTTTTGCATTTTCTTCAATTTCCACTTGCAGATCTAGCAAACAAAACGAGCATCAAGTTCCAAAAACGCCAAAACATTCACCAAAACAGCAAATCAATCTCTCCAAAAGCAAATTTACCTTTTCCGTTTCAATTTTCGATCCAGATCTACTTCAAAAACCGATCAAATCGTATCAAATTTCAAAAACCTTAACCTACTACATCAAAAACGGTTCAAATCGACTCAAATTTCAAAAACCTAGCTTCTATTTGATTAATCCGTTTCAAATCGAATAAAATTTGCTGTAATTTGAAGCTTTGAACAATTGTTGTACCTTGAGCTACTACAAAACTCGTAAAGTTTTCCTCGATTGGAGAAAATGATCAACGCAACTTCAGCATCACACAGCACAGATAACTCGTAAGCTTTTTTCAACAATCCGTTTCTTCGTTTAGCAAAAGTTACTTGTCTGTTGATTTTGTTCTCAATTCGCTTCAATTCAACTCTACCTCTTCCCATTTTCGATCGATTTACAGTTTCTCGCACTAGATCTCACAAACGCATGAGATTTGCAGGTGATTTTGTTACCTTGTATCACTCCTTATGTGTTTGTAGATGTATACTGTTATAGATACAATTATAGATACAAATGTTTGTGTGTGTATGTGTGTGATGTTATGATGTGAGAGAAGATGAAAATGAAAGTATACAGTTGCATAATGTGTATGTGTATATATGTATGATTGTATGTGCATGATATATATAGAAATATTAGTTAGTTGTTAATTAATCTTGATTTTTAAGATGTCATTAATAGTTTTTTTAATGGTCGAGTTGAAGCTCTGCTTTGCGGCCGTAATATGTGTTGAAAAACGGTCTAATTAGACTCCTTCAAAGCTGGAATAGCATCGGAGGTTCACTCCAACTTTTACTTTTTTCGGGCAAAGTTTGTCGTTGTCGAATATTTGTCAACTAACCGTTCCAAAGAGAAAACAATGATAGAAACTTTTAACATTTTCATGTAATTAAATGCCTTTAGACTAGACTCAAACCCAGATTACTCCAAGGATTTCAAGTCTGACCCCAACCATTCCATCAATTGAATTTTGGCATATAAAGTTAGTTAATAGAGTAAACTAGTAGTTATAAGAGTTGGGTCGCGTGTTGCGCGGTCGGCACGTATGTGACTTTTTCACACGCGTTAATAAAAAAGTTTCATGTACGTCCCGCACGTTAAGGTGTAATGACGTTGTAATACATCACATATTAAAAGATGGAGATATATCCAAACTTAGAAGTCAGAATGATAATTAAGTCAAGTCAAAGCGTCAAAGTTTTAAATATGTGAAAGTAAAGTATGAGTGTTAAAGTTGTAAATGATAGTAAGTTAAAGTCGAGAGTCAAAGTAGTAATACATCAAAATTAAGTTGGATGCCAAAAGTGTCAAAATACAAAGTGTGAGACTAAAAGACAAAGTCTCCGCCGACCTTGCCTTTTAGTGGTACAGGAAATTACTTCTTCGGGTATATAATAAGTTACACTTCCGTCTTCAAAGTAGGGAAATAACATGAATCATCTTTATGTTCATATTTTTGTGATAGTCTACTTTTCGTCCACCATCTTTCCCATGGTTTCGGTCTTGACGAACATTACAGAAGTTGAAGTTGAACTTTAGACTCTTTTTTTTTTCTTTTGTTCAACCGGGTGTATAAGGTCTTCTTCAACAGGAGATGCATTTGTGTTTATAAATATTATACAACTAGACCAACATATTGAATCACCCTTAAATGATCACATTTAAACGAGCCGTTTATTAAAAATTAAATATAGGTCACCTTGAACACCTAGCTCATACACAAATTCAATTCATTTACCACTAAGTCATGTTATATATGTTGTGATCACATTTTAGATCATACCTTAAAATATCAGTATATACGGATAACCTTCATGCTCTAAATTCTTAAAAAGAAAAAAAGTACATTACTTTTAACATGATAAAGAGTTTTGTTTTAAATTGTAATATTATCTCCGCGGGTGTTTATTTACATATTTATAAAAGATGCATAAACCATAAATATGCATATATGATAAATGGTTAATTAATACTATAAAGCATGTCATACCTTCTTATTTTACACATAAAAGTCACTCAAGCAATTATAGTATTTAAACTCTATATAAGAAGCTTAAAATACACGTACCTAACAACTTTTAAAATGACTTGTTATTTCAAACGGGTCAAATTGAATATGATAATGTGTCATTTTAAGTGTTCAAAATCCACCTTAACAAATAATTATTTCTTTTTTTAACAACGATGACAATTCGAGCTTAGTGTCAGGCATATTCAAATTATACTCCAGGTATGTCACACCTCAAACGGAATTTTTACTGTTAATCGTTAGTTTGACGCTCGATGATGACGTAAACCCCGACTTGCATATATGCCTTGAAGAGCTTGATGGCGACCCTTTTTTTTCGGATATCGTAAATAGAACATATATATATATAGTTGCAAAAGGTTGAGTGTCGTGTTCATTACCTTTTAATACTTTTAACAACTTATACAAAGATAGCAAAGATGGCAAGGACCGGTGGCCACAACGTTGTCTTACAATACATGTCACCATGAATGCAAATTAACAACATAATGTGTTAGAGGAAGGTTCACGTCAATTCATCGCGTTTTAAATTTGTAACATAAATTATATATATAAATATCAGAGAACCCATATAAATTATTTGGAGTGAATCATACAGAACATTTGGTAAGACACTTGGTTTATCTCCTTATGATCATAGGTTTAACTTTTTTTCTGTCAATTTTTTTTAATTCTAACCCAAATAACATAAATAATATAGTAAGCATCTAGTTTCACCTTTTAATTTAGATGCTTGCTAAGCATGTTAGTTTGAAATCGCTCATTGAAATACATTTTAGAGTTAATTATACGGATAATCTATGTGGTTTGTCTAGATTTCAGGTTTGGTCCATAACTTCTAGAAATTATAGCAATGATCTTAATAGTTTAAAACACGTAACACCGGTGGTCCTTGCCACTAACTTATGTTAAATTTTTAGTTAAGTTGGTGTAAAATAACTAAAATACCCCTTTTATAAAAAAACATTAATCTATTTTAACAACTTCATCTTCATCATCGTACACAACCACAACCAGCTAAACTCACCGCTCACCATCACTGCCACCATGCTCGGCGACTACGAATGGTTCTCCATGAACACCAGCACCGAACCCTCAGCTCGTTTCTAGACCACAAACAACCACAACCTCCCCCAGCCCTTCTATTTCCACTGTCGCCATGAACACCACAACTATCATCCCATCACATTCTCATAAATGCATGGGCATGTTCATGTTTGCAAAAGTCGTTAGGCACTACCAATTTGTTTGGCTAGGTAGTTGCGAGTACTCGGCCATAATCGGGGAGTACTCAGGTATGACTTAGTGACTTACCAAGTACTCAGCCTAGCTAGCTAGACGGGGTTACTTGGCAACTCAATCGACTAGGGAGTTGCGAGTACTCAGTGATTAATCGGATCCTAGGCACGGTTTTTAAAACACTAGGCATGCATGTTATAGTGTAACTTCAACTTATAAGTGGAAAGTTATGTTTCCTTTTCAAAAAATATCTCATGTTTCATTATAATACATTATCATACACGTTAGTTATCAGTTCTAATCATTACAAACCTTTCACCAACAAACATTTTTTATGTCAATAGGGTTAGAGGCCCATTAATAACACACTTTTGTTAGGAACACTAAATTTTAAGTTCAAATTCTATTAATTATAGTGTATTTTTTAGTATTGATGTTAAAAAAAACATCTACACTCATTTTTACTACCGCACATTGTACTCGTAAAAACACCTTTTTACGTTATTACACCCTAATCACCACCACTTATTGCCTATGAGTAAAACAAATTACACCACTTTTTTACTAACGTTTAAACACAAATGGTGATGTTAAGATAGTTGAATGGAGTAAAGTGAATGATTGGACAAAAGAAGATATGAAAGGATGAAACCTTAAAACCAATGTGATAATGTGTGCTTCAATCTTGTCACCGGATTAAACTATACACCCTTTGTTACTTTATTTCTGAACATCAACTTTGACCAAACATGCAATATTAATTAAGATACTATATATTTCTACTTTTATTTTCATAGAAAATGAATAATGTCATTTTTTGACGTATATAATTTCCATTTTTATCTTTATTATTGTTTCAAAGCATAACACTTCAATGTATATTTTAAGGATGGAAATGAGTCGAGTCGAGCCGAGCTGAGTCCGAGCTCATTTAGGCTTAAACCTTGCATTTGACTCGTTAAAAATTTATCAAGTTCAGGCTCAGCTCGTTTTTTTTTATTATTTGATCTTTTTTATAGTTATACGTTTTATATAGAATTAGCATAATACATCATATTATTTAATTGTTGTTATCTTAACTTCAAATACAATTATAATCCCTATTATAATACGTTGTCATCTTATAAAAGCATTTGACACATGCTTAATGATTTTTTAGATTTAGAGTTTGATAATGCCCAACTCGTTTCGAACTTATTATTAAACTGATCTCAAGTAGCTAAATACTGCTTGACTCGTATCCCACTTTATTTCATTTTATGTTTGCATATATTTGAAATTTTTTAACCATGCAACGTTTATCATTTTCTTATGTAAATGGAAGATTTTCTTATATGTCCACATCCTACTCCTTGAAAATTTATTTTTAAAATCTATCCCGCGCTCACATTGTGCGAGTGTACAAATTTATTAGAAAAAAAGATTATTGTTTGTTTACAATAATATACAGGGCCGTCTCTAAGGATTCCGGTTCCCTGTGCGAGTCCGAAAAAGTGCCCTAGACACATCTTCATCTTGATTTTAAAAAACTTGAAAATACAATTGAAATTAAATACAATAGGGACACGTTAAATTTAAATTGAAACATGTTTTTTCTAACATTTTTTACTCTAATCATTATTCTTTGTGTCTCAAATGAGACTTTAACTAATTAAAAGTATTCTATTTGAGTATCACACGTCTCGTCACTAAACTAAACTAATTATCGTAAAACTCATCTATTATTTAATTTTAACTAATAAACTACTGGATTATTTAAAACATAAATAAAATTTAAACTTATATGTTAACTCTTTGACCCCACATGTATACAATTAACTTTGACCACACATAAATGTGTCAAACTTATTTTTATTATTTGTAACTGACATGATTAGAAAAGGAAAAAAATTCATCATCTTTGTCTTCTTCTTCGTTCATTCCCTGCAACAATAAAGTTCGCAGGAAAAAAAAATAGAGTACTCTCTCTGCCTCTCTACACTATGCTCGCCTGGAAAGAAAACAGAGTAACTCGATCTCAGCCAGAAAACAAAAGAAAAAACATAAAGATCTTGGGTTCGGTGATGGTGCCCCCGTCAAACAAATGCCATGTGCGGTCGCTCATGCTGCACACCCTCTAGGCCGCCCCTGATAATATACACACACATAATTTTCCTATGAAAGAAAAGATATAGTATATTGCTTTCACCTATTATTACCTATTCTTACAGCATAAACTCAAATGATATGCGGCGCATAGGCCATAGCGTGTTATGTGGGTGTTGATCATGAGTGAGTGATGGAGCTAGGTCAAAATATTAGGAGTATCCTTAAAAAAATTTGACGTACACTCATACAAATTTTTTTTGGCGTACACTCATACAAATTTTTTTTTTTGGCGTACATTCATATAAAACATCATTTTCTTTACATATCATTAGTAATATCCGGAGGTTTATCATCGTTTTCTTGAAAATCGTTAGCGATATTTGAACCATTTTAACCAATATCATAATTTCTTGACACTTTTTTTATTAAAAAAATTGACTCTGTTTTGATTTCTTAGGGGTGTCCTTTTAATTGCCCAAGGGTATCCTAAACATAAAACGGAAAAAAAACTTTAAATTTTATCTTACGAACGAAAAGTTGAGACGTAGTCTGGACTACCCCTCAACAGTTAGTACATCCGCCTCTGTCATGAGTTATTGCTCGTCAGACGTCAGTATGAGGTTTTTTGATGTTAGGTGGCCCTTATATGCGGTATATGGGTGTTAGTGTGAATATAAAAGGTGGGTGTGGAAATAGAGGGGGAAAAAAGTAAAATGCTAGATTTGTGACAAGAATTAAAAATAGGTAATTTGACTAGAGCAATAACATGATAATGTTAGGTAATTTGACTATAACTAGGCTATTATAATGTAACATATATGGTATGACATAAATTTATAACTAAAAAACACAATAATTAAGTTCATTCGAATCGAAAGATTAATAAAAAGTGCAATCAAGCCAAAATGTGTGTACGTTAAGGTTGGTATATATCTATTGATGACATATTCTATTAAAGCGACACGATAAACGTGTCGTATCATCAGTGTTACTAGACTATATTATTTAACTATGTTTAACATGCCACTTAGCCCGTTTATTAAACATGCATATATAAGTCTTTAAGTAAACGACACATGTAATTAAACATGTCATTCTTTGTTTCAATAGTCGTGTTAAACTTGAAGTGTCATGTCTGACCTGCTTAACACTACACGACACATTTTTCCAGCCGTAAGTCACACAATCAATCGATCACACATACGTTCGTCTACATGCCCTAAAATCTTATTGTTTTTTGACTCGTTCACCTAAAATAAATACGAATTATGAGACATTGCATAACACCAACTTTTGATGCGACATTTCGTTCTACAAAAACAACCAATGTGATTTTGTGTGTAAACGTTTACCATTAAAATGGAACCAATTCACATGACATGCTTTTTGTCGCACCATATTTGAAAATGCTTTTAGTTAGTTGCGTGGAAATAAACTAATGTCATTTACAAATATATGTATTGATATAATTCTAATAAGGTTTTTAAAATATTCGACAAGATGGTTTCAAGTAATGGTGTTTATTGTTTAAATCTTATTTGAATAATTCGAAATTCATCACGAATAACTAAGTTGAATTAGAACTTTAATTTAACTAAATCAGAATCCTATTCAATTCGAATAAAATAATTCAAATTTGATTTCCTCTATTGGAATTCGATTCTAATACGGAATACATATATAAATATATATATTTTATTTTTTATATATGGGTTATGAGTTTTATTGTGTTAAAATGATAGGTTATGTTTATAGTATTATATTAATTATTTAGATGTTGTTTGGTTATGGTTTCATACTTTTATGTTTATTTGCAATGATATATGTTTCATATTGTTAAAAATTTTCAAAAAATATGGATTTTGTATTAATTTCATAATTTTTATTTTTTAGGTTTTTATTTGAATACATTCGAATTCAATTCGATTCGAAAAACCTCATTTTTATTTGAACTCGAATCGAATGCGATTTCAGTTTTGAAACTTTCAAATTCGACTAATTCAATTCAAATAAACACTCTTAGTTCTAATGGAATGATTGAGGTCAATTGAGGTTCGTTTTACCACATTTATACGCCTTCGTTGATTCGATCAAAAGACTTTCTAATATAACCTCACTCATAATTAAAAATGTTATATTTTTCTTTGCACCTATAAATTAGTACTTCTTGATTTAGAAAATCATAAAATAATAACAAAAAATCAGAAAACTAACACTGGATAAGATAAACAAGGGTCAAAATTAAAAAATAAGGATCAAAACTGAGTAGAGTAAATTAAAAATCACATATAAAAAAGATGTGTACATATTTATATGTATACTCACGTATGATTCACAAACCTTATTACAAGTTTAAAATGATTAATGGTAAAAAAACCTTTATGTATAGTGATTAGTTTTTCTCTTAATAAAGCTTATTTGACTTTCAAACACTACCATATATATATCATTAGACTTCAACTTAGCACTATAAAAAAAATCTCTTAAGTACAAGAATTGTGTACTATTGTTATAATTTAGTGTTTGAATTTATATTTAACTAGCTACGTCTTAATCAGTTTTTTCCACTTATTTTTGGGCATGTTGAATTTTAGTTTTGGGTCACTTTTCATGAAATTTTTTTGTGTATTAACCTTTTCTTAAATAGTTAATAGGTGGTAAATTTTAAAACTATATTAATCAATGGAAAAAGTTGTCCTAAAAATTAATTTTTGCCTAATAATGTTAAGAAGGTATAGTTTTTTTAAAAAAATTTATTGTCTGGTTGGATTTTGTACAACATGTTTTAAACTTAGTTTTTGCCTAAGAATGTTATTTAGAACTTGTTAATCATTAGACAAAGAGATCACTGGTTAATCTTTATCCGTAAAATGAAATCTAAAGATAAGAGATTTAGAAAATTGTAATTAAAAACAATTTAATATATTCTTTAAAAGTGCTATTTTTGAGTGAATAATCAATCATAAAATTTAAAAAAACTTCACTTTGATGAAGTGAATTTAGACATATGTCAACTGCTATCATCTTCAACGAATTTTGACAATTTTTCATATATATATGCATACTTAAAATTTAGAAAAATCTGCATGTAGTCTAATGTACTTAGAAAATATATTAGACTATATGCATATTTTTTCTAAAATTTAATTATTTAAATTTGTATTAAAAATTACTCAATACCATCTTCTTTTTAAACTTTGTCATCAACTCATTTGAGAGAATTACAAACAAAAAAATCATAAGTATCTTCAAAGTCCACAAATTAATTACATATATTTTAAGTAAAGGATTAGCTTAATCTATTGTATGTATATATACTTTCATTTTGAATATTTCTAGAAAATAGTCTATTTCTATAACATTGATTATAAATTAAAAAAACAGTTACATAGTTTTCCTCTTTAATGTTTGACAAAATTATAAACTTTTTCAACAATATTAAAAACGTCGATTTACTTATAAAAGTTTTTCAACTGTTTCAATTTAGTTTAAATTTTTTATCAGTTGTTGCAACTTTAGTCCAAAAGTATAACGTGTTTTAACTGAAACTCAAAGAGATAACTAAACTTTTGAACTGAAACTAATGTTTTTATACTTTTGAAAAAAAAAAGTTAAATCGAACTTAACATCTTCAAAAAGATGATAAAGACTTTGGGTTGTATGTGAAACTTGTTTCTTTATATAGGGGGTGTATGTGAAAAAGTAAGAAGAACTGATTGGGTGAGGTGAGGACCAGTGAAAAGAACATGAGTGGTTGGAAATAGTTGTGGGTCTTATGATGTCATAAATTTAACCTTAAAAGGTGAAACAACATCAATGTCATACATAATAACACGTGAACCACTCTTTCTATTTAAGGAAAGCACTTCAACTCTATAATGGGTTCTTCCATTGCCTGGTTGTCTTTACATGACACCTTTGCTTTGCTTTTCTTTTTTTTTTTTAACCCTTTTTACCGCCAAACAAATAAAGTTCAACTATCCGAGAAATACAACGACGAAAGGTAACCTTAAACACTTTTTGAGCATAGACAAGCAAGGTAACAAGCTAGCAGTAAAATTCGTTCAGATTAGAGATCGTACCTGTGTTGTCACAAGTCTTCCTTCATGACCTAAATGTCCATTGAAGTTGCTTCATTTATAACTTTATGTTTTTTCTTGTCTAAACTCTATAAATTTTGTTAAGATTAGACCCGCACGAGATGCAATGCATTTGAAATTGTGTGACCTAGTTTACGTACGTGATATTAACATGACCAAACATAAAAAAAAAAAAAAAAGGTTTTAGGATAATAACATCATATTGTGATTTCATTAGCTCTTGACTAACGTTTAGTTTGTTTTTTAAGACTAACAACTTGCGAACATCTGTGGAAAAAATGGATCAAACCTCTACCGTTTGCAAGAAGCCTGTTTGTTTTTTTAACATCTATAAACTGCTAAAATAAACCGATAGTGGTGTACGAACAATGGTTGTGGGTGAGGGGCGTCTTAAAAAAAACAAACAGTTTGTAAATGGCAATGTCTGCGCGACGCAAACAAAAAAGTGAACAGACCTTTTTGAAAAAAACAAGCATCACCTTAGTTCTTTATTACAGACCTTAACGAGTAAAATTTGATGACAATTTGGTAATCAAACCTTCAAAAGGTGACATGACGCTATAAGCGTATGATATCTAAATCTAATATCCGAATCTTGCTAGTCACTTCCTATCAAAAGCCGTAAGTCAATTGTTCTTGTCGTTAGCAAGGTATTGACGGCACTAAACCACCAAACAAGTGGCCTTTTTTCCTAAGAAGAAAATGACTACATTATTCCAAAATAAGCCTAAAACAATTCTCTATAAAACATTATATTATATAAACACAGCCTAATTAATTCTCAGTTTTCACAAAATTCAGTACCATCTTGCTTCTTCATTCTTAAAGATGCAAAAATGATCCTTTTAACAAGAAAATATATGTTCTTGTATCATGTTTTCGCAGCTGTGGAGAGATCACTGCCCGTTAGAAGGGGGTTTTCTCGACAAAGCAGCACCGACGTTAGAAAACGTTCGTCCAAATACACCAGATCTTGGACTTGTGTTTCCTGATTGAAGTGTTTCTGAAGTTTCTTGAAGAGCCTGCAACATATGGTCACATGACTCAGATAAATGAGGTTTTTGTTTGTCGCGACTAGAGGTGTAAACGAGCTGGAGCACTCATGACTTCATGAGCTACTCGAGATCAGCTCATTTACACCCGTTGTGAAAGGCTGTGGGTCACATTTGTATAAATGAGACAACTGACCCATTTACTGAAAATTCAACTGAGCCGGCTTTGTCTCACAAATTCCCCATTTTGACACGTTACCAAACCAACCCGTTTTGCTACTTCTACGCTATTAGCAAACAACGTAAGGATTAGGAATAACCTTCAAGCCAGAGGCAGTGGCTGAGACAGAATTTCCCAAAGGTCGTTTACCCTGAAAGTCACAAAGTAAGGATTAGGAACCTGTCAACCTGAAACGTGTCAAATTAAAAAAAAACAGATACAAGAGGAAACGCGTCACAATCGAGTTGAAAGTTTTCCGAAGTTTAAAGATAATGCATAGTGTTTCTCACATTATTTTATCCAAATGATTTATATTATTGCTGTAACAAAAGTACAAAACTTTATTCCAAATTTCCAATAAATTAAACCTTAATCATTTGAAGAAAGTATTTAGACGCGCTGCCTAGCGGGTTTTGACCTGTGCTAGAAAGGACAAAATTTGAACATATCACATTTGACTTGCCATTCAACTCGCCTGGTCCTTCCATCTTGCTACCTCTACTACTATTATTAAACTATGATCAATGAGACACGTACCCCAGGTGATACACGAGGGGATGATTGTTGCTCCTCTATATGAACCGGAGGTAAAGACAAGGCCTGCAATGAGAAACAAATGCTAATAAATATATATCATGGAGCAGACTCACAAGATCTACATCCATATTTCATAATAATGATTCAAGTCATCATATTTCGAGACATTTTCGGCCCAAACAACTGAAAACCCAAATGGTAGGGGGCATATAACCTGTCATAATTTCCCTGAACTAAAGTAAATCACAACAATACCAGATGGGCCAATCATGCCACAATTTGATAATGCCCTGGTGAGGTGACAGTGTGTGCGTTAAATCACAAAACAAATACCAGATGGGGCAATCTTACCACACTTTGATTATGCCCTGGTGAGGTGACAGTGTGTGCGTGCGTGAGAGAGAGAGGGAGGGGGTGGGGGGTTAATACTAGGGGTGTTCATTATTCGAATACCATTCGAATTATTCGAAATTCGATTTGAATCGAATTCGATTAAGGCCATTCGAATTCGACTTTCGGTCATTCGAATTCGCATTCGATTCGAATAATATTGTCGAATGTGGATCGAATACGAATATGATTTTCTGTATCCGCATTCGATTCGCCCAATTCGAATAAGAAATTTATATATTTTTTAATATATCTAATTAATATCTATATATTATTATGATTTAATGGGCTTGAAGTAAGTTAAAAATACCCAAATCCAACGCATTACCCAATCTTAATTGTTGTTTCTACATAAGAACATGATTTGGTGTTGTGGCAACTGCTTAATTGTTATTTTCTATAGGTTTTGAACCTGTTTATAGTTTTTTTGTGTTTAATTATGCAATTTTAGACCTTTTGTTAACATGTTTTAGACTTGTTGACGTGCTAGTATATTGCATATTGTTTGGGTGATGTTGTAGACTTATGTTATGTTGGTGCTATATTTGTATTGTTACTTGATGTGTTTGTTTATTTATATATTTTTTAAAGCGAATACATTCGAATCTATTCGAATTCGAATAACTTAATCGAATCGAATACATAGATTTTTATTCGAATGTGGATCGAATACGAATACAGTTTTTAAAAGTCTCAATTCGACCAATTCGATTTGCCTAATTCGCCCAATTCGCATTCGATTCGAATGAACATCCCTAGTTAATACCAATATCTTGGTTTAAAAAAGTGAAGTTGTCAGTCTTTTTGTTAGCCATAAGGTTTTGCGTAATTGCTATGCAGGTTTATGACACGAATAGTTTACGGTTTGTTGAAGTAGCATGACATAAGCAAACTTATAAACCTTAAAAAAAGGCCTAGGATAGAAGAAACTCTTACATGAATAGTACTATAGTAAAACACTAGCCTACAAATCAAGGAACAATACGGTTAAAAAAGCCTACCCGTTGGGTGGAAGGAAGAGCTGGCCTCGAAGAACTAGACGGGTTCGCCTGCAAATTGAAAAAAAAAACCTCACTGAATGAAAGGACCGGATAAGGTGGTTTTATTAATCTCAAACGGGTCAAATGTTGGCTAGAAGAGAAATGAGTCAAACGGGTCAAACAAGTAGAAAGTTGTCAAAGTCTATTTGAATGCCTGACCTAAATCGTTTTATTCAAAGATCAAAAGTTCTATTCAAATAGTATTGTTTTCCCAAGTCCCAACCATAACTAACACATTAACTATTTACATAAACAAATTTCAATATGGAGAAAAGAAATTAATGGAGGTCCACACAACTTGGCCCTGCTCCATTTTGTATAAGCAATAAGTGGCAATTTCAATACATGCACTTATGAATTGAAGAAATTTGATTGGTTTCTTTTTACCTCAAAAGTGTCAGATAAGAAAAAAACTAAAAGAACGGGCCAAACAGGTCGAAAGCAACCTCACAATTGGCGAACTAAATGTTTGTCAGCACAGCCTGACCCTGCCCATTCCATCCAAAAACTATTTTGAACTGACCGGACCCCAAAAAAGACACCCCCCCACCACCCAACCAAAAAAAAAGAAACATAAAAAAAATAATCCAGTCACCTGTTCTGGTATGAAGATGCGACTTCTACTTTGTAATTCATATATCAATATACTATACCTGAATTTGTTCCACAGATGCCTGATTTTCCAAGGTTAATGCAGTACGTAGTAACCTTGCAACTCCTAGGTTTGTGTCATCCTGCTTCCATTCAATCCTACTCAACTTGGTCTCCTGTCATAAAGATAGTCGACCATTATCCAAGATATGAGTTGACTGTCTCACAAAGGAAAAAAAAAGGTTAAGTCAATAGGTAACGGAAATATATCACACCAGGGTGTAAACTGCTTCGTGTACTTTTTGTACATCTAAAGCAATCCCTTCTGTATTTCCTCGTAGAGAAGAAACCTGTGATTCAATGAAGAAAGTAAAACAAACATGTTATGAAATTCAACAGTTATAACACAAGAAAACTAGTAAAGATTTAGTCTGGACATACCTCCTCTTTTGTAGATGCAGTGATTTCTGCATACTCATTTAAACTACAATCGACACGATCGATCCTTGAAGATAAATGCCGCTTGGTAGCCTAAACAACAAAAAATGACCTTTGTTAATTCAACATAAAAAGAAAGGTAAAGCCAGCCCTTAATGAAGATACAAGCAAATGAGGTGAGTTGTGTATAACATAAAAGTTATTCATACACAAAAAACAATCGCTGTTTCACTAGTTTTACCCTTATATCATGATTCATGATAAAAGACAGCATATTGAAGTGTTCAAAAAGTTAACATACAATTAGTTCTTGTGTACAAATCACCTCCCTAGTAAATACATTTTAGCTTCTCCTACAACCATTCCTGAAAGTCAACCTCTCAGAACTCAAAAGGTGATTAAGGGGACAAACTGGTTAGAGTGACACGGGTCCTGTTTCTTAGGAGTCAAGCAGTTTCAGACGTCACGAATTGACTTGAAAACAAAAAAAAAATACCCATATTTTCAAAAAAATTGAATAATTGTTGTGTTATTTATTATTACAGAAAACAATAATAATCTAAATCTTGAATATAACCATTTAGAAGGTGATAGCACTAAAAAATATGCTTTCAAGACTTTTAGCTCGCTTGAACTATTCGACCCCTTTGATCCATTTCCCTTTTAGCTAACACATTTTTTTTAACTTCACCATTTGAGAGTAAATAGGGTGAAATTTCCATGTCAACATACAACTAAAAGAGAAGTTGGAAACAGAAGACTTACTGCGACTGAAGAGTAAACATTGTCAAGCTTCTTAGCCACAGCATTGGTAGCATCGGATAAACTACGCTTTGTAGCAAACATCATGTCGGGAAGTTTCCAACCCTGAGAACAAATAAAAATATTAACTAATAAAATTAAGTGCATGAAAACAAATAGAAATACAAAAAAAATTAAAACTTATTATACACAGCTTCTTTAGAAGACTAGAGCTGGTACTACAACAAACATAAGGAAGACTATGACTTAAATGTATTACCATAGATTTATTAACTATACGCAACTTCTTGGGTTTTCAGATGTCGAATTAAGTTTAGAAAGCTCAATAAGGTTATGAAGAATGTAATTAACCAAATGTGTAAGATCTATATGGACAAAACAGTAACAGAGTCTACATGGATAATCTGGATGCTGAGTTGCCATACTTACCTTCCACCAAGCATAGCCATATCCTACTACAACAACAATGACAACGAGCCCATATTTTCTGGGACCTGCATATAATCGTAACATATTGTGGCGTTAGTGAAAAAGTACAACCGACAGAAATTCAACAAATCAACACTCATAAAACTCATTTCGATTATAGCATTGAAAATGTTAGGAAGATCCATACAAAGAACTGTAAACATATAATTTAACCTTCCTTGTACATGTTGATATGTAGCTCATGACAGATCATAATCTACGCAATTAATTGTCATTTATCAACTTAATGAAATTTCAACCGGTATACACTTAGGTATAACTAGATGTATGGGAAATCTCATGATATAAACAAATAAGCTGTAGTTTTGAATTTTAATTACTATGGACTAAGTTTCTTGAATGCATGTCTTCTTCATTATGGGACATCTCATGATATAAACAAAAGGCCCACAACTTTAGCAACAGTGTCTTGAAACACAAAATAAAATCATTAGTGTAAAAATTGTAAATACATACATTTTATGATCCTCAAAGAAAGAGCTCAAAATATATATGTTTCCTCAAAACATAAACTTGTTGTAATTTGTAAATGCATGTACTAGAGGAGTCAATTGCCAAATCTTTAACAAGCTACCTGAACTAGTAGAAGTCACAATGGTAATGTTTCTATTTGATGCTAAGAGTTGCAGCTCCTGCCTTAAGCTGTTAACCTGTTACATATCATACAACATCTTAATAGCCCATTAATTATATATAAAAAATTAAAAAGCATGAATCTAAAATGAAACAGTGTCTTGATAGACACACACACAAAATTAAGAAGAAAGTAACAAACCTGTGCCATTAATGAGTCATTACGTGGTTTAGGACTTGAACTAGCTTTCTCATCACTCTTAATTAGGTTAAATATCTGCAAGGACAAATAAGAAAACGTTAACTGACAAGGTAATGAAGAGATTGTTGCAGTATGAAGGATATAATCAATAAATGATGCATGGAGTTAACTAGCAACGAAATAAATTACCTTAGAAGCACCAGATAATAAATCACCAACACCGGGAAGGCGTCCTTCTTTTGCAAGAGCTGAGCCAACAAGACCTAAAAACAACCATATGATATGTTTGAGTAACCGGTGCATGTCTTTAATAAACACAACCACATAAGTCATTTTATTCACAAACTAGATAATAAATGTAACACTATACTTCACTTAAGCATATTCAAAGAAGTAAATGCTCATTAAAAAGGTTAGAAAAGAATCATTGATAGTGGAGAAGCATTGCGGGTCAATCACACATGTTCCATACAATACCAAAAACATGTCCCGTTCAATTTGTTGGCCGGCCTGGCCCTCCCCCATAATTGTTAAGTACCTTGCACACACACACACGAACACAAACAGAAAGAAAACAGAACACAAGAGATTTATAGGGATCAATCGGTGCGACCTACATCCACTTTGCTGCAACTAGGATTTCACTGTTCAGGTTCTCAAGAAGTACAATGCCCTACCCATCTATATATAATACAATACTGGAGTACATTACTTGGAAATTAAAAAAAGAGGCAAATTAGGCCCGTTGCCTAATGCCAACTCGGCACTCGCAACATAGGGTTAGGGACAGCTTCCCTATGAGTCTCGGCCAAAGACTCCACACCCAACGCTAATAATTAATCAAGTGCTGTGAACTAAGGGGCTAGTCAGCAGTAATGAACTAATGATAAGTAACATAACATCTCAGCCTATATGATGTTAAGCCTGTATGCACCAAACTAAGGATGGATATGAGGCAATACCGCAATAGGCATACTGTAAATTCCGCTGCTATAACTATAGTACTGAAACTAATCAAACTAACACTAACATCATACTCTTTCATCTCCCAATCTGAAGCAATAAACTAAAACCCTAACAACCTTAAAACCGCGAAAAAACAAATCCAATCTCTCTACTGTATCCACTAATCACTCTCAACAATCTATCACGACTCGAAATTTAACATTTCTGTAACTAACTAACATCAAACTAAACCTCACAGAAGCTCAAATCAAAGACCGGATAAAATTATATAAAACAGAACTCATTAGGTTACTTGTTAACGACCTAATGATGAACAATCAACAACCAAACTGCCTATTACACATTACAGCTTTTAAGTACTGAAATTAATCATACTAACACTAAAATCATACTGTTTCATCTCCCAATTTCAAGCAAAAAAGCTCAAACGAAACTAAAACCCTAACAATCGTAAAACCGCGAACGAACAAATTCAATCTCTATACTGTAACATTCACAATGATTAATCGCTATTCGAAATTGAAAATTTCTGTAACTAATTAGTTAACATGAGATTAAATCAGAAATAAGATCGAATCGAAAAGTGGATATGAGAGATTTGAAATAGAGCTTGTGAATGATGAACAATCAACAATTGATACCTGCACCGATGATGATTGTGAGCTTCCCGAGAGGAAGAGCCATGGTTCGATTGAATCAATTTGAAGCGATTGAAATTTTTTTGTGCATGTTTTTCGTCAATGAGGAAAAAAACTAGGTGCAAGTTTGAGAAGAACATGTGTGATATGTGGAGGCCTTCATAATCACGCAAAAATACTTCATGTTTTTTTTATAAAAAAGTTAAAAAAAATTTGAGTTAATTTTACAAAAATGTAACCAAGTTTGTCAACTGTTTCAATTAAATACCTGAAACTTTATTTGTCTTTCTAATGTCACTGAAGTTTCATTAAGTGTTCCAATCCTATGTACTAATTTTATGATTATTTGAATTTTTAAAAATTTAGTTGGGCAAATGAAATATGTATAAACTTTTAATACTATTTTGTGATTATTTATATTCAATTTGAGTTAAACTCAATAAATTTAAAACTTTGTTATTAAGTTGCCAATCCTTAGTCTTCACTTTTGGATCCCGGTTCAAATTGATTGGAAAAAAAACTTTCACTTTTTTATAATCATAATTCATGTATGTTTCATATGCCCAACTCAATTTTAGAAAATTCAAGCATTTTTAAAAATATAACATAGGATTGGAATATTTATGAAACTTCAGTGACTTTATGAAGACAAAAAAAGTTTGAGGTATTTAATTAGAACAGTGAGTAAACTTGGTTACATTTCTATGACATTTTCCTAATTTTTTTTAGACGGTTTTATTAAGAGTCTACTGTCTACATATGAATCGGTCAACATTACTCGTTTGGGTTTACTAAAAGAAAATACTTGAATAAGTTGTAGAGGTTCTGAATTGATTATGTTTATAAACATTCTGAATGGAGTCTTTAAATCGGCCAACCATCATAATGGCTTAGGTGGATCGAATTCCTCCAAGGAACACACGAAACAAAGATAACTGAGTAAATAGAAATGAAATGTCCATAAAACTTGGATTACTTTTGATATCAAACTCTTTTGACATCAAACTATTACATCAACTCTCTTTATCACGTTGTGATTTGGTTTTTGTTCAAACAAACTGATGTTATGAATTTGATTATTCTCATGAACCTCTTGAAGGTTGTCTTTACACTTACACCGTGATAAAAACATGACACGTTTACTATAACTTTAAAGTTGAATGTTGGTGGTGACCACTTTAACTTTTTTTGTCTTTTAAAATGTGTTATTTATTTTCTCTTCTTTTGTATTTTTCATTATCTATATTTAACGACGTTATTGTTACGAACGTAATGTGTTTACCATAGTCACAAACATAACGTAATCGCATATGTTTCATGTCTTGTTGATATTGTTCTTTGGTTACAATTTCGTGCTGTAACCCTAATATACAAGCTTCCCTTCGGGGATGTACTAGCCTAGAGCCCAATATTCCATACTAAAAATGCAGAAATGATCAGATAAACCAATGATTCGTTAGTGATCCGAGTAGAATGTTATGTAAGATATAATATTCATTTGTTAAATAATTGCTAGAATATAAGTAAAATAATTTATTCGTCAAAGAATGTTTGGCATGTGAAGTTTTTTTTTTGGATTGTGCATAAGTACATGAAAAAAAAACCACAATAACTTTTGTTAATAAAACTAGATGGTTGCATGTGCATAAGTACATGAAAAAACCAATTAATAAATAATAACTTTGATAATAAAATAAGATGTAATGCAACCGTATATGCATTTGCTAAACTCATCTTCGATTGATGAGACAAAGCATGGGAAAGGCTGACCTATAAGCCCAATTTTACTACATACAATTAATGCTTCAACACTTCTTATATCTCATATAACTCTACGATAGTTTTTTAAAAATTTAATTAGATGGATTATTTTATTCGCCAGTTTAATATAAAGAAAGAAGATTTATTAGATTGCTTATCGAACAGTCATTGCTTTAGTTGAGAACTAGGTTTAATACCCATGTATACATACAGGTTAATATAACAAAATAAATATTTTAATAATCTATAAGATATAATAAAGCAAACTTACTTTTGCCAAGTGTCAATCTTTTAGCATGCCTACCTCATAAATGTTTACTTGGCATGATATCATTAATTCAATGATGATGTGTCTTGCTCTCCTTAATGTTTCACATTTATACAACTTTTTGAAATTAGGTTTCATTTTTTTACTGCACATTTAAAGATATTTTCTTTCACATTCAGTAATCGTAACATCAATTTCTATGATCAAGTATGCAATCAATTTTCATTAATGGACTTCATATAAAGAAGTATTTAAAAAGTTGTAATTTTGATTGAGAGATATACAATTGAATAATTTCAAATAAAGTTTTGTTTAGTTTAACTCTTTAAACTTTATTCTGACTTAATCTCGTGTTAAACACGGGTTTCTAACCTAGTTAAATAATATTTAAGTAATTATTAATGATTTTTTTAGATTACACATGAATGAATAAGTAACAATAATTTGGTAATAAATTAAAAAACATATTCATTTTTTATACTTTTTAAGTAAACAAAAATTTTTAATATTTTAATTTTAAAATTACATAGAAAAACCAAAATAATAAATTGGTTATTAATAAAATTTTAAAAAATAAAATAAAAACTAAAAGGTGACACTTTTCCCTCTTATTTTTTCTTTCCCTAATTTTCCCCCTAAAAACAACATTGATGGCCTCTAAAACTTAGATTTATTATATAGATGGGTTAGGTGTGCAAACCCCTTTGCATAGTCTTGAAATTTTAGTTAAATGGGGGTGTGGTTTCAAAACAAAAAGGTTTTGTGTGCTCATGTAATGCTTTTGTATCGATAAAGGTACTCGGGACATGCATCGAGTCACTGACTCATGCATTGTTGCCTCTCAATATCCGTATTGTTATTTCACTACCATCATTTGTTATTATATTCGTTTTACTTTGATGTTTTGATGTATATATATATTTTTATCTCAATCTCAAACCCTTTGATACATTTCATCACTCTAAATCCCAATTAAGTGAAACTCTTTCTAGACAACCATCTAAAGACTTATAGTGTTGTATTGTGTTAACCGTTAATTTCCTTGTTGATTAAGATCAAGACACGTGGAAGGCTATGATTGGTCGGTAGCTAGCAATACCACAAACATTAACAAATGAGGGTTTGTAAATGCTTTAGTGAGTGACTTAAGTTCGAAAACAAACGAGCCATATTTTGTTTTGAGTGAAAATTCTTAACGGGTTATAACTTAAGCTAGAAGTAGATTTAGATAAATTACGAGCTAGCTCATATTATTTTTTATATTAAAATCAGGTGGTTTTAACCAGTAAATGTGACGATAATTTTGGTTTTTCACACGTGATTGGTGGGTGTAAAACATGATTTCTCACTCTCCCTTATTAGATTTTGTATTTTTGAAACTTTTAATGACTTTGTATTTCTTATAATATAGAGAGAGAGAATAAATAATAATATTATCATATGCATATGGTTCATATATGAACAAAACGAGGTTGGTGAGGGATTTTGTTACATATAAAGTTTAGGTTTTTTAAATGACTAACTTAACTTGAGTGACCATAAGGCGCGAGCTCACCAGGCTAGAAAAATTTACATGAACCAATTCGGCTCAACTCAAAAGTTATATGAGTTCATTTAAAAAAGCTCTTCGCGGTTATTTTAAAACAAACCGTAAGACGTAAGCTATTTGAATAAAGTAATCATCTAACATCATGGTTGTATGTTTTAAGTGCTTAACCAATTTATATCAAAATGTTTATAGCTAGAGTTATCAAATAGTAAGTTAGTATAAATGATTAATGTAATTGCTTGATAAATCATTAGCTTTGGTTTGACTAATTAAACTAACATCACTTTGTGTTTTAGTTTGTTTCAATATTTCTTAATTTATGCAAAACGACACCATTTGAGTCAAAGAGTATATGTGGTTTATACACAATACATCATTAGTTAGCTTGACCCTAAATAGATATAAAAACAAAAATATAAAATCAAGGCCTATCACATTCCATGATAGATTGGGTGGGGTTTAGACAATTAAAATGATATTTAATTAATTAAATAAAGGTGTAAGTTTAAGTTAGGCAACTTAAACAAACACAAAGCATTACAAGAATCAAAACATTGTGAAAATAATAATCTAATTAGCTAGCTACCTCTTTAGGTTTTATTTGTTTTCCCATTTTGGCTAGCTAGCAAGAAGAGTAGATTTGCATTTGAGTCAATATATGCTCAAAGTTATCGTTCGGTTTCTCGATTGGATGTGTATGTGTTCCTTCATAAGTTGTCTCCACGACTCCCTCGTCTTCAGATAGCCTTTGAACTTGTTTCTTCACATTACATCCTTCGTACGTACATCGGTAATAGCTCCTATACCCAATGCCATATATACAACTCTTAATTATTAACGATAATTACAATCATAACAAAACTATATACGAAAATTTTGTTGAATCGAGCAAGTCCACCATCCATAATTATAATCTTAAGGTTTAGTTCTCAAGTTTAATAAATGAAAAAAAAAAGAAGGAAATTAAATTAAAGAGAAAAAAAATATAATGCAATTTTGTGTAACTAAAAAATCATAAGGGGAAAAGAAAAGAAATGATGTATTTGATTAGTTTTTCTCTAAATCCTTACATATTGGGAACAAAATTAGGAAGAAAAATTATTAAAAACATATTTTCTCTTCTTTACATTTCATTTCAATAAAAACTAGGATTATACGGGGCTCGCGCGTTGCGTGAGCTATTTACACACGATTTATTAGTGGCTCAGATTGAAAACAATTGGTCATTACTACCGTTAAAACCATATACGACCTATAATTCACAAAAAAAAAACAAATGTTAATTAACTTCAAACAATGTCAAACATATAAACCGAAACATCCAAACCACCGAGACAGATCTATTTGCGAAAATGTTATTTCATCAAACAAAATATAAAAAAAAATTAAAGCTAAACTAAAGCAATAGCTATGCACCACATTACAACCATCACAAAACACTATTCATAAGATTTCTAATTCAATATAGTATAATAAGAACACAAATCTTTTTTCAATTTCATTTCCACTTCTTTTCATTGTTATCTTTAAAAATATTTTGGGAGAAGTATGGATTTTATAAAATTTGTTTTCGGATTATTTGATTTTCAACTTTCTAAAAATGGAAATTAATTAAAATTCGTGTAAAACTTACTCGATACATATTGACTCATATTCCAAACTTCAAAACAATAAACAAATTAAAGTTGTGATGTATTTTATTTAATTAAAATATAAAATTTTTGTTATTAAAAAAATATTAAGTATATTCATTTGTATAATTCAAAGTTTCAAACTTTGAATATTCGGGTCAAATTAGTTCGAAAAATACAAACTCAAATTCGATTCATAATTAACTACTACCGACAATTCGTTTGATCATTCGAATATTAATAACACTCTTTAATAATTAAATAATTTTAACTTAAAAATCTTTGTTATATGTATATATATATGGCTAATGTTTCAAATTCTCAAACAAAAGAAAACAATACAAGTAAACAAAATCATACATACCTAGAGTTTAAAACCTAATTAGAAAAACAAGTTTTATAGATCTAACTATATAAGAAAATTTAGAACTAATGAAAATTAATATACCTTAACTTATAATTTTTTTCCTTATGTAACGTTTTAATATTTAAAAGAAATAAAAACAATCCACCAAACTAAAACCATGAACCACATGCAAATATTATAACCAACCAAACCTTGGAAATTTGTTGTTCTTGACAGCCTTTTGTCCATACTTCCTCCATCTATAACCATCATCAAGAATATCAACTTGACTTCTAGTTTGAAACGCGCACTTCGGTTTTCGAATCTTCTTCTCACCCGATTTCTTACTCGTACCCGAGCCGGATGCAGAATCCGTCGTCACGTCATCCGAACAATAACTCTTGTTCTTTCCAAGGTTGTTTTGATCATGATCATCTTCAAATGAGTGTTGATAATCATCAATGTGATTGTTAGTGTATGTAGGATGTTGTGAGGATGAGTTGTAGGGAAAACTTGAACCAAAGTTGTTCATATTTAATTAGAGAGAGAGAGAGAGAGAGAGAAGTGTGGTTGTGGTGAATGGAGAAGAAAATATGTGAGGAAGAAAGGGTTATAAAGGTGGTGGAAATATATTAGTGTTTTATTTTGAATAAAAGATATATATTGGCGGCTTAATTAATCTAGATTTGATTTATACATGATCAAAAAGGTTATTTTATAAAGGCTATTAGGTTTTATTATAGCACTTGGTTTTCTAACTTAACGACATAAGGATGAAAAATAGAGTTTGAGTTTTTAAACGTATCATGTTTAAATTCTAATCTATAAAAGGGGTTGTTTCTTATTTTGGTGGGTTTTGTTTTAGGTTTGGTGGTTAAAACGTCTTGCTTTTAGTTAAATAATTAATAACACTCTTTAATAATTAAATAATCTTAACTTAAAAATCTTTGTTTTAATAATTAAGCAAAAAAGTTTTATATATGGATCTAGCTATATAAGAAAATTTAGAACAAATGGAAATCAATATATCTTAACTTAAAATTTTTTTTCCTTATGTAACGTTTTAAAATTTAAAAGAAATAAAAACAATCCACCAAACTAAAACCATGAAGCACATGCAAATATTATAACCAACCAAACCTTGGAAATTTGTTGTTCTTGACAGCCTTTTGTCCATACTTCCTCCATCTATAACCATCATCAAGAATATCAACTTGACTTCTTGTTTGAAATGCGCACTTCGGTTTTCGAATCTTCTTCTCACCCGATTTCTTACTCGTACCCGAGCCGGATGCAGAATCCGCCGTCACGTCATCCGAACAATAACTCTTGTTCTTTCCAAGGTTGTTTTGATCATGATCATCTTCAAATGAGTGTTGATAATCATCAATGTGATTGTTAGTGTATGTAGGATGTTGTGAGGATGAGTTGTAGGGAAAAGTTGAACCAAAGTTGTTCATATTTAGAGAGAGAGAGAGAGAGAAGTGTGGTTGTGGTGAATGGGGAAGAAAATATGTGAGGAAGAAAGGGTTATAAAGGTGGTGGAATTATATTAGTGTTTTATTTTGAATAAAAGATATATATAGGCGGCTTAATTAATCTAGATTTGATTTATACATGATCAAAAAGGTTATTTTATAAAGGCTATTAGGCTAGGGCCGGTCCCGAGGAATCAGGTGCCCTGTGCGAGACAAGAAAAAAAGGCCCCCTAACCCGAAGCATCAACGCACTAAATTATATAAACTAAATTTTTAACCAATGAACAAACGTTTGATAACTAAACATAAGAAATCAAAGTATTTGAATTAGTGAAAATTAAAATTATATATAATTTTTTTTTTAAATTTGGTGCCCCTGTCACGCGAGTGTCCTGTGCGGTCGACTACCCCGCACACCCCTAGGGCCGGCCATGCTATTAGGTTTTATTATAGCATTTGGTTTTCTAGCTTAACGACATAAGGATGAAAAATAGAGTTTGAGTTTTTAAATGTATCAGGTTTAAATTCTAATCTATAAAAGAGGTTGCTTCTTATTTTGGTGGGTTTTGTTTTAGGTTTGGTGGTTAAAACGTCTTGTTTCTAGTTATTCATCTCTGTTTAAGATGGGCACAATTTTTAAAAGCTGGCTTGATTCTTTACTGATGACCGTAGGTCTAAAAAATGTGATATAAGTTTATTTTTAACTAAAAGCTTAGTTTTAAATCAACTACTTCATAGAAAATACGTATTTAAGTTAATTTTTTTAGGTAACTTTATAAAAACATAACCTAGTTTCAATATTGTTCAAATTAAGTCACTTAAGTTTAAAAATTATTCCAATTAGGTCACCCACCTTCATATTTTATTCAAATTAGAGGTTTTAACATGTTGTTTTCATATGTTTTTCTTTACGTTTTAGTTATGAATTAATTTTTACATTTTTTGATGCTAATGTGAAGTGGTAATGTGAATTGTAAGTTTATTTTTTTCTTTTTTTATAATTAACATATTTTTAAGTTTTTTAATATAATTAAATACATTAAATATTCCAAACCCCACATTCTATCCTCAATTCCTTTCTTGACACAAAAAAAATCAAACAATTGCTTGATTTGAAAGTTTAGTTATCCAATTCAAGCAAAATATGCTTGAGTGACCTAATTAAAACAAAAATAAAACTTGGTTATGTTTTTATGACATTTCCCCTTTTATGAATGCGTGACAATTATTTTAATTTCAAGTGTAAATCCTATTTGTGTAATAATCTACTAATGCCAATTTTAAATTGGATTTTATAAAGATAAAGCGTATGTACTTTTATTTTTAAATGTGTCATTAGAGCTTATATTTAAGATAAAAGAAAATGTTAGGTTTAAACAAGTTGAGACAAGCCTTAGCTAGTTTGTGCTACGGTTCACCTTGTCGAAGTTAAAAGAGTTCTGTTTAATTCCTAACTGAAAATTAAGACCGTCTATTCTAGCTAACACGTTTTATGAACTTCGTTACACGTGTTCATGTGGTGTGTTTGCGCCTTTTTGTTTCGCGCGGTAGTGATATTATTGTGGTTAAATACACAAAAGAAATGTATTAAGTTACGAAAACTCTGTTTTAGTGATCAAAACATTTATATAATGGTATTGATGTTCTTCAGTTTTATACATGTTTGTGTCATTTGATATAATATACTAACCTAAAAATACATTTTGTTGAATACAAATCAATTTCTAACAAAACTTATAGTAGAACGCAAAGGAAAAAAATTAACCCATACGAAAACTTGGTTTTTTTAAAGAAAAAAATTAACAAACAATGTTTACTGAAGAAAACGAAAATTAGTTAAAAAAGAGAAATGTCATAAAAACATAACCAAGTTTTATTTTGTTTTACAAGTATTAAGGTAGTATTTATCATAAATTAAAAGATGGAAATTATCAAAAATTAGAGTTGGAATAATCACGGAAAAATAGTTGGATAATTACGTAATTTTATTAGTTTTTAAAATTATTTAGGTCAAATAAAAACTTCTTTCCTCATCATGAAGAATTAATATGACTAATGT
This sequence comes from Tagetes erecta, assembly GCA_030867185.1. NCBI lineage: Eukaryota > Viridiplantae > Streptophyta > Magnoliopsida > Asterales > Asteraceae > Tagetes > Tagetes erecta. Next base: position 43,358,014 of record CM061492.1, on the reverse strand, counting down.
TGGATTGCCACGTCAGATGGTGACTTTTAAATCTTGAATGGATTGTTTGATCGGTCATAGATTGTGTTTCTTTTTTCTTTTCGAAAGGATGATGTTGTATGACTTTAGTGGCTGTTTAAAAAAACAAAAAAGAAAAAAAATACATTATCGTTTGATTTAAAACTTAAAAGTAACCTTATATCGTTAAGGGCATGTTTAATTAGATATGCATGGTATGAAAGTAGTCATGAGCTACAAACATGAATTTTGGGTGTTTGGTATAAGGATATATACAAGTACTAAACAAAAATGAAAGATTTAACAAAGTTTGGGTAAGATATATTTATTTAGTAACAAACCAAAGAATTTACAATATAGTGACGAGTATATGAGTATATCAAAAATATGTAAGGCCGGTTACTAAAACAAAACATCCCGAAAACATGACATGAATTTAACATAAACATTGTGAATATTGATTTAGTATGGGCATTAACTTATGACATGTTACGAACTTAAACGAAATTTGTAGGTTCGAAGTTAATGTTAATGGTTGCGTTAGGTTTTCGGTCAAACCCTTGAACCCATTTAACTAAACGGGTTGGGTCCATGTCAACCGACGTGGGTTTGCAAGTTGAAATGTTTAACCTTTTAGTTTTAGAATTATTTTTAAGTGTGCTTTATGTTATAAATTAAAGAGAAGTTGAATTTATTAATTCCAACTTTCACTTAATTAGTCATCATTGAGCCTTCCGTTATTCTTGATTAACTCCGTTTAAAATTGTTGGCGTGGAATCCACTTGGCAACTGACATTTTTTTAAGTATGCATGGGATATAAATGGTTAGGAAGAAATAATTAAAAAAATGTCAGCTGTCACGTGGATGCCACATCAGTAGTTTTAGACGGAGTTAATCAGAGGTAACGAAAGGCTTGATGATGGCCACTTAAGTGAAAGTTGAGATTAATAAAGACCACTAGTAATTAGGATTAACAATAATCAATATGTGAAAGTTGGAATTAATAAAATTCAATTTTCCTAAACTAAAACGGTTGGGTGTTTATGCTAAATTTAAAACTTAAAAGATGATTTGACATGAAAAAATTAATTAAGAGAGAACAAGTTCAATATTCATTTGTATTTATAGTTATGAAATAATAATTGTAAAGCTATTAATATGTAAAAACAATAAATAAATAAATAAATAAAAAGTTAGGTTAAACAAAAGTATGAGAGAACATATCCACTTCAATGGTTGGAAAGATGGTGTTGCTTTTGTATTTGCAAGTTTGTATACTATAGTACTATACTAACAATATAACCAACTTGTAATTGACTAAGATTGGTATGTAGTTAAACAAAGCCTAAATTGCTTATAACATAGAACTACATAGATTTAGGTTATGCATGATTACATTAATATATTATTTATTACTTACATTAGAGATAGCCTTACAAATCTTTTTAACTCTAATGAATAATATAACAAAAATGACAATTGATGAAATTTAAGAATAATCGTAATGAATGAACGATAGTGATGAAAAAATATTGTCATGTAAATATCACATACGTAAAACCTAGTTACCGAGATAAAAACTTACACATGTCATCATTAATTACCCTTGATGTTAAATTAACCTATATATCATTAACTTGTTTGTACATTATTTTCTCTCATAATAATTAAAAAGAGCTCGTGGAGGGAGATAAAACTAGTACATTCCATTATATACTTTTAGAAGTTAAATGCTAATAAAAATTTATAATATATTATTATTTTATTTTAAATTTCACAAGGCATATATACTTACAGTTTTTTTTTATAAATTCAATATATATGATGAACATTATTATTACTCAATTCATAAATAAATCGTGTCATATATTTAATACTCTCTTTATTCATCATCAAACGTTCTACTTTTTTGTGGTTATTTAATAATATTTGTTAATATAACGTACGTTTTTATATATAACCCCAAGTCACGATAACAATAAAAAAATTTCAAATGTGTCTTGTTGTTTTAAAAAAAATAGTATGCATGCTAATAGTGTATTGAAATTTTGGAATAAATAATTGGCCACTAATAAAGTCATGGTGAATATTCATATATATAAACAAAAAAGAATTAAAAAATATTAATCTAACTATGAACCGTGGTACACATGTAGCTGCCTAGTGTTGAATTATTATAATACACACAATGATAATTTCCATCAAGTTAATAATCGTCATATTTGAAAGCGATGTTAAAAGAAGTTTAATTTCTTTTAACGATGAGTAGTAAGTAATATTATTAAGTTAGTGATTTTCGCATGAGAAATGAAGTTTTATTCACAGTTTTATTTTAAGAGACGAGTTATGACTTAAATACATAAAAAAAAATTAAATAATTGTATATTTTGAGATTATTTTACATTGAGATTTGTTTTCTTTACTTATTTAGTTTGTATTAGACGCACCTTATCAGTTCAGTTCATAGGCTTAGTGACTAGCTCGGTACGTTATACCGATTTTATAGCTTATTTATTTCATGTTTGATGGTTATTAATTTTAAACTTGAATTGTTTTTTTTTCAAAATGTTTAATATTTGCATTTTAAGCTTTATACTTTTCATTAATATATTTTAGAGTTGGTTTTGTATATATTATTTTTATTTTTTGTCCCGCTCTTATATTCATAACAGTAAGCCAGCAGTATTTAAATTCTTGTGTAATATATTTTAAAATGTTTTACATTATTTGTTTTTTTAAAACATTATATATATTCATCCATATCACATATATGCATACATATTCTAGAGCTTACAAACAAATGTAAAACAAGTTTGTTAAGATGAATAGTTAAACTATTCTAGTCAACAACATACGAGGACATAAAACATAAATTTGCAGCAAGAGTGCAAGACTAAAAATGTTCCTCCATCAACATAAGTCTTGGTCAATGTCTTTAGATAGGCAAAGTACATTTACTTCACATAATATTATATTGAGAACCTCCTTATAAATAAGTGACAGGGGCGGAGCCACATAGGCCGACTGGTTGGCTGATCCCAGTCTTTTCTCGACGCTTAATTAGAGTAATTTATATTGAAAAACTGAGCGATCCTAGTTTTTTTTATTACCAACCTCGTTGTTATCTAGTGAAACCACAGCCCATTTAGATATTAAAAAAATATACGAAAGTTTTTTAAATTACAATAAAAAAGTTTTATAAAAATTTAAATAAAATAGTTTACTTAGTTAATTGTGAGTTGAACTATTAACAAAATGGTGTAGTTGGGCTTATCTTATTACATTGTTATCTCATTAATCCATTGGCCCTAACTCAATCTTCAATTACTACTCAAAAAACTCATCTCGATCAGTTCCAATCTGCATCGACCCGATATAAGTTTTTGTTATTCTTGACTGGCTTTTTATATTTATCGTATGTTTTTTATATGAGAATGTCTTTTATTTCGTGTTCCGACCCAACCCCACCCGACATTTGGCCGACCCTAAAATAGTGATAGCTAGCAAAAGAGTGAAACTTGACATTATCCACCATATTTAACACCTCGTATGGGCATTTATAATGGTGTGTATTATCTGTATAGCACACATCAGTGGCGGAACTTGAACTTTTGTAACACGAGATGGAAAATCACAGTAGCGAACTCAATACAATTAATACATGTAAAAAAAAATTTGCATGGGCAAACTCATTATATATAAAAAGTTTAAGGTATTAGGTAAAAATTAATACTTTTGGTAAAAACGCAAGGACGACGACGACGGTCCCTGCCGGCCTCTTAAACCATGTGCGATTTGTAATCAAGTGGGTGCGCGTTTGTGTGAAACCAAATGACGTGATTCCACACCCGAACTAACAAGTGGTGCAGGTTTTTTCAGTTAAACATTAGTTTTTATAATTTAATTCATTAGTGTCTATTAATCTTTTCTTCGACTCACATAAAACACTTAAATTCTCATAAACTATCGGATTAAACAACCGCCACGATATAATTAAGAATAGGGTTATTGGATTTAATCACCTCTAATTATTGGTTATTGGCTGTTGTCACCTTCAAGCATCACTTTAGCCAATATAACTCCCAGTTAAACACTTTGATGTCCGTATCACCAAAAGTTGACCAATTCAAGTCACTTTTGGTTAACTTTTGGTTAATTTTTGGCTAACTTTTAGTGATATGGACACCAAAGTGTTTAGTTGAGAGTTATATTGGTCAAAGTAATACTTAAGGATGACAACGACCAATAACTAATAGTTGAAGGTGATTAAATTCAATAACCCTTAAAAATAAAACAAAGGAGGTTTCAAAGTCTAGGTTTCCTCGTTTTCAATAATTTGATTTTCTATTAGTAGCATTTTTAATTACTTTTTTATATTCCCATGATTTATAAAAATATATTATTCAAATTTATGTGGAACATAGCTTTGTGAATTAGTCATAAAATTATATTACCAACATAGTCGAAATAATAGCCACACTAATATCCATTATACAAATTATAATCAGATGAAATTATCATGTATACTGTCTGTATCTTTTATTGGAAACTTCCTAATTAAAAATCTTTAAGTTTTTCTTCAATTTCTTATAAAAGATATTTAACCCATCAAAATAGAAGTTAAAAATGGCATTTATGTTCGGCGTGTGTCCTTTATATAGATATCAGATGCCTGGCTGTTTGGGAGTCATTCCATTAACTCGTACTGATGAAAATTTTACTCCACGGCTTGTGTGATAGTTTTACGCTTGCTTGCTTGATAATTTTATCCTCACTTTATAATATTACTTAAGTCGCATATTTTTTTTGTTCTTACGTGATAACTTCACCTTTGTTTTGTACAATTTATACCGGAAATGGACTTCATATTTTTTTAAACAGTGATTGATGCAACGGGTAAGACCGTTGCACTTAAGAGATGAAGTACAATGACCGATTTCGAAGCCTCAGTTTGCACCCGTAACGGACACTTAAAAGCATCCTAGTGGGACTCCCTCAAGGCTGTTTGCAACGGTGACTTACTACAACCCTACTATCAGGGCAAGTAGGTTGGTGTCAAAAACCCGTCAATCAGTTCCATAGAGGAAACCATAACAAGAATCTTTAACTTTTTCATGTAAATCTTTCTGCTCAGTGTCAAACCCAGGTTACCTCTACTTTGAGCTTCATCGCGTGTATGTATATACATAATATTTAGCTTCTTAATTTTAATGTTTAAAATTGATTTTGTTATACTAGTTCTTAGTATAAAAAAATAATCATCAAACATGTTCATTAGAGTCTTTGAATCACCTTTTAGTTAGAAAGTACACTATTTACACTAAATTTCCGCTTGAAGACTAATATTTTAAATAGATACTGGTTTAGACCCACATGAGAATACGAGTTTCCTATTAATTAAAAAAAGTTTACCAAATATAAGTTTTATTTGAACTAGCAACATATTTCAAGTACCACTTCACACCATCTTGGGCTACCTTATTTGGGTCAGGCCTATTGGTGGTTAATTCATCAGAGAATTGTCTACTTTTAGATAGATAGAGGTGAAAAAAAGACTGGAATCATAATCGATTCGATAACTGAAAACTGGTTTTTAGAAGAACTGGTGCTATAAGAATTGAACTGGAACCGAAACCGTAGGTTCTAAATAAGTTCTATTATTTTACCATGATGAGGTGCGGTGCTTTCAAGAAAAGAAATGAAGGTTGAAGAGCTACGGTGCTTTCAAGGATCGGAACGCACATGGGATCAAGAAAGGAAAGAAGGAAAAAAGTACCGAACCATGTATAGAAAACCTATAAATAGGTAGCGAGACTCAGTTATAAACTCTTACATAATTTTCACCTAAAAAAACACACACAAAGTGTAATTGTCTATACTCTTATTCTACCTAATTCTAATCAATCATTGAACAATAGTTATGTTTATGTACACGAAATGACCATTGTTCTAACATACCACATTATAGGTTCCAAAAAAACCGGTTCTTGAAAGAACCGATTCCTGAAAAAACCGGTATGTTTTAGTGTTGTTACTTATTTAATGTTTTAAGAGCTATATATCTTGTAATATATGACTTTTTAATTTACTACTTATTTAGTCTAAACTAAGATAAGAAACTTATGACCATAGACTCTAAATAAAAGCCCAATAGAGTGAAAATTTGCAGCAACATAGCGTTCTAGCCCATTTCATAGAAAAAACCGTTTTTTTAAGAACCGGAACCGGTTCTATAGGAACTGGAACCGGTACATAGGTTCCAGTTTTTCATCAAAAATCATAACTAGAACCGAACGGTTCTTTTAAGAACCGGTTCTTTTACCGTCAATAAAAACCGGAACCGGTTCTTAAGAAAAACCAATTTGTGCACCTCTACTTCTAAATACTATCTAATTAGGCAACATATAGAAAATATTCAAGTGTATAGTAAATTATAATATTACTATAATAGTAAGAGAAAATTACATGGATGACTCATGTGTTTAGGTCTGATTTCACTTTTGGCCCTTAACTTTAAAAAATTACAAGGATAGACCAGTACTTTACATTTTTATTTCACATTTAGCCCCTGACATAGATTTCCGTTAGTTTTGAATGTTAAGACCGTCCATATGACACTCACGTGAGGGTATATTCGACAAATATACCCTCACATGAAAGTCACATGGGCTGACTTAACATTCAAAAACTAACAGGAATCAAAATCAGGGGCCAAATGTGAAACAAAAGTGCAAAATATTGGTTCATCTTTGTAATTTATGTGAGTTAGGGGCCGAAAGTGAAATTAGACCTGAGCACAGGGGTCGTCCTTGTAATTTTGTCTAATAGTAAATAAGCTATACTTGTCGATCAACTAGTTGTTTGAGCATCCACGTAAGCATTGTAATATAAAAAATATTTATGCGCTAAATAAATCATAAATATAGTTTACTTTGTTTAAAATTTCATTTATAATAATGTAAATTGAATTAAATATTTATTAAAAAAATTTCCATTTTTTGTTTTGTTCCTTTCTGGGTGATTGGAATTATATATAATTCGAATTTACGTTTAGTATACTAACTCATTATATAAACATTAAAAGAATTGTTTTATAGTATGGTTTAAAAAATGCTACTACACTTCGATTTGAATGCAATCTGTTTAAAAAAAATCATTCAAATTTTAAAAACAAATCGAATATAGTTAAAATATCATATTTTTATCATTTTTTTATATATTATGTCAAGTTTTCAACCCGTGTTATACAAAGGTGACTAAACTAGTATGTTATAGTAATAGTCATCAAGAGTTTTCTAACATAATATGACAAAAAAGTGCAAAACTATATTTAAGTTAATAAAATTCTTGATTTAACGGTATACATTTTTTAAAGTAGTAATATATTTAAAGGTTAGTGTTTTTTTAAAAATGAGCAGTTTATAATTATTTACATAAAAATTAATGTCTGGATTAAAACTCACAATCTTTAAAAGAGGCAAAGTCTCTCATCTTCCTCTTAACTACTAGGCTAAAAGATTATTAGCAATTTAAAGGTTGGTGTATCTTAAATAAACTTATAGAGCTAGACTTTGCAAAAAGAAAATATGCAAATAGTTATTCTATCTTTGTAGCTTTTTTTCACATCAGAATTATTTCTTTTACTCCACCTATTTCCTTACCTTCTACCTTTTTAAGGTCTGTGCGCACCCCGTACCCTTCAAATGATTTTAATTTCAGGCTTTAATTCGTCATTCTCTTTTGCCTTCATAATCACAATTCCATTTCTTTCCGGTCTTCTTCTGGCGTTTATGCTTCTAGGATACAAGGATCATCGTCTTTCATTCCTCTTTTGGTGATCCTAATATAATAAATTTTATTAAGGTTCAAAAAAATAATAATAAAAAACTTTATACCTTTTTTTTTAACAGCAACACCTTGATTTTCAAGAAGAAATACATCACAACCTGTGTCACTAGACCAACTAGTGGTTGTTGGTCACTGTTAAGTATGTATTTAAACTACACTTAAATTTAAAAGTTAAAACTACTATTTTGCAAAAAGAAAATTCAAACTAATAACTAGGAATATTCTAGTCAAGTTTTTCTAGATAATACGACTTATATGTATGTGGTTATAAACAATTTTTATACAAGAAATCAACATAAACGAAATCTTTGTGAACATATATAAAAAGATCTTGATCGTTTATATTTTTACATACATATGTATTTCAAATGAGATATATCCATTAAATGGCTCGGATGCAACAAAAGCATCTACATACGAAAGTGGTCAATTTAATCATATAAAGGTTAGATATGATAATGTTAAAGAGAGTATATATTAATTAGAAAATTAATTAGAATTTCACTGCATATTTTTATTCTATTGCTATAATTAGTAGCTTATTAGTAATACACGTGGATTTTTATTATTTTATTTAGGTTCTTTTACATATTTTCCCTTCCTAAGTCCATCAATTACATATTTACCCAAGCCTAAAGTTTAATTACATATATCTCCTTTGACATAATAAATTACTCATTTACCCCTTCTTTTACACAAACCACAAAAAAATAGAAAAATTTATTTATGATGATCATTAAGGGTAAAATAGTAAATCAAAAGGTTATTTTAAAGAAATTGGGTAAATATGTAATATATATGGTTTAGGAAGGGGAAATATGTAATTGAATTTAAGGAGTGGATAGATATGTAATAAATGATCTTAAGAATGAGATATATGTAAATGCCCCTATATCGTATCAAACTCTTATATTGTTGTCTTTATTGTTTTTTTCATCACCGTTTTTTAGTGTACCTCTTGTGTAACGACATTCTTTCTATCTTATCCATCTTGATCTGGTCGAACCAAATCATAAAAATTGTTATATAGCGATAGTCAAACAACGTTTAAACGTTTATGTCTCCATGAAATAGTTCTATGGGTTCACCACTGATGAAGGTGTGAATTAACCCATTCATAAGTGAAAAAGTCGAAATTACCATACACTTTGAGCGGATTTTGTTTCTACTTCGAGCAGATTATGTTTCTACCACAATGTTTGTCTGACTAAACTTGTGTTGCATCCATTCTAGCAACTGAAACCAAGTTAATCAAGCATCTGACACTAAAAAAGAAATATTATCTTTTGAAATTACAACTTTTACTATTTAACCTTCATATTTGATATGCTTTTATTAGGGCACAACAATTAGTCTTTTTTTAACGGCAACCAGACGAACAAAGATAATGTAAGCCAAAACCCACCTGGTAATCTGGGTTGAAACCCACCGGTCTTCACTAGAGGCTGAACCCGAGTGTCAACCACCCTCAGAAGGAAACTCACCTTACATTAAAAACACTCTGGCCCAACTTAGAAGTTAGAACACATATGTCTCATGCGAGACTTGAACCCAAGAACTCCTCGTTTCTTGAGATCTTAGGTACCTCACGACAACCACTTTGGCTAAGGATAATTGGCGTGCAACGATTAGTCAATTCATTGAAATGGAGAAACAAGATGAAAGGTTCTTATACTATTGTGATGTTTAGTGGCCCCATGAAGAAATGAACGAGTCATGGCAGGTACTTGGGTAGACAATAACATAGAGAAAATAACAAACTTTTGGGGTTGGATACATGTGCAAAATCAAATAATTTGGTCAATAATCTAGACCAACAAGTTGATGCTTGGTTTCTGTTAGCCCCATCCCACATGTCCTAGCTAAGGGGATTTGGATGTAGAAAAGTGATTTGTTATCCTTTAACCTTGATACATTGGTTGTTTGTCTGTCTTTATGGCATAAGCGAATCATATGTTTAATGTTAATCGAATAAATGAACAAGTAAAAAGTAAGAACACATAAACAAACATGTTTTTTTTTTTCGTGTAATCGTATCAGTATATGCTTATTTGTTGATACGCCAAATGAATAAACATAAATGAACTCCCACCAGCATAAATAAGCAAACGACACTTGTATTCGCGTTTGCTCATCGTTACTAAATATTAAAACCAAAACTTATTCCATAAAGTTGTCTCTTGGTTTACAACTTTGGTCCCTTATTTTTTGGTTTTATTTCAGGCGTATATATTTGATATTTAATATCCTCTTCATTTCACAGAGAGCAACATCAACCTTGCTTCTCTTCCCCACCTCTGCCTAGCCACCTTTGCCCTCTCCTTCCTTCCGGTTGTCTTTCATGGTCATTTTCACCGTCTCCCGTGGTTGTCTTTGGCGGTGTGTGGTTCCTTTTATGGCGATTAGGCGACCATATGTTGTTTGGTGACATTGGTGGTAGATGAATTCCTCATGAAACCATAAGCGGTTGTGCATGGCAACGATGGTTGTAATACGTAATGACGACAATATGTATTTGACTTTCACACACTTTTTTGTATGGCTTAGCTTTTTGTACCACCATGTAAGTGGAATTTAACCAAAAATGCTATTTATGTTGGACTATTTGTCAAATAAACAAATTTCCCGTTAAACAATTTAGTTCGCTTCATTTAGACCCCTAAGAGAGGGGGATGGAAGCACCCATGATCGTACACAAGGCATCTGTTTGCCCGTCAGAGAGGTCCGTTAATATCTGCCCACGTAATGAGTAGTCGTCAACTGACGCGACATTTGTGTGACTGTTAGAAAGGTCTAACTATCTTGTCACTATTTCAATTTTTCTGTCATGTTTTGTCCTGAAAATAGAATCTGTCAAGTCCTGCCTATGTTACCTTCTCCATGAAAAATATTTATGTTGATTAATTACCTACCATATTGTCCTTCCATGCCCACACCATGAAGTGTCATGGCCCATATGGCCCAATAAACATTACCACCATATAATTGATGTATCTAATCGATAATGGTGCGTGGAGTGGTGATGAGGCGTAATCTCACGCCTCACGTCCATGTAGAGTGCGGGTATGAATACCGCAACAACAGTCAGTTATGCAATGGAGCATGGTCACTGTCACGTTCGCGTAATGGGTATTTTTTTAAATTTATGTATTCTTATTCTCTCACATCAACTCGACTAATTTTATCGGTTCGGTCTAACAATTAGTTTTGACACTTGAGAGTCTAAAAGATTTTTTACTTTTTATTTTTAATTCATTAGTTTGTATTATAACTTTTAAATTGATATATAAAGACTGCCTTTAAAAGTTAACATATGAACATATCATTCACCTAGCTATGTATTAAAACACCAAGTAAATGTATAAAATGGTGTCACATAAAATATTTGGGGTCATTTTTTAGGGACTCACAAATAATTCTAGCAAAGGGTAAAATTTGTAACTAAAGTCTAAAACATACTCTCCAAATAATTCTAGCAAAGGGTAAAATTTGTAACTAAAGTCTAAAACATACTCTAGGGATGTGAAAAGATTTACTCTAATATCAATGATAAGTATCTGCAAATGTTTTTTAAATAGTTGTAAATTGAAATGAATCTAATACAACAATAAAAGCCTTTACATCACTCTAAGTCAAAAATCATATAAAGGTACAAGGTATATTAGATTAAATAAATTTAACTTATTTAGTGTGAATTGTGGTATAAAGTAATGAAACTTGTAGAATTAAATAATGCTATTTTACTTTTTTGAAATATTCTATATATCTAAATATCTAATAAAGAACAGTACATATCAAATATTTCTGTTATAATCTTTATTAGACAAACAAAAAAATAAAATAAAGGTACCTTTATTTAGAAGATATCTAAGAAAATGTTAAAATTAAATTACAATAGAAAATTATCAGTAATATAAAATTATGAAATAAATCATGTTGATTAATAATGTTAAGTTCTAAAAATAACACCGCCCCCCCTAAAGCCCAACATGAATTGGCGAGTGCCCTTTTTAGTAGGATCGTACAAGACATGGAAGTACACTTTGACATGACCATTAGACAAAAAGCTGTTTTTAAGTGTCTACAAGCACCACATGCTCAAGACTTTCTTCTTGCTATCCCAATTGATGGGCTAGGCCAACATATGTCGTCAATTGAGTATCGAACTATTCTTAAGTACCGCCTAATGGTTCCCATTTTTCCAAATGATGAGATATGTCCTATTTGTCGCAAGGCGTGTTTGGACTCATTCGGGGAGCATGCAGTACATTGTAGAGAGCTTCCAGGGTTTAAGTACCGACATGACTTAGTGAGGGATGTTCTTTTTGACATATTCAGGCGAGCCGGGGTTTCGGTTAAGAAAGAAGCACCGGTGAATTTCTTGACTGACCCGTCGGAAAGTAGATCTACACTTAGACCGGCTGATATTTTGATATTTGGATGGACAGGAGGTAAACATGCATGTGTGGACTTAACATGTGTTTCCCCACTAGTGGGCCTGAGAAATGGTGTTTTCAGGGTGGGTCAAGCTGTTTTAAAAGCTGCTTCTTGCAAAGTGGCTAAACACGAGAAAGCATGCATTGACAACCAACACGTATTTGTTCCATTTGCGTTTGACACCTTTGGTTTTCTTGCACCTGAGGCTGTGGAGGTACTTAATCGAGTCCAACGGGTTATGCATAGCTTTGTTATGACCCCGAGGTCTATGAATGTAGTGTTTAAAAGACTTGGTTTTGCTATCCAAAAAGGGTTAGCGGCGCAGCTTGTTGCCCGTTTACCTTCTGTTTCCATGTAAATCTATCTTTTAGTAATAAATCCCCCTTTGAGAGATTAAAAAAAAAAAAAAAAAAATAACTCAATTTGATGAGAATGTGTTCACTAGTAAATCTTGACGTAACGGACCTATGTTTTTGTGCTTTTCGGCTCTTTCAACACTGAAGAATAATGTTTTTCTGTTTGTCGGTGCAGAGATAGTTTTATCAGTTTAGAAAATGTCTTCAACTGTCCCACCCATAACTAAACAATGTTGCACCTTGAACTTATAACTTAAGCAACGTTGCGCCATGAAATGATCTTGCGAATGAACACACCACCAGTAAAATGTACTGAAACTTCCCCTTTGATAATGTAACTGTTGAACCTCAATCAAAAAATGAAATTGTTGCAACTCACTTCCTTTCAAATCCACTGTTCATTAGATACATATCATTATGAACATATGAATTACCACACAAAGGTAAAAATAACAAAAATAAAAAGTTTTCTATACATGGCCCGCATATACATATTTACGATTTTAGCCTTTTAGGTAGTCAGGTCAAGTACAAACTAAACTAAAAGATACCCATATTTCACCCTCTGTCTTTTTTTTACCACTCTCAATATCTCATACAAGTTCCTATCTCAGATGTCTCATGTAATCATGCATTATCATCCCTAATTCGCTTATCCCATGTCAACCGAACCAGTGAGGGGCCGAGTTTCAAGTCCACATCTTTAGGGTTTTAACACATTAATTACACAAACTTAAAAACTTTATGCCTTGCGTAGATTGAAAAGTTAAGCGAGAGGCTTACATCAATTGGGTCTAAAGTTGACATATCACATTTGTTGTCCCCTTTTTCTAAATATCATCACCTACTCACCTTCCCATCTCAAACTAAAATACAAATAATAAAGTCATTATCTTCAAATTTTCCTATTTTATTCAATCCAATGACTCACTTATAAGCATCTAACAACTCTTATTAAATGTCACCCACAACTAGACATGTAAGTCCCATTCATTTAACAATCTTAATTCTACCATACTAGTAAATAGTGTGCCAAAAAAAGCAAAAACATTTGGTGTAAACTACCAAGTAAATAGTGTCACAAACATTTCGGATCTTCTATCCTTACCATAGAGGTGTGGTCTTTTCGACCGGAAAGAGAAAAGAATCCTTGCTATACTAGTGATGTTTTTATGGTGTATTTGAAAAGCACGTAATGAAAATAAAAGTGGATCACAAGCTGATGGAAGACAACAAATCGACTTCCTTTCTATGAATAACATCTAGAGCAACAAAGTTTTCATGTCGGATCACGAGTTTTTTTTTACCTAAAATGAGTTTTTTTACTAGTAATATAAATATGATCAAATATGCCAATAACTGGATCCCAATCACAGATTCTCTAAGGGGCTATTTAGCAACTTCTAAATAGGTAAGTGTTGAACCAGTAATATGTCTGAATCATTAAGTGCTAAACCAGTAACATATCTAAACCATTAAGAACTAGTATATTGCTTAGCCATTCAAAAGCAAACGTCTCACCAATTTAGATAACAGATCTTAACCATTCAAACTCATCTACTCATTAAACAAACAGTCTGAACCATTAAATGTCCAACAGTTCAAACATCTTAACCATTAAAAAACCGAAACAAAAAACCCTAAGTTAAAACAAAAAAAAAATGAAAAAACAATTTAAGATGAACCATCACTATTCACTATTCAACAATCACTATCTTCAACCTCTCCTATTTCATTAAACAAAATTTTAACCGGAACTTCACCGGAAAAAATCTCCGGCGAATGTATTATACACTCCGGCGACCTAAAGTCAAAAAAACAAAAAGAACAAAAACCAATGCCATAATAATAGCACATAAACAACAGACAATAACAACAATACGTATATATATATAGATACACACACATATCGAGAACTTTTTTTTTCTTTTAAAAAATTAAAAATTACACATTCGGACCCCAAATACTCCATAAACGCCAATTAAACAAACCTATCACGTCCGGCATTATCTTCTTCCCTAAACCCTTACCGTTCACCACCATCTTCTCCGGCGACTGTTCATTCTTCTCCGGCGACTGGTTATTCTTCTCCGGCGTCTCCTCCGTACACGAAACTGAACAATCTTCACCTTCCGGTTCACTTTCCGGCTCCGTTTGCACCAATGCGACGTCGTGTTTCGTCTCACACGACGTTGTTGTTAATACATCCGGCGAAGAACTGGCGGTTTTTCCGGCGAAGCGACGGTGACTGTTTTTCTCTTCCTTTATCAATTTCTTCTTCGATTTGTTCTTCTTCGATTTGATTTCATTTCTGTTCAAATTTTCTTCAAATGCTTCAATCGCTTGATGAATAAGCTCACGATTAACAGATGTGTCCCATTTAAACCAGTAATTAGTGTAACAATCGAAACAATCACATTCAAACACTGGAGATTTATGATTGTTCATCATTTTCTTCTTGTTTTCAGAGCAACAAACCCTAGGGTTAGGGTTTGAAGATTTGATTGACCGAGTTATCATGTAAGCTAAAACTTCACGGTCTTCGAGTGATAAAACAACGACGGCGAGGCTGAGAAACGCCGCCGGTAAGAGGTTGAGAACGGAGAGTGAGTCTCCGGCAGGTGAAATGGCCGGAAATGGAGATGAGGATGAAGATGATGATGAAGATGAAGGGTATACTTTACCTTTGTTGTTTCTCATCTTCATGTTTTGGTTTTAGGGTTTTGTTTTTGTTGAGAGTGAGGTGATAAAGAGAGATGAGTTGATTATGTTTTGGGATATGAAAAAAAGGTGAAATGAAATGAAAAGTTTTGAAAATATGTTTTATGGTTTTGTGGTAAGGTGAGTAGACCATTTGACCGATCATGGTTTTTGGTAGGGGTGTAAACGAGCCGAGCCGAGCCCGAGCTCGTCTAGGCTCGAGCTCGGCTCGTTTAAGTTTAACCAGGCTCGAGCTCGAGCTCGAGCTCGGCTCGATTCAAGTTTTAATTTTAAAGCTCGAGCTCGAGCTCGTAACAAACTTCTCAAGCTCGAGCTCGGCTCGGGCTCGGCTCGTTTGATGATTTATTATTTTAATTTTAATTATTTATATTTAATTTTATATATTTTTTTAATTTTTTATATTTAATTTTATATAAACTTTTAATTATCTGTATTTTATACATAACAAAATACATATTATATATTTTTAATTATAATTTATACATATTTTAACTAATAATAATAATATATATTTATAAAATAAATAAAAAAATATATAAATGAAAAGCTCGATAAGGCTCGCGAGCCGGCTCGAGCTCGATGTGTAAAGCTCGAGCTCGGGCTCGATAGCTTAATGAGCTTTTTTCTTAGGCTCGGGCTCGAGCTCGAGCTCGAAAAAGCTCGGCTCGTTCGAGCTTTTTATCGATCCGATCTCGAGTAGCTCGCGAGTAGCTCGGCTCGTTTACACCCCTAGTTTTTGGGCACTTTATATATCATATGATTTAGAATCAAAATGTTTTGGTAATTGGATTGGACTTTACATTATAACGGTTAAGTTCAGTTATTAATCATTTAGCATTTAGGATTACAGAGTGTTTATTTTATAAAAAAACTTTAAATAATTTAGTTAAGTGTTAAATGGTTAAGAGACATAAAGATGTTGAATAGAGCTGAATGAAGTATATATCAACTTTATCCTAATTTGTATTTCTATTCCAACATCTCTCTTATTGATAGAGTCTCTTAATGATTCAGATCTCTTAACCATTCAGCACTTAATGATTCAGATTTTGTCAAACAGACCCTAAACCGGTAATTTTAGTAGCTTTATTGGTTGGACTTGAATGAAAGTTGGATGACATGGTTGGTTTGTTCTATAAATGATCAGTTTAACTCGTAGTAATTCAAAGAGATTGAATCGGACCAGATACCTAACCGGTTTCTGGTTCCCTGACTGGTTTTCGGTTCAAACCGGGTCGGTTTGTTTTTAAAATATTGTTTACTAACATATGAATTTGTTTGTTTACGAAATGAGATTAAGCTGGTGAATAATTGGTGCTGCTATGGGAAAAAATATGAAAGGGATACAAGAGATATTAAAATATGTTATGGGGTACATAATTATTGTACCAACCTTAGTTGAAGTTATTTACTTCATGTTGGTGTCATACTCATTAATGATGTATATGTAACCTTCAATGATATTTATTGACAAGAAGCCTGGGCTAGTCTTATATTAAAAGCATAAAATCATAAAAAAGTATAAGTATATTTAATTTTTAAATTTATATTTAAATTGAGTTTTTATAAATGGATAGATCATGAAAATAAACCTAGCTTGGGGTTTTTGGTTTTTCCTTTTGGACCTTGCTCCCAGAAACGTTGACACCTAGACCCCTGTCAAGACGTTATAGGAGGTATCTTTTTGTTGTCTTGCGCCACGCACAAAGTTTCTTAAGACCGGTTAGTTGGTAACCATTGTTTTTGTTACTTGTAAAGAGGATATGGTATACTTAGTGTTTTACATGTAAACCTCCAAAGAGATTGATAGTTTATTGAGTAAATTACATTTTTTGGCCTTTATAATAAGCCAAATTACGGACCGTGGCCTTTATTTTAAATTTTTGCACTGGTTGGCCTTTATATAAATTTTTCTCACGGTTTTGGGCCTTTAATCTAACTGACGTTAAGTTTTTCCGTTAAGTTCCCTCATGTGCATTGCACATGAGGGTATTTTTGTCATTTTAGATATAAAGATCTAATCTTGTAATATTACAACAACAAACATCAACAGATCTGTGTTTCTTGACAACCACTATTTCCATTTTCACCAACAAAATCACTTTGGCTTACACTAAAGACGAACAGATTCACAATCACTTCACGAAAAAATTCCATTTTCACCATAACAACCAACATCAACAGATCGGTGTTCAACCCTTCTTAATCACCATTCCGACGAACATCTATGACAAACAAGCAATAAAAGTGTAATTTACTCTATATTGTTATTATTATAAATTAATATTGGTCATCATATTCTTCTTCAGTTTTTCTGATATACCATAAAGAACAAAAATGGTTGTACGGCCGGTGCCGTTGATGGATCCGATGACTCAGCTAAACTTACCATCGGGTTTCCGGTTTTACCCCACCGATGAAGAGCTTATGGTGCAGTATTTGTGTCCCAAAGTCGCCGGAAATGATCGTCCGCTTCAGATTATCGGAGATGTTAATTTGTATAAATTCGATCCGTGGGAGTTACCGAGTAAGTGTTTTCAATGTTATTTATACAATTGAGGTGTTTTTTGGGTTGATTTTGATCAGAATTTGATGGAATTGGTTGAAAATTGTGAGATTGTTGATTCTTTATTTATATTTGTTTCATGGGATTTACAGAGTAAGTGTGTTAATGGTGATTAGTACAATTGATGTGTTTTTTTTCATGATTTTGATCAAAATTTTACGATGTTGGTTGAAAATTTGTGAAATTGCTTGGAAATGTGTGAAATTTGTTGAAAATTTGTGAAATTTGCTGGTTCTTTATGTAAACTTGATCCATGGATTTACAAAGTAAGTATTTAAATGATCCATGGATTTACAGAGTAAGTATGTAAACTTCATCTTCATCTCCAATTTCAGATCTTGTTCACTTTCCAGTGATAATAGGCTACATATAAGGTTCTGATTAGGAGTAAGATCAATGAGGTGGTGGTGTTGGTATGATGGTGGTGTGATGGTGGTGGTGGTGTGATGGTGGTGGGTGGAATAATATCATCTGATGAAGATGATATATATATATATATATATATATATATAATTATAATAATAACAATATTAATTTTACATTAATAGTCCTTAGATGTAAAATGACCAAAATACCCTCATGTGCATTGCACATGAGAGGACTTAACCAAAAAACTTAACGCCTGTTAACTTAAAGGCCCAAAACCGTGACAAAAATTTATACAAAGGCCAACCAGTGCAAAAATTTAGAATAAAGGCCACGAACCGTAATTTAGCTTATTATAAAGGCCAAAAAATGTAATTTACTCTAGTTTATTCATTTTCATTGCAATAATGTGTTTTTAATGAATATTTTGCTCCAAAAGACTATAATATCAAGAGATTTTAAATTATGTGATATGTGTTGTCGTGTAGATGTGATATACACAACATATTTACTTCATAATGTATGCACATTGTAACCTCATACGACATCAATAGCTAATGCTTGAAAAGCTTTCAATCAATTCTACAAGTTACTTAGTAAATGGGACATTAATTTGTAACTTCGTATGCTTTGTTGGGTATGACAAATTTAGGCTTTGCAAGGTGTGAGCCTTAATAATATTATATGCTACCTTTATGGCATGTCATGACTCATCTCAAGTTCTCAACCTTTTAAAGTTTTGGGCAACTTAAAATTATGGTCCGTGCATTATTTTTTTCTTCCCGAACAATGACTTCTATTAGCAATAAATCACAAGCTAGAGACTAGATGAAGATAGTATAATACATCAAATTAATGTCATATTTTTCATCCAAATGGAACCCAGTAATCTTATGTCATTACGAATCTTTGTGAGTGTGTATCTTTAAAAATGGATTCGTTTCTTGATTTCCATTGACTTTGTTAGGCTGTGAGTATTATTGCATGAATCGCCTTTTTTTTCTAGGAACATCAATTTTTGTGTGGTTTAAGTACGTCTGTTAGTGTAAACGCAAAGATAGGAGCTACACTGTACCGGCCACGAACTAAAGATTTACCAACAGTGGCGGAGCTAGCCCAGATATTGAGGGGTATCCTAATATTTTTTTTGTCCATTCACACATTAATTATAAAAAACATGATAATTAACAAATTAAAAAAAAATACCTAGTAAATTTATCCTCTTTGTTCTTTCATAACTTGAAATCGAGTCATTATATTCATATTCGTTACTTTATCAAATGTTTCTCTTTCGATGGCAAAAACTAGTGAATTGTTCAAATATTGGCCATCAGTTTGATTGCGGAAATCTATCTTCACAAGCTTCAGTTAAAAAAATACATCTTTCAACAATTGCGCTCAACCGATAAAACCAAAAAAAAAATTAATATACGATTAACAAAAGGAATATACACTATATTTTTACACATAAAATTGATTTTCTATGCATTTTTTCACATAAAAGCCATAATTTCTTTAATTAAAAAATGTATAAAACATATATATTAACTTAAGTAAAAAAAATGCCAATAAATGAATTGATAGGGAGTATATAATAAATTAATATAATAGATCAATAATAGATCTAACAATTTAAAATAAATCAATAGCTAAAACTCCAAACCATAATTATAATAATAGTACATGATAAATAAAATAAATAGTAAAAGAAATATGTAGAAAATAAATAAAATAAATAGTAAAAGAAATATACATATGTGTGTTTTAACAGAGAAATAAACATTAAATGAAATAATAAATTACTTTTTCTTCTGAAATTATATAGGGATATGTGAAAGCCTATTGACTTATTATAGTCTGTACCTGAAAGATTAATAAAATAAAATATAATAATCATTAATCATCTTCTTCTTCCTTACTTCATATAACTTCATATAACGCAGAGTTTCTCCGGCAACATAATTTTTTTTCAATTATCTCATTTAACTATATTTTTTTAGCTTTAAACATTCAGGGGTATCCTTATAACTATTTAGGGGTATCCTATATATAAAATAAAATATTAAAAAAGATAAAAAAATTACACTACGTATAAAAAATTGAGCCGTAGCCCGGGCTACCCCTGCACTACACGTACATCCGCCCCTGTTTACCAAACCTATATAAATCAGGGTAGTTTGTCGTGTCAAGTTGAATGCCTCTAATGAATAAGGTCGAGCGTTTAGTGATACTTTTGTTTTATGCTATCCAACCCAGTATATTGAGTTTGAGCGGCACCCAACTATTCCATTAAAGAGCAAAAAGAAACACTGCATGTTTAAAAGAAACACGGCATGTTTGGTTATTTGATGCAGTGTTCTCGTCGAAGAAACCATAAAATCTCTTGATGTGTTATTTGTTCATTACCACTTGTCTACGGTGTTGGAAATTTGCACTTGATCAAGGATGTTTTTGATAGTTTTGTAGTTGTAATACATTTTACTTTAAAACTTGACTTTTCAATCTCCAATTCCAAACAGTATCAGTCCCCTATAAAACGTAACAATCACAAACAAGAATAGTCTTGCGGTATTCGAGAGCATGGAGGTTTGGGAAGAGTTCTTTGAATGGGTTGTCAACACCCAAGCACCAGTCTAAAATCTAATGGAAGAACCTGGACCGACTTTCCCTTTTATGAAGTATTGCATGTTCAAATCATATTTTGCCAAGTTCCATTTTTGTGATTGAAATCCACGTGCCAAACAAATTTTTACGTGGTGGAAATAATGGCGGATCCTGAACTATTATAACACGAGGGCTAAAAATCATGGAGCAAGCTCAATATATATAATACATGTACTTTTTTACACACAGACGAGATCATTATATATATATAAGTTTAAGGTATCATGGTAAAAATCAGAACTTCTGAAAAGAAAATGTGCAGGTCCTGACACCCATACAGACCCCTTAAAGAATGCGTTACCTCATTTATGCATTTGGAATTTGAGTTACTTGTGTCAGGTACTTATTTTTTTTTTTCAATATATACAAAGATACAAAGCATTTTATCATGAAATATTGTACAAGTAAACATCTAAATAGAAGCATTTGCCAATTATAGTACCAGGTTTGAAGACATAACCTGAATACCGAACTTGAACTTGATTAAGACATAACCTGATAAACCCGAATCTGATTTTAAAGAAAATCCGAACCCGATTTACTTTTTAGGGTCGGTAAATGGTTATTATTTTTTAGAATTAGGTCAACCCGATTAACCCGAATACGGGATATATATATACATATATATATGGATATATATATATACATATGTATAGAGTGAGGTTCACCTACATAGTGTTATAAATCTAAGAAGGCTAAGAAGCAATAAGAGATTGACATGTGGCATCTAGGAAAATTAGGTTAGGGGGTATTTTAGTCATGCCCACTTTTTTAAATATTCTCTCTCCACATGCAAGTCACATGTCAATTCCTCCTCTTTTTTAAAACGTTTATAATTTTTACATACGACATTATTTTTTTAAACAAATTACACCATAAAAACGAGAATTTTTTTCTCTTTAAAACGCGTATAATATTGATATATAAAAAACAAACTTTTTTTTCACAATTTTTCAGCTCATTGTGTCTAACGTCAGGTCATTGTGTCTAACGTCAGGTCATTGTGTCTTTCATCAGGTCATTGTGTGATTGTGTTATCCGTAAGGTTGTTGTGTCATTCATCGGGTCATTGTGTAATCTTATTTGACAAGTATTACACAATGATCTAATAATAATTACACAATAACACAAAAAGTATTTCAAAGATCTTGCTCTCACATCATCCTCCTTAAAAAATAAATAAACAAAACTTAAAAAAACTACTATTTTCTCATTGTGTCTTTTTTCATTGTGTCTAATTTAAAAAATAAAAAAACCGTAATTTTTTTAATTTTTTTTAATTTTTCGTTTATTTATTTTCTGAAAGGGGAATACATGGGGAACAAGGTCTCCGAACCACTTTTTTCAAATTTGATTTATATTGTGAGTTATAATTTTTTTAAAAGTGTCATTGTGTCTTTGTTTACCATTGTGTCATTCTTACACTTTGTAACAAAAAATGACGTTGTCTTTGAACATTTCTCAAACACATATTAACAATTTGTGACACGGTGATAATTTCTAAACACATAATATGACACAACAAATATTTATAATAAGATGATATTATATAATGACTTAAGAATGAACCGATAAAAGTGACATTTCACTAGTTATAATAAAACACAATCACATGATATTACACAAGGACTAGACAAGTGCTGAATTTTTATTTTATTTTTTATATATCAATATTATACATGTTTTAAAGATAACAAAACGCTTGTTTTTTTGGTGTAATTATTTTTAAAAAATAATATCGTATCCAAAAGTTATGAAAGTTTTAAAAAAAGTGGGGGAATTGACATGTGCCTTGCATGTGGAGAGAGAAAGTCAACAAAAGTGGCTATGACTAATGTACCCTTCCATCAATTTCTTTTCCTATAAATTGATCTCAACCATTAAAAAAAAGATCTAAAGGTCATAAATCCTTCTTAGCCTTCTTAGATTTCCAACACTATGTAGGATAACTCTCCTCCATATGTATATATGGATATATATATATATACATATATGTATATATGGATATATATATATATATATATATTATTTAATTTTCAGAATTTCATGCACGTTTAGAGTTAATATTTTAAAAGCATATCCCAATTTCTTTTAGGTTATATTACGTACATGCCATTTAGAGTTAATATTTCACAACTCCATCCCGTTTAGAGTTAATATTTTGAGTTAGAATTGGGTTATGGGTTTTCGGTGGAAGTGGAACTCAATAGGTTCTATTATTGATATGTATATGTATGTACATACTTTGTATACATATGTGTGTTAAATTTACGAACCCACTTTATGAACAAACTTATTGAACAAATTCAGGTTATCTATATAATAAATCAAGGTTTTAGGGGCCTATTTTTAGGGGGCAAATATTTATTCTATAATAGAAAGTTTAGAAGGTAAAATTTGTATTTAATTTTTCATAACACATAAGTTGATGGAGCCAAATTATTAAATATTAAATATTTACAAATAATTTAAATAATGTTATAATTTATTTATTAAATATTATTATTATTAAACCCGTGTGTAACACACGGGTGTTAAGAGTGGAGTTATACTACAAAGTCCAATTTTCCTAGAAAGTCTAAGAAGCTATGAGATGATGACATGTGACACTCCCTTAAAATTAGAAGGAAGAGTAAAAATGGTAATACATCTATATTTTAAGTTTCACCCCATTTTTTTAAACGTCCATAACTTTTACATACGATATTTTTTTTTTAAAAATTGCACCATAAAAACGAGCATTTTCTTATCTTTAAAACGCGTATAATATTCATATATAAAAAACAATTTTTTTTTCACGTTTTTCGCTTGTTGTGTTATTTGTCAACTCAGATCATTGTGTTATAACACACTAACCTAATGAAATAACACAATGATCTGAAATAACACAATAACCTAATGAAATAACACAATGATCTGAAATAACACAATAACCTAATGAAATAACACAATGATCTGAAATAACACAATAACCTAATGAAATAACACAATGATCTGAAATAACACAATGACCTGATGAAAATATAACACAACGGCCTGATGAAAATATAACACAACGGCATGATGAAAATATAACATAATGACCTGATGAAAATATAACATAACGACCTGATGAAATTATAACACAACGACCTGATGAAAATATAACACAACGACCTGATGAAAATATAACACAATGACCTGACAAATACTCCCTCTGTCCCATTAGAAGTGTCCTAGTTTGAAAAACACAAAGTTTTAGGCACATTAAATGATGGGTATTTTTGCTTGTCATTTGACAATAATACCCTTGACAATAAATATTATTATGGGTCCATCATATTGTTTGTTTTATGTTATTAAGGGCAAATTTGGAAGTTTACCAATAAATTTTAAAAGTTGACACTTTAAATGAGACAACTAAAAAAGACAATATGGACACTTCTAATGGGACGGAGGGAGTATAACACAATCTGAAAAATATAACACAATGTCTTGACTAATATAACACAATGAGCTGAAAAATATAACACAATGACCTAACGAATATAACACAATGAGCTGAAACTTCAAAAAAAAATTTATTTTTTATATATCAATATTATATGCGTTTTGAAGATAAAAAAACGCTCGTTTTTTGGTGTAATTTTTATTAAAAAATATTGTCGTATGTAAAAGTTATGGACGTTTAAAAAAGAGGGTGTAATTTGAAAGTGAGACAAGACTAATATACCCTTGACATATCATTTAAAGTTTTAACTATTTACTATTATGCCACCTTGTGTTTATGAGCCGGCAATTGATCTTCATTTAATATTAGATCCAATGGTCCAAATTACTTCTTAGACTTTCTAGGAAAATTAGACTTTATAGTTGAACCTATTTCCGGGTGTTAAACCTAGTGTATGTATAATATAGTGATGATTATAACTCATTTGGTGTATGCATCTTTTAACAAATTTAAATCATGTATCTTCAATTAGCCTAATTGTTTACGACACCCTATTTGCGACCAAAATAAAAATAAATAATACACTTTAAAAGCCCATTTAGAA
Organism: Tagetes erecta; assembly: GCA_030867185.1. NCBI lineage: Eukaryota > Viridiplantae > Streptophyta > Magnoliopsida > Asterales > Asteraceae > Tagetes > Tagetes erecta. Next base: position 43,333,024 of record CM061492.1, on the reverse strand, counting down.
ACCCGATTACCGAATATACCTACCCGAATAAACCCGAATACCAAAACCCGATTACCAATTAACCCGATTTTTATTAGGGTTGGTATTTGGGTTGATATGCCACATTAAAAAACCCAATTAACCCGAAACCCGATTAACACCCCTAATTAAAACCTCTGAGTATTCTAAAAACGGTTTCGGGTAAAATTTACGAGCACGGCTCCGGGTTCGGTCTTCTTTTTCACCTATAGACTCGAACCACTAACTAGAAATTAATCGGAGACTAGGGTTTTAATTTCAAGTTCGTTGCGTAAAACCCTTAAACCCCAAATCGAAGAACAAAGTTCAATTTCAATTTCAAATTCAACATGATTAATCGCAGCCGTTTAATCTCCAGGTACATTTACAACAATCTTCGATTACATTCATCAATTTCACTACTTAATTACAATCATACATTCAATAACCGCCTTTTAACATCAACAATTGATGTAACAATTAAACCAAACCCTAGTTTTCATGTTCGAAGTTACTGTAACAACAAAAATGAATTTACAGAAGAGATAGAGTATTTGGATGAATCAGGGAATGTTATTTACACTGGAAAAGGTATAAGATCAGTTGAAGCTGGAGTTGATGATCATATAATGGTAGGTGGATTAAAACAGCCGTTTTCGAATGCTTATGCAGTCGGTAAAATCGTTGAGATTGTTAAAAGGTGGAAATGGGGACCTGAAATGGAGACACAGTTGGATAAGCTTCAGTTTGTTCCGAATATGGTTCATGTTACGCAAGCGTTGAAGATGACAGGTGATGGTGATGGTGATGCGTGTTTGAGTTTGTTTAAATGGGCGAAGAGACAGGAATGGTATAAGCCGAGTGATGAGTGTTATGTTGTGGTGATTGATAGGTTGAATAAAAGCCGTGATTTTGATGGGATTCAATCGGTGTTTGATGATCTTGTTGCTGATTCGGGGAAAACGATGGTGAATGATTTTGATGCGTTTAGTAGAGTTGTTCAGTGTCTTGCGAAAGCTGAAAAGTTGGAGGTTTCTTTTTGTTGTTTTAAGAAGATTCAAGAATCTGGTTGTAAAGTTGATACGAAAACGTATAATTCGCTTATAACTTTGTTTTTAGACAAGGGTTTACCTTTTAAAGCGTTTGAGATATATGAAAACATGGAAGGATCAGGGTGTTCGTTAGATTTGGCAACCTATGAATTGATGATACCGAATCTAGCTCGATCGGGTCGGATTGATGCAGCATTGAAGCTTTTTCAACAAATGAAAGAGAAAAATCTGAAACCAGGGTTTACAATCTTTGCATCACTTGTTGATTCGTTGGGAAAAGCTGGTCGATTGGATGCATCAATGAAAATTTTCATGGAATTGCAAGGATTCGGGCTTAAACCATCTGCAACCATGTTTGTGTCAATGATTGAGTCATATGTTAAAGCCGGAAAGCTAGACACGGCTATAAGGATGTGGGATGAAATGAAGAAAGCCCGATTTCGACCTAATTATGGGCTCTACACCATGGTTGTTGAGGCCCATGCGAAATCAGGAAAACTCGAGACTGCAATGTCTGTATTTTCTGATATGGAAAAGGCTGGTTTTTTACCAACCCCGACCACTTATTCTTGCTTGTTAGAGATGCATGCGGGTTCAGGTCAAGTTGATGCAGCCATGAAACTGTATAATTCAATGAGCAATGCAGGTGTAAGACCAGGTTTGACAACGTACACCGCCTTGTTAACACTTTTAGCAAAAAAGAAACTTGTAGATGTAGCTGCAAAGATTCTTCTTGAAATGAAAGCAACGGGATATTCTGTAGATGTGACTGCTAGTGATGTGTTAATGGTTTTCATCAAAGATGCTTCTGTTGATCTTGCTTTAAGATGGCTTAGATTCATGGGTTCATCAGGGATAAGAACAAATAACTTTATTATAAGGCAGTTATTCGAGTCGTGCATGAAAAACGGGCTATACGACTCTGCAAAACCGCTTCTTGAAAATTATGTTGACTCAGCAGCCAAGGTTGACCTCATACTCTACACATCAATTCTAGCCCATCTTGTAAGATGTCAAGACGAACAAAGTGAACGTCATTTGATGTCAATCTTGAGTGCTACTAAACACAAAGCACATGAATTTATGTGTGGGCTTTTCACTGGCCCTGAACAACGAAAGCAGCCTGTGTTAAGCTTTGTTCGAGAGTTTTTTCAGAATATTGATTATGAGTCGGAAGAAGGAGCAGCCCGGTACTTTGTTAATGTACTTCTAAACTATCTTGTTCTTATGGGTCAGATTAATCGAGCACGTTGTGTGTGGAAAGTTTCATATGAAAACAAACTTTTCCCAAAAGCAATTGTGTTTGACCAACACATTGCTTGGTCACTTGATGTGAGAAACTTATCAGTTGGTGCAGCCTTAATTGCAGTGGTTCATACACTTCATAGGTTCAGGAAACGGATGTTGTATTATGGTGTGGTTCCTAGACGGATTAAGCTGGTGACCGGGCCCACGCTAAAGATCGTGGTTGCACAAATGCTAAGCTCGGTTGAGTCACCATTTGAGGTTAGTAAGGTGGTTTTAAGGGCGCCTGGGGAGTCTGTCTCAGAATGGTTTAAGAAGCCTATCGTTCAGCAGTTCCTTTTGAACGAGATACCCTCAAGAAGTGATATTCTGATGCATAAGCTTAATATACTTTTCCCCAGTTCTGCCCCTGAACTCAGGTCCTTGCATCCACCTAAACCCCTTGTTGGTGGAAGAGGAATGTAGTAATAATGCTATCGTTTACAGATTTAAAGCGTTGCACATACCCCATGTTTTTAAAATATTTGTCTTGGCTAGTCTGTTGTTGCATCCATTTATAAGAATATGGAATTTTGTTTCTATTGGGAAACATGTTATTTTTGGGAAGTTATATCTAGAGGTGTTCATCCTTATGAAACCTACCTAGTCGGAAGGTGCACTCAAGTGGCACGCCATGCCGGTTCCAGAAGTTTTGTTAGGGGCTCAGTAAGGTTTGAGGGTAGGTTGACTATAGCTAAATGTTAAAAAAATTCTGTCTGGATTGGGTCTAGTTGAGTCGGGTCACACAATCAAAAGGCAAACCAATTTAAATTAAAAAATACATGATAAAAGTGCTCTAATTAATGTTTAGAAAACATTATGGTTTAATGGATACATGGGTCATGTTAGTTCAATAGGATATTAAGACTTGGGTTTTGGGTAAAGGGTATTAGATCATAACTCTTAAGTTAACATACTAAATTGTTGAAAATTAATTGGTTTAATTTTATGGAGGTATCTTCATCACTCGCTGTCTATTATCATCAGGAAGTCCATTTACTTTGATAATCAGGTAATAAGTTCTTCCATATTGGACGGTTATGCTTATTCACCATCGAAAAGGTTAAAAAATATACAGTGGATTGATGTTGTGGTGTTTCCTTTTCGTAGACTTATACGTTTGTTTCGGTGACTCTACTGCTTGGTATATTGACTTTAAAATGCTCAGAAGAAACATGCAAATGTTCTAGTTAATATTTACGAGAAAACAAGTTTATTGTATGTAAGTTTGTTCAATATAACTACTATGGTTTTACCCTTTACGCAATGTGTTTAACAACGATATGTCATATGTCAATATGTCAGCAAGATTTTGGGAGTTATATTTACTACATTATGTCAGCAAGATTTTGAGTTTAATAAAATTATGTCAGCAAGAGTTTGGGAATTAGTTGTTATATGTAAGTTGGTTCAACATAACTATTAGCAGTGTTATCAAATCTGGAAGATGATGGGAACTTTTATCCCATGCTTGCAGAACATTTTGTGAATTATTTACTACATTAGGTATTCATGGTATGTTTCTTCTCTTTTTGGTTTGTGCTCACTGTAACTGTTAGTCAATGTTTTTTTTATCAAGGCTCAAGGTTCGTACACACAAAGACTGATCGTAAGTTTCCTATGATTCTATCTTGTCTTGCAAGATTCTACCCACTAAGAATTGAAATGCGGATTATTGGCATTGCAGACATTGCCGGGTCCTTAGTGGTTGTTTTCTTATGTGGCCTGTGTACTTTCTTGACTGATATTTGACCGCAATTGCAACTAATGGTGCAATGAAGGTGGGATATATATTTACTTTCTTCCTTGTTTGCTATTGTCTGAATTTGTATTGGCTTCTTTAATTACTACCGTTATGTCATGTTTAATTAGCATGATATTTAAAACTAATCTTAAATGTTTTATCTATTTATTTTAAGGGCGGGGAACCTTATTATCTAATTGGTTGGTCCTTGGAAATGCAATCGCTGGAGCCTGATCTATGTGAGTTTTTTCTAGAGGTGGCAAAATGGGTTGACCCGCAAATTCTTGTTTGTATTATGGCCCCCTAGGCCGTTTTCTTGCAATACGTTTTAGTGAAAGGTGCAAGAAAATGCATTGTTAATTTTTTCCGACATTCAGTGTCATCTACTATTTTTGGCCACGTAATGCAACATTGTAATTTTTCTACCATCTACTGCAACAAATTGCCGACCTTGGTAAGAAATGTTAATTATTTTGCATTAAATGGTAAAAAAGTAGTTGTCAAAGTGAAAACTGCATTGCAGTTTCCCTTAAAATTAGTTGTCAAAGTGCACATACCCTTTCTTCATTTCTCTTTTCTTTCTTTTTTATATCTGTAATTGTTATGGAATGTCTAAACTGTATTTGGCAGTTAAACGTGATTATGTTCCATGCTTGTTGAACAGAAAGTAGCACACAAGTAAACAGAACAGCTGTAGGAGACTCTATAACAACTTGAAGTTTACATGATCTGCATGTCGATGCGATATTTATAGCAAGAACCGATCATCCAGCAGGTTTGTCTTCATTCTGAATCCTCTTAGTTAGATGAGGAAAAATGCTAACTACTTTTTTTTCAAAAACAATGTTAAAAATAGTTGGGTTACGGGCTTGTATTTGAAATCTTTTAGAGACGATTGGGGTTCTGATTGTCAAACAATAAACAATGCTGGGATACCTGATCCTAATGGTGAGATATATTGGCATTTTAAACGTGTAATTGATACACATTTTTATCAAGTTTAAGTTATTGTAATTAGGTAGGGAAATGATGAAAGAAAACCATGAGAAATTGTTAAGTTGCGGCACAGAATTAGACCGAAAGGATGTAAAATACCATATAGTACTCATTTACTATCTGGATGTATATAATCAAACATGAAATCTATACTTTCTAATTGATATGATCATATGCATAATTTTCTTCGTAGATAAATAAAAATGACATAAAATTATTGAAGATTTTTTTAAACTTCTAACTGTCACTTAAAGATTGTTGGTACCAAGTTAATTACTGCCTCCATTCTACATTAAGAATATGCATTGACATTGTGAGTTGTGACTAGTGATGTTTGTTTTGCCATAAATTTGCACCATCAAAATATAGTGTTAAGATGACGAGAAGTTATTAGGCTATGCTCATCTAAAGCTATAATCATGGTCAATTTGTAAGTTTGATTTACCATTATGAAATGCAGATGGATGTATCCTTCAACTAGCTCTTCGCTGTCTTTGATCTTTAGGAGGTAAGTCTTGTAAAGATCACCCTAGTGCAAGGACATGAATCGCTAATTAATATATTAAAGTGTTATTTTTTTAAAAAACTTTGCGTTTTGTAATGTGTTATGTTTTAATCGAAATCCACATAACTAACATACGATAACATATTTTTATATTCCATTTTTTTACAACCTTAACCTAGATGTGCACAAACCGGGTTTATGAACTAGGTTTGGTTATGGTCAACGAAGCCAAGAACCTAATAGGGTAGGCTCAGGTTACCGGGTAGGTTCGGGTTTTGATCGGTTTGGCCTTTTAGCGATTTTTGGTCGGTTTGGTCCGGGTATCAATCGAGAAGAGGTGTAACCGGTTCCAGGGCTGGTTCTGTTTTCTTTGAAGAAGTGAAACCGGTATGTACCCGCGGCTCGGGTAAGGTCGGACCTGGTTCTGGATTGGATCCCTAACTAGGTTTTGTGAAATCCCTTAATAGTTTGTTGGGCCTTACTAACTCTTAAATTGGTCTGCCTAATTGGATACATTGTGGTGGTGTTAATCTACCTATTCTAATAATTGAGTAAGTGAGTAACACATCCACATGTCACCATTTTAACTACTCCACATAGGATTTTGCTTAGGTGTCATGTTCTAAACTAATTTGATGGAGAATTCTTAGACGGGTCATGGTATGTTCCATATTCGAAATAACCCGATATGTTTAAATTAAAAATTCACAAATTATCATCAATTATCTCCTAACCTGATATGTTCAAATACAAAATTTACCAATTATCATGATCTATATCTTAACCCGATATGTACCAAGTATCATGAATTATCTCATAACCTGATATGTTCAATTAAAAACCCTATCAATTATTATGATTTATCCTAACCCGATATGTTCAAATTAAAGTTTTAACAATTATCATTAATTATCTCATAACTCGATATGTTCAAATAAAAAAATTAACAATTATCATGAATTATCTCCTAACCCGATATGTTCCAATAAAAATATACCAACTATTATAAATCATATCCTTTCTTTTAACATATGATTTTTTATATGAATATATTTGTAAATATCCAAACCGATTTAATAAGAGATGTTAAAAATAAATTTGTTATCTATATTGAGTTAAAACCTATAAAACTAAAATCCGTGTAGTACACGGGTACTAATCTAGTGTGTTATTAAAAGATCACATAGTTACAAGTGGTTGGCAACTTGGCATGTGCAAGAGATTTACTTCTTCTCCCCATGTATTTTGACTTTGACCTACATCAAGTATTATACTATGTGTTATATACATCATTTTTAAAGTGGGGAAGGGACCTTTTTTTGGCATTTTCGATCATCAAACGGTCTATTCGACCATCTTCATTTTCTGAATACCGAATTTTGGGACTTTAGGTTGAGACGTACTCGAAGGTAATCTTGTAATCAATCATTACGTAATGCCTCCCTAAGGAGAAAACCCACAACTTGAATCCATGTTCGCATTATAATGATGCCTTAAAACTCTTGGGTTCTACACCTCAATCACTTGGGCCGGGGGATCATTGGTTGCTATATGCAATTAGCGTAGAGGTGCACAAAAAAACCGGAACCGGAACTGGAACCGATCAAATAACCGAAAACCGGTTCTTCGAAGAACCGGTTCTACAAGAACCGAACCGGAACCGGAACTGAACCGTAGGTTCTAAATAGGTTCTACTATTTTGTCCAAATTATAGGTTCCAAAAGAACCGGAACCGGTTCCTAAAAAAAACCGGTTCTTGGAAAAACCGGTTCTACCGGTTCCTGGAAGAACCGGTTCTTGAAAAACCGGTATGTTTTAGTGTTGTTATTTATTTAATGTTTTAAAAGCTATATATCTTGTAATATTTAACATTTTTAATGTTACTTCCGGCCCATATCATAGAAAAAAATGTATTTTTTAAGAACCTGAACCGGTTTTTTAGGAACCGGAACCGGTTCTTTGAGAACCGGAACTGGTTCTTTAGGAACCGGATACTAGGTTCTAGTTTTTTCACCAAAAACCGGTTCTAGAACCGAACCAGTTCTTGTAAGAACCGGTTCTTTTAACGCCAACAAGAACCGGAACCGGTTCTTCAAAAAAACCGATTTGTGCACCTCTAAATTAGCGTGAGAAAAAAATGTATAACCATATAGACCATAAATAGGCAACCAGTGTAGTTACACTCATAGTCATAAAAGATGTTTAATGTGTTAATAACTGTTTAGGGCTTAGTGAGAGAGCTTTGATTGGAGGGTCATGCTCACTCGCGCCCCGAGGCTAGTTTTCCGCTAGCCACGCTCCTGCCACATCACCCACACACACTTCCTCATGGAAGAGTAACACATAGTCTTAGACCATGTGTAGTGGGGCGTTTTAGCCCATGTATAGCGCCCCATAGCGCCCCATAGCGCCCCCCTCACCATTACACAGGGGCGCTATAGGTCCAAAATCGGGTTGGGGCGTTGCCTACAAAACGCCCATTTTTTACGAACTTTAAGGTGTTTGGTCAATAGGACCGTTGTTTAACGGTCAAAAACAACAAAACGGTAACTTTTTTTTAAAAAAAAAAATTAACATTTAATTAATTACTTTTCTATTATAAATACCAACTCATTTATTTTAAAACCACACACACAATCTACAACTATCTTTTCTACACCACAAATTCTTTTACAAATCATCTCAAGAAGCATGTTTCCTAACAGCTCCGGTTTCGGCAACAATTATTTTCCCAATCAAAACAATCAACAACCGAGCCCAAACCAAACCGACCCGTTGTTCAACTATATTGCAAATTTGTCTCCGATTAACAATCCTTATGGGTTTCAACCCAACCCTTTTGCCATTCACCCTAGCCAATATGGCATTCAACAAAATTTATTTGGCGTTCAACAATCCTCCACACCACCGGAAACCGTTCCGGAGACACCACCCGAACAACAACCATCAAATGTACCCGAGTCATCGCAACCTAAGAGACGCCCACATAAAAAGAAGCCTAGCGATGTGCCAAGGACTAAAAAGTTCATGATACCATGGACGCCAGACGACTACAAGCTTTTGGCGAGATGTTGGCTAGATACGTCCGAGGATCCGGTTCGCTGTAAGTATTTAAATAATAGTTTAATGGATGTTATTTTTTTCTTATAAATAATTTGGTTTTTTTGCAGCGAATTACCAAAAAAATGATACTCTTTGGAACCGCGTAAGAGCCGCGTACGCCGAGTCATCAGGTAAGGAGCGTACGGCTGACTCAATATCCGGAAAATGGTCGGACATAAACGCAAAGTGCAATCAATTCAATGGTCTTTACAAACGTCTTTGTTCTAATTGGGGTAGTGGCCGTAATGACAGCGACATACAAAACCGAGCGTTGGAAGAGTTCACACAAACAAGAGGAAACTTCCTATACATGAATTGTTGGTTGTTAATAAAGGATAGCCCGAAATGGTTAAGTAGCCTCGGCATGAATGTCAAGACTACGCGTTCAAAAAAGTCAAAAACATCGTCTTCTCAAGGTACCGAAAGCGAGTCTTCCAACGCTCGCACGTTTAATTAATTTATAATTTATGTTTAATGAAGCAAATGATGAGATGATGATTGTTGAGGCTTTTTCCATTACACCTCATTTGGGCAAAGAGCCCCTTGATGACATGTCTTCCACATGTCACACAAAGCCCATCAAGGGGCTCCTTCCACTACACATGGTCTTACCTTCCCACATTTTGCATTGATGGTTTTTTAACATGTTTTTTTTATGTGTTTCTACTTCTATTTGGGACAAGTATCGTGTGGTTGCTTTGTTTCGTCGGTATCTAATTGCTCGAGGTAGTTTTCGAGCTGGTACCAAAGGCATCGCGTTGGCAACATCATTCTCCCATCTTGCCCCTTGTTGCTTCCACTCCCTCCAACATAAATGTTTATTTTTTGGTTCGGTTTGGTTTTGGGCAAAAACCGAATTTTAGTAACTAAGCTCTCATAGTTATAATCGTTTCGAGTTTTTTATACTCATTAAGACCTAAACTTAAAAAAAAATTGGTATGTAATCGAATATTGTTAAGTGGTTTAATAAAACTAATTAATATTCCAAGTTCAGTTAGAACCAAAAGTTTGGTCGTTGAGATTAGTTGTTTTTGGGTGTTAGACATTTAGACCTGACAAACCAAATACATATGTATAATAATAATATGTCGAACCAAAAACAATTAAGCACTTACCCACTTTTTATTTGGCATTGTTTCTAACAAACAAAATTGGTGACTCGTTGAAAACATTCGTGTGTTATGTTATACGATTTAGCCTTACACCAGGTGTAGTGAGACGTTTTACCCCACCCAAAACATCCCAAAACCACCCCAAAAACGCCCCGACCCCTGGCATGTTTTTTATGTCCAAACTGCTCTAGACGTTTCCTACAAAACACTATTTTTTTTAAGGATTCTCATGTTGCGGACAATGATTGTACTCCTATATATTTCTATGTCTAATAACGTTAATGTCATGTGACGCATGTAACAAAGTTTGAAGAATATTGGTGCCCGAAGAATTAAAAATACCTATAGTGTTAATGTGAGAACACCCCACTTGAAAGAGGTTGTATCTTACTGTTACGGTTATAGGTTTAAACTTTGACACTCAGAGGCGCATCCTTTAAGGGGCCGAGATGGGCGCCCGTTTCTGCGCGTTTTTCCCCGAAGTTTGGATTTTTACCCCGATACCTTAAATCTCTCAATATATATATTGATCGCGTCACCGTGTAAAAAAATTACATGTATTATATATATATTGAGCTCGCCCCCGTAATTTTCTGCCCCCGTGTTATAAGAGTTCAGGATCCGCCACTGTTGACACTAACTAAAGTTAGTTTGAAGAATATAGGTGTTCGTAGCACAATCCAAGAGGAGGCCACGAACTCATTACCTCTGGTAACCGAAGGGTCTTTGTGTGAACCCTTGATTCTAACGATTTTCTCTCATCACACCTCCTCCACCAGCGAGTTCAACCACGAGCTCACGTAAATTGCCATGAAAGAAAAATCTATAGTGAAAACACGTGGTAACCTCCAGTGTTTTGAAAACCGGATTGGTCTGGCCGGTCGGACCGATTGAACCGGGATCAGGCATGGAACCGATCCGGTTTAAGGGTTTGAACCGCTCTAGTCGTGAACCGGTAGTTCGCAACGGTCCGACTGGTCGAACCGGAAAACCGGGCGGTTGAACTGGTAGAAAAATAGGTTGGACTTGAAATTTTTAAAATTTTTCTATGTTTTATGTATTTATATTTAAAAATCATTCGGTCCGACTGGTCGAACCGTTGAACCGGTAAAAAGACCAGTTTAATATCCGGTCGGGTTCTATAAATATAAACATTGGTAACCTTTTAGCTTCACACATTTAGTATGTATAGTTATAATTAGTAAGAAATAATCCAAACTTGTCAACAACTTTGTGTGGGATCTTCATCATTGATAGGTGGGATGATACTCATCTCCAACATGAAATAATATTATTAAGGGTTATTGGATTTTAATAATCCGAACTTTTGTATATTGGCTGATATTAATCCCAACTTTAAAAATTGCCTGTGTCAATCCCAACTTGTAACTTATTTTCCTACAATGATCCTTCATTAAAGTTAACTTAACACCGTTAAACTTTTTTCGAATTTTTGACCGAGGCTTTAGGGCTTTTGATCGGGAGGACGATACGAGTCTAATCATGTAAAACTTAACTTGAGTCGATGCTCCAAACGAAGAAATTTTAACATGCGATTTAAGCACCGTTAAGTTTATAGACCCGATTGAAGGTCGTTTGGTTATTTGGAGGGTCGGCTCAAGGTAATTTTTACATGAATAGACTCCTATCGTCCTCCCGATCAATAACCCTAAAGCCTCGGTCAAAAATACGAAAAAAATTTAACGGTGTTAAGTTAATCTTAACGGAGGATCATTGTTGGAAAATAAGTTACAAGTTGGGATCGACACAGACAATTTTTAAAGTTGGGATTAATATCGGCCAATATACAAAAGTTCGGATTATTAAAATCCAATAACCCTATTATTAAACATGTCTTCCCCAAAACACGCTGATAATCAAATATTTATTATTAAACACTAATAACACATTTAAATGCTTATTTTGTTGTGCCAATATTATAAAAATAAATATCATCGACCATTCGACCATACCGTTATATTATATTAATTCTTTTGTTGAACACCATTATACTAATTACATTATAATTGAAAGATTTATGTAAAAATCAACATATTATATTCTTTCTGTCTTTATATATATACTAGTTTAGTGCCCGCGCTACGTTCGGGAATACAACATTCAAGTGATGCTTTTAAGGATATTCATGAATATTTCAATCAGTTTTGAAACAAAACCGTATAAACCAGAACACGAAATATATTTTTAAAAATTAAATTTTTAGTATAGCAATATTATACTCAAATTAAAGAGAATAAAATGCTTAGTTTTATGGTGTAGTTTATTTTTTTTAAATCTATATAAAAAGTTATGTATATTTATAAAACACTGAGGTCTTTAAATGTATGTAATTATTAATGTTATCCATAAGTTTCATTTTCAAACCCTATCAAATATAAACCGACTTATGTACATCCTCTTGTAGTAGAGGGTTAAAAATATAAATACTTTTAAATTTTTCAGAATTCTCCAAATTAGGGGACAAAAAATGTAATTAGTTTTATTATAATATATTTTTTATAAGTATTTTAAATAAAAAAATCATTATTATGAAATAAACTCTCAAATGATGCCATATAAGCCAGAAGCTTTAAAATGATGTCACGTAAGTTTTTTTGGTTTTGATATATTATATAAGGATGATGAGTGTTTGTGTTTATGAAATTTATGATAATCATATAGATTAAAGTAAACACATAATATTTCATATTTGTAGAACATTATATATTAAAATTCCCTTAAGAAGAGTTAAACTCTAAACTTGAAGGTAGGTGGACCAAAACCTAATTTACAAAATGATTCTCAAAGTTTTGTATAATGTTCAATTTAACTCTTTGACTTAACTTTGACATATTTACATTTTGATCTCCGACTTTGAAGTTCCGTTAGATTAAACATCCAATTGAAACATCGTTTAGAGAAAATTTTTATATTATTCAACTCATATTCTTCTTATATTCAAAAGCCCTAAAACATCGATATGAAATAAAAAAAATAGTTAATGCCGTTAATTTTTTTAACGTCCCTCCGTTGTGGCTAAATTTATAAAAGGTGCAACCCTTACAGGTATTTCGTTAGTTATGATCGCCAGCGATCAAAATGTGATAACTGAGACTATTAAAACCCAATAAAACTAGTAAAAAAGTTACAAGTTTCAACCACTTTTTAGCCTATCCACATATTTAACCTTTAAAATTCATCTTTGACATATTTACACTTCATCCCAACTTTAAATACATACACTTTTAACTTACATCATATCCCTCTCTACCATTACAACACCGCACATATTGAAGTCAAACATGTTCTTAACATGTATGATATATGAAGTAAACATATCAGACATGTATAAATGCGAGACCCGCTCGCCATATTGTACGCACAACCAAGTCATAAACCTAACTATTAATAATATTAATAAGAAGATGATAGGGGCAGGAGGGGATTTGGTCCCGGCACACATATCTTTAGACAAATTGAGTTTTAAAGATACGATTTGATTTAATGAAAACAACCGCGGCATGTGATGTTGTTCATCAACTTCAGAGGCACGTGGGATCCTCATACTAAAAAATAAATTAATTTATTTCTTTTTCACTAAATAATTAACTACCCGTATATATATTATTCCGACCAACTTTTAACAATAATTAGTTATATATGTATGCTCACCCGTTGCATAAGCATTTTATTTGACGACCTTACAAATACGTAAAGAAGATAATTATAAGGGGCTCAGAATTAGCGACGGTGTCATGTCACAGCTCGATATCACTCTTCATAGCCTCAACAAAAAAAAATGTAAATCAACTAAAAAAACAAAATGACAACATTTATAACCAAACTGATCTAACCATTAAACCACATAACCACATAAGAACACCATCGCAAGATGAGAATAGCAGATGAAGCAGTCGACAACGCCGTCATCCACCCTCGTAACGACCACCGAACATCATCAAAAGAAGGAAAGCGAAAAAGACGAAGGGAAAGGCAACATAATCGGCCTGAAACGGGAAATTTCAGTGGTTCCGTAAAGAGACAATAGTGTCTCTGTTTCTTCTCTGGTACAAAACACATCAAAATGAAAAATCATCGGTTACCACATCACAAATATACATATGTCAAAAATTACACATACAGACATACAGTCTCACAACACAAAGAGACAAAAGATGAAAACTGTGACACCCGACAAATTCAGGTTAACTTCGTTAGTTAAACTCTGTTAGTCACGTTAACGCAATTATACTTTTCATTTAATTTGATGAATTAAATGTGCAAACCGTTATATACATATTCACACGAAACGACCACACGAGTTAATACCCGGGCGTTGGTGATCTTAAATGAATGTGAATACAATAATAATACATTTTAACTGTTATGTGTGCTTAATTGTTGAATTTTCGTGTAACCGCGTATTTACCGGTTTTAACTGTTTGCGGATTTCGGTAACCCTTACGAAACAAAAATGAATATTTGAGAATGATTTTCATGATGTTTGCAAAACCGAAACAAAACGGGGCCCGTGGATCACCCATGTGACCCATGGATGGCCCAAGGCCCAACCCAACTTAACCTTTAACAATAATTAACAAAACTTAACTAAACCTAAACCTAAACAAATAAAAAAAAAACGTTTTTGGCCTTCTTCTCCCCTATTTGCTGCCGTCGCATATACACAACACACATACAAGTTGATTTTTGCTAGTTTGATTCAATATTTGGTGATTTCGGGTGTTGATTGAAGTAGTAAATGCTATACAAGTAAGTTTTGATCTTAAAACTATCATATATGTTACAAAAATTTCATCTTTCAAAACCCTAGTTCATCCAAGTTCTTCAATTGATAATCTATATGTGAAATTGGGTATTGATTATAGGTTATTTGATGTTTTGATAAATTGGTAATCAATAGAATCTATGGTTGTGTTTTTGTGAAACTAGGGTGATTATGAAGGCATGAGAACATGGAACTTTATACATAATCATGATTAAATATAGTTAGATATGAACTTGTATGATGATTAGAATGAAATTTGGATACTAATCATATTGCTTTAATCATGTTTTTGACAAAACCGGTAATGATAAATGTTGGACAGTTTCGTAACCTGAGCTTACATGGACTATAACTTGTTGAAAACCGAACCAAAAGGGGGCATTCTTGAGCCTAGATTGTAGTTTAAAGAGTCTAGTTTCCAGAAAACTAAACCAATTAATTTTTAGAGAAGATTAAGTCAGTCTTTTTGATTTTACAAAAACAGATGTCAAATCTGAAAATCTGGACAGAAAATGAGTCAACTTCAAAAGGTCATAACTTTATAATTAAAACTTATTATTGGATGATTCTTACACCAAATTAAAGCTTATTGTCTTAGCTTTCTATATTGGTAAAATTTGTATTTTTATTCCCCTGTATGGTCGTTCAAATTTTATAAAACTTTATAGTGTGCAATCAGGTGTCTTTTCTGACCTTGATGTAAAGAGGTATTTTTAATAAATAGTTGATTTAGGTTTTAAGTAAAGTATATAAAATAAGAAATGAACTTAAGAGAATATTTAATCTATAGTTAAAATTTGGGACTTATACATGTTAGTTTATGTTGGTTTCTGTACAAAATAAAAAGGGTCAACAAAGCTGAAAAATCTGAATAATGGACTTGCAATGTGTTGCACTTGTGTTTTGTGTGTAACTTGTCAATTAGACATATGATGACTTGGTGATGATGCTTTCATGCTATTAGGTTCATAAGTAAGTAATATGAATGTTTCAAATATGCATAGTCATAGGTGGATAACTTGATATTTTGAATGTGATCAGTTAATCTTGTTAAAGTTAGTAGCATTATTGAAACGAGTGTTGAGAACTTTCATAAGGAGCATGATAGACACTATATGTGAGTTATGTGATGTTTATATGGTTACCTATAGTATAGTTGGATTCGCTTAAAATGTAGTCTCGGATGTGACTTCCTAGAAATAGTAACTTTACTAAAAACAAAGTTTGATTCTTTAACATATGTACTATGTGCTAGAATTCGATTGCTCTCATTGTCTAAATGAACATAAACAAACATGAATACAATTAAAAACTCACCCACGGGTTGTTGGGTCAACAAAAGTCAACTTTGGTCAAAGTTGGTCAAAAGTCAAACTTTTCAAATCGCAAGTAAACAATTGAACTGTTTGGATGCATAGGGTTTTACATACCTGCACAAACACACACTTATGGACTTATCATGTAGTAGGAATGCTGTGTTTGCTTTTACCTTGCTGATGCGTGTAGCTGTGCACCCGAAGGTGAGTTCACTAAACCGCACTTTTACTGTTATACCCTTTTATGGGTTGAACTCGGACTTTTACTACGATACCCTTTCATGGGCTGAACTCGGACAAATACTTTTACGGATTTACAAATTCTGTATGTCGCATGTCTGGATTAGAGCAACTTTTATTTTGTTCATGAAAGACCTCATGAATACCTAGTTGACCGTTAGTATTTGTGAAATAGCGGGGAAAATTTTGAGTAGTACTACTGGGTTTGACAAACCCCACCCGGGCTAGTCGCGCTAGCACGACAGAAGGACCTGTCGAACGGGTGTTGAATGACCTAACATACTTACAGTGCATCCTGCTGGGATGTACGAACAGGCAAACTGCACTTAATGTGTACATACGTCAGCTTCGGTCAGATACATTACGCCTCTAAGGACATGTGCTGTAGATTAGCTACCTACAATGACATACTTAATTTATATTTCTGCTTGTAACTGAACTTACTTGATTTTATACTTACTATGTGAACTCACCAACCGTCGTGTTGACACTTGTTAGACTTTCACTTTTACAGGTCACTGAGGTACCACGCACTTAGGACATGGCATGGAGTCACGGCTTTTCATTTAAACATTTTCATGCATTACAACCCACGTTTTGAGTTTAATGTCTATTTAAACTTTGTATCTTGTATTGGACGCGTGTACTGCGCATTTAGTTTCCAATTTAATATTTTGGCATTACATTTCGTTTACGCTTTCGCAAACTTTTAAATGTTAACTCTGTAATAAATTTTCTCATTTAATGAGACACGTATGTTTTAAATTCATATAGTGTCGTTTGGTGTAACTAATGACTGAGATCCTGGTTTGTCACACATTTAACGGTAAAACTCCGTTAGTGGATTTTGGGGGTGTGACAAAAACTAACAAAAACTTGTGTAAAAAATATATAAACATAAACGTTTACTATTCATCAAGTTTCTAAATTATACATAGTATAACTAGTTAAGTAATTGGAACGAGTGATATAATGGTCGGGTCTTAGTTATCACGTTTCGATTATGACACGTGTCTTGCGTTGTGACGACAGAGAGCGGAGTCTCACGTTTGCAACTTAGCCATACGCATTGATAAAAAAAAGTATTTTATCTAAAGAGTAAATATTCAAAGTTAGTGGTTAAAAAGACAACTCAATCAAAGTTAGGGATTAACTATAAATATGTTAAGTAGAAGGACCAAAGTGGCAAACATTTGAAAGTCAAATTAGAGGGACAAAATGATCAAAAGTTGACAGTTTGTTGAGGGGTCAAAGTTGCCTAGAATCAACTTATTCAGCATGTCACATTAGATTTCCATCTATTTTCGTCGATCCTTCTCATAATCAACTTTTACCTTCAGCACCATATTTTTTACAGTCAACTTATATATTCACATCATCATTTTCTTTCTTTTTATTTAAACAAATATATCAGCTTTATGTAAAATAATTTATTTAAATATAATTTAATTATAGTTATAAAAATAAATTATTATTTAAATATTAAAGCAATATATAAAAGTATTATTTAAATAAAGCATTGATAAATAATTCAATAAGAAAAAAATAATTAATTAATTAAATAGTTTTTAGTTTAAATGGCTCCAATTATCTATAGCCTTTGTATTTGAATAACATAATATTCTATATAATTCTAAATGTGAAGGTCAGTGACATCGACACGTGTCACCGACCGATTCGTCAAGGTATTTTTTAATTTTAAACTTTGATATATTTATGGTTTTGACCCCTGACTTTGATATATTTACGGTTTTGACCCCTGACTTTGACATATATACGTTTTTACCATCGACTTTGACTTGTCACTTTATAACTTTAAACCGTTACTCTACTTTGACATATTCACGACTTTGCTTCCCAGTTTTGACATCTAAGTTTGGGTACTTCTCCGTCTTTTAATATGCGACTTTACATCATAATGTACGAGACATGAAATTTTCTTTTACGTGTTTACGAATTTGACCCTACTATTCTTCTTTGACAATTCTGACATTAACCATATGGTTTTAACTTATTTTAATTTTGGCATTTACGTTTTTTATATACTCTTCTTTTAATATGTTACGTATTATGACTTCGCACTGTAACGTGTGATACATGGAATTTTTTTATCAACGCGTGTGACGAAATCACATACCCAAGACCCGGCCGCCGCAACGCGCGGCCCGACACAGAGACCTAGTTCATATTTATATATAAAGCTCTACCTTTCATTTTCTATCCTTACTTCTAAACCTTCACTTCCTAAATCTCAAATATGTCAAATCCTAAAAACCCTCATGTTGACCTGAAAACCCTTTAATCATGCAACCTAATCAATCCCTAGCAACCCAATTGGATGATGACCCATGGGACGACGCTAAATGGAATCATGTGTTTAATTAAATTTTCCCCAAATAGAATTTCCCAACTCCAGAAGCATACCTACCGGAACGGAAGAGGACTACCTACTAGCACAAGAGAACTCACAACAAGATGAGGACAAACCTGAATGTGAGTACGTGAATCGTAACCCAACGGTACACTATGATGATTGGGACTACGACTAGGATGAACCTTGAGAAAACAAAAAATACTTGATGAATATGAATGAGATTGAGTTGAGATATGTTAATTTACGTTTTAAATAATTAGACTTTTGTTATGTTATGAATAGTGTTTAATTAGGCTTATAATTATGTTTTATTATGATTTTTATATTTTTAAATATGTTTAAAATATGATTTTAAATATGTTTGGTATTATATCAATTAAATAGTTAAAACAATTACTCCTGTCAGTCCTATTTTTCGTTTTATTTTAAATGCAAATCTTTTTATTTTTGTTGACCCAATTTAAATGTCAATTTCTAAAACTATAAATGTAATTTCCAATTTTTTGCCTTTATTTATTATTGACACAAAATGTGTCATTAATTTCAAGTAATGACATCATTGTCATTTTATAATTTAAGGATCATAATAATCTAATATTTTTTTTAAACTTTATGCTTTGAGTCTCATGACATTTAAAATGAGACGAAACGAGTAAATAATTAAACCAGTAAAAAATTATTTTCTTTTCACATGGGACCCACCCTTCCCCTACAATTCACCGTCACCACCGCCCGTCTCCACAACCCTTCTCCAATGGATCCATCATCCCCACCGTCGCTCGCAAGACAAGCTCTATCTCTAACTCACGGGTGTGTTGTAGATGATCTAAGGTAACATTTACATTTTTTACAATGTCATTTGTTTTTGGTAAAAAAGTTTATTTGCGGTTTGTTTCTATGTACTATTTAAGTAATGTTTTTAGAACTCAAAAATCGATTATTGTTTGATTTGACTTCGACTCCCTTAGTCTATCACCGGCGGACAACTCTATCACTGGCGCCTGGCAGACAACTACTGTGATTCTTATGAGCAATAAAAAAGGATGCAATCGCCAACTCAGCTGTCAGCTTCGGCTCGCAACCTACAACTTTTAGTATTGCGTGATGACATTGTCAACACCACCATGTCAAGATCCTAATCACCGTTAGTCATTACAAGGTCGATTTTGAGATTTCAAGTGTCATGTACGAGTAATAAAAATGTGTTCTAAAAAAGGTATACTTATATAATTTAAAAAATAAATAGTACTTAGTATGACAACAAATTATAATATCAACATGGCTTAGTTTATTGGTATCGTGAGGCACTACTACCATTCTTGGAAAATTGTTGATGAATGCTTCATATATACTCAACTTTTTAATATATCGCATTCATTAGTCATCATTAACGTACATTAATTATATTCAAGATAAGTTGCAAGTCTTAAATGAAACCATAAAACATTAGATCAAACACATTAATCAAACCATAAAACATTAAAATCATCCATAAATCACCATAAATAAAAAAATCAAATTAAATAATAATTTATGATATATTGAACCTAATTTGGTTGAAATTTCTCACAATATAAATAAATGAAGAATTAAATCATGTTACACATCTTCCTCTCATTATGATTGATGAGATGAATATACGATGTTACAACTTCTACTAGCCTCTCATAGTCTTGTTTTACCTTCAAAGTTTAACTGCCAATTGCCGTAATTTGTGTGAATTTTTATTTATTTGGGTTTACACTATTAGTTGGCCGAGTTACATGAGTTTAAGACAGTGGTGAAGCCATGAATTTTAATGTCAGAGGGCTTAAAGTCAAGGTACCCATAATTGTTTTTCCTAATGTTATGTTTTGGTACATATGTTCGGGTCGATCAATCAAGTCGGGTCAAACAATCAAAACTTGAAATACCAAAAATTTCTTCATTAATTTGAAGAATATAGAGAAAAATAAACAAGTAATTAACTTGTGAACAACTAAATCAAAATCAAACATTTAACAACTAAACGCCTTAAGATATTGTTTAGATAAGCTAAAACTATAAACATTATTGGGTTAGAATTTTAATCAACAATTCAGTTTTTTATAGGTTATTCTTTTAAAAAACTTTTTGATATAAAACTTTTATAAGTTTTGTGTGTCTCTGAAAAACAAGCCATGGGCGGTCTTTCACTTCGACCCCCTCAAGCCTCTCCTGATGTTCGATATGAATGTGAATGGAATCGAATGTAGCACATACCAAACTTACCTTCATCTGAAGTTTTATCTTAATATCTCTCTAATTGATAAAGCCTGTTAATGATTCAGACCTCTTAATTATTTAGCACTTAATTATTCAGATTTTGTCAAACAGCCCCTAAGATGTTTGGTCTAGCTATAACAAGATGTACATACATTATAATGAGTGCCAACTTAAGAAAACATGCGATATATGACATGTAACAAGCATGTTTCCGATATGAAATTAGTAATGCACTGATGCATGAGTCAAACTTATCTAGCGCACGACGTGTGAATATGATAACGCTTAATACATGCACTATATACTTAGAAAACAATGACGTAATTGTTATGTTCTAGACTACACTTGGAAAGTCTAACGATAAACACGCTTAGCTTCTTATCTGGTGACAGCTATATGTACGCACTATATTGCGACACGTCTAAATACATGCATTTTAAAATGACAACTATGAACATCGTCATTTTGCATGCTAAAAGTCGTCATGTGAAACGTTTCCTCTAGCTTTAAATTGACCAACATCATTAAGTATAAGTTGGTTTTTATAATCATGTTCAATATATACTAATGATGTATAAAAGTAAGAAAAGGAAAGAAAAAAAGTTGTCAAATAAGGTTAATTAATTAAGAGTATATGTGAAGGCATCCTTAATTCATAAACGCTAAACATATTATTGATTAGATTTATGTCTATGTGAAGACATCCTTAATTCATGCTTAGTTAAATATAACTAGTATGTGTTGATGACAATACAATTTATATTTACATGTGTCATCAAGAGAAATTAATAATACATATGTGTGGTAAAATGTACGTTTAAGTTAAAAACATGTTTGAGTGAGTATAAGAAAACATATAATGACATGTAACAAGCATGTTGTCTATGATGTGAAAGTAATTTGATGGTTGTGTCTTAGTGATTTTATCATAAAATTTGAGAATAGTGATACATGTGAGTCAAACATATCTAACGTGTGACGTGTGAATATGACAAGGCTTTTTATCTAGTGACAGCTGTGGGTGCACACTTAAATGAATGTTGTAACGCGTCTTATCGCTAGTTTAAACTGACAACTATGAACACCCTCATTTAGCATGCATTGAATCGACATGTGAAACGTTGCCTCCAGCTTTGAAATGACCAACATTATAATTTAGTAAGTTGTTATTAATAATCGTTTTGCATGCATTAAATCGACATGTAAACCGTTGCCTCCAGCTTTGATATGACCACCATTTGATTATTATTCCAACTCCTCGGTACAATGTGTCATTTGATTTATGGTTTTTTTGTAACAACATAAATATTTAAAATTTGAGGACATATATTATATGAAGTATGAGGAAAACATATAAAAGAATATACAAAAAGAAAACAAACATTTCATACCCTTTTGTTAACATAATTGAATCAATATGTGATGTTATAATTATGAAAGTACACATGTACCTTTGAAGTACCAAACATTGTGCAAGTGGTATACACAAAATGAATAAAGTTATTCTAACAATATATGGTAGGGACAAAGGGTGGTGCCCCATACCACTGCCTCTTTTGGTGCTTGTGTTTGTGGCTCCCCACTCTAAAAGAAAATTAATAATAATAATAATAATAATAATAATAATAATAATAATAATAATAATAATAATAATAATAATAATAATAATAATAATAATAATAATAATAATAATAATAATAATAATAATAATAAATAATACTAAATAATTTGTTACATAAAAGGCCCTAGGGTATGAACAAAATAACAAATTATTTATTAACTTTGAAAAGTTAAAGTTGTGAAACTCAAAATTCGCTAGGCGTCTTCTTACTACCATCGGTCAATCCCTAACAAGTCATAATAGTGTTCCTCCACATCCCCCGCAACTTGAATCCTTGCAACATGAACCCAATCAGCTTGAGCAACCTGAACCCATACCTTCAACATTTTTCTCGAATTTGGCTTCGTGAATCCAAACAACCCGAACCCGTAAGAGAGTGTTCTAGAGTTCCTGCTCAAAGACACGACAAAATATAATAAAACCCAGTCAACTCAAGAGAGTCAGCTCGATCCATTTATCGCCTTTAATATTGTAAAACAAATGTGTAAATGATGAAATTTGAACCTAGATCCATAAATAAGTAAATAACCCAAATCTCATTCAAACCACTTCACCAGATACCCATTAGCAAACAATTCATAATTTAGGGCAAATACTCAACAAAGTACACTCAGTTGAAGCAACGTTTCATCGTTCGGATCGTCATTTCGAAATATTTTTATAACAATCGACTCGTATTTATTTTTGTGAGCAAAAGCCGTAAAATGTCTATCTCATGTTCGAAAAAACTTAATGCTATTAAAAAAATTAACGACAAAACACTAGTGGCAGAAATGAAAAATTTGGGTCCGACAACATATATTTAAATAGTTTGAACCGGTAGCAGTCAACAACAAATAATTAAAACTGTTAAAATCTAACACTCCATTGTAAATAAAACTTTTCAACAATTATATATTATATAATAATATATAATAATAATAATAATAATAACTAAAAAACAAAAAAAAAACTCCTCACCTATTTCAAGAGCCAACAACAACTCACACACAACACAACACCTTCATCCCACCACTTTCTCTCTCTCTCTCTCTATACAAAGTCCATATATATATTTTCACAATCACACACATCACACATCCAACATCCATTTAACATAAACCAATTAACCAAACACCTTCAATTCTTCATCATCACAAAATGCATTATTGGTCTCCTTCATTAGATGTTGATCATGAATTTGAAAAGCTTGTTAATCGTATGCATCCACCCAGGTATCATTAAATTGTTGATTAATTTCATTTTACAACAATTTATGTCATTAATAAACAATTATTAATCAATTTTGTGTTTGTTGTTGTTTAGGGTTACTATTGATCATATCACTGACAAGACATCAACTCTGATTAAGGTAGTATTTCATTATTTTTTTAACGGATTAAAAAGACTTAAATTCGATTTTAACTGTTTTTCTAGGGAAAAGTGAAATCGTTAATTTACCTCAAAAAGTTTTTTTTTCCTCGTTCTTTCAATTTCAGTCTAAAAGTTTCGTCAGTTGTTTCTTTTTTGATGGTTAATTTAAAGTTTTTTGTTTGTCGGAATAATTCTGGTCTAATGGTTAGACCGGAATTGTTCCAAAAAGTTAAAAACATTAATTTACCTTTAAAAGTTTTCGGTCAGCTAAAAAGTTTCATCGTTTATTTCAATTTTAACAAATGAAAGTTTTATATCGAAATTAATTAATCCAAAATATTAACTTTGAAGCGTTTTTTTATTAGTTTTATCAGTTGTTTTAGTTTCAGTCCAAAAGTTTCATCATGAATTTCATTTTTAGTAAACAAAAAATAAACTATAGAAAAGATATGAATCTTTTGGACTGGAATCGATGTTTTTGAATTTTAATTTTTTTATTTTTGTCAAACCTAATGGTGCAAAATCGAATTTAACTCTTGAAACCATTATCCGATTCGATTCGAATTTATAACATTTTTTTTGTGTAGGTTGATAGCGCGAACAAGCGAGGGAGTTTATTAGAAGTGGTTCAAGTTTTAACTGATTTGAACTTGTTGATCAAACGAGCATACATTTCTTCTGATGGAGGATGGTTTATGGATGGTATACATATATGCACAAATATTTTTATAAATTTTAATCTATTTTTTTGTATTAATTTTACTCATATTTTCATTGTTGTTGTTAAAATTATACAGTGTTTCATGTTACTGATCAGTATGGAAATAAATTGTCTGAAAATAATGTGGCGGATCGAATCCAACAGGTATTCGATTTAGACGAGTTTATAAACAGTTGAAACTGATTGAATCTCGTTAGCTTGAGATTCAAACGGTTTGGTTTTAATGATTTGACGTTTAATGAAACTGTCTTGTTTCAAACTTGAAACAGACAGTGTCACCTATGGGTGTCAGTGTTTGAATCAGATCCGAAAATCTTAAAATTTGATTTTTTTCGAGTTTCGAATCTGATTCAAATTTATCTAACTTTTTATCTAATTTATTTTTTTAATTTTGGGAAATACTTAGTTTGGTGTGTTTATTATAACCAAGCTGGTAACTGACGTTAAAATAATAATTTAATGATACTAACTATTAACTGCTAACGACGTTAAAGAAATATAATTATTTAAAAAATTAATAATTTTTTTAGAAAACACTAAATTGAACTGTTAAACCGTCAAACCAGTAAAACCGTCTAGTGCGGCCAACACACGCACCTTGACGACCTTTAAAGTACAATACCAACATTCTGTTCGGTTTTCGACTTTTCGGTTTCTTTAAAAAAATTGAAACCAAATAAACCGAAAACCGAACTGATGAACACCACAATGTTTTTAGTGTTTTTCATTGACAATCTTGTATTGTGTTTTTAGTCACTAGGACCAAGAGGCTGCAGTTTCCGGTCACTAAGAGGTTCCGTAGGAGTTCAACACTCATCCGAAAACACGACAATCGAGCTAACCGGCCGTGACCGCCCCGGCCTACTCTCCGAAATTTTCGCTGTCCTAACCGACCTCAAATGCAACGTTGTCGGCTCCGAAATCTGGACTCACAATTCACGAATGGCATCAATCGTCTACATAACCGACGACGAATCCGGTCTTCCTATCGACAACCCCGACCGACTCGCTAAAATCAAACATCTCTTACTATCCGTTCTCAAGGGCGATCTAGACCGACGTGGTGCACAAACTGCGGTTTCTGTAGAGTCGACGCATACCCAACGTAGGTTGCATCAGTTGATGTATGCGGACCGGGATTATGACACGGATGAGTATGATATCGTATCGGATGAGCCCGGCGGACATAAACCGGTTGTGACAGTGGAAAATTGTGTGGAGAAAGATTATACTGTTGTTAACTTGAGATGTGTTGATAGGCCAAAATTGTTGTTTGACACAGTTTGTACATTGACTGATATGCAATATGTGGTGTTTCATGCTACTATTATTGCTGAAGGTCATGAGGCTTTGCAGGTAAATTTTTCTTTTTTTTTAAATTTAATGTGTGATTTATTTATATTTTGGGTGTTAATAGTGTTTATTTTGTTTTTTTAGGAGTTTTATATTCGGCATACTGACGGGTGTCCTATCAGTTCAGAAGCTGAGAGGCAACGAGTGATTCATTGCCTCGAGGCTGCTGTAAAGCGACGAGTCTCAAAGGTATGTTAACGAGACTTTAGATTTTATATCTGGTTGCTGCGAGTTGTATCACAATAATCATTTTTTAGTGTTAATAAATAATTGATCACATTTGACTTGTGATTTATAGGGACTAAGACTAGAACTATGCGGTGAAGACAGAGTCGGGCTATTATCCGATGTGACTCGTATTTTTAGAGAGAATGGGCTTTCGGTCACTCGGGCTGAGGTGACGACCCGAGGATCAACAGCCGTGAACACTTTCTATGTGATCGATTCATCGGGGAATCAAGTTAAAAGTGAAACAATTGAAGCAGTTAGAAATGCAATTGGCGAGAGTGTACTTAAGGTCAACGAAGACGAAGCGCTTACGTGTTCGACATCGTCCCGACAACGACAAACGGGCGGGTTTTCGTTGGGTAACCTTTTTCGGAATCGATCCGAAAGGTTCCTTTACAATTTAGGTCTCATTAGATCTTGTTCAGAAGTGGCTTAAAGTTAGGTTTTGTTTAGAAATTAAACAAGTTATTAGGTTATATTGAATGTTTCTTTTTTTTTTCTTCATCAAATGTAAATTCTTGAATCTAGTGGTCCCATTGGTGTTAATAGGCTCTTGTAAATACATGCAATAATGGTTTTTAAAATTTTCAAAATTTATTTTTTATTGTTGGAATCAAGATATAATATTTTTTAAGATCTTGTTATTTTAATATTAAATAATCAAATCCATATAACCTACTAAAAGAATAGTTATTTTATTTTAACTAGTCATTATTATATATATGTAATCACCTTAAATTATATTCAATAAAAAGATCTCCTGATTCATGAAAATAAAAATATATTAATATAATTATAGATGTAAAAAACAAATATAAAGACACATAAACATTATTATAACAAAAAATAGTTCATATTAGTACATTTTTAAATTTGTTAATAAAAACAAGACAAAACTTAATAAGCCAAACTATGGTCCACTTGTTGATAATAGCTTATACTTAAAATCTAGCTAAGTGTATGTTATAACTTTTATATACGTATTTTATTTAATTTCCATTCAATTTCGCTTACAACTCTCTTAAAAACAAAATCAACAGTAACTTTATAATTATAATTATACACGTAAAATTATCATTGATAACAAGACTAAAAGTTGGAAAGTTATCGTTAATTTATCAACACAAATTATTATCAGTCATTCGTTTACCATGAAACATGAACTCTCATCTCTATAAATTCAACACATGTTTATACAATTAAACCAATATTATTAATGATTTAAAGTTAAAATATTTTTTATTAAATTTTTTTATAAAGAATTAGTTGATGGACCAAAGACGTGGGAACTGACAAGGACAAAGTAAAGTCACGTGATTAAAAATAAATAATGAGTCATGATCTATGCAGCAGCCACTTTTTATATTGTTGTTTATGTCAAAATTGGCTCCTAACTTAGCCGACTCTATAACTTTGTTTTTTCTTAAAATACTTTTTAACCTACCCAATAGCCAATAATCCAATAGGGTTTTGTAAGCAAAAGGGTGTGGAACAATTTTTTATTTGTATTAATCTTCATTTAATTAAGACCATGTGTAGTGGAGCGTTTTTGGGCATTTTATCACTCAAAAACGCCCCATTACAGCCTAAAAACACCCAAAAACGCCTCATTCCCACTACACAGGGGCGCTTTGAGGGTTAAAATCCTTCTTGGCGCCGTGTAGAAATCTGATGTAGACTTGCATGGGGGCTCTTTGAGAGCTCACCATTACACATGGTCTAATACATCCAAGATATTTTTTAGTCATAATTTTGATTACAATCGAACCGACCGACTCACCTGATCATTTTCATTTTTTAACATAAAGTCTGAAATATCAAGACTTTAAACTATCATGTCCTATATCTTAGGATATGTTAAAGAGACATTCCAGGTGCATTATCATCGAGTCATTTTTCTATTCTAAATTAATAACTTATTTACTTGTCAACATTTTAAATATTTGGGTTATTGGATTATAATACTCCCAACTATGGGATATTTGCCGCTGCCACTTCTAATAAAATCATCACTCCCAACTATGGGGTATTAGCCGCTGTCACTCCCATCTTTAAAAAACACTAACTCCGTTAGTGTTTCGGTCAAAAGTGTCACTTTGCAAACTTGAGGGGAAAATTTTATTTTTGTTTAATACATATATATTTCACCACTACCACCTACCACCCTCACCACCACCAACTCCGGTCACCACCACCAACTCCGGCGACTTTCCGGCGACTCCGGTCACCACCACCATCTCCGATGAATTTCCGGCGACTTTCCAATTTTCATATAAGATTTTGCTTAAGTGTCACACTTTAATTTAATTGTTGACTTATTTTAAGACGGGTCATGGTATGCTTCATATTCGAAATAATCCGATATATTTAAATAAAAATTCACCAGTATTCATGATCTCTTAATCTAATATGTTAAAAAAAAAATATACCAATCATTATGAATATCTCCTAACCCGATATATTGTAGTAAAAAATTTACCAATTATTATAGATCATCTTCTTTACTTTAACATGTGATTTTTGCTAAGAAAATACTTGTAATATCCAAACCGATATATTTTTTTATAAGAACACCATATAGTTATGTGAAACCAGTAAAATTCAAGTAAACAAATCATATCATTTTAGAATAATTTTCTTTTAAATGTCAAAAGAGTATTTAGGTATCAACTACATATATGGTGAGCATAAATACGAGAATGAAGGGTGTTGCATATAACTTATGCTGATTGAAAAATTGTTATAAATACGTAAGCATTATATTTTTTAGAACAACAAACTGTCATATTTTTAAATTACATATAACTTATGTATTACATTTTTTTTTTGAACGGCAAATTTATATAAAAAATCGAGCAATAGCAAGACGCTAAGCCCAACACACCACAACAAAAGAACATAAACAAAACACCCTACATCCACGGACTACAACACCAATTATGCCACATGACATCTACCCTATTGCCCCTATATTTTAACCAAAGAAACACATTAACCATGACTTTCTCAACCACTCCTCCTACCGACAAAGGTTTTAAGCTAAAGATCACATCATTTCTAGCAAGCCACACAAACCAGATTGTAGCCATAATAATTGCACCCGCCGTTTCTCTATCTTTATCTGTCCCATTCATCGAACTTGCCATATCAATCCACTCCCTAATTGAGTTCCCCCTATCACCATGCCACCCACACCAAGCACAAATAGTCATCCATACCTTAGACGCAAAAAGGCAATTCAATAGCAAATGATCGGCGGATTCAGTTTCATTAAAACACAACGGATTCAGTTTCATTAAAACTTATGTATTACATATATGTAAAGCTACAAACCTATATTATATACTAAGAAATGAAGATGATCAAGTTGGCTAATAGCCGACCAGTGATCCAATTTGACATAATGAAGAAATATGATACAAAGTCACATGGAGTAAAAATGTGGAGTAATTGTAAAAGTAAAAGAGACAAGTCAACCAACAAACAATGCCAGCTGAAATGGTGATGTACCACCATGAACCATCATTTTCAGCCACCCTAATAACATAACACACAATTATTAATTAATTAATGATAAAACTGAGCTAGGCCACCAATGCAGGAAATGTAGGACCAATATATCATCAAACCAAATCCTGCATCAAATCTTCCTTGACTAATTATGGATCATTTTGAACCAAGTAAATGCTTCCACCATGTGTTCTTATCATCAAAACATTCAACACTTTTTGTTTTTGAGGACTCACTTCTTTAACCACTCATTGTCATTCATATTCTTGCTTCAAGTGGTGTGTATATTCACTCTTTATTTTTTTGTTTAATTTAATTAAAACTTTTATAAAGCTTGTAATTTGGATACCTTCTTTTATATATTCGTGTCACACGAATAAGGTGAAAAAAACACGTGTATGTAAAATTATAATCATTTCTATAGTTACAACTAATGTGTTCATTATTTGAATTAGAATTGTGAAATCGTAAAATTTAATCGGAGCGAGTTTGAATAGGGAAACTTAATTTGGTTTCTGATTTTTTTATTAATTGGGTTGTCATGCAAACAGATTTCTGAATGTTGTTTTTTGGATCAGTTCAAATTAACTAGTAATGAGACCAGATTAGTGGTGTGGTGTTGAGTCTTAGATGACATGTGTACATTGTAACTTTGTTACACACGTTATGATGATAACATTAGCATTTTGACATTTGTTGCCCAATGCGGCGACAACCTCACGTCGTTACACATGTAGAAATAGCATTGTCTCGCACGTTGAACGTGACATTAACGTAGTTATACATAGATAAAAAAAATTATGTCTCACACGTTGCTGTATAAAGTCGTAAAGTAACTTAAATAAGAAGTTATCTTTATTAAGGTGGAGTCCAACTTGTATAAAGAAAGATGATTCAAAATGGTAAATATGACAAGTTTAAGTCAATGTTGTAATCTAAACATGGAGGATTAAAAGACAAGGTTATATTAGTAGTTTATACAATATACCAAGGGTTAAACCAACCTTGCCTATTAGAAATTTATATATTATAATAATATAGAATATATAAATGTCTCTCTTTATTTGGATAGCCCACGGTTATTGTGACATGCTCCCCTTCTATTTTTCTCTTTACATTTACATGTATATATATATCTTATTAAATTATAAACTTTATGAATAATGTATTGTGAGTGCTATAATGTGATGTATGATTATTTGTTTGGTTTGGTGAGATGATGGTATGTGGTGCATTGCTATTGGTTTAATTTGATGAAGGGGCAATTATCTTTTTTTTTATTTGTGATTTTTGTTTTATGAAATAATGTTTTGGCAAAGTTTCAGTTTATTTGTTTGTCTTTGTTTGAAGTTTACCAGCATTTGTGTTTTCATGACTTTAGCACTGGATGATTTTAACGATTGTGATAACGAAATTTTTTCAATCCAAGTCATTAATAAATGGTGTACAAGTTGTGCGCTGTATAATCCTAGTTTATATACATAAAGGTAATTTTTATATGCTTTTTAGTTTTTTAATGAAATGGAGAAACGAGAGAAACATTTTCTCCATTTTACTTTTATTTTTCGACTATCATTTTTTTTATTGTTGCTTCTTTGGTCATGTAAATTGTATGTAGTTAATTAATAAATAATTAGTCAGGTAACTATGGTTATTATCAAGTTTAAATTTATGATGCTTAAAATAATATACTAAGTTATCAAGAAAAATAATAATAATTAGCATGCTTAAAATTGTATATAAGTTACATTTTTTTCAAATTCATGTTTGAAAATTCGAACATAAGCTAATTTATCATCAATATAGGACTAGCCCATCTAATGAAGGCTTTACAATTTAATTCTTATCGATGAAGTAAATTAGTTTAATGTGATATTATAAACTAGTTTAGTGCCCGCGCTACGTTCGGGATACAACATTCAAGTGATGCTTTTAAGGATATTCATGAACGTTCCAATAAGTTTTGAAACAAAACCGTGGTAAACTGAAACACGAAATATATTTTTAAAAATTAAATTTTTAGTATAACAATATTATACTCAAATTAAAGAGAATAAAATACTCAGTTTTATGGTGTAGTTTATTTTTTTTTAAATCCATATAAAAAAGTTATGTATATTTATAAAACACTGAGGTCTTTAATTGTATATTATTATTAATTTTATTCATAAGTTTCATTTTCACACCCTATCAAATATAAACCGACTCATGTACACCCCTTGTAGTAGAGGGTTAAAACTTAAAAGTATAAATACTTTTAAAATTTTCAGAATTCTCTAAAATATTAGGGGACCAAAAATGTAATTAGTTTTATTATAATATATTATATATATATATATTAAATAAAAAATCATTATTTTGAGATAAACTCTCAAATGATGCCACATAAGCCAAGAGCTTTAAAATTATGCCACATAAGTTTTTTTGGTTTTGTTATATTATATAAAGATCATTGTTGTTATTAAAAATAAAGCAAGTTCATCAAAATTAAATTCTTCGCAAAACGAAAACGTGTACAAAACAATCTTAGTTTAAGATAAAAATATAAGTAAAAAGTGAGACCTACAAAGAATTCTTAGTCTAAGATTCCATAATGATAAAATGACACAAACAGAATCAATACACGACACAATATGAGAAAAATAAGATGTTATTTTTCATCCGATAAGGATAAAATCTAATTTGCATGAGGAATCGATGTAGTGTGATGATCGAGTTTATATCATCGACCTGTTCTCATAACATGCGCGTAAGTAATGATGGGTTTTAACTTTTAATTTTATAGGTAATGGCAGATCTAGAAACTTTTATCTGTTGATTCATTGTTTGAAGGTGTTTTGATTTTAATGGAATCTGGCATAAAAAAATTCAAATCGGTTTAACAGTTCGGGTTGGATGAGGTTTATCACATAATAATAATAATTCGATATAATAAGTCAATAATTAAAAAAACATCCTTAATAGAAATTTGAAAAAACACCTAACTTTAATACAACGATCTTTAACAAATTATAAAAGAACTACCTATAGATCATAGTTGCTCCTTACAAAGATTTCATAACTAACTATAACATAAAATTATATCATTTTGATTCATTAGATAATGACAATACCTTGTAAAATCATTACTTTAAAAGAAATGTATGCAAAGGTGAATAGAAAAAAACACTTGGTTGTTTCGTTTAAAGAAAGTTATATAAAATGACAATATATAGAGATCAGAACTTGGATCTTTATGTTAGAAACTTGAATCCTTACCAAATATTTGATATTAATCAGCTATATGGGTTCGATCTAGATTTTTTTTTATAGTTACTATTAAATACTTAAAACACGATGGGTTAGCTTGAACCCACTCAGAAACAACTAGATCCGCCCCTGCTGGCAAGGTGTAGGTTGTAATGATCTTATCTATAAGAAAATCGAAGTGTTGCTAACAAAAGAAAGTATAAACTCAGTTTTCTCTTATAAAAAACCAGTGAACCTTGATGTTCATTAATCTTGTATATTTTTTAAGGGCAAATTTAACAAAGATTTAACTACATTCATAAAAATATAAGTGATCAACCAAAACCGTCATTTTAATTCATGACACTAGTTAAAAAGAGAGAGTGATTGTAAATTTGTAACTGTTTGTTCATCAGCTAAACACTAATGCACGTAGTGCGACCTACGAGTCCGCAACTACACAAGCAACAACTACTTGTACACAACAACACCAATCACTAGCGCTCAATAGCAAGTTGTAACAAGTTGACAACCAACAACCAAAAATACAAAGACGAGTTTTGATGACATGAGTATACATATGATGAAGTTACAATATCCGAGCGACACACAGCACCCACACCATGCACTAGAATGTGAGTTAGGGAGCGAACCTTGTAAGGTCCACTCTAGTAATACACACCTTAAAACGAACTGAAATCCATAAATATATTAAACATCAAAGAATTTACAATAAAGTGGCAGGTAAACGGGCAACAAGTTGTGCCGCCACCCCCTTTTGAATAGCAAAACCTAGCCTACTAAAGACAAAACCTTGGCCCTTAGGTGTCGAAACATTGCTATGAATGACTCGCTGGACCCTGGTCAAGAAGTTCACTGCCTCAGTGGCTAGGAAGCCAAATGTGTCAAATGCTAATGGGATAAAAACATGTTGATTCTCCAGGCATGCTTTCTCGTGTTTGGCGATCTTGCATGATTCCGCCTTTGACGCTGCCTGTCGTGCAACAAATCCATTGTCCCTGAGCGCAACCAAGGGGGACACTCCCGTAAGGTCCACACAAGCGTGTTTCCCCCCCGTCCAACCAAACACTAGAATATCAGCTGGCCTTAAAGTAGATCTCCCATCTAGCGGATATGTCAGAAAGTTCACAGGAGCCTCTTTTTTAGCCGAAATTCCTGCTCGCTTAAGGATATCACATAGGACATCCCTAACCAAGTCATGTCTGTATTTAAAGCCAGGTAACTCCTTGCAATGGACTGCATGATCGCCAAAAGCATCTAAACACACTTTGCGGCAAACGGGACAAGGCTCATCAACTGGGAACAAAGGAATCATTAACCGGTACTTAAGGATAGCCCGGTATTCCAATGGTGACATATGCTGCCCTAGTCCTTCAATGGGGATGACAGTCAGAAAATCTTGAGCCCGAGGAGCCTGGAGACATGCAACCACTGCTTTCTGACGGGGTGAAAGATCAAACCTCACTTCCAAACTTTGACCGATCCTACTAAATAAAGCACTCGCCAAAACATGTTGGGCTTTAGGGGGGGCGGTGTCCTTTTTAGAGAACCCGCTGATATCAAAATCGGGAAGTGAAGTCTGTAAGCGTTCTAATGCACACCCATAATCAGAATCTAAGCCGTCCAAACCACAACTGCGAAGAATATGGTCTTGCAAAGCCCATGATTGAGCCCTAGAGGCCACAAAAGCATAAGTGGATACATCCTCAGCAGAACATAGACCAAGTCCCCCATACCGAGTCGGAAGCGAAGCCAGCCGCCACTGAAGATCCCCAAAAAATGGTCCCCCACAAACTACAATATCCTCAATCGCCTCTCGAAGCCCATTGTCAAACACAGAAACAGCTTCCCCTACATACATAGGTTGGCAAGTTCTAAGGCCAAATAGTAATTTCCCAACTCACATACATGAGCGGAGCAACAAAAGTTCACATTGAGGGTCTCGCAGATGTGGGAGGCATCTCATCAGTTCCACAGCCCGAGATGCTCTTCTCATAGCCAAATTACTGATAAACCCCGCATCACGGCTAACAGCACCACCAAGAAGTTTCACACCCAGACCCGGCCTTCTAATAGCACTAGGGAATAATCCATCTTGTACCTTTACCCCATCACACGATGGCCAAAAAACTTCGGTTTTCTTGATGTTTAGTTGAAGGCCAAGACGTGGCCCCTCAGCTATGATGACATCTAAGGCTTTGGCCACCTCTTTAGCATCTCCAATAATCGTACCATCATCAAGATACCAAGCATGGAATAAAAACTTGCAACTATCTCTGATCCGAAGCACGAGTGGATGCAAAACAAGTGCAAAAAGGAGAGGCCCTAAAGGGTCCCCTAAACTGAAATCAAAATGGAAAACTTTGAAGGTGCCCATAAACATTTATAACCTAACTAACTAGAGTTATCCTTAATATAATATAGCAAAATGGTATTTGCTGAGTTGGCAACTTTATACGTTATTTCTGCTGATTTGGCAACTCTACATTTATTCTAACTATTTCCTCTCATAAACACCAGCGAATATTAAAAATAATCCATTACCTCACATGGATCCTTTATTCTTACCCGACGAACATAAGAAAAAATTCAAACCCTACTTCAATCCCTTATTCTCGATCTACCCGATTTGTGACCTTTCAATCGACTAATCGCGTGCTGTTCTTCGATCCATTGTTCAAGTTATGTTGGTTATTCAATAGTTCCTTATTCTACTTTCCTTTAAATCGCTTATTAGATTCAGTTTTCCTCATAATTTGAAGATATGTGTTTATTAGGTTGATTCTTATGTAATGTTATAGTATTTCTTGATTGATTATGGTTATGCATTATCGAATTCTATGTATTGGACTTATTTCAATTCAATTTTCGTTGATTCATTCAACTAGGGCTCCAATCCCAGTTTCATGCATTGATCATAACTTGAAACTTCGAATTTCCTATGGTATTTAATTTTTTTTATAAGTAATAGTGCTTTTGTAACACTCTCTTAAATTATGATTTTGATTTTCATACTGACACAAAGTTGCTTTGTAACATCTGGAGCTCTCACTTGTCAAAAATGTGAAATATTGTAGACCATGTAAGTGTAAATTAGCAAATTTATTAAGGTGCCAGTTATGGGGTTTTTGTACAAGGAAAATGTTATAACTCGATCTGAGTTAATTTATGAAACCTTGCTACTCATTTTTAGTAGCACTTCTCTATCTATATGTGATAACTTTGTACAAAGGGATGACTCTACTTCCACAGGTCATATCCAACTGATAGTTGTAGTTTTCTTTTTTATAAATTGCATATTAAAACTTAAAAGGTTAAGAATGTGAGTTTTCTTTTAATAAATGGTATAAGAATTTGGAGTGATATCAATTTGAATGTGTTTAACTGTGCTATAAACAACAAAAAAATGAATGTGATACCGTACTGTTGTAAAGCAACAATAACAATAGTGTTAATATAAAAGGTTTAAGAATTTAGAGTGTTACATCAGTGGTAAAGTCTTATGTATGATAAGTGTTTGTTTGCTTTCAATGTAGACGAACCCATTGATTAGGAAAGCCCCTGTGGTCGATAGAAAATAAACAGATAAAAGCAGATCGATTGCACCTTCCGGGTGAATTGTTGTTATGTGTGGGTACGTTGTGTTACTGAGTTACTTTAGCAGCGTTTGAAATCTTTAAAAGGGGTTTTACTAAAGAGAGATGTGTTGCCTGTTGAGGCACTTGGTAGTAACCATAACGTTCGAACTTGTATATTTATGTAAATATATGTGTGTTAACCTTTTTTTGCTGGATTACTAGCTATCACTGTTGATTGTGGGAGGTATTTGTATTGTTCAAATGTGTATGCTATTGTTTGAAGTATACATTCAATTTGTGGAAGCTTAATATAAGTAATGGGTCAAAACAAACTCAAGGTCAAAAGAAGTCGTTTTTAATTTAGGTAAAAAAACGGATTGGCTTACCCCATCAATATTTTTTTACTTTTTCTTTGAATTTTATTCATAACTAATGATTTAAATACATATAAATTTATCTCTACATCTTCGTTCCTTAGTCTTATTATTTGGAGTCATGAGGTGCTTGCTTTGTTTCTTAATCTCCTTTATTCTTTATTAAATTTAATCTAAAAATAACAACTATGGATTTTAGGTTTTACATTTGCCTCCATGATTCTCTTCCTATTTTTTGTTGGCCGGCTAATCCATGGTGCCCATCGATCCTAACTATGTGTCAAACATCAATTTGAGCCTTTTCTTTATTTTGTTCTTTGGTTATAACATGTAGAAGGGAATGATCTCATAAGGTTAGATTATGAATATGATGATGATAGTTACTTTACTGTTTACATGTCCAGCTGGCAATATGTAGTTGTTTAAAACTAAAAGTCAAGATTTTCTTGGGTGGGATGTATTTTGATGATAGTTAAAGGGTTTGGATTTTGACCACAACTATTATAGTGCATGTTATCTCAAAATATACCTTTTCAGTAATGGTGAATTGGACATGGTCAGTATTTTTGAAATGGAAATTAAGTCTAATACGGTTTTAGGGGGTTAATTGCAAAATCAAAAGCCCCTTCAACCTACAATTTCATCTTCCCCTGGTGTACAATTATTCCTCAAAAAGTTAATATTTTGGTTTGGAGGGCCGATATGGAGAGACTTCCTACAAGGTACGGCCGGGTTAGTTAAACGTAACGTAAATATTGGCTCAAACCTATGCCTTTTATGCTCTCAACTCCCTGAAACGGCTGAACACCTTTTCATTTCATGTTATTTTGCAAGCTCATTATGGAGTCTTATTAGCACTTGGTGTCATATTCCTCAAATCTTTGCTTTTTTCCATTCGGGACATTATTATGCTTCTAAACAAATCATCATCAAACCCAAATAAATCGATAGCAGTAGACGGAGTCATTCTCACTGCCTTTTGGTGCATATGGATTATGAGGAATGAGGTGATTTTCAAAAATAAAAGACCTTCTCTCCATGCCCTCATGGAGGATGTTAAGAATTATAGTTACTTCTGGGTAAAAAACAGGGCAAAAATTCAAGATTTAGATTGGGAGAAATGGTGCCGTTTTTCTTTATAATGCTGAGTTGTTTGATGATGTAGCTGTATTTTTTTTTGTTTGGTTTTGTTTTAAGGTGGTTTTCTTTGTAAATAAGGGATGTTTTGATGTTGTTGCTGTGTATTGTTTTGCTGCTATAAAATTTATGCTTTCCAAAAAAAAAATCTAATACGGTTCATGGAACCCCAAGTTGCAGGTTTGACGGTTTGTAATGATACGATTAAGACAATGATGAAACTTCAATCGAATGGTCGACTATTATTAAAGTAATAATGATATGTACAACACATATGTATAAGTAATTAAGTATGCCTCAAATTACTTTAAGGAACTATATCCATAAAACTTTATTATCTATTACTAATTTGTAATATACCTTGTCAGTTTTACATTTTAATCATTAATAGCTATTTTGTTGTTATTGCCTATTATATTTTTCGATATTTACTATTTTATTTGAGATGGATGGTTGATTGTGATAGTGTAATTTAGTTATATCATTGTAGGTATTCAATCCCGTGTAACACACGGGGTTATAACCTAGTAATGTAATATGATATGTTCTGAAGCTACAAGATAAATAATACGAAAACTTCAAAAAAAAAAAGCAAAAAAAAAATTAAAATTAAATTTGGCTTCGCCCGGGTTCGAACCGGAGACCTTCAGTGTGTTAGACTGACGTGATAACCAACTACACCACGAAACCATTTTGTCTTTGTTTTGGAAATAAAAATACTAGTCTATAAGAGAAATAGCATACTTCTGATTTTTTTATATAAAAGGATCTTTAAAAATCAAAACATATATCCTTGTTTCTTCATAAAGGACATTAGAAATTCACACTTTTTGTTCTCAGAATAATTCAGGGAACTGTTTAAATTCGAATAAATCAATACAATTAACTCTTTAATACATTCATTATCAGTTCCGGCCTGATTATCCCTAAACCAACGTGAGTTTTTCATTTTGATTTGCTACTCCGCTGTGATTATTGAGAATGGATAAGAGGACTCGCGAGATTGTTATTCTTATGATTTTCTTGTTTTGATGTTCTTGTCATTGAGTGCTGCTGGTTATTTCATATGCGTTTTTTACAATGCCGGATGCGGTTTGTCTTTACTACACGGTTGTTAGGAGTTTCGCTTAACACAACCTCTCTACTTAAAGATTAAGATTTTATTGGGAATATTTGTTTTAAATACTTTTATAGTTGAATAACAAAAACAAATGTATTTTGTTTGTGATCAAATTATATACTTGCAAGAATAAACTGATGAGCCTTGATTTATTTTCAACTAAACTACATATTAAACCTTAAAAAAGAAAACGTATGTACAGGCTTTACAAGCAAACTCTATGAGCCTCATTACCCCATAATGTATGAGGTATATAAAAAAGGCTTTGCACAAAACATTGTAAAAATCCATACAAACTAAAATAAAACAACCAATAACTTAAAACAGAAAAAACCAATCGGGTCGGGTCGAGTTAATCTTCTATACGTTGAATCTCGCCCATCATTATTCGGTTACTAGTAACCTTAAACCCTAGAAGAGCCGGGTCGATTTGCCTACCTTTTTTCCCTTTTTTCTTTCCGATTTTACCCCCTTGTCCATCTGTGCTTTCTAAAGCAGTTGCTGCTGCTGGTGCCTGATTATCTGCCTTTTTGGCATTGCTTTTAAGCATGTCACTAAAAGATGCCGACTCTGACACGTCAGCATCACTCCATGATGACGTTCTCCTAAAACGAATGTCGTTATTGGCAGTTGTCGTGTTATGGGTGACTTGATTTGCTACATTGCCCCCTGCTTCTCGTCTTCCACCTATATTTAGTAACAAACAGTTAGAATATAAACCAAATGAAAAATTAGGCGCTTATCTAAATGAAAAGCAAATGGCTATAACGAGATATAGTGCAAACTTCACAAAGTAGAAACGAACTTCACCCTGTTCAACTGACTTTAATCACATGAGAGGTACAGAAACGAAGTTACAATGAATTATCACCTTTAGCAATCAATCCCATGCGCTAGCAGTGAAACGGTGACATCAGATGACCCAGGAACAAAAATTGTGTATTTAAAATTTCATAAAAACAAGTTTAAAAATGATCTTTTGAAAATTAGATGCCCACTTGGAACGTACATATACACTGTAAAACAACAAATAAGCTGTCATGACGGTGATTTTGAAAATAGCAAATTAGGTTGGGGATACAATGCAACCTCATAGCCAAATTTGGTAATGAAGACAAATGATGGAAATTTTTACATTAGTTGCTAAAATCAGACGAATAACAGAAATTTTTTTCTATTTTATGCAGTTTGGACATATACATTTGCAACATATACCTTCAGGAGAGATGATAGTAGGGACACCCCTACCCATGACATCTGATTTTGATGCCAGCTCAGCTAACCCTTCATGTGATGAAGCTGCACGTGCAACCGGTGGACGTTTCAGCAAAACATTTTCAGGCCTTCTGGATGTAGCTGCCACCCTGCAAACAAAAACAATGCTTTAAAATATACTGAAATAATAGATTCTTTATTACAATAACAAATATTACAAGTGATTAAAAAAAACAAGTTTCCACACTGAAACATACTAAAAGTTGGCCCCCAGTTCAGAGTAGGAATGATTATAAACCGCTACAGGCTTAATTTTCGCAGTTTTGCAGGTTTAACAGTTCGTTCTGGTTTGAAACTTGGAACTGGTGTGTAAACATAGTCTAAACATATTATGCAATTATAACTTTTTTATTTTTAAATAACATAGTTGAAATTAAAAAAAAATTCATAGTGAGAAATATTAAAAAAAATAGTTTAAACCACCAAAAACCCACCAGCAGTTTAGTTTGTTGTTTTCCAAACCATAGTTACCTGCTCGGCCCAAATTTTTTTATCAAAGCCAGCCAAACCGTGCAATGAACGCCCATAGTTCAAGGAAAATGAAATGTCACAACAAATTTCTTCAATGGTATGTAGGTATGTATGTATGTTTACATCTATACTATAAGATAGCTTTTAAGCATCTCATTTTAAAACCCCCTGAAATTTAAAATTTATTACCGTATTATAAATAAACAACTACAATTGGTAATCAAATTGCATTACATACATTCCCCTAGTTAACTAATAAAAAAAATAAGACCTTCAGCAGCGCAAGTTTATTTTACAACTAGTTATAATTTAAGAAATATTAATAAAACCTCATAATAAAATCATAATTGAAATTCAAATCAAAATTACAATAATCAATATGGCTATAAAGTTTTTCTTACCGATCTTCAGCATCTAATGAATAAGAATCAGTAGGTCCAACTCCAATATTGTCCATGTATAAGCCTGCATTCCCAATCATAATCATATTAAAAACATTACTTCATGTTAAAAAAAAGCTAATACGAAAAAGTAAAAGCCATACACGGATACACACATATATACACTACGAGATAAAGCGAGATTTTACCACTAATTCCATGTGAGTTAGGCCTGTGATCTACAGCAATAACACGACCCTGCTGAGCCATCATACTTTCTTGAACTTCTGCACCGAACCCATTCATTATATTTAGAGGGGCTGGGTTCTCTTCATTGACTTTGAAGCCCACTACTGTATTCGTAATGGGTGCACCACCATAAGATCCAACACCGAATGAGTGATTATCTAAAAGTTCAGAAGGTTGATTGGTTGGTTTTTGGTGTAGTAGTTCCATAAGCAGTCTTTTTGAAGTGTCATCACTGGTCCCACCAGACATCCATTGACTTTGCTCTTCTGAGCTCCTTCTTGCTTCCATGTCTCTTTTCTGTTTTTCATTATTAATATGCAATTGTTGAATCCTTGATTCCATCCACTCATTTGACATTTGCCTCTCTATTGCATCCACATGTGATTGACGGGAATTATTAGGCACTAAAGGATGGTGAAATCCACCAACATCATGATTCATTCCTGATCCACCACCTGGCATTGATAATGAACGTTCATACTGTAACAGCTTTGGGTCATAACTCCCCCGTTGAATCTGTTCCTGTATTAAAAGGTTCCTTTCAATGTGACTCAAATCTGAAGAACCGAGCCCAAGTCCAGGTGAGTTGGCGCGATGAAACCAGTCAGAACCAAGTTGTCTTTCTTCCTCCATTTCAGCTCTCTGCCTCAACGCCAACTGTCTCAATTGCTCACGTTGAAGCATCTGATGTTCTATTTCTAAAGATGACACTTGTCCATGCTTAGCACGCATCATCATCTCCATAGGATCATTTGTGAGCCCTTGATGGCCATACTTTGCTTGAAGCAGATGCTCACGTTGTTGCATTTCACTTAAAATCTGATGCTTCAAAAGCATTTGATCAAGTGCATTATGGGACCTTGCAGAATCTGTGTGTGACCTCTGATTTTGTACAAGTTGTTCAAGCAGCATTTGCTGTCTAGATTGTTGCTCTTTAAGTAGCATTTGTTGTTGAAGCTGAAGCTGCCTCTGTTGATAATGTTGTTGCTCTTTAAGTAACATTTGTTGTTGTTGCTGTTGTCGCTGTTGCATCTGAAGTGCCATAATGTGATCAAAATCTTGACCAGTTAGACCAGTCAATCGTTGCTCATTTAAGTGGGGAGAAGAGGATAACAGATTATGCTGTTGAAGTAGCTGCTGTTGGATGTGTTGAGCCCTAAGTTTCTCTGCTAAATCAAAGTGATTTGGCTCTTGATTCATGTTCGATGCTAACATGGCATCTTGATACAAGTTACTTTCAGAAAGTGTATTCCTTCCGTAATCAGCTACTCCACCAACAGGGTTCACAAGTTGCTGCTGAATGCCACCAGTAAATGGCGTATTAAATGGCTGCTCTTTCCTTAAACTTGACCCTTCAAGCTCAGACCACAACAACCCAAATGGGTGCATCTTATTATCATTCTGGCTCGACACGCCAGGTTCAGTAGGAACCGTGTGGTTGTTCACATAATTTTCAGGCCTTCCTGGGAAAACAATTTCTAAAAGAAAAAAAAACAATAAGAATTAATGTGATCAATCATTTAAATACAACGATAACAGAGAAAAATGAATTAAAAAAGAGTATGAATTTAACCTTCATCATTGAAGCCTAGACTTCCAGAGAATGAATTTGTAGATAAACTATTATTACCAGCCAACTGCCAATGAGGAACATCAGTCGAAACATCAACTTCAGAAACAGGAGCCAACACCGCCATGTCAGCATCAGTTGTGTAACTATTTGTAGATTTTAAATTTGGCATAACATCTCCTAATTCCTCAAAAGGGGTTCCTTCTGGTGCATCCGCCACACGAACGGGTAAATCAGCCCCAAAAAAGCCTTGTTCAAACCATGAAATGATGTCGACCCCAAGAAACGGGCCCTGGATCTCACCTTGCGGGTCACAATATAATAAACTTAGCTCCTCAGGAGGGATACCACTGGCCAAATGTTTATTAACACTATTCTTCATGGGCTGCTGCATACTTCCAGCCCAATATTGCTCAGATGATGGCATGTCAAAGTTTGAATCGTTAGGATGCTTGGTATCGGTCACATCATCGAACTGATGCTTCACATAAACTGAATCAGTAGCTATAAAATTAGAACTATCATCAGCATCGCTGATTATGTTTCCACTCTTTGACCTTGTTGCATTCCCTTCATAGAAATCTATTTCTGGAAGTCTTTGCTCCCCTGAAACAAAAAACAAAGTTGTTTTACACTTCATCTGCTAACAAATGTTATGTTATTGAACAAATGAAAACTTGTAGCTCACCATCTAAATTACTTTTGGGACCATTAAAAAGTAAGGTACTGTCAGCATCTGTTTGATTGATCGGCTTAATTGGATCAACCAATTCCTCCATGAAGGAGAGACCCCCATCTTTTCCAGCATCTAGAATAAAGTAATAACAAACTCAGATTAATAAGACATACAAATTAACTTTTAGTTACAAAAAGTGTTTTCACTAAAAAAATAACACTTAATTACCAGCCATACTCTCAAGTGACCCGGCCTTTGAAAAAGAATTGTGTGTCACCTCACTACTGGTGAGTTTTCCCTTCCATATATCACCAAGAATAGACTGCCAAACACATTAACTAGTTAAATCCAGAAAATAATAATAATATAAAAGTTGGTGACACAAGTGAGGATAATTTGACACACCTCTTCATCTTTATCAGGAGCAACAAAAGCAAGTGGTTCCACAGCAGTTACTTGTGTTATTGGAGAAACTTGCATGATATTATCAGGCATGTTAGCAAAAACCGGGTCTAGTTTTTGTATACGATAAATATCAAGAAGTTTTCCTCTTGGATAAAAAAACATGCCAGCAGGAAGACCAGACTTGCCAGGCACACTGTCATTGTTTTCAATGGACCCTGCAGATGGAGGCCTTGCAATGGGTCCACTTGACCTGCCACGTCCAATGGTGAAGCCGGTGGTTGGACCTTCAACCCGTCCTTTCTCCGGCCCAAACCCAGGTGCAGCCCGGAAAGAACCTGGTGCAGAAGAGTTTGCCTCCATCCTATGGCGGGGCCTCCATTTATCACGGGTATCTGAATCACGCTCAGATGTTAATCTTGTGGTGCTTGAATGTGTTTGAGTTTCGCCATGATTATCTTCCTTCTCCACATCAGTT
This sequence comes from Tagetes erecta, assembly GCA_030867185.1. Lineage (NCBI taxonomy): Eukaryota > Viridiplantae > Streptophyta > Magnoliopsida > Asterales > Asteraceae > Tagetes > Tagetes erecta. The sequence continues at coordinate 43,288,527 of CM061492.1, read as the reverse complement.
CGCTTTTCAGGTCGAGCTTCCTTGTCTTTTTCATCTGGACCCCACCTAGATGACCATTTGCTATCACGCCGGACCTCAAGACCAGAACTACGGTTACCAGCATCATGCCACCTGTCTAGAGGAGGTGAACCTCTAGTATCGGTGGTGTCTTTACCGGCATCAACCCGGCGGTTTTCAGTTTTCCGGCGGTCTTTTCTGCCAAGTAAGCCTGTTTCTCTTTCTTCTTCCCGCCAACGACGTGCGCCTGTTGTGTCATTTGCGACTTTTCTCCAGTCCTTTTTGTCATCAGTGACATCATGACGCCATTCCTTCACATTGGGATCACTTCCAAGAGAGAGAGAACTTGGTGCACGCATTTCCTGCCATCATATTATGATAAATATATTGTTCAGGACACAGGAATGCTCTGATAAAAACCAATGATTAATTTTATGAAATGATAATCCAAAACATAGACAGTGTCAAGTTATTGTGACATGATTCTAAAAATTTAAAGGCAACTCTAATTATTATCCAATAACTTACCATCTTAGTATCATTTGGTTTAGCATAAAGCCACTGAGGAGACAAAGGGATGTTGCTGTCCAGTCCCGCATGATCTTTAATGAATCAAGCATAGCACGAAAATTATAAGAGCTCAAAAAAATAATGATCAAACAATCATAGTAGGAAAAAAACGCTATTTCCAAACTACTATTTATTTGTGAATCAAATACTGCAAAACTACAAAACATGTATAAAACCTACCTTTAGAATCATCTAGCAAACCCATCATCTTATCCTCATGATTCCCTCCTGAAGCTTCCACTGCCATCAGACCATTGCATGTCAAGGGAAAAAGTGATGATCAGAAGAGTGGTAATTTTGTGCTTCTAGTAAAACAATATAAGAATCATAATAACTACTTTAAAAATAGACATCACTGAAAAAAAAAGAAGATGGCTACAATTCTTTTTTTAGTTTTAACCCGCAGTTAAATCACTTATCGCTTCAATCAATGTTTCCTAATAACTTAGAAATGCTGCACTAATATACCTCCAGTCAAATTTAATAGCTTAATAAAAAAAGAAAAGCATCTCAAGTACTGAAGCAGGCTAATATCACAAGCATTGACGCAGCTAAAGATCTAGTCCATGAACAGTTGTGATGTTTAAGTCCTACGATATTATTGAAAATCAACACAAAAGCAAAACTAAGATCATGGAAGTAGACCCAGAGTAGTACTGAGATCAAACTAAATCACATAAAGCTGGAAATAATCAATTTACAATAAGCGTAACTAAACTTCTTGAAGTAAAGCTCAACAATTATATAATATCAGATAAATGACAAAAAAAAACTTATTTAACATAGATAAACCACTGGTGATATCAATTTATTTCTCTTAATAATTAGAAATGCTGCACGATAACGCCTCCAGTTAAATTAAGTAACTAAAGAATAAAAGAAAAAATAGCCACTCAAGAGCTCCAGCAGCAACTATAGCAAGCATAAAGCAGCTAATAATCTAGTCCATGAAAAAGTATAATGTTCAAGACATACACAAATACTGAACAACAAAATAAAACAAAATTAAGATCTACTAAGCTGACCCAACACAGCACTGAAATATAAAACAAAATCACATAAATCAGAAATCAATCATTTTCATACCACATCTCAACAGCTACATTATAAACCACATCTCGTGAATAACGATTGCTCAATTACCATACAGCTAAACAAAAACAAACTAAAACACATAATAGAAAAAAAAACTAACATAATGAATTCGCAAAACACATCCTCACTGATCAAAAAACTAACAAAATGAATTCGCAATCAGCACAAACTAATGCGAAAACAACCTACAGTCAACAAAAAGTAAACAACACATGGTCCATAACATACTTAGATCAAATCTCTCCAAATTCAATACAGCTACACAATAAACCGCCTCTGGAGAATAACAATTGCTCAAATGTCATGCAGCTAAACAAAAACAAAATAAAACACCGTACCGATACAAAAATCTAAAAAAACGAATTCACAATTAGCAAAAACTAATGCGAAAACAGCCTACAGTCAACAAAAAGTAAGCAACACATAGTCCAAAACATTCTAGATCAAATCTTACCAAATCCAATACAAATAAGTAACAATTAACGTAACGAACTAACTGTATTGCAGATCAGTAAACTTAATAGCCTAAACCCTAACCTAACACAAACAACAGATAAAGTGATAAACAATGAAAAAAAGCAAAAAGTAGAAAACAGGAGAGAGAGAGAAGATGATGCAGAAATTGTTACCGAGTTCAGAGGAGATGAGATCGTCGGGAAGATGAAGGTTACGATCAGTCATCGGAAGTTTTTGAGATAAAAAGATCCGAGAGGAGATAATGATAGAGATTGAAGAGGATGTGAAGATTTGAATGAAGTGGAAATGGATTAAGATTTGAGAGATGTGGATTTAGGGCTTGAAATTTGAAATCGCAAGGGTTTGATTAGGTTTGTAAACAGAGAGAGAGTGAATGAAGAGATTGATGATTGATTGTGTGTGTGTGTTGGGTGATGTGGTTCGAGATGTGGATGTAACCGAACCGATGTTAGACTTGATCGGACCTAAATGCTAATCACGTGAAGTTGGGCTTGGTTATGAGACTTTGATAAGTTTTACAATACTAAGTTTATCTTTCTTAAAAAACGGGCTTGTGTAACGACTTATGATCAATACATTTAGATGGTTAGATGTATAAATATCGAGATTAAAACTCTGTATCTAACACCAATAGGTGTTTTTCGTCGGCAATTAGGCTCTCTGGTTACTGTGAACGCAATGGAGACTCACCAGAACCCTCTTTCCGGGCTAAGTTGATCGGGGCCGAAACTCGTTAACTAACTGTTCTAGATAAAAACCGGACAGGAACCTTTAAATATGTCACGTAAAATCCTTAGGTTGAGACACGAAGCTGGGTGGTAATCTGAGACAAGCTTCATTAACTAAATCCATTAAAAACAACACAAGTGAATATTGAACTTGAATCTCTAGTATGAAGAACTCAAGTCATCGTATCATTAAAATTGTCTAAAAGAGCATGTGTAACATAATATTTCTTATGGAGCATTATCTTTCATGTGATAGTCACATGAAGGCTTTATAGCCAAAATGATGTGTAATCATAAAGTCTAAAATAAAATACAAGATTCGAGTAATATATTAATAAAAATAACATAAACTATCTCGTAGCCATAATTTTATTTGATTCGTTGGATGTATCTTTGGAGGACGACAAGCATGAGTGAATCCATGTTTTGGTTGGACGATTTACTATCTTATTATCTTGTGCATCCCCGTTTGCATCCCATCGTATTTGACGTTCTCAAGTTTCTCATGTAGCTCCACAACGGGTCGTGTACATAATTAGATGGTGTTTGGTTCCGTTGGTTTTGTTGTTGATTGGTTCAGTTTGGTTGTTGACCGGAATTATAGTTGTGGCTAAACCTAGATCTGTGAGGATACGTATTGTTTAAAGGAAAGTGGAAAGAGTTAGAGTAATTTTGTGTATCAAATATGGAAGAGTAAGAGAATTGTGTGAAAAAGTTATTACTTTAGTGTATTTATAGTGTAATATTAAATGAAAAATCTTTTTTTTTGTTTTATACCAAAAAGAGTCGTTGAACAACTATATGTTCCAACGTTAAAAAAGGCGTTATGAGCATCACGCCAACTAGAGTGTTCATTGGATCGGATTATTCGGATTTAAAAATTTTATAACTCCATCTGAATTTTATTCGAATTCAATCAAATTGGATCCAGGTAAATCCGATATTATCCAAATAACCCGAACAACAATCTATTTTAACATTTTGTTCCTATTTATGTTTTATAATTTTTTTTCTAACGTATTGGTTTAGTATTTTAGAGTCATGGCAGTAAAACATACAAATCGGAAAATAATTAAAATACAAACATAGTATTGATCACATATTCATTATTCAAACTAAATAAACTAGTAAAAACAATTTGACTATTATAATAAAGAGTATTGTGCTTGAAATCCTATTAACAAAATGGATGTTATTCGGTTTATTCAAATATCCGAACAAGGAATTGGATGAGATCCGATTCGAAATCTGAATAAGTAATTCAGTTTTTTATTCGAATATCCAATCACATTTTTAAAGCCCATAAGTCATTTTCATGCCCATTACGGATGGTCTAAGGACTAAGGTTATGGGTCATAGTGTTGTACTCCAACCTGTTTATCGGCTGTCCTCCTGTTAAATCACTCCTTTTTATTTACCGCACTTTATTTTAATGAAATGGCTTAACTTTTTTAACTTTACTTCACTCACTTTTTTTAATTCAGTATTACAAAAAAATACTCATTTTTTTATTCAGTATTACAAAAAAATGCATTTGATTAATAAATACTAACATAAAAAATAATACACTAAAACAAAAAACAATAATAAAACAAACTAATGTTCCTGAATTTTTTAAAATACGGTGGACTTTGTTGACCATAGTTTTTGATTCACATCTTGGTTTTTGAAATATTCATCACACACATTCGGCATAGTTCCGTATGAAATTAGCACTTTTGTTAAGCACTAATGACTAAAACAAAGATGTCCTCTAGCATTGTATCGTTGTTGGAACCGAGGTGCCAGTTGCGGTTGAGTGTAGTTTTTCCGGGTTTATGAAGGCGTCAATGGAGGTTGTAAAAACATTGGGTTGCATAAACAACCGTTTGAAAAAAAAAACTCATACGTAGCGTTGGATTTGATTGATGATGGGGAGGAGGATGAAGACATATTTTGTATAGTAAATTTCACTTTTCGTCCTTAAACTAATAAAGTAACATGAATCATCGTTTATGTTCGTATTTTGTAAGACACCACAACTAATTCTAACATTAAAATAATAAATTCAATTGCATATTTACCCCTATAAACACACCTTAAATGCATATTTCTCCAACTAAAAAAATTAATTGCATATATACCCAAAGTTAACTAAATGTCCTTATTAAAAATGAGTATATTTGCAAATTAAAGTTGTTTATAAGGGTAAATATGCAATTGATTTTTTTGGTTGGGTAAATATGCATTTAAAGTGTTTTGGAGGGGGAAATATTTATTTATCCCAAAATAATAATTTCTCTCTCTTCAACCTACACAACTCAATCTAACTCAATTTTTTACATAGTATCACAATCCAACCCAACTCAACTTTTATAAAAAAAAATAAATTGTTTCCTTTATTATTTTTACAATATTAGAAAAAAAATTTGTAAATCAAATTAAACTATTATTTTAAATATACCAAATATATAAAAAAATAATAAATAAAAAATATTTTATGATATCCAACCAATGGCTTAAATTCTCGCGTTCGCAGAACAATGACTTAAATTCCCAGGTTTTGCTCTGATACCAATTAAAGCGGTTAATTGATATCCAATCAAACCAACACAATTGGCTAAACACCCAATATTATTATTATTATTATTATTATAAAACAACTCTACTCAAAACTTGATTACAATCCCTAATCCAAACATGGCTATATATAATCTAACTTATCACATTGGATTATAACTAGGATTACTATCAAACATAATTAAAATAAGGGAGGAGTTATTGTAAGGAGTATTAAAATGGTACAAAGTATGAGAATGACACAATGTTATAAAAAGACACAATGAAGGATTAAAAAATGCATAACTCACAATTTAAATCGAACTTTAAAAAAGTGTTTCAGATATCTTCTTCCCCAAGTCGTCCTCTTAAAGAAAATAAACGAACACTTAAAAAATATCAACGTTTTCACTATGTATATTTTTTCTTTTATTATGTATTTTGTTGATACAACAGAAGACACGATGACAATAAAATGACACAATGAAAATGTATATTTTTTAATTTATTTTGAAGGAGGACAACATGTATAACAAGGTCTTCGAAAGATTTTTATAAAATTCGATTTATATTGCTAGTTATAACTTTTTTATGTGTCATCGTACTTTTTTACTATTGTACCCTTTTCATGAATTATATCAAAAAATAATTTATATTTAAATATTTCTCTTAAAATAAATAATCATAATTCTAGTCAACTAGGAAATGTCAATTTAACTTATGGACCACATGTTAAGTCTTGTAACCTAATTCTAACACAATTATAAAACCCTCATTCATTATTTTGCACGTCAAATAAGGACCAATTCAAAAATCCCAAGAACCAAACCCTCAATTACATGTGATGGGATGAGGACGTGCATATGACAATGACATATTGACATAGCACAACAATAGATGGTTTTGAATCACATAATAACCATCAAAATCAGACTTTAAACACATATAAAATTTATTTACTGAAAATAATAAATTTCAAAATCCTCATACAAAAAAAGTATATAAAATTTACTAATTTAATGTGGAGTTAAGATAACCTTTATAGTTTATACCGTTCTTTTATACCGTCCAATTCTCACATCTTATTAATTTATAATTTAAACTACGATGATTACCCGAACATTACACGAGTTGAAATCATAACACGATATGTGGTAAAAGAAAATGATTATATGATATTTTAACTATATTTAATTTGTTTCGTTTTAAAATTTTGATTGATATGTTTACAAATAGTTAACATTGAAATTGAAAAGTAATAAGGTTTTTTAAACCATATTATAAATTATGTAACTTTTTTTATTGCCTCTACATCAGGGAAATTTGGTTAATTTTTTAATTGAGTTTTTTGTATCCGCGATATTCTCATTTCTTTCGATGAAGAACATATCATCTTCTTATCTTATATTTCTACATCTAGGATCCGACTTGTATCATGGATACTAATAGGAACTTAACGAGTATGGCAAAAAAAAGTTTGATTCAGAGTGAAAAGAACATGCAAAATTGAAACAGAAATATCGTTGGATTCGTCGATCCTCAAAAAAGGAAAAATTGTTTAATGTTTATATAAGGAGATAGTATATTAAAAGTCAATTAAAATTATAATTTCAATCATTCAAACATAAACAAAACAAAAAAAGGTAAAAGAAATCATCAATAGCTAATTGAATTCGCATGGTCTTGTTGAAATTTTTTAAAAAATAAATTATTATGATTTATCATGCACAAAAGTATTTTCCATAATTTTATGACGCTTAGATGAATGAACTAATAAAATGCCAAGTATTCCCGCTTGTGGACTAGTGGTAAGATGAGTTTGGTTCTTCATAATAAACTTAAGTTCAATCTCACTAGTGTCACTTTTATCAGGGCCGGCCCTGAGCAGGTGCGAGGTGTGCGACCGCTCAGGGCACCATCTCTAAGGGGGCACCAAATCGTTTCTGTTGATGTTTTTAGAGTGTGGAGAGAAGAGGGAAAACATTGTCGGATTATTTTTCCGGCGTAACAGGAGCTTTAATTCGATGAAGAAACATGGAAGATGAAAGGGGCGTGTCCCAATGAAAAAGTAGTGTGTTTTAACAGGAGCTTTAATTTGATTGGACTGCATTAATACTTTTATTTATTATTTTTTTTACTATTTAAACAAATTACAGAGCATCTCTTTATTTTAAGATTTACTCAAAAACTAAAATAAAAAACAACTAACTTAGTCATTCCTTTGGTAAATTATTTAATATCGGTATAATTTTAAAAACTTATACTTAATTAAACTTTTGTTTTAATATTGTTCCGTTATACTATTTACTAAATTTTTATTAATAAATTTTTTTGTTACTTGGTACTTGGTACTTGGTACTTGGTAGTTATTTACTATCAACTATATAAAATACTTAAACATGTTTTGAAAGAAAAAAACTCACAAACGAGTTATAAAAGTATAAGCTCATCTAACTAAAAGTCTAGAAAGCTAAAAGAGTATAATATTTGGACTTATATTAAAAGCCTAAAAAAAATATAACATTTGAGCTTATATAAAAAGTCTAAAAGAGTATAAGTCCACTTAATATAAAAAAAAACAATTTTTAATCCACCAGGGGTTGCCGTCTCTTGGACCCCGCTACCACGGGCGTTGTGGTTGGATCCCGTTGAGAAAATACAGAGGGGCCCTTTTTTGACAGTTCGCACAGGGCATCAAATTTCTTAGGACCGGCCCTGACTTTTATGGATACTGGCAATGAAGTTCGTCCCGGGCTACCACCCGGTTTTGTGTGTGAGCCTAACATGGCATGGTTAAAGGTTGTTGCCCGGTTGTTTATTGGAACAATTGGTTGACGAGTTTCGTCTCTGGTCAACTTTGCCCGTAACGAGGCTGTGGCGAGCCTCTGTTGTGTTCGCAATAATGAGAGAGCCCCATGCCGACGAAAACATCTATTGATGTTAGAGGCGGAGTTTCGATCTCAATCCTTACACCTCTTAGTGCATCGATCATAAGCCGTTACACCAACAATTATTTAAAAAAAAATAAAAGCCAAGTGAATATTATTATTTACTCCTTAGATTTACTCCATAAATCACAAATTTAAAGATGAGTATAACTGATATCTATAATATATATAAAGCCAATTAGAAAGGCAATTTAAGATACCATAAAAATAAGAACAAGTTACTAATCCAACTGCATAAAGTACAAGAAAAATAAGGGTTGTTTGGTCTTTTAAACACAATTTTCTTTTTAACCCTCCTAATTAATTACACTATAAACCCTAACTAATTACATTCTAAACCCTAATTTACGAAATCTGCTTACTTTTATCCGAATTTATACCCCAAATTACACTTTCATGTACAACTATAATTGCAAGACCCATTTTTTTCAGTTTTTTTTATAATAATCCAGTTTTCTAAAAAAACAAATATATTCCAGTTTTTATATATAGTCCAAATACAGTCCAAATACATTTCAAATACAGTTCAATCACAGTTCAAACACTGTCTAGGTTTTTGAAAAAACAACAGAGTAAGTAACTAAAATCACCAAACTCCCGCAATCGGCAAATCCTTGTCGCGTTTGAGCTGTAACAAATGTAGTTGCAGCTGGTAAAACACAATTTTTACAATCAAATGCTCAAACACAATACTTAAACAGTCGAAATATACCGTCGTGTTTAAGCTGCTCGACAACCGTCGTGTCCAAGTTCGTAAATATACCGTTTGAGCTGTAACAATCAACAACCTAAAATACTTAAAAAATAAAAAATAATAGTTATTACATGCATTTGCAGCTGGTTGCTGATTGTTTCATTTACCATAATACCAAATGCTGCTCTGCTCCATGTCCGAGTTCCCAACTACATTCTGCTGCTAGACAAATCTGTTGCTCGACAAGTTTAAAATGAAAACCATAAATCTAAAATGAATGCTACAAATTTAAAATGAATACAAGCTACCTAAAATTAAAATCACATGCTGGAGTTATGTATATGTTTACAATCAGCAACCCAAAATATTCATTTAGATGAATAGAACCATATCATCACTTCCAGTTGCTGCTGGACCAGTTTCAATACAAACCCATTGATTTTTTTACATCCGCATTATAATCTGCCACTTAACTTCCATGTCCCAGTTCCCAACTACATCATTAGATATATTATTCAAAAATTTAATGTTTCTATTCAATCTCAAAACGTAAAATAACGAGTGACAAAATAACATTAATGTAAACTTTACCGTTATCTTGGTATTTAAGGCCCTGGCATCTGTTATTTCAGCTGCTTCTAGACAATATTTTAACTACATGACATGTTTAGAATAAAAGCCATAAATTTAAAATGAATGTTATAGTGTAATTTAAAAAACACTAATCACCATTTAAAACGAATTAAAACATACAAATTAAACAAAATGGTTTTAAACAAAGTTTACTTTTATTTAAATATAATTTGTAAATACCTACCTAATAATTGTAACAGAATGTGTATAAATTTCTAGGTAACAAGCCTGGGATGTTATTTCCACAAAAAATGGGATGTAAACAAACTTATTCAGTAAATTAAGGGAAGGGGTCAGCTTAAAATGTAACCAAGCGGGAAATACATGTTTTTAAATATTAAAAACCCTAGCTCACTCACTATATAAATAAACTAACCCTCTTCGTTTTACTCACATTCTTAAAGCTCACTCACTATTATAATGGAAACCACCTCACAAAAAATCAATCCAATCCAGGTTACAATTTTCTGTCAATTTAGGAAACTTATTGTTCTCTATGATTATAGTTTGTTATTACATTTTTCTATTGATAATGTTATTAATTATGCAGGTTGTTTATTAATTCAGTTCATTTTTCATTCAAATTTAAATCATTAGCAAAAAATATGGAAAAACATTCAAAATTAAAGTGCTAATCAATTGAATGTGGTAAACCACTTTACCTATTTTAAAGGGCAGTGAAAATTCAAACTTAACCAAGCGGGAACACGTTTTTACTCTTTAAAACTTACCTGAACAGTATATAAAGAGATTTAGCAGCTTCTAATTCATTGCTAATCACAAAAAGGTATGATATCCAAAAGATAATTCAAAGAGTTAGCAATGTATAATTCAAAAGACATTGGTGTTGATTTCACCACAACAAAGGTACAGCCTTTTAAGTTTTAAGTTATAGTTTCCTTTCATATTCTTCATACTAATGCTATATATTTTATGAATATGTGTTAATGTAAAAACTACCTGATTTTTTATTTATTGAATGTAGGTTGATGGTGAACATGTGTTGTTATTTACAATCTTTTATATTGTTTGATATTTACGTATTGCTTTATAAATCGTAAAGATAATATACATGAACATGTGTTATGATATTCTTTTTGCAGATTGTATTAGAACATCCTAATCCTAAGTTCAAGAAACAAATAGTTGATACAAATCAGGTTAGTTGTTTCTTCAGTTTTAAGCTTATGATACTATTTTAAAAACAAATCTTAATTTCTGCTATATTTTAAAAACAAATCTTAATTTCTGCTATATTTTAAAAACAAATCTTAATTTCAGCTATATTTTGACTGGATCATTAAAGCTTAGATAAAAGGCTTTCGGATTGGAAGTGGAGTGGTGTTATTGACCTTTATGGTTCAGATGAAGATGAACAACAAAAAGAAGTACAAGATACCGCAGACTCAGGTAATATTATTATAATAATATTAAACCATACTTAAAATCTATAAATAAGAATTAGTTGTTTACATGAAAGCGACAATAATTAGAAAACTAAATTACTTAAGAAAAGTTAATATTAACAATATAGTATGCATAGTTAAGTTTTTTTTAAGTAAATGTTTCAAACCAGATATTTTGTAACATTAAAGAACACATAAACTTTTAATCAGAATTTTAAAACAATAATAACAAACACATAAACATTAATAAAAATTTTACTAACATCAGTTACAATCATATATGCACACATTAATCAGACAATTTAACGAAACCTAGATGGAGGTCAGATTCCTAAACCTCTATAACGATAGTCGGACAAGAACAAATAATAACACACAAACAATCAACATAACAATCAAGCATGCATCTAACATGAAGCTAAATCAACATAAAACACATTTAATATAAATAGAAAAGTTACATATAAAACCAAAAATGACAATTAAAATAGTTAATAGAACCACACCTATAGTCCAAGTTTTAACACCAGTGGGCAGTTTATTCCCGATAAAAATCAGAAACTTACTGGTGAAGGTACTTGCTACTGGTTGAAGTTTTTAGATGACTTACAGTGATGTTCTAAATATCCTTCATAGCAGAAAATTATGCAATGTCTTTCAATAGCGGGCAATTGTTTCCCGACTCCAATCGGAAACTCACTGGTGAAGGGACCTACAACATTATTGGAAAAAAATATTAGAAAAAAAACATAACACAAGTAAAGGTTATAAGTAATTAAAATAAAAAATAAAAGGCAAGTCACTTACGCTTAGTACTTTGAGCAGCACTATCTTAGTCGGCATGATCTACAATAAGACATGTGTAAGAAAACCTTAACCACATTTACATATATGACTCAATAAATAAAGTATGTTACATATAATTAATCGATCTACAATATACACAAACAACAAACTGATTCAAATGAACAAGTGGTTTTTTTATAGACCATTATTATTAAATTAATAGTTTTTTGTTAAAAAAAACAAACATATAATCTAGATTTTGCCTATTGCGACATTATAAAAAACTAGATTTTTTCATACAAACCATGAGACATTTGTATGACAACCTAGATTTAACTACAAAAATATGACCCATTAACAAAATAAAATATAGGTCTACCTTCATGCAACATCCACCTTTCGTATCTTTGTGAACGCCATTGGGCTGACCATAACCCATAATACAAAAATGAATTGAAAGGTCATGAGCTCAAACTAAAAAATAAGATTAATTCCACCCATAAGTTTTTTACTGTTCCCTTTGGAATTGTCAAAAATGCATCTACAAACCTGGTTAAAAACATTAAAAAAATATTAGTAAACCTACTTAGATTGATTAGCAAATGACAATAAAAAATAAGTAAGAGATTACATTGCCGATTGAATCAGAACAAAAGTTAAACATGATTGGCCGTATTGCAGATTGACAATAGGCTAATAGCAGACAAAGAGAAAAACTAATATTTAGATAAACACTTCAATCTACAATAACAGTATATCCTAATTACAAAAGCTATACTAATCACACAATAAAACAAACAAACTAAAATTAGTAACGAAATCAAAGAAAATATACTCAAAATTAGAACTAATCAACCTTTATTTAGAAAAATTACAACATATACAAAAAACATGAATGGAAATTCAAATAGGATTCAATTATACACTTTAGTAGATTGGCGAAGGTTACAAGATTACAACTTTACCAACAATTTACACAGACATTCAATAAGAGAAATAATAACTCATAAATTAAAATCGGACCCCTGAACAAGCTTATTCCACTATCATTGGTGTTATCATTATCTATTAAACTAAAACACCAATCATATCATATGAACACTACTCCATATCAAACAATAAAAAGTAACCCCATATCTTCAATAACATATAACTTAATTATTAAAGTAGTTTTCTCATTTTTCCTAATGTTGACTAGATAGATATAGGGTAAATGTTATGTTGAATCAAAGCCACACAACACATTCACAACACATATGAACACTAATCCATATCAAACAATTAAAGATAAGCACATATAATGACTAGATCTAGACTGTTAAGTAAAACAGTTAGCATATACTCATACAACAAGAATCATAATTCTCAATTAGCATAAACAAAACCATGAAAAAAACAACAAAAGATCTTAAATCGTTTTACCTTAATACCATACCCCTTTAAAATCTTCATTCTGTGGACTGAACGATACATGTGCAACCTACAAGCACCGTTCATAGTGAACGTACCTACAACATTATTGAACACAACACTTAGTTACTATATGGAATAAAATATAAAGCTAACAAGTACTTGATTAAGTAAATGGTTAAATACTTACAATTTATTTGTTTAACTAAGACCGGATTAGTAGCCAAAAACTTCCATATGCACAAATTTTTCAATCCATTATAACTAACTCTGCAAAAAAGACACAATTGGTCATTATGTAAAATCAAACAATCATAATCAATTCAGAATGTCATGGTAGGTAAAACAAACAAAAAAAACTTCAAAATTATCACATTATCTAACAACAATAAGCAGATTGAGTCAATCCAAACTTCAACTACACCATGTAAACATAATAACAACTATGTTTAACTAAAACATAACAACAACTATGTTTAACTAAAACATAATAGCAACTATGTTAAACTAAAAACATTGTATGCTCTAATTACACTTAAATGTTGTTCAACACTGACCATCAACCATCTTTTTCAAAACAAACCAAACACTGCTCACAACATTTTAAAGAAAAGCAACAAAAACAAAAAAAGTAACAATGTACCCAATTGTGAGAGTCGTAAGTTGTTACCTGAATTAGGAACTCTTCCCTCCAATCTGCACCGCGATAAAATGCCACGCCTAAGCTTTGAAATCTTTCTTGTCCGGTTGTGTCCCATATCTGAAACAGATCACCCATTAAATGTTTTAGCATCAAGTTTTAAAACTAACTATCAATTCACAATTCACAAGTAATCAGTTAGTTTATAGTGTTTAGATATGGTGAAACAGAGCTTAAATCCTTGGATAATCAGACTTTGCCAACATTCAAACGTCTTATTGGTTAAACATAAAACATAAAAAATATACCCAAATCAGAATTTTAACAATTAAGAATATAAGGTATGATGAACTTGGCTAATAAAAGCAAAAATACAACATTATTGAACAAAAATATTCTAAGAATCACAACACAAATAAAGGTTATACAATTTTAACAATTAAGAATATAAGGTATGTCACTTACACTTAATACTTTGAGCAGCACCAGCTTAGCCCACCTAATCTACAAATAAGTCATGTGTAAGTTAACCACAGAAAAATAGAAGTTTTAACACAATTTGAATGGACTAAACATTAATCTAACTTACCCTTACTTATTTAAACTCAGAAGCCTTCATTTGCGCACCAAATAGCTGTGTTGCCTGTTTATCAGCCATTGAGTCCAATCTTAACATGTGGCCAAACAAACCAAAATTTTATTAAATCTATAACAAATGCAACTAAAAATTTATAAACACTCTTACTAATAAAAGTCAGTTGTGACCACAACTACTAATCAGCAAATGCTCAAGGTATACATATGTTTTTTAAAGGAGATCCAGGGCCTGCTCAAGGTATGCATATGTTTTTTAAAAGTGATAGTTGTTAAAAGTGATGTTTTTTAAAATGTGTTCTTATATGCATATGTTAGAGTGTGGTTTAAAAGTGATAGTTGACTGGCTTTATGTTTTTAATTGTTATTAGTGTGTTTTTATCAATTTGTGGCCTCTTGTTTAAACTGTTTATGTCATATATAATTTATAACAACAATGAAAGTAAAACTAATCATCTTATTAACCAATCACACTAATATGCACTCTAAGGTTTAAAAAACATTATTGAAGTTTGTTTAACATAAAACTAATTGTATCCACACTTTTATCACTTAGTTATGATAAAACTCATGTGTCATCATCACATTATGTTACTGAAACAAGGAGTATAAAATAGATTAGGAATATAAATTCACTTATTTTACAACTCTTTTTAACAAGGTAACAAAGTATAAAAACAGTTAAGTTCATTTGATTAAACTACAATTGTAAAATCATGCAACTACTGAAGCATCAACTACTAATCCGTTAACTTATAAATATGTTCATTGTTAGCACATGATACTTTCATAAAGAAAAACCTTTTGAAACAAGAGCAATAGAGTAAATATATTTAGCTACAATTGTAAACAACATAACAACAAGCGTACATTAAACCAAATTATAGCATAACATAACAACTACTAAATCCATGATTGCCTTGAACACATTAAGAATTAACACCACATAAATCATCAGATCAAACCCTATTTTTCAGAAAAATCTAGACAACACAAACTAACAACCATCAATAATCAACACTGTATCGTTTTAAAAAGAGCAGGAAACATAAAATTTAACAATAAACCCAAATCGCACATCAATATACCCAAATCCCACTTCCACGGTACATAAGAATCATAATACAGCAAAGGTTTACCTATACTTTAAGTCGCAAATCGATCAAGCGGTCCAGACATCGCAGGAGTTAATAGGTCTAGGGTTTGTGTTCGAAGAGAGAAAATTGAAAATTGATAGAATACATGTTAGGGTTTGTGTCCGAGAAGAGAGAAACGAAAGCGGATGGACTGTGATTACAGGAATTGTTGCATCGATCTAGGGTTTACAGCTAGGGTTTGTGTGGTTTTTGTTCGAAAGAGAGAGGCGGTTGGATATATGCGTGCGTGTTTTAGGGTTTGGAAAGAAAGAAACGGGTTTTATATATACACCGTGTTTTAGGGTTTTACACAAATTTAGTGTTTTTAAGTAAACCCATGTCTTAACCTCACCTCATCAACCCATTTATTAACAATATCAGCTCAAATATATTAACAAATCAATCCCAATGCGTTTGTGTTTTTTTATCATTACGTCATATTTGATTCGTGTCTTTTACTTTTATTGAACTCTTTACCACTTTATATTTCAGTTACAACCGAACTTCGTCGTTATGCATCCATCAACTAAAATAATACGTATAAATATATAGATAAGTATATCACATCATAGATAACAGCCCTAACTTTTATAATAACGTTATAACCCTCAAAAAAGGTATTTTAATTCTAATGGATAACAACACGACCCATAACCCATTTTTTAACATTTAAACTAGGCCAACACTTCTAAAAAGCCTAAAACCCATTTTTTAATTTTATACTATATCTATACTAAAGTGTATTATGGTTGCTAATTATTTTCTTAATCTGTATTATAAATTAATACAAATATTTAATATTAACATTATACCAGTCTTAAAAATATTTTCACAATTTAAGTTACATACATGTACTTAAAAACAAACATGGTTGGTCCGTTTAAAAGACAATAAGATGATTATTCATGTCATTAGTACATATTTGATTCTTCAAATTAATTTTGTTTAAACTCATTCTCATTTTATTTCCAGTTATATCTTCGTTATGCCTTCATCAACTAAAATAATATGTATGAATGTCAACGATCGTCGTACTACTTCAATCGATGATCTTTCTCTAGATGACACTTGGTGGTGGGAATATAGGGATCTAATCGAAGAGCTGTGTAGGAAGTACGATTAATTTCCGTTCCATCTTCATGAACTCACATGGATCATTTGTTTTTAGCTCGTATGTTAAGATTTGAATGTTACGTATTTAACTCATGGTTATTTGAATATTATCGTCTCCAGTTTTCATTTTCAATTATTAATTACTTTACATATGTTAAGCTCCATCACCTAGGTCCATACTATAAACAATTGTTTCATGAAAGCTTGACAATTTTCATATTGAATTATTAGTTACATGATATGTGTTATGCCCACCATCTAAGTCCACCATTATGATGATATCTACTTAAACTGTTTCAGCAAAACAACCGTAATACATCTTAGTAAAAAACTTAACGAAATTAACAAAACACCCAGAAACTAAATACATCCAACAATAACGTCCCCGCTGCATCGCGCGGGTACCTACTAGTTATAATAAATATGTTTATTAAGAGGATACATGTCCTTATCACTCTCTTAGACTTTTGATTTTATCTTTTGCATAAGCAATAATTCTTTCCAACTAATTCTACGTTGACAAGTCTTTTTAGATTTTAAGTTTAAATTCGGACCATAACATTTAAGAAAAAAATACCAAACTTAATTCCCCACACAATTACTTGGTCCTGGAACTTCATTCATGCTTGGGTCCATACCTACTTCTAGGAACAAGATTTTTATTTCTAAGTCGTTAATCATCTTCTTATAAATTTAAAGTCATCATGGGTCATTTTTTCAATTTCTACTTTCAATGAACGTAAATCTACCACATCAATAACTATGTTTGTTGCTAATCGCAATGAATCTAAATCCTACACGTCCACCACCACCACCTCCTCCTCCTCGGTGCAATGGTCACAACATTGCCGTCACTTTGAATTGAATGAAATTCTGTTAGCGACGGAAAACTTTGATGAATCATTAATCATTGGACGTGGAGGTTCTGCGAAAGTTTATAGAGGTGATATTAAAAACGGACCAGTTCTTGTTGTTGCAGCAATTAAGCGATTGAATTCCATGTCCAATCAAGGGGAATCCGAGTTTTGGGCTGAAGTTGAAATGCTTTCCAAGTTGCGTCACTGTCATCTAGTGTCTTTGGTTGGTTATTGTAAACAACAAGGAGAGATGATCCTCGTATATGAATACATTTCCCATGGAACACTTGCCGATCATCTCCACAAACTTGCTACCCCTCTTTCTTGGTGTCAACGCCTGAAGATTTGCATAGGTGCAGCTCGAGGGTTAGACTACCTGCATACAGGTACGGGAATTGAGTTTGGTATAATACACCGAGACGTCAAGAGCTCTAATATTTTGTTAAATGAAAGTTGGGCATCTAAAGTTTCAGATTTTGGGTTGTCTAAAATAAGCCCCACGAACCAACCATCAACTTATGTCAGCACACTTGTTAAAGGCACTTTTGGGTATTTCGATCCAAATTATTTTGCAACCGGAAAGCTGACAAGGAAGTCTGACGTGTATGCTTTTGGGGTGGTACTGTTGGAAGTGTTGTGTCGGAAAAGAGCAGTAGATGATAGTCTTGAATGGGGAATAGCAACATGGGCTCAAGACTCTATCAAACAAGGCCATTTAAAGAATATAGTTGATTATCATATAAGAGGTGAAATATCCCCAAAATGTTTGAAGGAGTATGCTCAAATAGTAGAAAAATGTTTACATAACCATCCAAAGCATCGTCCTACCATGGCTGAGGTTGTTCTTCGTCTTGAATATGTACTGACCTTACAAGAGAAAACCAATAACATGTCGCAAACCGCAAGCAAAACAATATTTGGTAAAGTGGTTGATAAGTTTTCTTTCACTAGCTATGATCATAGCTTAGGTAATCAAATCACCTCATTTATGTGTGCATATTCTTTGAGTTTTGTTGACTATATTTGCCTCTATTAATGAACACCTAGAAAGGATATCTCCCAAACAAAAAAACAAACATAGAAGTAAATATGCATAAAAGCAAAGCATACTCACATCCTAAAACTTTCAAATGTTTATCAATCTGAAACTATTTTTCAGTTACCTATAATTAGTTTTTGGAGAATTTTATGATATAAATTTAAAGAGTAATTGCAATGTGCTCTTAATCCATATAGGTATGAAGTTTGAATCCCTTGTGCCTCATAAGCCCCATATAGATATGGATTTTGGATTCCTCGTGCCCAAGAAGACGGGCGAGCAGCCACCACTTTCGTTACATGGAAATCGGCACTACTCTAGCTCTACCTCTTTAAACATGTGTCGTCGTTTTACTTTTGATGAGATTAAGGTTGCTACAAATAACTTCAGTGAGGCTCGACTTCTTGGTTTTGGTGGATACGATAACGTTTATAAGGGTGAAATCAATGGTGGAGCGACTGAAGTCGCTATCAAAAGAGGGAAAGCGCTCTCTAACCAAGGTGCGAATGGATATAGAATGGAACTCGAAGTACTTTCAAAGCTTTGTCATCGCCACCTTGTTGCTTTAGTCGGTTATTGTAGACATAAAACAGAAATGATCCTTGTATATGATTACATGACTTGCGGATCATTAAGAGACCATCTTTACAAGACACAAAATCAACCGTTAACATGGAACCAACGGCTTGAGATTTGCATAGGTGCAGCACGCGGCCTACACTACCTTCACACAGGTGCCGAATACACCATCATCCATAAGGATGTGAAAACATCGAACATCCTTTTGGACAACAATTGGGTTGCTAAAGTGTCAAATTTCGAGCCATCAAAGATGGGTCTCAGCATCGATCACACTCATACACCAATTAAGGGTAGGTTCGGGTATTTAGATCCTGAATACTTTAGGAAGCAAAAGTTGACTGAGAAATCTGATGTATACTCTTTCGGGGTTGTTCTTCTTGAGATCTTATCTGCTCGACCACCCATAGACCCAAAAGCTCCAAGAGAGCAAGCGAACTTAGCCAACTGGGCGCTACAATGTCACAAAAAGGGCATTCCTGATCAAATTGTCGACCCATATTTGAGAGGAAAAATTGCACGAGACTGCTTTAAGGAAGTAGTGGAAACAACAGTCAAGTGTCTTGCAGATCACGGGATAGATAGGCCATCAATGAGGGATGTTCTTTTGGATCTCGAGTATGCTTTGGCACTTCAAAGACATGTCACTCAAGGGAAAATCTTAGACTCAACAAGCAACAGATTATCCACAAATATCAGCTGTCTCAGTCTCTCAAGTAAAGACACAAGCGACTTTAACAAGAACACAATCAAATTATGTTAGCCGGAAATACTTTTATGATCTTTTTTATTTTTTATATTTAATACAAAAGTTTACAACATAATTCCTATATATCGAAAGTGCAAACATTTGAACATTAATATAGACATATAGTATACTTTTATGTGCTTTCACTTTGGCCACAAGGGTTTTTTATTATATGCATCGGCCACCATCACCTTTTTAGCTTACTCCATGTCCTTTTAGCACACCTCTTTTTTTTCAACTTCACCACCATTTTTCATCCATATCTTTCAACAGAGAGAAAGACTTGAGGTCTTCGCTACAGGTTTTTCTTTGGTGTTTTCAGCTGTGCTTGGACCATCGACAATTCGACAGTGAGGTTTGTCAGTTGTCACCTGAGCTTTTTTGATTGGTTAAGTTTTTTCACACATGGGTTTTTCAATTTTCTTTGTTACTGGTGATTTTCACTTACTGATTGATCATTTAGTGGGTTTTTTAATTTGTTTTGTTTCTTATTTAGTTTTTGTGCTAAGATGATGGCTGATGAGCTTGCACTAGTTAAGATCTTTTAACACTCAAAGTTTATAACTTACAAAATGAAGCCATAATAATCAGATAATCAGTTTCCAAAAGCAACTCCCAGTAACAAAGTAAATATTTACATCATATTTTAACTGTTACCTGAATATTCAAATCGCTCGTAAATCACTTGGTCGTCTTCGTACACAACATAGATTTAAGCTCATATGAGATTCATCCTGTTTGGAATTTGTATGCCCGCCCTCTTCAAAAGTTGTGCAGAAGCATGCTTCGCCATTGAAATAATTTCGGCCTGTTTCGCATGCGTGAGTTTGTTAACATGTTATATTTTTCACGCGTATATTAGAATATTGTAACCATGAGATTATTATAATACCTCGTCAACATTCACGATTTTCTGATTCTTCATGATCCAACGGCCATTGCACATAACAGAGTCTATATTTTCAGTTCGCAAACTATACACAAGGCTGGAGATGCTGAAAGTGTAAAGTGGTTATCAGATAAGGACACTTGAACTTAGGGGTGTAAATGAGCCGAGTTGCTTATGAGCTACTTGAGATCGACTCGCTAAAAGCTTTGGCCGAGTGGAGGTTGAACGACCTCCAGTCTATATTGGACTTGAGTAATAAACGAGCTCGAGCTCAACCTTTTGATAAGCTTTAGAAAGTCTAGCTCGAGCTTGACTCGACTTGTTAACACCCGTTATTTTCAGTCGTTCAACAATTAACACATGCGACATCAGGTAACCAGTGACATGGCAGCCTCGTAAGTGGCCATGTCACCAAAAACCATCCTCTTGGTGCTGACTTGACAAAAACCTTTGCCACTTCAGCAACTACCCATAGGTAAGATCAAATCATAAGGTAAATAAGAAAATTTAGTGGCATGAAAAGGTAAAATCATACTTCATTACATGAAAATATACAATTATGATTTGGTGAGAGTTACATTTTAATTGAGGTTCATTTTTCTCGCCGTAAATTGCATGGTCAGCACCGTGTAAAAAAGGTCAACGTGGTTATTTGTAGGTATTGAGGTTTTGTAACAACATATTTTAAAATTTAATGGTTAACTGAAATAAAAACTGGACCAAAGTTGGTTACCAATTAGCCAGTCTTTTTGGGTTTATATAATTCAAAGTTTGAACTTAAAAGGCTTTGGGAGTATTTGGATGTAAATGATGTCCATACCAGTCATGAATCGGAACCATAGACCACGAGGAGGGGTTGATTACAATCATATCAGCCTGCAGAAATATGAATAAGAACAAGATTAGAATCATGCATAGTGTGACCAAATAGATGTAACTATTAACAGCAGCACCCTTCCACAAGCGTATGGTAGGTAGAATTAGCAAGATGGGTGGGTTGTATTGACCCACAAACACCTATTAGGCCATCTTTTACATTGTTATTGATGATTATATGGTTCAGTTAAGATTATAAAACAATGCTATTACAATGATAATCTAAATTATTAGCATAAAATGATTTAGAATGTTGCAGGCATTAAAACAGACTTTGGGTGTCTTTCAAACAAAATTGACACATTTATACGTAAATGGGTTAAAATTGTCACAATTACTAGTAGGTATGCCACTACGTATACATTCCTAGCTTAAAGATAAATATAACAATGGAAAAAACCTTTTTTCCAACTTCAAGAGATCCTATGTCATTCTCCCAAAGCACTGCTTTTGCACCATTTACAGTTGCCATTTTCAGAATGGTTTCAGCAGGGAGAGCTGTAGGGTCGGTAGTGCCATTTGAATAAACTTCACGCCCTTTATTGATCAAAGAAGCTAGGTACATCTCATCGACTGTAGAAGATTTAATAAAAAATCTGAACCACTTAGTTAAATAGCTTAAACTTAAAAGATTTGAAACCAAAACTCACAACTACTGATGAGAGAGTAGAGACGCTTTATAAAAGTCAGTGATGTTTTCATTTTAGTATACTATAAAATTTAAGGTACATATATCAGTTGAAACTAGGATGAAATTCTTATTTGACAAAGTCAAAAAACAATGAGAAACATGGGGTTTAAGATTGAAAAAACTTAAGAACATACCAATGCTCATACGGTTATTCGAGGGTGCGCCATCTGTCCCCAAGGATACACAAACATTGGCATCAAGCATTTCTTTAATTGGTGCAAATCCAAGCATGCGCATGGCAGCAGCCGGACAGTGGGACACCTTAACACCATGATTAGAAAGAAATCCAATCTGAAAAGATACAACGTAGAATCAATCACATACACTAAAAGCTTATAATTTTTTCATAACTTGTAAGTTCGTAAGTTAATAGTGAAAAGTATGCAGCATTAACTTTGGATATTACCTCATTTTCATTTACCCAAACAGTGTGAGCCGAAAGCAAATTGCTTGTCAAAAACCCAACTTTCTCCAGGTATGTAACTGTTCCATGATCAACTTCTCGAGTTTGCATTATGAGATTATTTTCAAAAGGTATCTCTGCAATATGCTAAGGTTTTGAAACAATTATGCAATAAAATCAGTTTTTTTTCTATTTTCAGGGACAGGGAAGGGAGGGTGGGGGAGAGAGAGATAGATAGAGACCATATGGATTCCAGTTTGCAGTTCTTTTGCTGTATCTCTTGTTTGAAGAAGTAATTGATCCGTTGAATTCATAATCTGTCTAATCCCAAGCCATATTCTGATGCGTCCATCAGCAGTATTATGGTGCTTCTTGTGCAATTCCTTTTGGGACTGTGATCTTACAGAAAGAACATTAGTTTCTCATGAAATGCATAACATGAAGACTAAGAATCATATAATTTGGGGCATTTCTCCAAAGCAAATTCTATTTATACAAGTAGTAAGAACATATTACAAACAACCGAAAAATTATCTAGTCCAATCATTTCAAGCTTCAGTGTTGAAAATTTACCTGAATACATTCATCTGCAGTCCTAATGCCCCATGAAGATGGTAAACCATCACCAGAGTCCATGATTGACTGGGTTAAACATGCACGCAGACCTAATAATTCTACTGCCTTTACCATTCCTGATACATGTTGCCCCCCTGCTTCTGCAAAGCACGTGACCTGTATTCAATCAATTAGAACCCAAATTTTCAAAAGGTATTCCCCTGCTTATCAAATAATCTGATTCATCATTATTTTAATGGTTTATAAACGTAAGCAAACATCTATTTTAGCTTCAACTTTTTGTAAGATCCTATCATTTGCTAGCCAAATATTTGACATGGTTTTATTTTATTTCAAAGCATAACAGTAGTAAAAAATAAGCTGTAACTTTTGTTGTAAACACTCTTAACACTATATTCATTCTAACCACAAAGCTCAAAACTGTAAAATGACATGATTTGTCTGTAAGTTTATATAAACATTTTGCAAATTGTGAGAACCTAATTCGAGTAGTCGAGTTTATTGTGCTTCTGGTATGATTTAGTCTGGTTTCAACTGTCAGTAAAAGATAAATATAGAGCAATTTTGAAAATGAATAAACAAATCAACCAATAATTCAAATATGGAACTGATGAAACTTACACCAGAGTGAATAAGTTCAATTCCACAGAGTAAAGTTGAGATGTACGAATCCTCTTCAGTCATATTCGATTCATACGGCCAAATGCGATGGTGCAACCACGTAAGCAAATCAACGTCATCAGCAATCCCTCTACCTAGCTGTTGAGACGTATGGACGTGTGTATTGATCAATCCTAATAAACAAAAAGCAAATCTTCTGAATTCAATAAAGTCTAACAAATCACTTAAACCTGCTAGGCTGCTAGTGATCCACCTAAACACAAATAATCTATAAAACTAGTCGTTTATCAGCAGTGAAAAAATCTAGTAGACGAATTGGATGCATGTATTGATCAATCCTAATAAGCAAAAAACAAATCAAACCTCTGAACTCAATCAAACCTAACAGGCTAACACTGCTTACAAATCACTTAAACACAACGAAATATAAAATTATAGAGTCGTAAATAGATCTAGTAGACGAATTAGATGAATATCCTCATCACAACATAGAGATTTAAGTAAAAATGATCAACATAAGCTAAACGTGTACAAATTAATACTAGTAAGTAGAAATTGGTCAAAAATATTCCTCTGAATTCACTAAAACCTATCATCAGTTACAGATCACTTAAACCTGCTAATTAATCTGATAAACACAAAACAATCTAAAACTATACATCTATCGGCGTTGTAAACAGATCTATTACACAAATTAGATGCAAATCCTCATCACAACATGGCGATTTAACTACAAATGAGCAACATAAGCTAAGCGTGTACAGAAAAATACCAGGAAGTAGAAACTGGCCACGGAGATCGATAATTTCCGGCGAATTTGAACCGTAATCACGAACTATATCAGACGATTGACCGATTGCTACGATTGTGTCATTTTCAACAACGATTCCGCCGTTACCAAATACACGAAGTTCATCATCCATTGTTACGATCAAAGCATTGTGCAAAATCAAGCGCGAATTGTTCATTTTCGTTTAATTGTTGATGAATTTTTGCTATGTGTTTATGGTGTTTGTTTCTGCAAAAGTTCAAATAAGCGATTTGAGTGAGTGAAGTGTTTTGACTGTTTTAAATACTTCTATTAATAAACTATAAACTAATCTAAAAGAGAGTTTGTGACAACGTCATAAATAATACGTTATTGATAATTTGATATGAATTAGAGTTTGTGACGATGTTACAAATAATTACGTGTTTAAGTAAAAGAGTTTTTTACCTAACGAGTGTTGATGAAAAAAGTAGTTATCAAATTAGTGTTTAGTAATCGTATTTACTAAAATAGTATTTTTAAAATCGTTTTAAAATTCTTACTCCTAATCTAATTAGATACAATATTTTTTGTTAAAAAATATTTTCTCTAGTGTATATTAAAAAAGAAAAAAAAACAGAAAATGTTTGCTTGGATCATGATTATTGTTTAGATGTGTTCAATGAAATGTTTCATGTTATTTTTTAGTACGTTATTTACATAGGAATTTTTTTTACTTTTCTTTTATTTTTATATTTGTTAAAAATATTTTTAATAAACCCGTTTTATTATTGTTAATATTTCTTTATATGCATATTTAAATATTTGTTAGTGTAATATTACATGTATGCTTTTCTACATGATTATAATTACATATATATATATATATATAGAGGAGAGATTTTCTACAAAGGCAAAAAACTCTAAAAAGGCTAAGAAGTAATCTGGGACGTCGGATTATGATGTTTAACGGCCCAGATGGACGCGGTGACATTTTTTTAATTATTATAATATTTTGGTTATGCGCGAGATGGAACCGGGGGTAGATTTGTCAATGTGCGTTTTAAACACCATGTGTATAAAAACACCATGCATACGACTGACTGTATAAAATAACACCACCCAGATGAAAAATTAACTGATAAAAAACATCATAACTTACCTGCAACAGAGTAAACACCGAAGTCGAATGAAAACGTCATAACAATGATTAATACGTCAAAAAAACGCCATACATGATCGGATGTTCGTAATTAATAAACGAAAACGTCAAAAACATTGATCGGACGTTCGTAATTAGTAAACGAAAACGTCAAAAACAAACAAAAACATTATCGCTTTCAGTATTCGCCATAGATGAATGATTATGGATTCAAAATTAAAAACGAAAAACGTCTAAAAACGCCACCATGATCGGATGCTCGTAATTAATAAACGTCAAAAAAACGCCATAACTGAACATCGTGCAGTTTACTAGGATTTCCAAATCAACACCATACGTATAAAAAGACGAAGATGCCCCTCCGTGTTTTTTCTCCATCATGGACACGTGTTTGTTTTTTAATGCTTCCTACACTTCTTAGAGTTTTAAGCCTTTTTAGAAAAACCCTAATCTATATATATATATATATATATATATATATATATATATATATATATATATATATATATATTGTTACATGTTTAGTGATATGCTATTTAATAATTTAATGTAAATAGTTTTTTAACATACAAAAGTATCCTTTCTATTAAGAGTATTATAACACCTTATATTTATATGCATGCTTATGATATGCCGTATCACTTTGTGTTGAATGGGTATGTGTAATGTGTATGCGCATAATATACATATATGTCATATACAAAAGTGATTCAAAAGTTATTCATAAGTTATTCATGTTTTAGTTGTCCATATCCTGTTATATACACAAACCCATTTTCAAAGTCAAAAAATTGTTTATTTTTTAAAAACTTTGCATGAAAGAAGTATCAAAGTTTCTACCCAAGAGGCCTTACTTCAATGTTACTGCTAAGCCTTCTAAAATATATATAACACATTTTTGAAACTTTGAAATGCAAGTAACATTTGGAGTATCACTACAATAGCATTAATAAAATTTTAACCCGTAGTATGATAATGCAAATGTTTTGATAATTCCTTCGCATTAAAATGTCTGAACCATTAAGAAGCTCTATAATTGAGAGACAGGTTAGAGTATTAGTTCAAGTGAGGTTAAAGTTTGTATATGATCCAATCAGTTAAGTCACCTTACTTATTTATCATTTTTTAAATATTTTTAAAAAATAATTTTGACTTTGTTTTCCATTTTTTTACAAAGGTTAAAGGTAGGAAAATGTTGAAATTGGTTACTGAAACTCCATGTATAACTTAAATTGTTTTTGATGAATTGATCAAATCTTAATACTTAATAGTTCTCATCATCCCCATGGAGCTTAAAATGTGTTCTTTGATGAATAACAATCGTGACCATAGTTTATTTGAGTGAGGACAATTCTATAAAGCTTTAGGACTTTGTTTCATTTTACTTATGTCATAGTATCATACCGACATACCTAACCAACTAATTTAATTTTTGTATAGCAAGAGTATGGTGTCGAATTAATAGTGATCATACAATTGGCGTTGTGATACAAAATATGTTGTGACTTCTCTAAGGGCTGGTAGATACAATGCTCATGTTGTTAAACACATTGTAAAAGTGAGTGACCCCCTTTTTCCGTCACTTAGTTGTTGGTAGTAGGTGGTATAGTGTTTTATTCACACAAGTCAGTATTAAGAAAATTTAAAATAGAAATAGTGAAATGAATGAGTATGGTTGGTTAGGTAGGCAATAAGTTAAATGGGTTTAGGTCAAAATGAGTACTTTTTTTATGTAATTTAACCATCTTTTTACACAATCCCAACCGGTTTTAAGTTAACAATTTTAAGCAAAACCCGATTTTTGCACCTTTAATCTACCCAACACTTTATTTCTTCACCCGAACAAAAGTTAGCCGGTTTAGCCCAAAACTAATGAGCTACATGAACTTTAGCCCAATGTCCAATAACTTTTTAGCCCAATATTCAATGCAACATTGCAACATAACCTAATTGGGTTTAGGCCTTAGAAAAATGATAAAAAATTGAAATGATACAATGACGTAAAAAACACAATAGAGTGTTATAAAAATTCATAACTAATAATTTAAATCGAATTTAGAAAAAATTTCGGAGACATTGCTCCCCACGTCCTCCTTAAGAAAAACAAAACGAAAAAATAAAATAAAATAAGAGTTAATTACACAAATGGTGCCTGTGGTTTATCAAAAGTAACAAGTTTAGGTACTAAGGTTTTTTTGTTACAAGATTGGGTATTGGTCTTTTAATTTGTAACAAGTTTGGGTATTAACACTAACAAATGTTAGTTTTATAGTTAACTTCAAGGGCATTTTAATCTTTTCACATTTGAAGGGCTATTTATGAAATTAATTTATGATTGATGAACTTGTTTTGTAACTTACATGAAATATTATACGATAAAATTTAAAACAAAACACTCATTTTTTTCTTTGTTTTTTACGAACCACTAGTTAGCACCACCAACATATTCATAAGACATCGGTTAGCACCACCTTATATTTTTTCACAACTCTTTGACATAAGTAACTTAACTCGACCATTAAGAGTTATATTATCTAGAGACCACTTCATCATCATCGTCAACACGTATTATTTCCTTCACCACTCGGCACCCTCTAACCTTACCATCCACCTGGATTCACCGAACCACAGTCATCCATCACAAACACCACCAACAGATTCACCAAGCTCCAACCTTAACTAACACTCATTCGCCACCGTTGAAACCCATCATCGTCCCAATTTCGCGACTTCTTCACCATTCATTACACCATCACACTCCGTGTTACCCTAATCGACACCATCCAACTTTTACTAAATGGTTAGGTTGGTGCTACTAGGCTTATGAATAGTTTTTGTGGTGTTAGCTAGTGGTTCTTGAATGAAAATACGGTAAGAAAATAATCGACAAGTAATAACATTATTGAAATAAGAAATTTCACGTGAACTTCACTCTAGTATTCGAATTTGCTTGTTTTTTTGCTTTACTTAACACTTTAAATTTGCAAATGATTATGATAAATACTCAAACCTTTAAGGACAATTCATAACAATAATATGTGAAACCCACTTTGCGATCTCAAGTTTAGTTTGAAATACACCATTTTAGCTCATATTCTTTTCAGATCATTAAAATCCAAATATTAACTAATTACGAATAAATCCAATTAAAAGAAACCAAAAAACTATCAAAAGTATAGGAAATATTTATATATAGTCTAGATCACATCAGTGGTGCTAATTAGTGGAACAATGAAAGAAAATATGGTAAGAAAATGAATATTTTATTTTTTATATTTTTATCTTATAATATTTTATGTAAATTACAAATAATAAATTTCATAAATAGCCCTTCTAATATGAAAATATTAAAAAACTCTTAAGTTAACAGAACAACTAACGCTTGTTAGTGTTAGTACCCAAACTCGTTACAATTTAAAAGATCAATGCCCAAACTTGCAACAAAAAAACCTTAGTACCCAAACTTGTTATTTTGAATAAACCATAGGACCCATTTATGTAATTAACTCATAAAATAATTACCGTTTTTATTGAGTTTTTTTATTTCCATTGTGTTTGTAAGTTTTTTTGCACAACAAAATAAATGAAAACAATAAAAGACAAAATGAAAACGCTGATTTTCTTTTTTTTTTTTTTTCCATTATTTTTTTTAAAGAGGACGATGTAAGAAACAAGGTTTCTAAATTTATGGTTTATATTCGCATTATTAGGTGAATACCGTATGTTGTGTTATGGGTGCAGGCAAATTTTGACATTGTCTTTTTACCAAACCGTCTTTTTTATTTTTTTTACCAAATTAAACCGAATGTCGAACGGTGAGTTCCACTAGTCAATTCTTACTTTTTTACCGATATCATGGGTATGCCCGATACCCTATGGGTAATTACCCGATAGATACTCGATGGGTATTGGGTCGGGTATGAGACTGGGTTTTACATTCGAGTACGGGTCTGGAATTACTAATATACACAGCCCATTGTCATTCCAACTATCATTTGGAAAGGACCTTGATGAGGGCTTGAAGGGTAAAATGGTGTGTCATGAGGCTTGACCATCAAATGATGAGAGACTTGTCAAATAGTGTTATGTATTTTGTGATTGGATTAAACAAAAAATGCACATTCTCTCTCATGCTCGTGCCCATTGTCTAGCCCCGGTCACATCCCTATCTTATAGTTAGATGTGCATGACGGGATGCCACCTCAGCCGACCCCACCTCTTGAGATGATGATAACAAGCCGGTAACCATAGGCTATGTGTTATGGGGCTCGACAAAAGGCTTGACTAAAGATCCATAATTTGATATAAAACAGGAACACGAGATTATGGATAACTCCCACAACTTGTATTAAGAAAAATAACTCAAAAACTCAATACAATCTCTCACAATATATAACCCACAAGCTCGGGTATATATACGTCTAACCAAACTTGCTAGACAACTCTCTAATATATAGGCTAAAACTAAACTTAGGGGGTGGCGGCACAACTTGTTGCCCGTTTACCTGCCACTTTATTGTAAATTCTTGAAAGATATTAATGGCAATGAATGTTATTAATAAAAAAAACCAAACCTATTCGTATATAATTAGGATTGCTAAACTTTAGGATCTAACCAACATGTAAGAGTCCTACTAGACTACAATACTAATTACTAATAATTAGAAAATAAACCCAACGTGACCAACTTATCAACTTAGGTCCCCAAACTTCACCGGCTTGTGAATCAGGTTAGAAATTAATGCCAATATTAACCACCCTTGCCATGCCCCCTCACCACAATAACATGACCAAGTGATCAAGGCGTGATCGGTTCAAAGTGACCATGGTTAGGTACAAAGCAAGGCATGAAGGAGAGTTTGAAATGAAAATGTGGGGAGGTAATGATTGATGGGGCTTGATATAACTCTTGTTTTGATAGGAGCTTAATAGAAACTTGATGAAAACATTTTCTAGGTGGGGCTTGATAATAACACATAGCCTTACTAACAATTTGAGTTTTAATCAATTTCATGATTGAGTTTTTTGGGTCTTTACAATACTAAAATGCATCAAATACAACCGAAACAAATAAGTGAAAATTTTCAACAATGAACACTTAAGGGATCAACTCACTTTATTGTATTGTTAAGCGAGGTCCAATCAAGTGTATAAAGGGCAATCCGGGTCCTAAAAACTTGCCAAATGTGTGACGTATGAGAGTGTGCCGAGTTAAA
The DNA here is from genome assembly GCA_030867185.1 of Tagetes erecta. Lineage (NCBI taxonomy): Eukaryota > Viridiplantae > Streptophyta > Magnoliopsida > Asterales > Asteraceae > Tagetes > Tagetes erecta. Next base: position 43,257,357 of record CM061492.1, on the reverse strand, counting down.
TTAAGTTTGATATACACATCCTATCAAATATCAATCATAATAGAGTCCAACTTAATATAGCTAAAGGCCCCCAAGTAAGATATACAAGTATTATACAACCTAAATTCCTAAAGTCTAGTTTTGATTTTTTTTTCAAACGGTTTCAAGTATAAACCATAAAGTAAATGGTTTGAACTAGTTTGAAATTTTTTAAACGGATTGGCCAATAAAAAAACAATCGCAAAAAAGTTGGTGATTGGTTTCACGGTTTCAAATCAAACCACAAGCATCTCAATATGTCGGTTACAATGAGTATAACTAATCTGTCATCTCTTAAATCCGCTAATTCAACAAATAAAAACGCTTCACCTCTCCTCTTTTGCACCATTTCACAAAATCGCTAAATTCTAATAACATCATCCAACCAATTTTCGAAAACATTATATTCTACACCTAAAAGATTTAAACTTCAAAACACTTATTGTCTAGCGTTACAAGAAACTTAAAATATAACTTTTGGGACCGGTTGTATGACACACGTTCAAGCTTTCCACGTCTAGCGTGTCTTTTACCCGATATACAAAACACGAAAATTTCTCGAGTGCGTATATAAACATAATATTTTGAGTACAAGAATACTTTAGAAGGTAAAAAGGGCATAGAATCTTAATAAAATCGAAATTAAGATGATGATTTTATAGTTGGAATCAACATGAAAAGAAAGGTGCATAGAGATAGAGGTATCGTGTTCTCATGTCCAAACATAAAAGTGAAACACAATTCTTCACCATGCCAATACGTTTCTTTTTCTTTTTATTTTTTCTTATATTTATTTATTTATATGTTTTTTTCTACTTTAGTTAATGTTGTTTTTCACGAAACCTAGGAGTCCCCACCTCTACATTTGCTTACACTACAACGTATAAAAGTACACTCCATATATGTACGTTGTTTGGATTTATATACATAAAAGTCACAAACATGTATTTCACAAAAAAGTATAAATAAAAAGTTAGTATTTAAGCAATAAATAAATAATCATGATAACATATGCTTTGAACTCGTTCTCTAAGTTGAGTTCAAACCGTATTCTTCACTATTGGACCGAGTCAAGATCAACTCGAATTCCACTAATGATCCAACTCGAATACTTGTGAGTTATCAAAAACTTCATGAAATGAGAAAGTTTTAGGCTCAAATCCCATTTATGGGGGTCAGATAATTTTTCTTAATTAAGAAGAGTTTTCTGCTATGAAAATTGAGAGTGGGGTTTCGGCTAGAAAACAGATATGTGCACCCGATTATAATAACATATATATACTTCAAAGCAGGATCGTATAATTCCTAATAATTTGGAGTGATACATACAATACACGACACTAATAAATATCTTTCTATAAGTAATTAGTAATTAGTATTCTTATTTTTTTCTTTATTGGTTTAAAGATACTAAATACATCATAGTATATGTCTAGTCATCAATGTTTTAAAGATACTTAAGAGAATAGTTAAAGAAGAGAAGAATAATTAAGGGAACCAAATGAATTAAATAAAGTGATGTATCATGTGACAAGCTTGCGGTGGGGAGTGTAATTAATTCTAGATTACGTATCTATGTTTGCTTGTTTGTAGGAAGATTTAACTTGTATATATTATGTTATGTTTTTAATTATAATTATTAATATAATTAATTGTGGTTTAATAGTTTAAGCAACTACCTAAAAATAAAGCAAACCACCACTATTTTAATTTGATTTCTTCTTCATCTCATTTATAAATTTTTTACGTTTCTTACACTTTTAAGAGAGTTTTATTTTGGTAAGAGATGATACCTAAAATATATATATACGTGCATCATAAGTATATGGTGTAAATTAATAAAAGAGAAAAAAATGTTAGAAATAAACATGAAGGGCAATTAACACTTGAGTAAGAAAGTTTTTGTTAAGAGTTAGGGGATTAAACGAGCTAAACTTTAATTAGACTTGTTAACTTAGATTTGTTTGTTACTCTTTTATTGTTGATTTGGATACATAACAATTTCTTATAAAATGATAGCTATAGTTGCATAGTGTCTTATTAGTAACGCCGGTGGCTATTAGTTTTTTTTATCTTGTTTTGAGTTATTTTAATTGTTATTATTGTTTTTTTGGTATTCTAATGCTTAAAACTAGTTTTACACTCCGTGTATGACGTTGCAGTGTTCTTTCTTTATCTATGTATCGATATAAATTCGTTGCGGGTAACCGATTCGTCACAACTCAAGTGATTGGGATGAGGTAAGACTTCATTAAAATAGGAAGATCTTGGGTTTACGCCCCACTGGAGATATAATGAGGTTTCAAGTTGGGCCACGAGGCCGATTTTCCCACAGTGGTGGGTTTCTTCGTTGATGGTGTTTATGTTTAGTTAGCTCTTGAGTGTCAAACTCAGTATGGAAATTGACATCTTGTCTCAAGAAAACTCACGAAATACTTCGGTAAGTTTTGTTACTATAATACTTACATAAGCAATACGTTTAGTTTATAAGTTTCTAAGCCTAACTAAACTTATGTATATAAGAATCGGGATGTAGTTAGTCTATTAACGATTTGGTGATCTCTTATCTAAGTTAGCTTAAGGTCGACTTATGTCTACAATTTGCTCGGCTCATTTACAACTTTATAATCGATCATAGGTTAATTATTGACAAAAAAAATTAGGCACATGAGCCAAGCTTTAAAGTAAATTCAAAGATAACTATTTTAATTAACCACTAAATAAATTAAACACATGGGAAAAGTTTTTGCCTTCTACTTGAAAGGAATACTTTGCTTGTATATATGGTTCAATTAAGCTCAACAATTAAAGCATGCTTAGAAAGTTGATCAATATGGGCATTAATACATACAAGATGGTATAAGACATTATTTATAGAAAAATGTTTTAAGAAGTTAGAAATTAAAATATTGATAAGGCACCAAATATGTGAGTTGAAACATAGCCATTAGCCATTATCAAATGATAACCTAATGGAATAGAAAAGGAGAAGGCCATTATATTTGAATGATTGACATATATTATTATAATAATAATAATGTGTATATCTCCTGATTATAATACTAATTGTTATTCAACCATTATATTAACATTTTCTAACTTGTGCATCTCCCTTTTGCTTTTAATTAGTCTTCAATAAAAACGTAAGCCCATCATTGCCTACCCTAATATTGTATGAAACAATACTAATACATTTCATGTATCTACAATATTTTTATGTATAGATAGATTATCTTTAAAAGTATAAAATATGATCCATTATTAGTTTATTTACTTTCATGTATAATTTTAAATATATTATTCATGAATTTTACTCAATAGACAAAGTGAGCTAAATGAAATAATTATGAAATTTATATACTATTTGATGGTTTAATTATTGTCCACGTGACTTAAATTTTGAAAAATTGGATTTTATAACATAAATCATGACATATTAACCGATAATAACTCATGCTAACAGTTTGACTAGTAACATGTTCATTCTTTATTTTTATTACCATGACGTCACATATTTACACTTAACTTACACATGATTTTACTCATAATGATAAGTTTTAACGAAATGAGTAATTTTTTTTTTTTTTTGAGAAAAAACAAACATTTGATCAATTAAACATCAAAGAATTTACAAGTAAAATCCAATTTATGATTTAAATTATCAAAATCTAATTTCTCTAAAAACTTTAATATATTAACTAATAATTAGTAAATACTAATTCAATATACTAATAATCATATCATTTGGCTCCATTGTAATTTATTCATCGATCTATAACAAAGTTCACAAAGTTAAATAGCATTAGTGATTTTATATTTATTTAAGTAAATTTTAGAAATTTTAGTGAAACACTAAAAGTTATTGTGTAAAATTAACTTCACCATAAATTGGAAAATGTAAGTGTTATATTATGCATATTAAAAGGGAAACAGGTGAAAAATCTTTGATTTATCATGACTTTTTTTCTTGCAGCTTTCTTTTAGTTTTGTAAAACATGTGAGTCTTTTTATATAAAGCAATGAAGGTCAATATGGTATGCTTCAAAGAAGGGCAACCCCTTTAAAGAGTTGAATTTAACCACTTCCTTTTTATTAAACTATATTACTCCACCATCACCTTCAAATCAAAAGACCCCCTTTTCCCTTTAAACATGGAAACACAAAAATATTAAAGTCATATTTTAGAGGCATATCCACTTTTGTTTATAAAGCAAAAACATGGAAAAGTGTTTGATTATATAAGTTATTGTAATTATTAGAATTTTTAAACTTGGTTCTTCGAAGTTTTCGTTTAATCTTCAAACTCGATTAAAGATGTGTGAATTGGTTTTATGTTTTCGTTCAAAACAGTTACTAGCACTGAATTAATCTCAATTCACGCCATTGGCTAATTTGAAGATTCGAATCCTTGAATGTCCTCATTAGAGGTTATCATGACCTTTTGATCTTGAACATTTTTTAAATATTCATAATCAGGGCGGACCAAAGTGTTAGATACTAGGGTCCAGTTCCCAAAACATTTATTTTAGTGTTTTTCTAGTATACAATATATATATACTTTTATTTATAATATACAAAGACTGACAATGATGAATATATCATCACTTATCGTTAAAACTAACTTAACAAAACAATCCTTAACTTTGTCACCACATTTTTCTATTTTGTTTTGTTCATCAAAACTCAATAACTCATCAACAATATTAATGAATTTGAATGGTTATTAGATACCAGATAGTAGTAAAATAAAACAATTAAGGGTTAATTTGTTTTAACCAACATCAAAATATATTACTCCCTTCTACATTTTATCTTTATTTAAATAAAAATAAAAAACCGGATTTTTTATAGATATTTTAAAAAATAACTAAATGGAAATATAAAATAATGGTTAGTAAAAGGAATAATTGCAGGCTTTGACGTTTCTATCTTTTCTCGTTTTCTTCAACTCCCACACGCAAGCTTCATCTCTTAATATTTATTTATTTATTATTTATTATTTATTATTTATTATTTATTTATTAATTAATTAAAAACTAGAAAAAGAAAGTGGGAAAATTTTAGCCGCAACACATCAAAAGTATGACGTTTCTTTTACATAAACACTAACTTATGTTTCTAGAAATCTTAAATTAGTAAAAAGAAATTGCACACATGATCCCATTTTATATTTGATAACTTCAAATCTTTTATGATCTCTCTATCAAGGATACATTATTTTGCATATTAATTTTCTACTACGTGTATGACCCGTTCGACCAACCTAAAGAATGTGGTGCACTCTACTTAGATGGCTATTTTAAAATTATTTTCAATGGTTTGTAATGGGTTTATTTTTAACGTTGTGTAGTTGTTGCTTAACTTGTTAGAGTCAAACGTAGTGAGTAAAATTAAGTTTTATACCTTTGTATTGATGAAGAACCACGCTAAGTTAGGAGATGTTGCAGAGATAGAATTTGAACATTCATATACACGGAGAGGGAGGAGAGGGGCAGAAAATCTTAGAAAATAAAATAGGAACGGTTCGACCATCAAATACAGTATTTTTTAAGGTATCAGACCTAAAATTTACATTAGGGGGTTGTGGCCCCTCCCGACCCATTAAAAGATCCGCTCATGATGATAGTAACATGGTGTAATTTCTCGTTTTATGCTTTTCGTTATAATGTTTATGTTTTTCTGCGGTTGCTTTGTTAGCTCTAGCGTTGCTATTGGTCTTTTCTTAAAAATATTGTTGTTAAAAAAACTTAAAAACCAGCTATAAAATATAAAAGGTCTAAAAGCTGTCTTAAAGTATACTTAGCATAGGGGCGGATCCTGAATGTCCAGTCATGAGGCAAAATTTAAAATTTTCCCCTTTTGGACAATATTTGGCTAAAATTTAATAAATTACTACACGAAATAGCATTAACCTGCCCTTGTTTATCCAGTTATGAACACTTTAGCTATTAAACTTATCCGGTTACGATAGTGATCACAAGAATGGCAAAAACATCCATGAAACTAGGTGAGGGGTAGTGAGCTATCGTGATAGGGAATGAAAGAGAGCAATATCGCCCACAAAAGTGTCCGCTATGGGTATCCTAACAATATTGTACCTAGTGTATACATGTAATCATCAACACCAAGCTCTTAAGTATGTTTTATATGTAAACAATGAAACATACGAGTAGTGGTTATGTGATGTACCTCATAACCAAAAAGTTAAAGATTCAACTCTTGTATGTGTAATTTGTGGTGTATTGAACCCCACCAAGGTGTCATAGTGGAAAGGATGTTTGGCTCACCTATCTATTACATGTCTCTTTTTTAAGCTCTCGTTAATGTCATCAATTCAACTCCATTGAGCAAATCTGGTGAAAATTCTGTTGGGGCATATCTAACGCTAAAAGAGGTGTTAATTTGTTGGGTTTCATGGGATACAATCTTTCTTAATTCTAAAACACAGGGATATGGCGTATTGGTTCCATAGAATTGCTAATAAAGCTCTTTTTTTGAAATGAAAGATACATTTTTGGCCAAATGTATTATTGTTTTGCATTAAAATAGAGCAAGTAATCAAGACCCTCCTGTAAAAAAATCATCCTGGGGTTCTTGGAAGAACATTATGAAGAATAGGGATGATATAATTGCTATTGGTTCGTCTTCATTTGAAACTAAGGAACTCAAAAAAGAGATCAAGTCGGTTTTACTTCTCATTGCTTCATTGTCTTTTTGAGTCATCCTCGTGAGATCCTTCTAAAGTGAATGTATTTGCATGTAGATCAACTTTAAATCGTATTCCTTTCAAACTAGCTTTATCAAAAAGGAATATAATTCCAGATTCAACATGTTTGTATTGGGGTTTCATGAAGGAGACGACGGATCAGATACTTCTTAATTGTCATATACCTCAGGATTTGATGTAGGATAGCTATGTGGTTCAAAGCACAACCTTTTGTGTTCATAACACATCGGATTTGTTAGCCCTTCCCAACTTATTCCCTATCGAAACTAGTAAAAAGAAAATCATTTGATCCATTTTTCTCACGGCTCTATAGGTCATATGAAAAACTAGAAACGAGCGAAGCTTCAACAACAAACAAAAGATAGATCGTGAACTTGTGACGGAACTTAAATCTTTATCGTTTCTATAAACCATAACCAGAGCAAAAAAGAGCAACATCTCATGAAATCGATGGTCTAAATTTATATCATAACGATTTTAACCTAGCATCTTGCTAGTTTCAATAAATCATGGCCTTTTCAGAAAAAAAAAATCTACTTAACATAAAAACATAAGATTGATTTGTAGTTAAATAATTATATTTTGATCACTTCCCATATTCGTTTTCATTTTTTGGGATTTGCCGTCGGTCATCACATAAACATTCGTTTCACAACCACTCTCCACTATGACACTATGCACTTGTATCTTTTGTTCACCTCTATAAAAAAAATCTTATTTACCATCAAATGAACCTCAACAACCTTATTCTTATTCAAATTCTATAAATACTTAAGATGTTTGTAAATTACTCAATATCAAGTTGCTAAAAGTTTGAATCGAGTTGAGCTTCGACATGCTTTGAGGCTACAATGAAGTTTCTGAAATAAACGAACTTGTTAGGTGCTCACCCTAAGGGATCATGTTATCTGTATAAATATAAGGGATATTGGATTTTAATATTCTGAACTTTTGTATATTGACCCGATATTAATCTCAACTTAAAAAACTCTATGCGGCAATCCCAACTTGTAACTTATTTTCCTACGTTGATCCGCCGACCACCGTTAAAGTTAACTTAACGCCGTTCATTAAAGGACCAAAGCTCTAGCTTGAAAATCCAGTAAAGAGTTGAACTCGAGCTTCAGACATGAAGCTTTAAACAAACCAACACAACCGTCTTTTAAATTTGGGTTATTGGATTTTAATACTCCCAACTATAGGGTATTGGCCGTTGCCACTCCCAACTAAGACCCTCACTATCATCACTCCCAACTTAATATTACACTTGCTGTATCACTCCGGTCGTTAGAAAACACTAACTTCGTTAGTACTTGGGTCAAAAGTGTAACTTTGCTAAGTTAAGGGGAAAAAAATAATGTTTTGCTTAATATATACAACCCACCACTTTTATCCACCACCACTTTCGGTCACCACCACCACCACCTCCGGTCACCGGTCACCACCACCACCTCCAGTCATCGGTCACCACCACCACCTCCGGCGACTTTCTGGCATAGTGATATCTATTTTGTGGTCATATAATTATGGTGATGATGATTTATAAGCAATGTAAGTCATGATGGTGAGTCGTTCGAGCTTAAACACAAACGACACTCACTCGATCTTTCTTCTCATTCTCACCGGAACAACAACCACCAAAACACAGAACCGCCGCTGATTAATTGCTTCGTAAAAAAACAACCAAAACCGGTTGTCGGACCTTATCTCATTTCAACATCTATAAACCACATAATTAAACATACCATACACCTCCATTAATTAACCGAGCACAAGCATAGAGCACAAGCATGCATACCTTCTGTTTCATTTTTAACTCGTCGAAAGCTTTCTTCTCCATCAACAAATAACACTAGTACAAAAAAATAAGCATATATGGCGGTTTGTATGTATAATAGGGCGGTTCCTAAACCGGTGTTTAATGTGGAGCTGTTTTTGCTCAAAAACATATTAAGGCGGCTATGTTACCGGCGTAAAAGGAATGATGATAACTAAAATAAAATAATAATTTAATTAAATGTTTGCAGCTGTTTTTAGTCATTGGGGACTTAACCGGTGTAAAGGAGAATCTATATATATATATATTTATTTACAGCTTTTAATTTGCATAATGGCTATATTGAATTAGAATTAATTAGATTATTGTAATATTCTTATTAATTATAATTTATAGCCCTGCTTATTCATATTCATAACCACTACAAAATGCTTGTAAATCCTGTAAATAATAATACTTTCATAACAAGAAGCATAAATTCCAAACAACAAAACCATAAGTTATGCATTAATTCCAAACCGCAAAATCAATATCATGCCCATTCAATTTAAACAACAATTGGCATTAGAAAAAGCACCTAATCAAAATTCAAACATCTAGTTTCCATATACTTCCTTCATAGATATGTTCCAATGCAAGATCCTTTAGTCACCACATTATATATAACCACAATGATTGTCTTCATAAATATGTTATCATCACTTCAACCTCCTTTAGCCATTGGTACACCACAATATATAACAACCTGTGTATATAACAAAACAAGTTAATATACAATAAAGTGCAACACAAATTTAGTGATAAACTATTACTCTTGTCCTTTAGGTAACAATGAGTGACATTTTTAACCATCTGTTGGATATGCCGTACCTGGTTGGGTTACAAGCATTTCTTTAACACATCTCTTTTTAAACTAAAAACCAAGTAGCATCATCAACTATGAAAATCCAGCTCCTTTTTAAAAAAATAGGGTACCATGAACCTTTTGCCCTACGATGATTATATAGCACACAAATTGTTTCTACACATTAAAATTCACTAAAATCAAACCCTATCTATTTTGACCCATTAAGCAACATATTTTTGCCCATTTAAAACAGTGGGTAGTGGGTACAATGAACATGTTGCCCACATATACAATGATTATATAGCACACTAACCGTCTCTACACATTAAAATTCACTAAAATAAACCCTCTCTGTTTTGACCCATTAAGCAACACGTAAGACCCGCCTACCTAGCCACCTTGTAAACAACACATAACAAAATGATATAATCAACTTTAATTACTAATATACTTACCTGCTTCATCCATCTTCCTCACCCTTGTTTGCACCAAAAGAAGATATAAACACCTCTAAAGTACGTTCTACAAATTCGTCAATTTGACGTTGACGAACCATGGTGAGTTTATTTAACAGCTAAAACAGAAACATTTATTAAAGTTAGATTACAATTTAACATACATTGTAGTTAAACGCGTATATATAAATATGAGTGTATTAAAAATACTTACAATATGTTCTCTGTTATGTATGACAAAATCATACATAGCCATCATGACGCAATAACCGCACTCCCAATCTTTAGGTTGTTGACGACACTACGTAATTTAAAATAACAATTAGTTAACTAAAATTTAAAAATAAACATGTAAAGAATGAAAGAGAACTTACATCAACCATGCCCCATGTTATTTTCTGATTAACAGCATCTTCAAATGATTTAGTAATTGGGTAATTTGAAGGATCCTTTATGCCTTTAAGTGAATCAAATATGTGACCCTTCCAAGTTTTATATATAGGATGATGTTGAAGTAAGATTAAAACCCAATGTTCCCTGCATAATGTGAAATTGATTTAAATTAACCACACTTCACACCAAGATTAGAAAAACTAAAGCATTTTACGTATGAAAAAAATATAATGCCCGAGTAAATGGGGTGCCATAAACCATTGTTTGTCCTTATGAAAAGAGATGACACTTCTCATATGGTCAATCACAAATTCACTATCATCAGAGACAAGATTATTTTCAATATAACGAGGATGAAAATATGCGGTGTTTTTTAAACCTGACTGTCTCCTTGCTTTATACAAATACCTAAAATAAAGTAAAAGAATGCTATGAAGTTAGTAACAACTGGTAACATTAGAAAAATAACAACATTTTTCTTTGCGCTAGCCGTTGCTTTTTTACTAATTTCCTGCATTAAGTATTATAAAAATTGTTAATAATAACTATAAAGTATAAAAATAATAATAACAATAATAAATAATTCACATACAACCTTGAACTCCTCTAACTTAGCATATGCAACAAAAGAACCCCAAAGTTTCTTGTCAAGATAATCGAAATCGTTGGGTATCTTCCATGATTGCTTCATAATTAAAATAAAAGGTTAAACAAAATATAAAATATATTTTATATTTTAAAAGGAAGAAAATAACACAATACCTTGGCGTATTCCCAAATTTCATTATATAGTTTTGAGCCTACTTGTTTAGCAAGTTTATTGTAGGGGATCTTTTTTCTACATTCTACCCCAATCCAAGACATAAATTTCGCGGCGTTCTCACCAACTGCTATGCCATTTACATTAAACTCAATTGTGAAATCATCGGGCTTCAAGGATTTCTCTTTACATTTGGCTACTCCTCTCGTTTTTTGTTGGACATTTTTATATATGTTTGCTAAAAAAACACATTAATAACATTAAAAGAAATGAAACAAAGACAAGTATGTGGCTGAAATCAGAAAACTATATGCTTTGATGAATATCTTTAAATAAAGTTCAGATTTAAAGGTGTAACATCTAGACAATATACACAATTACACACCAAATTTAGAAAAACCTACACACAAATGTGAAGTGGTTATTTCTGATAAACATTCCAAACTTATCATCTAAATTGTCACAACAATGTTACACATCCATCTAGAGAACATTCCCCTAATTTGGTTAATACAACCTAATATATCAGTAAAAACTAAAACATTAGAAAAAATGTACAACAAACAAGATGATAATCATCGAAACCAGAAACTTGAGTCAAGGGTAACCAAACTTACTCAGCACAAGATGAAGTAGAGGTTCCTTCTTGTTGTATTGAAGTAACCGGAATGACAACTGGTCCAACACCTTGCGTAGGTATATTTGAAGTTGTTGGTGTTGTCTCAAAACTTGCAAAAGATAAATCAAACCATAATAAAGAGAAGAGTAAAGAAAAAAAAAGAAAGTGATTTGAACTACTTATACCCAAATCGTATGTTTGAAGAAACCATATTGTACCTGTAAACGACTGGAAATTGGATCGCGGCAACAGGGTTCTTCGAACGGAGATCCAACTGAGAAAAGCCCTAATGTTGTTTCATGACCATCGATCGATCTACATATGAGGGTTGTGGGAACGGTTGTGGCATAGTGGCGAGACATTTAGCGGGAGATGAAAAAATAGTATATCAATTGGCGGTGATTGTGAATGTGATTAATTGATTGACAGTGTATTTTAATAGCATTGTTTTAAGTATAAATATGTTTTATTTGATTATAATTAACTAGATTAGTACCCGTGCACTACACGGATTTTAATTTTATAGGTTTTAACTCAATTTACATATCAATTTTATTTTTAACATATCTCTTATTAAATCGATTTGGATATTTACAAGGCAAATTGGCTAAAAATAATCCCAACTAACACCTATTGGCCGAGAATAATCCCAACTCAGTTTATTCCCTCCAGTGGTCCCAAATCCAACTTTTTTGGCCTCCAGTGGTCCGCCGTTAAGTGCACTTAACGGCCGTTAACTTTTTTTTGATTTTTTTTCGAATTTCAAAACAAGTTTTTATGGAAATTGATCGGGAGGAGTATTCGATTCAATTGATGTAAACCTTACTTCGAACTAGTGTTCCAAACGACAAAACGGTATTCAATCGGGTGTTTAAAACCTAACGGTGCTTTAACCGGATATCAAAATTAAACCATTTGGAGCAACAATTGGAAGTAAAGTTTACATCAACAGACTCGTATTCTCCTCCCGATCAAAATCCCTAAAATATCGGTTTGAAATTCGAAAAAAATAGAAAAAAAGTTAACGGCCGTTAAGTGCACTTAACGGCAGACCACTGTAGGCCAAAAAAGTTGGATTTGGGACCACTGGAGGGAATAAACTGAGTTGGGATTATTTTCGGCCAATGGGTGTTAGTTGGGACTATTTGAACATACGTTACAATAAAGGATATGATTTATAATAGTTGGTACATTTTTATTGAAACATATAGGGTTAGGAGATAATTCATGATAATTGTTAATTTTTTTATTTGAACATATCGAGTTATGAGATAATTAATGATAATTGGTAAAACTTTAATTTGAACATATCGGGTTAGGAGATAATTCATGATACTTGGTACATATCGGGTTAAGATATAGATCATGATAATTGATAAATTTTGTATTTGAACATATCGGGTTAGGAGATAATTGATGATATTTTGTGAATTTTTAATTTAAACATATCGGGTTATTTCGAATATGGAGCATACCATGACCCGTCTAAAAATTTTCCATCAAATTAATTAAGAACATGACACCTAAGCAAAATCCTATGTGAAGTAGTTAAAATGGTGACATGTGGATTTGTTACTCAATTATTAGAATAGGTAGATGTAGTAGGTGCTCAAAATATTTTAAAACATAACTAGAAAATAATATTAATGTTTTTTAACATCACAACAATATACACATATAATCAAATAAGTTAAATATTGTTTCTCATTGTCAATATAATATAAGTTTAGAATCATAGTTAATAAAGTATATTTGGTTTCTTAATTAGAGTATTGAACGTTAACAGTCTCAACTATATTAGTTTTTGGTCGCTATCGGTCTCAACTTCCGAAATTTTGGCCAACTTCTGAAAGTCGTTAAAAACCATAAAATGACAAAAGTTGGCTAAAATGATAAAAGTTGGACCGCCAGCACATATTTCAGAAGTTAGGACCGGTAACGACAAAAAACTAATAGTTACGACTGTTAAGGTCCAATACTCCTTAATTTTATACCAAACCCAAAGTTAATCAACCCAACATTTTACTCGAACTAGACCTGCTGAACATAATATATGGTAACATTGACTTGGTATAAAATATGTAAAGCTTCATCAAATAACTGTAACATAAACACATAACCAAAAAAAAGTTTAAAGGCACATCAACGATATGAGTGTTTTTTATGATTGTCATTAAACAAACGGTACATCAATAGTGAACTTGTCTAATACACGTACGCATTATGTATTTTTCTTTGTCTCTCCTTCAAAAGTAAAAATTGTATTATTAATTAAATCAAGTAAATTTACTTATTTATTTAGAAATTATATGTATATATATATATATATTTGATTATACCAAACCTTGATCATTTAGACTGGCTTGATTTATCAACAAATATCCCTTCTTCGTGGTCAGATCGTAACTATGAGGTGCCAACATCGACGCAATTGTTTAGAATGGATCAATTAATACATGTCATATGTTATGCAATCTTAGACCAATAAAATAAACAATTTGTAACTTATGAGCTGACGAGGTAAGTTACATCTTACCAGTTACCCCCAAATCTACAAGGTAGCCTAAATAACGAGATTTTAGAACACCTACACTGTAAAGGGCTCCAAATTACAAATATGGTACAAACTCGCTTCTATATAAGGTTTCTACGGGCTAGACCTTATGGGGGCAAGGTGGGAGATCGCCCACAGTCCAGTTTCCAGGGCCTCGAAATTTTAAAAAATTATATAGCACTTTTAAGTAGCGACTACTTTATATAGACTTTTCGTGTCGATATTTATCCGTCAAAAGATGTGTTTTAAAAAAATTAATTTAAAATGAATATGTTGATTATTCAAGAATCTTACAATATACCTATTCTAATAATAGAGTAACTCGTCTACCTGTCATGATCTTAGATATGTCACATAGGAAGAATCCTATGTGTCAAATTCTCATTTAATTTAGCATATGGATCTTATTCGGGTCTAATATTACCCGCACATCTTTTTTAAATAATCAAATTATCATCTTTTATATATCTATCTACATAATTTAAATTTTAAATATTCTCTTATCCATATTAACCGGTGGATTAGATAGTAATTATAATCATTGTGGGATTCAAATTTTATATTACATTTAAATTACACGTGTTTTTTTATAAGAAATATAATTTAATATCATATTTTTTTTACCCAAACTCGTGTATGTATATATCCTTAGAAGAGTCAATCTTAAATTTTTGCATTAATAATAATAATATTTGTTTTTATCGGATGATTTTATAGTTTTAAATTAATTTATAACCGTCTTTTTATCCTAAGGTGCTTTTGAAATTTAATATATTTTTCTCTTTTAAATATGAACCGGCTTATAAAGTTAGATGGCCGCCTTTTCTTTTTTAAAATTGGATTATTTTAAAGTTTATAGTTTTTTTTACTTTTTATTGCGGTTTAAATAGTGAACCGGTTTTTAAAGTTTTGATGACCGCCTTTTTTGAATCTTTTTGTACTAGTGTAACCACAGTAGCAACACCACACAATTATAACTCAACACTCTCGCCGGAATTGAAGAAACCACCGTAAACTACTGTTTAAATGATCGTATAGTGATGGTGATGATGAACTATAAGCAATGTATGGCGGTGGTGGTGACCGGAGTTGCCGGAGTTGGTGAAGGTGACCGGATCTGGTGGTGGTGACCGGTGGCCGGAGCTTGTGGTGTGACTCGCGTTGTTGGTGGTGGGGTATATATATATGTATTAAAGGAAATATAAATTGTTTCCCCTCAACTTATCAAAGTGACACTTTTGACCCAAACAATAACGACGTTAGTGTTTATTAACGACCGGAGTAATACTGCAAGTGTAATGTTAAGTTAGGAGTGGTGATAGTGAGGGTCTTAGTTGGGAGTGACAGCGGCCAATACCCTATAGTTGGGAGTATTAAAATCCAATAACCCTTTAAATTTTAAACACGATGACAAAAATCCAGGTTTTGTTTGATTCTTTTACATATCTAGCCACATTAATTTCGCGTTAGGTATTAGTTATTTGTGCCGCGTTTTTTCTACTTTCTTATTCGTCGGGTTTATATTAATAGTTATTTGTATATTTTTAACACGTTTGATATGATATTTTAGAAGGTGAAAACATAAAAATATCATTCTAGCAAAAAAAATCACTTGATGGATGGGACAATTAAATTAAAACACATGTGACTATAATAACGGGTTTAGTTTAGATAATTATGATGATTAGCAAATGATATGAAAATAAAGCATAAAGGGGAAAACAAGTGTTTTGAAAGTGAATAAATTGTAGCTAAATGTGGCATATTCAAAAATATGATCCAAGATAGTGAGACAATGAAATCATGAAAATGAGGCCACTAATTTCATTTACAAAATGGTTTCGTATGTCACAATTACACCACCACCACGATTGCAACGACATGAGTGTCTGTCGTTTTGGAGGCATGTAGGACAATTAACATTTATTCTTCGTTAACCATCTAGTTAATTTTATGAGTCTAAGTTTAAAACACCATTATATGTGTAATTGCAATGGGCGAACCTAGAATAATTTTTCATGGGGATCAGAAGTTTGATAGGAGTCGATTGAATATCTCTATAAAAAAATTTCAAACTCGGTTCGGGACTAATTGGGTCGGGTAAAGTTCAAAAAAGACAAAGAAACTTAATTTCATAATATCACCATAAACACGTCAGATATTATAACAATTTACAAAAATACATAATGAAAATTTACCCAAACTTGTTGTGTACATGGTTTCATTGCTTAAAATCTATCTAAACATCATCTAGTGAAATTTTTTAAGCAAATCCTTTTCAACGAAACAAATACAACTAGCCCTTAAGTTTTCATCACATATCCGATTATGCAAATCTGATTTCAAGTAATTCATTGCTGAGAAACATCTTTCAACTTTGTGATTGCAACGTGCATACTAGAGTTAGCTTCAATAATTGATATACCAATGTAAATGAAAGATTTTTCTTTGTTTCAACCATCATTTTTACAAGACCTGATAAACCAATCAAGTTGGCAAACCGTGTATCCGCTTTTATATATCGATATATGTCGCTAGTTCAACACGGAGTCTTCTTTTATCATTGTCATCAAAATCATAAATGTGTGGGTTGTGAACGAGGTAAAAACTAAAGTGAGTTAGGTTAAATGTTGGCTTGGACTACACTAAATCTATATATAAATTTTTTCAGGGCTGGACAAGGAGACGACGGTTAAATTTTACGGAGGTCGATCGGGTTTTTGATTGGGAGGAGGATACGAGTCAATTGATGTAAAACTTATCACGAACTAGTGTTCCAGATGACAAAACAATGCTTCAATCGGTGTAAGTTTTATCATTCTAGGGCTACCTTTTTAACATACTCTAGGTAAAATAGTGAAAAGTCGGGACCATTTTGGGGTATAAACACAGTTGGGATTATTTTCGGTTAATAGATCATAGCATGAATTATCATAGGTCAATTTCCCTTAGTAATTTAGTATTACCTTTTAAAAGTTTGTTGAACATCGTGATACGCTTTCTAACTTTTTATTTTATTTTATTTATTTTTACTCACAAGTCCTGCATAGTAAATTATGTACGACGAATTAAAGAATTAAAGCATGATCTAATTTTATTCTCTAATACCTCAAAAGTAAAATCGTAAAAAATCTACTTTTGTCATTATCGCTAGGGTGTTCATGGTATGTTTCAAATCAGTGAAATTGTTATAACTCAGGTAGCATTTTGATTCGCGGTCAACTTTTTAAAGATTTTTCAATGTTTGGTTTAAAACGTTTCAATTCGGACAAATGATTTGGTTTAATGTTGTGGCACATGTATATTGCAAATCGTTTTTCCACAATTTTTAGTTATTTTAACCGGTGCATGAATAACGATTTCAAAGTTCTTCAAAAATAGGACACACAACATTTTTGGAAAAGATTAAACCCCTACTTCTAAGATTTGGTGATGCAAAAAAGTGTGAACTTTTCATCTTTGTTTGATCATGACTTGGATCCAATTCACATAATTAATGTATTTGTTACATCTTCTCTTTAACAACCTATCAAGCATTTAAAAGTGAGTTTATATGATCAAAAGTGAGTTTATATAATAAGCCATATGCACAATAAACCAAATTGTGCATTAGTTAATCATGACAAAATACTAACTATTTGCACACTAAACACAATGCATACGGTATTATAAGTTAAGTGAGTTCAAATCAATCAAATAAGTTGTCAAAGTCATTGTTCTCAAAGAAAGAGTTGACTTTAATTTTTAACGTGATATTTAGTTCAAACTCCACTTAACTCTCATATAAGTTAGAGTAAATTACATTTTTTGGCCTTTATAATAAGCTAAATTACGGATCGTGGCCTTTATTCTAAATTTTTGCACTGGTTGGCCTTTGTATAAATTTTTGTCACGGTTTTGGGCCTTTTTGGTAACGGCCGTTAACTTTTTCCGTTAACTCCCCTCATGTGCAATGCACATGAGGGTATTTTAGTCATTTTAGATGTAAAATACAAACTTATAATTAGTTTATATTTAAGAGGACCATTTATGTAATTTACTCATCTCACCATTTACCATTGCCATTATCCTCTGCAACAACACAAACATCTCTATACTCCTTATCCACTCACCAACTCCAATTCCACCAACTACTTGACGCTTCCAATGAGTCCATTATCGTCGTGTACAATCTCACCTCGTCAATCAACGTCGTTCCGTTCAATTCACCGTCAACATACACCACAACGTTGGGCGAAAGTCGCCAGAGATCGTTAACAAAACCAGATCTGATGCCACGAAAAACGTTAGGTGAAAGAACGACTGTTGTTTTCTTTCCGTTCATGGACTTGATTGCTTTAAACAAAACAATTAAACGCTCAATCGAAACAAAATCAATCTCGATTTCAAAAACGCTCAAATCGATTAAACGCTGTTTCCGCAACTGCTTTAAAAAACGACGCCCATTGACCGCCAAATCCGATGTCGAAATCGATAACGTGGATGTTCATCGCACCGTCTACTGCATCAAGGATTGTTTGAATTGCAGTGAAGCTAGAGAACATCGGAATCAGAGAGACGGTGGAGAAAGCTTTGTGCGCTTTAATCACTTGTACGATTTCGTAGATGTACAAGTCTGTAAGCTTCGAGTTGACCCGTGAGTAGACTCTGAATCGCAAACATCGTATGAAACGTGTTTCGCCATTAATGAAGCTTGAAGATGTTGAACGATGGTGGTGGATGATCAGGTGGATAATGGGTTTGTGTATGAAGAGTCTCATGAAGAAGATGATAATATACAGAGTAAATTACATTTTTGGGTTTTTAGATACAAAATGACCAAAATACCCTCATGTGCGTTGCACATGAGGTGATTTAACTAAAAAACTTAACGGACGTTAATTTAAAGGTTCAAAACCGTGACAAAAATTTATATAAAGGCCAATCAGTGCAAAAATTTAAAATAAAGGCCACGATCCGTAATTTACCTTATTATAAAGGTCAAAAATTGTAATTTACTCTATAAGTTAACTTTCATTAAATTTGTTAATCCGGTATTATTGTTTCTAATTAACATATTTGAGCTAATTAGTTATTGTATATGGGTCGTATGTTTATCAAGCAAACTTCAATCTAAAATATTAATAACTAGGTTTAACACCCGTGTGTTACACACGGGTTAAGTAATAATATTTATAAAAAATTTTAACATTATTTTAAGTATTTGTAAATATTTAATATTTAATGTAAATGGTTCCATCAACTTTTGCATGAAGAAAAATTCCATACAATTTTTCCCTCCTAAACTTCCTAATATAGAACAAACATTTCCCCCCAAAAATAAACCCTAAAACCTTGAATTATTAGATAGATTTTTAACGTTGCATCAACCGTCGTTTAAAAAAAAGTACAATGATTAGTAAAAGCTTTATATTATTGACTTTTTTTAACGTTGTTTTATTAGAGGCACAACCAACATTTAATCACATATATAGCTAGACGTTATGTGAGACGATATTCGTGCATTTACCTTAACTCGTTTATTCAAGTGTATTCTCTAAAACACATTTTTAAGAAAACAAAATATCAGTTACAGTGAATGCAGGATCATTTGTCGTTTACATATAACATCTTATTATAGTACTAGATTAGTACCCGTGTATTACACGGATTTTAGTTTTATTGGTTTTAACTAAATTTACATATCAAATTTATTTTTAACATATCTCTTATTAAATCGATTTGGATATTTACAAATATATTCATATAAAAAATCATATGTTACGATGAAAGATATGATTTATAATAGTTGGTAAATTTTTATTGGAACATATCGGGTTAGGAGATAATTCATAATAATTGTTAATTTTTTTATTTGAACATATCGAGTTATGAAATAATTAATGATAATTGGTAAACTTTAATTTGAACATATCGGGTTAGGATAAATCATAATAATTGATAAGTTTTTTATTTGAACATATCAAGTTAGGAGATAATTCATGATACTTGGTACATATCGGGTTAAGATATAGATCATGATAATTGATAAATTTTGTATTTGGACATATCGGATTAGGAGATAATTGATGATAATTTGTTAATTTTTAATTTAAACATATCGGGTTATTTCGAATATGGAGCATACCATGACCCGTCTAAAAATTCTCCATCAAATTAATTAAGAACATGACACCTAAGCAAAATCCTATGTGGAGTAGTTAAAATGATGACATGTGGATGTGTTACTCAATTATTAGAATAGGTAGACTAGTTTATAAGTTTATAACTAACATGAATATAGATATGCATGACATGTTACAAGTGTAAGATAATGAAATACTGAATAATATTATTGAATCATTAGGTTACAATATATAGAGTTCACAAAGAACCCTAGAAACCCAACTGAGCCCGTAGGCTTATACTAATAAACCCTAATATAATAATATAGTCTAATATTCCCCCGCAGTCAAAGCGGAAGAAAACTAAAAAGCTAAGACTGGAAAAATAACATAGAAACAATAAAAATAAGATAAACATGCTTCGATTCAAGTATCCAATACTCTTGCCAACAAGTCCATATTATGCTTGATATTGTCATCCATAGCCTTCATTCTTCAAAATTAAGCACGCGGTGGAGCATAATTTGATCTTCAAAAAATATTAGAAAATTAGTTGGGATTGCGTAGTTGAGGTTCATGGTTTTATGGAAGGATAAACATGATCCACTATATGGAACAACCGGAGACCGTAGTCGTATGGCGGTGTGTCAAAGCTAGCAAATGAAGACCTCTTATATCCGTAGATTAAGAGATGAGATCCATAGATCTAAAAAGAAAAAAAAGAAAAAGAAAGCAAGGTCGATGAACATGGTCAAACGACGGTCTCTTGGATCCGTAGATCAAGAGACGAGATCCGTAGATCAATAAAAAACACAAATAAATGAAAATAAACAAAGATGGTGACTGTGGTTAGCAGGGGTCACTTTGATCCGTAGATCTAAAAAGAAAAACCTAATCTAACAAACCGTAGTTTGATATTGGTGGCCGTGGACCGTAGTCGTAAGTGTGGCTAAACACCAATAAATTAGAAAAAAAAAATAAGAAGAAAAAACAAGAAGGATCGAACCAAGAGAATAATAGGGGAAAACTATGACCCAACCATGTGAAAAAAATTACCATTGATCACACAAATACAATTAATTTTGCACTATATGTGTCTTGCCCAACTAATATGACGACATTAAGGTAATCAAATAATTGCAGTAACCATATCCCACTCATAATAACCAAGATCCACTCACAACAACCAATTTAAGGTTATTAAATTTGATGACCGCAATAGGTGATGCAATTCTTTGATGACGGCTACAAGAAGGATTTTCTGAAGATTTAGGACTACTAGCTAGAGTCGTATGGAACCGAAAACGAAGCTTTATTCAACGGATACTAGAAAGTAAAATAAAAAACGTAATATAATAGAAAACAAAGATGGGACAGGGCGGCGACGACAGTGGTGAGTCGCCGCCCTGTCTAGGGTTTGTGCTTGATGATGAGGACTAGGGTTTTTATTTTTGTGTGTTGGGCAGCGAAAGTGGTTGAGAGCCTAGAGTGGCTCTGATACCATGTAAGATAATGAAATACTGAATAATATTATTGAATCATTAGGTTACAATATATAGAGTTCACAAAGAACCCTAGAAACCCAACTGGGCCCGTAGGCTTATACTAATAAACCCTAATATAATAATATAGTCTAATAACAAGATGATCAATTTCGTGATATTTTATAAGATAATTTCGTATTAACACATGATACCACGTAATATAGCCATTTTAAAGGAATAATTATATTTATGATTTTTCATAATTGATTTTAAGAATTGGTCAATTGTAGTGATTTAATGGTTAGTGTTTGGTTTTCGTATTTCATTGTACAACTCAACCAAGTGAAACAAATCCCACCGCCATTTACTTCTTTTTCACAACCTAAATAAACTACCAACAACACTAACTAATCTTTTTATAATTATGCTTTATATGTTGGTTTTAAAAACATGTTTAATAAAATTAAAACGTGATTATGTTTCTAAAAGTTACTCTTAACATTAAATACTTTAGAAAACTTATAAGAATTTAAAAAATGTGAAAACATGTAAAAATTGCATTCAAGATTAAACGTATTATACTTTTAAATTTATAAATCAATTAACAAATTATATCCTATTGATGGCTTAACGTCATGGAGGTGAGGGATAAAGTTTGAGGCTTATAAGTTGCATTTTCAAATCCGGGTTGTGGGGTGGGGTTTCTCCCGTTTTGATGAGTTCTATTATAGGCTTGGTGATTGATGTGACTTGCTTTGTATAAATCTAACTTGTCTTGCTTGAGATGAAATAGATTCATAAATGGTTCAAATTCATCAGTGGTGATTGTTGATCTCTCATTATACATGTCTCCATTAATCAATAGAAGGTTTATTTTCACATCAATTTATATTAGTAGGAAAATAATCACCAAACTCGTGTGTAAGATTTCATTCCAACCATATAATCTGAATCCATATCTACTTCTTTGGATAAAACACCATCTACCATCGATCATCGACAATTTACCATCAAACTATCTCAAGAAAAGTAACTAAAACAACTTAAACCATCATAGCGTCATCTTCTTATCTACAATACAGTTCATTTGAAAAGCCATAAATAATCGTAACTTCTCAGCCAAACCAGCCACTTCACATAATGTTCTTAACATTACTAGCTATATTTTCTTTCATTTAAAAATAGAGGAAAAGAAAATGCTACCTGGAATTGGACATAATTGGACATAATGATCTAACTTCCGTTTTCAACTACGTTATTTAATTACCAGCGTCTTACTAGCCCAATCACAAAAATAACAGCAGCTAAAAAATCAATCTATCTAAAAAAATACGTGAAATAACTTAAAACTGATTATCAAATTTCCATTTTGGTTAAACTTTTTTATTTTAAAAAATAAATTAAAATCCAATTTAATTATATATAATTATTATAATATTAATTATTTTAATCTTGTTTACGCCAAACACATTTTTCGTCCTCATTCAAGTCTTCTTCATCCCCCATTACTATAAAACAACCCCAACTTTCATTCCAACAACAAAAAAAACAACACTTTTTCAATTTCAATTTCCCCAAATTTGTTCACCATGCATTCATAACAATTCTCCAAATCGAACCCAAATTGACTCAAATCCGTAACAATTCTCTGCAAACAATCAAATTCAAGTCTCAAATTGGATATGGAGAAGCTTAATTTTGTCAAAAATGGTGTTTTAAGATTGCCCCCTGGGTTTCGATTTCACCCAACTGATGAAGAACTGATTGTACAATACTTGAAGCGTAAGGTACACTCCTTCCCTTTGCCTGCTTCCATCATCCCTGAAGTTGATGTTTGTAAACATGATCCTTGGGAGTTGCCAGGTACCATTTCAATTCACATTTTATTTTTTCTTTTAATTGTGTTTGATCCGACACGACACGACACAATATGTGTTTGTTTGTTTGTTAATATTACGATAGTTGTTATTACAATAAATAAAATAAATTACTGTAGCAAGTCGGTTAATTTTAACGTATTTTGCTACAGTCATTTATTATATTACTACTGTATTTTTTACTGTATTATTTTACGGTAGAATACGGTAATAACAAACAAAATAATTGTTTTTATTTATATCAAGTATATTAGTCTTTGTTAAAGTTAAAGGAATTTTGAGGTAACTATTAAAAAAAAGTATTGAAAGTTAAATGAATTTATAACTTTACTCTTAGTTTATACTTTTTACCATATGGTTTTTTTCATGGTTATTATTTCCAACCCTAAAATTTTTTTGTTTTGCTAATAATAAATTGACTATTTGTTTAATATATTAATCGAGTTTAACGTACATGATGTATGAAATATTTTTTTTTAATGTTTATTGACTTATAAGGTTTTTTAAAACATATAATTATTGATAGGTTTGTAATTTTCTTGTTTATAGGTTATGTACATACATGTTTATAATAAGTTTTGTTTAATTTAGGTGATTGTGTGCAAGAAAGGTTCTTTTTTAGCACAAAAGAAATCAAATACCCGAATGGGAACCGATCGAACCGGGCAACTGTATCCGGGTACTGGAAAGCAACCGGATTAGATAAACAAATTGTGACTTCGAAAAACAATCAAGTTGTTGGTATGAAAAAAACACTTGTGTTCTATAGAGGAAAACCCCCAAATGGGTCGCGAACCGATTGGATCATGCACGAGTATAGACTTGCAACCCCGCAATCAAAACACACCACAGAGGTTCATAATTTCCTTCAAATAAGCCCACTTAGCTAATGATTCGAGCTATAACAAAGCCAGGGTGGGCTCAGGCTCATTGTTTAAAAACCAAACCTTCCCGAGCCAACAAACTTATATTGTGGCCCTGGGTTCGGCTCGTTTATTAATGAGTTCACTCAAGTTGACTTGCGAGCCATAATGTTTATTTTAACAAAAACAAAAAAGTTTATTAAATTTTTATCATATATATAGAAAAAAAATATTACATATGATCTATTGATCTTCTATATTTATATATTTAGTTTTTTATCAAAGAAATGTAAAATTTATGTATATATCCATTTAAGACATATGGTTTATATAAATAATAATTTAAGCTTTAATTTAAATAACTCTAACAAGCTAGCCACGAGCCGAGCTGACTTTGACTCAGACTCTATTCACGAGCTATTTTAAATCCGCGAGCTTTTTGAACAGTCTTACTAACAATCCGTTTTTGTGATATAGGGAATGGAAAATTGGGTGATTTGCAGGATTTTTTTGAAGAAAAGAGGAAGTAACGTAACGAAAAACGACGAAATCGGGATTGTTAGCGATTGTAAATCAGTGGAATCGAAGCCAATTTTCTACGATTTCATGGCTGCAAGTAAGCACAGAGGAACTGATTTGAACTTAAAGCCAGTTTCATCTTCTTCTGGTTCAAGTGGGATCACAGATGATGTTTGTTCTTATGATGAACATGAAGAGGATAGCAATAACAAGGATAATGTGTCTAATTTAAGGAAAAATAAATAATTGTTTTAGGTTAATATTTTTTTTGTTTTCTAATTATAAGTTTATATATCAATTTAGTTATCTATGAATATCTTGTTTTACTTTAATCTCATTGGTGATGATCTTTGTTGCAATTAGTGTATTTGAAAAGTTGAAAATATAATGAGATAATGACTAGAGGGGTATAATTTGGATGTGAGTTTAAACTTTAAACTTTAAGTCTTTAAAGTTCAAACATCAATTTTTAGTGTTCCCTAAAACTTATTCATGTTTAAATTTTTTTAATTATTCTAGGTTAAATGGCCAAACAAGCAAATATCATGTGAGAAGTTGGTTTAGAAGTATTAACTTGTTATTATCGGGTCGAGTTTTAGTTTTTAGTTGAGATTATATTGTTCGAGTTGATTTAGAAGTATTAGTTTGTTATTATCAGGTCGAGTTTTGGTTTTTAGTTGAGATTAGATTGTTCGAGTTTGAAAATTTCTAATGCACCGTAAAAACTATAGGCAAATTAATATTCTCACTTTTTTTTTTATCGAATTAGGTTAAACCCATTTTAGCTAATTTGATTAATTTAGGTCAATTAAATTAAAAAAAATACAGTTTCGAAATTCTAGCTATCCAAAATACAAATTAAAGTTTAATTTATTTAGTTTACTAAGTGGCAAAATAAAGACTTTATAAGGCTTTTTACAAAGCCAAAAAGGGTATATACGTATATTTTTGGATGTGTGTATGTATGTGATGTATATTAATAAACTCGTGTTTTGAGTTTGGTTTGTCTTAAAATAAACATTCCATAAAAAGATCCATGTAATTCTGAGTAGGTTTAAAAGCTTCATCGTATATAATTCTAAAAGACAAGGTCTTTTAAGTAAAATTACAGAAATGCCATTAAGTAAAATTTATTACTTACATATGGTTTTGACCCAAAACTTTGAATTAGTTATGACTTTTACCCATTGGTTTTTGTCATTTTTTAATATTGAAATATTTACAACCTTCATCTTCGATTATACACTTTTTACCTCCATATCTCTCACCGTCACAACGTGACGTACGGGTTGAAGTAGAAAATGTTGTTAACGCGTGTTATGATGTCAAAAAGCAATATCACCACAACACATGACTCATGTCAAGAAACTTATGTCGTAACCCGTGTTAAATATCAAAATCTTAATGTTACTAGTTTACCGTGTCATGAAATCAACGAGATCTAACAGCCGCATCGCACGGTCCAAAAATAATCTAGCTGTAGTTAAGAGTCAAGTGTTTTAATATATTCGATTTATAGCTTCAAATTAAAGCGAAGAAAATACAAAATTTGATGACTTACTATATAAGAAAAGAAAAGAAGTGTGTAAAATGTTAAAGTAAATTGTTTAAATTAATTTCTTTAGTTTTAAAACAAGATTAAATTCCTTCAGCTGTGAGTGTGTCACCCATGTGATCACACATGGACCAATTACATGTTTTCAAATATCTTTTTAACATTTTAGTTTGATATATTTATGATTTTAGTCTCTTGATTTAATTAATTGTCATTTTAGCTCATGATGACTTTTCGAGTTTAGTCTGTTACTCTACTTTCATACATAGTATGACTTCAACATTCTAGATTTTATTGAGTTATCGTTTTGACTTCTAACTTTTCATTTTTCGTCTCTTTTTAATATGTGACACGTTACAGCTTTGTGCCGTGACGTACGAGACATGAAACTTTTTTCATCAACGCATATGACGAAGACACATGCACAAGACCCGAACACGTGACTCGCTACTACATTCTCGTATCTAGTTTATACCTGAAATGTAAAAGTAAATTTGTTAAAGTAACTTCTTTATGACAACGACTTGGAGTATATGATGTATATGATTAAACTCTTGTTTAAATTGTCATTCAGCTTCAAGACTGAAAGAGGACAACAAAGCGATGAAAGAGGACACACAACTTTTGCTAATTTCTTTTTGGCAACAACTTGAAGTATTTGGAAACATCGAAATAAGGTGACATTTGAGGTTGTTGCTCCTTCGGCAGATAGGTTCTTTTGCGAGGCCATGGCTTCGGCTATTCTTGGGTTGAAGACGTGTAGCAGAAATGGCGGTGATTCTCTTTTGCGAAAACTTCCTTTTGATCCTGGTTAACTGTGTTAGTTGCTTTCTTGTTTGGTCGTGTTATTTGTTCTTTTTATGATTGTTGTATTTTTTGAGGAGCTTAGCTACTTGTTAGCCATTCTTTTTTATACAAGTTTTAGTTGCCGTTAAAAAATGAACATAGTAAAGAATTATTAGCATGAGGCAAATATTCATGACCACTTTCACTATGATGTCCAAAAATGTTAATCACTAGACTTTGAAACAAACCTATCAATATATGTATTGACCATAGTGTTGTAGTTATTAAAATTATTATTTAGTCATCGTTATACATTTGTGAATTAAATTTGGTAGTTTACTTTTTTTCTCATGATTTGTTGACATTTTTACTTTAAAAATCAAAATTGACTCATTTTATACGTTTAAGGATACAAACATTCCTATAACAAAAGTCAATTTCAAGATTTTAAAAAACAACATGTCAGATTTTATTTTTGCAGATAATTTTTCAAATTATGTTACAATCATTTTTTTTCACAATATTCATAATTATATACATAGATATGTTATAATCTCGAATAGAAGCATAACACTACAAGAAGATATATATCATTTGGGTTGGTAACTATTTTTTATTTTAAAACAACGCTAACATGTTTCAGGGCATATGTTTTTATTAATGACATTCGGTTTCTACGTATCAAAGAGAATGTTGACAACATAACGTCTTTGTTTAGTTTCCTCACGCCATCATATGTTGCCTAATTCGGCCACGGACAATTAAACAATAAATTGAAGACTTTGAAATGAATATGAATACATATGATTTAGTTTGAAATTAGTGATTCATTGGTAAGTATACATGTTGGAAATTTGTAACCATCAATGGGCCATTGATTCCCAAAAGTCATACATATATTCCTTCCAAAAGAATTAATAAAATAAATAACTTTTTTTAGAAGAAATTATAGAGACAATTACAAGGGTTTCACTATCACCAAACCTTTTATCTTCTTATTTAGATATATGTTTTGTCTCTATAATAAATAATTTGTTTTGTATTATTGTGTTATATAAGAGTTGAGAAGGGTGCATATGACATTTATAAATTATTATGATTTGCCGACCAAAGTTTCTTGTAGATTTTAAAATTGTGTATGGTTCTTGGAGTTTTTCACGTCACTCTTTACATATCACCTTTTCGTGGCTATTATATTATATGGACATATTATAATGTTTTCTTAAGGTGTAATTTTTATATTTTATACCATGTGTAGTGGTATTGGAATAACGTTTCTAGACATCACTGATTTTTAGCTTTTGTAGAAAAAAATGCGTTATACTGCTCGTGCTGATAGCGCCCGGCATATAATGTCCATCTCCACTACATAAGACTGATACTAGGTTTTATTAGGTCTTATAAAGCCTCTTTAAAACTCGTTGCACATGATTGTAGCATGTCCCATTAAATTTTAGGTATCGTCATATTTATCGAATAAAAAATCATTATGCAAAATACACATATTCAAAAACACTTATAACACATTTATTTATATGTATACTAATTGACAAGGTCGGTGTTTTGAACCGGACGGCCCAGTCACGTGACGACACATCGTGTTTCAACTTTTCTTTTACTTTAACGTATTAACGGTTTTAATCACTGAATTTTCCGCATTTACGGTTTTAATCCCTGACTTTTACTAATTGTCATTTTAGCCCTTGATGAGTTTTCGACTTTGATATGCTATTCTAATTTGAAATATAGTACGACTTTAATATTTATTATCGTTTTGACCTCTAACTTTTTATATTTCAGCGTTTTTTAATATGTGACACATTACGGTTTGCGACGTGACGTACATGACATGAGATTTTTTTAATCAACGCTGAGACTTTTTTTGTGTTACATTTTTGTTCGTGGGTTGTTGACAAGATTTGCAAGAAATAATAACTCGTTTAACAACTGTCATGAAATGCGTTAATATACCTAGTATGCTAAAGTAGAATAGAGAGATTAAAGTTGTAAGTTGTTAACCTAACAAGAGTCAAATTCTCGCTATTGGCTGGGTATGAGATTGGATTCGTACCCCTGCTTATGGTGTCGAATTGCAACAACTTCATAATTGTATCTCGCTATTGCAGGGCTGCTCTCCGCTTCTCACGTCTGAATCCTGGAGGTGGGTAGATGACAACGATGCTTTGGTTTTTACGGTAAAAAATTTAAGACAACTAACTGAATCAAACCGGACACCTGCTGATTTGAACCCAATTCAATGGTTGAACTCGGTTCCTCTTAAGGTTAATTGCTTTATTTGGAAAACTAGGATGAACAAGATTCCAAGTAAGAAGGCGCTTGCTGGGCGCGGAGTTACGATAAGCTATAAGGATCACTTGCTTTATAAATGTCATTTTACCTCCGAGGTTTGGAATAGAATTTGTGATAGGTGTGGATGGCTGGGATGTAGGGGAGAGTTTATTAGAGAATGGATTGATGAGGCTTGCTCTATGAATGGCACACAAAAGGATAAAGGGTGGTGGCGACGATTATTATGGCTACAGTGTGGTATATGTGGCTTGCAAGGAATGATTTGATCTTTAATGCGGCTCCCCTGACGGTGGATGGTGTAGTGGAGAAGATCACGGTCAACGCTTTTCTTTGGGTCAAATATCGAGCGCATAGAGTTGATATTATGTGGCACAATTGGTGTAATAGTCCTTGGTTGTAAGTCTCTAGTTTGTTTGGGGTTTGTTTTGCCTTTTGAATAGTCCTTAGCTTCTTGCTAAAGTCGTGTTTTTTCGTTTCGTTAATAAATTTGCCGTTAAAAAAAGAGTCAAATTTAAAATAATAAAATATTATAATTGATTACAAATCGTATATATAACAAAGTTAAGTATAAATGAAAATTTTTTAAAAAAATTATACGTAGAAAAATAATGTGTAGTATATTTGAATCACATGGAGGGTCCCATGTGAATATGTGATGGACCCTATGTATACACCAAATACGACCTAGTCTTATCAGGTCAAACACGCATACTACACATAACTCCAACCACGCCAACATATATTGATTAATTAATATAATTTTAACTCATATTTAAATCCTAAATGGATGTAAATATACTTAAGATATTTTTATCCGAACATCTTAAAATTATAAAATTCAATACGTTTAAAAGTATGCACGGGTTGTATATATGCATACCTATCGTATGATCTTTGTATAAAGTTTTATATGACACGTATAAAAAAACTTACAGCCCCTTAAATTTCATTAGCTCAATTTGATTGTCGCTATATGCTTATATATAAGATTCATTTTATAATACATGTTGTTTATATTATAGGACCCAATATTTATGTTGAGTTGATTATAGCCTTAATATGTATTTCTGGCCGCGGATCAAAGGTTCGTTGGCCACTACCCTCCATTTCAAGCGAAAAGACTCGGCTAGACTAGAATAGAAGACTAAAAAATCCTCTATATCGGCTTTATTGGTTGGCTAGTCTTTCATCTATTAGAATGTATTCTTACCGAGGCAGAAGCTTTAACCTTAAGGAGACTTTGTATGTGTCATTTGATTAACCCATCTAAATAGCGCCGCGTAGCAGTGGGTTTAATGGAGTGCTCTATGTGTATAAACAACACTGAATCCACAAATCATTTAGGGGCTGTTTGGCAACTGCTGAATGATTAAGTGCTGAATGGTTAAGAGGTCTGAATGGTTAAGAGGTCTAAGAATGAGAGAGATATTAAAGTAGAACTTCAGGTGATGGTAACTTTGGTGTATACTTCATTCAGTTTCATTTAGCATCTTTCAATCTCTTAACCATTCAGCACCTAACTGAACCATTTAGAGGCCATTTTTTTAATGAAACAAACGCTCTGAATGCTGAATCTGAATGATTAAACACTGAATTGAACCATTAAGAGGTGAAACAAACAGCCCCTTACTCCTTTTGCTATGAAAGTTTGGGATAGGATATGTGAGTGGTGTGGGTGGGTTAGAAATAAAGGAGAGCAAATTAGAAAATGGGTTGATTGGGCAAGTGATTTGGATGGAGCTGCAAAGGCTCGAGATATAGCATCCATGGTTATAATGGCTACTGTGTGGTATTTGTGGCTTACTAGAAACAACTTAACTTTTAACTCGGTGTCTTTGTCGGTAGATGGCGTAGTGGAGAAGATCATGGTGAACACTTTTTTCTGGTCAAAATATCGAGCAAATAAAGTAGATGTGATGTGACATAATAGGTGTAATAGTACGCGGTGTTAGGGTGTTTTTTGTTTTGTTTGTCTTGGTGTTAGTGCGGGCTTAGCGTCTTGCTAACGTCCGTTTTTGTGTGTGGTTTCTAATATATTGCCGTTAAAAAAAACAGACACACACAGACGGATCATGATTATAAACGCATCCTGTATAGAAATGATGTCATTGACACGGATATCCATAGAGGTTGTGTTTAGGTTAATTAATATAATTAACTCGTTAAGCAGACAGATCATCACTCGGTTATAAAAGTAAATGATTTTCATACATCGTTGCGTGATAAGTTATAACACCACTATTTCACATATATTTTCAAACGATGATACGGTAAGAAAAATAATAGCTAAGAAGAGAATAAGTAACCATACAACTCATCCAATGTCAAAACCAACCAACCACCTTAAATGCTATTTATTCAGGACACATTTCAATTTTTGTAAGGAGAGGTTGCTTATAATGTATGCAACAGGGACATCACCCAATTGGCTCTATTCATTATTCAAAGAGCCAAAATAAATAAATAAAAAAGTAAAATGTACAAGTTTTAATGCATGATGTACAAGTGACAATAGCAAGTCTTGTTGAGAAAACAATTTACGTAAAAAAATATCAATGTGTGTCGGGCCCGAATATTTGTCGGGTATCACAAGCCTCTAATTTATCACCAACCTATCACATGCAATTTATTGAGCTATATTTATACATCATTTGTTCACTTAATTTCTTCTTCAAGATAATCACGGGAAGATATAATAATTGTTAATAGAAGTAAGAATTAAGATGAATTAGTGATATTTTCATGTGTTTTGATGTGACAAATTGTAATTCAAGCTATTTGATATTTTTATAACTTTTTTATTTTATTATTGTCAAAGTAGACACATCATAGTAGAATTTGTTCCACTCATGAACCGACCATGACCACAACCAGCTCAGTGGTTTATCGGGATAGCACGGCGCACGCCTCCAAAAGATCAAATCTGTCCATGCTAGGACTTAAAGCCCAATTTCTGCATCTTAGAAATTTATATAGATAGCGCTCTAGCAAAATTTGAACATGAGTTACTAAGAAGTTAAGCTCTAAAGCTTATATTTTCCATACCTCCAACCAATTGAATTAGCCATCATTAACAAGCTATTTGTCTTTTTGATAATTATTTAGTCGAATTAAATAGTACTTTTTTCTCTAATAATGAAAATATGAAAAAGAGCAAAAATAACTAAAAATAAATAGGTTGAACGGGTTGTAAGTCGTCCAAGATCTAGTTGTCGAATAGAGTTTCTAAAACGTTTTAATTTCAAAAAAATTTCCTATATGTTAATTTAAGACTGCAAATAAATAGGTTAAACTTTAAGGACTGAATTCAAAGTTTTAGTAAAACTAAAGGATCATCAGTATAATATACTTAAAAATTAAACCGGATAAAAAGTACTTAATTATTTTAAATAATATATTTGTGTATTATATTTAGGGAAAATATACTACACGTTCAACTTCAAATCATGTTACCACCCCCAACCAACGAGGCCTAGGTGTCTCACACGTGTCGAACATGAACTCTGGTGTTCATGAGTGTCGATTCAGTTATATAAACTTTGATTTTAGAGGTTAATCTAACCTAACTCATCATAAGCTCAAACAAAAAATAACTTGTTCTTCTGACTTGCCTATCAGCTTTGACCCTTGACGTCTATACGTCAGATGGTATGCGTAAAGGGGAGCGATAACCAAAAATCGATGTACTCTATGAAATCGACTTTACATAGTTTCGGTTAGTATTTCAGCAAATAACTAGCATTGAACAATTTCATCACGTAAAGTATATAACAACTTGTGGTGGCCCCTTACTCTCCCACTTGGGGACATAGAAGCAAAAACCAAAAAGGAACGATAATGGGTTAAAAGACTAACAAGTTTATAAGTATTTGATTATTTCATCAATAGATAAATGATTATGACAATACAAAGTTGATTATAAATTGACCACTTGTTTTTTAACTTTTTGAATAAAAGTTAGTGGGCTAGAAAAAAAGCATCCAAACATAAAACAAAACACACTTAACTTTTTTTTTTAACTTACAATGTTTGTATTCGTACTCAAATTTCCTCATATGAACCCCGAATTTAACTTCGAGTTTTTTTAACTCGTCTGAGGTATCAACATACCTGGAATATAAAACGACAATTGTTGAGTCTGAATTGATATCATCGTTATAAAAATATTCAGATATAGTTGGTTTTGTTTTAATTGTTAAAACGCTATGTTGTATACACACATAAACTAAGTTTAAAATGTATAAATAAAAAAATTAAACATAATATATAAAGAAATATCTAAAACAAAAGTTGAATATAATGGTTGATAAATTTTTGATTTAAGGTCAATTGATTGACTAACTGACAGTTTTCAAAACAATTGATTGATTCCATTTGTAAACTAAAATTGTTGCTCATGAAAACCAAGAAAATAACAGTAAAAAAATCCTCCAAACAGTGACGCTCAGAAAACCTTGATTTAGTATATTAGATATGAATCACGAGTTTCATTTACTAGTGATATTACAGTTATTCTCGTTGAAAAAAATATCAACTTTTTTCTTACACAAATTCTCTTTTTATGTTTTAAGTCATGTCATTGTTTTACTTCATATATCATTGTCACACTTGGTCTCACAAATCTAAGACGGATTTTTATTATCTTATTTCAAGATTTATGATTAAACAACTTTTTTTGATTTATTCTCAACACCACTAAGTTTCGTTGCTAATTCGTAGAAACCCGATCTTAACATATCTCAAAAGAGTGGTATCTAATGAATACAAGGACATGTCACCCAATCAACAAGTTACAAAACACTCAAACCTCATATCATACAAAAGCAATTTGTGAACGATGACATATATCACATGGGTGAATGTGACCCGCGTATAACGTAGCTTCACTATTTTGTTGAAGCCACTAACGAAAAGTTGCGTATTAGATATCCGTTTAGGATGCATACGTTATTGTAACATCCCAAAGTCCGAAAGTAGCATCAAGATATATTTTGCTTAAGAAATCAACTATATGTGCTAGAAATATAATAAGAGGTTATAATGTTGTCATAATTTTTTTAGAATGAATTTAACATAGAGGTGATTCAACTCATTTATTTCATAAGGGTAAACTGAGTGAAAATCAGCTAAAGTCTATTTTTTAACGCATATAGTAAACAAAGGCATGAAGACATGGGAAGTAGAGGTTTCTATTCATTAATCTTAATTGTTTGTCAATTCTTGCACTATGCCCTTTAGCTTTTTATGATTTTATCCATAAAATTTGTGAAGGTGGTGGTCTCTTTGTGTTAAGGTGTTGTCTCTTTGTATTCAAGATAAATAATTTCTACAAAAGCAAGGTTCTTGAATCTTGATTGATCAAAGATTAAGTGGAAGAAATCTACCCATCAGAAATATCTCAAATACCATCAACGTGTTTTGGATGTGTTGATTGTGTATGAGATAGAACTCTAGAGTTAAACATGATTGGGTGGAGTCATTCAGTATGAGACACCTGCTAAGAAGTGTCACTTATTTACCCAAAAACAAATTAATGAAAGCGCAATGGGTAACTAGAAGAATATCGATGGTATGAAGGGTCAGATGTGAAAAACAATGTAAACCAAGATTCTTGACTGATCGAGATTAGGTGGAAGGAAACCGACCTGTTGAAAATCTTTTAATCTTCAGTCTAGAAGTGGTGATTTCCACCATTTTACGTTTGTGTGGGTTGATTTAGGTTGTGTTATCTTAAAAGGGTTAAGTCTAACACTTTTAAAAGATAAGATGAACCAGTTGAAATCGCCCGAACTGTTTCTACCCACCCAAAATGTTTCTAGTCTTGACAACATTGATGCATCAACTGGTAATGATTTTTTATAAGAAATTTTGTTATATCCTTTTCAGAATAGTGTGGAGATGATGATAACAATAATGTTGGAGAAGCAAAAGCAAAGTTAAAAAGGTATAAAATTATGCATTATGTGGGCCTAATAATATTGAAACTGAACTTGACTATTTGTTGTTGCTACTAGAAACAAAATCTTGAAAGATATATGCAATATTAATATATGGGTCAACAAAAGTATTATAGTTATTAAATGCATAAATACAAGTAATAAACATCTTTATAGAGAAACTAGTCAATATTTGTAGCCTACAATCACAAAGGCAGCAAATTGTATGAAGATATAGTTTTTCTTTTAACAGATTTAGACATTATAGAAAAAGTTGATAATATGCTTAGATTAGAATTAAATTCGTATTATCATGTATAGAAAAACATACTAGTCAAAGATGTGTGGCTACAGGTGAGATTATAGTGGAGTAAACAAGACGAACATAGTCTACATGCGTCTAAGATCAAACTAAGTTTGTTTAACTTAAGAGAGCTTAGTCTTTTAGAACTCTTTTTAAATGCTCGAGCTTTGCTGGTGAGTAATTTCTCAAACTTGAGCCGAGGTCGTTTATTATTCATTAGCAATTTAATTTTTTTATTATATATTTTTATGATTGTCTAAATATATTTAGAATTTTTATTATTATGTACAACACAATATATATTATTTAAGGTTATTTTTATCACAATTTCATGCATAATAATATATTTGATACATAGATAAATTTTATATACATAAAAGATTAGTTTAGTCTCTTGAGATTGTTAGACTTCGGCGGATGAAGCTAGCGTGTTTATTGAAAAACCCCAACTTAAGTTCTACTAGGTTTGAATTCTATCTTCGATTTCGAGTAGTTCATGAGGTACTTGACTCGTTTACACCTTAAGGCAAAGCGTAAGGCGTAAATGAAATGCTTTACGCCCCTCGAGTAGTCTGTGAACTGCTCGACTCATTTACACTGTAAGGAGAGGCATGTGGCTCAAGTACATAATAGATAAAGTGCCTTCTCTAGATGTGAGAAAGGTGCACACCTTTAGCCAGGCGTAAGGAGAGGCGAGGTGCAAATCATTTTTGCATTCTCACCTTACTCTGTCTGCACGTGGTCGGGACATGTTCTTCTCTCACACGTAAAAAAAGAACCTCGTTTTGCATTACTTGGGACACAATAGTGTCTTAGCCGTGCCTTCATTCCATATGTGTAGAAATTAATGTTAAGTTATGATATAAGAACTATAATTAACTTGTTATAACTATTTAGATCACACTTTAGTATACGAAATAGTTTTTTTTCTTTTTTTCTTTTTTTTGGCTTTTATAACTTACAAGATGTTTATTGGCATTTCATGTTTATTATCCTACCAAAAATGTTTATTTTCTAAACTATTGGGCCGTTGACACTAAGTGGGCTATAATTTCATTTCATGCAAATGACTTGATTTTCATTCGGGCCCATATTGTAGCTCCTTGAGTAGTTGAGTTAGTCAAACCCGACCCGACCCTTGAACCGGTTTATCAGTAACCGTTCTGTAACCGATCAAACTCCTGTTTGTACCCGGTTTGTAATCCCTAGAAGGCCAAGTTGTTTCTATAACCAGTAATAAAAACTGACTTTTAAGCGGTTAATAACTGGACATAACTGGTATTATCAGTTGAACTTTTAAACCATTATAAGAATCAGTTAATAACCAAACCGGTTTTTAGTAAATAGCCAATTTGGGCACCTCTAACTTGAGTGTTGTACTATGATTATTTTAAATTATTGATAAAAAAAGAAAAAAATGAAAGTTCAACATCATCAATATTTTATAATAGTTGATAAAACAATAGTTAAAAGTAATCAACTTTAGATATTAATTTTCAAAAAATATAAAAAACTTACATTATATACTGTCTTGATCTATTGTTCTTAATTAATTACCTTGATTGAGACTTTAAATGCAATAAGAGAGTGGCCTCTCACCAAAACAGGAAGCAACAAGTTTCTTGTTGGTTTGTTTTTCTATGAGATTGTGATAGAAACAAAGACTTAAAGGAACATAATCTATTTGAAGATGTGCACATTCTTTGCGAAGTAAGGGGCCGTATGTTTCACCTTTTAATGGTTCAGTTCAGTGCTTAATCATTCAGATTTAGCATTCAGAGCGTTTGCTTCATAAAAAAACGAGCCTCTGAATGGTTCAGTTAAATGTTGAATAGTTAAGAGACAGAGAGATGCTGAGTGGAACTGAATGGGACATATACTAACTTTACTCTCATATGTATTTCTACATCAACATCACTCTCATTGATATAGTCTTTTAATAGTTCAGACCTCTTAAACATTCAGCACTTAATAATTCAGATTTTGCCAAACGCCCCTAAGTCATGAAGGAAAACATTCTTTGTGTCTAGCTGATGAACATGCCATGAAAAAGACGGTACTAAGCTAAGAATAAAGTGGATGGTAACCGTTTCGACAATTGAGCTAAGTGTTTCTATCAGTGCTAATACAAGTATGGTGACTTTAAGTAGCTATAGACTAATTGTGTCTTATAATGAGCTAAGTATTAAGCATGAAGCTTGCATTATATAACCACATCACTTGGCCGGGTCACATGCACTAACACTTTAGTAGAAGATGTCATGAAATGAAGATTATTCGTTATATATGGTTGCAATATATATAGAGATAATAAATCGAGAGTATCCTACAATAATAACTAGGTCATGGCCTCATACTAATAAAACACTAATAATATATTCCGATACCTTGATTATGCAAAATCTATACCTTAAGTTGTTTATAGCATAATACTTTCTACAATAACAAACTCGAACATATTATAAGGAAAAGTATCACTAAATGGTGAATAAAAGGTCCATTCATGCTCCCCATTAAAACCTTTGAAACTTTAAGTTAGAAGCTAAAGGCATCAAACAAAACAAAAGAATAACTTTAAACACTTTTTAAATAGGATTATTGTCTTTTAATAATTTGAGTTTTACTACACTGACCGACATTATATATAACTTAAGAAATTGTATGCGACGGTTTTAACTTATAAATTATTTTTCCCTCACCGAATTTTTTCTAATTAAGATACAAAAATGGTCAGGTAGGTTCGTTTGAGACACAAAAATAATCAATTATAAATGACTCGATGGAAGAAAATAGTTAACAAGTTGAGACTATCACATGAAATTTCGTAAAATTAGAATTAACATCGTTCAATACACTAAGTAAAGTACAAATTATTAAATAACCCTTCCAAATAAGATGGTGCACTTGTGTGGCATTAGTTTTACACATTAAATTGATCCACAAGCTTAATATTCTTCTATATATTGAAATGTCAAGATTTTAAACAGTAGATTTTGAAGTGGTTTATGTGACATATTTTTAGTGGTTAATTTGGTGATTTTATTAACATATTTTTTACCAATTGTTTTGAGGGTAGGTATAAACGTTAGAGGTGGATGATTTGATAAGTCATGTTTGTGTGGATTGTAGAATGTGGTTTTGTTTTTGTTTTTTTATCGTTTATATGTAAGCTACTATTTAGTTTTTTTTGGATTAAAACTTGTTTTTATGGTTTCATATGATTCATACTCGTTATTAGTTTATAACTTAAAGTTCTAGACCAACATGTCATATTTAACCAAATATATATATGCCATGAAGAAAAATTGGTATTAACAGTATAATAATAGTCAAGATTTTAAACAATAGATTTTGAAGTGGTTTATGTGGCATATTTTTAGTGGTTAATTTGATGATTTTATTAACATATTTTTTACCAATTGTTTTGAGGGTAGGTATAAACATTAGAGGTGGATGATTTGGTAAGTCATGTTTGTGTGGATTGTAGAATGTGGTTTTGTTTTTGTTTTTTTATCGTTTATATGTAAGCTACTATTTAGTTTTTTTTTGGATTAAAAACTTGTTTTTATGGTTTCATATGATTCATACTCGTTATTAGTTTATAACTTAAAGTTCTAGACCAACATGTCATATTTAACCATATATATATATGCCATGAAGAAAAATTGGTATTAACAGTATAATAATAGACAATTAAAAGGGAACTAAAATCGGAAAAGAAGCATAGAGAGGGATTAAGGTAGCCCAGAGCACCACC
Source organism: Tagetes erecta (assembly GCA_030867185.1). Taxonomy (NCBI): domain Eukaryota; kingdom Viridiplantae; phylum Streptophyta; class Magnoliopsida; order Asterales; family Asteraceae; genus Tagetes; species Tagetes erecta. The sequence continues at coordinate 43,217,712 of CM061492.1, read as the reverse complement.
ACAAGGCACTAGCTCTCGTGAACTTGTGTGTTTATTAAATATAATTAATGCTAACTCATTTTTAATTAGAAAATGTTCAAAGGTGAAAATTTTAGATGTCCCATTTAATGATAGTAAACAGTTTACTCGGGGTAAATGACATGTTAATTTTTTATAGACATGGGACAATGGCATAACTAAAAGCACTCCTAGCACCCGACGTGAGATGTAATGTTAGCATAGTAAAATTAGTTATAATACACTCGGGGAGAAGTATCCAATAACACGTAATAAGTCAACCAAAAAATGTCACACTAATTAATTGGTTACTTTATAATTTAAGTTTTAGTCCAAATGAGGAAAACGTTCGGTTGTTTTTTCTTGTAAGAAAAACAATCAAAAACAACTTTAAACATATATTTTGGTTTACAAAAGCAACGTTTTGTCAAATCGTTCAAGAAAAAAATTGGATAGTTGGCTATAGATGGATTGGCTTTTGGTACAAGTGAAGGGGTGGTTTACTTTTAGAATAACACACAAATAAATGTTTATAAGGAAATTGCTAATTTGTTTTTAGAGTAGTATACACACGGATGATTCTTATGGTATGTAAATATTGTAGGTTTTGTTCATAACTTTAATACATCACATGTCTGGTTCTTATTGTCTGTCAAACTGTAACACTCATCCTCCTTAGTCCTTAAAGTGGATGAACGCTAGTTTTTTCTAATTAAGCTGGTGTGAAATGATCACAAATTCACAATCACTCGTTCCTGGTGTAGACTTGCTTGGCTGCCACGTATTCCCGACCAAAACACCACCACAACCACCCTCTTGCCGAATGTACCCACCGAAAACCCCCTTGGATATCATATCCTAAATTTGAACTCACCATCATTTAAAATCATTAGCCATCACCAAGTCAACACGAAATTGTTAAAAAGGCTCTAATTTCATTGTATGCTAACACATGTAAAATCAAGTAAACATGTAAGCAATAATCTTTAAGTAACATAAGATGACATGAGAGTGGTAGTGAATGAACTCAATTCATCATAGCTTCCTTTGTAGAGTTAGAGCAGTGCTGATTAAAAAAGACGATGTCGATGACGAAAGAGAGTGATACCAATGATGGGATAGGCGCAGTAGTGATGATGACGACCCACTGGATACATACTAACGTTAAGTTTTAACACTGATGCTTACAACTTTCAGTTTGTTTTCTTAAAACGATGGTTAGCACACTAAAAACACCGTTAACACATTGTAATAAAATGAAATGCGACGGAGTTCGAACCCTCGACTCGTCGCATCAATTTATTTTATTTCTTTAACCCACTTTTCCATAACACTATTGGCCCAATTCCTGAACCTAACAACCCCTTCACTTCACCTAGAGACAACAAACTTCATTTCGAAGCATCGTCTCTCACAACCTTCTCCGGCCGGTGATCGGAAACAGTAAGCACCGATTATTCTTCACTTTTATTGTTCATCAACTCAATATCAAATTTCATTTCATCATCATAATCACACATCGGTTTATTATTCATCAATCAGTCGCCGTATTCGATCTGTTACGTTTAGGTTTTGTTCGCGTGTAGATTTCGATGTATGATTGTTGTAGATCCATTGTCGTAACGATCCGTTTGTGGTAAATTGACTCTTCGTGTTTTGTGGTGATGTTTCGTGCTTGAATTTTGAATCTAGGTTGTTGATTATAATAACTGTTAGGTTTTGTATCTGTTTTGATTGTTGTTTGAACGATGAACTCACACACACGCTCTCTCTAATTCAATTCAACACCTGATTTAGACATTATTTTCTTTTGCTATATGTCTATATGTTGAAATTTGAAATCTAGGTTATTGATTTTAAGAACTGTTGGTTATACAGTTTTATTTGCTTTTTATTTTGATCGACGAACTCACACGCGCACTCTCTTTGATTTAGACGTTATTCGTTTTGCTGTATGTGGAGTTTAGATATCTATTGATCTGAAGAACTGTTGATTATACATTTTATTTTGCTGTATATTTGAAGGTTTTGGTGTAAAAGAAGGAAAAATGTGGGGAATTTTAAGGCAAAAGGCTGGGGGATTTACAGGTGTATCATCTCAGGTAAATAAAGTGCTGTAACATTTGTTTTAATGAACACAAATATTGTTAGCATGACAACTGGTTGATGTTTTTATGTTTATTCAGGGTCTGGGATTGAGGTTATGGCCTGTAACATCGGCTTTGAGAAATTACTCATCTGCAACGAAAGAGGTGATTGAAGTTTTGCTTTGTATGCTTGTTTTATATTGTAGTTTTCTTTTGCTACACTACTATCCGTCTATCCTATAGGATATTGATTAGTGAGCTAAAGTTGATATGAATAGCATTTGTGAACGGTAATACGGTGTTGACAATTTTGAGAAGAAATTATTCAAGAAAACTTTTGGAGCTTTAATTCAGTATTTATATGTCGCCATAGAAATAAAAAATTCTAATGCAGTGTGTAAATGTTATTTAGCAAGTTCAAGAACTATGTGGCTTATTTATATCGGGACAGGTTGATACTCAAAAGGTCATTGTATCATGAAGCAAGGGACCAGTTGAAACCCACAGCTCTAATAATTTCTGTAGATGCTAAGTTTTAAGATTTACAAGATTCATGTTACATATTAGGTATTTAATGTGTCTGTAGGAGTTGCATGGTTTTAGTCTCATTTGTATTTGTCGATGTAGAGCTTCATATGGTAGAATTCACTCATCATAAACTTGTAATATTTAATTATGTGACTGAAAGTTAAGAGAATATAGAGAGATTCATTATGGATGCTAGAACTTCTATAGTTTGAGAGTTCAGTTGAGAAAAGTTCCTGCAATTCTACATCTGATTTCTTTTTCTTTTTTCTTTTTTCTTTCAGTCAAGCAGTACTGCCTTTTTTATTTCAAAAAATTCACTTAATTCTCATGTTGTTACAGATGACAGTACGAGATGCTCTGAACTCTGCTCTTGATGAGGAAATGGCTGCTGATCCTAATGTTTTTGTTATGGGTGAAGAGGTAAAAGTATTTTTGTATAAGGTTGCTGAGTGGTCTTGTTTCATTTATTTGATGCTAATCTTTCTATAATGTGCAGGTGGGAGAATACCAGGGTGCATACAAGGTTAGAATTTTATGCTTTTCTCAAATTTTAGAAACCAAATAAGTAAAGATGACAAAACGGGCAAATCAGTGGGTTTGGTAACGGATCAAGTTTGTTAAATTTTTGTGAGTTAAAAACTTAAAACGGCCTGTGTGGACTAACTAGTAAAGTATCTCAACTATGATTACAAATTTACAATAGATATTGTTTCAATAATTAAATAATACATCCGAGTCTAACAATTTAGGAGGTTTTAACACATTGGGTGACTTTTGTTTGGTTATACGTATTCAACCTTTTTTAGCTGTTAGGGATAACACAAAAATCAGCCCTTTTAAATAACTGGGTCAAAATTACCACCTATACATATATCTTTGTTCTTGTCTCAATATTGTTTTTTGCTTTGCTAGATTACCAAGGGATTGTTGGACAAATATGGTCCTGAAAGGGTTGTTGACACCCCTATCACAGAGGTTTGGAAGTTATTTTCATCAGTTTAGTATACATTTAATCTTTTCAGCTTCTAAGTTTAAAAGATTTGTTCATATTTTTCAGGCTGGGTTTGCTGGTATTGGAGTTGGCTCTGCATATCATGGTCTGAGGCCCGTGATAGAGTTTATGACTTTCAATTTCTCTATGCAGGTTACATTCCCAATCCTAATTCTCTGGAGAGTTCTTTTTTCTATTTTACCTACACATTTTGTTTTGACTAGATTAAATTTTATTACTAAGCATGTATGTCAATCTGTGTGCACATTCTCTATTACGATAAAAAATAGAAGTCATGTAACATCAATTTTGCAGCAAAGTCATGTGCTTCAATTTCTGTGTGAACATGACTCATGTTAATTACACTGATTACGTAAAGCGTTACAATCTCAAAATTTTATACTTTCTCGCAGTTTTAGGCAAAATGAACTTTGTTTTGAACTGTTAGTGATCTTTGGCAGGCGATAGATCATATCATCAATTCTGCAGCAAAGTCGAACTACATGTCTGCCGGGCAGATCAATGTACCAATTGTTTTCCGGGGACCAAATGGACCTGCTGCTGGTGTTGGTGCTCAGCATTCCCAGGTTAGTTGGTTGACTTTGACTCCTTTGTTTTGATTTCTCATTAATTGGCACACGTGGTCTCCACACTAATAACATCATAAAGTTTGTTTGGAGTTATTTCTTAACATGGGATTGAAACAACATAGACTATAGTGTTCATGGACATGTTATATTGACAAATGACTATCTTGTTGGAAATGAGGTACATACTACATAGCATAAACTGCTTGGGAAAAGTACAGATTTTGTTATTAGTTTTACGTATTCATATCTTCCAAGTTTAGTTATTAAGTTTAGCCACTCAAGTTCTTTGTTTTTATACTGCTCCCTGGGCACAAATTTGACTATTTTACCATATTGATCAAAAGCCGCAAATGGCAGCAATGGTAAACTGATAATCCTAAAACATTAATTGGTTTTATGCTATGTGATTTAAAAAACAACATTATGTTAATCAGGGCTTCGGTATTTCTGCTCAAACCAAGTTTTGGTGACTGCCGGTGTTAAGTAGTTAGGTAATTCGCTTTACATGGCTTTTAAAAAGGGAAGCATTTTTTTGTTAATGGAATTAATGTTAGGTTCTTCACTCACTGTCTGCAACAAACATAAATAAAAGGTAAACTCACATTTACCATTGCAATGTTATGCAGTGTTATGGGGCATGGTATGGATCAGTCCCTGGTTTGAAAGTGCTTGTACCTTACTCCTCTGAAGATGCTCGTGGGCTTCTAAAAGCTGCAATTAGAGATCCTGATCCTGTTGTTTTTCTTGAAAATGAATTGCTGTGAGTAAACAGTCACCTAAAAATTAGAGTTGGTGATTTCAACCCGTTTATTTAGAAAAATGCTGAATCTGGTGTATATATTTCTTTAATGAGTCAAATGAATTGAAGCAAAAAAGGTTACGTAAAAAAGAAACTAGTCAAACGGGTTGAAAGTCATCCAAAGGGTACTTGTAATGCAGAAAACAGCGTATATCATTAAATTGAACAAAAGATATTTTCGGTCAACAGGTCCCAAACATTATTGCCATCTTTGCTTATGATTTATTGCTCATCTTTGTCATTACATTGTTTTAATTTTGTATTTTATATAATTATATTTAGATATGGTGAATCTTTCCCTGTTTCCGCTGAAGCCCTTGATTCAAGTTTTTGTCTTCCTATTGGAAAAGCAAAGGTTTTCCACAAATACATAATGAATTTTCTTTAAGTTTTGATTGTAATTTTTTGAATTTGGCTCATCATGTTTACTGGTCACAGATTGAACGAGAAGGAAAGGATATAACAATTACAGCTTTCTCTAAGATGGTTGGCTACGCTCTTAAGGTTTGTTGGAACAGTTGCTTCTTTCCCATGAGGCCGTTTTTGTGTTCTTAGTTATGTCTATAAATATTCCAAACTCATAACTCCCAAACACAATTAGGAAAAAGAAAAACTCCAACCAGTGAAAATGGTTTTGAGAAAAATTTTCTATTGATTTATTTGGTTATAAAAATAATTGTGTTAAGGAGGATTTAAAAAACTATGCTATAAGATAATATGATTTTGTTAGATTTAATGCACTTTAAGAGGTTTAAATGATTTTAATAGACTGTAAGTGGACCCAGTCTACCTGTTTTGTTTGACTAGATTTAAAAAAGATATCAATTGAGCTATATGGATTAAATATTGACCTAAGTTCACCGTCTATTGTTAAATGACCCAAAATTGAATACATTCTAGAAAATTTTCACCATTCGACATATTTTTGCTTCAGATAACTGTTTTGAGATATAAGACCAAACCTAATCCGACCAATTTTTAGTTAAATGACTCACAATAGGCATATCTCCTCTTTATATTGAAATTAGTAGATCATAACACGTATCTATTTTTATTGCACATCTAATATAATGGCTTTTGGGCGATTATAGGCTGCTGAAATACTTGAAAAGGAAGGGATTAGTGCAGAGGTAATCTTTCTACGACCAAACAGGCAAATTGTTATTTTTATTTAAATCAAATTATCATGCTTATTTAAGCGAAAGCTGCATAATCTTACAGGTTATAAACTTACGTTCTATTCGACCATTAGATAGAGCTACCATCAATGCTTCAGTTAGAAAAACTAACCGCCTGGTCACTGTTGAAGAGGGGTTTCCTCAACATGGTGTTGGTGCTGAAATCTGGTATCACCTACTTTCCGTTTTAAATTCTTTTGATACTTAATTTGTTTGTTTGGCGGATTATATTATTAGTATCTGTCATAGCCCAGTACAGGGCCGGTCCTACGTATTACTAAAAATCTTTGGGCCTGGGGCGAGATTATAAAATGGGCCCCTACTTAAAAAATTTTCGATGCAACCGTTCCGATTTATATTTTTATTTGTTAAGTGTCCATCAAATTCTTTTGCGGTTGCTAACATATAAGTCAGTTGAGGTTATCAATAGACACTACTAATTATTAAAGTTTCAAAAACTATTTGTTACGTGTTTTATTGAACTGATTTTTTAAACTTCGGTGCATGACTAGAATAATAATGAACTTATTTATATTTTTCTAAATAAAACAATAATATAATTAAAGATATGATAAAAAAACATATAAATGTCGTGATATGAATTAAAAGAAATTAAATTTTTATTTAAAATTAAAGACAAAAGAAATATGAATTGTACCTAATTTTTTTGTATAATTAGAAAATGAATTAGATACCGTGCCATTAAAATAATTAAATTAAATTAAATACCATTAAAAAATAAAAAGTTAATTATATCACTTTTGTGTGTCAAACCATCCCATCCCATCCCATCCACATTAAATATTATTCCCCTTTCAAAATTAAAATAATATTGATCTTCTTCTTCTTTCTTCCTTTCACCAAACAAATTGCACAAGTACTCCGGCAACCGGAAAAAACCAAAAAACTCAATGCGATCATCATGATAACTTCAAAATCTTCCCACATCTCTCTTACTAGTAGATCTATCCTTTGATATAATAAATATATACAAAAAATAGTTGAAATATTTCGGGCTCTTCAAGAGACCGGGCCCCGGGGCGGTTGCCCGCCTTGCCCCGCATCCGGGCCGGCCTTGGCCCAGTATATGTAGCCCACTGGTCCTTAGGCTTTAAGCTTAGAGGGTGTCCCCATGCAAATACTACTTTTGCACCTCTGATTAGTGATTACAGTGTCTTTAAGTATTATAACAAAATTTTAAAGTATTTTAATAAAATAATTTTTTTGTTTAATTTAATGAACTAGTAGACTTTCAACCCATTTTCACGCTGTTGTCTGATTTTCTTTTGAGTTTTGACTTTGGTTGTTTGCATGGTTTCACCCTTCGGACATAAAAACAACCTGAATTGTTTGTCATAAATTAACGAGTTGAAATCACCACTACAGTATTCTTTTCATTGCATGGATTATTTGCTGCTACATTTCAACAGATCGATAATCTTTTACTCTACCAACTTTTTAACCAACAAAATGACAAGAATTAGGTATAAAATAGGTAGTTAATGGGATCTTTTGTTGCAGTGCATCGGTTGTTGAAGACAGCTTTGGTTATCTAGATGCCCCAGTCGAGAGGATTGCAGGAGCTGATGTTCCCACGCCTTATGCTGCCAATCTCGAGAGAATGGCTTTTCCTCAGGTCAAAATTCTTTGCCGGTCTTCATTTTTATATTTACTTAATATACTAAATTATTGAAATCTGGCTTAGTTAATTTGTTTTATTTTTAAATATTTTCAGATTGAGGATATTGTTCGTGCGGCTAAGAGAGCATGCTACAGGGCCGTGCCCATGGCTGCAAGTGCTTCATGAACACGAAGAGTATGAAAACGCTGACTGTTTTTGTTTGGGATGTTTTTAGAATACACCTTCTGATTTTGAGGTGAGTAAAGTGGGAAGCTTCGGTTTTTATTGGTGTATTGTGTGAATTAAATTTTATAGAATTCTGTCTCGACACATGAATTCTTTTAATTAATAAGGCTGTTGGATGCATTGCGAAAGATCGAGGTTTTGGTCTTCTTTTGACATGCATCTTTTTTAATAAAAGAAAAAAGCTTAGTTTCGAATACGACGAAACACTAGATTCTTGAGTTGTGATCTTGGTTTTAACAAGCATGCCTCAAGGGCGAGGCGGTTGTGAAAGCCTTTTTAGGGCCTTAAGCTGTTGCTTTTTGCACACGAGTCAAAGGTGGTTAAAATTAGGGTATGAAGATGAAGAGATTTTGAATGTTATAGTTTATATGTAAGATGTGACACGAATGCAGCTTTTGTCCTATATCAAGTTTATATGAATATGTAGAGCAATGCATCGTGAAGCTCATGCCTATGAGGGGACCTAGAGCAGTAAACGAGCCGAGTCGAGCTTAGATTCGGCTCGTTTAAAGTCGAGCCTCTGACCATACTAGCTTGTTTATCTTAACACTCTCAGCATGTGGGCTCATGCTTGGGTGTCGAGACTCGAGACAACTCTTTTATTTTGTAAAAATTATGTTAATTTTACACACGTATATATAAGTAGTAGATATCGATAAACAAAACAAAAGTATACTATGAACTATGAAATAAATATTTTATGTTACATTCTAGGTTAGTCGTGTAACAGATAAGTTAAATAAAAATATATTAAAATAAATATTTATATAATCGTGTATTTTTTTTATCAAGTAACTTGTTAAATTGTATAGCCCTTTAAATTTAAATTTAATGTAGCGTAACACAATTTAAATTTACTATTATGATGGTGAAAATCATATGTATATAAAAAAGATATTATAACTAAATTCCTTAATTTCATAGTATAAAATTTTAAGTGAATTTTTTATTAAAAAAAGTAACTTTTCTTTGAATACTAATTTGAATCCTGATTGGATACTAACATATTCAATGATATCTATTTGTCAAATATGAAATCTTGTGGCTCTAAATTGACACGTTTTATCAATCTCTCAATCTAGAGATCACCTTTATGTGAAAACCCACCATCGGATCATTCCTCCCTACCATGCGATTTAATCTGCCTCTAAAGAAAGGTGCACGAACGAGAAGCAATTTGGACATAGAAATATGTATTTAAATATTGCCATTTGTCAATTCGCACCTGCAAACATGTGTGTAGCTTGGGCAATGAGTGCAATCCGACTCTTTGATGACACATTTTGCACTTAAGAGTTGTCTTTACGTTTTTTAGTATCATGATTAGAAAGACCAGGAGGTGCAACGAGTAGCAACAACTTGTCTAGAGATCTAGGTCATGGTGGCCATGGTGCTGTGGTAATGCATCGAGGCATCCGAGTAAGCATGTCCATTTGACTGGTTTCGACAAGAGCCCATGGCAATTTGGTTAATTCTCACAAACTCAGTAGCTAAGAAAAATTTAAAAAAACTTCACACGTATCATATATTGCATCTTCATACACGATTTTCTACCAATATCGTTTAGTCAAGTATTAGTAACATCTTTTGAGTTTTTTTAATAGATTATATTTTTAAAAAAACTTATCTAGCTTCGTTAGTTAGCAAGGTATTAACGAATTCATTTTATTTGAATCTTCTATCATCAATTTCTTATGCTTAAAAATGTTATTCTAAATACATAGCAATAATAACACCAAGAACGATCCTGAGGATTTTTGTGCCTTGTGCGGTCCGGGAAAAAAGGTCCCCCTCCCCGAGCATTACCGCACTAAGTTATATAAACCAATTATTTTTAGGATCCAACCGTTTCAAAAACTCATGCATAGCACCCACTTGAGATTTAATGAGCTTCTTAATTTGTGTTCCCTGTTTATGTTTTTTGCAACCGGGTGCTTGTTTAGGAGGCATGACTCTACAATCATTTAGTCAATTACTAAATTAGTTCTACAATTACTCAGTTAGTTCTAACTTTTAAACAATTAGTCATTTACTCAATTCTATTTTTTATAAACCCTAGAAAATAGAAATCTAAAGTACAAAACAAGTTAATAATAACAGTTAGAAAATAATTGAACAAACTATTGAACTAACAAGTAACAATTACCTCGCTGTGAACTTGTGATCGTCGATAACCTTTGACCTCTCTAGTCTCCTGTCTCCAAATCATCGCTACATGTAACCTGCTGCCGCTTTGCTGCTTCTGTGTTGAACTTCGACAATTATGTTTTTTGCTCCATAGTGTTGTGGCATGTGGGCTTCCAGCCTTCATTAATCCATAATTCATTTGATTGTGTGAGCTTTTGGCAGCAGTGAGCTTTTAAATCTTTGCTTATTTACTACCTGACTATTGATTACATATAAGTTTTATAAAAAAATTTATATAATACAAATTCTTTTTAAAAAATTTAATGCCCCCGTTAAACAAGTACCATATACGATCGGCCATCATGCACACTCTCTGAGCCGCCTGTGAATAACACTACTATAATGTTACAAAAACTCTTTTATAAACATAACTTTATTTTTAACACGTGTGATATTCACATTATCAAAGGTAATTAATCTATAAAATATAAATATGAATATAAATATAAATATATAAAAGATAATAAAAGAATAAAAAATGTTGATGGTGTCGGAGGAGATTCCCAATCATATTACCAACTTTTCTCTTTCATCCCTCGTGAACCTCTGCCCCTCCGAATATATACCCACCTCACACTCTCATATATATATATACACACAAATACATACATACATATATATCTTTTCTTTTGTATCTATATATATATATATTCTTTCTTGCCCCTATGCATTCGTCTTGTCCAATTACTTTTCCCCACACCCCACATCTTATTATTCTCCTCTCCCTCTCTCTCAACTTCTTGCAAATACTATAACAAAATATTCATTTGAATTCATCGTAACACATTTATGTTTAGAGCATTTTACTGTAAGTTCTAGTCTTATTGTGAATTTTTTAAAAAAAATTAAGGAGTTACGTTTCAAAAAATAAAATAAAATTTAAATTTATTAGCTTTTTTTTAACACTAAATCAATCATACTCATGCTTTTAAACTACTTCAAATAATGTGCTTGTGCTCATGTTTGTATTTGAGAGTTGAGACTCTTTCATTTAAGTGGAAGCTTAAGAGTTTTGGTTCTACATTAATGATTTGAATTGATTTGATTGTCATGATTTGAACATGTGACACTTTTGGTTTTTTACTTTTGTGATTGATTAATTTTAATTTATTAGGTCGTGTGTAATGGACATTATCTTGGCAAAAAAACGCCTTAATAACGTCCCATAACGCTCCATGTTCCGCTATGTGAGGGCGTTATGCCTGAAAACAAATTCTAGGCATTTTGCTTAAACGTCGATGCCCAATTTTGACCAACAATTATCATCAAATCAATGAAACATCATCCGATCAACGCAATGTCTTCCAAATAATTGAATAATAATTATGGGGGTATTATATGGACATTATCAATTACACCACTTTTTGATATAATGCTCTTGCCCAATCATCATCCACAGACGGAAAATGCCACCAAGAGGCATTAACCATTACATAGACTCTTAGAGATGTAACGTAATGTTGTATGTTTTAATGACGTGACATATGATGTGTCAATGACATGATAACTGCTTGAATTTTATGCGATTGAGTGGGAAATTCATGCATGTTTTCATACTTATGTGAAATAGATAACTACTTAAAGTGTTTTATTTATTTTTATTTGGGTTGCAAATCGAGTGTTTTCAAGACACACCAATTGAATTTGTACAAAATACACCAAATGAGTTATAATCTTCACTATAATATACATACATCAACTGAATTTGATCAATTAGTTTAGAGAGGGGTTCACAAATATAACATACATATTTATACATAGCATGTACATACATATACATATCAATCAAAGAACCCATTGAGTTTTACCTCTACTGAAAACCAATAACCCAATACTAAATATATCAAACTTAAAAGAAATTGAGATATACTTTTGAAATATTAACTCTAAACGACATGAAGTTTTAAAGACTAAATAATAAATATATATATATATATATATATATATATATATATATAGGGTTAGGATCCTTACATGACCGCTTTTATTTCCTCCTTATTCGGGTTGACCCGAATCTAAAATATAATATTTATTTACCGACCCTAAAGAGTAAATCGGGTTCAGATTTATCAAATTGTCTCTTAATCGGGTTCGAATTGATTTTGTTCAGATTCGGTATTCTGGTTCGGGTGAAAATAACACTCCTAGCTGTGAACACCCTAATAAAATAATAGAAAAAAATAAAAAATCCTCCAAGTTAATTCAACTTATAAAGAAAGTAATGATTAATGGATTTTATATGCATTAAATGGGAGAAACTGAGTGAATGTACGGTTATAACTTACAATCGACAAAAGAATTTTTAGAGTAGAATATATGAGATGTTTATAATTAATTAAATCAATTATTTAAGTATTATAGGAGAATAGAAAAGGGTTTGTTAGAGAATGTTTTGAAGCTTTCCCCCATTAAATATATGCAACAAGAATCATGCTTACTCATATTATTTTGTTTTTTTTATAATATAAGTTTATGAAACCTAAGTACGTTGAAACTCTAACATGTTAAAAAACATTTATTAAACAGAAAGTTATGAGTAGCTCTATGTATAATAAGATTCGACGTTTTAATAAGATAATCATGAGTAGCTTACATATGACAGACACTTGTTCAAGATCAACAAGATTTGAGCTTTTAACAAGAGTAACTCACATATGTCGACTCAACCTGTTAAACAAACACCTGTTCAAAATCGACAAGATTTGAGCTTTTAACAAGAGTAACCCACATATGTCGACTCAACCTGTTAAACAGACACCTGTTCAAAATCGACAAGATTCAAGCTTTTAACAAGAGAGTCATGAGTAGCTCACGTATGACTTAACTTACGCTTTAGTTATAACTTATAATTTCGATAGGCGGGGTGTCATGTGACTTGCATGTGACACAACAAAAGGTGATGGTGGGTAATGTTGTTGTCATGTCATGAGAGACAAACTTAGCCAGCTCTTCTGTCCATTTTAGAATTAGATTCCCCAACTCTTGTTTCTTTCTTCTTGTTTCCAATTTTAGTTTTTCTTACATGAGAAAGTGGCATAAAAAGACTCATGAGACCATTAAAATTCTGCTAATCAACTAGATTTGGTAAATAGTATTATATATGGTCAACCATGGTATGTTGGTTTAGTGATTGTCTCACAAAAATGGTTTCTTTAATTTAAAATGAGAGTATAGGTAGTGAAACTTTCGTTTCATCAACTATTCTTACCATCCACCAATAATATCACTCCACCTCGTAGAACCATCCCCATGTACCCTAACATACACTTATAAAAGTTAATACACTAAAAGATAAAAAAAAATGGGTTTAAATTATGTTGGTTTCATATGTGTTTCCATACCCATGGTGATCCTACTCACGCGCTACCTGCTTAGGAGGCGATAGTGTTACCAGTTACCACGCGGGTAGGGTCTCTAAATTAACCTCTTTATATATTCCTAAATCTTTAAGTGTTTATTAAATAATGGACCTTTTTAATATCGTAATACAATTGGTTTATACAAGTGTAATATTTGCGCGCTATTGTGAAGTTAGTTAAGACATTATGACTTAAATTATACTTAATGAAAATTTCTGATAGCATAACAAATAATTCATAGTCATTGTAACTTGATCATGGGCGGAACTAGAGGGGTGTTTCATGTTTGGAGGTCTTTATCCTTCGTCCACACACACCTTGTTTTGATAGAGGACGTACACTAGGAATATTATAAATACCATATCTTTACTACCCAAATGAGGACTTTAGGGACACACCAATGAAGACACTAGGGACACAAAACCCACCTATGATGGGACTCAAACAATATGAATTCAAGAATGATTTCAACAATGATTCAAAATAAAGGGAATAGAGTTAAACCATCTTCAAAAGTGGTTCTCAACGAGCTGTCTATGAGCCCACATGAAAGATAGAAAAGAGTATCATCAGTAACATGACAACCGATAATCCAATATAAAAAAAAGTTACTATTCATGTATTCTTTATGGTCATGTGAAATAACCTAAAGCTCAATATGAAAATTGAAAAAGGCCATTTTGAATCATTTCATGTCATCTTATGATGAAATGTGACTATCATAGCCATTAGCCATAGACTTCCATTTAAAGATCATTAATATAGAATCAAAAGTAGAAGGATGAAAACAACATTTACACCAAAAGTATAGGGACCACTTTTGTCACATTCTATATTCTTTCTAGTTAAACACTTCAAACTTTTTTCTTATTCTCACAAACTCACCACTTGCCACTTTAACCTCTCTCACACACACACACACACAACACACACTCAAAACACACACACTCTTTTTCTCTCTAAAATTAATCTTGTATCATCTTTATTTCAATTCAATTTCATTTCATCATTTTAGCTAGGGTTTTGAATGTGATCAACTATCAAATATCAAATCAACAATGACGTCATCAAACATGGCGGCGATCACCGCATCACTTGAACGATCACTTCAAAGCTTCTCTTTAAACCACCACCGTAGCACCACCACCACCACCACAACAACCACCGCCGGCGCCGATGACGGTGGCTCTGCAATATTTTCCGATGCCACGTTGGAACTTAATTCAAATATAACATTACCTTATCATTGGGAACAATGCCTCGATTTAAAGGTTTGATATATGATTGAATTAATTAATTTGTCAATTTTGTTATTTGTTTTTATTATTATTATTATTATTAGTTTATTAATTTGTTACAATTTGTTAAAATTTGTAACGTAGATCTTGCATGATGAAGTTTATCATGTTTTATTTGTTAATTGTTATTATAGTGTTTGTGTGAAATGTGAATTTTTAAACTTTTATTATAAGAAGCTAAAAACATTTTTTTAAGTCGAGCCGTTTACGAACTATTTCTTAAAAGATAAATAAAATTAAACTAAAGAAATATAAAAAATTATTATTTATAAATATATATGTGTGTAAGTATTATAAATATATATTTATGATTAAAACAATTAGTTTCTGTGTTTATAAAATTAAACTAAAGAAGTATAAAACTTAATTAAATTATCATTTATATTTATCTTTGAAACAACTCAACAAGATATTATTATTTTCCTTAATTTCTGATTTGTGTTACTTATTTTCTTAGAGCCGTTGAAAAGTGTTTTTTCTTGAAGTATAAAGCCGGAAATAAAAATTTGTTATATAAAAAGCATTTTTATATTATTTTCTTAGTTTAAGTAGGGAAATTGAAATTTATTATGTATTTAAAATGACAAAAGATTTACTTTACTCTAGATAAATAGTACATATTGTGAAAATGTATAATTATAAAAAAATTAAATACAAAATATATAAATATAGTAATAATAAATTATAAACGAGTTTTACTCGTCCGAGTTCAAGCTTGAAAAGTTTTTGATACACGGTCCAGCACAAATAAGTGGACGCTCGACTCGACTCGTTTATGTTTATCAAGTTTATCAAATTGAAGTATTTGATTGTATTTTTTTATAATCTGAAATCAGACCGGAGAGATGTACTACATAAACTGGATGACCGGAATGAAATCAAAAGAGGATCCGAGGCGGCGAACGGTGGATGACGACGGATTTAGCACCTATTTTTATAGCGATTATGACGACGAAGGAGACGATGAAGGAGAAGACGACGAAGAGAGTGCGGACAGCGATAGTGAGAGCTCATCGGTTGAGTCATCGCCAGCGGCTTCGTCGTCCGAGAAACCGAAACAAAATGATGTAGAACAAGAATATGAAGATGAAGATGAAGGTGATAAAAGTAGAGTAAAAGGGCATGTGTTAGTGGTTGCTGGATGTAAGGTTTGTTTCATGTACTTCATGGTGCCAAAACAAGTTGAAGATTGTCCCAAATGTTGTGGTCAACTTCTTCATTTTGACCGGTGTGATGATAATTAATCAATCTTTGTTTTAAATTTGTGGTTATTTTTTTGGTATCATGAATTTTATTAAATCATATGTGTGTGGATTGTTAATTGTGTGAGTTTGAAATGAGATTAATTTATGGTAATTCTTTTTAATATTTTTCTAGTTATGTTTGTTTTAACATTTTAATTTTTTTCTTAACTATGGTAATAGAACAACAATATAAACACCTAAGTCAATTGTTTTAGTGGCGATACATAAGACGATTATGTTGTCGAATAATCTCTCTTACCCACGAAGAAGAGAGTATGTGGTTCGTAAGTTAATCCTGGTTATGTATAGAGTGCGTCCATCGATAATTCAATGCTGAATTAACTCTAGAGTTCATAAATTGTGAAAATCGTTTAAATATTTTTACTTATTGTTTTACCTAAGACGCATAAGGCGGTTTTGTCCTCCTTAATATCGCAATAGTAATGTTGGAAGTGTTTATATTATTGTGGTTACCATAACTCAATGAGGTTTGACCGTTTGACCATGTTCACATATGCATGACCATGGTCACGAAAGGGGGGGTGGGGGGGTTCACGCCCTGTCACATGAGGACTATTATGGTAATAGGGCGTGAGAGGTAAAGACAAAGGTCGTCTGGGTGCTCAAACTTCTTGTCAAGTCTTATAACACATAGGTTAAATTATAAAGTTTTTTACAAAAAATAATTATTATATACAATTGAGTTTAGTGATAGTGTTTTAATTATAGGATGTATTATTATTAAATAATAATAATAATAATAATAATAATAATAGAAAGAAGGAAAAAAAAGGAGGTTGGTTTAAAGGTTTTAATTGTGTTTGTTATGTAAAGTACTAAGGGACAGCACAAAAAACACAGCATCAATCTCTATCCAACAGTGATGGTGTTTCAGTAGTACCGTACAACCCTCTTTCTGCATAGATTCCATCCTCTTCCCCTGTTTCTGAAAAGATTCTTTTTTTTCACCTTCTCTTTATCACTTGGTCAAAACACACATTTCACTTTCCATATTAAAATGACATTTATATTTTTTTTACCTTTTTATTGGTCAAATTATCATTTATGATTTTTTTTAAAAGTTTGTATGAGATGAGTTTTATAAAAATAAAGTCTTAGATTTAGACTTTATTATAAAGTCAGTTAAATTTTCAGTTAAATTCTCTCATATGCAATGTAGATAAGTCGTTTTATACGTAAAGAAGTATTGTTGTAAAAATATTACTATTTATATACTTCTAATATAAAAGGTTAGTATGATAGTCTTGTCTATTAGTCTCTAATCTTTAGCTAATTTATAGATTTAGCTTCATAATCAATTTTGATATAATTAGGACATTGGCATCGCCAACACTTGTGACCATCGCCTCCACTACAGCCTCCGCTTGAGATTATTGTGTTGATGATCATGATTGCGACATGTAGGGGTGTCCAAAATACCCGAACCTGATTAACCTGACACGACCCAAACCCGAATAAGCTAGTTAGTGTCGGGTTTAATAGGCTCAGAATGTCTTAATATTTTTATTTGGGTTAACCTGACTAACCCAAAATCTAATTAGGGTCGGGGTTCGTGTGTTTAGAAAAAATAAAAATTTATTAGGGTTAACCTGAATAATGTTAATATCATTCACCAATAACTAGTTACATCCATGCAATGTTTTAATTAATAGTTTTTTCGTTTGAATTGTATTTGCTACTCATTTTTATTCTTGTTTGGCTACCTTATTTTGTCGTAAATCTTATCCTTGTATTGTTGGGTTTAAAGTTTTTTGGTTGCTATATAATGGATGAAAATTGTTTTTAGACTATTTGAGTTATATTTGTTATTTTTTTGTGTGATCATATTTGATTTTACCACTATCTGTTTTACAAAATAATATAATTTTTGCATTATTTGACAATAAACAATTTATAAATTATGAATTACACAATGCTTTTAAGCTATTATACATATATTCACATATACATTCACATGCTGATAAGAAATTGAACACATACAAAATATTAGAGTTAGTTACACAAATGGTGCCTGTGGTTTACCCAAAGTAACAAGTTTGGGTACTAAGGTTTTTTTCTTACAAGATTGGGTATTGGTCTTTTAATTTGTAACAAGTTTGGGTATTAACACTAACAAATGTTAGTTTTATAGTTAACTTTAATTTGCAAATGATTATGATCAATACTCAAACCTTTAAGGACAATTCATAACAATAAAATGTGAAACCTACTTAAAGTTTTAATTACGATCTCAAGTTTAGTTTGAAATACACCATTTTAGCTCATATTCTTTTTAGATCATTAAAATCCAGATATGAACCAATTATGAGTAGATCCAATTAAAAGTAACCAAAAAACTATCAAAAGTATAGGAAATATTTATATATAGTCTAGATCACATCAGTGGTGCTAATTAGTGGACAATGAAAGAAAATAAAGTAAGAAAACGAATATGTTATTTTTATATTTTTATTTTATAATATTTTAAGTAAATTACAAATAATAAATTTCATAAATAGCCCTTCTAATATGAAAATATTAAAAAACCCTTGAAGTTAACAGAACAACTAACGCTTGTTAGTGTTAGTACCCAAACTCGTTACAATTTAAAAGACCAATACCCAAACTTGCAACAAAAAAACCTTAGTACCCAAACTTGTTATTTTGAGTAAACCATAGAACCCATTTATGTAATTAACTCAAAATATTATGTTGAATTTTAATTCCATACTCGACTAACCCGATCAACAGAGGCACATCCTTATGGGGCCAGGATAAGCGACGACCCCTACGTGTTTTTTTTTGCCAAAATTACCGATTTTTTTATCATGATTCCTTAAATTTTTATATATATTGATCTTGCGTCCATGTAAAAAAATTACATGTATTATATATATATATATATATTTAAAAGTTTGATTATAACTCCATAATTGATGAATTCAAAGATCTTAAAGGTCGTTGGGCGGCGTTATAATTCTTCTTCAAGGTAGACACTCTTTCTATTGCATCATCTTATTTAAAAATTATCTAGTTTTTTATGTGTAAGAACAATAATTTGTTCGAATGAAGAAACATAGATATTTAGTGTTGTTATTGTTTAACCTGGCCTGAATCAAATCGTCAACCCGAAAAATATAACCTGAAACATAGTTAATGATTCCTGTGATTTTCAACCCTCGTGTTACACTAAGTGTTGAATTATTCAGACAGTTAAACAACTAAGAGGCTGAAACAAAAAATCCCTTAATTTAATATAATAGTGAGTGTTAGTTTTAGTATTGCTTTTCTTTTATTTATAGTCTAATTTTGGTTGCTTGCTTTTCTTTTGTTTAAAAACTAAAACTTGATCCCCATATGCTTTTGTGTTTGATACGGGTTGGTATAGGTTCAATGGACCAAATACTGCTAGGCATAGGCCCATTTATTCGATCCAAAACTTTAATGACTCATTTTGAAAGCACAACTCGTGGCCAATGTGCTCAATAATTTGCCAATATAAGATTTGAGAGCCCGGCCCAATATAACAAGAAGTAGAAAAGTATGTGATTAAAGTTTAAACGACTCGAATGAATTAAGACATTTAGACCCGAACTTGTTTAGGCTCGAGCTTGTTTATAACTTTATTTTTAAAGCTTTTGTTTGTAGGATGAGGTTCAATTTTAAACATTTATGTTGTGACGACAAAAACAAACTAAAATCACTAAAATTGTTGTTGGTGGTTTAATTTTTAAAAAGCTTCATTTTATACGTACAAATATACATGGTATGTAAAAAAGTATTAAAATATATTTGTTATAACTATTTTTAACTTTTTAAAGTTACCTCTCACATTTATGTGTGGATCCCATAAGTAAAAGCAACAATTATTCAATATTTTTTTTTGAATTTCAAAATTTATAAATTAATATTAAATTTCAATTATTTTTTATATTTTAAAATAATTTTAGATTTATCAAAGTGAAAGATTTAGTTTGTTCTAATTCTTCTCGCAATAATTAATGTTATAGCTGCCCCATTTTTGTTTGAATGTATTATACATATCAGGTTAGTGTTGTAACACTCCGCCTCTTACGAGAATAAAAAGACTTAAAAAAAAAAAAAAAAAAAAAAAAAATTATTCTACGCGATACGCGCAAGGGAAGGGATGTCCTGCGCGTATCGCCTAAGCCGAGCAAACCCGGGTACGCGAGATTGTGGGCCGCTCATGGTTTGGGCGAAACCACCCCTCCTACGCGATACGCGCAGGAGGTGTGTGTGTGTTGCGCGTATCGCGTAGCACACGTTCAGCAGCTATAAAAAGGGGTCGACTTCCCCCTTCATTCTTGCACCACTCCTCTCTCTCTCTAGCTTTCTCTCTCTAGAATTCCGGCCAAAATCTCCGGTAAAGTCCCGACGAGGTCCCGGCGGGTTTCCGACTAGTAACGGAAGCCTCCAAAAGTTCGATTCAAGTACGGAGTTGCTCACGAAGCGTCTACAAGAATCTTCGGTATTCGGTAAGACTCGTTTTTAGTTTCCTTCGAGTATTTACCGCTTTTATACATATATAGCTAGATATATATATATGTATGCACCTAAGATACTAAAAGGAGCACGAAACCCGTTGTTATAGTAAACGGTGTCCTCCCACAAGCACGTGAGCTCGGGACTGCTGAACGAGGCAAGGTGCTGCTCAAGTCCAGAGAAACTTTCGTACCTAAGCCCTCACTCTGCTCGACTCATTAGGTAACGTCCCAGATCCCGTACTCATTTAAGATGTATGCATGACTTAAGTCCATGGTAGAACCAGGATTTTAGAATAAGAACATTCCTAGTCATATAATATTACTAGGAACGTTATATGTTTTCAATAAATGATATGATCGTGTGAGAAACACGAAGATATGATAATGTGGCTTTTCAAATAGAATGATAATAAGAACATAGGATAACCCTGACTCAGATGTTAAAAGCACTCTGAGTAGAATGATTATGCCAAGGACTAAAGCCATCACCGAAGTCACATGGCGTGACCAAGGTAATGCATCAGTGAGAAAAACACTGATAGGATTATCCCTAGGGGAAACGAATCCTGATACGTATGAAACGTTTACAGGGTTGTCCTGACTAGCCACTAGCGTGTGATACGTAGACTGCATCAGAAGGTGAGTCTAACCGCCCCTTTTTATATGTCTTATGATTTCGGGGCTGTATCCGAGCTTGTATGAAAAGTATGTAATGTTTTAAATGTATTGAATATGTATGTGGTTATAAGTAGATCGCTACCTGGTGATCAACGCATCTCAACTCCAGGTTCGTCCGGTTGTTATGTGAGTTGGTCCGCGGTAATAAGCTTCTTGACGAGTCATCCTGATTATTCGGGATGGCGGCTACATGCCACAGGGCAAGTCATTAAGGCAGGGCTTCTGGGGGTAGATCTTCGAGAACTACCGGCCCCGCCTCGGGATATGTATGCGTCTAGTTGGATCCAATTAGGTAGACTGATTGCTCGTAACAGGGAAGGCACCCGACGCCCGGGATGTTATGAAATGTTATGGCATAGATTTGCCATATAGGTGCCTTAGATAACCCTGTATGCGGTATACATATTAACAGGCTCTAACGAAAGTTGGCCACCATCAGATATGGCGTTAGAGAAGAGTTGACTTGTAGATAACTTATCACCACACATAATGATGTCTAAATGTTTTATATGTCTCACGTCATTGGTTACGACTCACCAACAAATAGTTGTTGACGTCTTTTAGCTCGTGATGCAGGTGAAAGAAATAACCGTGGACATTAGCTAGGAAGGCCTGGCTAGGGATGATCGGATGATAGTACTCCATATAGGAGGAAGGAAGATGCTTGGGAATAGTGTCTTTAGTTTTTATGATGATGTAACGCACTCACATCGAGTGTTAGACAATGTTGTTACATTTAAAACAATTAATGAAAAGTTTGAATTTGGGACCGTAATTGTGGTTTTTCATTAAGTCTTCCGCTATATTATTTTATTTGATTGGCTGATGTTATGCAACGTGTCGGGCCCTGGGAGTCGGGGTCTGACAGGTTGGTATCAGAGCCAAAGGTTTTAGCGAATTAAGGTTCACATAGATCCTTAAGCTTTAACCGAGAGGCTCGAAAGACCACTAAGATAAGAAAAACCCTAGGAAATGTTATGAAATATGATGAGTAAATATTGATTGAACACCTAAGGAAATGAGACAAATACGCCTGATCAACGTAGTTGTCGATTATCCTTCGTGTGAGCAAGAAAATAATTACAAGTCATATGGATTAACTTAGAAACCTCGTCAGGAAAGGCGAAGGAACTAGGCAATTATATTTATACGATACGAATATTATATGCTTATATTTCGAATTATATAACAGGAAATGGCAGGAAAAAGCTTTCTCCTCCGAGCAATTGGTATGAGCAGATCGTCCTCCAAAAAGAGTAGTTCCAGTAATAACAACAACGCTGAAGAAGGGGAACGTTCTGTTCAACCGCGAGAGTCTCACTCACCCGACGTTTCGGGATACTATACTCACATACCCTCACCTGCAAGGGCGATGAATGAACCCCAGCAGGAACCCGAACCCCAGCCTCGTCGTGCACGGACCAGGTTGGCCGCAAAGAAGACGTTTCGAAGAGGCCATGTGGAGAGATTTAGGCTCACAGAAGCTGACTGGACTGCGATTCGCGAAGCCGAAAACGCCAACGATGACGAAGAAGATGAAGAAGATGAGGAAGAGCATGGGGAACAACAAGAGGAGGAACCCGAAGAAGAACCCGAAGAGCACCACTCTCCCATTTTCATGATGACTGATAGCGAGAGAGCGCGGATCCAAGCCGAAATGGAAAGTGATAACGAAGAAGTGGAACGCAACGAATATGAGGAGGAGCCTGCTGAAGATGGAGACGAAACTGGGGGCGAAGTCGATCACCATCACCGTCCGGAGGAGTCCATTCCTATGGATTATGAGTACAGCGACCAACCTTCGAGGGGAAAAGGGAAGAAGAAGATTAAGGAATTATCAAGCGCCAAGTCACGCGCTATAACAATACCCAAGAGGGATCCTTATTTAGCACCATATGACTACAAGCAGCGGGAACGCGATGAGCTAGCCGAGGCAATGCGACGTAGTCATCATGAGTACTATCGTCAAGCCCACGCAGCCCCAGCTTACCCGCATCCCTCGATGTACCCGCCAGTTCCCACCTACCCTCAACCCCCGATGTACTCACAACCTCCACCTATGTATCCGTCGCCTCCTATGTACCAATCACCACCAATGGGTTACGCTCCTCATCCGTACCCTATGTATCCATCCCCTCCATCCTACGCTCCGTATCCATATTCTCCACCATCTTACGCTCATCCAGTCTACCCCCCTCCTAACTATCAGTCACCTTACCCGTATCTCCCCGAACCAGGAAGAAACTCAATGGGAGCAGGATCTTCCAGTCATCACTATAGCTTAGACCCTCCAAGGCGATCGACGGAAGATGCTAGGGCAATGGAACGATACCGAGTTCCACTTGAAGGTGATGAGCAGAAGTATAAGGATGACGAAAAGGAAGAGTACTGGAGGAAATTCTTTGGGTGAAGATCAAGAAGAAGAAGAATTATGTTGTATTCTGAATTATGTTGTATTCTGAATTATGTTGTATTCTGAATTATGTTGTATTTGTATTCGAATTATGTTGTAATTTATTTTGAACTATGTAATATTGTACTATGTTTTGTTGAAACTATGTTGTAACCTTAAATTATGTTGTACTCGGATCATTATGTTGGAATTATTATGTTTGAAATTATGTTATAAACCCCTATCATATGTTTCAAAATAAACTGTATTAAAGAAATTATGTCTGACAAGGGAAAACGTTTGAATTATAGTATGGCTAAGGATAAAAGTAGCAAAGTGATTTCTGATGTTGGACCATCCACAAGAGCCAAAAATAAAGAAACAGTTGACCCTAATCAAGGCAAGGAACCCTCCATTGAAGTTCACACAGAAGAGCCGCTAACCGCCGAACAGAAGCAAGAGGCGGAACAAATGGCTAAGTTCCAAGAAATGCTAACGACGGGAATCACCGCAGCTATGCCGGCAATTATTGCGGGAGTCACGAAAGCTGTGCTGAACAGTGGGGAGTCAGGAAGCAATAGAAGGAGAGACTCCAAGAAGAGTGAAACCGATTCCGATCTTCGCCATACCAAAAAGAGCAGTCATGGAAGCAGTAGCCCCAGTTCGGAAGATGACGATGAAGTTAACAAGCCCAAGGAGGAGGCAGGCCGAGACCCAAGAGCCAAGGGTTGCAGTTATAGGCATTACATGGCTTGCAAACCTGAACAATTCCGAGGAGATAAAACGGCTACTGATGCTCTGAGATGGATTGAAGAAATCGAGACTACTCTCGAAGTGAGCGGGTGCAGCAATGAGGATCGAGTTTTATTTGCAACCCAATCATTCAAAGGATTGGCACACTCATGGTGGAAAACAGTGAAGGCTTCGATGAACCCAAGGAAGGCAGCTGCAATGGGATGGAGAAATTTCCGTCAGAGATTTCTGGAGAAATTTGTACCACACCATGAAATCGAGCAATTGGAAGACGAGTATCTCCATCTGGAAATGAAGGGAACTGACCACAAAAGGTACACCGAGCGCTTCCTGGAACTGGTAGGATTATTACCTGAATTCACTGGGTCCGAATCCCAGAAGGTTGGACGATACATCTGGGGAATCATCCCTGAGATTCGTGGAGACTTGCGAACTTCCAAGCCATCCACCCTTCAAGCAGCTGTAGATCTAGCCGCCGAACTTACTGAAGATATTATCCGAGCAAGAAACAGCCGGATAACATCAGAGATAGGTGGAAGTGAGAACAAGAGGAGTTACGATGATCGAAAGTATGGGAAGTCCAACAAGAGGAAAAGTGGAAAGGGATCAGGCCCCAGCAAACTCAGGAAAAATAACCAAGGAGAAAGATCGACCCATACCGAATGTGGGAAGTGTGGGAGATCAGGGCACACAGCTACAACATGCTTAGCTGGTTCGGGAAAATGTTTCGGTTGTGGACAAGAAGGCCACATGATAGCAAACTGCCCTAAGAGGGCAAGGGATAGAAATGAGAAGGGAAGGACGGCGGGCAAGGGAAACGCCCGAGTCTTCCAAATGACTGCAGAAGAGGCCCGCAACCACGATGATGTGCTCACTGGTATGTTCCCCGTTAATCATACCTACGCTTGCATACTGTTTGATTCAGGTGCAAATAGAAGTTTCGTTTCCGATGCATTTTTACCTTGTTTGAACGGCTTGATGGCTAAGTTAAGCACGCCATATGTCGTTGAGATAGCTAACGGCCTTGAGGTAAAGGTCGAAAATGCCCTTAGAGATTGTAACCTTAAGATCAATGGCCAAAACATTCCCTTAGAACTCCTCCCCATGAAACTAGGCGGATTTGACATAGTTCTAGGAATGGATTGGTTAGCTAGACATAAGGCGCAAATTGATTGTGAGCGAAAAGTGCTAAAAATCGAATTGCCCGACGGTCAACAGGCAGAGGTTAAGGGGGACACGCCGCGTAAAAATTCCAAACTTTTGACGCTCGCTAAGGCAAGCAAATATCTACGGCAAGGGTGCGAGGGATTCTGGTTATATCCTATGACCGAAAAGGGAGAGAAGAAGGAGATTTCTGAAGTCCCAATAGTCGCAGAATACCCTGACGTGTTTCCCGAGGAATTACCTGGTTTACCTCCAGACCGACAAGTCGAATTCCACATCGATTTAGCACCAGGCACAGCACCTATCGCAAAATCACCTTATCGACTAGCGCCATCGGAGATGAAGGAACTTATGGCCCAACTCCAAGAACTATTGGAAAAGGGATTCATACAACCAAGTTCATCACCATGGGGAGCCCCCATATTGTTTGTAAAGAAGAAGGATGGAACTTTAAGAATGTGTATCGATTATCGAGATCTTAACAAGGTGACGATTAAGAATCGATACCCACTACCCAGAATCGACGACTTGTTCGATCAATTACAAGGGGCAAGCTATTTCTCAAAGATAGATTTGAGATCTGGGTACCATCAAGTGAAGGTTCGAAATGAAGACGTACCTAAGACAGCATTCCGAACTAGATATGGTCATTACGAATTCTTAGTAATGCCCTTTGGACTGACTAATGCACCAGCAGTATTCATGGACTTGATGAATCGAGTGTGTAAGCCATATCTAGACAAATTCGTGATCGTGTTCATTGACGATATTTTGATCTACTCTCGTACCATGGAAGAGCACTCTGAGCACCTACGAAAGGTACTCGAGCTCCTCAGAGGAGAAAAGCTCTATGCCAAATTTTCAAAGTGCGAATTTTGGCTACGAGAGGTTCAATTCCTAGGACATATAGTCAATGAGCAAGGGATTCAAGTTGATCCTTCAAAGGTGGAAGCAGTAATGAAGTGGGAAACCCCTAGAACGGCGACTGAGATTCGGAGATTTCTTGGATTAGCCGGCTACTATAGAAGATTCATTAAGGATTTCTCTAAGATAGCCAAGTCTTTGACTAAGCTAACTCAAAAGAAAGTCGCGTTCAAGTGGGAGCCCGAACAAGAAGAGGCGTTTAGAACCTTGAAGGAAAGGTTGAGCAGTGCACCAATCCTTGCATTACCCAATGGTAACGATGACTTTGTCGTGTACTGTGATGCATCTGCCACAGGATTTGGTTGCGTCTTGATGCAGCATAGCAATGTAATTGCTTACGCCTCAAGACAACTGAAGGGCGCCGAAACAGGATACGCAACTCATGACCTCGAGTTAGGCGCAATAGTGTTTGCATTGAAAATATGGCGGCACTATTTGTATGGCTCAAGGTTTACTGTATATTCTGATCACAAGAGCTTGAAGCATATATTTGATCAGAAAGAGCTTAACATGAGGCAACGACGATGGATGGAAGTTTTGTCTGACTACGACTTCGATCTTCACTATCATCCAGGGAAGGCAAACGTCGTCGCTGACGCCTTAAGTAGGAAAGAGTGCGCCAAACCCAGACGTGTCCGAGCACTGAGGATGAATGTGCAGGTGAACCTCTTAAACCAAGTAAAGATGGCCCAAAAGGAAGCACTGAAGGACGAAAACGTCCAAAAGGAAGAAATGATTGGGGTACTAAAGAAATTAGAAGCAGGAGAAGATGGGTTCATCCGCATGAAATGCCGAATTTGGATACCAAACTTCGGTAATTTGAGAGGGCTCATATTGGATGAGGCCCATAAAACCAAGTACCTCATTCATCCTGGAGCAGATAAGATGTACTATACCATGAAGGATCAATTTTGGTGGCCTGGAATGAAAAAGGACATAGCAACCTATGTGGAGCGTTGCATGACATGTCTCCAGGTGAAGGCCGAACACCAAAAACCGTCTGGTATGCTTCAACCCCTTGAGATCCCTACGTGGAAATAG
Source organism: Tagetes erecta (assembly GCA_030867185.1). Taxonomy (NCBI): domain Eukaryota; kingdom Viridiplantae; phylum Streptophyta; class Magnoliopsida; order Asterales; family Asteraceae; genus Tagetes; species Tagetes erecta. Next base: position 43,190,130 of record CM061492.1, on the reverse strand, counting down.
GAAATGATCACAATGGATTTTGTGATGGGTTTGCCCAAAACAAGAAAAGGAAATGATGCTATATGGGTAATCGTAGACAGGCTTACTAAGTCCGCCCACTTCCTACCTATGAAAGAAAGCGCCGGAGCCGAGCAACTTGCCCAAATGTATGTCGACGAGATTGTGGCAAGACACGGAGTGCCCGTGTCCATTGTTTCCGATAGAGATGGAAGATTTACATCTCGGTATTGGAGACAATTCCATGAAGCCCTCGGTACTAAATTAGAGATGAGTACAGCTTATCACCCGCAAACGGATGGTCAGAGTGAAAGGACCATTCAAACCTTGGAAGATATGTTGCGGGCTTGTGTGATAGATTTCGGTGGTAGCTGGGACACCCACCTCCCATTGGCTGAATTTTCCTATAACAACAGCTACCACAAAAGCTTGAAAGCTTCGCCATTTGAAGTCTTATATGGCCGAAGGTGCCGAACGCCTCTATGCTGGTTCCAAGTGGGAGAAGGTCAAATGACCGGCCCTGAAATGGTGTTGAACACCATCGAAAAAGTCAAGGTGATCCGAGAGCGACTCATAGTGGCACAAAGCCGACAGAAGAGTTATGCCGACAGACGTCGGAAGCCACTAGAGTTCGCTGAAGGAGACAAAGTCATGTTAAAGGTGTCACCTTGGAAAGGCACTATCCGTTTTGGAAAACGAGGAAAGCTAAGCCCTCGATTTATCGGACCTTTCAAGATAACCTCTAGAGTTGGCAAGGTGGCCTACAGACTCGAACTCCCGGAAGAACTGCGTGGAATCCACCCAGTCTTCCACGTCTCCCAGCTTCGCAAATGTCTATCTGATGAAACCTTGCAAACGCCACTGGAAGAAATCCAAGTGGACGAACGACTAAATTTTGTTGAGGAACCAACAGAAATAGTCGAAAGGCAAGTTAAAAAGTTAAGAAGGAAACGCATTCCCATTGTTAAAGTCAAGTGGAATGCAAGGCGTGGTTCTGAGTTTACCTGGGAACCAGAAGACACCATGAGGAAGAAGTACCCTAATTTGTTCTCAGAGTGATTCCGGGACGGAATCCCATTAAGGAGGGGAGAATGTAACACTCCGCCTCTTACGAGAATAAAAAGACTTAAAAAAAAAAAAAAAAAAAAAAAAAAAAAATTATTCTACGCGATACGCGCAAGGGAAGGGATGTCCTGCGCGTATCGCCTAAGCCGAGCAAACCCGGGTACGCGAGATTGTGGGCCGCTCATGGTTTGGGCGAAACCACCCCTCCTACGCGATACGCGCAGGAGGTGTGTGTGTGTTGCGCGTATCGCGTAGCACACGTTCAGCAGCTATAAAAAGGGGTCGACTTCCCCCTTCATTCTTGCACCACTCCTCTCTCTCTCTAGCTTTCTCTCTCTAGAATTCCGGCCAAAATCTCCGGTAAAGTCCCGACGAGGTCCCGGCGGGTTTCCGACTAGTAACGGAAGCCTCCAAAAGTTCGATTCAAGTACGGAGTTGCTCACGAAGCGTCTACAAGAATCTTCGGTATTCGGTAAGACTCGTTTTTAGTTTCCTTCGAGTATTTACCGCTTTTATACATATATAGCTAGATATATATATATGTATGCACCTAAGATACTAAAAGGAGCACGAAACCCGTTGTTATAGTAAACGGTGTCCTCCCACAAGCACGTGAGCTCGGGACTGCTGAACGAGGCAAGGTGCTGCTCAAGTCCAGAGAAACTTTCGTACCTAAGCCCTCACTCTGCTCGACTCATTAGGTAACGTCCCAGATCCCGTACTCATTTAAGATGTATGCATGACTTAAGTCCATGGTAGAACCAGGATTTTAGAATAAGAACATTCCTAGTCATATAATATTACTAGGAACGTTATATGTTTTCAATAAATGATATGATCGTGTGAGAAACACGAAGATATGATAATGTGGCTTTTCAAATAGAATGATAATAAGAACATAGGATAACCCTGACTCAGATGTTAAAAGCACTCTGAGTAGAATGATTATGCCAAGGACTAAAGCCATCACCGAAGTCACATGGCGTGACCAAGGTAATGCATCAGTGAGAAAAACACTGATAGGATTATCCCTAGGGGAAACGAATCCTGATACGTATGAAACGTTTACAGGGTTGTCCTGACTAGCCACTAGCGTGTGATACGTAGACTGCATCAGAAGGTGAGTCTAACCGCCCCTTTTTATATGTCTTATGATTTCGGGGCTGTATCCGAGCTTGTATGAAAAGTATGTAATGTTTTAAATGTATTGAATATGTATGTGGTTATAAGTAGATCGCTACCTGGTGATCAACGCATCTCAACTCCAGGTTCGTCCGGTTGTTATGTGAGTTGGTCCGCGGTAATAAGCTTCTTGACGAGTCATCCTGATTATTCGGGATGGCGGCTACATGCCACAGGGCAAGTCATTAAGGCAGGGCTTCTGGGGGTAGATCTTCGAGAACTACCGGCCCCGCCTCGGGATATGTATGCGTCTAGTTGGATCCAATTAGGTAGACTGATTGCTCGTAACAGGGAAGGCACCCGACGCCCGGGATGTTATGAAATGTTATGGCATAGATTTGCCATATAGGTGCCTTAGATAACCCTGTATGCGGTATACATATTAACAGGCTCTAACGAAAGTTGGCCACCATCAGATATGGCGTTAGAGAAGAGTTGACTTGTAGATAACTTATCACCACACATAATGATGTCTAAATGTTTTATATGTCTCACGTCATTGGTTACGACTCACCAACAAATAGTTGTTGACGTCTTTTAGCTCGTGATGCAGGTGAAAGAAATAACCGTGGACATTAGCTAGGAAGGCCTGGCTAGGGATGATCGGATGATAGTACTCCATATAGGAGGAAGGAAGATGCTTGGGAATAGTGTCTTTAGTTTTTATGATGATGTAACGCACTCACATCGAGTGTTAGACAATGTTGTTACATTTAAAACAATTAATGAAAAGTTTGAATTTGGGACCGTAATTGTGGTTTTTCATTAAGTCTTCCGCTATATTATTTTATTTGATTGGCTGATGTTATGCAACGTGTCGGGCCCTGGGAGTCGGGGTCTGACAAGTGTCCTCTCTAACAAACAAGTATAGGTAAAAAATCATTTTAAATTATATTTTTTAATATAAAAACATGTGTAATACGAGAATTTGCACATATAATGTTTCATATGTGGCATATTTAAAATGTTGACAGGTTGGTGAATTATCCAGTTATTAGAATATGTAAATTTATAACGATACATTGTATAAACTTCTAATTTGGAAGACCGGTGACCCGACTTCCAAACTACTGAATAGCCCTTAATTTACTAAATTAGTCCTTCTACGTTAACAATTTTACGAATTTTACCCATACTTTACTTTGACATATTTACGACTTTAACCTCTGTCTTTCACTTAATTATTCTTTTGACAAGTTTAAATATCTTTGTCTTTTAACATGTGACGCATTTCCAGTAACATTCGAGACATAAACCCGATTTTCGAATCACGCGACCTAATTTATAACTAGTTTTATACGTAACACAATACACCCATCCAATTTTTATTCTAGTTTTATATACACTTTCCATTATTAACATAATATATATTTAATAATCCAAATAAAAAACATAAACACAGAAATCATGTTTAGATTCATCAGAGCTTAATAAAAAAAAAGCTCGAGCCTAGTAATATATAAGTTTTTTTTTCTAGACTCGAGCTTAGCAAGACTAAGTTCAATTACTTAATTAGTTTTTTTAGACTCGAGCTTCGTAAGACTCAGTTCGATAATCTAATAACCTTTTTACTAATCCAACTATAAACAGCTCAGCTAATTTAGGACGTCTTACAAAAGTAAACCGAAAAGCTTGAATTTTGGCAAAAAATCAACGATCGTCATCGTCCACAAAGCAAACAACAACAAAAAAACAAACGGTTTGTTTGTTGTTCATTCAGAAGCTTCGGCGTAAACTCCGGCGAATTTCCCCGGCGAACAAATCAAATCAATTCAATTCAATTTTCACAACACTATTAACCTTCAATACTCATCACATCACTTCAATCAATTCAAAAATCAATTTACAAATCATAACGATGCCTCATCTGCCTGAATCAATGGTGGAATTAATCATCAACAAGCTCACAACAAATCGCGATCGCAATTCGGCTTCATTAGTTAACAAATTATGGTACAACGTCGATCGCAACAGTCGACGAACTGTTTACGTTTCTAATTGTTACGCTATTTCTCCTACGAAAGTCATCGATCGGTTTCCAAATCTCCGATCTGTTACGTTGAAAGGTGGTTCGGTGATTTCGTACCCTAGGTTTGTGGTTAATGATTGGGATGGAACTGTTGATTTGTGGATTGAAGGTTTGTGTAACAGGTGTCCGTTGTTGGAGAAGATTTGTTTGAAGAAGATGATTGTTTATGATCGAAATTTGGTTATGATTTCGACGTGTTTTGATCGTTTCAAGGCGTTAAGTTTGTGTTCGTGTTCTGGATTTAGTGTTGTGGGGCTTTCGGCTATTGGTTCGAATTGCGCGTATGTTTCTTATCCTTTTTGTATGATTATGCTCAGTTTTAGTTCTTAATTGCATGAGTTTAGGTGTGATTTGAGTCTAAATTTGCATAATTATATTAGATTAGGTGAATGTTAGTGTTTATAGCAGTGTGATTGTTGAACTGACAAAGCTTAGGTTAAGATGAAGATGATGCATTGGAACAGTGGTATATGTAAATGCAAATGCAAATGCAAACATTAGTGGTTTAGGTGATTATTGAACTGACAAAACTTAGTTTTGGATGAACATGTTGCATTTGAGCAATGACATATGCGGATGCAAGTATGCAAACATTAGTGGTTTAGGTGCTTTTTGAACTGAAAAAAATTGTTTTGGATGAACATGTCGCATTTGAACAATGGCGTATGTAAATGCAAATCGTAGGTGGTGTAATGATAATGGTGGATAAAGAGACTTGACCTAAAGCTGAATCACTACCTTAACGGCTTGTTGAATAGGGACACAAAGCATTCAAATTGGCAGGATAAGCGGGCTGGGTTGCGGGTGAATATGAGTAACATTAAGACAGGGCTAAAATTAGTGATTTTTGAATAAAGGATGCAAGTTTGCAACAAGTCTTGGGTCTATTATGTGTTTAACTCTATTTTTTCAAGATTTGGCTGACGAATGTGGTGTTTCTGATAGAGAAGCTTACATGTTAACTATGGTTTTATACCACACGTGATATGTTTTGCCAACGTATTGGATCTGCTTAGCAACTAAACAACCATACCTAATGTGTTGTATGATAAGATATGATACATAAACGACAAAAATTAACACGGTGGATAAAGAAAGTTGACCTGAAATTCAATCACTAGCTCAATGACTAGTTGAATCATGAATGGGGACATAAAGCACTAAAATTGGCAATATAAGTAGGCTGGGTTGCGGGTCAAAGTGAGTAACATCACAACGGGTTAAATAAAGATTCCCAATTTATTGTTCCCACCAAAATAGCGACTAAACAACCATACATAACGCAGTGAATAATCAGATTTAATACATAAACAACAAAAATAACACTTTTGCTACGTAAACTAGGAAGAAAATAGCAACTGTTAGATTAGTTTGGAAGTAAAAATGTTGGGCCTGTAGATAATGAAATTTATTGAAAATCTTTGTAGGAATCTAGAGCAACTGGATGTGGAAAGATGTGTTGTTACAGATCACACCAGACAGTGGCTTCGCAGCTTCCCGGAGACTTTATCTTCCCTTGTATCATTAAATATTTCATGCATTAAAGGAATAGTGAATCCGACAGATGTTTCACAATTAGTGGCTAGGTGTCCGAATCTAACAACTCTTTCGTTAAGCAAAACGGTATCTGTTGACACCATTAGAAGAATCTTGATCAAATCACCTCAACTGGTGCACTTAGGTGTTGGATCTACTACCCTTCAAAACACTCAGAGATCTTTTCTTCAGTTGTCACTGTCATTACACAACCACAAATCAATCCAAAGCCTCGCGTTATTTCATCGGATTCCTACAATGTTAATACGCGCCTTTTATCCTGTCTGCATGAATCTTGTTTTTCTGAATGTGAGGTTTGGTACAAGTCTTCCAAGCATTGAGCTAGTCAATTTCATAAAGCAATGCACAAATCTTAGACGTTTATGGGTAAGTTCTTTATCTTATACCGACTAGCAATACTTAATCCAGTTTTTCACTAGTTTTCTGTCAACCCACTTGTCCAGCGAAAGCTGTGTTTTACCTTATTCCATCGGTTAGTAGAGTATTGACAGATATACCCATGAGTTTAACAGGCTCTCATGGTCACTAAAAGAAAAAAAACTAGCAATATTTAACTTTCATTATCTTTTGGGGTTGTTAACTTTGTTCAGGTACGAGGCGTTTGCGTTGGAGATGAAGGTCTTGAAGTTGTGTCTAACAACTGTACACTCCTTGAAGACTTGAAGGTATTTCAGGGAAAAGGAGATGCTGGTGTAACAGAAGCGGGTTTGACTGCAATATCCACCGGCTGTAAAAAGCTTAAAACTTTAACATACTGTTGCAGTACAATGACGAATATGGCTCTAGTAACTTTTTCCAAGAATTGCCCAAATGTCACTCGTTTCAAGCTAACCATCACGGATCCAAAGCAGCCCGATCACATGACCCTTCAAGCATTTGATCACGGGTTTGGTGCGATTGTACAATCATGCAAGGATCTCATAAAGTTGACTGCCTCTGGTCTTTTGACCACTGATGTTTTTCTTTATATTGGAATGTATGCAGAAAGATTGGAGGTGCTTTCGGTACCGAGTGGATGTGAAAGTGAAGCAGGAATTGAATATGTGTTCAATGGGTGCAAGAACTTGAAGAAGGTGGAGATTAATACTTGTTCTCATCGCGATGATGCACTTTCGGCTCATATTTATGAGTACTAGAATGATCTCAAGTTGGATGAGTTTAATTTATGTTTTTATGACGGATTTAGGATATTTTTAAGCATATATTACTGTAATAAGTTACATGTTATTATAGAAAAACATACCAACATATGTGTATGTTGGCTTGTGGTTTCGCAGAGTTTTATTTATCACGTAAAGCTCATACATCCGCTATGGTGTGAGCGTCTACGTGAGGCCACTTAGACCATCCCCACATGATGCTCTTATGAATATACCAGCGACTAGGAGGACGTCCTAACTGGAAATGAATGAGATAGACTCGTAAGTCTTGCTTGTTCTCGATACAACATTATGTGTCGCCAAGTTGGGTGCATATGTTGTGTATGTTTCTGTAAGTGTTTTATCAGATACAATGAATCAGAATACAAGAACAGGCTAGGTAGTTAAAAGATCGCCTCGACTTAACGATCAAACCATTATTCACTATTCATCTGTTTATAAACATCATTTCGACTTTTAAAGATCATCTAGTTAAAAAGATCAAACCAGACAGTAATGGACTAAAACAGGATAACAAGAACAGTTCTTCTAGACATATTGTAAAATTAAGATGCAGCACTGATTTTAAACGTTCTCGTTTTGGCTGGCTTCGATCTTGTCTCTCATTGAATAACTATGAAGATTTCTAGTAAAACTAGTGGTGGTGTCCAAGAAATAAAGCACGAACGACATAATGATGCAGCACACGAACATAGGTATAGGTCCAAAGATCCACAAAAAGAGCGGAAACGAGAAGTAAAACGCTCTCAAACCAATAGACCAAAACATGCTTCCACGGTTCAAGTTCCTGGAAACATAATTTAAAGGCTCTCGTTGGCCTACGAAAGCAGGCACCGTGATCAAGAAACTAACGTGTGCATAGTAACGAATTGACTGCACATTGCAAAGAAATGCAACAAGAAAACACAGCAAGATGGCAAAGTATTTTAGTGAAGATAAAAGTGAGGTTTTGTTTCCATACACCAGTTGTGAAGCTGCATGGTTTGAATTTGAAGTGCTGCTCACGAAAACGCTGATTATTGAACTTAGAGTGATTGCAGTAGTGGCTAGAAGAGTCGATGCCATTATGTTGTTGCGAATAGTTTGCACTGCTAATACACCGTTCTTCAGTGGATCCTGTATCAAACAAACAAGACATGTTCAAAGTACGATACTCTCTTTCGTGTTAACTTTGTTCGTGAAGTCTGTTTATTGCACCGGGCCGGGGGGGGGGGGGGGGTATAAGTTCCTATATATAACTTTCATGATATCTGATCCAAAACTTAACCTGTTCCCAAATACCCTCAAAACTTCAAGATCAAGATTAGTTAATTTGACTTTCAAACTAAAAATCTACATTGTCAAAAGCCCTCCAGGCGCGCCTAGGCCCGAGGCGCAAGAAAAGCGCCTTGCGGCCATTCAGGCGCGCCTGCAAGATTCTGGCCAGATTACCGAAGTCCGGTAAATTCCAGCCAACTTTTCTAATTTCTAACCAAAGCCATTTGAAACATCCAAAAATGGCCCAAAATAACAACCTTAAAACATGTCTAAAACCCCCACAAATAGTTGTTTATGTTTCCGACCGGTCGAACCGGAAAACCGGGCGGTTGAACCGGTAGAAAAATAGGTTGGACCGGAAATTTTTTAAATTTTTCTATATTTTATGTATTTATATTTAAAAATCATCCGGTCCTTTAATCTGGTTCGACCGATCCGACCGGTCAAACCATTGAACCGCTAAGGAGACCGGTTTGATGTCCGGTCCGGTTCTGAAAACATTGCTTTTTAGGCGCGAGGCGCCTAGACACAAGACTCACCCTTTATGCCTTGGGTGTGCCTTGCGCCTTTAACAAACTATTGTCACAAACTCACAATGAAATGATAAATCATCAAAGATGAATAATAAGAAATACAGTAAATAAATTTAGGAAAAAGTTAAAGAGTGAAGAAGATGACTAACAGACATCATAGAAAAGACCCATTGATGTCTACTCTCAGCATTAAGACCCATGACAGTTTGTGTTGGGTGTTTGTAAAGAGTGTAAACAAGCCAAATATGGTATATAATCATAATCCCTAAACCCAAAGGCACCAAAACATAATCAACATCTTTCTCCTCCATTGTTTGCTTGATTATCAAACCTCAATAATTTCCAAATTTTCCCTTTAAAGGATGCTCAACCTTTTGCTTTTGCTCACCTCTTTCTTTTTTTGTTTTGGGTCCTTTTAGATTGGTAGGTTTGATGAGTAATTTCTTTTCTTGTTAGGTTTTTTTAATATCTTTTTATACGGTAAATCTACTTACACCGATGAAACGTCGTGGTTAAGTATGACTAATAGAAATTGTCTAGAATATTAATTTCATCTAATTTTCCGTTAATTTTATCCACACGCCATGCATGTGAGGGGTAAAAGGCAGTTATCCCACTCTTTTTAACTACATTAACATGTAAGTTTAATATTTTTATTTAGTCGTATGTAAAAAAAAGTGAGATAATTGACATTTTGATTCCGCACGTGAGGGAAAAATAACGAAAAATTAGATGAAGTTAGCGTTTGGGACCAATTCCTGTTAAAAATAAAAATCACATGGACCTAAACTATTAAGATGAGAGTGAACTTGTTAATGGTATCAAAACACATAGATCAAAACTGCAGTTTACAGCAATTGGCTATGTAAAGTTTCATTTATTGTTACGGTTTATGATCCAAATGTGCTTCATTTATTGTTACGGTTGGTCGAAAAAATAAAACCGGTGATGGTTATGATATAGTTGAGGAGGGAGATGATTAAAATATAATTTCATTATTTTGTCTTTTAGTTTAAGGGAAAAAAAGTCATTTAACTAGAAACTTAACAGAAGTTAATGTCAAGGGACATGGATGTTATGTTTTGACAAACGGTAGGGTCATCATTGTAATTTCAAAAGTTAAAGGCCATATATGAAATAAGGTTAAACCATAAGAGCCAAACGTGTAAGTAACTCAATACATTTTATGTAAGTAACTCAATACATTTTTGTTAGGGTTTATGATCCAAATGTGCTTCATTTATTGTTACGGTTGGTCGAAAAAATGAAACTGGTGATGGTTATGATATAGTTGAGGAGGGAGATGATTAAAATATAATTTCATTATTTTGTCTTTTAGTTCAAGGGAAAAAAAGTCATTTAACTAGAAACTTAATAGAAGTTAATGTCAAGGGAAATGGATGTTACGTTTTGACAAACGGTAAGGTCATCATTGTAATTTCAAAAGTTAAAGGCCATATATGAAATAAGGTTAAACCATAAGAGCCAAACGTGTAAGTAACTCAATACATTTTATGTAAGTAACTCAATACATTTTGTTAATATGTTTACAACCGCGTTATTTTAGTAAATAACTTTCCACTATTTAAAAAACTTTTAATTTCGGGTAACATTACATAAACAACAATGCAAATTCAATAGTTAAATTTAAATATATTATTATTATTATTATTGTTATTATTATTATTATTATTATTATTATTATTAATAAGTATATATATATATATAATATATTAACAGAGAAACTTTATTGAGGAGTTTGTTTATTTGTTTTTGGTTTTGTCACATTTGTTGCTTTAGATTTCAACTTTGGTCTAACTTATTTATTAGAATGATAGGGCTATTTATGTATATTTGTTCTATTATGTTCGTAGAACTAGATTTAAGATCAGACCACGTTTTGCAGTGGCCGGATCACGTAGTCAAGCTTTGAGTAAGTGACTTTGTCACGTGATATGATAAAAAAAAGTTCCATGTCCCATACGTCACAGCGTAAAACAGTAAAAAATCATCAGGGGCTAAAATGACCACATCAGATCCAAAATGTTAAAGTCGTATCTCATATGACATGTCATAGTGGAGTAAAGAATCAAAGTCGAAAAATCATCAGGGGCTAAAATGAAAATTAGTAAAATTTAAGGATTAAAACCGTAAATACGTCAAAATTCGGGAATTAAAATTGTAAATATGTCAAAAGTCAAGGATTAAGACCATAAATAGGTCAAAGTAAAAAAAATCGTAACATCACCTAGTAGGCCGGTTACCAATTAGTAAAGATATAAATAAGGACCGCTCCTTTATGTGGATCTATAATGGTGGCCAGTGGTTTGGTCATGGGAATCGAAGTTGATATGTCGGTTAGGTGAAACCCTTTGTCCATTACAATCCTTTAGTTGCCTCCATCGATTTTATAGATGGTGAATAGTTGTAATGGTCGGTTGTACTATACAAAGATAAAAGTTTGTGCATTATGACCCTTCAATCGCCTCCGTTGTCTTTGATTGATGGTGGATGAGGCCAATTTTGTTCGTGCCTATTACAGTAGACTTGTTTTATGTTTTGCTCATTTGAGCAATGTTTTAGAATGATTGGTCAATATAATTTAGAATGATATTTTAGGTAACCGGTGTTGTATGTCAAACCATCAAAATTTTCCAATAAACATGTATAAACCATTAAAATTGTTTCAATTATTATTTTCTTAAAATACCTAGTATTTATAAAAATAACATCATGCATCAATCACCATGTTTTCTGGTACCTAATCAACCCTTAATTATCTTTGACATCCAATATCATATTTGTTATTTTCAATTTTGACTAGATCAATTTTTAAATTTTCTCCATCAAAGTTACAGTATTTAATTTTTAGTATTTTCCAAACATTATATTTACAAGTATTATATATAAAATAAACAAATTGATCACTTTTTATGAAAAAAATTGTTGGAAAATCAAATTGATTAAAAAACAGATTTTTAGTTTCATGATAAATTAGTCACTTATCTCGTAACTAAAATCAGTTACATTTTATTTAAAATCAGTTAAAAACTCAAGAACTTTAGTGCAGAAACTAAATGTACAACTTCATCTTAAGCCCCAAAAAAAAAACAAAAATATTTAGTTTAGGATTTGTTAATTTATACTTAGTTAACTCAAGCTAAACATCCTTTAATACAAATGACATTTAAGTGACAAATTTCATCTGGAGCAAAATAACGTTTAACCTAATACAATAAAGCCGTACAACAAATTTCCATAATAAAGTTCATGAGTTTAATATGTCAATCATTAAAACGAAGCAAAATAAATTTAATGGTGGAAAAAGAAGCATCAGTTTTAAAAAGCTCGATTTTGGAGCCTCATGGATTAAATCAGCCCAAATAATATCAAGTTTTTTCATCATCTGCATCTTCAATTCCATAATTAAAAAAAAAAACTAGATTTAACCATCAAATTGATGTGTTACAAACAAGATGAAGTAAGAAGCATCAGTTTTAAAAAGCTCGATTTTGGAGCCTCATGGTTTAAATCAGCCCAAATAATATCAAGTTTTTTCATCATCTGCAACTTTGGTAACAAAAATTAAACAAACATATAAACAAAATTGAACCAAACAATGATTTTAGATCTTACCTAGAGGATGAAGATATAGCAAACTTGTATTTATAATTGAAGATATGGAGACGATTTATAAAACCCTAGCTTGTTTTGAGCCCAATTTCAGTTTTAGAGAAGAAAATTTGGGCTTGATTTTTTACATGGGCCTTATATATTGTACTTTTATTATATACTATTTTGGGCTCTTAAATATTATATTTGGACCAGTTCGGTTCAGGTTGTTGATAGGTTTTTTACTAGTTTTTTTTAATCGGTTTTGCCGGTTAGGTTTTGGTTAACTGGTTCGGTTTCTATACCAAGTCGGTGATACCACGTAGGAATATAAACTAGTTATGAACCTACGACTTGTATAACAGTAATCACTTGAAAACCAGCAATCATTTGCGATCAACCATATATTATAATAGGGTTGGCAAATCGTGTCTTATCGTGCTTAACAGGTTTCTGACGACGCGAGTAACACAAGTATCAAACACGAAAATGACCCGTTTAACAAATGACTTTGAATGTTTGAGTTTGATAGTTATCTATTTTATGCACCAAGAAGGAGATGTGCTCCTAATTTCAATTATATTAAAAATAAGAAAATTACATGTTGTACTTTTTTGCTTAACAGGTCGTATCGTGTCTAAATAGGTGACCCAATTGCCAGCCCTATATTAAAAGTCATAAACTTAGCGATCGTAATAAATATAACAGTAATTTGTCGCTACTTCTAGCTACAACCTTTGATGTGTCATACATAAAAATCTTTACAAAAACATATAAAAGAACTCGGGTAAAAATCCATCACAAATCAGTCTTGTGTTTTCAGAAAATAAATAAAATATATATTAAAAATAGTCGTAAACCTGTCATTAATGTTTTTGCAACAAAATATTTTGTCGTAAACTGGTTAGTGTTTACGAATCATTTTGCGACCATTTTGAACATCACAAATGGATGATAAAAATAGGAAGTGCTACTTGCTTTAAGCATCAACTTTCTTGAACATTTACACTAAGTGCATATATATATTAATAGTTCCAAAGACAAATAATAAGTAAAAAACCTACTAGTTGACAATGACAATTGTCATAATCTTACTCTCAAGTTAAGTTACATTGCTTTTACACATAAACAAAGTAATTAGTTTCAGTTTCCATATCAGGATCACAATTAAAGAACAAAAAGAATTAATAAAACCCACATGACCAAAGGGAAACAAAACAAAAGGGGATAAAAATTTCCCATAACTTAAAACATCAATCGCAACATGCATCATGTGGGCAACAATGTCAACAAATAAGTTGGTATTAATGATTTTACGCGATTCTACCGTAGTTTAGCACCATTAAATGATTGATCGTGGCGGAAGACTGAGCAAACACACTAAACCCGACATCATTTCTTGGACTATTCCATATTGTATCTCTTACGTGTTGTAGCGTAGACATTGACAACAGTCGACTCCCTTTACATGTTATCTCTATCTGTTTTACGTTTGAACCCATTAACAATAACTCATGTTAGTAAAAATCAGCAAAAAAAATCATTTTTTACACATGTACCCATTAATATAACACACGTACAATAATAAAAAAAAAGAAATTGAGACGGTTATATATATAAATATAAATAAGTATATATTAGAAATTAAAAGAAAGAGTAGCACTAGAGAAAAAAAATAATCATTAGTAATAGTATATAAACGGGATGTTTCAATCTTATGAATGATAAATTTCTATATACATGCAAGCATGAAGTTAAAGAGAGTGCACAATTGGAAGAAACAATGTACCTTTAATCATGACTTATAAATTTAGCCCCACCAAAACCTTTGCTACCAAGCCAAACCCATGATCATTTACATTTATGTCTATATATACTTTAGTTAATTAGAATATCAACATATATATAGTCTTAGATCATAATAGATTTTTTTTATATTTGTTTAATGAGTGACAATGATATTATAAACTATTGGATGGATGATATATCTACGGTAAAAGAATATTAATGTTTCTACTATGATGAAATGTTTTCATAATTTTTCAAGAGTATAATGAATCTTACACTAACATTTTTTTAAGATGTGGTTAGTACCACAGTTTATGACTGAAGTACTCAGAGGTGTAAAGACTGAGATTGAAACATTGCCTCTAACACCAATAGATGTTTTTCATCGGCATTGAGGCTCCTCTATTACTGCGAACGCAGCAGATACTCACCACATCTTTCCTTACGGGCCAAGTTGATCGGAGTCGAAACTCGTCAACCAACTGTTCCAGGGAAAAACCGGGTCATCTTACCAGAAGTGGTAGCCCATAATCTACCAAAAGTAACACTAGTGTGAATTGAACTTATGTCTCTTATGAAGAACCCAAGTCATCTAACTACTATGACATAAGTAAGGGATCAAATCTTACACTAACCAAATGCTCTCTTTTTATTTGTGTGTTCACCCATATATATGGCTACATTCAATAATGCACACACACACACATAGATATAACTTTCTACTAACATTAACTTAATGTAACAGAAAGAATATGTAACCTCATTAAAATTAAATCAAGGTTATTTTTATGAATTTTCAAAGTATAATTAGTGACTTTAACACCAACTTAAACCCCTCAATCTCCCCTATCTATGTGTACCCATGCATATATATGCAAGCACTTAATTATAAACGCGTACACACATGTATATATACTAACTAGTTTAATTCAAGTGTCTTCGTGTGTAAACATGGGGATTTGATTCATTTCATTGAGTGGCATGATTGATTTCCTCTAAATTTTCATCATGTCCATGCATTGCTTTTGTTCAAAGTAAATGCATATATATATACATATCTTTTCACTTTGTTTTTTTTCTTGATTGAAACTTTGATTTAAAATGAACTACTCTATGTTTTTTCTTCATGTAAGTGGAGCACTATAATAGGAGAGAGAAAGCCATGATACCACTTCCATACCTATATATATATAAATTATATATACATATATAGGCTATATATATAATCTTCTTTATTGTAATTTATTAATATTCTTTTTTTGTAAATTGAGTTGAAGCATGCGAAAGCATGACAAAAGCATCATGCATGCATGATGACACTCCATATATACATGGTTTGAAATTGGCATTTGAGCACATGTAAGATTATATTTTTCAAAAGGAAAAGAGAAAATGAAGCATGCATGCATGCATATGCATGTTGATATATATATGTAAGGTAACTAGTAATTAAGGAAGCAAATGATTGATAGTCATTTTTTTTGGTTTTGTAGCATGGGTTAGAATGACATGGATGTTTAATTCCTTCACGTAAAAGCAAACTATAAAGCTAAAGTAGCAAGCATCATCAATGATTTGCTAGCTAGATCAAATACTTGCAAATATTCACATAAGGTTGACATTTTATGATATCATATCCAATGATACTATTAATTATTATTTCATAGTTTCTAATGAATAGAATGTTTATCCAACCTAGCTACTAACCACTCATTAACATTCTTTCTTTTAAATACAACTATTACTTATTTCTAGTGGCATAACCACATATTTTTAGTTGGATGATCAAAATAAGAATAAAAATCCATTTAGAAGCATAGAGCATCCTAAACAATATCTATGTGAGAAGAAGGAAGTTTTTATAGTGGTTAGAGCCCGCCTTGAATAATCCCCTTTTTTGCTGGATTATTTCCGATGTAATCATAAAATGTCAATTTTCAGGAATATTAGACCAAGCTTCTGCTAAACTTTGATTTTCGGCTAATCCGACGTGACATTGAAGGAGAGAAAAAACAAAAAGAAAGGACACTAGCTAGTTGTCTATGATAATTAGCCACAAACAACAAATGTGAGACTGGGAGTAGAGAAAGAACGTATGTTAGGATAGCTCCTAACAGACGGCCAGATGTCTTAATTAGATAAAAAGAATTCTGACGTTATCACAACTGTTAGAGATGCTCGTAAATTCAAGGTCCGTATGGATACAACTTCAAGGTCGGACAACAAAAGGAGACTATATACAAATCCTCCTTAATACAAAATATAGCCTGTTGGAGAATCAACAACAATTTGGACAAAAGAGAATGAAATATTCTTGGTGGTTGAATGTTATGATCTTGTTTTGTTTTTTATTTCCAAAAGATATGATAGCTGGTTTATGAGTACATTAGTTTACGTTGACCATTTATGTTAGTTCTTGGCATGTAGCATATAATAGTTTTGACTAACAATTGCCATTGAGTGATTTGCATGTTTGATTCGACATTAATATTCATTAAAAATTCGTCCTCGTACTTTAAAAAATTGGTTTAATAGCATTTCAACACTAATTAATCATCCATAATAATTGTTCTTTTTCTTCTACATTTTTTTTTCTTATTTTCATCCTTCCATGTATATGGGTGTCTAAATGATAGGTCAAAGGTTAGCTTTAGTAATTATAAAGTAGCTAGTATTTGAACTTTAATAATTTGTGCATATCCATGAATATGCATGCATAAATAAACGTATACACACAAATAAATAAGACCATTAATCAACATTAATTAGTGGTTCTAAATGATATCACAATGTCTTATATATTTATGTATAACTTTACTATTTCTACTTAATTTTGTGATGTTAACAGTATTATATATTAAAAAACGTTATAATAACATTAAAAAACGCCTAGCAAGAACGTACATGAAAAAAATAAGAGTTAAAATAATCTAATGTTAACTTTATTATTGGTAGTCAATCTTAGTGTAACAATACATAATATATGTGGTTATTTATTGTTTTATCATCAACGTCACAAGTCTCCTAATTAGGGTTCGACTGGTTAATCGTAAGTACTCTAGGACGAATATATTTCTATCTTAACATGCACAATGTCATGATCCTATGCCAAAATAAACATTATAGAGCAACAAAGTATTTTAGGGTATTTTTTTTCTAATAAATTCACCTTAACATAACCCTGATGCTTAAACTCGAATAAGTTTAACCATATATAACACGCTTAACCCTAATTTATAAATTATTTCATTAATTAGTGTTGACATAAAAATGCAAACATATGCAATTTATCAATGCTCCTATATATATGTTGGTATGGTATATATGATCCTTTTAGATTTTACTTAAACCATTAATTTCTTCAATTAATCCATTGAGTCAAGTTATACACAACATATAACCACATTGAAAGTTTTGTAACATCTAGCAAAGGGTAACAAACATTTTCTCTTCACACATCTTAGATAAAACTTGGCGTCAAACTTTACATGGTTGATTAGTTTTGATTCGTTCGCTTTCACAAATTGGCTAGAAAATTGATCAAGGATTCGAAGAAACACAATATGACACGCTTATAATGCGCACACGCATATATACATGTATATATCATATACCTACATTGATGTATATGGTAACTAACACATGAAGCAAGCAAAGGCTAAGTGTTGTTTCGTGTTTACTTTGAGAAGATATTGGTGATGGTGGCACGTAGTTTTCTAAGTTTATTTTCAACATTTGTCTTTCACTTGGGGCCTACATGATTTTGTTCTTCAAGCTAGCTAGCTTTATGTTCAATTCCATGTTTAACGTGGGTGTCATATCCTTAGCTACCCTAGCTAAGTGACATGACCAAAACTAGTAAACTATTACCATAATATATCAAAATTACCTACAAATATACTCCTCACCTAATTCGGTATTGCTAAAGAAGATATAGCTAGCTACTTATACCCCTCAATCCATTCTAGTTTGCTCCAACGTTTCTTTCATCTTACTTTCACCAACCATTTTCTTACATTTGTTTTTTCAGTTTTCCCCCTTTTAGATTACTCCAAAAACACACTTACATACATACACACATACTAACATACATACACACACATACTGACATACATACATAGATACATACATACATACACACACATACTGACATACATACATATATACATACACACATACTGACATACATACATACATACACACATACTGGCATACATACATATATACATACACATACTGGCATACATACATATATACATACACACATACTGACATACATACATACATAGACACATACTGGCATACATACATATATACATACACATACTGGCATACATACATATATACATACACACATACTGACATACCTACATACGTACGCATGTATATAGTACTTCTTATGATAATTCATACGCAGTAGCAGATCGACCATATGTAACTTCATACATACATACTTATAAACCTTTTTATGTTGACACGAAGTAGCAGAATCTTAACTTCAGAATCATAGGGTCATTGAATGTTCATTTTTCTACATACCACAACTAAAGGCCAGGTCCAACTCGTATTTTTTTTTAAATAAGCTCAACTTTAATTTGTGTATAGAAAGTTAACAAACTATTCTAGTTACTTGAGGAACGTTAATCGATCTAAATATCTAATTATCCTTTTTTAGTTCCACTACTAGTTACACGATTATCTTTCACTTGTATTCTCTTAACGACATGTATACTATTAACACATGGCATGTTGAATCAAAAGGAAAAAAGATAGAGAATTTAACCTTCAACTCATCAAGTTATCTAACTACTATCTCATTAACTAAACTATATATCAAGATGGCATATGTTACTTTAGTTGTGTTACTTGAACATATAAGTGTTAATTCAACAATCAACTAAGGTGGTGATGATTTAATATAGAGTTTAACAAACATACCTCAGATTCGCTTCCAAGTTCAAGTTTATTAACCAGATATTTTATCAACAATCCAACGGTCATTCTTCCATCCCTGAGTATGAAAATTTACACAACATTACAACTCTAATTAACTTATCTCTAAATTGCATAATAATTAAGAACTCAAAGATATATAATTAATAATAATAAAAATAATAATAATAATATATATTACTTGATTCTTAGGTAGCTCTTTGGTATTTGAGGCAAAAATGGTTCCTTTGCTCTGAATATTCATCAAACAAAAATAAAAAAAATCAAATCAATAAGTGCATGCAATAAGCCAATAAGGTACACAACATATTATCCAAAAAATAAATGTAACAAGCAACAAATAACAAAAGTAACTAGGGTTTGGGAGACATACTGGTTTTGAGACGCTTGAAGCACAAACCATACACCCGAATGTGGTCTTCGTGGTGGGTTGACCACTCGTGCCACATTTAGTCGTCGGTGGACATTAAGAAGTCGTCCGTGTTGCTCCGATGAACCGGAAAACGAAGAAGATGAAGAGATGGGTGGGTTAAGAGGTGTTGTCATCATGTTAGCCGGAAACGGCCTAATTAGTTGAAGATAATTATAATTATAATTAGTTTGTTGTTGTTGTTGTTGCTGCTGTTGATACTGTTGTTGTAAAGTCATGAATTGCACGGAATTCATGGCAGCAGCCGCAGTTTCATGCGGCTGCAATAATAAAGCAGTTGATATTGTCGAGGGATGACCTCGATATCCAGGAGCTTGAAAAAAAACCTGAGCTGGTGGTGACGGTGACAGTTGTGACGGTTGATGTAACCGCCTCGATGAACTGCCACCACCACCACCAGGTAACAAGTCAAGGTCAACCGACGGTACCTCCAAAGACTGTATCGGCTGACCTTGACTTGTACCAGACTGTAAATAACCACCACCTAAACTCAACTGCAGCCACCGACCATGATCATCAGCATCATCCGAAACATTCATTTCACCATCATGAACATTATTATCAACATCTTTCAATAAGCTAATTGATCCATCTTCATCCTTGTTGTTACTAGTTTCTGTTCTTGAATCATCCTCCGCCATTAGATCTGAATAAAACCCTCTTCCTAAACTAATAAAACAGTCATACGTATCCGAAAACCCGCCATTAACATACCTTGATGATGACAAATGAGTAGGAAACATGATCATATTGTAAATATTTGAAACTCAAATTGTCCCTTGTAGATTGATGATCTATGAAGAGCCAAAATTTGAAAAGAAGCCATACATGTAAACATATAGATGAATCTTTTGCAAATCTTTTAGGGTTTATGTGTAAAAAAAGATTGAATATATTGAGATGATGAAACTTGAAAGTGCATTAATGATGAAGAAGATATGAGCAAGATTGATGTGTTAGTAGTTTGCTTCGGTTAATTGATGTCTTGGTTTGGAGGTTTGTGTTTTTTTTTTATTTTCTTCGACTTGGAGATGAAAAGATGGACCAGGAGAAAAAGTACCTTATTATATTCTTGAAAATGATAAAATGATGGGTGATCTGTATTATTTATTTATTTATTTATTTACTTATTTATTTAGTCATTATTATGATTTCATTAGTTTGTGTATATGTATATGTGATGTGTGATATATTATTTAGATATAATATGTAGGTCAATTTGATAAATTGTTGGTAAATAAGTGTTTGTTATTCCTATAATATTGATTATATTATATATATATTCATTTTGTTTTCAAACAGTTTTTTACTTTGCTTTTAACGGTTGTTTGAAGGTTTATTTTTTATTTTTACACGGTGGTTTGAATTTGAGTCTTTTTTGTGAGATATATTGTAAGCTTTTTAACAAAGTTGTTATTGGTAAATTGATAGTACCTATAATCATGTTATCAATAACATGATCATATAACTCATAGTTTATAGCAAACATGTGGTTATATAACGAAAACCAATGAAATCAGGCTTTAAATTTAAATCTGAGACTTATGTTAAATAAGAATAGCATAACACCACCCCTTGAGAGGGATTATGGGGATTTTAAGAGGTATGTATGTGCGTTAAAATTCATAAATGAACCGACCATTAAATTAGTCGTCTAATTATTTTAGTGGGCGGAAAGGTTTTAAGATCAGGTTATATATAACATCATAATAATTTTAAAATTCTATATGCACATATATTAATTTAAAATAAAATATATATGATACTAATTAATTTATCGTTTGTTGTGAACTTGTAATATTGTCAAAATATGAAGTTTGAAACAAATATAACATGGAGTCTATAATACAAAATAAACCGGCAAACATGTTTTGATATAAAAATTAATTAAAAAAACCTATTTTAAAATGTTGAGATATTTCGAATTGTTTGTTAACAAAGACATACAAAGTAAGGGAAAACCTAAATAATATGCTATAATTAATATGCTATCTGACTTTCAACTATTTAATCAAACCAGATTAATTTAGTTTTTATGGAAACATATTTTGTTTTTTTTATATATAATTTTAGGGTTATTGGATTTAAACATCCCTAACTATTGGTCATTGGCCGTTGTCACCTCCAAGTATCACTTTGGCTAATAACACTCCCAACTAAATACTTTGGTGTCCGTATCACCAAAAGTTAACCAAATCACTAACGTCGTTAAGTTTTGCTGACGTGGCACGGTGACGTGTCCTATCTCTGCTTACGTGGCACGGTGATATCGGCCAATGATCAATAGTTAAGGGTGTTTAAATCCAATAAGGCAATAACCCAGTATATATCTATATTTAACTAGGAATTGACCTGTGTCACGTGATGCGACGACCGAGTTTTAGTTGGTGCATATGTCGTGTAATATTTGTGACTTCGTTACATGCGTTATGTTATTGATTATCTCTTGCACGTTATGGTGTAATATTATGTTTTGTACCTTGCAACGTAATGCCGTCAAAGTAACTAAAAAAACTAACTAAAACAAAAGAATATACAAAGAAAAAAAGTTTAAAAAGAAGAAAAAAAACAAAAATATCCAGCCCTCGTATAGATGTTCAATGCACATCATGACCACTTGATCCAATATGACACTGTTAACTAGGATTTTTTTATACAATATAATGGTATAAATAAATTTCCGCTTTTATGGTGTTTATGGATTAAATGTTGTCTTAATTCTGCTCAGTCATCAATTTTATTAAATAGGTCGCTTACTCGGAAGTTCACTTGAAAAGAGGATTGAGACAGGGCGACCCCCTTTCTCGCTTTTTGTTCTTGCTGGTGATGGAAGCATTTAATTACTTTGACATGTTACATTGTAAGGTACGAGGCATTATACTACACCAGAACGTGCATGAGATAATCAATAACGTAACGCATGTAACGAAGTCAAAAATATGACATGACATATGCACCAACTAAAACCCGGTCGTCGCATCACGTGACACAGGTCAATTCTTAGTTAAATATAGATAAATAATGGGTTATTGCCTTATTGGATTTAAACATCCTTAACTATTAATCATTGGCCGCCATCACCGTGCCACGTAAGCAGAGATAGGACACGTCACCGTGCCACGTCAGCAAAACTTAACGGCGTTAGTGATTTGGTTAACTTTTGGTGATACGGACACCAAAGTATTTAGTTGGGAGTGTTATTGGCCAAAGTAATACTTGGAGGTGACAACGGCCAATGACCAATAGTTGGGGGTGTTTAAATCCAATAACCCATAATTTTACCGACAGGGAAGAAAATATACAAATAAATAAAAAAATCAACCAAACTCGATTTACTTCACTCATACATAAATTTATTTATTTAAATCGAACAGATTATTATTATATATATTTAGTTTCTGACCACATGAGCCACATATATATTAATCCAAATTCTATTGACATTGTTTTTTTTTTAAATAGTCATATTTGTATTAACTTAATATTCACACAAACATTCGTACGACTCTTTCTCCCAATTTCAAACATTTATCGTTTAAGACACGTAAATAGATATTAATTTATGCAGGATTGGAATTATTAATCATGAATTTAAGCACGTAATTAGCGATTAATGACTAAACTCTCAAAAGGTTATATAATTGCACGGTTTAAAGGTATAAAACCCATCAATCATATGTCAAATCAATATAATAAATTGTAACTTTGCTTTTAAATATAACATATATGAAGTTTTGTAATTTGTGATTTTCTATTTCTAAATTTATTTCACATATCCATCAAGATTAAATATCAGATGACTTATCAGGTGTTGTTATTTATAAGGCTTAGTTTTGAGGACTTTTTTAATGACTTTTATTATAATTTTTACTTGTGGTTTCTAATAAGTTGTATAAAATTAAAACACACACTAAAACGCTGATAAAAATAAGCATAGCGTAACAGTGAATTTGAAGTTTACAAAAGATCATATTTTAAATGTGAGACGAAAAAGTCTAAGAATTTATACCTTAAAGCAATTTTGAATTTCTTGAATGTTTGTGATTCGGCGATATGTATATTATTATGCACAATTCCGTTCAAAATGAAATTTACACAGATACACAGATAAAAGTAAGAATATCACAATGATATATTTAAAATTTTACAAGACATATTTTAAAAGTTATAAGATATATATATATATATACTAGCAATAGCAATAACAATAATAACAGTAACAAAAACAAAGATATTCACCATCCACCATTTCTTAACCAGCTATATATGGGTTTTTTTATGTCTACCTTCACGTTACACTACAAACTAGTATTTTTATCCATGGACACAATATCACCTATAAAAATATCAAATGGATTGCAACAAGTCTTCCACAGTCCAACTTGAAAAAGATTCGACACATTGTGATAGTTATTTGTTGACTAACTAGGTTTAATATTCATGTTGGCTTAGATTACCAACATATTGGCATATTGTGATAGTTATTTAGGGCTGTTTGTTTCAACATCTTAATTGTTCAGATGTCTGAATGGTTCAGACTGTTTGTTTCAAAAACAGCTGTCCGAATGGTTCAGACATTTGCCTCTGAATGATGATGCAGAGTCTCACCGCAACGCTAATAAACCAAGAGAAACCAACCAAGTCAATATTATATATTGATAATAAACAAAAACCAAAAACTGAGTCTTACAGGAAACATACGAGTCCTCTTTTCTGGAGGAAAATAACGAAAGGAAAGTTTCAAAAAGAAGGAAATAAAATCATATATTAAAATTAAAAATCATGAGCATAAATCAATTTAGTCTTGGTTGGGTTGGTTCTCGGTTCGGCTTTTGCCAGCTGGGTCTCCGCCATCAAATGGTTAAGCATTATACTAAGAGGTTGTTTGTTTCAGCCTCTTAATGGTTCCGACTGTTTGTTTCACGAACATATGTCTCAATGATTCAGACATTTGCCTCTGAATGCTTAAACATTATACAAAGTCTGAATGGTTAAGAGCTATTATCTGAATTGGTCAGACATTTGTTTTTAAATAGTTAAGCTTTATACTAACTTTTAATGGTTCATACCTTTTACTAATTCAGATCTCTTATTAATTCACCGTATATCTACAGCATGTCGTTGCTATATTTATGAAAAATATTTTTCATTAAAAAACTTTAACTATATATTAATTTGTGCCATTTCCCGACAACATGCCAACGCTATAGTGTGTATCCCATATCTTCTAGAAAAATTATAAATGAAATATTTTCCAGAAATACTATATATCATACAAACTCTTTGTTGAACCAGAGTACTACTAAACAAAGACACACTTTTATTTAATAAGTTGACTCACAACTATTTCTCTCTGGATTACATAAATCCGATCAACACCTAAGGTATTTATAACCATACCAACCTATTCCTATTACAACTAGGAAACAAAAACATAATAATAAACAAAAACTAATTAGAGACTAACTCAAATACTAATAATAAATAGATAGATTCCTAATAACAATAAAATTGTTATTAGTTAATTCTTCTTCAAGTCACCCCATGAGAATTACCGAACCGCCCTTAATGAAGTCTAATATCGTCAAGTTTGTTGTATTTCTTAATATAACATATAGAGTATTTAAAAGCAATGAGATATTGGTAAATTTTACATTTATACAAATTAAACGAATGTACGTACATAGCTAATAACCACAATACGGTCATATATATATATATATATTAGTTAGTGTCATTAGTTGTCTACGTACCGTGTGATTCTTTAAGTCATATTTCGCTAACAACATTGTCATGTGTTGTTACTCGTGCGCCAATACACAACATCTCCTCAATGAAAACGACCATCCACTTGCTAACGACCAATGAAAACAAAAATACCCCGTTAGCCTACATAGCCGAGTTTTCAATATGATTAATCCGGGATGTGAGAGTATATATACTTTTTTTCAACGGCCAATTTACCAGCAAAAAACCTTACATCGTAAAACTAGCAAGATGTCAAAAACCTTACATCGTAAAACTAGCAAGATGCTATATTACAAGACAATCAAAACATAAACTTACACCATTGTTTCCATTTAAACGATCCTTTTTTGCTCTTGATTTTTTCCAAAAAAAAAAAAGAAAGTTATTTGCTCTAGATCGATATAAACTCGTAGTATTAAACTTAAATGTTTGTTTAACATGATTAATGTGTTAGTGTTATGATTTTAATTAGAACTTAAAATAATTGTGTTTGAGAGTCTGACTTATATTTGAAATTCTAATTCTTGAAAAATATGTATTAACTATTTATATCGTTCAAAACCAGTCCAACCGGTCTGACCAGTAAATCAGTAAAACAATCGATCATTGTCCAATTCAATTCTGAGAACATTGATCATATTCTTATGAGAGAAGTGTTTAATTATATTCGAATCAACATATTACCAACAAATTTAACTACCCATTAATGATAATTCTCTTAATTAATCACTTATTTAATGTATGGATTTATTCCTCATATATATATACTTGTCTCTTGTTAATTTGAACCATATAACCATATAATAGGGGACACTTCAGACCATGCCTTGCCTGCTTAACTGAGCCTTTAATTAAACTCTTCGATCACTTATTTTAATTTTCAATGTGTACGATAAATTTAACCAATTAAGAAATGAATAGAATTAATATAATGTTTAAGAGGGTTTGTAGGCGTGGGCATTGGTGTGAGTGCAACTGCATGGGCATGGTGAGAATTTCAGTTGACTTCTGATCTAAAAGAATCTTTCTTCTAAAACATGCATGCATGTCTCTAACTTGCCATTGTTTTATTTTTATATACATTTTAGTAAATATATATAATCTTTACTAATGTTATAAGATTATATAAGAGTAAACTATATATGAGGCTTATTTAGGTCGTGTTATAAATCTTCTGGTTAAAACTGTTGATGGTACGTAGAGATGAAATTTCATCTTTTGAATATAGGTTAATTGATTGAATTTTTGCTCTGAGGATTATTTTTAGATGTTCTGTATATGAGTCTCTTCAAACATGGTTTGTTGTTATTGATTCAATGATCCTCTTAGGATGTAGTCGGAGAGAATTAATTGTTAGGGAGAGAAAGACTGGTAAAATAGCAGTAGCAATAGATACAATTCTAAATCAACAAGACCAAAACGTAATATGCCTTTAGGTAACTATTGGTCAAAAAACATCTTCTGCGGCTCAGGTACTTACCAGGAAAGGGGCGCGATGAGATATACTATTATGGTAGCCGAAACGGCGGATTACCCTACTACATTGTATTAACACTTTCAATATAAGCTTAATAGTTTGCATCCCTAGGGTTTTAAATTTTTACCATTTCAATCCCTCTCAAATTGACTCTACCATTGACTCTTCAAATTGTCGTTACTTACCTACATGTGCCTCTCACGTGAAGGATAGCATCGTCTTTTGTTCTCTTCTTTTCTCCTCCTGTGAAAAACCCTAATACCCTGCTTCATCTTTAATGGAATATGTCTACATTACTGAAGGGTAAAGAAAGAAAAGAAAATACGATTTTACCCTTATGCTTAGTCACGTAGGTGGCACGTTTGGGTAAGTAAGGTAATTTAGACAGTCATTGGACGGAGCTAGAGAATAAAATTGTCAAAATTAAAAATCTTAGAGACGCAAACTATTAAGCTTGTACTAAAACCATTAACACATCAAAAACCCAAAGACGAAAGTGCAATTTACTTATGTTATAATACATTTTGTTTAAACATTTAATCTTAGGATTACACTATATTATCTGCTAAGCCGAGAAAAAGAAGAAAATGGTAGAGAAATTTGGCATGACGCTCACTAAACCTATGTAATAACGATCTAACAAGTCAATTCTTAGGTCGGTTATATTAAACACAAACACGTAGAAAAAGAGCTGAAGAAACCACTCCATGACTCTTTTATTTTTGTAATCTTAGAAATTACACGACGAATTTAAACATATTAATTCATGGAACCGTTCATGATGCGATATAGGAGCAGATTGATGAAATTGATTCAATATTTATCTATACCAATAAATGAATAAAGGTTAAATTACTCTTACATATTATTCTTTTAAGCTTGTCACTTTATTGTCACATAAATTTATATATTTGTCAATCAATGGAGCATAAATATGATCCTCTAGAATAATCAAATTGTTTTTAAATTTAGTTCCAACTGAGTAACTTGATGAATAGATCCCACAACTAGAAAATGAAAGCTACGAAAAATTTGCATTCGATCGATGGAAACAACCACAAATATTGCGACAAATGAAGACAATCACAAAATTAGCGACCAGATTGTAATAATTGCAACGTTAATTAGCAACAAATACCAATAGCTAAACGTAGCATAATCGCTAACTTCTGAAATAAATGTTTAACATTTTATGATTATTTAACATTTTCCAACTATATTTATGTAATAGTCACTAGTCGGGACTTGAATAGATTAATATCTACATAATCATACAAGTCGTATGTATACCAATAATAAAATAAGATAATCGATCACCATTGTTTTACAAAATGGTGCATATCTAATTTAAACTAGATAGTTATTTAAATAGTGTACTCGATTAATATAGCAATTTGCACACATTAACAAAGTGTAGTTTTGAATTTGGATTGTAAGAAGTAAGGTACATTAAAATCAACTAGAAAACAATAATCATTTGTAAGTAATGTTTTTTTTTACCTAATTAAACATAACTTTTGTTCTATCTATCTCTGAGATGTTTGGATTTTTCAAAACTTCATGGACATGCAGGAGAAAAATGCTATCCCCATTCGGATCAAGATAGAACTTTTACTTGTTCAAATAACGATTAAGGTGAAGCAGGGTCAGAAACGACGAATCTCTTTATGATAAACATATTAATATTAGAGATTGGTTGGGTAAAAAGTCAGAATTCAAGATTTTAGATCGACAACTCAAAAAAAACAACCAGGAAGACGCAATAGAATTCTAGGAGAACAATATTCTATATGCACAAAAATCAATAAGTGTTAGTTAAATTATCTTTTGTCTATGAGCCCCGACAAATTAAATGGTTTGGGACGAGTTATGTCATCGCTTCTAATGTAGAAGTCATGATTCGAGTCTTCTTTGAGACAATACGCTTCAGGTGGACTAGGGCCTGAGGTTTTATCATAATGGACCTTTGATGATGAGTTTCCCTGGAATGAAGGTGAGCTGGATTATCAGCGATGTTTGTGTTCACATAATGTAGCGATGATCTTTCCCTAATGAGGTCACTCGGATTCTTAGGGTTGTAGCATCCGTTAGCCATTAAAAAAAGTTTTAAATTCTCATTTCTTTGGAGAAAATAGTATAGGAGATAAACGTACATGGGGCACACTTAATGATGTTAATAATAACGTTAAGAATGGTGCATGTCGTCCCATTACTATAAAGTTATGCATTTTTTTTCAATTGTCAC
Source organism: Tagetes erecta (assembly GCA_030867185.1). Lineage (NCBI taxonomy): Eukaryota > Viridiplantae > Streptophyta > Magnoliopsida > Asterales > Asteraceae > Tagetes > Tagetes erecta. The sequence goes on along the minus strand of CM061492.1, from coordinate 43,161,097 downwards.
CACCACTATCTTCTCTCTACTTATAAAGATATATATATATGGTGTGCATATAAAACGTGAAGTTTGTATAAGAAAGATAAGAAATAACTAAGTGGTGACACACATAAACAAGTGATATTTATGTTCATTTTTGTACATACGTACGTTTATATTATAGATTGTATTAAATCTTTAAAAAATGTCCTTTTAAAAATTAGAGTAAATTTAAGATCTACATTTGTACTCACTTGCAAGCTAGTTAAGAGAAAATTTGACACTAAATGGGTGTCGTTATGGTTGCAAAATCCTATATACAGTTCTTTTTATCTTCAAATCAGTTTCTTGCTATATATTCTCAGTCGTTTAAAATAACAAAATGAAAAACAAGTTAACAACGGTTAGTCTAATGGACGTAGGTTGTTACAAATCAACTAGTATATATAAGATAAAACGTCCATTGTAGTACGCTAATAAAGATTAAGGACGTATATGTGTGTATTTCTTTTTTAAAGCTAATTAAAAAGCTAGGCATATAAATATTATTTGAGTTTAAAAAACGTCAAAGCTAGTTTTAATAAAAACAATATCAACACACACAAATGGCAATTTCCTTCATTATTTACTTGATTAACGTTATGTTAATCTTCAAAATTTCAATTGTGTTGTAAATTAATAGGGTATAAATGTAAATTAGTATTTCGTTAAATTAATTTAATTAATGCAAAAACCTCAAATAAGAAATGAAAGTTTGTGTAAATAAGCTAAATGCTAAATTTTATTTTTTATTTCCAATTAGATGCTATAAATAAATATTATGTCTCATTTTTCCCATCTCCTCTCCCATGTCTACAAATTTAAACTATGAAAGTATACCTAAATATCACTTAAATAAAGAAAAGTCAAGTGGTTTTTACATAAATATAAAGCCATTTATTTGCAAGACACATGTTAATAGTTTCAGTTTACATATACATGCATAGGTTATATTTGTTTGTATTATATTAGCTTGGTGTATATATGTAACATGTTAACAGCAAACAACATAGCCTAACTTGCTTATACATATGATAATAATGTTATGGATATTTTACAAACTCAAGCTTATATATGTAAGTTAGTGTACGTATTTTGAAATAAATATCTTAAAAGATATGCATGTTACATGTTTAGTGTCTTTTGAAATAAATATCTTAAAGATATGCATGTTACATGCATGTAGTTAATTATAACTAATAAGTAATAAGTTAACTAGTATCAAATTACATATATGTAATAAAGTGTATTGTTTATGTATACGTAATCAAATTTATGCAAAACTAGAAATAATGATCAATATTTCTTTGATATAATTGTTGTAATTTACCTACACGAAATCAAACGACTACACATGTCAGTTACATATATGTAGATATGTTTACATATATATATGTAACAACTTTACATATATTATTAATTACGTGTGTGTATATCGGGAAGGTTAACATGAGAACTTCATATTTATGTGAGAACATTAAGAACTAATCTTAGTCATAACTTTTAATGGTAAAATGATAAATATTAACCTATAGAGCATCACATGCAAAACACATGTTTTTTTCATTTTTTTTGAATGCTCGTCTTTTATTACGTTATAGTTTTTTTTTTCAAAACATTTCATCATAATATTCGTTGTTTTTTATCTTTTAGACAAGTAACATATTAACATTTAAAAATTTTAAATCTAGTCCACCCATTGTTTACGCATGTGTAAAATTAGTTACTACACACGTGTAAAACAAAGTTCGTAAGAAAACAAAGTAATTTTTTTAATGAAACAAGTAAGCAAGAGAAACATTTTCTCTGTTTTACCCTTTTATTTTTTTTTTTCTAACTTCTAATTTTTCATTTATTTTGTGGGTTATTGTCATATAAAATGTGTGACCGAGAATGGTTCTCACATATTTAGTTGTTCTGCAATTGATCTTGCCCTACACACATATATATATATATATATATATATATATATATACTTACTGCTTATATAACATGATTATATATAGGTTTACATATATGTAATACATACATATAAGCGGTACAACTTAATGTATACGTAAATTTTTTATTAAGACACTAAATTCCAGCTTTGCATACCATGAGAGGAATCGAATGCCTTATTAGAAAATACATAACTATGCATAGATCTCAAATCAAAACAAACCAAATAAACCTTCAAAATACAAATTCAAAGAGGCTTAATCATAACTTTTAAGATAATAACTTGGTACAAAAGATCTATTGGTTATTACTAAACACTTAGAGTTATATGTATAGTAGCGTCTTGATATGTTATTAAATCACCAATTATAGTTGTTTTTAAGTTAAAAACATTGACGTTTAAAGCCTGAAACTTAGGGGTCTAATTAAAAAGAAGTTGGGGACGTAAGATAATCGAGTGGCTTCATGGCCTCCACTGATAATATAATAGATCAGTCGATGATCACCTTGGCATGGATAGAAGATTACACGACAATTCAATACTACAAATTACTTAATTAATGGCGAAACTTATTTCTTCAAGACAATTATTATGTTGAATATTTAAAAAGTAGTTTCAATGATTATAATTAAATGACGTTCCCGTTACTTATTTCATGAAATTTTTAGTACGAGATCTATATATGTATGTTTACTAACTTTGGTCTCCCGGGTTTGAAGCCTTCTAGTGAGCTTCAGTAGCATCCGTTGATTTTTTCAATACAGTTACAAACGTGAGAAAGATCGGGTTTAATCACTCTAAAATAATATAAATTCAGCATTTATAAATGTTAAAAAAAAAATACTTGTTTAATTAATCTGTCTCTCGTTTATGCATGTCAGGTAAACACAAGTACACATTTGAAGTATAAGTGCTAAAGTCCTTTTTAACATATTTATTGGTTGTTAATTAAAGTTTAAGAACCACTAAACATTTAAACTATTTAATTGGTGTAAAGGTTTGAAGATCATGGTAGCATGACGACATGATGATGAGTGCATAACATATACAACTAATTCTATCAATATAAATAAAACATGTGACACCAATAATTAATAGATGTATGATTATAACTAACTTTTAGTTATTAGAAGTTAAATAACTAATATCAGATAGAAGAAATAACAACACAAATGCATAATTAAATTAACAAGTTTAATCTTCATTTGCCTTCAATTTTGAAATTTCATTTCACAAGTTTTCAGTTAAAAACTTAATACAGAAAAACAAACTCGTAAACATACTACGTAGCAACAACATAGCCGATCCTACGTAGCAACAATGTAAGTTGTTATATGTCCTAATTTTAGGATATTCACATAGCCGAATCCTACGCAGCAACAACACCACATTCATATACATATTAAAAGGCACACATATCTTTTAATCAAAACAAATCAACTCAGTCACCCGTTTTTTTACTCAGTTACTATATACAAGCCGTATACGTTAATACACATGCAGTACACAAGTTTGCTAACCTAGTTATATATATAAAGAATGTTCATTGTGAAAAAAAGTCGTGCGGCCATGCATTAACAGGAGATGCCATGATGTTATTAAGCTTTCCAGAAAAGTCAGAGGTTTTTCAAGCTAGTCGTTTTCCTCCCTGAACACGTTGACGCCATCTCGAGTGTAAATTTAACGATTGACGGTTAAAATCTTATTTAAAGTATGAGCATACCTGAGCTATGAAGAGACATACCAACGAGCCTAAGTTAACGTGTTCTAATTAAGAACCAATTAAAATGTTTAGAGGGAAGAAAAAATGATTATTTCTTTTAGATTTTTGCAATTTTATAGGTAAAATGGTTTTCATTGGTCTTAACCATCACATTTTGTTTTTTACCGGTCCAAACAATTGAATTAGTTGTCAACGGTCTCAACTTTTATCACTTTTGTAACCATCGTTCTGTCGTTAAATTTTTTTAAGCCGTTAAGTTTTTTCCAAATACAAAACCGATATTTTAATCCTTTTGATCGGAAGGATAATACAAGTCGATTGATGGAAAAATTTCCTTGAAACGGCGCCCCGAACAATGAAATAGTGCTTCAATCGGGTGTTTAAACCTAAAGGTGTTTCAATCGGATGTAAAAATTTTATCGTTCAGAGAGCCTTTTCGAGAAAACTTATATATAAATCGACTAGTATTATCCTTCCGATGAAAAGCCTAAAACATCGCCCTTGAATTTTAAAAAAACTTAACGGCGTTAAAAAAATTGACGACGAACCATTGATTGCCAAAGTGATAAAAGTTGGGACCATTGACAGTCAATTTAATAGTTGGAACTGGTATAAAACAAAAAGTAATAATTAAGACCAGTAAAAACCAATATATCAATTTTATAAAGTTAAAATTAATCCTTTTAGACTTTATATATAATTCTTGTCAAAATTATTATTATTTCTGTAACTACATTTATTAAATTTATAATGCATCATATTCTACACCTTGTATGATTTATACATCTAAACTTCTAATAAAAATAGACACTGTTTAATCACTAGGATGCTTCTTTACGGTGTTGTCATTTTTTTATTTTTTTAACGGAGACGTGTTGTCAATTAAATTTACGGACCTAATAGCTAAGGTATGCTATCTACAAATGCTTAGCTGAAACGGTTGGTTGATGAGTTTTCGACTTCGACCAACTTGGCTCGAAAGGAAGGTTGGAATGAGTCTCTGCTGCAATTGTAGCTTTAGGGGAGTCCCACATACTAGGCCGCTTAATTATAAGCGCATATTACGGATTTACGGGGGCAAACAGTGGTTTTGAATTCAGTTATCGAACTCGGATTTACGGGAGCCCACTAGGCCGCTTATAAGCGCCTATTACGAATAACACCATTTTATTAAGTCTCACCAAAGCATAACGAGCATTCTTCGAACCCCACGTTCATGACACCACGGATAACTATAGAGCCTCACCTTCCAAATAAAACCTCAGCTCCCACCTTCAATGGAACCCGATTCGACCAATCCATCAGAGTCTGATTTAGCTCAATCAATTGCTGCACACTTTTAATCGAAAACGAGTCGTCATCACTCACTTTCCAGCGCCACTCGTCTCTTGTACTAGACCAAACAGACCACCCCTCCAACAATTGAAAATGTTGTTGTATGCCAAGGGCCCGATATTACTTTAAATCTCTAATACTTCCCACCCCGAGACCACCCGTTTTCTTTGACGTCATAATTAACATCAATCCATTTGACTCATGAATCCCACAAGAAGCTTCTTCTCATACCTTCCCATCTTCTTATTACCAATTTGGGAACTTTGAATATCGACATGAAAGTAGACGTAGTATTATGTAAGAATGTATATAAATATTTCTTATAATTTGAACATAAAAAGTCAATTAATTTGTATATAATAGTGAAAGCATTTTGTTGAAAAGGAGACACAATATTATGTAATTTTGTAATAATATGTAAATAAAATGCATGGCATGTGGGGGGTGGGGTGTAATGATTTTCGATGGCATGTTGTTCACAAAAAAATAAATAATTACTTTCAATCTGATAAGTTGTTGATGCATGGCGTGTACATGTATATGGAGTTTTGTCAGACATGAAAGTAGGACAGAGGATGTTCTTGAAATATCTAACTTTTCAACTTTAAAGCAATGTATATGTATATATATTATATAATATAACTTTTATTCTTTTATCCAAGTTACTTATTATTATTATTATTATTATTATTATTATAATTAACTTCTAGAGATATAATACATTTATACATCTTTAACAATAGGTATTTTATTTTTATACAAGTTACTAAAGAAAGTCTTAAAAATATGTAACAATTTCTAATTTGATACTAGACTGCTTTTAAACAAGACGTGCCGTTATGTTATGTCTAGTTTGATAAGAAATGTTGAAGCTCCTCAAGAACCAACGTTCTCTTCAAAGGCTTCTCTTCGCCATCTCACAAAACCGAGACGTACACTTCCTTCATGTACGCGGAACAATGAACGCATTATAAATATTATTAGACTCTGTGTAATAGTTAGTGCCCCTTGGGGGCGTTTTCTGCCATGTGGCTGCTGACTGGACAAGGGGCATTATACCAGAAAGTGGTGTAATGGTTAATGCCCCTTATAATGCCCCACCATCATTACTCAATCATTTTTTATTTATTATTTAAACTATATAAAATTAATAAAATATAAAATAAAAATAACTAGTTCATAATTAAAAAAAATTACAAATACCATAAAAAAAATCAAGACAATCCATATTTTTCTTTGATACGTTTGATACAAGCGAGGTGAAGTTCACGTCGCGCTCCCGGCTCCTCTGGGATTGGTTTTCCCAAAAACTCCAAGTCCACTTGCATTTGACGTTCTCTTTTTTCCTCCCAAATTTTATTTTTTTGCTCAATTCTTTTTTTTCCTAATTCCGTTATAGCATCTAACTTTTCATTCATTTCCAAAAACCGCTCGTTGTAGTCGATACCCGAAGAAGATGACGACACGGCTTTCTTGCCTCTCCTCTTTGCTTTATCCCTCCCGATTGGTCGTTCGGGATGTTGCGGTTCCTCGAACTCTTCCTTCGGTATCGTTCAAGTCAATACATTGTTGTCGGGCGTCGGAAGATTGACTTGCCGGTTCGGTGGACGAAGTTGTTTTTGACCTCTTCGACGCTCGGGCCGAAGCCGTGACCTGGTTGATCAATGTAAGCCATCTTGGAGACTTTCTCAAAAAGTCCCATATGGCAAGATAAGGAAACGCCCCTTTCGTACCCCGATATTCTTCCAATGCCGCCTTTTGAATGTCGTCATCGTTTTCCCCGCTGGCCCAACCCTCAAAAAGACGTTGGTAAACACTATTGAATACCACACACTTGGAGTTCATTTCCCTCCATTTTGAGGAAATCTTATCCGCCGTACGGTAGCCTAACGGTTTACCAACTAACTTGTGAAAATCATCCTGAACCCTATTCCAAAACACGCTTCGGTCTTGGTGGTTCCCTAAAAAAACACAAAAAATATTATTAACAATATTATTAAAAAAATAACAAACGTTATTTAAAACATATATATTTACCAATGATCGGATCCTCGGAATTAGATAGAAAAGCACGTGCCAATTGAAATTCTTCATCAACCGGCCAAATAACGTGTGATTTCGGTGCTCTCGGTTCTCCCGGCGCTTTCTTCTTGTGTGACCTTTTTTTGGGTTGGGACGGACCGGCATCTTGAGTTGGAGCCACCGGTTGCGTTTCCGGGATAACTTCTTCCAAATCAACGGGTTGTGACGATCCCATCATATTCGGGTTCATGCCCATACCCATCATGTTTGGGTCCATACCCATACCCATCATGTTTTGGTTCATACCCATCATGCCCATATTCATTGGCATGTTTCGAATGAAACCAAAAAGATTAGCGTTCGACATGTTGTTTGGGTCGTTTGCTTTGTTTTGGTTTGTGTCGGTTCTTCGAGGGGGTCGGTACCCGGGGTTGTTTGGCGAACCGAATGGGGCACCGTATGGAAACATTGTGAGTATTGGTAAACAAATTGTAGTAGAAATTTAGAGTATAAAATAAGTTGAGATGGTGTGAGTATTTGAGAAAGAATGTATATTATTTATAGTGTAAAAGTAAAAAATAAAAAAATAAAAAAATATATATATGTAGCCGTTGCATATATGTAGCCGTTCAACGGTAATTTTTTTTTAAATTTGTGCGGGGCTAGGCGTTATCAGTATCACGCCCAAACAATTTTTTTAAAGATAACGCCCCCACGTAGTGGTGTGGGGGCGTTATAGGGGCGTTTTTGGGGGCATATAACGCCCATTACGTTTGGTCTTATGTGTTAACAAATATTCTTTGATATCCTATGATAAATCTATTACAATCTGTAGTAAGATTTAAACTTTTAATCTTTATTGGTAACTAATAAAAGATTATGAACTTGTGAGATACACCGGTTAATCATCCGTATATTCATTTGTAAGAGATGTTAATATCATGTAATTGTAACACACAAAAGTACTAACAAAACTCTCATTCAAAGAAAACAATGATGAACGTATTATGGCTCAATGCATATATAGACACGTAGTAGGTAGGGACAAAAGATAAAAACAAAATAAAAGGCAATCATGGTGATCTTCAATACATGAAGGAGTATAGAAATGAACAAAATGATAGCACCCTTTCAATCTCTAGTTACAAAATGTAACCATGCAAACCGATTATTTTCCCACTTTTCAACTTATTATATATTCTTTTAAAGAGAAATACAAGCTATGATCACTAAACGAGTATACCGGACTCGCTAACCGGCCTGTGACACCCACGTCACAAGAGCAAGACACTGGAAGCAATCAGCTCATAGGTCACCCACAACCAAGGGAGCGAGAATTAACCCGCCGTTCGCATAACACTCAAACCCTAGTTGTGGTCTCTCCATTCATTGCTGGTGACTGGCCACCACAAGATAACCTAGTGTTTCCCCTTAATGTCTCAAGTGAGACTAGAACTTGGGTCACTTTGTACACCAAGCTCTTACACCAACTCCTTTTACCACTAGGCCATCATGTGATGGTTCAGCTATGATCACTAAGGAGATCGATATTAGAGGTTAGTTGTTAAGGAGGTATTATGATGGTTTAACATACGTGTACCGGTAATTAAAAGATTAAGGTTCAAATCTTAGGGTGAGGGGAGTCCACCCCTCACCACCCCACATCATTTTTTAAAAGTAAAAATAACTTAAAAAAATACAAAAAGTAGCAGTTGGAAAAGGAGGGCCCATATGTAACGGTCAAAATAAGCGGGGTGAAGCTCGGGGAAACACACACCAAACTGGACACCGAAGTTCGGGGCCGAAGGGAGTGGGGCGGTTTTCCCGTGCGGGGCCGCACCCACCCCGAGTCCACTCCGGGTGCTCTTACAGGGTAATAATTGTAAAGAAAAGATCAAATAAAAAGTAGATTTTGTCTAAGAAGTGTGCGAATTAAGTGTCTTAAATCACATTAAAACTAGGTCAAACGAACTCTGGTTAAAATCACTAAAGTGGCATTAAAACCGTCACGTCGAAGTTTACCGTCTTAGCTTATAGGGTTTAGCTTTCAAGGTTTTATTTTAAAATTTAGTTTTGTCTTATGGTTAGGTTTTTGGGTTGGAGGCAGAAGGTTTGACAATACGATTCTAAAGCTACAAGAATAAGTTTAATCAGTTCTAAACTTGTTAGAAAAAAACTACTTTATAGGAAGCCATCGGTAAAATTGTTATGTATTTATTTTATAAATTTTAGTTTTTCTCTTAAAAAGAAGAGAATAGAGGAAGTTATGCAACCCTACAAGACAATAGGAAGGTTACAAAATTAATATTGCACCAACTTAACCAATCTCAAAAGGGTAGTTTTGTCCTATTTAGTTTATTATTACTTCATAAGATTGAATTTGTTTTCATCTCTCCTATCACTCTATATTAAACATTTTTTCATAAAGCCATGAAATTTATCAAACCCTAATTAACTCTTTAGTGTTAAACACTTAACTTGAACTAAGTTAAACCCAAACTTAATTTTGTTCGACATATATGACTCATCTACCCTCTACATCATCTTTAGTATATCCTACCTAGCTAAAAAGTTGCCGAAATTAAAAAAATAACACAGATTGTGTCCTTGATTATGGTGCATTTAAATTATAATAACACTAGAAGATTTAAATACTATGAACAAATTATGACAAAAAGATGTTGAGTAAAAGAAAATATAGTGAAACCATGTACCAATACCATGCACATTGTTTAATTAAAAAGGCCCAATTAATTAATTCATATAAAAAGTTGATGTTTTTTACCCTAATAAAAAGAGTTGCAACTTTCTGGTTTCTTTTCCTTTTATTGAGTATTTTTAACTTCTTATATGCTTTGCACGTTCTTATGCCAATTTTAATTCGAATACAATAAGGGTTATTTTAATATCTTGTAATTAAAAATAATAGAATGGAATAATCCCGATTATCGAAACAAATTATATACTTAATTGTTTCAAATATTATATATATTCATTCATGTATATGTTTGCAACTTTGATTAATATAAACTATCGTACGTAATAGTTCCTATAGGTTTCGTATGTTTCTTTTTATATCTCATCTTATATATACTACACAAAGATCTTGAAATATTTTATGACATAGAATTAAGCAAGTTATTCTAGCAATCTAGCTAGCATACATTATGTAAATATTATGCTATATATTGATTTGCATATACTTCAATTCATTTTATGTAAGATATATTTTCACATATTTTGTTGTTGTTTTCAAACTTTTAAAAAATGTAGATCTCTTTAAAAAAAAATTCAAATATACCATTAAGATGTGTATAACTTTTGTCTACGTTTCATTATAAATTTTATTTGAACCCGACTCGAGTCAACTATGATATATAATTAATTTTTTTACAATAGCTTAACATTTTTCAATTCAAACTATATCGTTTTGACATCATCGATTCTACACATACGTTTCAATATAAGTTTTATTCAAATCAGAGACCCTACAACCTGCCGCCAAAACCAATGCGTCAAAGCACATTATATACTTTTTTCACGATAACTTAATACTTTTTTACAATTCAAACAAACCGTTGTCACATGCTTAAATAATGTATAGCCAATGATCCTCAACTCTAATGGTTGAGGTGAAGTATCAAAATCTTCAATAAAGCGAGAAAGTCCTGAGTTCAATTTCCATCTATTACAAAATGAGGATTTTAGGTTAGAATAAAAGGTTTTCTCACTTAAGGTAAGTTTTCTGTTGAAGATAATCTCCTCATACGCGAACTGATAAAGACTAATTAATGTACGAGTTTTCCTTAAAAATATATTTACCTAAAACCTAAAGTTCCACACTCGATAAATAAAAATAATTAGATGAACCAGTTACTCGTAACTAATTCTAATTATGGTTAGAAAATAAAATAAAAAACTTGAAAGAACTCATTAAATAAAAATGGGGGGGGGGGGGGGGTGGAGACCCAAAGAACAATGGCATAAAATTCGATGCCAATTCAAGGCTTAGTTTCATGGGTTGGTGGGTCCTAATCTACTGACCAGGCGTGCGATGCCCAGGGCTTATATGTGAGGTCCACCTTAATTTGTTTCTTTAATTTAATTTAATTTAATTTGGTTTTTCATAATTAACTTTTATTTCTAGATCTTACAAATAAGGTCAAGATCAACAACTTTTTTTTGGCTTTATTGAATTCTCGTGAGATTAAATTTTTTGAGTCGAGCACAACATGAGTGCATGTTAAATGACTAAATGAAACGAGTCGAGTTTGAAGTCAGGGGAACAACATCTAAGGGACGGGAGAAGGTCACGGTCCCCCACTTGAAGTCGAGCACACATCTGAGGTCAATACCCCTTCAAAACAACCCGAGACATAAAGCATCCGAGAAAGAAAAAAAATCTAAAATACGATATCAACAGTGACGGATCCTAAACTCTTTAGAGTCAAGAGGATGAAGTACCAAAAATGCTCAGCAGTAAGAAATTCTTTCATCCGGATTGTTACAATTACTTTTGAACATCAATATCTACCAACTAGCTAGGGTGACACACGACTAAATCACTTGTGATCACAATAACATTATGTCATAAATTACAAAAAACGAAAATCAATTATTAAAAAAGTGACTATTAGCAGGATTAAGCACGTTAAGAGAGTTGCAAAAACAACAAGTCTGACTAAGTCCAACAACTGGAGCCCATATTATCTAAACCCATAGTAAGGCCCAAATATATTGGCCCATAAACATATGTTTGTCAATCATCAATGTTCATTAGTGTTTAATTTCTCCCTTAATTAATATAAGACAAAACTGTATTTTTAGTCCTTTATGTTTATACAAACATGCACTTTCAGTCCTTTAAGTACAAAAGTCATAATTAATATCCTTTGTCTTTAAATTTGTTGTATTATTGGTCCTTTATCATTAACGGAGTTAAATATTCCAGTTAAGTCAAGGGCAAAATAGTCTTTTTACCCTTAAATGACTATTTCTGTAATTTTAAACTTAAAGGACTATTTCTGTATTAATCATAACCTATTTAATTAATGAGGGGGAATTAGACGAAAGAATAAGAAAGTTAGGGATGTAAACGTTAAGTGAGAAAGTTATTGAAGCCAAAAATTTATAATTAATGATATTAATATAAAAATATTTATAAATCTTTAAATCATGTTATATTTGTTTAACTTTCAACGAATAACAAAAAGACACCGACTAGAGGATTTGGGTGGGGTGAGTTACATAATTGACTAATACAAATAGTTCATAACCGTATCGCTAACAAAGTATATTTATACATACAAATAAAAATATTAACTAGCAAGTCACTAGAAGGCCGTAAACTAGAAAAATAATATATACGCATTCGTTTCACTTACAAAGAGTGGTAAAAAGAGCTCTAAGTGGCGGATTCGAGTGGAGGAGATTGAGCTAATGGATTAATAACTCGTAAAGTTCAGATAACCATGTATGCAAATAAAATATGTTCGTATTTTTTCCACTTCCAACGAATGAGAAAACGAAACACTAAATGGAGGATTTGGGTGGAGCGAACCAACGGATTAACTGAGAGCTTATGTGATAAAAAACGCAAACAAAGTATTTTCGTACTTGTTCCACTTCGAACTAACAATATAAAAGAACTACATGTCAATGGAGGATTTGGGTGGGCACTAATGTTCTTAACATTGACATGTATTAGTGCTTTCATATTGTTTAGCTACAAAGATTTTGGATAACTATGTAACCAAATAAAATATGGTAATATTCGTATCATCCCAACTAACATACGAGAAACACAATAAAATATAAACTAATTAATTAAGGGTGTTGTAACTGACGTAGTCATAATGACGAGAACAAAACAATATATCGCAGTCACAAATTAGGACAAAAGACTTGTGGGGGTTTCACATTTTTTGTTTACTTAAATTCATATATGCATGACTCCATACCTAAAAATACATACCGAATTAGTAAGATATATATATAGTTTTTCTGTCAAGTTTGATTGTTTTATATATCAAGTGTTGAATATGTTTACTAGAACTTTACCCGAAAAAAAAATTAAAATCTTAGGTAGTGTTTGGTTTGTAAGAATAAGATGTGGAATGGTTTGAATAATTTTTTAATTGACAAGAACTATGACCCAAACCTTAGCCTATCACAAATACTAGGACCCAACCCATGAACTGTCTCATGACCGAAGCCATAAACCGACCCGTTACCCGACTCATGTTGTTCCATGCCTTGAACCATTACCTAAACCATAATCCGACTCATGGCCTGACCTGTGTATCATACCATGACCAACCCATGTCTCGATCCAAGACCCACACATGAGCCAATCCATGAGTCGATCCATGAACCGCCTAACGACCTGGTCCATGACGTGGCTTATGACCTGATCCTGAACGGAACCATGAACCGACCAATTTTGTGACCACTTCCTCGAACCGTGACTCGAACCATGGTCCGACCCATGTCCTGATTCATGTATGACCCATGTATCGAACCATGGCCCGAACCAAGACTCGACCATAACCATGACTAGGTATTTTTGTTAATTTTAGATATTTAGATTTTGTGACCACTTCCTCGAACAGTGACTCGAACCATGGTCCGACCCATGTCCTGATTCATGTATGAACCATGTATCGAACCATGAGTTAATCCAAGACCCGACCCATAACCATGACTAGGTATTTTTGTTAATTTTAGAGATTTAGATTTCTTTCATTTGGTTTTTTCTGCCTACCAAACAACAATAAGTATTAACTCATTTCATTCATGTAAGATAACCAAATATGATAATGGAATGGAAAGTCCATTTGATTCATTTATCAATTCTTTTCCATCATTCATCTCATTCACTCGTCCATTATATTACCTCATACCAAACAAACCATTAGAAATTAAGGTGGGAGAGGAATCGTTGTCTGGGAAACAACGTCGTCGGTTTTGCTTTGTTTCCCCGAAATTAGGAGAGGTGTGCATGTTTTCCCCGTTTTCCAAATTTCCCAACTCTTCTTTAGTTTTCTTCTTTATATTTTCCCCTGAATTGGTGGATATATATTCACTGATATGCAGCCTCTTTCCCGTGACTCTAGGTTTCTTATTTTCAAAGCAAACCTTCTTCTGCCCTCAAGATTCTATGAACCGGACTTTGGTCTTCTTCTGAACTGGAAAGTCACTTTCCTCAGACGGTAAACTGACCATGTAAAGCGAACCCTTTTTTCTTCCATGAGCTATGATAATATTACCTTTTACCACCTTCCATCACTTGTTCTCGAACTTAACTTCATGTCCATGTTCATCCAATTGGCCTACTAAAATCAACTGTTTTTTTAAGCTAGGAATAATCTTGACATCTTTCAAAGTCCACTTAGAACCAACTGAAGTAACTAAATCTATATCACCCATGCCTGTAACATCAAGAGCATCATCATTTGCTAGTCTTACCTTACCAAAATGACCTTCCTTCAGGTTCTGCAATGCTTCACTGCTGTGGGTTGCATGAAAAGAAGCTCCAAAATCCATACCCAAGAATCTATACTCTTCTTCATGCTACAGATTAAAACATCTTCATCTTCGATGTCTTCTACGGTGTTAGCTTCCTTTTTCTCATTTGGACATTGATTCTTGAAATGTCCTACATGTTTGCAATTCCAATAAGTTACATCATTCGAGCCCTATACTGACTCCTTTTTCCTGTTTTTGCTCCCACTACCTCTCTTAGTCTTCCTTCCCCTGCCTACATTCAAAAATTCACTCGATGATCCACCTGAATTCTTTCTTTTGACGTCTTCGCCAAGAATTAAATTTGGAATCCACGTAAAAGTAATCGTGCCGGTTGAACCAGTAATCGATGTAAGTGTTCCAGATCAACTACCAGGCAATGAAGATAACAATAGTAAAGCCTGAACCTCATCCTCAAATTTGATATCCACCGACTCAAGTTTGTACAAAGTCGAATTCAACTTGTTGATGTGCTTTGTAACTGAACTGATTTTTTTCAACCTTGTATTTACCAACTCTCGAATCAAAAAAACTTTATTAGCTACCGAAGGCTTATCGTATGTGTTGGATAGTGCCTTCATCATGCCACTTGATGTATTTTCCTGCATGATGTTAAAGGCCACATTTTTCGACAACGATAAAGTGATGACTGCCGTAGCTTTCCCGTCTTTTGATTCCCAATCTTCTAGTTCCATCTTTTCCGGTTTGAGCCATGTTAACACAACTTATTGATCTTTCTAAACCAACAATGCATTAATCTGCATTTTCCACCAGCTAAAATCCGTACCATTAAATATTCGATTTGAACTTTCCCGTCGTATGGCATGTTAAACAAAAGCACGACTGACAAGAAACAAAAATCGAATAATAAAACCAGAACTGAAACAATTGAAACCGAAAACACCTGATTTCACGTTTCTCTGGTTTCACAAACCGTACGCGCTAGTCAACCGTTCAAAAAACTAATCTGAAATCAAATTCCTTTCTTCTTGTTTAAACTGCCCTTGAATAAACTCAATCTAGGCTACTGCTCTTGAATGCGATGCAAGAAAAAAACAATTATTTGGTTAATTATGAATGAAGAAAGAACGATCCCTTTTCAACCTTTTCACGTGGACCACTTCTTCCACGTACAAACCAAGAAAACAAAAAAAAATACTTCATTTGTTCCATTAGAAGTGTCTTAGTTTAACAAACACAAAATTTAAGCATATTAAATGATTGTTTTTTTTGTTTGTCATTTGACAAAAATACCTTTGATAATAAACATTATGTGGGTCCATCATATTGCTTGTTTTATGTTATTAAGAGAAAATTTAAAAATTTACCAATAAATTTTAAAAGTAGACACTTTGAATGAGACAACTAAAAAAAATATGGACACTTATAATGGGACGGAGGGAGTAACTTTCTTCTTCATTCTGTCGGCTTCACCAAAATATAGACAACCGGATTTGTTTGAGTTTACGATAGAAGAACCGGCAAAACTCTTAAACTTCTACTGGCGATTCAACGAGTGTTAGCGGCGCCTACACAATTAAAGAGACCATGAACCGACTTTTCACTTTTCTGCGATTGTAAACTTCCTGATCGAACACGACGCTCTCTCTCTGTCTCTCTGCGGACGATGATCGGACTTCACGAAACAAGAGGTGACGGCTCCTCTACCTTCAAACCCTTGAATGAACCGTGTGTGAACGAGCCTAAGCTCTGATACCAGTTGTTAGGATCGGGTTGCACACACACGCACAATCAAACTACAGAAAAGTAATTAACACAAGAATTTAATCATTTATAGTGGTTCGATCAGTGTGACATATGTCCAATTTGCTGTAACTGGAATTTATTATTGCTATGTTCTCTGCTCTCGTGATAAGAATTACAAAAATGCCTACTCATCTATTTATAATAACAAAACTAGGGTTTTTTTTACCTTGGGAACAAGAAAACATAAATTGGGAAACGTTCATAATTTAATTCAATTAGAGTTAGGGTCGGATGTTCATGTGAAGACTCCAGAAAACCATCACTATTGTACCTCAAGTAAACTTCCTCATATGTAGTCGGACGAATTTTGTGTGTAGTTAGATGACTTTTATGATATTTGAGATTTTAAAACTTAAATAATAACTTTAAAAAATCCAAGTAATTAACATACGCAATTTAGACGACGGGTAAAGAAAAGGGTTCGTATCCTTATGTGGACATTCATTGTCTCTGTCTCGTATGTGGTTAGCTTTTTAAAACGTGTAAATTTATTAGACTCGTCACCTTTTCTGAAGGAGAACATCTTGAGAATGGATGGTAAAGAAAGACATTTTGAAGAACAAATTAATAATGTGACAAATGGAAATTTAAAAATAATTCCCTATTTCAATCCAAAAACCTAAGAAAATATATCTATTCTTAAAAAATATAAGTGAACCGAAAACTGTTTAAATAAGTTACCGAATGGGAATGTGATGGCTAAATATATATATTAAACTAATTAGAGATAGGCCACTAGATGAATATTAACAAAATATACTAAATATTAAATTAAGGACACTGAAACCCTATTTAAACATGGTAAATTTGAAATGAGCTACACTTCTAATCCCACTTCCTTACTAATGACAAACATGAAGTTATCTTCTCTAACTCCTTTCGTGATGGTGTTGTATGTGTTTATGGTTGCGCGTTTATGTTACACCGCCAATAGTAGGTTTTCTAGTTCTCGAGAGAATGTCGAGCTTCAAAAGCTTTTAAAAAATTTAAATAAACCTCCGGTTAAATCCATTAATGTATGTTATACTTCTTTCTTTTTTAATTTCGCTATTTTCTTGTCATGCGTTAGTTAATTTATTTGTTTATGTTTCTTATCGTGAACAGAGTCCTGATGGTGATATAATCGATTGTGTTCTTATCTCTCATCAACCGGCTTTTGATCATCCTTTACTCAAAAATCATACTATTAAGGTCTATTCTTGTTTTACATATTTACGTATAGGGAGGCTATTATAAAAAGGGACAAAACGTATAAAGGTTACCAAGTCATCAGGATGTGCCATGTGTAATTGGGGGAGACGGATAAATTTGTTTGTGGCATAACTAAGCAGAAGCTTAAATAATTACACACAAAAATTACATAACTTGTGTTTATAATTGCACACAAGAATAATTACGAAAGTTATACAGAAAACACATAGATTTTTTAAAAGTCATTCTTTCAAAATAAATTATACCAAGACAATACTTAAATTAAAGTGAATAATACGCCGAATATACGGTGTGTTTTTTAAAGATAATGTCATCTACAAAAGTCATGGGTTTATAAAAAATAGTCGAACTTGAAAAAATATCAACAATTGTTTGTAAACTGTTCTAATTTTAACATTCCAGACTCCTTTCATTTGTAAGAATTGTTTATCTCCTATAGTCCTATGTGTGATAATTCTATCATCATATCTAAACTGTTTATTCCTTAGCTTAGATCAAGGGCTCATAAATTTAGGAACTTAATTAGGAGTGTTAATCATGTTGGGTGAACAAGTTGTTGGGTTGTTGGTTGATAGATTGGAATATTAAACCTAAACATGTCTCATATTTTTATGTGTCAAAGAATTACCCTAACTTGAATTTATATAAAGTCATGTAACCTGAACCAAACTTGTTTAAGTTGATTTTCTAAAAATTTCAAAGTAATTTAATAGTTATTTAATATCAAAATTTAATTTTCATATGGGATGTGGATGTTATGGTTTTCAAGTTTATAACATATGGTTTTGGTAAAATGTGTTTTATCAATAGCTCCAAAGTGAAGTCTCTAACTTGTAAATTTCTAATAAAATAAAGTAAAACTAAAATTTTCTTATATGATATCGTTGGGAGGTCTCGTTAATGTGGTATCTTTTGAGAGCTTAAATTATCTCGTAATAATTATTTTTTTTAAATATATTTATAAAAATATTATAGTAACACTAATTAGATTTTGATCCTATAATATTTAGTAAATTTTAAAATTTTTAATAGTAGTTACATTTTGAACATCTCATACGTACTAGGGGTGTGTGCATGGGTCGGTTTGTATGTCATAAGGTATAAAAATGAACATTAGGGATAAAAATTTGTAATAACATACAGATGACGACCTTTGTATTTTTCAAGAATACATAACTTTTTTATAAAAAAAATGTTATTAAAATACACCATAAAATCGAGCATTTAATTCTCTTTAATTTGAGTATAATTTTGTTATACTAAAAAAATAATTTTTTAAAAATAAACCTTATGCTTCGGTTTTACCACGGTTTTATCTCAAGACTTAATGAAACCGTCTGTGTCCCCATAAATATCCTTAAAATCATCACTTGGTTGTTGTGTTTTCGAGTGTAGCGCAGACACCAAACTATTTTAATTTATAAAGCGAAACAAAGTTAACTTAATCAAACATTGAAGCTTCAAACTAAAACAAAAGACCTAAAAATAAATTATCAACGCACAATCAAGCTGAACATGTAGGGTCTGTTTGGTATGAGGTAATGAAATGGACGAGGGAATGGAATGAATGATGGAAAGGAATGGACAAAGGAATGAAATTGACTATTTCATTCCCTTATCATGTTTGGTTACCTTTCATGAATGAAATTAATCAATACTTCTAGTTGTTTGGTATGCAGTATAAAACAAATAAAAGAAATACAAATCTCTAAAGATAATAAAAATATCTAGTCATGGTTATGGGTTGGGTCTTGGTTCAAGCCATGGTTCGAGTCACTGTTCGAGGAAGTGGTCACGACATTGGTCGGTTTATGGTTCGGTTCAGGGTCGAGTCATGAGTCAGTTCATGATGGACCAGGTCATTAGTCGGTTCATGGATCGAGTAATGGTACGAGACACGGGTTAGGTCATGAGTCGGATTATGGTTTAGGTCATGGTTCAGGGCATGGATCGACATGGGTCAGGTCATAGGTTGGTTAATGGCTTGGGTCATGAGTCGGTTCATGGGTTGGGTCCTGGTTCGGTTCATGGGTTGGGTCATGGTTCGAGCCGTGGGTTAGGACATGTGCCGGTTCATGGGTACCTGTGTCGGGTCAAGGTTTGGGTCATGGTTCTTGTCATTAATTAAAAAATTATTCCATTCCTTGAAGGAATGAAAAAAAACATGAGGGATGGATGGAATGAAAATGACGGTTTTTTCATTCCTTCGTAATGGTCTATTCCTTTTCATTGAGCAACCAAACACGCTTTTTTCCATTCCCTCGTAATGGTCCATTTCATTCCACCTCTCATTCTTACATACCAAACACTACCGTAAAGTTTTTTTTTAAACGGGTTTTGTTTTCCAACTCAAAAGTTTGTTTATTTTTTCGTGTCGGGTTTTAGTTAGTGTAGTTATGATCAATTTCTTTTTGTATTATAAATATATGTTGATTTAAGAATTGTATATATGAGTATAGATGAGGCCAAATCATTACCCGAACCCAAATGTAAATGACATCAAAGTGTCATCCATGAAAAATACTTCAATGGATCCTTCATCGTCAACAACTACTCAATTGTGGCATTCAAATGGAAAATGCGCGATGGGGACTATTCCCATTAGAAGAACAAAAGTAGAGGATGTACTTAGAGCCGGTTCAGTCAAAAACTATGGAAAAAAGAAGGGTTATCGTTTTGCTAGCTTAACCTCCATTGATGATGAACTTGCCGTGAACGAACATCATGAGGTAAGCATCTTCTAACAAGTTTTTAATATCAATTTCTATAACTTGTACCCTGTAGAATTTAAACCCGTCATTTTTTTACTTATCAGATACAACGTACACTTAACATCAGGATTGTGACATATTTTCATATATAGTCTAAATTTGTTTTCTTAATTCTCGAGGTTATAGTAACATTTTTTTTTATTCTTTAGTATGCGGTTGCATCCACCAGTGGAGAATATTACGGATCAAAATCGGCGTTGAATCTTTGGAACCCAAGGGTTCAAGAATCTAATGAATTTAGTTTGACTCAAACATGGATAATAGGAGGTACTTATGATTCAGGACTTAATACCATTGAAGCTGGTTGGCAAGTGAGTTGTCTCTTCATTTTCTATTAATACATATATAGCAATTTCATGCACAACCTCCATTTTGATTGATTTAAACCCTAAACTTTTAATTCTAATGAATGAACTTTACTATTTGAACAATGATTGTAACTTAACTACCAAAACGTACCCTTGGTTCTTCATTTAAGTAATACTTAATTTTGTATGATTTATGACGTCATCTGATTCTTAAATCCGGTTATACACTGATCAGACCGGCCTAACCAGTGGACCTATAAAACGACCAGTATGTTTGTTTTTCAGTCTAGTTTTGAAACCATGGTCCATTCTTCAAGAATTAAATTGATTTGGGTTAAATTTACATACGGTCGGATCAACCACCAGACTGTACATGTTGCACACTGAATTAACAGTTTAACACCGTACCCACCACCACCATTTTTCTCGTCATCACCTACTCATCATCATTGACGCCACTGCAACTTTCACCACCGTTGCCAATGCCTCTACGGCTCTAGTGCTCTAACATCCCCACTAACCACTAAAAAACATAGCGGGTGGAACCATTTCGATACTTTTTTTAAACATTTCACCTATGTTTAATATGGTGACAACTCATTATGACTCGAACCAAATTCATACTTCTTTAAAACGGTTCGTTCTTACACGAATTCATTTTAAGTTTTTAACCTGTTACATGACCCGACCTATCGGATAGAATTAAAGCAAGCGAAATATTTGAACTTAAAAGTTGCTGCAACTTTTTTTAAACAGGTTTATAAAGACTTGTATGGAGATACTAACACTAGGCTCTTCATCTACTGGACTGTAAGTTTATGTATATGTATACTTTTTGTCTAAATTAAACTATACATACATAATACAATGTCCATGATATTATAAAATGTTTATATGATTTTATTATATTTTGGATAGAGTGATGCCTATCAAACAACTGGTTGTTACAACCTTTGCTCAGGGTTTGTTCAAACCAACAATAAGTTTGCAATTGGGGGCAGTTTATCTCCTACTTCACAAACTGATGGTTCTCAACAGGAACTTACCATACTTATCTGGAAGGTATATATTTCTTCGTATTTTTTTTATCCGTCTCAGCTAACCATAAGTTACATACTGGACGAAAATATTCGTCTCAGGTAACTTTAAGTTACATCCTGGACGAAAATATTCGTCTCATGTAACTTTAAGTTACATCCTAGAGAACAATATGCATATAAACTATATATATTAATTAACTTTATCATCATAAATGTCTTAAGGTGTACAAACTATTAAGACACAATGCACAAGTTGCATAGGCATCAATTTAAGTATATATGATGTTTTGTACCATTTTTTGATAGGATGGAAAAGATGGAGATTGGTGGATGCAACTTAATGGAGAATATGTAGGATATTGGCCATCCTCATTGTTTACATACTTAAAAGTGCGCGCGTCGAGGGTAGATTGGGGTGGGGAGATTGTGAATAGAGGCTCGAACGGGCAACACACGACTACTCAAATGGGGAGTGGTCGGTTCCCTCAGCAATGGCAACAATGGTATCGTAAAGCTAGTTATGTGAGAAAAGTTGAAATAGTTGATTCATCAAACTATTTAAGGATTCCGGTTCTTGGTACCGGTCATGAGCCTGGTTGCTATGATATTATACAACGTGTTACTAATGATGATGACTATTGGGGCACACACTTTTTCTATGGAGGACCTGGTCGAAATAAAGACTGCCCGTGAAAAGGCTGCGACGTCGTATAATTTAGTATTGAAATGATTCATTCCATGTAACATAAATAATGTCAGAAACTTCTTGTGGAATGATTGTAACATATATATCGAACGTGAACTTTCAGTGTAATATATTTGAAACTCTTATTCCATGTAATATAAATAAAAGTATCTTTTGCTACATGAGTTAGATGTGAAGGGTTCAAAATGAGATATAAATTCGGTTATTACACTTTATTTAAGTATACTGATTTTTTGTTATGTCAAATGACGTTCTATAAGAAGCTAATTTAATTGTTTAAAAATTTTAATTACTTAATATTCCGTAAGATTAAATTTAACAAATTACGTTTATATATATGTTACATTTTAAAAACATAAATAGTTATAAGACCAACCATGAGATGCGACGGTCGGGTCTTACGTATGTGACTTCGTCTCACGCGTTGATCAATAAAAACGTTTCATTACGGTGTTTCAAGTCGTAATGCGTCACATATATATTAAAAAACGAAGATATATCCAAAGGTTTCATTATGTTTGTTTTAAGTGGTATGACATTTGTTTTTCGTTGATTTTAGCTCATGTTTATTTTTAAAAGCTATGATAACATAAACTTAATAGCTCATGCAACCATTGTATAATATTCATAGTTTATTTTGTAAATCTATTTTTCTCGTATGATAAATAATATATTTACTAATTTCTCTTATCATTTGTCTATATATGTCAACTAACCATTACTACTATTATATGCAAGTTGGACTCACCGTGCATAAATACCTAGAGCTTGTTTTTCAATTCAAGGATACCATATTAACTTGTGCATTAAGTACAATCCCCTTGTGTAATATATTACTAATTTATTGCTCCAGTTAAAAAAACTGCATTAAAGTATATGTTTCTTGTATTAATCAAGCAAAGAATTGGAAAAAAGTGGGATGATAAAATGTTTAATTTAGTCGAGTTGTTCATAGTAACAACGATGGTTAATGCTTTTTTTTTCGATTTTGACCATTTAAAACTTGTATATAATACTAGAAATGGTTACTTGACATACAAGCGAAAAGAATGTTTAATGTTTAAATTGCTTATTTGAAACTAGAATGTTTAGACTTGTTAATTTACATTTGTGTTTAGACTAGTTATTTATTTAGATGAAACGTATTTAGATCGTTTGATTATTTCATGTTTAGATGAAACTGTTGTAACATTTTAGGCAAATCTCATATCGTTGTGGACATGAGAGATCTTTAGTTCACAATGAATGCCATGCCTCAAATACCAACAACACGTATTTTGGACTTAATATTAGTGAATGCATGAGAAGAGAACTTTACAGTTAATCATGCTTAGGTGGCATCAATCTTTAGAATGGGTGACCTATTGAAAAGTTTTCACCAGGATAACCAAAAAGCAAATCCGTGAGCTTTAAAGTGACAAAGCGGACAATATTGATGGTATAAGAGTCTGGATGTTACACGTGTGAATTAGTTATCGATAGATTTTTTTAGTTTTTGATGAAACTCAGGATGGATGATGGAAGTTCTCAAGCAGTTCGACAATTATGCGATCTAAACTCTCAAACAAACATATATATACCAGGTAAATCTCACTCATACCAAATCTGTAGATAGAGTTTGAGATTTAATTGTCGTAATAAACTCTCACGTTCTATCAAATGTTAGTGTGCTTTGTTCTTTACATTAAAATACTTATCATTGATTTGCATAATGGTGAGATTCTTATATGGCTAAGTTCTTGGTGTAATTGTATGCTAAATCTTGTGGTGGTCTTTAACTTTCCCTTTGTAAGTTTATTTCGTAAGCTGTTAAGTGTTAATTAAGTTGTAGGCTTGTAACTTTTGGTCATATAAAGAAAATTTAAACAAAATAAAGTTATGAAGCAAATAAAAACTCTTATGAATTTATTAAAAGTATTTAAATAATATCTATCTAATAAATTAGAGTTTTTAGGGGGCAAATTTTGGGGGGAAAACATAATTTATTTTATAAAAGGAAGGTTGAGAGGGAAAATTTAGTAATAAAGTTAATAAAGACAAAATTTTGTATTAATAATAATTTATAAAATTATTTATAAATTTTTAAAAATAATAGTAATAATGTTTTAAAACTATTTTTATTCAACCCGTGTGTAATACACGGGTGTTAAACCTAGTATCTAATAAATCAAACTTTTAGGGGGCAATTTTTAGAGGGATTTTTTTTCTATAATAGAAAGTTTGGGAGGTAAAATTTAGCTAAATTTTTCACCATGCAAGTTGATGGAGCCAACTCCTTAAATGTTATATATTTACAAATTGTTAAATATAATGGTTATAATTTCTTTATAAGTATTACTATTTAACCCGTGTGTAACACACGGGTATTAAACCTAGTTAATACATATACATAAGTACGTAACACAACCATACTAGATTTATATATTTAGGTAGGATAATCTTCAAAGAAGGGGTCAAAAGGGATAAAACATTAGCACAACATATGATATTGAATAATAAACAAAACCACCATAACAAGAGTATATATAAACTTGACAAATTTAGGATGAACTTCACTTCTATTATCACATCCTTTCTAAATGGCAAAGAAAAAGTTATCTTTTCATTTCGTGATGATGTTGCTTTTGTTAAGTGTTACACGCTATTGTTGCGTTGACAGTAATAGGTTTCTCAGTTCTGAGGAGAAAGTTGAGGCGGCTCTCAAGCATTTGAATAAACCTCCGGTTAAATCCATCAAGGTATCTTAATGTAACCATTCTTCATTCCCTTTGTTAGTTAACTTACTTAGTGACTTGTGTTTTTATTTTGTAATGAACAGAGCACAGATGGTGATATAATCGATTGTGTTCACATCTCTCATCAACCGGCTTTCGATCATCCTTTACTCAAAAATCATACCATTAAGGTTTGCTTCTTTTGTGCATGTATATGCATTTATATACTACTAAATGGGAAGGTCGGTGCTTTGCACCGTCCTCTCCCGTCCCGCCGCGTTTCAATTTTTTCGTACTTTAACGTATTAACGGTTTTAATCCCCGACTTTTAACGCATTGACGGTTTTAGTCTCCGACTTTTACTAATTGTCGTTTGTGCTCCTGATGAGTTTTTGACTTTGATCTCTAGCTTACTCCGCTTTGACACATAGTACGACTTTTAATAATTGTCATTTTAGCCCTTGATAAGTTTTCGACTTTGCTCTCTTACTCTACTTTGACATATAGTACGACTTTCATCGTTTTTTAACACATGTGACACGTTACGTTTTTTCATCGTGACGTATGGGGCATGAGACTTTTTTTTCAACACGTATGACGAAGTCAAATACGCAAGACCCAACTGCATGACCCGGCCGCTGCAACGCGCGGCCTGGTGTTAAATCTAGTTTGGATTTAAAGTGCAACAGAAAAATGTTGTACTGTTAATCATCCTTTATTATATTTGTTAACTCGTTAATTTTGCCAAAATCAATAAAAATCATTATTTTTGTTCGGGTAACATAATATACAATAAGTTTCTTTTATCTATATGTGTATATTTGCACGTATAGTGTAAATTATGTTAGATATTTTAGTGTAATTGAGATTAACTAGAGATCGAATGTCGTATCTTAATAATAATCAAAGAGCTCGTAGGTGCGGAGTGCACACTCTTTTGAACTTATTAAAATATTAAAGGGGTATCAAGGGGGCAGCGCCCCTGGAAGCAGGGTCCAAGGGGCGGCAACCCCTGGATGGGGTCGAAATAATAAATAAAAACTGCCTTTGGCAGTTTTATAACCCTAAAACTGAATATACGCTCCTGTTTTTCATTCTTCTCCACTGGTTCAAAATCTATCAATTTCACATACTAGTTCTTGTAATTCATAATTTGAGTTTTATCCGATTAGATCATTTGGTGAAACCGGCCAAATATATTTGATCTGATAGTGATCACACGACTCTCAGATTTTCCAAGTAAGCGTTTTATAATTTCTCCAACAAATTACACCGGTGTAAGTATGTAACTGTACCCAGGAACTAAAAACAGTTACACCAATGTAATTTACACTACATGTGCAAATATGCATATATACATAAAAGAAAGTAATGTTATTTTTGTGTAATAATGTTTTCTTGAACAAAAAAATTGATTTTTGCAAAGTTAACACAATAAATGATGGTTTATAAAGGAACCCTCCCTAACTGCGAGTAATTACTTAAATGATTATAGATGAGACCGACGTACAATCCAAAGCGGTTAAACAAAAATGACATTAATGTGTCATCCATGATGAATACTTCAAAAGATGGATCTTCATCATCATATGTTACTCAATTGTGGCATACAAATGGAAAATGCCCAAAAGGGACTATCCCTATTAGGAGAACAAAAAAGGAGGATTTACTTAGAGGCAATTCTATAGAAGGTTTTGGGAAGAAGAAGAATGTTTCTATTGCTCAACCAAATACTATTAACTCTAATCATGAGGTAATTATTAATTAAGCCTCTTTGGACACCTTGTACTCTTCAACTTGTTTACTAAATTTTCTAGCTCTTAGGTAACATTTTATTAATTGGAGTTTTTTTTAGTATGCAATTGCATATACTAATGGGGAATTTTATGGAACACAAGCAACATTGAATTTGTGGAACCCTTATGTTCAAGAATCTAATGAATTCAGTTTGGCTCAAATTTGGATAGTAGGAGGTTCTTTAGAAACCATCGAAGTTGGCTGGCAGGTGATCAGTTGCTTCCTCATTTAAATCCTTATATAGCGTTTTACAGTAATTCTTAGATTTTGTAAAGGTATATTGGTTTTCACTGGTCCCAACTATCACATTTTGTCTTCTACCGGTCTCAACTATTGAATTGGTTGTCAACGGTCCCAACTTTTATCACTTTGGTAACCACTGGTTCGTCGTTAAAATTTTTTTAATGCCATTAAGTTTTTTTCCAAATTCAACACCGATGTTTTAAGCCTTTTGATCGGAAGGATAATACAAGTCGATTGATGGAAAGTTACCTAGAAATGACGCTCCGAACAACGAAATAGTGCTTCAATCAGGTGTTTAAACCTAACGGTGCTTCAATCGGATGTAAAAAATTTAGCATTCAAAGAGCCTTTTCGAGAAAACTTTTACATCAATCAACTCGTCTTATTCTTCCGATCAAAAAGCCTAAAACATCGGTATTAAATTTGAAAAAAAGTTAACGGCGTTAAAAAAAATTTAACGACGGACCATTAGTTGCCAAAGGGATAAAAGTTGGGACTGTTGACAGCCAATTTAATAGTTGAGGCCGATGGAAGACAAAAGATGATAGTTGAGACCAGTAAAAACCAATATATCTTTTTTAAAATAAATGCACTACAACATACGCCCGCCCTACGAATTCCTAATTTCAAATTCAGTGATCAACTTTTTTTCATGTCTTCCATGCAAAGCAAAGACATGCATGCAAAATCAAAGTATTAAGTGATTACAATGAAAGAAACATGTGAACTTAAGTCATTAATTATTGCTATGTCTTTGAAATAGGTGTATCCAGGGTTGTATGGAGATACCAACACAAGGCTTTTCATCTATTGGACTGTAAGTTTATGTAAACATGCATGTGTATAAAAAACATGGATATTAAAAATATTTTATAATTTAATTATATTTTGCACAGAATGATGATTATCAAACAACAGGATGTTACAATCTTAAGTGCTCAGGGTTTATCCAAACCAATAATAGGATTGCATTAGGGGGCAGTTTTTCTACATCACAGATTGGTGGTACTCAAAATGCAATCACCCTACTTGTATGGAAGGTATATATATTTCTTTAAATTTCTAATCATTTATGTCAGATTATATGAAGTTAATTAAATCAAGTATGCTTGCATGACAATATGTATCTTAAACTATACTTGTCTATACAACTATGAAATATGTATATGTGTATATGTTTTAGAGAGAGGTACATATACAAAGCTATTTTTTGGTATAAAGTGTGGGAATGACGTAATAGTAAAAAAAAAAAGACACAATGACACATTTAAAAAATTATAACTCACAATATAAGTCGAATTTTAAAAAAGTGCTTCGGAAACCTTGTTCCCCACTACGTCCTCCTTCTTAGAAAAAATTTAAAAAAAAATGTGTTTTCATTGTGTGTTTTTTTTTATTTTCATTGTGTCTTTTGTTGTATTAAAAATTTACAAAAGACACAATAAAAGTAAAAAAAGAAAAGACACAATGAAAACTTTTAGTTTTTCATTTTTTCATTTATTTTTTATGGACAAGGTCTGAATTATCTTTTTTTTTAACGGCAATTTATTAATAACAAACGAGACATTAGCAAGATGCTAAGACCACGAAACAACTACATCCAAAATAAAACAACTAAACCCATAGGCTATTACGTACACCATATATGCCACATAACATCTACTCTATTTGCTCGATATTTAAGCCAAAGAAAAGTATTCACCTTTATCTTTTCGACTACGACGTCCACCAACAAAGGAATTGTATTAAACAACATATCATTCCTTGCTAACCAAATAAACCACACTGTCGCAGTTATAATCATTGTAGCGATATCTCTTTTTTTCTCCGACCCGAGCATTGAGTTTGGACTATCGATCCACTCCCTAATAGAAGCCCCCCTTACTTCAAGCCAACCACACCATCCACTAATTCTACTCCACACCAAAGAAGCAAAGGGACATGAGCATTCGTCCGAATCCATCATACACCACGATTCATGAGCCCCTTCTTACATGGGATTTTATATAGTCTCGTTTTCCAAATAAATCATCGCACCTTTAAAGGAACCCAGTTACGCCACCGCACCGGGTTTAGATCCACCGACACTTTGTTTGACTCGAGGATTTTTCTTTAACTCTTAGCTGTGAATTCACCTTCATCATTGCCTACCCACTTCCACACATCACACAAAATATCAAATAGGAAGTTGGAAGACTTGGATCCTTGATTTTACCTATGATGATGACAAAAACAGGTGATCAAAAGTATGACTTGATCCACCAACAATAAATTGTATTTATATATTTTTTAAATTCATATATAATTGTATATATTGTTTTAAAATTCATAAATATTTAATAACTTAAGCATAATTATAGATGTAAATAAGACGATTGTAAACTATTTAAAATTAGTCTGATAGTTGAAATTTTGTATAATTCAAGTTTAAACAAGTTTAAGCCTAAACTTTTAACTAAAGTACTAAACTTGTATAACACATGATTTTAATTATTAAACTTGTATAACACACACGCAATAATTTAGTTGTACGCAATAATGTATGTAACTAAGTAATGTTTTTTCATTTTTGTTTTTCTTACGTCAATATCCAAATTTTTCTTGGATAAATACACTTGAACTCTGAACTTTTTGATTATAAGACACACAACTTAATTACCATGATATTCCCTCGATCATGTACAATTAAATAATAATAAACAAGTCAAACTTGAGATTGAAAAATAATTTTTAGCCGAACTCGCACGAGATCTAGACATATATCTCAAAACGAGTCAATTCAACCTCAAACTCAAACTCTTTAGGTAATAGGACGATCTCAAGCTTAAGCGAGCTCGAGCTTGATGCTAGCTTTCCTATAGGTTTAACATTCAACTTGTACCATTGTACGTACACCTACGATTAAGTTACATAAATACCAAGTATGGTGTTTCTTAATTAATAACCTTTTTTTACAGGAGCCAAAAACTGAAAATTGGTGGTTGCAACTTCAAAATGAAATAGTAGGATATTGGCCATCCTCATTGTTTTCATATTTAAGTGTAAGTGCATCACAAATACATTGGGGTGGAGAGGTGGTGAACTTGGGAACAGGTGGACATCATACATCTACTGATATGGGAAGTGGTTTGTTCCCTATTGAAGGCTATACTAAAGCTAGTTATATAAGAAATATTGGAACTGTGGATGCATTTAACACGTTAACGACTCCTACAGTTCTCAGTGTCGTTCATGATCAGTATAACTGCTATGATATTTCGACGGGTATAGATGCTAATTGGGGTAGCTACTTTTACTTTGGTGGACCTGGTCGAAACGTAAACTGTCCGTGAAAAGTGTTGTAACGTTCCAAATTTTCATTGTAATATGTTTGGATTGCTTTTTCCGGCCATGTAACATAAATAAGTTTAAAAACTCAGTGCGGAAAGATTGTATCATGTCGATTTTCATGTAATATTTTTGGAACTGTGTTTGTAACTTGTTATAAGTATGTTTGTAACTGTCTGTATGGACGGATCTAGATAAAAATCTCAGGGTAACGTTCAAAAAATCTGTTCACTATGGGATAGGGTTATGTTATACCTAATAACGTTTTTTTTAATTCACTACGGGGTACAAGTTGAGGGGGTAACGGACGCTACCCCTGGCCATAGCATAGGTCCGCCCCTGACTGCGTGCATGTATATATTTCAATGCGATGAATGATGACGTAGGGCCCAAATTACCTACAATAACTTATTAATAACAAATATAGTTAACTAAACCGTGAAGTTTAAAAACTAAGGAGCTAAAGAAGCTCAGGAAGCTTAGGAAGCTCCAGCAGGGCTTCTCGCTACAGTACTGCACTACTGCTACAGTATCCGTCAGAGACTTTCTGCAGACCAGCAGATGGCAGGTCAAAGTCTGATAAAAGGAAATATCTTTGCAAGATTTTACTAAACATGGGAAAAGGGGAAAAGCAAGCCCTTTTCACCAAAAAGGAAACTCTCTCTGCACTCAGGTATCCTAGAATGTTTCAGCATCCAGAAATAGCTCCTAACAGCTGGCTGTCTGGGCTATTTAACCAAGCCTTCTCCAGCCAGCAAAGGGGTTCACATACTTCATCCATTCTAAACTCTCTTCACTCTCTAAACAACATATTTGACTATTTACCTAGAACTAAACATTCGACTCTCTCTTTCTCTCTATTTCACTTCCTTATCACCTCTTAAAAGAACCGAACACTGATTCTCACGCCGAAGGTTGATCGCAGGAGACCCCCTCCTGCGGTGAAACTGACGGTGCTTTTTGTTGTGTCATTAGGTACAACCGGACTAAAGACTAAGAACGTTGGACCTAACATCAAGCCATATATTTGTTGTGTTAACAATTGGCGCCCACCGTAGGGCTGCGCTACTCTGTACAAGCTTTCTTGTAGCAACGACTCCAGTTCCTGAGTAAACTTTACTATGGCCACTGATGTCGATACCTCAAATCATGGTCCCTCCGCTGTCCAACAGTCAGCCTCCAGCACACCTCGGCTGAAGGAAACGACTGCAACCAAGCCACGTACGAACTCAGAGTTGAACTGTATCTTCAAGATGTACAGGACTTCAGAACTCCCTTCCTACGAAGACATTCAGAACGTCTCCTCGATACGATATCTTGTTTCCAGCAGAAACGGTCGATCTTACACCAGAGGGGGTTCGAAGAAATTTTCTCAAGCTAGGAGAGCTCATGAACAGCTATGTTCAAGAAGAAAGGGACAAAGGAATCAGAGTAAGGTTGGATTATGATGATCCTTTGGAGATAACCTTCTCACCTCTTCCACCTCCTTTTGGTACCACAACGTCCCCGACTACATCGCGTCTAGCCATGAATCATACTCCAGATAGACACTCAAGACCAGTCATTCAGGAAAGAGTCATCCCATCACCGGGGTCAACACCTCGGAATCAAGAGTTCACCATGGATCAAGTATTCACTCAAGCTTCGGTACCTCCCCCGTCTACCAACTTCCTTCAAGGAAGCTATAAGGTCCCTACATTTGATGAGAAGCGCTATCACCTTGGTACCAACAAGCTATTTCGCGCCACTAAATGCGAGCTTCCCTTAACCTGGGTTTGTACACCCCCAACTCGCAACAATGATGATGGCTCAGGCCGGTCAGCCAAGGGGCAGGGAGCATCCCGTGGCAGACGTCACCTCCTGGCTTCCCCGCGTGGCAACTTCCCTTATCGAGCTCCCCTATGGCAAAAACTTCCCTTAGCTCCCCTTTGCTCATATCGAGCTCCTCTATGGCAACTTTCATCATGAGCAATCAAACTATCATAATCATCATAAATTTATTATTGACTTACTCATATGTGTCTTCATTTTGTTCACAGCCGTTGTTTCGAATGGAATCTAAGTGTAATATATAATTGATTATACTACTAATATTGTCTTTGTTAACAAACCGAAAGTTAAAAAGTGTCATTATTAAATTGTCAATAAGTTATTATCGTCTGCATTTCAAAAAAAAAATTATTATCGTCTAATGAGTTCGTTTAACTTATGAAATTTTAA
Organism: Tagetes erecta; assembly: GCA_030867185.1. Lineage (NCBI taxonomy): Eukaryota > Viridiplantae > Streptophyta > Magnoliopsida > Asterales > Asteraceae > Tagetes > Tagetes erecta. Next base: position 43,128,434 of record CM061492.1, on the reverse strand, counting down.
TTTTACAAAGACAAAAATAATCAATTCAAATTTCTTCCCATAAAAACCAAACCGTCAAACCAGTAAAACCGTCTTTTGGATTTATGGATGATGAACTCTAGTGTTTTTTATACAAAAGAAGTTAGAAAAGCTTATTGAAGCATTTGTTCTTCCCATACATACAAGTGATTTCTTATGATCATCTTGAGTATCATCAAAAGTCAATCTATTTTGATGACAAGCATCATTGGATCGAATCGTCTCAAAATCATCCTTAGCAAAGAGAAATATTATTCCTGATTTGATATGTCAACAACATGCGCATATGGATGACCTTTGAACCATATTCTTCTTAACTGTCAATCCTAAAGAGAATCAGGAATGCAGTAGCTGCTTGGTGTAAGTTACCCTCATTCTTAGTAAATACAGTCTTGAAGCTTTCAAAACTCCCTGACTCTTGTCCCTTTTCAACCGAGATCGTTTTGGTGCTTGTAAAAAACTAGAAACGAAAAGAACTTTAATTCTATTACTAAAGATGACTGTAAGCTCTTGAATGAAATTAAGTCACTTTCATTTCTTTACATTAAAAATAAAGCTAGAGTGAGCAACTTAGATTAAACAATAATATACTTTTGTATTTTGATAATTTATTATACCCTAACATCTTGGTAGTTAAACACTAAACATATAAACCAATCAAACGACACCTTAAAAACTCATAAATATTTTTAAAAAAATCAACTGTTGGGCTTATAACAAAAGATTAAAATAAAAAAAGCCCATCAAGCCCAACATCATACACATAAAAGTTACATAAAACACTAAAAACACCTAAAACAATATTCGTTTCAAATCTGCTTATTAGGGTTTTTGTGAGGCGGCTGTGATATCACTAACAAAATGGTCAGTTTTTCAAATCAAATCTGTATTTATACAATTCGTATATGTTCAATTCAAGTTACATACACTCAAAGTTCAAAAATTGATCATATTTGAACACAGATTATGTTTAAAATCAACGTTTCGACTGTTTACTATTTAAACTTCGTATGTGTATGATCGATTCAGTGAATTGATGAAATTGAGTTGCAGGTTTTACCGAACGATGTTGATTTGCTTAATCCACCAGCTGAATTGGAGAAGAGGAAGCATAAACTCAAGAGACTTGTTCAGTCACCTAATTCGTTCTTCATGGTACTTTATTATGCTCTTAATTATTGATTTTAAAGCTGTTGTTGATGTATCATGCTTTTGTTTAGTTGTTTTGGATAGTTTTAGATGTGTGTTTAACATTTACATGTGAATTATCAAGCTTTAGATCAGTTTTTTATTTACATTTTGGTGTAAGATGCAATAAAAATGTTTAATTTATGAGTTATGACAAAAAAACAGTTCCTAAATATTTGATTTTGCTTCATGAGTATTGAAAGAAGTTAACTTTTTCCTCTAAAAGAGTTAAAACATCATATTACATTCAAAAGTTTAAGAACATCAATTTCAGTTCAAAAGTTTTGTTTGTAGTTCAATTTTAAGTCCAAAAAAAAATGAAATTTTTGGGCTGAAGTTGAAATAAATGATGCATATATTGTGTTGGATTGATCTTCATAATTGTGTTTATATTTGAAAATAAATGTGTTAAACTGTTAACTGCAAACAGTTGGTCTGTACCGGACCTGTTTAGTTAAATTTGTATGTTGGCTATGAGTGCTTCACCCAGTGGCGTGACGGATCCTGAATGTTTGTAGCACAGGGGCGAGTTTATATTTCATGACGGATCCTGAATGTTTATATTTCATGTTAAGTTTGTGTCGTGTTGTGTTAGAAAATCACATTTGTTCCATATTTTCATTATAGTTCTGAAAAATTATTTGATTCGTGCAGGACGTCAAATGCCAAGGTTGTTTCACCATGTGAGTATTGATATTAACTTTTTTTTGTTTATGTTGTAATCACCACTTGTTTTCTTTTTTTATGTTTATGTTACACAGTTGGTTTAGTTTTTAATATCTTTATTAATTTCGGTTTACAGTACCACTGTGTTTAGCCACTCTCAAACCGTTGTAGTGTGTGGAAACTGCCAGACTGTGTTATGCCAACCCACTGGTGGTCGGGCCAGACTCACTGAAGGGTGCTCGTTTAGGAGAAAGGGCGACTGATGGAAATGATGGTTTTACCGTTTTACCCTTTTTTCTAGCATGGTGCCTAACTAGAAGATATCGGGCTCTTTGTATGCAAACAAGGGTAATGTTTGTTATGTGTTTTTTTAACTTCACCTTTTTAATGGTTATTTGCAGACTTTAGTTTTTATGATAACTTTTTTTTTCTGTAATGCCTGCTGGAAGTTTAGAATATTACCGTCTTGTTAGAGAACGGCTGCCTGAGTGGTGCTAATGAGCTTTATTTTGTCTAAATATATTTTTCAACGAACCAAAATCACAAATGTGTGTTTCCACGAACACACATTTTGAATCCTTCATCACTTTCGTCTTTAAAAATTCGGCATGTGATCTTTTGCTAGTTGTATTGAGCTTCAACTTCACCTCCCTATTACTAGTTCAGCTTGAGCTTATGTCGTCCCAAAGGCGAAATGAGCTTTTTTGCTTTCGTGTTGACTTTGACTTTGACCAAATGAGGACTTTGATATCTTGGGTCGTTGATACAAGGCTGTAAACTTGGGAGTTATGAAAATTTTCGATATATGTTCGTTTGAATTGAATTGTGTTCACGGACGTTTGTCGTCAAGATCATTTTTTTGTGTTCATTCACATTTGGTATATGTGTTTCTAAACAATTCATGAACACATTCATTTCCTTATTGATCGAACATGAATAAGAAATCTCGTTCGGTAACCGTTTATGAACATGTTAATTCCTTAACAAATGAACACACGCAAGGTTTGCTCATGTTCGTTTCGTTTGTTTACGGCCCTAATCACATGCGTGTTTTATTTTATTTTATTCTATTTATGGAGTTTGATAACTCAAAAGTTATTTAATACCTTTGGTCACTCAAGCATGTGCAATTTGGTTATTTTTATATTGTGCTTGCATTGGCAAGTATTTACAGATAAAGCCCAGTTTGCAAAGATTATAATGTAGGTAACTTAAATCCAAAATTCTAAGGGATGCTACAGCCTGTTACAAGAATATGAGAATATGTTTAGCTCACATGATCACTTTGAAAAAGGAAGATAATTGTATAAATATGTCAAAGCCCGAGGGTCTTATTGAAAGACCGATAGAATGAGTTTTGTAACATTGAATTACGCCCTATCTCTTTCAAAGAAGGTGCAACCACTGAGCTAGGGTTCTGTATCAGTCTCCACCCTTGTTTTTCTAACAAGGCCAAATGTATTTTATTTTTAGAACGACAAATTTCTTTGGTACTTTCAAGTTTGTACATAAAGATTTATTTCTCTTAATCAAATTCGAATTGTTAATCCGGTTTGGTTAGACATGTTTCTCTATTGGTTTGGTCTAGTTTAAGGTTAGGCTGTTTATTTTAACAGCTAGATCAATGAACAACCGAGTCATCTATGTGTAAACCCATCAACCTAATACGGTTCAAGTATGGCAATCGCCACTCCATAATCAAACCCCTAACAAAGATGCATAGTTGCATAGAGGCCGGAGATTAAAACCTCTCCATATCTTGTTAGAATTAAAGACCTTTGAGGGTTTCATGTTTTTACTAACATTTTTTACCACTACACCAAGAGGCCTTGTTGTTAAGCTAAAAAAAAGGTTGTTACATTTTGCCTTTAACCACTTTAGGTAACCAATTTTTGCTAGATATTATATTTATGTATGATATTGTTGCAAATATAATTGTCAAACTCACGTGTGTGACAACAAGAATATGCGTGCCTAGCCAAAAAGTAACATAACATTGTTTAACATACACGTTTGATAACTAATAATAACTACTTTTTAAATCTTAATAATAAACTTTAGTATGGTTTGGTAACGACTAGGGGAGGGAGGGAGCAAGGCACGTGCACATATTTAGTAAATTAGTCTCATACTTTGTCAATTTTTTAGTTTTGATCACCGAACTCAACTTTCATGTATTTACGATTTTGACTTAATTTTTATTTTGACATTTAGGTTTGAATATATCTCTGTCTTTTAAATGTGGCGCATTAAGACTTTACAACTACTTTTGACAGTAATAAACTGTAAAAAGTAAGAAGTAGAAAAAAGTGAATAACTTATTAATAAATAACTAGCTAAAAGACTGGATCGCGTGATGCGTTGGCCGGGTCTCTCGTATGTGACTTCGTTACATGCGTTATTAAAAATGTTTCATGTTTCGAATATTACAATGAAAGTCGTAAATATATCATAGTAGATTACGAGGGTCAAATTCATAAACATATCAAATTAGAAGACAAAAGTAGTAAAAAATAATAAAAGCTAAACAAAAACACTTTTTGAGAATTGAACCAAGGTCTTAGTTTCTAAACTAAATGTATATATATCATAAGAAGTTACACAAAAAGAAAAAAAAAGATGAAAAAGTCCCTCGCGGGTTTAGAACCTGGGATGTTGGAGATGTTAAAAGCGACGCACAACTAGTTGACCAAAACACATCTTTGTGATAGTAGTAAAACTTACTGTATTTAACCACTAAAAATTTCATAAAAATTAATAAAAAAGTTTTACACCAATGAGGTGATGACACATGACCATTGGTAATTGGCTGGTGTCACCACCAACCTTACATTTTAGTATTATACAAATTTTACAATAAAGTTAAGAGGGGTTATTTGAGTTTAATTTGTTCCCTTTATATGAAGGATCCTCAACGTAAGTGATTGAGGTAACATACTTAAGCTTGCATTAAACACATAGATGAAAAAAATTGGGTTCCAACTCGAGCCAGTAGAGTTTCTCACCTAAGGTGGTTTCGTTCTATGGTTGATGGGGACATGATATTGGCATGGAAAAAGATAGATGACCCGATTAAAAGAATACTTATCTTCCGAAGTTATTATCCGTAACATGGTCATACAATTCCCATTTAAAAATTTGTTGCCTTAATAACCATAATTTAAAACACAAAGAAAGTTATACTTCAAGCTACAATCAACTGATTAAAATATTGTTATCCAAAAGTTTGGGTTATGTGGTGACCAAGTGTGACCTAGCCTCAAAAGAAGGCATCCTCGTTGTAGTGAGTATTTAACCAACACTTCTCTTTTAGCAAACAATCAAACATGTAAAGACACATCTTCTAAATTTGACTAGGAAGACATCAAGAGTAGCATTTCTTCATATTTGAGGTAAGGTTTTTGAACATATATAGTTGCATTCATAAAATATGACTTAACGTGTCAGACGAACGGCATCTATAAGTTTTATGGTTTTAAGCCCTGGTTGTCCATTTGTGAGCACCTCCTCACAAACGATATCTCTAGAGTTATCAACTTGAGCCCCAAGATTTAGTTTTCGGGCTTTTCGTAGGTGGTTGGGCTGTCTAAAATAATAAAGCCTACATACCATTGATACCCAATAAAACTCCTTTAGATCAAGTCAAAATGGGTTCTTAATTCTTACCATATGTACAATGATTTTAAATTCTTGTTAATATATTGTAGGAGAACATTATGGGTCAAAAAAGATGTCAAGAAGCATGGGCTTATACTTACATGATAGTGGTTGTTCTAGTCATGGGTGTGGTGACCGGAGCCGCCCCAAAGAAGCCAGTACCCGTGCCTTTTGGGAAAAACTACGTCCCTACATGGGCATTTGACCACATTAAGTACCTTAATGGCGGTTCACAAATCCAGTTGTCACTTGACAAATACACGGGTACTGGCTTCCAGTCCAAGGGCACCTACCTCTTTGGCCATTTTAGTATGCGAATTAAAATGGTCCCTGGAGATTCTGCTGGCACTGTCACCGCCTTTTATGTACGTATGTTATATCTCTATGTTTGTTTATCTGTTGTATGTATAATGTTGTGGATTTGAACTATAATGTTGTGGATTTGAACTATAGTTGGCATCACAAAACTCCGAGCACGATGAGATTGATTTCGAGTTCTTGGGGAATAGGACGGGCCAACCGTACATTCTACAAACAAACGTGTTTACGGGAGGTAAAGGTGACCGGGAGCAACGTATATACCTTTGGTTTGATCCGACTAAAGCTTTCCACTCGTACTCCGTCTTGTGGAATCTCTATCAAGTAGTGTAAGTTATAGTCAAAACTCGTGTTTCGAAACTAGGCCAGTAATCGAACCGAACCAGTTAAAGACCGGTTTCCACTCCATTTTCAGGTTTTTTGTGGATGATATTCCCATAAGGGTGTTCAAGAACAGTAAGCATTTGGGTGTCCGGTTCCCGTTCAACCAACCCATGAAGGTATACTCGAGTTTATGGAACGCGGACGATTGGGCCACGAGGGGTGGGCTGGAGAAGACCAACTGGTCAAAGGCGCCATTTGTGGCTGACTACAAGGACTTCCATATCGATGGTTGTGAATCGTCGGTGCGTGCAAAATACTGTGCAACTCAAGGTAAACATTGGTGGGACCAGAAGAAGTATCGCGATCTTGATGATTACCAATGGCGTCGTCTGCGTTGGGTTCGTAGGAAGTTCACGATCTATAACTACTGTACTGATCGTAAACGGTTCCCAGTTATGCCGAAAGAGTGCAAAGTAGACCGTGATGCTTAACTCTTATCTACTGATTATATAACTTAACTCTTACAAACATGATAATTCATTCATTGTATGATAGTCACATACTATTGTTATCTACTTTGTAATGTAATAAAGTTTTGAAATAAAATGTGACAATATAAGTTATAACATGTTGGAAGATTATGTAACAGATAATCCATTGGTTAGTATGAGGGGTCGAATGTAATTCGATGGTCATATTAACATAGCCGGTCAGACTGGTAACAGCAAGACTTTTGGTTCGATTCAATGTTCAGTGCGGTTCTAAAAACATTGTATAAAACCATTTGGTTATAATGATTAATGATTCAATATCATATAATCAGCTTCAAAAGTCATTCAAACTAACATTGCATAACCACAAAAGTTTAAAATGGGACCTAAATGCATTGAAAAAAATGCTAACACCAAAAAAAAAAACCTTCAAAGAACCACCAAAATAACTTTCTCAAACAGCAGAAGCACCAAACAGGTTCCAATCATTGATTCTAAATGCAGCAACCACCTGTTTGAAAACATCAGCCATTGGGGTTCGTCCCGACTCTGCAGCAGGCACGGTTAAACCGGCTCCAACTGATCGTGCACTTTCGCTTGAAGGGCTGCAACCACAACACAAACAGACGACAGTCGATTATTTGATTCATGAGCTAATAATATCACCAAAAAGAGAGATACAAGATATGAGCTTATTACATACCTTATGAAAACAGGTTCGTATGCAGTAATGAGTACATCTGTTTGAACGCCTTTGAGTCGCAAATTTGCCAAATAGACCTTCGTGAATCACACGATTAAAGAGTTAAAGATTAGACCTTTACAAGATTTTGTTAAAGATTAAACCTTTACAAGATTTTGTTAAAGATTATACCTTTACAAGATTTTGTGCATCTCTGCCTTGACGTCCCTTGGATATAGCCTACGTGAACCAAAAAAATCAAATAAGCTACGAGATGATCAATGTAAAATTTTGCATTTGGGCATTTATTATCGTTACGACAAACTGATTTGATTTATTTGGTTCAAGATATGTTTTATCTTTGACTTTATAAGTTGACAAATAGACAAATAGTCAAACATTTTCCCCAAACTATAAGCGAAGTCAAAATCGGTATCTTGTTTTTACCATTTGAGCAACTGCAGTTGTTATGACCGAAGGTGCGTTTCTGTATGCCAATCCCGGAGCCTCAAATACTGCTGACTGATCAGTCACCTAAATGACAAGATTTTTTAAAAAATCAAATATTTATAAAATAGACAAAATTGAACAAATTTCAGTGATTTAAGTTTATAATCTCTTTTCATCAAGATTTTATTGGTATTTTAGATATTTAAAAAACAGTCAAATCTTTTCAAGATTCATTTAATGTGGTTTCAATAGATTGTAAAGAAAGTGATTTTACAATTGTGCCCTCAGCGCCTTGTTCGCTAGCAAGATCTTGTAGAAACCATGTAGCACTTCCATTGTCTGGCACGTCATTCTTCATTTCTAAAAGCTCGATTATCAGACTCTCATCGCGTCCAGGGTCAACAAACACCTCCTAAAGACAAAATAAAAATAATAAATCAATACAAAACTGATACGCATTTTTATTTGCGAGTAACTTAAGTAGGGAATCAACTATGTTGGCAATTGAAAGTGAAAATGTATAAAGAGCCCATGGATAAACGAAACCTGATGATCGGGAACTTCACGAATATTGCTCACATCCTGCAACCAAAAAGTCATTTTTAAAAAACAAACAAGACACACGCGCTCAACAAACGAAAACCAAAAACATAAATCAAAAACCAACCTCAAACCTAAGTGGGAAAACTGTAGTAATTGCTCCACCAAACAATTGTCTTTGTGGGAATTGTTCCATTTCAATGAAAAACTGCAAAAAATATACATGCATAATACCATTAGTTCATTACTGATATGATAGATGTCGAAGGCGCACTCAAGGCGCAAGGCACTTAAAAAGGGCCCGAGATAAGCAAGACGCATAACATACACATATCATTTTCAGAGGTTTTAAACATGTATTAGGCTAGTTTAGGTTCCAAACCGGGTTCAGAGCAGATCCACGAGCCGTGAGTGTAGGGCTAATATAGTATTTTAAACCCCACCATTGGTCATAGGCCACCTGTCAGGATGCCTCTGACCAAGGATAATGGGCCCGATAAACCATATTTTTTAGATCAACGTGCGTTTGAAAGCCGCATGCACGGCACAAACTACGTTATACCTTATCTCATTGGTTAGCATTGTATTAAAAGGTGAATTTACTTTTTTCTTAAGAAAAAAAATTATTACTTAACATCCATACACAATATATAATAAATAAATAAATAAATAAATAAATAAATGAGTATGAAATCATTAGAGAAACATTGTTTAAACATGTTAACATACAAGAACTTAAAAGTTAAAACCCCCAAATTGTTAACAAAAAAAAAACTCAATTTCTAGGGTTTTAAATTTCTGTGTTGGATGATGTTCACAAATCCCAAAACATATTCAATTCGTTTCAATTTCATATTTCAATCCAACAATTATACAGCTTTAACTCTTTACACAAACCAATTTAATGATTTGCTTAACCCAAATCAACCCAATTATGAGTTTTTTTATCCAGGATAACATTCATCAGTATTGTGTTGATTATCGACTAAACAACAAAGAATTAACGATTAAGTAAGCAAGAAAGAAACAATTTTGAAGATTAAGGTAAGAAGTTACCTTTGATTAGTGGTTTAATGACGAACAATGCAATCAAAGTTTGAAGCTTTGTTGTTGCTGCCTATAATTGTTCTTGTTTCTTCTGGTTGATGTTATGAACAGTTTGATTTATAGAGTTGATTCATATAGATACAAGTAGCTTTATACTTAAGCCGAGTTTTAAGCGATTTTGAATAAATTTTATAATTATTTTTATTATTATATGAAGGTGCAAGCGACTTTTAATTCTACGATAATAATAAAAAAACATTATACATTATACATTAATAATATAAAAACTTGAAGGTTAGTTATTTTTTATCTTTTAAACCTTTGATACGTGTTTTTTTATTTATAATTTTAGTCTGTATAAGTTATTATTTATAAAGTTAAAATTAAAAAAAATATATTTTTGTTTTTTGTTGGTGTAATTTTTTTATTGTTTTGTATATTAAAGTTGTTTTATGATTATGATTTGTTGTTGTAATTCGTGTAATTTTTGTTATTATTGTTACTGTGGTTCCCCGAGTTCAAGTTCTGTTTTTACACACTCCTCTTTGTTTTAGTGGTTTGCATGTCTTTTGTTGTATTTGTGTTTTGTTTAAGATATTGTTCTTCTTTATTTTGCGCATTTCTTCATTTGTAACTAATACAAACCGGTTTTTTTTATAATACACCAAATATTTGTACAAACACCTCTTGCGCAATACAAACTGGCTCCTTTTGTATATAACACCGAATATTTATAAAAACACCTCATACGCAACGCGTAAGAGATCGTCTTTACCTAGTTAAATATAATATTAAAATAATTATAAGAAGAAAATTGCATATTAATGTTAAGTAAACGAACCTAACTTTCAATAAATAGTTCGTAAATCGTGTTGCATGTAAATATGTAATTTTTTAAGTTCAGAAAAGATATATGAAAATTTGAATCTTGAGTTTTCAAAAATAATTAAGTTACCGCATATATTATAAGTATGTAGAGTAAATTGTAATGTTGGTCTTTATGTTTTGATGTCTTTAACATGTTTAGTCTCACCTTAACAGTTTGGTCCATGTAATTTGTATTCTTAACATTAATGGTCTCGAGTCATAATTTTGTTCGGGTTTCTGCTAACCCTCCCCCACGTGCCACGCACGTGAGGGACAAAAAAGACATTTCCTTTGTATTTTTACCGGCAATCGAATAAAACACCCCTAGTCCTATGGCTTAAAGAAGTTTGAGTTCAGATTCTGCTCATCGATTTCATAAACATGGTGGCTTCAAGAAGTTCGAATTCGGGTTCAAGATTGTTTGATTCTTCCTCCAATCGTGATCTAGAAGGTAATTCGTGTACATACACGAATCAAAAGCCTCAGAGTTGAAATAAATCGTGTATTTTTTGCCCCTCACATGCGCGTCACGTGGGGGAGGGTTAATGGAACCGGGAATGAATTTATGACTTAGGATGATTGCTTTGAAGTATAAAATTCACATTCACAAAAACTGTTAAGTTAAGACTGAACTTGTTAAATACATCAAAACACAATGACTAAAACTACAGTTTACTCTCCTAAAAACGAAAGAAAATGTCTTTTTTGCCCCTCATTATGGGTCACGTGGGGGAAGGTTAATGGAAACATGAACGGATTTACGAATTGGGACCATTGGTCTTAAGAATAAAAATCACAAGGATCAAAACTATAAATTACTCAAACTCTCATTCAATGTAAATCGTTGACAAAAGGTTGGTCGGTTTGGATTTACGGGTTCTTAAATGGCTAAATGGTCAAACAAATAAAAAGACTAAGGCTCAGAAGGGGTAACTAGGGGAAATATATAAAAGGGTAAGGTATATACAGGTAAGAAAATGATGAATCCTAAATGCCTCAATCATTTTCTTGTTTTAATTTCAAGTCTAAGGTTTCAAAATGCGTCAAAGCATACAAGTTTTATAATTGCAACTATAATAATGGTCAAACTCTCAACAAAAGAATAATGAACATATATATAATCAAGTAAAGCTCAATAATCGGGCTCAAATCCTCACAAGACAAGAGGTATGGGATAATGATGTAAGCATTATATAATTTTTAACTGTCTGGTTCACTCCACTATCTTAGATATACCAAGATTTTATTTTTATTAAAAAGACTAGTTAGGTCAACTTTTTTAAAGTAAAAAACAATAGTTATAAAAACATCACCCCACCTTCTAAATTACTACTATAGGTAATTTATTAGTGTTGTTTCCATCGCTCACTTTATGGGACAGTAAACTACTATTTTCACATCATTTCTTTTCTTCATCACTTGTAACAATCAACATGCTACAACAGTTTGGAAACCAATGATGCCTCCTATCGTTGTAGCACTTTAGCTACCGGAATGTTGTATACTGGGTCGTTCAACTGCAACGTGAAAAAGGGTCAACTGGATCGGCTATGTTTTCAACGCAGTCGACCTTAAAATGACATGATGCACGCATGGCAATATGTTCCCACATAATGCAAGTGACGCAGGTCATTTATGTATGAAACTTTTGCACTTAAGTGACTCTGTTCAACAATCGGTTGAGCCCGTCAAACAAGGAAAAATGATTCATGAAAACATTGTTAATGAACAACACAATCTAAAACCTCCTAATATGGATACTTTGTTTTTTTATAGACAGATTCGAGATGGTCAATTTTTTAAACAATTTAGTCTTTTCTAAACAAAATACAAGACTTTGCTGTCAGTTTTCTCTGATGTTTTATTCAACTGAAAAGTCATAACTTTACAAAAACATCAATCTGGAAAACAGAATGCATGAGCTTAAAACAAATAATGTAAAAGTGGGTAAACAAACTACATGGCTGATCGAATAATTACGTAAGTGACAGGAACAACGTTTGAAGTATATATATATGGCTCTGTGTGTTTTTGACGTCGTTGTGTTCATTAATTTGAATTTGCACCAACTTGATGATCAAAACGAAAATACATAATGTTGTGAGTAGCTGATTTGTTTGTGTACGTACTTAAATTTGGCGTCAAACCAGTCCAACTACAACGCCCGGCCGGAGAAAACAAGACATGTATAACATAGAGACTATCTACTGACTAAACAAAAGGGTTGTTATGCTAACTTATTATATATATATATATATATAGAGTCCCAAAATTGTGTTCTAGCAAATCTACAGTTAAAAAAAATCCTAGTGATACTTTCATCTTGGCTCTAGTTGTAATAAAGTTTATTTGGTTGTACAAATCTACAATAAAGTACAACAAATTTATGAGGGCATCTAAGGTTACTAGATCTACAACATAAATGGATCCTAAACTGACCGACAGGTCGTCATTTACCCTGTTATCTTTTGAAGGTGGTGGACATCTCACCACATTTGCAGAAGGCAGAAGTGTGTTCACTGGGAATACAACAAAGGCTGTGAAAATTATGTCCCCGAAACCAGCTTATTTGAACTGCATGATAATTAAAATAACATAAAAATGTTACTTACTTATGCACCCATAGTCGTAGTATTGTATAGCTAGAAGTGACAATTTTGACCTGTTTACTTATGAATGGATCGATTCAGGTTAGCTTTAAGTTTATTGCGTAAAATCCAAATAGTTAGCTTTAAAGGAAACCGCAAATTGCATAAGAAGGTAATGAACTTTGTTCTGGTTTCTATTTTGAGTACTCTGGTAAGTTAACTAGCAGGCCACACAAGTAGAGGAAAAAGTCAACATGGTCAAAATTACCGGAACATTAGCTGCCATGACGTCATTTTGACCGAGTAACCTGGCCATACTACCCAAGTAAAAATTTTAGAAGTTTGAGGTTTTTTAAAAAAAATGTTTTGAGCCTTCTTATGAGCGAAAACAAAGTGTGTGACACAAAAATGTTATCGGACAAAATTTGATTACATTTTTATGCAGTTGCGCAAAAGAAAACAGGCCAAATGGTCAAAACGGAATGTCACCGAGAGTGTATTTTCAATTCATAAAAAACCTCCTAAATCATTTTATTCTTAGACTATGTGTCTATGTGTTTATTGAAATAATATAACTTCCCTAATCATTCTTGACACAATAATTATTTATAGAAAAAAAACTAAGAACAAACCTTGGAGCATTACACAGGGCAACGAATCCGTAAATATTTGTGGGACATTGGTCAGGGATTCCTATGATGAAATAGCTTTGTAATTGCTCTGCGTTCACAGTCCTACATAGGATAAAGGTGAGAGTTAAAATAAGAATAATGATAAAGCAAACTCATGAGAAGATAAAAGGAACACATTTAAAATATCTAAAAATTTGAATGTTAATAGATGTACTTGTAAAATGGTTTAGAGACATCTTACTTTAAACATATGTAGCGCAAATCGTTTATCAGGGTTCGTTCTTTTTAACTTCAAGAAAGTATATCCAAAGCTCAACTGATCGCGCGAAGTAAAACGATCAACTTCATTAAACCAAAGACATGAAAATAAATTTGACATTGGTGTATGTGCCCTAACAATAAAAGACCCTTCCGGAACATCTGCAATCACACATACAGAAAACATCAGAAAAAAATGAATAAATGTCTTAAATCCAAGCATTGGAAAACAGTCCACAAAATATGAAGTATAATAGAATACCAGTGGTACGCACAACTTGGAAGGGGTTTATTCGGGTCAGAAGGGTCAAACTTAGGCAGACCATCAGACTGATAAAACAAAAACTGTTGGTCGATCGCTGTGTGATTGTATTTATTCAAACGTTTATTTTGTTGTACTTCATCCCACACGCAATGACGAGTGTAATGGTTGGAAATTGCATATTCTGCTTTATTTCGCCATAGAAAATGTTCAATTAGCAGCATTGGGTCAGTATGCAGCCTCAACTTGCTATCAAGCCAAATTGAATACCTGAAAGCAACAATTACTAGAAAATAAAAGACCAGCTACCATTTACTAAGGAGGCATTTGAATGTTTTGTCAAAAGAATGGTTAAAGGATTACTGCAGCTTTTTTTGCCTCAAAGCGACCACGAAATATCCAAAAAGTCAATTATCTATAAATTCGTTAAATAATCGAAATTTTCCAAACACTCAAACAACGATTATCTCTCACCAAGTCACTGTTACAACTTCAAACACCATAAGCACATTAAAGTACCAGCTCGTGCGTCATGTTTTATAATTTAACAATTATTTATAAAAATATATTATATTTCATAAAAAATAATTGTCATGTAATAAATTTGAATGCTTCTAGAAACTTGAAAAAAAAGTCGAATTGGTCCATTTAAATATTATTTCATTAAATAATCAGAATTTGCCACGGTCATATTATGTGACAATTACAGCTTTACACTGCATAACTTATTTCAAAGCACACATCCAAACACCCCATAAGATAAGTTCATAGTTTTGAGGATCACCTGGCTGATGGGAAGAGACGATGTGACAGAAATTTTGGCACTTTTCCAGTTTTCCTCATGTCATCATATGGTAGATTGCTTACAACAACTATCCTCCATAACCCAATAGACCTTTTTTCATCAGGAACACTTCCCTCCTTTGATAGTTTTACAAGTGTATCATTGTCAACAAACATAATGAAGCAAACGTTCTCCTTTGAGTATTGACTGATCTGCAATATTACATAATAATTACAAAGAGCGAGATGATTTTCGTATTATTTATTCATTAAGTGCTATAATACACAGACAAGCCATGAAATCACAGTATTAAAGTACCAATAGGAGACTGTTTGACAGACTCTTAAGTCAGTGATGGTTAAGGTAGCAAGAAGGGTTTGGCAAGCAATTTGAGTAACAGATCAAACAAGTTTGTGTCAAAACTGGTATTTTTCTGGTAAGTGCCAAAGCTTGCCAGTCAAGTTGGGTGACCTGAAACACTTCTAATTCAAAATTCTTTTAACTTTTTACAAAATAATTACTTTGTCAAATATGATTAAGAAGTTTATAATATTTTAGTGATAATCTAACTTCTTGAACAGAGTGATTTAAGAGGATTTGTGCATGAAAAATATTGCAGCTGATTGACGTGTTTTGTATAAAGCTAACCTTTTCCTAATTTACCCGTCTGACAAGATAGAAATATAACATAACCCGAATCGACCCATTTACAAGTATATGGATTGAAATTGGCACCTCTAGTAATTGTGATGAATTTGAAAGAGCCAAACAGGATCAAGAGAGGAATCCTAATTTAAATCATCATCCATTATTTCATTAAAACTGGTAAACGTCATAGAATGATAAATAACTAATACCATTTTGCTAGTTGGCCTTCGCAAAAAGTCCGAGCTTCCAAAAATACAGGATGACACAACAACGGTACAAGTATTCATGTACATTTTGTCCTCTTTGTCCAAATCAAACCCAGTGTTTGAAACCCCTTCAAATCCCTTAACAAAACCACAGTGAACTGTTTGATTGACTGCATTGAAAGATTGTTCTCTTTCTTCAAGGGTTTGATGGCCTCCAAATCTGGGAGTAATATGATTTACATGGGTTTCTATGTTCTCCCTCACAATGTATTGTAATGAAAATTTTACAAATTTCCAAAAGGTTTTGGGCTCAACAGGTGCTTCAGCTGAGTCCTGTAACTCAACTTTGCAAGGGTAAAAACCTAAAACATAAATACAAAAGTGTGTAATAAGAAAATCAATGATAGTATCAAATGGAACAAGTGCGGAAAAATCAAAATTATGAATGCTACAGTATGAAGGGAAGATGAAGAAGATATGTTTTGTAACATCCCAAATTTCAGGATTTTCACAAGAAAATGTCAAGTGGAAATATATTTTATATGTTGAAATATTACAGCGGAATTATGTATTTTAGGCATAATACTTTGTTTATGAAATGGAAATGAATTAAATTGTATTGCTATTTCAACAGGAGTAGTTTATACGGTATAAAGAACACTTACGTGCCCTGCGAAGCTTCTTTTTTGGTTGTTCCATGGTCTTTGATTCTACTGATACAGCTTTTACATCTGTTGATGTTAAAATGTTTTGATGCTCTTCTACACCTGCAAAGAAAATAACATAATTTAACAAAAAATATAAAACATCAACATGTCTCAGTGTTAGTCTCAAATCAAGATAGCTCAAGGATGATATACACATCAATATATAGTTTAGTAACACCAAGATAGCAGGATCCTAGATTTAAAACAAACCTATGTATTTGGCCATGTAATGCTAAAACTGATTATAAACTAGAGGATCTTCTCCTTCTAAAGTCTAAAAATGGCTTCTTCCAGCTCATGTATCACCTCAGATATCGACACAATGTCCGGAAATTACCACTCACAGTAAGACATTTCCTTAATCTTTCTGGATTCTAT
Organism: Tagetes erecta; assembly: GCA_030867185.1. Lineage (NCBI taxonomy): Eukaryota > Viridiplantae > Streptophyta > Magnoliopsida > Asterales > Asteraceae > Tagetes > Tagetes erecta. The sequence goes on along the minus strand of CM061492.1, from coordinate 43,111,723 downwards.
AAACCGAACTACATGTTGAAAATCTATAAAGCACTTCAAGGTTAAAAGCAGCGTTACTCAAATGCTAGTTCTCATACAAAATCTTGATTAAGTAGAATAATGAGTAGTGATAAGCAACTTCAAGCTTATGCCTTTGTCAAAAAATGTAGCAAACATGATAACAAATTACCATGGAAGAACATCTTAAATCCAAAGGTAGCGATACAAATAGAGAAAAGAGCAGCAAACGAGAATATCCAAAACAATAATCTCATGCGTCCAGGCCTCCTGCTTCGACGAACAGCCAGTAACCCGTAATCATTATTTTGATCAGCAACTTTACTCTGATCCAAACCACCAAAAACTCCCCTCCTCTCCGGTAACATTTCAATTCCCCCTAAACCTAATCCGCTACGAACTCATCTGTACAATATCACCATAACTCTTCAAATCATAACATCTAGTATAACATTACACTAAATTCACTTCAAAGTAAACATGCACATCCAAATAAAACTAAATTTACCTCTTTCATCCAAAAAACAGTTTATCAATCCTCCTTCGTGTGTGGATCTTAATCCGCGCTCGAATTTTTTGCACGTCGAAATGTCATTTTCATATTGAAGATCTAGAACAATATTATGCATCAATATCACAATATTATATCAATATTATACAAACTTCACTTCAAAGTAAACATATACATTCAAATCAAGCTAAAATTACCTGTTTTATATACAAAACAGTTATCAATCCTCCTTTCGTGTACAGATCTTATCCCGGCCCTAATTACAGTTCTGATTGTGTGCATCAAATTGTCGTTTTCATATAATAGATCTAAAACAACAATATGCAACAAATCAGATTACAGTATTACATTAATTAACTTCAGTTCAATATAAACAGATACAATCAAATGAAGCTAAAATTTACCGGTTTCGTACAGAAAATTGTTTATTGGTTTTTATATACTTTGTAATATATTAAACATTAAAGAATTTACAATAAAGTGGCAGGTAAACGGGCAACAAGTTGTGCCGCCACCCTCTTTTGAATAGCAAAACCTAGCCTACTAAAGACAAAACCTTGGCCCTTAGGTGTTGAAACATTACTATGAATGACTCGCTGGACCCTGGTCAAGAAGTTCACTGCCTCAGTGGCTAGGAAGCCAAATTGTTTATTGATCGTCGTTGTGCGTGTGGATCTGATTTTGAGGCGTGATTAGAGTTGTGAATTAGTGCGTTGAATTGTCGTTTTCGTGTTGAAGATCTGAGAGAATTAAAATTTTGATGAATTGAAAAGAGTGAGATGAAAGGGGACAATTGTCGGTGAAGATGCAAGCGCCATTTTTGGAAAAGGGTATACTTTTGTTTAGCATGTGTGGTTTCATGCATACTTTAACCGATATTATTATTTAGAGGTTATAACTTATTAATTTTTAAAAAAATGAAAAGAAGATTAAAAGATGTTTAGTAAATTATAAGTTGTCAGAGGAAAAAGTTAATAAGTTAGTGCATCCTGACTTATTAACTTCTGACAGAAGTGAAAAGGAGAAAAAGATAAGCAATCCCAAACATCCCCTTAGTAATTTAAATTGGGTTATAGGTTTATTCGATCATTTTTATCATTTTTATTACGTGAATTAAAGGCTCTACGTTGATAACTTAGCATGTCTTCAAAGAAAATAAAATAACTTGATTATAGAATCTTAATACTTTATATTAATAACCTGACATGTCTCCAATAAAAGAAAATAATAACCTTACATGAAAAAATTTAAACGGGTTACATGATAATGTAACCCTAAAAAACAATTAATCTTAGGTAAAATAACTTAATAGTAACACAATGCTTAACTTTTAAAAAATAAGACACAAACTTATTTAAAAACTTCTTTTTAAAAAACTTAATAATAACAAAATACACCACTCCTTGCGCTTTGCGGGTTTTTATATGTACCATGGCGTGATGTAGATGACACACATTACTTAATTCATTACGATCACTCCAACCAGTCATCATCTTTTATGTTTTTAATTTAATTAAAATATACAAAAAATAATAATAAACATGTAATTATTAATTAGATATCCACTATTTATTTTTTCGCCATGAAGTTTTTTGACGTGCTCACTAATGCCTATCAAGAGGCTTTATGAGTTCATGACTACAATGGTGTAAACCTCTTGAAGGCAATAGCATCGATAAATCATTGATATCATTTTTGTTTCGTACTAAGCGGTTGTTCTAAGCGGTTGTTTGATAACTTCTAAATAAATGTTTAATTCGTAAGAGGTCTAAATCTTTTAGGCTTTTAGTATCAGTATAACTATTACTTATTCAAAGACAAATATCTCATCGATTCAAACCTACTCACAAAACAAATAATGTGCATTAATATACGATACATCTGATTGATTCAAACATTTAACATATAAAATCGAGTCGTAAGTTCGAAAACCCGAAGAAATAAAAGATAGTCCATAAACAGGGGAGAAATATCAACAGCGAAAGCTGGGCGGCGCTAAACCCTGCAAAATCGAACTTCATTGATCGACAAAACCAAAAAGCAAAAAAATGGCGAATGAAATGGAAGAACTTATTGGTTTTTTATCATCTCCTTCTCCACAAGTTAGTTCAATCAATTCCTTGTTTTTCTTTATCACTATATTCATCATTTTGTTCGCTTTCTAAACCCTAATTTACTGTTTTTTTTTAACATAATTCCGTAATAACTGCTAATTGAGCTATATTCATCGTCAAATTTTAATCATTTTGTTCGATTAGAAACAATATCCACTCAATCTATCATTTATTTGCTGTTAAAATCCTAATACACATAGTTAACATGATTTTGTCATCGTTGCTTGTAATTATACTTCAATTGAGCTATATTCATCTCGAAATTTTAATCAACTGGTTCGATTAGAAACAATAACAGTTAGAGTATCGTTACCTAATGATATTCAACAAGTCTGCTTAGTATACCGTTAATTTATGTGCTGGATGTAATTGAAATGAAGAGTTGAGCATTATTTGCTTACAAGTTTGTATATTGTGTATGATGATTTATTAGGTGAAGAAGGCAGCTGTTGATATTGTTCGTGGATTGACCGGATCAGAGGAAGGGTTACAGTCACTTGCTAGTTACTCTAAAACAGTGCTTCCGTCGTTATCTCGGTTATTAGGTGAAAATAAGGTGATAATTTGTTTATGTTTTGGTGATGAGGCATCTTATTTGTCTGTCTTGTTTATGATAAATTGAGTTATATGATGATAGTATAGGAGGTGTTTTTGTGGTCATTTGGGGTGTTCATGAATCATGATCCGGATCGGTTGTTTTTGAGGCCGAATTGCTAACTATGGTTTCTGGAAACGAGAGATCAAACCGGCTGGTTGGGTGGTATGGTTTGGTTTTGACGAACTAGTTGTTTTAACGGACTCTTTTGTAAATTTTTTTAAACTAGTAGTTTGTATTAAAAATTGATGGTAAAGATGGTTTATGATTATATTACCTTATTACATTACATAGGTGCATATTCCGTTAATTAAAAAAGATATAGAATTGATAAAGTTTAAACGACCAGTTCAGTTTATACATGCAGTTCCAAGTTTTAAACAGAACCACTAAATTTACAAACCATGAAACCCTAAAACCAAACCGTTTGGATATCAAACCGACTGACTTGCTTCGGTTTCGGTGAAATGGACGGATTGAACGGTTTTTGAACACCCCTAACCTCTGTTGTCAAAGGCGATAGGCGCACTCAAGGCGCAATGCCCTCGCCTAGGGCCTAGGCGCAAAGGCAAAAAAAGCGCTCGCCTGAAAAAAAAAGCGCACAAAGAAAAAAAATTTATGCGATAGAAATTAATACCAACATCAATACCAATACTAAACATTCAAAACCAACAACAAAATCGATACCAAAAAGTCAAAAACCATACCAAAAACAATACCAAACATTCAAAACTAATACCAAACATATGAATGAACCAACTTTATGATTTAAAGATTAAACAGATTGCATATTTTTTACAATCAGTTTGCATATATAGATGAATAAAAAAATAATTGTCATATTTTTTACAATCAGTTTGGATATATACAGATGAATTTTAAACATGTACTAACCTTTTGATGCAAGAAATAATTACCTTTGTGTTTCAGCCGCTTGATAAAATGAAGAACAATAGGTTGTGGATGATGATTATATAGTAAAGTTCTAGTATACTAGGTAAATATAGAGTAAATACGGTTTGTTATAAGAAATTTCTACAAATCAGCTCTTGATAAATAAAAAAACAATAAAATAAAAAAAAAAAATTTCTCTACATTTGTCTCTTTTTTCCAATTTCCTCTCATTGAAGCGCAAATCATGGGATGGGCTTTTTTTCCTCGCCTAGGCGCAAAAGCGAGCGCTTTCGACAACAGAGCCCCTAACACTGATAGGTTAAAATAATAATAAATTGTTCATGCTTTAAACTTGCACTTTTTTTTTAAATCATGGTTTAGATATGATGTTTGTGTTTCAGGAGGTATCTGAACTTGCAGCAGAAGCTCTTGTAAATCTGTCACAAAATTCTGAGTTGGCATCGAAGATGATTGAAATGGGTTTGATTAAAACGACCATGGATATATTATACAAACAAGGATGTGAAATCACCGGACTATTGGTCATGCTTCTTGTTAATCTTACACAACTGGATGCTGGTGTTGAATCGTTGCTTCAGGTTTTTTAATATCTTTTCACTTGAACCGCTATTCACAGACGAAATAAATATTACTTATATATGCTGAACATGTTATTAGGTGGGAGATGATAAGATGCAGGGGTTGTATGCCATGAAACTTGTGAGATCATTTTGTACTTCATCTAGTGAAAAAGAAGGTCCATTTTTCTTATCTATATCTTAGTTTGATTTAGTTTAGAAATTAATGGTTTTGATAGAATGTTAAACGATGCTCGAGAAGTTTATCTTTTTAAACATGACTATATATTCTTTGTTGCATTTGTGCAGATGATCCATTCGGACATGTTGGTTCCATACTAGTAAATGTTTCTAAAAACAAAGCAGGGAGAACACTTCTTTTAGATCCTAAACGCGGGCTCTTGAAACAAATTGTTAGGCAGTTTGATTCTACAAGTCTATTGCGGAAAAAAGGGGTATGTGCAGTAATAATTTTTGGTGGTCATGTCATGCATATCAGCATATCATTGAGAAACCGTGCATTGAACGTTTATGGACTACTGAACATTGTATTAACTGAAATTACGCGTATGCAGGTATCTGGCACTATTCGCAACTGCTGTTTTGAAGCTGATAATCAGCTACAGAATTTGCTTTTGATATCCGAGTTCCTTTGGCCCACTCTACTTCTACCCGTTGCTGGAAACAAGGTGGCATTTTTATTTTTGACGACGCACGTTTATTTTTTAACTCCTTTTCTAAAAAGTTGTTTTTTTTTTGCATTATCAGGTGTATAGTGAACAAGATACTTCAAAAATGCCTCTTGAACTAGGAAGTGCACTCTCAATTGAGCGTGAACCCGTTACTGATCCTGAAATCCGTATCCAAGCATTGGAAGCTATTTATTTAATCACATTACAGGTCATATTAATCACAATCCCTTGTTTTTATTATGTGGTACTTTCGTATATATTAATGGGTTTATTACACTAAAATGTAAAGGATGTTCACGTTTTTGCTATTATAACTATCAAACTATTCTTTTAGCAATTTACAGTAAACTTCTATTTGTTACATTTGATGCACTTGACCTGCTATCATCGTTAAAACCCATTGACATACAATGAAAGAAACATGAAAAGTTGTTACATTTTGGTGCAATAATCATTTATATATTGGGACTTACACGTACTTCTCTGATCTTGATGTTTTAGGTGGCGGGTCGGAGGGCATTTTGGTCAGTAAACGGACCACGGATACTCCAAGTTGGGTATGAGGAGGAAGAAGATCCAAAAGTAATGGGTGCTTATGAACAAATTGGCTCTTTGGTATACTTTCTATCTTCTACAAACTCGTGCCACATCAGCAAATTACAGATAACAGCATGCAAAATAAAATTTATTCCGTGACTATTCACAGTTAGTTCTAAAATCGGAAATGAGTAAAAAAAAAATATTTTCTTACTTCGTTCAGTTTACTTGTACAATTTGGTAAGCATGTCACATTACAAATCACATATATTGGTAAAAAAAATGATAAGTAATTTGAAAAGTATGTCTCGTGTATTATCGCAACATGTTTTCTTGTCGTTTGCCTGTATGAAAAGTACTCTGTTATATTACTTTGTTCCTTTAATATGCGTAAATGATACTTGATTCATTGGTTCTGCAGCTAGTTGAAGGGAACGACACCGAGGAAGGAGCCACACAGACGTCTACATAGTATGCATCAAAATCCCATATTTTTTGAACTAGCTTCTAAAGGTTTTTTTGATTTGCAACAACATTAGATGTGTTAGCCCAAGCACAATCATGATCATCATTTCATCAGCAAACCTGGAGAACCTCTGGCATGTAGTATAGAAATTTGCCTAAAGGCTTAAACTCATGACATCTTTTACTTTTAATATTTTCACAAACATATGTATCATTGTTATGTATGGTTTTTTAACAAACATATGTATCATTCTAGGGGTTTATTTGCTTTGTGTTGTCAATTCTTCATCACTAGGACTCTGGGCGTGCACCCTCGAGACAAGACGAGCTCGCAAGCACTACACTATAACCTGGTGAGTCTCTAGGTGTGTTTCTAGGTCTCAATTCCTTTACCACCCAGGAAACAAGTCATGGTGGTAAACACAACACTAAACTACACTCCTTTCATGGCTTGTGATCGGTGCCCCATCTACAGATCACTGACGGTGCCTAATATCTTCAACCGCTGCATCTTAGTCTAACACCAGACATCTTTCATCGACATTATTTATGTCGAGCACCATAAGTTCCTTTAATTAAAACTTGAACAATCGATATGAAATTGTCAAAGATACGAAATTCGGTTCCACGGATCTCACAAAAAAGAGTATCATTTTCACCGAAACCTTATGAGAATTAGCATCATGGTCATCAAAGTCAACATGATCTATGCATTTTAGTGCAAATTGTTAAGAGATTTTAGCAACCCTGATCAAAGTCAAATCAAATCCACCGGATCACAATTCCGTTCATGGAAGTAGAATGTATGAAAGCTTACATGAGAAATAGAGCGATTCACCAAGCCAAATATAATGTTCAGGACGCGAGTTATCTTTTTTGTGCAGAGTAGAGGCCTACAGGGACGCAAAGTGCACTTAGCTCTAGAGAATGTGTTATTAATGTTGATCTAACTAGGGTAGGGTTCAATTGAGAACTCATTTTAAGTTGAGAACTACCAAAAATATAAGGGATGGAATTTTAAAGAGGAAGGGTAAAATTGGAACTTTAAATATATAAATCTTTAAACATTTCTATCTTTTGCATACGTTAATATTATTTTAAAAAAATTACACCATTAGATCAAAAATTTCATTATCTTTCATTTGAGTATAAATAACGTCATAAAAAATATTTTTTTCTCGTTTTTTTAAATTTCATACTACATATATGTAGTATTGCGATATTGTATTTGATTATATTTTTCTTTAAACGTTACTAACTTTTTCATACGTTATTTACATTAAACAATTTTAAAAATCACATTTTGGTTTTTTTGATACTACATATATGTAGTATCAATGTACTTGATGTATTTATTAAGTGGACAAATGACTCAAGAGTCTAATAATTATTTAAAGTGTACATATGATCTCAAATAACCAATAACAAAGTTCATAAGATTTCATATTAAAAAACTTACGGCAAATGAAAAGAAAACCAATACTTATACTATGTCTAAACATAAAGATAATAATAAACTAATAAACCAATGATAAATATCATAAAAAAGTAAAAACAAACTTGAAATTCAAACTATAAGATAACAATGCATGAACATTGCATATACTGCATATATGTAGTACTTGGATACTACATATATGTAGTATACGATACTACATATATGCAATACTATAAAATTTAAAAGGGATAGTGAATATGGTGATGTTATGCACCTAAGTTACCCGTAAAACCATTAAAATTACGTAGCTTTGATAAATTAACTTAAATTTTTTTATTAGAAAACTTAACTCATTGATCGTTATTCAATGTTAATGGACGACTCAGTCTTCTCCTCTTAGATCATAATTTTTCTCTTTCTCATTTACTCAATAATCGTCATTCATTTTAGTAAATTATTATCCGCTCTTTAAAAATCGATCGTAACTCAATTTGGCTTCTCAATTCCAACTAACAGATTAATATAACATGACTCATATAATTGGTATTATGATATGCGCATGCTGCACATATTCATACCACATCACATAACGTGAACCAAGTTATTGCTAGCAATGTCAATACGATCATATGAGAAAATCCAAATTTGGAATTGAGGCATGATGATGTTTTTTTGTGATAACGTCATCAAAATCAATGTCATTGAACTTTTGATATTTTATCAAAGTATGTAGTTTTGATGGTTTCTTGGGTAATTTAGGTTCATAACAACACTGTATTCATTTCCCCAATTTAAAAACATACGGTATCGTATATTACATATATGTAGTATTGAAAGTAAAAAAAACGAGAAAACATTATTTTTTATAACGTTATTTATACTCAAATGAAAGATAATGAAATTCTTGATCTAATGGTACAAAAAAAATTTAAAAAACTTAACGTATGCAAAAGATAGAAATGTTTAAAGATTTACATATTTAAAGTTCCAATTTTACCCCTCCTTTAAAAATTCCATCCATACCTTTTTTTTTAGTTCTCTAGTTCTCAACTTAATATGGAGTTCTCATTTGATCCCTCCCCGATCTAACTATTATACAAACCTAACAAACTAAGCATTCCTAAACGATGTATAAAAACTATAATTAATAAAATGACTCCATAAGGTTTCTAAAGAGATGCAAAATATATTGGACGACTATTGTTATGAGAAAAGGTTCTTAGGTTTAATTCTCATCGAATCATCATACAACGTTCCCTAAATCAACTAAACCACGTTATAATTTTGCATTTTTACTATTTTTGCGTTTTTGGTATCGTATTTATTCATAAATACCTCTCGTATAGGTTTTAGCACGAAGTTTGCTTTTGCACACCTTTTATCATAATTTCTAGACCATATACTACGCACACGACGTAGGTATTAGCTGACATGAAAGAGATATGCACACAAAAAGAACGTGGCTATGAAAGATGATGAAAAGTCTATCTCCACAAGCATCATCTAAGGATAAATGTGTGAGCCGTAGAGAAAAGAGCTCATGTTCGAGTTCTATGATATAAACTCTCCTGCAAACAAATAATAATTGTTTGTGATTTTAATATGTAGCAAATCAACATAAAAATACTTAAATCATGATGAAAAAATTGACCTTGTATTCTTGTATTTCAATATATGTAACATATGGTTTATATGTAGATATTTTTTCTACAAAATATTACGTATACAACGATTTTAAGTTTACATATATTATATATTTTCGTTTTTTTTGTGTAACAACGCTTTGAAAAACAACAAGGAGATCACGAGCTCGTAAGGTTTTTGTGAACCGAAAGGCGAAAATCATCAATTACCACAAACCCTTGAATCCATGAATAACAGAGTAAGTCCTCCTTTCATATTATCTTCACCAAAGAGTTTCTTAGCTCATAAATACGCTCGTGCCCATCATTTTTGTAAACCGACCAGTAGGGGTGTTTAATATTTGATTCCAAACCCGATTGAACTAAAAACCGAACTTAAACGAACCATTTAAAACCAAATCAAATTATATATTTGGTTTTTGGTTTGGTTTAAACCGAATATGTAATTTGGTTTGTGGTTTGGTTTAGGTTTCAAAATTTTGAATTTGGTTTAAACCGAATTAAGTAATTAAGTGATAACACTATTATAATTTATATTTTATAGTTTGTCAATTTATTTATATCAATAACTAATGTCATATATGAATTATAAATCATTAATTTTATGTTGGATATAACTTTATAATGTAGATATCGTAAACTGATACTTTTTATCCTTGAAATAGTACGCGGTTTATATATAAAAAAGGGAAAAAAATATTTTTTATATTTTTTTGCTAATGTGGTTTGTTAGGTTCAATCCGAAAACCAATCCGAATTAGAAAGTGGTTTGTGGTTTGGATTAGGTTTCCACGAATTAGGTTTGGTTCGGATTGTGGTTTCAACAAAAAAAATTGTCAATCCAAAAAACCCAAACCGAACAAACTGAAAAACCCACAATCCGAACCGATGAACACCCCTACCGACCAGTAAATATTCTAACATCTCTCAAATTATTAAAAAATAAAACCAAAGGGGATCCATTGACAATCTACATATTTGACATGTAGGCTAAAAAAATAAAACATAACGCTATAAAATTCTAAATAGTAATTACAGGCTGGTAACTAAAAGCATTAAACCGAAAAAAAAGTAAAAAAAAAAAAGAAATAAAGAAAAGAAACATACACAACACAAGGCAAAAATGGCGTGCAATGGTTTTTCATCAGATGGCGCGAAACGAAAACTACAAACCACACACCAGATGAAAATCTTCCCGCCATCGCCATGATTATTCATCAATATCATCATCATCTATCATCATTCACAACCATCACAGTTCCACAACACCTAAATCATCCATTTCTCTCTCAATCGAAATGGATTTATCCGATTACGCAAGGAAATTAGGGCTTACTGAATCGAAACAAGTCGTTCGTAAAGCCGCTGAGCTCCGTCGTGTTTCCGATCTTCAATTTGATTCATCCAGTGCCGGAATTGTAAGTGTTTAACTCAAATTGCATTGTTTCGTCGTTTCGAGTTCATTGATTAACAGATTTGGTTGACCTAATTTGTTTTGGTTGGTGATTGTAGGGAGAGATTTGTAAGTCTATCATTTGTTTAGAGATTGCTGCTAATATGTAAGTGCAGGTTTTTGATCAAATCTTATTGTTTCTTCTATTGGTGATTGACACTAAGTTTGAGCTTGTATAAACTGTTAGAGTTAATTTCTTAAACTGAATCTACGAGTCGGTAAAATAGAATTTAGTTATTGTCTAGCTGTTTATATTATTGTTTAACGCGTCTAGTGTTAGATGCATGATCTATTGAGAAATGAGAATTATTGTAATGAGTTTTTGAGTGAGTTTTGTTTTTGTAATAATAAAGTTCTTGTTTGTTTAGGTCATATAAGATTTAATTACTGTTTAGCTATTCGTATTGTAGTTTAACGCGCACCATAAGGTTAGATTTATAAATACCAGACTTGGATGGAGGTTTGGATGTATGATTAATAGAGAATTATTGTAACGAATTTTTAAGTTTGGAGTAACAACGTTTTTATTTGTTTATCGATTTTTTGTTATGACAATTTTGAATAAAGTGGTTATCTATCCTTAACTACTGTAGGATGCAAGTGTTATTTGATCGCCAGACTGCGATAAGATTGAGTGGGATGTCTGAGAAGGCTTACATTAGGTCTTTCAACGTTATGCAGAACGGAATCGGTATCAAGTATGTTTTTTTTATACGTCATCACTCAACTTTTATTAGATTACATATTGAATTGTCACTTGATGAATTGCAGGAACAAGCTTGATGTTAGGGAATTAGCAATTCAATTTGGATGTGTTAGGCTTATTCCTCTTGTTCAGAAAGGATTATCATTGTAAGTTTATTTTTCTTTTTGTGTCATTAACCTTTTAGTCATTATTGCTTACTAAATTGGGATAGAACATAGTGTAGATTAGTAGGTGATTTGCTTGTTATATTGCATAGTTTATTTGTTTTTTATTTCTTTATAAAATTCATGCTTCATATCTGCAGTTTTTCATCATAAGTTGCATAGTTTGTTAGTTTTTTATTGGTTAATTGGTATACACTATTGCAAGACTAATGTGATTTAATTACAGATACAAAGAGCGGTTTATTGCATCATTACCTCCTACACGTCGAGCAAGTGCTGACTTCACAAGGCCTGTATTTACCGCCACAGGATTTTACTTGTGTGCCAAAAAGCATAAGGTATGCACAAGTGCACAACTCTTTTTTGTAGCATGTAAAACTTGCAATTACTTAGAAACACAATTGTACTAGATTAGCTTTTTTGATTGTTTCTTTGACACTAATTTGGCATCTATTACAGCTCAAGGTTGATAAGAATAAGCTGATTGAACTTGCAGGCACATCTGAAGATGAATTTTCAAGTGTAAGATGCAGTTCTAGTGTCATAAAGCATTAGTATACACATATAAAGATCTTTATATGATTGTATAAATTATTAAACTATAATGTTAATCATTTCAGGTGTCTACCTCTATGAAGGACCTTTGTCATGATGTTTTTGGTGTGTCAAAGGAAAAGAAAGATCCAAAATCTGTGAAAGGGAATCGAGGTAAATTTCATTTCCGTTAACTAATAATTCTTTTCACTTGTTGCCATTTAATGATATTACTTTTATGATAATGAACACAACAAAATTTTTTTTTCATTTGTTATCTTTATCTTCCTTTGCAGACTTGTTGGATGTCTTACCCGAGAAAAGACAAGCTGAGGATGGTGGTTATTCATCTGATGAGGGCAAAGATGTATAACTTCTGTTTCTGTTATTTCTTGTTTCTGCGTGTTTAATTTAGCATGCTGCATTTGTATTAGACTTGATTAGTTATTACAATACTTCATAATCAACATCTGTACTGGATCATTCTAAACCTTCATCTAACCAACCACACACACATATGTATGTGTGTTTATATTACAAATTTACAAGCACGTAGGTCTTACCACACGTGTTACTATCATATGCTTTTTCAACGATTTGGACTATAACTAAACTTTACATTCATGACAGTGCATATGATTTAAGATGTTATCATTTACAAGTCGCTGTCAAAATATCGAGACTAATTTCTGTCATTTTTGTAACGTTCCTGCAGCTTTCAGCCTACAAGAAACGTAAGCGTCAGGAGAATCACAAGTACGAGGAATGGAAATCTACTGTAGTAGAATCTAATAAGCAAAGTAAAGATAAAGGTAATTCCAACATGTTTACTAATAAATAAGTTAATTTGCTGCATATTCAATCTCTAGAAGGGTTAAACGGGTAACGCAAAAAGAAAAACTTAATAGAGGAATGTGTCAAACTGATTTGAAGTTGGTTTTATAAAGCATGCAAGTACAACTGCAAAAAGTTGTTTTAAAATTTTTGGCCATTAATCTTTGAAGGGTTTGTAGGTCAAACTGGCCCGGCTCGTTTACAACCTTTTCGTCAAAATTCAAAAACTCGTTGAAATCATTTGCTTGATTCTAAATCTATCATTTTGTATTTTGCAGTTGCCGTTAAAAAAACCAAACAAGCGAAACTCAACTTTTTGAAGAGAGTTCCAGGAACTGAAGTTGGAGTGTAAGCTTGCAGCTTGCTTATGTTGTTGTCTCAATATATCAGTAACACAGTTTTGGGTTTGATATGGATCATGAACAGAGTTAATGTACAGCTTCTAAGTTTTTGTTATCCTTAACATTATAACAATTATTTAGTTTCTAAATAGAATCTGTTTATCTAGATAAATATGTTTATTTGTTTGAGTAACGATGAGAACCTATTACTGAAAAACTCACGTCTCACCTGTTTCACGTCTTGTCAGTTGGTTTTTTAAGTTTTGTGAGATTTAAAAAAAACATTACTGGAAAATATCTTACTAATCCTAGTTAAAAGTAATTAAATGTTGGTCTGAATAATTTAATTGTTTACCATATAAGTATTTGATTTTTTTAATTAGTATATTGTTTTGCATAATTACATATAGATTTAATTAATTAGTAGTCTATACAGTTTTTACATTTTTAATGTAAATATAAAGTATCTTATTATCTAGTGACAATTTAACTCGAGTCGTTATAGATTAAGTCTTCTACAACTACAAACTAGGCCACCTTGTTGGTTGTTATTTTATACCCAAACGTGATAGCATTCCTATCACATCCCTAATCTCACGTTCGCATTCTTATCACTTAAGAGTTATAATTCACATTTGGATATAAAACAACCCCAATTATTGATGATTTAGTAAAGATCTTGTAAGATTTGGTTTACGTGCATATGCTGGTGTGATGAAAAACTATACGGTTTTAATGTCATAAGTTTAAACTTTGCGTGCGACAAAAATTTGTTGCTATTAACATGAGTTGTCATTGAGCTTTCCATACATATTTAAATCAAAGAGTTTTACGAGCTAGTTTGTTTCTTTTTGTAACGGGTTGATATCATCCTCAGTCGTTAAACTAACAATTGACAGCTATGAAAAACATGACGCTAAACCTAAATTATCAATCTCTATTCTATTATTAAAGAAAAGAAAACACAAAGAAAATATTAATATTTTTATATTTAATGCTTTAAATCTTTAATAATTCATCAAAGATATTTTTCCAAGTACACCCTTGAATACTATTATTCACAACACGTTATCATGTGGTCAAAACGTGGTGCCTAACTGTCCAAAACCAATACATACAAACTATACAAACACCTCGCAACCAATAACATCACTCCACGTCACCACCACCATTGCTTGACCACCATAACCCCAACACCCTCCCACACTATATTATTCCTCCCCAACACATTCATCTTCTTCATCACTTAAACAAATCTACAATTTTCATCTTCAAATCACAAATCATTCGTTCATTAACACTTTCGTTTCGTTAAATCCTTCATCTCAGATCCAAATTTCACACACTCGTTTTAACTTTCGTGTTAACTTTCTTTTCAGTTTTTGTTTAAGGTTACAGGTTAAGGTTAGGGTTAGGGTTTCGTAACTTTGGTTACAGAACTGTTGATTGTGTAAATAGCGATGGAGTTTAAGATATCGGATGAGTTTTTAGGAACAGTGGCTCCGTTAGTGGTGTATTGGATTTATTCAGGGTTTTATGTGTTGTTTGGATCGAATGAGAAGTATCGATTGCATTCGAAGAAGGATGAAGATGAGAAGAATTTAGTTTCGAAAAAAACTGTTGTGAAAGGTGTTCTTCTTCAACAGGCTGTTCAAGCTGTTGTTGCCATCATACTGTTCACTGTAAGTTTCTTTTGTTGTTGTTTGTTCATTTTTTGCTTGTTTTGGTATGATTTGTTGTAGATGTAGATGTATCCTTTTTGGTAGGGAAAAAATGATTAATATCTGTAAGGCTTTGGTAGTTAAGGGTTGAGATAGTGTTGGTCAAGTGGTCAACTAATTAATGTGACTTGTGAGGTACAATAGTTATTAGGAAATAATTGAGTTAGAGCTGTAGGCCCGTAGCTATGAGTGCTGCAGATGGTCTAAAGAGAGGGATGGACGTAAGTCGGTAAGTGATACGTGAGGTCCGCTAAGTGTTTGGGTAGGTGGAACAACGTACTTGGGAGCCGGTTGATAATTTTGGGCAAATGTCTCGCTTTAACTACTATCAATGCGTTTTGGACGTTTTGACTGTGGATGAGTGGAGAATTTCAGAGTTAAGCGTGTTTAGGTGGGAGTAGTGTTAGGATGAGTGATCTTGGGGGAAGTCTCCGTCTGGGCATTTTGGATAATATTGGTGGTATGAAAGGCTGGATGCCTGAATGGTACATTGTTGGTGAACAAATGTAATGATTTGAGAAGTTACTTAGCAATATGTATTTATTAGTGCAAGTTTGATTATGTTAGTACTTTAATATTCCTTTTTAGTCCCTTAGTTAGTTCTATATTGATGAGTTAACCTTTTGGATCTGATACGAGCATCTGACTCGAATGGATGATCTGTGAGGGTGGTTTGGATTGATCTCAAGGGGCGGTTTGGAGGAGATCACAAGTCTAGGGATGAAAAGAGTAAACAGTATTAAGTACAATTAGTTAGGTGGTCTGGTTAGGTTGTTAGGAATTAGGATTTTGTTGTTTGGTGTTTGTACTCGGCTAGTTTCCCGCTAGCTTGTCATATAATATTCATTGTTGCTGTTTTAAAGAAAAGGAAATAGGATTTGTTTTCCTGATTTTATGTTATTCGAATTGCATTTTGTTTGCCTTATTTAAGTTTTGTAATTCTGTACTTGAATTAATTTACTGAAAAGAGAATGCACGTTTGATCAGATTTTGAGAGGTTTTTACCTGATCTTGATATCCCAGTTTAACAACTTTTTTATTTGGTAATTAACGAAGAGACAACTCATAAGTTCTTTACCTCTCTTTTGCATAATTCTAACTAATATAGTGAAATCATAGGAGGTGTCGCCCTGCTTACATTTGGAAACCTCGGAGAAATTTATAATCTTTTTGTTAGTTTTGTGATGTCATCTTTGTATTTTTTATAGTTTCCACCCAGCATAGTGCGAGCCATTTAGCGCTTTCAATGCCCATGTTAAGCAACCAACAAGCTTTTTAGAACAAATATTTCGTTTGAACTTTGAATGATGAAAGCAATACCAACAAACTTCACTACTTATGGCTTATGATAAAAAAAATTTCTAAAGTTTATTTCCACTGAATACGTTTATGGGTCTTGATGGTTTTGTTCCATATTTCGTGCCTAGAATTATCATGTGGGATTAAAAAGGTCTTATTGATGCAAGCCTTCAGCATACTCTTAAAATGTTGTTTTGTAGCCTATAAGTTAGTATGCATTATCGCGTCAAGTGAATTTCTTATTGCCTTATTGCAGTTTTAGTGAATTCAGTAAAACTGAAGTACTGAACCCTTGGTTTAGATGACATTTAATATTTATTTGTGATTCAGGTTACAGGAAGTGATGAAAGTTCCACCAACAATGGAAATAATTCTCTATTTGATCTGGGCCGACAGTTCTTTATAGCTATGGTGGTTCTAGACACTTGGCAGTATTTTATGCACCGATACATGCATCAAAACAAGTTTTTATACCGCCATATTCATTCTCAACATCACCGCCTGATTGTTCCATATGCATATGGAGCTCTTTACAATCATCCAGTGGAAGGCCTTCTTTTGGATACAGTTGGTGGGGCCCTTGCTTTTCTTCTTTCAGGCATGTCCCCTCGAGCTTCTATTTTCTTTTTCTCATTTGCTACCATTAAAACCGTCGATGATCATTGTGGATTATGGCTTCCCGGGAACCTTTTTCACATATTTTTTAGAAACAATTCTGCATATCATGATGTACACCATCAGCTTTATGGCACAAAATATAACTACTCACAGCCGTTTTTTGTCGTATGGGATAAAATCCTTGGGACCCATATGCCATTTACACTTGAAAAGAAAGAAAATGGCGGTTTTGAAGTTAGGCCGGTAAAAGTTGTCAAGGATGATTGATGAAATTCACTTCTTTTCTAGGCTGTATACATTAAAAACATGTAAGTTTACTGTCGTATTTTCTTAAAATGTTGCAGCATATTAAAGTTATCATAAATGTTCATTATGATATAGTGTGTTGACAAATAAGTAGTTTCTAGATGTATTTCTTATTTGTGTTAATGTAAATTCAATTCTGAACCAATGTTTGTAACATATTGACATTACAATGTTCGCGATTTTTTCTTTTTTGTGTAATTGTTCTTTGAACAGATAGTGCTGTTGTAGAATGTAGATACAGAATTATAGATTGCCTATAGGGTTGTCATACTGTCGTGGTTGTGCATGTCGCGTTTCACATTTTAGTCAAATCCTTTGTGGTTTTAAAGCCACACATCGGTAATGGGTCAATTTGGGTTTAGGTTGACTCGTAACCACTTTTCTGTCATTTTCAGACGTAAAACAATTTTATTAATGTAAAAATCATTCATTGTAGTTATTTAATAAACCAATTAGAGTTTGTATACATTAAAACACACTTTGGCGACTTTCACCCTTTTAGCCTGGCTGACCTGCTCCCCGTGTAGTTGAATTTTGGTTTTAACTTTTAACCCGTTTGAGTGAAAACATAACCTAGTTCGACCATTTTTTAAGCAATCGAGGTATACCTTGCAAGAGGTGCAATTTTAGACGTCTTTTTTCAAAATGCTATAGTTGCATCTTTGCAAGACGTTTATAGCTATTTTCGCGATCTTATCTTTACTGTCTTCACCTAGTAAGAACGGGTTGCGGGTTTGATATATTTTCATTTTGTGCAGCGAAAACATTCTTCTATTACATTTGAACTAGTATGTTGCATACATGCATAATTGAATGGTTGACTGTTAGAAGCATCTTTTAGAACAATTATTGCTCTGCACATATACACCTTCATATTTGATCTGTCAAAATTGTCTTATGATTGGACTTCATGCCAAATCTCCCATATTCTTTTATATGCTTTTATCCTAACTGTTTCGGATTACAGCTCATATAAAGATAATTTATAGCTTTATATCCAGAGTGTTAAACTGTCCTTACATTTCTGAAAATTTAAATAATTTTATATAACCAAGAAATGAGGAAATTCATATGACCATTTAAAGATGATATTTGGTATGACATTTCATATCTTGGGACGAACCAATCGCTATCTTACGTGGTATAGAAAAGTCTATAGTGAACGTGTGATCAAGTATCTGTAAGGATTAGCTTTCGGTTACTAGTTTTAGCTGACAATATGTGTATGCGTTTGTTGGTGTCGACCTCCCCCTCCCTGAAATAATAATAATAAAAAAATTCTGGTGTGACTTTGACATCTAACCTCTATTCAAGAAGAAATACTTTGCTTCTTTCCTCATTTGATTGCTTGATTTTGACCCTATTGGTTCTAGTCACAAACACACATGTGCTTGCAGCATGTGTGTGTATTTACACTAACACGCGTCCACAAGTTGAGGTTTGTCATAAGTGGGACGAATCACGAGTGGGGTGGGTTGGATAACGGGTTAGAACTTAGAACGGGTGCAGGTAGAAACTAGTCAATATTAGTACGGGTCGTGTTGAATTGACCTGAAAAACACATGTTAGGTTCTGAAATATTCTAACAACTGCTAAGTGTATTAGATGACGGTAAATATGTAAACAGAACAGTTTTGTATTTATAGATGCTTGTTAGCCTGTAAATGAAAAATATTTGTGAGATTTAGATGCACATAAAAGGGTAAAATGGTAAATTGCAATGCCATTTTGAGAGTAACAAACAGGGTTTGTTACAGTGATGAGATGTGTGAAGATAAGTTTCTTGTGACTCTTGTTTCTCTTAAAGTTTGCTGAAATTGGCCTATAAATAATGTCATGTTTGAGGCATGTGATGCTTAGGTATCACTGCTTAGATTTCATGTACCTTCTGCATAAAGACTTGTACATAATAAAACTTTGTATACATGTTTATAAGACAATCTGTTTTAGTTAAATTTGTTGTTGAATATAGTAAATTACTAGATAACAAACGTACTTTTTACTCGACAGGAGTGAGAGTATTATTTCGGGTCGGTTCGAAGTGGTTCTGGTTAGGGCCACGGCTCAGACGGTTTGGAACTTGACGTACAACGCCAAATCCGTTTTGACTAATGTGCAAACCAGACCCTGCACGTATCAGTTTCGTGTTGGCTTGTATTTTCACTACGGGTGTGGTGGAATCTAAAGCGTGGCGCCACTCTCGCTTGGCGTGAGACACAACCGCCAGCTTCTCACCACTAGTCATGCAGTGTTCATCGCTGTCAATTTTAACCGCTTTACGATTTTTACATCTTGAAAGAATGCCCGAACCTTTCACATTTCTCGGTGCTACCAAATCCTTAGGAGTCGGAGAAACTGCTACGCTAGCAGTCATGACGCTCCAATTGATGCTCGCCTCACTTGGTGCATATATGTTATTCTCTGCCGATTGTTGAGCAAGAAATGAGTTATTCTCGTTAGTCGAGAAGCTCTCTAGTTCGAACAAATCCGAGCTTCCATCACTTCCTGTATCGTTTCCGTTTCCAGAACTATCTAGAATTTCCGCTCTCGGGGTCACCACGCCCCAATTCAACAACGTTAGCTTCGTCTCCAAACTAACACACTTATCTCCTTGTTCTCGTTCGTGTTTTGCTTCTGGTGGCTCCGGATGCTTCATATGTGCCATTGAAGCATTCAACACCGGGAACGTGAGACCGGCTTCTCTTCTAACATTAACATCATCATCATCAACCTGTTTGCTTGACGACGACATTGTTTTTTGTTTCGGATCACCACATTTAACTGGTTGTTTGGCTTCGGCAATCTTAACCGAACCTTTGTCACGACAACTACATCCAAGGCTTGCTAACAAGCTTTTGACATTGGTTTTCTTGTTATGATTGTTGCCAATAGGCTCATCACTAACCAACAAGTCTCCCCTGCTATTCCAACTCGATCCTGAACAACCACTTAACGGGGTTTTTGATTTAGGCGTCGGCCATGGATCTTCGTGTTTTTCTTCCGATCGGTTTGAACAATAATGAACATTGTTAATGGATGTTCTTAAAAGTTCTTCATCTATTACTCCTTTAAAGTACTTCTCAGCTCCAAAAACTCCGAGTTCGTTATCCTCTACCTTGTTGTTCATGATTTTAACCATGAATCGCTCTTCGGTCGTGATCATCCAATGAAGGGGAAAATAGTTGAAAATGGTTGATGGTTGTGAATAGATTTGTGAATGATAAGTATGGAGAATTAAGTGTTAATAAGTAGAGTGTTTTTTAAAGCATTTGGGTTGGCTTAAGAAAGTGATGTCGATCATAAAAAGGCTATTTTGTGTGGTTTATAACTTACACTTGTTTATGTATGTCTATATCTATAATAGTTGAAGTAAAGAAACAATAAGCAAAATTTAATATTAGATATTAATTCAGAAACATATAAGTAAATCCTCAAAGATCTAATGGAAACACCCTATATGCTAAGAGGTCAATTTTTACAATCAATCTAGGCTTTCACATTCAAAGATCTAATGAAAACATCGTATATGTTAAGAGGTGACGAAAATAATAAAAAGCTTGTTCATGTGACATTCATGATAATAACGTGGAGCATATGGAATCATAGAAACGAGCTTATATTTGATCATATCCCCCTTCGGCAAATAAGGTCATATGTTCCGGGCTAATTTTCTTATGTTTTCTTTTCTTTGTTATAGTTTTGCTTTCTTGTTTTCACACCTGTTAGGGTTTTTAGCTACTTGTTAATCCCTATTAGTATATTTTCACTGTAAGAAAAGTAAATTTTGTTCTACCTATATGTATGAATATTATGTATTTCTTATACCAAAAAAGAGAGTAAGTCGTAAGTTGGCAAGAGAGATAGGGTGTAACTCATAAGCTACTAAAGATCAGCTTGAAAAATCTGTTGAAGTCCATCTCATGTCACTTCAACGTCCATCTTCACCGCCACATGCCACCTTCTAGGTGTGTGAGGGCGCCTTTGCGTCCTTTGACCGTCGTTTTTTGTAGCCTGGTCCTACGCTACTTGTTTTCCTGGTCTGAGGTTTGTAACATTTGGTGTGACAAGCTTAGCTTTCCCACCGTTCTAACTACGAAGGAGTATTAGATGTATTAGATTAAGGTTTCTAGTATTGAGCCCACACAACCATTAAGTTAGTTAAGCTTTTTATAATCTCTATACATCGTAAGACGTCATATTTACTAAAATCAATTCAGTATTTTCATTATCTTACAATAATAAACTTTGAACCCGGCCAAGTTTCATCTTTCAAGTTTAATTAGGTTCATGAGTATAATTCATGATATTCATATAAAAAGTACATTTAATATATATTTAAAAAGAAAAAAAATAAGTTGGCAAGGATAAGGATCATATGTTGTACAATTAGGGAGCTAACCAAACTATTAGAGCCACTCTCCATGTGCTTTGTCCCCTTCTTTTTGTCATAAAAGTTGATATCATATCAAAGGTGACATTTTTGACTAACTTGTTTTTTTAAAAAGGCTTAATTACACTTCACTCTTTTAAAAAAAATTAGTTAAAAAAACATTTTTATATTGATGTAGTTAAGTTGTCAATGAATTAGTGGCCTGTTAGTAATATATTTGTGTTAAGAGCACTAAGTTAAAAGTTTTAACTAGTTATGCTGTCAGCTAATTATAGTATATTTCTTCTTAAAAATTAAGGTGATGTTATTAAAAAAAATATTGATATAGTTAAGTTATATAGAATAAATAAACAATATAGTTAATTAGGAATAGTCATAAATTCAACTTTAAATATTGATATATTTTTCTAGTAAACTAAAATGTGGAATCACAAATTTGAGTTGTAAAATTTTAAATGTGACATATCAATTATGTCGGTTTGGTGCCTAATAAAACAAAATTCTCACACGCCAAACAAACATTTTTATTTTTTTTCTTTGAGTGTTTTCTTATCTAGTTAGATCACATATATGTACTTGCATTATTTCAAAAGAAAAAAATTAAATGAATATATATAAATACTAATTTAATATAGTTATATTTCACTTTATATAGTGCCTTTGTTCTAAAACAAAATGCAAAATTCTAGTTTAATGATACCAAGGTATTGGTTATGTCTTTCTTAGATGTTGATGTTCGATAATTGTCATAGCTATGTGGTGTTAAATTATTACAAAAAAAATAAAAAGTAACGATTTGACAATTACAAACAATTTGGTTGGTTATGATAAATCAAGTAATTAATCAAACAGACTCACTGAAATTTCATGACTTATTGGGTAAAAATTAGAAACTGGCTGCTCATATATATGGCACCTATGTTTTGAAATTTTAAGAACCTAAATATACACTATTAACTAAAAGCACATGTAAGAAATTAAATGATCTTATACTTAATTCGAATTCGAAGTGCCTATCGGTAGATATGGTTGTGGAAAATATTTTGGCAAACTCATTCCTTTGTGTAAAGTATCGTGTCAATCAGTTAGATATAGTTTGACAAAATTGATGTTCTAGTCTTTTGTGATAGGTTGTTGGCGTGGTTGTGTTGTTTGTTTTGGTGTTTTTGACCCTAACACCTCGCCAGTAACTGAGTTGTTTTGAACAAAATTGTTGTTAAAAAAACTAAAAGCACATCCAAGACTAACAACAAATGTGTCACGTAAACCAAAGCGTAGCACAAATCCCTAATTTAATCCACTAGCCAACAAGCACGATGTATTGATCACTTCAAGAGATCCCTAGTCTTTATCTTACGTCTTCAAGGGTTCTTATCATCTATTATGTCTTCGAAAAGATGTTAGTCTACCTAATCACGCCTAGTATGCTCATCCTATGTCAACCAAGGTTAACTTGTCTCTTCTCCTCGTCCAGTGCACCATGAGGTCTTCCACTCTCCTTCTAAGATAGTGTCGTCTATTTGCGTCCCTCGCACATGTCAACACCATCTCAATCTTTCATGTCTTATAATATTGTTTAGGATACTTGTAACATATTTTGTAATTGAATATTTGACACTATATATTACAATAGATGTGTGTTGAGCGTGAATTTTTACTGACACGACACATTATCAGATAAAATACTGATGTACAACACCACTCATAAAAGTCGATTGTATTATTTTTATTTATTTATATGTATGACATTTTACACAAAAGTCACCCAAGACACGCTATATCTTTGATGATAAGCTCAATATTGCAAAAGCGAAACAAACAAACCCTTGTCACCTTCATATAATATATGTCTTGATTTTATATCTTTAAATCTATTTAAACATATAAAGTTATTTATTTACTTTTAAATATACTTTTATAGAAAATCAATTATTTTTAGTCAATTTGGATGGCCTCAACATCCCATGGCCACACAATTTTTCCATCTTGAATGAACAAAGGATGCAAATTAACCCTTAATGATAGTATTTTAATGGGGAGTAATTAATATAGCACTTAATAAATTGTCTTTATATAACTAAAAGCTTTAGCGGTTATCAAAATATCTTCTAATTATTATTTTATTAAAAAACAAAACAAAATTAGGGTGTTTAAAAACTTTACTTCATGTGTTAAGGTTTGTCCAAAAGTATGTGAGAGGTGGACATGTTAACATGTGGTCACTAATTATTGGATATTGTTGGGAACTAATCATTTACTTTATGATTGTATATTATATAAAATATTGTATTATATTAACATGTGCATTAGGCCCTTTGTTAGATCTTGAAGTGATCACACTAGATAAATTAGTACATAATTTATTATAGTATGGGCAAATACCTCATTTATATTAAACATTTATTCATATAACAATCTGTATGGAGCTTGATATGTATTATATATTTGTGTGAAGTTTAAATATACATGTAACTTGTCTAGTATGGAGTTTTACTATAATATATTTTAAATAAGTTATGAAATACGATTTGATTTAATTAGAGATTGTTGACGATTGTTTCCTTACGAGAGTGAAGATGGTTTTTCGTGACGCCAACCCTTACTTTGTCAGCGAGGGTGGTGCTACGTCAAGAAAGTTGATGTTGTAGTTTGTAGATGTTTGAGAATGGTGGTTTGAGGTAATGCTTGTTTGAAGAGGGAAATGTGTTTATTGGTTGAGACAGCTATATATAGTTTATTTGATTTATATTTTATATGTTGATTATATTTATCTTTTTTATATATAAACAAAAGCATCATGTAAATGATTTTTTAATAGAAAACTAGAGATACAATCTCTAAATAGAATACTGAGGGAATCAATTTAACTTTTTTTATAGGATTTTTAGACTAAAAAAAGATCGAACATAAATAATAAAGAAAACTTATGTTAAAGGCCTCAATTCTTTGTTTATGTTTGAGGCTCCCAAAAAGCTTGAGACTGTCGTGAAAAATGTTTTGAAGTTTTTAAATCTTATATGAAAGTTAATGAGATTTTAACATGTTGAAAAGCTTAGAGATGGTTTTATTAACTTTTCATCATCTTTTGTGTGCGATTAACTATTTTTTTTTTGTAAAGAAAGATACTAAGGGGCTGTTTGTTTCACCTCTTAGTGGTTCAGTTCAGTGCTTAATCATTCAGATTCAGCATTCAGGCCGTTTGTTTCATAAAAAAATAGCCTCTTAATGTTCAAACCTCTTAACCATTCAGCACTTAATGATTCAGATTTTGCCAAAATAAACCCCTAAGAAAAAAAAGGAAGTAACATGACAATCATAACTTTGGTTTGATTCAAGCCTCACAGGCCATTTAGCTCCGTTATGATTGTCGATCATTTCTCTTCCTCGACATCTTACATGCCACAATTCCAGGGTTTGAACGAGATCAAAATCATTTTTAAACTTCGTAGTAGTTAGCATAAAATGTATCACTCGACTGATCAACACATGGTCATTATAGTATGACTATGGGTTTAAACACATGGTCATTATAGTATGACCATAGGTTTAATCTGGCTATCCTATGCAATTAGAAAAACTCTATAAAGTTAGTGTTACAAACATAGTAAATTTGTTTCACACTCACTAACACTTACACAATACGAATAACATTTTGTCAATAAGATCAGAGAACAACAATTATTTTTTAAGTAAATTTACTACAACTTCCATCATTCGAGCGTGTAGCATAAGTGGGCAACGCACTGTTATTATGGGGTGAGAACCCTGGTTCGAAACCCACTACCTAATTTTGTCCATGTTCATCACGATTTTGGCACGTTTCATCCTCAATGAGCGTGTATTATCTTTATTAGGGTCTGTTTGGTATGTGGTAATGGAATTGACAAAGGAATGGAATGAATGATGAAAAGGAATGAACAAATGAATGAAATGGACTATTCCATTCCATTATCATGTTTGGTTACTTTACATGAATGAAATAAATCAATACTTCTTGTTGTTTGATAGCCAGGAAAAACCAAATGAAAGAAATAAAAATATCTAAAAATAACAAAAATACCTAGTCATGCTTATGGGTCGGGTCTTGGTTCGGGCCATGGATCGGCTCATGGTTCGATACATGGGCCAATACATGAATCGGGACATGGTTCAAGACAAGGTTTGGGTTATGGTTTGAGAAAGTGGCAACGACATTGCTCGGTTCATGGTCGGGTCATGAGTAAGTTCATGGACCAGGTCATTAGTTGGTTGATGGATCGAGTCATGGTTTGGTTCATGTGTTAGGTCTTGGATCAGGACATGGGTCGGTTATGGTACGAGACACGGGTCAGGTCATGAGTCGGATTATGGTTTGGGTCATGGTTCAGGGGATGGATCGATATGGGTTGGGTCAAGGGTCAGTTGATGGCTCGAGTCATGAGTCGGTTCATGGGTTGGGTCATGGTTCGAGCCATGGCCCGGTTCATGGGTGCATGTGTCGGGTCATGGGTTGGGTCATGGTTTTTGTCATTAATTAAAAATTATTTCATTTCTTGAAGGAATGAAAAAAAACATGGCTTAGACCGATTCATGGCTCGGGCCATGAGTCGGTTCATGGGGTCGGATCATGGTTCGAGACGTAGGTTAGGACATAGGTTGGTTCATGGGGTCTTAGGTCGGGTCAAGGTTCGGGGCATGACCCGAGTCATGGAGTCATAAATTGAAAAAAAAAAATTCATTCCTTGAAGGAATGAAAAAAAAACATGGGGTAGGGATGAAATGAAAATGATGTAGTTTTCATTCATTTGTAATGGTTCATTCCATTCCACTGACCAACCAAACACACTCTTTTTCATTACGTTGTAATGATCCATTCCATTCCATCCCTTATTCCAGCTTACCAAACGCTACCTTAATGTTTTAGGTACGAGACAATCTATAACCACTCAGTTAGTAGTACACCAACTTTTATCTATAAAGATTGTAGTGATAAGTTGACTCATAGAGTGATAAGGGTTGGTGTGAGTCGTGTGAGATATTGAGTTAGAAAAAAAAGTTTGAAAGGGGTTATAAATTGCACATCCATTATTTAACTACATAAAGAAAACAATAATACATATATTATTAAAAAAGTTTACATTTTCATATGGAATCCTATGTGCTAGTCTATCTTTTCTAATCAAAAGGTTATGAGTTTAAATCTTGTCGTTCTTTATCGATGAATGTACAAGTATTGTGAATGTTACCTCCTTTTAACTCGGATATTAGGCACACATCCAACCTGAAGTTACCTATTGTAGAACGAAATCGGGTCAAATCATTCCTCCTCGAAACCTACTTCCGACCGCCATAGATTCTGATAACCGTCGCCGCCCTCCGGCACCACCGTCACTAATGTTACACTCATCACCGGCAACTCTCACCGCTTTATGACTCGTACAACCAGAAAGTATACCGGGTCGTTTCTTCTGCTCGTCTTTTCGATCCGTAACTTCATCATTCCTACCAGAAATCCTCCAACCACCACCACCACCGGTTCTTACCTCTTCGTAATCAGAAAACACAGAGAAATCAGCGGCACTCGCGGTAACAACGCTCCAATCAACACTAACCTCACTAGGCGCATAACAATTTGGATCTGACTTCCGTGGAGCGATAAACGAATTGTTTCCGGTCGTCGAAAAACTCTCAATCTCAAACAGATCGGAGCTCGAATCACTATCGACATCTTCATTTTTGTACATTCCAATCGCCGGAATGTACACTTCTTCCTCCGTTGGAATATCAATCTCCCAATTGTTTAACAAACTTAGTTTCCTTCCTAGGGTTAAACCACCACCATTGTTATTATTAACTCCAACAACTTTTCCCGCCAAATTTCCATATTTTGAATTGGAAATGGAATTCGAACGGTCTGAATTTGAATTCAGATCATTCGAATTTAATACAGGAAAGCTAAAGTAATCATTTCTAGTTTTCCTGTCTATCGACCTGGGTGTTGATTTATTTGACAATAGGTCAGTTTTGTGACCATACTCGAGCATTTTGGTGTGTGGTTTAGACATTTCTTTCGACTTGATTAATCGTTTCTCATTGATTTGAGTCGATTTCTTGTTGATACAATTGCAACCAAAACTAGCAAGAAACTGCTTGGTTTTGCTCCCCTTTTCAAGCATCTGGGGAGCTGGTTTCGTAAGCGGCAACAGTCTGGTGCGACTGTTGCCGCTTGCATTTGATCGAACGCTTGGTGTGTGCATGTTCGTTCGATCAATTCTCAGTTTCACAGGGAAACTATGATCAAACTCTTGAAAATCTTCAACCTTTCCATTTCGTTGATGCAAATTAGTTCTCAAATCATACGAACCATCGAATCTATGATCGATTTTATCTTCGACGTCTTGAATCTCCCCTTTGAAGTACTTCTCAGCACCAAAAACACCAAGCTCTTCTTCGTCTTCTTCTTCGGCTTTCTTACGACAATTGTGATCATTCGTTAGCTTTCGAATCATGTTTTCTTCGGCTTTGTTCAAGTACGAAGAAAACGAAACATCCCGAAAACTGTTTGAACTTTGGAGTGTTAAACTTGTTCCAAAAGATGAAGTGTTGGTATTATACATTTCCATGGAACAAACCAAGATCAAGAAAATGAATCTTGATTTTGAAGATGACTAAATGAAGAAATGGGGTTTGAAGAAGATAAAAGATTTATGAAGAGGGTGATGATAAAAAACCTGCAACTTGGCTAAATGAGAGCCATTTGTGTAGAGGAAGAAGAAGTTATTATGATTTATGAGGAAGATTATTAAGGTCCACTTGCATATGTTCATAACTCATACATTGGTCAATTGAAGTTGTCATTTTTTAACTTGATTTTGAGTTTCTTTTCAAATAATTGTATTTGTCAATTATTATTAAACTCAGTCCAATAGTAGAAACTAAATTGAATAGTTTTTTATTTCAATTATCACATCTCAAAAGTTGAAGACTAAATTTTTTTTTTCAGTGTACAACTCCCGAATGTCAGATGGACTCTTACTACAAAGCGTAGCGCATGGCGTGAATTTCATGCCTATTTTTACAACGGGTGTTTATTAAGACGGATAAATTACGTTGATCCTTAAACTTTATATCAAGTGGGGAACTCTTGAACAACTTCACAACGATCAGTGCGACGATAGTCATTTCATGTGAATTTGTTGTTAGCTAGTTGAAGGTAGTTTTTGAAAACACTTGTTATTGGTAGAAAGTTAATTACTATAAAGTTTTTTTAAGTGTTGCTAATGTGTCGAATGATACTTGGTATGTGAATATTTTGAGGTGAAAGGATAATAAATACATTACATATGATCCAAGGAAAAAAAATGAAGGGGTGAAATGATAGTTTATAAGTTTGTATTAACATACATTTTATAAAAATAATTGTAACCAATGTTATGTCAAAATCACTTTTATTTCATTCATTATTACTTTAATTTTAACATCATTTGTCATTGTCTTTTCTAGTGAGTGCTTTAATTCTTAATATTCTTTCCACTTCTCTTCATTAACACTTTATACTAACTAGTGACTACAAGCCTGAAATTATACACATTACACATGTGGTATTTGTATATATGCAATGGATTGATCTTTAGGTTTATGATGGTCATGAATCATTATAATAACTTTTTATAAAGATGTTTATTTGAAGGAATAATTTAATCATTGCAATTCTTATTCTGTCCTATCAAAATTCTTAGTTTTAGAATTTGGAGACAAAATTATTATGCAATTTGATTAGTATGCTTGCACATAAAGTTTTATACACTCATCTATTTTAATAGACATGGCATGTTTACACATTTGATAAAGTTCATCTAGTGCAACCATGGCATATTGAATTAACTAGTGATTCAATTCATGAATATGTGGTACTACGAGTATTGGATATTAACAAATTTAACTACTTAGTTTTTGGTTGTTATCGGTCCCAACTATTGAAATATGTGTTGGTGGTTCAAGCTTTTATTATTTTTGCCACCAATGGACCGTCGTTAAAAAAATTTAACGGCGTTAAGTTTTTTTTTTTTTAATTTCAGACTGGCGTTTTAGGGTTTTTGATTGGAAGGAGAATACGAGTCAATTGATGTAAAAGTTACCTTGAAATAGTGCTCCAAACGACGGTTTTTTACATCCAATTGAAGCACAGTTATGTTTAAACACCCTGTTGAAGAACCGTTTCGTCATTTGGACCATCTTTTCGAGGTAATTTTTATATCAATCGACTCGTATTCATCTTGTGATCAAAATCCATAAACATCGGTCTAGAATTTGAAAAAAAATATCACGCCGTTAAATTTTTTTAACGGCGGTCCACTGATGACAAAAATGAGAGTTGAGACCGCTAACACATATTTCATTAGTTGGGACTGATAGCAGAAGAAAAAAATAGTTGGATCTATTAACATCTAATAAAATATTACTAAAAAGAAATGATGCATGAGACCATTTATTTTTGTTCTTTTTGCAACCTTAACATATTCACAAATGATAGTGGTTTATGAAACATATAGGAATTGTTGTTAAAAAGTTTTACGGATAGATTTTCGAATCGTGATCATTTGAAAAAACTTTATAGCTTAATATAATTTTCTTTAAGATCGATTTTAAAGATCGTATTGTAATACATCTCTTATAAAGATCGTACTGTAATACATCTGTTGTAATCTTTTCAGATCTCTAATCCCCGTTATATTATGTTTTGCTTAATTTAACTAATCGAAAACAATACATCTTATGAAATAATCTCTTTAATAAAATGTATAACTATCAAACTCATATGTAAACATATAGGCTTACATTCACTTTGGATTATACACCAAAAATCATATGATGCCGAAAATTGTTTCTTTTAACGGTGAAACATGAAATCTAATTGCTTTAACAATTTCGATCCCACTTTTGGTGACAATGATTTGAGAATTAAGTTGATGTTGGAGAGTTTTTCACCACCACACACAACACAGTCACACACACATACTTTAAACACCTGGTCACTTCTTTTGTGAGCTTGTGACCCTATTTTGTAACGAGAAATACAAGCCACAAGACTTAACCAAATTACATGCCAAAATGCTCATAAATGTTCATAGGGGACATGCATTCATTAGTGTGATAGTGAACAATGTAAACAAACCCCACCAATAAATTTGACACCAATGATGTGATTTCTGGAAACTTTTTACTTGTTTAGCTTAGCAACAAAAAAAAGTTATAAATTCTTGAACAAAATGCAATTTGAGTATCGGAGCTATACTTCAACTAGCACTATGAGTATCAAAGTTCTAATTTTAGCCAATTGAGTATCTAACATTTTTTATTTTCGCAATTTGAGTACATGAGACTAACAGGTGCTAGTTAACTATTAACTCATAGGGTTATTATGATCATTTACTTTATAATATTAGGGTTAGTTTAGTGGTTTTAGCTTTAAAAGTCTCACTAGCAATAAACAAGTAGAGCGACATTTTTTAAACCCATAAATCTACATTTCACATGCTTCGAATATATCAGATAGAAGTTGCGAACAAAATCAGCTTCTATCTGATTTTCGAAGCATGTGGAACGCATATTTTAGGGTTTAAAAATGCCGTTCTATTTTTTTATTGTTAGTGAAACAATAAAAACTAAAATTACTAATTTAACCATTAAATTATTTAAGAAATGACCACAATAGCCTTCTGAGTTAACAATTAACTAACATCAGTTAGTCATAGACTCACGTACTCAAATTGCGAAAATTAAAAAAAGGTTAGGTACTCAATTGGCTAAATTAAAAAGTAGGTACCCATTGTGCAAGTTGAAGTATAGCTCGGATACTCAAATTGTATTTTGTTCTAAATTCTTTTAGGCTGCGGTGTAGCTTGTTGTCCGTCTAATAAATCTATGTAAGTGATTATTTATTTTCCAGAGCTAAAAGTGACTTAAGTTTAGATCCATGTACAACTGTTAATGCATGATTGACATGGATAAAAAAGGGAATTATTGCAGACATACTCTACTATTTAATGAAAAATCATCTAGTGTCTTCAGTCATCACTAACATAAGGACAAGAACATGCCAGCTGCTATATAACTCCAAAGATTGAACCTTTATGAAAATCCAATATGAACCCTACAACTGATTATGAAAGTTCTTGTTCTTTGAACCATAACCATAAACTAGTTTTGTGGCCCGGCCTATGTCGCGTGTTGTAGTGGCAACATTTTTGACTTCGACATGTGTTGTGCGTTAATTTGACACGTGACATGCATTGCAGTGACAGAGATGAATAATGTAAAAAATCAAAGCACGAGGGCAATATAGTAATTTGAAAGGCTGATAGGCATCGACCTTAAAAATTAATAGTTGGGTAAATTGGGTTGTAACATGTAAAAAAACAAAGCATAAAGGCCAATAGTAATTTACAAGGCCTTATGCATCAACCTTGAAAATTAATATTAGGTAAATTGGGTTGTTAAAAACTCTTCATAACTCACTTGAATGAGCATGTTTGTAAACGAGCCAAGTTTAAGCCGTGGTAAGCTCAACTTATAATCACGCATTAGCCGGCTTGTTAGTTGGCTCTCTTGTTTAAATTAAAGCTTATATACTTTACATAAATAATGATGCAATATAACACTTTTTAAGCTTCAATTTCACCATCACGTTAATTTTTATATTTTTATAATTGAGTAAGTAATTTACAGACAATATGCTCTAATTTTATTTGATAGAGAATTCCACGTGTCATGATATGCTTCATATTCGAAATAACCCTACATATTAAAATAAAAAATACCAATTATCATCAATTATCTCTTAATCCGATACATTAAAGTAAAAAAATTACCAATTATCACATATTATTTCCATTATTTTAACATATGATTTTTGATACGAGAATTATATAAATATACAATCCAATTTAATAGTCAACAGATACGTAAATTTAATTAAAACTTATAAAATCAAAACCTTGTAGTAAAACTTGTAGTAAAACCTTATACTATACGGATACTAATCTAATTAATTAAATAAATAAATAAACGCCTCGCTTACCAAAATTAGTCTTAACTTATTTTTCCATCATTTAATAAATTTTTTATCAACTTTACATGGATTTATAGCTTATCATTTAAATAAACCAGAGCCATATGGCTATTTTAATACTACTTCAATGGAAAAAGAGATATAAATATAAACAATGATCATAATAGCTTATTAACTACTTTTCTTAACCAGTTAATATAAACATAATAAAAGATCTAATTTTCTGTTTTTATATATCAAATAACAAATTTTAAAATTAAACTATCAAACACGGCTCGGCTTGGCTTGGCTTGGTTTGTAAACAAGGCAAGCCCGAGCCTGATATTGGCTCGTTTACAGCCCTATATAATAATATTCATAAATAGAAAAAACAAAAAAGATTTCATCAATTAAATTAAAAGGCTTCTGTTTGTTTTACAGTACAACAAACACAATCAAATATAAAAACTTAACTAACCATAAACTAAGAACATAGATTAACTAACCGCGCTAAAAGGGCAAACGAAGATTTCACGAAAATTTTGATGAATTAACGACGTCTTGGAGTCGTTTTGTGGCGATTAGCGTGTGGATGTGGAGTTCGACCCGACCACCCAATATTGTTTGACTGCAACTAATATCTTTTCAGGGATCAAGGGACCATCTTCATGATCCATTAACTTTGTATCCCATCTCATTGCCCCAGCAATGTTTTTGACTTTCATGAGCACGTCTACTTCATCGCGCAGTATGACAGCACCTTCAGGGCGTAGTATTCGGTCCATTTCTATCAGAATGTCTTCAAAATCACATCTGCATTTATTGCACTCAATTAATGATAACTGATGGGTGAATCAGATGGTTTGAAAGGATTCAAATGGGTCAAAACAGTCCCCATTGACTTGATCCAGAAACAGTTTTTCCTTTTTTTTAAAATAAATATTAAATTAATTATGTTTTCAAGAAATGATAGTATCATAATAAAAATGAAATCTTTAAGATATAATGGTTTTAAAAGACTGTATTTGGTTTTCAACCCGTTCGACCCATTTCCACTATAGCTAAACATTTTAGATTTGACCCGTTTGAGATGGAACTCGACCCACGACCTAAATAGCTACATTTACGCTTTGCAGCAGATCAAACACATCAGATGATTAACTTTATTAACCATTGTACTTTTGGGAAAAAAATTAACACTGCATTTTCGGAAGTATTGGACTTATGTATTTGCCAAGAAACGGTTTGAGAAGTTAATCACTAAGAAAACATCATTCTTAAAGTAACTTCAAGAACATATTAGATTAATCTTGACATAAATTTGTATAAAGAACAAGCAATATACCGGTCAACCATGTTTTACTTACTTGTCTTTGTATAAACTGAATACACCATTGCCATGAATGAGATCGTATGTCCGTGGGTATGTCGAAAAAGCTTCACACCTGCACCCAATAAAATAAGTCAATACCAAGACTTTTTTAAGGTCAACCCTTATGCACCAGACTTAATTTAGCATGGGTTTTGAATTTTTCAAAGACTTTAATGCTTCAAACTTCATACCAGTCGTGATAGATGCCAATAAGCCCACGTTCATATACAACTCCGAGTGTGTTTTCGGCCAGAGTGGGGACCACATTCATAACCCACAGTTTCGGAGAATCAAGAGCGGCCGCAAAACCTCCAAAACCAGCATTCATATCCATGATGTTTCTATACCTCCCTGAATCGATAACTCTGTTAATCTTTTTGTACGCGTTTACATGTTTTTTCCATTGTCTAGTATCTTCCATGTATTTATCTTCAGAAACTCCTGGAACTGACCCGGAAGCTATGCGTGGCGGGATTGCATTGAGCCTTTCAGGGAATGGTTTGTATTCCACATCAGCGTTTGAGCTGGTAGGCGTTACACATGTCTCCATTTTCTTGTACCTAAATCACCAAATATAGGTTAGTATAAAGAGCCCGCTTTAGACACTAAAAGGGAAGCTCAAGCAATCATTTTGGACGGGTCAAGAAATTTCATTCACACGTCAAAACGGTTTAGGTTGAACTTGGTCGGGGGTCAGTCATGGTTGTATCGAAACTATTTCTGTCGAAGTTTTTGTTATAAATTATAAACTAATATCTCAAGTTTGATTGCGTAATTTATATCGTCACAAATAATAATATTGCCTTTTTAATAAAAAAAAACATATGAGGTGGTGTATGGATTAACATTTCGCAATAAACTTTGCAACAAATTCACCATATTTAACACGTTTTCATGTATCTAATTTTTTTCTTATTTTCGTTGTTTAAAGCGAGAAAAATAAAACCAAACCCAAATTGACCCATTCGTATGCAAATGGGTCAAAAACCGCCTCAAAATTTAATGCACATGAATATATAAAAAATATTAATACTGATGATTATAGCATGATTGTGTTCATACCAAACATCATCTGGATCTTGGGAGCAATATGTAACTCGAGAAGCATCTTCTGAGCCACGACATGACTCGGGATTAAAAGATTTTTGAAAAATCGCTGTTTCTCCCTTTTCAGATATTTTCTCCCAGCAAAGACGCTTAGCAGCCTCTTCAATTTTCCTCTGTTCTTCTTCGAGATCCTCTTTTTCCCGTTGCCATGATTTGTAATTATTTCTCCAGTTAATTGGCGGCCCCGAAAGCACCCAAAAACCACCTGGTCTAAGAACTCTATCAACTTCCATCATGTATTTCCCGTCTACTCGCATCAAAGTCAACAAACAAAGTCAACAAAGATTCAACTTGATGGTTCAAAAAGTCAATATATTTTTACAATTTCAAATGATTTTTGCTCACCGTTTGAACCCCATGGAATCAAGCATCTAGAGCAATGGGCCATGTCAAAAGCTTTAGATGGATACGGTAGTTTTATCGAGCCAAGAACACCTACAATTGCAGGTACACCTCTTTCAAGCGCGAATTGAACTTGTGCTTCATGATTATCTCTTGGGGCGAATGACATTGTTATTACATTTCTTTTCCATAAGTACGCTCCCCAACTCGCAACCTATTCAAACAAAAATTGTTACAAAAACCACAAATTTCAAGATTTTAAAACGCGAGTGATCAATTTTCTCAACCGTACCAAAAAAACATTTTTTATTGTTGCATTAATGCCCACAAGATAAGAGTAAAATGAACAACTCTTGTTCAAAAATTTGTTCTTGTAAAGATTTTTAATTTCTTTTTATTTTGGCATTTCTACAAGAACAATAGTATTTTCGTGATAAAAAGACGGATTATATAAATTCAACATACCCCACAACCGGTATCCAAAGCAGTCCTAACAGTCCCATTATCAATAGGGATGACAGAAGCGAGTTGATCAATATAAGCATCGGCTCCTTGAGGAAACTGGGTACCACCACCCGGAAACCTAAATACGTTCCCTTCATATTGAATCCAATTTTGAATAGCCTTCTCAACCGTCAATGCTTTATACGGTGCATTAGCAAAAGGCACATAATCCCGACTTTTAGGCCACGAAAACGGTGTGACATAGCCTTTAGGAGCAGGAATAAGACATTTAAACTTTTGTTCCTGAGGAGGACAATGTCTTTCTCTATAAATCATGTCGTTTCTTGGAAACGTCATAGCTCGTTTCTGGTCATGGCAAGGAGTGTAATCCGTGTATTTAGCACTGCACGGCTTAAATTCTTTGACTTTTGACTTTGACTGGTCAATGATCCTAGCATCACCACTATGATGAGTCTCAAAGTTGAGATTTGGCACAATGTTGCAATCCGCACCGGTTTTGGTAATTTCTAAAGCTATACTATCCCCTTTTCCAAAACCACTTCTTTGCCATGCCCCCAATAAATAAAAAAAACAACATAAACCAGCAACTATAAATATAGTAACCGAACTCCTAGTCCTGTTATCTCCCGAATTTCCCTTTGTTGCCATGATGCAGCCTAAAATATAAATCATAAAATTTTCCCAAAATCAGTTATCAAGTAAAACATATAAATGCAACATAACTCTAACAATGGATGGATCCAAAGGTTTGACCTATTTTATGTTAGGTAAGTTCGATATGGTTACGATCATTACATCTAAAAATGACATTTTTCCTATTTATAACTCAGCCTGTAAATACATATATGCAAAGCAAGATTTAAATCCAAAGTGTGAATAGAGGACAAGAACAAAAAAAGATCCAAAAAATATGCCATCAATTAAAGCACCAAATTTCAACAAAAACTTTAAACAAAAGCTAGATCAAACAAAACTCACAAATACAAACATACAATGCAAGATTTATAGACTTAACTTAGAACACACTCAGAGCATTATATTAACCAACATTAGCAAACCATTAAATCCAAAGTGTGAATAGTGGACAAGAAGAAAAGGATCCAAAAAAGATACCATCAATCAAAGCACCAAGTCTCAACAAAAAACTTTAAATGCAAGATTCATAAACATAAACATAGGACATTAAACTAATCAAGATTCACAAACCACTAAACCCAAAGTGAGAATTGGGACAAGAACAAAAAGATCCATAAAAATATGAACCAACTTTCAACCAAGAAATATGAAACAAAAGGCTAGATCAAACACAACCCATAAATGCATATCATAAATGCAAAAATTCATAAACTTCACTCTTAGAGCATTAACCTAATCAAGATTTAGCAAACCACTAAACCCACATGAAATAAATTAGATCAAACAAAACCCATTTTCACAAACACCTTATATGCATCCCAAAACCAAAAACCATAATCAAAACAAATGACTGAAGTGAACAAACAGAGTAACAACATGATCATACCAATCGCATCAGTGGGCAAAAAGCACTGATCTTTAACAAATTAAGCTCAATATAAACAAGCTCCGATGATGGGTTGAAGCAAAACACCCAAAAATTGAAACTTTAGGTTAAATCTTGAAGTGGGTATGCGAAAAAGTAGATCAGATTAGCGGAGATCTCTGTTTCTTGTTTCTCTCTCACACATAATCTTGAAAAATAGTTGTTAGTGGATCAAGATTGGAATATATAAACATAAAAATATATGAAAAATATGAAAAATTATATAAAAAGAAAGAAAGATATTCAAGATTGAGTCGGTAAAGAACTTATGTTGTGTTGAAGACTTGAACGAATGGGTTAATGGTTTAGTGGACAAAAGGTGTCAGGGTTGGCCCCAAAGTGGATGTATAATGGACCCACAACTCTATTTGTTTACGCGTATGAGTATTAAAGATATTTTTGTTAACACAACTTTTGTTTTAGAGAAATGGTTTTGTTTTTATCGCGGTTTTGATACGTGTGGTTTTGGGTGTTTGCGGTTTTGTTTTTGTTGTGATTTTAGTTGTTGTATTAGTACTCTTTAGTTAACGTTGTTGTTGTTATTATTATTATGTGTTAATTTACAGAAGATGATTAGTAGAATGATAATATCGTAAGTAATTTGGCTTTTAGAGGGATTATAGTTATGTGTTTGTTTTATTTCTTTTTAGTTTTCAATTTTTCATGTTTTTTTCCTTTCTGGTTTCGATGGCATTATGGAAACTTGCTTAGGTCTTTTACCGGTCTTTCTGGCACGTTGGTCGTCGCTTCAGACGATTGGAACATTGTTTGATTTTGGGTGATGGTTGTTGGTTTCTTGATCCATGTGGCATTCGGTTTGCGAGAATTTTTGTTTTTTTATTTGGTCGTTGTTTAATGTTTTGTCGTCCCTGTCTCTATTAGGGCGTATAGTGGTGATGGTGACAGGGAGTGTTTACCAGGCGTGCAAAGGTGAAGCCTTGGATTTGTGATGAGAAATGATTAAAAATTAACAATATAGGTTGACGCAACTAGTGTATTAACCATATTAAACATGATGGCCGTTTGAACCCCAAATATTCTAGCCATCACAATCACTAGCTCGTCGTTTATCACTATCCTTCACATTTTGCAACCCTCTCGGTTAGCTTGTCGTTTATCAATGTCCTTAACATTTTGCAACCCTCTCGGTTATTGTTGTGATTAACTAATTATATAAGTTAGGGTTTTTTTTGACAAAATCTGAATCATTAAGTGTTAAACCATTAAGATGCTCTATCGAATGGGAGGAGGTTGGGGTAGAAGTATAGATGAGGGTAAAGTTGGTATATTCTCCACTTAGTTCCATTCAGCATCTCTCTGTCACTTAACCATTCAACACTGAACTGAACCATTAAAAAACTCTTTTTTAATGAACCAAACGCTTTGAATGCTGAATGGTTTAGCATTGAACTGAATCAATAAGAGATGAAACAATCAACCCCTTAGATGGTTGTAATCCCCACTTCTTACACTTAGCGTGAGTTTTTTTTAGGGGAACCCCTCGACAATTGTGGTTTCAAGTTTGATAAATATGAACTTTTGATAGAGAAAATTTCACATCGTTTAAGCAAATTGAAGAAAATAATCTCTCAATCAAAGGTCGTATCACCCTACAAGTATGTATAATCTTTTGACAGATGATGGTAAAAGCACAGCGCCAATATTTGTAAAACCATTGGGCCAAGCTCTTGAGGACACTCCAGACAATGGTAAAAAAACAACTGCCAACGCCACCTAAAACAACAGAAAACAAAAATAGTGATGATCGACTCACAATGTGTATGGCTGTGTCCAGGGACAACTATGGTTACTATATATGTAGCAAATGACTGCAAGACTATGCATCATTTGTAACTAATGGTTATCTTCATTAGTTACATATGTCCATTATGCATGCATGTAGCAAATGACTACAAAGTCACCTACGATAACTATGAATCCAACAATAAACACTACAAACTCATCAATGTTGCACACAACACAGATTCACCAAGAACAAAAAAAACCACACGACGAAGCATCATATCGTGCGGCCTAACAATATATCTAGTTGTTTTAAATAAAAATTAAAAACAAAAGGTGCTATGTTATAAATTTGGAAGTAATATAAAATATTGGTAGATTTGGCTTTCACATGTGATATTTCTCTATTTTTGGTTTTGTTTTGAGATATTTTCATGGTTACATATAAAAGTTCAAAACATCATTAAATCATGTCATAATTAGATGTGTTTAAAGAGAAAAGAATATATACAACTTTAGATGATATCTGGTAATTATTTATAATTTTTTTCTTTCTAAGTAAGTGCTTATCATCATTTTGTTTATTACTTATTGCGTATAAACATTATGCTTAGTCATTTTTACCAATTATGTATCATGACAACACATAATTCGTCGGTTGAAATTCTTTTCTTTTTTTTCCATAAAACATTGTGTTAAATCCACCTTTCTAACGGCGTTTATATAAACTATTCCAAATACTCGAGTGAGTCTTCTGAAACGGGATGTCAACTGTGTATATTGATTTTGACGCTTCAGATCTGACTTATTCAAGACTTGAACTTGAGATCTTTGGATCTTAAACTCTTATCTACCACCGTCATGTCATTGGTCCAGAAGGCCAATTGCACTTTTTGTTAATTTGGTTGGGTAGGCCGTGTCTCTTTGTGAGTTGAATATTTGCAAGGTTGTAGGTTTAATTCCCAATTCCTTTATTTTTAGGCATTTTTACTTATTTTCCTCTTCGTATTTCATTATTTCTTATACTCCACCCGTCCCATTAGAAGTGTCTTAGTTTGAAAAACACAAAGTTTTAAAAGTGGGTTCATCACATTGTTTGTTTTATATTATTAAGGGTAAATTTGGAAATTTACCAATAAATTTTAAAAGTGGACACTTTGAATGTGATAATTAAAAAAGACAATATGGACACTTGTAATGAGACGGAGAGAGTATGTTTTATGCCTAATAAAATGACGTTTTTAAAATTATTAGGCTGCAAGCTTAAATAAATGAGTTTTTCTAAGTTATTAGATTGTGACGTCACATTAGCTTCATTGTCACACATCAATGTTTTTTTTGTTTTTTACTCTAAACTATCGCATACTAACTTATAGATCGTAACATACACGTCAGAGACCGGCGTTATATAAAAATTTTCACGTCATGTTTACACATCAGCGCGTGAGACGTAATACTCTTTTCGTATTTATGCTTAATCATGTTAATATCACAAGCGTAACACGTGTAACACAGTCATAAACGTGTCGCATCGCGTGGGTCAAGATATCACAATCACATTAAATCGTGCTCGAGTGCGGGTAAACAATCTAGTTAACTCAAAATTCTATCAAGTGCAATATGGGTATCCCCAACGATAATTCTATCTAGTTAACTTGACTGCTTCAAGAATAGTTGTTTTTGTGTCATTGATTGTTTCCAAAAAGATGATGATATTTAAGATAAACAAAGTGTTTAAAAAAGTATAATAGGTTAGGTGATGCCATTATTTATCTAGGGTTAGGTCTTATATAAAATCTTTTGATTATGCAAAGTCATACGAAAATATAAACTTGCTTTAACTGATAATATTATTCTTACGATATTAAAACTGCATTGTTGAATTTTACGATCTTAATTTTTAGATTATAAGTATATGTTTTAGTGGGGTTCAAAAAAGTTTAGGCTTTTAGGTAGGTGGGGCTTTAAAGAATGTCTCGAGAGTTTGATTTTAAAGGTTGTTAAGATGCATCTATCAAGACGTGATCTATGATAGTTTTTAAACAATATCCATTATGGTCCTTTTCTATGCTATATAAAATATCTTGGTTAATCTTCATTAAAATAACAACATGACGGATAGTTGATGTTGATATGTATTTTATCATGAAGTTTATGGATACTATATGTAAACCTTTTCTTGTACGAAAATAATAATTATTTAAATACCTGATTAAAGCATCATTTCATCGTTTGGAGTGTTGTTTTGAGGTAACTTTTACATCAATCGGCTTGTATTCTCCTTCCGATCAAAAGCCCTACAACGTTGTTTTGGAAATTTAAGAAAACTTAATGTCGTTAAAAAAAAGTTAACGGCAGTTTGTTGGTTGCCAAAGTGATAAAAATTGAGACCGGTACCAACACCAATTTAATAGTTGGCCCGGTAGAAGTCAAAATATGGTAATTGAGACTATTAAAACCAATATACCTTTAAAAATGGTTATTTTATATTTAAAATTATTGAGCTTCGATATTTTATATTTACATCAGGAAA
This sequence comes from Tagetes erecta, assembly GCA_030867185.1. Taxonomy (NCBI): domain Eukaryota; kingdom Viridiplantae; phylum Streptophyta; class Magnoliopsida; order Asterales; family Asteraceae; genus Tagetes; species Tagetes erecta. The sequence continues at coordinate 43,069,741 of CM061492.1, read as the reverse complement.
ATAGAGTCCATCTCGAATCCCAGCCATCACTCTATAATTATTAGAATGGTATTACAGCAACATCCATATACCTGCCAGCTCTCTCATTCTCTTTAAGGTTTCTCTTTGTCTCTCGCTAGATGTGTGGTGGTGAGCAGCTCACCCTTCTCACAACCGATCAGTCGATCACCTTTCACTCTCCCCACCTCCTCGGCGCACCCACCACTCGTCCACTCTACCCACTCTTATATATAGTGTATTGAAAACCAACGTTCATGGAGGCATTGGTTATTGGTTGTTATTTTCATTTGACCTCTTAACTTGACATGTTTTACACATTCAATCTTTGTCTTTTTGTAATTGATATAGTAACCTATAACTTATGGTAACCGAAAACTTTAAACCTCATTTATTTCTACTTGATAAATAACTTCAACCATATTTTTTTTAACACTTCAACTTTTTTATTTAAATTACTTTACAACTTTACACCGCAACCAGACATTATAGTATTTTTAATCAATACTTAACCACTTTAATGTTCTGAACGTAACATATGTAACAAAGCAAAAAATGTGTAATGTCACTCGAGAACACCATATGTTAGTGTTATCATCGTAGCAAATGTAATGAGGTCACAAACACAACGTTGTCGGTGTATATTAAATAAAAGGTATTTTATTTAAAATGATTAAGTTAAGTATCTTATCTTTTATCTTATACTTAAATATAACCCAAGTCAATGGTGCGATCATAATCGAACAAAAAGCTGTCTATCTCATCTCATAATATAATATAAAATTTATGAGACAGAATGAAACTAATGCATGTAGCATTATCGTGCTTTAACGTGCAGGTCATCCACCCTTTTTTTAATAGTGTGAGATATATTTGCTATCATAAAAAATTAAGGCTCATTTGAAAATAACTTGCTTGAAATCAAACTTTGTAAACGAGCTTAACCCGAATAGAAGTCAACTCGGCTCATTGCTCGCTCGTTACCTCGCTCCTGGATTAAATTAAATACAACACTTCAAAAAACTTGTGGTTTATTAAAAAAGCTTGTTCAAAACTGACGTGTTCTTAAGAAGCTGAGTGCCAGACCCAAGCCGAAATCAACTTGGGTCGTGGTTCGTTCGTTATATTGATTATGTTAAAACACAAATAATATTTTATATAAATTGTAAAGACATATTATCCAAACGTACGAGACATAACTATTTTGACACTTTACAATGAAAACCCTAAATATTAAAGAGTTATTGGATTTTAATAATCCGAACTTTAGTGTATTGACGGATATTAATCTTAACTTAATAAATTTCTTGTGGCAGTCCCAACTTGTAAATTATTTTCCTACATCGATCCTTTTGAAAGTGTGACACAAAAATGGTCGGGTAAGGTTTTTATGAGACACAAAACTGGTCTGGAAGTTTTTTTGAGACACAAAAATGATTCGTTAGAAAAGGCTCGGTAGAGGAAAATAATTTACAAGTTGGGACTGCTATAGAAAATTTCTTAAGTTGGGATTAATATCGGCCAATACACTAAAATTCGGATTATTAAAATCCAATAACCCTATATATTAAAATACATCGAATGATTATAGCTAATGATACATTAGTCTTGTATCCTTGTGTTAAAAATAACAAAATTAATCATATTATTAGCTTTATTTTTAATTGAGTAAGTCTGAGTACACCATAATCCAACTCAGCTTGATCTATTTGTCACAACTCATTGATAACCCTTATTTTGAATGTTATCATGATTCATGACCTAGTAGTGATAGTTACAGAGTCGGTCCTGAGGATTTTAGTGCCTTGTGCGGGCCAGAAAAAAAGGACCCTCCTACCCGAGCACCAACGCACTAAGTCGCTATTTGGTAGTGCTTAGTTGATGCTGGCCTGCTGCCGTTTAGCTTTACAACATCGACAAAAACAATAAAGCAGGTGGGTTGTGGTCCTGTGGACTTGTGGACTTGCTGTGGTCATACGGGTTTTTGGTGAAAAAAGTGGGCTTTTGAAACTTGAAAGTAGTGGGTTTTTGCCTTTGGTGCACATCCTCTAGCCTACATATAAGTTTTATAAAAAAAAATTATATAATATAAATTTTTTTTTAAAAAAATTGATGCCCCCGTTAGGCGAGTGCCCTGTGCGATCGCACACGGTGCACACCCTCATGGCCGACTATGGATAGTTAGACTATCCACAACGCTAAAACACACATTTTTAGCATGCAGACCTAGTCAACACTTAACATCATATTTTCACTCATTCCCAAATGCAACTAAGGTTGTTCTTTTTTTTTGGAACAACGGATATTATTAAAAAAATAAACAAGCTATATGAAAGCAGAAAAGAAAACAGAAATTTTACAATTACATCTCGAAGGTTAAAGTGCTCTATCTATCCCAGACGATGTTTTTTAGCCTCGATCTATATCCACTAGGTGACAAACCGGGATCGTTTTATTGTTGAAATCTTTATTGTTTCTTCTCTTCCAAATGAACCAAAAGTAAGAGAAAACAATAGCCATGATAAGCTTTTTTTAAGTCTTCAATCTAGAGAGCGCATCAACATAATCCAAGACCATTTGGATGTTTGTGTAATTTGAAGGTCAAGGGATGTTTATCTATAGAAGATTTTGTTTCATAACTCCACTACATAAGAGCATGATATAAGAAGGTGCTTAGGGTCTTTAGCCAAGATTTCACAATTGAACCAATGGGATTAATTACGACGATACCACGTCTAATAAGGTCTTTATTGGCAGAGATCCGGTTCTGATAATACTACCATTGGAGCTTTAAAAAGTGATAATACTACCAAGGATTGGGAAAACCCCTGGTTCATAACGAGTTCACGGTTTTTAAGTCAAACCGTTCATAATAGTTTTAATATAATGTAAACCGAAGTCGGATTGTTGAAGTTTGAAACCACACCTAACCAAACCATTAGTAACGTTTTGGGTTTGGTTTTATGGTTTGGGCTTTTTAGACCCATTTATGCCTTTAAATTAGTAGTCCAAATTCCAAAACAAACCTGAAACATATGATAAAACAACCTAATTTCACGGAGTTATTTATTTTTTATCTGACTTATGTGCGGCACGTAGATGTGTTCTAAGTTCAGCCTTGACTCTTTGAAAGTAGGGGTGTACGCGGTCCGATTTTTACGGTTTTTGGATAAAACCGTAACCAAACCGTCACTTGCGGGTTTTACCATTAAAAACCTAAACCACCGTAGCGCGCTAGCGCGCGTACTATTCCGGGGACCCTATCCAGATCTATGGATCTCTCCAGTATCCAAGCAAGACTCCATCAAAATCTGCCGAACCATACGAGCGGTTTGGTCCAATTTGGTTTTGCGGTTTGAACTTTATAATCCAAGTTTAAGAGGTCCAAAAACATCCTATAATCTTGTTAAAATGTTATAAACTTTCAAAAATACCGGTATTGAAAATTGATTATATATCTGAATATTGCAAAATTACATATGTGGTAACAATATAATGATAGATATAATGATATTATATATATATGATCGATATGCTATTTATGACCTATTTTAGCACCAACAAACTAATATATGTTTTAATACTTTAGTTACAAGAGCTCATATATAAGATCTAATATATATATATATACACACACACGTGCACGCACGGTCCGGTCCGGTTTTTTACTAACGGTTTTTTGTATAAACATAAACCGACTGCGAAACCAAACCGATGACCGGTTTGGGCGGTTTCACGGTTGAAACCGAACCGTGTACACCCCTATTTGAAAGTAACGATTCTTGACAACACGAGTGGAAGTTTCAAGCTTTATAAACTATATATATTGTAATGCTTCAAGAGAAAGTTACAAGTATAAATCTACAAGATAAGAGCTTGTGAGTGTGGTGGTGTTTGGAAGCGTGATATAGTGTTGATGATCTACAAATGTGCCTAACTACACCTATTTATACTACTTGGAGGTCATCTAGATGGTTTATCATCTAGACTACTCTAAATATTGTTTATACATGTTAGTATCTAGATATTTCTAGTTGAAATATCTTGATCACGTCTCTAGATTGATCCTTCAAAATATCTGGCCATCAAGGTCCTTTCAAGATCTCTCGAGGGCTGATCTAGAACATTCGACAGCTGGTTTTCGTGGGTCTTTGAAGGGCTTAATTTCCAGGTATGTTGCAACCTCATTCTTGCACATTCTAGAACTTTCAAAGGCTGCACTTGTAAAGCACCTTAGTGCAGTGTTTTCCAGCTTGTTCCGGCAGCTTCTTAGACTTGTGTGGGCTATTTAAGTCCCCTTAGATGTGCTATGTCGGTACCAAAGGATGTAAGATGGTCTGAATTCTTCCGAGAAACCCAAGATGGTCCTATACGTGTTCGAACCTTACGGATTCCAAGACTTTTGATATGGTTTTAGGTGGGTCGTGACATTCTCCCCCAACTAAACCCATGACATCCTCGTCATGCTTGAGTGACCCTCAAATTGTCCTCTTTAGTTGCAAGACGGATAATGCTCCACCTCGATGTTTTGACTCCATCGAAGCAGAGTGTACTTCATTACCCTTGATGACGTGCAAGGTGTTAAGATATGTTGCTGGAACGACTTCTGATCTTTGAAAGAACTCCATTCTGAGCAAAATTCTATAGTCGCATAGTGGAACGACTGAGAAATCAATTTACCTTTCCATGTCCCGATCTTGGTCTTGACACCCCATGAAATCCCTTCAATCGGTTTGGCATCACCGTTTGCGGCTTTTAGCACCCCGTCCATGGTGCTTGTCCTTAAGCCAAGCCTCTTGGCCACGTCCCTAATCAGTATCATGCCTTTGTGGTCTCCTTATTTCCACCTTTCGAACATGAATTGGCTTTGCTCCCCCACTATTCTCGTCACCATCCTCCTCAACCATAGGCTTATAGGGTCTCTTTTCCTTCCGATCGATTAGGCTTTCAGCTATTGCAATAGCTGAAGTATGATCTTGAACACTTCGACGCTCCAACTCAATATTTTCCCATAGTTGTAGGCCATAGAGGAAGTAAAAGAGGGAGTCTTTATTCGATAAATCTAGGATCTCAAGGATAAGTGTTGTAAACTCTTTAACATAATCCTTGATGGTCCCGGTTTGCTTGAGTTTATGAAGAAGACTCGCTTCATGTTCAGCATTTACCGAATAAAATTGTCGTTGAGCTGTTGAATGCATTCAACCTAAGTTTTGATGGCGCACGTACCTCGCTCAATGTCCTTGGTCTAACGCCTCCACCATAATGTAGTCGTGTCCTTCTAATACATCATGATTGTCTTGACCTTGATAACATCATCAAGTACTTGGTCCCCGACCTAGTATTGCTCCATTTCCCAAATAAAATCATCAACGGCTCGTGCTTCCCATTTCCCCACGAACAATGATGGTTTGGGAATTTCCACTCTTGGTTCATTGTTTACGACATTACCTCCGGTAGTCTTACCAATGCTTTGCTGCAATCATTGACACGGGTCTCCAACCCAATCAAGTTATGATGCATGTCCCTAGATTACTTGTCTATTTCCCTTCGTAGCTTGGTGTTAGCATCCCTGATTGCATCCTTGATCGATTCTGATCAACATCTTCATTTCTTCTCGTGACAGTTCAACAACAGCCTTCAACCCTACTCGAAGGTATGTGAAATCTACTTCTAAAGCATCCAATCGTTGGATGCAAATTTCTACTTGCATCCCCACGTCGGTAAGTCTAGTTTCCAAACCACCAAGCCGTTTTTCCAAGGCATTTGGACAAGTGACGATCCTTCTTTGGTTTACGAGAATCTCCCCGTACACGGTTCTCTTCGGTAGCAATTGCTTTGCCTTCGTCGGTCGCCAGCTTCTTGAATCGTTGGGTTTGATACCACTTGTCACAGATTTATATAGCTGATGTAACATTTGCCCCGAATGAAATTTGAGCCAAATCCGACTTAAATTCAAACCAAACCATTCAAATTATACATGTTATTCTTGTCACCAAGGACATAAACTAAGTTAAAAGTTAAAACCCATGAGTTGTTATTTAAATTATTTAATCGTTATTTATAATGATTAATTATAAATTAATAAATTTGTAACTTAAAAAAAAGGAGGTTATAGATAAATCCACGTTTAATACCAAGAGACATGGACTTGGCATCAAATAGCATTGTAATTATATAAACTCTAAATCTATAAAGTTTATAAAAGTTATAAAGTTAACTAGACTAGTTTAGTTGGTTAAGTTAAAGTTAAATTTAACTTTGGGTTGAAAATGTCAGCTTTGAAACTAATTTTAACAAGTTTTAAGTATAAATAATAACAATATCAAATCTCAGGGACCTTAGTGCAAATTTATTAAACAATCCCAAACTCCACCCTGTGACCCTCGTAAGTCCGGCAGCTCCTCCGGCAACTCCGGCAGCGAGCTCCGGTGCACCTTGTAACTCAAAATAAGGGAGTTTTAAATCAACTAAACCGCTCTAATACGTCATTTTACCAGTTTCGAACGCTAGACCAACTTCAATTACGTCTTAATCGCTAAACCCATCTAATTGTTGTTTAACCGATCGCAAATCTCGGCAAAAAATCAAAATATATCCCGGAAATCTCGTGTTTAAATCGATTTCGTTATCTGCATCTTTTCCGTAATAGTTTCGAGTCATAACAACCATTGATCAAACACCAATCACAGAAATTATCTAAATTTGATGCCAATCATCTCCGAAATCAACTCTATGTTCGTTCGAATATTTAAAGATCAAATTAAACTTATTTAACTTGAGCAAAGCAACCATACCATTCGTTTTATCTATCCATACCCTCTGATTCATTCCAAACACGTGAAATTTCTGGTATCGATCCCCAATAGCATCGACCTTGTCTTGAACTAGTTCCTTTCCGATTCAGCATCAATTAAGGTAATTAGTTATACCCTTATACTCGTAATTACATGGTGAACAATAGCCCTAGGTTTGATTTTGTTACAGATTCGTCTCCTTCGATCGTGAAATTAGGGTTTATAATCAGATTTGGGGTATTCAAACATAAAAGTATTTTAGTTATTTCATTTGGATTAATGTTCAAGAAACTAACCTTGTATAGTTGTTAAATCACGCAAGTTTTAGGATGGGGACTCGGGTTTGAATCCGAGCAAACCCAATTTGTTTACGATTTTTCACGATTTAATCAATTTGCAACTGATTCTAATCTCCATAATACTATAAATCGATTAATATAGCATTTTAAAAAAATATATAATAGTAATAAGTTTTTATTAACCTTGTTATATGTTTTATAAATAACACTTATAATAAACAAAGAAATGACATTTGATCTACCTTATATTTAATTAAATATTATTTGGGTTGTTACGTTTAGTTATTAGATAACATTTTTAAATTCTCAAAAAGACTATAAGTATTCTATGCATTTAGTTATAATTACATGGTTTTAAAATGAATTAAGTTAAATCATTATATATGTTATAATATTTATTCATTTATTAATTGTTACAATACGATATAACTAGTTTTATTCAAATGAATTATTTTTGGATAATGTATTTCAAATCATCATTTAATACTTAATATAACTAATTTATTCTTATATCGAAAACCCCAAATTTTTGATAAAAACCTAAATTTCCGAATCATCCTTAGAAAACCCTAAGTTCTTTATTTTAACTAAAGACATCATTCTTTAGATTGACTTTCATGGAGACCTCTCGGTTCCCTGGTTCAAGTTGCATAATTAGTCAACATCGCTTGCTTGTTAGCAATCCAAGTGAGTATTCATAGCCCCTTTTCTCGTTTTATTCTTTGGGGTGAAATCATGTTATCTATTAAATCATGTTTTATCATTTTTATTCATTTTATTCGGTTTATTCATTTGGTTCATCATATTCAATTCAATTCAATTCATGTGTGTTATTACTTGCAATTATGTGTTTCATAGGTTGATAAACATTTATTCTAGCACAATCATTAATTTATTCAAACCAACGGTTATCAATAATAGTACTATTTGGCCTGACAAGCCCACCCCATTTACATACACGCGTGGTGATTGTAACCGACATATGCTTTTGCTCATTACGGCTTAATCTGTGTGATTAAGTGGCTGCAGTCATCTAGGTTTGATTGTGCACTCGATTTATCGGATGTGATACACTTTTTGCATGATAGGTATTAGCATGACATGGAATTGAATCATTTTATTCATTTTAATCATTTCAATCATTTTAAATCATTATATATATATATATATACGTATGTATGCAAACCTGTGTTTACTCACCAGCTAATTCGTTAGCTGACAAATACTATTTTCACATGATTTCAGGTGTTACAGCGTAGTCGAATATCTCAAGATGCTTCTCACATAGGATCCATGGACCTAGTTTAATAAAAAGTTATCTATTATGTTTTGATTAATTGTCTCTGTGATTAATGTACTTGTTAACTGAATATTGGATTTAATATTATTTAATCATTTTAGTACCATGAGCTACGAGCAATCTACTCACTAGCATCCGCCCCGACGTTTCCGCCATCGGTCGGGGTGTGACAGATTGGTATCAGAGCCATGGTTATAGGGAATTAGGTTATTAGAAATGGAATGACCTAGTCTATAACTAAGCACCTAAAACATGAGTCATCTCATGTCATTACTTGTTAATTCATGTTGTTTGCTTACATGCTTACTTGTTTACACACACGATATGCTTATATATGACTTCTGTTTACCTCTTATTACACTAACTAAACTCTCATTAAGTCATTATCAATCATATGAACTTCAAAACTCCATGGCTTATGCCTTATCCAAATCGATTTCCTAATCGATTCACATAATTAAATTAAAAAAATTTATTCATGATTTTCAAATTTCTTCATCAACTTCCAAACTCAATATTTTTATTTATCAGTTTCAAATCTTGTGAAAGTCTAAGTTTCATAACCGAACACGTGCAATACTGGAAGAGTTGGTACCTGTACCCCGGGTGTTCTGTCTAGGAAAAGGTACTCATATAAATCCAAATCATCTGGTGGATCCGTTACCTTACCTGGGAACCCTCGGGGTGAGTATCCACTTATAGGTAGCCACGTCTTCAATAAGGTTATTGAATTTATTACTTTGATAAGTCAACGTATTCGTGCGGTTTGCGAACTAAACGTCTACACTCGGAATATCTCAACATGATTTCATTATCTCGTATTCCTAATTACTTCTCATTTCTTTATAAAAAAAAAATCCTCAATACAATTATTTTGATAAGCTCACTATCAAATTTCAATAATGATCCTTTATAAATATAAACTTATAATAAACGTTTTCTATATCCACTAAATTACAAGTTCTATTTAATCATAACCTCATCATCAAATTCTTGAATAATTCATAAACATATCATCAAATTCATCATAAATCTATTAATTATCTCACACATATTTTATCAATAAACTTTGAATGTGACATTGCACAAACTCGACTTCTTAAAAGTTTCATCCTTCCTAGATTTTTTTATCTATTCAATTAATTATATTATCTATGAATATGATCACTCAATTTTTTAAAACCTGAATATACATCATTTCTTTATAAAATAATAATAATAATAATAATAATAATAACAAAATTTTTTTTAATATAAATAAATGTGTTCATACAATGTGATTCCATGTAAACTAGACTCCCCATAAACTTAATCTTTTAAGAACTCGGTAATCTATTCATTTTTTCCGTTAACGTGATTACCCACAACCTAGAAAAAAACATGATTATACATGATTTTGATTCTCCTATCATTCTATGAAAACTGATTTTACATGCATCCGATAATCGCACATTTATGAACTCGATTTAACATGAGTGTGGTTATTTCCTAGGTATAAAACATGATCATTATAAACATGATAACTACAAACAAGATTTCTCATATATCAATGAACTTAACTACTCGAACATGAAATTAGAACTTATATGCATAACTATCTGCCTTTTGTTTGAAATTTTTTTTTCTGTCCCTTAGACCCGCGCATGACGGAATGAACTATGCGGACCATGCAAAGGCTAGTGTAATTGCGGGTGCACACGGGATTACAAAAGCCGGTGCATGCAAGTCATAGTAAGTTTTGTCGTGTGTTTTGGACAACACGACAAATGTGGGGTGATAAGGACATGGTGGATACGCCGCTGGTACATCCTATATATAAGTGTACTTATCACGTCATCAAATGATGTGTTGCCTATGTCCAGTGAAGTTTGTGTAACTTCTGGACCTTGACCTATTGCTATTCAAACAATGTTTCCCTTGGATTTTTCATTGATCATTCATTAGCAACATCTAGTGCTCACGTTGGTGATTCAACTTCTCGGGGTGGACGTATTCTTGTTCAACTCGAGCGAGCTAGATAACGTTAGTACATTTACGATGGAAAACTCATTATCATGGACAACTTTTAAAGTTGAGCCGCATTTTATTCATATTACTCATTTCGATCATTCATTTTATTGACATGTTTATTCACTTTATTCCTTTATTCATTACTCTTTATTCGTTTATTCGTGTTATTGATCACATTAATTCAATCTATTCATTTATTTGCACATTAAATCTAGAGTCAAGTTCTATTTCAATCTGAGCATGAGTAGCTATAAATCAATTATTCCAACCTCTTTTCAAATTGTTCACCTAGCCTCCTTAGTACGCTAACTATGTTAAATAAACGAGACTCAGAGAGTTAAATGAACTACAGAAATTAAATCCCTAAGAACTACCTCATTAAATCCCATTTGATTCATCATAAGCTTTATTGAAACTAACGTTAATCAAATTTCGGGACGAAATTCCCTAAAGGAGGGGTGACTGTAACATTTGCCCCGAATGAAATTTGAGCCAAATCCGACTTAAATTCAAACCAAACCATTCAAATTATACATGTTATTCTTGTCACCAAGGACATAAACTAAGTTAAAAGTTAAAACCCATGAGTTGTTATTTAAATTATTTAATCGTTATTTATAATGATTAATTATAAATTAATAAATTTGTAACTTAAAAAAAAGGAGGTTATAGATAAATCCACGTTTAATACCAAGAGACATGGACTTGGCATCAAATAGCATTGTAATTATATAAACTCTAAATCTATAAAGTTTATAAAAGTTATAAAGTTAACTAGACTAGTTTAGTTGGTTAAGTTAAAGTTAAATTTAACTTTGGGTTGAAAATGTCAGCTTTGAAACTAATTTTAACAAGTTTTAAGTATAAATAATAACAATATCAAATCTCAGGGACCTTAGTGCAAATTTATTAAACAATCCCAAACTCCACCCTGTGACCCTCGTAAGTCCGGCAGCTCCTCCGGCAACTCCGGCAGCGAGCTCCGGTGCACCTTGTAACTCAAAATAAGGGAGTTTTAAATCAACTAAACCGCTCTAATACGTCATTTTACCAGTTTCGAACGCTAGACCAACTTCAATTACGTCTTAATCGCTAAACCCATCTAATTGTTGTTTAACCGATCGCAAATCTCGGCAAAAAATCAAAATATATCCCGGAAATCTCGTGTTTAAATCGATTTCGTTATCTGCATCTTTTCCGTAATAGTTTCGAGTCATAACAACCATTGATCAAACACCAATCACAGAAATTATCTAAATTTGATGCCAATCATCTCCGAAATCAACTCTATGTTCGTTCGAATATTTAAAGATCAAATTAAACTTATTTAACTTGAGCAAAGCAACCATACCATTCGTTTTATCTATCCATACCCTCTGATTCATTCCAAACACGTGAAATTTCTGGTATCGATCCCCAATAGCATCGACCTTGTCTTGAACTAGTTCCTTTCCGATTCAGCATCAATTAAGGTAATTAGTTATACCCTTATACTCGTAATTACATGGTGAACAATAGCCCTAGGTTTGATTTTGTTACAGATTCGTCTCCTTCGATCGTGAAATTAGGGTTTATAATCAGATTTGGGGTATTCAAACATAAAAGTATTTTAGTTATTTCATTTGGATTAATGTTCAAGAAACTAACCTTGTATAGTTGTTAAATCACGCAAGTTTTAGGATGGGGACTCGGGTTTGAATCCGAGCAAACCCAATTTGTTTACGATTTTTCACGATTTAATCAATTTGCAACTGATTCTAATCTCCATAATACTATAAATCGATTAATATAGCATTTTAAAAAAATATATAATAGTAATAAGTTTTTATTAACCTTGTTATATGTTTTATAAATAACACTTATAATAAACAAAGAAATGACATTTGATCTACCTTATATTTAATTAAATATTATTTGGGTTGTTACGTTTAGTTATTAGATAACATTTTTAAATTCTCAAAAAGACTATAAGTATTCTATGCATTTAGTTATAATTACATGGTTTTAAAATGAATTAAGTTAAATCATTATATATGTTATAATATTTATTCATTTATTAATTGTTACAATACGATATAACTAGTTTTATTCAAATGAATTATTTTTGGATAATGTATTTCAAATCATCATTTAATACTTAATATAACTAATTTATTCTTATATCGAAAACCCCAAATTTTTGATAAAAACCTAAATTTCCGAATCATCCTTAGAAAACCCTAAGTTCTTTATTTTAACTAAAGACATCATTCTTTAGATTGACTTTCATGGAGACCTCTCGGTTCCCTGGTTCAAGTTGCATAATTAGTCAACATCGCTTGCTTGTTAGCAATCCAAGTGAGTATTCATAGCCCCTTTTCTCGTTTTATTCTTTGGGGTGAAATCATGTTATCTATTAAATCATGTTTTATCATTTTTATTCATTTTATTCGGTTTATTCATTTGGTTCATCATATTCAATTCAATTCAATTCATGTGTGTTATTACTTGCAATTATGTGTTTCATAGGTTGATAAACATTTATTCTAGCACAATCATTAATTTATTCAAACCAACGGTTATCAATAATAGTACTATTTGGCCTGACAAGCCCACCCCATTTACATACACGCGTGGTGATTGTAACCGACATATGCTTTTGCTCATTACGGCTTAATCTGTGTGATTAAGTGGCTGCAGTCATCTAGGTTTGATTGTGCACTCGATTTATCGGATGTGATACACTTTTTGCATGATAGGTATTAGCATGACATGGAATTGAATCATTTTATTCATTTTAATCATTTCAATCATTTTAAATCATTATATATATATATATACGTATGTATGCAAACCTGTGTTTACTCACCAGCTAATTCGTTAGCTGACAAATACTATTTTCACATGATTTCAGGTGTTACAGCGTAGTCGAATATCTCAAGATGCTTCTCACATAGGATCCATGGACCTAGTTTAATAAAAAGTTATCTATTATGTTTTGATTAATTGTCTCTGTGATTAATGTACTTGTTAACTGAATATTGGATTTAATATTATTTAATCATTTTAGTACCATGAGCTACGAGCAATCTACTCACTAGCATCCGCCCCGACGTTTCCGCCATCGGTCGGGGTGTGACAGCTGACTCACGTACGACAATTAGATTTGTTCTAAGTTCAGCCTTGACCCTTCGAAAGTAATGATTTATGACAACACGAGCGAAAGTTGCAAGCTTTATAAACTATTTTATTGCTTCCGGATTCCGAGAAGTTTGATTTGATTTATGACAACACGAGCGAAAGTCGTGGCACCAAGCTACCAAATCATAGAACTAAAGCTCTCAAACTGTTTGGTTCTATGTTATATTAAAAGGTAAGGATATAAAATATTTTTTTATAATAATAAACATATTAAAATCCGCATGTTTGGTCGTTAATACAACCGGCTCTTGCTGAAAACCGCAATCCAAACCTTTCGTTACGGTTTGAAGATCTCGAACCGAACCGTAAACACCCCCATATTTTACCGTCGACCACAAGCCAAACCAAAGGTAAAGAAAAAAACCAACAACAAAGCCAAACCGTTGACCAATCTCACAGCTTCAAACCGAATCATACCGTAGACGAGCACGGACATCCCCACCCCTAACGGTCAATGACACCAGCTGAAGGGGCGGATCAGTAACACGCGTTGCATTCTGAAGAGTCTTATGTCTGGTTTTATAAACCGCTAGAAGTTGAGTGACTAAAAATGCTACAAACATAAACTTGAAGGGTGTTAACTTAAACATAATCTCTCTCAATATCCAAACCTTATCTCTGCAAATCACAAACTCACCGGAAAACTTAACAACAATGGCGTTTCCGATCACCACCGGCGCATCATTGTTATCTCAATCTTCATCATTCACACTATCTCTCAAACCACACGTTTACTCATCCAAAAACCTAATTCAAGTTCAATCATCTCACAGAGCATCTCACAGATTTAACCGTAACGATTTTCTGACGTCGAAATATCTATCAAATCGAGCTTCGAGGTTTCATTATTACGGAAACAGTGACGGTTTGAAGAGAGGATTGGCTTCGATTTGTTCGTACAAAGCCAGAGATGGTTCTTCAAACGCTAAGGTGATTTGAATTTGTTGTTTTTGAAATTGTTAGGTAATGTGTTGTTGAATGATATGAATAATTCGCAATTGTGTAGTGTTGTTGTATTAGGAATTTGAGTTAATTATGTTCGAATTAGTACACTTGTTGTTGAAGTTAGGGTTTTCAACATCTCTCAGTTGAAATCAGGTTTTAAACTTATTAGATAGGGCTGTAAATGATCCGAGCTAGGTTTCAGCTCGGCTCGACTTGGTTTGTATACGAGCTGGACCGAGCTAGCTGAGGCGAGCTCGGGTTGGTTCATATATGATCCGAGAGTTGGCTCACAAGCCGATTTGGAGGTAGGTTTAAACCACAAGTTATTTGAATACTCATAGACTTACTTTTGGTAAGTGGACAACATATGTTATTGGGTATTTTACTATATGTTGGCGAAAATAGGGTATAAATCAAAATTTATATAGTTACTGTTATTACAAAATGACAATTAGACTAATCAACATTCACTAATCACCATATAACTAAAAATAAACACTTCGATTTGGCTTTGTTTGTAAATGAGCTGCTTTTGAGTGAGCTTTTTTGTGCTTTTTCCGAGCAAGCTCAGAGCTTTGAGCTATTTGAACAACCCTAAATGGTGTTAATAGGAACGCTAATCCATAGTTACACATTGAATGAATTTGATATTTTGGTACATTGTGTCGATTTTGAAGCAAAAAGTCTTTTAATCTTGTTTTCTTTAGATGATAATTGCTTAATAAGTGGATTAAGAACTATTTTTGTTATTGGTTATGTGAGATTTTTGGATTTTCATGTTCTTATGCTGACTAAAATGGTGGAATTGTCGCTAGGGAAGTGAATTGCAGTGGCCAATCCTGCAAAGATGGGATGTACCATGGGAGTGGTATACTGTTTCATTGACCTCACTTGCTTGTGGATTAAGGTGTTATTCTAAGCTCTACCAAGTGATATGCTCATATGCATTAATCTTTGTTAGTCAATAGGTGACGCTTGATAACTTTGATTGATATTACATGAAATGGTGTAATCGTATGTGTCATGAAGCTGGCATTAATCTCTTATCGAAGGTTTATCTTTATCCTTTATTCAGTTTTGTTTTGACAGGGCTTATAGCGTCAGCAGCTCTACCGTATCTTGGCGTTCAAATCACAGAATTAAGTCTAGATGAGAAGGCTGAAATACTGTTTTTCGACCAGGCGTATGCTTTCTTCCTTTATATTTTGCTCTATTTTCTTGTTACAGTTATGGGCTTGGTTCCAAGCATCCTTTTTTGTTAGTTTTGAGTTTGTTAACCAGCTATGAAACACATAATCCATGTTTTCTTCACGTAGTTGAAACGGCAAATTTATTCTTAAACATATCCCAAACTGGAAAATGTTAAGTGAATTTGCTGAATACCTGAATCTGGCTTTGTGTGACGGTGTGACCTCTCTTTTTTCTAAGTTTTATTTTATAATTCGTCTTGATGAATTTAATTTCTCTTGTTCCTTTTTTGTTTTCAGCTTTGCTACAGCTGTTGTACTTGCAACACTTTATAGTATCACCAACACAAGCGAACAAAATCCTGATGACGTATATCGCTATGGTAATTATCAATGTTCTATAGCAGCTCTGCTATTATTTTTGACAATTTCTTTCTTTGTAAATTGTAATGAAATATTATTCTGTTGAAGTCTAGCATATTGGATTTTTTTGTTCTGTACAGGCATATTGATTTTTTTTTCTTTGTGTTCTAGATTGGAGGGATCCTTTCAGTCTTCAGAAAGGATGGCTATTATGGGCTGTAATTGGTCTTGTTGGAGCTTTGATTACAATTTCACTTACAGGAGTTGCCATGTCCTTTTTCAATGGCGAACCGCCTCAAAGAGAGGTCAGTGCTTTTTAATCATATAACTAAATTCTACAATACATATCTGTAATTATTTAACGTATTAGAAATAATTTACTTTGCTTCATTTACTTGTTTCCAGACTGATGCTCTTGTTCGCTTACTTCCTTTGATCGGATCCTCAGGTGCCAGGTACTACTGATACTTTCCTTACAATCTTTCTCGGTTGAAATATGAATATTATTGTATGGAGTTTTATGATTTGAAGTTGAATAACTGTGTGTGTTTGTGTTTTAGCACTGCATACTTGGTAGGCATCACAGGTGTCCTAGCTCCGGTTTTGGAAGAAAATGTGTTTCGTGGCTTTCTTATGGTGGCCCTTACTAAGTGGTATAGTGTTTATTCAGGTTCTAAATTCTTTTTTTGTTTGTTTTTCCTAAGGCAGCTTATATAATTATGACAGCATTTTAATATGTGCATTTATATATTCTCTTCAAACGTATGTATGTCGGTCTTTTCATTATTACTATGTAGTGAGCGTGTGTGTTTTGCAGGTTGCCGACACCCATTTCCATTGTCATAAGTGCTGCGGTATTTTCAGCTGCACATCTCACCCCTGGAGAATTTCCACAGCTCTTTATACTTGGTATTACTTCTCCCTAAACCCCAACCCACCCCAAGCTAAAAACTTAGTTCTGAAATTAATATTCTTTTAAACGTTGGGACTTTAATGACGGTTTAACGGTATGTATATTGAAGGAAATATTTGAAAAGAAAATGTTGGGTTTCATTTTCTTGATCCTTCATCTTGTGAGACCTATTTTAAGTACTCCTTGAACCACATAAATGAGTTATGAGAGGTGCAGACTGAAAATAAAACTGATTGTGAATGAATTTTTGTAAAAATATTAACATAGGAACTGCTTTGGGGTTATCATATGCACAAACTCGCAATCTTCTCACTCCTATAACAATACATGCTCTGTGGAACTCGGGTGTCATCTTGTTGCTCACCTTTCTTCAGGTAAATTTCCAACAATAAGTTTAGAGGTGCCAAATTCAACCCATTTATATGGAAACGGGTCAATACGGGGTGTATTAGATTTATTACTGGTCAAACTTGTTAAATATAGAATAAAGCTAGCTAAGAGTTAAGAAAATCGACCAAGATCATATTCAGCATTTCAGCACATTAACTATTCATAAAGATGGAAAAAAGGAGTGAGTTTTGTTTGCAAGTTGGGTGAACCTGTTTTGACCCAAACTCATTATCCCATTACCCTACTCATCTATTTCAACACTTGCACTTTGACATCTTTGACGACTTGTCAAACGTAGTAAATGGTCGTTAACAAAGACAATAACAAATCTCATGGGCCTGAAACAAGATCATAAATTTATTTACAGAAATGAGAATATTAACATAGGCAACTCACTAGATTGTAGATAAACAATTCCTATAAATAGAAATGTTACATTTTTTCAGAAATGTCTTGCCTAAATCCCGGTGCTGAAAATTTTCGTATTGTTTTTATTCATGTAGATTCAAGGATATGATATCAAGGAGCTATTGCAGGTGTCCTGATATAGGTTAGCATATAATCCAATGTTTCTTTTTTTAGATCATATCTTCGTTTGTTGATCTTTAGAAAACAAGTGTACTTTTGTTGTAAATGCATAGAAAGTCCAAAACTTTTGTTAAAAAGTGTATAGATAGAGAGCCTTTATAGCTTTGTTACTTTTTGCGTCCATGAGAACCACTTACTAGTAAACTTACAGGACCTGTCAATACGCCGCTAACAATAGAATCAGGTATCATCTAGCTTGTGCTAGGTAGTTGGAATTTGAGACCTTTGTTTGTTAGGAATCAAGTTGCCGAGAAAAGCGTGTATATTACGTCATTTGTAACACTCGAATCATCACTTGTATCTGGTCGTCCGGTTAAATGATAACGTTAGGTTCCTAGGCTTTATACACCACCACTTGATGTTAACGGCTGTTTATAGGCATGTAAATGACTGTTTGTTGCGTATCAGTTGGTAGTTAAACACCTAGTCAGTGATGTGCTTGACATAAAACCATCTTTTAGTAACAAAGGATATAGTGAATAAACCCCAAAGCATATAGTTTTCTATCCACATGTTTCAAGTGTACCTCAGTGGCTCGGTACATGTTAGTTATATAAAAATACTAATGGGTAGACATGATTCAAAACCCACCGTAAATCGGTTACATCCATCGTAATGACTATAAAGTGTAAAATGTATAGATATTTCATAATAATCTGTAAATTAAAGAAGTTCTTACATATAAATAAGTAATAATCGATGTAACATTCAAAGTTAACTATGCAAGGATACTTTATGCTTTGTCTCTAATGGGTTACCATAAAAAAACTCATAATTTTATTTTTACTTGACGAATTGCTCACTCAGACAAGACGCGTTACGTGTTTTGGTTGAGAAGGTTTCACCCATTTATAAGATTTCGTTCTCCCTTCGTTCAACTGATATGGGACTTACGTTTTTCTCTCTTTGTGTGAGTTACATTTTTCTTGTCCACAACCGTGGACTTGTATCTCTACCCTCGTTATGAAGCCCTTGCTTGCACATCGATCTGATCCCTGGTGCTGATACCATTTAAAAGTCTCACATTCGTTGTGGGGGAGAACATAGCATTTTTTACAAAAGGGTGGAAAACATGTATGCCAGGACGTCTATTTTGTGAGTGAGTAATTTATTGGGTTAAAACAAAACCATGAGTTTTTGAAAGATTCACTGGGAGCAAAACAAACAATATCCTGATATCTTATATGGTTTACTTAGACCGTTCTATTACACATTGTCATTTCTCCATGTTTATAACACACCTTGCTACCGTTTGATATTGACACTACTTATCATAACTTATTAAAAGGTTTGAGTTTTGAAATGATCAAAAGCGAAACCCGAGATTTACAAATTTAGTTAAGGTCTTCTTCCCCAAATGAAATAGATACATGAAAAGAGGAGGTGTGGTGAAAGTCATGAATTTGAAAATGAGGAAATAAAGGTTGCACGTTTGGGAAGCAAAACCTAGGTCAAGGAAAATAGACAACAAGGGCTAATAACGAGGGCTAGTTTTTGAAATTTTCACCAAACTTCACTTTCCCAAGATATCATGTTTGACTCCAATAGAGTCAAGCATTAACCACTATAAGACAGGGTCGTGTGATGCGACGTCTGAATCTTGCGTATGTGATCACTTTGTCACGTGCGTTGATATAAATAGTTTTATGTCTCGTACGTGTTGGTGTAAAGTCATAATATGTCACATATTAAAAGACAAAGATATATCCAAACTTAAAGGCCAAAATGATAACTAACTCAAAGTCGGGGGGTTGAAGTCATAAATATATATATAAAAGTAGAGTAGGGGGTCAAAGTAGTAAATTGACAAGATCTTAAGAGGCAAAAATGATTATAAGTCATAGTCAGGGTCAAAGTTGTAAATATGTCAACGTTGAGTTGAGGGTCAAAGTTGTAAAATTAACAAAGTAGATGATTAAGTTGGAATAGATGGTGGTCACATGAAAGAGGGTGGTCGGTTACATGCCACCGACCTTCCAAATTAGAAGGTGTTAAATAATTGAATAATAGTTTTAGAGGGTAGCATACTACATGAGATAATCATAGATAACATAATATTTCTTTATTTTACCAACGATCTCTTGGTGTAAAGGTTTAAAGGGAAGTTAGGGGACTTTGCCTCTTCTGAAGATCCTAAATTCTAATCCAAACACTGATATTTATTTACGTTTAACTAAAATCTAACCTATAAAGTTCTGTTGTTTAAAAAAGGGTTATTGGATTTAATCACCTCCAACTATTGGTTATTGGCCGCTGTCACCCTCAAGTATCACTTTGGCCAATATAACTCTCAACTAAACACTTTGGTGTCCGTATCACCAAAAGTCAACCAATTCAAGTCACTTTTGGTTAACTTTTGATTATTTTTTGGTTAGCTTTTGGTGTTACAGACACCGTATCACAAAAATTTAACCAATTCAAGTCACTTTTGGTTAATTTTTTGTTAACTTTTGGTGATACGGACACCAAAGTGTTTAGTTGGAAGTTATATTGGCCAAAGTGATACTTGAGGGTGACAGCGGCCAATAACCAATAGTTGGAGGTGATTAAATCCAATAACCCTTTAAAAAAATATAAGGTCTTTTTGACACGTAAGTGTTCTTAGAATTGACAATTTACTAAAACAAGTTGTTTAGTATTTAAAGAAAGAAGCATGTTTTACTCGGACATTTTCTTTTTCATATGTTTGATCAATAAGTATTAGAATTACATGGATGGTTCTCACTGTTGTAGTTGACACATAAGTTCAAATGAGTGAACGAACAATAACTCATCGTTAACCTTTTGGAACTGAGCAAAATACACGTACGTTAAAATGTATTGTATTTTATACTTCTTAATTTCTTATGGTAAAAACCAAGGGCACATATATATGTTAGTTGTTGATACAAATTCCAGCACGGGTCAAGAACGAATCCGGATCAACTAGGAATCTCCCGTTCTTCTAATCTTCTAGCTTTGCGAGTCAACCTTCTGCACAGGCAACAACGCGTTAAGGCACCACGAAGAACCGAAGGGTGGTTTCTCCGTGATAACCCTTCGGCGTGAGAATCAGTATATTGGTATATGAGAGTGAATATGTATGGCTTAGTATAAAAATAGTGAAAGAGAGCATGACTTACTGATGAGGGGACATTACATATATATAGTCACCTGACTGGGGCTCTCTAGCCGTTGGCGCGTGGGGCCCAATGGAGAGACATACATTTTGCACGGATCACGGTCATTGGTTGCAGTGGGCTGTACTAAGGTTATGCGCCCAGCACCACTATGTCTGCTGGGGTATTGGCACAAGGTGGTACTGTCAGGTAGGTGGAATTTCATTGGTAGAGATCTGAGGACCTTTTTCGAGGCGTCCCGTGGCCTGTCGTGTCAGGGTGCTGACGTGGGCGGGCCGGGTTAGGCGGGTCGGGTTTTGCCCGTTTAGGTACAATACCCTTCATTAGTGTAATTGGATTGGCTAGTTAATTGACCAATGTGATTACAAAAATCATTAACCAAGTTAGGAGGTGTGATATTTGGAGTATTTCCAAGTGTTTAAAGTGTTTAAGTATGATATCTTATTGTTTTATGATGTTGGAATACCATAACTTGTTATATGTTTGATATTTGTAAGTTTTGTGCAAAGATTGATGATTTGGAAGAAGTTTGGGGGTTACAAGTGACAAAATAAAAATCATTGTTTTGGAGGCGGGTATCATACGCCGATTTCAAAGTATAATAAGCTTGTTAGTGTATTAAATATGATGGCAGAGTATGAATGAGGTATGACAGAGAAGTGGAGTATCGAAATTTGAAGGCGGCGTATGATACACTGATGCTAGCTTATATCGATGCCAACGTATTATAAGCCGATATTTAAAAAAATCCTTGAAGTTTCATGAATCCTACCCTTACTTAAAGAGAAACCTAGGGTTTTCTAAAAGGAACAAGTTCTCAAGCCACCAAGGACGATTCTAGACGAATTTTTGAAGAATATTTGAAAGTTTTTCACCGTTTCATCTCTCTCCTACATCAAATCATCAACTACATTGCAATTTCAAATCATGTTTTAATATCAAAACACCGTTATGAGCCGCTAATGATACTACTCGTGATCATCTCCAGGTGGATGGTTAGTGATAGATAACTTTGTAACTAGGGTTTTTAATACATTAGACATTAGTTTAATATTTGGTGTGACATCTGCCCCAAACCCGAACCCGAATGCCCGACTCGAACCCGAAGTCGTTATCTTTTCAATTGTAATCGTATTTATTTATCTTCAAGTGTAACGTTTATTATTATTATTATAAATAAACACATTGATTTTACGTTGTTCCCGTCCCAATTGAATTCACATTTCAAAACGTCCACATATATCGAATAAATAATGGTGGAACTATAAATCTCAAAATATATATATATAAATAAATATATATATAGTTCGTAAAAGAAAATTAGTAAAAACTTTAAACCGAAACGCCTCCAAGTCTCAAAATAATCTCGTAACGGCTTAAACGAGCTAAAACCATAAAAACGTCACTTACATAATTGTTACGTTTCAATTTAGCTAAGTTAGTTAGTTAAAAAGTATTTATTTAACTTTATGCCAAAACTGTCAAATCTGAAACTTAAATTAATGTTTGAATTAAAAATAGAAACTAATCGAAACCATAAGGGCCATTTCGGTAAAATTTCAAAACCCAAACGCCCCCCCTTCAGCCCGTGTTTCCGGTGACCTCAATCTCCGTCCAACTATGCCGGAACCCGGCAAGTTTCCGGCAACACCCAAAACGCCACTTTAAGTCATTTTAACCAAATTAAATTGCGATAACACCATCCTAACGGCCTCCTATGCATGGTTCTAGCTTGAAACGACATTGTTAAACCAAAAATCTGTGCCTTTAATGTGAAAATCAATCGACGGTCCTTTCAAAACCCAAAAACCGTTGTCTCTAAAAATGATCCATTCAATTCGATTAATTTAACCACAACGTCTGGAAACCCATTCAAGCGTATTACAGAAAACAATTCGAAACAAAATGATCTTTTCATCACCAATTGATCTCTTTCATTCTCGAGCTCGAACCACCACCAATTGACATCAAATCAATTCTATGTTCTGCAATTGAAGTAGGATTGTTGGTCTTCATGATCTTGAGATGCTTCCAGGCCCATCTATTTCATTATAACACCAGCAATTAGTTGAATTCGAATCTTGAACAGCCGTTGCTTCGTTCTTATGTATCTATATCCATTCTCATCAATCAAGTAAGTGTTATATATAGAAATGATCGTGAGTTCGTGTAGATTAAAAGCCCTCTGATGATTTTGGATTCAATCATCAGATTGAGAACGAATTGGTTGATTTTCAAATCTAGGGTTTATATGGAAATGGGTGTTTTTGTATTGTAAGGGTTAAAACAATTTACTGCCTGTTTTAAAACCAAAAAGCGCGTCTGGCTCAGTGGTAAGACATCTGGTTGTGGCGCGTTTGGTCATGGGTTCGAGTCCCACTGACCACTTTTATTTAATTTTTATCTTTTTAACCCCCTTACTTCTAAGTTATATATATATATTTCTCAAGATTGTATAAAAAATAATATATCAATTATAAAACTAGAAATTGTTTATTATAAAAATATATATTTACATCTCGTACCTAAATCCCCAAATTGGACTTTAAAACCCTAAATTGGATTTTGAAACCCTAAATCCTCAAATTGGACTTTAAAACCCTAAATTCCCAAATTATATTTTGAAACCCTAATTTTCAATTTATAATTTAAAACCCTAAAACCCCAAATCCAAAACCCTAGAATTTCTAAGTTCTTGATTCTAGTTACTATATTATTTGTCTCGTTTCTAAATTAGGTTTTCCCGGTTAATTAGGTGATTCTAATATCTGGGCGATCCTCGATTCTATTTAGTTACTTTCTTGCGTTTGCTATTATCTATATTGTTCAGGTGAGTAAACTCACTCCCCTTTTTCCATTTTACTATTTTGGGGCTGAAATATGTCTTTTACTATATTGCGTTTTCTATTCGTTTTCTAAAAGAGATCATACAAATATGTTAATCTAGTTTGGCCGCTTGATGCAATCTTATGTGTTAGTTAAAAGTAGTTTTATTGCTTTGTAATCCCACCGGTACAATGTTAGCGCTAACGGTTTGACAAACCCACCTGCTTGTACAACATCGATAGGTGATTTAAACCCGGCCTTTCTAATTCCATGTTTACTATGTCGAGATGCTATGTTGCTATACTATGTTGCTATGCTATGATGCTATACTATGCCATGTCCCTAAATTGCTAAATGATGACTTATATATCGAGACGGTAAACGACGGTTATTAAAAGTTATCATTATTTATTACATGAGTGGTTCTCATGACAAATGGCTAAACGAGATACTATGGTTTCTATTGTGGTTGGTATGCTATTCTATTCTAGGGGTCCTGGTAGGGTGATATTACGAAATTACTATACATATGGGATTGCGCAGCATATCTTGTTGATCTCGGATTTCAATACTATTACTATTCAATTTGGGTTTTACTCACTAGCTTGTGTAGCTAACTTTATTTTCACGTATTTCAGGTGGCACGTGATTTTTGGCTTATTTCTATTTTGTCAAGACATAGGGACTCGGACCTAGGAAAAAGATAATAATAAAGACTGTTTCATTTACTGCTATTATGAACTTGTCGTTTCGCATTTAAGACTTGGGTTTTGCCAAACTTATGACAATAATTATTAGACTTTAATAAAAGTAACACCATGTGCTTTGTTTACTATGGATATCCAATTCTATGACAGCCCGGTGTTTTCCGCCACCGGGCGGGGTGTCACATTTGGATGATCTTGGATGTTTGAATTTGTCTATAAGTTGAACCTTTGAATGATTTAGAATGTTTGTTTAATCTATGAGCTCATAATTTTATTAATGTTAATTAGTTGTTATTTTATTTGTTTGAAAAGCTTTCGTTTGCCATTCACTAGCGCGTACAACAACTAGTAATCAATATTCACGTTAGATTGGTCTCGGCCATCACATCTGTAGTTGGTCGTTGCATCATCTAATTTAGCTACTCGCGACTCTAGTTACTAACACCCTTTACAAGAGATCAAGAACTAACTATGTCTATATAGTTTCTAATGTGTTAAACCCTAGTTGCATATTTTTTAGTACTTAAAATTCATAGGTGATCCATTTCCGATTCATAAGTTTTACCAATAAGTTTCTTTGCAACATTCTTTAAAACATTTAGCTTAACCAGTCAACCAAATTTTTGCAGCAAATAGACAATAGAGTAAGCTAGCAGTTTATTTAATTAATTAGCTGTTTTCATAATCAAGTTAATCCAACATCGTCTGCTAAATCCACATGTTTTGACACTAAGGTGATTAGGACACATAGTTCACAATTACTTTTAATTGGCTTTTCGACACTGATGAAGGTGCGGAATGCACGCTTATTTTAGTTTATTATAACTATCGATGTTAGAACCTAATTGGTTCATAAAGGCGAACCCTCTAAGCAATGAGGGTTCCCGGGGGAAGAGCCCCTTGGAGGGGTACATGGACAACAAGAAGCGAGGTTTAGCGAGCAGAGTCCCTAGGTCAAAACTAGTTTTCTTGTAATCATTGTTTTACTAAAAACTAGATTTAATACCCGTATAAACACACAAGTTGAATAAAGCAAACAATCTATTAAATGAAGAAACCACAATTGAATATGAGATGTAACAATCTAAATCATTATAATAAAAATCAATCTTGAAAACAGTGTGATTCAAAACCACTCGTTCATGTCAAGTTATTCAATTTAGCGTTGATTTTGTAACCCAAAATATTCTTTATTTGTAAAATACAGATAAATTTATTTTGCATTGTTTATAAAAATACAATTGTTTCTAAAATGCAAGAAAATTTAGCTCTCAAAATTTCCTGCTTAAAAAATGTTTCCCCTTCAAATTTGCCCCTATAAAACTCTGATTTATTATATTAGATGCAATCGAAAATAATTTCTTGGTTTTTTCATTTGAAGATTAATATACTAATTTACAAACTAATTTACTTTGGATATGTTATAAATCGAGAATGCTTCCCCAATAAAGTGATTTTTACTTACAAAGAATGAGAAGTGATACTTAGTTTCATAAAAACTAGGTCAAACAAACTTCGTTTGAACTCATTCTTACGACGTTAGAGCTATGTCATAAAACCCTCCACCCTCATCCCATCCAAAAACCTAAACCCCCACCCCTAAAACATAAACCCTCTACCCCACCCCCCAAAAACCTAAAACCACCACCCTACCCTACCCCTCAAAAACCTAAAACCTCCACCTCACCCTAAAAACCTAAACCCCTCTATCACCACCCAAAACCTAAACACCCCCTCCCCCCCCCCCCACCCCCACAAAAAAAAAGAACTAAACCCCCAACCCCCACACCAAAAGAAAACTTAATAACTAAAACTAAATCTTAAAACAAAAACTAAAATTTACAAATGAGCCATAAAAGTTAAAACTTAAAAGCTAAGTTGGTAAAGTTTGACGAGACAGTTTTAACGTCGTTTGAATGAGTTCAGTCGGAGCTTGTTTGACCACCCGCCTACTTTTAGTGTGATTTAAAGCATTTCTCATATTTTTTAGGCAAAAATCTATTTATTATTTTAGTCATTCCTTATTTCCTTACAATATCTCTACTATTGTTATAAACCTTAAAAGGGGTAAAATAGTAATTTAACATATGTTTATTAACCTATTACCATGTTTAGATAAGTAGTAGCTAGCCCATTGAATGGTTCATTAAATAAATAAGTGAAGTGTGTGTGATATAGCTAACGTATGACAGCAGGGGGAATCTTCACCGGTCCAAACGGGGATTAATTAATTAACATATTAATATTAATTCATTCATATATATAATATAATCCTGACAATTCAATGGAATAGAAGCTTTGAAGGAATGGAATAGAAACTGCATTATTCGATACTTTTATTATTTCAAAAAAAATGTGTCATCAGTTTAATAAAGGTTAATTATTTTACAAGATTTAGACCCTGAGTGTGCATAGAATTTTGCAACAAATATATATATATAATTTTGAGCTTTTGCAGGGTTTCAAAGTCCACATTTACACATGACTCAAAAACCACAAATGAAGCTCATTTAACAATGCATTAAACACCTCTTTTTGGAATTTTGCTTTGTCTTTATCTGCTCATGATTAAATGTGAGTTAATATATTTAGTTATTGTTATTATACTTTAGTTATAAGTATATATATTATGTATTTATTGAGATTAAACCATCTTCAATGGGAAATTTATAACGTGTCGGTGGAGTGATGACTGATGTGAGCGGCCTGTGAGGAGGGCAACTTTGAACAAGGGTGACGAAGAGAAGTAGGAGAAACGAGAAGAAGAAGAAGAAGAAAAGGCGTACGTGTGTTGTCCACGAGGATAAAAAGATAAAGAAGTTGGAGTTAGCTAGTCAAGTGGTGAGGCCAATGTTGAGGTGCTTGTTCTCACTTCTTGTTAGAGTTGATCTTTATTTTTATTTTAAACGACGAAGATATTATTAAAGAAAATCTAGCAACATGTTTGATAAACTATACAAAGGTGCTAAAGTTGATTTTATTGATAAAAAATAGTAGTTTGACAATTAGTTCATTAACAATATTCAAGATGATAATCCCCACAAACCAAACTAATCCCTTGAGATTCATCATTTTGGATTTCAAAACATAACTCCACAAATGCATTAAAGTTAGTAACAGAGTTTTTTTCTCCCAAAAAGACCAATTAATAAATATTTCATGGTTTTCAAAAAATAGTTTTCTTTGTATTTATAATTCAAAACCATATTTTTTTTTAAATTTAGTTGTGACCGCACGCTAGCAATAGCAACGACACCTTTTATATCGATCCGTATGCACGTACTAGGGTAAATTTTGACCGTTGATATGGGGATGGATCAAGGGCTGGAGTTTTACTGTACTAAGTGGTAATTGCTAGTGAGAATAAACAGAAATCAACGACGTAGTTCTAGCGACAACTTGTAGACGTTCTTTGGTTCTCTTCTTTGTATGTAAATTAAGAAAACGTATCTAAATCATATTGTTTTGTATTTTCATAATGACGCGTACATTTTTTCAATATTGTGCGTCTTACATATGCGCGCATAAATCATGTACTTAAAAGAAATAAATAATATTTTCACATGATTTTCATTTTGTAACGTTCACGTACAAATGTGTAGGGTAAATATAAGTTACACATATGTGACCTAACTTTATATGTGTATAATTAAATTACTAGATTGGGTACCCGCAAGATACAACGAGGGAGGTGAACACTTAAATAACACACCTATAAGCTCATGTACTAATTAAGTATTGTATAAAATAATGTTTTAAATAGGGTTGTTGGATATTATTACTCCTGACTATTATGTATTGGCCGATGTCACACTCAAATAACACATTCACTCTCACAATTCCTAACTCAATACTTCAGTTGTCGTGTCACTCCCAACTATTAGGGTTATTAGATTTTATTACTTCCAATTATTAGGTATTGAAACTTACACTGCAATGTGCAAGACATAAAACTTTTTATGCATAACTACGTTAATGTCACGTCTAACATATATGTGAGAGAACGACGCGACGACGCCGCTGCTACGTGTCAAAATCTTATTGTCATCATTGTAAGACGTGTAACAAAATCATATCATATGTCAAACAAAAAATACGACATCTAAAACCCGGTTGTCATATGATCACATGACCCTTTCACGATCCTAGTTTTTTTTTTATTTAAAAGTGAGAAACCATCGACATTATGTCCAGGGGCGAAGCTTAGTTGAGACGGGGGAGGGTCACGGCCTCCCCACTTTTTTCTGTCCGAAGTGTTGGTTTGTTGGTCGGTATTTAATTTTTATATATATATTGGGTTTGGCCCCCCTGAAATAAAGCGTTTTAAGATTTTGGCCACCCGAAACAAAACGTTTTAAGATTTGGCCCCCCTAGCCTCTAAATCCTGGCTTCGCCACTGATTATGTCTAAACTTTATTTTCTTTTATTTCAAAATGTAATTTATTTTGTTAAAGTGTTTTTGTGCTAATTAATTATCTTGTTCTTAAAAGTTAAAAGTCCATAATTTCTGTTTCTTGGTAGATGTTCCTAGTTTTCCTTTAAAAACACTAACTTGACTAATCAATCTTTCTTAATTATCTCTCACAAACGTACTAATTAATATTTTAGGGTTAATACAGCAAGATCTTTACAAAAACCAGCTCCATTAATTCACCTGAAAAAACGGCTGATCATTCGGAGCCAAAACCCTCTTGAGGAAGCATATCTTCAACTTCATATTAACTAACCTTTTCATTCACTTTCATTTCATCTCCTTGTTTTCATGCATGCTTCTTTCTAACCTAATAACCCTAAAACAAGAAAACCCTAGTTTCACTTTATCTTTATTTCACACCCTTATCATCATTTCTTTTAGCTTGTTTGATCATCTTTTGTTTTAGGGTTTCAAGATCTAAGTAAAGAGCTAGCTAGCTTACCTTGGGTTTTTGTCCAATCTTTTTTTAGTAGTTTTTAAGAGCTCAAAAGGTTTGATAATGGAGGACAAAAGTGAGAATGGTGAGAAGATGGAGGAGATCATGTTACCGGGCTTTCGGTTTCATCCTACGGACGAGGAGCTTGTTGGGTTTTATCTAAAAAGAAAGATCCAACAAACACCATTAGCCATTGAACTCATAAAGCAGTTAGATATCTATAAACATGATCCATGGGATCTTCCAAGTATGGTTCTTTTTCTTGTTTTCAACTCATGATTTCAAGATTCTTATGTTTTGTGTTTTCAAGATCTTTAGTGATCACGTTTGTTTATTAGATATAATGAACATGAGATACATGAACCCTTGTGGAACTAGAACTTATTGCTTGAAGAGTCAATAAGTCATCATATAGCTTCTCCTACTAATTACAAAAGTTAGATTTTACAAAAGTTATCAATGGGATCTTCTAAGTATATATATGATTTTTCTTTCTTTTTTTATATCTTGGTATCAAGATTCTTTGTGTATATATTTAAGCATAACTATGATACGACTAATATTTTACTAGATTTGTTTGTTTTGTGTTTTCTTAAGATTTGACAAGATTGTAACTTTTTTATTTCTTTATAATATAGAGTTGGCGATGACCGGTGAAAAAGAATGGTACTTTTACTGTCCACGGGATCGAAAATACCGAAACAGTGCACGACCAAACCGTGTGACAGGAGCCGGATTTTGGAAAGCCACAGGTACCGACAGGCCGATCTATGCATCCGAGGGTTCAAAATGCATTGGCTTGAAGAAATCACTTGTGTTCTACAAAGGGAGAGCAGCAAAGGGTGTCAAAACCGATTGGATGATGCATGAGTTCCGTTTGCCTTCGCTCACCGATCATACGACTCCTAGCAAACGTTTTCTTGAAAAAACCATTCCTGCAAATGTAATTAATACTTCCAACTCTCTTTATCATCTTAATATGCTAATATTAAGCTTTATCATCTTAATATGTTAATACTAAGCTTAGTGTTTCTTTCAAAATGTGTAGGACTCATGGGCAATATGTAGAATCTTCAAGAAAGCAAGCTCAACTGCTCAAAGAACCCTATCTCATTCATGGGTATCTCCAATCTTGCAAGAAACTCCTGTCCACAACATCCTTGCTCACCAAGGCATCTCTAGCAATGACTTGCAACACTCATCATATTCATCAATCACAAATAACATCTCACTTTACAAACCTTTTGATATTGACCCAACAACCTCTACACTTACTACAATTAACAATAAACCTCCCCAAAGTTCCATTTCTAGCAATGAAGACCTTAACTATTCCACAAATTATCCCTCTTTGTTCCAAGAACCAAACTATGGTTCTAAACCATCTTTGCTAGCCAACACGCCTAATCCCATCTTGGGATCTTTTGATAAGTCAGAGGGTTTGGACTACATCACAAATGGATTGCACCATGATCATCAACAATATTACAATGGTTGTTGCTTCTCAATCACTAATTTGCCTATGGAAATACAAGAAGGTTGTGTGAATGGTGTTCAAGATCATGAAGGGTCGGATGGCTTGATAACGATGAAGGGTTCGAATGAGGGTGTTGACACACATTTTGAGGAACAATGGGGAAGATCATCTAATGGTGGTTACCCTTTCATGAGTTTGCCATTGGGATTGCAAGATGCATGGAAATCAAGTTTCCTTTGTGATTCCTCTAGTGAAATTTCAACATGTTTTTCTACCACTAACAAGTGCAATATATAACTACTTAGCTAGTTGTTAGTTGATTAAGGGTTTGACATAGAATAGAACCACTCTTTAAGTTTAGCTTGTTTTTTCTACTTGTAGTTCTGATTTCTAAGTTCTTTTTGAGTTAGTCATTTAGTTCATGTATTTTAGGGACTTTTTGAAGTTTTGTCAAGATATGAAGTAGTGTTTAGCACAAATCCTAAACTAGGATTTGCTTCATAACTAAGCTATTTTATATATCATTTTCATTTTATATGCTCTCTCACCCTCTATTTTGTCACTCGTTTTCTCCAAGCTAGTCTCCAACCCTTCTACCGCGTTACCGGCTTTAGGTGGTAGTTGATAGACAACTACATGTCTATAAGGCTATAACTAAGGGTGGAAAAACCTAATATGTTCAGAACATAAGACGAAAGTAGTCAGGTTTTAGGTTAATCATTGTTATCCATTTATTAAACAATGCCTAACCCGTTTAATAAACAGGTCATGTGGGAGTTTGTACAAAAATTAATAGCTAGTTCATTAAAAACTGAAACTAAAAAAATTAAAATATGTAAATTTGTGTGTTTAGTTTTTGTTAATTGACATATCTATCCTCTTTATAACCATTACACATATATCACACTATTTATAACTCAACCACTAATTTAACACGTCTAACTGTTTACAAGTAACTTATTACAACCATTACAATCGTCCAACTCATTAGTTTCACTCGTTTAAGGATTGATTAGTTCTTTTTAAATGACAAACTCACACGTAAACATATATAACCAATTAATATTCCTAAACTTACAGACGTATGATCACGACAAGACTTGAACCCTTACCATGTGAATAAAGGCCACCCCAAATTATTAACATACTAGGTTTAAACCCCGTGTATACACACGAGATAAATTTAAAAAACATAAGTAAAAAACATTTAATGTAATAGTTAGTGAATTGTAAAATGGTTATTTGATAACTTGTATTACACATACACAATACATATAATCAACTAATATATGGTAAAAGATAATAAAAAAATTATTAATCACATTAATAGAACTCAAACAATTATAACCTAACATTCAAGAAATCTTAAATGATTTTTTGGATAACTTATTAATCACACTTCGTTTAAGTATTAATTACATTGTAATATTAAATGGCCACTCGTGACAATAGACATATAAGCTCAAATTGCAATCGTTGTTGTTTCATCAATGTTTTATCAACCATTTTTCTATCCATTTAGGTATATATTATATGTTACAACATTAAATAAATGGTTATTGAATAACAAATGGGCAACTTATTTAAATGTGTGTTTTAGTTCATACTATCCAATTCGATAGACACATTTGATCAATTGGTATATATTAAAGTTACATGTTTAACTAAATCATGAAACGTGCAACAATTTTTCGAGTTTTTTTTTTCAAAATTTACCGGGCCTTTACACAGAGAATGTTTATCTACTTGTGGAGTTGTGGATTTAAAAGTTATCTTTAATCATGGATCTAAAAATCATGTAGAAATAAAAACTTGTAGACTATTGAAAGTTCAATCAAGGCCCATCCCCCATCTGGTTAGGTTCTGCATAAATCACCATCATGATTGAAATTAAGAAATCAAATAATTTAGAGAAACAATGAAACAAACATATGTATTCTTTTGAAAATGCAAGCTTGAACAACCTACAATCCAATCAGCCAATAAATTTAATCAAAAGTTAAGAAAATAATCTGAAATCACACAATTGACGTCTAAACTTGATTTCATCATCATGTTGTAGTAAGAACATTGGCAATAATCGTCGGTTCTAGATGCTTTATCGTAGCCCACTTTAACCAACACCGAATAACCCACTACACATGATGCAAATAATGAACTTTAGTTCCAAATCCTAAAGAATGTTCTAATGATGTAAGTAAAGAAACAAATTGAATCCAAAATTTCAGCAAATCATATACGAAACTATTTCAACAATATAGAACAAACCTCTTATTGAAGGGATCTAAAATATACAGCAAAGCTATTCTTCAAAGAGTTTGCTCTAAAAGGAGATTCCATTGCAGGAAATCTAGGTATTGATCAACATCAGCAATAATCGCCTAATCAGAAACAGTATCAAAAACATAGTCAAATTAGAACCATTACTCTATAAAAATCAATCAATTTAGAACTAAACAAATCAAAATCATTCAAGTACAAATTTATAAGAAGGATGGATGATGAGAATGAGACGATGAACAAAAACATTCGATATTATGGTTAACAGAAGGAAACAATGAAGAATAACACACTTACCTTTCACTCTTTCAGATCGATTAGTAGAGATAAAAACGACGACCATAATCAATTTCAAAAGGAAATTGGGGGATTTCATTATCAATTTTGCCTTCAAAACAGGCGTGATTTTAGGTTAAATGGAAATGGGGAATAAGTGATAAAGAAGTTTGGGAAAGTTACCATTCAAGAACCATACCATCCACCCGTAAATTTTGTTGTTTCCAAAACGCATAAAGCTTCAATAGTGTAGGAAGGAAAACATGGGCGGGATCGAGATGATAAAAACCATACAATGAAAGTTTTGGCTCTTAAAATGCCGCCCAATTTTGCCGCCCAAATGAGGCTTGGTGGCCCTCCCAAAAACTTAGAATTATTAACATATATGCTTGATATCATTGGATCCTCTAGTTTTAAGGATTGATTAGTACGTTATGGGGGAATTAATTAATGCATTGTGCATGTACTACAATTTGACTCTTGACCAAATTAACTAAAATGAGGGCAAGTTGTGTTACATGTTTCGAGACCGGGTTAACTTTGGTTTAGCTGACGCTACTATATATATTTATATAATGAAGACAATAAAAAAGTCAGCAGGTATATATATATATATATATATATATATATATATATATATATATATATATATATATATATATATATATATATATATATATTAAGCATAAGATTTGTGTGAAACCTATAGATGCATTTCTTATTAATGTTATATATAGCTGATCGATCATTTGTTGAAGTTTGGTTTTGGTGTTTGGTTTTGTAAAAAAATTATTATTTTAGCCTATGAAATGTAAAATGACTATATTACAATTGGATTTAATGGTTAAATCTAACAGAAGTTGACGGAATGACTAAAATGATAATTTTTTATAAAACCAAACTCCAAAATAACAAGAAAAAAAACTGAAGGACCAAAGTGGTTGAATCGGTACAAATCGAGGGACTAAAATGACAATTTACTCTCTTTTTTATTTAAACAAAAGTTATATATGTGCTTCTTAATTAGTAGATTAAACATCGACTATTTTTATAATTAATTCTAGAATAATCAGTAAGTTTTTTAAAGATATGAAAAGCAACCAATAATTTGATGGTTTTAGTTTATACAATCAATTAATTAGTTACCATTAAATCATAAAAGTTTTTACAATAAAAGGACATGTAAACGAACAAAAGTTACGTATATAATATATTTTGTTTTTGTAAAACAACTTGTTTTGAACCTAACTTATTTGGTCCGAACCCATTGTGTCATTTACTAAAGTGAACCTTTTCAAATTGACTTGTGCTAACCCAAGGTTATTGTAGTTACAAGCTAGTCACGTACTCATATTTATCTATAACCTATATAACACCTATAATATGTAAGAATGAAATGTCACACCTAAAACTCGAACCGATAACCTACAACATGATACACGAGAATATGTCCTGGCTCGGTGAGAAATAACATCCGATTCTTCTAAACCTACCAAAAGAATCTAATCTAAAACGCACAACACATGGAATGATGAAAGCATCTTTGAGTGGATTGTGGTGTTGTATAGAACATTGGAACCTACAATGTTATCATCCATTTATACGTACGTGGCTGGCCCATATATAAGCCAACTTATCATTGTCACCTGAAAAAGATGCTATTGACAAGTGGCTTACATGAGGTGAACAAGATACTCGGTTCCAGAGGCAACCCAAACCCGGTTCTAGTTTCTACCCAGCCACCTTGTACATAGTCCAAGGGTCTACCCAGACCCGATTCCTAGCCTTACTTGATTGGCCTCGAGGCCTGCCCAGACATGATTTAATATTTTTGGTGTTTTTATGCGTATTTTGCCCCTCTGATTTAATATAAGTAAATAGATGCTTATAAATTGGTTGGTGTAGTTCTTCATTTAATAAAGGAATATATATGTATAAACTCCCACTGATGGATTCAAGGATTTTTCGCTAGTGGGTACCAAAAAACATGTCACTCTTATTGGACTACATATATTTACTCTTAGGGCTGACAAATCATGTATACCTGTACCTGTTAAGACACAAAACTGTTAAGGCACGAACACGAAACCTATTACCTGTAGACGACACGATAAGCTATCGTGTACCTGTTACCATTACCTGTATCTGTACATGTTTATAACAGGTATACCCAATAAGACACGATAAGACTTGTTTAAAAACAAGTATTCAAGAACCTGTTTAGTGAAATAAAAATTAACAGGTAGATACGTGTCTACCTGTTTAGTACTTGTTACCTGTTAAACATGTTACCTATTAAGACCATGTCATGTATTCGTGTCTGTGTACAAAATTACCAGCCATATTTACTCTGCTCGTTCTATAAGGAATATAAACATAATAATCATATCAAAAATCACTTAAGAGTACCAATGATCTTTAAATACATAATAATATCTTTTCATCTTTAAGCTAAAAGTTAAAAGAAATGGGTATTGATGTAAAATAGTAAGCTCTTTAAAGTAAAAACTAAATTAAATGGGACTTTGACGTAAAATAGGAAGTGGTTGGATGTAAATAAAACCGTTTTTAACTAATAACAAACTAAAAGGTGTCATATTGTAAATCAAGAAGGTGCCTAATTGTAAAAGGAAAATTGACATTGCACTTTTTAACTTGTGAACGTATGTTGAGCTATCACCCCCTAAGCTAACTATAGATATGTCCATGCTCATACCAGGTTCCTACCTGAACTGGCTTTAGTGGGAGGGGGTTCCATGTACTTCGTACCCGGGTCTTGTTACTAGCTACCAAGTTTCTAGGTGTGGTTGGTTCCTACCCGAAGCCGAGTGTAGATCGACAAATATTGGATTTGTGCATCTCTAGCTCAACACAAGCCCCTTTTACCCAAATTGGTTATGGTTTACGTCAACGAATTTAAAAAATGGCTTAGTGGAGGAACATGTTTACTTATGACCAGTTTTTGGAGAAGGAACTAATTGTTTTGTTTTGGTTCAACTTCGGTCTTTTGATATGTATATGTTTCATTTGGTAGTTTTAGGCAGTGTTTTTAAACCGGCCGGTCGGACCGCGGTCGGACCGTGTTTTTTGAGAATCACGGTTCGATAGGTCACGGTCTGATAGGTGTTTGTGAACCGTTGCGAACCGCTCGAACCGGACCGTTTTGAACCGCTATCGAACCGTTTTTTCTTGGATTTAATGTTTATATCTATATTTTTTTTGTGTTTTAGGTAATGAAACTCAATATGTTAATGTTCTGAGTGATGAGGATGATGAATTAGTTTTACTTAATGATGAAGAATTGGATACGTGGCGTGACATTTGAACTTAGAACTTATGATGATGATGATTTGGTTTTATTTTGGTGTTAAAATTTGTTTAAATTATAATTTTTTTGTGATTCTTGGTGTTAAAATATGTTTGAATTATGACTTTTGTGTTATAACTTAAGATTATTGAACTTAAGTTGTGTTTAAATTACAATTTTTATGGTATTATTTTGATAAATGTATATTTCGTCAAACCCCGGTCCAACCACGGTCCGAACCCGATCCGACCAATAAAATTAAAATAACGGTTCGGTGTCCGGTCCGGTTTTCAAAACATTACTTTTAATTGATTTTTTTAAAAGAGTATATATTATTCGACAATTTTGTAGGGCAAATTGCATAAAAAGAGAGTGTTATTTGTATGTGTTTTCGTTTAAAAGCCAATTACTTTATTTCATTAAAAAATAAGCACTTAACCAACTTTTGATATATGATATATCAATAACTTTCCTAACACAAAACATTTAAATTATGTTATCTTGTTTATGGAGTTTGATCCTAATTAGTCGTGTCTAGAAACTACTATTGAAACACCAAAAGCAACATTCAATCTTCAATGGTCATGGTAAAAATCAAACTTTACAATAAGGATCAAAGACTTGGAACAAGTTCTACTTCATCTTCCATCATAGAACTTTAGGTGGAGAATTAGGTTCCTAATGAATATATGAATATCTAAGGATATATCTTGTAACATATAATATATAAACACTATAACTTTATCCGTCTACAAATATTAGAAATTAAGAAACAAAACACCCATATCTTTTCATCTAACCAAGATGGCTAGACACACACATATGAATGAAGGTTACTCTAATTACCATCATCAACATGTTTATGAGCCAGAACAACTCGTCAACTGGTATGTTGTTGAGACAACAACAGTCAAGCGTGCTCAAGTCCCAACTGCTGGCTTCATAAAATATGGTGGTGCTCCTTTGAGACACGAGCCTCTTAGAGAATATGTGCCCAAATATGCACATATGGACCAACATGAAGGCTATGAACTAAACCATGGGTCAAGTTATGAGAACTCTAGCATGCCTCGCTACCATGAAGTGGAAAACCATATGGCTAACTTTCTTAACAAAGTTCAAATAGAGGCAAGTCGAACCAAGAATAACCACATGCTTACAAGCCCAAATAAGTACCGTCCTACAAGCCCGGACAAATACCAACACACAAGCCTACCACACAATTACCCTTCAGAAGAAACCCACATGTTTTGGGCCCAAACCTTGCCAAGCCCGAATAAGGGTCAACCAACAAGTTCGACCAAGTACCGACCTACGACTCATCGCCCTTCAGTAGAACCAGCAAATTATTCAACATGGTCTGGCTCAAAAGGTTTAGGAGTCGATAATGTGGTCCACCGTGCACAATCATTTAAACATGAAAGTTCATACACAAGACATGCATTTAGGAGTTCAACCACCATATCTTATTCGAGATAAGACAAATGATAGTCAAGAAGACCTAAAAGACTTAATGGTGTTAATCAGTTAGTGTGACGTATGTGGCCCAAAAACCTGTAATCTTTGGGCCACATCCAACTATCCAAGTACTTTAAGATTTCAATGTTGTATCATGGTTTTTAGTTGTATTTTTACTTTTGTTTTTGTTTCTCACATACGTATTAGATTAGCATTTCTACTTTTAAATAATCTTACGTACCTTCAAGTTAAAGACGCCTAAAATGGACACCGTTATGGACATCATATATCTCTCTCAACCTTGGCCACCCTCTTACCTTCAAGTTAAAGGTACCTAAATAATCAGTATATATTTCATATTTTATACTGATATGTGACATTACATCTATATGTCACAAAAACTATATTATAGTTCATACTTAAGGAAATTATTATGTACAAGTAGTGATATAATCTAAAACAACAAAATCCATAAAAACTAAAATCATAAATGTTAAAGATAAAAAGGATCCCACAAAAATAAATGAACGTAAATGAGCTTCCACAACATGTGTTTATTGTATGGTTTCTTGAATTACGTGCATGTAAGTATTTGTTCATGATCGTTAGCAATACTCAATAAACGAACATAAATAAACCTTTCATCAAATGGTACACTGAAAGTGTGTCATTGAGGAAGTTGGGATCCCTAAAATGTGGAGATGTAAGTCCCACGTCAATTGAGAAGATGAATGATGTCTTTAAAGATGGAAATCTTCTCTACCAAAATATGTTTTTCCTTGACGAATAATTCGACTGGTGAAAATAAAACTACGAGTTCCTATTAATGGGCAATCCTAGTATAGTTTAATTACTTGAGATGTTCCAATAAATATTTGTCCTTTGCGAGCAATTCGATTGGTGAAAATCTACATCTACATCTACATTTACATCTACATTTACATCTACATATTCTAATAATTAAATAACCCATCAACTTGTCGACATTTTAGATATGTCACATTAGTAAAAATCGTATGTGGCAAACTTTCCTTTTTGTTTGTACACGGATCTTATTCGGGTCAATACTACCTGTATATCTTTTCTTAATAATTATAATCCTTGTGGGGTTCATATTCCATATTACATCAATTTGCATACTAGATTAGTACCCGGGTATTACACGGGATTTTGATTTTATATGTTTCAATTAAATTTATTTATAACATATCGTTATTAAATCGGTTTGGATATTTACAAATATTTTCCTAACAAAAATCATATACTAAAATAAAGGATATGATTTATAATAATTGATAAATTTTTTATTTGAATATATCATGTTAGGAGATAATTTATGATAATTGGTAAACTGTTTATTTGAGCATATCGGTTATGAGATAATTAATGATATTTGGTAAATAAGAGTTTGAACATATCGGGTTAAGGGATAAATCATGATAAATGGTAAATTTTTTATTTGAACATATCGACTTAATAGATAATTCATGATAATTGATATTTTTTTATTTGAACATATCGGATTATTTCGAATATGGAGCATACCATGACCCGCTTTAAAATCCTACATCAAATTAAATGAGAGCATGACACCTAAGCAAATTTATATGTGGAGTAGTTAAATTGTTGACATGTGGATGAGTTACTAAATTATTAAAGGGAAAATGCCATAGAAACATAACCAAGTTTCAGTTTTGTTCTAATTAGGTCACTCAAGCATATTTTACTTGAATTGGATGACTAAACCTTCAAATCGAGCAATTGTTGGATTTTGTTTGTGTCAAGACAGGAATTAGGGATAGAATGTAGGGGTCGGAATATTTAATATATGTAATTATATTAAAAAATTTAAATATATGTTAATTATAATAAAAAATAAAAAAATAAATCTACAATTCACATTACCGCTTCACATTAGCATAAAAAAATGTAAAAAATAATTCCTAACTGAAACGTAAAGAAAAACATGTGAAAACAACATGTTAAAACCTCTAATTTGAATAAAATATGAATGTGAGTGACCTAATTGGAACAATTTTTAAACTTGAGTGACTTAATTAGAACAAAATTGAAACTTGGTTATGTTTTTACAAAGTTACCCCATTATTAAAATAGTTAGATGTTTTTATAAGAAATGTAAGGGGCTGTTTGGTAACGCTGAATGATTTAGTCTGAATGATTAAGATGTCCAAATAGTTAAGTGCTGAATGATTAAGAAGTTCTGTTTAGTTGGACATCCGAATGAGATTCTAAAATTTGTGTTTCGTTCACTTTCTCCCATATTGGAGTGGAAACAAAAACATTGTTAGCTTATATAAACAACAACTACGTTTCGCTTCGTCGCTATTCCTTTCAGAGCAAGGCCAAGCTCTGGTTCAGACAGAGCCTACAAGCAAACTCTTGGAATCTGAACCAACTTTTAAATAAGTCAAATTCAAAGGCTGAACAAAGGTAAACAAACAACCCCTAACTTAATATCGTATTTTTTTACCTAAACCTGTGTATTACACAAAGCGTTAAATTAGTAAGAGTATGTCTTAGCATAGTCGATATTATAGATGGATAATCCTATAACAAGAAACACGATAATTCTTTAAACTTTCCTACTTAATTATCGCAAATAGGATATATACATATGTAAATTTCAACAGTTTACAGGATATGGATACGAATATATTCTTTTTAAGATATGTTGGAATGTAAATCTATAAATAAAAACACGTAGCTTTTGAGTGATTCTCATCTTATTATATATTTGTGTTCTTTTATTACTTGTAGTGAAATCTAAATAATACGTAGACACAAAGAGATATATGACATACGCATAACTGACGTGATCATTCTAACCTAGCATTAAGACACTTTTCCATTATTCATAAATCATAAGTGAAGCGAGTAAAAAAAGACAAAAAAAAATAAAAAACTAAAATTCCTAACCCTAACGTGAGGCAATTTCTTTTTTCTAGCGAACACGGTTTGTAACAACGATCCGCTCAAGTGATCGTGCGACCATCTTGATCAATTTCCTCTTCTCTTCTTGGATCCGTTTTTTGTCTTCCACTTCGTCTTTGCAGTAGGTGTTGAATTCTGCGACAATCTTCATCAATTTTTTACTCAGGTGGTACGAATGCCACCAGTGCCTTACGGGTTTCTTGATGAATTCATTTTAGCAAAAATATAGAGAGATTTGGTGTTTGTGGTTGATTTTTTATACAATAAGAGTGTTGGTTATATTTGATTTGTTTTAGTATACACGGTAGAATAGAGTAATAAAGAAAAAGTTAAAAAAAATTAAAAGGAGCCGTTTGGGGAGTGGCTCGGGGAGCATACACCAAAATGCACCCCACAACTCGGGGCCGAAGGGGGTGGGGCGGTGTGCTCGTGCGGGGCCCCACCATTCACCCACTTTGTTTACTCTAAATACAACTATCTGGATAAACCAAGTGTAGGAACCATTCGTCAAAATAAATAAAGTAACTTGTAAATTTCCAAATTACAATACAAGAATAAAAGAAACGAAAAATTACAATAGGAATATTACAACTGAAATAAAGAAAATGATGAGTACAATAAATGAAGAAGATAGTGGCGATTGATGTTTCTTATATTGACATGAATCCCTTAAAAGAAATTATATATGAGTCTCCCAAAAGAACTCGAATATTTCCAACGGTACAATGACCAAAGTTGTATGTACAGTTGGGAAGGACTCAAACACCCAAAAATACACCTTAAGAAAAAATAGTAATACTTTTGATTGCTAGAATGCTATGCAGAGAATTTATGAACTCCAACTAAGTTGTAGGTGTTGTGGGTGTCTCAACTGCTAACGAACCCTAAGTATTTATAGTCAAACCAAGTTGTGACA
The DNA here is from genome assembly GCA_030867185.1 of Tagetes erecta. Taxonomy (NCBI): domain Eukaryota; kingdom Viridiplantae; phylum Streptophyta; class Magnoliopsida; order Asterales; family Asteraceae; genus Tagetes; species Tagetes erecta. Next base: position 43,027,547 of record CM061492.1, on the reverse strand, counting down.
TGGCATCTCTTCAAAATTCAAACCAAAAGTTAATCGTCATTAAACGTCTTCTTCTAGGTTTGAATTGTAAGTTGAAATTTCAGAAGACTTGTCTTTGATTTGAATTGCAAGTCAAAACCCTCAAGGAAGACCGAGTAACGAACCCAATGGATTTGAGTTTGACTAGCTTTAACATCGGATCTTTTTCGACTCCTAACCGATGTATTTTTTTATTTAGAAACTAAATTAAACAAATAAAAGACAAGTTATTTAATTTTAAATTAAAAGCAAGATTTAAACAAAGGAAAATGAACTAAAAGTAAACTAAGGATGGAAAGTGAGCTAAAGTGAAAACTATGGGTGAGAAGATGACTAGTTAGGCGAGAATCTTACAAATCTCTAAGATCTTTAGCTTCAATCTTCAAACTAGCAACGTTCAAACTTCAATCCATCTCCAATTTTTAAGATAAATATTTAAAATTTTCAAGATCTAGGTTCTAATTTATGGTTCCAATCCACCAAATTAACACCTAAGAACCATTTCCCGTTCTTAATCGTTTTTGATATTTTGTGAAAGAGGTGATGTCCTGAATCCCATAAAATGAAAGCTTAAATAGGAGAAAAATAGTGGAGGCCCAAGTGGTTGCTTGAGAGGTTGTTTACCCGTCCAACGGCCCGTTGGGCGGTATACTTAACACGTGTACGGAGATCAACATCAAAATCGACATTTTCAACACCCAACAGATCATTAGGTGGCCATAGAGCTGCTGGGCACTTTAGGCTTGCTTAGAGGTCCTCAATGCACCCCTTTTTGCAAAATTTAGTATTTTATTGATTTTGTGTTGTTTCCACTTTGAATCTTACTATGTCTATTCAGTTTTACGTAAAAACATAAATAAATCTAAATAAATAACAAAATCAAACATATTTACATTAAAATAAGGTTAAAATGTGGTAAATTAAATATAATAAAATCATTTGTTTAACAACACATCAGGTATTTGTTACATTCTTTAAACAACTCCACTTGGTTAACCAAAACCTGAAAAATACTTGAACAACACCCTTACTTTCTAAATATTTTTTTACATGCCACATACTCTATATACAAAACTCGAAAAACTTATTGTCAGTTCACCCTGAAAACCAACTAGTAGTAGAAACTAGAAACTCTCGCGCAACATCAATAACAACTGATAGTATCAGAATTAACTCAAAATCAGGCGACCAACATTCAAAAACATAAAGACAACTCTCAGACAATGTGAAATGTCAAGTGCGCCATAAAATGTCACTTTACGCCTATCGCTCATTGTCATAGAGGGCGAGAAACCTTTTAGGGTCCCAACTTATTCCTTATTTTAAACACACAACTTTAAGCATTTTAGCTTCGTTTTGCACAAGCTTTAGTTCATTGCAAAGCTCCCCCGTAAAACGTCACTCTCTTATTTTCTTAGCCTCATTTTGAACACGTTTTGTGTTATTGTGAAGTTCTCGTCAACAAGAACACAAATCCATCAAATAATAATCATATTAGAATAACTATAAAGTTAACGAAAAATCAATTATTTTTCATTTTTTCACTATCTTTCAATTAATCAAGGTGTTTAAAACACATAATAATAATAAGTTACTTAACGTATACGTCTATACTTTAAGAGTGTAACAGAATATATAGTAATTGTAACGACCAAGTAAGTAAGAATATATTCGACTTGTATCATGAACAAAACATTTACCATTAAAATTCGATTCGATCTTTAATTAAAACCGTCCAAAAAAATCTTATTCTTAAAACAGTGAAACACATGAAAATATCTTTGGGCATTATATAAGACCAAGACCACAATCATCATGTCACAAACATAACGAAACCTAAAACAATTCAACACATAAAATCTCGAAACAAACGAAAATGTATGGCAAGACGAATGTGACGAAAGGCTACCCGCCCTACACCAATATCCCGGCTCAACGAGGTGGTTATGATACCTCGTATGCGGTTGAGAACAAGACCAAGACCCTTGAGCGGGTTCGTGACTTTGTTGGTTCGCCTTCAAAAGTTGAACTCTTGAAGGAATACGTTCATTCTCCGTCCGTTAGTCCTAAATTTCCACCGAAGAATCATTACGAAGATTATGAGCCAAAAAAATATGGTCTCGACTATGAGAACTCAAGTGAACCCGTTGGCTCGAATAAACATCTTTTTGCAAGCCCAACTCGTGGATACGCTTCAGAAGGATCCAACAAGATTGGATCTGGATTCGGGCTAGCAGGCTCCAGGATTGTTAAGAACGGAAACTTTTCCGGTCTTAACAAATCTGGGCAGACTGTTGGACCAACCACGCGTCACCCACTCACAACCTCGAGTAATATTATTAATGAAGGTTTGGGCTTATTGGAAGAATCGGTGTATTTTTCACCACGTGCGGATCCAAGGCGGAGAGGTGTGCTTGATGACCTATCCACACGTGCACAACCGCTTGAACCACAAAAGCGATACGCACTACCTGCGTTTGTGGCTAAAGCGAATGAGACCCGTCAAAATTTCACCAAGACGAGGAGTCCTATTGATAGTCATGACGCCGCGAGGAGCTATCGTGGCTCCTTCATGCCATAAAAATCTCGAAAACGTATTTAGTTGGATGTTAAGTGACCCGTTACTATCTATCTAGGCACTTTTATCTTATACTAACGTTGTATTTGAAGCTTAATTAGTTTGCCTTAATTGCTCTTTATCCTTAGGTTTAATAATGATGCATGTAGTATATATATATGAATGGTGTTTTCAATACATGATGTTGTCTATGGTTAAAACCACTGCTACATAAGAGGAAACATAGACATCAAGTGTAAATAAAAGAAAAAAATAACTTATATTTTATTAATCTTTTGCCACACTACGTCGGCTCTAAACTTCATCCACGAGAACACATTTTATAATAACTTTCAAAACCATCGCTAATACCGAGAGCGGGATGAAATTAAAAATATGATCGTTCCTATCTCTCCATGTAAAAATATTATCCAACAAAATAATAATTCTAAAAAAAGTGTACAATAGGTTTATGGCGTTTGAGTTTACTCTTTTATCCGAATACTTCTTTTTTGGTCAATAAGGTTCTGTTTCAAGGTCTAATATTGGATAGAATATTATTCTCCTTTCTTAAATGCATAAAGTTCACAATTATAGTTTAATAGACAAAATTCGCTATCAATGTCATCATTGTCAATAAAAACATAACCATTTACGTTTCCTACAATATAAAACTTTAGTTAATTAAATGAAGATTTTTAAAATTAAAACTAAACGCATGATCGGGTCGCAACATGGACTAATGTGTATATATACATAGGTTGAACCGGACATTCCAACATTTTAATATGAAAACCAGTGCACTAGTTAAACCGGGTCAACAACAATAAACATTCAACCAGTATAATTGTCCGGTTAGAATTGGTATTTAAAACATTGCATTTGAGTATTGTCCTTTTTGGCAGCAAATCTTATTGTACAATACCTTGACATGATTGTTTATTTGATATGTTAGGAAATGTTGGATTGAATAAAAATGCACAACTTACTTAACGTACACGAAATGATGTTAATTAGTGCTTGAAGAATAAATCAAAATCAAAGAAAAAGTACTAATCCATCTCCAATAATTGGAGTAAAGGTCGAATTTCACTAATAAAGCCAAATAAGCAGGAATATGTTCTTTGATCAATGTTTTCATAACCGTACCACAAAAACACGGTCATCTTGTCCTTTTACTAGCGAGACTGATCAGATCGGTTTATTAGGTTTTAAGAACCAGATCACCTTGGTAAATATAAAACTCGAAATATAAATATCTAAAAGCCAAAACTCGAAATATAAAACTAACCAGAAAACGAAATTAGATATAACTCTAATTTTGAAAGTCGATGACACTGACACGTGTCACCTACCCATTCGCCAACATAATTTTGATTTTAAAATTTTATATAATTATGATTTTGACACCTTGGTATTGACATGTTTACGGTTTTGACCTCAGACTAGCTATGACTTATTATCGTTTTAACCTCAGATGACTTAGCCAATGTACAGCTTTGACCCTTACTCTACTCTGACATATTTACAACTTTACTTCCCGTATTTGACATCTAAGTTTAGATATTTCTTCGTCTTATATGTGACTTTACAACGTAATGTATTAGACATGAAATTTTTTTTATCAACACATTTAATAAAGTCACATACAAAAAACTCGGTCATGTGACCTGGTCTCGCATCACGTGACCCGGTCTTCAATCTACTTACAGTTTAAAAAAATGAAAGCGGTATATTCAAATGAAAACCCTCCAAAGAGACACAATTCATTTTGTCGCGGTTGTGTCGAAAAATGTGTTGCAATTGCGTTGCAAATGATTTGCGATGAGGATTTTCCTACTAAGTTGTTCTATCGTAATTGCATCACAAATGCATGTTTGCTACGCATTTACGACGAATCGTAGCGTAGCAAATGACTGACTTTTATAGTAGTGCAACAGACAGATTCTATGACAAGTTCTAAATCCAACCAACCGGTCCGAACACGTTCTAGATACACCAAATCTTGTTGAACGTACATATATCAAAAGATCATCTACTATATTTCAATTAAAAGAGGGTTCAACACATGAAAACATGTTGTAATGGTACAAATGGATTTGTGATAAAATGGTAAAAAAAAAAAGTTTGCTGAGAGAAATCAATAGCTACAAACTACTTCAATTTCCAGATTAATGATTGATTAATGTTTTGTTGCATCAAAGCAAACACAACAATGAAATAATCAAAATAATGGAACTTGAAAAATCATCTAAGAACAATGTTTTGATTAACAAAATCGACGCAAAGTGGTTCGATTACATACTCAAGATTCTAACTTTTCTTTAGCTTTTTTAATCTTCAAAACCTTCTTCGCAATCTTCAGTTCTTCAACCAAAAACGCTGAATGATCCTATAAATTAAGAATCAAACGACGTATGCATAAGCACATATGTCAACATTATGTGTCCTAGACAACCAAAAAAGATAACTGATTCATCGTATCATCTACTCATTTTTTCAAAAATCGAGAGGCGTTTATTTTTGTTCCTCGTTGCATACTATATTGTGACGGTTGTGATTATGACAGTAGAAATGAAATAATACAAAGATCATAAAACGAAGAATGTGAAACATAAGTCTTATTTTGGTGATGAATAAGAGCACAATAAGGAAGCATTTGTATTTTGTTAACCGAGCAAAAAATGAAATCACTAATTTTAATTTTTTAATGGGTTATTGGATTTAATCACCTCCAACTATTGGTTATTGGCCGTTGTCACCCTCAAGTATCACTTTTGCCAATATCACTCCCAACTAAACACTTTGGTGTCCGTATCACCAAAAGTCAACCAATTCAAGTCACTTTTGGTTAACTTTTGATTGTTTTTTGGTTAGCTTTTGGTGTTACGGACACCGTATCACCAAAAGTTAACCAATTCAAGTCACTTTTGGTTAATTTTTGGTTAATTTTTGTTAAATTTTGGTGATACAGACACCAAAGTGTTTAGTTGGGAGTTATATTGGCCAAAGTGATACTTGAGGGTGACAACGGCCAATAACCAATAGTTAAAGGTGATTAAATCCAATAACCCTTTTTTAATTACGCCTTATTAATATCATATAGTTAATTGAACAAAATTTACCATTAGGTTGAACATTATTCTGGCGGCCAGAATCTGGCCTGTATGATAATTATTGAATGTTGGGCTTACAATTCTTACAAAGCCCTTGGCCCATTTATAAAATGATAGTAAAAAATAAAAATATTTATTATTCTTTTTAACTTATATTTTCCTTTGGTTAGCAAGTCTTGGTGGCTGTTTTTTTCACATCTTAATGATTCATTCAGTGCTTAATCATTCAGTATTCAGAGCGTTTGTTTCACAAAAAATAGCTTTTAAATGGTTCAGTTGAGTGTTGAATGGCTAAGAAATAGAGAGATGCTGAATCAAACTGAATGAAGCATATATCAACTTTACCCTAACTTGAAGTTCTATCCCAACATCCCTTCCAATAATAGAGCCTTTTAATGGTTCGGACCTCTTAACCATTCAGCACTTAATAATTCAGATTTTGCCAAACAGCCCCTTATTGTATAATGAACTAAGAATAACAAATTTAGGGATGAGATCGGGACCGTACCGGTACCGCCTAGTACCGATACCGAGTTTTAGGTACCGGTACCGAAGTTAGTGGGACCGTACCGGTATTACGGTACTAGTACCACGTTGGTACCGGTTTCATGTTTGATCTTTTTTAAGAAAATTTATTCACTTATTTCGGTTTAATTTTGTACTTTTTAATATAACTATAATATAATATACTTGAATATAAGCAAAATAAATAAAATATTGTATAAATTAATTAAAATTATATTAAATTTATTCGATTTAAAAGTTGATAATCTAAAAAACATTACAAAATGACTAAATGTTGTAGAAAAATCCATTTATAACATTAAACATCTAATACACACATTTATAACATTCCAAATTATTTAAAATTAATTAAAAAAATATTTTTTACGTAACCGTTACCAACGTGGTACTAACCGGTAAAGTGCCGGTACCGGTACCAAATTTTAGAAAAAGTAGGTACCGGTACGAATTTTTGTTCATTCAATATGATACAGGTATCAGTCAAGATACTCAGTACCAAAAGCTTATTCCTAAACAAATCTGGTAAACAAATTAAAAATAAGAATGTTAAGAATGGTTTTTTAGTTGTTATTTGAGAAATTATGAATTAAGGAAATTTAATATATCAACTTTAGACCAGTATGTTTTAACTCGTTTTATTTTGTTGATAAATAAATATAAGGATTATGGATATTTATTTTATCAACTTTAGACTTGTTAATTGTATCAACTTTGAACAAACATAAGAAACAAAGATGCATTAACACTCACTAAATGCATTACACAAAAGGAAATTTTCAATTTATATAATATACCACTATAATTAACTTTATTAAAAGTGGGTTTTAAAATCCATAATATATAACATACATACACCAATGACCCTCCAAAATAAGTTAAAAAAATCCTAATTTTTACTAAAATAAACTGCTTAATCCACTCCTTCTTCATCTTCCTTTAACAAAAACCATGAATCAAAGATGAAAGAAATGGGATTATGAAAGATATATTCTACACATAATCTTGAACAAAATTCATATTTTTCAACATGGGAAGATCAAAAACAGACTATCTTCGACTTGAACCTTTCGATCGATGAAAATAATGTTGTTCAACTTACTATGACACCAAAGCAGTTGATCTCTTGTCAATCTTGGCAAGTTCAAAACTCTTGAAATCAACTTTAACTCAACTTGTGAAACAAACATGTGTTGATCCAAGATTGTTTCTTGTTGTTTTTGAAACTTTTTCACTATGCAGTTTCCGGTTCTTAACAAGTCTTTAAGCCTCTTCTCTTTCTGCACGACGACGACACAAGTTTTAGAATGTATAAGTGTGATTGCATAGAGTAGTAGTTTACAAGAAATGTAAAAGGTCGAACCTTTTGATGCGTCGTTTTGAGTTGCATAAACAGGTCTGAATCTGCAGGGTCTTGGAGATTAGCTTTACTGCCTTGAAGGATTATGGTTAAGAACAGATTGGTCGTGTCTTTATCGGTGTGAAGAAATTCCCAGAAAACCGCCATGGACTCTTTGATTATTTTCGTCATTGCTGATATTGAAACGGCGTCGCCTTCTTCTTTTTTCATTGCCTTTTTTTCTTTCAAACTGTCATCTATATTTAGAAACAAGAAACAAACTTTTTTCAATTAGTCAACTTCTAGAAACTAAATTTGTTGTGTGCATTTTCAAATTTGATGTCACTTGGGTGAAAGGTGTTTTGTACCTACCCAAATTAGTCATTTTAACAAAAACCTGTTCACATTTTACCCAACTGACTCGACCAGTTAGGTCTGGTAGTTGGGTCACCTGTTTAAACATGATAAGACCTGTTAAGCGAAAAAATACACTATGTAATTTTTTAATATAATTAAAATTAGGAGCTTAGGGTTTAACACGTCTTCTTATTGGTGCATAAAATAGATAACTATCACGCTCAAACAATCAAAGCCATTTGTCAAACGGGTCATTTTCGTGTTTGATACTTGTGTTACTCGCGTCGTCATTAACATGTTAAGCATGATAAGACACGATTTGCCAGCCCTACGACCAGTCGACCCACCCATTTTGCGACATTTATGTATTATTACATTTGACTTCAAAGGTTACCTCTGACAGCTGGTACTTGAAGAAGGCCACGAAGGGTGCAGCGTTGTTTGGTGTAATTCTGAACTCTAGGCCCTTGAAACAGTTCGTCTTCACTGAACCTTTTGAGCAGAACATGAAACTGTTGAAACTCAATGGCAACGTGGTTATAAGATCTGAAGCCTTGCGGATCATAAAGCTGAAGTTCTTTCGCTTTTTTGTATTGCCAATGAAGTATCTCCCACGAAAGACACGCTTGTCCAACGTATACGATTTCTAAATCTTTGTGCAATTCTGTGATGGATTTGAGTGTTGGGTCTGCATAAATTCTTCTTAATTTGCATGGCCATAAACTCGGAAAAAGAACAGATTTAATTGCTGAAAGTGACGCGTTTTCTCCCGTGTTTAACTGCTCTGGATGCTTCATCCTCAGAAAATCTGCATCAATCAAGAAAAGTTTGATCATTGTTACATTTGAAAGTGATTAAAATTTTGTCACTAAGACCATGTAAAATGATGTCATAGTATCAATATTCATACTTGTTTAAGTTTTCTTAAAATGACACCAATAAAAAATAACTTCACTTTATAAACAAGTGTGTTTTACAGATACAGGTGCGCTTCAGACAGAGCCAATTTTACGTAAAGTAACTCAAGAACCGCAAAAACACGTGTACGTGGGAGGAGAGAGAGTGGTTATGCGGTTGCAAAACTGTCTTATATATCACAACTAAAGCAATTTTACTTAAAATCAGTTACGTATTGAATGACACTCTGTATAGAGGTAAGACTATAAAAACATAAATGAGCATTTTTAGAGCCATATAAGAAGTAAAATAAAGTTGGGAAAATTATAAAAATCATATCTTGATTGTAAATTTGCAAGTGACATGAAGAAAATTTTACACCATATGCAAATAATGAAGTGGCTATAAATGAGGATGCATAGAATAAGGATCTTGCTACCATATATTAATGGTGTAAAAAAAATGGTGACCCACTTATCAATAATTATTCCAACAAAAAGATCCTCAACAGGATCAATTTGTACAATAAGGATCTATGTATAGATTAAAATTTTAAAAATTTAGCAACTTTAATTTAGCAACACATGTTTCATCTGTTGTACTTGTATCCAAAGTTTGGTTTTGGTCAACTTTTAATCCTCAAAATGTGAACTTTAACAAACACAAACACTTTTGGTTCAAAATGGTATCAATGTTATAAAACTAACAATTCAAGAAATGTTATTTATGAATGTTATGGATATGGAGATAGGGTTATAGAACTTACTAATGGCCTGCAATGTTTGGTAATTTAAGACGTCTAATTTTCGCATTTTTTCGGTGTAGCTTTTGTAAAACTTGTGAATTTCAGCCATTTGATCTCTATGTTCCATCTTTTCTTTGATCTGTAATGGTTTGTAATCTTCTTTCATTCTCGGCGGCGTCTCGACTTCTTCAAGAATGGTGGGAAGACCTCCGGTTCTCGAGCTCTTTAGCTCCATTTTCATTTGACCGATCAAGTGTTCATGTTCGAGTAAAATATCATCATCGTCGTCATCGTCTGAATCGTCTGAATCAAATTCCCATGAATTTGCATCGTTTTCTTCCTCAAATTCGTCTCTTTTAATCAGTTCGGTTTCTCGTTCCGTCGTGTTTGGAGAACACGAATCTGGTTCGTTTTCATCGTCTTCATCGTGTTCATCATTGTTCTCAAGTTTTTCATGTTTGATGAAATCATTATCATTCTTTTCTTGAACAAATTGGGAAAAACTTTCTGGCTCTTGTTCAATGACAGAATCAAGTTCTTGAGGACTAAGTGAGACCGATTCATCGTCTGAATCGTCTGATCCCGGATGACGATGATCAAGAAACTCAGACTCAGACTCAGATTCATTAGATGAATTAAAACCATAACAGTAACTATCATTTCTCATGATAAAATCTTCCAACCAATTAACTTCTTCAGTCTTCAAAACTTCATTTTCACCCAAATTTAACTCACTTTTCGCCTGCAGATCTTCCATTTCATCAAAACTCGAAGCGTTTTTAACAGCTTCCTTACATTCTTCTTCGAAAATGATTGAATCTGCACTGGAAAGATCAATCTTTTCCAAGATTTCTGATTCAATAAAGTCATCAACTTTTTCATCCAATTCTTTCAACTCATCTTTATTTTTACTCTTTTGTTCAACTTCTAACGCTTCGAACGCGCCTAAATCTAACTCATCCCCAATTGAAGGAGGTTCAACAAACAACTCATGAACAGTAAAATTAACAGATTTTGACTCTGCAACAAACCCACCAAAATCTTTAACAGACATGAATTGATACTTACTTGTGGTTGTCATATTTTTCAATTCATCATCCATGATCACCTCCTTTGTTTCTTCTGTTTTTTCAACCAATTCTTCTTCTTTCATCTGAAACCGAAACTCGAAAGCAAACTCGGGTTTCTCCTCTCCATCGTGGAAAATCGAATGGTTCGAATCGATGAAGCTTTCAACAATTCTATCTTTTTCCTCATGAAAAACCACATGAACATGATCATCACCCTTCCATGATCTAACAACCCAAAAAAAACAAACCCATTAATCCAAATTCAACAGAAAACAAAACAAAAACATCATAAACTCACAAAATTCACAAAATTTAAAAAATTTACAAAATTCCCAAATTGGAACTTACCCCACCAGGTGTTTGATCAAATGCCTGAATGAGCTGAAAACAAAACCACATAACAAAACACAAACAAAAGTGATAAAGCTGCAAACTTTCATCATTATTCGCTGCAATAAATCATCTGGGAATGATTTGTGGATGGAATTGAAGTGGGATTTGAGGGTGATTAAGTTATATATGGCCATGTTACACAAGATTTAAGTTGTGAATTTACTCATGTTTGAAGTAAAGGTTAAAGGGGGAGATTGGAGTGTTGAATCAGGGAGAAATTGAAATGAAAATGAAGAAGAAAAAGATGATGTTTGGCGGGGATTATGAACAAGATTTGCATATGATGATGATGTTGATGATGATGATGATGGAGAAAAGTGTTGAAGTAAATAAGATTTATGAAGAAAAAGTTTTGTAAAGAATTTAGGTGGCCGTTAATGGCGTGATGAATGTTATGAGAGAAGAATAATAACATTTGAAATTTTGTTTGAACCAAATTTATGGTTGTGAGATGTACGTTGTGATGGTTGAGTGTTGTTGACTTTGTTACACGTGTTATAGTGGATTTTAATAAAACGTGTTTTCTTTATGGGTTGAAACGTTGGAGTGTTATAATTTTTATTATTGTTGGGCTTTAATTTAAAGTATATGGTCATTATTTTTATTTTGTTTTGGACTAATAAGTAGTAATTTTAAAAACGTTAAAATTACAAGATACACTGGTTTTAAAATATTAAATAAGTAATAACATTAAAACATATAAACTGACTTTTTCAAAAACCGGTTTTTTCAGGAACCGGTTTCGGTTTATTTAGAACCTTGAATTTGGAAAAAAAATATTATATCTTACTCCCGCCGTCCTATTTTAAATGTCCATCTTTCTTTTCTGGTTGTCTCAATTTAAATATCTATTTCAAAAATAAAAGTTTAATTTTCAATTTTACCCTTAAATATTTAACACAAAAAGCTATTTTATGACTAAAAGACAAAAGACTTTAATGACATTATTGTCATTTTATAGGTTGAAAATATATAATAATTTAATTTTTCTTAAACTTTATGTTGTGAGTCTCATGACATTTAAAATGGAATGAGGGGAATATTCAAAACCTACAATTCGGTTTGGTTCCAGGAGGTTCTTGTATAACCGGTTATTCTAAGAATGGGTTTTCGGTTATTGATTCGGTCCTTTTTTTTCACCTCTAACTCTACTTACAATAATAATTTTGATTGTTTTTCACGAGTTGTCGGAATTGTATATATTTTATATATAAATTCCTTAAAAAAATATGCATGAATGTTGTTTTAAAAACTTATCATCATTTTCTATATAGGGTGTATTTTATTTTAGAAAAACAAAACCATATAAAGTGGGTAGGTATAATTAAATAGTGATAACCGTACGTGTGTGGCTTATTTGGATTAAAAACAAAGAGAATGAGTTGGAGAAGTAATTTCCGAGTAAAGGTTGTCGGTTGGGTCGTTGAGTGGGCTCTTTGAGTCTTGATGTAACTCTTTCTATAAACTAAATTCATTTTCGGTTTGTAAACGAGCTGTTTTCGAATGAGTTTTCTTACTGAGGTTTGAGCTATTTGAGAAACCCTAGTGTAGATATACAAAGCATATGGTTAACAAAGAGTTATTAGTATTGTGTAGATATATAGTGGCCATTTGGTTTACTGATTTGTTGTTGAGGTGAAAAACTATGTGATCTTAAGGTTATAAATTTAAATTTCACTAGTGACAAAATTTTGTTGTTATTAACACGGGTTATCATTGAGCTCTCTAGGCGTATACAAGTCAATGGGATTTAAAAGCTAGTCGGTTTTCTTCTGGAGTGGGTTGGCGTCATCCTCGAGTTTCAAACTAACGATTGACGGTTGAAATCTCGTCTAAGGTATGGACATGTATACATGAGCTATGAAGAGGCATGCCGTTGAGCCCGAATTGTCATCGACGTTAAAAAAAGGGTATTAGTATTGCATGCTTGTTGCATAACTATTTAGAGCAACATGCTAATTTATAAGGTTAGTTGGGACTTTTACTTGTTTCGAATGCTGGGATGTTAACGTCACCTATTATGATAATGACAATTTAGGGTGTTTATTCGAATTGAATTCGACTTATTCGCTACACTATGAAGGCAACTTCGCGTTTGTTATGAACGAATGTGACATGTTGACACATGACAAAGTTTTGTTGCGGAACTCTAATCTTCCTCTAATCTTATACGACTTATATCTTACGTAAATGTTTAAGTTCTTTCACTAACTCGTATTGTCGTATTAACTTGCATACAAAATGTTAATATAACTTTTGTGATGTGTCTAACATTTTTTTTCATTTTTGTCGGTAGAATCTCTTTTAATTATTGTATTGTAAAAATGATATTTGTATTTTAGTTTTATTTATTTTGACATTATACTATTATATATAGTCTCCACGTGTTATGTACGGACTATAGGATGTTGATCTAGAATAATAAAAACGCGTTTGTGAGTGGGGATTTGCGCATATAATTATCCTACGAAATAATCAAAACATATTTTTTGATTCTCTTTGACTCTTTAGTTTCGAAATAGCAACAAGGACCCAACCACGTCTTTTTTTTTCTTCTTTTCTACAAGTAGGACCTAATTTTAAGTTTCTGCTAACCATCGTTAAAAGAAAAACTCATAATAGATAAAAAAAAAAAAAAACTCTGGTTTAACCTGAAATTTCGTTATATTATACTTTTTTCGTCCTATTTTAAGTGTTATGAGATCTACAATACAAAGTTTAAGAAAAATTAGATTATTATACATTTTCAGCCTATAAAATAATAATAATGTCATTAAAGTCTTTGTTTTTAAATCATAAAGTAGCTTTTGTGTTAAACAATTAGGGGTGAAATAAAAAACTATACTTTTATTTTTGGAATATACATTTAAACTGAAACTATTAAAAAAGAAAAGATGAACATTTAAATTTTAAAATAGGACGGAAGGAATATATAAAACTTAAACATAAAATCTCTTTATTTTAATAAATCTTAATTATCTCATCTTAACTATGAGTTTGGGATCATTGGCTACTAATTTATACCTTTTAATAAAAGAGAGTTTTTGATGTCACATGACATGTAATGGAGCCATTGTTGCATCGTTTTCACGCCAATAATATATTACATATTTAATGCTCCTACTATTACACAACATACGATCATCATATAATATATTTACTTATTAGTTACAAAATAATTACCATATTAGTATTATATTTTATCTATCAATTACAAAAATAAGTATCATATTCTTACAAAAGTAAAAAATATCAATTACCAAAATATATATCAATATTATTCCAAAGCATTGATTTTTGTATTAAATTCTATTTAAACATTATTTTTGTATACTACATTAGTTTATCGGTCTCTTTTTTCTATACTAAAGTTCTTGGTATGTATCAGTACAAGTTGTCATCCATTTGTACGATTTTAATCCGATTTTTATGCTTGTGAATCCGTAATTTGTCTTATAATTTTTTTATATGGGTTTTGTTTTTGTTGGTATTAGAGAGCGTACTCAATATGGTAATGAATTATAGTGTAATGCTTACTCGTCATATGATTCTTTGTTTATTATACTCGATAATAATTAAATATTTTTAGTTATTTAACTCGCATAACACACGAGGTATAATCTAATCTAATATATTAATAAGTTAATAACATGTAGGGTGAGCTACTCACATTTATAACATCATTAAAAACCTAGATTTAAGCTTTAAAAACTAGTATGTATAGAGTTTTAACTTTTAAATTAATGCTATTTAAAACATATATCTATGATGCATTTACTTTCAAATGCACCCAAACCCTCATATCCACATATTTTAACTAATATCTCAAACACATTCATTTCTTCTTTGATGTCATGTTAACTTTTAAAAGACTAAGTGTCAACTAGCTTTATAACACATTAGTAACATACGTGTATTTGAAGCACTTTGTTTTAGGTTTTAATTTTACGTTAGATAGATTATCATGTATTCATCCTATTAATTCTATGTAATATATGAAATATGCTCTATGTGTGGGCTCCACCATCATCATGTTTGTTGGTGTTTAGAAATTCAGACACGAACAAATTAACAAATACCCAACAAAGAGTCTCTTCCAATGACAATGTCTAAGGGCTATTTGTTTCAGTCTTTTAATGGTTCAGATGTCTGAATGGTTCAGTACTTAAAGATTCAGACTGTTTGTTTCACGAGCAGATGTCTGAATGATTCAGACATTTGCATCAGAATAGTTAAGCATTATACAAATTCTGAGGTTAAGACATCTTATCTGAATTGGTCAGAAATTTGTCTTTCAATAGTTAAGCAATATACTAGCTCTTAATGGTTCAGACCTTTTATATATTGGTTCAAAACTTAATGATTCAGGTCTCTTATTGATTTAGCACTTAACCATTCAGACGTTGCCAAACAGCCCTTAGTATATATGTTTCCTAGACTCAATGTGACGGTTAGTTTGCTCTTAATGGAGCGGCTCGTATAGATAACACGTACTATATATTTCAAAACAAAATCACATACCACATAATATATGTTTATGTTTTGCAAATATAGTATTTTTATGATAAGCATATGGGTACAAATTTAGATATATAGACATAGTAAATTACACGTTACTTTTCTTCTGGAAAAGTTAGCTATGGATTGAAGTAAATGATTTGAACGTGTATTTGGTGCTAACTCCATTAAACCATGAATAGATCCCGTTGACTTGACTTTGGTCTACAATCGTCAAAAAGTGAATATAGGGTACCAAATTCACATCTTTATAACTTTCAAGTATAACAAACATCATAAATTGAGTTCCATTTGCTAATTACATCTCAAAGATGTCCTATCACTTTGTTTAATTTTGATGTTTTCATAACTCGATCCAATATCGAGATGGTAGCCTTACTGTTTAATGGTTCGACCAAATTTTAAAACCCGATAACAAAATTTAGAATACATATTTAATTTAATACAAGTTATAAGAATATCTTATATTTTGATATGAATTTATTTGATTTAAGCACGCATAAATAATATTTGACGTCTGAATTATCGGTAAGTAAGAAGTAAGTTGAAATCCGATTTTAACCGATCTTGTTGGGTTATCCAGCCACCAATCACTGTCTGATCGCCTATCTCAAATAGAATTTGTTTAAATAGGTATAACCAGACCAATTTGACACCCGATCCGATCTTGAAGAAATTGGGTATGTGGAAAAAGAACTTTCTATTTTGAACTTTGAAGCATCTAGAAAGTGTTAGCTTTTAATGTTTTACATCTACTAATATTCATAACTCTTAGGAATTTTGATCGATAGATCATATATCTAATTTCTTAAACGTACTTGCATTTCACATTCATATTTTAACTTATAGCAAGGACCTTGCTTCTTTTAACTATTAGGGTTGGTGGTTTAAATATATACTTTATAAATATTTATGATGTAATTTAGAATTAGGCTAGTTTGTTGTGAAAAATGCAATGAGCAGTAGCATCAACTTATGTGTCCTATTTACAAGGTGTCGGTTTGCAATATAGAAATGTTTACAAAAATTAGTTAATTGCATATAACACATCTTAGCCATTATAAGTTCATATTACTTGAAGACCATGTTATTTCATCCGTCATGAATTTTTGAACGAAAATAAGTACATTACAAAAAACCCACTAGTAAAGAAACTAGAGACGACGAAACACAGACTCGCTATAAAGTACTCAAAAACAACTACAACACAAAAAATAACATGAAAAACTATATATGTTTATTTTATCACGAAAAATAAACATGAAAATCGGGGTTCATTTGATAACGGAAAATTTTCCTATTTGTTTATTTTATCAATATCCTAAATTTTTATCCAAGTGAGTGGTGAACCAAAATTTTATTTTTAATGGAAACATAAATTTTTAAGAGTTCATTTGATAACACTATATGATAATTTTTTGGGTTCGGTTTGAGTCGTATATATTAATATAACTATAATCAAACAAAATTTCATATAATCAAGTTCCTTACATTTTTTCAAAATAAAATTCATATTATCAAACTAAGTTTAACAGATGTTGTACACCAGTAAAGTAAACTTCCGATCAAGTTCCATTCTTTTTTTCAACTTTATTCCTAAGGTACGTATACCCCCAAACCAATTTATGACAAATTTTCTACTTAGGAGTCTGTTAATCGTCTTTCTTTTATTACTTTTGAAATTAATATAACTTTTATAAAATTCTGATTATGTCATTGCGACATATTTATTTTTTTTAAGACATATACCAATAAAAAAACACTACATATTTCTCCTAGCCTTTATTTTTATCTTTCATTGTTTGAATCAATCATCAAGGTACAAGATACCCGTGTAGGGTGTGGACTATTGTGTTTGTGGTCGGTTTTGCTCTTCACATTTGTTCCAATATTATACTTATATTCTTCTTTATTATTAAAAAAATAAAAGCCTGCAAAATAAGTTGCTTCCAATATTATACTTAAAGGTCAACATTTAATTTTTATGTATCTACAATAATAAAATTCACAATAATACGAATCTATATAAACTAAATCGAGCTAAGCATTTTTATAATTTGAAAATGATATAAAAACTTGATGAATTTTGTTAAACCAATCTTGGTTCATTTTTTAATCAGCTTGGTCAACTTTTACTTGTTAATTTGTAATTTGTTTATCTCATGATTCTTTAAATAACTAAATGCTACCACCTGGCTTCGTATCCGAGCCTAAAGATTTACGTGGCATGATTTAAAGGATCTTATCCGGTTTTTCACTAGAACAGTTTGTTGACGAGTTTCAACTCCGTTCAGCCAGTGGCGAAGCCAGGATTTTTGGCCCGGGGGGACCAAAGTTAAAAAACCCATTATTTTTTTTATAATGCTTTGTTTCGGGGGGCCAAACTCAATATATATATAAAAAATCAACAACCGATCAACAAAACAACACTTCGAGCGGAAAAAACTGGGGTGGCCCGGACCCTCCTTGGTCCCTTCTATGCCTCGCCAATGCGTTCAGCTTGGCCCGTAAGGAGAGTTGTGGTAAGCCTCCACTGCGTTCTCAGTAATGGAGGTTTCGATCTCGATCTTTGCACCTCTGAGTGCATCGACTATAGACAGTTGCACCAACGGTTGTTGTAAACAAAACTAACTAAATGATGTAAATTTATGTTCATTTATGTAAATTAATTATACATAAATAAAAAAAACTCTAAATCTGCACACATTTGAAAGGTGGACGATTTAAGACTGTTAATTAGATACCATAAAAAAATTTAAATATTCTAAGTGTCAAACGTTTACATTAGTTCTAACTTTTTAGTGTATTTTTATGTGGCTTTTAGTACGAAATTTCAATGATGATGACATGATGTACATATATACTTGTTGCCATGTTGGCCTTTTGTTCTTACTTTTTTTAGCCTTTTAAATAAAAGACAGTTAATGAATCCTTATATAATATAGCAAAACGTAAAAAGCTTATGTGGCACAATTTTAAAACTTTTGGCTTATGTGGCATCATATTAGAGTTTATCTCACAATAATAATTTTTTATTTAAAATATGTATATAAAATATTTTATAATAAAACTAATTACATTTTTGGTCCCCTAATCTTTTGGAGAATTCTAAAAAATTTAAGAGTATTTATATTTTTAACCCTCTACTACAAGGGGTGTACATGAGTCGGTTTATATTTGATAAGGTCTAAAAATGAAACTTATGGATAAAAGTTAATAATAACATATAATTAAAGACCTCGGTGTTTTATAAATATACATAACATTATTATACGATTGTTTTTAAAATAAACTACACCATAAAACTGAGCACTTTATGGTGTAGTAAATTTGAGTATAATATTACTATACTAAAAGTCTAATTTTAAAAGTATATCATGTGTTCCGGTTTACCACAGTTTTGTCTCAAAACTGATTGGAACATTCATGAATATCCTTAAAAGCATCACTTCAATGCTGTGTTCCCGAGCGTAGCGCGGGCATTAAACTAGTACATAATAATTAATGATAAACTATATTTAATAATTAATAATCGAATATACTTAAAAAAATGTGATTGACTTAGAGTTCTGATCGATTGTAAAGTGTTACTTGCTACCATGACTTGTTTTCAAGTGGGTGTCGTGTCACCAATATGTGTTTTTTTAAGCTTGAGGTTTATTGACAAACTTTTTAAATTAAGAAAAATATTAATATGCTAACTAAAAACTAAAATTTAATAATCTCTTGAATTAGTGACATCTATTGTTTATTCTTATTAATTTAGTAACATCTATTGTTTATCCTTATCAAGGTCAGGTTTAAGTCTTAATGACCATAAATGGACAATAAGTAGATATTAGGGGTAGATTTAAAAAAAGTGTGTTTTTGATGTTAAAAAATAAAAAACAAAAAATAAAATTTATAATAAAATGTAAAATATTAATATGACGTTAACAAACCCACATTATTTGTGGGCTTTGTCTTCCATCAGTGATTCTTCTTTACTATCATCTCTTAAAATCAATAAAAATCATCATTAACAAATTGTTTCTCTAAGTTGGTAAATGTCACCACCATCTTTTTTTTACTAATACTATCTTATAACTCAGTGTATTATATTAATTAAATGATAAAAAATAATAAGATTGTTACAACTTTTCCTGATAGAAATTAAATATTACTATTATTTGAGTTAATTGCATAAATAGGTCATGTAGTTTAGTCATAATTACGGGTTTAGGTACTAATAGTTTTTTTGTAATAGGTTAAGGTGGTGTGCTTTTAATTTATAATGTGTTTGGGTATTAACACAAACAACTGCTAGTTTTTCTGTTAAACGAAATAGTATTTCGGTTATTTTGCATTTAATGAATGTAAATACAATTATTTTATATTCAAGGGACTATTTATGCACTTAATGCTAAGTAATATAACAAAAATCTAAGCAATAAAAACCAACACACCAACCCTCTCCCCTTCGCGTTTTTCACCCCACCGCCACCTCTATAACAACCAGCTTAACAACCCTACCCAAACCACCAACATCGATTATCGCCTAAACGCCGGCAACACCCACCAACGTTCTTAGTGAAACCCAAACTAAAAAAATCAAGACCAAAAATCCCTCCACCCTCTTGGTTTCATCTGTAGAACCCAGTAACACTACTAGGGGTGTTTATCGAGTCGAAGTCAACTTATTCGGATCGAATAAGTTGATTTTTGAACTTTTGAAACATGAGAAAAAAATGTCAAATTCAAATCGACTTTGAACTTTTCAAACACGATTCAAGTTTGAAAATGAATTTGAACTCGAACTCGAATCTAGTATCTAATATATTTTTACAAAATTCATTAAAATTACGTTGAAAGATTAATTTATCAAAATATAGTAGTAAATGCAACATACAAAACATTTTAAGTGCAATTAACCATATCAAGCAGACCTAAAATGATTAAAAAAAATTCAAATAAACAATCAAAATGATAAATGAGCCCGCTTAGAACTAATTAATTCGCTTAAAGTACAAAACAACTTAAAATTTTAGATGCCTTATATTTATATATACTAGGTTAACACCCGTGTGTTCACACGGGGTGAACATTAAAGAAAATGTATATAAACGCGCAAATAAACGCGTAAAGTAATGCAAATTAAAACACGAAAACTGAATTTATTTATTAAAAAGAGAACCGAATTTTAGTAATTTAAAGCTAAAGTTGTTTAGTGATAAAATAATGGGGTAATTTCATATATACCCCTATAAAGTTGCATAATATCATATTTACCCAAATTATGCTTAAAAAGTGTTGTACATTATGCATTATTAACTTGTACTTTGGGTAAATATGATATTATGCAACTTTGTAGGGGTATATATGAAATTATATCTAAAATAATTAAGTGATTCAATTTTTATTATTATAATAATTGTTTTTTATAAAGATGAATTACAAATGTTTTGTAATCAAAGAGTGAGAAAATCTAAACCAATATACTTATTTTTGGAAAGGTATTAAAATAAATCTTAAATTGTTTAAAGAAATAACACTGTATTTTTGGAAAGTTTATGAAATACTTAATGGGGATGCATCAGGTGGCGACATATGGCGCAATTTGATAACATGGGTTGGCGATTTATTAGAAGAGAGGATTGTAATTCGTTAATAATAATATATATGAGGAAAGTGAATACGGTGTTGTTATGCGTGTAAGTTACACGCGAAACATGTCAAAACGACGTAGTTTTGATCAATCAAATAAAAAAATACATATAATTCACTTACAACCTAATTCATCTCCATCAGTATGACAGTTTAGGTTGCTCCCTCTATCTTTATCAAATCATCACCAAGTTAATCAAAATCGAAATGTGTAAATCTGTGTTTCGTATTTATTACGGGATGCTAAGCTCTAATTAAGAGCATATATAGGCAAGAAAGAGATATTTGAAGTTTGAATTATTGAAGCCGATCTTCACATTCAAATCTATTAATTGGGATCTTGGAACCATGAATTGAAATTGTCATCTTTACGAATCGATTTAGCATAATCAATTTGTTTAGCATTCTTGATTTTTCATTCCATTACGTATGCGAATTTAATTTTGTATAGTTTCATATATGGGCATTCTCAATATTTTAATAACCTGATGTAACAATTGCAAATATTGATAAGCTCTACTAATCGATTAAAGAAAACAAGAGCTTATGGCTATGAACGGAGGACGGCGACAAAAATCTCGGGATTTTTTGGTCATGGAGAAGAACAAGGTTAAAGAGAATATGTGTTTGTTTAATATTTTATGATCAAAACTACGTCGTTTTGACATGTTTCGCGTGTAACTTACACGTATAACAGCACCGTATTCACTTTCCCCTTTCTATAATATCATTATGTCAGGTTGATGTTTCAGTTCAAGAGATTTTGCCTCATTAAAACTAGGAGCAACCTTTAAGGAAGCAAGATGTTTTTTCAAGGGGCTAAATTTTTAACACGTTAGTTAAATGATATATAAAAAACCACAATGTTGACCCAATGTCTCAAAGTAAACTAGTAAACCAATAAAAAAAACTACTTTTTTTAACACAGCAAATCCAACAAGCAATTATCTCACATAATTCTGAATTAAACGAACAACCCATTAATGAAACAAACATTGACTCATATTTTATATATGTTTCTATATTAAAGGGGCGAATTTTTCATCTTTTAACCCTAGGGTTTCTTGGCAATTCTCGTGTCGTCTTTACTTGGAAGTTGGAACGTCATTATGGAAAGATTTCAGGTTCAAACGTATAGAATGTAAATATTTGAAATGGTGTCGTCTTTGCTTGGAAGTTGAAATCCCATTATGAAAAGATTTCGGGTTCAAACATATAGAAATGTAAATATTTAAATTGTTGTTTAGAAGTAGAAAAAAAATAAAAATATTATGTTGTAAATACATCAAAATAGGCGTTTGTGGGAAATATTTGGTGCCACATTCACACTTTGACTATCATTCCCAATTCTATGTCATTTTCTGGCGTTTACTCTTGCAAGAGTGGTGATAATTAATTACGTACCCTCGTGTCATTTTCTTCTGCTGTAAATTCAATTATGATGTTTATTTTTATATATATCACATGTACTTTTTTATTATTTATACCAAAAAGTTATGAAGTTCAACAAATTAGTGTGTTGTGGTGTTTGCTGTTGTTTCGTGTGTTGCGGTGTTTGCTGTTGTTTCGTGTGTTGTTTGTTTGTTTTTGTCATAGTGTGTTGTTATTGTTTTTGTTTTGTGTTTAATAAAACCGTCGTTCAAAGAAAAGTTCAACAAAATAGTGGTATTGCTCAACACGGTATGTGTCGAGAATATGATAAACCTTGTGAGAGTTAATCTGATAAACCGTTTTCGATCACTTGATATGTGGTCGGGCAGTTCGATGTGGCGGCTGAGACTCACGTATATGACTTTCATGTCTCGTACATTATAGTGAAAATTCGTAATGCGTCACGTATTAAAATATGAAGATATATTAAAAAATAGAGATCAAAATGATACTAACTCAAAAGGGATGTGTTAAAGTCGTAATCATGTCAAAGTAGAGTAGATGAGTCAAAATTGTAAGTTGGCTAAATAATCAGAAGTCAAAATGATAAAAAGTTGAAATTAGGGATTAAAGTTGCCAAAATGACAAAGTTAACACATGTGTCCACTACTCAACTAGTCGGTGGTAGTAATCCACCGACCTTACAACATAGTATTACAGGAAAAATAAAAAAAAAAGCAATATAAGAAAACAAAAATAAACCAAGAAAAAAAACTAGTAAAAAAAACACAAGTGAAGATCAAACCTAAAAGTGGCCAATTTGAAATTGCAACGAACTAACAAATGCAAAAAAAACCACCAGCCACAATTTTTCTCAGGGATTGTTTGTTTACCTCTTAATAGTTCAGTTCAGTGCTTAACCATCCAGCATTCAGCATTCAACATTCAGAGATTTTGTTTCAGAAAAAAAAAGAGCTTCTGAATGGTTCAGTTAAGTGCTGAATGGTTCAGTTAAGTGCTGAATGGTTAAGAGACTGAGAGATGCTGAATGAAACTGAATGGAGCATATGCTAACTTTATACTCATATGAAGTTCTACCCAAACAATCCTCTCATTGATGGAACCTCTTAATGGTTCAGACCTTTTAACCATTCAGTACTTAATGATTCAGATTTTGCCAAACCAGAAAAAAAACAAATTTTTTTTGTCCAATAGTAAATTGCCACGTGTCAAGGTCGGTGGGTTCACAACTAACCTTCTCTTAGTATTATAAGTAATATATTAAATTTGTCAACCTATTACCTAAGTGACACGATAATTTGAACACATTATGTGTCATTCAAAGGTAGCGTAATGGTCGTTCAAGGAAAACATACCCCTAGCAATGTTAGGTTCTTGTCAGGCTTCATTTGCTCCAAGAACAAAAGCTTTGTTTTTATCACGCCATTAATGTGTTAGCCCGTTTATGACCCACCCGTCTATCTCAAACGATAAACCACTTAACTATATTCAGTCGATCATAAATCGCCACTCTTAAATCTTAATTATCCTAATTATCGTCTTTTTTTTTTCTTTATATATCATCAAACCTAATAGTTATACTTTTGAAACTACTATGATGTTTACTTTCATATTTTTGAAATACACTTCATCTGAAAAAGTAACAATTTTCTTTTGTTAATTTTACCAAAAGGATATTAAATTAGTACAATTATTGTGCTTAAAAAACTACACACCACCAATATTTGGAAAGTTCATAGATCAATTTGTTTAATATAAAAAAGGCATTAGCATTATATATTTTTCTAATAAAATCTAAAGAAAAAGTGACCACTTTTAAAGGTCAATTTTCCTAACCTAATTTAGTCAATTATAATCAACGTGTATATTAGGCTTGGTCAACCGTTGACTATTTCTTTGTAACCGTCCACTTGATTGACGCACCGTAATTTGTACGGTTCAAAATAATAATAATCAGTTTGTATTATATAAACAAGTAAACAACAAAGGCGTGAGCTATACTCGCACCATCGACCCGTATTATAGCGATTGTTTATATGGAAACGGTATAGTTATAGGAGTATTCTATTAATCTCCGTCTTTTTGTAATTGACACGTAGCGAAAACTTAAAAAATTCTCACTAGAGAAAAAA
Organism: Tagetes erecta; assembly: GCA_030867185.1. Lineage (NCBI taxonomy): Eukaryota > Viridiplantae > Streptophyta > Magnoliopsida > Asterales > Asteraceae > Tagetes > Tagetes erecta. The sequence continues at coordinate 43,002,848 of CM061492.1, read as the reverse complement.
TTTTTGATAAAATTTTTAATGTGTTCAGTTTTTACATCCACCTTTTTAAATAAGAAGTGACAAATATTTATGAAAGTAACTTTGTTAGTAAATGTGTGAAATAATAAATTTAACTATTCATGAGTTTTTTAAAAGAAACAAAATAAATGAGAGTTGCTAAATTTGCAAATGAAAAAACAAAAGCTAAAAGCCTGGTTACATTTTGATTAAAGGCCCAACTATAACTTTTCATAAGACTATATCTAATGGACTAATGGTTAATGTCTTCGAGAGGTATTTTCTATCATGTGGACAATGACTAGGAAATGAGCATTAGACGAAAAAGTGACGTAGTTACAAAAAAGTGACGTGGTGAGATAATGCCTCTTAATTATTACCAAAAGAGAAAAGTGGGAGAAAATGTCAGAGAAGTGGGAAAAGAAGAGATAGGGTACAGGCGTTATATATAAAACGCTTGGATGAGTTTTTGCCCCATAGCATCCCTGTGTAATGGTGTTAGGGCGTTATAGGGCATTATCATGCCCATTATATGTAGTCTAAAGTCTAAACACACGTCCACAACTCACCAAGTGACAAGTCTACAACTTTTATGTATTTTGCAATTGTTATTGAGATAAAACATGTGTTAAACCAAAGTTATTCAAACACTGGTCAATCAGCCCAATTTATCAGTAAAGCCCAATAAATGCAAACTAGGCCCAGTTAACTTTAGTCTTAAATACTATGCTAAGAGATTATTGGTTTGATCTAGCAACACTAGTAGGTACCCGCGCGATGCAGCGGGGACATTATTATTGGATGTAATTAGTTTCTAGGTGTTTTGTTAATTTCGTTAAGTTTTTTTACTAAGATGTATTATGGTTGTTTTGCTGAAACAGTTTAAGTAGATATCATCATAATGGTGGATTTAGATGGTGGGCATAACGCATATCATGTAACTAATAATTCAATATGAAAATTGTCAAGCTTTCATGAAACAATTGTTTATAGTATGGACCTTTGTGATGGAGCTTAACATATGTAAAGTAATTAATAATTGAAGATGAAAACCGGAGACGATAATATTCAAATAACCATGAGTTAAATATGTAACATTCAAATCTTAACATACGAGCTGAAAACAAATGATCCATGTGAGTTCATGAAGATGGAACGGAAATTAATCGTACTTACTACACAGCTCTTCGATTAGATCCCTATTTTCCCACCACCAAGTATCATCTAGAGTAAGATCAGGGATTTTAGGCTTTTCTTTGACTTCACCTTTTACATCCTTTTGTTGTTGGACGTTGTCGAGTATCTCCTCTTTGACTGTCACCTCATTCGTTGGAGCTGGAGCAAAGTTGTTCTCTGAAATTACAATGTTTAGTTTTTTGACATAAGTTTTTAAAAAGCATGCGTGTTATATAACCTTATATAGGTAAAGAGAAGTATTTGTTTAAATTTTAAGAATACCTGACACATTATTCAAGTTAACATTACTCTGCTCCATATTAGATTTTTTAACCCTGAGAAAACAAAATAAAATAAGTTTGTAAGCACATTATAATAATAGTTTGAAAAAAATGCAAATATATCAAATGAAAAACGACATTGAGGTTATAATAAAAAAACACAAATGTTAACATATGAAATCATAATACTAAGTTATAGCACACATACATTTCACATATCATGCAAAACCTCGCGATACACGACATTTGAGGTGTACACTCCGTTTCGTTTGAAATCTCTTGCAGGGTGTACTAAAACCTTTGTATTCTCCTGTGATACCCCTCTTGATAACGCCACATAAAGCTGCCCGTGAGAAAAAACAGAATCCGGAAGATAAACGCCAACATGAGGGATTGTTTGACCTTGAGCTAGCTAAAATCACCTAGTAGGGACCCGCGCGATGCAGCGGGATGATATTGTTGAGTGTGATTTGTTTTCTGGGTGTTTTGTTAATTTAGTAGTTTTTTTACTAAAGTGTATTGTGGTTGTTATTCTGAAACATTTGAAGTTAATATCATCATATCGGTGAACCTAAGTGATAGGCGTCCACGTCAAAACCAAAGAAGAAATTTCCCAAACCAACAATATGCAATTTAGTGGTAAGATAAACCACTCGTTGGAAGAAAGTTCCGTTAGACAGGACATATCGTAGTTATGGTACTTTCGTTAGTTTTGAACCCATCTTACACCACAATCAAACCTTGATGAATAATTGTAAAGAGTCATAATCCATTTATGCGTTTTGCATGTAGAAGCATGTACTTATTCGAAGGAGAAGCATACAACCCAACAACATCTTATGGTAGTTTGAATTTACCATGACTTCTATGTGTTGGAACGAATTTAGACACGCGGATTAGGTGTTCCAAAGAATCAGTTTTTGGGTGCCGCGAAAAGTAAGACATACAAGAACATCGAAGACCAGATGAATAAGCATTTAATGGTAATGGTACACTTTGCATCCACTGCTGACACGCTCTTACACCCCTGATACACTTTGCTTGAAGCCTTACTAATATCTCGGTCCATTGTATGTCAGTAGGAACAACATCATTTGAAGTGGTATGACGACCATTAAATTGATACGTATTACTTAGCTGATGGATGCATAATGTCGACGTTCGGTTGTAACATGAAGGCATAACGGTAATAAGTTTTAAAAATATAAATTGCAAAAATAAAATATGACGCATTGATCGTAATAATTATCTTATGTTAATACATAGTTTTCTAATGTTTGTTTTATAATTAATATATTTATTATGTATTTATAAATATAAATTTGTTAAAAAAGTATATAAAAAAACAATGATTAGGCAATTAGGCTTAATATTGTGGACAAAAAAGTGATTTAGGCTTGTAGATTTCAATAAGAATAATAACATGCTATATGGGCTCAATTTAAACACGTACACCTATAATGGTTTGGATAATGATCCATGGGTCGGGACTTGGGTTACTGTTTGCTTTTTAGAACAAGCTATATAACACCAATGCAAAGTTAACCCTAGCCACAAACAAACACGCCTCTTTTGAACATAACCTGTCCATCTTCAAACCCTAGCCACCATCTCCATTCAAACACTCTCGTTCATCATCTCTCTGTACATCATCACAGTTGATTCATGTCATCTTCAAACCCTAACTACAATCAGTTGATTCATGTCATCATCTCCAGTGGCAGATCCTACGGGTTTTGTTTGTTTAGGGGTTACTATAGGGTTGGACAGTTAGTGTTTAGTGTTCCTGATTCAGGGTTACACACCGGTGATTCAAGGTTAAAGATCTTTCATTCATTACACAAAGAATATTTCAAAGGCTTTGTGATTAAGGTAAACACATCTAAGATTCTTCTCGAGAATTTGAAACTGAAATTTCGAATACTGTAATGCATTTTGTTCAAGTTGTTATACACCAACGTTTGCTAAATTTGTATGCTTTTTTTTGTGAAGATACTAATAAGAACTTGTATGCTTATTGTTTTGTAAAGAACTAAAGATGCTAATGGGTTCATAGCTGGATTTTTCACCGTGATGCAATGGACGTGCTAATATATCAAAGAAGATTGTTGATTCAGGCATGAATAAAATTTTTTTTAGCATATTTTGTGAAATTTGAATTCAACTTAATAAAACTTTTATTCTAGTAAAGTTTTTTGAAAATAACTTAAAAAGACGGTGAGTTTTGAGTATATATTCAAACAAAGTAGTACTTTGTTACCTTGTTAAAAAGACTTATAAAATAGGTGATTTTTAATGGCATATATTTTGTATATTTTGTTTCAGAAAAACAACACACATGCGTTTTTGTCAATAAGTCTTAAAAGAGTGTTGAAAAATATGTTTATGTTAAATCAACTTCAGTAACGCTTTTTAAACCTTAAGTGCTTATTAGTGTGACTGGGTTATGTTTGCATTCTAGTTGGTATAAAATACATTTGACAGAAACATACAAGTAAGTAAATTAATGAAGAAACATTACATAAAAGCAATGTAAGTTTCATGTTTAACTATAAGCAACAAATGCACAAGAACACAATAATAGCAATTCAAAGCATTAAAAGTAAAAACCATGTAATTTTCATGTTAAACCATAAGCAACAAATACATACAACACATTAATAGCAATAAAAGCATAAAATCAGCTTAAAATTCATCTTAAAAATGATACATACCTGGTTGAAGAGATGTAAATCTTCGTGTAATTAAAACAAAACACCTAAATTGTATTTAGTGTGATCAACCAAAACTCCTTAGCTGGGAATAAGATGAGTGTTAGGTGATTGTAAAAAACAAATGTAGAATCTTGTAAACAAACAGTGCTTACTATGATTTGCTATTATGAAAAAAGAAGGTTTGAGGTATAGAGTTTGTTTATAGAACAAAACAATTTGGTGTTGTAAACCAATCGAACTTAATAATCCTACGGTTATTTAAAAGTATATAAAGTACATTTTATTGTTACTTGTTTAGTAAACATGTTTATAAACTCAGAAAAAACACTTACTTTTGCTTTGTTCAATCAATCTGCCAAAAAAATACAACTGTTATCATTAACATATATACGAAACAAAACCAAAGCATAACACACATGTAAATAATAAACAATGTAAAATATGTGTTGTTTTTATTGTAATGTCAAGGCTTAAGCAAACCTTTTTATCACCATCAACCTGCATTGATATCTAAAACATATAAAGTATTCTAAAAACATTTTAGGAGAGTGTTCATTAACTTTGCTAATATCAGCACAAAAATCTTTATATCACATTAAATTATATCAAAAATATAATAAAACATATAAAAGGAATTTATAATTCAAAACCTAAAAGGTTGATTGCTATGTTGAAATCACCACCAACATCTTTAAAGTTTTGACTTCATTCATGTTCAAGATCTGATTTGTAAAGGCTGAACATTACACCTAAAAAAATTCTCTAAACACTATCTTTTGTCATCCTAAAAAAACACATCAGATATAAAATATAGTGCATTTAACTACTAAAAATAAAATATGTACTTTATAGATTTTGTTTGAACACAAGGATGTGTGTTTAAACCTTTGTAGCTTCAACTTTTGCTTCTTTCGATTCGTAAGAAACTCTTACTTTTGCTTTGTTTTGCAATTAATCTAATCTGCCAAAAAATAACAATTGTTATTCTTAACATATATATATATATACGAAACATAAGAAAAACGTAACACATGTAAATAATAAACAATGTTGAAGATGTGTTAATTGTATTGTATTGTAAAGGTTGAAGCCAACCTTTTTATCATCATCAACCTGCATTGAATAAGAATGTCTGTTAATTTTTACACCAAAACATATAAAGTATCTTAAAGACATATTAGGAGATTGTTCATTAGCTTTGCTAATATCATCACCACGATTTTTAGAATGTACAACTGTTTTATGATCATGTACCGTTTTTTGATTATTTTCCAATTCATTGTGTAAAAACAAACTACACATCTTTTTAAAATAGTTATAGCATCGTAATAAAACTTATAAAATGAATATATAACCCAAAACTTATAAGTTTTTACCTTTGCTGTGTTGAAATCAACACCATCTTTTAAATGATCCACTTTAGTTGCCTGCTCATGCTCATTGAACTGTATTGGATATGATTTCACATTAGAATTTGTATTTTATAGTGAAGAATGTTATTAAATAACTAAATGCTTTTACGCAATACCTAGAATCCATTTATATAGGATCTAGTGGTTGAGCTCATTATTTAATTTTCAAAATAAAGCTCCCGCTTGCTAAAAAACTAACTAACTCCACCCCTAGGAAATAGGAAGTTTGTTTTCTCTAATGTGTACAATATCACGATTTTTCATTTTTGGACTATTTTTTTAAAAAAGGTAATTATTTATTTAGCCGACCTTGTTTTTTTAAACCAACCAAATAGTGTCCTGGTTTTTAGCTATAAATTATAATGAAAATTAAGTTATATCTAAATAATAGGAGATTAGTACATGTAGTCATGTATTATTTAGTCAACTTGAAATTGAAACATAATTATTTTGCGTTAATTCCCATGTGGTTAGTTTTATAAATAAATACATTTATGTTCACACATTTGTTTTGTTACATTGCTTTTGTTGGTTTTAGAATCTTAGATTGGTTTGTAACAGGTCAGATTTTTTAGTTGTATTATAATAAAGCATTGTTATGTAATTAAGTGTAATTGTAGGCTGGACTGTTTTTAAAACTGGACTGTTTTTAAACTGTAATATGTAGGTTGATTTTTCCATAAAAAGATTCATTTTGACCAAGTCATCAAATACCACACAAATAGGTGTTTTTATAACTCAACATGCAATTATCTTTTGAAAATGTTGTACATTCATGCAATAAGGGTTTGTACATTATGTTTAGTTATTATCAGGGTACAAAAATGTTTTTAATAAACTTTGTTATTATTATTATTAATATGTTGTTACATGTGTTGTAATATATGTCTGGACAACTTGTGGAGCAGAAGCAGTACAGAAGGTTGGTTAGATGCTGCAACGAAGAATATTTGCAGAGTTTAAAGGGAAAAACAGTCATGACCGACACAGAACATTATGAATCCAGTATGTATCTTTGTATATTTTGGCAACATCGTTGTAGTATTTAAATACGATTTTGAATTGTTTTGCAGTTAGGAGCAGAAGCCATATGAAACGGTAATCATGTTATGTTTGTCGAAGATCCTTGTGACCAAATCCAGGAGTTTATTGCTAAACTTCAGATTCACTTTGTGGCTCATGACTCTCCACTATAAGGTCAGCCTACCCAAAACGATGATCATGTTATGTTTGTTAACATATGTGATTTGTTAATTGATTTGGCTTTCTTAAACTCTCAGTTATGCTGATGCAAGCGGAGCTGCAAACGATGTCTATGAACTGGTAAGTTATTATTTATTATTTTGGATTTCTTGTTTTTCATTAAATTTTTTTTTGGTTCATTTAGGCTTCTTGCAGTGAATTTTAAATTTATTAGTTTTTAATGATTGTTGCAATGGCTAGAACGGGGATCAATGTTTAGCAGTAGGGATGGATCCGATGGATCTTGACAACTTTGTCTAGCAGCAGAAGCAACATTAACGGATTGAGCAGCAACAACTGAACTGCAGGTACGGTTTCATTCCTTTCAAATATTGTTTGTGATCAAAGACTTTAGATAACCAACAATATATGATTTTGTAATAGGAATTATGGACAAAAAATAGGTCAAACATGATGTTTTTATGTCTATAACTAATGTGTCGAGCAGCAGCAGATGTAACTGCAGATATGGTTTTATTGTATGACATTGTTTTTGACCTATAACTTTAGACAACTAACAATATATGTTTTGTAATAGGTATTATTAAAGAGCAACAATGGTCAAACTTGACTTTTCTGGTACTTTGGATTGTCATTTGAATAAGGTTATGTATGGATTGTACATTATAAATTATGGACTGTATTAAACTGGACTGTAATTTTTGGTGTGCGCTGGATATAAACTGGATTGTAATAATAAACTGGGTGATACAAAGGAGTGCCATTTTGTAAAATTTGTTACATTAAAACTGGACTGTGTTTGAATTAACTGTGTTGGATTGTAATTATTTTCTAAAAAACTTGACTGTTTTATTTTCACTAAAACAACTGTATTTTTGTAATGTAACTTGCTGGACTTGTTTTATTTTATTAGCCGTTGTATTAAATATGAAGTAAAAAATGATTGTTGTAGTGTATTTATTTGTTAATGTACTTGTACAATCATGCTTTAATTGTACATAAAAAAATTTAGATTGATGCTGAGAAAATTGAACACCAATATATAATATTTGTTTATACAGATTCTAAAAAAAAAGAGACGTAAGATAAAAAATTAAATTAAAGAAAAAACAGTTTTTGCATTATATATAGTAATAGATTAGGGTTTAGATTGTAATTAGTTAGGGTTTATAGTGTAATTAATTAGGAGGGTTAAAAAGAAAATTGTGTTTAAAAGACCAAACTGCCCTTATTTTTCTTGTACTTTATGCAGTTTAATTAGTAACTTGTTCTTATTTTTATGGTATCTTAAAATGCCCCTCTAATTGGCTTTATATATAGTATAGATAATATAATAGTCTTTAAAGATTCGTAAATGGTGTGAGATACTAGTATTAAAAATATGTGACATTTTTCGATTTTTAACTATTTGTCATCAAATCATTTCGATAAGTGATGTTGTAATTAAGGGTGTTTAAAAACTTCGTAATCTAAAAAAAACATAATCCAATGGCATCCAAATCCAAATAAACAAACCGAATTTCTTATTCGGATTTCGGATCGGATCGGATCTCATCCAAATCCGAATTCCTTATTTGGATAGAAAATGTTTCAATTCGGATTATTCAGATATCCAAACAAGAAACACTATGTTTTTTTTAGCCAATTACCCATTGTCATATTAGTCCAAAGCTTGTAGATATGAGAAACGTGTGATAAGAGTTGTCGCTATGTTTGGTGTGCTTATTAGAAACATGAAAACTTAATATTTTTAATTTTTATGAATTATTTTCGTTATTTTGGATAAGTTTATAAAGTTTGAACAATGAAAATGTGGTGATAAATATGTTTGTATTTTAACTATTTTCCAGTTTGTGTGTTTTACTATTGTAATTTTATACTACTAAACTAGTACACATTATGATTAAAGATTTGGAGAAAAATAGGAATAAAGAGCTAGAAAAAAATAGGAATAAAGAGTTAACAAAAATTGTTGTTTGGATTTATTCGGATAAATTTGGATCTATCCGAATCCAATTCTAATTAAATTCGGATCAGAATTAGATGAGGTTCTATAAATTTTTAATCAGATATCTGATCTGAATTACACCTTTAGTTGTAATTCACTTTTAATGAAGTCTTGTTCTCATTTTTTTTTTCAAACACGCAAGATTGAGTCCTATATGTTTTTTTCTTATCTCTTTAAGGGGTAAGAATGAGTTATGTCACTCCTAAACTTCACGGAATTGGTTTGCTAAGAGCTCGAAGAAAGATCGATCATGTTAATTCTATAAATACCTGTGATGATCTAATCCTAAACCCCCATATTCACTCGAAAAGTTAAAGAATTAGTGACGACAAAAGTTTTTCTCATTCCTTTACCATTAGTGAACTTTATATAAGAAACACAAAACCCTAAACGGGCCCAAAACATCCACGGGCCAAACAAAAGTCCAAGCAAAAAACCCAAAAACTTGACGAAAACATAAAAATTCTATTTAAGAGGCTTATTTGGATATAAATCTTGGGTTATCAGCCTACGACGCTTACCAAGTCGTAGCCCTCATTCCAAACTTCGAATTAACTGGTAGCACGCCCGAAACAGAGGCCCGTAGTCCAAGTTATGTTCATTTTCGTGTAGCACCCTTAGAGACACGATCTTGAGCCTATAGAAACATAAGGGCTCGATACTCTACACTTAGGCCCACGTCAGTACATCCTAGCTCGACCTTATATTGAATCTTGTTAAATAAACAAGTTAAGTTTCAGATTTTGAATCTGATCAGGTTCATGAGGCTAAACTTGTTTATATTATTTTTAAGTAAATTAGATCTGTACTAATCTAAAATACGACTCATTGAAAGATAATATACTAACACTTTGACCATCGACCCTATAACTTTTATTTTTGCTGCCAAGGGAAATGACGAAATCCAATAGTAAAATTGTTATAGACTAGTTGACGGTTTTACAAACGTATAAAAAAACAAACATAAGGGGTTCAGAATTAGCGATTACACTGTGTCACAAAGTACTCGAAAAAAACAAAGCGACAACATTTATAAGTGGTACTTAGAATCAACGACCATAGCGTGATCATGTTGACAGATGTGCTAATAGGAGCTGGAGATGAAAACTAACAAAAACTTATGTCAAAAGTCAAAAAAAATAAAAAGTTACTATTCATCAAATTACTAGATTATACAACGTATAATTTACACTCGATTTGTATTTCAACTCGCATTTGCTTCCATGTTTCCTCATTTTTTTCACAATCATTAATCGAGTGACTTATTAAGTGTAAGCATGTGAAGAATGTGATACTCGAATTACCATTATCTAAATCATCTTTATGTGACGTTTTATTCGTAGCAATCACTAGACAAATCCAATGTTTTGAAAATCGGACCGGACACTGAACCGGTATTATGATTTTAATTTACTGGTCGGACCGGTCCGACCGGGGTCGAACCGGGGTTGGACCGGGGTTGGACCGGGGTAGGGTAAAATATATACTTATCAAATTAATGTCATAAGAATTCTAATTTAAACACAACTTAAGTTCAATAATATTAAGTTTTACCAAAAACTAATAAATCAAACAAGTTTAACGCCAACAATCACCAAAAAATTATAATTTAAACAAGTTTTAATTCCAAAATAAAACGAGCTCATCATTTTTATCACTTAAAACATTAATATATTAACCCTTCATTACAAGAAAACAAAAAAATAAATAGATTTAAACATAAAATCCAATAAAATCAAACAAAAAAAATATTTTTTTAATAAAAACCGGTTCAACCCCGGTTCAATTACGGTCCGGTTCCGGTCCGACCGGACCGGTTCGAGCGGTTCACAAACACCTATCAGACCTCGACCTATCGAACCGTGATTTCCCAAAAACGCGATCCGACCACGGTTAGACCGGTCGGACCGGCCGGTTTAAAAACATTGTACACATCCACTTGGTTGATCGTTTGTACTATGATTAGATTTTGTGATGGTTTAAAAACATTGTACACATCCACTTGGTTGATCGTTTGTACTATGATTAGATTTTGTGACATTGTGCACTTAAAAAAGGGGCCTAAAAATCAAAGAAACGTGCTTGGGTGAACAGAGCATTCATGTATGATGATTGATGACTTCCATCGAAAACCACTTTCTATATCATGGATCATGAAGATTATGGTAATAGTATCATGTGTCTAATATCTTAGTTTAAAAAGGGTTAAATATACCGCAAAGCTAAAGGTGAATTTGAGGGAAAATAAGAGATATTTAAGACAGATGTGAACGTTAAGACTATTAGTAATGGTTAATGACTTCAAGAGACATTTTCTGTTATGTGGATGACTACTAGATAAATGACATTATATAAAAAGTGGCGTAATGTGATAATGCTCCTTAATCTTTACCAAGAGAGAGAGTTCGTAATGTGATTATGCTTCTAACACACAAATTATGATTAATTTGTGTGATAGAAGAACTCCAGATCTAAATCACCGATGATAATTCGGTTATGTGACCTAAAGGATCCGGAGTCCAAATCAAGCTATCATTTCCACATTCAACATATTCACAATTCAATGTTTATTACAATGCCATCCCAAAACCAAGAGTGGTAGAACATAAACAAATACCTTGCTTAACCTTGAAGTAATCTTCTACAATTAATATAGGCATTAATTTGCTTGTTTACTGACTTGTACAATTAGTAATAAATCACTAGCAAACGTTACACTCAAAGTATTAAAAGTTTAAACCTCTCTCTTGAGTTTGACACTTGATATTCAATTTACCAACATTTGAGTTTTTTTTAACGATAAATGATTCCTTCTTAACTTTAGCACGCTGCTACAATCACAAACCAACTATTTAAATGCATCAAATCAGTTAGACTGTTCTGATTCTAACTCAATCCACACAAAACACCATCGTATTAACCAAAAGAGTGTTATTATATAAATTAAAAAAAAAAGTTATTATATTGGTTTCTACTGTTTCCAACTATCACTTTTTGTCTTCTACCGATCCCAACTATTGAATTGGCTGTCAACGGTCCCAACTTTTATCACTTTAGCAACCAACGGTTTGTCTTAATTTTTTTTAACGCTGTTAAGTTTTTTTCGAATTCAAAACCGATGTTTTAGGCCTTTTGTCCGAAAGGGTAATACGAGTCAATTGATGTAAAAGTCTGCTCGAAACGGTTCTCTAAACGATAAAATGTTTACATCCGATTGAAGCACCGTTTCGTTGTTCGGAGCGTCTTTTCGAGGTAAATTTTCCATTAATCTAGTTGTATTATTTCCTTCCGATCAAAAGGCTTAAAACGTCAGTCTTCTATTTGGAAAAAAACTTATCGGCATTAAAAAATTTTAACGACGAACCGTTGGTTACCAAAGCGATAAAAATTGGAACCGCTGACAGCCAAATCAATAGTTGAAACCGATATAAGACAAAATGTGATAATCAAAAACAATAAAACCAATATTCCAAAAAGGTTTTGAATTTGTAAAATCAAATTATTTGATGGGATAATGGTTGACATCTCATAACTCACATGTTACAATACTTGATGCTGAAATTTAGGCATATACTGTTTAGGGAAAAATATATATTAGTGAGAAACAAAAAAATGCCTCTAATGACATCCAATCAAATAAACAAAGGTGTCAAAGATTACAATTTTCGAAGCTAATATTATAATTAGCCCGTAAAAGAGAAGATCACAACTCACAACTTCTCATCCGATACTTTGCTTTTAATTTTTTTTTAAAAATAATGAAACAAGTAAAGCTCAGCTATTTAAGGTAACTCTATGATGAAATATGATATCATACGCTTAATTTATGAACACAGACAACACTGGACAATCTATGAATTCTATCAATAAATAAATATAGACATAGAAATGTAACTGGTTTTTTAGAAATTGCTTTAATTAGCTAAAACACTTTTTATTAATCAATAGGCCTTGTCTATTCATACACCCTAAAATTCTATTCATACTCCTGTTTTAAAACCAGACGTCACGGATAGGCCTTGATGCGGCGTCTGAGTCACTTTTCTGTCAACGCCAACCGAGGAATGTCGTAAACGAGGTGGAATTCGGTCAAACCTGGACATATGCGCCGCATATATGACCTAGGCGCCGATGATGTTGTTGGCCGCATATATGACCCAGGCGCCGCGCCGAGGGCCATGCACGGCGCATAAGGGTGTTGACGCGTAATTGACTACGTTCGAGGATGTGTCTGGATAAGAAGTGACCAGGCGCAGCGTCGAGGTTTATGTGCGGCGCCTGGGGGTGTGGGAAATAAAAGCATTGGGTGTGTGAATAGGATGACCCAAGCCCTTAATCAATAAGGATACAAAACATGACATGTAATGTGTGAGTGTTTAACGGACGAGTGGTATTTGTATTCACTTATGTACGTATGTTTTTAACACGCAAAACCGGCTACACCATGTAAAATCGGCTACACCATGTAAAATGGCGCCCAGGAAGACACAATGTGGTTAATTTAATCACAACGTACTCATTTAGACCAAGGCATTTATCAGCAAAATGTAGTTTTGTAAGACACGTATTTATCGTGTTTAATGGCATAACTGCTTTATATCACACAACATTAAAACTTTAAGAAAATTTCGTTTTTTATAAGACTATTTTACTCATAAAAGTTATAAGATTAATAAAAACATATATGTTTCTTTAATATAACAACAATAAAGTATATATGAATTAAGTTATTGACTTTACTAAGAGTAAATTGTAATTTTCATCTTTGTGTTTGAGGCTTTAACAAAGTATAACACTTTATTTCTTTGAGTTTATATTTATTAACAGTTTACATTTTTCCGTCAAAACTCCATTCAAAATTCTGTTCATTTTGACTCTTGAGGCTGTAGCAGCTATTTTTACTTGCCTTTTTAACAAACTATAATATTCCCCTACTGAGATAGTTGTTTTTTACCGGAGTGAAAGCAATTTTAGATGAAATTTTGACGAAAGGACATAAAAAGTATAAATTTATACACGTAAACTATTAGACTCGGACTAAACTGCTAAAGCCCTAAAACACATCGACGAAAATTGCAATTTACGCCTTTAATAAAGTATCACTAGAACTACTTAATTTTTAGATTGCTACACTTAGAAATAAATCATATCGTTATGTATTTGATTCGTCGACCTATATATGCATTTATATATTTATGAATATTCTTTTTTGTCACATCCATTCCATTGAATTATCATTATTAATTTCGTACCCTTGAATATTTCAGTTTGATCATATTAATCATGAATCTATGAATTGAAAACAACTTCATTGAATATGTGAGTCAGTGTCCACAAACATGTCATAAAAAGGGCAAATTGGTATTTCACTTAGGTGTCGGATCGATCGATCTTTATCTTTTTTTTCAAACATGAATACAAATCTATTTATGTATCAACTTTTTTAGCTCTTAAAAGTTAAAAGTACTAGGATTTTATAAGAACACAAAATCTTTATATATATGCTCGTGATAAAGAATTACCAAACTACCCTTGGACTTCATCTTAGAAACAACGTAACTCAACAAGTGTACAAGAACCAACAAACTCTTCAACCTTGTTAATTAAACTACCAAGGGCAAATTAGTAATTTGCTTAAGATGTTATTAAGACGAGAGTTTTATTGAATCTTGACCAACAAATGGGTTTTAAACTTTTAATTAAACCTGCCGAAACAATGATTTGGAAAAGAATTAGGGCATATTAGGGTTGAGATGTCCACTTCACTTAAAAATTTATAAATGCCCAATTACCCAAACTACCCCCCAAGAATTTGACCTTGAAGGTGAAGCACAAGGGCTAAATTGGTATTGGTATTTTACTTGTGTGTTACCAATTATATAAGAGTGACCCACTGAAGTTTCAAGTTAGTAAAAAACAATGATGAAGAGGAGGATTAGAATAAAATATAGGGTTGAGGGGTTGCTTCAATCCAAATTCAAAAGTTGTGCATGCGAAGTACCGAAACTACCCCTAAAAACTTGAAGTTGAAACAAGTGTCAAAACACCACTAAATCCTCTCAACCACCAATCGACCATGCACCAACATGGGTTAGTTGGGTATTTTACAAAAATCTTGAGAAAAATAACACAAAGATTTTAATTCAATTAAGAAAAAAACAATTGCAGCCTACTTGGTTACTTTTTAAATCACCCTATTGATTTCTAATTTGTCATAATCTTTTAAAGGTCATATGCATAACTTTTATTTCAACTTGTTTGATCTTGGTTGTTGTTAGTAGTATGTTAACAAACGGTCTTGTAAATTTTTCGATAATGTAAAGATCGCCTGGTTTGATGCTTATAAGAAACGGCTAGTGCGTCTAATTAATCTATGTTTTAATTGTATGTTAGTGTTTTAAGGACATTGATGTAGAAGTTTATTTGTTGAAAATGATTACAAAATGCAATGATTAAAGACCAGGACAACAAGAATCGGTTAATTAGGGTATGTGGGGTTTGCTTCAATTAAAATTCAAAGGTGTAAATGCCAACCACCACATTAAATTTGGTAGCAAGGCAAGTGTGTGCTGCTCTGACATGCACATAACTTCACTGCAAAAAAGGACCAAAGTCTCCATCAAGAAATCAAGATAGAAATTTGTTAATTCACTTCATTTTGGTTTGTTGAACATGGCTTCAAGACTTGGTCTACTTGTTCAAAACTTGTCAACAAATTATATTTTCATATTATCCATATGTGAAATCACTAGGGGGTGAGGGTTGGGGTCTATTAACCAATTACTCTAATAGCAACCGGATAGTATACATATAACGTACTTAGATCAGATAAATAATCAACGGTAAACAAAACAGTTTAAATGAATGTAAAAGAGCGTAGGTATATATAATGATTTAATATATACTGGTTAGTCCATCTCCAACACAAGATGTGTGAAAGAATCCGAACAAGTAGTCATGAGAGGCGCTTGTGCAATGTTAAAGCGTCGCCCCCTCTAGGATGCATATGGTCCCATTATATGTATAAAAATGAACATATTTTTTCTTAAAATAAAAAGTAAAAAGTTTAGATTTTCAAAATGAACATGTTTTTTTCTTTTTGGCAAAAGTGTCGCCAAGTAGACGTTCTTATTGCGAAAAACACACGTACATAAGGGTACTCCGCATGTAACGTGCAACGTTGTCCAAAATTACACAAGGCATTTTGCACGTCGCTTTCCACCGGCTTCCACCAAATACCATTTTAGCCAATACAAAGTAAACTATAAATAAAATACAATGAGAAACTAATTAGCAACACACTTTGAGCTAGCCAATGCAAGAAATTGATCTAATAATAAACATTTATTAATAACAATTAGATTAAAATTTTAAACTTTTATTAAACTCACTCTAAAACTCCTAATTCTAATTAGGGTTGTGAAAACAAAAGGAACATAAACAACATCAAAATCAACATGAAGAACAAGACCCATTATTAGAAACATGCAAATGCACATCAACATCACCACCACCTCCACCGCCACCATTTTCTTGATCACTACTATTACTATTATCACATCCACCAACATTAACATCATCTTCATGAGACTCTCTACTAACTACTCTACCATTGTTATAAACATCAATGCTTTTAACACTTCCACCGCCGGTGCCTTCAACGGCGGCGACGGTGGTCGCCGGAGAACTTGGTTGATCTTTATCTTTTTTCCCAAATGTGTTCTTGTTATTATGCATCCACACTTTAAAAATCCCTCTTTTGATCCCAACTTCATTGCAAAAGCTTGCAACTTCTTGATCATCACATCTTTGCATCTTCCACCCAACTTTTTCCGCAAAAAGATACATTTTTTCCTTTTGATCTTGACTAAACTTTGTACGGAATCTTTTTCTTCCATTAGGGTTTTGATCAATCTTGATCTCCGGCGCCGGAGTGCCCGGAGTTGCCACTATTTGGGTTTGATAACTTTGATCACCAGCTCCGGTGAATGATAACAACACGTGTGGTGCAAAACCATGCACGTCGGTTACTTCACGGCGGTGGAAATTACGGTGGCAACCACAAGCGGCGCATTTTAGCAAGGTGGGTTCATGTGTGGCGCAAGTTAGCAACGGTGGCATAAACTCACCGCAGCCGTCTAAGGCATGGCTGCCGATGGTGGCAGCATGGTTTTTGAGACACTCTTTGTAGGTGACCGGAACCACCGTAGATGGTGGTGGTTGGTGGTGGTTTTTGGCATTTGGGAAGGAAGAAAAGGGTTTGATTAGGTGGGGATGGAGAGGGGTTTCGCCGTCGGTGTCGGGGCTATCGGCGGCGGCGGCGGAGGTGGTGGTGGTGGTGGTTGTGGTGGTGGTGTGTTTTAGGTCCATTGTTAAAGATTTGTGATTTGAAATGTGAAGATATGGTGTTGAGAGTTTATATATATTGCTTAAAATGAAAAGGAAATAGGATAATTCAAGGGGTTTTGTATGTTGGGGAATTTTACACTTTTTCTATTCTTATCATTGTAATTTTTCTTTTAGGTATGTAAATGTGTGTTTTGTGTCAACATGTTACCTTAAAATAGGATGCTATTAGTTTGATAGAAAAAAACAATATATTACGAAATTAATAGTAAAAATACAAACCTTGTTACATTTAAAGTTAAATCCTCAAACTTAATATTACCATTTTCTTTTAACGGGCCATTAATTTATTAATAAGTTTTTTTTAATAGCAACTATTAGAATAAATCTTAAAGAATAACTTTTTGATTATAAAACTCTACTCTTACTACCGGATAAACTTTGATTTGTTTTACTAGTAAGTTTTTTTAACATAGAATATAATAAATCTTGAAGAGTAATCTCTTGAAATTTCAAATTACATCGGTTAGACTAACTAACTTGATTGTCATTTTCATGATTTTTAGTCCAAAGGAGTGAAAGCATTTTTACACCATTCACCAAATATCCAACAAAACTTCGTTTACCATAATATAGACAATAGAATGGCTTGTATCATGCAAATCCTTATATCTTTGGTCTCTCGATCATGATCCATGTATGGTTAAAACCTCATTCATCGTCACAAAAACGTCCCTCAGAGCGTTACACCAATCAAGAGCCCTAGACCTCACCAAATCCACAAAATGACAACAGATTAAAAGATGACCACTCGTCTCCGTTGGATAATCACACACATCACAACCACCTAAAACAAGAACACCTTGTCAGACCTCGTTTCTCAGGGCATGACTAGTTGCATCATAATAAGCCAAACATTAAAATAAGATAGCGGAAGACTTAAAAAAAGATCCCAATTCATGACACCAATTTGAAACTTTTCACAATGTCATTACAATAAAGTTGTGTAACACAATTTCTTTACAATAAACTTGCACTTGGAGTCGTTCTCGTATTACTTTCACTTTATAGATGATGTCTAGCATAATTTCAGGATCGGACATTTGACCCTCGCCTACCTGAAACCAACACATGGGTGTTCGAAACCTACGACTATACAAAACTTCAAACGGCTAAGCCTTTAAGCTTTTGTGGTAGCAATTGTTGTATGAAAACCTAACTAATAAGGGATGTGTGTCCCAATTACCCACGAAGTCTATAACACAGACCCTCGACATGTCCACTAAGGTTTGAATAGTTCTCTCGCTTTGGGCATCCGTCTAGGGGTGCTAAGTTGTAATCAAGTCTAGGTTAGTTCCTAGAGCGTCTTGAAATGCCCGCCAATAACGAGACTTGAACCTTCCATCTCTATCAGATACAATGAACAGATGTTAAGTTCCATAACTCTCCTTCATAAGGAGAATGTAAGCAGACTTCGTTAGCCCGTCCACAACACCATATATTGCGTTTTTGCCTTTCTTATTCCTCGGTAGTCCTATTACAAACTCCATTATAGACATCTCTAACTTCCATGTGGGGATTTGAAGAGGCTAGAGCATGCCTGACGGTTTCTGGTGCACAGCTTTTACTTGCAGACAAGTCATACATTGTTCTACGTAGGCTGCCATATTTCTCTTCATTCCTTGCCACAAGAGTTGGTCCTTAATGGTGTAATACATTTTTTCAGCTCAGGATGAATGAGGTACTTCGTTTTGTGAGCCTCGTTTAAAATTAGTTCCCTCAAATTCCCGAGGTTTGGTATCTAGGCTCGATTTTTCAATCAGAGGAATCCACCATTTCCTTCTTCTAACTTCTTAATTACTCCTATCATTTCCTCATTCTTAATATTTTCATCTTTCAAGGCTTATATCTGAGTCAGTTTCACTTGATCCAAAAGACTGACCTCCACATCCATTCTTAATGCTTGGACCCATCGAGGTTTGGCGCCCTCCTTCCTGCTTAAGGCATCAGTAACTACGTTTGACTTTCCTGGGTGATAGTGTAGCTCAAAGTCATAGTCGGACAATACTTCCATCCATCGACGTTGTCTCGTATTAATTTCCTTTTGATCGAATATGTGTATGAGACTCTTATGATCAGAAGATACAATGAACTTAGAGCCATATAAGTAGTGTCGCTAAATATTTAGCGCGGATACTACTTCACCTAATTCTAGAGCATGAGTCGCATACACCCTGTCTTAGCTCCTTTCAATTGCCTTGAGACATATGCGATCACCTTGTTTCGTTGCATCAAAACACAACATAATAAATTAGCATACGTGCAAAGTAGACTATGAAGTTGTCATTGCCATCGGGTAATGCAAGGATTGATGCGCTGCTCAATATTTCCTTTAGGGACTTCAAGGCTTCTTCTTGTTCGGTTCCCTAGGAAAATACAACTCTCTTCTGAGTTAGTTTAGTCATAGATTTGGCAATTTTGGAGAAATCCTTGATGAATCTTTGGTAATAACCACCCAATCCGAGAAATCTCCGGATCGCGATTGCCGATTTAGGGGCTTTCCATGTCATTACCTCTTTAAGGGATCTACTTGAATTCCTTGCTCATTAACTACATATCCTAAGAATTGGACCTCTCCTTTATGAGCAGTTCAAGTATTTTTCTGAGGCGTTTCACGTGCTATTCCTAAGTACGGGAATATACCATAATGCCATTAATGAACACGATTACAAACTTGTCTAGATATGGTTTGCATACTCGGTTCATCAGATCCATAAACATTGTTGGTGTGTTGGTTAAGCCAAAGGGCATCACCAGGAATTCGTAATGACCATATCTAGTTCTGAATGTCGTTTTCTGTACATCCAACTCTTGCACCTTCACTTGGTGATACCCGAATCTTAAGTCTATTATTGAGAAATAGCTTGAACCTTGCAATTGATATTAAAAGTTGTTGTTGAGCCATGGTTTTCAACCGATGAGATTTCACCATGGTTCTGAGGATTAACCTATCAGATTTAAAAGTTGTTGTTGCAGTGGCATGTTATATTGGTTTTGAGCTTTTGATTTTGGCTTTTTTGGCTGGATAAAATTCAAGCATTTTAAATAACACGTGTTGAACGTACCCGGAGTTTATTATCTACATGGCTATGATGACGTTGAAAGAAACTGACTTTTAAGTTGTGTTAACAAGGATGGTAAACAGGGTTTTCCATGCTTGCAACCTATGTCACGATAATGATGATTCGGATTTGTAATCCGAGCCGATAAGTATTAGACAGGAACACGAAACCGAAAATAAAGAGAAAAAACCGGCTTGAATATTACCTCTCGTGTAAAGCACGAGAGACTATAAACACCAAGTTTCATGAAATAAAGAGTTTGTTAGAGCAAGTTTCAAATTCCACTCTGGGTTATCATCAAGTTGATAGCATAGCGTGTGTTATAACGCTTTTTGTTTGGATCTAAGGGTCGTGGGTTTGACTCTCACTGTGGTCATTTGTATGAAACATTAATTTAAAATTTTGGTCATCTTAATTTATTGAACTTGTGATCCAAAGCTAATAGATTTTAATTGTTTAACTAAAAAAAGTGTCATTTTTAGAGTAAAGTAGTGTAATGCATACAAATTTTTTTACGTTTTTAGGTATAATGTTATCCGTATAATTTTTTTACGTTTTTAGGTATAACGCTACCTGCGACAAAATTTTTGTTAATGCTAGCTCTGAGATTTTTATTTGAATCCGCTGCTATTTGAAAAGATTGGGTTTCACTAAATCTTTTTTTTTGGACAGCGAAACGAATAAAGCCCGGCTACCCGGGTTAACCCAATGGCGAAAGGCGACCCCGAACGCTCTGCGAACACAGACAGCGCTGGGTAACCGAAGCCCACCTATTAAACCAACTCCAATTCGGGGGAAACCCACTAGCCCGTTCGCCCGTAGGCACGACAACAAGCTAGCGGTAAAACCCGTTTGGCTCAGAGATCGAACTTGTGTTGGCCACAAGTCTCCCTTCATTGCCCCCATTTGCCCCTTCCAAAGTGATGGTAGTGAGACTAGAACTTGGGTCTCTTTTGGAGAATCCAAGCCTCTTACCACTACACCATGTTGGAAGTTGCAAGGGTTTCACTAAATCTAATCTGCTCTCTTTTCTTTATGTACATGGGTCATATTTTTGTTTCTTGCTAGGTATACCTTTTGTGTAATTTATGAAATCTATTGTTCGGGAAAAAAATATAGTTTAAGCAGTTTGCTTCTTTATTCCGTTTTAAGCACCAACAAATTAAGTGGGGAAAAGTTATATTAACCTACAATAAAGAAATTAAATATGATTTGCCAAACTTAAAGCAATAAGCTGCCGCCAAAATACACCTAATCATATTAAAAAATATAACCGTTAATATAATAAAACAAAATTAATTTTAGTTATCTGATATAATTTGAAGGATTCTCTGTCTATGTGACATGATTTTAGAGTTTCTCTCATCATAATAATTTAATATTTATGTATATATATCTATAGTAATGTATTTTAATAACAACAATTACATTTTCATCTCCTAAATTAATAATATTTTCAATTCTCTCCTACTAGAGTGCGTATGGATTGGTTCATATTTGATATTGTATAAAAATGAAACTTTTATAATAAGGTTGATAATTGCCTACAATTAAATACCTGGTATTTTATAAACATATGTAATTTTTTAATATGAAATTATATTTAAAAAAGTACACCATAAAATAAGCATTTAGTTCTCTTTAATTTAAGTATATATTATTATACAAAAAAATATTTTTTAAACAAATCTTGTGTTTCGATTTTATCACGGTTTTGTCTCAAAACTAATTAGAACCGTTCATGCCCTCATGAATATCCTTAAATTACCAGTTGGGTGTTATTTTCCCAAGCATAGTGCTCATTTCATTAAAACTATAGGACTCATGGACCCTATTCGGGTCAAATGCTACCCGCATTAAACGACGAAATTTTAATATCCGATTGAAGCACTGTTACACACCCGGTTGAAGTACCATTTCGTCATTTAGAGCATTGTTTCGAGATAATTTTATATCAATCTAATCGTATTCTTGTTCCGACTAGAATCCCTAAAACCTCGGTTTGGATTCAAAAAAAACTTAACCTCATTATATGATTTTTAACGATGGATAATTGGTGGCAAAAATTGTAAAAGTTGGGACCGTCAACACATATTTTGTTAATTGAAACCGATAACTGCCAATAACAAATAGTTTAGACTGTTAATATCCAAAACATCATATGAAAAATATTAAAAATTGAGTCTATGATAAAAGTTATTGGATCATCAGAGTACTGGGCTTAATGGGCTTAAATAAAGTGGTTTAGTTTGTTTATAAGTATTAATGGGTAATGGTTCAATTTACTAATCAATTTTCATATATTTATAAGTTTTGTTATGGGTATAAGGTGACCTCTAAACTTATAGTTTGGGTTCGCCTCGTGCCTACTTGAGCCAGAGTTCAATTTATTCTCGAGCTTGACTAACTTATAAAAAGATCTCAGATTCAAACTTGACTCGTTAACTTAGAACTCTTATTTTTAAGCTCAAGCTCGCCTTGTTAGCATTTAGATCGATTCTCTTCAAAATCCTTACGTTTGTGGTGATACATGCTTAAAGTTAAAGTTATAAGTGTCATAGACTATTTAAGGGTTTGTTAATCAAAGAGTGGCAATGATTTACCCTTTGATATCATAAATTTACTCACATTAATCGACTATATATAAACAAACAAACGTATTCAGTAACATTTTCTTGTAAATTAAGTAACGATGAGTTCGTGAAATACTCAATATGTATTTAAATTCTGAGCAATATTTCAATGCAAGTTGATTAACAACACACTTATCCAAGGCCAAAAAATAAACAAATACAAACTATGTAAATATGGAGGTGATCATCCTTCAAAAACTGATTATGCACATTCTTTTCTATAAAATTCTCATAAAAAAACATGTTGTAAATTCACATAACCTTAAAAAATTAAGCTCTGTTGTGGATTGGGTCTGACCCTTTTCTAACCCTTCTCTTGCTTGATTGATAAGGATCAAGTTTCTTGTTTACACAAGATGAAGTTGCGTTATGATCTTCGTTATGATCTTCCACGACAACTGCCTTGAGCGAGCGGTGATTCAATCTTTCTTCCATCGTGATAACTCTAATGCCAGAAACCGTATATGGTTCGCTCGCTAACATTCCAATGAAGGTAAGAAGTATGAACAACTTTTTACTACTAAGAATCATAGTTCACATAGAAAAGATTATATTTTCTTTGGTAAATGAGGGAGAAAACAAGACTTGATATATAGTTTGATGTTACTTGTGTACAACTATATATAGTTTTGATAAGAGGGTTTTAAAGAACAAATCATGTATGGGACCTACATGACATATATAACAAGTTTGATATTATCCTAATGTGCCAATCATATGACTTTAATCTAGTTAAAGTAAATGACTAGGATGAATAAGTAGAATGGAACAGTACCCTTGAGAAGCTAAGCATCTTTTCCATCTTCTCTACTCATTAAAGACCAAACCATTGTCTTGAAATTAGTAATGTCTTGATGATGTAAAACAAAAGCAAAAAAAATTAAAAATATATATATATAATATTCTCATAAGAAAATTGAGATAATATAGATATATAATACTATTACAAGCCCATTTTTATGAATTTAAATTTACCAGGTTAATTGTCTAGGATTTGGTCGAATATTTCAAGCATATATTTTCCTTTGTATTTTCCTTATTATTAGCTATAGTTTCCTTTTTTCTCTATTGTTTTGTTTTAGTCTATATATTGTATTCATCTCTTGGTTTTTCATTAATCAAGAAATTATAATACAGTGAATCCTTTGGTACCATCAATTTCTAGATGGTATCAGAGCAGGTTTAATCTTTGCAAACATAATACTCAATCATCCAAGAAACCATGGTAGCAAATTTCGACGATGGCGATTGGATCGTCGATTCAGGAGCCACGGATCACATAACAAATCAAGTTGATTTACTTGATAATAAAAGAAAAAAACCTTTTGAAACTCCTGTCATAATTCCCAATGGTGAAACCGTTCCTGTTGAAGGAAGAGGTGATTATGTATTACCAGGAGGGGCCAAAGTAAAAGAAGTCCTATACATTCCTAAGTTCAATTGCAACTTACTATCAGTAAGTCGTTTATCCAAAGATCTTCAATGTGCCGTGACCTTTTTTCCCGATTTTTGTGTCATACGAGGGCTGCAATCAAGGAACTTGATTGGTGCCGGTGAGTGCAGAAGAGGTCTATACCGGATGAGAATTTTTGGACACACGAGGAAAGCTATGATGGTAACGATGGATAGATGGCACAAGAGACTAGGCCACGCATCTAGAGAGAAACTGGTTCAGGTTGATTATCTTAAAACTGTTTCTTCTAATGTTATGAATAAAGTTTGTGATTCATGTGAAAAGGCTAAACGTACCAGGTCACCTTTTCCAATTAGTTCGACAAAAACAAGCGAATGCTTTGAATTATTGCATTGCGATATTTGGGGCAAATATCGAATGCCTTCTTTTTCGGGAGCAAACTATTTCTTAACAGTTGTGGATGATTACAGTAGGTCGGTTTGGGTCTTTCTTATTAAGCACAAATATGATGCTAGCAAATGCTTAATCAATTTCCACAAAATGATAGAAACTCAATTTGGGAAACATATCAAAAGAATAAGATGTGATAACGGTGGCGAATTTACATCAAATCTTATGAATGAGTTCTATGCTAACAATGGAATTTTATTGGAAACCACTTGTCCACACACGCCTCAACAAAACGGGGTGGTGGAACGCAAGCACAGACACTTGCTCGAAACAGCACGAGCTTTAAGATTTGAGGCTAAGTTACCAAAGACTTTTTGGGGGGAATGTATTCTAACAGCAACTTATATTATTAACCGACTTCCCTCTCAAGTTCTCAACAATAAAACCCCCTATGAATTATTGTTTAATAAAAAACCCGAGTATCATCACATGAGGGTTTTTGGATGTTTAACATATCATAGAAGCTTCGAGACGAAGGGAGATAAGTTCGAAATAAGGGGGAGACCCGGTGTCTTTTTAGGATACCCTCCTGGGACTAAAGGATACAAAATATATGATATAGAAAATAGAAAAATTATCGTTTCAAGAGACGTAAAGTTTTTTGAAGATAATTTTCCTTTTTCTTCCATCACCCAAATCGAAAATAGAGATGGCCCACTTGGTTTATCTAATGAACCATGTCAATTTGGTTATTATGAAGATGATTTTTTAGTTCATGAGAAAAGTTCAGAAACCCAAGATGAGCACATGGATGAAGCAATTATCATTGATGGCGAACAACATGATTTAAACAATGGCTCTGACATATTTAATGAAGATCCAACAAATGAGAATGCAACTCAACATGAAAACGTTGAATCTGAAACAGTAAGAACAAGACCTCAAAGAATTCGTGTTCAACCGAAGCACCTCCATGACTTTGAGGTATCGCTTCCCTCATCAATAGACCATGCACAACCCACACCTAATCCGGAGACCTCAACGGTACATCCTATTGCCAATTACGTTTCTTATGAGAAATTTTCAAAAACTCACAAGGCATTTTTAGCGGCCATCACTTCAAATGATGAGCCGAAAAATTTCAAACAGGCTATGCAGGATGAACGGTGGATAGAAGCCATGAAGAAAGAAATACAAGCTCTCGAGCATAATGAAACATGGACTTTAGAAACACTACCTGAAGGGAAACGAGCTATTGACTCCAAATGGGTTTACAAAATAAAATATAAACCCAATGGAGAAATTGAGCGATATAAGGCACGGCTTTGCGCAAAGGGGTTCACGCAAGTAGAAGGAGTTGACTTCCATGATACTTTTGCCCCGGTTGCTAAGTTGGTCACTGTCAGAACACTTCTTGCACTAGCATCTAAGAGAAATTGGGTTGTTCACCAACTTGATGTGAATAATGCATTTCTGCATGGAGATTTGAATGAGGAAGTGTACATGAAGATTCCTCAAGGTTTCTCTAAAGAAAATGAGACCCGGGTTTGTCGTCTTCGAAAATCGCTCTATGGCCTCAAACAAGCTTCACGCAACTGGTATCATAAGTTCACCAGCTTTCTTATTGGTCTAGATTTTAAACAATCTAAGGCTGATCACTCATTGTTTTTGTACAAGAAAGAAGGGTCTTTTGTTGCAATATTAATCTATGTTGATGATGTCATTATTGTTGGAAACGACGACCCGAAAATTCAAGAAACCAAGAATCGTCTTGACAATCAATTTAGCATCAAAGACCTTGGTTCATTAAAGTACTTTCTTGGAATTGAAGTTGCCAAGACATCTGAAGGTTTGGTCCTTAGCCAAAGAAAGTTCACTCTCGACATTTTAGAGGATAGTGGAATGCTTGGATGCCGCCCAAGTACTTTTCCCATTGAACCGAATTTAAAATTGGACAAAGGTGAAGATGATCCTCGTGTGGATGCAAACTCCTATCGCCGTATGGTTGGTCGTCTCTTATACCTTCAAGCTACTCGGCCCGACATTGCCTATGCAGTGAACGTGTTAAGCCAATTTGTGGCCGATCCTCGCCAGAAACATTTGGAAGCTGCAAATCGTGTTCTAAGATACCTAAAAGCCACTCCAGGTCAGGGTATTCTTCTTCCACATGATGGGGAATTCACTGTAACAGCTTACTGTGATTCAGATTGGCTCGGTTGTCCCTTGACTAGGCGATCAAGGTCTGGTTATCTTCTTCTTTTGGGTGGTGCACCTATTTCTTGGAAAACTAAGAAACAATCTGTCGTTTCTCGCTCTTCTGCAGAAGCAGAATATAGAGCCATGGCTTCCGCTGTTAGTGAGATTTTATGGGTGAGATGGCTTCTCAAGGATTTGGACGTTCATATTGTTACCCCAACACCTCTATTTTGTGATAATCAAGCTGCTCGACACATTGCCAATAATCCAGTATTTCATGAGCGTACTAAGCATGTTGAGATGGATTGTTACTTTGTTCGAGAAAGGGTAGAGTCCAAACAAATTGTTCCCATGTGCGTCAACAGCAAATTGCAACTAGCAGATTTACTCACCAAAGGATTGGCTTCACAACAACTTCAATTTTTGCTATCCAAGATGAGCATTCGGAACTTACATGCTCCATCTTGAGGGGGAGTCTAGGATTTGGTCGAATATTTCAAGCATATATTTTCCTTTGTATTTTCCTTATTATTAGCTATAGTTTCCTTTTTTCTCTATTGTTTTGTTTTAGTCTATATATTGTATTCATCTCTTGGTTTTTCATTAATCAAGAAATTATAATACAGTGAATCCTTTGGTACCATCAATTTCTAGAAATTGAGTCAAAATTTTAAAAGTTAGAATTGATTAAATAATAATGAAATTAAAATTGTAATTATAAACGTTTAAATTTCTTGTATCAAGTATGAGGAACATTTCTCTTGCGTCGAATCTTTGTTTGCTTTGGGGGTCTTATGAGGAATTTTTCTATTTATGGCAACGACTTTGAGTATTTGGAAGCACCACAATAAGGTGATTTTGTTTTGAGGTTGTTCCGCCTTCGGTGATTAAGGTTCTTTGTGAAACCTTGGTTTTGACGACTCTTTAGTTGAAGACACATAGTAAGAATGGCACTGACTCTTTTATGAACCCACCATTTTGATTCTGGTAAAGTCTTTGTTGTTGTTTCTTTTCGATTGTACTTTGGGGGGTTTCAGCTACTTGTTAGTCCTCCGTCTTTAATCTATACTAGGTTTAATGCCCGTGTGTTACACACGGGTTAAATAATAATATTCATAAATAATTTATAACCATTATATTTAAGTATTTGTAAATTTTTAATATTTAACTATTTTGTTCCATCAACTTATGCATGGTGGGAAATTTTCCCTCCCAACATTCTTATTATAGATTAAATATTTTCCCACTAAAAATTACCCCCTAAAACCTTGAATTATTAAATAGATAAGTATTATTTGCCGTTAAAAAAGTATTCATATGTTTTTACATCAAAAAAGAAATAAAACAAAATTGCTAACGACATTCAAAAAAACGTAAAGTTCTAGATTGCGTTCAAGGTGATGAAATCTAGGCGTAACAGCTGGAATAAACCGTCTATAGCCGTTTGTCACATGATCTAGCTAGCCTAATGTTTTCATCTAAGGCCCCTACAACTCCTAACAAAACGAAAGTTATACTCGTTGGGGGTGGTGGTCCAACGGTAAGACGCAAGTCTTTAGGTTTCACAAGGTCATGGGTTCTATCTTTGGCGGAGGAGGTTTTCCCATTTTATCCGTGTGGGTTTCCTCCGTAGGGGGGGTGCAACGGAGGCCTCTGTGGAGTAGCTCGTAATGGGGTGGTTGCCTTCGAGAGGTCTAAGCAGGGGGTTTTCCGGTGTTGCTGTTCAAAAAAAAAAAAGCTAGATCATTTGCATCTTTTTGATCCTTATGTCCCTTTCTTAATTAAAGAACTTACACACCCACTAAACATTCTCCTATATCTACACTATTATTCAATAACTTGGTATGTATGTTGGTAAATTAATATTACTTAGTTATTAAGAAAAGAGACTTGAGAAGCAAAATTAGCAAAATGAGCTCTATGTTTGGCTGGTCGGAAAGAAAAAGTACAAAAACACAAACTAAAACCCAAAACACTAAAATAACATTAGCTTTATACCCTTTGAAGATCTCACTTCAAAATTCCAAGCTCAATTTTCCATGCAACAAAAAGAACACTCTTAGTTTCTTGTGCTAAATATGTGTTTCTTTATGCTTTTATTTTCTCTTTATTTTGCCCATATGACCATCATCATCATGAGCATCAAGATAAATTGTCTTTGTTTCTTGTTATAAAATAGAAACAAGATTGGAACATTCTAAAGCTAGCTACTATACTAATTCTTTATCATTAACACATGATCCAATATGATGGTCCTTGATCAAGATTAAAGGGTAGAGATGGATTATTAGTTATTGATTATCAATGCGTCCTCACAACTGGTCAGGGTTCAAATTTTGCATTCCTTTCACAACTGGTCAGGGTTTAAATCCTGCTATGTGGTGTTAGTTAAGATCAGGGTGTTGGTACTTATAAAAAGGTACATTGGTTTTCACTGGTATTAAGTATCAAATTTTGTCTTCTATCGGTCTCGACTATTGAATTAACTGTTAACAATCCCAACTTTTATCTCTTTGGCAACCAATGGTTCGTCGTTAATTTTTTTTAACGCCGTTAATTTTTTTCAAATTCAAGACCGATGTTTTAGGCCTTTTGATCGGAAGGATAATACGATTCGATTGATTTAAAAGTTTCTCGAAAAGGCTCTCCGAACGATAAAATTTTTACATCCGATTGAAGAACCGTTAGGTTTAAACACCCGATTGAAGCACTATTTCGTTGTTCGGAGCGTCATTTCGAGGTAAGTTTTCCATCAGTCCATTTGTATTATCCTTCCGATCAAAAGGCTTAAAACATCGGTATTGAATTTGGAAAAAACTTAACGGCGTTAAAAAAATTTAACGATGGACCGATGGTTACCAAAGTGATAAAATTTAGGACCGTTGACAACCAATTCAATAGTTGGGACCGGTAGAAGACAAAAGATGATAGTTGAGACCAGTAAAAACCAATATAGCTTATAAAAACGGATTATCCATGCGCGTTTACAATCTATACAAGAATAGTGATGATAAGAGTAAAGACTATGGTTATCAATGTAGGAGGTGGGGACTTGTGATTTAGAAGGCTACTTAAAAGGTTAGATTTAGATCATAAGATGTGATGTACTTATTAGATACATTTGCCACCAAACTTAAACTAGAATCTAATAGCATGATTCACTAATCTTTAGCATTTTAGCCAGACAAAATTAAAGTGACATGTTATATTTTA
The DNA here is from genome assembly GCA_030867185.1 of Tagetes erecta. NCBI lineage: Eukaryota > Viridiplantae > Streptophyta > Magnoliopsida > Asterales > Asteraceae > Tagetes > Tagetes erecta. Next base: position 42,972,743 of record CM061492.1, on the reverse strand, counting down.
ACCACTTATAGAGAAACTCATAATTCAAAAACTTGTGACATTGGCTTTGCAGCTTGTAGATTCCAAGCCTGGTCTTAAAGAAGTTGCTTTTGTCACCTTTAATACAATTTTTGGGTCCATTATGGTCTGCATCAAAATACCCTCCACCAATATATACACAACATAACAACATATATGCATACTAGTTTATTAACCCGTGTATTACACATGTTTAAATAATTAAAAAGTGTATTAGATCATGTTTTTATATACAAAAAATTAATATTTTACACAACTCTGTTATCTTTATATAATATCTCAAAATTAAAGTTTTACATCATAATTAAAAATAATGTTACTTTGGGTTTAAAGATTAAATATAAAAATAATTGCAAGATTAACTACAAAGTGACATGTGGTCATACTTATATTCTTTTATTAGTATTAGATACGTAAACAAATATGTAAACAAATAAGTAAATCAAGAAAAGAAGAGAACAGAGTTCTTATTATTATTTACTTGTATGCGGTTTATACATGGCGACTACCTAGTCATGCATTATACCTATAGTTAAAAGGGTGTTGACGTTATTTGTACACCCTAAATTTTAATTTAATGGCCAGCCGTTATATGCGCTATAGAATTATACAACCCCTTATACTTAGCGTATAAGATGTCATATAATGCTATACGTATTGTATGACATGTAACCTCGAAAACATATATTGCAATTTGTCAGGGCGTTTTGATGGCCGTTGTAAGTTGGGTATGATGTTATACGCGTCCCTTTAATCTACTGTAAAAATTTTTTAGTTTGTTAGTTTTTAAAGTTAATGAAACCGAATTTATTTTCTTTAACTAAATATTGAAACCCAAACGTTTTTTTTATCAAATGTTGATACCCGAACTTCTTTTTATTTAATCAAATGTTGATACTCGGACTTATTTGCTTGTGATGTAGTATTATTTGTTTAATGAAACGAAGTGAAACCTAAACAACATTAAATAATACATAATCAAACTCAATAATCAAACATATTAAATAAAATTTGTACAATCCAACAAAACAATATGCCTGATACGTAATAAATAAAGTTTATACAAACTAACAAAAGAACAACCAGGCAAAGACTATCATCACTACAAAGACTATCACTACTCGTGTGGTGGGGAATCCGGCGGATACTGTGGCGTGTGGATCGACATGTCATGCGAGACGGTACATGCCTTCCAATGTACCGGGTTTTGAGTCGGGTCTGGGACACCCATTTCTAATCGGGTCTGAGGATGGGATTATCAAAAACAAGGTTTCGTTTCAAAGCGGATAACCCGTTTTGGTCGATTTGTGATTCTATACTACAGTTCCATGTGTTTCTATGTTATTTTTTGCTTTGTTGTTGTTTATTCAAACGATTCAATATTCATGTAATCGTAAAAGTACATAATTTGAAATTTAATTACCGGAGAAAATTAAAATATTAAATGGTTGTATTAATTTGTGATAAAAAGATCGTTGGTTTGTATGTGGTGAAAAAGTCATGATATGTATTTTATTAGGGTAAACACAAATCCAAATAGATGACATTTCGTTCCACGATCTGTAATAATGGCGTTGATAAAGCAAAGTTATTCATGGTAAAAGAATCAAATAATTTGGAATGATGTTCGGGGAAACAGAGAAATGGTATGGAAAAAAATATATGTAAATAGTTATTTAAATATAATAAGGGTAAAATAGTGATTTAATAAGTGTAATTTTAATGAAATGGGGATATATGTAATATGTAGGGCTGTAAATGAATTGAACTTTCAGCGAACAGTTCGTGAACCGTTCGGCGGGAAGTTCGTTTGTGTTCGTTCGTTTAATAAACAAACGAACACGGACAAAAAAATCCGTTCGTTAAGCTAACTGAACGGACATGAACAGAGGTTGCGTTCGTTCATTTACGTTCGTGAAAGTTCGGTAACTTGTTCGTTTACGTCCGTTCGTTTAAGTTCGGTAGTTCATTATGCTTTTAAATTTATATTTATCATTTAAGTGAATACTTTACTCTTATAGAGACAAATATAGTCATGGTAACATTACTTTTGCTGTTTATGAAGCATATTATGGGCATGTCTCATGGGTTTGAATGTGTGATTATAAGTTTTATTTGCTTCTTAAGGCTTATTTGGTTTTGTTGTATATGAATTTTAATTTGGAATAAGCTTATTATTTCTGTGTATGTTTTATATCCTTGTAAACAATGCTAGTAAATCAAAGATCTTGGTCTCTTGGTTGTTGATGTGGTTAAGGATAATTATTGGGATAATTATGACCTATTGATTAGTTGTCATGCTAATTTTTTTTTTTGAACCGCGACTTGCAATTTTTGCAACCATTTGGTCGTATCCCCCGCAATGAGGAACCCACCACTCCACTCCGGTCAATATGTTGTCTTAACCGGGCCCACTTGACATCGGAATTTGGCTAGGCGTTCAACCGGGAAAACCAATGGGATTTTTCCTGGAAAATCTCACAGGCAAGGAGGTTAGAACCCTGGATCACCACTGTAAAACCGGGTGTCCTCAACCAGCTAGGCTGGAATCATTAGACAGTTGTCACTTTGGATAATTGTCTAATTTGGTCAATCTTAATTTATTATTTTGGTGGTGAATGTTAAAATTTAACATTTTTTTGTTAATATTTTATTTTCACACGTTTGTTTGTGTCCGTTTGTGTTTGTTTTGTACGTTTGTGTCCATGAACAAAGTTCACGAACCGTTCGCTAACAACTTTAAAACCATAACAAACGAACACGGACAAATTTTTCTGTTCGGAACTTGTTCACGAACAGTTCATGAACAACTTAAAACCTTAACAAACGAACACGGACAAGCCTCGTCCGTGTCCATCCGGTTTGTTTACAGCCCTAGTAATATGTATGGTTTAAGAAGGGGAAATATGTAATTAAATTTAATGGTCGGGTAAATATGTAATAAATGAACTTACTAAGGGGATATATGTAAATGAACTTAATTTTTCATTTGGGTTCAATTAGATAATTTTTTCTTTTTAATTAAATATTTTCCCTCTTCTCCACTCATACCACCTTAAAAAAATATTTAAAAAACTATACGGAGGAACAGTAACTACTAAAATTGATGTTATTTGATATAACAGTTTCCGACAACTCAATATCTACGACAAAAATAATAAAAAAAAGGCTATAATATATCCCACAATTTCCCGATAAAACAACCACAAACTTATCGTTCTTTTATCACAAAACAAAAGAATAACTAAGTTAAAAAAAACTAGTTTTGTGGTTAAGTTGTCGCAAATGTTGCGACAATCCACTATTGTCGTAATTTTATAGCTAAAGTTGTCGTAATATTGACAAAAACAAGAGTAAATTGCCTTTTGCGTCCTTGAGTTTTGTTATTTTTAGCGATTTGCGTCCCTCTAGTTTGAAAACCGCAACCTACCCCCTAATGTTTTAATTTTGACTCCATTTGCACCCGGAACACTAACCCCGTTAAATTTATCCGTTAAATTTTTTTACAGTGGCAAAAATACCCCTGTTATTACACTACCCAACCCTAAAAAATCACTCTCACACGTGTCTTTCTCTCTCTAAATCCCACCGGTGTAAACCTCTCCGATGACCACCACCACGTTGCCAACATCAACCCAACCATCGTCCTCCTTCATCGCTGAAACTCTAGATAGCTCCCTAACATGTAAAGAAATAAGTAAAAGAATCCTATAGGAGCTCTACAATCATCTTCAACAAGCAGCTCACGAGATCCATCATCCATGTCATTCTTTTCAACTTTTGATTTCTCAGATGCCCTTTTAAATCATAAACTAGCTTACTCTTATTCAACAAATCTTTGCAAAAGCAACCATCAATAACAACATTCTATCATACATTCGCTTCTTGGTCATCACAAAACGCTAACAAAAACTTACAAAACAAGCCCCACAGATTAATCGTTCAAGCCGATTCGTTTATAGAAGAAGAAAACAAAGTTGATTTTAATTTTCCGGGAAATTCCATTCATAACAGTCAACAAATCGAGGACGGGACAACAATGGAGATGAAACACACATTGGTTTTGAAAGGATTTTTTTGACTAGGTCTACCATGGGAGCAAGGAACAACGGTGGTACCTGTGCGGTGGTTGAATGATCTGAACCGAAATTTCAAGCTAGATGAAGTGAGGCTTTTTTTACCACCATTCGTTCCTTTCTTTTATAATCATGGATCAGAATATTTTTGCTAAGAGTAAATCTTTTAGGGGGAGCAAATTGGGACTAATGGTGCTGGTTGTTTTACAGAGAGAACAAAGGCCAAGGAAGAGAAAGTGAGTGCAGTTGGGTGGCTTTAAACATGGGTATTTTTGTCACTTTATAAATATTTAACGGATAAATTTAACGAGGTTAGTGTTCCAGATGCAAATGGAGTCAAAATTGAAACATTAGGGGGCAGGTTGCGGTTTTCAAACTAGAGGGACGCAAATCGCTAAAAATAACAAAACTCAAGGACGCAAAAGGCAATTTACTCCAAAAACAAATTTGCTACAGTTTCTTTTCTACAATAGAATATTTTAAAAAAATCGTCGGTACTTTCGTTTGACGACAATATTGGGGTTGTTACATTATAACTATATACAAAAATAAATAAATAAATAAAGGTCAATAAGGATTTGCCAAAGCCCAAAGGTTTTCAAATCGGCAATAGGAATGTGAATATTTGTGTCATTAAAGATGATTGCTTTGTTGGTTACTTTAAATGTTATCCTCCTTTATCATACAATACCTCTTTATAAGGGTAAGTAACAACCCTATACCAGACAACTTTCGAGACGTCGTCAATATCCATCTAACCAACATGACAACCTAGGAGAGACGTCGTCAATATCCATCTAACCAACATGACAACCTAGGAGACGTCGTCAATATCCAAATATCCAACTATCCAACTAACCAACATGACATAAAATGCGGTTTGTGACAAAGAAAGCTAGTTAGAGACTGATTCAAACAGATCTTGACTAGAGCAATGCCACCTCTCAAGGTTTCATCACACTAGTACTTCTCTTACATTTGTTAAACACTTAGGCTCAGACACGAAGCCGGCCTGCCGGGTGGTAACCTGGGACGAATTTCATTGCCAATATCCAATAAAAGTGACACTAGTTGGTCTCATATGGAGAACCCACGTTATCTTACCACTAGACAACAAGTGGGGGTTAAGCAAGCCTAGTTAACTAAAAAGGTAAACATGTTCTTTTGGGCCAAAATAACAAAAAAAATATGTGCCTGTTCCTCATCTCATATTCAAACAAAATCAGTTCTCCATCATAACAATGTTTAAATCCAGCAAAATTAACAAAAACTTCAAACACTTCATAACTGTTACAATATCTAAATACATAAAGTACAAATCACATCAACCAAAAACTTGGCTTTGCAAAACATTTTAAACAGAAAATTTCACACCTTCATCATCAGTTGAAGCTCCCTTGAAAATTGCAACCTTCCCCTTATTTTCCAAAAGTTTAAGCGCTCTCATTAAAACACCGCGATCCATTCCATGGATATCTAAAACAAGCCATCGAGTTAACAAAACTACAATGATCTGATTTGACTATTTAAACAGAAAAAAGGGCATTGTTTACCTGTTCCTCGTGATTCAATTCCTGTACGGATCTCCTCCACAGTCATCACGCTGTCCTCTAACCCATTCTCCTTGACCTGATCAAGAATCGAGTCAACAATCATTGAAGTGGTTAAGTCGATATGTTTGGAAATAAGTTTGGATTTTTTTGTTACTCACGAAGTTTAATATAATGTCGGCCCAGTCTTTTATTCTATGCCAGAGGATAAGACATTGCCTATGATTCTTGTCCATCCATTCTGCACGTCCTGTCGATACAAGATTTGAGCATGTTAGGAATCAATGTGTTTGTATGTACTGGTTATCTGCTATTCGGCTTTTGGTTATTTGATTGTTTAAGAGTCAATAATCAGGTACGTACGACTGCAACAAAACTGATATGTACTTATTCTAATCACTGATCAGATGGGTCATGGGTCAAACAGTCAAATATCACAGCAAAAAACACATCTTAACACTTTGATGATTATCTGATTTAGACTATAACTATGTATGTGTGAGTGTGTGACGAGTGATGCTAACAAAAGTGAGGAGGGAAATCAAGAGATGCATACCATCCGAGACGATAGCTGACAAGAAAGCTTCTCTTGCTTCATGATTAAGAGATCCTGCATTATCACATTTCAAAAGTTATTCAGCACTAAACACGGACCATAAAGCTACATAACAATCGTAGAATTAAGCTTGTAGATAGGCCTGTAAATGAACCAAACGTTCATGAACAATTCGTGAACTATTCGGCGGGAAGTTTGTTTGTGTTCGTTTATTTAGCTAAACGAACGAACATGAACAAAAAATTTTGTTCATTTAGTTAAACGAACAAACACGAACACATGTTATGTTCGTTCAATTGTGTTCGTGAATGTTCGTTTATGTTTGTTCATATGTGTTCGTTTAGTTAAGTTCATATATGTTTGTTAGTTTATTTATGCTTGTTCGTTTAAATATTAAAACAAATATTCATATGCACACTAAACAAAACTTCATATACATATTATTCTTTTTGAGATTTTGATTTCATTTGTTAACTTCTTGATGAACATTTTGAATGATTTTGGTATATTTCTTATTTTGATAAACTATGTATATTTAAACCACCAATTTATAAGTGTGTTTTGGTTGAATTATGATGTATTAAACTTGTCCGTTTGTGTTCGTTAGTGTTCACTTATGAATCTTTATTTTTGTATGTTTTGTGTTCGTTTGTGTTCGTTTATGTTCGTAAACTGTTTTTTTAGCTTTTTATTGAACAAAAACATAAACGAACACGAACATTTCTATTTTCTTAACGAACGAACACGAACACGAAAGTCGTGTTCGATTATGTGTTTGTGTTCGGTTGAAGTTAAATGAACAAACACGAACATGCCAGTGTTAGTGTTCGTGTTCGTTCGGTTCGTTTACATGCCTACTTGTAGAAAAATAGTTAAAGTAATAAACTTTCGCTCATTTGGGCGTTATCTAACATTTGCTAGAACATATCTAGCGCCTTTTTCGCTTCTATCCAGCATCAGAGAGTCAATAACTAATAGTCAACAGACCAGAAAACAGAAAATGGCAAGCAAGTCAACTTACTTTCAATCGCAGGGTTCGAGAACAGAGGAAAATCGTCTTCCAATCCAATTACAAAAATCTTCTGCACCCGACAATAATCAAGAATAAGTTCCTTCCAGAGCTGTATTTGCTTCTCCCGCGTTTCCCTCACAGGCTGCAACCTGACGAAACACGTAACGTTCACACAAAATCAATCCCAAACATAGAGTAAATCGAGTCCCATAGTATTAAATCTAAAAAGTTATAACCAAAGACTTTAGACTTTTTCTTCAGTTGAATGCGTATGGTGTTCCGAAAAATAGTTTTTTTTACAATTTTGATACAACTTTTAACACATTTCAATGTTTTATATTTCTAGTTCAAGATTTTGAAAAACAAATGTTTCTTTTACAACTCAAGACATTTTTTTAATGCTTTTGGCATTAAAAATTCTCACATCACACCATATCGGTTAAGACCGAAAAACCGGTACCAAACCAATAGATTCGGTACGGTATTCAGTATCTCGGTAAGGGGCTGTTTGTTTCATTTCTTAATGGTTCAGTTCAGTGCTTAATCATTCAACATTCAGAGCGTTTGTTTCATAAAAAAAAACCTCTGAATGGTTCAGTTAAGTGCTGAATGGTTCAGTTAAGTGCTGAATGGTTAATTTAGTAACCACTTCTACTCAAATTCAGTATCGGCATTTTCGATACCAGTACCGCTATGATACCGATCTCATCCATGTTTAAAACATACAAAAACTAAATCTAACAATTCAATCATCCAATTTGCAAGAAAATAAAAGCTATTACGTGAAATATGGCGGATAATTAAAGAAGTGAGGCAACTTATGTTCACCAAGTGTCTGCATACTCTTAATTTCTACCCCTATAAAGCTAGATCAATATACCTGCAGATTAAACAACAAAGATGCAAACTTTTATCTCCAATTCGATGTAAAATTAAACTTACGAACAGAAAAACAAGATTAGGGTAACTTACCGATCTCAAATTGGTTGCTGATTTGATTAGATGAAGGAAGTGAAAGTGAAGAGAAGGGGAGATTTAGGAGCATACGATCGTTTTGAGATTGATTTTGGTTTCAATTGGAAGATGAAAATTGCGAATTGAAGATGAATTTTGATTCGATGATGTGATTAGATGATACGAAAGTAGAAATTGAGTGAATAAATTTGCCCTAATTTTACAAAATTCCCAAATTTGTAGTCTGATCGGGTTAAAGACGGGTGAACGGGCAACCCGACAAATAGGTTTGAGTATTTAAGTTTTAGAGTAAATTACATTTTGTATACTTGAGTTTTTCAAAATCTAACTATTTGAACCCTAAACTTTAAATCCGTTTGTTTGAACCCTGAGTTTTCAATTTTGTTTCCTTTTGTATACCTGAGGCTAACGACGTCTAATAACTCTGTTAAAAACCAAGTTGAATGAGGGGTATTTTGGTCCATTTGTAAAATAAAAATGTGCAGGTTTCACTTTATAATTCCAAATCACCAATAGTATCTCCCAACCAAACCCACCTACTAATCTTTCTTCTTCATCTTCAATGCCGCCGCCACCACCACCACCACCACCACCACCACAACCGTCTTGACAATGTCCACCATCACCATTACCATCTTTCCTCACTCCGATCCTCACACACCAAACCATCATCCGCAAGCACCATAAACCCTAACTAGCTAGTTATGTTCACCACTGTCAACCACCACTATCAACCACCCTTGTTACCCGCTCTGCCATAAAAAACCGGCCACGAGCAGCAACCCTCCTACATCGCCTCACCATCAACCTCCTGATCACCTCCAAGGGAAAACCAACCAGATCTTCACAAACCATCATCAATCGGATGTTAGGCTTCTTTATAACCTTAGGTTTCAAACCTTCGCGAAACCCTACACACCCGTCAGATCTACGATTGGAACCGACATGAAGCGATTCGTGGAGTGTATCATCCTTCTTGTATCTGTTGAATCGGGAGCTTGAGTGGCTTTTAGGGTTAATTTAGATCTATAAGTGACGAAGACCATGGTTCTTGTCGGCACTGGTGAACTGATTGAAAGGGTTTATACATGAGGATGGGTAACAGGAATGATAATGGATGGGTAATTCATGGTGAAAGTATTGCATAAAGAGAGGTGGTTGCAGAGGTTGTTTTGGTTTATGTGGAACATGGTGTTTTGCATTTAGGGTAAATTAAATAGTATATTATCTTACTATTAATAACAATAGCAATAGGGGTAATTTGGTCATTTTATTTAAAACTAACAGAATCATTTAACCCTGTTAGTCATAAGTATACAAATGGAACTAAAAGTGAAAACTCAGGGTTCAAACAAACGAATTTAAAGTTTAAGGTTCAAATAGTTAGATTTTGGAAAACTCAGGTATACAAAAAGTAATTTACTCTAAGTTTTAACTTTAGCCAATTGAGTGTTTAACTTTTCTGATTTTCATAATTTGAGTACCTACGAATAGGAGTGGCCATTTATTGGGTTTAACCCGAAAACCCGGAACCCGACCCGGAAATGACATAAAGCCCGGAAATGTCATTTATGTTTATGAATGGGCATCGGGCCTAATAATCATATTTAATTCGGGTTCGGGCCGGGTACGGGTCGGGCCCGGGCCCAAAACATTATACAGACCCATAAATAAAAGCCCGAAAATGACCACTAATGTATTCAATAGTATTCGGCTGTAATGTTGTTGCAGCCTTTATTCTTGGAACACAAACTTAATTTTAATTGTTTAACTATAAGACATGTTCTATTTTTATTTAAAGATCATGATAATATATATAAAATTCAATATTGAATTAGATAATCTATTTTTAAAAAAAATACATACATATCTTATTATCTTTTTAAGTTAACAAACCTATTTTAAAATCACATCTCAAACATTCAAGGTTAAACCAATTCTTACGTTTCTTTTGCTGCTGCCTACTGACTTCCAATTTTCTGTTATTCCGGTATCCATTGAGCGATCGTCCATTCATTCATTCTGCAAAAGAAATCAAAGCTAAATAATTTAATAGTTCTAACATTAATTGTGTTGAAGTTTGTTTACTTGCGAATGTAGAGTCTATGATGAGGTGTGTTTATGATTATATCCGGTTGTGCAAAAAGAAGATAGATAGATAGATTATAGCATCACAACACAAAGACACACACATAGATTTTCCTCATCCACAACATCGATCTTTAGAATATACTTGGTTCTCATTCAACACCACTTAACTTACTTGCATACATACATTTGCAACTATATATGATCATGCATGTGATAAGACAATTAGTTATGGTTCAATTCATAGTGTACAAAAAAACCATAGGTGTCAAACACATGCATGCATGGCCTGGTTGGAGCATCTATTGTCATTAGATTTAATTTATTTCAGCAGCTTTTATCTGCTTATATAATTTCTTGTGGTTGATATAATCAAAGCTTTTGTGAGTTGGTTGCTGTCAAATATGGTGCTCTTTTACATCTATGTCTTGAACTTTTGTTCTTTTCATTTATATCTTATGTTTTTATAGTATCTTCAACATCAGCCACATAACAAACCTTACACAAACTGGTGTCAAAAACAGTTGCCTCAATCTTATGTTCTAACATTAAATCACATTGTTTTCTTCATAAATAACTATTTCTTTAATTATTTTTGTGTTAAATTAGATGGATCCACTTAATGTCGAGAACCTTTCAAGTGATGACTCTAAAGGAGGAGAGAAAAGAAAAAAGTCACCACCTCCTGTACAAAAACAATGTAAAACAAAGAAAAGGAAGGCACCACATCAAACTCAAAAAGTTGATAGGAAGGGAAGATCCTTCGTTTGGGATCATTTTGATAAGTTTACTAATGAAGATGGGATAAAAAAGGCAAAGTGTCACTATTGCAAAAAAGATTTGTGTGGTGACACCTCCAGGGATGGAACATCGGCTCTTAGAAGACACCTTGATTGTTGTAAGGATCACCCCAACAAAATGAAAGACCAAACAAATTTATTTGTCAAGCAGAGTGATGATGTTGAGGGAGAGGCAATTGTTAAAACATGGAAGTTCTCTAATGAAAATGGTAGAATAGCAATTGCGGAGATGATTATAATTGATGAGCTGCCTTTTTCAACTGTTGAGCATGAAGGTTTTAGGAGGCTAATGCAAACCGTATGTCCAAATTTGAAGATACCGAGTAGGAAGACGGTTTCTAGGGATGTGGCACAGATGTTCGTGGAGGAGAAAGCTACCTTGAAGTCCTTGTTTACACATAGTAAACCTCGTGTGTCTCTAACGACCGACACGTGGACTTCAAAACAAATGATTAACTATATGTGTGTAACTGCCCACTACATTGATGAAATGTGGAAGTACCAAAAGCGTATCATTAGCTTTAAACCGATCTCAAGTCATAAGGGAGAAAATATTGGTAGGCTGCTTCTACAGTGTTTGAGGGAATGGGATTTGGATAAAGTGTTAACCATCACAACGGATAACGCCTCATCCAATGATACTGCTATTACGTTTCTAAAAACAAAGCTAAACAATCTTTTCTTCGATGGGAGATACTTACATACCCGATGTATGGCTCATATTTTGAACTTGATTGTCAAAGACGGATTAAGTGAAAGATCAATACCAATAGAGCGCATCAGAAAAGCGATTCGATACGTAAGACAATCTCCTAACAGAATTGATGCTTTTAAAAGTTGTTGCATCACAGAAAAGATCGATTCTAAGGCACTGATATCTCTAGACATCTGTACGGCTGTACCAGGTAATTAGTTTTAATTTTTTTAACACTAAATTCTTGATATTTATAGTATATTTACCCTACTAATCTATTTTCTTTAATATCACAGGTGGAACTCCACATATGGTATGCTGGAGACAGCTGCAAAGTTTGAAAAGGCGTTTGATGCATATGATTTGATTGTAAGGTCCTAAGACGTTTTAACGAATTCATGCAGCGGAAAATACGTACCAGAAAATTTCTTGCTTTATAAAACATTCATAAACGTTTGAAAACCATTTTATACTACATTTCCAGAGTTACGTCTTTCATTTTTTTTTAACATGCATTAAAACACGACGTCTAAATACTACATGACCACGACCCCGTACAATCTAAGTCCTAACTCGATCTTCAAGCATTCCTCATTTCGTAAGAGGGAGACCCTAAGTACCTGCGGTCACCACATAATCATGTCATTAGTTAAACAAGTGGCTTCATACATTATTTGAATAGTAAAGAAATAGCATCTAAAGAACACTCCATGATCGTGACAACTTGTCTCTACAAGTTCGGATCCATTCTGGTTACTAACTTGAACCCGAGTCCCATATTCTAACTTTTACCTCTCATGCGCTCCTCCTTAGTATACCTGCACTTTCATTGCCCATGGCATAACGATACTATTAACAACATTATAATACATGCATACATATCATTCCCATGATTGTAATATCATGACACAACCATTACATACTCAACCATTTCATACATACGTGTTTATAGGTGACTAACGTTCTTGCTTATATTATATTTGTAATTGCGGGTTCCATAAAAAGTTAGAAATAATGACTTATATAAACAAAATGGAAATATGTGCAGAACATGGCCGTGTCAGGTAACATGGCCATGTTACTAAAAAAATGGCTTCTCAGGCACTACATGGCCATGTCGCAACCAGACATGGCCATGTCAGAAGCTAAACATCAAAAACTTCACTTGTTTCTTGATTTTTCCACCAATATCGCATTGCGGCCATCAAAAACTATAAAAATCCACTTAGGTCACATTTAAATGACCATCCGTATCATATTTACAACCAAAAACATATTTCTTGAGCTTTCCACCAATATTATCTTGTGGCCATAAAAGAAAACTAGATTATTCCATCTACTTACATTGTTGTATTTACTATACTTGTTCACTAACAACATCCATTCCCTTGACTTACAATAATTTAACAATTCATTCTAATTCTCATTCTACATTTTGCATAAACATGACTTAGCAATCCAAGAGTTGGGTTCATAAGTCACTTACCTCGAGTTCTCCATGTCCTTGCTTGTTTACTTGCCTCATCTTGACCCGATAGCCCCTTCCAAGCTTGAGTCCTTTTTGACATGTATATCTCCCTTTCATGCTATCACATTCACAATATTGTTAGCATACATGCCCATTCATAACAATAAGCATTTCCAAGTTCTACGTTATGTTAGCTTTCATTGTTCAATCACTAACATGCATAAGACATGAACAAACAATCACTTGTTTTTAATTCAATCCATTCAACTTGCCATCTCATATGATGCCACATAAACAATCTAACATGTATCACATGATCTCTCTAATCTTACTATCATGTGGGAAATCTAACCATGTTATTCCCACATCCGTTCATGTATACAAACTTTCAACTTAGGAACATATGTCCATATTAAGACACTAGACTATTAATTACACCACATGCATTACATTCACATGTTGTAGGACAATACAAACTTATGATCCCTGAGGTACATACATTCACACATTCAATCCCATACATCATAATGCAACATTTGAGATTCAATAGAATCGATTATTCACATTCCAACCCGTTTGACCCGTTTGTGTAAATACTTATACAACCCATTTTCAAGTATCTTAGATACTCCCAATACATACCATATAGGTGCACATAATCAAATATGACCAACCATTCATGTTTAAATAAAATATGTTCGAACATCTACTTTTATTTATGTTAAGAAAACTTGCTTTTGTGCAGCACTTTTCTGCATAGCTGCACTAATCAACTCTATTGACCAGCTTACAATTTTATTTAGCCTTTCATGTTCAAATATGAACTGTAGTAGACTCAAGGAGCTTTTCATCCATATATAGCACTCCTTCACCGGATTTTTCTATGATTTAATATGATTTTTACAAAAACAGGACAGAAGCTAAATTAAGTCCAATCAGCATGTTATATTCTCCGACTAGCAACTTTTATATATTATTTTGATTAACTTCCGATCTAAATTACCTTCTTATGTTCAACTATGAAACGTAACATATTAAATAGACTTCCAAAGCAAATATAATACACCTAGTTCGGGGATAACCAATTACATCCTTTATTACATTCCATTCATGTTTGTCAAGTTTTAACATCTAATCTTTACATGCTATCTTCATCTATGCATTTCATCAAACACTTGGTGTGCATACAACCATCTAAATATAATACACAAGTCATTCATGCCTAACTTTCCAAGTTTGTGGCCTCAAGTATAAGATCAAGTAGATATCATTCCAAAATCACTAAACATAGCAACTATATCAAAATCTTGTAATCTATTCATCAACTTGACCAAAAATGGTCATGGGCTATACCCATTATCTCTTACTCTAACACTATCATTCAAAATATTAATTTCATAAAATTAACACACAATCATCAATTATAAGCACAATTTCTACTAGAATTCACATAGGAGGCTAAGATTCATCCCTAAGCACAACTAATTTCATTCATACACCATCCATTGAGTCTCTAGCCAATAACCATCATCAAAAGAAATTATTTCACTTACCTCATGTATGAAATTACTAGATGATCACAATTCTTCAATCATGCAAGACTCAAACCTTCATTCCAATGTTCAATTTGACAAGTTTATGAGTTTCTCATTAAACCCATTTCTTCCTGATCAACATCGAAGAGAGAGAGAGAGGAGATTGGAACTATGTCAAATGACCCCCCTATAAAATCTCTCATTTCATATAAACTTTCAAATTAACATGTTTAACCCCTCAACTTTAGACATGATTTTCTTTTAAATCCATGCAAACAACTAATGTCATTTATAGTATAATTATATTACCACAACACATATTAAAAGACATATAATGTTATAACGTAACATATAAATAACAACTTTCGGTTTTTGGGGCGTTACATTGATGGACCCAAATTTTAGAGCTGAGTTGGTTGATGTTCCTAAGGTTGCTGATTGGGACTATGCGAGGGAAATGATAAGTCTTTTAGAGTTGTTCGAGCGTAAAACAACTAGAGCTTCAGCTTCGTCACAGGTAACTGTTAACTTGTTTTGTTGTTATTGTATGAAGTATTAAATATGGACTACATATATGTCTTTTTTTAATAGGTGGTGGTTAATCTCTTCTACAATGACATTATTGACATTGAAAATCATTTAAAAAAGATGGTTGCTTCAAAGGACATTCTAACTAAACTATTGGGTGATAAAATGAAGAGAAAATTTGATAAATATTGGAAGGGTGATCAGAAATGGAATAACCTTATGTACTTTGGGGCAATTTTAGACCCTCGATTGAAGACAAGTGTTATTGTATATGGTTTTGGCATAAAATTCGAAGCTGAGAAAACTGAAAATGAAACAGCAAATGACATAAAAGATAAGGTAACAGCGGCAGTAAAAGTTGTTACTGGTGAATTAGAGATGTTGTTTCGTTTATATGAGATGGAATACGAACTAGAGAATCCGAAGGACCTTTCAAAACAGTCAAAGAACATTGATGAGTCATTTGAAGGAACAGAGGATTCGTTTATTGTGTTTAAATCGAAAAGTTCCTCAACCCCGAAGGTTTCAAGATCAGAACTTCAAAAGTACCTCGATGAGAACGAGGAGGATCATTACAAGGGATACAACATTCTAGAGTGGTGGAAACAATCTACTTCAAAGTATCCAATACTAGCTAGAATGGCCAAAGGTGTGTTTAATTCTTAAGTTACAATTAGTCAATTATTGTCATTATTTATATGCATGAAGTTCTAAGTTCTAACCCATTAGGTGTATTGCCATTGTTTTAGATATATTAGCTATCCCTATTTCAAGTGTTGCTTCAGAGCAGGCATTTAGTACGGGCGGCAGAACCATTGGAACCTATAGAAGTTCCTTGTCCACTCCTGTAGTCGAATCGTTAATATGCACACAGGACTGGATTCGAAGGAAAAGGAAAAAAGTAAATGAAGAGTTAACAGATTATGATGACATTGGGAAAGGTACTTTTACCTAATACTAATTATTCGTCTTTATGTATTCGTTTGTTAACTTATTCATAATTTTATATTTGTTAATGTAGAAATTTGTGAGATGCTTGAACCAGGACCAAAGAACAATTAGGTGGTGGATTCATCTAGTTGATTTTATGCTATTCATCTTTCTATTCAACTATGGCTTCAACTTTGAATTTGGTTTGGTTTGTTTGACATTAGACTAAAACTTTGAATTTGTTTTGGTTTGTTTGACATTAGACTACAACTTTGAATTTGTTTTGGTTTGTTTGACATTAGACTACAACTTTGAATTTGTTTTGGTTTGTTTGACATTAGACTTCAATTTGTTTTATATAGCACAATTTGAACAATTAACTTACTTCAATAATTCATACAATCATACTACTGTTATTATAGTATTTTACTATTGTTTCCTAATCAACACAAAAGAAACCCATTTCTACAAAGCAAAAAAGATCAAAACCCAGAAAGTTTACTAAATTTGATGAACTGCAGGTGTTGTTGTGTCAAGATTTGAAGAACCTAGGAGTGGGCAAACTTTGAATCTTTCATAGATTCCAACACCCCAACACAAACATATTTTTTTTTGAACGGACCAACATAAACATATTAAAACCTTAAACTAATATAAAAACAAATTAAGTTTTCAACTAGGTTCAATTTTACGAGGAACCCAAAAGGAATTTATGATCCAATGCCAAATTAAACAAATTCATGAGCCAATCATACAATAAACTACGAATATGAAATCAAAACTAATTGTGATAGAACTCACCAATGGAAAATTTTCAGATCTTGTCATCTTGAATTATACAGCAAAAACCAATGAGCCAAAGAAAGAGGAAACACTAGTACAGTTACACTAGAGTCGCATAGAGCCAAATGAAGAGAACTTGAAAGAACAATGGAATTGAAAACTTCAGATCTTGAAACTTGAAAGAAAAAAGTCACAGAGAGAGAGCAGTCAGATGATGAAACCCGGTAACCTAAAAAGAACAAACTTCGGTCTCGGGTTTTTAAAAAGCCCGGTAAACTAAATTCGGGTTGGGCCCGAAACCCTGTTTGTATATACTGGACCGGTTAATGGGCTTCGTATTCTTTAAATTTCGGGTTTCGGGTCGGGCCGGGTATTTGGCGGGTCGGGCCGGGTACTTGATTTTACCCACTCCTACCTACGAATAAAAAATGTTAGTTAATTGTTAACTCCTAAGGCTATTGTGGTTATTTTTTGTCTAATGTTAGGGTAAAATAATGGGATGTTTGTTTCACCTTTTAATGGTTCTGTTTAGTACTTAATTATTTAGCATTCAGAGTGTTTGTTTCATAGAAAAGAGTCTTTGAATGGTTCAGTTAAGTGTTGAATGATTAAGTGACATAAAGATGGTGAATGGAACTGATTGAAGCATATATCAACTTTATCATCATCTGCATTTCTACCCTCAACATCCCTCTAATTGATAGTCTTTTAATGGTTCAGACCTCTTAACCATTCAGCACTTAATGATTCAGATTTAGCCAATCAACCCATAGTAATCTTAGTTATAACAATAAATAAGTAGAGCAACATTTTCTAAACCCCTAAATCTATGTTTCATATGCTTTAAACATCATATAGAGGCTTCGAAACATTATATAGGAAATGACCACAATAACTCTTCGAGTTAACAATTAACTAACATCTCTTAGTCCTAGGACTCAAATTATGAAAATTGGAAAGGTTAGGTACTCAATTGGCTAAAATTAACACTTAAGTTTTACATCAATAGATTCGTATCCTCCTCCCGATCAAAAGCCATAAAACATCGGTCTGAAATTCTAAAAAAATTAACAGTGTTAAGTTAATTTTAACGGCGGATCATTGTAGGAAAATAAGTTACAAGTTGAATTGCCACATGAAATTTTTTAAGTTGGGATTAATATCGGGCAATATACAAAAGTTCATATTATTAAAATCTAATATCCCCTGTAAAACTTCTATTGTGTGACTTGTAAAATTTACTTGCAGAGAATACAAGTTAGATCACTATTTGGAGGGTTATTGGATTCAAATAATCTAAACTTTCACCGATTGTTCAATATTAATTTCAACTTAATTATTGGCCATAAATAATCATAATTTTCATTCTATTGGTCACCAACAAGCCTTTCAATTACCCGACACTATTGTCCATGAATAATCAGAACTTTTATTCTAACGAAAGGCTCGTTGCTGGCCAATAGAATGAATGTTGGGACTATTCGTGGCCAATAAATAATTGAGATTAATATTGACTGTTAGGTAAAAGTTGAGGTTATTTAAATCCAATAACCTTTAGTTGGAGCAGTTTCACTTTGTCGAAAGGGTACACTTTTACAAAAGTTAGGATGGTTATATTGGATATGGAGTTTGTTAAGATCATCCACATTTCCATAATATCATCTATCGAAATTTGATAAGATTTAGCATCGACATCAGAACCATAGTCGTTAAACAGTTTGGGGTGTATGAATCTTTTTCAGCCTAACCGGTCCATTTGAGGTGTTTGAATTGCTTTCAGTCTGAACGGTCGGTCAGACCAAGGAACGGTTGGTCAAACAGAAAAATCTAGAGTTAACTTGAATTTTTTTTAGTATTTTTCTATATTTTATGTATTTGTTTTTACAATATTTATTATGTCAATCGGTTCTTAAATCATGTCTGATTGGTGGAATGGCAAGAAGGCTAGTTTAGTGTCAAGTCCGGTTCTGAAAACATTCGCCATAACCTTCATTTCAACAATTGTGTTTGTTTTTACCTTACGGTTTCATTGGTTTATAGAGGTCCAACTGCCTTCATTTTAAATATTTTTATAAATCATCAATTTAGAATGTGATTTTGGTTTGAATTTATCAAGTAATCAGTTTCAAGCTTTAGTTCTATCTTTTGATTTGAATTTGTTTTATATGTGCATCTATGGTGTTGATATAAATTTGGTATACATATGGTATATTCATAAAGTATGAATCTAAATGTATTTTTTTTGTAAGATATTAAAAAGCACACGAATAACACATCCCTAAACAACATACCAAACATGACTAAACAAACTTTCCTTATCATCCCTAAACATAAAATAATAATACACGACAAGAGGTGGGTTTCGTTCTCATTAATGTTTAGCTAGAGTAGTGAGACATATATGTTGACTTGTTAGCTTGCTCGTTACTCTACCTATCTTGTGTACTTATATAAACTCGTTGTATACATTTTAGAGGTTAATGGCATTTATTAACTTTTATCTGCTATACCATTTACAATGTGATATCAGAACCTAATCTAAGGTTGGCAACCCATCTTCTTCTCTGGCCGACGAATAGTCTTCTACAGTCTACTTCTCCGAAATGTTTTCGGCAACCATCATCTTCTACTTTCTCTACTTTGTTTAGAGTCTTTTTGTGTTCTGCTATGGCAACTTCAAGCTCATATGCATTATATTATACAACTACAAATTCGTCTAATACATTTCCTAACATTGTTAATTTCTTGTCAACGTCCGAGTATAAAGTTAGTAATTAACATCTTTTCTCTCTACAACTTTTATTATTGGGCAACCCAACACACATCAACCAATCTGTAACAATCTAGCGACACCGTACCATGATATTGTACGCTTTGGCAATAGCACGCCCTCAGGCGTCCGCCCTTCATGGTTTTAAAAAACGTCATGGTAAGGAATGTTTTCACCCGCTTATAAGGCAGGATTTGCTTTCCTTCCCAACCTATGTAATATGTTACATTTCACCCCCTTAAGGAGCCCAATGTCCCCGCTGGCACATCGGTCCAATCCTCGTATGAAGTTGGTAAATAAATTGTATATATATTGAAAAACAACGAGAGATTTCATTCCACACCAAACTATTTAGCAAGAAGCTCAATAGCTGTCCAAAAATATTCAAATACACGAGTAAATGTAGACTAACTAATTAAAATTAAAACTACACCATTGCTCCCATGACGATGAAGCAAAATTTAAGCTATTTACAAACCATGAAAAAATATTTCTTTCACCTCCAACCCAACATTAATTAAATTATATATGGGATCTTTTCCCTTCTTCTCTTTAGATCCAGTCTCAACGTTCAACAACTTCGTGCTTGGACAACAATGCTTGCATTTGAAAATAGTAGTCCTACAATGATAGTATAGCACCTTATATACTATACGGAGTATTGTATACGCATTTGTAAAGAAGTGTACAATGTATATGATCTTAGATATAATTTTGATTACAAAGATGTAAAACATTCTTTTGTTGAATAGTTGGATATTATTACAACAAATAAATCCAGGCCGGGTTCCATCACTAGGTCAAGATGAATCTAGCATTTCTCATCTGTTTCTGAGCTTAGATCCTATTGGTAACACGCAAAAGAACTCGAAGAAAAGTGACCTAGAGCCAGAGCTCAAGGAACACATTTCAACGGAGCTCAAGGAACACATTTCAACGCACAAATCTTTAATTTATATTGACATAAATGTAACACACAAGAAAACTAACAAGATGTAAGTGTATATATACACACTTCAACTATAATTAAAGACTAAAAAAGAAAAATTTATGGTAAAAAAAGTGTAAAATAGAAACACTAGTTGTTCATAGGGAGAGAGCGACATGAGATGCCAACTTATATTTCAAGAGGTATATGAGATACTCTAAACTTATATGGGGTAACCTTCATTTTATATAGTAGTAATCACCTAACCCTAATGAATTTGACAAACGTTAGGTGGATACTTGGGTTGGCCCAATGATCAACCCAACCCACTATTATATTATATTTTAACTACTACCACTTAGCTGTGCATAAAAAAACCGCTTCTGAAACCGACCCGGTGTACCCGAACCGGAACCGGTCATACCCGAATCGTAGGGTACACATGGGTACCGGTTCCTCTAAGAAGTTGGAACCGTACTCGGAGCCGAACCGGAACCGCTGGAACCGGTTCCACCTCAACCCTGTCAAAATCCGGACCCGACCCTACCCAGAACCGAGAAAAACCCAGTTAAACCGGTCAAATACCCGATCATACCCGGACCCGACCCTACCCGGTTCTTGACTTTGTTGACCAAAACCGGTATGTTTTAGTGTTGTTACTTATTTAATGTTTTTAAAGCTATATATCTTGTAATATTTAAAGTTTTTACTGTACTACTTATTTAGTCAAAAATAATATAACAAATTTATGACCATAGACTCTAAATGAAAGCCCAATGAAGGGTGAAGATTTACAGAAGCCTAACGTTCCTGCCTATGTCATTGAAAAAATCATTTTTTTTAAGAACCTGAACCGGTTTTTAGAACCGGAACCGAATCTTTGGGAACCGGAACCGGTTCTAGTTTTTTCACCAAAAACCGGTTCTAGAACCGAACTGGTTCTTGTAAAAACCGCGGCAACAAAAACCGGAACCGGTTCTTCAAAAAAACCAATATGTGCACCTCTAACTACCACTACCACTACCACATAGTATTGGTGTTTGCGGTATGGCTTTTACAGTTTTAAGTAAAACCATAACTAAACCGATACTTATCGTTTTTTTATTATTAAAAACCAAAATCGAACCACTTAAAATAAAAAATCAAACCTAAAATTAATCATACGACCGATTTGGTGTGGTTTGGTTTCGTGATTTGGGTTTTTGGCCCTTTCAAACCAAGTGTAAAAAAACAAACCAAAATTTTGTGAAAAATTTATACATTTCAAAATAATAATATATAAGAGCACTATTTAACTTTTGATAATATATAAGAGCATATAACAACATTTTGTTTAAGTTTGTAAAAATATTAGGGTTTAGTAACGACTATGCATTATTTAACCTTTGATGTTTTTTGCTCGATCTTTAGTTATAAGTTATAACAACTATTATACTTACAAAAACAAGACTAGAACCAAGTATTAATGTTGAACTATAAAACGTCTAGAACTTTGAAGTTTTAACACACAAGGTACAAATCCATAAACATTCATAAACACAAACACAACAACAACAATAACAATCACTAAGCCGATAAACACCCAATCCCATATCTAGTATTTGGAAACATAAGAAACAAACCACTACAAACAACCCCAACCATTAAAGGGAAACTTTGCATCACTTCATCCATTTCCTTAGCATGACCCGGAAACAAACAACCCGTAACTCGATGGTCCGAAAACGCAATCGACATAAACACCATAGTCGACATCAAAGCATGCACAAAATCCGTTATCCCAACTTTATACCGTTCATCTTTCGGCACTTCAACCGTTAAACTCGGCTTAAACATTTTCAAACCCGAAGGTGTCACGAACCCGTAGTAAACCTTTCCATCCGGACCGTGAAAACTGTCCGTGAAATGGAAGAAGAAGCACGAAAACGTGCAAATGGCAAGGAGGAGGTTGATCATTAGAGTGGCCACAACCGAGCATTGGCCGGTTCCGTAGACCGATGGAAGGACCATCTCGAACGTGAGTAAAGTCCCGGTTGGGAGGAAGTTGACGAGTAATGAGGTTTTTGAGAGGGTTTTTTGGACGGATTTTGAGATGGTTTTTTGGAGCTTTTTACGGGCGCCACCGTGTGCGGTGGACTGCGATGGAGACGGGGTGTAGACGCGGATGCCGGAGTCGTCGGATGGTTCCATTTTGAAGGTTTGAGGTTGATGAAAATGGGATGTGTTTGGGGGGTTTTAAGTTTTGGTGCAAGTGTAGATTTGAATTTTGTATTGACGGTTATATATTCGGTTAATGATGAAGATGTGTGTGTTGTAACCGTTGGTTAGGTTAGTGCCGGTGTCAATGTTTTTAAATGTTCGGTTTTTGGCCTCTTGTTATATAGTTGATTTTGGGTATAATTTTTTAGTTTGCGGTCACATTTGTTAAAGCTACGCTCTCTGCTTTTTTTATAGTTTTCGATTATAAACTTAGTTTTTCATTTGAACTTTTCACTGGTGCGAAGTATTGAAAATAAGATTTTATTTAAACATTTTAATTCTATTTTATAAGAATTTTTAGTACTTTATTATTTAAAGTGATGCTTTAACCGTGGTGATTTGTGTGTGTAGATACACGTTTTAAAAGGCATATTGAATTTTAATAATCTATATTTGCTAGTAGTTGGCTGATAATAATATTAATTAAGTTTATTCCTAATAGTAGGTTTTTTTTAAATAATTTGTTTTTAGTGGTCTGTTGTTAAAAAAACTTATTGTTATAAAATTCTATCTAAAATTCAAACTATTGTCTTTGGGCTTATTTTTTATAAGAAAGAGGATATTAGCTGATTGATGTAAAACTTACTTCAATACGGTGCTCAAAACGATGAAACAAAGCTTCGATCGGTGCAAGTTTTAGGCCGGTTTTGTAAAACCTCTTCATATAAATTAATTAAAATTTGAGAATTTTGACTTTTTTAAAGGTCGGAGACGTGTAGGACACAAACTCGACAACTGTGTCATAGAGTCGTGGACAGTCATACTCAGTTCAATCAGCGACCACCCGAGAATGTTGAAAATGGTTATTTTTAGAATTTTCCGTCCATAAAACTAAAAAAGCTAGAACATATATATGTTTTTAAATATTATTTCGTAAAACCAATTCGCAAGCTCAAGTAAGTGTGCATGCATGGTTAGTTAATTACTTAGTTATGTGGTTTAGGTTTCACTCAACTTCATAGAAATTACATAGTGGTTTTGGTGTTGACTTAAAGTCAAGTAGCAAGTCAATGCAAGTTGACTCGGTATTGTTTCTAGCCAACACCCTTTATTGCTAAACCATTAATTTTCCTCTTATTTTAACTCGCGTTACATCAATTCCAATATTCTTGTATACCCGACAGTATTTTCAACATAACTTCTTAGAAAGTAAACAATAATGTTGCAATAATAACAAATATATGATTACTCAACATATGTATATATATACACACACTCTATCACAAACAAACACACCAACACACAATCCTTGATATTAAACGAAGATGAATTTGACACCCGTGAAAAGATATTCATCTTCTACACTTTTAGCCTTCAAAATTGCATTTTGTAAAATGAACATTTGTGGTGTTTTATTGAAATCCCTTCGAGTTCGTGTTCAATCCACATTGACACTTTTTTCAGTCGAATGTAACAAGTTAAGGACTATTAATCCCACATCACCTGACCTAAAAGAGACCATCAACAAAGAGTTATTGACCCTTGAGGAGATAAACATCGTCATGGGTCAACTAGGGATGAAGCAGTGTTGTGGTGATCTTGATGGCGGTGTAGACGTTTGGTCTGTGTTTGATGATGAGGAGCCGAGTTTGGGTGAAGTTAAGGTGGCTTTTGAAGTGTTTGATGTGAACTTAGATGGTTTCATAGATGAGTTTGAGTTGCAAAGAATGTTGTGCAATCTTGGACTAGGAGAAATGGCAAAGTTGGAGGAATGTAGAAACATGATCAAAGGTTTTGATACCAATGGGGATGGACTCATTGACTTTGATGAGTTTGTTAAACTCATGGAGACTTGTTCTTTCTAAAAGGTTGCTTTTTTTTTTCTTTTGTAATCTTCTTATGCTACTATTTGTGTCTCTAAGGGTGTATTTGATTCGCGTAATGTTCTAAATAGAATTGAACTTTAGACAAATGATGTAGTTTGAAGAATGTTTCGGAGAAAAAATTAGTCGCACTACTTGAAAAATGGGTATCATCATCTATGAATAATGCAGTGTGACTGTTATATGTGTTCTCTAAACCCGTGTTGTTGTTTGGTTCACGTAATGTTTTCGAAGGATTTGAAATTTGAAAAAGAAAATTAAAACATATATTTGAGACGTATGGACATGTAGTTGAAGTTGTAGTTGTAACAATTGGAACTAGCCCAGTATATCAGGGATATCCTACGAAAAAAAATTTGCCCTACACTTGTACAGTTTTTTACGTACACAGTACACTTGTACAAAAAGTTTTTTTTTCGTACACTCATACAAAACATCATTTTCCTGCATATTATTAGCAATATCCGGAGTTTTAATTATTAATATTTTCTTGAAAACTATTAACAATATTTGAACCATTTTAACTAATATCATCATTTTCTTGACACTTTTTTTAAAAACTGTAATTAAAAATGTGTTTTGATTGTTCAGGTGTATCCTTTTAAGTGTTCAGGTGTGTACTAAACATAAAACGGGAAAAATCATTAAATTTTATATTACGTACGAAAAGTTGAGCCGTAACCCGGGCTACGGCTTTACTCTTTATATGTCCGCCATTGGTAACAATGTTTTAAATGTTTAAGGAGAATAGTAATAAGTAGTTTATTCAGTTTTCCTTGAATGAATGATGTATGTTTATCTTTTCGAGTATGTATAACTTGGGACAATTGTTCTTGGATGGTTAATGATGATTTGATGAGTTTTGGTAGATTTTGATATGTTGGATGAATGTTTTAAGTGAGAAAATTAGTTTGTTTATGATTATGTATGGTATATTTGTATTGGTTTTATGATTTTTGATGATATCTTGTTTTGATTATGGTTGTTGTTACATGAATTTGATAACTTTGTGACAGAGATCATATCATAGTGTTAAAATCACGATTAAAACATTATTATTATTTTTTGAACGGCGTGTTAGTTGTTAAAAGTTATTATCACCAAATTATGTCATTGCAAGGATTCGGACCTAGAACCTCTAGGAAAGCAAAGCCTCACACCTTACTCTTGACCACTAGACCAAGAGATCATTGGGATTAAGACATTATTTGGATAGATATAGAAATAGACACACATAAGATAAGAATGATTTGTGGATTTGAGCTGATGTACTAGCCGGGCTCGTTACCTGGAGGTAGGAGTTTATAGATTCATCTTTTTGTTAATTGATTTGGGTTACTTAATGAAAATTAACAACTCGTGTTATCTAGTTTTAATTTATAACAGACTGATTGATCCCGCAATTTTAGGTTAGTGATTGAGTCAGTGTCTATGATAAATGGACTAGTAAGCCAAGAGGTTAGCTCGTTTAGGATCCCTTAGACACCCGAAAGTGATTTTTAGACATTCCTCACACATTGAGCTTTAAATATTTATTTTAAGACTTTCATCAGGATACTACCTAAGTAATCATCATTTCACCCACAGTTCTATTTTAGCTCATTTCAGCATTTAATTTTCATTTAGTTAAGTTTTTACCCTTAGTTTGTTTTAAATATTTTCTTTAGTTTAAATCTTATTTTTAGGTAATTTTTTATAAATTGTCTTTTGCTTGATTTGATTTGTTTTAAAATTATAAATCCAAATCTTTTACATCGGTTAGAAGTCAATAGAGATCCGGCATTAGAGGACGCCAAACTCAGATCCCGTGGGTATGATATCCAGACTTACTTGACTTGCTACATGCGACCAATACACTTGCCGACCGTGGGTATGATATACCACATTGTTTGCATCACACCACCATGAGCTACACAAGAGTTGGGCGAGCTCACGAGATCAGCGTTTTCGGCAACTTGGGTTGGAGGGACGAGCATTTTCACGAGTTACCCAGATTGGGCCATGGGTTGAAAGGTTAAACTTTGAGTTTCAACCTTAATTATTATCACAGAGTAACAACATTACTAGCTGCTTCAACCTTAATTATTTTCGCCTAATACTATAGTTGCAACCAAAAATTGATCCATATTGATGTAACTCTGTTATTTTAAATGAAAACTTTGTTTTGCCAACATCGACTTCTAACACCGGCGACTCCCTACTTGTCTAACACCGACTTTTACCTAAGCCAATTTTTTAGTTTGAATAAAATAATTTATTGGTATTTTTATTAATAAGCGTATGAAATATTCTAATTTTGTCTTTACAATATAAGTCCATTTTTAGAAACTCCATCTTAATCAAATCCTAACTTAACTCATTTTTCAAATAGTTCATCCTATCTCATTCTCATCATAACCCAACAAACAAATTCATCTCATCCCATCCATTTACCACCTCTACCGATAACGGTTAATTTCATATTTCATTATGGTTAGTTAAAAATACCATTAAAAAGGTGTTGGGTAACAACATTGGTGATGCATACCAAAATGGGGTCAACCTCATGTAACTTATTTCTGTTATGTTGGATAAAACAAATGTTTGATGATGACAATGTTGTTAGCTTGTTACATGTCCACTCACATGTGAATAACATGAACAATCCCACACTTGCGAAAATTCTGCTTAGGAAATGATATTTGTCCGTTACTCGTCTTATGAATGAATTTCATTTCCCACAATTTAAATAGATGATAATTTCCTGTTCACATATTGTTCACTTTAAAATTATCAGACCGTTAATGTCATTGTCACATGCCAAAGTTTCATCTTTACTCTAAAATCAAAGTTTTGACTTTTTTTCTTGAGGTTATTTTGTCTTTCTAATAACTTTTTACTTTATCATGAGTTAGTTTGCAAAATACGAGACATAATATTTTTTCTATGCATAACCACGTTAATATCACAAACACACGTTAGTATACCAACTTAACGCGTGTAATAGATTATAAACACGCCACATGCATGCGCACAAAACATGCGCACGAATGTGTGTATAACCTAGCTAAGTTTTATAGTATGTCAATTTTGAAAGACTTTAAATCTAGTATTAATCAAGATTTTTATATTTACATTAATGCAATATTTCTTAACTAAATTTTAATTTTTTTATCACTAGGATTATGGCTGTTCACGAACCGAACCGAACCGAGCGAGCCTCTGCTCGTACTCGGCTCGAATTGAAAGCGAGCCGCTCGGTTTGGTTCGAATGTAGGGAAACGAGCACAAAACTACTGCTCACATTCGCTTGGTTTAGAACCGAGCGACTCGGTTCTGCTCGATTTCACCAATAAAAAAACTCAATTGTTCACGTACCTGCTATTCGATTTAGGTTGTAGATATGTGGTGACTGGAGAGGAGAATGTGACGCACGAGGAGGAGGTGACGACTGACGCACGAGGAGGAGGCGACGACGAGCAGAGGAAGCGACGACCAGAAGGCGACGAGCAGAGGAGGCTACGTTGCTGGAGGTGTGCTACTGTGTGTCTGTGTTTGTGTTGTTGTGAAACTGAGAATGTGTGTTTGTGTTGTTGTGACTTGTGAGCTAGGGTTAAGGTTAGGATTTGAGTCAATTGGGTTATGGGTATTAACATAAAAATTTGTCTTGGACTTTTGGTATCAATTATGGGCCAAAATAAAATCGACTTATGGATCAAAGTTGGCCAAATTAACTTAATATATTATATATAAAATAAATTAAAAAATTCGAGCCGAACCGAACCGAACGGACCCTTGCTCGTTGCTTGGCTCATTTTCAAACCGAATCGAGCGGAGCGGCTCGTTTACATTTGAACGAACAAGCGAGCGAGCATTTTCCGAGCAATTTCCGAGCGAGCGCCGAGCAACGAGCGATTTGAACAGCCCTAACTAGTATAACAAGAAGACAAACGGATAAGAATCTACACGTCACTAGCTAGTTTTTTTGGATAGCAAAACTTATATTTTCAAAACTACATGAAAGACTTATTTAAAAAATATTATTAAACACATGTAACATAAAATTAAACAATTCAAATTTTCATTTATAACTTTAATGAAAAACTTTTTTAGGACTTCAAAATAGGTTTATCCACAAGTTTTAACCGGAAGATTAGGAGATGGGTTTATGTTAGAATGCAAAAATACTCAAAATAACAAAATTAAAGATTGATTAATTAATAATAATTTGACATCTTAATTTGTCATTAACTAAAATAAGGTAAATAAAGAAATTACTAAATATGAATTTTCAAGTGGCTCCAACTCCAAGAAAGTCTATAAGCGGAGGTGAAATGTCAATATTACCCTCAGAAAACTGCTGGCTTTGTAAAACTTGTGGTGGTGATATTGTTGCTGATACTGCAACTGATGAGAAGGAACTGCTATTTCTGTTGTAAACATAATCATGATCATGATGCATCAATGGCATTGCATGTTGATGTTGATGATCATACATATTGGTTGTAGCTTTGGTACTTGTACCCATCATCCATGAAGTGTTTGATGATATATCCCAACATGTGTTGTTGCTATTGAAGATGTCCATCATCATCATAATATTGTTCTTGCCACCTGAAAATATCCCCCCATTTTGTATACAGAAATAGTAAGATATATCTTTGACATAATGAGAAAACAAAACACTAACATGGTCTTTGTACTTTCATGCATTAATGACTTGTACATCATGTATTTAAAGTCTTGCAACAATTTAGTCTTTTCACCCTTTAATGTGTTCAAATTAGCAATCTTTTTTAAATGGAAGTGTTTTCTTACAAAGAAATAGTAGTGAAAATTCCAAAATGCATTTTACTTTTTTAACCTTTTTAATTTACAAAGTAAACTCACAATTATTTTTTTAATTTCTAGTTATTTTGGTTTTTCTAACTTATAAATTTTTTTTTGTTAACTTTGCGGACTCTATACTTTCATGCCACCTCAATAACTTGTCACCTGCCCGTTAATTCGTTACCATGCCACCTCACCAAATCCGCTCAACATATCAACAAAGTCTAGAGTCTATTGGCTTCAAGTAGCAAATTATTACCTTAAAAGTTAAAACCGCTAAATTTTCATTACTTTCATTTGTAGAACTTAACCACTAACAGTTATAACAAGTTAACAGGTTATGACAGAAAACCAGTAAAATCCAAAAGGCGAAAACTTCGACACTAAAGAAAAAAAGTAAATAATAAAGTTAAAAACAACAAAAGAAAGAACTAACCAGAAACAAGACCAAATGGTGGTTGATGAGGAGACAACCCATGGTAAGATGGTGGTGCACCGGCCGACATAACCATCGGCGGTGGCGGCGGAGTGGCGGAGCCGGTGGTGTCGGATCTTGAACATAACATTCTTCTTTTCCGGTGAGCATTTGATTGTTCTCTATATTTTCTAGCCATGATGACATGCCAATGATTTTTAACAGCATTATCAGTTCTACCAGGAAACAACCTTGCAATCAATGCCCATTTGTTTCCATACATTTTATGTGCACTCATCAATCTTTCTTCTTCTTCATCACTAAAAGCTTTTCTGTTTATTCTTGGATCTAATTGATTAAACCATCTTAACCTACAACTCTTCCCTTCAAAACCAATATTTCACACATACAAAAATTATTAGGGTTAAAACTTAGAACCCGTGTCTATTTAGACCGTTTCCATTAAAACCGGTAAGTTTTTTTAGAACACGGCATATATATATATATATATAATAAATAATATATATATATGACTGATGCACTCACAGATGTAAGGATCAAGACAGAAACCCCCACATGAGTTACCAACTAGACATGGGAACTAAACCGTTTGGTCTCAAAAGGATTTCAATTAATTTCAATTTTTTTAATAGATTGCATACTTTAAAATAATATTATTTTCGGATTAATTTAGTATTTCTTTATCCATATTTCATATTTTAGTTAGATAATTTTTAAGTAGCGGTATATATTAGAACTAAATTACACCATATTTTTTTCTTAGATTTTAATGTAAGACATAATGCTCCAAATATAGTAACTTAGCAACGTACTTTAGGTTTTACTCTCTTTGTCCTGTTTTAAGTGTTATGCGACCCATAACACAAAATTTAACAAAAAGTTAGATTATTATATATTTTCAACCTATAAAATAACAATAATGTCATTAAAGTCTTTTGTATTTTAGTCATAAAGTAACTTTTATATTAAATAATTAAGAGTAAAATTAAAAATTATACTTTACATTTAAAATGGACAATTAAATTAAAACAATATTAATAATATATATAAACATTTAAAATGAGTCGAATGAGTAGTTATTAAAGTTTTTGCCGTTCAAAAAAAAGTTATTAAAGCCTTTATATTTTAATAAAATAAAGTCTTTATATTGTAATAAAATTACAAATCCACATGAAAACTTAGCATATACTAAGATTTAATTATTTATGCATACATTTAAAATATTTTACATTTTTAATATTTATGATATCATCCGGTTTTAACTTTTAACTAGTGAAATGATATTTGGTTGGGTTTTAAAAACATTAAAGTTAAAAGGGTGCATGTATGAATGTAGTACCAGATCTTCCATCAAGTTTCTCAGCAATAAGGTTCCAATTTTGTGGACCATAAAGAGCAACAAGTTCTTTAAGTTTAGCATCTTCAGCTGGTCTCCAATGGCCTCTTGCACAAGTCTTTGATGGTCTGATTAATCTGCCACTAAGATTGAGGTCAAGTTGTTCTTGTTCTTCTTCATCCTGATCTTCATCTTCTTGGTTGGTGATTGTAAGAGGGAAATGATGATCTAGTGAAGAACATGAAGATGATGAAGATGATGATGATGATGAATGAATGAAATGGTGATGATTAGGGTTTAAAGTGTTGTGAGTGTTGAGAGAGAGAGAACCAAAAGTGTCTGAAAAGATCATGGTCATTGAAGAAGATGTAGTAGAAATTGTTTCTTGGTTGTTGTAGTTTAAGTTTGGTATATAAAGGAGATGCCTTAAATCTTGATTGTGTGTGTTGTGTGTGTGTGTTTGTGTGTGTGTTATGTGTGTGTGTGTGAGAGAGAGAGAGAGAGAGAGAGAGAGAGAAACGTACGTGCGGGTGCTGCTAGCTTGTTTGTTTGTATGTGTGTGAGTGTGTGAAGTAACAAGTAGAAACAGGAAAAGCATTGTTAACAGAAGTATCAATTTTCTCTTCACACACTCGTGGGGTGTTGTTGTGTGTGTTGGGGGTGGGGGTGGGGGCGGATGTAAATATTACGGAGCTGTAGCCCGGGTTACGGTTTAATTTTTCGTATTTAATGTAAAATTTGATGTTTTTTTTTTCATTTTATGTTTAGGAGATGCATCTGAACAGTTAAAAGGCTACCCCTAAACAATTAAAACAGATTTTTATTGGTAATTTTGTTTGAAAAGTGACAAGAAAATGATTATATTGGTTAAAATGGTTTAAATATTGTTAATAATTTTCAAAAAATGATAATAAAATTAACTCCAAATATTAGTAATTAATGATATGCAAAAAAATAATGAGTTTTTATGAGTGTGCGCCAAAAAAAAAATTGTACAAGTGTCGCAAAATGTTTATAGGAGTGTAGGGCAATTTTTTTAATTAAAAGGATACTTGATTTTAAGGCTTTTGTCCACTGTTAGAAATAACTTGGCCTCTATGTCAAAAGATTCTTGATTTTGTTTTTTTCATTTAAGCTTTTAGTTAAATTACAATCATCAATGTTGAATGGAAGTAGTTACTACATATAACTTTAAGTTGTATTTAACCATGGGTTACTTAGACAAAAAATTTATGGTATTTGTATTTCGATTATTAACTGATATTGTGTGAATTAACTAGCCGTAGTAATTGTTCGTTGTATTCATTTTCTATGTGTCACGCCAAAATTGTCATCTCCTCTTTGGATATGTTTGTGTTTGGTGTTATGTCAACGTTGGTGTTTCGTGGTGGTGGCAATGATTTTTTAGGGGAACTGTGAAACCCTTGGTTTGCCCCGCGTTACACCAAAATTGTTATCCCCTTTTAATTGATAAATAGTTGGTTTATGCTGAAAATAAACAGTAATTCTCATAAGGTATTTTTTGTCTTTATTTCGAACTGGATTTGTGATCCTTTAAAGTTTGAACCATGACGGAACAGAATGTCTTGATTGTTGCCTACGGTGAAGTTGGGCTGTGATGAGGTGACGTTAATTCATACTGATGTTTCGTTGGATCAAGCTGTAAATTTTGTGGATTGTCTATTAATACCTGCAATCCCACTGCAACTACATTTCATTCATGAATCTCTTAGCCCCTTATAAACTTTTATGATACAATTATTTATTCAAAGTCCTAATATATTTGTTTTGTTTATAAAACTGTCAAACAAAACACGCATTATACGAGTAGATAGCATTACAATAGTTTAGGATGAAAATTATTTTTGAAGTAGAAAGAGGTTAAAATAGTACTAGGACAAACTTAGAAACAGTAAAACCTTGTCAAGAAAACGGTGATTGATTTACAACGCCTATAAATCTATGTGGCATTGAGTCACTAACTTTTATAACATAGACCTTTTATTCACTTCTATAAAATAGTTTAGCCAATAATCTACCATTTAACATTATCGCTATCTTTGTTAAGTAAAATTTTATTTTGTATACTTCTAATTACAAAATCATCTGACTTTACAAATTACTAATATGCCATTTTGACATTACATATTTCAAAATTAAGTTTGTATACTTTGCTTGTTTTATACTTTTGGCAGGTCTACAAACTATACTTTAATATATCTACAACTTTGGTTTAATTAGTTATCATTTTGACATCTAAAGTTTAGATCTAATACTGTCTGTTAATATGTGATTCATTATGACTTTATATGCATGGTAAGATGGGACGCATGAAACTTATTTATCAGAGTGAGTGGCGAAGTCATATACACGATACCGGCCACCGCATCGCGCAACCTGATGTTATGGGTAGTCATTTTATGTTAAGTAATAGTATAAAATGTCTCTGTATGGGTTTCTTTTCTATTAACTATTAAAATTATGAGAGGTGAAATACAATGAACCATTATATGGGAATGAAATTGACGATTACGAATGAATGAAAAATACGTTAGTTTCTATTCATCCATCCTATTGTTCTTTTCTCATTCCTTGGAAATAATTTTTTTAAGTAATGACAAGAACCATGAACCGACTCTTGTCCCAAACCTTGACCCGACCCAAAACCCTAAGAAACCGATCATGTGCTGACGCATGGTTCGAAACATGACCCAACTCATGAACCGACTCATGACACGAGCCATCTACAGATTCGTGACCCGACCCATGTTGATTCATGCCCTAAACCCTAACACAAACCATGATTCGACTCACGACTTGACCTGTACGTGTCTCGTATCGTGACCCGACTCATGTCCCAATCGAAGACCCAACAGTTGAACCAACCCATGACTCGATTCATAAACCGACTTATGACTAGATTCGTGAACTGATACATGACCCGGCCCATGAACTGAACCATGAACCGACCAATGTCGTGACCCGTTCCTCGAACAGTGACTCGAACCATGGCCCGCCCCATGTCTCGATCCATGACTTGATCATGTATTTACACATGCATCGAACCATGAGCTGATCCATGGCCCGAACCAAGAACCGATCCGTAACCACGACTAGGTATTTTTGTTGTTTTCAAATATTTGTATTTCCTTCATTTGTTTTATCCTGTCTACCAAACAAAAAAAATATTGATTCATTTCATTTTCTATAAGGTAACCAAACATAATAATGGAATTAATGATCCATTTCATACATTTGTCAATTCATTTCATTCGTTTGTTCCATTCCTCGTCCATTCTATTATTCATACCAAACAGAAAAATTATCTTGACTTGTCTCGTTTAAAGTCAACTCAGTTCGAGTTTTTAGGGATCTCAAATAGTTCATGAGTGACTCTCTTTTGTTTACGATCCCTTAGAGAACCTTTCAATAATTGCAATGAACAATTAACAATCTATAGTTTATAACTTTTTGAAGTCATGTGTACTACAGATTGTGAAGAATGTTTTTGTTGAGTGACTAAATTATATATTATGTAAATACCTTTTAACATTTACCTCATTGATCAGGTACTTCTCTAGTGGCAGATTTAAAACCAAATATCAGGGGTATTTTATCCAAAAATTTTCGCTTAAGGATATCATAATTTTTTTAGGGGGTATCCCGATACTTAAAACCGTAAGAAAAAATGATATCCTGATACTTAAATTTGTGAAAACTGTACTTCGTAATGAAAGTTGAGGGGTAGCCCGAGATACCCCTGGACTCTTCATAGCTCCATCCTTGCTTCTCCCTTTGTTTTATTCTCTCAAGTCTTATAGGTTTTTAAGTTTTTGTTAGCCTCTCTTGTTAATATATATTTTTATTTGACGTAAAAAAAACATAACTTTAGTCACATAAGATATTTACCCTACTATGGGTTTTTAAGTTTTTGTTAGCCTCTCTTGTTAATATATATTATTTGACGTAAAAAACATAACTTTAGTCACCCTAAGATATTTACCCTACTATGAAGTATAGCTTTTATCTAATGGACAACTTCCGACAAAACAACCACAATTTATAGTTATTTTTTCGCAAACAAATTTTTTTTATTATAACTACTTCCGATATTTATAGTTATAAAACTTAGTTTTATGACTAAGCTTTCATAAATGTTGCGACAACCCGGTATTATCGTAATTTTGCAGCTAAAGTTGTTTTGATATTGTTAAAAATAATTTTGTTACGAGCTTTTCTCTTACAATATAGGATTTTCAGAAAGTTTATCAGTGCTTTCAGTTTACGACAATATACAGCAACTATGTTTGTCTAAAAAATGCTATTTTTTAGTAGTCTATTAACGGAATGACAACATTATTATGAGAACATTTAATTAACTCTAACCTTTAGCAAACCATTGTCCAATTATATATGCAATTAAGGGTGTGTTTGTTAAGATTTGAATAAGCTTTGAATCTGTATGATTTAGAGGTCCATTCAGATAAGAGCGTTCGGATAGTAAGCAACGTCTGACCGAATCAGACATCAAGGGTCTGACCGATTCAGACTTGGTAAATGAGCGCTGAACAGGGGTGGTGGCCAGGTTTGCGACGAGAAGGAAGGCGTCACATTGTGTGAAAGATTTCGAACAATTCAGACATCTTAACCATTTAACGCTTAAAAATTCAGCTTTAACAAAAAGCCCGTAACACTAAATCGCTAACTGAAAACATTATAGTATTATTTTTGTTCTTCACAACTTTAATTATTCCTTAACTTGAAATTTCTTGTCAAATGATAGTACAAAATTCACAAAAAGATATATAACTCCACTGTATGGTAGGTCTAATGATATCCTCCAAAAGCTTAAACAACATCATATATGTATGTATAATGTATATATATATATATGGTACAGTACAATCAAAACCTGCACACTCACGAGCTGTAGTGTAGAGAGTGAAAGAAAGATTGATTGATGGGGGTGTATGTATGTATGTAATGTAAATGTAATTTATCCAAACACACGAGATGGATCTTGCAGGTTCAAATATGCCATAAATGGATACTTTAAGTTAATAAACAAATAAAATGCCTTGTCTATTTTTTTTAGAACGGTAGTTGCATCACCAGCTAATCGGTGGCTCAGGGAAATGTAATGACCGAGCCTAGAAGCCCACGGCCTATCCCCTGTAAGAGAGATTATTTGCGGCATTGTGTGGCAACTCCCCCTAAGAGAAGAATAATCTTCTCGGGGCTCCGACCAACCCTTCCGAAGAGCAGGAAAGTCGGAGTCTAAGACTCGTCAACTAACCGTCCCGGGTGAAAACCACAGCAGGAACCTTTAACATTTTCTGTGTAAAACATCTCTCCTCAAGACTAGAACCCATGACCTCTAGGAACTCAAGTGTTTTAGCCTATCATTGGAATGCCGTTGGACCAAATGGCCAACCGCAAAAAAAAACGGCTTGTCTATTCTTACACCCTTACAACCATCAGGCGTCGCGCTATGACTAAATAGCAGTACATGGGTTAAAATTCTTTTTTGGTAAAAAACGTTTATTTAAAAAAAAGACGTTTCTAGTTGTTTTTTTAGGTTATAGGTTAAATTTTAACCAAAATTAACTATTCAATATAAAAACGTTTACTAGTTGCATGTGAAACAAACTTTCGAAACAAACGTGTGTTATCGCTTTTTATATTGAATAGTTAACGTTTTTTTTATAATTAAAAACTACAACTTTTAAACAAAAACATAAAAAACATGCGTATTTTTATAAAAATGTTTAAAAAAAGCAATTCAAACGATAAAATATAACAACTCAAACAATACATGTTTTTTTTTTATAAAAATAACGTTTTTTTCAAAAAATTGATCTAGACACGACTCATTGACTATAGCGCGACGTTTGAAGTGCATGTGAAATAAGAGTAGTGGACAAAGCCCTTAAGAAGCTTTGTGTGACATGTAGATGAGAGGCTTTTTGCCTAAAACTTGTGTAATGGAAAGGAGCCCCAAAACCCCTTCCAATCACCATAGATCCATTTGACGATTCTTCATCAACGGCTTTGTGTGTTTGTGTTAGGATTTTCAGGCGTTTTGTGGGCAACGCTCAACCCAATTTTTGGCTTCAAAGCGTCTAGGTGTAATGAGAAAGGAGCGTTTTAGAGCGTTTTGGGACGTTTTATATGAAAAAAACGTTTCATTATACGTGGTTTAAAAAGGTGTAAAAATATATAGACACGTAAAAGGCATTAATGTTTTAATTTCCAGCCAGTAGTATTATTCTGTCACCCTACAAACCTACTAACCCAGTCAAATACGTAAACTATTTATCAGAATATATTTATGGGTTTGAAGTTGTGAAAGGTGAATGACAAAAAACTATTTGTTATTTTGATTTTTCACTTAAAATAAAATCAAGATTTAATTGAAGATAGAGTTTAACAATTGTTTATATCTTTCTAACATTTAAGGAATTGTTTCCTTAAGAATTTAATGAAACTTAAATTAACTAGATTACATTTCATTTTGATTTACATAATTTGATGTGTTATATATTAGCTTTTTTTTAACAACAACAATGAAACTTCATCGAAAAACTAGCAAAATGCAAGTGAAGGAATACAAAAAAACAAACAAAGAAATCCAAAAAAGCAATTAGGAGCAATATTTAGGACGCCTCGTTGGATTAAACTGCTTGATACTGGGATGCGGTCAAGATCCACCTTCCATATAAAAGTCAAAACATTTGGAGGAATCCATCTCAACCATGAGATAGAATCACATGGAATCGAAATATGCGCCTTGCGAAGTTGCATTCTAGATGACCAAGTAGAAAAAAGACCTGAGCATTCTCCGTGCCATATCCACCCATCATCTCCATCACGAAATATGTAATCTGAAAGAGAGTCTTCCAGATCCCTAAGGTCTTGGGCAAGGATTGGTTTAAGCCTCTGAACTCTCCATTCCCAATTGAAAATGATAATTCCTGCTGCATTCCTGACAATCCGTTGTGAAACTCTAATATCTTTCTCCTTTTCTTTTTTGTATAAGCTCGGGAAAATATTTTTAAGAGGGACAAGACCGAACCATGTTGATTTCCAGAACAGCGTCTCGTCACCCATTGCCTACATGCTTCCTGAGAAACCTGTTAATATTAAAACCATTAGTAATTAAGTCGCTTTGAATACCCGAGATGGTAGACCATGTGCCTTTAAGCGAATTTTTGTTTATGTCCTCCAAAGAGCCGAAAGAGACATTTATGAATGGCCATGATACATTTGGCCCAAAGGTGAGATCGCTCATTAACCGCCCGCCAAATTAAGCCACTTGGATAAGAGAGCTAAGTTCATTGATTTGAGACTTTCCACGCCCAACCCCCCCCCCCCATCTTTGCATGATTTCAAAATTATATCCCATCACACCCAGTGACTTCTTCTCCTCTCTGCATTTCCTTCCCATAAGAATTTCCTCCTAATTGCCTCGAGTTCATTAATTACTTTCGACGGAGCTTTGAACATAGAGAAAAAGTACAGAGGCAAACTTTGAAGAACTGATTTTATAAGCACTAAGCGTCCCCTTAGCTAAGGGGAGGGAGTCGAACTTTTATTATCTCAAACATTCTCGTTATAAGCGAATAATGTTATGTCACTTTACAAATATCCTTACTATTTATTTTTTTATGGCATTATTAGCTTCACATACCCTCATATAATTTAATATACTAAAAAATAAAAATGCCTTTGATATTTGAAGATTGTGGTGTTGATTCTTAAAACTGTGGCAGGTACCGTCACACTTATCCGTATGGATGAGACGGTATAGCCGCAAGTAAAGGCACCCTCACCACATATATATATCTTCTATATAATATAGCAAAATCATATTTGCTTACTTGGCATCATTTGAGATCCATTTGCTTAGTTGGCATTATTTGAGAGATTCTCTCAAAATTAATAATATTTTTATATTTAAAAATTATATATCTATCTATAATAATTTATTATAATAATATTAATTTTCATTTGATCCCCTAATATTTAGCAAAGTATTTAAAAAATTAAGACTATTTATATTTTCAACCCTCTCCTACTAAGGATGTGTTTGGGCAAGGTTATATTTATTAGGGTATAAAAATAAAACTTAGAGATAAAATTATTAATAACATACAATTAAATACATAATTATTTTTTAAATATACACAACTTTTTATACGACATTGTTTTAACAAAAACTACATCATAAAACCGAACGTCTAATTCTCTTTAATTTGATTATAATATTGTTATACCAAACAACGATTTTAAACAAATTTTGTGTTTCATTTTTACCACAGTTTTATCTCAAAACTGATTGGAACCGTTCATGTTCATGAATATCCTTAACATCATCACATGAGTGTTATGCCCCGAGCGTAGCACGGGCACTAACCTAATATATATATACACACACACACGTGTGAGCACTCCCTTTGGTCTTGGGGTTTGTTGAATAAATAAAATTGAAACAATTGCATATATATATATATATATACCCTTATAAATGTCCTAATTACATATTTTTCCAATTAAAAAAATCAATTGCATTATACCCGATGTTCCTTACATTTTTAAATATGATCATTCTAAAAATAGGTATATTTACAAATTAAAGTTGTTTATAGAGAGAAATATACAATTGACTTTTTTTGTTATGAAAATGTGCATTTAGCCCAATAAAATTTACTAGATCATGAATATTTGAACTTATGATTATTAGTTCTTTTAATTGCTATTATTGTGTTGTTATAAATAATTGATCAATAATTCATGATATGTTTTGTGACTAACGTTGGATTATATATTTATATCAGTATATGGTTACTTAAGTGGCCTTAGAACGCTACATTTGTAGAATGGAGATAGAGATAAGAGTCAACTACTTGCGGAGGCACAACAGACATATCAAAGTGACGTCAATGGTGTGACACATTTACTATTGTATGCTCGTGTGGGAGCCTTTTGATTATATGATCGAGAATCGTGTATATGCACCCTAGTATTATACGATATTGTTGTCGTGTGATGTAGTACCATACATACTCTTCGATTCCATAATACACTCCAGTCGCAATCTAGTTTATCATTTTGATATACGCCTTATGAGATGTTTATTCACATATTATTTTAGTTCATCGGTTTGGATTGCGGGATTTTCGGGTTCCTCAGTTTGGGGTTTTTGGACTTATAACTTTTTTTTGAAACCACAATCCAAACTAAACCTAATTCATGCAAACCAAATCCAAACCAAAAATCACTTTCTAATTCAAATTGATTTTCAGATTGGACCTAATTAATAACCCGAATTAGCATAAAACAAACATCTTCTCTTTTTTTTCTTTTTTGTATAAACTACATTCTACTTTCGATTATCAAAGGCTAAAATAATCAATCTAGGATAATCAATATAATAAAAAAATATATCTAAGGTAAAATTAATGTTTTATAATTCATATGAGTATTGGTTACTGATCTAAATGAATCGAGCCAACTATAAAATACAAATCAAAATAGTATTAGCACTTAATTCGGTTTTTCAGTTCAAACCAAATATATTCAAAATCTTGAAACATAAACCAAATTACAAATTCGGTTATCAGTTTGAACCAATCCAAAAACAAAATATGTAATTCGGTTTGGTTTTAAATGGTTTTGATTTAGGTTCGGTTTTTGGTTTAATCGGTTTGAAATCAAATATTAAACACCCTCTACATATGATTTATCAACAACCCACAAAATTTCGCATAGCAAATGTTTCATGTAACACACGAGATAAAGTTGATACACAACCACTGAACCATATATTATGTTGCATTATTTCTTTCTAACATGACTATAACAACGTATCATATTTTGTAAAAAAAATAACTAAACTATTTTAATGTCTTGGTAAACCAATTACCAATGTTTTATTGCTTTATACTTTTATAGTAACCAAAATTGTCATAGTGATGTGTTTTCCACTTTTCCCATGTATCATATTTACACACATACATTTGATGTTATGGTTTGGCTTTTCTTGTGTTTGTTATGAGTTGGTATGAAGATGTTAAACACCACATGAATATATGCAGACCTGCAATCAACCCCATCTTTCAAAACACATAGCCCCCCCCCCCCTCTAAAAAAAAACCCAAAACACCTTATATTAAGTATAAACAGTCAAAAATGTACAAATGATCAGACCCTACAAGTGAAAAATTGGGTTGCAAAAATCCAAGAAACATATAGGGGTAGTTTTGGAATTTCAAGAGAGGGGGGGGGGTATGTTTGACCATGAATGCTGAGTGGTTGACCAGTGTTTGGCAGTATCTGTTAGCTGGCAAATGTCTGTTGAATATGGATGATGATTTAATATAATATTTTGGCCTTGTCTATTCACACACCCTAAAATTCTATCCACACACCTGTTTTAAAACCAGGCGTCACGGATAGGCCTTGATGCGGCGCCTGGACATATGCGCCGCATATATGACCTAGGCGCCGATGATGTTGTTGGCCGCATATATGACCCAGGCGCCACACCGAGGGCCATGCGCGGCGCATAAGGGTGTTGAAGCGTGATTGACTACGTTCGAGGATGTGTCTGGGATAAGAAGTAACCCAGACGCGACGCCGAGATTTATGTGCGGCGCCTGAGGGTGTGAGAAATAAAAACATGGGGTGTGTGAATAGGATATAAGGTGTGTGAATAGGATGACCCAATATTTTAGGTTACTTGTGTGTGGAAAAGATATAAAAGACAATATATCTTACTTTTGTTCAGTGATTGGTGGAGAAGTGTTTGGGTTACATTTGTGTTTGGATTTGATCTAGCTTCTTCACTAGTTGTTTGGATTTGGTCTTGTGTGCACGTGTGTCTACACACCCAATTATCAACTCAACTCAACTACACTTTATAAAACCCTAAAAAGGCACCAACTTTGATCAAAAAGATTAAAAATATGATAAATTTAAAATCATGTTTTGATGTTGATCTATATGAATGGATCGAATCGGCTGTCGAAACCATCGGGTTTGTCCATTTTAGTTTTTTTAACGTCTAAGAAATAGATAATTGCTCAGATACTTCGTATGAGGGGACTTGATAGCAGACGATATTCTTTGGTTTTGGCACATAACAATTTGCATAAGCAAAGTCGAATATTTGTTACAAATCTAGATCATGTCACAACCAAATTTTTTAACGGCTAACCCAGCCGTATGGAGACGTTAAGTGTCCCCAAGTTATCTCAGATTCCGGAGAAAACCCACAGCCCGAAGACCCACTGGTAGTAAAAGTGTAAAACCCGATCGTTCTCAGGATCGAACTAGAGATCACAAAGATCTCGGTCTTCCTTCATTGAGCCTTACTGTCACGGAACATATGAGTAGATACATAGATTTGAACCTAGGCCTTAAGAATTCTATATATCATCCCAACCACTCAATAACCAAACGCTCGTTGGCAGTTTGGCCATTTTAGTTAAAACCTATTCAAGAAGGTGGTGACACTGATAACGTTAAACACTTAAATTTTGTTAGTAGATATCTCATGTTCGAATCCAGATTCCTCACTATTTATCCAAGTCTTCTATTGGTCATCAAGTTATCAACTAATAAATGTGAAATAATGTTTTTGATCTTGATCTTTATGAATAACATCAAATCTTTGGTAGAAACCATTGTTTTACCATCTTGGCTAAAACTAAAGTTGATGCAGCGATAAGTGTTTGAGTTGTTTTAATTAGAAGACGTCCCATGTTCGAATCAAGCTTCCAAGATTTTCTAGCCTTAACCCTATTAAATGTCACTTGTCTAGTGTAAACTGCGTTTACATGATCCTATTGATTAGCACGATATCGACATATTTCTTGAAATG
Organism: Tagetes erecta; assembly: GCA_030867185.1. NCBI lineage: Eukaryota > Viridiplantae > Streptophyta > Magnoliopsida > Asterales > Asteraceae > Tagetes > Tagetes erecta. Next base: position 42,929,485 of record CM061492.1, on the reverse strand, counting down.
TCATCTTTATTTTTATAATTTCTTCCATTATATAAAACCCTTTCATTTCAAGGATTTGTTAAATGGGGGTAGCAATGTAGTGTAGGCAAGCTATTGAGTGGTATGGGTGTTAATATAACAGTTAGAATTAATAGCAATTCATCATGTGGTCAAAGATTTGGTTGGTGTGAGTGTAGCAGGAAATGGACCACAGATTTGATTAGCAACCATATTTAATTTGTTCAATATGTATGCTTGTCTCCTTTGTTTAGTTGAAGACATTAATGTTTGACTAGTCATTTCTAGTTGAGATGGACTTTGTGTTAAGACTTAATGTTGGCATAAACCAACTAATTTTCATCGTTTTCGTGGTTTAACCACACGGTTTTGTCCTTTAACTTTTTTGTTCGTCTGTCCAAACATACGTCGTGATTCTTATTTACCAAAATAATCGATCACAATGAAAAATGATGAGTGACGAGACCAACTCTTAGTGCACCTAATCAAGGGTGGGCGTAAGTGCGTAACTAGTGATTTATGAGGTGATTAATAAATGAACATACTTACCATACGCTTACTATAGGCATGGTAACTAATGAACAAACTTGCTTTGTGCTTACTGTGAGCATAATAACTGATACTACACCAGAGGGATGTTATTTCGAGTCCTCTCGTACTAGGAAAGGGTCCTCTTAAGCTCTTAATGCTCTAACGCTTATGTTGTATATGGACTGAACCGACATTTTGAACCGGATATGCTAAGAAAATATACAAACAGAAAAAGTTCCAATTTCCAATAGATGAATGAATCTAACAAGTAAGAAAGAGTCAAAGACTAGTTTGATTAATTGTGCTTGTGTTGAGGCCCACTTATTATGGGCCTGTTTAATACAACAAAAGGCCCAAAGTACAAATATGTATTTGTCCAAAGTTCACAAGACCACAACTAAAGATTTGCATCACAAACCTTAAATAAACGCTACATCATCCGGATAAAAATCTAGGTTTAATTTCATATATACCCTGCAAAGTTGCATAATATCATATTTGCCCAAAATACAAGTTTTTAATGCATATTGTACAACACTTTTTAAGCATGATTTGGGTAAATATGATATTATGCAACTTTGTAGGGGTATATATGAAATTGCCCCTAAAATCTAATATAATAAATCAAGGTTTTTTTTTTACTTAATATTTAAAGCTAAAAAGATATTTGTCTTATATAAAATAATTATACAAATCTTTAAATATTAAATATTTATAAATTCTTAAATATAACTGATATAACTTTTTTAAATATGGTTATGTAACCTGTGTATTGTTTAACCCGTATGTAGCACACGGGCATTAACCAAGTACCACATAAAAACACAAGCAAATGAAAACGATTAAAACACAAAGTAATCAAGTAAGTTATTATCGCCCGACGGTAAAACTCTCAACGATACAACACGGTTTATCGTAATCACCAACAAGACCAACATTTCCCAAAGATACATACAACGATAAGGTTTATGGTAGCGCTATGCATCATAAGATCAATTCTTGAAATAGCTAATCAGTCGGATCGGGTGGTTTCTTGATCTTTGTCGTCACTATCCATATCGGCATTACCACCATCTGCTGCGACGAAACAAGATCATACCAAAAAGATTAAAATTTTGTTTCAGAAACAAAAACTGTTTTTTTTTAAATCGATTGTAACACACTAATACCTTCGCCTTCACCTGTAGGGGCATAAGCCGAGCGCCTTGAACGTGATTGTTGTTGTGTTGGCTGATCAATGAAAATGCAAATCTCATAAGAAAAAATCATTTCTGTTTATATTTCAAAAAACAATATTTTTCTAGTATTTCATCTATAAGCAAGAACCATGTGTCCTATGTCGCGGTTTTATCGATAATTTTGACAAGCATAAGATCAAGATTAAAGTCTTACGACAGTATATTATATACACAACTTTAACAAATAGGCAAATTAAGAAAGTATTAAAAACCTGTAATTTTGGTCGAAGTGCTTCTAACGGTCCTTTGCTCTTCTGCGATCCTTGCTGTTGTACACATAATAAGCATGTTTAGCATCCATAATTGCACAATGCCTATGCAACTTATCCGAGTTTTATTTTTTAAATTTCAATGTTGTTTAGAATTTTATTACAAGATTATGAATCTTCAAGATCAAAGCGGTTTTCAATCTAAATTAGGCTTCATATCTAGTACTTTATAAACATTAACTGCGTTAAAACACAAAACGATATTTAGCCAAACATAAATCTACATATAAGTCTACAGTGGCGAAGCCAGGATTTGGAGGCTAGGGGGGCCAAATCTTAAGTCGTTTTGTTTCAGGAGGGCCAAACCCAATATATATATATATAAATAAAATCAACTATCGACCAACAAACCAACACTTCGGACGGAAAAAAGTTGGGGGGGGGGGGGGTGACAATGCTTCGCCCTTGTAAGGCTACATGGTCTTATAATCTATTAATTTCGAATGAGCATTTTCGATTGATTATTTACCTTTCCAAGAGCCCAATCAGCAGAATCAAAGAAAGCCCGGTCATGGTCCTATGCAAAAGATTGACCAAGAATGATGTCAAGACTTAAACTTTATCACACGTTTTTGTTTGGTAAACGAAAAAAGAATCCGTCTTTTACCTTTGAGATTAACGGGTTTTTCTTTGGTAATAACCCTCCATACTTTTTCTTGATCACAGCTTCCTACATAACACATCAAGAACAATAACATTGTTAGTTCTGATAACTAGTTCTGAGCATCAATAGATCTTAAAAAGAGAAATGTAAATACTTAAAATATAATGTTTAAAGTATAACCTCTTGCTCCTTTGAGGGCATGGGGTTGCTATCATTTGTTTCCGACATTTGGTGTTCGTTACGGTTGACTGAAACCTATGGAGAACACAAGCACTTAGCATCATTTGCTACCAAAAAATCTTGAAACATGAAAAAGAATAAAAGATCCTTGACTATAAATTATAATTGTATTTGATACTTTTGGCCAAACACGAGAAGACGTGCGTTGACAACCAACACGTGTTTATACCATTTGCATTTGAAACTTTTGGTTTCCTAGCGCCCGAGGCTGTGGAGCTACTTAGTCGAATCCAACAAGTCATGCATAGTAATGTTATGAACTTAAGACCCAAGATCCATGAATGTAGTTTTTAAAAGACTAGGTTTTGCTATACAAAAAGGGCTAGCGGCGCAGCTTGTTCTATTTCATTGTATGGGTTTTTAAGATCCATAATTAATTGAACAAAAACCAAGATCCATCTCATATTCTTTCACCCATTCAACAAAACCTAACTGTTCATACCATAAACTCAGATCCCCAATGCCAATATCTAGGGTTTCTAAACTACCCATAATCTTTAACAAAACCAAAATCAAGAAAACAACTTTAAAACCCAAATACTTGAATCAAGATACAAGATCTAGATAAATCAAGAAGAACATTTCATAAATCCAAACACCCACAAAAAATAATCACATCAAACTTCCAAAAATGCAGTCTTTAAGTGAATTAAGTCGCTATTAATTCAAGAAATGAAGTTCCCCACATCAATGATTGTAGAATTAAACAATTACAAAACAGTGATTTGAGATGTAATTGGTTGATCAATTCAAGGGTTATATCATATGAACCTAATTAACTCCATAGGTAAAGATCTAAGTAACAATTGTTAGTCTATACAACAAATCTTGAAAATAAGTAGATTTGATTATTTGAAGAACAAGGAGTTGACTTTTTACCTTGAGTCAATGATATGAAGAAATTTGCAAATGAAAATCAAGATTTGTTGTTTGTTTGACAATGATCAAGATTTCAGACAAGGCTTTGTAGGAGTTGCAATCCCAATAAATAAAATAATTTTTTTTAAGTAGATTTAGTTGTTAATTAAATTGTGAGATCAAGAAACATGATTTTAGCCCATTATTGAAGTGGGCCGAGTGTCCATAACATGTTTTGATAGTTGTAACTTCTAAAATCATATTTTTAAGAAGGGTCGGTTTTTAGATATTTAGAGTTGTTATTGTTTGATCCGACTCGAATATAAACTCCAAACTAAAAAATATAACCCGAAATATAGTGATAAGGAAAAATATATGAGTCATTTGATTTTCAGCCTCTGTACTATAAAAGTTTAGGATATGTCATTGTCCACCAATATATACCAAGAAGTCGGAGCTAGGATTAAATCCACAATGTTGTTTAGACTAGCCAAATAAGAGTTATACCACCATGACAATCGTCTCCGGACTTTCTAAGCAACCGGACATCAGATAAAGAGATGATCACAGTCTTCTTCATCAAGTTTGCATACTTGGAAATCGGTTGTCTACACTTGAAACACCTCTTGAGTGTAGATTTGTCGAGACTTGAACACGTTTCATTGGTAATCCAAACAAAGCAAATCACTTTAGACGAAATCTGTTTTAGCCAAGTCATTTTGATGGTTGGCGAAACATTGGGCCAATCATTTAACAATTCCGTGCAAGAAAGAGTAGAAAAACAACTTGATGCATCATCAATCCAAATCCACTTATCTTGACCCGCTTTGAAATCATAGCCACTTGTTAATTCTTCCAGGTTGTTTGCCTCTTGTTCCACAAATCTCAAAGACCGAGATCTATTCCATCCCCGTGTAAAATGTATCTCAATGTTGGAGTCACGAGCCTCTCGTTGTGGAATGAAACCATTTTTGTTGAGTTTGATAGCGTAGAGCGAAGGAAATATGTCTTTTAACTAGCCATGTCGAACCAAGGATGTAACAAAAGAGAGCGTCATTTCCGTCCCCGACTTGTTTAAACCATAGAAGAAAGGGAACCTTCTTTCTCATGCCATCTAAATCTTCACCCACTAATGTAATATTAGACCATGCACTTTTTAAAGTCTTTTTGCCTAGATCATTTAGTCACTTGAATGATACCGATGAATAGCTTGACATGATGTGGTTAATGTTTTCTTTAATCGCGTAATTTTCACCGGTTATAATACAAATTAACATCATTTAGTTGGTTCTAGCATGTTTGTGAACGGAATAAAAACAGTTCTTTCATGTCGTCTTGGTGTCGAAACATAAGCATAAGGAGCGGCAACGGAGAAATTAAGCCATTGCTTAGCTTGTTCTTCTTCCAAAGATATTAGATATGTATATCATTATTGATCATCTAGACTTAGTATCAGATTGTACATATTAAACACCAAAAAGAAATTAAACTTTATGAAAAAAAAACAACATTTTAGAAACCATTGTCAAAATAAAGCTCTCTAAAATAGTTGTTTATAAGTTTTTATTTAATAAATTATCTAATTAAAAGGTTTTAGAGTGATTCTTGAAAATCAAGCAAAAATTCAAGAATTGCATGATTTGATGGAGTAGGAAGTTGGTGCTCAAAGTTGAGCAGGTTAAGGTATAGTGATCAAAGTCAACAAAACCCCATGACAACTAACATAACATGTTTTATAAATCCTATACCAACTCAACTATGTTACATATGTTATATACTTATATGTAGTATATATTCCAAACACTTCCCCTCACATTTTCTCAAACTATTCCAATACCATCTTAAAACATTTTGTGTTTACATTTTTTTAAGTAAAAGAAGCATAAAACCGAAAATGATGAAGTCCGAACGATTGGAAGAGGGTAATGCATCCAAGGTCTCGGTACCAAGTAGTTCAAACAAAGGGATTTCAGTGATGGATCTTATTTTGCGACTCGTTGGCATTGCGGGCACTTTAGGTGCCGCCATTGCTATGGGAACTAATGAACAAACCCTACCTTTCTTCACTCGGTTTGTGCGTTTTGATGCACAATATGACGATTTTAGGTCTTTCAGGTAAGTTTTACCACATAATTGTCATCAACCATTAACATCAAGTGATAAAAATTTGAAAGTTTAAGTATCTTGACGCGCATATATACTTTTTCTTTTCTTTGATTTTAGGTTGTTTGTGATTGTGAACGCGATTGTATGTGCATATTTCTTTCTCACAATCCCATTATCTGTTGTTCATATAATGAGGAGTGCGGCGAGAGGAACCAGAAGACTCTTAATTATTCTTGACACGGTAACAAAATCTATAATAATGCATAACCATTGCATACATATAGACCAAGCTAGGGATAATATGTTTGTTTTTTAACATCTATCATTTTTGTTGTAGGTCATGTTAGCTCTTCTAACCGCTGGGGCATCTGCGGCTGCATCAATAGTGTATCTAGCTCACAACGGAAACAATTCCACAAACTGGCTACCAGTGTGCCAACAATACGGGGACTTTTGTCAAGGTGCATCTGGTTCACTGATCGGATCGTTTGGAGCAATCGTCGTGCTTATATTAGCAATATTGCTAGGTGCCATAGCGTTATCACGACAATTAAAACACAGGCTTTGATTTCCTTACAAATTGTTTGGTGTACTCGAAAGAGTTGTGTGATTTCACCTTGTGTTTCTTGAATTTTGATTGGTATTGTGTGAAATATTGGAATTAAATGTAACGAAACAAGTTTTAAAACTTATATATTTTACAAGTATTTTAAAAAAACTAGCTACACAAGTACACCCATAAGACCATCATTTGTACACGTACATGTGATAATCAAATTACAAGAAAAGAACGGCATGTGTTACACACAGGGCAGCCCTTAGGGGTAAGACGGTCGCTCGGTCTCTCGAGGGTTTGAAACTAAAAAAGATTTATATAGTTAACCATTTAATAATGATGTCATAAAGAAACGTTTATAAAATAAATCTTAAAATTAGTATATCATACACCTTAACACATCATATTTAACAATGAATTATGTTAATATTAGGACTAGGAGATTAAATTATATATATAGGTAGTTTATATTTATATCTTCAAATATAATCATGTATAGTTAAGAATGAGGGGTATTATACCCTCAAATGATTCATCATTATACAAAACCATCAACATAATTGATTAATCGGATTGTCATGAGTATAAGAAATAAACTACATAAATAATAAACTGACATATAAGTTTTATAAGGTTTAAAAGAAGAATAATCTTAACTCGAACCTCAAAATAATTATTTACCAAACTTTATTTTCTTTAGTAAATGATAAATTGTTACAAGATGTTTCAAGTATTTAGTAAAAAAAATAGTGTAAGAAAAATAAAAGAATAAAATAAAAATGAAAGAATGAATTGAAAAAACTCAAAAGTTGTATTTAAATATTTTTTACAAAAAAGATAAAATTATTAAATAGATTGAGAGAGTTTGAGAGCGTTTAGAGTAATGATATCAAAACAGATGTAATCTGGTTTTTTTTTTATTATTATTATTATTATTATATATTTCCCCTTTTAAAATTCATTAATGGCACATATATCAATCAAAAATTGTAATTGCATTTTAATTTTCCTTATAAACCTTTTTAATTGACAACTTTACCTAAATTTAATTTATTTTGTTAAAAGTAATTTATGTAAATTAGTTTATTACTGTATTTTTTACTCGTTCCTTATGGATTTTCCAAAAATTTTTTATTTTTATTTTTTGCGTTTCGTTAGTTATATATCTTGTCATATAACCAAATTAGGTATATATGCAATAAAACTTTTTACTTGGGTATATTTGCATTTATGGAGGATTTGCAAGGAAATATATATGCAATTTATTATTATTATTATTATTATTATTAATATTATTATTATATTATTATTATATTATTATTATATTATTATTATTATTATTATGGTTGTTATTATGTATATTATTATTATAGTTGTTCTTCTTCTTATTATTATTATCATTATTAGTATTACTATTATTATTATTATTATTATTATTATTGATATCATTATTATTTATATAATTATTATTGTTATTATTGTTTGTTTTATTTTATTGTTATTGTTCTTATTATATTTTTTAAGTTCTAACTGATCTTTTAGGATTTATATTCTTGACAAATCTATAAATTTAGATAGTTATTGTGAAAATGATATGTATGATATTTATCTTGTTATAATTGTTAATAACAAAAAATCATACAAGATATAAAATGAAAGAAAAAAATAAACTTAGAATTCAAATAAATATTTTTTATAACAAATTAACAGGTGTCCGCCAAATATAACACATAGTTTTAAACCAGATATAAGACTAAGCTTACTCATAAACATCTTTTTAACTACCTTCATTGGGGTCTAGCTGGATATGGAAAACCATATCAATGGACTAGTTCAATCGATTGAAGTATAAAAGTATATATAAAATCATTCTATTCAAATACCAAACCACCTTCTTAGCTAATAATACAAGGTGATGTAAACTCTTTCCAAACTATACTTAATCCCAATTAGAAGTTAACACCTAAAACAGTATTTTATTATAATTGGTCCACACCTACCACACCCATTCGCCATAAAATTCCATTCAACCTTTCTATTTTTATCCATTTCACAAACTTTTTATATATAAATTAATATTACACTTAAATAAAAATAAACACAATACAAATGTTACATATGGACATGATATGGTCGAAAGTGGCCATAGATATTTAATATTTTAGTGTCCGTATGACCGTATCATATTACATATAAAATATCTTAAACTTTAGATGGTGTGTTATGCTAAGTACTAACACACGTGTATTTATGTATTAGTACGATAACATGATACTAGTGGTCAAATAATAAATAAAATAATCTCTTGTTGTCAACAAATTCGATTTGAATTTGTTGTCATAAAACAAGAAGACGTTAATTATAATCCGACTATCTATGTAATTGTAATGTACGTTTCGCAACTAAAATCAATAAATTCTCTTTGAAGCATACGTATGCAAACACTATTTGAATTTGTTGTCATGATAGACAAGTAAATTGGAAAATATATAACTTTTGCATTTGATGTAAAAACACTATTTCAACATTATAGTTCTATGTAACCTAGATTCATTGAAATTGAAGCATTGGATTATAAAAACTTGTATGGTTCAAGCAGGCATTTTGATTTTCCTCTTCAAACTTGACGTCCACGAGACGTGTTTCAGGGAACGAAGTTGAGGATTGTGGCACAACGGCTCCGATATTGTTGTCATGGTGTGTGTTATGATCATCTAGAAGATGAGATATTGAGCCTAAAGATTCCATTTCCCACAAATAAGCAAGTGAAAATGTCCTTGGAAGTTTCTTTAGTTGTATCTCCATGCCATTATGATCATCTCTATTAACGTTTTGAGTACTTATATCTCTTTGTTCCGAACGGCTTTCGGGGCTCTTTTTCTTGTAAATTCGACATAGGACCCAATCATCCAACTAAAACATGTATAATTTAGTAAATCTTAAGGTTAACTAGCCAAATCAATACAAAATAATAACAAAATAATGTGTAGTGAAAATGAGCTTACCCTCATGGATACAATTTTTCTAGTCGATTGTGATCTTGACTCATTTAGTCGATATTCATGCATGATCCAATTCGTCTTAGTACCTTTTGGAGGCCTACCTTTGTAAAACACCAATGATTTTTTCACACCAACATATTTTGATCCACTATGTATAGTTTTATCTGTCCCCGTGGCCTTCCAATAGCCTGAAACAGCTGCTCTATTCGGTCGTGCTCCATTTGGGTATTTTCTGTCACGAGGAGTAAAGAAATACCATTCTTTTTCTCCGGACTCCGTTTTCTCTACATATCACAAGTATAATAAAATTAAAATAATTCGTTATCGCAAGAACTTAACTCGATCATTCCAAGAAAAGATAACTTTGTTTATGCAGCAAAACACTAACCAGGTAACTCCCAAGGATCAAACTTGTAAATATCAAGTTCGGGTATTATAGAAATGGGACAAGGCTTAGACAACGTCTGGTTCCGTAAGTAAAACATGATTAACTCTTCATCGGTCGGATGAAAGCGAAAACCGGGAGGGAGATTAGAGCTATCTCTTCCAACCATGTTAATTAATCAAAAGCTATGTAAATAAAGGCTGCTAGAAAAATATGTTTAAAGAGAACAAGAAGAGAAATGAGAGTGTTTGAAATGTTTGCAAGGAGATGTGATGAGAATTTATTTAAGTTTGTTTTGTCCACTTGTGAAGAGATTGCATCATTCTTGATTTTGATTGGTTTGTTTGACTTTTGACTTTTAACTTTCACACCATTGGTGGGTTGACATGTGTCCATACTTGTAAGATTGGGTTACACACACCACACACAAGTGTTATTTTAATATGAATCAGCCATACCTTCATTGGAATATTTCTTTATCCTTTTTTTTTTCTTATTTGTGGTGCTTTAACAAACTTCTTTTGTATGGGCATGCTCGATTGAGAAGTATGAATTAAGATACCTATATTTGTTGAAGTAATGTTAATTTCAAAAGATTGAAACGTGTTTAGGATGAGTACCTTTCATTTCATGTGAAAACACGATAAGGTCAAGTTTACTTTCAATCTAAATGAGTGTACAATTCTGCGATAAGTCGTATAGAAAAACAATTTATAAAAACTCGTAAAATAAATGGTATATAATGTACCTGGTTAATTGATCACTATCATTTGGTTAATTGATCACCATCATTTAAGAAATATATAAAGATACTTATGAGGTTAATTTTGAAAAGATACTTGTGAAGTTGAATTTTCATACTTCAAATTTAAAATCATTTGAATAAAATTATTAATTATTCATACATGATAATTTAACAAATGATATCTACAACTTTTACTTTCGTCGTCAATAACAATCGCAATCATATAATCAGCACAGATTTACACTCATTCACAATGACGAGCATAAGTACAACCGGGAAAAATACATTCATAAGCTAAATCAAGAGAAAATTGGGTGTAAATTTATAACAATTTTTTAAGTGATATTGTTCTTGCCAACAAAGAAAGTATTTAGTGACACTCGTCAACTATCAGTATACAGAAAATAAAATTATAGTTTACTTTATTAAAATCCAGTTTACAAAAATACTATAATACAAAAATATTAGCTCGTTTAATAGGTTTGTCTTTAGTACACCAAAAGCTTTTACACTCGCACTACATACTTTCATGTGCGACTTGAGCATCCCTATAGAATCACAAAGTGTGTCCTTGTGATTCTTTTGAATAATTTTATTTCTTAAAGAAAAAAAAAATCGTTGTTCTCACAATATTGCTTTCGAAAATGACATTACATAGTAATGTCATTGCATGGATGTAAAAAACAAGATTTCATCATGAGACTTTTGATGTTATAATCGAGTTGAACCAACTAGCGATGCATTAAACGATCGATCATGTAAGTTTTAATCGTTTCATTGGACGTGTTAGTAACGTAGTTAATATTTAATATGAATAATGTCAAAAACTAGCTTGATCGTGATTGTCAAAATATTATAAAGCACAAGGGAAAATGTTTAAGTTATTTAATTAGTAAACAAAAGCTGAAAACCTTTCCATGGTTATTAAATAATATTACTTCTTTATGGATTAGGAACTTATATTAGGAAGATGCCTATGTAGATTAAGTTACATTTAATATGATACGTGGTTTATTATTTTAATTACACTTTTGTAGTCTTAAGCTTATCACAAAAGTAAAGTTAACAAATAACAAGCATACATGCATACACATGTACATGCATGCGTATATACTAAAATACATACGCGGTGCTAGAATTGGTTATAATTTATAATTTTACATCAATAATAATTACCTAACCAAGTACACGTACATAAGGCTGCTCTGTCTGAGTCGTTACTAACAACTGAGAAGCCAGTCTTTTAGATTATAGCTCATCAGATCATACAACTCCTGATCTGGTCATAAAATGAAGGAAGTCCGAACTTAAATCCAATACGAATTACTAAGTACACATAAGGCTGCCTAAAACAACCCCCATGAGATAGGTCTCAGGTCAGCTGAGCTCCAGGGTAGGTACATCACCCTAAGTGTGGCGAATTATCCTTATCGATAGGCTTATGGGTGTATGAGCTTATTGTTCAACTTGTTACATGTTTTTATGAACTTTCAACCTATAATATAATATAATTTTAAATTTTGTTTAATCACAAATTAAAAAAGTTTAAGGGTCTATCTTTTTTATGCCTCCATCCTAAAAGTTAATTAATTTCCATGTAAAAACGCAAAGCTAATTAATTATCGTGATAAAGGCTACAAGAATAGTTTAACTAATATAGTATTATTAATTTGTGTTGATCACTAGTAATAAAAAATAATATAAATTTCTATGAATCATGAAACATGTTTGATAGCATATGTGAATCATTGTGTCTTCGCTCAAGTGGATAAACATCGGAGTACGTAAAGGGTAGAATGGGGGCAATGAAGGGAGTGGTAAGAGGCTTGGATTCTTCAAAAGAGACCAAAGTTCTAGTCCCACTACCACCACTTTGGAAGGGGCAAATGGGGGCAATGAAGGGAGACTTGTGGCCAACATAAGTTCGATCTCTGAGCCAAACGGGTTTTACCGCTAGTTTGTTGTCGTGCCTACGGGCGGACGGGCTAGTGGGTTTCCCCCGAATTGGAGTTGGTTTAATAGGTGGGCTTCGGCTACCCAGCGCTGTCTGTGTTCGCAGAGCGTTTGGGGTCGCCTTTCGCCATTGGGTTACCCCGGGTAGCCGGGCTTTATTCGTTTCGCTGTCCAAAAAAAAAAACGTAAAGGGTAGAAATAATATGTTCATAGCTTGTTATCTTGCCACGTCATAACTCATGAACATGATCCTTGATTGTAGTATAATTATGACACACATATGGATATATTTTAAACTAGTTTAGTGTCCATGCTATGTTTGGGAATGTAACATTCAAGTAATGTTTTTAAGGATGTTCATGAATGTTCAATTCAGTTTTGAGACAAAATCGTAGTAAACCGGAGCACATGATATATTTTTTAAAATTAGTTTTTTTGTATAGCAATATTATATTCAAATTAAAGAGAATAAAGTGTTTAGTTTTATGGTGTAGTTTATTTATAAAAAAAATCATATAAAAATGTTATGTATATTTATAAAACACAAAAGTCTTTAATTGTAAGTTATTATTAACTTTATCCATGTACACCCCTTGTAGTAAGGGTTAAAAATATACATACTCTTAAATATTTCAGAATTCTCCAAAACATTAGGGGTCTAAAAATGTAATTAGTTTTATTATAATATATTTTATATAAATATTTAAAAAAATCATTATTGTGAGATAAACTCTTACATAATGCCACATAAGCTAAAAGCTTTGAAAAGATGTCACATAACTTTTTTTTTGTTTTGCTATATTATATAAGGATTTTTTATTTATCTTGAGATGTAATAAAAATGATATGAAATAGATATATCGGTTATATTAATATCAACTATTAAATTTTGGCTTCGACCGGTTTCAAATATTAAAATGGTTGTCAATGGTCCAAATTTTTATCTCTTTGACAACTAACAGTCCATCGTTAAAATTTTAACGCCGTTAAGTTTTTCAAAATTCAAGACCGACGTATTAACCATTTTGATCATAAGGATAATACAAGTCGATTGATGGAAAAATTATCTTGAAACAACGCTCCGAACAGCGAAACGATGCTTCAATCGGGTGCTTAAAACAAACGGTACTTCAACCGGATGTAAACAATTTATCATTCAAGGAGGCGTTTTCAAGCAAACTTTATCTATATCAATTGAATCGTATAATCCTTCTGATCAAAAGAACTAAAACAACGATCTTGAATTCGAAAAAAGCTTAACGACGTTAAAAAAAATTTAACGACAGACCGTTGGTTGCCAAAGCGATAAAAGTTGGGACCTTTGATAGCCAATTCAAATAAGCCAAAAGATAATAGTCGGGACCAGTAAAAACCAAAATACTTATAAAATATGAGAAAACTATATAATGAGATGTCAGAGAGATATAAACATCTCATATATCACTATACGAGATGTCTGACTGATACATACAACTAGGGCTAGCAATTTTTTACACGAACACGAATTCACGACACGAACCTACACGATCTTAATAGGTAACAGGTAAGCCTTAACATGTAACATGTACTAAACAGATAGACACGAATCCACATGTTAATTTTCGTTTACCTAGTTACCTGTTAGTATCTGTTAGTACCTGTTAATACATGTTAACACCTGTTATAATTTATTTAAAATTAAATGTATAACATAATATAACATTATTTTACTCTTTTTACCCTAATTCCCTAAATTCTAATATGTAAACTATAACTTCCTCGAGTCTTATCAGTCTTATCGTGTATACCTGTTATAAACAGGTACATGTATGTGTAACGTGTACACGATAAGTTATCGTGTCATGTACATGTAACATGTATTGTGTTCATGTCTTAACAGGTTCATGTTTTTAACAGGTACATATATACACGATTTGTCAGCCCTCCATACACCCGTCATTTTGTTACCTTTTCCACGTGGCTTGAGTAGATTGTATATTTCAACAATCAACATATGATAAAGAACCGTAAATGTGAGACGTTGGATAGGATAGGATTGAACAAAATTTCACCTAACTAACCTTTGTGTGCGGCTTTTTTTTTCTTGACCATATCCGATATATAGTTTGGTGTAAAGGTAGGAGAATAAAAGAATTAAAGTTAAAAGAAGTATAAAACAACAATGATATATATATAGGGGTAAGTTATTTCATAAATAAAGTTTATGTGCTAAGCTTAATTAGTAAGTTATCATAATGCCGAAGACAAAGATATACGTTAATATAAAGTTCGTTTTGTAAAACTATGTGATGTGGACGTCGGGCGGAGAAAAATTTTCAAAAGTGCTATAAAAAGATATTTATGTAGAGAAATGTAGGATTAAAGATCGCATTTCACATGGGTGAAGGTGTATTGTGAGATCGATGAAAAGTGACTACTAATTGGCAAATATATGTTTATTTAATTTAATTTTCATTTATCATATCACATCGCCCCCCATCACCTACAATTTATTGTGGTGTTTCGCTTCACCCCCGCTTACGTGGCTAGGGGTCATGCCCCTTCACCATTTCACAGTTCCACAACACATATCCTAATCACACTATTTATGCTATAAACCAACTCCATAATCATGATGCTTATGTATAACATGCTATAACTAATGGTCTGCATTTTTTAAACTGCTTTAAAAATTTAAGGTCAGATTCGAACCCTTTAGCTCTTAAATTATAAGTGTTATGCAATGTGACACTCAAACATAGATATAAAATGATTCATCATATTATGACATAATTTTTTTAACAACTAATAAAGTATTCGTTGTTTTCCTTCTTCTCATTTTTCTTGTACTATTAAAACTTAAATAAGTTTTTTTTTTGTTATAAATTACAAGGCAGTAATGTCACATTAAATGTCAACGTTACGCCAACTTATATTTACATTTCAATTTGCAAGACATAATATTTTTTTATATATTTATAATCACGTTAATATCACTTGACGATGTCACATTAAGGTTTCGATCTTTGAATTTAAAGCTTGAATACTATAGACTTAAAACTAGGTTAGAGACCCGTATTTAACACGGAATTGAGTTATAATTAATAATTTATATAGTTAAACTAAAAACTTTATAATAAACTATTCAATTGTATACATCTCAATCGAAGATTTGGTAAATATTATTTGTGTTATTATTATATTTTTCTAGCCGGTTTATATTAATATAGATTTGTTATATTTTTTCGCCTTTAATCCTAGTTTCAATTCAACCTAGTTTTAAAAAAAAACATAACAAATCTAAAAGTTAAGGAGAACAAGACACCTCATTAATGGATTAACAATATTATGCCAAGTAAGCATTTAAGAGATAGACATGCTAAGAGATTGACACTTGGCAAAAGTACGTTTGCTTTATTATATTTTATATAGATTGAATTCTCTCGTGTTAACACGGCAATGCGCGCGCAAGACACATTACACTTTTTTTCTAGTTATACCCAACTACGTTAATTATTACTAACGCTAACACATGTAACAAATTTAAAATCAAGTCATACTGCATGCGGGGTTTCTAGTTATTTTCGAAAGAAGATGATCAAAATAATCGATAGTTAAGGGATAGTCGTATTTCATATCTCAAGGACAATGGTATGATAAAGTAGTTGTCTTTATTAAAATTTGGAAAAAATTATATACTATGATTCTATAAAAGTTATATTTTCTATATATAAAGCTAAGTTATGATCAGACCGCACGATGCAACAATCGAGTCTCATTGACTTTGTTACACGTGTAACGCCGATGACATTAAGCTTTTGACTTTTGTCATGTGTTACGGCAAGGGATGTTTTCTTACATGAGCCAAGCGGTTGCGGTGGCATAGTTTTTGACTTCGTAACACGCGCCAACAGCGTTTTCAACTTCAACGTGTGCGGCGCGTTGTGACAGTGAAGGAGATGGAGGTTTAAAGTGCATATATCTAAAGTTGGAGTAAAAAATACAATTATGTCAAATAAGAGTCATGATATAACATGTAAAAATGATAATTAAGAAAAGTAGAATGTGAAATTCATAAATATGTAGAAGTTAATTATGGGGTCGAAGTTGTAAGTAAGATAAAATAGAGGGATCAATATTGTAACTATGTCAAAGTTAAGATCAAAGTTATAAATCACTTAAAAATGTAAGAGAGCCACAAATTTATAATTTGATCAAACTTGATGTCTAATACACAAGATTTACCGTCGACTTTGTGCTTTAAAAGTTATGTAATTAAATGGTAAAATATGAATTGGGATGATAATAGTAAAAGGAAATAATAAAATAAAACTCAAGTCCAAATCATTCTTTTATTCGGCTACGAAATGTTAATTTTCATGCTTTTCTGGGGCAATTTCATATATACCCCTACAAAATTGCATAATATCATATATATCTAAATCATGCTTAATTAAAAAGTGTTGTATATTATGTATTAAAAACTTATACTTTGAGTATATATATATATATATAATATTATGTAACTTTGTAAGGGTATATATGAAATTAAATATATATGCTTTTTAATGGTGAGTGGCGAAGGAGGATGCACAATGAATTAGTTTGCATTTTCTTTTATCATATACTTTCTTACACATATTAAATGCATTCATGTAATAAGTATTAAATTGTAATATATATCCATATACGTGTAGTGTATGCATGCATTCCTATAAACTAGTTATGTAATCGAGTTATATGATATAGTTGTCGGGTTTTAGTTGTCATGTTTCAACTTTAACATATGATTTACATTGCGGCAGCAAAGTCGACGCTGAGGTCTCCACACATCGATAAAGAATTTTCTTTTACTAAAGTTTAATCATTCAAAGTTAGAGGTCTCTTTAATTCTAGTATGTGAAGTAAAGAGACTAAACTTTTAAACTTCAAAATTCAAGGAAATTTGTGAACTTTAAAAACATTAAAAAAAAGTCACCGACCCTTTAGTAAATAGTATAAAAGATATATGTAAATGTAAAGAGTGACTCAATCAGTTTAGATGAAAAAAACAAAATAAAATTTGTAGGATTTTTTCTAACTTTATTGTTAGCAACTTTTCTTCCTTATCCGAACTAGAGATAGACAACAACAATTTAAAAAGTTTACAATGTACGATGTTAAGAAGCCATTTCGTAAACTACAATAATACACAAGTCAACTCACACGGCTGCTGGTTATTACATTTGTTTAAGGAGTTAATTATTCTATAAAAGATAAAAATGATACAAAGTGTAAAAATGATTTTTAATTATTAAATTAATTTTTAATGGTTGAGTTTAAGTTATAGTAATACATGTTGGTGGAGGTGTATTTTTGTCATAGCCACTTTTATTGACTTTCTCTCTCCACATGCAAGGCACATGTCAATTCCCCTACTTTTTTGAAACGTTAATAACTTTTACACACGTCGTTATTTTTTGATAAAAGTTACACAAAAAAACCAAAGGTTTTTTTATCTTCGAAACACGTATAGTATTAATATATAAAAAAAGAATTTTTTTCACATTTTTCAGCTCATTGTGTAATATCATGTCATTGTGTTATTATTTTAAGTTGTGTAAAACCATGTTTTTTCAGCTCATTGTGTAATATCATGTCATTGTGTTATATTATAGGGGCAATTTCATATATACCTCTACAAAGTTGCATAATATCATATATATACCCAAATCATGCTTAAAAAGTGTTGTATATTATGCATTAAAAACTTGTACTTTGGGTATATATGATATTATGCAACTTTGTAGGGGTATATATGAAATTAAACCTATATTATAAGTTATGTAATACCATGTTTTTTAGCTCACTTGTCAAGTCATTATGTGGTATTATATCATTGTGTAGATCATTGTATCATATTGTGTGTTAAAAAATTATCATTCTATTAATTTGATTGTTTATTTGAATACTACACGTAACTGCAAATTGTTAATGTATATATTTTAGTATATCGTGTGTTAATAAAGTATCATTGTGTCAAGAGAAATGTTCATATACGAAATCATTTTTTTGGTACAAAGTGTGAGAAAGACACAATGGTAAAATAAGACACAATGACACACTAAAAAAATATTATAACTCACAATATAAATCGAATTTCAAAAAAGTGTTTCGGAGACATTGTTTCCCACGTCGTCCTCCTACATAAAAAGAATAAACGAAAAAAATAAAATTAATGCTTTCATAAAGAGTCCACACTACTAGGGCGAGGATACCTATTTCTATATAAGAGAGAACTACATAACAGTTGGGGCGTTTAGCCATCATATTCCTTTCAGTAGTCTAATGAGTACGCCCCTACTAAAGGGCCTCCCTTTAAAGATAAAGACAGAAGCGCCTCCAATTGCTCACCAAGAATAAGTTTGTGCATTAATAAAGTATCATTGTGTCAAGAGAAATGTTCATATAAAAAAATCATTTTTTTTGGTACAAAGTGTGAGAAAGACACAATCATAAAAAAGACACAATGACACACTAAAAAATATTATAACTCACAATATAAATCGAATTTCAAAAAAGTGTTTCGGAAACCTTGTTTCCCACGTCGTCGTCCTTCATAAAAAGAATAAACGAAAAATTAAAAAAATCAACGTTTTCATTGTGTCTTTTTTTTACTTTCATTGTGTCAAAAATTTATAAGACACAATGAAAACGCTAGTAATGAATTTTTTTAATCCTCTATTATGTTTTTTTAATCATTGTGTATTTCTCACACTTTGCATCATTTTTACATTTTTTATGATAACTTCACCATTGTGTCAAATAAGGTTGTATGTTTGAATATGAATTTCAAGAGATCATTATGTTATATTGTTTATTTTACTAAGAATAATTTTGTCAAAGTTGTATTACGTGTTTGAATACTTGTTGGAAACCCAAACTATTAATGTATATCTTACTAGATCATTGTATTATATTATGTGGTATTATACAATGACATAAGCTAAAATATTACACAATTAGCTGGAAAAAAAAATGGTATTATGCATGCTAAAATATAGCACAATGACATGATATTACAAAAGAGTTAAAAATACATTAATTTTTTTATTTTTTTATATATCAATACTATACGCGATTCAAAAATAAAAAAACGCTTGTTTTTTTAGTGTAATTTTTATTAATAAATAATGTCGTATGTAAAAGTTATTAACGTTTAAAAAAAATGGAGGAATTGACATGTGCCTTGCATGTGGAGAGAGAAAAAGTCAACAAAAGTGACTATGAGCCTCCATCAATTGATTTATCTACACCTTGATCATAACCATTAAAAGTAGATCTAATGGCTATAAATCATTCTTACAACTTGTACCAAAATCATACTTTATATGTGAACCTTAGTCTTGTTTAATTTATTACTTTAACCCTTATACTCAAAATTATCTATTTATAACTTTGATTTTCTAACAACTTTAACCCCATATTTAGGTTTGACAAATTTACGATTTTGATCTTCGAATTTGACATAATTAATATTTTGACTCATAAGTTTAGATATATCTACATCTTGTAATATACGATGCATTACCATTTTACATCATGACATGCATGAGAGACATAAAACTTTTTTTTATTAACGTTAGTGACTAAGTTACATACATAAAACCAGCTACCACATCACAAGACCGGTCAATATACTAGATAATTACCAAGAAGCATAAAATATTTTAAATCGATCACTAATTAGCAAAACTTTTAATTAATCACTATTAAACCGAAATCAAGACTAACCTCGGTAGTGTAGCAAATGCTAAACTATATTTAGGGTGGGGATGGAGCACCCTTGAATCGTTGATCCCCTACACTAATAGTGCATTGCCGTATATTTTACCTCTTAGTTACACTTCACACTACCCTTGTAGAGGGAACACTCCACTTTAAAACTCTAGAACCCTTTGTAAATAAAAAAAACCAAAACTAAAATAAAAGTTGGATATTGGCGAAACTTGAACGGCCACGAGTTCAGCCACGAGCTTGTATACCCTTACGGCACCTTGTTCGAGCTACCCTCCACACCAAACACGTGGTAGCACACGAGCTCGCCCAACCTGTTGGGAGATAAAGCACCTAATCTATACATTCTAATAAAAAAGAGTTTGGAGGGCACGTGCTATTTATAGGAGAGGGTGTTGGAGCATTTTTCCCGCTCAAAACTAAAATCTTCTCTTTAAGCTATGTATGAAAAGAAATCAATAACATTAAATCACCCATAATTTTTTCTTCCAAAGTTTCAATCTACCTTATTTATATCCCTAAAATCACTGTAAAAACGAAAAACAAACAACTTAAACAAATAACTCATCGCAATTGCTAGCGAATCAGAACTGTATAGAATGTCCTACTCCTGTTGAGCCTTCCGATCGACCAATCCCCTATTTCAGGGACATCTGTGTCATGTAGGCCCAGGGATCACTGATTAGTCGAATGAGCGAGCCATGCATGCGGAGCCGTACGCTCGACCCGAAATTTGCATGTGTTTTTCTTAATCTTTTTTTAAATTAATTGGTAGGATTTATAAGACACCTAGTTTAATAGCGTAGATTTCTAATTTGGTATTAATAGTGTATTTGTAGTTTAAATTTATTTTAAGGCTCAAATTAGAGTTTGAATACAATTTGAGTTTCTATTTCCATATATCTTTCATATAATGTATAGTTTATTTTCAAATGTTAGCTTTTTTATGAAGTTTTAGAATTATGTTTTTAGGTTTCCACCGTGTAACACACGGGATTAAATCTAGTAAAAAATAAATAAACATATAACCATTTAGCAGCAAATTAGCACAATCTAAAACACTTACTAAAACTACTTACAAAGATTATTTTAATACATAATACATCCAAACTTGCTAGTTTCAATCTTTATCAAAACCATTTGCTTTGATACTCAAATCAAATGTTGTAAGCCGCCTTCAAGTATATCCTTATATAATATAGCAAAACAAAAAAATCATATGTGACATCTTTTCATAGCTTTTAGCTTATGTGGCATTATTTAAGAGATTTTCTCACAATTTGATTTTTTATTTAAAATATGTATATAAAATTTATTATAATAAAATTAATTACATTTTTGGTCCCTTAATATTTTGGAGAATTCTGAAAAATTTAAGAGTATTTATATTTTTAACTCTTTACTACAAGGGGTGTACGTAAGTCGGTTTATATTTGATAGTGTTTAAAAGTGAAACTTATGGATAAAGTTAATAATAACATACAATTAAAGACCTCGGTGTTTTATAAATATACATAATATTTTTATATGATTTTTTTTAAAAAAAATAAACTACAGCATAAACCTAAGCACTTTATTCTCCTTAATTTGAGTATAATATTGCTATAAAAATCTAATTTTTAAAAATATATCATGCCGTTTTAGCACGGTTTTGTCTCAACTGAATGGAACATTCATGAACATCCTTAAAAGCATCACTTGAATTGTGTTTTCGAACGTAGTGCGGACACTAAACTAGTGGTGGATAATAAAGAATGATCATTGTGAGTTTGTGACCAAAGTATAATCAAAGTGTGGATTAATTACCGATTATAATATAATATAGGATAATTGTATTTGTAGCTATCCACAAGGTGTGTGGATATTGCATGTAAAGTTGATTAACAATTAGTTTAATCGCTAACCACACATCACACATGCATGATTAGCTTAATTACTAAATAAATCTTGTTGGATGATATAAATTACTAGTTTATGATCTCCGGTAGTTTTGGGCAACCTTTATAAGTAAGTTGATATAAAAAGACATATTTTAATGTATTAAAAATAAAATTAAATATTACTTTATATAGTTGGGGAGGCCATCAGCGTCCTGTGAGGAGGGCGGCCGCCAAGAGGAGGCCTGATTTTTTAATTTTTTTATATTACGTATTTAGTTTTATATAGGTGTATATGATTAATCATGTTAACTTATTTATTATAACAAAGCTAGTTAAATTGACTAACTTGATGACTTATTTAACCGAACCAATGTATGTAGAAAACCCAATGATTAACACATTCAGTTAAAAAACACAACTCATTAGTCCACTACAATACGTAGGATTAAAAACACAACAAAGGATGATTGATACATGTTATTGCAGATAGAGAGGTCACAAGGGGAGAAGCTGAAAAATGTGTCGAATTTGAAGTCAAAACAAAAAATATACCACAAGGCCTGAAATTAAAGGTGTTAGTTGAAGTCAAAACCGAAAAATGGATAAAAAAATTAGGTTAGAAACTAGGATTGAGAATTTTGCTTCCCAGTAAGCTAACAGAGTTTTCCAATTTACTTAAATAACTAAACTAGATCATTTTACTACAATACTTTTGTTTAATTTATTATTACAACAATTGTCAACGTATTATATGTTTTTGCTAACTTCACAAGTTATTTGGTTTTGATTATTTTTTATATACAGGGGTCCAATAGTTTTTCTCGCCCAGAGCCTAGAGTCTATTAATCGACGATTCTCATGACCGTCCCTATAATATAGTAACTAATTAAATATAGTTAATGGCCGGGTTGGATATGATAGTTTCATACATGACTCATACCAGATACTCGTTATTAATACCACACACACGCACGCATGCACGCACGCACGCACGCACGCACACACATATGATACATGTATTTGATGTGATACAGTTAAATTTATCCATTTGAATGTCTATTACTAGAAGTCTGGTTTTAAATTCTTATATTGATATATTAATTTTAAACGGTTTAAACTATCATCTTTTGATCTTTGTCAATCTTAACTAACAAGTTGGCTGGTAACGGTGCTAACTTTTATCTTTTTATAA
Organism: Tagetes erecta; assembly: GCA_030867185.1. Taxonomy (NCBI): domain Eukaryota; kingdom Viridiplantae; phylum Streptophyta; class Magnoliopsida; order Asterales; family Asteraceae; genus Tagetes; species Tagetes erecta. The sequence continues at coordinate 42,906,174 of CM061492.1, read as the reverse complement.
ACCAATAGAGAAGTGTTAAACTTCTTTCAACGGTGTTTAAGTATTTTTCAAATTTCAAACGATGTTTTAGGGCTTTTGATCAGAAGGAGAATACGTGTTGATTGATGAAAAAGTTACCTCGAAATAGCGCTCTGAACGACGAAACGATGCATCAATCGGGTGTTTAAACCTAACAGTGCTTCAATTAGGTGTTAAAACCTAAAATTGCTTCAATTGGATGTAAAATTTTTGTCGTTCGAAGCGTCATTTAAAGATAGTTTGTACATCAATCGACTGTAGTCTCGTTCTGATCAAAAGCTTTAAAATGTCGGTCTAGATTCGTAAAAAATTAACAGCTCTAATTTTTTTCTCCGGCAGTATATTGGTTGCCAAAGTGATAAAATTAAGTTGGGACCGTTACCAGCTAGTTCGTTAGTTAGGACCAACAAAAACCAAAAGGTGATAGCTAAGTCATTATGTGTTACAAGTTCCTGATATTACACCTTAGTGTCACATGTCCCAATCCTAGCATTTTTCTAGTTAAGCTACATGTAACATGCAAGTCTTGAGGTCGAAACTTAAAGAACACTCATCCAGGGGGTGGACCTAGCATGGTGGGAGGGGTAGCGTCTACTACCCCTGAACTTTTATCTCGTAGTGGAAAAATAATTTCACCAAAAAACTTTCAATATAAATATGTATATATATATATATATATATATCCATAATAAAAGTGAGTGTAAACCATCAAGTTGTGAGCATAGCATATAGTGGATAGCATTTTGAGTTTGGATCGAAAGTTCATGGGTTCGACATTTCGACTCTCACTTTGGTCCATTTATTGTAATTTTTATGATTTATGAAACTTTAATTTACATTTTTGGTGTTCTTAACTTGCTGAACTTTCACTTTCAACCCAAAGCCACACGTGTATAGTAAAGTTCTTTAATTTAACCGAATATGTGCTCTTTAAATTCTTTTTTGCTAATGTGTTATTAATGTATAACCAAAACAAACAAATATATTCACTAAAAAAAGTTTTTCTTAGGTAAATTATTTTTCTTACATGTTTAGATGTAATGCTTACAAAATTTTTTTTACGTATTTAGGTATAACACTACTTCTTACTAGAAATTTTTTTAGAACGCTATCATTAAGATTTTTGTCTAGAATTGTCACTGGACTGAACTGATTAAGACGGTGTTCTCGGATGATCGTCCGTGTCATTACGAATATGTGTATTAGTGTGTAGTTAACATGGTATTGATTTCATGATTGACATGCAATGTTTTCATTTCTATCTACATCTAAAAAAGACTAGATCACATGAGAAAAAGAGGTGTAAAGTCTATGTTCAATGAACTTATATAACTTTATCCTATACGGCCAATGTAAATGCCTTTTTTTTTTGACAGCGAAATGTAAATGCCCTCAACTATTGTGGTATCATTTTATCTACAATATTAAGTGACGACAAATTATAAAAGTTTTTGAAAGTGATGTTTTTGGTTTTTATGTTTTTTATTCAATGTACAACGTATTTTTTCAAGGTAAAATCATGAAACTTTGACAATTTTCGATGCGATAAACGTATAGGATGAGTATGATAAATATGATCACATATCGGCAGTGGCGGAGCCAGCCTGAAAATCCAGGGGTAACCTGAAAAAAAAAATTCCTAGACGTTCATACAATAATAAAAATAATACCACAAATGTAAGATCCCACATCGGTGGGGGGGAGAACTAAGCACTGCTTTATAAGAGTGTGGTAACCTCCCCTACCATGACGCGTTTTAAAACCGTGAGGGGCGGCGCCTGAGGGCGTTTCGGTTGCCAAAGCGGACAATATCATGGTGCGACGGGCTGGGATGTTACAACAAATTATAAAAATACCTACTAGATTTATCTTCTTTGTTCTTTCATAGCTTAAAATCAAAGATTCATGGGTATCCTTTTAATTGTTTAGCGGTATCCTTATACATAAAACCGGAGAATATATATATTTTTTACACTTCGCAACGAAATTTCAGCCGTAGCACGGGCTACCCCTGACTTGTGAATACCTCCGCCCCTGCATATCGGAAAATGAACATTTCAGTTAACGATTTGACATGTGACAAACCTTGATTATTGGCTGGCAATAGGTCTCACTCAAGAAATTATTGGTAGAGCTCCCCAGTTTTTAACTTATTTTCAGTAGAGGTCCCCGTTAACTTAGGACTAAATTTATCGCCTTTAGGGCAAAAGTGGTTGTTTCTTCCTAGTTGAGGGTGTAAAACGAACATTCCGCCCTTTTCTTTATCTCCACCGCATGTCCGCATATCACCCTTTTCTTCATCTCTACCGCTCATCCTTAAAAAGACCTGATAGAAATCAACCCTACCTCACTTCCGGAAACTCACCAGTAGTTTGAATTTTAAACTTGGGTGACGTCACTTCCTGCAATTCGTCGGTGACTTCAAACTTTCTTTCCCCCATAGCAATATGAACCTTCTAGTGACATCGCTTCCCGTGACATTCATTTTCCTTAGGTCACTAGAAATCACCGTCGTAGAAAACGATTTATAGAAGATGCTAACATACTTGAACAAGATGATTTAAACATAAATGGAGATTCATTTACAATCCCTAAATCAAGCTTTTTTAAGGATGAGATAAGTATTGGTATTTATATCGAAAATACCAACACTGAGTTGAAGAAAAAGTGGGTATTGAGTCCCGTATCGAATCTATCTGTTCGGTAGTACCAATTTTTCTACACCTTTACCCATTGATACCAAATCTTGTTATTTCTTGTATATCAAAGGGTGATGCATGACAAGAGATCATATAATGTACACAAAACAAAACAATTAAGTGTTGTTGTAACGGGGTATAAACATGTGACAAGTAGTGTCTAACATTTAGTTATAATCATGATTTCTTTAGAGCATGATTATTAAAGATTTGATATAAAAGAAATAACAACATTCGGTATCAAAAGTTAAGGTGTAGAAAAATTGATACTACCGAACACATAGATTTGATTCAAGACTCGATACGCTCTTTTTCTTCAACTCAGTGTTGGTATTTTTATATCAGTACCGGTACATATCTCATCCTTATTTCATGAACATCAATAAATAGGCATGTATAACATATTTTTGACATGTTAGAGATATTTTTTTAGTTTAATAAAAATATTTTTTATAATTAATATACCTAACTCAATGAGAAAAATATATAGCTTAAATGATTGGAGAGAATAATAGAGGTGTAGTGGAGAATGGATTCATTATCTTTTTTTTGTGTGTATACATCAAGAAGATGAAAATACATACACAACTCATATACCTTTTCTTTTCCTATATATCATGATTGATATGCCATAATTAGCATAAGATACTATTTCTTTCCTTAATTATTATACTACAACAATGATTTGTTTCCTTACAATTCATTTAAAAAAGATAAGAAAAAGAGAAATAAAAGACTTAAGAATAAGTTTAGTTCTAGGTGAGAACAAGAGTGGAGTTATACTACAAAGTTTAATTTTCCTAGAAAGTCTAAGAAGCCATGAGATGATGACATGTGGCACTCCCTTAAAATTAGAAGGAAGGGTAAAGATGGTAATGTCTCTATATTTTAAGTTTCACCCCATTTTTTTAAACGTCCATAACTTTTACGTACGATATTATTTTTTAAAAAAAATTGCACCATAAAAACGAGCATTTTCTTATCTTTAAAACGCGTATAATATTCATATATAAAAAACAAAAAAAAATTCACCTTTTTCAGCTCATTGTGTTATTTGTCAAGTCATTGTGTTATTTATTCATGTCATTGTGTTATAGAGGAAAGATCAAATACAAAATTGATTTTGCCTAAAAAGTGTGAGAAGTGACTTAAATCACATCAAAACTGGGTCAAACGAACTCCGTTTGAGCTCATTCAAGCGGCGTTGGAACCGTCTCGTCGAGCTTTATCATCTTAGCTTCTAGAGTTTAACTTTTAGGGTTTAGCTTTAAAATTTAGTTTTTACCTTAAGGTTTAGCCTTAGGGTTTAGCATTGAGATTTAGCTTTTATGGTTTAGTTTTTAGATTTTAGGCTTTTATATGGATGGGGTGAGGGGTTTAGGTTTTTAGGGGGTGGGTGGGTGGGGTTTAGGTTTTTAGGGGGTAGGGGTGGGGGTTTTTAGTTTTTTTGGGTGGTGGGTGGGTGGTTTTTAGGTTTTTAGAATGTGCGGGTCGGGTGATTTAGGTTTTTGGGGGGTGGGGGTGGGGGGTTTTAGGTTTTTTGGGTTGTGGGGGCGGGGATTTGACGACACGGTTCTAATGCCGCAAGAATGAGTTTAATCGGAGTTCGTTTGACCCGGTTTTGATGTGTCTAAATATCACTTCTCACGCTTCTTAGGCAAAATCCATTTTGTACGGTAACCTTCCCCTTGTGTTATAACACAATAGCCTAATGAAATAACACAATGATCTGAAATAACACAATGACCTAATGAAAATATAACACAATTACCTGATGAAATTATAACACAATGACCTGATGAAATATAACACAACGACCTGACAAAAATATAACACAACGACCTGATGAAAATATAACACAACGACCTGATGAAAATATAACACAACGACCTGATGAAAATATAACACAATGACCTGATGAAAATATAACACAACGACCTGATGAAAATTTAACACAACGACCTGATGAAAATATAACACAATGACCTGATGAAAATATAACACAACGACCTGATGAAAATATAACACAACGACCTGACGAAAATATAACACAACGACCTGATGAAAATATAACACAACGACCTGATGAAAATATAACACAACGACCTGATGAAAATATAACACAACGACCTGATGAAATTTAACACAACGACCTGATGAAAATATAACACAACGACGTGATGAAAATATAACACAATGACCTGACGAATATAACACAATGACCTGACGAATATAACACAATGACCTGACGAATATAACACAATGACCTGACGGATATAACACAATCTGAAAAATATAACACAATGTCTTGACTAATATAACACAATGACCTAACGAATATAACACAATGAGCTGAAACTTCAAAAAAAAATTCGTTTCTTATATATCAATATTATATGCGTTTTGAAGATAAAAAAACCCTCGTTTTTTGGTGTAATTTTTATTAAAAAGTATTGTCGTATGTAAAAGTTATGGACGTTTAAAAAAGAGGGTGGAATTTGAAAATGAGACAAGACTAATATACCCTTGGCCTACCATTTAAAGTTCTAACTATTTACCATTATGCCACCTTGTGTTTATGAGCCATTGATCTTCATTTAATATTAGATCTAATGGTCCAAATTCCTTCTTAGACTTTCTAGAAAATTTAGACTTTCTATTTGAACCTAATTAGTTTTATTAAAAATATAGTACTTTTTTAAAGTTAGATACCTTTTTTTATTTTTAAAATAATTAATAAACAAGGTCACTACTACAAAATTAGGCTTTTGTTACCACATTTATGGTGGCAAAATGGTAGCAATTGTCGTATTGACACCATTTTGCTACCAAAATTGAGGTGGCTAATACCCTAGTAGCAATTGTCCTATTAAAAATAACGTTATTTAATTGTGCAAAACCAAAGGGTTAAGGTTCTCTCCCGCGAGTTTGAAACATAACATCATTCAACTAAGAGCGTTTGGTCTAGCAGTATCATATATTCATATATTGGATAAGGCGTTGCCTTTTCATGCGGTGAGGGTTCAAATCTCATTGGTAACAAAAATTAATCCGTTCAAAATAAAACTTTTATACTGGGGCTCTAAATAAACCTCTAACCATTCACCCCCTCATACTCTTGTAACTTATAAGGTATAGCCATATCCCAACACCATGGTAGTTACCATTTTACCTGAACATTTTTTACTTGAAAATGTTTCTCCAAATATCCAATATGCTTAATATAACTCCCATATAAATCTTTGCATTAGAATAACTTCAATCTTGATAAAAAAATGAATCTTTTTACATTTTTGTAAATACCCATTCATGGTGGTTGAATCTGCATTTTTGGGTTGATCAAGATTTGCAATCTTGAAACAGTTTAAAGCCAAACTATATCTATCAAGACTGAGCAAGATCTTACCTTTACACGTTAGGGTTTTGAATCGAGTGTCCTCATCTGCAATGCTTCATCACAATCTTTTATGCTCTGTCGAAATTATGGTTTTCATCCTTGCTTTCGCTTCTGTTGGAGAAGGCTACATTCTGATGCTTTTGGTAGCCGAGTTTAAGGATTTGAGATGTGGGTTTGTCCGAGAGAAGTAGTCTTCTGTGTTTTGTCGGTGCACTGATTCTTTCATCTTCAATGGTGGCACAACGTCTCTCTCTCTCTCACACACATTCACACAAACACAAAGACTTTGCTATACAGTGGGGGGGAGGAGTGTAAATTTAAAAACAAAGGTGACACTCATATTAGTTAACAGCAAGTCAAAAAAGTGGTTATTATTGACAAAAATGGTGATCAAAAGTTCAAATTTCAAACAGAAATCATCATACAGTAAGATATGTCAAAAGTGTTTCAACATTTACTCAACAAAGCCACAACCTAAGTTCTCATAAATCAATTTTACAACCAAATTAACAACATGAAGCTACATATATTGACCAATTTGAACAAAATAGCTGTGCTGTAAGCTGATGCTATATTTTGCCATTTCCACTTACCAGCTGGTTTCTAAATCCTAACTCAAAGTATTGAAATGCATTTTTCCAAAAGTTTGCTATTATTTCTTTAAATAATACGTACCGTCTCTAAATTCTAACTTCTCTTCGGCAACTAGACCTGACAAGAAGCTTTGAAGTTGTTGGATTGATTTGTCATAAACAGGATGAGTTGAACAAAATATCTGCAGCAAAAACATAACTCACATCACATTATTTCACTCATATCATAATAGCTGTTTAATTATCATAATCACGAACCGTTACCTTGAGACTGTTATGAATCCGCTCCAATGCCATGTTACCAATGTTTGTAAGCATCCCAGTGATAAATTTCTGCACCAAAATATATAAGGTTTTAGTTACTACTTACTTTTAAATTAGCTTGCAATATGTGACTATTAGTCAAATGTTGTTAATATATACCTCATACACAGCCATTTCTTTTCTTAACTGGTCTTCAACTGAAGCAACTGAAGATTCAGCATCATCATCTGCCACCAACGCCTCATTATTAGTTACGGATTTGCCCCCATCAGCCATGTCATCCACTAGTGTATACACGTGATCATTTGAGTCAGCACCCAATGACTCGGCCACAATCCCCTAAGCCACATAAATGAGCTTGGAAAGTGATTTAAGGCTTAGTATTAAAAGATAAAATATAAAAAACGTGACATCCAACCTTGCTTATCCAGAAGTTTATCCTTCTTTGAAGTGTGTCTACAGGGACCCCAATAGCAGCTGCGAGATTCTTGGTGGTCCAACTGAAATAAAACACGCAGGTAAATAAGTAACTGTTTTTGTTAAACGGGGACTAAAGTTCATGGCTTGCCTTGTTTGTTCCTGAAATTGCATAATGATTGACGCATGTACAGGGGTGACTGTGAACTGCAAAGTTTTATCTTCAAATTCCAATTCCAACTGAAACATACGAGTCAGAATTTTTCAGTTTAAGAAATTTAGGTACTCAGATACTGCTATAATGTTAACAACGCGACTGACCTTTACGGTACCAAGGTTTTTCTTCCATAGAAGCTTGCGAGGAGTTTTAATTTCATGAAATCTCTTAGCATAGTCACTTAAAAGCTGGTCAACAGGCTCTGGTATTTTCACATCCTCGTCCTATAAATCCATTCCATGATTAAATATAACACAAAAGGTAATGGAAACTATTTAAAATTCATACCTGGATGGGTGGCCAGAAATTTGAAGATATGATTGTAGCATCAATAACTTCAAATGAAACCTCACGCTCCCGAGATTCAGCACCTGTTGATAAAGTGCACACAATTATAAAATAATAATAGCAAATGTATAAAAAAATTATGTTTGTTATAGTTTGCAATATCTACCTGTTTGAGATAATTGATTTATGGTGGTTTTTACATTTGTGTTTGTTCTTTTGGAATCAATTAGATCATTGAGCATGATCTCACATTTCTGCATGCTGCTTTCACCAAAATGTATCTGGATATAATGACATGTATTATAATAATTAGATGCCAATAACATAAAGCCATAGTAATAATTTGCAAACCACCTACCTTAAGAAGCTCTAATGTCCGTATTTCAGTGTCAATGTCGTAATCAGTTTTGTTGAGAAGCTTTTCAGCTAACATAACACGATATTCGTTAATTAATTGATCTTTTGAGCCAATTATACCAACAATCATCCCGAGTACATCTACTTTCCTTTTATACCTACTCCCCTTCGATGGATCCGCCTCAACAGGGTCAGGTTCCCACCTGAAAAGTGTTTGTAAATGTAAATAAAAATAATGATCAGGAAAAAATAGTCATCAACTGAATATATAAGTATAAGTCTACAATCTCATTTCTTCCAATTTTAGCACACCCTAGACATGGCACTGAGGCAGTTTCAATCTAGTTGTCTTTAACGAGTCAAACAAGTAAAGTCAGTTAACAACAGCCACAAGAAAAGGAGTTAGAAGAGTCGAAAGGGTCAAAATACAGCCGATGTGAATTTTTTATAAAAAAAAAAAAAATACTCAATTTATTTTCTAGTAATGTAATGATTGAAACCAGGTTTGAAGAATCAACTACTTTATAAAAAGGAACAAACCCAAGTAGACCCAACATGTTTTGACCTGGACCATTTTGACAAGTTACCCAACCCAATGCTGGCTCATTTTGCCACCTCTAACATACCGTTGGATGTCAATCCAGGTCTGCTTGTCATCAGTATTGATATCATCATCAAGACTGTTGCTTTCTTGATTTTCTTCATCTCTATTTAACTCTTCAAGAAGACTATCTCCACTTCCAGGGCCGTTATTATTTCCACCCGTACCATCCGTAAGCATGGTCACAATACATTTAATGGTGTCCTTCCTTCCTCTTAGATATTCCCTAATCGGTTCACCAACTGCTTCTAGAAACACTCCTGCTGGGTCTATTGTTCTAAGTGCTTTTATAGTTGATACATACTGATGCAATATATCATTTGTTGAAGCGCCAGCAGTCAATAATCTGTACTTCAGAGCCGAAATGAAAGAACCAACTAGCTTCGAGTGCTGTCCAGTGTACTCAAGACATTGTTTCAAATCTTCAATAGCAGGAGCACTGCAAACATAGATATAAAGATTATTATATAATTTTGAGCGCAATGTATTATTAATAGCAATACTTCGAAGAATAACCTGTCGGGATAATCCACAATGATCTCAAAAAGTTTGGAAATTCTCAAGTCCTGTAAAGTTTCATAAGCAAAATACTCCAATCTTAATTGCCATCTAACAATTCCTTCAGATGGTTTACCAGATTTTTGAAAGCATGATGATGGTGTTGATGCTAATGGTGATTTAGTACTTTTAGGGCTAAGATAGCTCATAGAATCACCAAGATAATCAAGAAGTGCACGTAAAAACTGCAGAGGTACAGCCTGCAGAAAGCAGCTTCAAGTGTTATATTAAACAAATTATAAAACTTAATTATAATTTATAAGCTTCAACCTGTATCCATCCCTTAATTGACTCTAAAACAGACGTCCTGTAATCATCGCCAGCTAGATCATAAACTTTATCCTGCCATAATTCAGACAAATGTAATGTAAGATAAACTCTTACCATGGAAAAAGAACAAGTTACGGTATCTAACAAGTGTAACACATAATCTGCACCTTTAAAAGCAAAAAAATTGTGGAAGCATAAGCATCTTCAGTTATAGATGTGAATCCAAGATTTCTAAGATTATGAACAACCATTCCTATGTTACTCACTAACTTGTTCTCCAGGGTTTTCTTCTGATCATAAATTCCATCAATATCCATGTTTCTAGGCTGACTATTATCTTGTGATTCATCATTCTCTTCATAATCTCCCGCCATGATTGTACTCAACTCCTCTAGTCTACCTTTGAAGTACTGGTGGAGTATCTCTATAAATATGATAAGAGAGAAAATAATCAGAATTTTAACTCAGTATCTTGGTTCTAAAAAGCGTTAAGCGCACAAAAGCAACGAGGTCCAAAATCAAAGCGCAAGGCGTATAGCGGAAAAGCGGTGCCCTTTTCATACGCGAAGCACACATGTTTAAAATAATACATAAATTATATATAATCCATTTATAACACAAATAAAACACTAATATATATAACAACTAAGTACCATTCCATACTTTAAGTAGAACAAAAAACCAAGTAAAAACCTATTAGTAATATGATATAGTAATTATTAGTAATATGAAGTGGAAAGTGGCAGAAACCAAAAGAACATTGTTTAAGTGCTTCCAAAAGAGTGAAAATACGCTTTTGTATCAAAAGCCAGAAGCGATGCGATTTATGGTAAAAAGAAAAGTGGGAAAAGCGTGTGCTTAATTGGAGAATGCGCTTTAGGTAAGCCAAGCACAGAGGCTTGCACTTTGCGCTTAAGCGTGCTTAACGCGCGCTTTTTACAACCAAGCTCAATATATACTTCCTTTTGATCATAGTGGTCTAATACTACTGATCTTGCCGGATAGAAAAGAGCAAACTGCAGAAAAGGTAGCCAAATTTGGTCAAATTACTATTTCTGCAACCAGCTACATATTCACCCACAAAAAGGTTCAAGCTTTCAAAAAAATCATATAGGGTAATCTGACCAGGTTGCCCGATCAAAACAAAGACATGGCAGTTGGCGTGTTGTTAAGTTTAATCATATTCACTTCTTTCGAATAAGGCATCTGAAAAAGGCTAATTTACGTTATTACCCTAGATGAGAGCTTTTTGAAGTTTTAGCCTTTTTATGTCTAAAAAAACATGAAACACAACATAATCAAAGTAGTTACCTTTTTATGAAGTTTACCAATATAAAAACATAACAACAAACGACAAATGTCTATTGAAGGTTAACGAACAGAAGGGAGAAATACAGTGTATAATAAGATCTCCAAAAACACATACCGGTAAATTGACGTGGCATGGCAGTCATAAGAACAGAAGAGACAATTAACCTATACTTAGAAAAGAAGATTTTTTCCATATCTAAGTGGCGCCCTTCAACTGATGTATTATCCTCTTGACATAACTGCAAAGAATTAACCAACATCAATAAACACTTCTCTTGATATTGTTTTTCCCGTGATATTTCTTCCAAAGCTTTACATAGTAGTAACTCGACCTCATCCTCTTGCATCTGTTTGAATATACACCAAATTCATAATTCCAAAATCCATATCAGATACGATTAAGAAAATGATTAAAAAAAAACACGGAAATGTGAGGTGTTGGACATACACTTCTGTCATTCATTTCAGCGTGTGGAACATCGTTATAAGCATCGAAATTCTTCCAAAATTTCGGTGCGCTATGTTTCTCTAACATGTCCTGCTTACATCAAGCAACATTAATAACTCAGAACAAAAGTAACATCTAATACATCCTTAAACATATTAAAAAAAGCAGTAACAAGAGTAACATCCATAAATACGTATATGCTTCACCATCAAAATCAAGAAAATGAATGTTTGTGAAAAAATTAAATCTTTTGACAACAAAAGTGTGACAAGGTCAAAAAAATTAAATCTTTTGACAACAATATAAACAATCATCAAACATTGATCAAAGTATCAAACACATATCTCTATAACTAGCATCAACATTTATCTGATGAATCAAAAACATACCTGCAAGCATTTAAGAAACTGTTCTTCAACCAACGATCGAAGCCCAAACTTGCACAAACTAGACACATCAGATTGAAACTTGGAATAAAACGTGGATAAATTAACATCATCACCTTCAACGATTGTTTCCGTTATCAAACAAAAACTGTTCCACGCTTCAAGTATCTCATAGATCGAAGATTGGGATAGTGAATCTAAAACGCCCAAATTACAAACCGATGATAACGCGTCTACAGTCATTGGGGACGGTTTTAGTGAAATTAGAAACCCTAGTTCTTAAAATTGGAAAGTGAGGAGAAATTGGGGTTGTAAATTGGAGTTGTAAGTGTGATTGAATGAATCTAGGGTTTATCACTCTGATTGATTTTGCCGCCAGTTTGTTATTCAATATATAATAATTCAATAATTTGCTTCTATAACAATTTTGTGACCGGTCGAACCGGGAATCGGTACCTTCACACAGTATCTTAGATGTGCTGATGTGAATCGTTTTTAGTATAGTTGACTGGTTAATCTTTATGTCTGAAAAATGTTCTAGATAATATCATCTGGTTATTAAATTAGGTTTCACCAGTGATAGTTAAGAAGATCGGTTTCTTGTCTGGTCCAATTCTGAAAACGTTGGTTTTATATTCATATTAAACTTAGAAACTTATAAAATTTCATATTATAACAGTCAGGTGGTAAATCTATGATGAATAAAACGTTTAAGTTGTAACATTAATCTCATATCGGTATTGTTACGGTTAGATTAGACCATGAGATGTTATTATAAACGTCTTCAAATCACTTAGTTTTTGTTCTCTTTCCATTATTGCCATCACTATTTCATCTCGTTTTATCTTTCTATTTTCTCATCTTTTGTCGAAATTTTGTTTTTCTTCATTATCCTATTGTTTCAACTTCTTTTAACTCATCACAATCTCAACCAACCTTCTTTTGCTATATGACTTGCTTATTTCTTTCGTTTCCGTTGAGATGAAAGAAGTGTAGTCATCATGGTGTATCATAGGTGAACTATTCCAGTGTGTATTAATAGTCATACATGACGCACTTGGATATTGTATTTATTGGCATTGTTAGCTAGACTAGACCCTTCAATAACTAACTCTCAATAACATTATTATCGTTCAACGGTGACAATACCTCTAGCGCATTTGGCCTATCCAAAAACATCAAAGACGGCAAGACGGTGTACCCGAATCCCGATTGCACCAATTTCCACACCTCGTATATCCGATACCAACTAGATTCAAAGATAACATATTTAAATTCAAAACATGTATGAGGACGTGTCTGAGTTAACCGTTTTATTGAAAAAAAAACAAACTTAAACCATTTCAAAGTTTCAAACACCTTGTGATCAACAACATCCATGGCTGAACAACAATCTCCGATCATCATCAACAAGATCGTTCTAGCATCACTATCAGCAATGGTGGCAGAAACAACCACATTTCCAATCGACATAACCAAAACCAGGCTTCAATTACACACAACCACCGCAACCCCAACCTCTGCATTTCAAATCGCCGGCGATATTGTCCGCAAACAAGGCGTAACAGGTCTCTACAAAGGCCTATCACCTGCCATTATTCGTCACCTCTTCTACACACCTATTCGCACCGTTGGGTACGAGCAATTGCGTCACGTTTTTGTTCCTCATGATCATCATCAGTCTCTTTCGTTACCGATCAAAGCTGTTATTGGAGGGGTTTCAGGCGTTATTGCTCAGGTAATTGATCGTAAAACCCTAATTTCGTAACTTTTGTTGGAGAAAGATGCTGAATTTGCGATTTTGGAACAAAATTAGGGTTTAGGGTTTGTTGAAATTGCTCAAGTGATTGATGCTTAAACACTAATTTCGACATTATGCGGTTTTTTACGTTTCTGTATGCTTAATTTTTAATCACTTGCTTAATTTGCAATTTTAGGGTTTAGGGTTTGTTGAAATTGTAATTTTACTTAATGAAAATAGTTTACAGAAGAAATTAGACACGTTTAATGGACAAAGATGAAATTTTGGATGTTTTTTAATCAAATCTTGTTACTGATGGTGCCGAATTTAGATTTGTTTAGGATAAAGTTGTTTAATTTGTGATTGTGTAGTCACATTTTGGGTTTAGGGTTTGTGTAAAGGTTTGAAGTTGTTAATATACTGTTCTGAATATACAGTGAGTACTAATTTGAGCTTAATGAAACTAGTTTACGCAAGAAACGACGCGTATTTAGAAGAAAAATAAGAACTTTTGGTTGATCATTAAGCAAATCTTGGTACTGATAGACTGATAGTGCAGGTAGTGGCTAGCCCTGCTGATCTGGTTAAAGTCAGGATGCAAGCGGATGGGCGTAGGGTTAGCCAAGGGCTGGAGCCAAGGTACAGCGGGTCAGTTGATGCTTTAAACAAGATCATCAAAAGTGACGGGTTTAAGGGACTTTGGAGGGGTGTTTTTCCGAATATTCAAAGAGCATTTTTGGTTAATATGGGAGAGTTAGCTTGTTATGATCATGCAAAACATTTTGTTATTCATAATCAAATTGCTTATGATAACATCTACGCGCATACTTTAGCTTCAATGATGTCGGGCCTTTCTGCTACAACCATTAGTTGTCCTGCGGATGTGGTGAAGACGAGAATGATGAACCAAGTTGTTGGTGTAGATGGTAAGGTTAAGTATAGAAATTCTTATGATTGTTTGATTAAGACGGTTCGATTTGAAGGATTTAGAGCATTGTGGAAAGGGTTCTTTCCTACTTGGGCTAGGCTTGGTCCTTGGCAATTTGTCTTTTGGGTTTCTTATGAAAAGTTCAGATTAATCGCCGGTCTTCCTTCTTTTTAACACGTAAGCGCTAAGCCTTTTCCGGCTGAAGCTTGCTTGGGTCGAGGATTGGTTTTGAGCCCGACCCGATTGGATTGGTCAAATTTCATAAAGTTGTAAGTTGTATAATTCATTATAACATCTGCAGGCCCAAATACTTATGCATCAGGTTAAACACTAACCATGAACGAAATAAAAATACAGATGACAGATCAACTCGACTCGACTTCTTTTCACTTGTACTTGAATCATATGTATTATGTCCTGAACGTTATAGGTTTTTGTGGTTTTATAGAAAGGAAAAGCAATGGCATGTTTTGACTCGTACTTAAAGAATGACAAATTTCTACACAAGTTGGTTTTGACCTGTTATCCAACCCTGGCATAACCTGCCGATCTTGGATACCCTAGCTAACATGATTATACTTCATGACAACTTGAAGACAACCTTTTAACTTTATTATGAAAATCATAAGTTTCAAGATTATGTCTTTGCTTTGTTGAAAATGTACAATAATGTTGTTAAAATAACAATTACCATAAGTTGTAAAATTCATATATAAAAAGTATGCAAAATAAGCTTGTGTTTAACATGATTTCCTTAAGAATCATGATTATTTGCATTTGTCTCTTTGTGTTTAATAACCAGAGCAATAAGTGTATTATCATAATTAATGAATAGTTATTTGTATCAAAAGTTGATGAAATATATTTTAAACTATTTTATCAGCATTGCTGACTATACTGTATCTATTTTATCAACATTGATTTATCACCCTTTTTATTTACTAAACTTGATTAATCTCAACTAGAGGCATATACTAAGGTAGTGCTAACATATGAAACAACTAATATCAACACCTAAAGAAGACACCTTAGCTAGTATCTAACATTTGTCACCTAGTACTAGAGGCTAGCAATATCCATGGCTAAAGGATGATTAAACACTAAACGACGTATCGCACATATACGTCCCTTAAAACTCTTTACCTTTATTTGACATCTCCAAGAAGTACTGTCGTCTCATCCTTACCTTGATTACTGGGCATCACCTTTGTTTCTTGTAAATAAGTACAAAAAACACTACTACTCTACTGATATGACATTTTACCGGTTTTTAATATGATGCTGAATATATCTCTTATCTCTCTGCCACCAAACTCATTTCTTCAAACACTTCCACAACTTGAAAGGAATGTTGTATGGGTCCACCGCTTTCGAGCTTCCTATCTTAAGAACTCTCCGTACTTCTTCTATGATGATATTACGACAGTAACAATTTTATCTTTTCTTGTTGTTGGATGTAAGTATTTGTGCAACGCTCTTGGCAGTTTCTCCGTTTGTTGAACAAACCGTGGATACATGTTTTCCATCTTTGCAGCATATCACGACCGGCTCACCTTTAAAACAAGTTAGACAAGGCTCTAAGGCTCCTAAATTTCGAGGGCCTCAGTATAGTACACAATCACATATCTAATATGCATGTTTAATACACGTTGTTTTCTTTTGAAAGATGATATTGTTTTTGGTTTAATCGTTTGATATTAATGTTGTTGCCCACGAGACCTCGTATCGACTCCCACTAGCATGATTTTTCTAAACTTTTTTTTCCTTTTCCGTTCACCTTCTTCATCTTTAAATCGTTCATTTAAAAGTATTTGTTGATATGTGTTTGTTTTCTAAGCCACTTAAAGTGGTTGAGCCGTCCCTCCAGTAGATGATGGCATGAGCATGACAGACCAGTGCGTGAGTCTAACATCCTCAACACATTGCATGTCACGTCATCTGGCATGTGTCAATGTGTCATTATGGCATATCCGAGTCAAGTGTGGCATAACACATGACCTTGTCACAACACCAGATTGGCGGACCAACGAGTGTGGCATAACACATGACCTTGTGACAACACCAGATTGGCGGACCAATTAACGAGTTCGCTTTGTTACACTCCACTTAGCCATCATTTTGCAAGTTCAAACATGAGAAATTTCATTAAAGCTCTTAATGTGAGAGTACATATCTCAACTAAACAATAGTAACCTTTGCATTAGAAGTTGTACAATGCATTAGATTTGATGTTTTTTACAGTCCAGAACAGTTGCATACTTAAAAGATTGTCCAAGTGATTACAAACAGGCCCCTGTATCTTCTTTTTCTGCACCTTCTGGAAACATTAAAATTACAATCCTAACCCAATTGATGAAATTAAACCTATAACACAGTTAATTTGCAGCCCACATGGGCCCATAAAAGATTTCAATGTACTATGATATTCATAAAAAAACAATTTTTAAACACTCTTATTATATTTACCGACATAAAACTTTAAAATGAACCATTAAACATATGAAACATGATAAGCTTCTTTATGTCTACTAGGCTACTGTTTGTAAGTTGTAACTACTATTTCTACTTACTATGGTTGTTGTTAAAGGCAAGTGGACTATTCTAAATGCTTATGATGCATCTATTGATGATAGTTTTGCAATCAATGTAGGGTGTTTGATATTTAAACATCCTAAAATATAAAATGATACCCTATAAATGCGTCTTATTGCCTTATCAGATACGTATTATGGTTCACTCGTATAATAACTATAGCTGTCACATCAGTCATTCATCCTATATGTGTTATACGACGTATAGCTCTGACAATTTTCTAGTTTAGCTGTTCAATATACACGTGATATTATATCACGCGTTTGGGCTTGGCAATTTTCGTTTAGTTGTTTTGTGTGTGTCCTATATGATGCGTATCAAACTATATGACGTGTAATGTATTTTATGTTCAAAATAAGATTCCTTCAATATATATATATATATATATATATACTTTTTAATAAAAGAGAGTTTTGGATGACACATGTCATTAATTGGAGAGAGCGTTGGAGCATTTTTCCGCTAAAAAATAAGAATATTTTTTTCTAAGTTATGTATGGAAAGAAATCGATAACATTAAATCACCCATAATTTTCTCTTCCAAAGTTTCAATCTACCTTATTTAAATTCCTGAAATCACCGGGAAAACGGAAAACAATCAACTTAACAAATAACTCATCGCAATTTACGACCTAGACCCATGCATGCTGACCCGTACGCTCGAGCCGGTATATATGATTATCACCGTGAATTTTGCTAGATATCTATCATTTGGGTTATTTGTATGTCTGTTTTTTAATCATTTTTAAGTTAATTGGTAGGATTGACAAGACACTCATTTTAAAACCCTCGGTATCTATTTTGATACTAATAGTGTATTTGTTGTTTAAATCTATTTGTTCAAAGCTCAAATTAGAGTTTGAATGCAATTTGTTTTTTATTTCCATATGATAAGTGCTTTATTTTCAAATGTTATTTATTTTTTTGTAAAGCTTTAGAACTTTGCTTTTTATGTTTCCACGCGTGTAATACACACGATTTAATCTAGTACTATACATATCGCTTGATTATTTCTCCAAAATAAGATTCGCTCAATAAAATATAAATACGCACGTACACCACACACACACACATATATATATCTATTAATAATTATAAATTCTAGTATTGTGTTTGAGTCAAACACAATACTAGAATTTATAATTATTAATAGATATATATGTGTGTGTGTGTAGTGTACGTGCGTATTTATATTGTTTGAGTCAAACAGTTTGATCATATGCATCTTTTGCTATTTTGGTTATTTATGAAAAAGTTAACTGAAAATTTAACGGAGTTGGTTTTTTGTATGTAAATGAAGATAAAATGCAAACGTAGGAAAGAATATGAGATATTGAAACCATAAGGATGTAAATGATCAAATTAACACCATAGAGATGCAAATGAGAATTCACTTTAAATAATTTTTAAATAAGTTTAATTGACGTTGTTATTATTAAAATATAAAAATTAAAAAAATATGCTCGTAACACATTTGTAACTTTTTTATAGACTAAATATTAAATTTCGTTAATGAGGTGCGATAATTTATGAATCGGTATTTTTAGGAAAGAAGATGGATACAAAAGTAAAGATAAAAGTGATGACGCATGGAATAAGAAAAGTAATAAAATGCATACACGCCAGCAAGTGAAAAATACCAAATCATGTATGAAACTAGTATAAATAAATAATTTAGGGTTCAGTGTTGTAAGAGGTGAGCAAATTTTGTAAAACATACACTTAAGAAAAATTCAATATTGCTTCATTGTTTGTAATATTTCTTGTGTTATTTTCAATTCAACAATCAATCATAGAACAATAATCGAATATTAATTCAATTAATTCAATAGTATGTCGATCATCGTTCTAAACACTCGTCATTTATCGATCACTAATAAATCCATCAATAATCTATTGGCAAATTTTGAGTTGGGAAAATAATATTAGCATATTTATGACAAAAACATAACCTAAATATTTTCGTCGTCTTGAGAATTTTAAACCATCGATTACCAACGAAGTCTACACTAACTGATACTCAATTGTTTTGTAGTGCGGGTCACAACACAACACATTCATGTTGCAGTTGATCGGATGTCAAAACTACAAATCTAGCTAATACCACTACATAAAGTGAATACAAGGCATGTCAATTATATTCTTAAAACACATCATATAAGAAGTTAGCTAGATGTTTCACATAATATATATATATATATATATACCTATATATATATTACCATGCATATTAATTTTTGCCATACTTGTACGGTATATGTATTTGAGTTGCTTACCTCAGAGCAGTAATGCATAATGACGCATTCATGCGCGCAGACACATTTAATTAATTTATGTTAAATGAAAGTTTGTGCATGAACAAATGATGATGTAGTAGTTGGGGTGTATTTCATTTGTTTCATCATGGCTACTTGAGTAGTGTTAAGACACTATGTAGCAATGAATGACTATTATTGGTGAAAAACGTTTTGTGTGTATAATACATTTATATACTCCCTCCGTCCCATTAGAAGTGTCCTAGTTTGAAAAACACAAAGTTTTAGGCACATTAAATGATGGGTATTTTTGCTTGTCATTTGACAATAATACCCTTGACAATAAATATTATTGTGGGTCCATCATATTGTTTGTTTTATGTTATTAAGGGCAAATTTGGAAGTTTACTAATAAATTTTAAAAGTGGACACTTTAAATGGGACAACTAAAAAGGCAATATGGACACTTCTAATGGGACGGAGGGAGTATTAATTAGAATGTACTATGTGGTTGGGGCTTAATTAAGTCTATTTTATGGCATTGCCTCATTTCTTTCCTTATATAGTCCTTTCAACGTCAATCACATTATCATTTCCCAATACAAGTGCTTCTTTCCCTTTCAACTCTCTCTCTCTACACTTTTGGGTTGTCCTGAACATAATACCTAGAGATCACTAGTTAAATATATCTTTTAGGAATAAGGTACAAACCTAGCTAGGGTCTTGTTTTTTAGGCTTTGGGAGAAGATCAATAGCTAGATTAAGATGGTAAGAAGGGTGATGAAGACAAAACAAAACAATGGTAATATGGTCGGGTTAGAAGTCGAGGTGAAGAAAGGGCCATGGACACCTGAAGAAGACCGAAAGCTATTGTCCTACATTCAAGAGTTCGGCCATGGAAGTTGGCGATCTTTGCCTCCTAAAGCTGGTAATCATGTGCCCTAGCTTCCACACATACATCTCAGCTGATATAGGGTTGTGTTAAACGTGTTGCACACGTTTTTTTTATTTCTCACACCTCATATTAACTTGTCACGTCTTCTCTTTTCTTACGAAAACGCTAAAAAACCCACTTGTTGTTTTGAGGGTACAATGGAAATTTGAAAACTTAGGAGATACATTTACTCAAACCCTAATATATGTTTTTGAATATAGGCTAAACCCTAATTTATATGTTCTTGAATATAGGCTAAGCACTTTTATACTTGAGTAGTTGCCACCTTTATACCACTTTTATATGTCATATGTTTTGGCGACATCTTCACTGTTTTGATGATATACAGGGCTTAAGAGATGTGGAAAGAGTTGTCGGTTAAGATGGACAAATTACCTAAGGCCAGATATCAAGAGAGGAAAGTTTAGTTTGGAAGAAGAAAGGACCATTATTCAACTCCATGCTCTTCTTGGTAATAGGTACGATTTGAGGATTCACATCCCTAGGATTACCACTAATGTAACCATCTTGGTGTAGATTTTGATTTTTTTAGCTAGTCAAAGAAAACTTACTTAATTACCAATTCAGCAAACTTCTTAAACAGTTTATCTCTAATATTGTTACGTTCATGTTTTATGTTTAGATGGTCAACAATTGCTGCTCACTTGCCAAGAAGGACTGATAACGAAATCAAGAACTATTGGAACTCACACATCAAGAAGAGGATGACTAAAATGGGCATTGATCCAATGACCCACAAGCCAAAGAATGGCACCCAACTCTTAAGCTCCAACCTCAACCACATGGCTCAATGGGAGGCTGCTCGGTTAGAAGCCGAAGCTAGGCTTGTTCAAAAGCCAAAGGATAATGGAGCTCAACCAAAGCCAACCTATGTTGGTTCACCTTCCTTTAACCTTCCAAACACACCCACAAAACTCCCACCACCTTATCTACCATGCCTTGATATTCTTAAAGTATGGCAAGGAAACTTATGGTCAAATTATTCTATCAACAATGAAAGTCTCCAATCACTTATCTCAACTTCAAATGTTTCTACAACACACAATATGCCACTATGGAACCAAGTTGAAAACCATGGTTCATGTGATCAAGTTCCCACCACCAAACAAAATGATCAAATGCAACCACAAATGAGACCGTTTGAGGAGGAGTTCAAGTATAATAATGATGAAAGCTTCATCAATGAAAATCCATTAAGATCCCCCGATTTATGGGAAGAATTTGTTGTTTTGGATGGTGGTTGGAATAGTGTCATCAATAACTATGCCATGATCTTTTCACCACCAGCTTCTCCTGTGTTTTAATAAATTATCCTGGTAACCAAGAATGGTAATAAATGATAGAAATTTAGTTTAGATTGGGTTTCATTTAAATTGGCCATCTAGGTATCTAGACCAATAATTATGTTACAATTATAGCATTTTTATGGAGAAAATATAATCTCATCTTTATATGTTCGGGACCTAAACCGAATCAAGTGGGGTCTTTTTTTAATAAAATTAATTAGTTTACTTACAATCTCAATAAGTGAGACGGAGTGCTATTAGCATTACCCTCAAGTACCCATAAAAGGAGAAATAAAATTAGACTACCTCACAAGTTTCATTATAATTTTGATGGTCTCGTTACCCTCATCAACCCTAACATTTTTCTATATTTTTAAAGGGTAAAGTGATTTTATTTTCTAAATAGAATTGGTTTCGAACAGTAACTTCATCCAATCTTTTGTTAAGTCTCTCTCACATGCGGAGTATAAATGTTATTTATCCTACTATTTTTGACATGCAACTGACTAAAAATATTAACATATATGATTACCTTGATAAAAGAGGGGAATGACATTTTTACCCCTTATATGTAGGGTGCGTGAGAGATTTAATAGAAGGGACAATTTCATATATACCCCTACAAAGTTGCATAATATCATATATATCCAAATCATGCTTAAAAAGTGTTGTATATTATGCATTAAAAACTTGTACTTTGGGTATATATGATATTATGCAACTTTGTAGGGGTATATATGAAATTATACCTTAATAGAAAATTGGATAGAGTTAGTATTTAGAATCTTTTCTGTCAGAAAATAAAATCACAACGACCAAAACTGTGAAGATGTCTGAAACTGTTAATTGTATCAAAATACATGGACCAAAACAATAGTTTATTTTTTTTAAATAAAATTAAAAACATATGTGAAACAAAAATAAAAATAAGCTACATAGTTTTTTTAAGTACTAAAAAAGTACATAATTAAAAATCAATAACTATCTAAAATTCATTCTATGAACTTGAACAACTTCCCATGAATCAATGTGAATGGAAGTGGATTTTTGTATCTTTTGGTAATCATCCAACACTATGTTCATATCATACATATCGACAACTCCATAGCTCATAGACATTCCGTATTATTATATACATGGCATTGAAGTTGGACACTTGAATGCTAAGCGTCGTCCACTTTGAATTAAGTTAACGAATCATTCAGTTGCTCCCCCCTCGGATTGATTGTAATTAAAGTTGAAGAACTTGACTTTAGAAACCATTACTTGTTTACTAATTTTCAGTACTGTCAAAGGAAATATGTAACCATGCTTTGGACAAAATTAATTCTTGAGAGTTCGCCCATGCTTTAATGGACAATGTTAAGACGGATTGACCATTAAAACAAGAACTCACTGCCCGTCGATTATTACTTGTGTTGCCTATTTAAACCCGTTTTTAAATATTATGGCTGTTGAATGTTTGATAGATTAAATAAATGACAATTTTGATATTCACATGGATAACTTAGAACTAGTTCTAGTTCCTACCCGGAGCTAAGTGACAAGCCTCAAAAGGCTCATTGCAAGTATTAAGTTACTTAGTTAGAAAACGACCACACTCCACTGTGAACAAGCACATTGTGCAAAGGTTTTGCCCAGTGTTAAAACGAACCCCTAAATCCAAACAATTAGAAATGGGTCTGAATGGTGGAATATTTCATTACAATGTTAATTTGGTTCAAGATCGTATTGTTTGTTCAAACCACTTTAAGAACCCTTGGTTTTACTTGGAACTCACTACCCCTCGATTATTACTTGTGTTTTAAACCTGTTTTTAAATATTATGAGTGTTAAATGTTTGATAGATTAAATAAATGATAATTTGGATATTCACATGGACAGTCCAAATTTTTAACAAGAAGCAAAAGATAAATTTAAACATGACTTAAATATGATTTTTATTTATTTAGAGCCCAACCTAAACATAATCCTAACCATTGCCAACGGTTGCGATCGAGTTCAAGTAACAAGAGGAAAATCAAAATGAAAGACTTGACTAAAACTTTAGTGAGTATTGCTCGGAAGGTGACGGCTAAACCTCATAAGGTAACACCCAATCTAGCAAGTTCTGTAGGTACGACGGAAAGGAAAGGTAGAAGAATATCCAATTCTTTCCATCATGGCCTGTGATTTACTAACCAACTACGCTTCAATGGTAATCTCTGTAACATCCCACATCGGTTGGAAAGAAGAACAAAACCTGTCTTATAAGAGGGAACAACATAATGTTAATGTTAAAAGTTATGTCTAGTGGAATCTGTTAGTATTTGAGATAGGGATGTTGCAAAAAAAAAACTTTTTTTTCTATAGTAGTTATTGATTAAGATGTCTAAATAAGGATGTTGTAGATGACTTGAACATATTAGTTTTAAAGTTAAAAGTGTATATTTTCAAAGATGTCCTAATATAGGTATTTTTGAATGCTGGAAATTAAGTGTGTCATTTCTTGAAGCTGAAAAGATTGATATCTACTCTCTCCTCAATATCAAATGCTACCTTATGCACATTTTGGTTTATTTGTGTGTTTAAATCTTGAATATTTACAATGGTCTTGGAAGATATTGTTTGGGTGATACTATCTGCACATCCCTAAATAATTTACACATCACCTTATAGGAATCGTATTGCCCTATATGGTTCCTATAGGTTTAAACACATTAAATCAAACATCAATGGGAGCAGTATAAGGCAATACAGTTCCCTTGGTCACAATATGAACCATATTGGTCAATACAGTCCAAGTTTATCTATACTGGTAGGAGGTTTCAATTATTCCTGGCATGTAAAGAGTTGAAGGGCCCCAATAGGAACCATATTGGGCAATACGATTCCTATTAGGGTTTGGTTTGTGAATCTTTAACTCATTCGATTCCTATTTGCCAATACGGTTCCAGTTTATCCATATGTCTCATATATATCCAACACTCTTTTGAAGGGTCTTTTCAAACAAAATCCACAAATGGTTTTTTCTAAAAAAAATCGTATCACAATGTCGCTTTTTGACATAAATTATATTTTTGGCGATTATTCAAACCAGTCAAACCCGAACGAATCATACGTCTCGAAAATTAAAATCTAAGTTGGTGTTGAATGAGGCGAGGAAGTTGTTGCATCCGTTTTTCATTGTAGTAGTGACGGGTTCATATGCCGGATTTGAACAGAGAGTACATAGAAGAACCTAAAAGTTATCCGCGGTGCCTATATGCCGGGACTTTCCATCCGCATGCGGAAGTAAAACGCGAGAATGAGTAATAGGAAGGTGCTAAACATATATTTCTAGGGAGATGATAACGATTTCGAGGAAGCGGATGACAATAAGGGTGAGCAAGGTGTTAAACATTTCGGGGAAGATGATAACGATTTCTAGAAATCTGATGACGAGGAGAAGGATGGTAACGAAGAGGAGGATTTCACGGAAACGGATGTCTCTTATTGAAACGAATCAGGTTTAACATCCTGGTTACTTTACGTGTTATTTAATATAATTTGTGTTTTTTTACATTTTATTTGATATATAATGTGTTTATATTATTTTTATTTTTATGGAATACGTTATATATAATGTTTATAAATATATTCGATACATTTGTAAAGAAAGAAAATTCATTTTGTTTTAGGAATTTGGATCCGTTGAAGAGTTGAAAAAATGATCATTTAGAAAATAAAAGGATAACGAATTGAAGAAATGGTTGTGTTGCAACCGTGGTGGCGAATATAATAGCACAGCTACAAAACAATGTTGTGGTGGCAAAAATATTGGTTGTCCTTTTGACCTGGTAAGAAGATTAAATTCAAAGAGTGGTGCTTGGAGATTAAAGGTGAAGGTGGCGAAATATAACCATGAAACTTCACAACATCTCGAGGGTCACACGTTTACAAGGAGGCTAACCCGAGACGAAGAACAATTAGTGGGGATTCTTTATTCTCAAAACTTGAAGCCAATTAACATTCTTTTAACAATAATAAATCAAAACCTACGGAGCGTGTGCATCCTACAAGACATGCAAAATGTAGTAAGTTAAATTAAGGTTTAATTTCATATATACCCCTACAAAGTTGCATAATATCATATTTACCCAAAGTACAAGTTTTTAATGCATAATGTACAACACTTTTTAAGCATGCAAAGGGTAAATATGATATTATGCAACTTTGTAGGGATATATATGAAATTGCCCCTTAAATTAAAATCAGAATGTATGCGGGTCGAACTCCAATACAGGTGCTCAAGCAACATTTGGTTGACAAGGGGTACATTTACTTTACCCGAGATTTTATTCGGACCAGGGCCAGTTTTATATGTATCAGCCCGACCCTTCCACGTCATCCTCGTCACGGCAGCTCGGCCAGTACACACCATTTTTTTACTCAGCCCAGCTCGTTCATGTTGTTGTTTACTCATTCGTCCACATTGTTCATTGGTTAGTCCGACTCGTCTATGTAAGTATCTTAGCTTATTTTTATTTCATTTATATACGAGCAATTTAATGTTATGTAACGGATATTTTATATTCTTTTAGCATCCTAGGCTCTTTACACAACCCGGCCTGTCGCTCTTTCCTGGGTCCGATATTTCCATGTAGGTTGTTATTTTGTTTATATTATACGTGCAAAAAATTTAATGTTAACTAATAAGTATTTGATTAAATTTTTTATAGGCTTCCAGCACGTCCATTACTAGACGTCCCCTGCAGTTTACGGAGAGGAGTATGAGGATTAATGACGGATGAGATTATTTGTTTAAACTTTTAGTACTAGTTGTAGTATTTATATATTTTATATATTTTGGTTTGATTAATTATAATATATGTATAGATTAATTATTAGTTTATATTTCACTTTAATTTTTATTAAAAAAACTAAGATCTTCTATATCTATAAAATATAATAAAGCAAACTTACTTTTGTCAAGTATCAATCTCTTATCTTGTCTATCTTATAAATGCTTACTTGGTATAATATCATTAATCCAATGATGAGGTGTCTTGCTCTCTTTAGTTTTCAGATTCGTTATGTTTTTTTTAAACTAGGTTTAGTTGAAACTAAGATTAAACTTCTGCAAATCGAACATCAATTTTGTTTACCCTTCATCTTCTTCACCCGTTTATCCATCTTCTTCTTCTTCACCTTTGTTTATCCATGTACGGTGCTATGTCTCTGGTGAACAAGTGGAACGGACGCCTATACACATAGCCGTATTACGATAACTTGGAGAACATGAACACCTTACCAGTTGTGCACCACAAAAAGGAATTTATCAAAGCACTCAAGGAGAATCAAACCCTAATTTTGGTAGATTTTATCACTGTAGCGGTGATTTGGAGTCTTAATTCTCACATTTGCTTCTCAATTTTGATTGAAATCAACATAATTATGCTTAATGGAAGGTATGATATACTAATGTAGCTCGTGATTTTTTTTCCTAAGCGACCTTTCTTGCTTTTCCTCATCCACCTCACCGCCTTTGACTCCCCCTTTTGATGATTAAGGTAATGTTTATCTTCTCAAGTTGATGATAAACTGATAACTATTTTTGTTTGTATTTAACTATCAAAAGTTTTTTTTATGTTTTATGTTATTGGTGCATTAAAACTTTGGTTGTTTATTAATTATTCATTTTTGGATCCTGCAGTACTACTTGAAGACATAATTTTATTTTGATAAAGATTAGCTTGCTGACTTTATGATTATCAAGAGAAAATTTTTGGCAGCTACTTTTTACTTCTATATTGAAAGTTACATTGCTCGAATCCAGGTAGATAGTTTTTATGTCCCTCTTGATAGAGTGATCAGGAGGAAAAACTTTTTTGCAATTAGGATATTTTTTTCAGGTATTAATTAGAACCGATTGTTAAATTATTTTTTTCAGGTATTGATTAGAACCGATTGCTTATCTGTCAACCTCTTATAAATTATTTTATGTTTCATCAATCTTCGTTTTAGATTTTTTGTTTCATCTA
This sequence comes from Tagetes erecta, assembly GCA_030867185.1. Classification (NCBI taxonomy): domain Eukaryota; kingdom Viridiplantae; phylum Streptophyta; class Magnoliopsida; order Asterales; family Asteraceae; genus Tagetes; species Tagetes erecta. The sequence continues at coordinate 42,878,591 of CM061492.1, read as the reverse complement.
CTGTTATTGTTTATGAGTTTTTCTTTGTTTATCTTATCAACAAATGACTTGTTAAGGATTTCTGTTGTCATAAATTTTATAAAACCATATTCTGTGATTACTAGACTTCACATAAGGAAGTATTTAAAAAGTTGTAACTTCGATTGAGAGGTATACAATTGAATTATAGTTTAATATAAACTTTTTAGTTTAACTATTTAAATTATTCTAACTCATTCTTGTGTTAAACACGGGTCTCTAACCTAGTTTTATAACAAAAAAACCAACTTAATTAAAAAAACGAAGACCATTTTATAACAAAAATACAACTTTTGATTAAAAATTTTAAAAAAGCTTTAAAAAAACACGTGATAAAAACTTCGACGAATATAAACCGTATTGCCAGACGAATAGAAATCGTATTGCCAATACGATTCCTATTAAATTATGTGATGTATAGATAATGATCGGGGATATGTGGATAAATGAAGCCTATTGTTTTGATGTCTTTTTCATTATTTCCAAACCGAGTTAATATCCACTGCCATTTTCAGTAGCACCATTTCCGCGACAAATGACCTAAAAATATACAAACATTTAAACTTCAACTAAAGCATTGTGGGTCTACTGTACCTAGTACCATGACGACACAAACAGGAAAAAAAATAAATATAGAATAATTGTTTGATAATAAATGATGTGACCAGTGTAAGATAAGTAGTTAAAACTTTAATTCAGTGACTAACTAAAATAAATATAAAAACTCTTTCTATCTAGGCGTTTTAAAAATCAAAACAAAAATGACTTTATCTCACATGCTTAAATAAAAATAAGAAATATGTTTGTATTACGTGTTGGATAATGGCTATATATGCGTATTAATCATCATGGTGGAGGTTCATTTGAGAAGACTCATATATTGCGAGAAAAAAAAGAAGAAATCTAAATCACTAAAAAAATTTTCATTTGTTTATTTTTTTAAAATAAATTCACTTCCTACATACAAATGTGTAAGATATAAACTAAAAAAAATCATTAAAATATTTTTTACGTATGTATTTTTAGCGTTTTAAATTTACCTGCACACGTGTAGGTTATGTGTAAGTAACCTAACCTACACATGACTTCCACATGTGTAGGTTTAACAAATAAACGAAATTTATTAAATTTTATTAATTGAATATCAAAGGTAATGAATAAATGTTGCATTTCTATCATTGTTTTGTAAGTTAAAAACGTTTTTGGTTGAAAAAATGAAGAATTTAGCAGTTTCTTTTTCTTCTCGCAATATTTGCTCTTCTCAAATGAACTCTTCCCTAATCATCATAATCTTAAAATTTAAACCTATAGGTTTCAATACAGCGGTTGGCCTTTTGGTCCAATGGCATTCCAATGATGGGCTAAAACACTTGACTTCCTAGAGGTCATGGGTTCTAGTCTTGAGGAGAGGGGTTTTACACAGAAAAGGTTAAAGGTTCCTGCTGTGGTTTTCCCCTGGGGCGGTTAGTTAACGAGTCTTAGACTCCGACTTTCCTGCTCTTCGGAAGGGTTGGTCGGGGCCCCGAGAAGAGTATTCTTCTCTTAGGGGAGCTGTCACACTCTGCCGCAAATAATCCCTCTTACAGGGGATATGCCGTGGGCTTCTAGGCTCGGTCATTACTCTCCTGAGCCACCGGTTAGCTGGTGGTGCAACTGCCGTTCCAAAAAAAATACAATAAATACAAGCATTATTCAAATATTCATCACACATTCGATTACGTAGATCCGACTTCAAATACTTCATCGAAAAAAAAACACCTCTCAACACTTGCCGTAACAACCGGTAAAACTAATATTAACTTCAATAAACGATAAACTAACGAATATCCAAGATGTTTCTTTATTTCCACCAATTTCTCTATGTCATATATTTTTTACAATAACGATGGTGTTGGTAATAAAAAATGTATGGTGTCAGACGAAATCTCGATATATAAATTTACATTATGCATGTGCACAAAAAAGTATGGTGTCGGCCGATAACAATGTGGCATATAAGTATCTGCCCATGCATCAAAATCATACATAAAATGATAAATCAAATCATAATTCATTTCACTGTTTAATTGTAAAATTCAAAAAATAACATGGGACTTTTAGTGAAAATTAGTTAAAACTTCGGATATCTGTCAAGAATTTACTTAATTGGGACTTTTATCAGTTAATAGATCAAAGTTTAAAATTTTAAAATTCAATTTTTCTTAACATGAGACTGAAAAATATATAACGAGTTAGTGTGAAAGACTTAATTTTTGTAAATTTCTTAACAGTGTAAATTATTTTCTCAGATGATATAAACGACAAGTTGCTCTATTCTTTAAGGACCAAAAATGTAATTTACACTTTTTATTATTTATCCCTAATTGAAAAAACCATAAATTTCTGACCGTATAACCGGATGCTCTAAATGAACTGAATGAATACGAACAACAACGAATTGTTCGTATTCGTTCATTAAAAAATATACTTAATTGTTTATGAACTGTTTACAAATATCTATCGAACGATCTTTCTAGCTCTAGTTAACATGCATGTTTGTGAAGCGTTCAATTCGAAAACACTAACCGAAGGTAAAAGCTTGCAAATTTTGTGACAAACATTTACGGTTTGCCAACCTTTTTTTCACCGAATTGAAATGTTCGCAAAATTTACGATCAGCCTTTGAATTTAAATTTTAACTTCCTCTCTCAATTTTCATGCTTGTTTTGTGACCAAATAGAAACAATCATCAATTTCTTTTGGAAATTTAGTGAAAGTATGTGTTTTTGACTAATAGTTATAAGTAATTAATATAACGTACTATCATGTTTAAGAATCATACACCATATCTTGTAATTTGTTATCCACTTGGTTTCTAGTTGTATTACAGTTATTTTAACGAGTTTTTAAGTGAGTTTTCTCTTTCAGTAATAAAATTCTTATTTGTTAATCGATCTTGTGCCTAGAAGAATCATACACCATATCTTGTAATTTGTTATCCACTTAAGTTTCTATTTTGTATTGTAATCCATAATCTGAATACTAAAAACGTTTATTTTATTTTTATGAACGGTGTTCCTATAATTTTTACCAATGTTAGTGATCACATTGAAACGATCACAAGTTTCTTGTAGTACACGAGTATATATACTAGTTGAGCAATAAAGAAATCTAAAACCCTATACCCATACATCAGCCTTGCTTAAACCCTGTCACCTTTTGCCTAAATATAGAAGGTAGCCGGTATCTTGTAGTGATGAACAACTATATACAAATGAAGGAAAAGTATAGTAGCACAAAAATAAAAATCTAGTGAGCGTTGACACGTGTTGCGGCAGCAGCGGCACTGATATAGTTAAGAGCGTCAAGAGAAGGGTTTAAAGTTGTGATGATTCGTTTTTAGTATATATCGAAATGTAGATAAAAATGACAGATTGTAACATGAGGCCATTATTGCGCTTAGAACCCACTTTGCACTAGCGAGAACCCCGCCATGAGGCCAGTATTTCGCTTAGAACCCACTTTGCTCTTGGGGCGCGGTTTCTCCTCCTCGAACTACCTAGTGTCCGTGTACACTTGTAACATAAATTAGAACATCCTTAAGTGATTGTGCACTTCATACGTCCTAACTCATATATATAAATACTTATTTTAATTTCTCACTTGGTTTTAAACAAATCAAGTTATACTATACTTAAATGACCTATCCTTATATAATATAGCAAAACAAAAAAAACTTATGTGACATCTTTTTAAAGCTTTTAGCTTATGTGGCATTATTTGAGAGTTTATCTTACAATAATGATTTTTTTTATTTAAAGTATGTATATAAAATATATTATAATAAAACTAATTACCTTTTTGGCCCCTTAATATTTTGGAGAATTCTGAAACATTTAAAGTATTTATATTTTTAACTCTTTACTAAAGTGGTGTACATGAGTCGGTTTTATATTTGATAGGGTTTAAAAATTAAAATTATGGATAAAGTTAATAATAACATACAATTAAATACCTCAGTGTTTTATAAATATACATAACATTTTATATGATTTTTTTTTAAAATAAACTACACCATAAAACTGAGCACTTTATTCTCTTTAATTTGAGTATAATATTGTTATACTAAAAATCTATTTTTTAAAAATATATCATGTGTTCCAGTTTACCACGGTTTTGTCTCAAAATTGAATGTTGTGTTCCCAAGCGTAGCGCGGGCACTAAACTAGTATATATGACACTAAAATCACCAACATGAAAAAACTCGTTACCCGTAAACTCACATGACCTATCCGTGAGAAAGCATGACTCGAACACTAAATGACAGTTGGTCTTTATATGAGCTAGCTAGGTAATGATCACCATGCTTCATCAAGACGTATAGCACGAAACTTAAGAAAGCAGCCAGATTCAAATCTGAAAACTTGCTAGAAAGAAATCAGGTGCTTACTACTGTCCCAGAACTTAATGCTTGAAAATCATAAAAGTATATATATACCATTATTATGACAAGAAAACAAAGATAGATGGTTTCTTGTTGTTTTATGATCATTGATGAGTGCTATTCATGAGACCTAGCTAGCTAGCTAGCTTCCTGTACAATATCTAGAAAATCAAAGTGCATGAAATCAAGTTCATAATAGAATTGAAAGCAACGGTGCATGTTTCCTGAACCCATGCGTGTGTATGTAGGTAAGGATATAAATGAGAACAGTAAAACAATCATAGTTTTTCTATCTCATTTAGTGACAAAATATGTTATGGAAGGAACTTTCCCAACCTTTACAACCCTAGCCACATGTTGCTACTTGCTACCTTACTTTGTTTTACTATCGATCGTGTTAGCCAAGTTTATTATCTTTTGAACGGTAATTTGGATCACTCACAGGCTACTGGACCGCACAATTAATCATCTTCATTTTAATTTTAGGAGGAAAGTTACCTTATGTGAGAATACTCATTGGCTCAATCTGAAAACACTATTTTTTATCTCATGCAGAACTTGAACATAAACCCTATATTTTGTTTCATCCACTTCGATTGTTGGTTGGTTTGAATGTTAGAATGCTTATTGACGTTTGCTGTTAGTGTTAGGATCAAAGCGGTATGCGGAAGCAAATCAACACACAAGAGCTCAAAAGAATATGACACAAATAAAAAAATAATAAACTACACAAGAATTTTAACGGGGTTTGGTGCTAGTGGGAGACCTACGTTCACTGATTGCAATTAGGTTATTTCATTAACCTTAAAGGCACCAAAGATTACAATACATGATTAGGGTATATATAAAGATAAAACTAGGTCAAACAACTTAGGGTAACCAAAACAAGCCCAAAGACCTTCACAACCCAACAATCTCCCACCGTAAGTCCCTTACAAATACTCTTGCACGCCATCAAGCACACAATAACCCTTGCATCCAGTTATTTCAGTAACCTTCAATAATAGAAATCCTTTCAAGCCTCCAGTTCCAAAAACAAGCTAAAACTAATTCAAATAATTAGAATCAGTCCAAGCCTTTCAGTTCCCCATGAACAAAGTTAAGGTTTCATATAATAGAAGTTCTCCAAGCCTTTCAATAGTACTTCACTATAGTGGATAACAAGAAAGGAAGCACACATAAATCTTAAAGAGAGTCTTACTACCTTCCACTAAGTTCCAATGCATTAAACCCCATCACATTCTCAAAATAATTATTTCTTATATTTGATATCAACTCTAAAAAAATATCCACACCTTTATGCAACCACACCAACTCATCTATTCCCAGCTCCCATTGTCCCTATTATATCAACCCATGCCAAAACCAACACTCATAAGTGAAATCTTCACTCGTACTTTCCATAAAAAATCTTTACCCAATACTAGTAAAAGGAACACCTCAAATGTCAAATCACTGATCACCATTGAACAAGAAATAACTTCACAGTTCCAAACTAGCTAACAAGGAAATAGTTATAGCAACAATTGAGCTTTCAATGGAAAGCAAGTGGTAGCAAGGTTCCATGACCGTACACACAACCAATTAACGCAAACCCTAACTGAAAGATCATAAAAATAAAAGCAACAGTTCACATGACTGCTTGCCACTAACTTCTTTTTTCACTTGTGTCACCACTAGCACATTCACTAGTTCCATTTTCACCAGGTTTTATCGTTGTCAGTACCACATAAGTTCCTTTGACAAACCAATAAAAAACCATAACCGATTAATTGTCAAACATTTCGATCACAACCATTCTTCAGCTATAATAATAACAAATAAGAACAAGTCGAAAAAACAGTGAACCGACATACCAATGGCATAATCATATAAACATATAACGAACCGCAATGTTGGGTCATTCGGTTAGTTTTTTTTGTTTGATTGATTCATTTTAGTTACAGTTCGATTAATTTGTAACTCAAAGACGCATGTACACTGTTCAGTTCCACGGAAAAATACCAGAATGGTCAAAATTAAGTAACTTTTTACAAAGATGATCATGAATTTAAACCTACACTAATGATATCAATGCAAGATAAGCCGGTTTTGAATCATTTTGAATAAAGATAAACTTAATAGTCATTTAGTAAAAGTTACTCAATTATTAACATTTTGATATTACATTTTACATCCGTCTGATATGAATATGTTCGTTAGTTTAACTAAAGAAACGATATTTGATATTTGATATTTGTTTTCATTCTCATTCATTTATTAAAGTTTCTAACACCATCATAGGCACAGGGTTAACTTTGAGTCCAACAATGGCGTTATCAAGGATGACCACGGCGAGAACCATCGCCGGCGATAACTTCCGAAGGTTGTTTCACGCAATCGCGCAGCCGCCACCGTTGACCAGTCCAATAAGCCAATCAGCCGGAACAACACCGTTGATTTTGCCGGAGTTTGACGGAGCCATCATCGGATCTATGGAGCTCATGGCTGTTCCCAAGAAAAAGGTACATTTTTTCTTCAATTGCATTTGTATCGTTACATATTTCATTATTAGATGTTCAGATTGGATTTTGTACGTTGAGATTGGTTTATTAGGGTTTAGGGTTTGAATTTGGGGGTTAGGGTTTGTTTGGTAATATAGATGTAAACGAACTGAAAGAACATAAATGAGGTATTGTTCGTGTTCGTTTGTTAAGAAATGAACCTGTTCACAAACGACCTACCGAACGAGATTTTGTGTTTGCGCTCGTTACCAAATGTAAAGGAACACAAACAAATGTTCATGAACACTAATGAATACAAACGAACACGTATTTATTTTAGAATATAATCTACCTAGTTGACATAATTATCATAAGCATATAATTAACGCAATAATTATATAGTTTGTAAGTTTAACGCACGGAGAAATTTAAATGTTCAAACGTTAACGAGGGATATTGGTGGAGACGTATAGTCTTTATAGTATTACTAAGGTTTCAAAGTTTTAAAAATGTAGTATATAAAAACCTTTAAATGATTGAACATAAACAAACGAACTTAAATGAGAACTTTACCTAACGTTCACGAACATAAACGAACGGACGTGGTCTGTGTTCATGCTCGTTAATGAACGGAAATCTCTTGTTCGTGTTTGTTTGTTTTTAAAAGAATGAACACAAACGAACTTCATACCAAACGGCTCACGAACTGTTCGTTGAATGTTCGGTTTGTTTATGGCTATAATATTTGATTTCTTGGAGTTTTGGATTTTAATAATTTGAATTGGGTTGATGATGCAGACTTCGCCTCACAAACGTGGAATTAGAAATGGACCGAAGGCTTTGAAACCTATTCCAGTAATCATTCGCTGCAAGTAAGAACTCTGGTTTGATCTGCAAATGATGGGTGTGAATCTTGAATTTTTAGAGTTTAGAGAAGATGTTTGTGTTCTTATGTTTCATGAAATTATCAAAAGCTTGGACTTTGATTCTTGATTTCTTGCAAGTAAGTCCAAGAATTTGCGGCTTTTGATATGCAAATGATGGGTTTGATTCGTGCATCTTAGAGAAGATGTTTGTGTTCTTATGTTTCATGAAATTGTGAAATTGTGAAAAAGCTTGGACTTTGATTCTTGATTTCTTTCAAGTTAGATGTCGGGTTTTCATTTCTAACATCATGAATCATGATATGCAGCTTTTGATATGCAAATGATGGGTTTGATTAGTGCATCTTTGATAGGATATAGTTCTTAAAGTTCATGATATCATCACATTGTGCAAAAGCTTTTGTTTTGATTCTTGATTTCTTGCAAGCAAGACCTCGTCACCTCGGATTTAGGTTTCTTACATCATTAATTCATTATACGGCTTTTGATCTGCAAATGAGGAGTTTGTTTCTTCTATCTTAGAGAAGATGTTCTTGCTCTTAAATTTCATGATATACAGCTTTTGATCTTCAAATGACGGGTTTTGATTCTTGCATCTTAGAGAACATGTTCTTGCTCTTAATTTTCATGATACCACCAAATTCTGAAAAATGTTTCAGTTTTCAACATCACTCACTGATCTATAAAAAGCTTTTACTTCAATCTTTTAACTGCTGCTATGTCTCTAAAATCTGTTTTTGTTGTTTGAAAACAGCAAATCATCATCATCTAAACATTGTATATTTTTGTCGCAGGGCATGTGGGCGAGTGAAGCTGCCTCATTTCTTCTGTTGCAGTGGACTTAGGGACACTGATGGACAGAATGGTTCGACCAGTTGAACACGGGTTCATTTCATTCGTATTTGAGATCCTATAATAGACATAGAATTACTAGTTATGCTGAGCTTGTTTTCTTTCTTCATATGAAATGGTCATTTAACAGTTTCTTTTCCTTTGTTCTATTGTTAAGTTTTCCTTTTTTTTTCTTTGTGTTGCTGCGTTATCTCTCTTCGTGGGAGAAGTATGTGGGCGTGCGATAGGAAAAAAAGGCCAAGAGGGGCCAAGTGTTTTTAATGAACAGGCTCTTTAAAAAATGACAAGTGATTTAAGTGTTCAAGTTTTATGAGGAAAAAAAAACTAGTTTAAATTATATGAATTGTTTGGTAAATCTTATAAATTATACTGAATAGAGATTTAAGATTTTGATAGTTGGAAGATGAATTATAAAGATAAATGGCAAGATGCAAGATAGATGGTTTTTGCTTGATTACATATGTAGATATACTTGTTAACTGTCAAGTGCTACATGACATGGTTATATACTTATATGTACATATAAGTTAAGTGTGTAATATGGTTTAATAGTGTATAACAATATACAAATGTCATGGTTAAGTGGATTAAAGAGCTCAAACAGATGCACAAAGTTGATTTCATTGGGTTCCAAGAAACAAAGTTACCTTGAGAAAGGCAGCTTCTTTCTGGGGGAAATTACCCTAGGGAATATGAATTTGAGCCATCAAGACAAGGAAAACAAGAAGGAAGAAGGTCATTTATGCCATTATTATCTCTACTACCTTGTGTGTTTGGAATGCTCGCAAAGATCTGATTTTTAACTCTGGTCCCGTCAAAATCTTCAAGCTCGTCGAAAACATACAATCCCACTCATACCTTTGGATCACAAACCGCTCCGGCGCTCCCCATCTATTACATTGAATGACTGGGTGTAATTTTAAATTGTTTTTGGTTTGTTTTTCCTTCTAACCACAAGCTAGTCTTTTAATGAAATTTGCCGTTCAACAAAAAAAACATATATCATGGTTGTAGGGGCAAACAAACATACCGGTAAATCTCATTTATTTATTGTACATGTTTACTCGTCTTATTACACTTGTATCAAGTCTGTAAAACAAAATCATCGAAATTAAACATAAATCAAACTCGATTACCATTTATCTATTATTATAGTTATGCGGTGTCAACATCTAAAATTATTGTTGATATATTTAAGACAAGTAAATATGTGAAACGTGTCATGGTTCATCATCTTGTTTATCTCTCCATTTAAACCTTTATTATTCGTCAACTCGCTTAATACTTATCTATAATCTTATCTGCGTGTTTTAAAAAATCAAACTAGACCGATTTATACCATTTTATCACAAGTTACTTACCTCTTTTATCTTCTTTAGTTGATCATAACCATACCAATATTCAAAATCTAGAAACACCATAGGTTTTGTAGGTAGTCAAAATAATCCAAACCATGTTTCTTGATTTCCAAGTCACTTGTTAAAATTCCCACATCTTCATATTAAAACCCTGCAAAACAATCCCAAATCTTGAAGAACATACAACATTCAACTTCAAAACTTTCAACCATCCCATCAAATCCCCAACAAAAACCCTAAACCCATGTCCACCGCCGCTTCTTCATCCCCTTCTCATAAACCCATCACCCCACAACCACAAATCAAAAACCCTAATCAAGAAACATCAGAAACCAAAAACCCAAATCAAGAATCAACAGAAATCAAAAACCCAAATCAAGAATCAACAGAAATCAAAAACCCAAATCAAGAATTAACAGAAACAAAAAACCCAAATCAAGAAACATCAGAAATCAGTAACCCAAATCAAGAATCAACAGAAACAAAAAACCCAAATCAAGAATCAACAGATCCATCACTAACAAGCAATGAAGAGCAAAATCAAGAACAAGAAGAGGAAGGTGAATGTGGGTTTTGTTTGTTTATGAAAGGGGGAGAGTGTAGGGAAACATTCATCAATTGGGAAAAATGTGTTGAAGAAGGAGAAAAGAATGATGAAGATATTGTGAACAAGTGTTTTGAAGCTACTTCAGCTTTGAAGAAGTGTATGGAAGCTCATCCAGATTATTATGGTGTGATTTTGCAAGCGGAGAAAGTTGCTGAACAAGAAGTTAATAATCAGTTAGATCAGTTGAAGGAAGAACAACAGAAAGAGGAATAAGGTTAGGTATCAATTAACATGATTTTGTTGAGTTTTAGGAATAAAGATGATGAATTTTGGTATACTTTGATGTGTTAGTATAGAGCCAAATGATTGATTGCTTGGCTATCTTGTTTTGATTTGTTATAATGATATTTCATGATTCATGAACTTGTTTTTTATTACTATAAATTGATGATGGTTTACAGGAAATGTGAAATTTGTTGGCATTTGATGTTGTGTTTGTGGAGTCATTGGTTCATGTAATGATGCAAATACATAAATTAGAAACCAATGCCATTAGGGATGCATGCATTATGTTCATTTATTCCTCTAAATGGACAAACTTTGTGAATCTTGATATTTACTCACAAAATCAAGATTTGAACTTGGTTGTTTGTCTGAGTTTTGATTTCATGGGATTAATGTGTGTATCAAACAATTCAAATCTTCAAGATCACTTGTTATTTTAGCGTGCCTGTGACTCATAGTTGTTAAAAGCCATTGCTTCGGTGCCTAGGCCATGAATCGGCGCCATGCACAATTAAGGGTATTTTGTTTTATTTTTGTTTTAAATTAAGCATAAGTCAAACAATTTCTGCAGTATATAAAGGACTCAAAACAAATTATTTCTAAGTCAAGCTTGTAAACTTGTTTTATTAGTTGTGAGTATAACTTCTTTTACTATACATATAGCTTATGTGATTGCATATAAATATTAAAAAACACCTTTTAAATAGCCCTATAGAAGCTTATAAAATCCCTAAAAATTGTATGTTTATGATATGCGCCTTTTTTCTCGGGCCCGCACTTTTCTTGCGCCTCTCGCCTAGGCCCCAGGCGAAGTCTCTCGCCTCAAGTACCAGGTTTTTAACAGCATTAGAAGTGCCTTGAGTGAAAGTAAATGGTTGATGGTTAAGCAAATGTATAGTTGTTTGTTTGGTTTCACAAGCGGATAATTGAATGTGATTCAATTTCATCGAAGTTTTGAGGTAATTAAGATGCATAATTGACAATCAATTGCATGATTTTGTTGATTTTAGGAACAAAGATGATGAATTTTGGTAGAATTTGATGTGTTAGTGACTTAGTGTAGAGCCAAATGATTGGCATCTAATTTGTTATAATGTTTTGTATACTTGGCATTTGATTGTATATAGTTCAGACAAACACATGAATATAAACACATGATTATTGGTTATTGATTATTGATCCACATTCTTTTTTTTAACCCATATGACCCATTACCAGTGAACTAACAACATAGTAACATGAAACAGTCATAATGCATAGGATACATATTTTTCGCCATCAATGTGGCTTATACCTTTGTTGTTGCATCTCAACCCACTAATGTATCTGTTCATTTGATCTCTATCCTATGTACAAAAAGGTTTAAATTAAAAACCTTAAACTTTTTCAAGAACTATAAGAAGCAAATGCAACTTTTTCAATGATTTGATCTATGACTTGTGTGTGTGGGTGACAATTGGGTTAACTTAAACCATACAATGGCTTCAGTGTCACCTCAACCATTGCTTCTCACGCTACCACCACCTTAGCCATGTCACTGCCCCAACAGCGACAACTTCCCACCAACCAATAACTGTTGCAGCTGACACAATCACGTCACCACTGTCAACGCCACCACCAGCGTGCTCACACCACACCTGGTCGTCACTGGCAGCCGTAAAAGTAATATAGCGAATGAACCTTTTTTGATACCTTTTTTTTTGCTAAATGATCCATTTCAATGTGAGTTCATTTTGGACAGACGTTTTGACTCGAACCAAATTGAAACTTTTTAAAAATATATTGTTTTGATCCGAACGCTTGAACCTTAAATTATGTTTTGAGCTTGTTTTGACCTAAAGTAAGTTTGGTCTTAATCCTTCCTAACCTGTAAACCAACCCGAATCTTATTGTTTCGTTGTGCTTACTCGAGCGTATCATTACATTTATGAAGTCAAACATAAGATTAAGAGGATTAAATAAAATATTTTCTTTTAATACATTGCTAAACAATAACACCAAACTGTGACACTTGTCAACATTACAACCACTTTCAAATAAATCCATGTTATATCTTTTATATTTGTTAACTTTATCATTACTTATTTCAATATAAAAGTATATAATTTCTTTTTACAGTTCAACTCGGTATTCACGGGTGTTAACCTAATCTGTATATTTTAAAACAAGTACAACCCACAAATCTTTACTCTTAGGGCACTATTTTATGTGCATACATGTGTTTTCTTACATGCACATGTTATCATTATAGCAAAACACTTTATTTACATGCATGTAAATGATCAACTTCAACCATGTGATAATTATAAGTTTGATGCATGATTAATCAACTTCAAACCACATGACTGTAAAGGCAAAACACATGGACAGATTTACATGTGTGTTAAACAAGGATGGTAACCTTATAAAGGGTCGATATGAAACACTTGGAACGATTTTATCTTATATAACATAGTGTCTAACTCATCACAAGGATACGTCGAACGTCTTAGGTATAATTCACTATCTTAATTAGTTGTCATCATCATCGAAAGCAAAGGTGTATGGAAATAGCGACACAAAGAATGTAAAAAAGAACAAACGAAACGAAAGCCATCAAAGAACACCTTATTTGTCAAGTGTATATAGAGAGAGCGTTATTGTTCAAACTGTCAGTATGAATTACTCAAATCCAATTTGAAAAAAAAAACATATGAAAACTCTTAGAGCTATCAAAGAACATGTGCATTCTTATATATTTTCTACTCAACCAAAATGCATAAAATTTGTACTAGAAACAATAAGCACATAATAAACAAAATAAAAGAACAAATCTTTACGCTTCCTGTTCGCACCCTCGTTAAGTATGAACAACATCTCTGCCATTTTCTATTTGCAGCCAACCTCCACAAGACCACAAATCTCAGTTCTTGATAGTTTCTTTACACCCATTTCAAAATCATGCCATTTAAGCGCGATCTTGCTATTTGCATTTGTTGGCTTAAATTTCATGTTTATGAACCATGCATCATTGGATCGAGTTACTTACTGGTGAGTTGCTGCTACAGTTCGCCATCTCACACAAGCATTCTTCAGGGTTGGCGTAGAAGTAGTCTTCTTCTTTAGGTTTTTCTGTGATTATTGTACGATGTTTTGGTTGGCCGGTTCTTTCCTCGTGTGATGATTTCACAGCGTTTGAAAACTCGTCCCATGATAGTGTCCTGTTTTGGTGCAAATCTATCAATTCTACGAGTTTTCTTCTGTTTAGTTGGACCGTCTTTTTGAAGCCGAGGTACCTGAATTACAATATTACATATTTACATACATGATGACTATATCTTCATCCATGCTTCATGTATATATGAATATCAGATACTAATGGGTTCGGTTTCAAATGGGTCAAAATGCACTCGGGTTGAAACGTGTTCTTTTGGTATAACTTAAGAATACAATCAAAAGTCAACCACCATAGTTTTGCTTATCAAGAATTGTATATCTATAAACTATATGTGTATGCATTATTCACACATGCACGGTTGCATACGTACCTTCGGTGACCTTCCACAAGCTTTGCCATATTGCCATCATAAGAAGGAACAAAAATGTTACTAGCAACCGAAACCATGAAATCAAGTGCCGCCATTTGGGATGAATGATTCTGGAACTGTCTTAATTCTTCCGGGTCTAATAACGTTTCTTTCTTCACCTTCAAATACAATCAAAAGTCAAAACTTCACTTTAAAAAGAACAATTAACTTAAGGGCAATAATGTACTATTCAAGGAAATGTAGGATAATAATCTGCCGCTAGAATGAAGGGCAGTCGCTTACTATTCGAGGAAATGCAGCCCTTAAAGCAGCAAGTCTTTTTTCGCTTCCGTAAATTTCACCAGAAGCAATATATATTTGTGTGTTTTGGTCAAACCCGAGTGCTTTTAGAATTAACGTTGCCTCTTCAGGTGTAAGAGGACAAAGACCTTGTGACCTCCTTTCTTCCGACACTATGTCTTTCTCTCTCCACCATGGGAATGCATACCTAAAAACAATAATCGCCATCAAAATGGATGGTTCGGGTCGGGTCAAGTACATGTCAAAACTTGTATCGTCTGTTTGTGCCGAGGGCAACCTTTTTGTCCAAAGTTACAAAAATAGTTGTATACCTTACTATTACGTAAGGTCGGTTATGAGAATGGTTATTTTCAACTTTTTTCTGTTTTTAACTTTCATGTATTTACGATTTTAATCCTTGATTTTGACTAATTATCATTTTGGACCCTAAGGACTTAACCAGTTAACGACTTTTACTCATTACTCTACTTTGCCATATTTATGACTTTAATCCATCGGGTTTGACTTGGTTATCATTTTGGCCTCTAAGATTGGATAGTTCTTCGTCTTTTAATATATGACACATTACGGCTTTACATCGTAACATATGTGGCATGAAACTTTTTTTATCAACTCATGTGACGAAGACACATACGTGAGACTCGACGCGTGACTCGGCTGCTGCATCACACGGCCTGGTTTTAAATCTAGTTTAAGATAACTAGCAAGTCGTTAATGAACACATAAATGTTATTTCTTTAACAATACAATTTAAAGATTTTTCTTTCCTTTATCAAAAACCATACCATTTGTTTCTTAAATTGAGATGGAAGGCCTTACCTTAACCGTTTGAGTTCCTCGGCTTCTTCAAAGGTGCAACCATGTGTACAACCCGAAAACGCCAACATATCCATCTCGTATCTTAAGTGCAATGCCATAAATGGTCCTTTTTCTTGGAGAAGGTTCACCAATTTATTCCCAAGAGCTTCAATAGAAGGTGTGAACTTTAGTGCCTGGAAATTGACACGACACCTAAGCTTTTGAAGATGAGACGGAATCCCATTGTTTGCTAATCGTGTATCCGTTCGATTAAAGTGTATCACCTTATGCTTGTTAAAAAGCGGTAAAATCTGCAATTTGATACAAAATTGTAACCATGAAATCATATTATGCAACAACAAAACACCGATAATCGATGACATTAAATTATAACAAAAAAGGTAAAGCAAATCATCAAATAAAATTCAATTATTCTGATTCGAAAATGGTATGCTAATTGTAAAAATATCAACCTGTTCAAGGTAGTATTTTTCACTCGACCAGCTCACAGGTGGCATCGCTAACGGTTGGTATCCATACTTTGTGCTAAATCTCTTTGGTAGTCTTTTGACAATCCGGACTTCATCTCTTAGTGAATCAATGAAGTGCCCGACGTTAAAAATGTCCTCAAAATCACTGAAGCAAATATCATAACTCAAAGTCTCAAACATACTGATATAACATGCCCATAAGGCGATAAAAACAAGTTATTATTTAAAAAAACATCAAAATTACCTAGGATCAGCCCAAAAAGATGTCTTATCAAGCTCTGGAACAACCAAAGTGAGATTTAAAAGACGAGCAACTGTCACCATGTCACAGATCTGAAATTACAAATTTCAGTATGAAATTATAAATAATTGACGTAAGCATAAAATAGACACGAGAGCTAAAGAAGAAGCACAAACCGCAGCTCTCATTTGATTTAATCCACCATTACAAGAAACTTTAAGAAACCCGTTACTTATGTAACTCCCTGCACAACAAAAGCATTAAAAAATCAAACCAAATCCCCCTAAACTTTGGTATAAATTGCTGATAAAAGAGATTATGGTACCATTTCCATTATGCAAATAAATGTGGCAAACATATCGTAGGTTGGCCTAGTTAATCATCGCGTGAAATGAATCATGACAGCTAATGTTTTCCGGTTTATTATTCTCATTTCACCATCAATGTCTTCTAGAATCTACTATAAAATTCAAAACACAATACTAGCTCTGTTTCGGGCGCCAGTATTGTGTTTTGAACCAATCTAAAACAATTATACTAGCCCTAAAGAAGCGTGGATAAACTAGCCTAAAACATGTTTAAAACCACTAAAGTTGGTACTTTTATACTATGTGTCTCGCATAAAAAAGCTCTCGCTTTTTAAGCGCCTTACGCCCAGGCCCAATGCTCACATTTTAATACATGAGTGTGCCTTCAAAAACTATGAGTACCAGATAACATTTTACATAAAACATTGGCATAAAATGTGATAAGTGAACAATGCTGCATAGAATATCTTGAAACCAAAGCACTTAACGAATCGAAAAAGATAGGCACACATTTATCATTCAAACGACTTATTACTTACTTGGCGGTGGCAGGGGCGGTGGCGGTGGTGTTGGAACAGTAATTGTGGCCTCAGTAGACTGTCTAATGGATACATTTACAGGGTTCAAAAACCCGGTGAACAGTTTCGGATGCCAAAGCTCACCAATTGTCACAAGCTGAACCACACAAGTCCAAATCAAGATACTGGAACAAACCCTAATGAACCACACTTGTAACCTGGTTCTTTGTATAACTTGACCTGGTAACTTAGCCCATCTCACTACCTGTATACTACTGTTTTCAGATCTAACATCCATCCCTTCTTCATCCTCAATACATTGCTACCAAATTCTCAAACTCCACACTAAAACTAATAAAGATTGTACCTTTTTGATACCAAATTGGATAATTTGGATCAACACAAACCCTAAATCAATACCCAGATCAAATCTTGAGTTGGGTGGTTGGAAAATTGCAAAAAGATTCAAGATTTTTACAAATTTGAATGATTTGATTCGTTATACGAATTGGGTGTTGATGAAATTGGAAAAACAAGATTCAAGATTTCAAGATTTGGGTATTGAAATGATGTGAGATTGAAACCAACCACAATACCCAGTTGAATTAATCTAAATTGGGAAATGGGTGTGGGTTAATTTGCATAAAGACTTGAAATTTTTGTATAAAGATTTGAAATTTTTGCATAAAGATTTGAAATTTTTAAGGAAATTGATCAATGAAAAAGAACCCTAGAAAGGGAGTGATACATCAATGATTATTGAAAGTGTGAATTAGGTGGTGGGAAATCACGAGATGGAGTTAAAATAAATTATATGTTTGTATTATAATTTATAAATATAATATAATAAGAATTATAATAATGAAAATGAGAATGAGAATTTGAAGTAGCAAAGATTAATTAACAAGGGTATTTTTCAAGAATTAGGTTCAAATACAAAGTCTAAATTTCCTAGAAAGTCTAAGAAGGAATTTAGACCATTAGATCTAATATTAAATGAAGATCAATGGCTCATAAACACAAGGTGGCATAATGGTAAATAGTTAGAACTTTAAATGGTAGGTTAAGGGTATATTAGTCTTGTCTCATTTTCAAATTCCACCCTCTTTTTTAAACGTCCATAACTTTTACATACGACAATAGTTTTTAATAAAAATTACACCAAAAAAACGAGCGTTTTTTTATCTTCAAAACGCATATAATATTGATATATAAAAAACGAATTTTTTTTTTGAAGTTTCAGCTCATTGTGTTATATTCGTTAGGTCATTGTGTTATATTTTTCAGCTCATTGTGTTATATTAGTCAAGACATTGTGTTATATTTTTCAGATTGTGTTATATCTGTCAGGTCATTGTGTTATATTCGTCAGGTCATTGTGTTATATTTTCATCAGGTCGTTGTGTTATATTTTCATCAGGTCGTTGTGTTAAATTTTCATCAGGTCGTTGTGTTATATTTTCATCAGGTCGTTGTGTTATATTTTCATCAGGTCGTTGTGTTATATTTTCATCAGGTCGTTGTGTTATATTTTCATCAGGTCGTTGTGTTATATTTTCATCAGGTCGTTGTGTTAAATTTTCATCAGGTCGTTGTGCTATATTTTCATCAGGTCGTTGTGTTATATTTTTATCAGATCGTTGTGTTATATTTTGTCAGGTCGTTGTGTTATATTTTCATCTGGTCATTGTGTTATATTTTCATCAGGTAATTGTGTTATACTTTCATCAGGTCGTTGTGTTATATTTTCATCAGGTCGTTGTGTTAAATTTTCATCAGGTCGTTGTGTTAAATTTTCATCAGGTCGTTGTGTTATATTTTCATCAGGTCGTTGTGTTATATTTTCGTCAGGTCGTTGTGTTATATTTCATCAGGTCATTGTGTTATATTTTCATCAGGTAATTGTGTTATATTTTCATCAGGTCATTGTGTTATTTCAGATCATTGTGTTATTTCATTAGGTTATTGTGTTATAACACAATAATATGAATAAATAACACAATGACTTGACAAATAACACAATGAGCTGAAAAACGTGATTTTTTTTTTGTTTTTTTATATATGAATATTGTATGCGTTTTAAAGATAAGAAAATGCTCGATTTTATGGTGCAATTTTTTTTAAAAAATAATATCGTATGTAAAAGTTATGGATGTTTAAAAAAATGGGGTGAAACTTAAAATATAGAGACATTACCATCTTTACCCTTCCTTCTAATTTTAAGGGAGTGCCACATGTCATCATCTCATGGCTTCTTAGGCTTTCTAGGAAAATTGGACTTTGTAGTATAACTCCACTCACTTGAAGGGCTCATTATTTTGTAATTTTTGTGTTATGTAATTTGGGGAAAAGGGGAGAATGAAGATCTAATGTGATGAAACATGAAAGTGACTAGGGGTTTATTGTAGAAATTTGAAAATGGGGCATATTCAAATTTAAAAATGGTAGGGCTATTTGATAAATTTTAAAAGGTGGTCCTATTCACACACTTTCCTTTTTTATTTTCGCACCTCCCAAGCGCCGCATATAGCCCTATCCGCGGCGTCTGGGTCACATCACATCGAAACATATCATCAGACCTTGCCAATTGACCAGCCAACAGACCCCAGGCGCCGCACATAGCCCTATCCGCGGCGCCTGGGTTATATATGCAGCAAACAACCTCGTCAGACATAATCATTAACTCGTAACACACTCATGCGCCGCACTTAACCCTATGTGCGGCGCCTGGGTTCATTTTCAGACAAAATTTTCGATCCATGTTGCCTATATTTTACCCAACCATTTTAACATAACAAATTAATAACACACAAAAACATTTAAAACTTTAACAAACATTTATAACACACAAAATTAATCATTCATAAAAGAAATTAAAAATTACATAAACTTAAAAAAAAATAACAAAAAAACATAAAAGATAACAACTACTGGTCCCCTTCTTCCGACGATGATGAAAACGCCACATCCCGAATCCCAAAATGGTCGCGTATAGCATCGAACAATCGAACTACCCGTCGTCCATGTCGATCTATCCGGCGTCCTTGTCGCGCAATATCACGTTGCATCACTTGCATGAATATAAAATTTTGTTGTTATATTTTAAATACGCTAACCTTTTTTTCTGGGTTATTTTTCGTCAACGCTGCCCAGATGTTACGAGCAGGAATATCTAGTTCTGCGAGCTCACCAACCAGTCTTTTCTCCTCCACGGAAAGCCTCCTAGCATACACGTGACCCTCAAGATTTTCAATAGGCGAGTGGTTGTGCATCGGGTTCTTCACCTCTAATTTCCAGTAACTATTCTTTGATACAAATGATCCCTTCAACTCAAATGGGCAACCGATTTTCTTGCTACCGGTTTTTCTAACCGTAGCTACAGACTTATATTGCCCACCAAGACTGCACTGTAACCAGATAGCATTTTCTTTAGATCTTTTGGTAGTAATGACATAACCATGTTCGATTCCTCTATTTTGGACCCAATTGACTAATTCCTGACGTGACTGAAAAACCAGGTCAGTTTCAAAAGAAACTATAATCGGGTAAGAGTCTTCAGGATCAATTTCGTCAGCATCATCTTCGTCTTTTTGGTCAGCATTGTCACCACCATAGTTATTCTGTTGCTGACCCGCATTGTCACCACCATAGTTATTCTGTTGCTGACCAGCATTGTAACCGTACGGGTATTCGAATGGAATATTCAAGTCAAACTGACCCGCATTGTCACCACCATAGTTATTCTGTTGCTGATCACCACAGTCACCGAAAACATAATCGTAACTGTTATCCACTGGATTATTTAAGTCGAACTTTCCAGCATTGACACCATAATTATTTTGTTGAACGAATTGCTCGCCACCGTCACCGTAAACATAACCGTAACTGTCATTCGGGGGAATATTTAAGTCAAATTGTACCGAATTATCAGGAAATTGAAAACCCGATACAACCTCGTCCTCCTGCTGACTTTGGTTGGAGGCAGCTTGATTCCAAGTGTTAGAGACTACAGTCTCGTATGAATCAAGAACACTAGTGTTAGAGTATTCACCGAATATATAACTATTAATCCACGACATTATAATGTTATATCGTGATGATAATGAAAGTTGAGAAAAAAAAACGTGTATATTTTGGTAAAGATTGTTGAGAAAAAACGTGTATAGTATGAATTTTGAGAAAAAAAATGAAATGTATTAAGTAGTGGTCCAGGAAAGGAGGCAGGCGCCGCGCCAAGCCCGATCCGCGGCGCATAACGACCTCGTTTGACCAAATTCCTCCTCGTTAACGACATTCTCCCTCAAAAAGAACCCAGGCGCCGCGCCAAGCCTGTTCCGCGGCGCATAACATTGCATCGTTTGACCACCTTCCTCCTCGTTAACGACATTCCCCTCGAAAAAGAAAAATCTCGACTGAAAACAACCCAGGCGCCGCACATAGCCCTATCCGCGGCGCCTGGTACCTGAAAAAGTGACCCAGGCGCTGCACATAGCCCTATCCGCGGCGCCTGGGTTTAAAAAAAGTGTGTGGATAGATCTGGTAAGTGTGTGAATAGACAATGCCATTTTAAATTCTTTTAAGTATGTGCATTATTTGATAATGTGACAAGAAAATAATTAGCTTGTCTTCTCTTAGTTTTATTAAAGTTAGTATATATGTCTTGTGTATTGCATGTGCTTAACATAAATATAGGCTTCCATAATCCCCTTATGAACAACAACTAGATAACATATAAGAAAAAAATGAGAAAGAAACTTATACATTGGTAATGATTTTTGATGTTTTAAATTGTAGTATAAAATTTGGTTTTCGGATAAACTCGTAATGAAAGTAACACTTTACTCTTCGTTTATTATTTTCTTGTATGGTAAATTTTTAGAAATTGATAGTGGAAGAAAGATATGATGTGATGAGAGTGACAAGAGGATTTTTCTTCAAATTTGAAATTAACATGTCATACTAGTTTGGAAATGGTAGGACAATTTGATACGTATAAAAAAACGAAAGTTCAAACTTCATGTGTTTATACGTGTCTTTAGTGATAACTAGGTTTAACACCCGTGTGTTACACACGGGTTAAATAATAATATTTATAAAGAAATTAGAATTATTATGTTTAAAAATTTGTAATTTGTAAATATTTAATATTTAAGGAGCTCCATCAACTCATTGCATGAAACTTAATATTTTCCCTCTAAAACTTCCTATTATAGATTAAAAAAATTTCCCTCTAAAAATTGCCCCCTAAAAGTTTGATTTATTAGATAGACTAGATTTAACACCCGTGTGTTACACACGGGTTGAATAAAAATATTTTTTAAAAATTATAATTATTATATTTAAAAATTTATAAATAATTTTATAAATAGTTTTATAAATTATTATTAATCAAAAAATTTTATCTTTATTAACTCTCCTACTCAATTTTCCCTCTCAATCTTCCTTTTATAAAACAAATTATGTTTTCCCCCAAAAAATTACCCCCTAAAAACTCTAATTTATTAGATAGATAGAACATGAAAATATTTAGTTTCTTTTTTAATTATTTAACATTTAATGTTTGATGAATATAATGTGTTCTAGATTGATCGTCTAACTCGTTAAATAAATTAATCGTGTGCGGCTGCATTAAAGCAAAACGGATTAACTTATTTAAACTGAAGTTACAAGATTTTTAAAATAATTAGCTATCTATACTTGTCAACTGGTTTGAACTAGATAAATACATATTAGTACAACTCGTGTGTGAGTTGAAGATACATGAGTTATTTTATCATCTAATTAGATTTATAAAATATGGTAAGATTATTACGTGTCATTTCTCTTCTTATGAGAAGCTTTATCCTAGTAACTAGCTTTTACACCATACGCGCATGATATGACGCATTTTTAACTTTGTTAGACGTGTTATGTTGGTGGCACTAACATGTCGTACATGTGCGTGCAAAGTGGCACAACTTACTTCCTTGACGTTGACGTAAATAAGGTCGTAGAAACGTTCATAATAGTTTAGGAAAAAGAAATTTAAGTTTGTGGCGTACTAATTTAGAAAACATAATTTATATAGGCTTAAAATAACAAACTAAAGGAAAACATATAAGAAAAAAAACTCTAAAACATACTTAAGAAGTAGTATGGTTGAGCTTTGCTTGTTTAAACAAAGTCCATTACCAACTCATCCAAAGAATCATTTGACATTTATGATGGAACTAAATGTATATAAACAAAACCTTAAAAGTAAAAACCAGAAAAAGACAAATTATTCCACCGACATTGTATAATAGTATTAGGTATAATATTAGTTATGTACTACGTATAAAGTCATCTAACTTTAATATGGTGTAATACGTTTTACAAGTTTATATTTTAAGAACGTTTGCTGATAATGAAAACACTATTGTGCTCATATGAAGTAGAGTGATCGAATTTGAATATTTGATTTATCTTCTTTAGTGGGTGCTTAAAAGCGGTGTTTGACTGTTTTAGGGACTCCCCAATGGAGGTTCATTCTGACCCTTCCGAAGTCAAGTTGGTCTGAATCAAAGACTCATCAACCAACTATTTCAGAAAAAAAAACATAATACTCCTGAGTTTTAATTTTTCATATAAAAATACTCGAGTTCAGACTCAGATATTCATGATTTTGAATTTTTTATTGCATTTGACGTCGAACCAAAGTCCAGTGTTTTACAACTTTATTTATTTACTGTTTATATAAAAAAAAATTACATTTTCATAAACAAATTGTTACAAGTTCCAAAAGAATCACTAAATCTAATTTATATAAGCTTTTTCCACATGATTTTCATCAATAAATAATGAGAAAAAGTACTTTATGCATCTTTAAATACTACAATAAAAAGAATTTTTTAATATTAAAAAGATTCCCTACGTTGCTTGAGATGGAAAAAATGACACAAGGTCATATGTCCACATTTAAACCATTGACTATTTGACTTGAAGCCGTCCAAAAAAGACTATTTGACTTGAAGACACTTGTTTTAATCAAAATCATTAACCTAATCACCTTTTTTAATCATAATATGTCAGGTCTGATTGGTGGCCATTAAAAGGAGATTAAATTACAAACTAATTAGCCTCACAAAGAAATTAATGAATCATTAAGGAATGTGTAAGATAAGTTACAAAGGATTGAAAAAGATGGAACATTGATTTATAGACTAACAAAACGCTTATGAACTTTTACGAAAGATCGAACTATCAGCCGACGTGAAAAAAATTTACGACTTACCTTCTTTGAAATTCATTGGAAGTTGCTTCGGATGTGATAAAAAGTTGCATGGATTTACCGACGATAAATGGCAACTAAGCATTAGTGATTTAGTGGTACGTAATTGAGATCAGCAATAACCTAGTCATTAATTTCAACTCGGCAATCAACGACAACTTGGTCTAGTGACAACCAAACTATAGTGGTAACTTGACCGTCACAAGACACTCATGTGTTGCTCTTCACTGGTTTTGGCTAAAGAAATTTCTACAAAGGATGTTACTTTTGTCTACCAAAGTAACCAAATAAACATCAACAACTTGCACACTCTTTCATGAAGGCTTATATTGTTTTAACCTAACCTTTATGATGATTCACAACTTAATAAGCAATACCTTGATTTAGGTATCGTACATTGTGATTTTAAACATATTTATGTATTTTTCTTGTTTATCTCTGTCTTTGCCGCGGCTCATTCTCAAATTTTCCACTCTTCTATCACTGACGAATATTGTTCAGTAAATATCATAATGAGAATCTATCAAGGGGCGTTGGAATAGTGAACATTTCAAAGAAGTTGAGAGTTTAAATCTCATAGTGGACAAATGGCAGAAGTTAAATAAACGATATATGTGTGCCGTTTAAATAAAAACAAATATTATCTGTTTTGTTTATATTCATGTTAAGTTGCCTATCATTTTTGAACGACCAAAAAAATCACACGCCATTTAAGATTCTAACTCATGACCTCTATGTTGAATGAGCAAGTTTTAACCAATAAATGTGAGATCCTTTTTTTTACTTGTCTTGCTCGGGAAAGAAGCTATAAAGAGCCTAGAGGTAGCCGTGCACAAAAAAACCGGTTCCGGAACCGACCCGGTGTACCCGAACCGGAACCGGTCGTACCCGAACCGCAGGGTACACATGGGTTTCGGTTTCTTCAAGAAAGTGGAACCGTACCCGGAACCGAACCGGAACCGCTGGAACCGGTTCCACCTCAACCCGGTCAAAACCGGACCCGAACCTACCCGGAACCGAAAAAAACCTGGCTAAACCGGTCAAAACCCGGTCAAATACCCGATCATACCCGGAACCGAACCCGACCCTACCCGGTTCTTGACTTTGTTGACCAAAACCGAAACCGGTTCCTACCCGGAACCGGTTCCTAAAAAAACCCGGTTTGTGCACGGCTACCTAGAGGCATCCTGAGATACCCCTCAACTTTGGTTGCGAAGTTTAGTTTCACTAGTTTAAGTACCGATATACAAAGTCTACAATCAAAAGAGCACAAGAAACAAAAAAACAAAAAAAAATATCATTAAAAAATTACAATCCATCTGCAGTTGACGGGCATGAGACATAATACAACACCAGATAATGTTCCGGATAATGTCTTAAAGCTTATTAAAGCTCTAAATGAGTTTCATCAAGCAACCACGGCTTGGTATGATACGCACAACATCGCTATCATCAAACTTAGACAAGTCTAGAGTGTAAAGTGCTTCCAACTCTCGACTTTCATTCTTTGACGACCAAAAATACATGTTGCTTAAATGTGGTAACCCAGTCATCAAACAAAACTCTTCCAGTCCAAACCGTAACGACTCATCACTAATATTACAATACATCCCATGAGTTCCTAGGTTCATATCAGATATGATCTAATGCTGAAACGTAAGATGTATAAGCCTCTCTGCTTGGGTACACTTAACCTCTAACCACCTACTAAAACATGTAGTTTTTCAAATAATTTGTTGATTCGAAGTCAATTTACCTCTAATCTTAAAAGCAACATGAGGGGCACAACGGAGCTTAACTTCAACATGCATAACCAAAGCCGATTGGATGGTGAAGTGTATTTGTTTGTATAGTTCAATTCATCCTATACATCTTTAGCCAGTTTAGAGAAAATTTGAGCCACATATAACTCCTATGTAACAGAACGACGGAACGGTGCTTCAATAAGGTGTTTAAACCTAACGGTGCTTCAATCGGATGTAAAGGTTTTGTCGTTCGGAGCACCGTTTCGAAATAACTTTTACGTCGATCGACTCGTATTCTCTTTCCAATCACAAGCCCTAAAACCTCGGTCTTGAATTCATAAAATACCTAACGCCGTTAAAAAAATTAACAACGGCCCGTTGGTTGCCAAAATGATAATAAGGACCTTTATCAGCCAATTCGTTAATTGGAACATATATAAACCATAAGGTGATAGTTAGAACTATTTAGAACTAAAATACCTTCTCATTATAACATAATATTCTTCCATTGAATCATTAATGATAACCATGATATTATTAGTTATTCAAGAAAAGAACACTATCTTGAATGACATTATCAGTTAGTTTGTTAAGGATATAAGATCAAATGATAACTTTGAAAAAAAAAGGAAGTGCAGATTATAACATAGTATTTGTGTAAAACTTTATTATATTATTTGTGAATTCAATGGAGTGTTTCCAAGTGGTATTTGTACGTTTGATCTCCTAGACCGTATGCATAAGCGCGTTGATCTTAACTTTTAAGAGACTGATACATGTGACTACATGTTTGAATGCTCGAATAACTACAAGGCTATATAGACGGTGGTTGCTGCATTATTCTAAGGTATGACTTGATGCAATCAGCCTGTTTTGGCAAATCTTGGTCATACTATGACAGTGGTTAATCATTAATGCATTATTCTAGAAGCTAAATGTTTGTTAGTTTGGACAAGTACTGTATTTGGGAACATAAAGTTCAGATTTGGAACAAGTACTTATGTTGTTATGGTTATAGTGTTGAAATGATACCGCAAACGCTTCTGTATTGATGGTTTATTACGATGTTCTGCTGTTTTAGTGGTGGAAATGCAATATTCACCTGAGATCAAATATGACTGTTAAATTTCTCAAATGGTACCGGTTGGTTAGCTAAGCTTCGTTCTCGTTCTTTTTTTTTTTATTTGTTTTTAGTTCCATGAGGTTCAATTCATCTCTTAAAATAATCTATAACAAACAAAATGCTGATATAGTATGCCTAAAACCCTTTACTTGCAAATTGTTCTTCCAAGATTATATTGTTGCTAACCTAATCCGAATAGCGTAATAGCCCCACCTACGATCACACATTTTTAGTAAAAGAAACTAACATGATTCGACAATCAGAGTTACAAACTTAGAGAGGAACTAAGAGGGTCCTTGTATGTAGGTTTTAAAAGTAAGTATTTAGACATCAAGCTGTAATACTCAACGACTAATCTTTCGGTTTAAGGGAATCAAATGGTTGATCGTTAATCACTACTAGTCAAACACTTACTCGGTTTTTAGAAGAACCATTCAACTTTTAATTCAGACTATCATGGTACATAATAATAATCATTATTTTGATATTGAACAATGACACTCTTAGCTTTCACTTTTGTTGCTTGATTTCCATTCAATTCCCTTACAACGAATGCATGTTTCCCTATTTGCTCATAATCAACATTGCAAGCGAAATCAAGTGGAAATCAAATGTAAATCAATGATGTTTATGTGAGTAAGACTCGTTTTTTCAGCCGATGGATTAATGTTTGAATTTTTAAAATCCAATTTACCTTCCTATCATCCAATTTACAAACACAATTGCAAAAAATGAAAACTTTTATAAACATTGAAACTCATTTACAACAAGTAACATCATCATCAAAAAGCTTGATTTAATCATTTACAGTAAACTTACATGACACCAGCTCCAGAACAATGTTCATCCATCGTCGTCTTCAATCCTATCAACATCGCATTGCTCGCCTGAACCAATTCCGAACTCCTTAACACCTTCAAACACAATTGTCAAAAGGTAAAACTTTTATAAACATTGAAACTCATCTACAAGTCTACAAGTAATACGATAATCGAACAATAATCAAAAGCATGATTTACGGTAAACATACATTGAAACCAGCTCCAAAACCTTCACAAAACCGATTCAATTCGTCTGGTAACAATCATCGTCATCTCCGATCCCATAACAGTCACATTAACAGCTCGAACAAACTCCGATCGCCTAAACACCTTCAACACCTCACTCACACCATCACCTCCACAAACTTCAACACAAACAACAATTACACCTCCAACTCCAACAGTTCGTTCTAATTCCCCAACATATCTCGCCGGAAACAAGGCCTGATCAAAATTCGCACTGAAACCAAAATCAAACACCGAATCGAAAAACGGCAAATGATGCGGATCTGCTCGAGTAACCAACGGCGGAGAATCGATTAACTCAACGCCGGTGACGTCGTGGATACCGATCTGGTTCAATGACATAACCGATTGGCCGCCGCCGGCGGAGACGATCAACGCGCGTGTGTTGTTGTTGAGGTGAGTTAGGGTTTGGAAGATTGTGGTGAAGGAATTGACGGATTTGATCCAGGTTTTGGTGGACCAGAGGCGGTGGTTTTTGTTGTGGATGGTGGTGATGCGGCGGTGAGCGGCGTCGCAGGTGGATTTGGGATGAGGTTTGTGGTTAGGGTTGTTAGGGATGATGCAGGTTTGTGGTGGAGGTTGAAGGAGGAAGATGAAGAGGAGAGTGAGTGTGGAGATGGTGATTGAGAGGTATGAGATTTTGTTTAAGAAGAGTTGAATGTGTTTCTCCATTGTTAGGGTTTGGTGTTGGTTTCATGATCTAGTGAAGAAGATGAATAGGAAGATGAGAAACAGAGAAAATAATCATGTTTCGTTAACTCATCTTGTGAGTTGTGGGTGTTAAAGTTTCACTTTTTAGGGAAGGTTACTTTTTTTTCGACTGCAAATCCGACCCTTCGACCTTAGCTCGTGCTGCTAAGATCATGATCTTAGGACGAGACCAACTCAGTTGGCCCCACCAACCTGCTATGTATTCGATTCGATTAAGTTTTTCGATTCGAATAGATTCGAATGTATTCACTTTAAAAAATATAAATAAACAAACACATCAAGTAACAATACAAATGTAGCACCAACATAACATAAGTCTAAAACATCACCAAAACAGTATGCAAAATACTAGCACATCACCAAGTCTAAAACATGTTAAAAAAATGTCTAAAACTGCATAATCAGCACAAAAAAAAGACTATAAACAAGTTTAAAACATGTAAAAACAACGATTAAGCAACTGTCACATCATCAAATTATGTTCATATGCAAAAAAACAACAATTAAGATTGGGTAATGGTTAGTTTTGGTTATTTTTAACTTTACTTCAAGCTCATTAAATCATGATCATATATAGATAACTAATTAGATATATTAAATATATATATATATATATATATATATATATATATATATATATATATTTCTTATTCGAATTGGTGAATACTGAAAATTATATTAGTATTCGAACCACATTCAAAAAAATTATTCGAATTGAATGCGAATCGAATTCGAATGACTGAAATTTCGATTTCGAATTGCCTTAATCAAATTGGATTCGAATAGAATTTTGAATAGTATGAGAAAATTTGAAGGGCTAAAAAACAGTTTCTAAAAATATAGTGCAAATTTGAAAACTAAAATTTATTGAAAAAATAAAAAAATCACCGTTGCCAGGGACCAAACGTGGGTCACCCGCGTGACAGGCGAAATTACTTACCATTATACTACAAGTCTACAACGACAAATTATATATACTTTTTTATAACTAAAAAAATTCTATTTTTAATTTGTATATGTTGTAGACTAGTTTAGTGCCTGTGCTACGCTCGGGAACACAACTCAAGTGATGCTGTTAAGGATGTTTATGAATGTTCCATTCAGTTTTGAGGCAAAACCGTGGTAAAACGGAACACATGATATATTTTTAAAAATTAGATTTTTAGTATAGCAATATTATACTCAAATTAAAGAAAATAAAGTGCTTAGTTTTATGGTGTAGTTTATTTTTTAAAAATCATATAAAAATGTTATGTATATTTATAAAACACTGAGGTCTTTAATTGTATGTTATTATTAACTTTATCCACAAGTTTCATTTTTAAACCCTATCAAATATAAACCGACTCTCGTACACCCCTTGTAGTAAAGGGTTAAAAATAAAAATATGCTTGAATTTTACAAAATATTAGGGGACCAAAAATGTAATTAATTTTATTATAATAATTTTTATATACATATTTTAAATAAAAAAGCATTATTGTGAGATAATCTCTCAAATAATGCCACATAAGCTAAAAGCTATGAAAAAATGACACATGGGATTTTTTTGTTTTGCTATATTATATAAAGATTAAGTTTTTTTAAAAAGGATATAATTGTAATTAATTCAATATTGTGAAAACTTCTCTTTTTTTATTTATTTATAATGTTTTTTACACATTCATTTAAACTTATTTATTCGTTAATCATAATTTCATTTTCGTTATTTGGTATGTTTGTAAGTTATAGTTTTTTTTCTTGTAAAGTGTAAATTCACACATCTTTTAAAATATTGAACTAGATTCATATGTTAACGATGAAATTTGAATGTTTATCGTTAAGGATATCTCAAGTTCAAGTCGTACAATCCTTGTTTAACTTCTTTCATATCATAACCTCTTGAAGGCTACATACCTAACGCAAATCTTGATTTACCTTACCTCGTTAGTTAACAAGTTACCGACGTCCTGTGAATATTTCGATAATACGGGTAAAAAAATTAATGTTTTAAGTAGCGGTCAAACTGCTAAAGTCAAGTTGGTTTGAATGTTTGATGACACTTCTTAGTCTGACAATTGGGATGAAATTAGTTGACGGATTATTTGAACATTGTTTGGTTAATTTAATGTATAGTTTCGCGGTTCTTATCAAATTTCATAAACTTGGGTGAAGCCAGGCAGTATTCAAAAGCGTGATAACTTCAAATCTTTGATGAAAAAGCGTCCGTTCGTGTTTTTTTTTATATAAAATGATGATCAATGTATTGGTGCACTTGTGTTTGGCCTATATGGTTCATTTTTTTTTGAATATCCAAAACGTACGGCTGATTGTTTTCATGTTAATTTCGGAAGACAGACACATGTGTTTGTCATATATGTATGTAAACAATGTAATTACTGTAAAATTTAACACTTAGTTAAATTTTGTAATGAGTGTTTGAGAAGTTTTGGATATACTTGTTATGGGTGTTAATTTCAAAGAGAGAAACAAACAACACAAAAATACAGATGACGAATTGCTGCAAATTTGTGAATTTTGTCACTTACTTTGGTATCAATATTCTTTTTTAGTGGTATCAAAAACTGAATATAAAACCTATTAAACTTGACGATATTATACTTCATTAAGGGCGGTTCAGTAATTCTCATGAGGTGACTAAGAGGAGCATTAACTAATAACAATTCGTTTGTTATTAGGAATCTATCTAGCATTAATTAATTAGTTTAATTAAGTGTTTGAGTTAGTCTCTAATTAGTTTGTGTTTAGTATTATATTTATGCTTCCTAGTTCGGATAGGATTAGAATAGCTTGGTTATATAAACCCTTTGTAGGTTTTGGTTATGTAATCTAGAGAGAAAGTTTGTAAGTCAAACTGGTTAAATAAAAGTGTGTCTTTGTTTAGTAACTCTCTGGTTCAACAAGTGGTATCAGAGCCAAGGGCTCGTATCGTGGGTTTGAGAGTCGTGCTCTAAGAAGAGGAGCAGCCCCGTGCGGGGCTGCAACGACGGTGGTCGAGTGGATAAGTTTCTGATCTATGAAGCGTTGATCAAAACTAGGTCCAACCTTCTGAATTGGAGTTACACGAGCAAGGTTTATGCTCGTCAAATTAATCAAAGTTCTTTTAGTTAAGTCTCTCTCCGTTATCAAGATCGGTAAGTTTGAATGGCTCTAAACTGGTTTTCAACGTTGAAGGTTTCAGTGTTGTTGTGTCATCACCGTGTGTCGGGATGATTAAATCTCCGTGTGTCGGAGTAGTTTAGTAGGCTGGACAATAGAAGACTCGTTCAAAGGCAGTGGTAAAAGATCTTAATCGGATCTTGATGAACCCTTTGATTCAATTTGGTTGAAAGCAGTTGGCATGTTATCCTTTCTTCCGGTTGATTGAGTTTCGTTATTGGTCGAGTTCAAGAGGGAGCAAAACTATTGAGCTAAAGGACTACTAAAAGTAAAGAAGCACGAGCTATGAACAAGTTACAATTGAGAGGGAGTCTTGGAGAAGCTAATATCGAGAGGGAGTATTAAACTTGACGATATTAGACTTCATTAAGGGCGGTTCGGTAATTCTCATGGGGTGGCTTGGAAGAGAATTAACTAATAACAATTTGATTGTTATTAGGAATCTATCTATTTATTATTAGTATTTGAGTTAGTCTCTAATTAGTTTGTGTTTATTATTATCTTTATGTTTCCTAGTTGTAATAGGAATAGGTTGGTATTGTTATAAATATCTTAGGTGTTGATCGGATTTATGTAATCTAGTGAGGAAGTTTGTAAGTTAAACTGGTTAATAAAAGTGTGTATTTGTTTAGTAACTCTCTGGTTCAACAAAACCATCATCATAAGCGGCTAATTCATTTACAACATACTTCAGGTGTAGGGTTTGTGTTAGTTATTGTGTTCAACCTCGGGCTTACTATTGATCATTTAGAACTTGTGTATTCATTCGGTTTCGAATGATTGTGTTGGTTTTAACCTTAAATACTGTTTGTTACAAATTTTGGTTTTTTTGTTAATTTCTCTGACAAATCATCAGTCATTTGTGTATAACCGTTAACAGATCGATATATGTTTTAGGTTTTCATATTTTATTTATTGGTTTTTGTTTAGATAACACAAACGTGTGTTTTTCATTAGTTTTGTTTGATCATTAATTAAACACAACCACACTTTTTTTTTTGAACGGCGACTTTCAATTTTTGCAACCATTTGGTCGCATCCCTCGCAATGAGGAACCCACCACCCCACTCCGGTCAATATGTTGTCTTAACCGGGCCCACTTGACATCAGAATTTGGCTAGGCGTTCAACCGGGAAAACCAATGGGGTTTTTCCTGAAAAATCTCACAGGCAGGGAGGTTAGAACCCTGAACCACCACTGTAAAACCGAGTATCCTCAACCAGCTAGGCTGGAATCATTAGACAAACACAACCACACTATAGGCTTGTAATTACCTATTTAATAATGTTTAAACATAGTTATGTCTATGTAACTATCACACTAGTATTTCCTTAGGTTACAATTTATCATTCTAAAAACAATAAACTTTTTTGAATCAAAGTGAATAAATAGTAATTTAATTTTACGTGGTTCAAGACTTTACTTATCTTAGTTAACTAAAGTGATAAGAAGATATTATTACATCTATTTTTTATTGACTCATCAACATCGATCACATGACCCATAAGCAATGAACAATAACATCTTGGCGGATGTACTTAACATGTGGCGAATTGCCATACCCGAATTTCATCATCTTGATCCATGATCTCAAAGTCCCAATTTCTCAAACTTAAATGATCGTTGTTTAATTTCATTTTATCTTAAACATGTGTGAAAATATAGTATTATAGCTATTGTCTATGTCTTTAAAGTGGTTTGGGGCTTCGGCAAAATCGTAATTTTTGAATCATCATCAACAATGACAAAAGCAAAACGATTAGAGACGTCATTATCATGGGTTAATTTTCCAATGTGTACCTTTTAAATTTTATTAACTTATATTTATTTATAGATATGTTAGTATAATGTTGTTGGACCCTTTTTTTTACATAAAATTTCATTTTATCTAATAAATGACCCTTACGGGGTTTTAGCTACTTGTTAGTCCCTTGTTATTTTAAAGATCATAAATTTAAAGTTAAGCGGCCATTTATTTAATTTACATTTAGTTCGTTTATTTTCATTAGTTTGTGTTTGTGTATGCCGTATGTGGATTTATGGTCTATAGATGTCAATTTATTTCACATACTTTCGTCACTCAATGTTGTAATGAACTTTAATGTTTGTAGACCGGTTTTATATTAGAACATGCTTAAAAATAAAAGTGAGAACATTCTATAAATACAAATATTAAAAGTTATATTAAACGCATGAGACCAACGGCGGAGTCACATAGTCAGCATCATCGGGGTCGGCCGACGTCGTACACCACTCTTTTTCAACGCTTGATGTAAAGTTATATACCACTCATTCAAACGACACCGGTCTTTTTTATGACCGTCTCCAGTGTTATCTTTAAAATATATCGCACCAATGTCTATTTATTTTTAAAGAAAGTTACATAAGTTTCTAATTAAAAAACGTTTCAAAGCTTTATAACATTTTACTTGTTAATTTGAAGTTGAGTTAATTAAGAGTTAACACTACAGGGTTACGTGCATCATTGGATGAATCTCACTAAACATAATAATCCCCTAAATGTATAAGTTGACATTGAAAATGTTATGGTGCGGTTTTATCAAGACAAAAAACGTAGAGCTGAGAACAACTTAAATATATTTTTGTTATTTTATATTGACATTTTTAATTTAGGGTTATTGGATTTAATCACCTCCAACTATTGGTTATTGGCCGCTGTCACCCTCAAGTATCCATTTGGCCAATATAACTCCCAACTAAACACTTTGGTGTCCGTATCACCAAAATTCAACCAATTCAAGTCACTTTTGGTTAACTTTTGATTATTTTTTGGTTAGCTTTTGGTGTTACGGACACCATATCACCAAAAGTTAACCAATTCAAGTCACTTTTAGTTAATTTTTGGTTAATTTTTTTTAACTTTTGGTGATACACACACCAAAGTGTTTAGTTTGGAGTTATATTGGCCAAAGTGATACTTGCGGGTGACAGCGGCCAATAACCTATAGTTGAAGGTGATTAAATCCAATAACCCTTTAATTTATCATAGGTCTTTAATGAAAAATGTCTGTTTATTTAGTACTTTGACCCGACACAAAATTTTACCGACCCGAAAACTAATAACGTCTAGCTATCTCGGTTGTTGAAATACTAGAACCAAACAATTCCGACACCCTGAGAAAAAATTCTAGCAATACCACTGTATGAGACCCGTTAATACTCTACAAACAACATGATCATATACGGTAAAATTAAGTCATTGAACTTTTTTGTGGGCATTGGAGTATGGGACAATATTGTAAGCAAGATCGAACCTAATATATGAAGACTATGTCAAAAGAATTGTTATCTAGTACCGTACTGATATGTGTATCAAATCAGCATATATGCACACACATTAGACAAACATATTGCAACAAACACTGACGACCCTTACAACACATCTGTTTATAACTTACAACTCTTTACTTCTACTAAACACTTATATATATAAACATACATATCAAACATAACTCTATCACTTACCAAAAACAATAAAAATGATGATGAAGAGAAAGGATATTGAAGGAGAAGATAGGGAAAACAGTGGTACTAATGAAGTCATTTGGGACCAGTCAAACAACGGTTGCGGGCCATTCGTTGGAGGCCCTTTACGGGCACGAAAACGGTTCGTTGGGGTTCGTCAACGACCCTCGGGAAGATGGGTAGCCGAGATTAAAGACACCATACAACAAATCCGAGTATGGTTGGGGACATTTGACACGGCTGAGGAGGCTGCTCGAGCCTACGATGAAGCCGCGTGTTTGCTTCGTGGATCGAACACTCGAACCAACTTTTGGCCTTGTAATCCATCTAACAAATCTCCTGCTTTATCAACAAAAATCACCAATCTTCTTCTTCAAAGACTTAGAGCAAAGAATGGTGCAAATCTTGAAAATGGTGCTTGTGATCCACCAATAGGGTCTTCACATTCTTTACAACAACATCAATTTCAAGAGTCAACTTATGTTCAAGATTCAAACTTTAACCAAATCTTTGACATCCCAGATGGTAATAATTACACTAGTGATAGTTTTAGTGCAAGTTCTGAATATTGTTCAAGAAATGACATTTTGGGGGAAAATTTTCTAGTTGGAGATGAGCCTAAACAAGAGGAAAACAAAGAGATTGACTCTAGTTTGACTGATTTATTATTTGTTGATGATCCAAGATCATCTATCAACTATTCTTTATTTGAAATTGCAGAAGAGATAACCAAGGAGAACTACATTGATCAAGATCCATCTATGCTTAACGAAGCAATGAAGCGAATGAAGTTCGAACGGAATGTTTCAGCTTCTCTTTACGCGTTCAACGGGATATCGGAGTGTTTGAAGATGACTGAAAACCAAAAGAATGAAAAGCTATCGAAGCTTGGCCCGAATCATAACGTTGAAAATGATTTATGCGCGAATGAACATACTTTAACGAGTATGGAATCGTTTTCGTCTTCGAGTAGCAAGGAAGGAGATGATGCATATCTTTGGAGTTCATTTGATCTTGATTCACTTGATGTGTTTTTTAGAGGATCAAGTTAAGGGTCTAGGTATGTTCTTTGATAAGTTATACTGATTTAAATTAGCAATGACATTGGTTTCATTGTATTCTTTATTTCTTGAATTAATAACAATCTTATAATTAATTAATAATTCTTATATATGCTAATTAAGTATATGAACTTCAAACTATTTAGTAGTTATTTGTATCTTGTAACCCTTTTGTTGTAGCATATTTGATAGGAAACTTGTAAGTTCACATCTATTGAAAACTAGT
This sequence comes from Tagetes erecta, assembly GCA_030867185.1. Classification (NCBI taxonomy): domain Eukaryota; kingdom Viridiplantae; phylum Streptophyta; class Magnoliopsida; order Asterales; family Asteraceae; genus Tagetes; species Tagetes erecta. The sequence continues at coordinate 42,841,731 of CM061492.1, read as the reverse complement.
AGATTAAACATCACTAGACAAATTAAGTTTAAAGAAAAATAAAAAAAATAATCAAATTCTTTTTACTATATATATTTCGGGTAAACATGTATATGGTTTCAAGTAACCGGGCCGAATATCATCTAATCTCATCTCATCCGTGAGAAAACCCTTAAAATTAATTTCAAACCCGTCCCGGATGTTTTGGGTTTTAATTATTTCTATGGGTTGGGTTTCTTCATCCATTCCTATTACAAACATCCATAATTAAAAAGAGAAATTTTCACAATATATATTAATACTTCTGTTAATATATAGATATGAATAGCAGCAAAACAAGCATATATAGTTGAATAAAACAGGAGCTAAAGTAAATTTGATATTAATTACTTTGTAATAAACAAACATCAAAGTCGTTGTAGTAACTTTTTTGATTATTTTTTATAGTTAGTTATGTATCAAGTGTTATTCCCAGCAAAGTTATATATAGAAGTTTTTTATTGAGTTGTTTTTGTTATTGGATTCTACTGTTCTTCACATCCGACACAAACGCGCACAACTACACCCAATCATGCAAACATCTGAATCATGGTTTTCATCACTCATTCGTAAGACTGTTAATCCATACATCCCTCCCAACAAAGTGGTATCAGAGCCACTCTCGATTCACTACCAAATCAAAAACAAAGCCGAAACCAATCATGAGAAGATTTCAATTTAAACCCAGTCGAAATATGAATATCCGAAGATTACAGTCAAAGATTGACATCGAACCACCGAAAGGTGATTTGGGTTCTAATCAAGAAACCACAAAAGATGGGGAAATTCTGTTGATTGAAACTACTAGGGAAAATGAACACTCAAAACTTTGATGAACGTACTAAACTTTAATAAACAATCCAATAATATTTTTGTTCATAACAATGGAATGCATTATAAACTATAGACAGTTATATATAACATGCATGCCACCACAAAATGCTTAACGTACTAAACTAACACAATTAGTCCTCATCATGTTGTTTCTAGACCTTATCTCTTGTTGTTTAGGAGCCAAACCAAGCCTCAACACATCATGCATCTCTATCACTTGTGTTCTTCGCTGTCGCTTCTTGTTTTCCGCTTCCGTATAAAGTTCTTTCATCTTTCGTTTTGTGACTTCTATTTTCTCCTCAACAGTTTTCTTGTCGAAAGTCATTGAAACCATCGATTTTGCAGGTGTTTTAACAGACGCACAAGGCACATGAGCGCGTGTTAAACCCTTGTTGATCTTGTCATCACGAGTGAAACACCTTTTCTCCAACACAACATTATTAATCTTTCTTGGCACCACCGGTGGTCGTTTGTTCGTTGGCCTCTTTGTAATAGTTGGAACATTATTCTTGTTTGATCCAACACATTCTTCTTTAGTCATATTATGATCATTCACAATCATCCACTCATCAACTATGCGTCTCCATGATACGACAAGCGTCCTTGCAGCATGCCTAACATCCTTCGACGCGTGATGTCCAAAACGGCTAACAGATTTTCCAATCATTGTTGCCTCGAGAACCTTCATAGACACCACCTTTTGTTTAAGCTTCTTTAACAACTCACACAACAACACCCCTTCAGATTTGTATCCACTATCATCAAGAATGGCTTTGATCCTTAAAACCTCCGCAATCGTTTTCGTTTCGTCTTCTGGTTCATGAACATCATCAAGCATGCTTTTAATCCTCAAAAACTCAGAACCCATTGCAAGAAAAGAAATTAGTTATTTTATGATGTGAGCAGGTGTGTATGAGGATATTAGATGCATATATGTATATATATATTTTTATGAACTAGATAATTTCTTGCATACCAAGGATCTATTATCTCGGAGTACAGATAGATATATGAATGAACTAATTAATGAAAGTGTATCATTTCCTAAATTAAGTTCTTGAAAATAATATATCTTAACTACTAATTTGTTTAACAACACATGGAATTTGAAATTAAACTAACAATTACAATTACCACAAAATTCTTACTTTAATATTGTCAATTTGAATACCACGTGAAAGAAAAAATTCACTTTCAAGGTTTATAAGAATTGATTTTATCGGGTCGGCATACCTAATTGTTTTAGTCGAAAATTGAATAAACCAATTTAGTAAATGAGGTAGTGTGTTTTAATGCCAGTGACGATTAATGAGCGGAAATATATAAGATGCACACAAGATTTTGTACGAGGAAAAGCCTTTGATCAATGGATGATTGCATGCATAAAAACCTCGGGTGATGACAATCGTTTATCACCGATTATATAAATGACAAATACGAAGTACAACTCGAGAACTATGGTGATTGTATACAATCCGTTGTGTGTGAGCAGAGAGAGTTGAGAGAGAGGAAGAATGTGTCGAGTTCTGTTAATTCACCATAGCTTATTTTTTATATAACAAAAACTTAACTAATTATGCTAAAAAGGTGGAAGAACAAGTCTTATGGACGTTGGACTACTGCACGTGTGGAACCACGTCTTCTTGACTTGGTCATGCACTATTATATCCTGTAAACAAACAAACAAAAAAGCGGAGAACATTCGTTAGTAAAAAATGTGACTAAGTGTTAAGGATCCTCAATCCTCAGAAGACCAATAACACTTCAAGGATACTCGATCCATCATTGCTAGAACATAATATCCTTAATGCTACATTCTCATGACTAAAAATTGCCCCCAAATATGCTGATATGGATAACAGCTGACATATTTGATCTCGAATTTCAAACTTGAGATAATCAAGGATGGGAAGTGTGCAATCGTTTCATTTCTTAGTGTTAGAGATACTAAATCTTTATCATGTGCTTCATTTTCACAACAATTACACTACGAATCTATCTTCCCCAATTCATGCGATCGAAGTCCAGGTACCGCTTCTTTCCTTTTGCCTTTGATGATTTTGCATTTACATTCGCTATTCGTCATGTCTGAGTGTTAATGTTTTATAGTCCATCCTCTTCGAGTTCTCTTCCAAAAAACAGCAACGAAAGTTTTCGTTCCGAAAATCTCCTTAAAGAACCAATGAAAGAGATTTATAAATTTAGTGATCTTGATATTTAAGCCTAGCTTCTCACTTTCCTGCAAGCACTGTTTTTCGTCAATTTGATCTCAAAGCCCCAAGCGATGCTGAATCGGATGAGTGGGTTTTTTCCAGCGTTACCTTTTCAACTTGGTATGTCGTTTTCGTTCCCTGATCTTACACAAAAATTCTTTGATGTCACCGGCCTATCTTACATTCAGTCTATGCCAATGGTTTGGCGAACATTGTTGACGATCGGACAGATTATTATCCAACAGAATATGTCTTTTGGTGTTCCTGATATGGTATTTTCATATAATCTAGTAACTCTTGGGTGAAGTCGATTTGTTTTTAAATCTAAACCTCATCAAGCTGTTCTTATTATGAAAAAAAACTCAGAATGATCCTTTATGGAGAAACCAATTCTTTTTTGTTCGACGAGACTCCATCCCCAGAGGCAAAGATCTTCCTATTGTCTGGGTTTCTAAGGGTAGGATATAGGATCACTGGATCCTTATCTGTTGAATTTCTTTCGCTTAACAATTATGTTCTATTTGCAGTGACCGATTTAATAGGGCTGTTAAAATCCTTGCATGTTGTTGATAAAGCCAAAGCTTTCTTGGCTTTAGATACAAGCATCCGCAATTTCAAAGTGGTGGTATCAAAGCCACTCTCGATTCACTACTAAATAAAAAAACAAAGCTGAAACAAATCATTAGAAGATTTCAATTTAAACCCGGTCGAGATATGAATATACGAAGATTAGAGTCGTCATAGATGAACAGGGAAAGCAAGGGTCCATTATGATGTCACTATTTCCTACGAATTGGTCACAAACAGAGAAGTTGCAGATTCAAAGCAAGGGTGAAACAAGTCACGATAACAAAGGACGGGACATAATATGTGGTACAGGGAACCGATTGTCAAAAGTGGGATGAGATCTGGTATATCAACACAACCTTCAAACACCACATGGCCGACAATCGAAGATTGTTTTCATTATTCAGGGAAACTTTCGGTGTGGAGACTTGAACCACTGAAGGTAGGTGTACATGGTTCGGTTCCAAACCATGAAACTGTCCAAACCGGTTATCGGTTCGGTTTCGCGGTTGGTTTATAGTGTATACATAAAACCATTTAAAAAAATCGGATTGGACCATTATGAATGGTTTGGTTTACGATTTTTACAAAAAAAACAGTTCGTTAAATACCAAACCAGACCGTTCATGTGTGTGTGTATGTTATATATAAATATATTATATTTATTGGCTGTTATAAATTTAAAAAAATGAGTTGGATGGTTCAGACATCATTTTGGATGGCTTGAACATCATTGTAGACATGAAGTTTACATCTATTAAGCTTGTTTTTATATTTATGATATAACAAAACTACTTATTTATCTTGTTTGTTATGTTTGAATTATTTTTGTAGCTGTAAATTGTCTTTTTTACAGGTTTGGATTGGTTTTTATGCATTATGCTACATAAAAAGCATTGTATTTTAGCAGTTTGTTTTTCTGGCTTAAATTTGATAAAAAGTTCACAGTTTTTTTTCAGCAGTTTATTATTTTGTCAAATTATGCAGTAGTGTTTTGGGCTTAATGGGCCTAAGAAGCCCAAACCGCGAAAACAAACCGTTGTAATATATGGTTCGGTTTGGTTGGTTTAAACCGCGAAAACAAACCGTTGTAATATATGGTTCGGTTTGGTTGGTTTTTTTATTTGAACGGTTTGGTTTTGGTTTTTAGTAATAAAAACCGTTAGTAATGGTTGGTTGCGGTTTTACCTAAAAAGCGTAAAAACCGGAACATGTACACCCCTATCTGAAGGCATTATGCTTTCCATATGTGGTGTCGAGGAGATCTGTATCGATATAAACAACACTTCAAGAATCATCCCAAGTGTATTCTTTGATCCAAAACTTGATACACACAGAACCACCAAGATAACCGGCGACGACGATTCTTGGCCTACCAAAACTTTGATCTGTATCTGAAGGTAATTTTGATACGGATTCGTATATGAGTGGAACCTAGGCGAAACCTAGCGACGACGATTCTTGGCCTACCAAGATAACCGGCGACGGAGATATGTTTTATCGGCCAACCGATAAACAAAAGAACAAAACGTTCAATAATAATCTGTGACACCCTGCCCGGTGGCGGAAAACACCGGGTTGTCAAGTGGGTTGGATATCAAAGTACAAAGCACATGGCATCTAAGAAATATATTTTAATATTATTAAGCATTCAATGTTGTGACGTAACAGGCAATAAATAGTCTTAAAAACAGGAAATAAATCCGGAAACAGGAACGTCATTGTTTTTATTATTTTCTAGGTCCATGGCATCCTACGTGTCAAGCAACCGAAACAACTTCAAACGCCACCTGAAATATGATTAAAATAAATTAGCTACGAGAATAGCTAGTGAGTAAAAACACAGTAAATAATACATAGTATGAAATCCGAGATCATTAGAAATATGCTGCGCAAGCTCATGTGTATAGCAATTTCGCCATATTACACAACCGTGACCATAGAATCACATAGAAACAAAGAAACATATACCCCGCAGGGTAACTTTTAGCAACGTGTCATGAGAACCACTCATGTTACAATTAATGATAACTGTCGTCTAACCGTCATTTAACCGTCCTTTAACCGTCAATTTAACCGTCTCGATAAATCAGTTATCAATAATTGTTTTAGCATCTAGAGGCATAGCAACATAGTAACAAGTATCATAGGATAGTATCTAGTAACCAACACATAGAATCAACAACAAGAATCGCCGGCAACACATCACCTAACGTGCCATAAAGTGTAGGTGGGTTTGTCAGACCGTTAGCGCTAACATCGTACCGGTGGAAATTACGTAATAATACAACTACTTTTAACTACCACATAAGATTGCATCAAGCGGCCGACAAGATTAACATATTTTATGATCTCATTTGTAAATAGAATAAAAAAGAAAAGAAACCGTAGTTTAGTAATAAGAATCATATTTCAGTCCCAAAGCAAAAATAGTAAAATGGGAAGTGAGTTTACTCACCTGGAAACAAAGATAATAGTAACACAAGAAAGCAACTAGAGAGATTCGAGGATCGCCCAGATATTAGAACCACCTAATTAACCGGGAGAACCTAATTTAGAAACGAAGCAAGTAACGTAATAACAAGAATCAAGAAAATAGAACTTCTAGGGTTTTGGATTTGGGGATTTAGGGTTTCAAAATATAATTGGAAAAATTAGGGTTTTAACGTACCAATTGGGGATTAGGGTTTCAAAATATAATTTGGGCATTTAGGGTTTTAACGCACCAATTGGGGATTAGGGTTTCAAAATATAATTTGGGAATTTAGGGTTTTAACGTACCAATTGGAAATTAGGGTTTAAGAATATAATTTGGGGATTTAGGTACGAACGTAATTTGTATTTTCGTATAGGATATATTTTTAAAAGAATCCACTTTTTCTTAGTTTCATATTGGAAATAATATTTGTACAAAATACTAATATTTGTTTTAATACTTATGTTTTTAAACCTTAAGAAGTATAGTTAACTAAATAAAATGTAAAGGTGTTGAAACATAAAAAGAATTAAAGTGGAAAAAATGGGGTCAGTGGGACTCGAACCCACGACCCAACGCGCCAAAGCCAGCAGCCCTTCCGCTGAACCAGACGAGTTTTTATGATTTAAAACAGGCAACGATTAGTTTTAATCTTTGTTACATAAAACCCTCATTTTCATATAAACCCTAGAATCACAAATTCAACCAATTCGTTCTTACACTGATGATTGAATCCACACAACCATAGGGCTTTCAATCTACACTATGAAACGATCAATTTGATATATGGTACTTACGTGGTGTCGATCTAATTTGGAACGATGAAGATGAAGAACAAAGAACGACTGCTCGTAACCCAAATCGATAGCTAGAGGCTGTTAGGATCCAATTCAACTTCCAGATCCCATCAACGTGAATAGACGTATAAAACCCCTATATAAGTTTCAGATGAAATCAATGTTTGAATGGCTATCCCTTGATGAATAAACTCGGATTGAAAACGAACCACTTACAGAATGTTGATGATTGATGAGAGAAATTGAAGTTGCAGATGGCTTAGACGTGTAAAGAGGAATGTGCAGATGGATTGAATTGTATTTTGGTTGACGGTTTGATGCCGAATGGTTTTGAGTTTAGTGTGAAAAGAAAATGGCAATTGAATGAATGATTTGGATCGATTAGCTTCAATTAACTGTTAGAATTGATTTCGAGATGCCGAGAGGACGTCTGGTATTGAATGGAATCATCAATTGTATACGTTCACAGTCGATTCGTTAATGTGGGTTTTTGAACTGATTTTGTTTTGAGAAAATGGTCGATGTTTAGGTGATTACAAGTCAATTAGGTGTTCGAAACATACTTAGGATAGCACTAGGATGATTTTGTATAGGTTTAATTTGTTGAAAAATGCTAAAAACGGGTTTTTGAGTCTCGCCGGAGTTGTGGTTTTTCCGGCCAAACTGGCCGGAATTTGTAGTCGCCGGAAATACGGGGGGGGGGGGGGGGGGAGAAAAGGCTGGTTTGAATTTTTAATTTACACAACAGCCCCTAAACTTGTATTGGCTTTAACTTTTGCCCAAAACTTTTAAAACAAGTTTTAATATTTACAATATTGACCCAAAGTTAGTTATAAATTAACTCAACCAACTAATTTAACTGGGTTGAGACGGAACGACTAATTAAACGGCGATTATATACGTTTGGCTTGATGGTGACATTAAACATATTTATTTAAATAATTTACTATCGAAACGTTACATTTACAAATAAAAGAGTATGGGTACATTTAAGAATAGAACTTCGGGTTCGAGCCGGGTCTTCGGGTTTGGGTCCGGGGCAGATGTCACAGTCTCCCCTCCTTAAAGAAATTTCGTCCCGAAATTTGCTCAAACCGAAGTAGTTGAAGCCGAAGCGAAGAGATGCGGATATTTTGCCTTCATTTGGTCCTCGCGTTCCCAAGTGAATTCGGGTCCACGCTTAGACTCCCAACGAACCTTGACGATCGGTATCCGACTCCGCTTGAGTTGCTTGACTTCTCGATCCATAATTTCTAATGGTCGCTCAATAAATTGCATAGATTCATCTATTTGGATCTCGTCGAGAGGCACAATAAGATTTTCGTCAGACAAACACTTTTTCAGATTAGAAACGTGGAACACGGGATGAACACCACCCAATTCCTCAGGCAGTTCCAGCTCGTAAGAAACTTTCCCGATCTTTTTAAGAACCTTGAACGGACCCACATATCGGGGAGCTAGCTTTCCCTTTTTGCCAAAACGGAAAACTCCCTTCCATGGAGACACTTTAAGTAGAACCATATCACCGATTTCGTATTCCATAGGCTTCCTCTTTTTATCAGCATAATACTTTTGCCGATTTCGAGCTGCTAGAAGATTCTCTCGGATTTTTCGGATTTTATCGGTGGTCTCCTGAACCATCTCTGGCCCAGTAATCTGAGAATCACCGACTTCGTTCCAACATAGAGGAGAACGACATTTACGACCATATAGAGCTTCGAACGGTGCCATATCGATGCTAGAATGATAACTGTTATTATACGAAAATTCGATCAACGGAAGATGAGTATCCCATTTACCTTTGAAGTCAATAACACAAGATCGAAGCAAGTCCTCGAGGGTTTGAATAGTTCTCTCGCTTTGACCATCGGTTTGGGGATGATAAGCAGTGCTAAGATTGAGTTTAGTACCCAAAGCTTCTTGAAGACCTTTCCAGAAACGAGACATAAAACGACCATCACGGTCAGAAATAATATCCAACGGCACCCCATGACGACAAACAATCTCTTTCACGTAAAGTTGAGCTCGCTTTTCCGCCGAATAAGTTTCTTTGATTGGCAGAAAATGAGCAGATTTCGTTAACCGATCAATAATCACCCAGATGCTATCATAACCATTTGAAAGAGGAAGTTTAGTAACAAAATCCATGGCGATACTCTCCCACTTCCAAACAGGGATTTCGGGTTGCACAAGGAGACCAGAAGGGCGTTGATGCTCGGCTTTTACCCGTGCACAAGTCAAACACTTAGCAACATATCGAGCGATTTCTTCCTTCATACACGGCCACCAATAGTGGGGACGAAGATTTTTATACATTTTATCTGCACCCGGATGAATAGAATGACGACTCTTATGGTTCTCATCCATAATAAGTTCACGGATAACACCGCGGGTAGGCACCCAGATGCGATTCATGTAGTAGAGTAGGCCATCGGCTTTTGTTTCTAACTGTGAATCGGCACCAAGGTTCATCTCATCTCGGAAAGTACCCTCAGAAACAACCATACGTTGAGCTTCAAGAATTTGAGACTTAAGATTAACCCGTAGGGAAACGCAAGAAAGCATGACGTGTTCCTTACGACTGAGAGCATCAGCGACAACATTAGCTTTGCCCGGGTGGTAACGGATTTCACAATCGTAATCGCTTAGTAATTCGACCCAACGCCTTTGCCTCATGTTAAGCTCTTTCTGATTCAGAATATGCTGAAGACTTTTATGATCGGTGTAAACAAGGCATTTTGTACCATAAAGATAATGCCTCCATATCTTGAAAGCAAACACCACGGCACCCAATTCAAGATCGTGTGTGGCGTAATTCTTTTCGTGAACTTTTAACTGCCTCGAGGCATAAGCTATAACTTTACCCCGTTGCATAAGAACACAACCAAGACCCTGTTTCGAGGCATCGCAATAAACAACAAGATCTTCATGCCCGTCGAGGAGAGTGAGGATAGGAGCGTTACACAATTTGTCTTTAAGAATGTCAAACGCTTTTTGCTGCTCGGGACCCCACACGAACGGTACATTCTTACAAGTTAAAGACGTGAGAGGGACCGCAATCTTGGAGAAATTAGCAATGAACCGACGATAGTAACCCGCTAAACCAAGAAAAGAACGAATTTCGGTCGGGGTTGAAGGTGCTGACCAATTTTTGACAGTTTCAATTTTTGCGGGATCCACTTGAACCCCGTGCTCATTAACAATGTGACCCAAGAATTGAACTTCCTTGAGCCAGAACTCACACTTGGAAAACTTGGCAAAGAGCTGTTCTTGCTTAAGCATCTGAAGGATAGAACGAAGATGCTGCTCATGATCAGTTTTGGATTTAGAGTAGATCAAAATATCATCGATGAATACAATAACGAACTTGTCTAGAAACGGTCGACATACACGGTTCATCAAGTCCATGAAAACAGCAGGTGCATTAGTCAAACCGAAAGGCATGACCGTGAACTCAAAGTGACCATACCGCGTACGAAACGCAGTTTTCGATATGTCATCTTCGTGCACACGCAGTTGATGGTAACCAGAACGAAGATCAATCTTAGAAAAACAAGTTGCACCTTGAAGCTGGTCAAAAAGGTCGTCGATACGCGGCAATGGATAACGATTTTTGACAGTAAGTTTATTGAGCTCGCGATAATCGATACACATACGGAACGAGCCGTCTTTCTTTTTAACAAACAAAATTGGAGCACCCCACGGTGAGGAACTCGGACGTATAAAACCTTTATCTGATAGCTCTTGGAGCTGACTGGCTAACTCTTGGAGTTCGGATGGTGCAAGACGATAAGGAGCTCTTGCAACAGGAGTAGCATCGGGAACAAGATCGATACGGAATTCAACTTGTCGCGCGGGTGGAAGGCCGGTTACGTCATCGGGAAAAACCTCCGCAAAATCTCGCACAACAGGAATGTCTTCGAGTTTCTTTTCTTTCGATTCCTTGACCTCGACACGCGCTAAGAACGCAACATACCCCTTACGTATATATTTTTGAGCCTCGACACAAGACATGAGTTTCAACCCGACGGGAGACTTTTCCCCCGAAACATTCAAAATTTGACCCGATGGAAGAGGAACTCGAACAACCTTTTCCCTACACAAAATTTCCGCACCGTTGGCCGATAGCCAGTCCATACCAATGATAACATCAAAACTACCGAGCGTCATAGGCAAGAGATCGATGATGCGAACCGTATGGTGTATGAAAATGATGTATGGATCGGAAAATCAGGTTTTAAATTTATAAAGTGGAAAAACCTAACAAGTTCACACAATCGGCAAGTGTACCGGTCGTATGTAGCAAGTTAAGTAAGTCCGGATATCGTACCCAAGAGATTTGAGTTTGGCGTCCTCTAATACCGGATCATTATCGAGTTCTAACCGATGTAAAAGAGTTGGGATTTTAGATTTTTAAAGACTAAATTAAACAAGCAAGAGACAATTTACCTAAATTTACTCTAAGAATAAGATTTAGACTAAGGAAAATTATCTAAAATAAACTAAGGATAAAAACTTAACTAAAAATGGAAACTAAAGACGGAAATAAGCTAAAAGAGAACTATGAGTGGAATGATGACTACTTAGGCGGGAATCCTGATGATAATCTGACAACTCTCGGCTTTCTGCATATGTCGGCACCGGATCTGAGAATATATCTATTCAAAACAATCTAACACATCAGTACCTACTACTAAGGTCTCGTGGGTGCTAGAAAGTCCTAAAATAAATATGTGAAGCTCACGGTGTGAGGAATGTCTACAAAACACTCCCGGATGTCTAAGGGATCCTAAACTGGCTCGCCTCTCAGCTTACTAGTCCAATTATCCAAGAAACTGACTAAATCAGTAAACTAAAATAACGGGATCAATCGATTTATTACAAATTAAGACTAGATAACACAAGTTGTTAGTTTTTATTAAGTAAAACCCACTCCCGTAGCGTTTTAACCCAAACCAACTAACAAAAAGATGAAATCTACAAACTCCTACCTTCCGGTAGCGAGTTCGGCTAGCACATCGGCTCAAATCCACAAATCAATCTCATCTTATGGATATCTATTCCTAGATCTATCCAAATAATGTCTTAATCTAGCGATTTTAACACTAAAAATATGATCTTTGTCACAAAGTTATCAAATCCAAGCAACAAAAAACCATAATCAAGACAAGATATCATCAAAGATCATACAACCAATACACATTTTGCATACATAATCATAACCAAATCAATCTTCTCACATAGAACATCCATCCAACATATCATAAACAACCAAAAATTATCAAATCATCATCAATTATCCATAATGCCTAAGTAATCATGCAAAATCTAGCCAAATATCAACATGATCCATAAATCCAACATCAAAATGTCTAAATCTAGCATCATGTCAACAACAACTATGAAAATCAAATAAGAATGCACAAAGAAGAGTGGATCACACCCGAATTGGCCACCAATCTTCAAATCAAAGCTTTGATCTACTAGATCTTCCACTCCAATCTTCAAATCAACAACTTTTGGTCTTCAATCCATCAAAAACCTCAAGATCTTCAAAGAGAAACTTCAATTCTTCAAGATCAAAGATCAAAACACCAATCAAAGCTTGAATCCACACCAATTTGCACTTATGATCACCCCCAAAGACCCTTTCAATGATTTCCAGCCGTTTTGTGTTTTTGGGTGAAGAGGTGATACCCTAAAAATGGAAGAAATGATGTTTAAATACTGATTTTTAGGGCTTTTTCGCGTCTGGACGGCCAGCGGGTCGCTGGGGAGTGGAGGTATCTGCCCAGCGGCCCTCTGGGCAGTAAATCTGACAAAACAGGAGCCCAGCGGGTCTCCGGGGATTAAACTGGCTGGCCAGCGGCCCTCTGGGCAGGCAGATTTCTGAAAATGGGCTTTTGGGCCTGATGGGTCTTGGGCTTGGCCTCCAAAGTAGATTTTCTTCCGTTTGTGTCCCGAATCCGCTTCTTTTATTCGAACTTACCTAAAACCAAAACAAAATAAAATAAGTAACTAAAAACCAAATATATTTATATAAAATAAGATTAAAATGTGGTCAAATATATACAATAAACCCATGTGTTTTGCAACACATCAAATATCCCCACACTTAACCTTTTGCTTGTCCCTAAGCAAAATATTTACAATCACATCCAACACAATTCTCAAACAAATACGCCTCCATCGAGTTCAATCAAATTTGAACCGTGGGATCCATAACTTTATTATTATGTTTATTATAACGATCAAAGATTTATAACCCAACTAGCACGGTGAAGCAACTTTAAAATCAAAGTCTACCTAATCAAGCTTTGTTCACCTTCAAGTATCAAATTATACATACATGCATCCCTCACTATCACTCAAGCACTCGGGCTTAATATGAAATTTGGGAGTGAACTCTCAATACCAATTAAAGTAGTGCAATATAAACATAAGCTTGTATGCCAATCATATCTCCACCTATTGACAAGAAACTAACAAGAATCAAGAGGTCTTTATTCGGGTTGTAACGTGGCTAGGGTTAGGGGTAGGATAACAAAGGAAAAACAAACGAAAAGTGCTAAAAACCCGGCTTTGTCAACATCTAAACAATCAAAACAACTAACTTGTAACCAAAAACCAAAACTTGGATCAAACTTAGGATCTCAAACTCAATATACTATCACTTTAGGGTCAATTTTCTTACCCTTTTTTCTTCTTTTCTCATTTTCTCAACATTTTTTTTTCATTTTTCATTTTTTTTTATTTTCTTTTTTTTCAATTTTTTTTCATATAATCATTTATTCATGCTTTCTAACTATATACACACTTCTAAAAACTTCCCACAATGTCTACTACTATAAATAATAAAAAAGCTTTGTTTAAACACTAACTTAGCCGGATTTTCAAACACTTGGGCCAAAGCAAAAATGTTTAAATATATACGAAAGGGAATGGCTAAATGGGTCAAACAAATAAAAAGGCTAAGGCTCAGAAGAGGTAACTAGGGGAAATATATAAAGGGCAGATATAAACAGGTCGGAATAGGTGAATCCTAAATGCCTCAATCATATTCTTGTTTTAATTTCAAGTCTAAGGTCTCAAAATGCATCAAAGCATACAAGTTCTATAATTGCAACTACAATAATAGTCAAACTCTCAACGAAAGAATAATGAGCATATATATAATCGAGTAAAGCTCAATAATCAGGCTCAAATCCTCACATGACAAGGGGTATGGGATAATGATGCAAGCAATGTATAATTTTTAACTGGCCGGTTCACTTCACTATCTTAAGCATCCAAAGATTTTATTTTTATTTAAAAGGCTAGCTAGGAAGACTTTTCTCGTATTATTTAGTTATATTATATATTAAAAGTCAAGAAACCGCAAATTCAAACCGACCAACCTTTTGTCAACGATTTACATTGAATGAGACGCGTCTTTTGTGCAAAAAGGTGACAAAAACGGGACAAGCCTTTTAAAGAAAAATAACTTTTATTCTATTTTTGTATTTTTAGAATTTTCAAATTTTTTTGTATTTTTAATAATTTTCTGATTTTTTTTTTAATAAGAAAAAGTGAACCGAACCACTCCCGAATGGAGATTGAGTACGGGAGTGGTTTGATAGAAAAAAAACAAATAAAAATCTAACTATAAAATCCATCCCCACACTTGAAACACACATTGTCCCCAATGTGTGAAACAAATATAAAAATGAAAGAAGAAAAAGAAAAAGGATAGAAGATACTCCCCTGGTATGTACGGGCCCACGGGGGCGACGGAATATAAATAACCCACGGGGGCGTAGAAAAAGCAAGAGAAGAAGACCAGTGTAGAAAGACCTCTCGAAAATATTAAATATAAATCCAATTCACGCGTGTCGCAGAGAATCATCCAAGCACAGTCAAACAAAATAACATCAGATATGTATACAATAAAGATAAACATAAAGAACTGAATAAAAACTATATAGACAACCACACAAACCAGATGAATCGAACCACTCCCGAATGGAGATTGAGTACGGGAGTGATCGATTGTGGCCTTTCAAGCACCCAACATTAACAAGCTACACTACTCTTAACTAAAATTAAACTAGCATAACTATTTACAAAGTTAACTAGCACTAATAAAAACGAATTAGCAATTTAACCTAAATAGACTTAACTATCCATAGAAAAATAAAAGAAAATCTTTTTGTGTTTTTTTAGGTTTTTCAAATGTTTTTTTTTTGTATTTTTGAAATAAAAGAAGACTATTTACAAAAATATTTTTGTATTTTTATAATTTTTAAAGAAAACTGGAAATGAGGGCTTTGTTTTTGCAATATAATCCAACCCGACCACCCTCGAATGGAGATTGAGTACGAGGGTGGTCCGGTTTTGCCTTTTAAACATCAAAACACAATCAATCCCATCTAAATGTACAAAATTCCCAAAATTTCAAAACAAACATGAACCTAGATCACTATTTAATCATAATAATATTCGATTAAGCCTCAAAACAACCTCAAAAGTGATCCGATTCTGCATTTTCACATATCCCCAATCATCAATTTCATTCGGTTCACATAATTTAACAAAAACCCCCAAATTTCAACTAACTATGAAACTTAATCTCTAAACTTCTAACTTAAACCTAATTGAGCCCTAATCTACTGATTTAAAGATAAAATTAAACTAAACTAACTCCTAATCTAACTGATTTAGAGAATTTATAACCTGAAATTTGAAGTTTGAGTGTGAATTAGGAAGAAATGGTGGTGGGTTGTGGCTCTAACAGCAGAACAGTAGCAGCAGAAGGATGCAGCAGTGGTGGTGAATGGCTGAACAGAAGCCGCACAGGGCGGCGAGTATGGTGGTGGGTTGTGCAGTTGCAGGGCGTGGTGAAGAGAGGAGTAGAAGAAGATGAAGATGGATGAGTGGTGCGGTGGTGAACAGGGTGGAGATGGAGACGAGTAGAGGTGAAGATGGAGGTTTTGCGTCAATGGCAGATGGTGATGAAGTTGCTGCTGTTATGAAGCGGCGATGGGTGCAGGATAGCAGCGGCAACACCAATGGTGGTCTGCTACTGGGTGTGTTGTAGATGAAGATGAAGGAGGGTGCGGCGATGGTGAACAGGGGGTAGGAAGGGTGTATGTGCGGTGGTGCTGTGACTGAAACAGTGAGGTGGAGATGGTGAGCTTGCAGTGGAACAGAGGTAGGTGCGGTGGTGGAAGTGGTGGAACTATGCAGATGATGGTGGTGGAGATGATGATGACGAGTAGATGATTGGGGTTGGTTATTGTTTGGGGTTGGTTATTGTTTGAGGTTGAAGATGAAAGAATTTATCCGTCAGTGTTTTCACCAGCGACCCGCTGGCTAGAGACATAACCCACCAACAGTATAATTAGTTTAATATTATCAAGCCTTTTAACAATATTTGAAAACAACAATTATGCTCAAGCCTACTAAACGATCTACGAATAATGTGCCGTGCACTCTTCACCACATCACTCAATAAACATGCGTGATTCCTTAACTAAAATAAAAACGAAAACTAATAAAAAGAGATCGACATTTAAACCCAAAACTTAAACACACGCTAACAATTATTTACACTTTATAATATTTTTAGCTAATTAAAAACTTTACTAAAAAGAACCGAACCACACTCGAATGAAGATTGAGTACGAAAGTGGTTTGATAGAAAATAATGACCGAAAGAAAAAAAAAATCAAAATAGAATAAAATAAATAATAAGGAAAAGGATAAACGAAACTCCCCTGAAATGCAGCATGCAATGACAACTGATAATCAACAAACTACTGCCACTATGCATGCCATACCCACCAAACAACCTCAATCAGGAGGCTTCTCCTTTATTCTCTTCCCACTTGTCTTGCTTAGTTTCTTTCTCATACCGTTTGCTGGGAAGAATGTAACGGTAGGATCCAAATGAACTCTAATAGATGTAACTGAATCAATCCACCAATCCTTAAACCTTCCTCTTCGTGTCCTCTCCTGTGGGGACTCTGATATGGGTGGCGATCCATCGTCTTCTCCTTCCACAGGCCGACTAAACATACTATGAAGTGATCGCTTTGGTTCCTCAATCATTTCCCCCTTCTCTTCTGCCTCCTTACCAACTATGTATGGCTCCTCGAATATTAATCTCTCTAACTGAGCAAGATCACCAAGAGGGTCAAACTCTCCTATATCTATAACAAGCTCAATATCTGCCAACTCATCACCAAACTCCGCCTCCCAACCAACCTCAACTCCAACACCCTCAAACTCATCAACAACTCCAGCATCCGCATCCATAATATTAAACTCAAGCTGAACCGGAGGTGGGACATGCGTATAAATATGTGGGATATATAGCAAAAAACGCATTATCCATTATCGTCTCCGGTTCTGAAAAATCGTCAACCACATCAGTGCAGAGACCAGTGTCACAAAAAGTACTCTCGGGCTGATGTTTTGCAGTAATCTGGTCGATCAAAACTCCCAGCTCATCTGTCCTACGAACCAAGTCCTCGGATTCTCTAAGTCTAACCGCAAGTTCCTCGCCTCTTTGCTCATGTTGTGAAGCAAGATAGTTTTGGAACACCTGGTTCATCTCAAACATAGCTGTGTGCAGATCGGGTGTGGATGGTGGACCCTCAACTGGTGGAGTGTAAGGGTAAGGATCATCATAATCTGTGGAGTACCATTGTGAGTAGCAACAACAATATGTATAATGGGGTCCTCCACAGATCTCACACCAAACACTAGTACGATGATCCTCGTAGCTATAAGTGTTGCCTTCGTAATCATCCTCATAGTAGCTATCCATGAGAAAAACTGCAAAAACAAACTCAAAACACAAAGATCACGAGTACCAGATAGAAAATAGCTAAAAAATATAATAATAATAATAATAATAATAATAATAATAATAATAACTAAAAATATAAAGCAAAATAAGTCTAAACTAGCAAAAGAACAAATTGCAAGCAAATAATCAAATAAACACTAACCTAACAAGAAAAATAGCAAGTAAAAATGGTTAGACCCCCGACTCGGATCTTTCATAAAGTCGCCAAAAATGCTCAAATCCCCGGCAACGGCGCCAAAAACTTGATGCGAACCGTATGGTGTATGAAAATGATGTATGGATCGGAAAATCAGGTTTTAAATTTATAAAGTGGAAAAACCTAACAAGTTCACACAATCGGCAAGTGTACCGGTCGTATGTAGCAAGTTAAGTAAGTCCGGATATCGTACCCAAGAGATTTGAGTTTGGCGTCCTCTAATACCGGATCATTATCGAGTTCTAACCGATGTAAAAGAGTTGGGATTTTAGATTTTTAAAGACTAAATTAAACAAGCAAGAGACAATTTACCTAAATTTACTCTAAGAATAAGATTTAGACTAAGGAAAATTATCTAAAATAAACTAAGGATAAAAACTTAACTAAAAATGGAAACTAAAGACGGAAATAAGCTAAAAGAGAACTATGAGTGGAATGATGACTACTTAGGCGGGAATCCTGATGATAATCTGACAACTCTCGGCTTTCTGCATATGTCGGCACCGGATCTGAGAATATATCTATTCAAAACAATCTAACACATCAGTACCTACTACTAAGGTCTCGTGGGTGCTAGAAAGTCCTAAAATAAATATGTGAAGCTCACGGTGTGAGGAATGTCTACAAAACACTCCCGGATGTCTAAGGGATCCTAAACTGGCTCGCCTCTCAGCTTACTAGTCCAATTATCCAAGAAACTGACTAAATCAGTAAACTAAAATAACGGGATCAATCGATTTATTACAAATTAAGACTAGATAACACAAGTTGTTAGTTTTTATTAAGTAAAACCCACTCCCGTAGCGTTTTAACCCAAACCAACTAACAAAAAGATGAAATCTACAAACTCCTACCTTCCGGTAGCGAGTTCGGCTAGCACATCGGCTCAAATCCACAAATCAATCTCATCTTATGGATATCTATTCCTAGATCTATCCAAATAATGTCTTAATCTAGCGATTTTAACACTAAAAATATGATCTTTGTCACAAAGTTATCAAATCCAAGCAACAAAAAACCATAATCAAGACAAGATATCATCAAAGATCATACAACCAATACACATTTTGCATACATAATCATAACCAAATCAATCTTCTCACATAGAACATCCATCCAACATATCATAAACAACCAAAAATTATCAAATCATCATCAATTATCCATAATGCCTAAGTAATCATGCAAAATCTAGCCAAATATCAACATGATCCATAAATCCAACATCAAAATGTCTAAATCTAGCATCATGTCAACAACAACTATGAAAATCAAATAAGAATGCACAAAGAAGAGTGGATCACACCCGAATTGGCCACCAATCTTCAAATCAAAGCTTTGATCTACTAGATCTTCCACTCCAATCTTCAAATCAACAACTTTTGGTCTTCAATCCATCAAAAACCTCAAGATCTTCAAAGAGAAACTTCAATTCTTCAAGATCAAAGATCAAAACACCAATCAAAGCTTGAATCCACACCAATTTGCACTTATGATCACCCCCAAAGACCCTTTCAATGATTTCCAGCCGTTTTGTGTTTTTGGGTGAAGAGGTGATACCCTAAAAATGGAAGAAATGATGTTTAAATACTGATTTTTAGGGCTTTTTCGCGTCTGGACGGCCAGCGGGTCGCTGGGGAGTGGAGGTATCTGCCCAGCGGCCCTCTGGGCAGTAAATCTGACAAAACAGGAGCCCAGCGGGTCTCCGGGGATTAAACTGGCTGGCCAGCGGCCCTCTGGGCAGGCAGATTTCTGAAAATGGGCTTTTGGGCCTGATGGGTCTTGGGCTTGGCCTCCAAAGTAGATTTTCTTCCGTTTGTGTCCCGAATCCGCTTCTTTTATTCGAACTTACCTAAAACCAAAACAAAATAAAATAAGTAACTAAAAACCAAATATATTTATATAAAATAAGATTAAAATGTGGTCAAATATATACAATAAACCCATGTGTTTTGCAACACATCAAATATCCCCACACTTAACCTTTTGCTTGTCCCTAAGCAAAATATTTACAATCACATCCAACACAATTCTCAAACAAATACGCCTCCATCGAGTTCAATCAAATTTGAACCGTGGGATCCATAACTTTATTATTATGTTTATTATAACGATCAAAGATTTATAACCCAACTAGCACGGTGAAGCAACTTTAAAATCAAAGTCTACCTAATCAAGCTTTGTTCACCTTCAAGTATCAAATTATACATACCTGCATCCCTCACTATCACTCAAGCACTCGGGCTTAATATGAAATTTGGGAGTGAACTCTCAATACCAATTAAAGTAGTGCAATATAAACATAAGCTTGTATGCCAATCATATCTCCACCTATTGACAAGAAACTAACAAGAATCAAGAGGTCTTTATTCGGGTTGTAACGTGGCTAGGGTTAGGGGTAGGATAACAAAGGAAAAACAAACGAAAAGTGCTAAAAACCCGGCTTTGTCAACATCTAAACAATCAAAACAACTAACTTGTAACCAAAAACCAAAACTTGGATCAAACTTAGGATCTCAAACTCAATATACTATCACTTTAGGGTCAATTTTCTTACCCTTTTTTCTTCTTTTCTCATTTTCTCAACATTTTTTTTTCATTTTTCATTTTTTTTTCTTTTCTTTTTTTTCAATTTTTTTTCATATAATCATTTATTCATGCTTTCTAACTATATACACACTTCTAAAAACTTCCCACAATGTCTACTACTACAAATAATAAAAAAGCTTTGTTTAAACACTAACTTAGCCGGATTTTCAAACACTTGGGCCAAAGCAAAAAGGTTTAAATATATACGAAAGGGAATGGCTAAATGGGTCAAACAAATAAAAAGGCTAAGGCTCAGAAGAGGTAACTAGGGGAAATATATAAAGGGCAGATATAAACAGGTCGGAATAGGTGAATCCTAAATGCCTCAATCATATTCTTGTTTTAATTTCAAGTCTAAGGTCTCAAAATGCATCAAAGCATACAAGTTCTATAATTGCAACTACAATAATAGTCAAACTCTCAACGAAAGAATAATGAGCATATATATAATCGAGTAAAGCTCAATAATCAGGCTCAAATCCTCACATGACAAGGGGTATGGGATAATGATGCAAGCAATGTATAATTTTTAACTGGCCGGTTCACTTCACTATCTTAAGCATCCAAAGATTTTATTTTTATTTAAAAGGCTAGCTAGGAAGACTTTTCTCGTATTATTTAGTTATATTATATATTAAAAGTCAAGAAACCGCAAATTCAAACCGACCAACCTTTTGTCAACGATTTACATTGAATGAGACGCGTCTTTTGTGCAAAAAGGTGACAAAAACGGGACAAGCCTTTTAAAGAAAAATAACTTTTATTCTATTTTTGTATTTTTAGAATTTTCAAATTTTTTTGTATTTTTAATAATTTTCTGATTTTTTTTTAATAAGAAAAAGTGAACCGAACCACTCCCGAATGGAGATTGAGTACGGGAGTGGTTTGATAGAAAAAAAACAAATAAAAATCTAACTATAAAATCCATCCCCACACTTGAAACACACATTGTCCCCAATGTGTGAAACAAATATAAAAATGAAAGAAGAAAAAGAAAAAGGATAGAAGATACTCCCCTGGTATGTACGGGCCCACGGGGGCGACGGAATATAAATAACCCACGGGGGCGTAGAAAAAGCAAGAGAAGAAGACCAGTGTAGAAAGACCTCTCGAAAATATTAAATATAAATCCAATTCACGCGTGTCGCAGAGAATCATCCAAGCACAGTCAAACAAAATAACATCAGATATGTATACAATAAAGATAAACATAAAGAACTGAATAAAAACTATATAGACAACCACACAAACCAGATGAATCGAACCACTCCCGAATGGAGATTGAGTACGGGAGTGATCGATTGTGGCCTTTCAAGCACCTAACATTAACAAGCTACACTACTCTTAACTAAAATTAAACTAGCATAACTATTTACAAAGTTAACTAGCACTAATAAAAACGAATTAGCAATTTAACCTAAATAGACTTAACTATCCATAGAAAAATAAAAGAAAATCTTTTTGTGTTTTTTTAGGTTTTTCAAATGTTTTTTTTTTTTGTATTTTTGAAATAAAAGAAGACTATTTACAAAAATATTTTTGTATTTTTATAATTTTTAAAGAAAACTGGAAATGAGGGCTTTGTTTTTGCAATATAATCCAACCCGACCACCCTCGAATGGAGATTGAGTACGAGGGTGGTCCGGTTTTGCCTTTTAAACATCAAAACACAATCAATCCCATCTAAATGTACAAAATTCCCAAAATTTCAAAACAAACATGAACCTAGATCACTATTTAATCATAATAATATTCGATTAAGCCTCAAAACAACCTCAAAAGTGATCCGATTCTGCATTTTCACATATCCCCAATCATCAATTTCATTCGGTTCACATAATTTAACAAAAACCCCCAAATTTCAACTAACTATGAAACTTAATCTCTAAACTTCTAACTTAAACCTAATTGAGCCCTAATCTACTGATTTAAAGATAAAATTAAACTAAACTAACTCCTAATCTAACTGATTTAGAGAATTTATAACCTGAAATTTGAAGTTTGAGTGTGAATTAGGAAGAAATGGTGGTGGGTTGTGGCTCTAACAGCAGAACAGTAGCAGCAGAAGGATGCAGCAGTGGTGGTGAATGGCTGAACAGCAGCCGCACAGGGCGGCGAGTATGGTGGTGGGTTGTGCAGTTGCAGGGCGTGGTGAAGAGAGGAGTAGAAGAAGATGAAGATGGATGAGTGGTGCGGTGGTGAACAGGGTGGAGAT
This sequence comes from Tagetes erecta, assembly GCA_030867185.1. Taxonomy (NCBI): domain Eukaryota; kingdom Viridiplantae; phylum Streptophyta; class Magnoliopsida; order Asterales; family Asteraceae; genus Tagetes; species Tagetes erecta. Next base: position 42,818,974 of record CM061492.1, on the reverse strand, counting down.
GGAGACGAGTAGAGGTGAAGATGGAGGTTTTGCGTCAATGGCAGATGGTGATGAAGTTGCTGCTGTTATGAAGCGGCGATGGGTGCAGGATAGCAGCGGCAACACCAATGGTGGTCTGCTACTGGGTGTGTTGTAGATGAAGATGAAGGAGGGTGCGGCGATGGTGAACAGGGGGTAGGAAGGGTGTATGTGCGGTGGTGCTGTGACTGAAACAGTGAGGTGGAGATGGTGAGCTTGCAGTGGAACAGAGGTAGGTGCGGTGGTGGAAGTGGTGGAACTATGCAGATGATGGTGGTGGAGATGATGATGACGAGTAGATGATTGGGGTTGGTTATTGTTTGGGGTTGGTTATTGTTTGAGGTTGAAGATGAAAGAATTTATCCGTCAGTGTTTTCACCAGCGACCCGCTGGCTAGAGACATAACCCACCAACAGTATAATTAGTTTAATATTATCAAGCCTTTTAACAATATTTGAAAACAACAATTATGCTCAAGCCTACTAAACGATCTACGAATAATGTGCCGTGCACTCTTCACCACATCACTCAATAAACATGCGTGATTCCTTAACTAAAATAAAAACGAAAACTAATAAAAAGAGATCGACATTTAAACCCAAAACTTAAACACACGCTAACAATTATTTACACTTTATAATATTTTTAGCTAATTAAAAACTTTACTAAAAAGAACCGAACCACACTCGAATGAAGATTGAGTACGAAAGTGGTTTGATAGAAAATAATGACCGAAAGAAAAAAAAAATCAAAATAGAATAAAATAAATAATAAGGAAAAGGATAAACGAAACTCCCCTGAAATGCAGCATGCAATGACAACTGATAATCAACAAACTACTGCCACTATGCATGCCATACCCACCAAACAACCTCAATCAGGAGGCTTCTCCTTTATTCTCTTCCCACTTGTCTTGCTTAGTTTCTTTCTCATACCGTTTGCTGGGAAGAATGTAACGGTAGGATCCAAATGAACTCTAATAGATGTAACTGAATCAATCCACCAATCCTTAAACCTTCCTCTTCGTGTCCTCTCTTGTGGGGACTCTGATATGGGTGGCGATCCATCGTCTTCTCCTTCCACAGGCCGACTAAACATACTATGAAGTGATCGCTTTGGTTCCTCAATCATTTCCCCTTCTCTTCTGCCTCCTTACCAACTATGTATGGCTCCTCGAATATTAATCTCTCTAACTGAGCAAGATCACCAAGAGGGTCAAACTCTCCTATATCTATAACAAGCTCAATATCTGCCAACTCATCACCAAACTCCGCCTCCCAACCAACCTCAACTCCAACACCCTCAAACTCATCAACAACTCCAGCATCCGCATCCATAATATTAAACTCAAGCTGAACCGGAGGTGGGACATGCGTATAAATATGTGGGATAGCAAAAAACGCATTATCCATTATCGTCTCCGGTTCTGAAAAATCGTCAACCACATCAGTGCAGAGACCAGTGTCACAAAAAGTACTCTCGGGCTGATGTTTTGCAGTAATCTGGTCGATCAAAACTCCCAGCTCTTCTGTCCTACGAACCAAGTCCTCGGATTCTCTAAGTCTAACCGCAAGTTCCTCGCCTCTTTGCTCATGTTGTGAAGCAAGATAGTTTTGGAACACCTGGTTCATCTCAAACATAGCTGTGTGCAGATCGGGTGTGGATGGTGGACCCTCAACTGGTGGAGTGTAAGGGTAAGGATCATCATAATCTGTGGAGTACCATTGTGAGTAGCAACAACAATATGTATAATGGGGTCCTCCACAGATCTCACACCAAACACTAGTACGATGATCCTCGTAGCTATAAGTGTTGCCTTCGTAATCATCCTCATAGTAGCTATCCATGAGAAAAACTGCAAAAACAAACTCAAAACACAAAGATCACGAGTACCAGATAGAAAATAGCTAAAAATATAATAATAATAATAATAATAATAATAATAATAATAATAACTAAAAATATAAAGCAAAATAAGTCTAAACTAGCAAAAGAACAAATTGCAAGCAAATAATCAAATAAACACTAACCTAACAAGAAAAATAGCAAGTAAAAATGGTTAGACCCCCGACTCGGATCTTTCATAAAGTCGCCAAAAATGCTCAAATCCCCGGCAACGGCGCCAAAAACTTGATGCGAACCGTATGGTGTATGAAAATGATGTATGGATCGGAAAATCAGGTTTTAAATTTATAAAGTGGAAAAACCTAACAAGTTCACACAATCGGCAAGTGTACCGGTCGTATGTAGCAAGTTAAGTAAGTCCGGATATCGTACCCAAGAGATTTGAGTTTGGCGTCCTCTAATACCGGATCATTATCGAGTTCTAACCGATGTAAAAGAGTTGGGATTTTAGATTTTTAAAGACTAAATTAAACAAGCAAGAGACAATTTACCTAAATTTACTCTAAGAATAAGATTTAGACTAAGGAAAATTATCTAAAATAAACTAAGGATAAAAACTTAACTAAAAATGGAAACTAAAGACGGAAATAAGCTAAAAGAGAACTATGAGTGGAATGATGACTACTTAGGCGGGAATCCTGATGATAATCTGACAACTCTCGGCTTTCTGCATATGTCGGCACCGGATCTGAGAATATATCTATTCAAAACAATCTAACACATCAGTACCTACTACTAAGGTCTCGTGGGTGCTAGAAAGTCCTAAAATAAATATGTGAAGCTCACGGTGTGAGGAATGTCTACAAAACACTCCCGGATGTCTAAGGGATCCTAAACTGGCTCGCCTCTCAGCTTACTAGTCCAATTATCCAAGAAACTGACTAAATCAGTAAACTAAAATAACGGGATCAATCGATTTATTACAAATTAAGACTAGATAACACAAGTTGTTAGTTTTTATTAAGTAAAACCCACTCCCGTAGCGTTTTAACCCAAACCAACTAACAAAAAGATGAAATCTACAAACTCCTACCTTCCGGTAGCGAGTTCGGCTAGCACATCGGCTCAAATCCACAAATCAATCTCATCTTATGGATATCTATTCCTAGATCTATCCAAATAATGTCTTAATCTAGCGATTTTAACACTAAAAATATGATCTTTGTCACAAAGTTATCAAATCCAAGCAACAAAAAACCATAATCAAGACAAGATATCATCAAAGATCATACAACCAATACACATTTTGCATACATAATCATAACCAAATCAATCTTCTCACATAGAACATCCATCCAACATATCATAAACAACCAAAAATTATCAAATCATCATCAATTATCCATAATGCCTAAGTAATCATGCAAAATCTAGCCAAATATCAACATGATCCATAAATCCAACATCAAAATGTCTAAATCTAGCATCATGTCAACAACAACTATGAAAATCAAATAAGAATGCACAAAGAAGAGTGGATCACACCCGAATTGGCCACCAATCTTCAAATCAAAGCTTTGATCTACTAGATCTTCCACTCCAATCTTCAAATCAACAACTTTTGGTCTTCAATCCATCAAAAACCTCAAGATCTTCAAAGAGAAACTTCAATTCTTCAAGATCAAAGATCAAAACACCAATCAAAGCTTGAATCCACACCAATTTGCACTTATGATCACCCCCAAAGACCCTTTCAATGATTTCCAGCCGTTTTGTGTTTTTGGGTGAAGAGGTGATACCCTAAAAATGGAAGAAATGATGTTTAAATACTGATTTTTAGGGCTTTTTCGCGTCTGGACGGCCAGCGGGTCGCTGGGGAGTGGAGGTATCTGCCCAGCGGCCCTCTGGGCAGTAAATCTGACAAAACAGGAGCCCAGCGGGTCTCCGGGGATTAAACTGGCTGGCCAGCGGCCCTCTGGGCAGGCAGATTTCTGAAAATGGGCTTTTGGGCCTGATGGGTCTTGGGCCTGATGGGTCTTGGGCTTGGCCTCCAAAGTAGATTTTCTTCCGTTTGTGTCCCGAATCCGCTTCTTTTATTCGAACTTACCTAAAACCAAAACAAAATAAAATAAGTAACTAAAAACCAAATATATTTATATAAAATAAGATTAAAATGTGGTCAAATATATACAATAAACCCATGTGTTTTGCAACACATCAATCGACATAAAAGACGTGACCCATAAGGTTAAGCATACACCCCTTAAAGAACGAACTAATAGTAACACTTTTCCCGTTTGCCACCTCTACCACATAAGGAATATCAAGGCCAATACGACTAGCAGTAAAAGATGAAGCAAACTCTAAAGAAACAAAACTCTTATCGGCACCCGAGTCAAACAAAATAGAAGCATAACGTTCATTAACGAGAAACATACCGTTCACCACCTCGTTGTTGGCCTGCGCTTGATTTGTATTAATGTTAAAGGTTCTCGCACGGCCCGCCTGATTTGCATTGGCGTTTGTGTTCACATTCACGTTGATTGGTTGCAGACAGTTGTTGCGATAATGGGTCGGGTCACCGCAGTTGTAGCAAGCCCGACCCGGAACAGCCCTGACGTTGTTGGCATTGTTGTAACAATCTTTGGCTAAATGGCCAATGCGTTGGCAGATGCTGCATCTCCGACACGGAGTTTCGGGGGCATGATGGAAAGGACATTTATTGCATTTGGGCAGCGTGCCAGTATAGGGTTTCCTGGCAACGTTGCCACCATAACCACCTTGCGGTGCCGCGATAGGAGTCTGGGTGGTAACAGCATAATTAGCAGCATGATTCTTTCGTTTCTTGGAGTTTGAGGAGGATTCGGTCTTGAAGCCCTTATGAAATTTTCCCCCGGATGGCTTGGATTCATTATCAGATGTACTTTTCAACTTTTTATTCCCCTTGCGGTTTAGAGTACCCGCTTTCACGTGATTATCAGTAAGGCGCCCGGCCAAGGACATCGCCTCACCTACAGTCGCTGGTTTACTTCCCCACACCGCATCCTGAATCGTCATAGGCAAACCCCCGATATACTGCTCAATTCCCCGGGAATCCGGAGTAACCATGTTGGGACACAAAACACTGAGTTGCGAGAAACGGTCATTGTACGCTACGTTGTCACCACTGTCCTGTTGGAGGTTCCAAAATTCACCCTCGAGCTTACGAATTTCGCTCGGAGGGCAATACTTGCTGGTCATAGTGGTTTTAAATTGAGCCCAAGTCAATGCAGTCACGGCGGCTTCCCCGAGCCTCCGTTTCTCGTCGTTCCACCAGGTGAGTGCACCCTTTTGGAGTACACTCGTAGCATAGCGAACTTTCAGATTATCCGGGCATTCACAGTTGACGAAAGTGCTTTCCATGCTTTCGTACCACTGAAGGAGTCCGGTGGCTCCCTCATTACCAGAGAACTTAGTCGGACCACAAGAATTGAAATGCTTGAGGGTGCATCGGGGTGTCGCGTTTCCAGCATTCTGATTGGCATTATTGAGCTGGGTCACGAGATTAGGCAACATATTAGCCATCTGGGTCGCAATAACGTTAGCGAGTTGTGCACGTTTACCAGCCATTCTACAAGATAAGATAGAAAGAATTTTCATAAGACATGGATCAATATTCGAGATAACATCGGTTGTAACAAAATTTTGATTAAATGAGATTATAGAATCCTTTAGAAACATAACACAGAAAAATCACTTAGAACATTTAGAAACACTAGTAAATGAACATCGAGAAAAGGAACGTTTGAAATAACATAGAAACTCATTAGAAACCATAGAAAAATAAAATTTACAGAATTATCAAGAAAATAGAGTTTTGAAGGCTTAGGATGTGTCTTGGTTTTGGACACAAATGACTTATCAAAGTGTCAAGTTCGTTTTTCAACGTATTTGAGAAGGCGTGCTTTAGCCTATAGGTTCACACTCATCTCAGACATCCCCAGGTAAGCATACAGGTCTCTTAAAGAGATTTATACGAAATGCTTGCCTTAGACAGGATGTCCGTGATACAGGCGTTCCCCCTTCCAGATTGCACACGTTCCCACGTTTCAAACTTACTTAAGACGATGACGAGATTCCACAAAGAGAAGATCCTAATCACACAGAAGAGTCTCTTGCAGTTCCTTCGCGAAATCGAACGAGAAAAGAGATAAAGAAAAGCATAGATAGGTTCGTAGAAAGGAAATCAATAAGTCCAAAAGAATCCCTAAGTACATCTATTTGCACTAAGGACTCTTAGGTTATAGTCTAGGTCGGTGTGTTTCTAATACCCTATCCTAGTTCCCTATAACCATGTCTCTGATACCAAACTGTGACACCCTGCCCGGTGGCGGAAAACACCGGGTTGTCAAGTGGGTTGGATATCAAAGTACAAAGCACATGGCATCTAAGAAATATATTTTAATATTATTAAGCATTCAATGTTGTGACGTAACAGGCAATAAATAGTCTTAAAAACAGGAAATAAATCCGGAAACAGGAACGTCATTGTTTTTATTATTTTCTAGGTCCATGGCATCCTACGTGTCAAGCAACCGAAACAACTTCAAACGCCACCTGAAATATGATTAAAATAAATTAGCTACGAGAATAGCTAGTGAGTAAAAACACAGTAAATAATACATAGTATGAAATCCGAGATCATTAGAAATATGCTGCGCAAGCTCATGTGTATAGCAATTTCGCCATATTACACAACCGTGACCATAGAATCACATAGAAACAAAGAAACATATACCCCGCAGGGTAACTTTTAGCAACGTGTCATGAGAACCACTCATGTTACAATTAATGATAACTGTCGTCTAACCGTCATTTAACCGTCCTTTAACCGTCAATTTAACCGTCTCGATAAATCAGTTATCAATAATTGTTTTAGCATCTAGAGGCATAGCAACATAGTAACAAGTATCATAGGATAGTATCTAGTAACCAACACATAGAATCAACAACAAGAATCGCCGTCAACACATCACCTAACGTGCCATAAAGTGTAGGTGGGTTTGTCAGACCGTTAGCGCTAACATCGTACCGGTGGAAATTACGTAATAATACAACTACTTTTAACTACCACATAAGATTGCATCAAGCGGCCGACAAGATTAACATATTTTATGATCTCATTTGTAAATAGAATCAAAAAGAAAAGAAACCGTAGTTTAGTAATAAGAATCATATTTCAGTCCCAAAGCAAAAATAGTAAAATGGGAAGTGAGTTTACTCACCTGGAAACAAAGATAATAGTAACACAAGAAAGCAACTAGAGAGATTCGAGGATCGCCCAGATATTAGAACCACCTAATTAACCGGGAGAACCTAATTTAGAAACGAAGCAAGTAACGTAATAACAAGAATCAAGAAAATAGAACTTCTAGGGTTTTGGAATTGGGGATTTAGGGTTTCAAAATATAATTGGAAAAATTAGGGTTTTAACGTACCAATTGGGGATTAGGGTTTCAAAATATAATTTGGGCATTTAGGGTTTTAACGCACCAATTGGGGATTAGGGTTTCAAAATATAATTTTGGAATTTAGGGTTTTAACGTACCAATTGGAAATTAGGGTTTAAGAATATAATTTGGGGATTTAGGTACGAACGTAATTTGTATTTTCGTATAGGATATATTTTTAAAAGAATCCACTTTTTCTTAGTTTCATATTGGAAATAATATTTGTACAAAATACTAATATTTGTTTTAATACTTATGTTTTTAAACCTTAAGAAGTATAGTTAACTAAATAAAATGTAAAGGTGTTGAAACATAAAAAGAATTAAAGTGGAAAAAATGGGGTCAGTGGGACTCGAACCCACGACCCAACGCGCCAAAGCCAGCAGCCCTTCCGCTGAACCAGACGAGTTTTTATGATTTAAAACAGGCAACGATTAGTTTTAATCTTTGTTACATAAAACCCTCATTTTCATATAAACCCTAGAATCACAAATTCAACCAATTCGTTCTTACACTGATGATTGAATCCACACAACCATAGGGCTTTCAATCTACACTATGAAACGATCAATTTGATATATGGTACTTACGTGGTGTCGATCTAATTTGGAACGATGAAGATGAAGAACAAAGAACGACTGCTCGTAACCCAAATCGATAGCTAGAGGCTGTTAGGATCCAATTCAACTTCCAGATCCCTTCAACGTGAATAGACGTATAAAACCCCTATATAAGTTTCAGATGAAATCAATGTTTGAATGGCTATCCCTTGATGAATAAACTCGGATTGAAAACGAACCACTTACAGAATGTTGATGATTGATGAGAGAAATTGAAGTTGCAGATGGCTTAGACGTGTAAAGAGGAATGTGCAGATGGATTGAATTGTATTTTGGTTGACGGTTTGATGCCGAATGGTTTTGAGTTTAGTGTGAAAAGAAAATGGCAATTGAATGAATGATTTGGATCGATTAGCTTCAATTAACTGTTAGAATTGATTTCGAGATGCCGAGAGGACGTCTGGTATTGAATGGAATCATCAATTGTATACGTTCACAGTCGATTCGTTAATGTGGGTTTTTGAACCGATTTTGTTTTGAGAAAATGGTCGATGTTTAGGTGATTACAAGTCAATTAGGTGTTCGAAACATACTTAGGATAGCACTAGGATGATTTTGTATAGGTTTAATTTGTTGAAAAATGCTAAAAACGGGTTTTTGAGTCTCGCCGGAGTTGTGGTTTTTCCGGCCAAACTGGCCGGAATTTGTAGTCGCCGGAAATACGGGGGGGGGGGGAGAAAAGGCTGGTTTGAATTTTTAATTTACACAACAGCCCCTAAACTTGTATTGGCTTTAACTTTTGCCCAAAACTTTTAAAACAAGTTTTAATATTTACAATATTGACCCAAAGTTAGTTATAAATTAACTCAACCAACTAATTTAACTGGGTTGAGACGGAACGACTAATTAAACGGCGATTATATACGTTTGGCTTGATGGTGACATTAAACATATTTATTTAAATAATTTACTATCGAAACGTTACATTTACAAATAAAAGAGTACGGGTACATTTAAGAATAGAACTTCGGGTTCGAGCCGGGTCTTCGGGTTTGGGTCCGGGGCAGATGTCACATAATCTTTATTAAAAACTTCTTAACAATCCAACCAAGAATTACAACCTTATAAATAGAAAACCAAAAACAAATAGATGGAAACAAAATCCCATAATAAAGGAAACGATAATGACAAAACAAGAATAGAAAATAAATAACTTGGCTAGGAAGTTTTGGTTGGATTGGGTCTTGGAATTAATCGGCATCTTTAGCCACTTTTGTTAGAACATGCATTTGGCCCAGCTTGCCTCTGATCCGTATCATCCTCCCCCACTAAAAACCGACTCGTCCCCGAGTCATTATCCAAATCGTCCTCGGGTGTATATGGGGAAAGATCCGCGACATTAAAAGTAGCAGAAACACTATAATTGTGACACCCCGCCCGGTGGCGGAAAACACCGGGCTGTCATAGAATTGGATATCCATAGTAAACAAAGCACATGGTATTTATTCATTACGTTTAATAATGATATAGTAAGTTTAGAACATCAGTCTTAAATGGATACGACAAAAGTAATAAAACCGAAACAGTAAATGCAATCGTCTTTATTAATTAAACTAGGTCCAAGGCAATCAAATATTGGTATATGTATATTAAACTTATGTGTTTAAATTAATAAAAATAGTTACAACTTAAATATATTATTAGGTTATTAGAAAAGTATAATTAAATGTTTTACAATTGAAAAACATGAAGATTTAAAAGAAAGGAGGCCAGTGGGTTCGAACCCGTGACCTTGGGGTAGAAACTAACAATAACTGACCGCTAGACCAGAAGGCCTTTTTGTGAATGAATCTCGTTTTTTTATTGTTTTAACATATGTTTACCAACAAGACCCATTTCCAACTGAACCCTAGAATGAAGATCGATCCAATTGATCCAAACCTGATAATCCCAACCAAATTAACCATAGGGCTTTTAATCTACGTTGAATCGTGATCATTTCTATATAAAATACATACTTGATTGGTGAAGAATTGAGCCGATGAACTGATGAACAAGATGCGACGGTTTTAAAGATCAACACATGAAATCTTGGTGATTTTGATTGAAATTGGATTACCAGAGAGTTAAAGTGGGTTCTAAGGATTGTTTTGATCGCTTGAATTGAATTGGTTTGATAAAAAAATGGTCGAGCACGTTCGGAATTGATTGATAAAGAGAAATAACTAATTGGTGATTGAATGTTTGTATTAAACTCAATTAAACATTACCGATCGTTTCCAATCACCAAACGGATCGATGAAATTAATTCAACTTATCGTTTTCAAGCGTTTCAGAGTAATTTTAGTTTTGGGTTTTTAGAACCGATCTATAAAATTGCATTAGGAAGAGTGTTAGATCGCTTAAAGGGGAAATAAACAGCGGTAACGAGTTCGAAACATCCACACGCAGATTTTGTATATGTTTAATTGAGTAGGAAGTGTTAAAAACGAGTAAATATGGCCTCGCCGGACCTCGGCATTTTCCGGCCAAAGTGGCCGGAGTTATGCTGGCCGGAAATACGGGATGAATGGGGTGGGGGCTGGGTCAATACCATATTTACATGATTGGTCCTTTATCTTTCTTTTATGTTTTAATTAGTTTAATAATTTTTAACTAAAGTTTCAAATGTTACAACTTTGACCCAAAGTTAGATTATAATTATATTAATTAACCAACTTAACTATATTGAAACGTAACAATTATATAAGTGACGTTTTTATAGTTTTAGCTCGTTTAAGCCGTTACGAGACTATTTCGAGACTTAGAAGCGTTTTGTTTAACGTTTTCAATAATTTTCTTTTACGAACTATATATATATTTATTTATATATATATTTTGAGTTTTATAGTTCCACCATTATTTATTCGATATACGTGAACGTTTTGAAACGTGAATTTAATTGAGACGAGAACAACGTAGAATCAATGCGTTTATTTATAATAATAATAATAGGCGTTACACTTTGAAGAAATAAATACGATTACAATTTAAAGGATAACAACTTCGGGTTCGAGTCGGGCATTCGGGTTCGGGTTCGGGCAGATGTCACAATAATGACTGGGTAAATCCACTTTGTAAGCATTATCACTAATTTTCTCCAAAATACGAAACGGACCGTCAGCACGTGGATGAAGCTTCCCATAACGGCCTTGTGGAAAACGTTCACACCGTAAATGTATCCACACAAGATCACCTTCTTCAAACACAACCTTCTTTCTATGCTTGTTTGCTCTGTTTTGATATTGCACATTGTGTTTAACAATTTGTTCCCGAACTTGCTCATGCAAAGCTTTGATTTGGTTTGCCTGCTCGTCCCCCTCGGCGCTAATCGTACCACTAACTAGCATGGGAGCTAAATCAAGGGGAGTGAAGGGGTTGCGCCCATAAACAACAAAAAATGGGCTCCGACCCGTAGAGCTATGGTTCGAGCGATTGTAGGCGAACTCTGCTTGAGGCAAGATTAAGTCCCACTGATTAGGTTTATCTCCCACCAAACACCGAAGGAGATTGCCAAGACTCCGATTTGTGACTTCGGTTTGTCCGTCCGTTTGCGGGTGATGTGAACTGCTAAAATTGAGTTTGGCGCCCAACCGCGTCCACAACGTACGCCAAAAATGGCTAACAAATTTAAAATCCCGATCCGAGGTGATGGACCTCGGGACACCGTGAAGGCGTACTATTTCAGTAAAATATAAACGCGCTACTTGGGATGCATCGAACGTTTTGGAGCATGGAATAAAGTGAGCCATCTTTGAAAACCTATCAACCACTACCATAATGGAATCCTTCTTGCGTTGAGTTACGGGTAACCCGAGAACAAAATCAATGCTAACATCTTCCCAAGGACCATCAGGGGTAGGTAACGGAGTGTATAGACCTTGATTAGTATGATGAGTTTTTGCTATATGGCACACACGACAACAGTTAATAACTTTCTGCACATCCTTAGACAACTTTGGCCAAAAAAATCTATCCCTCACTAAAGCAACAGTTTTTGCTTTTCCAAAATGACCTCCAAGAGAACCTTTATGACATTCCAAAATAATAGCCTCTCGAGAGGAAGAGACGGGGACACAAAGACGACTTCCCTTGAATAAAAAACCATCCCTTTTCACAAAATCTCGAAAAATACCCGCGCGACATTTAATCCATACGTCATTAAAATCGGGGTCATCAGGATATAAATGCGTGAAAGTGGCAAACCCGGAAACCTGAAAAGTGGTAGATGTTAACATGGCGGGGCGGCGGCTAAGTGCATCGGCCACAGTGTTAGCCGTCCCTGCTTTATGTCGAATGACGAAGGTAAAATCTTGAAGCGTTTCCACCCACTTGGCGTGTCTTGGATTTAGCTTGGCTTGTCCCTGAATAAATTTGAGAGCTTGGTGGTCAGAATACAAGATAAACTCGGACGGTAAAAGGTAGTGACGCCAATACTCAAGACTTCGAATAATGGCGTAAAACTCCTTATCATAAGTGCTATACCGACGACGTGTGTCATTGAGTTTCTCACTGAAAAAAGCGATGGGTTTGTTACGTTGACTTAGAACCCCTCCAATTCCAAGACCGGATCACACTCAACTTGAAAGACATGATCAAAACTTGGTAGTGTTAAAACTGGTGCTTCGGTCACAGCTATTTTAAGCCGTTCGAATGCTGTTTGGGCTGCCCCGCCCCACACAAATTTACTACTTTTCAAGCATTCGGTAATGGGTGCAACAATGGTGCTAAAACTTCGAATGAACCATCGATAAAAAGATGCAAGTCCGTGAAAACTACGAACATCATGTAAGGACTTAGGGGTTGGCCAAGTAGTGATAGCTGAGACCTTGGTGTTATCCATGCGAATTCCTTGAGCTGAAATCACATAACCCAAAAAGAGAACTTCGTTTGTTAAAAAGTGACACTTTTTTCGATTAGCAAATAACTTTTGTTCCCGCAAGACTGAAAAGATTTCTTCGAGGTGTCGGAGGTGATCAGCCTCATTGTTACTATACACCAAAATATCGTCGAAATAGACGACAACACATCGACCAATAAATGGTTTAAAAATATGGTTCATTAACCGCATGAAAGTGCTCGGGGCATTAGACAAGCCAAAAGGCATTACCATCCATTCATAGAGGCCATCACGCGTTTTAAACGCGGTCTTCCATTCGTCCCCGGGACGCATACGAATTTGATGGTAGCCACTCCGTAAATCAATTTTAGAAAAACAACTCGCCCCATGTAAGTGGTCAAGAAGATCATCAAATCGTGGAATAGGAAAACGATATTTGATAGTTATTTTATTAATGGCCCTACTATCAATGCACATGCGGAACGCTCCCCCGGACTTTGGAACTAATAAAGCAGGTATGGCACACGGACTCATGCTTTCACGAATAAGCCCCTTTTCCAATAGCTCAGTGACTTGGCGATGTAACTCTGCGAATTCTTTTGGGTTCATCCTATAAGCGGGTTTGTTCGGGATGCTAGCTCCGGGCAAAAAGTCTATGCAATGTTGTATTTCTCGAAACATGGGTAAACCTGCAGGGATATCATCGGGAAAAATTTCCTCGAAACTGGTGAGTAATGGCACGACCGCTGGTGGAACCGATTCCGCTGCTGAGTTTTCTTCGACCATAAGCAACCCGAAAACCACCGTTGGTGGTAAAGACCGAGTGAGCCCCACGAACCCAGCTTTTGACACAGTGGTACGATCAATTGAATCGACCTTCGGGTTCAATGGCGCGAGAGTAATATTAAGCCCATCTTTCCGGAATGTATAAGTATTACGAAAACCATCATGCTTCACTCTTCGATCATATAACCATGGTCGTCCTAATAGAATATGGCAAGCATCCATGGGTATAACTTCACACCATAGTTCATCGGTGTATTTATTTCCAATAGAGAACTGTACGAGACATCGATGAGCAACTTTGACAAGATTGCCTTTTTTTAACCATGTAAGTTGGTATGGCTCTGGATGGTTCTGCATAGGTAAACCCAACTTTTCAACCATGGTGGTGGCCACCATATTTTCACAACTACCAGTATCTATGATCACAGTACACACTTTCCCTTTTGTTGTGCATTTAGTATGAAATATGTTGTTCCGGAGCCAAGTTGTGTCGTTATCGGGGTCGGTTAACGATGTGTTAAGCAACCTGCGGGTAATAAGTAGTTCACCCCGATCGGGGTAAACAACCTCAGCATCATCCTCGTTTTCGCTGTCGTATACGGGTGCAGGATCATTAATGAGAGCAAAGATTTGTTTATTCGGGCAATCCCGTTTTAAGTGACCAATTCCTTGGCATTTAAAACACCGTAAAGACGAAGTAGTAGAGCTAGTTGGTTCCATGGATGCTGTGGGTGGAACGGCTTTGATTGGGCCGAACCGAGTTGGGGTTGGACCAGCGGGTTGTGTGTGGCTAGAGGAGCCAAAGCGAGTGGTTTGTTTTGATTTTGCCAATAGTTGTTTTTCCACCCTTTGTGCTAGCCTGCATACATCAGAAAACGAGTAATATTGTTGTAGATAGACAACATTAGAAATTTCAGGGCGAAGGCTACCCAAAAACCGAGCAATTGTTTGTTCTTCATCTTCCTCAATACCGCACCGCATGCGCATGCGTTCAAATTCTGAAATAAACTCCTCCACCGTAAGTGTTTGTTGTCGGAAATTATGGAAGTCTAAGTAAGAATCCTGCTTGTAATTAACCGGCAAAATTTTTTTTTGCATGAGTCGTTTCATCTTGTCCAATGAATCTACTTGGTGTTTGCCCTCCCTGTAGCGTTGTTTCTTCACCTGTTCCCACCATAACGATGCATATTTTTTTAATTTTATAGCAACAAGTTTTACCTTAACATCGTCGGATATCTCGCAAATCAAAAACCCGTTCCACTGTCTGAAGCCAATCAAGAAAATCGTCTGGTTGCATCCGGCCTTCAAACTCGGGGATTTCTGTTCTTAGACCCAACGACCTCAGCGGGTCAACAGGATGTTGTGGTTGTTGTGCGTTCTGTCTACGGGGGCGGCGTGCAAAATTGTTTTGGAAGTCGTCGCCCTCGTAATCATCCCATATAACTGATTCGGTTACTTCACTTTCTTCTTGTTCATACCTGTCATATGGATTAACTTCAAGTTCACGAACCCGTTGACGTAGACGTTCAATCTCAACGTCGCGAGGATCACGATGATCATAACCGTTGCCTCCGGCGGCAAATCTACGGTGTTGATAACGACGATCTCTCCCCTGTGTGGACATCCTGAGAAACCTGAGCTGCTGATACCACTTGATACGGATTCGTATATGAGTGGAACCTAGGCGAAACCTAGCGACGACGATTCTTGGCCTACCAAGATAACCGGCGACAGAGATATGTTTTATCGGCCAACCGATAAACAAAAGAACAAAACGTTCAATAATAATCTTTATTAAAAACTTCTTAACAATCCAACCAAGAATTACAACCTTATAAATAGAAAACCAAAAACAAATAGATGGAAACAAAATCCCATAATAAAGGAAACGATAATGACAAAACAAGAATAGAAAATAAATAACTTGGCTAGGAAGTTTTGGTTGGATTGGGTCTTGGAATTAATCGGCATCTTTAGCCACTTTTGTTAGAACATGCATTTGGCCCAGCTTGCCTCTGATCCGTATCAAATTTGGGTTCTAATCAAGAAACCACAAAAGATGGGGAAATTGGGTCGATTGAAACTTCTAGAGATGAAATGAACACTCAAAACTTTGATGAACAAGAACAAAACTACATAAACGATTATATTTCAAAAACCCTTATCTATCTTCAAGTGAAGATATGAATCGTTTTTTCTGAAATCGTGAACTTTTCCAACAAAAGTCTCAACCACACGAGAATGTCTCAACTTAGTCATTTGGAGGAGAACTTTGTATTGCTCAAAGAACACAAACACACACAACTACACACAATCGTGCAAACATCTGAATCATATATCTTCTTCATCACTCATTCATAACACTGTTAATCCATACATCACTCCGATCCCAACAATATTAACGAGTAAAAAAAATGTATAGGAAATTAAAGCTATATCCCCGATCATGTCGATAAAAATCTAGGGTAGATGTAGATCTATATATACTAACACAATATATTTAGTCCTCATTATAACAATGGAATGTACTATAAACAATAGACATTTATAAACATTATAAACAATCCAATAATACTTTTGTTCATAACAATGGAATGTATTATAAACTATAGACATTTATATAACATGCAACCAAAATGCTCAACGTACTAAACTAACACAATTAGTCCTCATCATGTGGTTTCTAGACCTTATCTCTTGTTGTATAGGAGCCAAACCAAGCCTCAACACATCATGCATCTCTATCACTTGTGTTCTTCGCTGTCGCTTCTTGTTTTCGCTTCCGTATAAAGTTCTTTCATCTTTCGCTTTGTGGCTTCTATCTTCTCCTCAATAGTGTTCTTGTCGAAAGTCATTGAAACAGTCGATTTTGCAGGTGTTTTAACAGACGCACAAGGCACATGAGCGCGTGTTAAACCCTTGTTGATCTTGTCATCACGAGTGAAACACCTTTTCTCCAACACAACATTATTAATCTTTCTTGGCACCACCGGTGGTCGTTTGTTCGTTGGCCTCTTTGTAATAGTTGGAACATTATTCTTGTTTGATCCAACACATTCTTCTTTAGTCATATTATGATCATTCACAATCATCCACTCATCAACTATGCGTCTCCATGATACGACAAGCGTCCTTGCAGCATGCCTAACATCCTTCGACGCGTGATGTCCAAAACGGCTAACAGATTTTCCAATCATTGTTGCCTCGAGAACCTTCATAGACACCACCTTTTGTTTAAGCTTCTTTAACAACTCACACAACAACACCCCTTCAGATTTGTATCCACTATCATCAAGAATGGCTTTGATCCTTAAAACCTCCGCAATCGTTTTCGTTTCGTCTTCTGGTTCATGAACATCATCAAGCATGCTTTTAATCCTCAAAAACTCAGAACCCATTGCAAGAAAAGAAATTAGTTATTTTATGATGTGAGCAGGTGTGTATGAGGATATTAGATGCATATATGTATATATATATTTTTATGAACTAGATAATTTCTTGCATACCAAGGATCTATTATCTCGGAGTACAGATAGATATATGAATGAACTAATTAATGAAAGTGTATCATTTCCTAAATTAAGTTCTTGAAAATAATATATCTTAACTACTAATTTGTTTAACAACACATGGAATTTGAAATTAAACTAACAATTACAATTACCACAAAATTCTTACTTTAATATTGTCAATTTGAATACCACGTGAAAGAAAAAATTCACTTTCAAGGTTTATAAGAATTGATTTTATCGGGTCGGCATACCTAATTGTTTTAGTCGAAAATTGAATAAACCAATTTAGTAAATGAGGTAGTGTGTTTTAATGCCAGTGACGATTAATGAGCGGAAATATATAAGATGCACACAAGATTTTGTACGAGGAAAAGCCTTTGATCAATGGATGATTGCATGCATAAAAACCTCGGGTGATGACAATCGTTTATCACCGATTATATAAATGACAAATACGAAGTACAACTCGAGAACTATGGTGATTGTATACAATCCGTTGTGTGTGAGCAGAGAGAGTTGAGAGAGAGGAAGAATGTGTCGAGTTCTGTTAATTCACCATAGCTTATTTTTTATATAACAAAAACTTAACTAATTATGCTAAAAAGGTGGAAGAACAAGTCTTATGGACGTTGGACTACTGCACGTGTGGAACCACGTCTTCTTGACTTGGTCATGCACTATTATATCCTGTAAACAAACAAACAAAAAAGCGGAGAACATTCGTTAGTAAAAAATGTGACTAAGTGTTAAGGATCCTCAATCCTCAGAAGACCAATAACACTTCAAGGATACTCGATCCATCATTGCTAGAACATAATATCCTTAATGCTACATTCTCATGACTAAAAATTGCCCCCAAATATGCTGATATGGATAACAGCTGACATATTTGATCTCGAATTTCAAACTTGAGATAATCAAGGATGGGAAGTGTGCAATCGTTTCATTTCTTAGTGTTAGAGATACTAAATCTTTATCATGTGCTTCATTTTCACAACAATTACACTACGAATCTATCTTCCCCAATTCATGCGATCGAAGTCCAGGTACCGCTTCTTTCCTTTTGCCTTTGATGATTTTGCATTTACATTCGCTATTCGTCATGTCTGAGTGTTAATGTTTTATAGTCCATCCTCTTCGAGTTCTCTTCCAAAAAACAGCAACGAAAGTTTTCGTTCCGAAAATCTCCTTAAAGAACCAATGAAAGAGATTTATAAATTTAGTGATCTTGATATTTAAGCCTAGCTTCTCACTTTCCTGCAAGCACTGTTTTTCGTCAATTTGATCTCAAAGCCCCAAGCGATGCTGAATCGGATGAGTGGGTTTTTTCCAGCGTTACCTTTTCAACTTGGTATGTCGTTTTCGTTCCCTGATCTTACACAAAAATTCTTTGATGTCACCGGCCTATCTTACATTCAGTCTATGCCAATGGTTTGGCGAACATTGTTGACGATCGGACAGATTATTATCCAACAGAATATGTCTTTTGGTGTTCCTGATATGGTATTTTCATATAATCTAGTAACTCTTGGGTGAAGTCGATTTGTTTTTAAATCTAAACCTCATCAAGCTGTTCTTATTATGAAAAAAAACTCAGAATGATCCTTTATGGAGAAACCAATTCTTTTTTGTTCGACGAGACTCCATCCCCAGAGGCAAAGATCTTCCTATTGTCTGGGTTTCTAAGGGTAGGATATAGGATCACTGGATCCTTATCTGTTGAATTTCTTTCGCTTAACAATTATGTTCTATTTGCAGTGACCGATTTAATAGGGCTGTTAAAATCCTTGCATGTTGTTGATAAAGCCAAAGCTTTCTTGGCTTTAGATACAAGCATCCGCAATTTCAAAGTGGTGGTATCAAAGCCACTCTCGATTCACTACTAAATAAAAAAACAAAGCTGAAACAAATCATTAGAAGATTTCAATTTAAACCCGGTCGAGATATGAATATACGAAGATTAGAGTCGTCATAGATGAACAGGGAAAGCAAGGGTCCATTATGATGTCACTATTTCCTACGAATTGGTCACAAACAGAGAAGTTGCAGATTCAAAGCAAGGGTGAAACAAGTCACGATAACAAAGGACGGGACATAATATGTGGTACAGGGAACCGATTGTCAAAAGTGGGATGAGATCTGGTATATCAACACAACCTTCAAACACCACATGGCCGACAATCGAAGATTGTTTTCATTATTCAGGGAAACTTTCGGTGTGGAGACTTGAACCACTGAAGGTAGGTGTACATGGTTCGGTTCCAAACCATGAAACTGTCCAAACCGGTTATCGGTTCGGTTTCGCGGTTGGTTTATAGTGTATACATAAAACCATTTAAAAAAATCGGATTGGACCATTATGAATGGTTTGGTTTACGATTTTTACAAAAAAAACAGTTCGTTAAATACCAAACCAGACCGTTCATGTGTGTGTGTATGTTATATATAAATATATTATATTTATTGGCTGTTATAAATTTAAAAAAATGAGTTGGATGGTTCAGACATCATTTTGGATGGCTTGAACATCATTGTAGACATGAAGTTTACATCTATTAAGCTTGTTTTTATATTTATGATATAACAAAACTACTTATTTATCTTGTTTGTTATGTTTGAATTATTTTTGTAGCTGTAAATTGTCTTTTTTACAGGTTTGGATTGGTTTTTATGCATTATGCTACATAAAAAGCATTGTATTTTAGCAGTTTGTTTTTCTGGCTTAAATTTGATAAAAAGTTCACAGTTTTTTTTCAGCAGTTTATTATTTTGTCAAATTATGCAGTAGTGTTTTGGGCTTAATGGGCCTAAGAAGCCCAAACCGCGAAAACAAACCGTTGTAATATATGGTTCGGTTTGGTTGGTTTAAACCGCGAAAACAAACCGTTGTAATATATGGTTCGGTTTGGTTGGTTTTTTTATTTGAACGGTTTGGTTTTGGTTTTTAGTAATAAAAACCGTTAGTAATGGTTGGTTGCGGTTTTACCTAAAAAGCGTAAAAACCGGAACATGTACACCCCTATCTGAAGGCATTATGCTTTCCATATGTGGTGTCGAGGAGATCTGTATCGATATAAACAACACTTCAAGAATCATCCCAAGTGTATTCTTTGATCCAAAACTTGATACACACAGAACCACCAAGATAACCGGCGACGACGATTCTTGGCCTACCAAAACTTTGATCTGTATCTGAAGGTAATTTTGATACGGATTCGTATATGAGTGGAACCTAGGCGAAACCTAGCGACGACGATTCTTGGCCTACCAAGATAACCGGCGACGGAGATATGTTTTATCGGCCAACCGATAAACAAAAGAACAAAACGTTCAATAATAATCTGTGACACCCTGCCCGGTGGCGGAAAACACCGGGTTGTCAAGTGGGTTGGATATCAAAGTACAAAGCACATGGCATCTAAGAAATATATTTTAATATTATTAAGCATTCAATGTTGTGACGTAACAGGCAATAAATAGTCTTAAAAACAGGAAATAAATCCGGAAACAGGAACGTCATTGTTTTTATTATTTTCTAGGTCCATGGCATCCTACGTGTCAAGCAACCGAAACAACTTCAAACGCCACCTGAAATATGATTAAAATAAATTAGCTACGAGAATAGCTAGTGAGTAAAAACACAGTAAATAATACATAGTATGAAATCCGAGATCATTAGAAATATGCTGCGCAAGCTCATGTGTATAGCAATTTCGCCATATTACACAACCGTGACCATAGAATCACATAGAAACAAAGAAACATATACCCCGCAGGGTAACTTTTAGCAACGTGTCATGAGAACCACTCATGTTACAATTAATGATAACTGTCGTCTAACCGTCATTTAACCGTCCTTTAACCGTCAATTTAACCGTCTCGATAAATCAGTTATCAATAATTGTTTTAGCATCTAGAGGCATAGCAACATAGTAACAAGTATCATAGGATAGTATCTAGTAACCAACACATAGAATCAACAACAAGAATCGCCGGCAACACATCACCTAACGTGCCATAAAGTGTAGGTGGGTTTGTCAGACCGTTAGCGCTAACATCGTACCGGTGGAAATTACGTAATAATACAACTACTTTTAACTACCACATAAGATTGCATCAAGCGGCCGACAAGATTAACATATTTTATGATCTCATTTGTAAATAGAATAAAAAAGAAAAGAAACCGTAGTTTAGTAATAAGAATCATATTTCAGTCCCAAAGCAAAAATAGTAAAATGGGAAGTGAGTTTACTCACCTGGAAACAAAGATAATAGTAACACAAGAAAGCAACTAGAGAGATTCGAGGATCGCCCAGATATTAGAACCACCTAATTAACCGGGAGAACCTAATTTAGAAACGAAGCAAGTAACGTAATAACAAGAATCAAGAAAATAGAACTTCTAGGGTTTTGGATTTGGGGATTTAGGGTTTCAAAATATAATTGGAAAAATTAGGGTTTTAACGTACCAATTGGGGATTAGGGTTTCAAAATATAATTTGGGCATTTAGGGTTTTAACGCACCAATTGGGGATTAGGGTTTCAAAATATAATTTGGGAATTTAGGGTTTTAACGTACCAATTGGAAATTAGGGTTTAAGAATATAATTTGGGGATTTAGGTACGAACGTAATTTGTATTTTCGTATAGGATATATTTTTAAAAGAATCCACTTTTTCTTAGTTTCATATTGGAAATAATATTTGTACAAAATACTAATATTTGTTTTAATACTTATGTTTTTAAACCTTAAGAAGTATAGTTAACTAAATAAAATGTAAAGGTGTTGAAACATAAAAAGAATTAAAGTGGAAAAAATGGGGTCAGTGGGACTCGAACCCACGACCCAACGCGCCAAAGCCAGCAGCCCTTCCGCTGAACCAGACGAGTTTTTATGATTTAAAACAGGCAACGATTAGTTTTAATCTTTGTTACATAAAACCCTCATTTTCATATAAACCCTAGAATCACAAATTCAACCAATTCGTTCTTACACTGATGATTGAATCCACACAACCATAGGGCTTTCAATCTACACTATGAAACGATCAATTTGATATATGGTACTTACGTGGTGTCGATCTAATTTGGAACGATGAAGATGAAGAACAAAGAACGACTGCTCGTAACCCAAATCGATAGCTAGAGGCTGTTAGGATCCAATTCAACTTCCAGATCCCATCAACGTGAATAGACGTATAAAACCCCTATATAAGTTTCAGATGAAATCAATGTTTGAATGGCTATCCCTTGATGAATAAACTCGGATTGAAAACGAACCACTTACAGAATGTTGATGATTGATGAGAGAAATTGAAGTTGCAGATGGCTTAGACGTGTAAAGAGGAATGTGCAGATGGATTGAATTGTATTTTGGTTGACGGTTTGATGCCGAATGGTTTTGAGTTTAGTGTGAAAAGAAAATGGCAATTGAATGAATGATTTGGATCGATTAGCTTCAATTAACTGTTAGAATTGATTTCGAGATGCCGAGAGGACGTCTGGTATTGAATGGAATCATCAATTGTATACGTTCACAGTCGATTCGTTAATGTGGGTTTTTGAACTGATTTTGTTTTGAGAAAATGGTCGATGTTTAGGTGATTACAAGTCAATTAGGTGTTCGAAACATACTTAGGATAGCACTAGGATGATTTTGTATAGGTTTAATTTGTTGAAAAATGCTAAAAACGGGTTTTTGAGTCTCGCCGGAGTTGTGGTTTTTCCGGCCAAACTGGCCGGAATTTGTAGTCGCCGGAAATACGGGGGGGGGGGGGGGGGGGAGAAAAGGCTGGTTTGAATTTTTAATTTACACAACAGCCCCTAAACTTGTATTGGCTTTAACTTTTGCCCAAAACTTTTAAAACAAGTTTTAATATTTACAATATTGACCCAAAGTTAGTTATAAATTAACTCAACCAACTAATTTAACTGGGTTGAGACGGAACGACTAATTAAACGGCGATTATATACGTTTGGCTTGATGGTGACATTAAACATATTTATTTAAATAATTTACTATCGAAACGTTACATTTACAAATAAAAGAGTATGGGTACATTTAAGAATAGAACTTCGGGTTCGAGCCGGGTCTTCGGGTTTGGGTCCGGGGCAGATGTCACAGTCTCCCCTCCTTAAAGAAATTTCGTCCCGAAATTTGCTCAAACCGAAGTAGTTGAAGCCGAAGCGAAGAGATGCGGATATTTTGCCTTCATTTGGTCCTCGCGTTCCCAAGTGAATTCGGGTCCACGCTTAGACTCCCAACGAACCTTGACGATCGGTATCCGACTCCGCTTGAGTTGCTTGACTTCTCGATCCATAATTTCTAATGGTCGCTCAATAAATTGCATAGATTCATCTATTTGGATCTCGTCGAGAGGCACAATAAGATTTTCGTCAGACAAACACTTTTTCAGATTAGAAACGTGGAACACGGGATGAACACCACCCAATTCCTCAGGCAGTTCCAGCTCGTAAGAAACTTTCCCGATCTTTTTAAGAACCTTGAACGGACCCACATATCGGGGAGCTAGCTTTCCCTTTTTGCCAAAACGGAAAACTCCCTTCCATGGAGACACTTTAAGTAGAACCATATCACCGATTTCGTATTCCATAGGCTTCCTCTTTTTATCAGCATAATACTTTTGCCGATTTCGAGCTGCTAGAAGATTCTCTCGGATTTTTCGGATTTTATCGGTGGTCTCCTGAACCATCTCTGGCCCAGTAATCTGAGAATCACCGACTTCGTTCCAACATAGAGGAGAACGACATTTACGACCATATAGAGCTTCGAACGGTGCCATATCGATGCTAGAATGATAACTGTTATTATACGAAAATTCGATCAACGGAAGATGAGTATCCCATTTACCTTTGAAGTCAATAACACAAGATCGAAGCAAGTCCTCGAGGGTTTGAATAGTTCTCTCGCTTTGACCATCGGTTTGGGGATGATAAGCAGTGCTAAGATTGAGTTTAGTACCCAAAGCTTCTTGAAGACCTTTCCAGAAACGAGACATAAAACGACCATCACGGTCAGAAATAATATCCAACGGCACCCCATGACGACAAACAATCTCTTTCACGTAAAGTTGAGCTCGCTTTTCCGCCGAATAAGTTTCTTTGATTGGCAGAAAATGAGCAGATTTCGTTAACCGATCAATAATCACCCAGATGCTATCATAACCATTTGAAAGAGGAAGTTTAGTAACAAAATCCATGGCGATACTCTCCCACTTCCAAACAGGGATTTCGGGTTGCACAAGGAGACCAGAAGGGCGTTGATGCTCGGCTTTTACCCGTGCACAAGTCAAACACTTAGCAACATATCGAGCGATTTCTTCCTTCATACACGGCCACCAATAGTGGGGACGAAGATTTTTATACATTTTATCTGCACCCGGATGAATAGAATGACGACTCTTATGGTTCTCATCCATAATAAGTTCACGGATAACACCGCGGGTAGGCACCCAGATGCGATTCATGTAGTAGAGTAGGCCATCGGCTTTTGTTTCTAACTGTGAATCGGCACCAAGGTTCATCTCATCTCGGAAAGTACCCTCAGAAACAACCATACGTTGAGCTTCAAGAATTTGAGACTTAAGATTAACCCGTAGGGAAACGCAAGAAAGCATGACGTGTTCCTTACGACTGAGAGCATCAGCGACAACATTAGCTTTGCCCGGGTGGTAACGGATTTCACAATCGTAATCGCTTAGTAATTCGACCCAACGCCTTTGCCTCATGTTAAGCTCTTTCTGATTCAGAATATGCTGAAGACTTTTATGATCGGTGTAAACAAGGCATTTTGTACCATAAAGATAATGCCTCCATATCTTGAAAGCAAACACCACGGCACCCAATTCAAGATCGTGTGTGGCGTAATTCTTTTCGTGAACTTTTAACTGCCTCGAGGCATAAGCTATAACTTTACCCCGTTGCATAAGAACACAACCAAGACCCTGTTTCGAGGCATCGCAATAAACAACAAGATCTTCATGCCCGTCGAGGAGAGTGAGGATAGGAGCGTTACACAATTTGTCTTTAAGAATGTCAAACGCTTTTTGCTGCTCGGGACCCCACACGAACGGTACATTCTTACAAGTTAAAGACGTGAGAGGGACCGCAATCTTGGAGAAATTAGCAATGAACCGACGATAGTAACCCGCTAAACCAAGAAAAGAACGAATTTCGGTCGGGGTTGAAGGTGCTGACCAATTTTTGACAGTTTCAATTTTTGCGGGATCCACTTGAACCCCGTGCTCATTAACAATGTGACCCAAGAATTGAACTTCCTTGAGCCAGAACTCACACTTGGAAAACTTGGCAAAGAGCTGTTCTTGCTTAAGCATCTGAAGGATAGAACGAAGATGCTGCTCATGATCAGTTTTGGATTTAGAGTAGATCAAAATATCATCGATGAATACAATAACGAACTTGTCTAGAAACGGTCGACATACACGGTTCATCAAGTCCATGAAAACAGCAGGTGCATTAGTCAAACCGAAAGGCATGACCGTGAACTCAAAGTGACCATACCGCGTACGAAACGCAGTTTTCGATATGTCATCTTCGTGCACACGCAGTTGATGGTAACCAGAACGAAGATCAATCTTAGAAAAACAAGTTGCACCTTGAAGCTGGTCAAAAAGGTCGTCGATACGCGGCAATGGATAACGATTTTTGACAGTAAGTTTATTGAGCTCGCGATAATCGATACACATACGGAACGAGCCGTCTTTCTTTTTAACAAACAAAATTGGAGCACCCCACGGTGAGGAACTCGGACGTATAAAACCTTTATCTGATAGCTCTTGGAGCTGACTGGCTAACTCTTGGAGTTCGGATGGTGCAAGACGATAAGGAGCTCTTGCAACAGGAGTAGCATCGGGAACAAGATCGATACGGAATTCAACTTGTCGCGCGGGTGGAAGGCCGGTTACGTCATCGGGAAAAACCTCCGCAAAATCTCGCACAACAGGAATGTCTTCGAGTTTCTTTTCTTTCGATTCCTTGACCTCGACACGCGCTAAGAACGCAACATACCCCTTACGTATATATTTTTGAGCCTCGACACAAGACATGAGTTTCAACCCGACGGGAGACTTTTCCCCCGAAACATTCAAAATTTGACCCGATGGAAGAGGAACTCGAACAACCTTTTCCCTACACAAAATTTCCGCACCGTTGGCCGATAGCCAGTCCATACCAATGATAACATCAAAACTACCGAGCGTCATAGGCAAGAGATCGATGATGCGAACCGTATGGTGTATGAAAATGATGTATGGATCGGAAAATCAGGTTTTAAATTTATAAAGTGGAAAAACCTAACAAGTTCACACAATCGGCAAGTGTACCGGTCGTATGTAGCAAGTTAAGTAAGTCCGGATATCGTACCCAAGAGATTTGAGTTTGGCGTCCTCTAATACCGGATCATTATCGAGTTCTAACCGATGTAAAAGAGTTGGGATTTTAGATTTTTAAAGACTAAATTAAACAAGCAAGAGACAATTTACCTAAATTTACTCTAAGAATAAGATTTAGACTAAGGAAAATTATCTAAAATAAACTAAGGATAAAAACTTAACTAAAAATGGAAACTAAAGACGGAAATAAGCTAAAAGAGAACTATGAGTGGAATGATGACTACTTAGGCGGGAATCCTGATGATAATCTGACAACTCTCGGCTTTCTGCATATGTCGGCACCGGATCTGAGAATATATCTATTCAAAACAATCTAACACATCAGTACCTACTACTAAGGTCTCGTGGGTGCTAGAAAGTCCTAAAATAAATATGTGAAGCTCACGGTGTGAGGAATGTCTACAAAACACTCCCGGATGTCTAAGGGATCCTAAACTGGCTCGCCTCTCAGCTTACTAGTCCAATTATCCAAGAAACTGACTAAATCAGTAAACTAAAATAACGGGATCAATCGATTTATTACAAATTAAGACTAGATAACACAAGTTGTTAGTTTTTATTAAGTAAAACCCACTCCCGTAGCGTTTTAACCCAAACCAACTAACAAAAAGATGAAATCTACAAACTCCTACCTTCCGGTAGCGAGTTCGGCTAGCACATCGGCTCAAATCCACAAATCAATCTCATCTTATGGATATCTATTCCTAGATCTATCCAAATAATGTCTTAATCTAGCGATTTTAACACTAAAAATATGATCTTTGTCACAAAGTTATCAAATCCAAGCAACAAAAAACCATAATCAAGACAAGATATCATCAAAGATCATACAACCAATACACATTTTGCATACATAATCATAACCAAATCAATCTTCTCACATAGAACATCCATCCAACATATCATAAACAACCAAAAATTATCAAATCATCATCAATTATCCATAATGCCTAAGTAATCATGCAAAATCTAGCCAAATATCAACATGATCCATAAATCCAACATCAAAATGTCTAAATCTAGCATCATGTCAACAACAACTATGAAAATCAAATAAGAATGCACAAAGAAGAGTGGATCACACCCGAATTGGCCACCAATCTTCAAATCAAAGCTTTGATCTACTAGATCTTCCACTCCAATCTTCAAATCAACAACTTTTGGTCTTCAATCCATCAAAAACCTCAAGATCTTCAAAGAGAAACTTCAATTCTTCAAGATCAAAGATCAAAACACCAATCAAAGCTTGAATCCACACCAATTTGCACTTATGATCACCCCCAAAGACCCTTTCAATGATTTCCAGCCGTTTTGTGTTTTTGGGTGAAGAGGTGATACCCTAAAAATGGAAGAAATGATGTTTAAATACTGATTTTTAGGGCTTTTTCGCGTCTGGACGGCCAGCGGGTCGCTGGGGAGTGGAGGTATCTGCCCAGCGGCCCTCTGGGCAGTAAATCTGACAAAACAGGAGCCCAGCGGGTCTCCGGGGATTAAACTGGCTGGCCAGCGGCCCTCTGGGCAGGCAGATTTCTGAAAATGGGCTTTTGGGCCTGATGGGTCTTGGGCTTGGCCTCCAAAGTAGATTTTCTTCCGTTTGTGTCCCGAATCCGCTTCTTTTATTCGAACTTACCTAAAACCAAAACAAAATAAAATAAGTAACTAAAAACCAAATATATTTATATAAAATAAGATTAAAATGTGGTCAAATATATACAATAAACCCATGTGTTTTGCAACACATCAAATATCCCCACACTTAACCTTTTGCTTGTCCCTAAGCAAAATATTTACAATCACATCCAACACAATTCTCAAACAAATACGCCTCCATCGAGTTCAATCAAATTTGAACCGTGGGATCCATAACTTTATTATTATGTTTATTATAACGATCAAAGATTTATAACCCAACTAGCACGGTGAAGCAACTTTAAAATCAAAGTCTACCTAATCAAGCTTTGTTCACCTTCAAGTATCAAATTATACATACATGCATCCCTCACTATCACTCAAGCACTCGGGCTTAATATGAAATTTGGGAGTGAACTCTCAATACCAATTAAAGTAGTGCAATATAAACATAAGCTTGTATGCCAATCATATCTCCACCTATTGACAAGAAACTAACAAGAATCAAGAGGTCTTTATTCGGGTTGTAACGTGGCTAGGGTTAGGGGTAGGATAACAAAGGAAAAACAAACGAAAAGTGCTAAAAACCCGGCTTTGTCAACATCTAAA
Source organism: Tagetes erecta (assembly GCA_030867185.1). Lineage (NCBI taxonomy): Eukaryota > Viridiplantae > Streptophyta > Magnoliopsida > Asterales > Asteraceae > Tagetes > Tagetes erecta. The sequence continues at coordinate 42,790,216 of CM061492.1, read as the reverse complement.
CAATCAAAACAACTAACTTGTAACCAAAAACCAAAACTTGGATCAAACTTAGGATCTCAAACTCAATATACTATCACTTTAGGGTCAATTTTCTTACCCTTTTTTCTTCTTTTCTCATTTTCTCAACATTTTTTTTTCATTTTTCATTTTTTTTTATTTTCTTTTTTTTCAATTTTTTTTCATATAATCATTTATTCATGCTTTCTAACTATATACACACTTCTAAAAACTTCCCACAATGTCTACTACTATAAATAATAAAAAAGCTTTGTTTAAACACTAACTTAGCCGGATTTTCAAACACTTGGGCCAAAGCAAAAATGTTTAAATATATACGAAAGGGAATGGCTAAATGGGTCAAACAAATAAAAAGGCTAAGGCTCAGAAGAGGTAACTAGGGGAAATATATAAAGGGCAGATATAAACAGGTCGGAATAGGTGAATCCTAAATGCCTCAATCATATTCTTGTTTTAATTTCAAGTCTAAGGTCTCAAAATGCATCAAAGCATACAAGTTCTATAATTGCAACTACAATAATAGTCAAACTCTCAACGAAAGAATAATGAGCATATATATAATCGAGTAAAGCTCAATAATCAGGCTCAAATCCTCACATGACAAGGGGTATGGGATAATGATGCAAGCAATGTATAATTTTTAACTGGCCGGTTCACTTCACTATCTTAAGCATCCAAAGATTTTATTTTTATTTAAAAGGCTAGCTAGGAAGACTTTTCTCGTATTATTTAGTTATATTATATATTAAAAGTCAAGAAACCGCAAATTCAAACCGACCAACCTTTTGTCAACGATTTACATTGAATGAGACGCGTCTTTTGTGCAAAAAGGTGACAAAAACGGGACAAGCCTTTTAAAGAAAAATAACTTTTATTCTATTTTTGTATTTTTAGAATTTTCAAATTTTTTTGTATTTTTAATAATTTTCTGATTTTTTTTTTAATAAGAAAAAGTGAACCGAACCACTCCCGAATGGAGATTGAGTACGGGAGTGGTTTGATAGAAAAAAAACAAATAAAAATCTAACTATAAAATCCATCCCCACACTTGAAACACACATTGTCCCCAATGTGTGAAACAAATATAAAAATGAAAGAAGAAAAAGAAAAAGGATAGAAGATACTCCCCTGGTATGTACGGGCCCACGGGGGCGACGGAATATAAATAACCCACGGGGGCGTAGAAAAAGCAAGAGAAGAAGACCAGTGTAGAAAGACCTCTCGAAAATATTAAATATAAATCCAATTCACGCGTGTCGCAGAGAATCATCCAAGCACAGTCAAACAAAATAACATCAGATATGTATACAATAAAGATAAACATAAAGAACTGAATAAAAACTATATAGACAACCACACAAACCAGATGAATCGAACCACTCCCGAATGGAGATTGAGTACGGGAGTGATCGATTGTGGCCTTTCAAGCACCCAACATTAACAAGCTACACTACTCTTAACTAAAATTAAACTAGCATAACTATTTACAAAGTTAACTAGCACTAATAAAAACGAATTAGCAATTTAACCTAAATAGACTTAACTATCCATAGAAAAATAAAAGAAAATCTTTTTGTGTTTTTTTAGGTTTTTCAAATGTTTTTTTTTTGTATTTTTGAAATAAAAGAAGACTATTTACAAAAATATTTTTGTATTTTTATAATTTTTAAAGAAAACTGGAAATGAGGGCTTTGTTTTTGCAATATAATCCAACCCGACCACCCTCGAATGGAGATTGAGTACGAGGGTGGTCCGGTTTTGCCTTTTAAACATCAAAACACAATCAATCCCATCTAAATGTACAAAATTCCCAAAATTTCAAAACAAACATGAACCTAGATCACTATTTAATCATAATAATATTCGATTAAGCCTCAAAACAACCTCAAAAGTGATCCGATTCTGCATTTTCACATATCCCCAATCATCAATTTCATTCGGTTCACATAATTTAACAAAAACCCCCAAATTTCAACTAACTATGAAACTTAATCTCTAAACTTCTAACTTAAACCTAATTGAGCCCTAATCTACTGATTTAAAGATAAAATTAAACTAAACTAACTCCTAATCTAACTGATTTAGAGAATTTATAACCTGAAATTTGAAGTTTGAGTGTGAATTAGGAAGAAATGGTGGTGGGTTGTGGCTCTAACAGCAGAACAGTAGCAGCAGAAGGATGCAGCAGTGGTGGTGAATGGCTGAACAGAAGCCGCACAGGGCGGCGAGTATGGTGGTGGGTTGTGCAGTTGCAGGGCGTGGTGAAGAGAGGAGTAGAAGAAGATGAAGATGGATGAGTGGTGCGGTGGTGAACAGGGTGGAGATGGAGACGAGTAGAGGTGAAGATGGAGGTTTTGCGTCAATGGCAGATGGTGATGAAGTTGCTGCTGTTATGAAGCGGCGATGGGTGCAGGATAGCAGCGGCAACACCAATGGTGGTCTGCTACTGGGTGTGTTGTAGATGAAGATGAAGGAGGGTGCGGCGATGGTGAACAGGGGGTAGGAAGGGTGTATGTGCGGTGGTGCTGTGACTGAAACAGTGAGGTGGAGATGGTGAGCTTGCAGTGGAACAGAGGTAGGTGCGGTGGTGGAAGTGGTGGAACTATGCAGATGATGGTGGTGGAGATGATGATGACGAGTAGATGATTGGGGTTGGTTATTGTTTGGGGTTGGTTATTGTTTGAGGTTGAAGATGAAAGAATTTATCCGTCAGTGTTTTCACCAGCGACCCGCTGGCTAGAGACATAACCCACCAACAGTATAATTAGTTTAATATTATCAAGCCTTTTAACAATATTTGAAAACAACAATTATGCTCAAGCCTACTAAACGATCTACGAATAATGTGCCGTGCACTCTTCACCACATCACTCAATAAACATGCGTGATTCCTTAACTAAAATAAAAACGAAAACTAATAAAAAGAGATCGACATTTAAACCCAAAACTTAAACACACGCTAACAATTATTTACACTTTATAATATTTTTAGCTAATTAAAAACTTTACTAAAAAGAACCGAACCACACTCGAATGAAGATTGAGTACGAAAGTGGTTTGATAGAAAATAATGACCGAAAGAAAAAAAAAATCAAAATAGAATAAAATAAATAATAAGGAAAAGGATAAACGAAACTCCCCTGAAATGCAGCATGCAATGACAACTGATAATCAACAAACTACTGCCACTATGCATGCCATACCCACCAAACAACCTCAATCAGGAGGCTTCTCCTTTATTCTCTTCCCACTTGTCTTGCTTAGTTTCTTTCTCATACCGTTTGCTGGGAAGAATGTAACGGTAGGATCCAAATGAACTCTAATAGATGTAACTGAATCAATCCACCAATCCTTAAACCTTCCTCTTCGTGTCCTCTCCTGTGGGGACTCTGATATGGGTGGCGATCCATCGTCTTCTCCTTCCACAGGCCGACTAAACATACTATGAAGTGATCGCTTTGGTTCCTCAATCATTTCCCCCTTCTCTTCTGCCTCCTTACCAACTATGTATGGCTCCTCGAATATTAATCTCTCTAACTGAGCAAGATCACCAAGAGGGTCAAACTCTCCTATATCTATAACAAGCTCAATATCTGCCAACTCATCACCAAACTCCGCCTCCCAACCAACCTCAACTCCAACACCCTCAAACTCATCAACAACTCCAGCATCCGCATCCATAATATTAAACTCAAGCTGAACCGGAGGTGGGACATGCGTATAAATATGTGGGATATATAGCAAAAAACGCATTATCCATTATCGTCTCCGGTTCTGAAAAATCGTCAACCACATCAGTGCAGAGACCAGTGTCACAAAAAGTACTCTCGGGCTGATGTTTTGCAGTAATCTGGTCGATCAAAACTCCCAGCTCATCTGTCCTACGAACCAAGTCCTCGGATTCTCTAAGTCTAACCGCAAGTTCCTCGCCTCTTTGCTCATGTTGTGAAGCAAGATAGTTTTGGAACACCTGGTTCATCTCAAACATAGCTGTGTGCAGATCGGGTGTGGATGGTGGACCCTCAACTGGTGGAGTGTAAGGGTAAGGATCATCATAATCTGTGGAGTACCATTGTGAGTAGCAACAACAATATGTATAATGGGGTCCTCCACAGATCTCACACCAAACACTAGTACGATGATCCTCGTAGCTATAAGTGTTGCCTTCGTAATCATCCTCATAGTAGCTATCCATGAGAAAAACTGCAAAAACAAACTCAAAACACAAAGATCACGAGTACCAGATAGAAAATAGCTAAAAAATATAATAATAATAATAATAATAATAATAATAATAATAATAACTAAAAATATAAAGCAAAATAAGTCTAAACTAGCAAAAGAACAAATTGCAAGCAAATAATCAAATAAACACTAACCTAACAAGAAAAATAGCAAGTAAAAATGGTTAGACCCCCGACTCGGATCTTTCATAAAGTCGCCAAAAATGCTCAAATCCCCGGCAACGGCGCCAAAAACTTGATGCGAACCGTATGGTGTATGAAAATGATGTATGGATCGGAAAATCAGGTTTTAAATTTATAAAGTGGAAAAACCTAACAAGTTCACACAATCGGCAAGTGTACCGGTCGTATGTAGCAAGTTAAGTAAGTCCGGATATCGTACCCAAGAGATTTGAGTTTGGCGTCCTCTAATACCGGATCATTATCGAGTTCTAACCGATGTAAAAGAGTTGGGATTTTAGATTTTTAAAGACTAAATTAAACAAGCAAGAGACAATTTACCTAAATTTACTCTAAGAATAAGATTTAGACTAAGGAAAATTATCTAAAATAAACTAAGGATAAAAACTTAACTAAAAATGGAAACTAAAGACGGAAATAAGCTAAAAGAGAACTATGAGTGGAATGATGACTACTTAGGCGGGAATCCTGATGATAATCTGACAACTCTCGGCTTTCTGCATATGTCGGCACCGGATCTGAGAATATATCTATTCAAAACAATCTAACACATCAGTACCTACTACTAAGGTCTCGTGGGTGCTAGAAAGTCCTAAAATAAATATGTGAAGCTCACGGTGTGAGGAATGTCTACAAAACACTCCCGGATGTCTAAGGGATCCTAAACTGGCTCGCCTCTCAGCTTACTAGTCCAATTATCCAAGAAACTGACTAAATCAGTAAACTAAAATAACGGGATCAATCGATTTATTACAAATTAAGACTAGATAACACAAGTTGTTAGTTTTTATTAAGTAAAACCCACTCCCGTAGCGTTTTAACCCAAACCAACTAACAAAAAGATGAAATCTACAAACTCCTACCTTCCGGTAGCGAGTTCGGCTAGCACATCGGCTCAAATCCACAAATCAATCTCATCTTATGGATATCTATTCCTAGATCTATCCAAATAATGTCTTAATCTAGCGATTTTAACACTAAAAATATGATCTTTGTCACAAAGTTATCAAATCCAAGCAACAAAAAACCATAATCAAGACAAGATATCATCAAAGATCATACAACCAATACACATTTTGCATACATAATCATAACCAAATCAATCTTCTCACATAGAACATCCATCCAACATATCATAAACAACCAAAAATTATCAAATCATCATCAATTATCCATAATGCCTAAGTAATCATGCAAAATCTAGCCAAATATCAACATGATCCATAAATCCAACATCAAAATGTCTAAATCTAGCATCATGTCAACAACAACTATGAAAATCAAATAAGAATGCACAAAGAAGAGTGGATCACACCCGAATTGGCCACCAATCTTCAAATCAAAGCTTTGATCTACTAGATCTTCCACTCCAATCTTCAAATCAACAACTTTTGGTCTTCAATCCATCAAAAACCTCAAGATCTTCAAAGAGAAACTTCAATTCTTCAAGATCAAAGATCAAAACACCAATCAAAGCTTGAATCCACACCAATTTGCACTTATGATCACCCCCAAAGACCCTTTCAATGATTTCCAGCCGTTTTGTGTTTTTGGGTGAAGAGGTGATACCCTAAAAATGGAAGAAATGATGTTTAAATACTGATTTTTAGGGCTTTTTCGCGTCTGGACGGCCAGCGGGTCGCTGGGGAGTGGAGGTATCTGCCCAGCGGCCCTCTGGGCAGTAAATCTGACAAAACAGGAGCCCAGCGGGTCTCCGGGGATTAAACTGGCTGGCCAGCGGCCCTCTGGGCAGGCAGATTTCTGAAAATGGGCTTTTGGGCCTGATGGGTCTTGGGCTTGGCCTCCAAAGTAGATTTTCTTCCGTTTGTGTCCCGAATCCGCTTCTTTTATTCGAACTTACCTAAAACCAAAACAAAATAAAATAAGTAACTAAAAACCAAATATATTTATATAAAATAAGATTAAAATGTGGTCAAATATATACAATAAACCCATGTGTTTTGCAACACATCAAATATCCCCACACTTAACCTTTTGCTTGTCCCTAAGCAAAATATTTACAATCACATCCAACACAATTCTCAAACAAATACGCCTCCATCGAGTTCAATCAAATTTGAACCGTGGGATCCATAACTTTATTATTATGTTTATTATAACGATCAAAGATTTATAACCCAACTAGCACGGTGAAGCAACTTTAAAATCAAAGTCTACCTAATCAAGCTTTGTTCACCTTCAAGTATCAAATTATACATACCTGCATCCCTCACTATCACTCAAGCACTCGGGCTTAATATGAAATTTGGGAGTGAACTCTCAATACCAATTAAAGTAGTGCAATATAAACATAAGCTTGTATGCCAATCATATCTCCACCTATTGACAAGAAACTAACAAGAATCAAGAGGTCTTTATTCGGGTTGTAACGTGGCTAGGGTTAGGGGTAGGATAACAAAGGAAAAACAAACGAAAAGTGCTAAAAACCCGGCTTTGTCAACATCTAAACAATCAAAACAACTAACTTGTAACCAAAAACCAAAACTTGGATCAAACTTAGGATCTCAAACTCAATATACTATCACTTTAGGGTCAATTTTCTTACCCTTTTTTCTTCTTTTCTCATTTTCTCAACATTTTTTTTTCATTTTTCATTTTTTTTTCTTTTCTTTTTTTTCAATTTTTTTTCATATAATCATTTATTCATGCTTTCTAACTATATACACACTTCTAAAAACTTCCCACAATGTCTACTACTACAAATAATAAAAAAGCTTTGTTTAAACACTAACTTAGCCGGATTTTCAAACACTTGGGCCAAAGCAAAAAGGTTTAAATATATACGAAAGGGAATGGCTAAATGGGTCAAACAAATAAAAAGGCTAAGGCTCAGAAGAGGTAACTAGGGGAAATATATAAAGGGCAGATATAAACAGGTCGGAATAGGTGAATCCTAAATGCCTCAATCATATTCTTGTTTTAATTTCAAGTCTAAGGTCTCAAAATGCATCAAAGCATACAAGTTCTATAATTGCAACTACAATAATAGTCAAACTCTCAACGAAAGAATAATGAGCATATATATAATCGAGTAAAGCTCAATAATCAGGCTCAAATCCTCACATGACAAGGGGTATGGGATAATGATGCAAGCAATGTATAATTTTTAACTGGCCGGTTCACTTCACTATCTTAAGCATCCAAAGATTTTATTTTTATTTAAAAGGCTAGCTAGGAAGACTTTTCTCGTATTATTTAGTTATATTATATATTAAAAGTCAAGAAACCGCAAATTCAAACCGACCAACCTTTTGTCAACGATTTACATTGAATGAGACGCGTCTTTTGTGCAAAAAGGTGACAAAAACGGGACAAGCCTTTTAAAGAAAAATAACTTTTATTCTATTTTTGTATTTTTAGAATTTTCAAATTTTTTTGTATTTTTAATAATTTTCTGATTTTTTTTTAATAAGAAAAAGTGAACCGAACCACTCCCGAATGGAGATTGAGTACGGGAGTGGTTTGATAGAAAAAAAACAAATAAAAATCTAACTATAAAATCCATCCCCACACTTGAAACACACATTGTCCCCAATGTGTGAAACAAATATAAAAATGAAAGAAGAAAAAGAAAAAGGATAGAAGATACTCCCCTGGTATGTACGGGCCCACGGGGGCGACGGAATATAAATAACCCACGGGGGCGTAGAAAAAGCAAGAGAAGAAGACCAGTGTAGAAAGACCTCTCGAAAATATTAAATATAAATCCAATTCACGCGTGTCGCAGAGAATCATCCAAGCACAGTCAAACAAAATAACATCAGATATGTATACAATAAAGATAAACATAAAGAACTGAATAAAAACTATATAGACAACCACACAAACCAGATGAATCGAACCACTCCCGAATGGAGATTGAGTACGGGAGTGATCGATTGTGGCCTTTCAAGCACCTAACATTAACAAGCTACACTACTCTTAACTAAAATTAAACTAGCATAACTATTTACAAAGTTAACTAGCACTAATAAAAACGAATTAGCAATTTAACCTAAATAGACTTAACTATCCATAGAAAAATAAAAGAAAATCTTTTTGTGTTTTTTTAGGTTTTTCAAATGTTTTTTTTTTTTGTATTTTTGAAATAAAAGAAGACTATTTACAAAAATATTTTTGTATTTTTATAATTTTTAAAGAAAACTGGAAATGAGGGCTTTGTTTTTGCAATATAATCCAACCCGACCACCCTCGAATGGAGATTGAGTACGAGGGTGGTCCGGTTTTGCCTTTTAAACATCAAAACACAATCAATCCCATCTAAATGTACAAAATTCCCAAAATTTCAAAACAAACATGAACCTAGATCACTATTTAATCATAATAATATTCGATTAAGCCTCAAAACAACCTCAAAAGTGATCCGATTCTGCATTTTCACATATCCCCAATCATCAATTTCATTCGGTTCACATAATTTAACAAAAACCCCCAAATTTCAACTAACTATGAAACTTAATCTCTAAACTTCTAACTTAAACCTAATTGAGCCCTAATCTACTGATTTAAAGATAAAATTAAACTAAACTAACTCCTAATCTAACTGATTTAGAGAATTTATAACCTGAAATTTGAAGTTTGAGTGTGAATTAGGAAGAAATGGTGGTGGGTTGTGGCTCTAACAGCAGAACAGTAGCAGCAGAAGGATGCAGCAGTGGTGGTGAATGGCTGAACAGCAGCCGCACAGGGCGGCGAGTATGGTGGTGGGTTGTGCAGTTGCAGGGCGTGGTGAAGAGAGGAGTAGAAGAAGATGAAGATGGATGAGTGGTGCGGTGGTGAACAGGGTGGAGATGGAGACGAGTAGAGGTGAAGATGGAGGTTTTGCGTCAATGGCAGATGGTGATGAAGTTGCTGCTGTTATGAAGCGGCGATGGGTGCAGGATAGCAGCGGCAACACCAATGGTGGTCTGCTACTGGGTGTGTTGTAGATGAAGATGAAGGAGGGTGCGGCGATGGTGAACAGGGGGTAGGAAGGGTGTATGTGCGGTGGTGCTGTGACTGAAACAGTGAGGTGGAGATGGTGAGCTTGCAGTGGAACAGAGGTAGGTGCGGTGGTGGAAGTGGTGGAACTATGCAGATGATGGTGGTGGAGATGATGATGACGAGTAGATGATTGGGGTTGGTTATTGTTTGGGGTTGGTTATTGTTTGAGGTTGAAGATGAAAGAATTTATCCGTCAGTGTTTTCACCAGCGACCCGCTGGCTAGAGACATAACCCACCAACAGTATAATTAGTTTAATATTATCAAGCCTTTTAACAATATTTGAAAACAACAATTATGCTCAAGCCTACTAAACGATCTACGAATAATGTGCCGTGCACTCTTCACCACATCACTCAATAAACATGCGTGATTCCTTAACTAAAATAAAAACGAAAACTAATAAAAAGAGATCGACATTTAAACCCAAAACTTAAACACACGCTAACAATTATTTACACTTTATAATATTTTTAGCTAATTAAAAACTTTACTAAAAAGAACCGAACCACACTCGAATGAAGATTGAGTACGAAAGTGGTTTGATAGAAAATAATGACCGAAAGAAAAAAAAAATCAAAATAGAATAAAATAAATAATAAGGAAAAGGATAAACGAAACTCCCCTGAAATGCAGCATGCAATGACAACTGATAATCAACAAACTACTGCCACTATGCATGCCATACCCACCAAACAACCTCAATCAGGAGGCTTCTCCTTTATTCTCTTCCCACTTGTCTTGCTTAGTTTCTTTCTCATACCGTTTGCTGGGAAGAATGTAACGGTAGGATCCAAATGAACTCTAATAGATGTAACTGAATCAATCCACCAATCCTTAAACCTTCCTCTTCGTGTCCTCTCTTGTGGGGACTCTGATATGGGTGGCGATCCATCGTCTTCTCCTTCCACAGGCCGACTAAACATACTATGAAGTGATCGCTTTGGTTCCTCAATCATTTCCCCTTCTCTTCTGCCTCCTTACCAACTATGTATGGCTCCTCGAATATTAATCTCTCTAACTGAGCAAGATCACCAAGAGGGTCAAACTCTCCTATATCTATAACAAGCTCAATATCTGCCAACTCATCACCAAACTCCGCCTCCCAACCAACCTCAACTCCAACACCCTCAAACTCATCAACAACTCCAGCATCCGCATCCATAATATTAAACTCAAGCTGAACCGGAGGTGGGACATGCGTATAAATATGTGGGATAGCAAAAAACGCATTATCCATTATCGTCTCCGGTTCTGAAAAATCGTCAACCACATCAGTGCAGAGACCAGTGTCACAAAAAGTACTCTCGGGCTGATGTTTTGCAGTAATCTGGTCGATCAAAACTCCCAGCTCTTCTGTCCTACGAACCAAGTCCTCGGATTCTCTAAGTCTAACCGCAAGTTCCTCGCCTCTTTGCTCATGTTGTGAAGCAAGATAGTTTTGGAACACCTGGTTCATCTCAAACATAGCTGTGTGCAGATCGGGTGTGGATGGTGGACCCTCAACTGGTGGAGTGTAAGGGTAAGGATCATCATAATCTGTGGAGTACCATTGTGAGTAGCAACAACAATATGTATAATGGGGTCCTCCACAGATCTCACACCAAACACTAGTACGATGATCCTCGTAGCTATAAGTGTTGCCTTCGTAATCATCCTCATAGTAGCTATCCATGAGAAAAACTGCAAAAACAAACTCAAAACACAAAGATCACGAGTACCAGATAGAAAATAGCTAAAAATATAATAATAATAATAATAATAATAATAATAATAATAATAACTAAAAATATAAAGCAAAATAAGTCTAAACTAGCAAAAGAACAAATTGCAAGCAAATAATCAAATAAACACTAACCTAACAAGAAAAATAGCAAGTAAAAATGGTTAGACCCCCGACTCGGATCTTTCATAAAGTCGCCAAAAATGCTCAAATCCCCGGCAACGGCGCCAAAAACTTGATGCGAACCGTATGGTGTATGAAAATGATGTATGGATCGGAAAATCAGGTTTTAAATTTATAAAGTGGAAAAACCTAACAAGTTCACACAATCGGCAAGTGTACCGGTCGTATGTAGCAAGTTAAGTAAGTCCGGATATCGTACCCAAGAGATTTGAGTTTGGCGTCCTCTAATACCGGATCATTATCGAGTTCTAACCGATGTAAAAGAGTTGGGATTTTAGATTTTTAAAGACTAAATTAAACAAGCAAGAGACAATTTACCTAAATTTACTCTAAGAATAAGATTTAGACTAAGGAAAATTATCTAAAATAAACTAAGGATAAAAACTTAACTAAAAATGGAAACTAAAGACGGAAATAAGCTAAAAGAGAACTATGAGTGGAATGATGACTACTTAGGCGGGAATCCTGATGATAATCTGACAACTCTCGGCTTTCTGCATATGTCGGCACCGGATCTGAGAATATATCTATTCAAAACAATCTAACACATCAGTACCTACTACTAAGGTCTCGTGGGTGCTAGAAAGTCCTAAAATAAATATGTGAAGCTCACGGTGTGAGGAATGTCTACAAAACACTCCCGGATGTCTAAGGGATCCTAAACTGGCTCGCCTCTCAGCTTACTAGTCCAATTATCCAAGAAACTGACTAAATCAGTAAACTAAAATAACGGGATCAATCGATTTATTACAAATTAAGACTAGATAACACAAGTTGTTAGTTTTTATTAAGTAAAACCCACTCCCGTAGCGTTTTAACCCAAACCAACTAACAAAAAGATGAAATCTACAAACTCCTACCTTCCGGTAGCGAGTTCGGCTAGCACATCGGCTCAAATCCACAAATCAATCTCATCTTATGGATATCTATTCCTAGATCTATCCAAATAATGTCTTAATCTAGCGATTTTAACACTAAAAATATGATCTTTGTCACAAAGTTATCAAATCCAAGCAACAAAAAACCATAATCAAGACAAGATATCATCAAAGATCATACAACCAATACACATTTTGCATACATAATCATAACCAAATCAATCTTCTCACATAGAACATCCATCCAACATATCATAAACAACCAAAAATTATCAAATCATCATCAATTATCCATAATGCCTAAGTAATCATGCAAAATCTAGCCAAATATCAACATGATCCATAAATCCAACATCAAAATGTCTAAATCTAGCATCATGTCAACAACAACTATGAAAATCAAATAAGAATGCACAAAGAAGAGTGGATCACACCCGAATTGGCCACCAATCTTCAAATCAAAGCTTTGATCTACTAGATCTTCCACTCCAATCTTCAAATCAACAACTTTTGGTCTTCAATCCATCAAAAACCTCAAGATCTTCAAAGAGAAACTTCAATTCTTCAAGATCAAAGATCAAAACACCAATCAAAGCTTGAATCCACACCAATTTGCACTTATGATCACCCCCAAAGACCCTTTCAATGATTTCCAGCCGTTTTGTGTTTTTGGGTGAAGAGGTGATACCCTAAAAATGGAAGAAATGATGTTTAAATACTGATTTTTAGGGCTTTTTCGCGTCTGGACGGCCAGCGGGTCGCTGGGGAGTGGAGGTATCTGCCCAGCGGCCCTCTGGGCAGTAAATCTGACAAAACAGGAGCCCAGCGGGTCTCCGGGGATTAAACTGGCTGGCCAGCGGCCCTCTGGGCAGGCAGATTTCTGAAAATGGGCTTTTGGGCCTGATGGGTCTTGGGCCTGATGGGTCTTGGGCTTGGCCTCCAAAGTAGATTTTCTTCCGTTTGTGTCCCGAATCCGCTTCTTTTATTCGAACTTACCTAAAACCAAAACAAAATAAAATAAGTAACTAAAAACCAAATATATTTATATAAAATAAGATTAAAATGTGGTCAAATATATACAATAAACCCATGTGTTTTGCAACACATCAATCGACATAAAAGACGTGACCCATAAGGTTAAGCATACACCCCTTAAAGAACGAACTAATAGTAACACTTTTCCCGTTTGCCACCTCTACCACATAAGGAATATCAAGGCCAATACGACTAGCAGTAAAAGATGAAGCAAACTCTAAAGAAACAAAACTCTTATCGGCACCCGAGTCAAACAAAATAGAAGCATAACGTTCATTAACGAGAAACATACCGTTCACCACCTCGTTGTTGGCCTGCGCTTGATTTGTATTAATGTTAAAGGTTCTCGCACGGCCCGCCTGATTTGCATTGGCGTTTGTGTTCACATTCACGTTGATTGGTTGCAGACAGTTGTTGCGATAATGGGTCGGGTCACCGCAGTTGTAGCAAGCCCGACCCGGAACAGCCCTGACGTTGTTGGCATTGTTGTAACAATCTTTGGCTAAATGGCCAATGCGTTGGCAGATGCTGCATCTCCGACACGGAGTTTCGGGGGCATGATGGAAAGGACATTTATTGCATTTGGGCAGCGTGCCAGTATAGGGTTTCCTGGCAACGTTGCCACCATAACCACCTTGCGGTGCCGCGATAGGAGTCTGGGTGGTAACAGCATAATTAGCAGCATGATTCTTTCGTTTCTTGGAGTTTGAGGAGGATTCGGTCTTGAAGCCCTTATGAAATTTTCCCCCGGATGGCTTGGATTCATTATCAGATGTACTTTTCAACTTTTTATTCCCCTTGCGGTTTAGAGTACCCGCTTTCACGTGATTATCAGTAAGGCGCCCGGCCAAGGACATCGCCTCACCTACAGTCGCTGGTTTACTTCCCCACACCGCATCCTGAATCGTCATAGGCAAACCCCCGATATACTGCTCAATTCCCCGGGAATCCGGAGTAACCATGTTGGGACACAAAACACTGAGTTGCGAGAAACGGTCATTGTACGCTACGTTGTCACCACTGTCCTGTTGGAGGTTCCAAAATTCACCCTCGAGCTTACGAATTTCGCTCGGAGGGCAATACTTGCTGGTCATAGTGGTTTTAAATTGAGCCCAAGTCAATGCAGTCACGGCGGCTTCCCCGAGCCTCCGTTTCTCGTCGTTCCACCAGGTGAGTGCACCCTTTTGGAGTACACTCGTAGCATAGCGAACTTTCAGATTATCCGGGCATTCACAGTTGACGAAAGTGCTTTCCATGCTTTCGTACCACTGAAGGAGTCCGGTGGCTCCCTCATTACCAGAGAACTTAGTCGGACCACAAGAATTGAAATGCTTGAGGGTGCATCGGGGTGTCGCGTTTCCAGCATTCTGATTGGCATTATTGAGCTGGGTCACGAGATTAGGCAACATATTAGCCATCTGGGTCGCAATAACGTTAGCGAGTTGTGCACGTTTACCAGCCATTCTACAAGATAAGATAGAAAGAATTTTCATAAGACATGGATCAATATTCGAGATAACATCGGTTGTAACAAAATTTTGATTAAATGAGATTATAGAATCCTTTAGAAACATAACACAGAAAAATCACTTAGAACATTTAGAAACACTAGTAAATGAACATCGAGAAAAGGAACGTTTGAAATAACATAGAAACTCATTAGAAACCATAGAAAAATAAAATTTACAGAATTATCAAGAAAATAGAGTTTTGAAGGCTTAGGATGTGTCTTGGTTTTGGACACAAATGACTTATCAAAGTGTCAAGTTCGTTTTTCAACGTATTTGAGAAGGCGTGCTTTAGCCTATAGGTTCACACTCATCTCAGACATCCCCAGGTAAGCATACAGGTCTCTTAAAGAGATTTATACGAAATGCTTGCCTTAGACAGGATGTCCGTGATACAGGCGTTCCCCCTTCCAGATTGCACACGTTCCCACGTTTCAAACTTACTTAAGACGATGACGAGATTCCACAAAGAGAAGATCCTAATCACACAGAAGAGTCTCTTGCAGTTCCTTCGCGAAATCGAACGAGAAAAGAGATAAAGAAAAGCATAGATAGGTTCGTAGAAAGGAAATCAATAAGTCCAAAAGAATCCCTAAGTACATCTATTTGCACTAAGGACTCTTAGGTTATAGTCTAGGTCGGTGTGTTTCTAATACCCTATCCTAGTTCCCTATAACCATGTCTCTGATACCAAACTGTGACACCCTGCCCGGTGGCGGAAAACACCGGGTTGTCAAGTGGGTTGGATATCAAAGTACAAAGCACATGGCATCTAAGAAATATATTTTAATATTATTAAGCATTCAATGTTGTGACGTAACAGGCAATAAATAGTCTTAAAAACAGGAAATAAATCCGGAAACAGGAACGTCATTGTTTTTATTATTTTCTAGGTCCATGGCATCCTACGTGTCAAGCAACCGAAACAACTTCAAACGCCACCTGAAATATGATTAAAATAAATTAGCTACGAGAATAGCTAGTGAGTAAAAACACAGTAAATAATACATAGTATGAAATCCGAGATCATTAGAAATATGCTGCGCAAGCTCATGTGTATAGCAATTTCGCCATATTACACAACCGTGACCATAGAATCACATAGAAACAAAGAAACATATACCCCGCAGGGTAACTTTTAGCAACGTGTCATGAGAACCACTCATGTTACAATTAATGATAACTGTCGTCTAACCGTCATTTAACCGTCCTTTAACCGTCAATTTAACCGTCTCGATAAATCAGTTATCAATAATTGTTTTAGCATCTAGAGGCATAGCAACATAGTAACAAGTATCATAGGATAGTATCTAGTAACCAACACATAGAATCAACAACAAGAATCGCCGTCAACACATCACCTAACGTGCCATAAAGTGTAGGTGGGTTTGTCAGACCGTTAGCGCTAACATCGTACCGGTGGAAATTACGTAATAATACAACTACTTTTAACTACCACATAAGATTGCATCAAGCGGCCGACAAGATTAACATATTTTATGATCTCATTTGTAAATAGAATCAAAAAGAAAAGAAACCGTAGTTTAGTAATAAGAATCATATTTCAGTCCCAAAGCAAAAATAGTAAAATGGGAAGTGAGTTTACTCACCTGGAAACAAAGATAATAGTAACACAAGAAAGCAACTAGAGAGATTCGAGGATCGCCCAGATATTAGAACCACCTAATTAACCGGGAGAACCTAATTTAGAAACGAAGCAAGTAACGTAATAACAAGAATCAAGAAAATAGAACTTCTAGGGTTTTGGAATTGGGGATTTAGGGTTTCAAAATATAATTGGAAAAATTAGGGTTTTAACGTACCAATTGGGGATTAGGGTTTCAAAATATAATTTGGGCATTTAGGGTTTTAACGCACCAATTGGGGATTAGGGTTTCAAAATATAATTTTGGAATTTAGGGTTTTAACGTACCAATTGGAAATTAGGGTTTAAGAATATAATTTGGGGATTTAGGTACGAACGTAATTTGTATTTTCGTATAGGATATATTTTTAAAAGAATCCACTTTTTCTTAGTTTCATATTGGAAATAATATTTGTACAAAATACTAATATTTGTTTTAATACTTATGTTTTTAAACCTTAAGAAGTATAGTTAACTAAATAAAATGTAAAGGTGTTGAAACATAAAAAGAATTAAAGTGGAAAAAATGGGGTCAGTGGGACTCGAACCCACGACCCAACGCGCCAAAGCCAGCAGCCCTTCCGCTGAACCAGACGAGTTTTTATGATTTAAAACAGGCAACGATTAGTTTTAATCTTTGTTACATAAAACCCTCATTTTCATATAAACCCTAGAATCACAAATTCAACCAATTCGTTCTTACACTGATGATTGAATCCACACAACCATAGGGCTTTCAATCTACACTATGAAACGATCAATTTGATATATGGTACTTACGTGGTGTCGATCTAATTTGGAACGATGAAGATGAAGAACAAAGAACGACTGCTCGTAACCCAAATCGATAGCTAGAGGCTGTTAGGATCCAATTCAACTTCCAGATCCCTTCAACGTGAATAGACGTATAAAACCCCTATATAAGTTTCAGATGAAATCAATGTTTGAATGGCTATCCCTTGATGAATAAACTCGGATTGAAAACGAACCACTTACAGAATGTTGATGATTGATGAGAGAAATTGAAGTTGCAGATGGCTTAGACGTGTAAAGAGGAATGTGCAGATGGATTGAATTGTATTTTGGTTGACGGTTTGATGCCGAATGGTTTTGAGTTTAGTGTGAAAAGAAAATGGCAATTGAATGAATGATTTGGATCGATTAGCTTCAATTAACTGTTAGAATTGATTTCGAGATGCCGAGAGGACGTCTGGTATTGAATGGAATCATCAATTGTATACGTTCACAGTCGATTCGTTAATGTGGGTTTTTGAACCGATTTTGTTTTGAGAAAATGGTCGATGTTTAGGTGATTACAAGTCAATTAGGTGTTCGAAACATACTTAGGATAGCACTAGGATGATTTTGTATAGGTTTAATTTGTTGAAAAATGCTAAAAACGGGTTTTTGAGTCTCGCCGGAGTTGTGGTTTTTCCGGCCAAACTGGCCGGAATTTGTAGTCGCCGGAAATACGGGGGGGGGGGGAGAAAAGGCTGGTTTGAATTTTTAATTTACACAACAGCCCCTAAACTTGTATTGGCTTTAACTTTTGCCCAAAACTTTTAAAACAAGTTTTAATATTTACAATATTGACCCAAAGTTAGTTATAAATTAACTCAACCAACTAATTTAACTGGGTTGAGACGGAACGACTAATTAAACGGCGATTATATACGTTTGGCTTGATGGTGACATTAAACATATTTATTTAAATAATTTACTATCGAAACGTTACATTTACAAATAAAAGAGTACGGGTACATTTAAGAATAGAACTTCGGGTTCGAGCCGGGTCTTCGGGTTTGGGTCCGGGGCAGATGTCACATAATCTTTATTAAAAACTTCTTAACAATCCAACCAAGAATTACAACCTTATAAATAGAAAACCAAAAACAAATAGATGGAAACAAAATCCCATAATAAAGGAAACGATAATGACAAAACAAGAATAGAAAATAAATAACTTGGCTAGGAAGTTTTGGTTGGATTGGGTCTTGGAATTAATCGGCATCTTTAGCCACTTTTGTTAGAACATGCATTTGGCCCAGCTTGCCTCTGATCCGTATCATCCTCCCCCACTAAAAACCGACTCGTCCCCGAGTCATTATCCAAATCGTCCTCGGGTGTATATGGGGAAAGATCCGCGACATTAAAAGTAGCAGAAACACTATAATTGTGACACCCCGCCCGGTGGCGGAAAACACCGGGCTGTCATAGAATTGGATATCCATAGTAAACAAAGCACATGGTATTTATTCATTACGTTTAATAATGATATAGTAAGTTTAGAACATCAGTCTTAAATGGATACGACAAAAGTAATAAAACCGAAACAGTAAATGCAATCGTCTTTATTAATTAAACTAGGTCCAAGGCAATCAAATATTGGTATATGTATATTAAACTTATGTGTTTAAATTAATAAAAATAGTTACAACTTAAATATATTATTAGGTTATTAGAAAAGTATAATTAAATGTTTTACAATTGAAAAACATGAAGATTTAAAAGAAAGGAGGCCAGTGGGTTCGAACCCGTGACCTTGGGGTAGAAACTAACAATAACTGACCGCTAGACCAGAAGGCCTTTTTGTGAATGAATCTCGTTTTTTTATTGTTTTAACATATGTTTACCAACAAGACCCATTTCCAACTGAACCCTAGAATGAAGATCGATCCAATTGATCCAAACCTGATAATCCCAACCAAATTAACCATAGGGCTTTTAATCTACGTTGAATCGTGATCATTTCTATATAAAATACATACTTGATTGGTGAAGAATTGAGCCGATGAACTGATGAACAAGATGCGACGGTTTTAAAGATCAACACATGAAATCTTGGTGATTTTGATTGAAATTGGATTACCAGAGAGTTAAAGTGGGTTCTAAGGATTGTTTTGATCGCTTGAATTGAATTGGTTTGATAAAAAAATGGTCGAGCACGTTCGGAATTGATTGATAAAGAGAAATAACTAATTGGTGATTGAATGTTTGTATTAAACTCAATTAAACATTACCGATCGTTTCCAATCACCAAACGGATCGATGAAATTAATTCAACTTATCGTTTTCAAGCGTTTCAGAGTAATTTTAGTTTTGGGTTTTTAGAACCGATCTATAAAATTGCATTAGGAAGAGTGTTAGATCGCTTAAAGGGGAAATAAACAGCGGTAACGAGTTCGAAACATCCACACGCAGATTTTGTATATGTTTAATTGAGTAGGAAGTGTTAAAAACGAGTAAATATGGCCTCGCCGGACCTCGGCATTTTCCGGCCAAAGTGGCCGGAGTTATGCTGGCCGGAAATACGGGATGAATGGGGTGGGGGCTGGGTCAATACCATATTTACATGATTGGTCCTTTATCTTTCTTTTATGTTTTAATTAGTTTAATAATTTTTAACTAAAGTTTCAAATGTTACAACTTTGACCCAAAGTTAGATTATAATTATATTAATTAACCAACTTAACTATATTGAAACGTAACAATTATATAAGTGACGTTTTTATAGTTTTAGCTCGTTTAAGCCGTTACGAGACTATTTCGAGACTTAGAAGCGTTTTGTTTAACGTTTTCAATAATTTTCTTTTACGAACTATATATATATTTATTTATATATATATTTTGAGTTTTATAGTTCCACCATTATTTATTCGATATACGTGAACGTTTTGAAACGTGAATTTAATTGAGACGAGAACAACGTAGAATCAATGCGTTTATTTATAATAATAATAATAGGCGTTACACTTTGAAGAAATAAATACGATTACAATTTAAAGGATAACAACTTCGGGTTCGAGTCGGGCATTCGGGTTCGGGTTCGGGCAGATGTCACAATAATGACTGGGTAAATCCACTTTGTAAGCATTATCACTAATTTTCTCCAAAATACGAAACGGACCGTCAGCACGTGGATGAAGCTTCCCATAACGGCCTTGTGGAAAACGTTCACACCGTAAATGTATCCACACAAGATCACCTTCTTCAAACACAACCTTCTTTCTATGCTTGTTTGCTCTGTTTTGATATTGCACATTGTGTTTAACAATTTGTTCCCGAACTTGCTCATGCAAAGCTTTGATTTGGTTTGCCTGCTCGTCCCCCTCGGCGCTAATCGTACCACTAACTAGCATGGGAGCTAAATCAAGGGGAGTGAAGGGGTTGCGCCCATAAACAACAAAAAATGGGCTCCGACCCGTAGAGCTATGGTTCGAGCGATTGTAGGCGAACTCTGCTTGAGGCAAGATTAAGTCCCACTGATTAGGTTTATCTCCCACCAAACACCGAAGGAGATTGCCAAGACTCCGATTTGTGACTTCGGTTTGTCCGTCCGTTTGCGGGTGATGTGAACTGCTAAAATTGAGTTTGGCGCCCAACCGCGTCCACAACGTACGCCAAAAATGGCTAACAAATTTAAAATCCCGATCCGAGGTGATGGACCTCGGGACACCGTGAAGGCGTACTATTTCAGTAAAATATAAACGCGCTACTTGGGATGCATCGAACGTTTTGGAGCATGGAATAAAGTGAGCCATCTTTGAAAACCTATCAACCACTACCATAATGGAATCCTTCTTGCGTTGAGTTACGGGTAACCCGAGAACAAAATCAATGCTAACATCTTCCCAAGGACCATCAGGGGTAGGTAACGGAGTGTATAGACCTTGATTAGTATGATGAGTTTTTGCTATATGGCACACACGACAACAGTTAATAACTTTCTGCACATCCTTAGACAACTTTGGCCAAAAAAATCTATCCCTCACTAAAGCAACAGTTTTTGCTTTTCCAAAATGACCTCCAAGAGAACCTTTATGACATTCCAAAATAATAGCCTCTCGAGAGGAAGAGACGGGGACACAAAGACGACTTCCCTTGAATAAAAAACCATCCCTTTTCACAAAATCTCGAAAAATACCCGCGCGACATTTAATCCATACGTCATTAAAATCGGGGTCATCAGGATATAAATGCGTGAAAGTGGCAAACCCGGAAACCTGAAAAGTGGTAGATGTTAACATGGCGGGGCGGCGGCTAAGTGCATCGGCCACAGTGTTAGCCGTCCCTGCTTTATGTCGAATGACGAAGGTAAAATCTTGAAGCGTTTCCACCCACTTGGCGTGTCTTGGATTTAGCTTGGCTTGTCCCTGAATAAATTTGAGAGCTTGGTGGTCAGAATACAAGATAAACTCGGACGGTAAAAGGTAGTGACGCCAATACTCAAGACTTCGAATAATGGCGTAAAACTCCTTATCATAAGTGCTATACCGACGACGTGTGTCATTGAGTTTCTCACTGAAAAAAGCGATGGGTTTGTTACGTTGACTTAGAACCCCTCCAATTCCAAGACCGGATCACACTCAACTTGAAAGACATGATCAAAACTTGGTAGTGTTAAAACTGGTGCTTCGGTCACAGCTATTTTAAGCCGTTCGAATGCTGTTTGGGCTGCCCCGCCCCACACAAATTTACTACTTTTCAAGCATTCGGTAATGGGTGCAACAATGGTGCTAAAACTTCGAATGAACCATCGATAAAAAGATGCAAGTCCGTGAAAACTACGAACATCATGTAAGGACTTAGGGGTTGGCCAAGTAGTGATAGCTGAGACCTTGGTGTTATCCATGCGAATTCCTTGAGCTGAAATCACATAACCCAAAAAGAGAACTTCGTTTGTTAAAAAGTGACACTTTTTTCGATTAGCAAATAACTTTTGTTCCCGCAAGACTGAAAAGATTTCTTCGAGGTGTCGGAGGTGATCAGCCTCATTGTTACTATACACCAAAATATCGTCGAAATAGACGACAACACATCGACCAATAAATGGTTTAAAAATATGGTTCATTAACCGCATGAAAGTGCTCGGGGCATTAGACAAGCCAAAAGGCATTACCATCCATTCATAGAGGCCATCACGCGTTTTAAACGCGGTCTTCCATTCGTCCCCGGGACGCATACGAATTTGATGGTAGCCACTCCGTAAATCAATTTTAGAAAAACAACTCGCCCCATGTAAGTGGTCAAGAAGATCATCAAATCGTGGAATAGGAAAACGATATTTGATAGTTATTTTATTAATGGCCCTACTATCAATGCACATGCGGAACGCTCCCCCGGACTTTGGAACTAATAAAGCAGGTATGGCACACGGACTCATGCTTTCACGAATAAGCCCCTTTTCCAATAGCTCAGTGACTTGGCGATGTAACTCTGCGAATTCTTTTGGGTTCATCCTATAAGCGGGTTTGTTCGGGATGCTAGCTCCGGGCAAAAAGTCTATGCAATGTTGTATTTCTCGAAACATGGGTAAACCTGCAGGGATATCATCGGGAAAAATTTCCTCGAAACTGGTGAGTAATGGCACGACCGCTGGTGGAACCGATTCCGCTGCTGAGTTTTCTTCGACCATAAGCAACCCGAAAACCACCGTTGGTGGTAAAGACCGAGTGAGCCCCACGAACCCAGCTTTTGACACAGTGGTACGATCAATTGAATCGACCTTCGGGTTCAATGGCGCGAGAGTAATATTAAGCCCATCTTTCCGGAATGTATAAGTATTACGAAAACCATCATGCTTCACTCTTCGATCATATAACCATGGTCGTCCTAATAGAATATGGCAAGCATCCATGGGTATAACTTCACACCATAGTTCATCGGTGTATTTATTTCCAATAGAGAACTGTACGAGACATCGATGAGCAACTTTGACAAGATTGCCTTTTTTTAACCATGTAAGTTGGTATGGCTCTGGATGGTTCTGCATAGGTAAACCCAACTTTTCAACCATGGTGGTGGCCACCATATTTTCACAACTACCAGTATCTATGATCACAGTACACACTTTCCCTTTTGTTGTGCATTTAGTATGAAATATGTTGTTCCGGAGCCAAGTTGTGTCGTTATCGGGGTCGGTTAACGATGTGTTAAGCAACCTGCGGGTAATAAGTAGTTCACCCCGATCGGGGTAAACAACCTCAGCATCATCCTCGTTTTCGCTGTCGTATACGGGTGCAGGATCATTAATGAGAGCAAAGATTTGTTTATTCGGGCAATCCCGTTTTAAGTGACCAATTCCTTGGCATTTAAAACACCGTAAAGACGAAGTAGTAGAGCTAGTTGGTTCCATGGATGCTGTGGGTGGAACGGCTTTGATTGGGCCGAACCGAGTTGGGGTTGGACCAGCGGGTTGTGTGTGGCTAGAGGAGCCAAAGCGAGTGGTTTGTTTTGATTTTGCCAATAGTTGTTTTTCCACCCTTTGTGCTAGCCTGCATACATCAGAAAACGAGTAATATTGTTGTAGATAGACAACATTAGAAATTTCAGGGCGAAGGCTACCCAAAAACCGAGCAATTGTTTGTTCTTCATCTTCCTCAATACCGCACCGCATGCGCATGCGTTCAAATTCTGAAATAAACTCCTCCACCGTAAGTGTTTGTTGTCGGAAATTATGGAAGTCTAAGTAAGAATCCTGCTTGTAATTAACCGGCAAAATTTTTTTTTGCATGAGTCGTTTCATCTTGTCCAATGAATCTACTTGGTGTTTGCCCTCCCTGTAGCGTTGTTTCTTCACCTGTTCCCACCATAACGATGCATATTTTTTTAATTTTATAGCAACAAGTTTTACCTTAACATCGTCGGATATCTCGCAAATCAAAAACCCGTTCCACTGTCTGAAGCCAATCAAGAAAAT
This sequence comes from Tagetes erecta, assembly GCA_030867185.1. Classification (NCBI taxonomy): domain Eukaryota; kingdom Viridiplantae; phylum Streptophyta; class Magnoliopsida; order Asterales; family Asteraceae; genus Tagetes; species Tagetes erecta. The sequence continues at coordinate 42,766,100 of CM061492.1, read as the reverse complement.
CGTCTGGTTGCATCCGGCCTTCAAACTCGGGGATTTCTGTTCTTAGACCCAACGACCTCAGCGGGTCAACAGGATGTTGTGGTTGTTGTGCGTTCTGTCTACGGGGGCGGCGTGCAAAATTGTTTTGGAAGTCGTCGCCCTCGTAATCATCCCATATAACTGATTCGGTTACTTCACTTTCTTCTTGTTCATACCTGTCATATGGATTAACTTCAAGTTCACGAACCCGTTGACGTAGACGTTCAATCTCAACGTCGCGAGGATCACGATGATCATAACCGTTGCCTCCGGCGGCAAATCTACGGTGTTGATAACGACGATCTCTCCCCTGTGTGGACATCCTGAGAAACCTGAGCTGCTGATACCACTTGATACGGATTCGTATATGAGTGGAACCTAGGCGAAACCTAGCGACGACGATTCTTGGCCTACCAAGATAACCGGCGACAGAGATATGTTTTATCGGCCAACCGATAAACAAAAGAACAAAACGTTCAATAATAATCTTTATTAAAAACTTCTTAACAATCCAACCAAGAATTACAACCTTATAAATAGAAAACCAAAAACAAATAGATGGAAACAAAATCCCATAATAAAGGAAACGATAATGACAAAACAAGAATAGAAAATAAATAACTTGGCTAGGAAGTTTTGGTTGGATTGGGTCTTGGAATTAATCGGCATCTTTAGCCACTTTTGTTAGAACATGCATTTGGCCCAGCTTGCCTCTGATCCGTATCAAATTTGGGTTCTAATCAAGAAACCACAAAAGATGGGGAAATTGGGTCGATTGAAACTTCTAGAGATGAAATGAACACTCAAAACTTTGATGAACAAGAACAAAACTACATAAACGATTATATTTCAAAAACCCTTATCTATCTTCAAGTGAAGATATGAATCGTTTTTTCTGAAATCGTGAACTTTTCCAACAAAAGTCTCAACCACACGAGAATGTCTCAACTTAGTCATTTGGAGGAGAACTTTGTATTGCTCAAAGAACACAAACACACACAACTACACACAATCGTGCAAACATCTGAATCATATATCTTCTTCATCACTCATTCATAACACTGTTAATCCATACATCACTCCGATCCCAACAATATTAACGAGTAAAAAAAATGTATAGGAAATTAAAGCTATATCCCCGATCATGTCGATAAAAATCTAGGGTAGATGTAGATCTATATATACTAACACAATATATTTAGTCCTCATTATAACAATGGAATGTACTATAAACAATAGACATTTATAAACATTATAAACAATCCAATAATACTTTTGTTCATAACAATGGAATGTATTATAAACTATAGACATTTATATAACATGCAACCAAAATGCTCAACGTACTAAACTAACACAATTAGTCCTCATCATGTGGTTTCTAGACCTTATCTCTTGTTGTATAGGAGCCAAACCAAGCCTCAACACATCATGCATCTCTATCACTTGTGTTCTTCGCTGTCGCTTCTTGTTTTCGCTTCCGTATAAAGTTCTTTCATCTTTCGCTTTGTGGCTTCTATCTTCTCCTCAATAGTGTTCTTGTCGAAAGTCATTGAAACAGTCGATTTTGCAGGTGTTTTAACAGACGCACAAGGCACATGAGCGCGTGTTAAACCCTTGTTGATCTTGTCATCACGAGTGAAACACCTTTTCTCCAACACAACATTATTAATCTTTCTTGGCACCACCGGTGGTCGTTTGTTCGTTGGCCTCTTTGTTATAGTTGGAACATTATTCTTGTTTGATCCAACACATTCTTCTTTAGTCATATTATGATCATTCACAATCATCCACTCATCAACTATGCGTCTCCATGATACGACTAACGTCCTTGCAGCATGCCTAACGTCCTTCGACGCGTGATGTCCAAAACGGCTAACAGATTTTCCAATCATTGTTGACTCAAGAACCTTCATAGACACCACCTTTTGTTTAAGCTTCTTTAACAACTCACACAACAACACCCCTTCATATTTGTATCCACTATCATCAAGAATGGCTTTGATCCTTAAAACATCCGCAGTCGTTTTCGTTTCGTCTTCAGTTTCATGAATATCATCAAGAATGCCGTTAATCCTCAAAAACTTAGAACCCATTGCAAGATAAAAAAAAAATTAGTTATTTTATGATGTGAGCAGGTGTGTATGAGGACATTAGATGCATATATATATATATATAAATTTATGAAACTAGATAATTTCTTGCATACCAAGGATCTATTATCTCGGAGTATAGATAGATATATGAATGAACTAATTAATGAAAGTGTATCATTTCTTAAATTAAGTTCTTGAAAATAATATCTTAATTATTTTTTTAACAACATGAAATTTGAAATTAAACTAACAATTACAATTACCATAAAATTCTTACTTTAATATTGTCAATTTGAATACTACATTACTACGTAAAAGAATAAATTCACTTTCAAGGTTTATAATTTATAAAGGTTTATATGTATTGATTTTGATGAGTCTGCATAACTAATATAACTAGTTTTTTTTTCCGGCATTGTACTTTGGTAGGTTTTTGTGTATTCAACGTGGTGTTACTTTGGTCATTATTGAAATTAAACGTGTATCGAAACTACATCAGTGGTACCAATACTAATCAAAATTAGGCCATTATAATTGCTCACATTCGGTTAGTCTCGGAACCTCAATGGTATAATAGTTGCACTATTAAAAAAAAGCTCAACATAAAAAAACCAAAAAAGGTACATGAAAAAAAAGTCATTGAGCTTTTTGTGCAAAAACTAAAAACAAATTAAATTTGGTGGCCAAAGTGGGAAAACCAGATAAAACCAAGGTGCATTAGAACTTTTGTGGCCATCATATAAAAATAAAAAGCCGGTGGTCAAACTTCAAAGTGATCTAAAAGCAAAAAAATATAAAAAGAAAAAAAAACAAATTAAGTAGTAAAACTTTTGAGGCTAAAATGAAAAACCTAAAAATTTGACGGTTACAGAAAATAAACTAACACCATATTCTCCTAGATTATAATCCGTGAGTTATAGCCTACAAGGTTCAATAAATAAAATAATGTAATTACTAATTAGTATAAAGGACAATCAATCAAGAATTAGGGTCATAAAAATAAGGTATTTAAATTGTTAAACAATTTATTAAAAAGCGATCTCCAATATAATAAAACAAAATAATTTTTGCTTATTTGACACTAGATTAGTGCACGCGCTACGCTCGGGGACATAACATTTATGTGATGATTTTAAGGATTATTCATGAACATGAACGATTCCAATTAGTTTTGAGATAAAACTGTGGTAAATCTAAAAGACAAAATTTATTTAAAATCTTGTTGTTTGGTATAACAATAATATATTCAAATTAAAGAGAATTAGACGTTCGGTTTTATGGTGTATTTTTTTGTTAAAACAATGTCATATAAAAAGTTGTGTATATTTAAAAAATAATTATGTATTTAATTGTATGTTATTAATAATTTTATCTCTAAGTTTTAGTTTTATACCCTAATAAATATATTTTGGCCTAAACACACCCTTAGTAGGAGATTGTTGAAAATGTAAATAGTCTTAATTTTTTAAATATTGTGCTAAATATTAGGGGATAAATGAAATTAATATTATTATAATAAATTATTATAGATAGATATATATTTTTTAAATATAACAATATTATTAATTTTAAGAGAATCTCTCAAATAATGACAACTAAGCAAATTGATCTCAAATGATGCCAATTGCCAAATAAGCAAATATGATTTTGCTATATCATATAGAAGATAGTTTAAAAAAAATTGGTTTATGTGACATGGTTTGAGCGATTCTCATACAATAATAATTTTATATTTAATTAAAAACTAACTTATAATTAATAACATTAAAAACCAAATAAAGTAAATAAATTTGATAATTATTGTCAAATGAGAATTTTAATCCAAAAAGGTATATTAGTAAAAAGAAAACTAAGTCCATGATTTTTATCTCTCTTCTCTTTTGTGTCCTATTTATTCTCTTATATTTCTTAATTTACGATCTTTTTTTTTCCATTGCCATACGTATACGTAGCTAAAGCTTAACCGGTTTGTAGATGCTATTACATATATATAAATTGCTAAGTTGAATTTGCATAAAATAAATTAATGAATTACATGGTGTGAAGTGCATATTTTTATTAGAAGTATAACATGAAATCAAGTTACCATCTATGCAATTACAAGTAAAATATCACCAAACATAACAATATATTAAATAGAGTTAAGTGCAATTTGCACCCATGTGATTTACATGCAAAGTCACTTTGCATTCCCGTCTGAAAAATTAGACTATTTACACTCCTATTGTTTTTTAAAGCGGGTCATCTGCAATTCTCCCTAACTTTGATCGTTAGTTGACTATCTAAATAATGGTTAAAACTTTTACCCCTCTTTAAATACCAAAGCCCATCCACCTTCGCCACCACCCTCCCCTTCCATTCCACCGATTCACCATCATCGGCCATCGCTACCCTACACCATCATCATCAAACACCACCTCCATCTAGCAAACAAGAGGCTTGCGGCTCGCGCAACAGTTGGGAATACACACCTTGTTCAATTAAACATTGTAACTTTATGAATAAAGTCTGTTTAAAACATATACATGCAGGTATTCGTAATAGTTTATCTTATTTAGAAAAACACAAAAACAAATGTGGAGACTCGGGTTCAACCCCTGTTTGATAAACGTTTCTCAAGCCATCCCATGCAGGGGCGAAGGATCATTGGGACGGAGGAGGGTCACCGCCCCCCACTTTTTTCGGTCAAAGTGTTGGTTTGTTGTTCGGTAGGATTTTTTTATATATATTGGGTTTGGCCCCCCTGAAACAAAACGTTTTAAGATTTGGCCCCCCGAAACAAAACATTAATAAGATTTGGCCCCCTTGACTTCAAATCCTGGCTTCGCCACTGATCCCATGGTGATGATTTGGGACGTTCAAACTAAGGTCTGAGTAGAACCTAAGTGTTGGGCAGAGATAGTAGTTAGAACCTCACTTCTTGGTCTTGGGCCACTTGATGAGCCGCATGAAACCCTATGGATTTTTGGGGCGGAAATGTCGTCACAGATTCAAGAAAAGTGCTTACAACTGCTTGTAAATTAAACGACGGGAAGATACTTAACACTCCCCACGAATCAGTATGATTATAGCCAATTTACTTGATACTTACTTTGTTGTCATTGATACATAAAGTTAACACATGATAAAAGAACCCCTTTTATATGCTTTTGAGAATGTAATGTGTTTGTTGTATTGGTGTCAAATGATTCGAGTTTGTGGACTGAATCAAGATGCTCAAGATTGATGCTTATACAATTCATTTTCCGCGATCTTGCAGTTGCAACAACAAAAGTTAAGAAGGGCGGGGGGGGGGGGGGGGTCATGTACGTTATTTTTTTATTTTTTATACACTATTGTAATATTACTTGGTTAATTACATGAATGTTGAGCTCCATTAGGTTCCTGTTGTTCAACGGTCAAGCTATTTTCAGGCGCACTTATTTGTAGCGCGCATAAATCGATCCGCTTATCTGTCTTTGTTTTCCAGGTTTGTAACCTCTGTGATATTGAGTCATTAGTGGGTGCTAATGGTTTACTTATATTGCTTCACATGCATCATCTATCTACCATTGTGCCTTATTGACATTTGTTGCTATTACAACTTTGTGTTGTATGCATTAATTCTAAATGTCCTATTATTTATATCCTTGATTGCTGTTTTTCCCTTTAGGTATTTGATTTGTGCATGTACATTTAATTCTCAATCAATGAAATGATTATCCGATTGAAGTCAAGATATTTACAAGCTAGCATTTATTTTGTATCAAACAATTATCATATTGTTTGAAACAATGATACTGACTTTGAATTTGATTATTAATTAGTACTTATAGTCTCCACCAATTATTGATTTGTATATTCAAAGGTGAAGAATGATCTTTTGATTTAGTTGTTAACGTAGGAAGACTTTGACTCTTGGAATGTCCTGGATTCAAGTCCAAGCAAAAACGTTTAATATACTGATTCTTGGTAATACAACTACTAACCTTACCGGCTGTTAAAAAAAATATGCATGCATATAGATATAATCTATGGAAAATTCCTAAAATAACCACTTTGACAAAAAAATGTTACATTTTGTCCGTTTGATTTTTCAAAGTAAAAAAATGACAATTTCTGACTAGTTTAACATGCCTACAAGGAAGCTAGTCGAACGACAAGAATGCCAGTCTAATGACTAGAAGACTAGTCGAATGAAGAGAAGACCAGTAACGTCCCTATAAGGAGGCTAAAAACTAGTCGTAGTCTGAAAAATGTCCATTTTGTTTATCTAGTCAAACGACTAGCTAACAAATATGTATCCATATAATCTATTCTAATCGAACTAGATTTAACACCAGGCCGTGCGATGCAGCGGCCGAGTCACGCAGTCGGGTCTTGCGTATTTGACTTCGTCATACTATACGTGTTGAAAAACAGTCTCATGCCCCGTACGTCACGACAAAAAAACGTAATGTGTCACATGTTAAAAAACGATGAAAGTCGTACTATATGTCAAAGTAGAGTAAGAGAGCAAAGTCGAAAACTTATCAGGGGCTAAAATGACAATTAATAAAAGTAGTACTATGTGCCAAAGTGGAGTAAGAGATCAAAGTCAAAAACTCATCATGAGCACAAACGACAATTAGTAAAAGTCGGAGACTAAAACCGTCAATGCGTTAAAAGTCAGGGATTAAAACCGTTAATACTTTAGAGTACGAAAAAGTTGAAACGCGATGCGGCGAGACGGGAGAGGCCGGTGCAAAGCACCGACCTTCCCATTTAGTAGTATATAAATAAATAAATATGGTATGCAATATTATCAATCAATATCTTTTATCAATCATACACAAAACCACAATATAACATCAATTAGTTAAAAACCACACCACATTAAAATGAACACATCAACATTCATCATCTCCATCCTCATTATTCTCTATCTCCCAACCCCATCCCTTTCACATAGCTGCAACTAGACCTGGCAAAATGGGCGGGTCGTGTCGGGTGAGGTTGTCGGGTCATAACGGGTGCGGGTTAGAACGGGTCCGGGTCATGACGGGTTGGCTCAAAAACGGGTCAAAACGGGTCGGATCATAATGGGTTCGGGTTAGCATGGGTCGGGTCGGAACGGGTCAAATAAATATTTTGCCTAAATCCCATTTCAACCCATCTCAAATTAAAAGTATGTAGATGAAGTTTGATTAAAACGTAAATCTAAAAAAAATCGATTGGTTTTTAAATATAGTTGTTTATTATTTATATTTTATTTAATAAAATAAATGTAAAACGTTGAAAATTTGATACAACTCCACTTCAGTCTTCACAAATACATAATTTCACCTTCACAACACAAATACATAAAGCATCTATCCATACATAAAGCATCTATCACCTATTAAGCTGCCGACATATTTTCTCGACTTCCACCGCCGCTGATACCATCGCCGCCTCTTCACCACCGCTCCTCCACCGTCGATCTTTCAACGCCGCCTCTACACCACCGCTGATCTTTCAACTTTGCCTTTGCACCACCGCTCCTCCATCGGCGCCGCCTCTCATTATTTGCGGTGGTTGTGACTGTTAAACAAATGTACAACAACACTACCCATCTCAACCCAAGTTGTAAGTAAGCAACCCATCCTGACCCGTGCTTCAATTTTTTCTTCTTCTGGCTAACCCATCCTAACCCGTCCTTCACTTGTACTCTACCCAAATTGACCCAAACAAGTTATTGTATTGACCCATATCAACCCAAACTCAGGATTCCGGGTTGGTTTTGCCAGCTCTAGCTGCAACAAACATGATGAAAAAACACTCCTTAAGATCAAAAAATCTTTCGGAAACCCCGACGCTCTCGTCTCATGGCAAAACACTTCATATTGCTGCGAATGGGAGTATGTCGAGTGCGACCCAATCACCGGACGTGTAAATGGTCTCCAAATCTTTTGAGTAACCAACTAACAGGTGATTTGAGCAAGCTTCGATCTTGGAGCAAATAAGGCGATTGAATATGCTGATTTTTCGGGGAACAACTTCCAGTTTAACCTCTCTAAGGTAGTGGAATATTCGACGCGTTTGGTGCATTTAGATTTGAGTCATAACAAGATTTATGGAAGTCTTTCGGCAACGTTACCACGAAATATAAGGTTGCTGTACTTGGACGTGAGTTACAATAGGTTGTGTGGGAAGATACCTCAAGGTAGAGTTATGCAGAAATTTGATAAGACGGCGTATTTTCATAACGAGTGCCTGTGCGGGCCGCCGTTGCCCGCATGTTCCTAGTGATCTCACTGCTCAAGCCAACAAGAGATCGAACACAAGCAGTGTCCATAAAGTACGTACTATATATAAAGTCTTCATATGCATTGTATATTAAAGTCTTGTAAAGGGTTCAAATCCTTTAAAATGCAAGTTGTTATGAATTTCTTTTAAAAATATAAAAACTGTTGTTTTTAATGAATTACATACCAATAAATCCCGCTTAAATGAAAACCCATTAACAGTGATATCAATAGCGGCGACATTTAGTATTAGCAGCGACAAAAAACGTGTGTTTTTAATGTCGCTGTTAATACTTAATGTCACAACTATTGGTGTCGCTGCTAATACTAACATTTCTTATAGTGATATATGAATTATGTTTACTTAAATTATATCTGTTAGAAAGTTTAAATGCTAAAATTTTAAATGAAACTTTTAGGCAAATGCATGTGATGTTGTTTCTTTATATTGTCAAATTGTTAGACCCATTATTAATCATCAATACAAATAATTTCATTTAATTTTTTCTTCTTATTTGTCTAAATGTGTAATGACTGTATTCAATTTAATCATCACAATACCATCGCAATGCGCAACTGCACTTATAACTTTATAATATAATTAAGTGATGTGTATGTATTAAAAACAGATATTATCAATAATAGTTATGTTTAGCTATACTGATCTATTCTTATAACAAATTGCTAAGTCATTACATCACACAGTGTCACTTGTCTCAACTATAATGAGACTTATAAAAAATGTGGATCCTTCCTGATTTACCCATTTGAGATGTGGATTATTTATTAAAGCAGGATCATATTTGAAAAATTGAAAGTCTAAAATTTTTATTTTTTCATTTCAATATAGAATTATATAAATATTTTTTTAGCGTTCAACCTGCATGAAGAGACAGGTATTAACCTAATTTATCAATAAAATTACATCATACGTTACTTTTATCATGTTACTTTTATTTGAAGACATACATTTACATAGGTTAATCATGTTATCGACTTATCTTACATTGTAAAAAACCCATCGTCACATATTATGAGGGCATTAATTAATTGAATTGAGGGTGACAATAGGTTAATCATATAAAAGAAAGTACTACTATGCATGATAATATATGAGCGCGTTAATTAATTGAATTGAATTACTATTTTACCTTTAATGAACTAATTAAATGATTATATACATATTTGACTTAATTTCAATCCAAATCGAATCATTAGGCCATTATGTTTACAAATTATTTTATTTTCATTGAACGACATTACAATTCACTTGTTTATTGGGTCAAATTTTAATGGAATAAGAAATATGTAATATTTCTTATGAGTTAGGAAAATATGTAATTAAAAAGATTAAGAAAGAGAAATATGTAAAAATCCCTATATAATAATAATAATAATATGTGATTTTTTTTCAATTGTTATTTTATTATATAAAATTGAAATTATGTATTTTTCATGTTTTATAATGAAAATTTGTCATGTAATTTGATTATTCAAAAAGTTGAATGAATCATCTCAGTTTTGAGTTGATTAGACTTTTGAGTTTGAATTAGTGAATTACATACCAAGAAACCATTTCTCTCAAGTCAACATTTGGCAATTAGCCATTGCATAAAGTCATAAACCTTCCATGTAGATGCAAACACAAAAACACAAAGCACACAACTCATCAACCAATAGCTCCCACCACCACCACAAACCACCGTGATCCACCACCACCACCATGGAAACACCACCACCACACACCCTCAACTTCACCGGCATCCTCTCCACATCAAAAAGAATCATCTTGTCCAATTACATCCACTTTGTTACCTTATCCATCTTCTTCATCCCTCTCACTTTCACCTTAGTCCTCACCCCCACCCTCCACCACAGTCTCTCCGACGTCTCCGGCAATCCCTTGAATCATAAAAAACTTTTACTTTTTTATCTCCTCTACACCCTTATTGTCAACTCTTTCTCCCTATGCTCCATAGCCACCATCACCTTTAGCACACACCATGTTTTCTCCGGTGAACCGATCAAGATCATCGACTCCGTCAAGTCTCTAATCTTCTCCTTCTTTCCGTTAGCTTTCACCGCGATCATAGCTTATACTCTTACAATATTGATCTCTTTATTCTTTCTCATGCTTGTTGCAACACTTCTTATGTTAGCACACAACATAGGCTTTGTTATCAACTACAACTCACTTCACTTCATGTGGTTTTCAGCGATCATGAGTGCGATGCTTATCGCGATTATTGTATATGTTCATGTCCAGTGGTCATTGGCTTTTGTGGTGGTGGTTGTTGAATCCAAATGGGGATTCGCAGCGTTGACACGAAGCGCGTATTTGGTTAAAGGGATGAGATTGGTTTCTTTGTTGTTGATGTTGTATTGTGGGGTTTTTGGTGCTTGTATAGTGTGGATTTGTTCTCAACAGGTTGGTGTTTTAGTTTTGATGATGCTTGGTTCGTATTTTGTAATGATGATATTGCTTCGGTTCGTAGCTGCGAATACTGTTTTGTATAATTATTGCAAGGCTTTGCATGGTGAATTGGTGATTGAGGTTGCTGATGATCATGGGTTTGATCATGAGTATATGAGTTTGGGTGTTGGTGATGAAAAGGTTCCTCGCGTTGTTGATGTTGTCGCGGCTTGATACAATTAGCTAGTTATCAGGCTCTTGTTTGGTGTAAGATTCATGGTTTATGTAAGGCAATTTAGTTTCTTGTCATTTGTGTTTATGTCTACAATCTTGTAGTGTGTTATAAGTGATGCATATGGTTTTGTGAAGACATGTATATTGAATGCCTTGCAATGGTCTTTAGTGTTGCAACCTTTTCATGTTGGTGAATTGAAGCAAATGATTCAATCTTTGCTTGTCAAAAGGGTCATGTCTTTGTTCTTGTCGAATAGCACGAGGTGTATGCATCCTAGCTTCTCTGTTAGAGGCGCCAATGTGAATCTAGGCGCCTCAGACAATCGAGGACTAATGTTGTGCTCCACTTGACCTTGGCTTCAACATGTTTAGCGGTTGGGATGTTCAAATAGCTCTGGGCAAGTTGTGCTCGTTTAAATTTTGAGGCGAGTTATATATTAGCTGAGCTTAAACGGGCTTGAGCTCAACCTCACTTAAGTAAAAAACAAGCTGAGCTCGAGCTTAGACAAGCTTAGACTCAACTTAGCTTATTTACACCACCTAGTTTCAAGTCAAGCCAAACCAAACTGACCTTGACTCAAATCGTTAACAAACCTAGTTTAGGTTTCAAATTTTTTATACTAAAGTGAAAAAAGTTAAGAAGCATGTGTATATGGATCTAGTTGGATAGTTTTGTTCTTCTTTCTTAAAACGACGAAGATACACACCCATCTAACTCTACAAGTGAAGGATTTGGATGAGTGGCCAAGGTCTCGAGTTTGAATCCGAATCCAAGGGGGGTTTTTCACATGTGGGCTTTCAGTCATGGTTTCTTCATAGGATGGTTAGCCGGGGTCCGACTTTGGGTTTGGCCTCCTGGAGAGACGCCCCACCATTGGTGGGGTAATTACCCGTGCTCAGATAACCGAGTTAAGGGGTTGTCGGGGCCTCGTGTTGCTGTTAAAAAAAATCTAACTCTACAAGTAAATTCATATTAGTGTTTATCTTGAGACATGAATCTTTAACTTCATATCACACATTTGCCTACCATTTAGCTAAAAAAAATGAAGTTGTTAAGTTGGAGTAGATTGCATTAATTGTTCAAACTTTAGCATTAAACAAGTAAATGTTGAAAATGCACTCTCAACTACTCCTTGACCAAACAATGTACACATATAACTATTATCTAACTCCTTGACCAAACAATGTACACATATAACTATTATCTAGTCTTTGTAATCTAATCTATAATAATTATTTATATAATACTAGATTTAACACCCATGTATTACACACGAGTTGAATAAAAATATTTTTAAAAGATTATAACTATTATATTTAAAAATTTATAATAATTTTATAAATTATTATTAATCATAAAATTTTGTCTTTATTAATTCTCCTACTCAATTTTTCTTCTCAACATTCCATTTATAAAATAAATTATTTTTTCCCCCTAAAAAAATTGCCCCCTAAAAACTTTAATTTATTAGATAGAAGAATTGTAAAACACTTGTGTATTTTTATTTTTGGTTGTAAACTTTTGATATATGTCATACTTTAAATAGCTAGAAAACTTTTCTTTGTTGTAAATTTATATAATTTACTTTTACCTATGACTATGTTTTAAATTGTAAACCTTTACTTTGTTTTTATACTACTTACAATATTTAATCAAACAATTTAACAATTTACATCTTGTCTAGAACAATATTCAATCCAATTTAAGCTTCACATATCAATTAAAAACATTACCATTTGAGCAAACATATTCACAAAAACATGGCTAATCACTTGAGCAATAGCCAATCTTGTTACATGTAACAAATCTTTTCTTAGTTGAAGAATTATGAAGTCAACTCATGTCTTTTTTTAGTTCTGGTAAGTAGATGTTGAAGAAGATGGCATCTTGAATCTTGCAATACTTTCATCCTGTTGACCACCAAATCTTTGAACCAACCGAGACGGGACCCGGTCACTGTCTTCCCCACCCGATGCGTCATAACCGTCGCTAGTGGATCTAGACAGTGACATCACCCCCGGCTTCTCGTTAGCCCCAAAGACCGTTTTCCTAACCGGTTGTATATCTGGCGAGTCTAAGCTACTGTCTGGTGAAGATTCTACAATGTGGGTTGAACCCATGGGCCGAAAAACACTACGGGCCTCGAGCTGCAAAGGGACCAAACTCGTGAAGTTTTGACCCGTTAGTCTATCATTTCTCATATTGTGGTTCTGAGATGGATGTTCTCTGGGCTGTAACTGTTGTTGAAGACGCGCCTGCATGCTTCCTATTCTTCGGTTATCGTCAAGTCTCGAGAACGAACGACGCTCACTGCTTCCGACACTGTTGTCTCTTTCAGGCCCATAAAGATCAGTCTGTTTGGCTTCTTTTCTTGAAATGGGTTGTATGATCTTTGACTTCTTTCGGGCTTCTGCTGCAGCCTTTGATACCTCTTCTGCATTCAAACGGGCCAATGTCCACGGACTGATCTTCACAGCTGCAGGATTTTTTTTCTTAATCGGCTCGTCGACTGTTTTCTTCCCCAGCGAGCTAACCGAACCCGTGTCAGGTGGAACTACATCAAACTGCAAAAAGATACATGTTTTATCTCTAACGGGTCAAATAAAAATAACAGTTCTGTTCTGGTAGTTTTAACAAAAAATGGAAATACCTGATCTTCAACGAACAGACGTGGAGGCGTACACCAAGCTGCTTGGCGGATATTATTGAACGAGCTAACACTGCTTAAACCGGTTATGGAGCTCGTTGGTGACATTTGAGGACTTTGTTGACCACCAATTCCTATCTGTTGTTCCTGCTCTCTCAATGCTATGATGTAATCATATGTGCTGATACCCTGTCACATGACAAAGTTGTAGTTTAATTAGATTAATAATAATAATATTTCGGATGAATTTTTTAGCGGACAATATGAAACTCACCTTCTTTATCAGAAGAACGTGAAAGAAGAAAAGCTGAACAAGTGGCAGCGTCGCGATCATAGCCAAAATGGTGAACACTGCCTGTCACATAAAAGTTAAAAAAATGTTATTTTTGTAAACTTTGTAAAAAGTTCATGTTACTGATCTGACCATCGAAGTATATAAGGAAAATCATCGCCGTTAATTCGAGCCTACATAGTTTTGTCATCGAGGAAGTTCATTTTAGACATTTGCAGTTTTAAAGGGTGGATGGAGTTCAAATTTTCTCATTTTTCCACAGAAAAGGCAGGCAGTTTGACTTTTAAGAGTCCAACAGAATCTTTTTAAACTTGAAATTCAATGTGAATTTGTTGGCTTTCAAGGAAATACGAACAACCGCATTGAAACTAATATACAAACAAAGAAAAAAAGAAAAAAAAATGATGGTATACGAGCATATATACGAGCATTAATTTGATTTCATAATAAGTTTTGTTGACTTATATCAATGAAGGAAGCACTCACCACGACTATAACATAAGGCGCCAGTGAGAAACCGCTTCCCAGCTTGGTAACAATGTCTAAGCTGAATCTTTTGTGATCAAGAAAACAGCATATCAACACCACAATTCCAGTTGACCATTGGAGTATGAGCTGCATTTTTCAATCACATAAGGAATAACGCGTTTCAATGTTTGACTATACGACAAAATCAACTGAAAAAGTCAACACACTCAAAAAATTGAAACTTTTGGGTACCAGGAGAAGAGCAGAGATCATAAGAATAAAGAACTGTCTGTAGTTCTTCTTGCCAACACAGTTATTCAACCACTGCAAATAATAATCATAATAATAATGAATCAAATATCTTTTTCAAGAATCACAATTCTTCATTTTACATACCCTGCAATGATGATCGAATTGATCAACGCATTTGTCACAAACTCTACAATGCTTACTGTACTTGAAAACCTGCAGAAAACGATTCATTTTAAGTATTTATCGATGCTAAACGTTTTCTTGAAAATCAGAAATTTTTGCCAAGTTAATTGCTTTATATATATATATTACACCTTTAACATCATTCTGTTAAAAACTTAAGAACATGAGTTAATTTTGAAGCTGAAAAATAATTCTTTTTGCACACAGAAATGTACCTCAACTTCACACAAATTGCAGTAAAACATGCCATCTTCACTCATTTGATGTTCAGACGATTCATCGTTTGAACTCGAGCAACGGCACATCAAAGCACAAGGTGTCAGAGCCAAAAAACAAGATTTTGAATCTTGATTTTTAGTTTTCTTGATTGAATGTTTCTTTCCAACACTTGCACCATTTGCACCAGTTTTGTTATTTCGGGTCTTAATATACTTTTTCGACTCGAAAACACCCGAATCTGCTGGATCTGCACCAGCACACCATATATACAATCCAAATGCAGATATAATCTAGCAAAAACATACACAAAATAAACCAAAAAACCCACTAAGAATAACATCAAATCAATTGAATTTGACATTTGAAGTCAAACTATTTGACCTCAAATCTGAAAATTCAAGAATCAAGAACTTACAAAAGGAGTGTAGATCCCCATTACAATATACTGGTACATCTTTTTACCAACAAAAGGAGCAAAAAACACATAGAAACTAACACCTAATGCCAAAAATACAGAAACAGCTATAACCTGCAAAGATTGATAAAAATCAAACTATCAATAAGTAAATATATAAAGCCCTAAAGTAATAAAAGAAAATAAATAATGACAGTCATAAAAGATGAAATTTTTTTCACATACCTGCAGAGGATGATAGGGAAGTTGCCACCCATGTTTCCTCATCTTTAAAAACTTGAAATTTATCAAGAAAATGTTTCTGGGAATGTGATGAAATTGCAAAAAGATTTTAACTTTTGGGGATCTTGAAAATGATCATAACCAGCATTTAGTAGCAGGTGAAATTTGCTACAAAATCTTTAATCTTCATAATCTTGAAATTTAGCAAGAAAATATTTCTGGGAATGTGATGAAAATGCAAAAAGATTTCAACTTTTGGGTTAATTGTATCTTTTTCTTTCCCATATCCTCATTTCATCAATGTTTCAAGAACTTAATCAATAAGTTTTTCAAGAACATCATCATCACCAGCATCATTTAGTGACAGAGAATGAAAAACTCATTTGCAGTGCATTAGCAAACAGGTGACAGTAGGTGAAATTTGCAACAAAATCTTTGTTGTTGGGATGTTGATGAGATTTGGTATAAATCTTGTGTAGTTAAGATCATTGGATGATATATATGGATGGGTCTATGCTTTATTCTTGGAGATGAGAGAGAGAATGAAGTGTGTTTTTTCTTTTTCAAGATAGTGAAATGACAGTACTGTCCCTTAACAGGTTCAATCTTTCTCAATTTAGTTGGCATTGTTTGAATGTGATCATGTGTTGCAACAGGTCCAGTGGCTAGGCCAGTTGACAGTTGTGCATTTGGATTCACTCTAAAGTCTAAACTAAACTACCCTTTTTTATCATCTTTTTAAACCATCTTTAACGTGATGTTATAGCGCCATCTGGCACCTGTCAATAGACGTTAAGGAGAGAGAAGATATAACCACCGTTAAGAAGAGACATCCGTTCTCCTGAACACGCTCTAACCAATCGTGTTAGGCAAAGAGATGCGTTCATTCATGTTTTTAAGGGTAATCAAGACACAATGATTTGATCGTATTTGTGGCCAGACTTTACGTTGGTATGCTTTCTTTCACAGTTTCACTCAATGGTGTTTATTTTTTTTAGAAAATGTCTTGTCTTTTTTTTGTATAGACTTTAAATAGTACAGTTTATATAATATATTTTTTACATTAGGTTTAGTTTCAGTTTTTAACATTCCTTAGTATTAAGGTCAAAATTATATTATTTTTCTATATTAATTTATCATATTGAATATTGTGTTAATAATTTATGGTAAATAATCTCTCATATTATTGGTGAGTTGGTTCACTTAGTTAGGGAAGAAGAATGTTTTGTATTATTGTGTGGAGGAAAGTGTTGCATCCACATGGGAATATATACAATTATACATGCATGACATTTTTGTTTTTGTTGCCAAAAAGCCTGTGAAGTAGTGTCAGAGGGTAGGGCTAAAAGCAACTATATCACATATTTTCCGGCTCATTTTATTTGGTACATTTTAAAAGAGATATGATAAAAGACAATACTCATTAGGTTACATTTTCAAATTTTAATTCTAACACCTATGAGTTTTATAATTGCATTCAGTTGAATTGTTGTTATATGCTTCATATAGTGTTAGGGGCGTATAGATGGTGTCACTTTATAATAAAGAGTGTTTAAATAATAGGACCCTGTCTTGTTTGGTATTTGGTGTTTATTTTCAATATAGTGATGTGATCAATTCAAGTTCTACAAATGGGCAATATGTGGATTTAACTATCTAGATTTGAGTGGATGTGTTTCACATAAAAGTGTGTAGACCAATATATTGTCGGATGCATGCTACGAACATGCATGATGTGAGTTGATCTAGAACGATCCTGACTTGTTGGTTATATAGAAGTTTGTGTGTGTTCGGATAAGTATTCGGATTATCCACAAGTTTGAATATTAGCCCAAAGCAAATACATAATGTAGATTTTTTTCTTTTTTGCTACTAAAATATTTTCATTAAACATAAAATTTAGCCGCTAATCTTTTTTTTTATAACAAAACCAAGTCATTTAAAACCCTATATTCAAAGCTCCTTGAATACTAATTTTGTCTTGATATTTTTTTTATAATCACTCTTGATTCCCATAACCTTAGGTTTTGACACATTTGGAACGTAGAGATTTGAGCCATTTTCTTGTGTTGATATTATAATATCTGGTATGGTATCAAACACGGTTTGGTTAAAAACTAGTTTGTTAATCAGGTTTTAACTAGATTTGAGTATGTTTATTTGGTTCTATTGGGTTGGATTTAAATTAGTTTTTATCACATGACCATTCCATTTAATAAATCTAAACCAACACTAAAAATCTTTGTTTTCTTAAAATTATTAACAATAATAAAAACATTGACTTAAGTAACGCGTGTTTAGTTGGAGCTACACACATTTACACATGCCTAGTTTTGACAATCTACATTCTATACAATTACTTAAATACATTTATTTGTATAATTGTTTATTTAAAATGAAAAATGGTATTATTTTCGCTCCTTGCATATAACAAACGATAAAATAATTTATTCATAGCAAAGTCATTGATAGAGTTTGGGATGCGATGAATATAGAAAATTCATTCATCCGGGATGATACAAAACATGTTCCTTTGATACATTCTTTGCATGTAGGAATTTTAAATAAAAACACTGGCTTTAAAATTCTTGATTACATATTTACATGTTCTATTTATAATGTAAGATGCAACGGTTGAAGTAAGCCTCCAAAACCTAATCGAGTTTTCTGGCCAATTGGCACTGGTAGTTGCTTGACCACTCTAGTCAAACTATGTTTTCTTAATCGAGCCTACGTTAACTTTAGAGTTTTTCCTTGAGCATTCCCCTAGGAAACCATACCGCCGGTTGCCACTTGACAATAGTTGTGCCACAACAAGAGCATAACTCTATGGCATAACACACGAAGGGACGAAAACACAAGTGTGATCGAGACTCGAACTGATAATCTCAAACAAGATCTAACGCAAATCCTTCGTTGCCCAAATCCACAAAAAATGACACAAGTGAGGATTGAATTAGCTTAAGTCTCCTATAAAGAACCTAAGTCGGCCTACCAATATGCCACAAGTGGGGATTTAAGTCGATGACCATTCATCAATAAATACCAATTTAACATCATAGTGATGCCTATAAAGCATTAATGCTATGATCACGAACAGTTGATCAAGGTGTATTATATAATAATTAACCATTTAAATAGACAAGTTCTGTAAAAGCACACAAGTCTTTAAGGTTCAATAAAAATTCATTGTATTACAAAGGAACTTAAAGATGTTAATTTTTCTAATACATGCAATTCTCATTTTATCTACCATTCAATATTGACATGCTTAGTTCATTAATGTTAGAACTTGTTTCATATGTGCTTGAAGATTGAGTAGCATCTTGCATTGTTTTCTCAATATAAAAACCTGGCTCTTTAGGTGAAGGTAATGGACCCTCGCTCCCTAACATTAGGATCACTGAAGTCATAGTTGGTCTATCTTCTGGGTAACGTTGTACGCATAGCAAACCAACATGGATTGATCGTAGCACTTGAGCTATGTTGATTGATTCACCTAGGCATTTTGCAATGAATTGTATAGAGTTGCCTTCGTTATGGAGTCTCCATGCCTGATAAAACAAAGAACACAAGTCTTAATCTTGGAGGTTTAGCACCACGTGATTAAATGGTCAACATGTACACATAATTACTTTGGAAGCAAGATGATTTTTGAAGGTTTGTGGTTTTGATTCTCTTATCATTCTATAAGATGGTTAGCTTTTTTATTGATGAAAGCAAATACATGTACAAACTTACATATCCGGTAAGCCTGTTACAACGTTCCGTATGGATGAATTTTCTGTTTCTCTCGCCACACACAATTTCCAGCACTATTATACCGAAACTATAAACGTCTGATTTTATCGAAAATATACCATCTCCTGCATACTCTGGCGCCATATACCCACTGTAAAGTAAAGGGATCAAAGTTAATGCATGTGATTTAGTAAATAAATAAGGACAAGCTTAGGTAGATGAACCTCACTATGTTCCAACCACTCTATTTGTGTTTGCCTCAATTTGATTCCCTCCAAAAGTTCTAGCCATGCCAAAATCTGCTATCTTCGGGTTCATATCTTTGTCAAGCAAAATATTGCTCACTTTGAGATCTCTATGAATGATTCTTAGCCGAGAATCCTGATGAAGATAAAGAAGTCCACGAGCAATTCCATTTATAATATGGTAACGTGCAGTCCAATCAAGTTTTTCTCTACGAGTTTTATCTGCAAGTAGTTTCAATTTGAGTTCATGAATATTTTAATGCGACGCTTTCGAAAATTTTTTGTATATAGTTTCATTGATTACCAAATAAGAATGAATCGAGGCCTTTGTTTGGCATGTATTCATAAATCAACATCCTCTCAGCTCCCTCTATCAAGCAGCCCAAGAGTTTGACAAGATTTCGATGTTGTAGCTTAGATATCGAGATGACTTCATTTTTAAACTCATGAAGTCCTTGAGTGGATGTTTTAGCTAGCCTCTTTACCGCTATCTCTCGCCCATCTTCAAGAACACCCTGAAACATAACTTAGTGATGAAGTGTGGCACAAGAAGCCTTCAATACATTTTTATCATCCTATGAAATGTCCTCAAGCAACTCTGATGTATCATCAATAGGTATGTTCTTTAGCTAACTAATTTTTTTAATCCGCTAAGAAACATCTTAAACGTACTACATAAAAGGCGTTGGATCGAGTCATATAATACCTTGTAAACAGGTCCAAAGCCACCCTCGCCAAGTTTGTTGTTGATTGAAAAGTTGTTTGTAGCTTTAACTAATGTAGACAAGCCAAACTGCAGCAGCTCTACGTCTTGATCATCGCTTATATTTTCAGGATCGTGTCCTAACTTGCGTCTCCCTGTGAACATATTGACAGGTTGGGTTACCGTTTTTTTTGGTACGTTGCAAAAACACTGGATGGATACTCGAAACACTTTTTTTAAACATCATAGAAGTATAAAATATAACTTTTGTAAGTAGAAAATAGTCTGTTTTTAAACTTCATACCTTGTTGCTGTTGGTTTTTCCCAATAAAATGATAAAACAAGCATATAGAAACAAGTATGACCAAAACCACTGATGCTATGGGGACAATAATAACCCATACTCTTCTCCTTGCACTTGCATCTGCACTTGAACTTTGATTGTTTTCTATTATGTCTGTCAAAACATGCATAGTGTCTTTTATAAGATGACTTTTAGCCATGTCTATATATAACTATTGATTTATATATGAAGTTCGTAACGAAATTATAACATCTTTTATGAATTACCTAACTCGGAAGCGGACAATCGTATATAAAGAGTGTCCCCGTTTTCAACGAAAGTTCGTATATCAGTTAGGTTCCCATACCATAGCAAGCAACCGCTCCCGGTTCCTGAGATATTAGAACTTGTGTAAGCAGTACACGAACAATTACTTTTACACATCTTCTCACATTCTGCAAGGGTCATTGTCTGGTTATACCATGACCCTCGAGTGTCAGGTAACTTCAAATTTGTATATTTGTTGAACCCTTCACTAGGTTCACAATCCAAAGGGATTGTATGCTTACACCCTTGTGCCCAATCAGTTTTTCGCCATTGATCAGGAGATGTAGGCTGAAAACCCTTCAAACATAAACAAACCGGCGAGTTACTAATGTTGCAAATCCCAAATGGTCCACATGCCGCAAATTGGTCACAACGATCAATTACTGGGGTCGTGTAAACGCTCCATTGTTTTTTGTCTTCAATCCATAGCAAGCGCTCTAAACGACCACTTGGTTGTAACACTAACCTCGTATAGACCGAAGTATCGACAAGATTATATTGGTAATAAATCTCTCTTTTGTTAATAACAAAAGTGAAGTTATAAAACCAGTTTGGTCTCATACTAGGACTCCCAGTATACCTGAGTCCGTTCCACGGACCTCTCCGGAACATTATCTCGACGCCTTCCTTTAAGACGGCTTGAGGGTACCCTCTCGTATCAATCGAATAAGAAAAATCACCCAAAGCAGGATCATCCTCGGATTTCCACGACGTCAAGTGCCTCTCATTCATCGTAACCAAATCGCAGCCTAGTTTCGCTCCAGGAAGTAAAGTGTCCGTCAATACGTCGAAACTTTGCCATATGATCACATTTTCTTGATTAATGTTGTCACTTTTCTCATAAATCACAAAGTTGCCTGTATCTAGAAGTTGACCAATAGGATTCTTCGCTATGGTCGTCGTTGATGAGTTCTCTGACGATGACCATACGACGTTTCCCATGTTAGCATCGCGAAGAATTAAAACTCCTTCGAGCGTTAGAGTTAACTCACCCGAGGTATCTATTAGTGGTGTGTCGCGGTTGGCTACCCATACTACAGTTTGGTTTGGTAGTTTCTTGTACCAAAGTCCAAGATAGAAGTTGTTAGACCGTCCGGGACGAAAAAAACCAAGCTCGAAGATCCCTTGCCGCGAAACGATGGTTTCGTTATATGTAAGGATTTGGCTTGTAGACAAGGTGTCTATGGCAAATGTGTATGTTATCAATCCATAATATACAAGAAGAAAGTGAAGGATCATGAACATGGTCTTGATCAATCTTCTTTGCTTCATTAAAACTTTTTAGTATTGCAATAAAAACATCTTGATTCAGTTGTTAACAAACTAATGAACCAAGAAATAAAAAAATTATTTAGGGTCATTATGCCGTATTATTTACGTCTATATATTCTTTTCTAGGATTATGATATTGGAAATGGAAGGTGGTTCAATATTGGAGTACGTATATATTTTATTTTATTTTATTATTGGGATCAATATTATTTTATTTTTAGTCTTTAACAGACTCAGTCATGTATCTTGTTATAATAATCAAAGAATTAGTTTTAGTAATATGCCAGGGGAAAATTACAGAAATTATTACTTTTGACCAAAAAATTCACATTATATCTCTTTGATTTTTTATAGAAAAAAAATATAATTTTTAGCTAGTCTAACATGTCTATAAAGACCGACTATATAGGTTAGATAGCTAGCCTTAATTTCAACTAGAAGGCTAGCCGGACGACTATATAGGCGAGGTGAACGGCTAAAAGGGTACTCATAGTCGTCTAAAAAATGTTCATATTGGTTTTCTAGTTTAGCGATCAGTTAGAAATGGTATTCTTTACGTAAAAGTTCAAAGAGGACATTATATGATTTTTTAATTAAAATGAACAGTTTAAGAATTTTCCAATGCTACGTCTATTATTGCTTTAATTTATTACTAAAATTACATATAGATACGTGATTTTAATAATATTTTGTCTCAAAATATATTTTTTATTCTTAAATGATAATTCTTAGTAATATATATTTAATATTATATTTATTTAACTTATGTGATATGATATATAATTTCAAAGCTATAACATGATTTATAAGATAAAAAATCTCGTAACTCCTTCATAGGGCTGTTTATTAACATGTGAGCATGGCTCGTTTATTCCTAAGGAGTTGAAATTTGAGTTTTAGTGCAGTTAGTGAATAAGCTTGAGCCAACTTAATTTTATTTTCTAGTACGTTTTGAGTCCTTTTAAGATAAACCAATTATATATGGAACTAAAAATTGATTTTAGGGTCATATACCGAATTATTTACGTCTATACTTTTCGTTTATTATTTTACTAGATTAAGCCCCGTGTGTTACACGAGTGAAAATATAAAAAACAGAATTCTACTTTGTGAAAAAATAATATTTAAAAATAAGTTACACATTACATGAAAGATATATGAAAATAGAAACATAAATTATTTAAACTTTAATTTAAGCCTTGGACAAATAGATTTCATCCAAGTATTATCAATGTATATATGTAGATAGATATCTTTGATTCTTTAAATGATCAATAATTATTTATTTAGTATTTTAAAACCATAACAAGCTTCGTAGTTGTTGGATGTACATGTATAGTCAAATTTTTATTTTTTATGTTAATATATAGTCCAAGTCTTATATATTTTTTAAACCTTTGGCAGTCAAGTTTTAAATAAGTAATAATAATAAACTGAAATGGTCCACACCACACAATCAACTATGAATAAGAAGCTTCCATAAACGGAAAAGGCACAAAATACTACCTAGTTGGCCATACAATTATAATGAAAATGTTCTAATCACCTTAGCTAATTATAGAAAATAGAGTGTTGAATCATGTAAAATTAATGGTCAATAACTTGATTCTAGGATTGAAAAGATTAAAAAATAACTACTACGTCACGTTGACGATTGAACAGAGTTTGTCGATTAAAACTAGAACCTCAACAAAAACTTAAACAAACGAAATTAGAACATGAAATGATTTAAAAACAATAATTTGGAAAGATGAGTAATTCTATGGTGTGTAACTAGGCCTGGAAATGAATCCAATGTTCATGAACATTTCGTGAACTGTTTGGTGAGAAGTTCGTTTTTGTTCGTTTATTTAACTAAACTAACAAACATGAACAAAAAAATGTGTTTGTTTAGTTAAACGAACAAACACGAGCACATGCTGTGTTCGTTTAATTATGTTTATGAACGTTTGTTTATGTTGTTCATATGTGTTCGTTTATGTTCGTTTATTTAAGTTCATTTATGTTTGTTTGTTTATTTGTGTTCGTTTATTTAAAAATTAAAACAAATTTCCATATGCATATTAAACTAAAGTTCATTTTGTTTTTCTATTCTTAGTATTTTTTTTTTAACTTCTTGATAAGCATTTTGAATGATTTTGGTATATATATTTAATATTTTGATGAACTATATATTTAAAGCACTAATTTACAAGTGTGTTTTGATTGAATTATGATGCATTAAACTTGTTTGTTTGTGTTCATTAATGCTCGTTTATGTTTATTTATATTTGTACGTTTGTGTTCGTTTATGTTCGTCAACGTACTGTTTGTTTAGCTTTTTAATGAACATAAATGAACGAACACAAACATTCCCGTTTTTTAATAAACGAACATGAACACATAATTCGTGTTCGTGTTCATTTAAAGTTAAATGAACAAAAACGAACATACCAATGTTCATGTTCGTTTGATTCGTTTACAGACCTATGTGTAACAGCGGAGATACTAAGATATTTGTTCACAGGAGGACCCCGATTTTTTTTAATGTGGAGCTAGATTTTTTTTGTCCCTGATAAATCTTTTCTTATAATTAATAATGTTTTTCAGTTTGGTTCGGATTGAATCAGGTCTGATTAATTAGATTATTATGTTGTGTCTTGGTTGTTTACATCCATATTGGTTACTAGGACACTCCATATCCGTTTCTAAGTTTTCAACAACTATATTTCTTATGATTTCCTCCTTCGAATGCTAATTATCTAATTCTTGGTTTTCTTATTCAATTTATGTTGAGATTTCAACAAATTAAAGTTAAAAAAAGTACCTAGGTACCATTTCAAGAACCTTAGCATTTAAGTAATTTTTCATTTTAATTATTTAATTATTTATTATACCCATGTAATAGATGAGTTCTAACTATTAATATATATATATATATATATATATATATAGAGGAGAGATCAAGAGAGAACTCCATATTAAGTTGAGAACTAGAGAACTAAAAAAAAGGTATGGATAGAATTTTTAAAGAAGAGGTAAAATTGAAACTTTAAATATGTAAATCTTTAAACATTTCTATCTTTTGCATACGTTAAGTTTTTTAAATTTTTTTTGCACCATTAGATCAAGAATTTCATTATCTTTCATTTGAGTATAAATAACGTTATAAAAAAATAATTTTTTCTCGTTTTTTTTACTTTCAATACTGCATATATGTAATATACGATACCGTATGTTTTTAAATTGGGAAAATGAATACGGTGTTGTTATGAACCTAAATTACCCAAGAAACCATCAAAACTACATACTTTGATAAAATATCAAAAGTTCAAGGGCATTGATTTCGATGACGTTATCACAAAAAAACAACATCATCATGCCTCAATTCCAATTTTGGATTTTCTCATATGATCGTATTGACATTGCTAGCAATAACTTGGTTCACGTTATGTGATGTGGTATGAATATGTGCAGCATGCGCATATTATAATACCAATTATATGAGTCATGTTATATTAATCTGTTATTTGGAATTGAGAAGCCAAATTGAGTTACGATCGATTTTTAAAGGGCGGATAATATTTTACTAAAATGAATGACGTTATTGAGTAAATGAGAAAGGGAAAAATTATGATCTAAAAGGAGAAGACTAAGTCGTCCATTAACATTGAATAAAGATCAATGAGTTAAGTTTTCTAATAAAAAATTTAAGTTAATTTATCAAAGCTACGTAATTTTAATGGTTTTACGTCTAACTTAGGTGCATAACATCACCATATTCACTATCCCCTTTTAAATTTTATAGTATTACATATATGCAGTATCGTATACTACATATATGTAGTATCAAGGTACTACATATATGCAGTATATGCAATATTGATGCATTGCTATCTTATAGTTTGACTTTCAATTTTTTTTTTTACTTTTTTATGATATTTATCATTGGTTTATTAGTTTATTATTATCTTTATGTTTAGACATAGTATAAGTATTGGTTTTGTTTTCATTTGCCATAAGTTTTTTAATATGAAATCTTATGAACTTTGTTATTGGTTATTTGAGATCATATGTTCACTTTAAATAATTATTAGACTCTTGAGTCATTTGGCCACTTAATAAATGCATCAAGTACATTGATACTACATATATGTAGTATCAAAAAAACCAAAATGTGATTTTTAAAATTATTTAATGTAAATAACGTATGAAAAAGTTAGTAACGTTTAAAGAAAAATATAATCAAATACAATATCGCAATACTACGTATATGTAGTATGAAATTTAAAAAAACGAGAAAAAAAATATTTTTTATGACGTTATTTATACTCAAATGAAAGATAATGAAATTCTTGATCTAATGGTGCAATTTTTTAAAATAATATTAACGTATGCAAAAGATAGAAATGTTTAAAGATTTATATATTTAAAGTTCCAATTTTACCCTTCCTCTTTAAAATTCCATCCCTTGTATTTTTTGTAGTTCTCTAGTTCTCAACTTAAAATGAGTTCTCTCTTGAACCCTACCCTATATATATATATATATAGAGAGAGAGAGAGGAGAGTTATCCTACATAGGGTTAAAAATCTAAGAAGGCTAAGAAGGATTTATGACCTTTAGATCTCTTTTTTAATGGTTGAGATCAATTTGTAGGAAAAGAATTTGGTGGAAGGGTACATTAGTCATAGCAACTTTTGTTGACTTTCTCTCTCCACATGCAAGGCACATGTCAATTCCCCCACTTTTTTAAAACGTTCATAACTTTTGGATACGATATTATTTTTTAAAAAAAATTACACCAAAAAACAAGCGTTTTGTTATCTTTAAAACGCGTATAATATTGATATATAAAAAAAAATTCGGCACTTGTCTAGTCCTTGTGTAATATCATGTGATTGTGTTAAATTATAACTAGTGAAATATCACTTTTATCGGTTCATTCTTAAGTCATTATGTAATATCATCTTATTTTAAATATTTGTTGTGTCATCTTATGTGTTTAGAAATTATCACTGTGTCATAAATTGTTAATATGTGTTTGAAAAATGTTCAAAGACAAAGTCATTTTTTGTTACAAAGTATGAGAATGACACAATGGTAAACAAAGACACAATGACACTTTTAAAAAAAAATTCTAACTCACAATATAAATCAAATTTTAAAAAAGTGGTTCGGAGACATTGTTCCCCATGTATTCCTCTTTCAAAAAATAAATAAACGAAAATTTAAAAAAAATTACCATTTTTTTTATTTTTTAAATTAAACACAATGAAAAAAGACACAATGAGAAAATAGTAGCTTTTTTTAAGTTTTGTTTATTTATTTTTTAAGGAGGATGATGTGAAAGCAAGATCTTTGAAATACTTTTTTTGTTATTGTGTAATTATTATTAGATCATTGTGTAATACTTGTCAAATAAGATTACACAATGACCCGATGAATGACACAACAACCATACGGATGACACAATCACACAATGACCTGACAAAAGACACAATGACCTGACGAAAGACACAATGACCTGACGAAAGACACAATGACCTGACGGAAGACACAATGAGCTGAAAAAATGTGAAAAAAGTTCGTTTTTTATATATCAATATTATACGCGTTTTAAAGAGAAAAAAATGCTCGTTTTTATGGTGTAATTTTTTTAAAAAAATAATGTCGTATGTAAAAGTTATAAACGTTTAAAAAAAGTGGGGGAATTGACATGTGACTTGCATGTGGAGAGAGAATATTTAAAAAAGTGGGCATGACTAAAATACCTCATCTCCTAATTTTCCTAAATGCCACATGTCAATCTCTTATTGCTTCTTAGCCTTCTTAGATTTCTAATACTATGTAGGTGAACCTCTCTCTCTCTCTCTCTCTCTCTCTATATATATATATATATAGGATGAGTTCTAACTATTTATTATACATATATTGCAAGAAGAAAAAGAAGAAACCTAAATTACTAAAAAACTTATCAATGGTTTAGTTTTTTAAATAAATTCACTTCCTACATACAAATGTGTAATGTATAAACTAAAAAAATCATTAGAATATTTTTTACGTATGTATTTTTAGCGTTTTAAATTTACCTACACATGATGTAGGTTATGTGACCTACACACGACTTCCGCATGTGTAGGTTTAAGAAATAAACGAAATTTATTCAATTTTATTTTTTGAATATCAAAGTTAATGAATAAATATTGCATTTCTATCATTTTTTTGTATGTTAAAAACGTTTTTAGTTGAAAAAATGAAGAATTTAGTTATTTCTTACACTTCTCGCAATATTTGGTCTTCTCAAATGAACTCTCCACTGTATGTATATATATGTATGTATTATGTAATCTTTGTAATCTTTAATTTTTGTCATAACTGTGTATTACACGGGTTTTAAACCTAATAAGTGTGTGTGTGCGCTAATGTGTTACGTCTACGTGTGTGTGTGTGCGTGTGTAGAGACAAAGAGGGTGGAGTGTCCTAATAACTTATGGATATAATGTACCTATAACAACACCATGTCACTAGCTATATATTGATCTACTTTATTCAACAAATCGTTTGATTAAAGTTATTTTACTACAATTTTTAAACGTTAGGAATACAAATGGGAATTTACACTAATATTTTTATATGCTTACAACCACTTCCAAAAAAATATTAATATTTAAGAGGATAAACATCGTATTTCTCAAACATATAGTAGAATATTACCATTTTTTTTCACAACTATTTCATAAAATAAAGTAGAGAAACCAAGTTGTACAATATCACATATGGGCCCATAACTAAGTCATCTCACTAGCTTTAATCTATCTAATAAATTAGAGTTTTTATGAGGTAATTTTTTGGAGGGAAAACTTAATTTCTTCTATAAAAGGAAGATTAAGAGGGAAAATTGAGTAGGAAAGTTAATAAAGACAAAATTTTGTGATTAATAATAATTTACAAAATTATTTATAAATTTTTAAATATAATAATTATAATTTTTAAAAAATATTTTTATTCAATCCGTGTGTAACACACGGGTGTTAAACCTAGTATATAATATCGCACAAATTACATGTGGAATTTGCTGAAATGCTCTGAGATATGATTTTTCTGGTTTATGATTAATGGACCCAGGCTTGAAAATGAAGGCCCTAAGTTTTAAAGAGCCCAATCTTTTGGGTTAGCTTTGTACATTAAGTATATATATACAATGTACATCATACATGTCTTACGTATGTGCATACACACATTGTATATTATACATGTGATACATTCATACACGATACATGCATGTAATAAATAAGTGTCATGCATATATATACATACAAAACTACACTACATACATACATATACATACACTATTGTGAGCTTGTGTTGATTTATTTTTTTATTTACAAAAACTAAAAATACGTTTAAATGCAATATTTCTATTTAAAACCAAAATTAAAATTAAAAAATACTTTTAGCAAGAGCAATGTCCTCACCATATGTGATCCATGAACTTTTTTAGTTTTAGAGGGAATCAAAAATACGTATTACCCGGTATTTTTTAGGTTTGGTGGGAATTGAAAATTTAAAAAATATATATAAACTTATAACGAAGACATTGTTCTTACTATATATCCGGTCAAAAAGGGTCTCACTCTTTTATATGTTTTCATGTTGATTAAATAAAATTAAAACGATAAAAAAGCTTAAAATCGTAGTGTCCTGGTTACAGGAAATCTGTTGGCTCTATCTTTCTTTTGTCTTTTAAATGCCTTATAATAAAGACATGATGTCGTTGCTATCGAATTTTCTTGCTAAAAGTTATTTTTCTTTGGAGTGGGTGCAAATCTAATTAATGATACAAAAGATTCAAATCAGACTAAATTATTTCTTCTGCATAGGTTCATGAAATGTAAAGCACTTTTATAAAGGGATTACACAAGCAAAGGAAAATAACAGACTAAATTACAAGCAAAGCAAAATAACAGATTAATACGTGGCCCTTTATTCTAGCCACGTATTAATCCAATTCCCACATCCATGTATGCCTGACCCGTACGTTCGACCTGCAGGTACATTTAATATCTTGCGTGCACCACAATACATCACTAAAGAGAACTATGTACCAGTGGATATATATTTGAGGTAGTTGTGTGATGTGTATATATCAACATGGACGCCATAATATGTTGATAGAAGATTTCGTAACATGTTGGACGATAAATGTCTTTCTATCGTCACGTTCCTCATCCCAAAATTCCAAGCAACCTAATGCGCCATTTTCTTTTTCGACCTGATGATCACCTCTACGTTTTCTAGGAACAAGTTTTACTTCAAACTTTCCGCCTATGTAAAAGGAAATCATATTGCACTCTAAATTCAACCATGTGTTCCGCCTTAACGAACGAAAGGAAACATATCCTATATATGTTGGAGGAGGAAAAGGATGCTCGAATAACTCGTTCTGATATTTACACTCGCCCTCATTCTCGTCTATCTCTTGTTCGATAACTATTGTAACAAGTGGTTCCTGGTACTCAATAACAGTGCGTATTAAGAACCCGCAAAACTCGTTGTACCAGTTCGGGGGAAGCTGCATTACAAATTTAGTCCTTGAAACTTGGCTAGATGCAGGCATTTGCCGTACTTGATGTTCAAGAGCTAGACTCATATAGTGATGCTCAATAGCATTTCCCTGTCAAAAAAACAAAAACAATACTTCAAAGTTAATTGATTAGCAAGTTACTAATATTTCTTTCATATATATTTGGTGCCTAGATATTTATTTTTCACAAATGATATCACCATACTTAGCAAATAGCAAGTCCACTTTGACTTTCCAACAAGCAATTCTACCCCAAACAATAGAATAAGGTGAATTGAATTTTAACAGTTTTAACTATTTGTTTTTTGTCGTTATCGGTCACAATTTTTAAAATATGGGCTAGCAGTCCGAACCTATATCATTTTTGCCACTAATGGACCTCCGTTAAAATTTTTTTATCGGCGTTAAGTTTTTTTAATTACAGACAATGTTTAAAAGTTTTTTTGATCGAAATAAGAATACTAGTCGATTGATGTAAAAATTTGCTCGAAACGGTGCTCCAAACGACGAAATTTGTACATCCAACTAAAGAAACGTTAGGTTTAAACTACTCGGAGAAGCATCGTTTCGTCATTTGGAGCACCGTTTCAATGTAATTTTTTGATTCAATCGACTTGTATTCTAGCTTCTTCCGATAAAAAAAGCCTAAAACGTCGGCCTGAAATTAAAAAAAAGTTAACACCGTTAATTTTTTTAACATCGGTCCATTTGTGGCAAAAATGATAAAAGTTGGGCCCGTCAGCACATATTTCAGAAGTTAGGACCGATAATGGTCAAAAACTAATAGTTGAGACTGTTAAGATCAAATACTCCAAAGAATAAACCACAGTTGCGATGGCGTCTTGTTTGACTTCCATCCGCAGTTTCATCTTCGAAAGACCAAACCGCACTAGCTAGGCAACACAGTTTTCATCCTTTGAAAGTCAAACCGGCCGGACATCACAACTCCAGTTTACTCTTTTGTTCCAAACACAAGCTTACACAATCAGATTTTGTGGCAGAACGACTATTGAATAGTCAAACATGATCTGCTAAGTATACCATAATATGTTGATAGAAGTATGTTTGTTTGTTTACAATATGCCTCTTACTTTAGTATTGTAATTCAACTGATAGAAGCTAACCTGGCTCATGGTCTCTATTAGTTTTTGATCGCCATCGGCACCAAGTTTATTCATTCCCATAAACGAAACCTTCCACAACCATTTACAGTTTGACATATCTCCAAGAGTTTCAAGTGAGTAACAATAATCCGCTCTAAGAACACATATATTTGATGGGAGCTCGCCCAACTCTATAAGTTTATTGCAACATTGCACATCAAGCCATTTGAGCTGAGGAAATTTCGAGCCGCTAACATCTAACCGTGAAAAGTTATTCCAACTTAGATCAAGTTCTTGTAAGTTAGGCAATCTCCAAGCATCCCATATCATATCTTCATCTCCCAAATGACAATGTCTTAGAACCAACTTCCTCAAGCATATGCTATCAAATTCTAATCCATTGCATGTTACTACAAAGCTTTTAACATATTGTATAGTATTTTGTATAAGGGATGCTTCTTGTTTGCCACCCTTAGAAAGTTTGCTGCACTTTGAGAGCGAAAGAGTTTTGATATTCTTCGTCCCCTTAACGGATGGAAGTGTCTTGAAGTTGTCACAACCTTCTATGAGTAAGAAAATGAGCTTTTCCAAGCGTCCGATTGATGGATGAATCTCTTCTAAAAGCGGACATCTATAAACCATGAATCTTTGAAGATTTTTAAGTCCGGAAAAATCAGGTATCGTCGTTAGGTTGTTTAAACCATGAATTTTGATCATCTTTAAATTTGGTAGATTCTGTTTCAAAAAATTGTAGATTGATCAAAAGTTTGACTTATTATATAAGAATTCAAAGAATTTTCTAAATTAAAGGATATATATTGCATCGAAGGGAAGGGTTCGTTTGTTAACCAACCATTAGGGTGTTAACCACGTTAACACTCTAAGGGGTACTGGTTAACATTTGAGCCACTCGCTTGCATTGAATCAATCATAATTACCAATTATATACAGACATTAAGCGATATACTCGTCGAACCTTATAACCATTCCAAAGTTGTCTTTGTAAGCCACCACGTAATGTTAGACAACAAAGCCCCCTTTGCGGGAAATTTGTTGGTAGTGAACTCGCATGATGACCTCTCCAATCAACCCACCGAAGGTTCTTCATGTTTGCAACGATATGATGATTATCATGCGGTAATGGATCATTCTTATCAGAGAAAAGTCTTATTGCTTCAATCTTGGGAAGTTCCTGTCACATATATATCAGGTTTAATTTAGGCATACATTAACATACATACATACAAATGCACATGTATATTCATGCAAAGGTAGCTTAAGGGTTAGTACATATACCGTTGTTGTATCCATAGCACATATGTTTTCTACGTCTTCGATCTGCCAAACTCTAGTATGTTTTTCTGGATTTTTTGGGTGTTTCCCTCTAACAATGTAGTGTCCCATTTCTTGTATCAAATCATGCATTTCAAATCTACCATCTGAAATAGTTATGAGAGCCTTTTGTACCAACACCTTCAAACCTATAATGGGGTAAAAATCAAAAACATCAAAGATATCTAATGCCTCATCTTTCTTTTCTCCCCTAAAAAAACATACAATATCAAGAAATAACTCTTTTTCCACATTTTGAAGTCCATCAAAGCTAATTTTAAGCTTCTCCACAATATTTGTATCCGGGATCGTTTTCAGTCTAGCCAATGCACTCCTCCACTCATTGATATCTTTGTCACATAGAAAAGAACTTAGAACTATAAGTGCTAAAGGAAGCCCACCCGCGTAAAAAACCACCTCTTTTGAAAGCAACGTATAATCTTGGCTAGGTCGATCTTCCTGAGGTGCATGCTTGTAGAAGAGCTCGATACCTTCTTTGTTATTCAACAAGCTAATATTGTGTGTCACGTTAACTTTATGAGCGCTCAATAAATGACTGTCTCTAGTCGTTATTATTATTCTACTTCCTTCACCAAACCAATCATGTGATCCCGCTAGAGCCTTTAGGTGGCCTTCGTGATTCACATCATCAAGAACAATCAAAACCTTTCTATGTGATAACCTATCCTTTATCTTGCGTCTTCCATCGTCAACGCTCTCCACTTTTACATGTTTTTGTTTCAAAACATCGCCTAGAACTTTTTCTTGTACTTTTGTCAAGCCATATTTACTAGCTTCCTCTCTTATATTTTCTACAAAGCAACACCCATCAAACCTAGTAGAGAGTTCATTATAAATCGAAGACGCAAGGGTAGTTTTACCCCCACCCCCAACCCCCCATATTCCAACCATGCGCACGCCACCTGACTCAATTTCTAACTGTGATTTTAAATCTTGCACACGGGTCTCCATTCCAACGAGGTCTTCGTTGAGAGTTGAGATTGTACTAGGAGACAATCTACTTAAAATTGTTTCAACAATTTTTTTGATGCCTTTTGACTCGTGGCTACATATTAGAAATGATAGAATAATTAGTATACTAGATTATACCCCGTGTAATACACGAGTTGATTAACTAAAAATATTTCACTATTGTTGAGCATAAATAAACAAAGAATCATATGACGAGTAAGCATTACATTATAAATCATTACAGTACGTTATCTAACACCTGCAAAGACCATACCTACATAAGAAAACTTAGAAGACAAAAGGGTTCATTAACATAAATCGAGCATAATAAATAAAGAATCATACGACGAGTAAATATTACACATAAATCATTACTATCTAGTGTACGTTCTTTGACACCCTGAATACAAAACCCACATAAAAATAGAAGATAAATGATTCACAAGCATAAAAATTAATTTAACTCGTACTCTATAAAAAATAATGTTTAAATAGTATTTAAAAGAAAAACTAATGCTTCGGAAGATTATTGATACATATTTTAGTAATTGACATTTTTATTTTTGTAACAATACGGTACTTATTTTTGTAATTGATAGAAAAATGTATTAATTGAATATGGTAATTAGTTTGGTAAATGATAGGGAAATATATTAATTTGTATATGGTAATTATATTTGTAACTTGATTAAGACCCGTGTACTACACGTGTTCAACGATAAAAATGATATAAAATTTATAAAAATGTAACTTTTCACGACTAAATATAAATATGCTTATTATATGTGATAATACAAAAAAATATTACAACCAAAATTTATGAATTTCCAAATATTTCTGTCATAAAGAAAATTTTGCCCCGTTATTAATAGAAAGCAGCAATTAAAGGTGCAATGTGATCATTATTTATGACATGCAATTTGCAATGTCACATGCAGAAAAATGAAAACAAAAATATGACATTTCTCTGAGAAGCTGTAGTTGCAAGCTTGTTTAGCAACAACAAAATACAACCTCAACCATGAGTTGAGTAGTTGACGTGATGATTACAAAACTGGAATAACAAAAACTATTCTCTTATTGCAGGAGTAGTTGAAGTGATGATTACGAAATTGCATGAACAAAAATATACGATCAAATAAACTTCATTACCTCTATAATGCATTTTTAATTGCAATTTAGGCTAACAATGTCCATATCATATCCAAGCTATACTTGGTGGATTTTTCTTCTTCTACAACTAACAAATATCTTCATCTTTGAACCCATAAAAATTCAAATGCATAATGTCAAGCCAGATGCTTGATGTTTATCATCAATATCTTGTAATTCCTCTCCATCAAATCTTCATTGACGAATAGTGATTCATCCAATTTTACCAGTGCTTGAATAGGTCCTTAAAAAGCTATTTGTCAGAGTCGAATCCAGCAGCACATAAAAGAACAAACTAATAAATCGACTATGTTGGTATTTTTATAATCTCCAAAAACAATATAAAAAGTACTAAACTATATCATAAAATGTATGTCATGGTTCTCAATTGACTTTTGCAAACTCCATGTTAAGTGATTTAAGATATTTGCAAAGTGCCTTGTAAAACAATTGTCAAGCTGCAAAAATAAAACAATAACAATCAATAAATATATCTTAGTGTATGAAATAAAGTATAATAGCATGCCATCAAGTTCCGCTTAAATCTTAGCACAGAGCTAAAATTTATCACTTATAATTCATCTCACATGGCAAAGATTTTTTATTAAACAGAGCCTGCAGAAAGGGAATGAATATAACAATTAGAAAATGTAATCTAAAAAAAACAAAAACTCTCAATGTTGTGATGCACCAATTGGTAAAAATCACAAGCCAAACTTTGTGTGCTTTACAATAATGCAGATGACCCTGTTATACACACAAAACAATTCCTCCATTTTTCAACAATGTCCTTATTTTCTAAGCTTACTCTGAAATCATCAACCAAATTAAGAAAATACAACATTTAATACATGCAAATCGTAGAAGAAGAGGAATCGTAAAAATAAATAAGTCGGAACTTGTATGCGCCTTAAATTTAACCGGATCCAAAACATATTACTAAAATCTCCAAAAACACTAATATAATACAAATATATAGGAGATAAGAGATGATATACGGAAGGAAATAAGCACCATGAATTTAGAAAATCAAACAAAAAGCTAGCAAATACCATATGTTGTGTGAACCCTAAAAGTAACATGGTCCAAAAATATACAATCTCCCATTAGAATTTAGAAATCAATGCAAGTAGTAAACCAAGAGATATCACGGATGGTTTGATTTACCTTTGGATTTGGAAGCAACATGAACGATGAAGAACAACGGCGTCATAGTTATCTAGGGTTGTAGTAGCGTGGAATGCGAAGGAAAATTGGATTACGAAGCAAATATAAGACACATATATATATATGCGGGTCACAAGCCGGGTATGGAGTCCGTGTGCTTTACAAATCCGGGCGTAATAAATATCCGCGTATAAAACACTTTCTATGGAATAGAATTGAGCGGGAAATATAGTCTAAACCTATCTCAATAAATGTCAAGTGGCATCTAAAACCCTTTTTATAAAAGAGGGTATAGATGTAAGCATGTAAGAACAAGTACGTAAATTATCCCGGCCACAGAATAAAGGCAAAAAATTGTAAATAGCTTATATCATATTAAAATGAAATTTGTTGCTCAAGTCGATATCACAACGCACAAGCCCCCCCCCCCCCCTCCTCCCACCCCCACCCTTTAAGCTAGACATGGTGTAATGGAGACTTGGGTGTAAAACTGCGTGGAAGACAACCCTTTGGCCAAAAGATGTGCAACCTACTACACAATATATAGGAATATAGCAAGATGTTTTCTACGGTGATAAAACACCAGATTGACTGCTAAATATGTAGCGACAATGTTGCCATACCACAGTGTATGTGAGTTATAAGATCTATATGTAACTCATTATCGAAGAAATGAAGTTATCCAACAAAGGTCAGTAACATGTAACGTGGTAATGTGTCACATATTAAAAGACGGATATTTATACGAATTTAGTAGTAAAAATGACAACTAAGTCAAAGTCAGGGGGTCAAAGTCATAAATATGTCAAAGTAGAGTACGTGTTTCAAAGTTGTAAACTTGATAAGTCATCAGGAGTCAAAATAACAAGTCAAAGTCGGGTAAAAAACGTATGTATGACAAATTAAGTTGAGTTGAGGAGTTAAAAATGACGTCATATGAAAGTTGAGGGTAAAGTTGAAAAATTAGGTGGAGTCACTTAAGTTGAGAAGGTAGCGGTAAAAGTCACCGACCTTCTAAATTAGAATCATATAATATATATAACAAATAAATAAAAGAAATTTTAGGTCCACAAAACTTATTCCACTTAAGAGCAGGGGTGTCCGCAATCATAGCCTTCTCGTCAAATGATCTTGAGGTGATGGGTAAGAACTTGAAGTCTTTGAGGTCTCACGTTATAATCATGATTTAAGAGGGTTATCCTACAGTGATAGATTTCTTTTTTGATAGTGTTCTTAGATGAGTCAGACGTGAAGTGTCAAATCAGTATAAACGGTTAACATCTCGTTTTAGGAAAGCTCCTCGGATATCAAGGGGTAACTCCAAACGTGTTAAAAAAATAAATACTTAAGTTACATAGTAAAATGAAATAACAGTTAGTTAGATAGTAGAAAATATTCTTGTTAAATAATAAAAGAAAAAAGTGAAAAAAAAGATAATAGATCGATTTAATGTGTTGCATGAAAATAGAATTGTAGCAACTTAGGCTATGACCAGTAGAGAAGTGTGATAGTAAAAAGGTATCGACAATATAAGCAATGAATGTGATAGTAACAATAATGATAATATATAGTTAGAATAGTAAAGAAGTGAATAATTATTGATGTTGATAATGTGATAAGTTAAAAAAAATCAACACGTGACCAAACACTCGTGATCACCGTCATAAAGCTGCTATAGTGCCATCCTTACCGCTGCAGAGCGTGGCCATCATTTCTTGTTATTATTATTATTATTTTTTTTAAGGGTTATTGGATTTAAACACCCCCAACTATTGGTCATTGGCCGTTGTCACCTCCAAGTATCACTTTGGCCAATAACACCCCCAACTAAATACTTTGGTGTCCGTATCACCAAAAGTTAACCAAATCACTAACGTCGTTAAGTTTTGCTGACGTGGCACGGTGACATGTCCTATCTCTGCTTATGTGGCACGGTGATGGCGGCCAATGATCAATAGTTAAGGGTGTTTAAATCCAATAAGGCAATAACCCATTATTTATCTACATTTAACTAAGAATTGACCTGTGTCACGTGATGCGACGACCGGGTTTTAGTTGGTGCATATGTTGTGTCATATTTGTGACTTCGTTACATGCGTTACGTTATTGATTATCTCATGCACGTTCTGGTGTAGTATAATGTCTCGTACCTTGCAATGTAACATGTCAAAGTAATTAAATGCTTCCATCACCAGCAAGAACAAAAAGCGAGAAAGGGGGTCGCCCTATCTCGATCCTCTTTTCAAGTGAACTTCCGAGTAAGCGACCTATTTAATAAAATTGATGACTGGGCAGAATTAAGACAACATTTAATCCATAAACACCATAAAAGCGGAAATTTATTTATACCATTATATTGTACAAAAAAATCCTAGTTAACAGTGTCATATTGGATCAAGTGGTCATGATGTGCATTGAACATCTACACGAGGGCCGGATATTTTTGTTTTTTTCTTCTTTTTAAACTTTTTTTCTTTGTATATTCTTTTGTTTTAGTTAGTTTTTTTAATTACTTTGACGGCATTACGTTGCAAGGTACAAAACATAATATTACACCATAACGTGCAAGAGATAATCAATAACATAACGCATGTAACGAAGTCACAAATATTACACGATATATGCACCAACTAAAACCCGGTCGTCGCATCACGTGACACAGGTCAATTCCTAGTTAAATATAGATAAATAATGGGTTATTGTCTTATTGGATTTAAACACCCTTAACTATTGATCATTGGCCGATATCACCGTGCCACGTAAGGAGAGATAGGACACGTCACCGTGCCACGTCAGCAAAACTTAACGGCGTTAGTGATTTGGTTAACTTTTGGTGATACGGACACCAAAGTATTTAGTTGGGAGTGTTATTGGCCAAAGTGATACTTGAAGGTGACAACAACCAATAACCAATAGTTGAGGGTGTTTAAATCCAATAACCCTTTTTTTAATTAGATACCAAAACTTGTTATAATTAAGTTGAAACAAGTAAAGAAGAAACTTACCCATTGGCAATATGCTTAGGTTCCCATCCAGCAAGCTTACCAGCTTCCTTAAGTGTATTTCTCCATAATTCAACGTTGTGTTTGTTCTCCAACTCGTGTTTCACAAATGCTTTTACATATTCCCCTCTTTGTCTACGAACGTCTGATGGTTCGACGTGATAGAATATAGGCATAACGATCTGCCCTCTCTCTTTCCTGCATTTCATAATATACGCAACCTCATCGAGGCACCATGAAGAATTGGCATAGTTTTTTGAGAATATGATGACAGCAATCTGTGATTCTTCAATAGCCTTCAGGAGAGTTGGACCAATGGTCTCGCCCCGAGGAAGTTCTTTACCGTCCTTGTAAGTATGAATTCCGTTTTGTATAAGGGCTTCATAGAGGTGATCAACATAGGTTTTTCTTGTGTCTTCTCCTCTAAAACTAAGAAAAACATGATAAATCCATGATTGTGAAGAAGATGATGAAGCAGCCATTGCCATTGTTCTCTATGGAGTACAATAGTAATTTGTGTAAACAATTTATAAAAGGAAATAAGTTGGGGTTTTAAAAATCTATGACTAAGATGAAGTGATATAAATAGAGATGTTCTTAAAGAAAGGAAAAAAAAACAAGTGGAGATAACATGTCTTCTACCACTCATGTCACAATCATTGGAATTTTCCTAGTTTTTGCTTCATGTGAGAACATACAAAGACTTAATTTTGCTAAAAAGTTAATGCTTTAATCGTGTTCTTTTTTTACTTTGTTTATCTACAACTCAATACGTATTATTATTTTTATGGGTAAAGTTTATTATTATTTATGTATATTTTTGAAACTTTTTTAAGTTTTATTATTATTTTGGTTTACTTATTTCATTATTTTGCTGATTAAGTATTTATATATATTAACACATGTTTATAATATATGTATACATTTGTTTTAAATATAACCGTTTTAAAAACGTATCACAAATCAAGTGATTTAAAGTTTAAAAACTAATTATTAATTTGCGAGGTCGGTTATTGACCTTACAAATTAGTGTTAAGTTAGTTTTGTTATCGTTTTGACCTGTAACTTTTGATATTTTGTCGCCTTTTATTATGTAACACATTACAACTTTGCACCGTTACGTACAAGGAATTAAATATTTTTCTGCGCCTTGGTCTTAAATCTAGTTTAATAGTAATTTACAACTTGATAATAGTTAATAACAACTCAATAGGAGTGGATTTATACTAAAAAAAGTCAGTTTACTAGAAAGTTTAAGAAGACATTTTAACGGTTAGATATAAGATTAAATGAATCAAAGGCTATCATTCAATTCTCGGTGACACAATTGTATTTAACTCGAACTTTTCTTTTGCCAAGGGCAATTGTGTCGTTAAATGGATCTATTTTGTTATATTCTTATCTAACATGTAAAAACACAATAGATTCATTTTGTTATGAAGTTTGTCACTTTCATTGTGTTATTACTATATATTAAAAGAAAAATGTATTCTATATAGTTTAGTTTTAATTGGTTTTTAGACTTTTATCATAAATTTATTTCTTGGTTTACAACTTTGATCCTTGCCTTTAGTGCATGTTTGATGCATGTAAATATGTAATAAGGTATTTCATAGTGTAGTTTGAGTTTTAGACTTTTACCACAAGTTTGTTTCTCAATTTATAACCTTGGTTTGTGCATGTATTTGGTGCATGTAGTACAAGTTGTTCGAGCGTGTTGTGTCTTGATGCACTAAGTTATAATACAACTAACTTTAACATGAGTTTAATTTCATTTTATTACATTTTCTTTCAAAATAATGTAATAACTTTCAATATAAAGTAAGAACTTTTTTCAATATAAAGTAATAACTTCAATATAAAGTAATAACTTTATATAAAATTTATACATTATAGTTGAATCTCGTTCCATCAATAGTTACTATTTGAAGGCAGCGTAAGGATGTTGGGGTATAACTTCATATGAGGGTAAAATTGGTATATGCTTAATTCAGCATCTTTATGTCGATCTCTTAATTACTATTCAACACTTAACTGAACTATTAAGAGGCTCGAACCTGGTTTTGTTAAATGTAATGAATCTTACTTTATATAACAATCCTATACGTAAAACTATAAAAACCCTTAAAATTTGTGGACCAGTAAAAAACTGACACGTCCAGCCCCCATACCGACTTCCAAAATTAGTATGTTAAGAGAATATAATGAATGTAATTTATTTATATTTCAATGTAAATGAATAAATTTTTTTGCATTTAAAAAATGTTTTAGAGAAAAAACCGTACGTGTTATATATACGGTGTAATTTATTTTATATAATGTATAAAATTGCTTTTAAAGAAAAAATTTGTCAAGAAAAAAAAACTTTATCAGACTTTTAAAAGTTTTTATTGGTTGTTGAAAATGTTTTAAGCCATGACTTCTTACAACTTCTTTAATTTTGTTATTGGCCAGGTCCCATTTGGCCATTTGCAATAAATAGGGTTGAAAATATGTGTACCAAAAACTTCAGAATATGTGCAATTTGTATTGATCAAACCACGACTAAATAGCAGTGTTTTTAAACCGGCCGGTCCGACCGGTCAGATCGTGTTTTTTAAGAATCACGGTTCGATAGGTCACGGTTTGATAGGTGTTTGTGAACCGCTGCGAATCAATCGAACCGGACCGTTTTGAACCGCTATCGAACCGTTTTTTCTTGGATTTTATGTTTATATCTATAATTTTTTGTGTTTTAGGTGATGAAACTCAATATGTTGATGTTCTGAGTGATGAAGATGATGAATTAGTTTTACTTAATGATGAATAATTAGATACGTGGCGTGACATTTGAACTTAGAACTTATGATGATGACGATTTGGTTTTATTTTGGTGTTAAAATTTGTTTTAAATTATAACTTTTTTGTGATTCTTAATGTTAAAATCTGTTTGAATTATGACTTTTGTGTTATAACTTAAGATTATTGAACCTAAGTTGTGTTTAAATTAGAATTCTTATGGTATTATTTTGATAAATGTATATTTCGTCAAACCCCGGTCCAACAC
The DNA here is from genome assembly GCA_030867185.1 of Tagetes erecta. Lineage (NCBI taxonomy): Eukaryota > Viridiplantae > Streptophyta > Magnoliopsida > Asterales > Asteraceae > Tagetes > Tagetes erecta. The sequence goes on along the minus strand of CM061492.1, from coordinate 42,723,486 downwards.
CGGCCCGACCGGTCCGACCAATAAAACTAAAATAACGGTTCGGTGTCCGGTCCGGTTTTCAAAACATTGCTAAATAGAATTGCGGAGTTATTTTTTAAATGTATTATCAACTTGATTGTATAGACTCAATCATCTTCGTTGACATTTAATGCAACACATACTGAAAATCAATCAAAATGCTACCATATATTTTCGACTTTTTTGGACCACCAGCAGCAACATGGCATTCATCTAGCTAATTGCCCTATGTATATTTGAAAAACGATAAACCGACGAAATGAAAAAAAGAAAGAAATCGACTGTGAAACCAAACCAAAAACAAGTTTGGACGGTACGGTTTCGCTGTTTAAACCAAACCATAAACCTCCATAGGGGTTTAGTTTATGGCAATGTTTTAAAAACCAGTTTTTTAATCATACCGGATTGGGCTTAAAAATGGTTCAACCGGTTAGACCGGGTTATACCGAACGGTTTAACCAGAGTGACTATTTACCCTATAGTTCTTTAAAAATATAACATTTATTTCAAAGAAAATAAAAAAAATACATGATTCAATAATAAAAATAATCCAAAAGTTAAGTCATAATATAAAATACCCCCAAAAATATTTCAAAGCTACTTGATTTCCCAATAAAGTTTTATAAATAAAACGGATCAACTAGTTTAGTTCAGGATGTTCGGAGAAAAATAAGAAAATTATAACTTCAATTCAGGAATTTTTATGGAAAAATACTCATAAATTAATCGAGTCAAAACTGAAACCAACAGATACGATTGGATGCCCAAATTAATCGATGGTTGGTCACGTACCGAAGAAACAAAGTGATCGATTGGTGAATGGTGACTGATGAACGAGGCTATTCTTGCAAAGACTAGGTATTTTTTTAATAAAAATGAGTTAAATGAAAATCGGTTTAATGGTTCAACCGGTTTAACTGGAACATTTCGATGGCATGATATACATGCCGGTTACCCAAAATATCGTCTTAAATCGTATCGGCAAAATGCACGATCACCGGTTCAACCGGTTTAACCGGCCGGTTTGAACCGGTTTTTAACACATTGGTTTATGGGTTACTTTGTGAGTGAATTAATACCCAGGATAATATTTGGTATATTTGGTACTAGGTTTAATACCCGTGTATACACACGGGGTGATTTATACACATGTTGATTTATACACAGATTATCTAAATTACGCATCATTGAGTAAATAGCAATAATTTGATAATACATTAAAAAAATACATTTATCTTCTATACTTTTTATGTAAGCATTTTTTTAAATATTTTAAATTTAAAACTTGAATGAGAAAAATAAAATTATTATAAATGAATTGTTAAAAAAATACATTTATCTTCTATATTTTTGGCTCCATCAACTAATGCATGGTGAACTCCCTCCAAAACTTTTTTTTGTAGAACAAAAAAAATTTCCCCCAAAAAATTGTTTTCTCTAAAACCTTAATTTATTATATAGATGCATAAACATTACATAACTAAAAGGATTTTGTGAAATAATAAACAAATTAATTATTGGTTGTAAAGAAATGAAATCACTTATTATACAAGTAGTTATATACTTATATATATTCCCTTTTGTTTTTTTATTGGTTGCCCTTATTCACTCTACTTTCTCGACACCATCACCAGTCCACCACCCTTGCCGCCTAGTCCGCCACCACCTCGATCAACACTAGCTACAACCACCACCATCACAACCGACAACATTACCATCTTTTTTATTTTGATACATTTTCTTTATTTTGAGGCAAGGGTATTTATTCATTCCTTTGATTTTTCATGTGTACCAAATAGTATATACAATGGACGGTAATGATCAATTTCAAATTTAAATGTTTATTGGTGTTTGATTTTTCTTAAATAGACCATTAAAACAATAAACAGACAGTGACTGGGTTGTTTCACTTCTTAATGGTTCAGTTCAATGCTTAAAAATTGATCAGCATTCAGAGCGTTTGTTTCATAAAAAAAGAGTCTCTGAATGGTTCAGTTAAGTGCTGAATGGTTAAGAGATTGAAAGATGCTGAATGGAACTGAATAGAGCATATACCAAACTTACCATCACCTGAAGTTCTACCTCAATATTTCTCCCATTGATAGAGCCTCTTAATAATTCAGACATTTTAACCATTCAGCACTTAGTGATTCAGATTTTGTCAAACAGCCACTAATTAACAAAACATCCTCTTTTTCTTCGCTCTTTCAAACCCGGTACAATGCTTTTTCTATGTTGTTTACGTGTCGTAAGAAAAAAAAAAGGAAGAATTTGAGAAGAAAGAAAAAATTTAATTTTTGAACGTGTTGATTCATATTTATTTTGTCTACTTTTAAGTTCGGATACATGAGGGTTATTGTAATGACATTTGAAAATTCAAAAAGGGCCTCAAACTCTTGTATTGTCTAAGGCCCCTTCTAGGGTTGAGCCGGCTCTGCACACAGGTATTAAACCTAGTATGGTATAATTAAGTGATTTGTGTGACTTGGAATATATGCTTCATTGGTGATGAACGTGCCATTAAAATAAATAAAGGTATGATGTGTTTCACATTTATATTTATATATTTATTTATATAAGTTTTAAAGTAGAAGGTCGGTGGTGGCACCTACCGCATTTTTCAGTAGTGTGATCTTATATTATGTTAGGTGATGACTCATTTGTGTTAGGTGACGGCTCAAACGAAGGCAACCAAGTTAGCCAACTCAGTGCATTTATGGATTCCTTCTCCACCTAACCATTGGGTTGGGTGGAGGAGAAGTATTTAGTTTCAAGAAAGTCACACTTCATGGTGGTAAGCATGTGTTGGGTTTTTGGATTATAACAACGATACCCATTCTGATTGACCCCGTAACCCATAAATACACATTTTTCAGCACACGGATCAAACTTGGTTTAATTAATTTTGGGTATGTGAACAAATACTAACAACCGAAGATTCGCGGTTCAAGAGTAAGTGACGGGGGTATGTTGGTAAAAGTTGATAGAGTTTGCATTGGGGTGGTTAAGAATTTTGTGGGAAGACGGTTTAGAAGATAGATAGATGTAGCAACAGCTTCCGGCCAAAAATGACTAGGAACTTGAGATTCGATTAAAAGTGCCCGAGTCATCTCAAGAAGTATACGCTTTTTGCTTTCAGCCATTCCATTCTGTTCCGAAGTATATGGACAAGTGGTTTGATGGATTAGTCCTTGGGTTTGAAAAAATTATTTCATGGATATATTGATGAATTCCCCCCATTATCAGATATTAAAATTTGAATACCTTTTTTAAATTGGATGAGGATCATAGCATAGAACATTGTGAATTTTTCGAATACCTTAGATTTATGTTTCAAAAAATACACCCATGTCATGCGAGTACAATCATCCACAAATATTAGGAAAAACCGAAAACCTTGCTCCCTGTAATAGGAGCCGACCCCCACATCAGAGTGAATTAATGAAAACGGAGAATCATTTCTTGTATTATTTGGTTTGAAAGTTTGTTGATGGCTTTTAGCAAGGATACAAGTTTCACAATGTATTTTACTATTCGATGGAAAAAGATTAGGGAACAAAAGGTGTGAATACCCGGTGGATGGATGCCCCAGCCGCCTATGCCACAACGGCACAACCAGACTTCTCGATTAGTAGTTTCATGAGCCAACATCACAGTACCTTGCTGAGTCACCTTATCAACATAGTACAACCCTTTGTCCTCAATGCCACGTTCAATAATCTTTCCCGTCCTAATATCTTGTAATAGACAAAAAGTAGGGTGCATAAGAACCGTACAATTAAGCTCTTTTGTCACATGGCTAATTGACAATATTTTATGTGACAATGAATGTACATAAAGACAATTGGTTTTGTGTGAGAATTGAAGTAATATCTAACTGTTCAAACGTCATAGTGTCTGAAGCCCCACAATCAAAAATCTATGTTTTATCCTTTATTTTACCACTATCTTTGACAATATTTTCTTTTCCAAAAAAAACCAGGGCACTATTTTGAAACAATTGAATTTAATGGTGATGAATAAATAGGTGTCAAAGTAAAAAGGGCTTGGATTTAAATACCAATTGAATTTATAGTCTTGCACTGCTACTTATGTTTATCTCAATCCAATTTCTTTTCTTTTTTTTTTCTCAACAACGATGTTAAATGTTGATAGATCAAAGAATTTACAACAAGGTGACAGGTAAACGGGCAACAAGTTGTACCGCCACCCCTGTAAACAATGCTACACTCACTATTTATAAGTTATAACATAGATTAGGAAAAACTAACAATTGTTGAAACTAATTACAAGGGCATACATTCACAGTTAATTAATGGATCTGTTACATATCTTCCAAACCAAAATTGATGTTATATTGCCAAGCTTTATGCATGCAATAAGGATGTACGTGATCACTGCTGGCCAAAAATGGTATTGTTCGAGACATGGAGACGTCAATGACCATATTCTATGTTAAACACAGATATTGATTGTATATATGAGCGGCGTAATCAAAGACGAAACCTGCTAGTTAAATAAACGATATATGAACTTAAAAAGAAAGGTATCCGGATACATAGAGTTGAAGTAAATAAAACAACAAACACAAACAAGTTGATATATAGCTATTAAATTCAACATGGCTTTTGATTCGAATCCAATGACACATACATAATGCAACCATCCCTAGCTACTCGATCATCAATTCCATACCGGCCCGTGCTATATATAGCCGGCCTGTACATTTCATATTATAGATTTATAGGTGCTGCAGCTACTCAGAATTAATATAGGCCAACTACATCAATCTCATCCACTTGATCTCAACCATGCCAACTACTTAAGGCCGCTGCCCATGTATATATAGGTCGAAAAACATTACTAACAACGCAATTGGAAAGTGCAAGGAAGACGAGCAATCCTGAATTAGCTAGTCAGGAAATCCATTTCAGGTTTTGGCGGCCGGTGTCACTACAAGAAAAAAGGCTTTTAGGGACGAATGTTATACAAACAAAAAGTTTTGTCCCTATAGGTCATCATATCGCGACAGAATATCGTCCTATAGGTCACCATATCGCGACAGAATATTGTCCCTGTTTGTGAAAAAGGTTAATTATTCCGCACTTAATTGGTTATAATCCTAAGTTGGATTCACAAGTGAAAAGAGGGTTAGATAACCAGTATAAGAAAAAAGATTTATCATGTTGAAGGCTATGCGTCGACAAAATGTCGACGCAACATATATAGCGTTTCATAAGTTTATAAGGAAAGTGTTAAAGTAGATTTTATTTGGCTAATTAACTAAATTTTATGGTATATTAAGTTACTTTATTGTGGTGCATCACTGATCTAAGTTTTTCTATGAAATTTCACTACAGGAACATAAGTTGTAAAAGACTGAAATTTTTTTAAGATGAGAGTTGCAGTGGTTGGTGCGGGTATAAGCGGGTTGGTATCCGCATACGTTTTGACGAAGGCAGGGGCAGAGGTGGTGTTATATGAGAAGGAGGACCACCTCGGCGGTCATGCCAGGACCGCGGTTGTCGATGGTATAGATTTGGACTTGGGATTCATGGTCTTCAATCCGGTAAGTATGGCGTTAATTCAAACCGTTTTCTATATGCTTTTAGAACACTTTTAGTGTTTTAACCGTACCACAACTAAAAATCCACCAAAGCGTTATATTAATACGCAACAATTCTTCTTTCAACCACTAATTTAACTAGACATGAGACCTGGCCGCGCGATGCAGCAGACGAGTCTCTCATATATGAGTACATTCGTCACACGAGTTGATATATAAATTTTAAATTCGCATGTTACGGTATAAAGTCGTTACAACGTCACATATTAAAAAATTGAGATACATTTAAAATTAAAAGTCAAAATGATAACCAAGTCTATGACAACATTATATTGTTAAAATTAAATGTAAGCTGCAAATTACAACTAAGAAAAAAAACGTGTCACATCAAGGATTCGAACATAGGAATCCATCGATACTCACAACAAACTCACCCATCACGAAGTTATAAACCAAAAGTATATAACGCCCTTGAGTTTTGAACATGGGTTCCCAAGTTCACGCACGTGGCCGGTGGTGATTGGAAGATGCGGTAGGTGCCACCACCGACCTTCTACTAAAACTTATATAAATATAAATGTGAAACACATCATACCTTTATTTATTTTAATGGCACATTCATCACCAATGAAGCACTCTAAGTCACACAAATCACTTAATTATACCATATGCATAAATTGCTTGCACATCATTATATTTTACTATTCAAAATCATTGCCTTTTCAAAAAAAAAAAATTAAGCCTGTTTTTTTATCCCCTTCTCACAAAAAAAATTCCTTGATTTGTCGTTCTTTATACTTATAAGACATTTAGGCCGTCGTGAGACACGTAATTGAGAAAATATTATGCGTTGAAATACATAAAATGATTGATATGCAGGTGACATATCCCAACTTGATGGAGCTGTTTGAGACACTTGGAGTTGATATGGAGGCTTCGGATATGTCCTTCTCGGTGAGCTTAGACAATGGCAATGGCTACGAATGGGGCACAAGAAATGGTTTATCAAGCTTGTTTTCACAGAAAAAGAATTTACTAAATCATCATTTTTGCCACATGCTTTGGGAAGTAACCAAGTTTAAAGATGATGCTTTGAGGTATATATACAAATTGCATTTGTGCTATAGCAAAGGATATAAACACCCCTGAAAAGTATTTTTAACTTAACGATCCACGCTAGCTAATAGTTTTAAAGGAAATTAATTGTATTGAGTTTAAAAATTCATTGTAACATGATATATAGTAGTTTAGATATATAGGGTTTGACTAATATTTTGTTAATAAAGGTGATTATGTCCTTACATTTGTTAATTTGCTTAATGTTAACATTAATATACAGTCAAGTGTTGATGCACATATATGTATGAAAATTAGCTTAAAATTTTATTACCATAGGTACTTGGAAGACAACCAAGACAATAGGCACCATGAAACATTGCAAGGCTTCATCAAGTCACATGGTTACTCTCAGTTATTTCAAAAGGCTTATCTTGTAAGTAAACTTCATAACTCTTTAAAAATTCTTAACTAAGCCTATATGCGAATATCTTGCATGATATGTATGCATATATATATATATACGCAAACTACAGGTACCAATGTGCTCCTCAATTTGGCCTTACCCTGAGGAACAAGTTCGGAGTTTTTCTGCTTTTTTAGTTCTCTTGTTCTTATACAATCACCATAACCTTCAGGTACGTACGTACGTACAACTCTTCCCATGAAAAACAAGTAAAACGAGATGTTTGCAGCTATTTCTGAGATGAAACCTATGTTAACCATTTTTCATGAGCTTATCACAATATGTGCATCATTTATTAGGTTTTTCGTGGCCCTCAATGGCTTAGGATCAGAAACAGTCCACATACATATGTCGAAAAGGTGATTCTTTTATCATCTCTTTTGTTGATTGTTCATAATAAGACCATCTTCACAATATATATATATATATATATATATGTTGGAATGAATGACAGCTGAAAGAGCATCTGGAATGTAGAGGTTGTCGAATAAGAACGAGTTGTTCGGTTGAAGCTGTCTCAAAACTTGATAATGGTAAATTATTTCTTTAGTTTGCTTACTTGAGTTGTTTTCTTTAAATTTATGGCTATATTGTTATACCTAGGACACTACTATCAACAATGACTGATCCAGGTTTTTTTCCTCGTATTATTCTTCGAAACATGTGCACATATCAATGTGTCGAGTGTTAGATCGATACACATGTAACACATATAAATATGTATCAATATTATATAACACAATAAATAAATTACTAGGATACTTGTGATATGATGCATGACTATAAAATCATGCCCCTTTCTCTTTGTAATTTTCATTATGGGTGATGGATATATTAGAAAAATAAGTTCCTTGGATTATAGAGTACGTAAATTTGTGGTTGTTATTAGAGGTAAACAATGAAACACATATATAAACCATTGTTCCTATTTCTTCTCCTTTATACATAGGTCTACATATTTGATCCAATATTGACTGTTACCAAATTCGAAATGAATAGGTTGTTTGATAATCTGTGAAGATGGGTCTCAAGAAAGGTATAATGGATGCATAATAGCCACACATGCCCAAGATGCACTTAAAATGATAGGAGAGCAAGCTTCATATGAAGAAAAAAGAATACTCGGCGCTTTTAATTACGTCTATAGGTATGCTTGGCCTCTCCACTTGGAATACATACTTTAAAATATGCTCTCTAGTACCTTTAGTTTACATGTCACACTTCTTAATTTCTTTCATTTTCAATTCTCATAATTCCCTTTTCTTGATGATTGGAAATGCAAACTAACTTTATAACCCCTTGCAGTGATGCGTATCTACATCGTGACACTAACGTAATGCCCCAAGACCAGACAGCATGGAGCGCATGTAACTTCTATGGAACAGTGGATAACAAAGTATGCTTAACATACTGGCTCAATGTGATCCAGGTACATATTGTGATTTTACATCTTATACATATGATTAGTTAATCGATTCAGGTAAGCTCTTGCTTGAAACTTTAAAAACATATACCAAGATCAATCTAGTTTGAGATCGAATATATGTTATTATCATACGAGAAAATAAGGGGTTCATTCAATATTTTTTGGCCCATCATGAGTGCATGCAAGTCACAACACATGGTGTATGCCTATTGAATTACAAGAGCAACTCCTTAAGTTTCAATACTCATTATATTGGAGTTAATATTTCTTTTCCTTCAATTAGTAATCATTTTCTTGGTGCAACAACATTTAACGTGTATATATTAAAACGCAGAACATTAATCACAAGGGGCTACCTTTTCTTGTCACAACTAACCCACACCGGAGCCTAGAGGGTACAAGTCTTAAGTGGTCAACTAGACATCTAGTTCCATCAGTTACGGCATCAAAGGCTTTACTTGATCTTCATACCATTCAAGGAAAGAGAAACATGGTGTTTTGTGGAGCATACCAAGGTAGTAGTACTAAATCTTTATGCAAACAACTTACATTTTGCTCTTTACGAATAGGCGAAACACAAAGTGAAAAGCAACCAAGTAGATACTAGAAGTAGTAGGTTGTGGGTTTCTTGACTTGTAAGTCATATTTACTTAATCTATACTAACTTGTACTTAATTCCAATAGGTGATGGATTACATGAGGATGGAGTAAAGGTAAAATATATTGCATTTGTAAATAAAACTTCATTGAACAATGATATCAAAGTATATATCTTGTGCACAATTGATTTAAGGCTCCATGTTGTATTTACTTAACATGAGGGGTATATCTTACATCATAATATAGTGAAAAGCATCAAGGTATATCTCACAAGGACTTTTGTTGTGTTATAGGCGGGTATTGTTGCAGCGAACATCATGCTTAATAAGAGTTATACATTTCTGAACAACCCCAAACAGATGGTACCCTCTTTGATGGAAGTTGGTGCACGATCGCTTGTTATTAAGTTTCTTCGGGATTATATTGTTATTGGAACTTTAATGTGAGTCATACTTCAATACATTACATCCTCTGTTAGTTTTATACTTCTTAACATTCATCCGAGTTTGGTTTTCATAATTAATTTTCATACATCTAAGCGGTCATATAAACCAATGTTGTCTTTTTTTAATGGTATAATTTGGATTAATCATGGGTCACTGGCTCACGCGTATTTTCGTTACTTCATCAGGAGGAAACCCACGTAGATAGGTGAGAAAAACCACTGGTCCAACTTGATTGAGTTCTACCGTTCATGTTAATTCACTAACCTTGATTGAGGAATCAACTTTTGAACTTTACAGCTGCAACAACTATATATACAAATTATTGAGAACTTGTACAAATCAACCCACAATCATGATTGCTTGAAACAATTTTGTTATTATATTTATCCATTTTATTGATATAAATTTCAAAACCGGAGCACATGACACTACTACAAAATATACCTTTAATGACATGCAAATAACGACACACCTTAATGTTTGTCAAAATAAGATGTCATCGTTACTAACATTTAAACAAACCATGACACTGACTATTGCTTGTCCTCCTTTTAATGTCATTAAATGGAAAAACACGCGGACTTTCTTTTGATCCATATTAGAATTCGGATCCTTTATATTAGACTTGTTCCCCACTCGAACCCTAATCGAACTCAAACACCACCACAACCTCCATCACCACCATACCGGCGAACACTACCACCGCCACTTCCGACCACTAGTCCACCGCAACCGCCGACTGACTTGTCTATTAGTAACATCAATTGCATCTAACCTTCAATTTGGATCTATATTTGCAACAACGAAGCTTCTGCAATTGTTTTTATTGAAAGGTGTGTTTTGCCCATTGTAGTTGTTTACTTCTCATATACCAGATAACAACAGTATCTTCGGTAAGCTTATTATCGTCGATGTTTGTGATATTTATGTTGCTCCAAATTTGTTTTGCATTAAGCAATTTCAATCTGGTTTGTTGTTGTCGTGTTCTTTCTACTTTACTAATCTTCAATTTGATATGATTGTGAGCGTTTTGTGATAAATGTATAGAAACAGATTTGATTTTGACATTTGTTTCTTCAGTTAGCACATTTGGCTAATGTGATTTCATTCAATTTTGTTATCTTAGGTTATTTGATTGATTGCAAGGTAGGGTTAGTTATTAGCCTAGGGATTTCAAGTTAGAAGTTGCATAACTACACATGAGATAATTGTAATTGAAAAAAGTTGTAGTGTTAATCTTGCGCTTGCTGCTCTATTTGCTAGATATGAAGTTGCAGAGTTTATGACCTTGAAGATGTATAAAAACTAGTATTACTTCAATTATTTGATGTTGTTATCACCAATTTGCTTCTAAAATCTACAATTTTGTCATGCTTAGAGTTGCATAACTATATCTTGACCAGTTTGCACTAAGCAAGTGGTCTTGTAAGGTGCTCAATTTCTCTTCTAAAGTTTCAGTTTACTTTATCACAAAGCTCTATTTTGCTATTTTTTTCCTATTGTTGAACATCTACATGAATGATATGTTGTGATTAAAAGTTTAGGCCAATATTTGAAGTTTTCTGATGTTTGTTACTGTTTGCAATTGGTTTCCATTGTAGTTAGCATGAAGGGATTTTTGGTTTCTCCCTAAGAAGAATAAGGAGGATGAATATCATTGACAATCTTAAAGAGGTAAGAATGGATTTAATTTTGTACAAATACAACTCCTATGTAATGTAAACTTATCCGTGTTTCATAATTTTGAGCAATTGACTTGCTAGTGTGAACATATGTCATTACCTTTTTAATGATTTGAGTGATGTACTTATGCTTGTGGTTTGAGATTTTGGTTGAGCTTTGCAGATAAGGATCGAGAACTGGGGGAAGCACAAGCAGAAATTAAGGCGCTTAGGTTAAAGCTGTTGAAGAGGTTATAGTTTTCTGAATTTTAAACTCGCTGTTGTGTTTTTATGTGAAATTATAATTGTTACTTGTTGCACCAGAGAAGGTAATATTCTGTTTCTGTCATATGCTAAATGATTATTGGTTTTTTGTATGCTCCTGAAATTTATGCCGATAGATGCTCCAAACCCTACATATATGGTCACTCCGAATACTTCTCATGTTAAGGTAATAATTCGTTTTATAAGTATTGCCAACAGTTAGTTTTATGTTTAGAATTCCAGTAGTTGATTTTGCTGAAGCTATCAAGTTCAGTTATCAATCTCACCGGTGTCTTATGGGTTTATTTGTATGTTTAGCATTCAAGTAGTTGATGTGTATTTTCTAAATATACTGAATAAAAATACTTATGAGCTGTAATTTATATCCTACCTCACTTATCTTGATTGTTCAATGAATTCCTTACTTCATTTTCTTATTTGCAATTGTCCGATATAACAGGTTTGGTTTAGTGAATATGTTTTTAGTGAATCTGTTTTGGAGCACTTGATATAAATACTTCTCATGTTAAGAATTACCTCACTATATAACAGGTTTGGTTTAGTGAATCTATTTTGGAGCACTCGATATGACAAGGTAATGATGTTGTTTTGGAGCACTCGATATGACAAGGATAAAGATAACTTTCATTTATTTAACAGCTTAAAGAGCAGAAATTATTTAAGGTATATTCTTTATAGCTAATGTAAAGATAACTTATGCTAGTTGACATTACGTGGTTTTAGGAAGAAAAAAAATGAAAAGCTTGATGGTGTTCAGCTCTAAACAAGGTTTTTCCTGACATATATCAAGGTGCGGCGGATGAGGATACAAGAAGAGCCATGTGAATACCTTTTGTAAGATTAATGTTCTTCTCATTCTTATTACTTGATATGTATTGGGTTGGGTGTTTAAATGTGCATTTTTGGAAATGATTATCAGGTTTTTATGTTAAGAGAAACAAATTGGGTCAAATAATCAGTTTTTGGATACCAACTGCAACAAATGTAGTAACAACTTTTACTTGTTTGCACTTTACCCTCTGTTTTAACCTAAACCAAGAAACATCTTCCCAATATTCCTATACGTCGCAAGCATGTCCTTTTTGGTGTATTTCTTTGAAACATCAACAGTTTGTTATTTAATCATTATAACAAATTGTCAAGTGAAAGATGTTACAAATCTTCATAAATGAAGATGGCACACATACTATAATTGCAATAAGTTAGCTTCATTCTTTTGGTTTTGGGTAATATCTTTCATATGATTTCATAATGGTGTTTAGCTATAAGTTTGAGTTATATAACTTCTTTCTTGTTTTATTGTCATGGCAATTTGGCTATAATTCTTGTTTTAAATGATCAATACATGGTATTATGAGTATAAATTAGTTGTACTGTTCTAACATGTATAGATAGGTTGTTATTGTTGGTTATTTTGGGTTATATGATGGTAGGGTTCTAATTTTTGTTCTTATTCGGTATATATCTTGTTTCATTTATAGGTTTAATTTACTCGTCGACACAAACTTCTAGCCGTCTATGTTTAGTCGGTAGCTTTGTCAAAGGTAAGGTCTATTTCTATGTGGTGTAACATTTGGTCTATTTTTATAGGATGCAAAGATGAATACTCGGATGCTGATATTGATGGAATTCATGAAGAACGATTGACTTTTGTGGCAAAATTCATATTCGGTGAATTTTTGTATAATTTTGTATCGACGTGAATGAAATGTTAACATTCTTAACATGTTATGAAATATATTGTATGAAATGGATGATTTTAAACTTTTAATATATATGGATTTTGCTTTATATTATGAGAGATTACCTGTCATTAAACATGAAAATTAGTAATTTTAAAAAATATTATTTAAAAAACCACTCAAAACCATGACACACATTTATGTGTCATCTTTTTTATGACATAGGTTTTCTTGACATGCATTGAATGTCATAAAAAGATGACACATAATTGTTTGTCATCTTTATTTTATGACATGGGCTTCCTTGACATCCTTTTGCGTGTCATCTATAGTCTTTTATGACATGCATTGCGCGTCATTAAAGGTCTATTTTCTAGTAGTGTGAGAAGCATCCTTTCCTTCTTTTATGACTTACGGAAAACAAACAGAAATCAAACTCAAACGTTTAACATAACAAGTTAAATGGCGACACACACTTTAGACCCTAAACATCCTTCAACTGTCTAAATCATATCATACACGAAATTTATGAAGTTTTTACCTTTTGTAGGTTAATTGAAGAAGGGGGTAGTATGTTCAACTTTGAAGGAACCATGAGGAAAAGTTCATTAAAAGTTTATGTAAAAGTTCACAATCCCCAATTCTATTGGAAGGTTAGTACTCTAATTGTCTCTCTTACAAGGATAATACTTTTTAAGGTTTTTTAGTTAGCCTGAAAAACTTAGCATATCCACATCATATATAGAGCATGTTACCTCCAATATTAAGTGTCATATCTTGTATAAATGTTATGCATGCTAAAAATATGTTGTAGATTGTCACAAAAGCTGATATAGGGCTTGGTGAAGCATACATAAACGGAGACTTCTCGCTCATTGATAAAAATAAAGGTCTTCTGGATATGTTAACGGTATATATGCTTTTTAGTTGATATCATTGCAGCTTCTTTTCATGGTTTCATACTCATTTTCGCTCATTTTTCCTTCTTGCAGCTTTTTATTGTCAATAGTGATTTACAAAGCTCTGTCTCAAGGGTTAAAAAGAGGTAATTAGAGCTTCCGGTCATACGAGTGTGTCACACCTTGTTGCGAAGGTTAATGTTAATTTACAATTAATCAATAATTTTGTGTGTGACTTTAGAGGATGGTGGACACCAGTATTTCTAACGGCTGGGATATCATCCGCAAAATATTTCTACCACCATTTTATGAGGAGAAATACCGTTACTCAAGCACGCAATAACATTTCACAACACTATGATCTGGCATGTGAAAGTTTTCTTATCATTTTTAGTATCATTAATTCTTACCATATTCATACACCTCGTTTATATTATGCCGTCGAATATATTGTGTTAATTTTCATGTTTTTGCAGAGTAACGAACACTTTTCTCTTTTCATGGATGACACCATGACATACTCATTGTTGGTCCCAATTGATTCACACAATATCAAGATCAACTAATCATTCATATATTCATCATAATCATTGATTTACAGCAGTGTTGCATATATAGGTATATGCTTGAATGGTCACAACATTTCTAAACGTTGTGTCTGTTTATGTGTAGGTTATGGACTTTCATAGTTGACATAACTAGTCCCTACACTATTCTAACTATATAAACTGACTCTATCCTATACTTTAAGTAATGACATGACGAGTCCTTGTAGTTTATATGAAGATGTGAGTGATTAGTTCTTCATTCTCCCCCCTAATCATGAACATCTTCAAGTTGCGTCTTGTTGCAGATATTGGACTCCTAGCATTTCCTTCATATTCTTGAACTTGCGTTTTGGTAATGCCTTCATGAGTGCTTCTGCTTCCAATTTGTCTTTTGAAACTTTGTCTTCATCATGAGCAAATTCTTCCAAGTCTTCACGCCTTTTTCTTCATGATGTTTCTCTTCCCACGAATAGCTAGTATCTTTAATCTTGACTGCTTCACGCGTCCTTGCTTGAGTTGTTTCATATATCATTTTGACTTCACGCCTCTTGATTGTTTCGCACAATATTTTGACTTCACGCCTTTTGATTGTTTCGCACAATATTTTGACTTCACGCCTTTTAATTGTTTCACACAAGTAATTTTCATAGTCTTTTCCTTAACTTCATTAGCCTCATTCTTGATCCATGCGTCCAGCCCTTTTCCATTGTTCTTGCCGTCTGTCTCGTGCACTCGATTCATCGTTGCATGGTCACCTTCTGGCTTCTCGCTCGTGACTTCTTCTTGAGACTCAGCATCGGCTTCTTTTGGATTTTACTTTGGATCATCATAGACTAATTTGAAGTATGATTCGGCCAATTCTAGGTATCTTTCATAGATGCCTCTTCCTTTCTTGCAATATCTTATTGCGTTCGGTTCTTGATTGACACACGTCAATCTTATTGTTTCTTCACACGAGTTCGCCTCAAATGTGACAAAAACAATCTTTCGAATATCCAATCATACGAAACCGGGTTTCTTTCGTATGAAATTCGAGTCAAATTTGTGATAGTTAAAGAGTTTAAATACCACAAATTTTTGTTAAAAATTGAGTCTTTCAATTTTTTACTTTCAATCTTTTCCAGTCAATAGGCAAGACCTTTGCATTGTTATGATTGTTTTAAAAGACCTTTTAAAATAAACAATATTGAAATAGTGGTCAAGAACACAAACCGTGTTCTTCCTTTTCTTTTTCAAAATTCGTTTCAGAATATTTTTTTTTTATTGATGATGAATAAGTTCACCCTATTCAGATTTAATTTGCAAAGATCAAACCAAGATAGAAATCACTCTTCTTGTTCGTGTTCAATCGTCGAACCAAAATACTATTTTGTTCGGTATTTTTGTTTTGAACGGTAATCAACAGAGACAATCAATTGTCCTGTTCGGTTCGGTTTGCAATTTAACAGCAAATTACAATGTAATTTCTGTTTGATTTCGTATGACAGCAAACAAATTAAATATTTCTATCAATCTAATTCCAAGAACAAGATGGAAATCAAGTTTCTTGTTCGGTTTTGATGAAACAGAGTATCGAAATTTGATGATTCTGTTTCAAGTAAAAGTTCAACGAACACACAATCAAATTGTTGTTCGGATTCTTTATGATTTGTAATTTGATTCAAGAACAAGTTCTATTGTCCTTGATCAAATCTACAAATGTCTAATCAACAGACACAAAATCAAATTTTGTTTTCTGGATTTTAAATTCAACGACAGAGAAGAAACCAAAAACTTACGGTTTATGTTTCTTTGAAATTCGATTAGCAGTGCATCCAATCCTTTGATTTCTTGACGCGGTTTCGAATTTGGCAATGAACTTGATCGATATCGATGATCAATTCAGTGAGTCGTTGAGGAATTGAATCAATTCCATGATCAATTCAGCGGGTGTGATGATGAATACGGAATGAGAAATTAGAACCTAGTGCTCTGATACCAATTGTTGGTCCCAATTGATTCACACAATATCAAGATCAACTAATCATTCATATATTCATCATAATCATTGATTTACAGCAGTGTTGCATATATAGGTATATGCTTGAATGGTCACAACATTTCTAAACGTTGTGTCTGTTTATGTGTAGGTTATGGACTTTCATAGTTGACATAACTAGTCCCTACACTATTCTAACTATATAAACTGACTCTATCCTATACTTTAAGTAATGACATGACGAGTCCTTGTAGTTTATATGAAGATGTGAGTGATTAGTTCTTCACTCATGTGCAATATTTAAGGTTAAGATTTCAAAATTTGATTATGTTCTTCCTTGTTTGGCAATCAAGAAATAAGTGTAACATTTTGTAAACGTAATATTTCTAATAGAGCGATAATGAAGACTTGAAAACGGCACAACTGAGAAAATATCTTCGTTGATTGAAAAGGTGAGGTTTGCATACTTACACTTGCCTTTTTTCTTAGAAAAGTTTTCACCAACATGGGTTTAGCATGAAATATATAATGTTAGAAATGGTTTTTTCAATTCAAACATGTGTAGGCAAAAGTTAATAAAAACCATGAAGTTCTTGACATAGGATGCGGTTGGGGGGCTTTCGCTATTGAAATAGTAAAAAAAACTGGTTGTAAGTACACCGGTATCACCCTCTCAAAAGAGCAAATCAAATATGCACAAAGTAAAGTGAAAGAAGCTGGTTTGCAGGTGAGTGCATGCTTAAGATCAACATGACATGAATGTAAATATGAAATCAAGTGTTATTATATATTGCACAATTTTAAGATTCTTTTTCTTTCTATGAGTACCCTAATGGATTTAATTTTTCAGGATCGAATCAGATTTTTACTATGCGACTATAGGCAAATACCAGATACTATCAAGTATGATAGGATCATAAGCTGGTGAGTTAATTTTCTAAAAATAAACGTTGACTTTTCAACTTCCATTAAACGTACATGATTACATTCTAAAATTCTCCAAAACATTAACCATATATAGCGGGGAAACATAGAACACATGAACAGTCACCTCTCGAATCTGTGACGTGTTTTCCTAAAAGCGTTATTAATTTGAACTCTTCTCCTAGAAAAGTGTAATTGTCCGCATTTCGTTTGTGAAATTTGAACTTAATTCTCTACTAGAAAAGTTTGAATATTAACTTTTCGCCTAAAAGAGTTTAATTAAACTTCTGCATGTAGCCTAGAAAAGTTTTGAGTTCATGTTTCTAGGCAAGTTCTCGCTGAAACATTCGTGCGAAAAAGAGTGGTGACAATGAAACATTTGAACGTCTTTGCCCTCTGTGGTGAATGTTGTGGCGAATTTAAAATGTTCATTTATTAATATTTGTTTTTAGAAAATGGACTTTTAAATGCTCATTTTGGGTTAGTAAATGCTGTTTGTACTCCTAATCTAAGCATGCAAGAAATATTGTGTATTTTCAGCGAAGCGATAGAACATTTCGGCCATGAATACTACCAAGAGTTTTTTGCATGCTGTGAAGCTGCATTGGCAGAAGATGGGATTTTTGTTCTACAGGTATGAGGTATCTCCTCAAAAGTATAATTAAGTCGAAAGTAACCAACACTTTTAAGCTTGATTGAATCATTGAACTAGACCAAATGCATTTTTTGAAAGCTAGTTATATCAAACTAAAATGTTTGTATTATCTTTAGTTCATATCGGTCCAAGACAGAAAGTACGACGAATTCAGACAAACACCTGGCTTTGTTAGAGAATACATATTTCCAGGAGGCAACATACCTTCATTAAACATATTAATATCAGCCATGACTGCATCGTCCCGATTAAGGTAAGTATATACACCCTATAACCATCATTTTTTCCCAACATTTATAAGTAACCATCTTCTAAGTTGATCATATGAAATGCTTAATTGCAGCGTCGATCATGTGGAAAAGATAGGAACACATTATGTTCGAACACTTAGATGTTGGAGAGCTAACTTCTTGAATAATCAAAGGTAAGTTGCGAAAAGAGTATTTTTTTTTATCAAGTACATATCTTTTCAATTCTAAGAGTTTTATCATTTAATGGTTGGTTGTTTATTTATTAATCGACTCGTAGCAAAATCCTTGCTTTGGGGTTCAACCAAGAATTTATTCGTACTTGGGAGTACTATTTTGACATTACTGCTGCTGGCTTCAAGACGGAGACACTTTCCGACTATCAGGTATAGTTATCATTTATTTATTTTTTTGCATTTCTATGGCTTTGGTTATTTGAACATTCAACCTGTTATTGAGACACTCCCCTATAGGATGTCCCAATAACATAAAAAAAAACATGTATAATGGTTGCTATATATGGAGTCACCATTTATGCTATGCACAAACAAAACACACAATAATAATACTTTGTTTTTTGCTCTGTTGATTGAAGGTTGTGTTCTCACGGCCTAGAAACATAAATGCTGTGCTTGAAGATCCTTAATTACAAGCTGGCCGGCGGTCATTTCGGCTTAATATTTATACAATATGTTTTCTACGTACCTCAGTTGTCGTTGCATGTAAATTTAAATAATGTATGATGGCTTTAATCTAGTGAGGACTCCTTTCACTTAAAATGTACGTCTTATTAAGAATAAATGTGAGTCAAGTTTGCTTAATCAGTGACTAAAAGTTTGATCATGTTTGTGCATCATACAACTATACAAGAAATGCTGTGCGCATATACAAGTTTGTATATACAAGTTTACAATTCACAATCACATATATCAAACCCTCTGATACATTCATATCGTAACATTCGGCCTCGTACCACCAATATCAGTCAATTTGTCACATTAGAGCTGACTGATTTGTTTTTTGCTTGCCCGGCTGAAAACTTTCAGGAGGTCATCCATCCTGAGATTCTTGTCATCTGTGCACGTTTAGTTGTGGAGTTCTATATATAAATCCCAGATCTCTCATGTTTAGGACCGATATGGGATTTTCCGAGGCAAATTTACATACGAATATTTCATGACTACTTCTAGTTATTTGAATTATATTTCAATAGAGATGGAGTACCATGATGATAGTTGGTCCATTCATCTTTTCTTTGATAAACTCAACAAAAATTAAAAATAAAAAAAAAATTAACTGAGCTCTGAGCTCTGATACCATAATGTTGATAAATGAATTCACAAGAACTTAGCACACTCAAACAGGATAACAATCAGAAGATGTGTTTATTGCTTATTAAAACACTTATAAATAGTAAGATAACGGACCTACATCACTTCCATTAGATGGAAAAGATGAAAGACTCAACAACTTAAGTGAAAGACAAAAAGACTAGCTAGAACAACAATTGACTCAGCCATATATATTGATCTTTATTTTACTTTATTCTGATTCATTGCAACCATGAATTTGAATCACTTCTCGACAATTGCTTTGTTAGGATCTCCAAGTATGGCATTCATGTTTCCACGCCGTTTGAACACAACCTTCAATTCAACAACACAAACTAGTTTTCAGTAGAAATGGTGAGTTCATATAGCAACCATCAATCATATATATGGTTTAATTTCAGTAGAAACGAATTTTTAGACCCGTCGTGCTTGTTGTGATTTCATTGCACGCATTATATTGTTGACATTAACGTCATGTTTACTATCACGTGTGACACGACATGCTTGTGACTTTGGTATGCAACGTACTTAAGCTAGTGACCTATATTAACGTGTAATGCCACGCATGATGCGATGTGTTTATGACTTAGTTAGAAATGTTACGTAGGGTATATTATCTGGGTCAATTTAAAACATTAGAAAGTTGAGGGTTTAAGTTGAAAGTTTTACCCGTTATAGTTGAAAGTTTTACCTTTTATAGTTGACAAGCTAGTTAAGTTGAAATATTGAAGATGATGAGAGGTGAGGTTAACAAGTTAGAAAACTTAAGCCAAGGCTAGAGTATAATTTGCATGGCATGGTCTAATCACCATGCCATGCAAATTAAGATAGATATATATTGCATCATGAATACATGTATAATCTATATATGTATGCATCATGAATACTGTTAATTATGACTATTTTCTCTTTTTAAAATATGCATCGATCACTTTGGTGGGAATAGTACGGGATATTGCCACTACACCAAGAGATTATTGGCCGAAAAGAAGTACCTGATAGTCTAGAAGTGTCTCCGTCATAAAGCCAACGGCACAATAGTCAAAATAGTACTCCCAAGTACGGATAAATTCTGGGTTGAACCCTAAAGCAAGGATTTTGCTAGAAGTAACATAAATAAACAACCATCAAATGAAAGAAATCATGAATTTAAAACATCAAATGTATGTTTTTATTTACCTTTGGTTATTCAAGAAGTTAGCTCTCCAACATCTTAGCGTTCGATGATAATGCGTTCCTATCTCTTCCACATGATCCACACTACAATTTGAAGCATTTGATTAGATCACTGATCTACCCAAGCCATAAACAGGTCGACAACTTGGTTTATTCGGATATCAGTTACTTTCAAAAGACAGTCTTAATATGTAAACTTACCTTAAGCTAGAGGACATAGTCATTGCTGATATTAATATGTTAAGTGAAGGTAAACTGCCTCCTGGAAATATGTTATCTCTTATAAAGCTTGGCGAGTGCCTGAATTCGTCATACTTTCTGTCTTGTACAGATATGAACTAAAGATATTTCAAAGTTAGTTGCAAATTGAATTGTACGGAAAATTGACGTTGCATGCTTGATTTAGTACATTTGTATTCAATACATATTCAACTGATATATACTTTGATCAACTTGTTTCGTGGGCTGCGGTGATTTCAATACTTATAATTTTGTTAGTTTGATTAAATGATGAAACTGATCGAGATACCTGTAAAACAAAAATCCCATCCTCTGCTAATGCCGAATCACAACATCGAAAAAACTCTTTATAGTATTCATGACCACATTGTTCTATGGCTTCACTGAAAGTAGACATTTCTTGCTTATCAGTTATGAGTATATATATATCATCATGCAACATATATATAGTATATATATATATTGCTCTAACTCACCAGCTTATTATCCTGTCATATTTGGTAGTGTCAGGTAATTGCCTGTAGTCGCATAGTAGAAATCCGATTCGTTCCTGAAACAATTATTTGCGTATAACACAAACACGTACATATATAAATATATAGACAGGGGTGTGCGTGCCCGGCGGGGGGGGGGGGGGGGGTAGATCGAGAGAAAACCATAGGTTATAAGAAAACTACGAAAATCTTTGGTTACGTACGTATATGCTATACGCAAAGTAAAAAATATATAATTACCTAAAATCTTTGTAAACAATTATGTATAATAATCTTATAAGCACTAACCGTTAGACCAGCTTCATTCACTTTTCTTTTTGCATATTTGATTTGCTCTTTTGAGAGGGTGATGCCTGTGTATTTGCACCCGGTTTGTTTGACTAGTTCAATAGCAAAGCCTCCCCAACCGCATCCTATGTCAAGAACTTCATGGTTTTTATTAACTCGTGCCTACGCGGGTTTAAAATAAACATTTCAGCACAAAGTTCACCTACAGAAAAAATGACACTATTGTGCTAACAAGATATGTTTAGGGTAATATAAACCCAATTTGGTGAAACTGTGTCTTAGAAAAAAGTATGAAAACAAGCACCTTTTCAATCAAGGAAGATATTTTTCTCAGTTGTGCCGTTTTCAAGTCTTCGTCCTCGCTCTAATGGAAGTATAATTACATTTAGAAAATGTTATACTAATCGGTTGAACGTCAAATAAGGATCACCAAAATGAAAATTTTGAATTGCCAACCTTAAATATTGCACATGAGTATGTCATGGTCTCATCCAAGAAGCTAGAGAAGAGTTCATTACTCTAAAGAGGAAATGACAACATATTAGCTAATGAGTATGACATAAGAGTCGTCGTAAATAAGGTTTATGAAGATGGTAAGAAAGATTGACATGCCAGATCATAGTGTTGAGAAACGTTACTCTGTGCTTGAGTAACAGTATTTTTCGTCATAACGCGATTCAAGAAAGACTTTGCATATGATATTCCTGTTGTTGTTAGAAATATTGGTGTCCACCATCCTCTATACAACCACACACATCATAATTAGTTTGTAAATAAGTATATAATTAATAACCATGTGACACTCATATGAAAGCTCTAGTTACCTTTTCTTAAACCTTGATGCAGAACTTTGTAGATCACTATTAACAACAAAAAGCTGCAACAAGGTAAATATCAGTTTGGAACCATGAAAAGGAACTACTTAGATATTTGCCGAAATTAACATACCGTCAACATATCCATAAGACCTTCATTTTTATCAACAAGGGAGAAGTCTCCATTAATGTATGCATTAGCAAGGCCTAAATCAGCTTTTGTGACAATCTACAACATGTTTTAAGCATGAAAATACGTTTAAACAAGATATGACACTAAAATGATATGTATATTAACATTGCAAGAGAATTGAAGGGAAATAGAGCATTAACCTTCCAATAAAATCGGGGATTGTGAACTTTTAAATAAACTTTTAGCGAACTTCTCTTTTTGGTTCCTTCAAAGGTGAACGTTGTACCCCCTTCTTCGATTAAACTGGACAAGTTGAAAACTTTGTAAAGTCCAGAGATGATTTAGACCTTAATGACTAATGTCTAGTTGTCTAATTAATGTCTCAAGATTTTAACTTTCTTTAGACGCGCTAGTTGGCTTTCTATTTGTTCTTCATATATTTGTCATAAACTCATAATAAGTTGGTGAAGATCAAGGTTTCAGTTAATTCCTTTATCGTGTGCGTTTTTGTGTTTGTGTTTTGATTTTGATCTACTTTCTCAACAAGTGGTATAGTTGCGACTGTGAATTCGAAATATGATTCCTTATGTATGTTTTTCCAAATCATACACGTTGAAGTTAGTGAAGACGAAGGGTGGAAAGAAATAGGTCACAAGAATCATATGCATGTTTTCCAAATCCAGAAACTAAGTAGTAGTATATGTGCTTGAAAGAAAATGGCATGTATTAAAGTGTGACTCACATTAAAGTTCCAACAGTAATGTAATCTTGAAAAAACTTAACAATAAACGACCGTGCACCAGCTTGCATCAAAGAGGGTGTCATTTGTTTAGGGTTTAGAATTTCATAACTCTTATTAAGCATGACGTTTGCTGCAACAATACCCGCCTACAACACATTAAAAATCCCTGTGAGACTTTAACTTAATGCAATATGTAACCTTAACCAACTAATTAACCACAAAGTTTCATTTACAAATGAAGTTACCTTTACTCCATCTTCATGTAATCCATAACCTATTAGAATTAAGTACGAGTTAGTTGAGTTTGAGTAACTTTAATTTATATATAACTTGATAGAAAACTAGGTAACAATTTGGCTGAATTAATAGCTTAAAAATGTCAATTTTTTTAACGGTAAATATAAGACCCTGCTTCGGAGAATCGATGTTATGTTAATCATACTTCAAAATGTCAGTTGGTTGTATAAATAATTAGGAATACTACCTTGGTATGCTCCACAAAACACAATGTTTCTCTTTCCTTGAATGGTATGAAGCTCAAGTGAAGCCTTTGATGCACCAACCGATGGAATCAGACGTCGAGTTGACCACTTAAGCACCGTACTCTCTGGGGTTCGGGGTGGATTAGTTGTAACAAGAAAGGGGAGTCCCTTGTTATCAATTTTCTGCATATTAAGATAAATAATTGAGTGTTTTTTTGCTCTAGAAAAGTAGAAGGACAAGCAATGTGAACAATATGATCTTTGCATTAAAAAATGAAGTAGAAACATATCACTTCATATAAGATTAAAAAGTACCTGGATCACATTAAGCCAGTATGTCAAGCATACTTTCCTATCCATAGTTCCACGAAAGTTACATGCACTCCACGCTGTCTGGTTTTGGGGCATCAACGTTGTGTCATGATGTAGGAACGTATCACTTCGGTCATAAGAGTTAAAGTGTTAGTTTGCAGTTCCAATCATCAAGGCAAAGGTATCATGAGCATATTGTGTTCCCCATTAAGAACAAAAGAAATAACTAAGAACATGTCCACACATAAAGGAGCTAGCTAGAGAGCACATGTTGAAAGTGTGTATTTATATTTACCTATGGGCGTAACTAAAAGCGCCGAGTGCTCTTTTTTCTTCATATGAAGCTTGTTCTCCTATCATTCTGAGAGCTTCTGGGGCATGTGTGGCTATTATGCATCCATTCAACCTTTCTTGAGATCCATCTTCACTTATTATCAAACAACCTGTTTGTGTTTGATAACCTTCAATATGTGTTTCGACTATGAGTAATTGTACGTACAAGGACGTCCTTATACATGCATGGTACAGGGATAGCATTGTGTTCTTAAAATTTTAACAGTTTCGAGTGCTTGTATCGCTTTCTTTACCCTTGTTGACTCCAAATCCTTACAACACACACACACACACACACACACATATATATATATATATATATATATATATATATATATATATATATATAGGGGAGGGTTCATTTGAGAAGAGCAAATATTGCGAGAAGAAAAAGAAATTGCTATATATATATATATATATATATATATATATATATATATATATATATATATATATATATATATAGTTTGATAACAACCTTAACTACCCTAACCAATAATCGCTAACTGTCATTAACATATATAGCTAACTATTAACTAAAAAAAACTATTAACTAAACTTATATGATTCATATATAAACCGACCTATTAATATATACATACAATTAGAGACATCTAATACACAAATATTAATTATAATGTTCAAAGTGTTGTTTAATTTTCAGGGGCTGTTTGGCAACTTCTGAATGAGTAAGTGTTCAACTAATAAGAAGTCTGAACCATTAAGTGTTGAACCAGTAAGAAGTCTGAACTAAAAAGGGGTAGTATATTACTTAAATAATATACAAAGATAAATGTATGACCAATTCAGATAAGAGGTTTTAACCATTCAGACAATCGATCCACTATCAGTTAAATCAATTATTTAAAAGAAAACAACTAAAGTACTAAGTTAAAGCAATCATTTACCATCATCAAGCTTTTTGATAGACTGAACTGAACAACCCGTTCTTATTTGACAGCCTCTATGTTCCAAATCCTCTTTAAGCTGTCACATTACAACATATAATAATTAGTTAATTAATCTTGTCCAATTATATATCATCTCGAGGGAAGATAAAATAAACACCTTTTTAATATAAACATGTGAACCGTTTTTTACCGTAAGCCATTGAGGGCGACCAAAAATCTGATAAAACATAGACCAATGTGGTTAGTCAAAGTAAATCATGGACACACATACGTACCTAATATATGTCAAACTATGATTAGTAATGGCCTATTATCACTTTGATTGTTAGGGTATGCAAACTTACGTCAAAAGCGTTGGTTTGTTAGTCAGTAGTTGATTATTTATATATATATTGCCCCCCTCCCACGAAATAAAACGTTATAAAAAGAACTAAGGGTTTCGTGACTTTGGCTCCCTTAGCGAAAAATTCTGGCTTCGTCACTGCCTACTTGATAGCCTTCTGGCTTCGATCATAATCAATAACCACCAACAATCTTCAAGAGTAGAACACGACTTCGTGATTCGAACAACACAAGAGCCAAACAATAACTAGCCAAAAACCTGATCTTAATCTTTGAATTCGAAACAGAAAACCCATCAAAAAGGAAATAAAAGGTCATTCATGACTGTTTAGAAAATTGAAACAACTGCTGACGTCAACCAACTGAACCTTAATTGTAAGAAGTTGATTCGACCAAAACCATACTGCAAAACGTGTTACATGCAATCCTAGTGTACGTGTTTATCACGAGAGGAAGCTTTGATACCACTTGTTAGGTATCGATATGTGCAACGCAAATATAACACACAAACAACCGCACATGATAATCACGTCATACAAAAAGTAAATGATACTCCCTCCGTTCCATTTTAAGTGTCATGAGACCCATAGGTCACAACATAAAGTTTAAGAAAAAGTGGGTTATTATATATTTTCAATCTATAAAATGACAATAATGTCATTAAAGTATTTTGTCTTTTAGTCATAAAGTAGTTTTTATGTTAAATAATCATACGTAAAATTGGAAATTATATTTTTATTTTTGGAATGAACATTTAAATTGGGACAACCAAAAAAGGAAAGATGGACATTTAAAATGAGACGGAGAGAGTAACGATTGCACGACACAAGAATTTTACATGGTTCAATCCCAGTGGAAGGCCTATGTCTACGAGTTGCAACTACAATCTTTTTAAGTTAGGAGCGGTAAATATTACTATACAAGATTTGTTGGACTTTAATTGTTTCAAGTCTTGTTTTAAATTGGTTTTGTTTCTTGATATTGATTTACATCCCGAAAAAATGATGTTTTTATGTTCTAAATTAATATATTGGGTTTGTATGAAACAAACAAAAAAATAAGATTGAAGAATCGGAATGCTTTTGGAACAAAAGGATTGAATTATTGGCAAGAAAGATTTCAAAAATTAGAATGGAACAAGAAACCAATGATGTGTTTCATGTTTAGTGGTAAAAAGAAAACCAAGGATTGTTCCAAGAAGATATAAAATGCGTCATATATTGAAATTGGTTTACCAAGGTTGCGAAGGATTTACCCAAATGTTGAAGACATAATTTATTATCGACAGACTAGTAACATTGGCCATGTTGGAGGGCACTTCATAAAGATCAACCAATAAAAGATGGAATTCTAGGCGGAAAAAGGCCAAGAAAAAATTGCCTAGGAACTTGAAGAGTCGAAGATTGTTGGAAGGCCCAAAGAATTGAAAACAAGACAAGTAAAATGTCCGTTCCTAGAATATGCATTGAAGCATGGACTATGAGCATGAAAATTGGAAGAACAGGACTTAAACAATTAAGGGGAATTTGTTGGATTTTAATTGTTTCATATATTGTTAGTAAAGTTTAGGGTCTAATATGTATTTAACCTAAAGTTATATTTAGGTGATTAGTTATATCACTTAGAATAAGGACTAGACTAGTATATATTAGGGGTGTCAATTCTCGGCACGACACGAAACACGACCCGAACACGACACGAAAATAATCAGGTTTTGGGTTGGCAAATATAACCCGTTTAAAAATACGGGTCGGGTTAGGGTTGACCCATATAAAAACGGGTCCTTTTCGGGTTGAAACATTTAAAAAACGGGTTGACCCGCCAACCCGTTTAGGTTTCAAAATTAGTTCATCTATTTTTTCTTTTTTAAAAATGAGTGTTAAGTTACTTTTATCATTAGTATTAGTACTCATAATAAAAAAAATTATTACCACTTAAGTTTTTACCTTTACATTTTCAAAGCTAAGTATTTATTATTATTTTTGTTTATGATAAATAAATTTGATTTGAATAATGTGTTTTATGATTTTAAGTAAATATATGGTTAGTTGTAGTATTTTTTTAATTAAAACCCAATATACTTTGTTGTTATACGTAAAATCACATATTAAACATGTTGCTCTTAACCGACTTACACAACAACTTACTTATAACTCATAAATTTATTAAGTTTATTTTAATAAATGGGTTAAACGGGTCATATCTGGGTTGACCCGAATTTATGTTATCCGGGTTAGGGTTGACAATTTTGACACGAATAGGAATATGGGTCGGGTTAGGGTTGGATAATTCAACCCGTCAACCCGCCAACCCGCGGTCTTTCAACCCGCTAACCCGTCAACCCGACACGATTGACACCCCTAGTATATATGGAGTTAGGTTTAAAGACACCATATCATGAAGGAACAACATACTCACACCAGAAGGTCATGATGGTTCATGGATTTCAGCAAGGCTAACAGATGCGACAACAGTTGTTGATGTTAGTTATATAACCATTATAGGATTAGTATAAATATGTTATATTGGTTCAATTGTAAAGTGTTTCTTTCCCGAACATTTTATACATATATACTGATGTTAATGAAGGTATATTGGTTTCTACTGGTCTCAACTATCACCTTTTGGCTTACACCGGTCACAAATATTAATTTGACTGTAAATGGTCCCAACTTTTATCACTTTGGTAACCAACGGTCCATCGTGAATTTTTTATAACGCCGTTAAGTTTTTTTCCAAATTTAAAACCGATGTTGTAAGCTTTTTGATCAAAATGATAATACAAATCGATTGATGGAAAAGTTACCTCAAAACGGCACTTCGAACAACGAAATGGTACTTCAATCGGGTGTTTAAACCTAACGGTGCTTTAATCGGATGTAAAAAATTTATCGTTCAGAGAGCCGTTTCGAGCAAACTTTTATATTAATCGACCCATGTTATCCTTCCGATCAAAAGGCCTGAAACATCGGTCCTAAATTCGAAAAAAACTTAACGGCGTTAAAAAAAATTAACGACGGACCGTTGGTTGCTAAAGTGATAAAAGTTGAAACCGTTGACAGCTAATTCAATAATTAGAATTGGTAGAAGATAAAAGATGATAGTTAGGACCAATAAAAACTAATACAAACATAATAAAAACACATACTTGTTTGATGTCATGTTAAATAGATCATGTTTCTAAGAATGTTATATAACTTAAGGACCAAGGAAATTCCCCCCCCCCCCCCCCCCCCCTTTCACGAAAAAGAATAAACCAAGGAGTTCAGAGTACATGTATAAAACATTAAAGATGTACAACATACTGATCAAATCAGGGTTTCACACAACTTCAGGGTTTAATTGGAGTAACATATAAAAGACCTTTTTTATATGTATACATATAAACCAAAAAATAATATTTATTTAATTCACCTTCCTTCCTCTAAACAAATAAACATGTACCTCAAGGTTATGGTGATTCTGGAAGAATGAGAGTACTGAGAAAGCAGAGAGACTCATAACTTGTTCCACAGGGTAGGGCCAAAATGAAGAACACATTGGTATCTGTGGGTTGTGTAAATATTACTCAAGAGATTCATAATACATACATATATATGGCCATATGGGTCAATTATCCTGTAAAAGGTTGTGAATGTAATAATGTTAACAATAATTTTTTACACATAATGTAAGTAAAAAAAGACATAACGGCGGGTTAAAAGAAATTTAAAATTACAAGTTGAATCGAATTTTAAAAAAGTGTCTCAAAGACCTTGTTTCACTCGTCGTCTCTCTTAAAAAAGTTAAACAAATAAATACAAAAATTAATGTTTTATTGTATCTTTCATAAATTTATGAGACAATGAAGAAAAAAAGATACAACGAATACGTTATTTTTTATAAATTTATGAGAAAATGAAGAAAAGAAAAAGAATTTCAAAAAAATGTCTTTTAATTTATATATATATATATATATATATTTGTGTGCGTATCGAGTTGGGTTCGCCTACAAAGAAACGTGAATATAAGAATACTAAAAATAATCTTTTAGACACAATGAATCATAAAAAATAAACAACAACGGAAAAAAAATTATAAATCACAATGTAAATCAAATTTTAAAAAAAGGTCTTGAAGACCTTGTTTCCCTCTTAGTTCTCATTCAAAAAAATAAAGATCTCCGAGACACTTTTTTAAATTCGATTCGGATTGTGATTTATAATTTTTTAACCCGCCTTTCTATCTTTTTTTACTTATTGTGTCTAAAATATTATTTTTAGTTTTCTTAGATTACAATGATTTACAGGATAACTCACCCCTATAAATATATATCATATTATTATTATTTAAGATAGTTGAATAATAGAGTTTTAAAGATTCCTCACAAGATAAGCCTTTTGAAATAATTCAGAATAATCATGTGATTTGATGAAGCCTTCCAATGTTTCATGGTGAATATCACTAGTGTCTTGTTTGTGTTCCAAGTACCTATATGTTGGTAATAATACCATAAGCTAACTACTAGTTAATATTTGATACATGTGCATTAACACTTGACTTGTCTGTGTAGTTAATATATACATTTGGAATAACTTTAGTTTTTTATATGATTTAGTATATTAATATATATAAATTCTCTTCCAGTATGAATATTTGAAACAAATTTAAACTATAAATGTCTAAATTATCATCAGCTTACAACAAATTTTCAAGATTAATAAACTTCCTATTAAATATTTTAACGAGATGATTTTAAATTTTCAAATTTATAAAATTGGTGAAATTTAGTCTGAAGAAGTGAGAAATTATGTTAGATAATAGGATTAAGTGATTTAAATGCCTTTTAAGGATTTCTATAGTTATAATCACCATTATAAGTTTATTAGGATGGTAATAATTATTGAAATGGTTATTAAAACATGAAAAAATATATATTGAGTAAAAGTTAAATAGGTCACCGAATGTGATCCAGTATAAAATGAATGGGTTAGGCCAAAGTGACTCTTCTATATATGTACGTCATACGTTGTCGCATCAACTGTTTTAAAAAAGTCTAATATTTGAGTGGACCGTCTTAGCTCATAATTTCATACTTTGAGAGCTCTAATAAAGGGTAGGGTTTATGTGAATTTTGATGATCTGGACGAGCCAGAAAAAGACCCCTAGGCCCTACGATATAAGTTATATAAAAAATATGTTTTTAACGGAAAACATGCATGTTATCATTAAACATAACAAAATCAAAGTATTAGAATTACATATCATAATAGCTAACCGATCACTTGTGAAGCTCACGGATCCTAACATTTTTAATTGCAAATCCGTTTATTAAACTTGAGTTTTAGTTGTGGAATTGTTAAAAAGGGTTGTTAAAAATGCGTTTTAGTTTATTGATAATAAGATTGTTAATTATTTTTATATAAGAAACTTAAAGTATATATATAAATTTTTTTTAAAATCTTGTGCCTAAAAGAGAGTGTGTCATGGGCGCTCGCCCTTCATCTATATATGAATACAACTATAGCTTCATTGTTAACTATAAACCCAAAATCCGTCAACCCGACACGATGGACGCAGTTAACTTTTATCAACCCATTATTTTTAAATTTAAGGGACCTTGAAATTTTTTTGCTATGAATAAGACCAATCCCTAATTAAATGCAAAACTTGTAAACTTGTGTACCTCAAAGCATCAACTTTAAACTTGGTTACTTCCCAAAGCATGTGGCAAAAGTGAGGATTTAATATATTCTTTTTCTGTGAAAACAAACTTGAAAAACCATTTCTTGTGCCCCATTCATATCCATGTCCATCATCTAAGCTCAATGAGAAGGACATATCAGAAGCCTCCATATCTACTCCAAGTGTCTCAAATAGCTCCATCATGTTGGGATATGTTACCTGCATATTCATTCTAATTAAGTTGTAACTTGACGAAACAATATCTCATGATTTTGGATGTGATCATGTTCCATTTCAACATTATGACATAGTTTTACAATATCAAACAACCCCAAACCTAATCCACCTTTATAACATAGCAAACATGTTTTACAAAGTTGAAGTTGTTATAGGAAGAAGTTTTTGCAAAAATAGTGAGTTTTAGTAAGTTGAAGTCTGAAAAAATGACTAACATGCATGTTGATATATGCAACATGAGAGAAAAAAAAAAAGTTGGATTCGTGTGAACTATGCATTGCATGTTGACATGGCCGGCCCTTGTATGAGGTGAGGCGGGCAACTGCCCCAGGCCCGGTCTGTCGAGAGGCCCGAAATTAATTTGTTTTGTATAATTAACTGATAACCATTTAACAATAATGTTTTATCCCAAAATAAATATTAATAAAATGACCCAGTTTTCAACTCATTAACACTCCTCAATTAAAAATAAAAACAAAAACTTAAATAGCACCCAAAAACTACTTTCATTTACCCAACTTTCATTAAAAAAAAAACCAAAGTTTCATAAAATAAAAAAGCTCTCAAATCCATTATACGATTAACCCACAAAACTAATCCATATTTATGGATAATGCACTTCAAATAAAACAAAAATAAGTTTTTTGTCTTGGATTTAGAAATTGGAAACGGCATAGATTAGCAATCTGGGTCAACAACTCAATAAGATAACAAGCGACAGTTGATGTTTTTTTTGTATGATTTTTTTGTCCGGATCAGTTAGGTATATGTAAACTAATTCATTCGACAATATTTTTGCTTTACTTATTGTAATGACAATTGTTGTCGTCCTATATATTTGTTCCAGTTATTATATTTTTCTTAAGAGATATTATTAAAAAAAACTCTAGGGCCGAACATTTTTTTGTTCACGGCCCAACGGAAAATTATGAGAGGTAAGACCGCCGCCGGACCGGTCCTACATGTTGATATGAATAGCATATGCATGCTCATTTTATATTTTCATACTTAGCCTATGTTAATTTTATATTTAATTAGTGTATGCACTCATTCTCCGTTCTCTTTTTCCTCAACCTCTCTCTCTCTCTCTCTCATCATCATCCAAGTCGCACATTTTGATCCCAATCATATGTCGAGTCACTTGCTACCTTAACGGATTCGTTAGTTAAAGTAAAGTTCATGACTTCGTTACTTCAAGTAGTTGATAAATATTCTTGAATCCGCTACTTCAACTAACGAAGTCACTAGAAATAGCTTAGTTTTTTTTCTCAGAAACAACTTCAACTTTTTAAAAAACACTACTTTCGTAAAAAAAATCCTAAATTTGGTTTCAGAAAAATTTATATCATCCAATTAAAAAGATATAACATAGAAGAATTAAAGACAATACTTACGCGATTAAAGACCATGAATCCCAGGTCCAAATCTACGTCATGCAGTACCGAAGTCCTAGCATGAGCACCAAGGTGGTCCTCCTTCTCATATAACACCACCTCCACCCCTGCTTTCGCCAAAACATGTGCTGAAACCAACCCGCTTATACTCGCACCAATCACCGCCACTCTCATCTTGATACTCGTTTTTTCGTACGTAGAATTGTATACCCGATCCCCTGTAGTGAAAATTTGTTAGTTTGTTGATTGTTATGGGCATTAGGTAAAATTTTGGACATGATTCAAGTGAACACAAACATTGACGCCTTAAACTTACAAAGCCTCAAATTTCGTTTCACAAATATATATAGGAAAATAACAATTGCAAAATCACTTTGGTTTTCTCGAATGGTTCCTAGAGAGAGGAAAATGTGAAATTTATATAGAGACTAGAGTTGATAGCTATATTTACTTACACACCTCATGTTGTGTCATATAGAAAGACATTTTAGCATTTTTAGTAATAAGAATTAATAATGTAATTTATTTAAACAATGTGTGACGACTATTTTTGTAAATTACATAAACATGGTTATGGGTTCATCATGGTTAGACTAAATATATATATAAAAGACAAAACTGCACTTTTGGTTTTTTTATGTTTAAACAAACATGTACTTTCAATTCTTTAAGTACAAAAGTCATAATTAACATCCTTTGTCTTTAAATTTGTTGTATTATTGGTCATTTAACACTAACGAAGTTAAATATTCCAGTTAATTAAATGGTAAATTAGTCTTTTTACTCCTAAAGGACTATTTCTGTAATTTTAAACTTAAAGGACTATTTTTTTTAATTTCAAACTTAAAGGACTATTTCTGTAATATTAATATGTTTTAATTAAAATATTAGTTTATTTATGTATTTTTAAAACTTTTATAAATATTATCATATAATTAAAATGTAGACAATTTTTATATATATTTTTTTCTAGTGTATTTATGTGAGGACTGAAAGTATGGCTGGTAATTTTGTACACAGACACGAATACACGACACGAACCCACACGGTCTTAACAGGTAACAGGTAAGGCCTTAACAGGTAACAGGTACTAAATAGGTAGACACGAATTTACCTGTTAATTTTCGTGTATTTAACAAGTATTTACCTGTTTACCTGTTAGTACCTGTTAGTACCTGTTAATACCTGTTATGATTTTTTGAAAATTAAAAATATAACTTAATATAACATATTTACCTTATTTACCCTTATACTTATAGACAATTTTTATTTCACTAAACAAGTTCTCGAATACTTGTTTTTAAACAACTCTTATCGTGTCTTACCGTGTATACCTGTTATAAACAGGTACAGGTACAGGTAATGGTAATGGTAATAGGTACACGATAGCTTATTGTGTCATGTACAGGTACAGGTAATGGTAATGGTAATAGGTACACGATAGTTTATCGTGTCATGTACAGGTAATAGGTTTCGTGTTCGTGTCTTAACAGGTTCGTATCTTAACAGGTACAGGTATACACGATTTGCCAACCCTAACTGAAAGTACATGTTTGTATAAAATTTGTTTCGGGTTTTAGTTTTCACTAGCTTATGTGAGTTTTTTTAGGAGTTGCTCAGGTCAGATGTGATTGATCATGTCCTACGGTTGTTTACTCATGGTCTGGTTGTTAAGTAGTTTGTGGTTGCAACAAGGTAAAGTAAGATTCAAGATTCAGGGGACTCATTTGCCGCCCCAAATATCATATAAACTTTTAGAGTGAAGGGACGGTCTGCTCCACACCCCAAACCCTAACGTATATCCACCAATTAAAAAGTGTGAACTAGAAACACTAATTTTACCCATTTTCACAAACCATCATAAGAGGTCGACATTCTATTCCATATCCTCAAACTCACTCTATTTTTAATAAATAAAAAACACACATTTCATTAAATATTAAAAACAAACATATATTTCATTAAAACTAAAGATACAAAAAGAAACAAGAAACTACTTCAAATATTAAAAAAACCCCTACATTATAACTAAATAAAAGTTACCAAAATTACAAGCCCGTCCATTTCATGCTGTGATTTCTGGTTTTCAAGCAAGCATGACTTCAAAGTGCAGCCTGGTCAAGTGTTCATGCAATTCGAAGAACTTTACGATATTACATGCAGTTTAGTTACTAGTCCCGCATATTGTTCATTTGCAATTGATCTTTTGCAAGTTTGAAATTAATGATTCTTTTAAGCATGTTTTTCTTCTCGCCCTTTTCACTCGTCATTATATCTTTGTACTTTGTGATGGCATCAGGTGTATTTTTGGACTATTTTTGCTTGAACCGAGCCACACGTTGTCACGACCGAGTCTCATGTATGTGACTTTGGGCATTGATAAAAAAAAATTCCATATCTCGCACGTTAAGAATCATAATACATGACATATTAATAGACAAAGATATGCCAAACATTAATTGTTAAAACCGGAGGGTTAAAGCCAAAAATATGTCAAAGTAAATTTGTAGAAGGCTTAAAGTTGTAAATATATTGAAGTTGAGTTGAGAGACGAAGCGTGTATAATTGTAAAAAATAGGGCCGGCCCTGGGCAGGGGTAGCATGGGCGACCGCCCAGTACACCTTCACTCAAGGGGCACCAACAAAGACATTGTAGTGAGTTTATGTTCATCGGAGTTTTTTTCCGGTTGCACTGTTGCAGGTAGGGGTGTTTAAAAAGGTCACGGCTCGAAGCTCGCTCGAAAAAAGCTCGAGAAAAGCTCGGCCTGAAAAGAGCTTGATTGTAAACCAGCTGGCTCGCAGAGCTCGAGCTAGGCCTGGCTTGGCTCGTGAGCTCATGAGCCAGCTTGAAATATATTTATATATATTTATATAAATATATTTATGGGAGGTGATTAAAATGTTAGAATTTAAGTTTAATTAATTCATAATATATAATAATATAAAACAAAAACATAAATAATATACATAAGGGTGTTTATTCTTTATGTGTTTTTATTATTAAAAATATAAAAAAATTAACGAGCCTGCTCGATGGGATTTGAGCTGGTTTGAAATTTTATCGAGCCGTGCTCAAGCTCGACATTTCAGCTTGATAAGAAAAACGAGTCGAGTCGAGCTGACTCATTTAAGATCGAGCTCTAATTTGAGCCCACCCTAGTAAGACTCGATAACAGCCTTATTTACAGGTTTCTTTTACGAAGAAGATGAATAAGAGCCTTATTTACGGGTTTCTTTTACGAAGAAGATGAATGATATATGTTGGGACTTGAGTTGTTTTAATATTTGTTGGGTTTATTATTCAAAGGCCCACGTCACATTCATGATTCATATAACAACCGTAAACCACTTGAATTAATTTTCATTTTTAAATATAAACCATAAAATATACATTACTAAAAAAAACCGTAAACCAGTTCAATTAATTTTCGTTTTTAACTATAAACCATGAAATATACGTTACTAAAAATAAAGGTGTTTCTTTCTTTTTTTTTTTTACATTTGTTCAATATAGTACCTCATTCATATTTAGATTTAAAACTCAACTACTTTTTTTTATATTACTACTTTTCATCTACTAACAATATCTCTAAATATAACAAAATAAAACATAAATTGCTTATGTGGTATCGTTAGAGAGTTATCTCATAATAATAATTTTGTATTCAGTAACTACGTTTAATATCCGTGTGTTACACAAAGGTTAAATAAAAATATTTAAAAAAAATTTAACCATTATATTTAAAAATTTAAAAATATTTTTATAGAAATACCATTGGTCAAAAAATTCTGGTTTCCTCAACTAACCTACTCAATTTTTTATCTCTCAAGATAGGTTACATTTTAGTCACCTAATATTAATAGAATCTTGAAAAATTTAAGAATGATTATATTGTCACCCATCTCCCATAGGGATGTGCATTGATCGATTTAAATTTAGTAAGGTATAGAAATAAAGAATAAATTGTCAAAATAGTCTCTGGGTTTGTACGGATTCGAACACTTTGGTCCTTATGTTTTTTCATCTCCTTCTGTGTTCTTCAACACCTAAAAACCGAGCACATATCCATCTCCACCATTGGAGAAACCCGCCACCCCACGGCTCCATCTCCGACCACCCACCTTCGAGCACCTATCTCCGACTAAAACCACCACCATAAAAACCTTTAAAGAAACCCACCCAACCCAAAATCCCCCTCTACTTCCTCGAAAAACTCCACCAATGGTTGTTGGCACCATCACTACAATTCGATACGTGTTTCAAACCTTTACCACCACCACCAATCGATGTATGTTGCCACGGTAACAGATCTGAAAAAGGGAGAAAGGATGAATAATAAGGGTGGCAATGGTGGTGTTTGATGATGATGATGATGATGATGATGATGATGATGATGATGATGATGATGATGATGATGATGATGATGATGATGATGATGATGATGGTAGTCTCTTAGTTATCAGTTGGTGGTGGTGCGTTGTCGCCGGAATAGGTGATGGTGGTGGGTATTTTATGGTAACTGTGATGAGAGGCTATGCCGGTTGTGGTGGAGCGATGATTGCGGTGGAATGTTGCGTGTGAACAGGTGGGTGGTGGTTTCGACGAAGGTGGTTCTCTAATGACGGTGGTAGGGATGGCAACGCGGCGGGTATGGGACGGGTATAGGTAATCCCATACCCGTACCCGTTTAGAAATGGGTGTCCCATACCCGCCCCATACCCATCGGGTATATGTCGGGTATTTACCCGTCGGGTATCGGGTATACCCGCGGGTAATCGGGTACCCATTAATAACATTAAACTTACCCGTCGGGTATATATATTACATCATATTTAATAACATCATAGTTTATAAAAAAAATTAGAATTATAAAAAAAATAGAATTATAACGTGATATAATATATATATTTTAGTTAACAATATATTTAACTAACATAAAATAAAAAACAATTAAGCAAACATAATATATATAAGTAAAAAATATTAAGTTATTTTCGGGTATGTTAACGGGTAAACGAGTATGATTGATCGGGTAAACGGGTATATCATGCAATCCCATACCCGTCCCATACCCGTTACCCAACCCCATACCCGTTTACCCAACCCCGTACCCGTCCCAAATGTCTCGGGTTTCAAGTTCCCCATCAGGTTCGGGTTCGATTGTCATCCCTAGACGGTGGTGTGGTGTGGTGATAGATGTCTGATGCTCTGGTGGTGTTGTGTTGAAGAAAAAGAAAACAGAGAAGAAGAAGGATAAATTGTATTTGGGTGATGTTGACTACTTTGACTTCAACATAATTTTATATTTTTTTTATAAATTAATAAACGAAGGCATTTTAGTCATTTAACACTAAACTAACATAAATCATTGACAGAAGGACGAAAATGAAAGTTTTTTACAAAACCAAACACAAAAATGGCAAAAAGAAAAAACATAAGGACCAAAGTGGTCAAAACGGTATAAACTCAGAGACTATTTTGACAATTTACTAAAAAATGAAACTTATAAATAAAGTTGGTAATAGTTTATAATTAAATATCTCCGTATTTTTAGGCATAAATAATTTGTTATAAAAAATTATATTTTTAAAAGAATTACACCATAAAATCAAACATTTAATTCTTTTTAATTTGAATATAATATTGTTATACTAAAAAACGTTTTTTTAAATAAATCTTATGTTTTTGTTTTACCACGGTTTGTCTAAAAAATAAATAGAACCGTCTGTGCCATAAGAATGTCCTTAAAATCACCATTTGTTGTTGTTTACCCTAGTCCCTAGCATAATGCGAACACCAAAACTTGTTATTATAATATAATAAAATATAGCATACTATATATAATATGCATATGGACCTAAAAAAATAAACAAAAATAGTTAATAACATTAGGTTAGTTTTTTTGGACAAGGACAAAATGGTAAAAAAAAGGTACAATTATAAATTAAAAAAATATAACTCACAATAGAAATCGAATTTCAAAAAGGTACTTCGGAGACCTTGTTCCTCACTCCGTCATCTTAAAAAATTAAACGAAAAACTAAAAAAAATCAACGTTTTCATTGTGTCATTTATTGTGTCAAAAATATACAAAAGGCACAATGAAAGTTAAAAAAAGAAAGACACAGTGAAAACTCTCATTTTTGTTATGTTTCGTCTTTTTAATGAAGAGGGAAAACATGTGGAACAGGTCTTCAAAACACCTTTTTGAATTTCGATTTAATTTGTGAGTTATGAATTTTTTAATCCTCTATTGTGTATTTTTTAAACAATTGTATCTTTCTCATAATTTGTATCATTTTTACACCTTTTAGGATAACTCCACCCAATAGCATTTGGATTTATATTAAAAGTGTGAAAGCCTAAAAAGTTATAAACCCATTTAATTTTCAAAAATCAACATTTAATTAATTAATTTTTTTTTATTAAAGAGTATAACTTTAGCCAAGGGCGCTACTCCTGAAACCCTGCCAAAACAAAATAAAGATGCATTTTTTAAGAGGCTCACACATGAAATCAAATCATTCAAGACCAGCCCTGATAAAAAATAATGAATATAAAAATAGAGAAGCTAAAAAATATGCAGAATCAAACTCGTACCATCTGGTAATATCCATTAACAATAATGGCTTTTTATTTTTAAATGTAAAAGAAATCTTCAATATTTATCATTTTATCTATACTAGATATTAGACCGGGGCTATACGTTGTGGCAACCGAAACGGTTTATTTGTGGTTGTGGTCTATTTACTTGCTATGCTACAACTCTCTGACATTAGTTTAGTAGTTTAGTGCAATGCCAATTGAAACTTGAGTACGTAGCTCAAAAGGTACATATATAATGGCGGTTGTTCTGTAGCAAAAGCTATTGTCAAAAGCTACAGCTCTCTGATTATTTACTTGTGACATATGACAAGATATTCACGATAGTTTCCTAAAACCAGACATAGATCTTGTAGAAGACGATCAACGAATAAATTAAGCCAAACAGGCATGAAACCAAGAAATAATAAAATTGCAAAAAAGATTGACAGGTATGAAGCCAAACAATTGACAAACACACTAAAGTAGCAACATACACCTGAAATCAATAGAAACACAACATGTATTGAAAACATTAACAATACTAACATCAGAAAAAACTCGATCACAGTGAAAGTAGCCACAGACGATAACTAACCTGTCAAGCAGCTGACTTAATAGTAGAAGCTAAAATCATAGAAGAAAACACAAATAAAGCCACCGAAAACATATATAGTAGAAACAACAAATAA
This sequence comes from Tagetes erecta, assembly GCA_030867185.1. Taxonomy (NCBI): domain Eukaryota; kingdom Viridiplantae; phylum Streptophyta; class Magnoliopsida; order Asterales; family Asteraceae; genus Tagetes; species Tagetes erecta. The sequence goes on along the minus strand of CM061492.1, from coordinate 42,682,859 downwards.
TCGGTCCTTTTATGTTTAATATGAAATGGCTGTTTTTATTATAAAAAAATATAAAAAATAAAAAATTATGCATTTGGTTCTTTTATGTTTATATATAATTTAGGTTTAATTTCATATATACCCCTACAAAGTTGCATAATGTATAACACTTTTTAAGCATGATTTGGGTATATATGATATTATGCAACTTTGTAGGGATATATATGAAATTGCCCCTATAACTTAATATTATTCATAGATGTAAAAGACTGAAATACCCTTTTGACTGACGAAAAAACTAACATAGTTAATTGATGTTACAATTTTAAGACTTTGGGTAGTCAAATATAAAGAATTTCAAAGCCAAGAGATAGCAACAAACAACGAAACAAACCAATCAAAAAACATGGTTAATGAAATAGGTAGGTAAAGATAACAATTAAAAATATTCCCCATAAAAAGAACCGATAGCTACTTAACTTGCAACTTGCTTCAAGGACTTGACCCACAATCAAAGGCTTGGGCCAGCTCATCTGCATCAAATGCATACGAATAATTAGAAAAAAAAATTACATATGAGAGAACATGTTAAAACCCGACATCTAGACAGGTATAAACTAGTTTAAACAATTACAACAAATTCATGATTGTCATAATGGTTAAGTTTGAATAAGAAAATCCAGGTTAATTCTTGGTTACTTTTTACTTCACTAACTAGATATGTGACAGGGTCGCGTGATGTGACAGTCGGGTCTTATGTATATGACTTCGTCACACACGTTGATAAAAAAATTCATGTCTCGCACGTTACAATTTAAGTCGTAATCTGTCATATATTAAAAGCCGGAGATATATCTAAACATGAAGGTCAAAATAATAACTTAGTCAAAACCAAGGTTTAAAGTCATAAATATGTCAAAATGTAGTAGGAAGTCAAAGTTGTAAATAGACTAAGCGCGTGAGACGCGACACATTTGTGACTTTGTTACACATGTTACGTATTTGACATTGACGTTTAATGTCCACACGTGAACACAACACATTCGTGACTTTATTACACACATTACATTTGTGACATTAATATGTGATGCATTAGACATAGATTTGAAAGGGTATCAAGTGTCGCATGGTGCATTATAAACTCGTAAAAATAATTAAAAGAAAACAATAGACAAAGTCTTAAATCAACTGAGCAAAGAAAAAGAATGAGTAGGAGGAATAAACTCGAACCCACGTTTCTTGCATGACTAACAATCTAACATGAGTACTAACATCTTTACCAAATCTAACTTTGTAAACATTTCACAAACCTTTTGTTTTTAACGTAAAGAGAAGTAGTTGAAAAAGAAAAAAAAAACAAAACAAAACACACCGACGTTACTATGTACACTTGACCAAGCCACTCAAGTTAATTATCCTTTTTTGGGAGGACTACGTACACTTGACCAAGCCACTCAAGTTATCCTTTTTTTTCTTCCGAACCCGACCATAAAAAATTCCTTCAGATCTTTTCTAGTTGTTGTAGATCTTTCTGCTCCCCATTATGATAATCTTCCTTGAATTGAAATGTATCTATGAGGAGTTTCTAATTTTTACATAGTCTCGTGTTGCCCTGATCAGAAGGACAAGATATTGAACCGGCAGGTCCCTTTATTGATCCCAACTGAGCTTGCAACAAAAATGATCGACTTTACTTTGATCAACTCTAATACCATGATATTTCTCTAGCTCATTGATGAAAGCAAATTGGGTTTCAGAGACAACCAGTCTCACTACCTTTTTAGGCAGTTCGCTAGCACTTTTCTAATAACTTTGTAATTAAATTACGCCAATTAGTGAAATTGGTCAAAAGTCATTCCAAGTTTGAGGGTCGTTTGTTAATTTTTGGGACAAGTACATTGATGGAGGAGGCACACCGCCTGTAAAAATTAAGAGTATTTATACTTTTAACTCTCTCACAGTACTTTGATCCCAAATAACATTTTTTTTAATTTTATTTCTAAACGACCCCCCTACACAATTTTTAAATAGCTATAACTTTTTATATTTTTTAAAACATACGCACACCATAAAAACAAGCATTTATCTTTTATGATTTGAACATTTTTATGTTATAGTTTTTTTAATTTAAAAAGTTTTACATAAACTTAACTAACTATTAATTTTTATGTTTATAATACGTACTATACTTAATGCATGAACTTATAAGTTAAAATTTTGTTGTTTAAAATGTTCTCATTCTGGTCGCATCGTGTCGCGTGGGCACCCATCTAGTATGGTATATATGCATATGTGTATTTAAAAGAGATGCTATTAATACCATAAGATGAGATTTATTTTAAAACACTCGTATATTCGAGAACAAAAAGAACAAACCTAAAAAAATAAAAAAGATATTAATGTATTTTTTTAAACATAACTTAATTATTACATACAAATGTGTATGGTATGTACATAAAAAAGAACTAAAACATTTTTTCATATGTTTTTTTAACATTTGAAAGTTACATACACATTGTTAAGATCAAAGCATTGCGCTGAAGCGAATCAACACACAGACGGACACGAATGATCGATTAATTACGCATGCACACTTAGAAAATAATAAACGAAAAACGAATTTTAGCATGCTTCGGTCCTAGTGGGAACCTACATCCACAGGCGACAACTAGGTTATTTCATTATACTCAAAGACACGGGATTAATTACAATTATATGATAAGGGGTGGGGTATATATAAAGTAGATGTATGGTTTCTAACTTCAAGACATGGACTTCACCAACCCAACACATGTACGTGTAGATTATCTTACATGTGTAGCTATATGTAGGTACGTGATTTGCACGTGCAGGTTTAACAAATAAACAAAATTTGTTCAAATGTTTTTTTTAAATTTCAAGATTTTTAAAAAAGTTTGGTTGAAAAAATGAAGGGTTAAATTTGTTCTCATTTTCTTATACGCATTGTGTCGCGTGGGCACCCATCTCATATGAACCCTTCATTATATTTTTTAAAGATAAACCTAAAACCTACATACTTGCAGTCCTGAACGCGTACTAAACGCTCTATTGGTTATGAAAGCAATCAAAACTTATCATAGACACATTATAATACTTTGCCTTTCATTGTTGATTGAAGGTTGTATTGTCACGGCCTGGAAACATCAATGCCACACTTGGAGATCATTACAAGCTGCAGTCTTTTTAGCTTGTTAACTAAACATGCTTTTCTTTAACGGGTGGTAACTAAGCATGTATTGTACATCTATTGTGTATCATATTCTACTTGTGTACCTTCCATAAGGTTGATAACTTGTTGCGTGTAAATAACTCAAGAGTTTTTATGTATATATGTTGCTTGTGTGAGGATCAATTAAGATAGAAGTCACTTCTTATTGTATAAACATAAAAACTTTTCCAATTTTTTATTTAGGTTTTTTTTAACTTTTTCATATAGTATTATTATTTTAATATCCTAAAAATTCAAGAATTTAAATAAATTTAATTAGACTACAATCAATTAATAGCGAATTAAGCTTCAACTATAAAAGTAGGGCGATAAAAGTATGCATCATTTACTAAGCTATAAAAGTGGACACCATTTTCTAAGCTATCGTATCATTTTTAAGTTACTGGGTCAAACATTTACAATGCTGACTAACAAAAAAGTTGGGGGCATCATTTTAATTATAATATTACTATATTAAAAAAAATAGTGTGTCGTAGTTTACTTGATATAACATATATGTATATCATGGCACTGCATATGTGCATGGCCAACAATAGTGGGAGGTAGCTAGAGTGAGTGATTGTTCGGAGCTCAGTTGCTTTAGGGGTCTGGAATTAAAAAAAAATAATTTAATTTATACTTTTAGGGGGGGGGGGGGGGAAATAAACTTTTAGCAGTGACATCTTGTCAAAGTCGTTTTTAACTTTTTTCCTTTAATCATATACTTTTTGTAATTAGAGTTAACACTAATAGTAGTTGTGCTTTTTATTATAAATGCATGTTTTTTATCTTGTCCAGAGACTTTAAGCATACATAGGACCGACCCTGCATATATGTAGTATATAATAGTGAATTTGCGTATTATAAGATATTATATATACACACACTCGGTATCATAATACTACATGTACGTAGTATTAAAAATATAAACGAGTTTGATATTTAAAAGGTTGCATTTTAAAAAAATATCGTATGCAAATCAAGATAAAAAATATATTTAAAAGGTTATATGTTTTCACCACCACCACCAAGAGATATAAAGACGGATTTTCATACAGTGGTATTCTGTTGTGGTTGCAGCTAGTCAGCGAATTTGATGATGGATTTTCGTAAACCGGCGGGCATTTGAAGGCAATGGTATCTGGATATACATAGAGTTGAACTAAATGAAAAAAACAAACACATAACAAGTTGATAGCTATTAAATTCAACATGACTTATGATTCAAATCCAATGACACATACGCAATGCAACCATCCCTAGCTACTATCAATTCTATACCGGCCCGTGCTATATATAGCCTACACATTTCATATTATAGATTTATAGGTGCTGCAGCTACTCAGAATTACGTACTCATCATTTAATATCGGCCAAGAAATCCATTTTAGGTTTTGGTGGCCGGTGTCACTACAAGAAAAAGCGCTTTTAGGGACGAATGTTATACCAAAAAAAGTTTTGTCCTATAGGTTATCATATCACAACAGAATATCGACCCTATAGGTCACCATATCGCGACAGAATATTGTCCTTATTTGGCTGATAAATGATTCTTGTGGCAATAACATAGCAAAAGTGTTACAAAATGTTCGAGAAAATTTGTTATAGTTTGTTATGACTTATGAGTTGACAGCTAGAGTTAATTCTTTGTGTCATACATTTTAGTAATAAGAATTAATTCTTTTGTAAATAACTTAAAGGTTGATGTCCGAGTTCATTTCTAGACTAATTAAGTGTATAATTACAACATATACCCGGCCTGCTTATAACCTTAAGCCCCACGACTAATAATATAACAAACCTTAATATATGTATGTAAAACTAAACTTAATTACCAGAAACTTAAATACGTACTTGAGGTGTAGGAGAGGCTTAAGCTAATGCATGAAAGCTCAATAGTTATCATTCTGTGCATAAATGCATTCGCGTCGGGTTTCACGTACGTATGTGACTTCGTCACATGGGGTGACAAAAAAAGTTTTATGTCATGCACGTTACGATGTAAAGTCGTAATATGTCACATATAGAAGAAGAAATATCCAATTTTAAAGGCTAAAATGATAACCAAGTCAAACCCGGAGGATTAAAGTCGTAAATATGTCAAAGTAGGATAATGAGTCAATGTCTTAAACTGGTTAAGTCCTCAGGGGCCAAAATAATAATTAGTTAAAGTCAGGGGTTAAAATCATAAATACGTCAAAGTTAAAAAAACATAAATTAAAAATATTAAAATGATATTGTAAATAACAAGGCGAAAAAGTTTTAAATACAAAAACTCACAACCGATCTTACTTAATAATAAAGTACATAATTATTGGTGTGATCGATAGGGTGGTCCACTCCTTATCCCATACCGTAACATCGTATACTCCACCAATTAAAAAGTGTCACGTATCAACCTCAATTTCATTTATTTTCAATTTTCACTAACCACCCTAAGAGAGGTTGTTTAATTTCATACCCTCAAACCCACTTAATTTTTAATTAATAAAATAAAAAACCCATATTTCATATAAATTAAAAATAAAATACATGAAAAAAAAAACCTACAAACTCCGTCAAATATTAAAAAAAACTATAGTGAAACTAAATAAAAAGTACCAAAAATTGCAAGTCCATTCATTTTGGGCTGTGATTTTCCGTTTCCGAACAAGTATGAGTTTCAAATGTGGTCTGCCCAAGTATTCAGGCAATTCAAAGAACTTTGTGACATCGCGGTCTTATTGCTCGTTTTGCATCGTGTTCATTTGCAATTGATCTTTTTCATGTTTGGAATCAGTGATTTTATGACGCATGTTTTTCTTCTCTTCCTTTTAACTTGCCATCAAATCTTTGTGTGATGGCACCAAGTATATTTTCGAAAGATTTTTTGAATGAACTCTCGGCCAGTTGATTTCCCTTTGAAGGGCGGGTCTTGAGAGTTGGCGTTGAGTGTTCATTCAAGTCGTGAATGCTACTAGAGCTTTATGGTGTCATGACTCGAATGTCTAGGTTTTCTTTTGATTTTAACCAACATCCAAATTTAAACCCCTTTGTGCTTGTGCTTGTGCTTGCCATCTTGCGTGCACTTTCAACACTTCCCAAACATGTTCATGCTTAAAATGAATGTTGTTTTTGCACGTCGTGGACGCCCAAAGACGAATTAAGAAGCCTTGGCTACATCCTGGATTATACTTAGGAGTATTGCCCATGGTTTTTGAAATCTCATTCGTGATTTTCACAATAATCAAGTGATATAACTTGTCGGTGCGCAACAAAATGATATGATATTCGTCACCAAGCACGATCATTGACATCTACTAAGAGATCGATCTATCCCGACCTAACTGACCTTTGAATTCGTCGGTCAACAACTTGTAAATAAGGCTTTATTTGATTACGAGTCCGCTTGCGGTATCATTTTCAGTGATGAGATCCGTTGGTTTTGTTGGATGATTTTAAAACAAAATAATCATTGTAACTTTTTTCTCAATTTTTTTCAATTTGTAAATAACTATAACGTTATATGGTCTTGTGGCTAAAAACATTTCTGAATAGCTCAACAAGTTAAAGATTTAATAAAAAAACCCTTTAATTTCATATTATAGTTGAACAAAATTTACAATAAGCTGACAAATAAACTTACAAAAATATGTGTCACAAACCCCTCTTGATTAATGACGCAATCAAATCTACTAAAAATAAAATCGTGACCTTTAGAGGTTGAAATAGTATCACAAATTACGCGCAATCTGAATCTACCTGTTGTTTTTTAAGTTTAATAAAATTATAAAATTTATATATTGTTGTTTTGTTGGCTTACACATCATCTACCTCTTATCCGATCTCATCCTAGCTTCCCAACTACTCATTACTTTGAAACCACTCTCAACCATTCAATTTAAATGCACGTGACTAATCAAATTGGTCTTTAGAAGTTCAAGAAGAGGACGATCAATGAATTTCTTTTGCTAAATCCGTGAAACAAAATTTGAGGATTTGTAAGTTTAAGGTGTAATTTTTTATGTTTGTGTTTATCTTAGATCAAGGTATATATCATTATCTCAAGAGTTACATGTTTGTTTTTATTATATAGACCATGTCAAAAACTTAGTATACCTCGTGTCATGATCTAATTCTTTTAAAAGTGATGTTTTTGTTTTTCCTTCTTTTAATTTAATTATTTTCTGGTTCATTAACTAGAATTTATTGTTTTTCTAGATAATTTATTTTCTTTGCATCATATCACTAGCTAATTTTTTTACATAAAATTTCACTACAGGAATACAAGGGTATAAGTTGGAAAAAATAATATTAAGATGAGAGTTGCGGTAGTTGGTGCGGGTATAAGCGGGTTGGTATCAGCATATGTTTTGGCTAAGGCCGGGGCAGAGGTGGTGTTATACGAGAAAGATGACCATCTTGGTGGCCATGCTAAGACCGCTGTCGTGAATGGCGTAGATTTGGACTTGGGATTCATGGTCTTCAGTCCGGTAAGTATTGTGTTTCGGTTGCTAGCTCTAATTTAGCGCTTGGTTTGCGGCTAAATGTAAGAACTAGCCGTTTTAAATTGTTGACATCTTTTTAATTAACTAGTCGTTTTTGTTTTTTAACATTTTTCTAATAAACTAATAATAGTTAGAGTAAAATTCGTCTTGCCTTCCTGAGGTTTGCCCAAAATAACTTTGGCATATAATAGTTTCAAATTTGCGTTTTGTCTCCTTAAACTTACCAGTTTATCACCGCGTGCTACATCCGAATTAATCCCGTCAAAAGCAAACAATAGCGGTCTCATATATCTAGCATATATTATCTCTACCGTTGATTAGGAAAATGCTTGAAAATGACTAAAGTGCCATCACTTGAGGGGCACATAAGATTGCCTAACGTTTGTTTATTACGGAATTAATTCGGATGTCGCAAACGGTGACAAATTGATAAGTTTAGGGAGCCAAAACATAATTTTAAAACTAGTGTATGCAAACTGTTATTTTAGGCAAACCTAAAGGAGGCAAAACGAAGTTTACTCTAATAATTATTATCATCAAATTGAACGTCACACAAGTCGAGATTAACTCTTCGATAATTTGGCTCTAATAAACTTTTAACAAGGCACCTTAATAGTTAAATGATATAATCACGTAGAAGACCCAAATCTTGTTAACAAGTTACAACCCTATGGAAAAAAGTAACAACCCCCTTGGAATGGTTTAAACCTTCCAAATCATTGCTAGTTATGTGTTGACTGTGGTGATCAACTCTTTGTTCCAACATTACTATCGTATCGAATACTGAAACTTGAGATTAGATGTGTGGGTGGGAGATAATATTTAGTAATTTTAAAATCTTTTTATTTATTTCACTCTTATTCTTTACCGAGTAAGTTTCCGGATAAAAATAGCTCTAAGAATATGGTTTCTCTATATATTGTTCAATCTTTAACCGTCTTTAATCATGTATGATTTATTTATATTGAAAATTTTTTATACTTTTATTGAATATTATGGTATTAGAAATTTTTTATTTTTAAGAATGTGTTAATTTTTCATTACATAGTATATATTATATTTTACGTTTGCTTTTTATTTCTTGGGCCAACACTTTTTTAATTTTGTCCTTTTGATAACTATGACTTGAACACACACCAAATTGTTTCTATGTTCAAAATTTACTATTTGAGTATTTTTCAAAACTTGTTTTAACAAGTAAATTGTAGTTTTAGTTCATGTGTTTTGATAAAATTAATAATTTTAGTCTTATCTTAACAGTTATAGTTTCTAAGATTTTATTTTCTAACAGAAATGGTCTCAAACACTAACTCCATCCAATTTTCCGTTAAATCTCTCAACGCGCCCTGCATCCGAGGGGTAAAAATGTCACTTCTCCCCTTTTTTTTTATCTAGGTCATCATGTATGTTAACATGTTTATTCAGTCGTATATCAAAAGAGTGGGAGAAATGACATTTCGACCTCCGTATGTGAGGGAGACTTAACTGAAAATTGAATAAAGTTAGTGTTCGGAACCATTTTTGTTAGAAAATTAAAAGACTGCAAGGACTAAAACTGTTAAGATGAGACTGAAACTGTTAACTGTATCAAAACACAAGGACCAAAACTGCAGTTTACTCTGTTTTAACTAATGCGACTATTTGAATTTTTCTTGTTTACTATTACCTTCAACTATTCGGTAGGATTTGCTGGAAATGTTTTGTTTGTTTGTTTTTAGTCAAACCCTTAATTTATTTCTTGTTTACCAGTCTTTTATCACTTAATTAGTATTAATTTTTTAAATTTGCTTTTGTTATTTTTACTTTCCAGTTTACTACACTTTAATTATCATATTGTAACAAAGATCCTTATATGATCAATTGAAAGAAGTTCATTCAATTTTATATCTATGTCTTGTATGAATTCAATGTGGTTTAATTATCAACTTGTTTGGCTTGTTCTAACATGCCCATTTTGAAGAACCTTTTAACTGTTTATAAAACATTTGGAAATTTAGGTCGTCGTGGGACTAGTTATTCATGAAATAACATCCATCGAAATATGTGTAATGTGTTGTGATCGAAGACTGTTAGAAAACAGAGTATAACAAGAAATCAAATGATGGTTGAACCGGATAATTTGATAGATCGTGTACGAATCACTTTCCTTGATTAACAATTCGACCCTACTAATCGTGCCTGGGTTTCACGAACTTTAATCTGGGATAATCTATCAAACAATTTTGATTATGGCAATAATCAAAATCAAGAACAGAAAGTATTTGTAATTTGATAGAGAGCAAGAGTGCTAATCTTTGTTATGTATATATTTGAAAATACTGTTCGGTTCTATATATATATCAAAACCAAGAAAAGAAGTTTCATTCTTATCTTCAAAATAAGTTAGTGGTTATCTCAAAGTTGGTTTTTCCAAAACTGTAACAAACCGTACATATATATATAATATATTTGACTTCAAAATTAATATATATAAAGTATAAAAAGATAATATTAACTTATTAAAATAATCTTGTACACTTTCACATTTAATAGAACTAAACTAGTCAACTACGAGTGTGCACTCCGCACCAACCGGCTCGTATTAGATCATAGTTTAAATTCTTATTAGCACTCGTGTATATTCCAATTACATAAAATGGCTAGTGACACTAAAATCACCAACAATCCTCCCCCATTTTAGTGTAACCCATGAATTTACACAATCAAACTACCAAATTAAAATTTGCACTTAAATGAATATGTCGAATCGATTGAATATCCATATTAGTATTTTACACATTTCAAATATTCGAGAATCAGAGTGTCCTATGGATTGAACTCATCAACTCATTTGAATACCTGAAGATAAAATACATACAAATTTCAATACTTAACTAGAACATTAACCTTGACACATATTAAAGTCGTGTATCCATATCCTCTCATGATTGCATAAAGGTCAAGTCCTCAACCCTTTGAAGTACGACTACACACTTCACAATCACATAGGTAATTCCTTTATATCATGTACCTGCAATACACTTTTTCAAAGGAATTATTAAGAAGTTAATCTTCATCCTTAACAACTACAGAACCAAACACATACCTTGGATGATTTATAATGTGTTCCACTTTATTAGTATGAGCTTTCCTCATTGAATTCAACCCTTAATAATATATTAGAGGGGAATTGGGTATCTCATCATAATAGAGTTAAATGGACTTTAATTCCATCCCAATTACAGACTTGTGAACTAAGTCTCTTGCCAGACCTTTTGTCAAATGATCTGCCAAATTTTGGTGTGTTCTAATAAATTCTATAGAGATAAACAGTTAGACAATAGAACTTTGTTTTATCAAAACCGTAGTACTACTCAAATTTTCCCGTTATACCCACTGTATATTAATAATCTCGACAAAAAGGAAAGGACTTTGGAGTTGGGTGGAATCATGCTCAGTAAAATAAACAGTTAGACAATAGAACTTTGTTTTATCAAAACCGTTGCCCGAAGGCCCTGCCCGAAGACGTAAACCTCAGCCCAAGGCTGTTTAAAAGCTTGCCCGAAGGCCCTACCCGAAGGTATAAAACTGCAGTCCGCCCGAAGGCACTAAAAAAATATAGTTGCCCGAAGGCGTTGTAAAATATTTGTATGTTTTCTCCCCGAAAAAGGTTTAAAAGCGGGCAAAGAACTCACCTTTGAATGCACAGCAAAACTAACAGCAAGCTAAAGCTATAAGCGTGTTTCACTCAACAACCTGCTTAATAATTTGATACTAACTATTAGATACTTACATTTATATAATTACACATATACATATATACACACATTTTTGCGGCACATTTCATGCATCCTATCACTAGTACTGGTCCGACTCACATTATCATCGCGTGACTCGTATAATTTTCATACTTGTATTTTATGTCATGTATTCACACAAAACAAACTAAATTTACATATCTAATCATTTATAGACTCCATACAATACATATGATACCCACGATGCATACTTTACCCACAATAAATACTATGTATAAAATACTTACATCCCACGTACATACACTACGCGCACATCATACAGTAAGACTCACATACACATATGTTTTTAGCAATTTATATAAATACCATATAGATCGCACGTACACATTAACTCTTCATACATACCTATCCATCATGACCAACGTACAGATTTTTGGTTTCACGTGTTCATCAAATAAATATATATACATATTCGTTGTTGTTGTTTCATACGCATCTATTCCGAATCTCATACACATACAACACTGTACATAACTACACAAATGGATACACATACACACTCTTTTCTTATACACACTCATACAATTTCATCCATTTAACTCATGTATACATGCTGGTGTGCATTAACTTCACATTTATATCATCTATACACCTCAACCATACAACCGTATATATACACACACATTACAATCGCATACCGCTATACTTCCTAGACCTGCATACACTCACTAATCCATACATGTCCATACATGAACTCGATCACCAATATTTATTTTCTGCTGCATACTGTTGTATATTAACACATACATACATTGCATACTACCATAACTTGCACATGCTAATTCTATATATATATATAAGTACACATACGCACCCACACACACACAATATACATAGGCGCACACACACACATATATATATAATCATTGCTGTTAATCCACAACAAGCACAACTTATACATCCATACATATGCACATCACATGTATATATACATCCATACATACTGGCTGCTGCTACTGTTTCGCACCCTACATACATCGTACATGACATCGCACATATAAACATGCTGCTGTTACTTTTCTCTATCACTACATGCGCACGCACACACAGTTTACACATATACATACATTCTATACATACATGCTGGTTCCCGCGTACATATATACAAACAATACACAGTTTTGCACGTATACGATCACATACACACGTATTCGAGTCGCAAAACTCACCGGGACTAACGGAAAAGATGATCGGAACCCACGAAGTTTCTGCTGCTACTTCGGTTCACTAATGGCGACGGGAAAGGAAGGCGGTGAGGGTTGTTTGACTGTAAACGAGAGAGATTCGATTAGAATTATGCTGCAGGTTCGTGACTGTTAATACCTATATATATACGTACGTCACAGATATATTACGGGCTGCGAGGCTTACCGGAAAGATGATGAAGGGGCTACGGGTTTTAATTATAGATGAACAGCGGTGCTAAGGTGGTCCGACAGGGGCTGCCATGCTTGAAACCCGTTGCTGCGGTGCCGCAGCGAAGGTTCATTTACTGCTGTTACGCTACTGATGGACTCACGGTGATGATGGTGACTGCGTGTGGATGAACTGGGCATGTCAGGGATGGAAGGAAGCAGCCACGGCTGCTAGGGTTTCAACCGAGAAGAAGAAGATGTTGGTATGGTGGGGGGTTGGTTTTAATAATATTAACTTTGTGATATTTGCAATTAGATCCCTATGGTTATTACCTTTATTTAATTGGAGAACAAAGTTAATATAATTAACTTTACTTAATTACAACATTGACCCAAAAACTTATATGATTTAATTTACAAACGAGCCAGCAATTACATTCAAATTTAACAGAATTGAACGAGAATTGGTTAACGGCGTTAACCAGAAATCACGGGGTGTCACAGATTACACCATTCATGATTAATTCTCTAATCATCCCATGTCTAACATTTATGTGTCTAGACTTTCCATTATAAACTTGACTATACACCTTTGCTAAAGTAGCAGCACTATCACAATTTATAGATATAGGTGCAATCGGTTTAGACCATAATGGAATTTCGTAAACCAAATTTCGTAACCATTCTGCTTCTTTGCTAGCAGCCGCTAAAGCAATAAATTCAGATTCCATGGTTGAATTGGTAATACAAGTTTGCTTTTTAGATGCCCATGAAATAGCACCTCCTGCAAGCAAAAATACCCAACCTGTTGTGGATGAATGATCCTCAGCATTAGATATCCAACTTGCATCCGAATGTCCTTCTATAACCGAAGGAAATCCCAAGTAGCTCAAACCATAGTTCATTGTTCCTTTGAGATACTTGAATACTCTTTGAATTGCTTGCCAATGTTGAGTACTAGGATTACTGGTATATCTGCTCAATTTTCCTACCGCATAAGCAATATCCGGTCTAGTACTTGTCATAGCATACATTAAACAACCAATAGCTCTAGAATATTCCAATTGTGAAACTGATTTTCCAGTGTTTAACATCAATTTCAAACTTGGATCTATAGGCGTACTTACAGGAGAACAATCACTAAAATTAAATTTATTGAGAATTTTCTCAATATAATGTGATTGTGTCATCACAAATCCTTTGTTAACCCGTTTAATTCTTATTCCAAGAATTACATCCGCCTCCCCCATATCCTTCATGGAGAACTTAGATGATAACAATTTCTTTGTTTCATCTACATGATTTTGGTTGGTACCAAAAATTAACATATCATCTACATATAAGCAGATGATTACACCGGCACCAGTTGAATCAAATCTACTATAAACACACTTGTCACTTTGATTCAATGCAAACCCATTTGATAAAATAACGTCATCAAATTTTTGATGCCATTGTTTTGGAGCTTGTTTTAGCCCATATAGTGATTTAACAAGTTTACATACTTTATTTTCACAACCCGGCATAATGAACCCTTCGGGTTGTTTCATGTAAACTTCCTCGTCAAGATCACCATTTAAAAATGCCGTTTTAACATCCATTTGATGAATAACTAAATTATGTATAGATGCTAAGGCAATTAATAATCTAATGGTTGATATTCTAGCTACAGGAGCATATGTATCAAAATCATCTATTCCCGGTTTTTGCCTAAATCCTTGTATAACCAAACGAGCTTTAAACTTATCAATTGTTCCATCAACCTTCATTTTCTTTTTAAAAATCCATTTGCTACCAAGCGGTTTACAACCTTGAGGCAAATCCGTTAATACCCATGTATTATTTCCAAGAATTGATGACATTTCATCATCAATAGCCGCCTTCCAAAAGGCTACATCTCGAGACTCCATAGCCTCTCGATAAGTCTTTGGATCACCTTCAAGATTATAACAATAATAGTATTTAAGTCCAAGTTTTTCCCTTGAACCTTCCACCAAATATAGTTGATAGTCAGAACCAAAATTTTTAGCAATTCGACCTCTTTTGCTTTTTCGAATTTGTTGTATTTTGGTTTCAGCAACATCATTTGATGTTATCGAATCTTGTCTTGCATTACAATTAGGAATTAGATCCTTAGGCCTAATAATTGAAGAAAATCTCATTTCATCAAAATATGCATTCGTGGATTCTATTACGGTGTTAACCGAAACCGAATCATTAGGTTCCATAACATAGAACCTACATGCCTTGGAATTTTCTGCATAACCAATAAATATACAGTCTATTCCACGTTCACCAAGAGTCTTTAGTTTAGGTTCAGGTAATTTGACAACGGCTCGACAACCCCAAACACGAAAATATGATAGATTCGGGTTTCGATTGTACCAAAGCCTATAAGGAGATAACTTGTTATTCTTGTTTGGAACTCTATTTAGTACATAACAAGAAGTCAACAATGCCTCTCCCCAAAATCCTTTACCTAAACCTGAATAAGATAGCATCGAGTTTACCATCTCTTTTAAAACTCTATTTTTACGTTCGGCAATACCGTTTTGTTGAGGTGTATATGGAGCCGTTGTTTCATGAATAATACCAACAGATTGAAAATATTCATGATCCATATACTCACCTCCTCGATCAGTTCTTAGGCGCTTTATTGATCTACCCAATTGTAATTCAACCTCAGTTTTATAAATTTTAAATTTATCTAAGGCTTCATCTTTTGTATGTAAAAGATAGACATAACAAAATCTAGTAGCATCATCAATAAAAGTAATAAAATACTTTTTACTACCCAAAGAAGGTGTGGAATGAAAATCACACAAATCACTGTGTATAAGTTCTAAAATCTCAGATTTTCTATTGATGCTAGGAAATGGTTTTGTTGTAATTTTTGTAAGCATACAAGTTTTACAAGTTTCTGTGATTTTATCAAATGCAGGAATCAAACCATCTTTAGACATATCATACATTTTTCTAAAATTTACATGACCTAAACGAGCATGCCATAACATCGAATCATTAATTTTATGTGCATTAGATGTTATAAAAGCCGAATGATCTACTACAATAGATTTGTCATTTAAATTCAATTTAAACATTCTGTTTCTACTGCAATAATAACCAAAACCAATAAACATGCCACATTTAGACAATACATATTTATTAGATTCATAAACTTGTTTATATCCTTCACAATTCAAACAAGTACCACTAACTAGATTCTTACGTAGTTTAGGTACATACACAACATCTACTAATTTAATAGTTTTTCCAGAAGTAAAAGACAAATTAACTACACCAACACCACATATAGGTTGACTCGAATCATCACCCATCTTGACAATGGATCCATCATCTATCGGTGTTAATTTCTCAAACCACCATCGATCTTTACAATAGTGACTTGTTGCACCCGAGTCAACCCACCATGCATTATCATCATCCTGCACATAAAAGGTTTGAGGAATTAGTGAGCAATAATTCTTGACCGAATTATTAAGATTACTTAAGTTAGTAATTTCCTGACCTTTATTTGTCGGAATCGAGTCATTAGACCCATTTCCAGCCCCACTAGTTCCAGCACCATTGTTGAGAATTTTGACTCGACAATCACGTTTCAGATGTCCCGGTTTTTGACATCTCCAACAAACCAAAGTCTTAGATTTTTTATTTGGTTTATTTGGATGAGAAAACTTACGTTTCTTCTCCTTTCCTTTGTTGGTGATGTAAGACTTTTTATCTTCAACCATATGAACAGAAGGTTGTCCGGATTCAATTTTCCCTTTACCCTTGTCATTTTCTTGTCCTTTTAGAGACTCTTCAATGCGCAAATGACTTCCCAATTGAACCAAAGACAATTCCTCTTTCTGATGTTTTAAAGTGTGTTTGTAATCTTTCCATGAAGATGGTAGTTTATCAATTATACTTGACACAGCAATGGACTCGTCCATATTCATTTTGTGAAGATTAAATTGACCAAGAATACGAACAAGTTCATTGTATTGTTCCATTACGGATCGTGAGTCTACCATCTTATAATTATTAAAATCACTTACTAAGAACTTTTTAGAGGAAGCATCTTCTGAAATATACTTGGATTCAAGCGCATCCCATAATTCTTTAGCACTTTCCACATTTTGATAAATATCAAAGAGTGAATCAGACATACCGTTTAGAATGTGACCACGACAGATATAATCATCGTTTTCCCACTTGTTTCGTTTCCTAATCTGTTCCAGCGGTGCATCATCGTCGGTTTCGGGCATGGGAGTAGACAACACATACACAACCTTTAAGTCAGTCAATAGAAAATGCATCTTTTTCTGCCATCGACGGAAATCAACGCCTAGAAACTTGTCCAATTTGTTGAATTTGGATGACATCTTCTTATCAGATTCAGCCATGAGACTGTTAATCAAGATTGTTAGAAAACAGAGTATAACAAGAAATCAAATGATGGTTGAACCGGATAATTTGATAGATCGTGTACGAATCACTTTCCTTGATTAACAATTCGACCCTACTAATCGTGCCTGGGTTTCACGAACTTTAATCTGGGATAATCTATCAAACAATTTTGATTATGGCAATAATCAAAATCAAGAACAGAAAGTATTTGTAATTTGATAGAGAGCAAGAGTGCTAATCTTTGTTATGTATATATTTGAAAATACTGTTCGGTTCTATATATATATCAAAACCAAGAAAAGAAGTTTCATTCTTATCTTCAAAATAAGTTAGTGGTTATCTCAAAGTTGGTTTTTCCAAAACTGTAACAAACCGTACATATATATATAATATATTTGACTTCAAAATTAATATATATAAAGTATAAAAAGATAATATTAACTTATTAAAATAATCTTGTACACTTTCACATTTAATAGAACTAAACTAGTCAACTACGAGTGTGCACTCCGCACCAACCGGCTCGTATTAGATCATAGTTTAAATTCTTATTAGCACTCGTGTATATTCCAATTACATAAAATGGCTAGTGACACTAAAATCACCAACAAAGACAAAGTGTCGGGCTCTAGATTTGGATAAACTTGGAGAATGGGATTTCATTGTTGTTTGGAGATGTGTGTTTGTTTGTGAATATGATAAGATCAAGATTCGACAAATCGGATCAATCTACCTATTCTAATAATTGAGTAACACATCCACATGTCACAATTTTAACTACTGTACATAGGATTTTGCTTAGGTGTCATGTTCTAATTAATTTGATGGAGAATTTTTAGACGGGTCATGGTATGCTCCATATTCGAAATAACCCGATATGTTTAAATTAAAAATTCACGATTTATCATCAGTTATCTCCTAACCCGATATATTCAAATACAAAATTTACCAATTATCATGATCTATATCTTAACCCGATATGTACCAATTATCATGAATTATTTCCTAACCTGATATGTTCAAATAAAAAACTTATCAATTATTATGATTTATCCTAATCCAATATGTTCAAATTAGAGTTTTACCAATTATCATTAGTTATCTCCTAACTCGGTATGTTCAAATAAAAAAATTAACAATTATCATGAATTATCTCTTAACCCGATGTGTTCATATTAATAAAAGTTTATCAACTATTATAAATCATATCCTTTATTGTACATATGATTTTTAATATGAATATATTTGTAAATATCCAAATTGATTTAATAAGAGATATGTTAAAAATAAATTTGATATCTAAATTGAGTTAAAGCTATAAAACAAAAATCCGTCACTACAAGAAAAATGACATTTAGCAAGGACAAAAGTCCTTGCTAAATGTCTGAAAGTCCTTGCTACAGCTCTACAGCGAGGACATGTCCTTGCTAAAAATTCCTTGCTAAAGCTGCGTTGCTATAGGTCTATAGCAAGGACGGTCAACGCATATAGCAAGGACGTCTCTGTCTTTTTAAAAAATAGATAAAAAATTTTCAGCAAGGACATTGTCCTTGCTATAGGATTTTCGGTAAATAATTATAAAACCGTATATAATATTTATATTTATACGATTATACATGTATACATGCATTAATGTATTATAAACGTATAATATTACAGTAAATACTTAATCTATAGCAAGGACTATGTCATTGCTGTATCTTAAATATATATTTTTTTAATATTATACATTGTCCTTGCTAAAGGCTTTAGAGGAGAAAAAGTCCTTGCTGAAAGACTGAAAATTTTGCTGTAGATTTTTGCTGTATATACAGCTTCCCGTCCAGAATTTTTCTGGGTCGATACATTTTCTGCTTTCCATATTTTCATCAAACAACAAGAATATCATCAATCATACAATTAATATATACAAACTCATACATACAAAAAGTACAAACAACTTCTCCGAAACGAACTAATACATTACAAATAAGTGAATAATGATCCATTAATACATGTATAAACATACAAAACATTAACTAATTCAAGTATCTTGTTTATACAAACATAAACTAACCAATGATCCAATACATTAGTCATCCTCTTCGTCCGAATCATCCTCGTCCACTTGATTTCGTCCTCTTTTCAAATCCGTAAAACGTGAAAGGCGTGTTATAAAAGGTCTTGAAATAATTTTGCAATTTGAGCCTACAATATAAGGTATGCATTATAAGTTATTACAAAACTACATACTACCAATACAAACACTTTCAAACTTGTCAAAAACACTTAACAAGTGCGTTTAAGTCTATTATAGTTCCAACTAATCAAATACACTCGATTCATGCACCTTTTAGTCTTACGGGTCAAAATGACATGAACCCACCCTATAATACACTTAACACATCCAACTTTTAGTATATTAATGTACATCTATGCCAATTTGACCAATTTAATCTAAAAGTAAGATGTTTTAAGAGTATCAAGTGTTTAAAGCATACTAAGTATCAACATTAATCCAATTACTATTAGTAATATGCTTTAAGTAACTAAATTAGTCATACAAAAGAACAAAACATTCAACACAAGCCATTAATCCAATCCACACCTTGCTTGCAAACAAATTCATTTCTCAATCATTAGAATACACCTTGTGGTTGTACAAGCCATTCAAATATATAGATAATAGTTCACAAACTCTCTCATGTATTCATCTACTATAATACTTATATACTAGATTATTGACTATAGAGGCAACTCGTTTGACCTATTTAAGTGAATACTACCATGATCCATTTTTATGAATATAAACACTTTAAACACAACATAACCATCATAATCACTCACTCAAAACAACATTTAGTATTTAGGCAATGGGTATCTAGACAATCATTCATGTTAAGTTCATAAAACATATTCCTATCACTGTTGCACTTCCTGTGCAGCAGCTGTTCTTGCCCCCCTTTCACCCATGTGCAATCTAAATTAGTTCAACATGTTCAAATATAAAATGTAGTAGACTTTGGTAGCTTTCCAACCATATATCTTATGCCTTAAACCAAGCTACAGTTGATTTTATACGAATTTTTCAAAAACAGGCCAGCAGCATAACTTCTTTCAATCAGCATTGCTGAAAATTCTGAGTTGCTGCAAAAAAAATTAATTTTGGACAGTTTAACAAACAAACCAATTCTTTATGTTCAAACATTAAATAAACTAGACTCAAAGGGCTTTCTAATCATGTAAAGTTCTTCTTCATAGGATGTTTCTGTGATTTTAAATGAATATTCTAAAATAGACCTGCAACTAATTCAACTTTAACATAGTAATATTCTTTGAGGCATTTTCACAAACACTTGGTGTGCATCCTAGTATAGGGACTTAATTCCATCAATTGATAGTACCTAATCAACTGATAAAGAAAGTAAACATCCTCACCATTGTTACCGCACACTCGCTGTTGTTGTTGCTTTTGTACTACACCCGCACCAGTCACCACCAAGCACCATAATCCACCATCAACCACCAGCAGCCACCACCCGCTTCTGTCTTTGCTGCTGCACCACTACCGTTACCAACACCAGCCTCCAACATCCCCACACATATCACGTCGCTGCTGTCTTTGCTGCTGCACCACCACCACCGCAACAGCCTTGAGCCACCATAAAAGAGGAAAAAGAAGATCTATAGGTTGCGTCGAGGGTCGTTTGGTTTCGCCGGAAATCGGCCAGAAACTTGCCGGGTAGGGAAGGAAGGGAAGGGGTGGCGGCTAGAATAATATGTGTGTGTTTAGGGTTTATAAGAATGAGAAAGTTTGAAGAATGATATATATATATAGGTAGGGTTTTTAAGTGAGTTTAATTTAGTTGTAATAACGTATCTGATCAAACACGTATTTACATTGTGTGTCTAACGTTCTTTTTAAGTGACATTTAAGCTATTGAAATCATTATTATAAATTTTTATAATAATTAAATATTGTATACTTATGGTCTTATAACACCTAAATTATCCGCATTTCATATTCATTTTGAATTTCAATACGTTTGTTTGTTATAGAACTAATTTATTTGAATTCTTATAAATATATAAAATAAATTTATAATAATCAATAGGATGAACACTCTATCATGCATTGGGTCTTTATTGGGCTTAGTTCATCATATATGACTATATTGGGCCTTTGAGCCCATTTAGTAGAAATGAATGTTTAAGATCATATAACTTAACAGAGTTTTGTTAACGGAGTTAATCTGAAACTGCTAGCTGTCACACATGTCATACATACTTACATACATACATTATACATGTGTTACATACATACATTATAGAACTAATTTATTTGAATTCTTAAAAGTATATAAGATATAAATTTATAATAATCATACGATGAACAGTCTATCATGCATTCGGTCTTTAATGGGCTTAGTTCATCATATAGGGCCATATTGGGCTTTTGAGCCCATTTAGTATAAATAAATGTTTGAGATCATATAACTTAACAGAGTTTTGTTAACGGAGTTAATCTGAAACTGCTAGGTGTCACACATGTCATACATACCTACATACATACATTATACATTATACATGTGTTACATACATACATATATTGTACCTTATACATGTGATACACACATTGTACATTATACACGTGATACGTAAAGACATACACAGTATATCCGTACATAGATACATACATTCTACATCATACATGTCATATGTACGTACATACATATCATTGTACATTATATATGTGATACGTACATCACACGTCATACATACATACATAGTATATCCGTTCATAGATGCATACATTGTACATCAAACATGTCATATGTACGTACGTACGTACATACATACCTAGTACGATTATATGTGTGATATGTACATACATACATACATACATACATACATACATACATACATACATACATACATACATACATACATACATACATACATACATACATACATACATACATACATACATACATACATACATACATACATACATACATACATACATACATACATACATACATACATACATACATACATACATACATACATACATACATACATACATACATACATACATACATACATACATACATACATACATACAAACATACATACATACATACATACATACATACATACATACATACATACATACATACATACATACATACATACATACATACATACATACATACATACATACATACATACATACATACATACATACATACATACATACATACATACATACATACATACATACATACATACATACATACATACATACATACATACATACATACATACATACATACATACACGTAATAGATACATGTAATAAATACGTGTCATGCATATATACATACAAAAATACACGACATAAATATTTATACATATATTTTCTATTGCAAGTCTATGCAATTTTTTTTTCATTTATAGAAACTGGAAATAATTTAAATACAACATTCGTATTTAAAATTAAAAATATCATTTTAGAAATACATTTAGCAAGGACAATGTCCTTACAATATTTGAAGCGGGATTTTGTTTGTTTCAGAGGGAATCGAAAATACGTATTTACCCCGTATTTTTTAATTTTGGTGGGAATTAAATATTAAAAAAATTTATATAAACTTATAGCAAGGACATTGTTCTTGCTATAGGTCTGGCCAAAAAATGGTCCCACGCGTTTATGTGTTTTCTTTTTTACTAAATAAAACTAATCAGGAAAAAAAGCTGAAAATTTTGTTGCAATGCCATTATCCTTGCTAAAAGTCTGGTCAAACTATAATAGCAACTGGTCCCACCTTTTTTGTCTTTTAGTGATCTATAGCAAGGACATGGTGTCCTTGCTAGAGAATTTCCTTGCTAAATGTTCTTTTTCTTGTAGTGCGTGTAGTACACGGGTACTAATCTAGTGTAAATAACATAAACATATGAACAACATTATATCTTTTACGAACCCTTCGACACCTATTTATACTTAACCTAATTGATAGTTAACAACGGTTACCCAACAACAGTTAAGATAACCAAAGTAAACTAAGATAACTGTCTTTTCATAACTACTCTATACGACCAACTGCTTATCACATACAACTTATTTAAGATGACCCATTACTATATTACACATGTGTAACATAATACTAATTAACACTTAATAGTGTTTTGGTTTAAACTAATAAGCATATATTATATATTAATAATTTAGAAACTTTATGAATAGTGAATTTTTGTGTTTTTACATTCTAACCACCATTGTGTTATTGTATTTTGCATATTGATCACTAAAATGTTTTGTGGGTTTTGCATTTAGCCACGAAAAGTGTTTTTTTAGTTTTGCAATTTGAACACCCTTATTTTGTTGGGTTTTGCATATTGGCCATCAAAATTGTTTTTGTGGGTTTTACATTTTGACCATCAAAATTTCATGAAAAATATTTTTTTTGGGTTTTCATGTTGGCTACCATTGTTTTTGTTAGTTTTGCATTTTGGGTATAATTTTACATTTTGACTCATGTGGGTTTTTGTGAGTTTTACATTTTGGTCACTAATGTCTAACTATATCAACTATTTGTAACCATAATGCATTATAGTTTGGATATATAACTGGCAAGATCGCTAGCGTAACCGGTATATGTTGTATGCATGTATGGTAAAAAATTAGTCAATTGTCGAAAAATATGCATCCTACTGCAACTAAACTTTTGTAATGCTACATGTATGGTATTTTTTTATGTTGCGAGCCGCTATAACAACTCTCGCGCAACGCGCGAGAGACTATCTAAATTCTAGTTTAACATAATGATGGATAACTATGCAGGTGACATGTCCCAACTTGATGGAGCTGTTTGAGACACTTGGAGTTGATATGGAGGCTTTTGATATGTCCTTCTCATTGAGCTTAGATGATGGCCATGGCTATGAATGGGGCACAAGAAATGGTTTATCAAGTTTGTTTTCACAGAAAAAGAATTTACTAAATCCTCACTTTTGCCACATGCTTTGGGAAGTAACCAAGTTTAAAGACGATGCTTTGAGGTATACATGTTGCATTTGTGGTATAGCAAAAGAAATTACTTTCAACTTTTTTTAGCATTTATAAAAAGTAAATGGTTTGATGAAAATGCGGAGAATGAAATTATAAAAACCCCTGAAAAGATTTTTTAAGTTAATAGTTCCTTCTATATGAACTAAGGAGCTGTTTGTTTCACCTCTTAATAGTTTAGTTCAATGTTGAATCATTCAACATTCAGAGCGTTTGGTTCAGTAAAAAAAGTTTTTTAATGGTTCAGTTAAGTGTTGAATTGTTAGATGACCGAGATATGCAGAATGGAACTGAATAGAACATATACCAACTTTACCATCATGTGCATTTCTACCCCAACCTCCCTTCTCTCGATAAAACATATTAATGGTTTAGACCTCTTAATGGTTCATCACTTAATTATTTAGATTCTGCCAAACACCCTCTAATCATTCATTTCAAACTTAATTTCTCATGTCCATTATAATAGTAAATGAAATTGTATTTAGTTTAAATTCCTTTGAAATATAAAAATTTGAAGAGAGGTTGTATATTTAGAAAATTAAGCACTCTTATAAATATACTAAGTTATATTAAAAGAAACTTAATTTTGTTTCAAATGCATATATTGTCCATACGATATTACTTGTGCCAGAGAGTTTTTCAAACAAACTTGATATATAATATTTAAGGTTACTTAAGATCTATAACGTCACAAGAAAAATTAAATGAATCGACTATTTTGTTAATAGAGGTGGTAATTTCCTTACATTAATTTGTTTGCTTAAAGGCTAAAATTTGCTTAATGTTAACATTTACAGTCAAGGGTTGATGCACATGTATGAAAATTAGCTAGCTAGTACTTAGCTTATAATATTATTACCAACATAGGTACTTGGAACAAAACCAAGACAATAGGCACCATGAAACATTGCAAGGCTTTATCAAGTCACATGGTTACTCTCAATTATTTCAAAAGGCCTATCTTGTAAGTAACTTCATAACTCCTTAAAACATTCTTAAATAAGCCTATATATATGTAATATGTGTCTCTTGAGTGATATGTATACATACATATATATATACACAAACTACAGGTACCAATGTGCTCTTCAATATGGCCTTACCCTGCGGAACAAGTTCTGAGTTTTTCGGCTTTTTTAGTTCTCTCGTTCTTGTACAATCACCATAGTTTTCAGGTACAAGTATTCTAATTAATAAACAAGTAAAAAAATTATTGTAGAATGAAGTAAAAGATATGTGGTAATGAAATAGATTAAACTGAAGTAAACTAAGAGAGATTAAGCACATAACTAAAGTTGAGAGTTGTATGATCTTGGTAATGAAATAGTATTTATCATGAGCTTATAATTTGTGCATCTTTTATTAGGTTTTTGGTGGCCCTCGATGGCTTACGATCAGAAACAGTTCACATACTTACGTCAAAAAGGTGATTCTTTTATCATCCCTTTTGTTGATTGTTCATAGTAAGAATGTAAGATCATCTTAACTTTATATATGATGGAATGAGTGGCAGTTGAAAGAGCATCTGGAATGTAGAGGCTGTCAAATAAGAACGAGTTGTTCGGTTCAATCCATCTCAAAACTTGATAATGGTAAATTATTGCCTTAGTTGGCTTATATAACTTGAGTTGCTTTCTTTTACATTTAAGACCATATTACTCTTCGAAAAAAGCTAGCGACCAGATTTGCTGGTGGAGTGTCGGATCGATGTGTATGTAACACATAAAAATGAGTATCAATATTATCTAACACATAAATAACTTATGGGATATATACTTGTGATTACTATCAAACCATATCTTTTTTTTTTTTACATTTTCATCATTGTTGATGGATATTTTGGAAAATAAGTTCTTTGGATGTACTAGTGAGTAAATTTGTGTTTGTTATTAGATGTAAACTTTGAAATACATATATAAACCCTTGTTTCTATTTCCTCTCCTTCATAACACATATCATAGTTCTAAAGCATAGTACATATTCGAAATGAATAGGTTGTTTGATAATCTGTGAAGATGGGTCTCAAGAAACGTATAATGGATGCATAATAGCCACACATGCCGAAGATGCTCTTAAAATGATAGGAGAACAAGCTTCATATGAAGAAAAAAGAATACTCGGCGCTTTTAATTACGTCTATAGGTATCATTGATTCTTCACTTGAAATATATACTTTATAACGTGCGCTCTAACGCCTTTAGTTTACATGTCACGCTTTCGTTTTCAAGGAGGAACATAATAGTTCTCATAATTCCCTTTTTCAAAGGATTGAAAATGCAAACTAACTTATCTATAACCCCTATATTCACAGTGATGTGTTTCTACATCGTGACACGAACATAATGCCCCAAAACCAGACAGCATGGAGTGCATGTAACTTCTATGGAACGGTGGATAACAAAGTATGCTTAACATACTGGCTTAATGTCATCCAGGTACCTATTATGATTTTGCATTTTATATATACATGTGATTAGTTAGTCTATTCATGTAAGCTCTAGCTTGCTAGCTTGCAGCTGGAAAAACATGTACCAAGATGAGCTATAACACATCAGTTTTGATCGAATATACGTTGTTATCATTGGAAAAAATAAGGGTTCTATTCAATATTTCTTGGCTCATATATCATGTTCCATTAGTAATCATTTTTCCTGGTGCAACAACATTTAACGCGTATATATTAAAACGCAGAACGTTGATTACAAGGGGCTACCTTTTCTTGTCACGACTAACCCACCCCGGACCCCAAAAAGTACTACTCTTAAGTGGTCAACTAGACATCTAGTTCCATCAGTTACTGCATCAAAGGCTTTACTTGAGTTTCATACCATTCAAGGAAAGAAAAATATGGTGTTTTGTGGAGCATACCAAGGTAGTATATATAGTACTAATGTTTATTAATTTATTATACAACCAACTTACATTTTTCTGTTTACCAATAAGCAAAACATAAAGTGAAAATCATCTTAAGCTAGTAGATGCTTGAAAGTCATAAGCGCACGTAAAGTCAAGATAAAAGAGTGTGATCGACATAACACGACTTAAGCTGTTTCGGGTCGTCATTTATAAAAAGCACTAATATTTCTATACGTTTTATAAGTAGGTATCGTTGTGGTTTTCTTGACCCGTACGTTAAGTTTACTTAATCTATACTAACTTGTACTTAATTTCAATAGGAAATGGATTACATGAGGATGGAGTTAAGGTAAGTGCATTTGTAATTAAAAACTTATTGAACAATGTCATATCAAAGTATCTTGTGCATAATTGTTTTTAAGGCTCCATATTTTATTGACTTGGAGGCGTCTATGGTACATCATAATATAGTGAAAAGCATTAAAACATGTCTCCTAAGGATTTTTATTGTGTTATAGGCGGGTATTGTTGCAGCGAACATCATGCTTAATAAGAGTTATGCATTTCTAAACAACCCCAAACAGATGACACCGTCTTTGATGGAAGCTGGTGCACGGTCGTTTATTGTTAAGTTTCTCCAAGATTATATTGTTATTGGAACTTTAATGTGAGTCATACTTCAATACACTACTTCTTAGCATTCCTCTAAGTTTGGTTTCCACAAGAAATTTTCACACATCTAAGCGATCATGTCAACAAATACTGTCTTTTTTTCTGAACGACAATTTAGATTACTCACGGGCCGTTGGCTGACGCGATCATCTCTCTTCCCCCATAAGGAGGAAAATCATTTAGGTCAGAAAACCCCCTAGTCCACCCCGGAAACCTCATTTTTTTGTATCAGATGAGATTTAAACTCAAAACCTCTCCAAAATATAAAGTCTTAGGTACCTCACCCCAAACGTCATGAAATACAACTTGTTGGCAAGTGCCTTCACCATGCACGTATTTTTTAACTTAGTTTGAACTTCAACAATAGTTGTATCTTTCATCACTTCTCTTAGAACTCAGACACTAGGACTAAGAACAATGAAATAAATTTGTTAGAAGGCATATCTTACCACCAAATATTGTTACACTCCATGATGAGTCTAGTAATCGAACTTGTCCCAATATAACCTTGTTGATCGTGTCATTGTTCTTGATCTTGATTTCTACCGTATCGTTCATGCTCACTAACCTTGATTGAGGAATCAAGTTTTGACTTTACAACTCCAACTATACCAGTTGTTGAGAATTTGGATAAAATCAACACACAATCATGATCATGCACAAAAGAATTGTTTGAAACAATTTTGTTATTATATATAACCATTTTCTTGATTGAACTTTCAAAGTTGGATCACATAAGTCAACTCAAACGTCTAACATAAGAATTTAAAATCATGACACATTAGATCCTAAATATTAGTAAATTGTGTAAATCATACCCGGAGTTTACATGTTTTTACCGTTTGCAGTTTAATTGAAGAAGGGGGTACTATGTTCAACTTTGAAGGAACCATGAGGAAAAGTTCATTAAAAGTTTATGTAAAAGTTCACAATCCCCAATTCTATTGGAAGGTTAATACTCTACTATCATAGATCATGTTACCTCCAATATTAAGTGTCATACATATCTTGTATAAATGTTTTCTCATGCTAAATATATGCCGTAGATTGTCACAAAAGCTGATATAGGTCTTGGTGATGCGTACATAAACGGAGACTTCTCGCTCATTGATAAAAATAAAGGTCTTCTGGATATGTTAACGGTATGCTTTTTGGTTGTGTCCATGTAGCTTCTTTTCATGGTTCCCTACTCATTTTTCCTTGTTGCAGCTTTTTATTGTCAATAGTGATGTACAAAGTTCTGCCTCAAGGGTTAAAAAGAGGTAATTAGAGCTTCCGGTCATACGAGTGTGTCACACCTTGTTGCAAAGGTTAATGTTAATTTACGATTAGTCAATAATGTTGTGTGTGACTTTAGAGGATGGTGGACACCAGTATTTCTAACGGCCGGGATATCATCTGCAAAATATTTCTATCACCATTTTATGAGGAGAAATACTGTTACTCAAGCACGCAATAACATTTCTCAACACTATGATCTGGCATGTGAAAGTTTTCTAATCATCTTCGAATTGTTGGTCCCAATTGATTCACACAATATAAAGATCAAGTAATCATTCATATATTCATCATAATCATTGATTTACAGCAGTGTTGCATATATAGGTATATGCTTGAATGGTCACAACGTTTCTAAACGTTGTGTCTGTTCATGTGTAGGTTATGGACTTTCATAGTTGACATAACTAGTCCCTACACTATTCTAACTATATAAACTGACTCAATCCTAAACTTTAACTATTGACACACTAGGTCCTTGAAGTTGTGGAGTGATTATTCTTTCTAGTTCTTCATTCACCCTCCTAAGCATGAACAACTTCAAGTTGTGTCTTCTTGCAGATTCTGAACTCCTAGCATTTCATTCATAGTCTTGAACTTGCGTCTTAGTAATGCCTTCATGAGTGCTTCTGCTTTTAATTTGTCTCTTGAAACTTTGTCCTCATCATGAGCAAATTCTTCCAAGTCTTCACACCTTTTCTTCATGATGTTTCGCTTCCCACGATTAGTTCCTTCAATTTGACTGCTTCACGCGTCCTTGCTTAAGTTGTTTCATTTACCATTTTGACTTCACGCCTCTTGATTCTTTCGCACAATATTTGACTTTCATAGTCTTTGGTTTAACTTCATTAGCCGCATTCTTGATCCATGCATCCAACCATTTTTTTCATTGTTCTTGCCGTCTGTCTCGTGCACCCGATTCATCGTTGCATGGTCACCTTCTGGCTTCTCGCTCGTGACTTCTTCTTGAGACTCAGCATCGGCTTCTTTTGGATTTTACTTTGGATCATCATAGACTAATTTGAAGTATGATTCGGCCAATTCTAGGTATCTTTCATAGATGCCTCTTCCTTTCTTGCAATATCTTATTGCGTTCGGTTCTTGATTGACACACGTCAATCTTATTGTTTCTTCACACGAGTTCGCCTCAAATGTGACAAAAACAATCTTTCGAATATCCAATCATACGAAACCGGGTTTCTTTCGTATGAAATTCGAGTCAAATTTGTGATAGTTAAAGAGTTTAAATACCACAAATTTTTGTTAAAAATTGAGTCTTTCAATTTTTTACTTTCAATCTTTTCCAGTCAATAGGCAAGACCTTTGCATTGTTATGATTGTTTTAAAAGACCTTTTAAAATAAACAATATTGAAATAGTGGTCAAGAACACAAACCGTGTTCTTCCTTTTCTTTTTCAAAATTCGTTTCAGAATATTTTTTTTTTATTGATGATGAATAAGTTCACCCTATTCAGATTTAATTTGCAAAGATCAAACCAAGATAGAAATCACTCTTCTTGTTCGTGTTCAATCGTCGAACCAAAATACTATTTTGTTCGGTATTTTTGTTTTGAACGGTAATCAACAGAGACAATCAATTGTCCTGTTCGGTTCGGTTTGCAATTTAACAGCAAATTACAATGTAATTTCTGTTTGATTTCGTATGACAGCAAACAAATTAAATATTTCTATCAATCTAATTCCAAGAACAAGATGGAAATCAAGTTTCTTGTTCGGTTTTGATGAAACAGAGTATCGAAATTTGATGATTCTGTTTCAAGTAAAAGTTCAACGAACACACAATCAAATTGTTGTTCGGATTCTTTATGATTTGTAATTTGATTCAAGAACAAGTTCTATTGTCCTTGATCAAATCTACAAATGTCTAATCAACAGACACAAAATCAAATTTTGTTTTCTGGATTTTAAATTCAACGACAGAGAAGAAACCAAAAACTTACGGTTTATGTTTCTTTGAAATTCGATTAGCAGTGCATCCAATCCTTTGATTTCTTGACGCGGTTTCGAATTTGGCAATGAACTTGATCGATATCGATGATCAATTCAGTGAGTCGTTGAGGAATTGAATCAATTCCATGATCAATTCAGCGGGTGTGATGATGAATACGGAATGAGAAATTAGAACCTAGTGCTCTGATACCAATTGTTGGTCCCAATTGATTCACACAATATAAAGATCAAGTAATCATTCATATATTCATCATAATCATTGATTTACAGCAGTGTTGCATATATAGGTATATGCTTGAATGGTCACAACGTTTCTAAACGTTGTGTCTGTTCATGTGTAGGTTATGGACTTTCATAGTTGACATAACTAGTCCCTACACTATTCTAACTATATAAACTGACTCAATCCTAAACTTTAACTATTGACACACTAGGTCCTTGAAGTTGTGGAGTGATTATTCTTTCTAGTTCTTCACGAATTCACTACGATCTTCATACACCTCATTTATAACTTATATGTCATCAAATTTATTGTGTTTCATGTTTTTGTAGAGTAATGAACACTTTTCTCTTTTCATGGATGAGACCATGACATACTCATGTGCAATATTTAAGGTTAAGATTTCAAATTTGATTATGTTCTTCCTTGTTTGGCAATCAAGAAATAAGTAACATTTTGTAAACGTACGTGATATTTCTAATAGAGCGATGATGAAGACTTGAAAACGGCACAATTGAGAAAAATATCTTCATTGATCGAAAAGGTGAGGTTTTGCATACTTATACTTTTCGATTTTCTTAAAAGACGTTTCACCGAAATAGGTTTGTATGTGTCCATATACATATACTGTCAGCATGCAATAATGTCACTTTTTTTCTCTCTTAAGGTTTGTGGTGAAATGTTTGTTTTAAACCTGGTAGGCAAAAGTTGATAAAAGTCATGAGGTTCTTGACATAGGATGCGGTTGGGGGGCTTTCGCGATCGAAATAGTAAAAAAAACTGGCTGCAAATACACAGGTATCACCCTCTCAAAAGAGCAAATCCAATATGCAGAAATTAAAGTGAAGGAAGCTGGTTTACAGGTGAGTGAATGCACATGTATTTGGTTTTAAAGCAAAGATCAACTTGATCACATGGATGTAAGTTTAATATCATGTATTTGCTTCAGGATCGAATCAAATTTTTACTATGCGACTATCGGCAAATACCTGATACAATCAAGTATGATAGGATCATAAGCTGGTGAGTTAATTAGAGCATTTTCCATCTTTGTAAGAGAAAATTATCAACATGAACATTTTGAAAGTTAATTTCTAAAAATAAACATTGACTTTTCAAGTTCCATTAGATGCACATGACTACATTCCCTATTCGCCGAAAAATTCACCACAATAGTGAAAATTCGGACACAATATATACACCTCTCAGATCCGTGACCAATATTCCTAAAACGTACCAATTTGAACTTTTTTTCTAGAACAGTTTGAACGTTGGCGTACAAAATTTGAACTTTTCCTCAAGAAGTATAAATTTCGGTGATGTTAGCTACAACACATGGTTAATTAGTGGATCCTAATCTAAGCAAGAAATGCATATTATTTTCAGCGAAGCGATAGAACATTTCGGCCATGAATATTATCAAGAGTTTTTTGCATGCTGTGAAGCTGCATTGGCAGAAGATGGGATTTTTGTTCTACAGGTATATATCTCAATTCCATCACATAATATGTGTTACTACAATCAACAAATATGATCTCAAAAGTATAACTTGGATCATTTTTAGTTCATATCGGTCCAAGACCAAAAGTATGACGAATTCAGGCGAACACCAGGCTTTGTTAGAGAATATATTTTTCCAGGAGGTGACATACCTTCACTTAACATATTAATATCAGCCATGACTGCATCCTCCAGATTAAGGTAACTTTTTAAAAAATGGTTAACTTACATATCTTTTGTTAACTAACATGTCTTTTATTAACCCTCCTTTCAAATATACACTTGTCTACTAGCTTATAGTCGTCGATCTAGTTAAGTTCATATGAAATGCTTAATTGTAGCGTCGATCATGTGGAAAAGATAGGAACACATTATGTTCGAACACTCAGATGTTGGAGAGCAAACTTTTTGAAAAATGAAAGGTATTGGCCGGGTTGATCTTTTTATCGACGGTTAAGTGGTTTCAGTTCTTGAGTTTTATTATTTGATGGTTGGATGTTATTTATATTACGCGTAGCAAAATCCTTGCTCTGGGGTTCAACGAACAATTTATTCGTACTTGGGAGTACTATTTTGACATTACTGCGGCTGGCTTCAAGACGGAGACACTTTCGGACTATCAGGTAGTTCATTGCATATTTTCAACATGACAACGTACCACAAAACTTATCATCAAAGCCTTTTGGCCTTTATACTAAACGAGAGAATTGAATCTAGTTATAACATAGAGGATAGAAAATAATATATATATAGGTATATATATTGGTTTTTAACAGTCTTAACTTTCACATTTTGCTTTCTATCAGTTCCAACTAACGAATTGGTTGCTAACGCTCCCAACTTTTATTACTTTAACAGCCAATGTGCGGTCGTTAAATTTTTTTTAACGCCGTTAAGTTTTTTTCGAGTTCAAGACCGATATTTTGAGGCATTGATCGGAAGAAGAATACAAGTCGATTGATGAAAAAGTTATCTCGAAACGACACTCCGAACGACACGTTTTTTACATCCTATTGAAGCACCATTATGTTTAAACACCCAATTAAAGCACCGTTTCATCGTTCGGAACGTTGTTACGAGGTAGTTTTTGCATCAATCGACTCTTATTCTCTTCCGGTCAAAATCCCTAAAACATCGATCTTAATTCGAAAAACTTAGCGGCATTAAAAAAATTTAAAGACAGTCCATTGTTTGCAAAGTGATAAAAGTTTGGCCCGTTACCGGCCAATTCGATAGTTGAGACCGGTAAAAATAAAAAAAATTAAAGTTAAAACCATTTAAAACCAATATACCAAAATAACATGTACTATATATTACTAGCACAAATGAACCATATATTCATTTTTTAAATTAAACAGAAGAAAATAATTCGATAAACTTTTGATCTTTATTGTTTTATTTTCACTCTATCATAATTTCTTGAAGTTCAAGAAGCTAAGTTAGACAAACTTAGTTTAAAGCTACACATATGTAGGTTATAAGGTATGTAAACGTTCAAATTTTTTTAAAAAATGAACATATTAAATTAATAATTTTTTATACTTGTAATTAGGGATGAGATCGGGACGGGTACTGGTACCGCCCGGTACTGGTACTGCCTAGTATCAGTACCGAGTTTTAAAAAAAGTGGGTACCGGTACCGGTACCGAATTTAGCGGGACGGTACCGGTACCGGTATTTCGGTACTGGTACCACGTTGGTACCGGTTTCATATTTTATTTTTTTTTATAAAATTTATTCGCTTATTTCGGTTTAATTTTATACTTTTTTATATAACTATACTATAATATACTTGAATATAAGAAAAAGAAATGAAATATGGTATAAATTAATTAAAAATTATATCAACTTCATTAAATTTAAAAGTTAATAATATAAAAAATATTATAAAATGACTCAAAGTCGTAAAGAAAACACTTTATAACATTAAGCAAGTAATACACAACATTCATAACATCTCAAATTATATAAAATATACTAAAAAAACTAGATTTTTCTTAACCGGTACCAACGTGGTACCAACGTGGTACTAACCGGGAAAGTACCGGTACCGAGTTTTAGGAAAAGTGGTTACCGGTACCGGTACTGATATTGCTAAGTCGGTACGGTATCGGCACGGTACCGGTACTCGGTACCAAAAACTCATCCCAAATTGTAATCTATATGTGTGTGTATATATATGCTAGTAGAAAGTTTAAAAAAGCTTGAATCATAGTTCAAAAGACTAAATGGCATGTGTAAACATGTTTATTTCTGAAAATAATATGTTTGGTAGTTTCTATATTGCACTTTTTTACAGTTTTAAAAGTTAACCATTGGTTTTAAACCAACAAAGTTTTCACAATACTTTGCTCTCTGTTGTTGATTGAAGGTTGTGTTCTCACGGCCCGGAAACGTGAATGCCATACTTGGAGATCCTTAAAAGCAGTCTTTTCGGCTTAACAGTTATACAAATATATGTTTTTTTACCCGAGGACGTCGGATTTTTCATGCATGCATGGTGTACCTTTCATAAGGTTAATTATAACTTGTTGCATGTAAACTAAATAAAATTGCATGATGGTTTTGGTACTAGTCTAGTGAAGACGCTTAGAATGTACGTCTCGTTAAGGATTGCGGTGTACGTAGTATCTCGCATATTGCTGGATGATTGTGATCAGTCTAGCTTGCTTAATCCTTGATTGATCAATGTTTGATTATGGTTGCTACCGTTTTAATTGTCACTAATATATATTTGTTCTTGTTGTGGTATTGTTCTTTTGACACTAACATACATGCATGTCTCCAAACTCTCCCCTTGCTGCTTTATTTGCTACCATCACTAGTTAAGCAATTTTCCTCCACATTTCAAAAACAATGTTTATATAAATTGATCACGTACATACACATTAATGTGAAATGATAGGATCTACAAATTAAAGATCTTTTGCTTGGGGCCTAGTGCTAGGATGATCACTTGGATTCTTTATAAGATACTCACGTTCAATTTTCACTGGTGTCACTTTTGATAGATATTAGTAATGAAGCTTATCCCGGGCTACCACGTATGGTTTCATGTCTGAGCATAAGAGTTTTACATGGCTTCTAAAAGTGTTTATGATATATAATTTTCCATGCATTCTCATTCATAAACAACCCTTTAAATAGGTCGTGAGTACATCATAAAATAAGGAAGGGATAATGACAAATAATAACAAATCTACTTCAAATATAACTAATCTATATTCTCTAATACTCCCCCGTAGTTGAAGCGGCAGTGGAACGAACACGTAGACTATCCCGAAATTCTTGAAATAGTTGGCGTGGTAACCCCTTGGTGAAGATATCAGCATACTGTGCAGAAGACGGAACATGTAAAACCCGAATATGACCTAACTGAACCTTTTCTCGAACAAAGTGGATATCAATCTCAACATGCTTGGTGCGTTGATGCTGTACCGGATTATGTGATAAATAAACGGCTGAAACATTATCACAATACACTATAGTAGCCTTTTGCAACGGAACATGCAACTCAAACAATAGATTTCGTAGCCAGGTAGTTTCAGCAACAGCATTTGCCACCCCTCTATATTCAGCCTCCGCACTAGAACGCGAAATAGTAGCTTGAAGTTTTGAGGACCAAGAGATCAAATTATCCCCCAAGAAAACACAATACCCAGAAGTCGATCGTCTCGAATCCGGACATCCGCCCCAATCGGCGTCCGAGTAGGCTGTGAGCGATGACGAACGAGA
Source organism: Tagetes erecta (assembly GCA_030867185.1). Lineage (NCBI taxonomy): Eukaryota > Viridiplantae > Streptophyta > Magnoliopsida > Asterales > Asteraceae > Tagetes > Tagetes erecta. The sequence goes on along the minus strand of CM061492.1, from coordinate 42,646,319 downwards.
AGGGACCAACCATAAACCAAAATCAATTGTGCCACTCAAATATCGAAGAATCCGTTTCATAAAGGCAAAATGCGACTCACGAGGGGCATGCATAAATAGACATACCTGTTGAACTGCATAAGTGATGTCCGGCCTAGTAAATGTGAGATACTGCAAAGCACCCGCAAGAGTACGATAAAGCGTGCCATCTGGTAAAAGAGCACCATCCGTTGCGCTAAGCTTGGATGTAGTATCAACTGGTGTGGCACATGGTTTACAGTTGGTCATACTAGCCCGATGTAAGATATCTCTGGTGTATGATGCCTGGGATAGAAATAAACCTTTGTTACTTCTAGTGGTGGTGATCCCCAAAAAATGATGTAATGAACCCAAATCAGTCATCGCAAACTCTCGAGAGAGAGTGTGAATAATGGATGTCAACAGCTGCGAATGGGAAGCAGTAATAACAATGTCATCAACATATAAAAGTAGATAAGCCCGTTCCTTCCCATCGTTGAAAACAAAAAGTGAATTGTCAGAAGTGCTGCGACGAAAACCATGAGATGTAATATAATTATAGAACCGCATATACCAAGCGCGGGGCGCCTACTTCAAACCATAGAGCGATTTCTTAAGTCTACACACATGCGAGGGTCGCTGCGGATCAACAAAACCAGGTGGTTGATGCATAAATACTGTTTCTTTCAAATCCCCATGTAGAAACGCGTTTTTAACGTCTAACTGATGAATAGCCCAAGATTGAGACACTGCAATACTCAAAACTGTTTTAATGGTAGCAGGCTTGACAACCGGGCTGAACGTATCGTCACAGTCGATACCCACTGTTTGCGACTTACCATTAACTACCAACCGTGCTTTGTAGCGTTCAAGGTTCCCATCTGATTTGAATTTATGTTTAAACAACTACATACATCTGATAATCGGGTGGTTAGATGGTCTGGGAACTAATTCCCACGTGTCATTTTCCTGCAAAGCTCTAAATTCATTAGTCATGGCATCGAACCAATTCGGGTCCGACCGGGCATTTTGGTAGTTTTTGGGTAGTGGGGAAATAGTAGTGGTGTGGAGATTGAGGCGTGAAATGGGTTTAGAGATACCGGCACGAGATCGGGTTGTCATGTGGTGTTGGTTCGTTGGTGTAGGAGTTGAATGAGTAGGTGACGGGGGTGGAATAGGTGATGCATGATGCATTGGTGGCGGGTTTTGTTGAGAGGGTGATGTGGTATGAGGTAATGGGTTGGGTGGACATGGTTGGGAAGATGGGCTGAGTGGGATTGTTTGGGTAGGTGTATGTGTAACAGTGGGATTTACATGTGGTAAGTTGTGGGTAAAAGTTGGAATCGGTTGTTGGAAAATGAAAGGTGGGTCGTCAAGAAAGTCATAGGCTTCAGGCGATGATAGAGAGTTGTATGGAAAGGTGTTTTCATCGAACACGACATGTCGAGAAATAAGAACTTTACCGGTGGAGGGATCAAAACACCGGTAGCCACGATGATCGGGTGGATACCCGAGGAAGATGCACTGAAGTGAACGAGGGTGTAATTTGTGGGGCATGGTAGCGGAGGTGTTCGGATAACATGCACATCCAAAAACTCGTAGGTGGTCGTAGGCGGGGTGGCGTTGATAAAGGGCATAATGTGGTGTGGATAAGTTTAGGCGTTTTGTAGGTAGGATATTATGGAGATAATTGGCGGTGTGAAGTGCTTCTACCCAAAAAGTGGGGGGAGATGTGCATGCGAAAGGAGGGTGCGGATGATGTCATTAAGACGGCGTATCATGCGTTCCGCCCTCCCATTTTGTTGCGATGTTTGTGGACACGAAAACCGAAACACGAATCCATTTGTTTCCGCAAAATTTTTAAAGGCGTGATTGTCAAATTCTCCCCCCATGTCGCACTGAAAAGATTTTATCTTGCAGTTAAATTGAGTGCGAATGTAACGATGAAATTTAACAAATTTAGTGAATGTTTCGGACTTATATTTGAGTGGGTACACCCACACGAAGTGAGTGTAATTGTCAATGAGCACCATATAATATTTAAAACCTGAAACACTTGCAACGGGTGATGTCCATAAATCACAATGGACAATATCAAACGGTCTAAAGGTCACAGAAGTAGAATCATAAAATGGCAATCTTTTACTTTTTGCAACTTGACACGAATGACACAATTGAGAAATAGGGGTTTTATTACAAGGAATAATAAAACGAGATTGCAATAAATGTAAAATGGATTCCCCCGGATGACCCAGACGATTGTGCCATTGATCGTTGTTGGCGGTGACAAAAGCGGACGGTGCGGATGGTGAAATGAATGGATAGAGCTCCCCCGAACTATCGTGGCGCGAAAGAAGCGCTCCTGTGAGTCCAGTCTTTAGATCGTATACAGAAAAGCCGAAAGGATCAAAAGCGACAATGGTTTGGTTATCAATAGTAAACTTACGAACCGACAAAAGATTTTTGATAATATCGGGTGTGAGAAAAATGTTTTTAAGGTTGTAGGTGTGGGTGGGTGTGGTATGGTGGTTGTGGCCGGAACCGTGAATTGGTATAGAGTTGCCATTACCAACAAAAATAGATTTTACAAGAGAAACAGACAAAGATGTGGAAATCTTACCTGGATCATTTGTGAGATGAGAAGAGGCACCAGTGTTCATATACCAATTTGAGTCGTTGACATTGTAACCTGTGTATCCCGAGAAGCCTCCAGTTGGGCCAGGTGGACCCATGTTGGGTTGTTGCCGGAATGGATCAACCGAAGGTTGATTTGGCAGTGGGCCATGATTTGGCTGCCAATTTTGTTGATATTGTTGTTGCTTATTGTTATGATATTGCGATCGTTGTCCCCTGCTACATCTGCCTCCCCAACTTTGATTGGCCATGATTTTTCTTCTTTTTGTTTAACTATTAAATAATATATATGGAGATGCAAATAAAATATGTTCAAACAAAGTGATTGAATAAAGAGGCGGTGGTGGCAGCAAACTTCAATTAAAACAATGAAGGGGTAGGGTCTGCGATTTTGATGAAAAGAAATTTAGAGGTTTTTAGGGTTTTTAATTTTAGGTTCTGATACCATAAAAGTATTTATGATATATAATTTTCCATGCATTCTCATTCATAAACAACCTTTTAAATAGGTCGTGAGTACATCATAAAATAAGGAAGGGATAATGACAAATAATAACAAATCTACTTCAAATATAACTAATCTATATTCTCTAATAGCTTCATTAAAGGTTTTTGTCAGGTTTTTTCTTAGAACACTTGGTTGACGAGTTTCAACTCCGTTCAACTTGGCACGTTAGAAGGTTTGTGGTGAGCCTCTATTGTGTTCGCAGTAATGGAGGAGCCGCTTCAATACCAACGAAATACACCTATTGGTGTTAGAGGCAGAGTTTCAATCTCAGTTCTTACACATCAGAATGCATTGGCTGTTGCACCAACCAACCGTTGTTATAAAAAAAATCTACAAATTAAAGAACAAAAAACTAAGGGAGATAAATAAAACTGACCACTAAGGGTACGGTTCACCCAAGAAAAAAAGAAAACACAGTATCCCACTATCCCCACTATCATTCTACAAGAAATAACGCCGTTAAAAGAAAAAGCTTAAAATCCACCATTTTCCCCATATTCATCATCATGCTTTTATTTTCGTGTTAAATAATACCCACTCCGTTATATTTTAAATGCCAATCTTTCATTTTTGGTTGTTCCAATTTAAATGTTCATTTTAAAAATAAAAGTATAATTTTTAATTTTACCCATAATTATTTAACTTAAAAGCTACTTTATGACTAAAAGACAAAATAATTTAATGGCATTATTATCATTTTATAGGTTGACACGATATGCCAGCCCTATGTAGGAGCAGGGGTAGCGGTCGCTACCCCTCAACTTTTCCGGTGAAGTGTAAAACTATTGTAAAAATTCAATTTTTTTCTTCATTTTATGTATTGGTATACCTTTAGATTCAAAAATTCAATTTTCCACTACGTACCCCTGAACTTTACTTCTAGATCCGCCACGGGTTATTATTAGTTGGAGAAGACTTTGGATGCCAAAGTTCATAGGTGTTGGCATAGAATTAGTGCTAGAAAGTTAAGTGGTATATGAGTATTGGTATTGCTCCTCTTTTAACAGAAGGTAATAAGGTAAATGACACTTTAAGGAGCTTGCACCAAAGTTAAGTGGTATAAGAATTGAAGTTGATGGCTCATTTTGTTAGGCATTAGATTGACATATTCTTGAACCAGTTTTCTGATTGGTTTATAAACTCATTCGATTGTGCTAATAAATACCTATATTCTTTGAACTTTTATCAGGGAGCTCTTAAAAAATTGTACTTGGATAACTATAATTATAATATACCATTGAGCATGTCTAGTAACATCTACTTGAAGTGTTGTGCATTTATGCATAAAGTATATATAAGCTTAGCTAGCCATGTGGTAAAAATAAATGCTATTTGTACTGAAGTTAGAACAATCATGGGCCTTGCTTTTGTTAAATATTAAAATTATAACATGAAAACGGATCGATGTACGTATTTGTTTGTAACATGGGTGTCTGTTTTTATCAATGTTTTCAGGATCGGATCGGATAGTAAATCGATCGTTTTACTAGTTCATTGGACGGACCGATTGAACCGGTTAGATCGGTTTGAACGATATAAATAATAAATATATATTTTTCAAAGTATTATAACTTCAAATATAAGTCGGACTCTCAAACACAACTATTTTAAGTTCTAAAAATATAACGCAAACACATTAATCATGTTAAACACACATTTAAGTTTAATACTATGAGTTTAAACAAAGATGATATAATTTTAAAGACACAACCAACTTTTAAAAAAATTAAAAAACAACAATTTTCTGATCCGATCTAACTGGTTCAACCGACCGAATCCCGGTTCAACCGGCTGACCGGTTTGAACCGGCCGATTCTTTGTGCTAAACACGAACATATATGGACCAGTTCGGTGCCATCTATAAATCCCGGTTTAACCGGCCGAACCGAACCGAGTATGAAAACATTGGTTTTGTTTTTGTTGTGCCTTGTTATTTCTGCATTTGGCCTCTAAACAGAACACTAGTGATGTGACTATGATTGTTGGGTAGTTAGTAACTTAGTGACTATGACTATGGTGTTTATCAATGGAATTGCTATATTTATTTTAAGCTTGTGATCATGTTGCAAATTATTTGTTTTTATTGTTATAGACACTATTAAAAGGAAAAATCGAGGGCTTGGTGACCGAGGGAGAAATGCCGAGAAAGAGAGGGAAAATGCAGAAAAAGAAAAGGAAAAAAGCTAGGAAAGAGAGGGAAAAGGCTGGAAAAGATCGACAAATAAAATATGTTAGAACGAAGGATGAAATGGAAGCAATTTTAAAATGTTTGATTAAACAACTCACACAAGTTAAATATTGACTTTATTTTCTAATTAAGATTCTAAATGTTTGGATATATATGGATATTATTAGTTTGTTAAAATATTAGATTTTATTTTGTGTTTATATATGAAAATTTAGTTGATTTTATGTTTAATAAACTCTTAGTTAAATATATTTCTAGCAGGATTTATGAAAACTAAATAAAGTAGTATATAATGATATTTATAAAAAGCGTTGACTAAATGGTTGCTATTTCAGGTTATGGACGGTGGCACCTCGATGGCAAAGTTACGGTAGTAATCCAAAAGCAAATTTATAGTGGCAAACCGGTGGTAGTTTTTTCCACCGCTATGTGGTCACTAATTTCAATAGCAAAATTACATGTGGTGGCAAAACAACGGAAATTAACCAATTGCTACGAAGGCTAATGCGACCGTAGTTTCGGTGATAAACTGGTGGCATATACTATTTGTAGTAGTGTGTGGGGCTCACTATAATTAAAAATTCTAACGCTACTTTATGTATTTAGTAGTTTAGATTCCGTGTGTTACACGGGTATAGTAATGACAAATATGAAAACTTAAGTTTACAAAAAAAATGTTATTTAATCATGTGTTACACGGTAGAATCATTAATAATATAAAATCTCTAAATTTCTACAAAACTTATATTTAAATTAAAATTAAAATTACACGAAATAAATGTTTGTTAAAGTAGAAAAACGTTTAATTTGTATGTTAATATTTTATTTTAATATTAATTATTTACACATGTCTCTTCTTTTACTCTATAAAGTGATAAACAAAATTACCATGCGTGAAAGCATATACTTTATAATATGACCAGGTCATAAAAGTATGATGGAACTTAAGTATAGTTACGATAAGTAATATCAAAAAAGCTTATTTCGATATTAATTAATAACAGTGAATAACATATTGCTAAAGCAGCAATATTTGAAAGGGAAAATGTCACAGAAATGTAACCAAGTTTACACACTGTTCCAATTAAATACCGCAAACTTTTTTGTCTCTCAAAAGTCTCTCTGAAGTTTCATAAGTGTTCCAATCCTATATAACAAATTTATAAATGTTCGAATTTTTTAAAATTGAGTTAGGCAAATAAAACATATATGAATTATGATTATTAAAAAGTGAAAGTTTTTTTCTAATTGTGTTGAATCGAGATCTAAAAGTGAAGACTAAGAATTTACAATTTAATAACAAAGTTTTAAATTTATAGAGTTTAAGGCAAATTGAATAAAAATAATCACTAAATAGTATTCAAAGTTTATACATGTTTCATTTGTGCAACTCAATTTTAAAAAATTCAAATAATTGTAAAACTATTATATAGGATTGGAACACCTAATGAAAGTTCAGTGACTTTAGAGAGACAAAAAAGTTTCAGGTGCTTAATTGGAATAATTGGCAAACTTGGTTATATTTCTACAAAGTTACCCCTATTTGAAAATAAAAAAAAAAGAATTTAATTAAAATCTTTAAAACCTCTGTTGACACTTGCTAATTTTAGTTAAAAGTATTTATTGGAGCGAATACGGTAAGTGTAGTTATTGTTTCAAATACAAACCAACTTGTAAAAATATGATGAAATTTAGGTATAGTTATAATAATAAAACTTTGTAAAATTGTAATCAAGTTTGTCAACTGTTAATTAAATACCTAAAGTTTTTTTGTCTCAGCAAAAATTGTACCCAAGTAAAAGCAAAAATCGTTCCCAAGTTACACCTAGAGCCCACCGTTGCCCATACTGTTTCAGCAAAAGCACATGTGATGAACAAATGCTCAACCGATTCATCCTCATTACCACATAACTTGCAACCCAAATCAGCAATATGAACCTTCCTTTTTGCGAGTGAATCACAAGTGGGGAGCCGATTCAAGTTAGCCTGCCAGTTAAAAACATTCACTTTCTTGGGCACCCAATTGTTCCAACAAAAAGTAATGAATGGTCCACAATTGGTGTTGTCTTGTATAAATAATTTGATACTTCATGTAGAGAACACACTATCCGATGCCCCTCCCCATTTCCATTCCTCCGTAGCTTCAGATGGTTGTGCTGTGAGTAACCGAGCCAACATGTGCTGCAAGTCGTCATTTTCTTGACTAGATAGGGCTTCCCTACGCCATCTCCATTTCCAAAGGACCATCTGTCCCTGTAAACAAAAGCATTCACCGACAGTAACAGATTTATTTTATTCAAGATTAAAAAGATTTGGGCACAAATTCATTAGAGGAAAGTATGAGATCCAAGAATCCATCTAGAAGCGGATTTCATTTCCCCGGCCAAGCACTCCTTGTATTAAGCAGTTTAGGTCAATATTAAGCTCCATTAGATCATCCCCGATTCTGTAAATATTCTTCCAGACGCTAGGACTTGATAGTCGGACAGGAACAGGCAGCCACGAGCGAGCTGTATGGTGGATAGACCACACCAAATTCCACCAGAGCGAGTGTTTTTCATTTATGAACTGCCACCACCACTTCGATAACATGGCCAAGTTAGCGCATCTGAGAGGAGTGATACCGAGACCCCCTTTATCCTTGGGCATCATGACTGTATCCCACGAGGCCCAATGGATTCTCCTCCCCCCCCCCCCCCCCTTCCCTCTAAAGAAAGGATCTTATGATTTTTTCAAGTTTGTTGATAACCTGAGATGGGGCACGGTATAAAGAGAAATAATTTACTAGTAAAGATTCAAGAACCGATTTGATGAGCACAACCCTACCCGCCAGTGAGATGTGTTTTGCTTTCCAGTTTGAGAGGTGAGATTTTAAAACATCCACCACTGGATCCCAGTTCTTAACAAGGTTCATATTAGCACCCACGTTGAGTCCCAGGTAAAGGAAGGGGAGGTTACCAGGCTTGCAGTGCAATATATTTGCTAGATTGTAGATTTCCCTATCCGCAATGCCGATGCCATACAAACAACTTTTGAGTAGATTGACTTTAAGATCGGACATCAAGTAAAAACCCTAAGGAGGCGTCCCAAGTTACGAACATCTTTCTCAGTTCCTTTATCTACCACAATCCACATCATCTGCGAAAATAAAATGAGAGAGATCCGGTCCATTGTTAGGAAGTTTGATACCATCAAAGAGTCCCACCAACGTAGCCTTTTTCAGAACGAACGACCATGCTTCCATTGCAAACACAAAACGAAAAGGGGAGAGTGGGTCTCCCTACCTTATGCCTCTCGTACATTCAAATTCTAGAGATGGACTACCATTAACCAGAACCGATGCTTTACTGGACCGAAGTATTGCTTGAATCCATCTTCTCCATTTCAATGGAAACATCATCTGCTCAAGGATATTATCCAAGAAGTTCCAATCCAACGAATCAAAGGCTTTTGCTATATCCAGCTTAAATATCATGCCCCTAGATTTACTCTTTTTTAGCCATGAGACCGCTTCATTGATTATTAGTGCACCATCTATGATTTATCGATTTGCAATATAAGCACTTTGCTCATCTGAGACCAACCCACTAATAACACACCTTAACCTGTTTAGCAATACTTTAGAAAGAAACTTGTTGATTATCCCAATTAAGCTTACCGGTCGGGAGTCATTTGGAGTTAAGGATCCTGCTTCCTTGGTATGAGAGCAATGAAAGTAGCAATGCATCCATTGCTGAGGCATTCTTTCTCATGAAATTCTTCTAACAGAGCCCTAAAATCATCTTCGAGTAATTCCTAATATTTCCAAATGAAAGAAAAGTTAAAGCCATCAGGTCCCGGAGCTTTGTTACAATCACATTCCCACACAGCCCCTCTAATTTCAATTTTTTATAATCTGACTATAAGCCTCTCCGCTTGACTCTCGGATAATTTCGAATACCCGAAATATTTGCCACCGGTTTGATGGCGCCATCGTTATCAAATATGTCCTGAAAAAAGCCTGCCACATGTTGCTTAATAACTATACGTTCAGTGTTCCAGACCCCACTAATTAACATACCATTGATGCGATTAGAGGAGATATTGGAGTTCACAATCCCATGAAAGAACCGGGAATTTTCGTCTCCATCAAGAGTCCATTTTATCCTTGCCTTTTGCATCATATCATCATTCTTTCTTTTCTGGATTGTTTTAAGCTCCTCTAGGACTTTGCCCCTAGTTAATAGTTGGTCAGTCTTGATGGATCCATCGTTAGCGAGTCTGTCCAAGTGGAAGAGTTATGCCTTAAGAAAGTCCAACATAGAGTTCTCATGGAGCTTTTTAGTTTGTATCCATGCTTTAATGCCATTCTTCAACCATTTGAGCTTGGTAGCAATCTTTTTATCCGCTGGACCTGCAAAACGAAAGACGAACACAATCTACGCACAAGATCATCAAAACTTGCTAATGAAAACCAGGAGTTGAAAAATCTGAACGGCGTCGCACCAAAGTCCAATGCACCAATGACAAGCAATAGGGGGGAATGATCCGAATGACCCTCCCTTGGAAGGCAGTAAATCTTGCGTCCGGCCATCTGCACATAAATTTCTCAGATGCGATCAATTTTACTGAGTTTAGTGCCCTGACCCCAAATACGAGTATAATGTTGCCCTCCCATATTGTATTCCACCAGTCCTATTTGGTTTATAAAATTATTAAAGTCACGGGTCGAGGCCTGGCAGAACTCAGAATTGAGCATCTTAAAGGGGGCTTTTACAGCATTGAAATCCCCTAACAACACAAAAAGTCCTGGATTGCTATCAATGTAACTGGCAATATCAGCCTAGAGGCTTCTTTTAGCAACGATATCCTATGGGGCGTAAACATTTATGAAAGAGATAGGTAGGAGAGATCTCGAAAGCAGACCTTTTATAGCCAAAAAGTACCTTGATTTAACTGATGCTTGAATAGCGAAAACTGCAGAGTCCTATATTAACAGTAGCCCACCAGATCTACCCACTGCGTTGACATACGCCACTTCTAGCCTTGACCTGCCCCAGAAAGTATGAGGTCTAAGCCTGAAAGAGTCCGCCATTTGAGTTTCCTGAATTACGATAAATTGTACACCATGTTTTGATTTCAAACGCCTAATCCAAAGGGCTTTATCATAATCGCCCGCACCCCTAATGTTAATTGAAATACAATTCATGGTTGACCATCTAAGTCTTCCTCTTCTCTGATTAGTTCCCGAACTTCATTGACATACCCATTCAAATTCAGGCTCACCATTTCAATAACCATAAATGTGTTTTTTGTCGCATCTTCAATGTAGCTTTCCTTGGCAGCCAACATCCCATCCCCATCTGAATTCCTACTATTAGAGGTGCACAAATCGGTTTTTTTAAAGAACCGGTTCCGGTTCTTGTTGGCGGTAAAGGAACCGGTTCTTATAAGAACCGGTTTGGTTCTAGAACTGGTTTTTGGTGAAAAAACTGAACCTACTAACCGGTTCCGGTTCCTAAAAAACCGACCATTTTTTTCTATGACATGGGCCGGAACGCTAGGCTGCTGCAAATCTTCACCCTTCATTGGGCTTTCATTTAGAGTCTATGGACATAAATTTGGTATATTATTTTTGACTAAATAAGTAGTTACTTTATAAATTTTAAATATTACAAGATATATAGCTTTTAAAACATTAAATAAATAACAACACTAAAACATACAGGTTTTTTCAAGAACCGGTTTTTCCAAGAACCGGTTTTTTTAGCAACCGGTTCCGGTTCTTTTGGAACCTATAATTTGGAAAAAATAGTAGAACCTATTTAGAACCTACGGTTCGGTTCTTGTAGAACCGGTTGTTTTAAGAACTGTTTTCGGTTATTTGGTCGGTTCCGGTTTTTTTCCCACCTCTACCTACTATTAGAGGTGCACAAATCGGTTTTTTTGAAGAACCGATTCCGGTTCTTGTTGCCGGTATAGGAACCGGTTCGGTTCTAAAACCTGTTTTTGGTGAAAAAACTAGAACCTAGTAACCGGTTCCGGTTCCCAAAGAACCGGTTCCTAAAAAACCGGTTCAGGTTCTTAAAAAATACGGTTTTTTTCTATGATATGGTCATAAATTTGTTATATTATTTTTTACTAAATAAGTGGTAACATTAAAAATTTTAAATACTACAAGATATATAGTTTTTAAAACATTAAATAAATAAACACAAAAACGTACCGGTTTTTTCAGGAACCGCTTCTTCCAGGAACCGGTTTTTCCAAGAACCGGTTTTGTTAGGAACCAGTTCCGGTTCTTTTGGAACCTATAATTTGGAAAAAACAGTAGAACCTATCCAGAACCTACGGTTCGGTTGCGGTTCCGGTTCGATTCTTGTAGAACCGGTTCTTAGAAGAACCGATTTTCGGTTATTTGATCGGTTCCAGTTTTTTTTGTACCTCTACCTACTATCAATAGAGGGCATAGATTGGGTGGACTCCATGTTAGATTCCCAGACCATTCCATCAAGAGGTTGCAGGTAATGAGGTTTAGATTGGGCAATTGCAGGTTATGATCAGGCCCATTGCTATTAAACTCCGGCCCAAGCTTATGCCCACCAGGCCACCATTATCCTTCGAACCATTAGGCTCCTTGCAATTAATCCCTGACCAAACATTATTATGTTTGGTAGACATAAATGTTCCATAGGTTGGGAAATGAATGTTCCATATATAGCCATAACGACCCTACCAGACATAAATGTCTGCAGCTCATTAACCGTAAAGTGCATTAACCACCAACGGTGCAATCCTCTTGGGTCTTTCAAGCAACGTCTTCAGACTAGGTTCGGTTCGGCCGGTTGAACCGGTCGAACGGGGATTCGGAGACATCACCGAACCAGTCCATATATGTTCGTTTTTAGCACAAAGACTCGGTTGGTTCAAACCGGTCGACCGGTTGAACCGGTTGGATCGAATGGGAAAATTAATTTTTTTATTTTTTTTAAAAGTTGGGTGTGTCTTTAAAATTAGATAATCTTTGTTTAAACTCATACTATTAAATTTAAATATTTATTTAACATGATTAATGTGTTTGTTTTATAGTTTTAGAACTTAAAATACTTGTGTTTGAAAGTCTAACTTATATAATTATATTTGAAATTATAATACTTTGAAAAATATATTTATTATTTATATGTTTAAAACCGATCCAACTGGTTCGACCGGTCCGACCAGTCCCCAAATTCCGGCCCCCGGAGATCGGACTTTTCCCCAAATTCCGATGTCGGCATTTCCATGTCCACTTCCACCGGCTTCGCGATCTCTTTATTTTTCGGCATATAAGGAATTATGTAGGAAGATAAATGAAAACACCTTTTAGTGTATAGGGAACTGCACGTGTAGATATTGTTGTTTCCATCTTGATGTTAGAATTGTTTTTAAAAAATGATAACGTTTGAAAATCATTTATGTTTGAAACCAACCGTTCTGAAAGCGGGCAGTTGGAGATTAATATCTTAAACAGTAAAAAATAAGATTTAAAAATTGTAGAAAAAACAAAAATTAATACAAAAGTAGGTAGTGTACATTTAGTGGGCATATATGGGCACACATATAGCCATCAACTCTATATAAATGTCTCTAGATGTAAAAAGAATATAGATCATAAGTTAAATTAAAACACAAACATTATATTAATTAAGATGCGAGTTGCAGTGGTTGGTGCCGGTATAAGCGGGTTGGTATCGGCATATGTTTTAGCGAAGGCAGGGGCCGAGGTGGTGTTATACGAGAAGGACGACTACCTTGGCGGGCATGTGATCAAGACTGCTGTTGTGGATGGCATAGATTTAGACCTCGGATTTATGGTCTTCAATCGGGTGACTATTATATATAAGGATTTGTATATATATATATATCAATGAAAAAAAGATCATATATACTTTAGAGTAACTGTAGTTTTAGACTTTAGTCCCTGTGTTTTGATATCATTAACAGCTTTAGTCTCACCTTAACAGTTTTGGTCCCTATTTTTTTATTTTCTAACAGAAATGTTCCCGCACACTAACTTCATCCAATTTTCAGTTAAGTTTCCCTCACATTCAGAGTAAAAATGTCATTTCTCTCACTCTTTTTTAAAGGCAACTGAGTAAAAATGTTTACATGATAACCTAGATAAAAGATGGGAAGAAATCATATTTTTACCCCAGATGCGGGGCGCGTGTGAGAGACTTAATGGAAAATTGAATGGAGTTAATTATTTTTGTTACAAAATACAAAGACCAAAAACTGCAGTTTACTCTATACTTTAATTAGTTTACTTTTAAATTTATTCAAAAAATCATTCATCACTATTATGAATGCGAAAGACATGCATATTCAATACGTTCATACGTACCAAGTGACACTCTAGTAAAAACCATCATACTTTATTTAGTCTTTACACTACGGTCTTATGATGGGTACGTGAGACGTGATGATCAAGCCTCATAACACATGACCTAACACCAGAGACAACAAATTAAAATAATTAATAAATTGATAACTAAAATTAATTACCAACGATTACATGACCTTTATTCTCTCAAATGTCTACAAAATATTACTTTTTGCTATACGGCTCACTACCTAACCAAAAACAGTTAAAACATAAATAAGCAAAGGTGTTGGGTAGTTACACTTCAATAGTAACAAACTTACTACCAAGTCTTTATTTCCCGTTAATAGCAACTCCACATGTCAACATTAACTACACCTTTAGTAATAGCTTTTACTTTTGATTACTAACCACCAATGACCAACCTTAGTACCAATGATGTTAAACCATAGATTGTTTACACAAGGTGACCAAAGATAATTGCTCCTTAACATGACAAACAATTTGCCTCTCTCCTCTTACTTGCGGAACAAACAAAACGACCAAGAGAAGGTTTGCACAGAAGTGTTTACTAAATAAAGACACACTATTATTTAGAACTTTACTCACAAACGTTTTTTGGATACATAAATCTAAGGCCACCTAGGTGTTTATATAACGACACCATCCTAATCATAATACTCCTCCAAGTCATCTCATAAGAATTATCAATTGAATTTTATACGTAAAATGATGCAGGTGACATATCCCAACTTGATGGAGCTATTTGAGACACTTGGAGTGGATATGGAGGCTTCGGATAAGTCCTTCTCTGTGAGCTTAGACGATGGCCATGGCTACGAATGGGGCACAAGAAATGGTTTGTCAAGTTTGTTTGCACAGAAAAAGAATGTATTAAATCCTCACTTTTGCCACATGCTTTGGGAAGTAACCAAGTTTAAAGTTGATGCCTTGAGGTACATTTATTGACATAAATTAAATTTTTGTAAAACATGTACAAAAAATAGCTAGCGGTCAACATACAGTCAACTTATACTGTTATAACTAACATAGGTACTTGGAACACAATCAAGACATTAGTCATGGTGAAACATTGGAAGGCTTCATCAAATCACATGGTTATTCTGAATTATTTCAAAATGCTTATCTTGTGAGCAAACTTCAAAACTCTACTATTCATTGTTCTTAAATAATAAGCTTACATACAAATCTCTTTAGTGATATATACATACAACGCAGATACCGATGTGCTCTTCCATTTGGTCTTGCTCCGCGGAACAAGTACTGAGTTTCTGTGCTTTCTCGGTTCTGTCATTCTTACAGAATCACCATAACCTTCAGGTATAACTCTTCTAAAAAAAATAGGAACTAGACGAGAGACACGTGTCGAAACCTTGTTCGTTTTCTTTTTGGGTCCATATCATCATTACTTGGCTATGGGCTAGCTGACTTAATTGGGTGAGGTGGCATATTTCAGTTGGTTAATAGTGGATTTAAGTGAGCTAAAAGTCAAACATTTTAGTTTGACTTTTTCTATGGTCAACCTTTTAGTATGACAAGTTTCCCTTTAATAAACCCTCAATATCTATCCTGCATGTTTGTCATGAGAAACATTGAGAAAACTAAATAGTGTATTGTACACAATGATGATAACAAAGTAAGTTATATAAGTAATTATCAAGCTCTAATACATCCTAGTCTTAGTTTAGCTTAAACAAGCAATTTAATCATGAGTTAAAAATTAACATAGTATATAGATGTTACTTCTCACTTTCAACCGCCGGCCTAGCATCAACTAGTTTATGAGATTGGTCTTGGTTGGTGCCCACAACTGTACACTGCTAGGTCGACCTCAAGCTAATTTAAATGATAATTGTAGTTAGCCTAGAAAAAACAATCAGACGAATCATCGTTGGTATTCTCATTCATATACATGTCTAATCACATTAATGTCACCAACATAACACACGTAACACACACAATCATGCATCAGAGTGTTGCATGATGCTCGCAGTTGAAAATCTAGTTATGCCTGAATTGTGAGCTTTCACTATATATTTGACAAAAGATAACATGGCCACTCATTTATTATCAGGTTTTTGGTTGCCCTCAATGGCTTAGGATCAAAAACCACTCGGATGCCTATGTTAAAAAGGTGATTGCTTTATGTTCCCACAAGCTAGCTAGTTGAATTATAGTTGTTCATCGTAACTAAATATATGTATGTTCGAATGAATGGCAGCTCAAAGAGGATCTAGAACGTCGAGGCTGTCAAATAAGAGTGGGTTGTTCAGTTCACTCTATCACAAAACTTGATGACGGTAAATAATTGTTTTAGTTGCTTTCTATACTGAGAGATCCAAGATTTTTCACCAATATTGTCTCTCTATGTAAATATTCGGTGAATCAGTTACTCAAGTATTGAATATGTTACATACGACATTTTCCAATAGCGATGACTATATATGTAGTTCAACCGTTGAATGACTATTAAGTCATAGTTGAAACAAATACTAAATGTTACCAAATACAAACAGGTTGTGTGATAATGTGTGAAGATGGATCTCAAGAAAGGTATAATGGATGCATAATAGCCACACATGCCCCGGAAGCTCTTAAAATGTTAGGAGAACAAGCTTCGTATGAAGAAAGAAGAATACTTGGCGCATTTAATTACGTTCATAGGTATGCCAGACTACTCTGTCTATACCATGACTCGGTATATATGCTAAAAACTAGAGTCGTTGGAATATAATTAGAATTGCTAAAATTTAAGAAACTAAACCAAATTGTCAACTTTGATCCCCTAATTTCACTGACTTGTGAATTAGGTTAGAAATTACTGCCAACATTCATGATGCCCTTTCATTGATGATTGGAAATGCATATATACTAACTCTTCAAATTTTTATCTGTAGTGATATGTTTTTACATCACGACACAAAGTTAATGCCCCGAAACCAGACAACATGGAGTGCATGTAACTTCCATGGAACGTTGGATAACGAAGTGTGCTTAACATATTGGCTTAATGTGATGCAGGTACCTATGATGTAGCTCTTGCATGAGACTTGAAAACCATATACCAAGATTAAACTTGATATTTTCTATACTTCCATTTGTAATCATCTATCTTAATTACTGGTGCAAAAACCACTCAATTAGTTATATTAATATGCAGAACATTGATGACAAGGGACAACCTTTTCTTGTAACAATTAGCCCACCCAAAACACCAGAGAGTACGGTGCTTAAGTGGTCAACTAAACGTCCAATTCCATCGGTTTCTGCATCAAAGGCTTTACTTGAGCTTCATACCATTCAAGGAAAGAGAAACATGGTGTTTTGTGGAGCATACCAAGGTAATATTATTACTTATTTTTGGAATAAACCTACATTGTTTACCACTACATGCAACAAACTGGATGTTTACCTATTAATGCAACTATAAGTTTATGCACTATATTACCTAACTAGATGATATCATATTCATATGTTGTTGTGTTCTTGGTAACCATAGAAAGTTGCATACATAAATATGAACCATAATTTTTAGCTTATCTCCCAACACCATGTAAACGACAAACGTACAAAAACACTTGTCAATCCCCAGTATCTTACTTCTCTAATCAGGAAGCAATATGCCAGTCGTTTGATCGAAAAGAAATAAGAAGAGATAAAGGAGTGGTATAACATTGTTCAAAATCAACCAATTAGATACTTGAAATTAAGTCATATGTTTAACAATTTAAATGAGATAAAAAGGAATGTTATAACATGGTTTAAGTTCTTTTATGCCATCCTTATTTGAATAAACTAAAAAATTGTTTGACATCTTGGTATCTCTAAACTAAAGTTACTTAATTAATCTCTACTAACTCTTACTTAACTCCAATAGGTTATGGATTGCATGAGGATGGAGTGAAGGTAACTTCATTTGTAGAAAAAAAAAACTTATTGAAGGTTCCATATTGTATTGAACTAAGGGGTCTATTGCACTTGTAAGAGTGAAAAGCTTCAAAATATGTCTTATGTGGATTTTTAATGTGTTATAGGCAGGTATTGTGGCGGCAAATTCCATGCTTAATAAGAGTTGTGAAATTCTAAACAACCCTAAACAAATGGTACCCTCTTTGATGGAAGCAAGTGCACGTTTGTTTCTTGTCAAGTATCTTCGAGATAATATTGCTAATGCAACTTTAATGTGAGTCACACTTTAATACACATCTCATCTTCTTTAAATGTTTGCCTTCTATTATAAACTAAAGCCAATTCAATCATCTCAACAAATAGTGCTACTTGGTTTTGGGATTTGAAAAACATTACATGAGCTTCATTGTGACCTATATATTCAACACTAAAGGAAGGTGTACAAGCACATCAACTTTAGGAATTAGATCAAAATGCAACTCACAAAGTATCAATAACACCTAATAAGAAACCTTTGGTGCCACAATCTTGTTAGAACTTTTTTCGGTTTCATTCTAAACTACTATAGGATAAAGGTAAGGTTTGCCTACATTTCACACTCCTCACCCCACAAATAGCTTTACTTTATCACTACATTATTTTTGGACATGACATGGTGTATAAAAGGGCAACCTCACTTACCTACAAAGCCTAATCAGCTAAACTAGTTTCTATTATTTATGTGTAGATCCCTTCGCCCAAAGAGTATTTATTCGCTATATATCACTGTTCTTATAATTTAACTAAAATTCATTATACTCTATATTTGTATCTAGTTTTTTCAAAATCTTGCACATCTCATTACGTGTATGTAAGATAAACCCTAAACAGTAATCTATTACCTAAATCATGCCTCCTTAACTTATGGTAGCTAGTTTTTATCTTTTGCAGTTTAATTGAAGATGGGGGTACAATACTCACATTTGAAGGAACAAAACACAAAAGTTCCTTAAAAGTTTATATAAAAGTTCACAATCCCCAATTTTATTGGAAGGTTAATGCTATGAATATGCTTTTGTATATATTTCTCTTACAACGTTATTGGATCCATATCATACATGGAGCATGTTACCTCCATCTCTTAGTTTCATGATACTTTGTATAAAAGTTTGGCATTTCTAAAAACTTGTAGATTGTTACAAAAGCTAGTTTAGGTCTTGCTGAGGCCTACATAAACGGAGACTTCTCCCTCATCGACAAATATGATGGCCTTCTTAATATGTTAAAGGTACGGTTTTTGGTTATTTGATATCCAAATAGTTCCTTATCCTGAAGTCCAGCTGATGTTTTTCCTGGTTACAGCTTTTTTCCTCAAGGACGTTCAAGAAAAGGTAAATAGATCTTTTAAATGCGTATTACATGTTTCAATGTTAATACTTATTCACAATATTTTTAAATACATTGTGTGTGGCTTTAGAGAATGGTGGAAACCAGTATTTCTAACAACATCTGCGAAGTACATCTATCATCATGCTATGAGGAGAAATACTGTTACTCAAGCGCGCAAAAACATTTCTCACCACTATGATCTGGCATGTGATAGTTTTCTTATCATCTAGATACCATATTCATACGCCTCGTTTCATCTGATATATTGTCTTCTCGTGTATTTAGAGTAACGAAGTCTTTTCTCTCTACTTGGATGAAAGCATGACATACTCATGTGCAATATTCAAGGTTAGGCTCTCAAAGGTTATAGTTTTCCTTGTTTGGTGTTTAAGTAATTAGTATAACACATTTTAAATGTGATACTTCCCTTAGAGCGCGGATGAAGATTTAAAAACGGCACAGATGAGAAAAATTTCTTCCTTGATCAAAAAGGTGGGTGTTTGCATACTTGTACTTTTCTTTTATCCAAGGAAAATGAGTTAATGTATGTGTCTCTAAACCTTTAAGACTATTCTCATTCAGAATCCAACCCAACCCAACCCAACTTTTTAATAAAAAACTAATTTCTTTCTCTTCTATCTACACAATCCAACCATACTCAATTTTTCACTCTCATTAACAACCCAATCTTCACTATTTTTTAATAAAAAACTACATTTTTTTTTGAACGGCGATATTATTGCAAAAAAAAAGCAAACGACCACTAGCAAGATGCTAGGGCCAGAAACATACAACAAGAAAGAAAATTACAAGGATGGTATGTTGCACCAATTTTGCCAAACGACATCGACGCACTAGGATCGATATTTCACCCAAGAAAACGAGTTCACCTTAATCTTCTCCAACACCCTATAAGTGGATAAGGACGAAGAGTTAAAAATGCACGTGTTTCTAGCTAACCAAATGAACCACGAAATAGCCATCATAATCATTGAAGTCATCTTTCTTTTCTCTTCAGAGCCCGGCCACGTCATGGGCCAATCCAACATTTCCCTAACCTGATTGGTTGTCGGTCTGGCCCAACCGCCCCATTCGAAAACCATATCCCAAACTGCAAATTTCTCTTTATTATAGATGATCTATAAAATATTCCGAATCAATGAAAAAATGTTAAGTGTTAGATAGAATACATATTTTAAACAAATAATTTGAATTTTTTAGATAATAATATTTATCTTGTATTAAAAAATACATTTTTAATTGAACTCGGTTTTTAATAATTTTTATGCCGGCACGTTAGTAATAAAAAACTGATCAAGATGGTATTATTAGATTGTTTAAAAATGTTAATTATTAGAAGATATTAATAAAGAAACTAGATTATAGGTAAAAGTAATTACAATCAAATATAAAGAAAAAATAAAAAAGAAAAAGCAATTAATTAAAATGTGACATGTATCACCAAACTTACCATGAGCGGATCTGGATGTATATTGATTTTTTCTTTATTTTTATTTTCAAATAGTGTCACAATCTAACAAAAGTTCACTAATGGGAATAGTCTAAGGTTGTTTGTTTGATTCACATATAGCTGAAATGTTTGTTTTAAACATGTATAGGCAAGAGTTCAAAAGAACCATGAAGTTCTCGACATAGGATGCGGTTGGGGGTCTTTAGCTATTGAGCTAGTCAAACAAACTGGATGCAAATACACCGGCATCACCCTATCGAAAGAGCAAATCAAATATGCAGAAAGTAAAGTGAAAGAGGCTGGTCTACATGTAAGTGCTTATAGGATTGCATAATGCACAAAAAAGACCAATATCCATAATGCAATTTAGTGTTATGGATTTTGCCCCAAAGACGATATTCAAACACGAAAAACGCAGGGATATTTTTTAGGAAACTCTCACGACTCTTTCATTATTATTATGAACAAAAACCACACAATACAATGACCCTTAATTATCCCTCTAGTAATACTATCAGGGATGGAGCTATAAAGAGCCCAGTGGTATCCTGAGATCTGTACCCTTAATTTTCGTTACAAGTGTAATTTTCACCGGTTTAAATATCAGAATACCTTTTTTTCTTACTGTTTTAAGTATCGGGATACCCCTGAATAACAATTATGATATCTTTGAGTGAAAATTTTCTTATAAAATACCCCTGATATTTGGTTCTAGACCCGCCACTGAATAATAGAGTAAATTGCATACTGCTTACCTTCATATCCTTTCTTGATTCTTTTATTACTTTTCCTACAAGCGTATTTCTAACAAATTATGATTAACAATCTCTATCATAGGATCGAATCAAATTTCTACTATGCGACTATAGGCAATTACCTGACACTTTCAAATACGACAGGATAATAAGCTGGTGAGTTATAGCATTTCCCATTGTTATAATTGCTCCATAACAATGTTAGTTATAACACATTTTGTTAGTGATTATTCATAATCTAAGAAAAAAATTTGATCGATCGATCAGTGAAGCAATAGAACATTTTGGCCATGAATACTATGAAGAGTTTTTTAAAAGATGTGATGATGCATTAGCAGAGGATGGCATTTTGGTTCTACAGGTAAGTTCCTATACCAAATATTAAGTCATTAAAAACAACAAGCATCATGGTTTAAACAAATTTAGTAACATATTTCAAGCATATAATATAGGGCATTTACATATATCCCCCTCATAAGATCATTTATTACGTATTTACCCACTCGTTAAATTCAATTACATATTTCCTCTTCCTAAACCACATATATTACATATTTACCCAATTTCTTTAAAATAGCCTTTTGATTAACTATTTTACCCTTAATGATCTTCATAAATATATTTTTATATTTTCTTATGATTTGTGTAAAAGAATGGGTAAATGAGTAATTTATTATGTCAAAGGGGATATATGTAATTAAACTTTAAGCTTGGGTAAATATGTAATTGATGGGCTTAGGAAGGGGAAATATGTAAAAAACCTATAATATATAAGCAATATGCGATTAAAATCTTTGGAATTTTTTTATTAGTTCATAGCAGTTCCAGACAGAAATTACGAAAACTTCAGGAAGAGAGCATACTTTCTTAAGGAATATATATTTCCGGGAGGCAACATACCTTCACTAAACAGATTAACATCAGCCATGCTTACATCATCCAGATTAAGGTAAGTGTACATGTCTTTAGGAGATCGCGATGTCACATGCATGAGTAGTTCTTCGTTCTGTACGTCTTTTATAGTCAGTCATCTTATCAAATGTTGCAAATTGCAGTGTGGATCATGTGGAAAAGTTAGAAGCAGTGCATTATTACCAAACACTTAGATGTTGGAGAGCTAACTTTTTAAAAAACCAAAGGTAAATTACATAAGTTTAATATTTTTTTATCAACTTTACAATGTTTCAATTCTTGAGTTTTTTAATTTGCTGGTTTGTTGGTTGTTTTTTTATTATTTGTAGCAAGATCATTGCTTTGGGCTTCAACCAAGAATTTATCCGTACTTGGGAGTACTATTTTGACTATTGTGCTATGGGCTTCAAGCTAGGGATAGTTATGGACTATCAGGTATTTTCTTTCTTTTTACAGTGAAACGAATAACGTTCGGCTATACCTAGGGTAACCTTTTTTTTTAGAACGGCGGTTGGTGCAACGGTCTATGACCGAAGCACTCAGAGGTGCAAGGACCGAGATCGAAACCCCGCCTCTAACACCTATAGGTGTTTTTCGTCGGCATTGGGGCTCCCTCATTACTGCGAACGCAGCGGAGGCTCACCACAACCACCCTTACGGGCCAACTTGATCGGAGTCGAAACTCGTCAACCAACTGATCCAGGGAAAAACCGGGCAGGAACCTTTAACCATGCCACGTAAAACCCTCAGGCTCAGACATGAAGCCGGATGGTAACCCGGGACAAGCTTCATTGCCAATATCCACCAAAAGTGGCACTAGTGGGGATAGAACTTGAGTCATCTTACCATTAGGCCACAAGTGGAGGATTTATACCTAGGGTAACCTAATAGTGAAAGGTGAACACAGACAACGCTGGTACTCTCCAAACCCACCTATTTCGCGGAAAACCCGACTTTAATTCAGGGAACATCCACTAACCCACCCAAAGAGTTGTTCTACGAACGTAGACAGCGCTGGGTAGTCCCTTCATTTCCCTCAATGTCTCTCTCCCAAAGTGTTGATAGTAAAAACTGAACTTGGGTCACTTTTAAAGAAACCAAGACTTTTATCACTACATCATAATGGGCGTTGCTTTCAGTACTTTCCCAAAAGAGAGAATATGAAGTAGAAAACTACGAGAACCATATGAATGCATCAATATCGTTTAACCGTGATTAGTAAAGATGATTATGTAACCATTAAGATATAAGTAAAGATTTTTTTTACTACTTTGATGGTTGTTTTGAAGTCATCATTTCTGCATTGCATCAACAACTATCATCCTTACAAAAACATAGACACTTCACAATATATACTAATTTGCCTTGTATGTTGATTGAAGGTTGTGTTCTCGCGGCCTGGAAACATGAATGCCACACTTGGAGATCCTTACAAGGAAGTCGTTTCAGCTGCTTAGTTATTTAAACGTTGTTTTACACCGATCTCTTGGTCGGTTTATGTGTGTGTAGTATGTTCAATAAGATTAGCAACTTGTTGCTAGTGAGTTGTGAACAAAATAATTCATGTTGGGTTGACAATAGTCTAGCCAACAGTACTATCTTGTTAAGGGTCGTGTTGAACTAGTACCTAATTTATTTGAATAAATTGTAAGCTAGTCTAATCAGTTAATCTTTCATAAAACATTTGATGTGTTTGTATTTTAAGTAAATAACGTAGATGGACGGAACTAAACGCAAGATCGAGGGGTCCAAAGGTACGTCCTTTGGTACGTTCCATCGTGATCAAAAAGTGATCGCAAACACAATTGGGTGTGAAATATTACCGATAACAAAATTGGAACAGTCGCAAAGTAGGTCACAAAATAAGAACGATTGCAACTGTTATTGACGGCAACTGTTATTGACGGAAAAAAAACATACCCAGTAAAATCTCATCAGTTTGGCAGCGTCTGGTCAAATGAGATATATGGGTGATACCTTTACCTCTATCGTGAGGAAAGGAGAGCTTGCGCCAAGAGAGACCCTTGGTTCATGATAATTACGACTAAAGCTGCAGTCACAACCAAGGAACATGTAACACCTACATCTACTACTAAAGGCATTCTACGTACTATACAAACCGAAATATGAGTGTCCAGAAAAGGCCGGATAGATATCCTTAGATAGGTGCAGGTCCGCTAAATCACGTCTAATCCGCTCATTCCATATCCGCCTCAGTCTCCCTTTGATTCTCCTCCCAGCCATTCTCATTACCTATACTACTACCTACATGTGTCTCATTTGCACGTGGTCAAACCATCTCAGCCTTCCCTCTGTTGTTCAAAATGCGTATTACCCCTAGGCTAGCTCTAAATTAATTCCTTATCCGGTCCATCGTCATGTGACCACACTCCACCCCAGCATCCGCATTTCTACTACATCTAGTTTTCTTACTTGTGTCTTCTTAAGTATCTAACAGTTAGAACCGTACAACATTATTGGTCAAACTACAACCCAATAATAGTTTCCTTTCAATCCATTGTTGTAAAAGTCGGCCAACTCGGCCTTAGAATTGACAAGTACTCGGACCTTGGAGGGGTTCCGAGGCGCTTTTATGTAACTCGGTAAAGGGTACTCCGACTCGATCAAAATCGGCACTACTAGGTCCAAGTCAAACCAACTCAGCCCAACTCGGTCAACTTGGTTTTTCACTGATTTTCGCTATTTTTCAAAGATTTTTTTTATTTTCTTTGTTTTTTCACAGCGACACATTAATAGAAGATAAAATGATCACAATGCTATAATATAAAATAACGAATATACATTTTCAAAATATTTAAGTATTTAAACTTGCATCTTTTTTATTTATATTAATATCCACGCATTTTGTTATAAATATTAGTTAACTTATGTTATTTGACAGATAGTTTTTCAAAATATAATTTCTTTATAATTCACCATGTCTGAGTACTCGCTACTCCTCAATCAGTCAAGCTAGGAGCGCCTACCAACTTTTCCAACATTGTTTGAATCTATCCGGATATCTCGTGTCACACAAAATGCTTATGCATGCTCTAACTTGCACCAATCGGCCTTACACATTATGAGCCAAATCACTGTCTCTGATCGAAAGGTCCTAAATACTTGAACTTGGTTGTACTTGTTAGCCAAATCAGTGTCTATGGTCGAAAGGTCCTAAATAGTTGAACTTGGTTGTTTGTCCTTCGATAGTCATCTGAACGTCTCCTTATTGGTGAACCCACTAAATTTGCACTGAAGCTACTATTTTGAAAGACACTTTATCATATTAAGGAACAATAGGTTTAGAGATGTCAAGACATGAAACAGATAAATAAAAGTGTACATATCCCCTCTTCCCAACAGCCAAAATGTCAACAAAAAAAAAACTTCAACACATCAATGAAAACTAGAAACAGAACAAAATTATAGATAAAACAGAAACCTAAATAGGCATCTCCAAATAACCACCACCATAATCCGAACATGCAATTCTAAAGCAGCCCATAATCGCATAAAAACCGTCTTATGCAAGCTAATAATGATGTTTACTTGGGACCAATATCCTTGAGGGCACAGATCTGCTCTTCTCCCATGGCGGACATGACTGTCACAACAAGATCCTTCCCTTCAGCAAAACCATCCTTAATCTGCACAGACAACATTTGTAGTTCATATGTTTCTGTTTCATATTTTTTTCATACTTAATAAAAAATTAAATTTCATAAGCGCCAAATGCTTTCGACGAACCTGTGTAAGCAGAGTGTCATCGGTTGGAAGCTTGAGGTCATCCTTAGTACCACCACTCTCAGTCAACAAACTCACCTATACAACCGTCAACTAGGATAAGGATATGTACATTATACATTAAAAAAAATCAAAAAATACGAAATGGGCATACAAATCCATCCTCAGAGATGTCGATGAGCTGGTAGTCGGTACGATTAACATGTGGAACCTGCAATCAAGAACAATATAAGATACCGTATGTAAAAATAATAAAGTGCCATGAAATATATCACTGATATATACAAAACATACATCACAATTGTGGGAAGAAGGGACAATATCTTCAAGTTTCTTGCCATTGAAGATATCAATAGCAACAAAGTGACACTTGGCGTGACCGTGCTTGCCAGTCTTCGAGGTTGAGACTTCAACAACCTTCAAAAACAATTTACACAGTTAACACACAAAAAGATGACGGTTATAAACAAGAAACAAACAGTCAGTTGTTCATATTAAAATAAAACCATCAACTATCATGATTCATGACAACGATTTCTTTCATCATATAAAACTGGTCTCTTAAAAATATAACAATTCAAAAAGAATAGTGCAACAAGTAAAAAAAAGCCACCGATTCAGGACGAGGAAAAAAATAATGCAGCTATATATACACAGGATGACTTCATCATACAGGCTATAGTAACACTTCACCTCAATATCAAAAACCTTATTTTTCAAACAATCAACCCTATCAAATCCCCAAAATTAGCATAAAAAACCATATATTATCACTAATCACTAATTTGCGCATCGATAAACCCGAACGAACACAAACGATCTACAACAGCAACTCCAAACACTTCAAACAAAGTAAAATCATCATTCAATCAATCAATCAATCAACCCAGTCAAATCCAAAAAACTAATTCAATCCAAAACCTTGTAACAATTGAGCTCAAACATCAATAACATAAAAATCATCATTCAATCAAAATCAATCAATTAAAATCCATCAAAATCACATACGAAACCTAGATCATTAACAAGATGCACATCAATACTCAAAATTAACCGATACGATCGATAACAGGCTAACAGCAACTCAAAACAGTTTCAAACACAGTAAATCAGATCTACAATTCAAACATCAATCGCGATAACAACAACAACAACAAATCGGTACCTTGCAAGCTCGGTTCTTAATAACGATATAACCGTTCTTCCTGATGGTACCGGCTTGCTGCGGGAAGGTTTTTGAAGCTCCGGCATCGGCCTTTGACTCAAACTGATGCTCTTCGTCAGACATTTTTCAAAATCGATGATACAGAAAAATTGAACAGAGATAGTGACGAAGAGTGAAGATGATTTGCAGAGTTGTGTAGAAATTGATTGATGATGTGTTTAGGGTTTTATTGAAACAGCCGTACAAAGAGATGATATGTTGTTTGCAGATGATTAAATTGTGGCCGTTGGATTAGATTGCATAGTTTTGGTTTTGTCATGATATGTCCTCAAGTTTTTGTTTGGTTGATATAAGCTCCCCTAAGTTTTAACTTATTGTCTTTGTTGTTTGTTTTTGACTTTTTTTCCGTTAAAGGTTGTTTGTTTCAGCCTCTTAATGTTTCAGATGTCTGAATGGTTCAAACTGTTTGTTTCGCGAGCAAATGTCTGAATAGTTCAGACATTTACCTCTGAATGATTAAGGGGCTGTTTGTTTCGCCTCTTGATGGTTGGTTTAGTGCTTAATCATTCAAAATTCAGCATTCAGAAAGAGTTTTTGAATGGTTCAGTTAATTGCTGAATGGTTAAGAGACAGATAGATGCTTAATAGAACTGAATGGAGCATATACTAACTTTACCCTCATCTGAAGTTCTACCTCAACATTTCACTCATTGATAAAACCTTTTAATGGTTCAGACCTCTTAACCATTCAATACTTAGGCCCTGTTTGTTTTTGCCTCTTTTCTCTGAATAGAGGAAAACGTCTGATTCGGTCAGACGTAACCAGACGTGGGGTTGTTTGTTTTTTTTCTAACATTAAGAGGTGCAGCGTCTTAATAGCATCTTAACCAGTAAGAGCTTTTAGTGGGTCTGAAAACCTCTTAACCCAAAAAAACATATGTTTGTCTCCGGCCTCCATTAACTTCTAACCCGGAGACTAGGCTCCATCTATGACGACTAGAGGTTCGTCTCTAGCCTCCACCTCTTAATGATTCAGATTTCAGACATTTGAACCACCTCTTAACATTCAGATGTGATATTCAGATTCAGACTTAAATCTCTTAAAAAAACAAACGGGGCCTTAATGATTCAGATTCTGCCAACACAGCCTCTAAGCATTATACTGAGTCTGAATGGTTAAGACGTCTTATCTGAAATGATCAGACATTTATCTTTAAATAGTAAAGCAATATGCTAGTTTTCTGCTTCTTAAAGGTTCAGACTTGTTACTGCTTCAGCATTTAATGATGCGGAGCTCTTACTGACTCAGCACTTACCCATTTATAACTAATGGAACAATGTTTTGAAAACTAGACCCGAATATTTGGGGGTTTTAATAGTTCAAACAAGGTGTCGGCTTGTCTAGTTTTAAAGTGGTTTGATCAATGACGAAAGATTACTAAGACCGACTTGTCCAATGATCCAATATTTGTTCCTGATTATCTAGCATACTGACTAGCAAAGTGAGGAAATATTGGATTAGAACATCAATCATACAATATCAAATATTTACAAAGTTAATTATAACAATTTCATGATTTTCTTTTTCCATATTACAATCTTGGATACTTGTATCACCCCAAAAACACAACAAAAAAAATCATTTACTCAGGAACATAAAACTCAAACTTCACATCCATGGAACCAGAAGTCTCCCCATTGTCCTTATATTCAAAATCCGTTATCGTTCCCTCCCCGTCTTGTTCTTGATACTCTGTTTTCACACGTCTCACAGGCACGGTAACCGAGTAAATTGTTCCAAGTGCAGGGTCCGTCGACACGCTGAGCTGGACTTTATCTTGAGATTCAATGACCACAAAATCTGAAAGGGAGTTGACTATATTGCTGACTATCTTCTGTTTTGCCTCTTCACTGACTGCACATCGGTCTGAAAATAGAATCATTTTCAACCGTTGTTTAGCGACGCTTGCATTTGAGTTCCTTATCATTGATGGAGATGGGAATATTATCTTCCATGCTAAACTTAAACGCTCGAAGAAATTCAGGTTTATGGCATTCAATAGGAAGCTTTCTGCGTCTTGGTTGATGGAGCTTGTGGAGATTTCATAGTCGCTAATGAGCCCCAATGGTCGTCTAGCATGGCACCGCATGCTCTGCAAATGTGCTATTGAAGATAGCCGTTTAGACATGTTGTCGGTAAAACTTGAACCACCATTTATGAAACCGATAGATTCCACCTGCGTATAAGAAGAATATATGTTTCAGAAATACTAGAGATTGCCACTAAACAGGTCATGTAAAAACATAGCTAAAAAATGGAAGGGGTCAAAACATGTTGAAAGTCGTCCAATGTTCATTTATAGCGTATGTAACTATGTATTTTATGATTTAGATTATTATTTGATAATAGTACTTTGTGATCATAGTTGAAGTTCAACTATCTACCAAAAATAATCTAAATGGACAAAAAAGGGTTTGGGTGTTTACAACTTTACGGGTCAACCTAAATCGATATGACCCATTTTGACCTGTTATCCAACCTGTCCAACCACCCATCTTGTACCTTTAAAACACACACATCACTTCACTACGACATAATATATAAGACGCCAACTCCAAGAAGCATGATCCTACTTGAAACTGTAGCTAAAATGTACTTATAATGATGCATTGTGCAATGAAAAACACTAAATGTCTTATTGACTTGTTAATGTTTTAATGAAAAATGTGAAAAAAAAAACCCTGTAAAGGAGGATTTCAAATGCACCGTCTTTGATTAACTCGGAGAACTGAATATGCAATAGACATCAAATAAGTAGAGAAACACAAGGACCATAAGCAATGACAATGAAAATGGGAGGTTATAATCATAGGCTAGCCGCTCGCTCCATCCAGTAATGAAAATAAATTTTAATGATCAAGTGGTTTAGCGATCATCCTTGTGTATCAATCAAACATCTAAAATGATCCTTTGATATAAAAAAGCAATGATATTTGTTATGTGATTGCACAAGATCAGAAATGATTCATCTTTAAAGAATGATTTAAGTTTATTAGGTTGTTGAACTTCATCATCAGCCCAATTTCACGCCTAAGATGTGAGGTTCTCATGATTATAAATCAGGGATCCGAGGCCGCACCCAATATACTTCTGGGCCAAATTTGGTCAGAAACGTTAAATACGTACAACAGAAGAAAGTGACACAGCTTCTGGTTGTAAATAGAGCTTATTTAGTTGCACATAAACCAGCGCCTCACATACCTAATGCGCCCTGCACCACGTTCCTTGTGCATTGGCCTTTGGGGCCTAAACGCCTTGGAGCGTCTCGCACTTTTTTAAACCATGACTCATGTAAAGATCCAAACCATAACGTGTTCGTTTAACACATATCTTTGTTACTGAAATTATCAACTTATTTAACTGTATTTACATTTGACAAAAAAACAGTTAATTTACACAATCAAAATGAATGTGAGCTAAATCATGACACTTTCAAGCTCCCAAACTTACAAAAATCATCAAAATCTACAAGAGCCTAATCCAATCAGCAAAAAGCCCTAATTTTGAGAACAATATGCTCTCAATTTCATCAATTAGGTCCCAATTTCGAGCAACAAAGTACCAAAAACAACAATAAGATCAGCAATTAACGATACCAGATTCAATTAAACAAGCTTAACGTATTCATTAACATACTCGCTTTGAATTGATATAAACGAAATTTAAAAGTGAAGTGGAGTTAGAAATTAGACCTTGGGTGGTAAATTGATGCGAAGATGATTTGTAAGAGATGGAGCTAATGCAGCTGAAACGCTAAAATCAGGAGAAATGGCCATTTTTGGATCTGAATTTGTTTGGGGATTTGTGTGTTTGGTGTTGGTTGAAAGTTTGTTTGTTTTTCAGGTACTGAAACTTTGACTCCGTTTACTAACAGAGCGAGAAAACTTTGCCCCTAAACTAAGTTTTTAATTTACTCAAGAGAGACCCTTCTACTTTCTTTAGTTGGATAATAACGGATTGTTTGTTTTAGCTTCTTAATAGTTTAAATTTGTGAAAGATTAAACATTTAATGGTTTAGACGATTTGTTTCGCGAGCAGATGTCTGAATGGTTCAAACATGTGTCTTTTAATAGTTAAACATTATACCGAGTCTGAAGGGAAACCCCACCGACACTTCTAAATGAGTACATGTATAATGGATGCAGATTGATACTACACTTATTCACTGATCAATCTGTATTTGATACTATACTCACACACTGATCAATTTGTCTATGGTACGATACTCGCCCACTGATCAATCTGTCTTTGAAGAGTTAAATTAGCATGAACTATACCTATATCAATTGAAATCTAATTTTACTTTACCAGAAAAACTATCGTTTGAGCACAAGCTAAATGATCTTTTAATGTTTTTAGGGTTGACGATCATTTGAGTCTCCAACAAACATATGCTTATCAAAGTAATGTGTTCGTTTCTTCGTTTAGGAATTCTAAATGTGTTAAAAGGTTAAAAGGGGGTAGTTAAGGAAGAATCAATATGCTAGTTGCTAGGTTTATAGAGGAAAGCTGTAGTTTTACAACAGGTAAGATCTTGCCATCGTTACTATCAAATGAAGAACCAATTGACATTCTTTTATCTTTAGATGATCGTGGAAAGTACGTGAAGTTGTAAATTATGGTCTATGATTTTAGAGAAACTTGGAAGTGAAGAATATTTTTGACCGTTGATCAAGGTGCGTATACGTAAGGTATCTATTGTTAACGTCCACTTGAACCACTACACATCAGTGACATCTTTTTATATCTTCTTTGCTTACTTTTTATGCATGTATTAAGTTGAGTTGCAATAAATTCAATAAACTTTTTTTAAACAACGGTTTGTGCAACGGCTTATGACCAGCGTACTCAAAGATCGATGCAAGGATCGAGATCAAAATCCCACTTAAATTCAATAAAATTTTTATAAAATTAAAAAGAACGATGTCTTGGTTTTTGAGTTTTTACAACATGAAGTGACACACATATTAGTTTTAGGGCGATGTTATCCTAAAAGTTTTTCAAATCTAAAAAGCGTAGAAAGACGGTTAAACGAACTCTGATTGACCTCATTCCGACGGCGTAAGAACCGTTTTATCAAACATTTCAATTTTTTCATTTAGATTGACCTAAACCCCTCTAGACCCTAAAACTAATCCCTAAGGCTAAAACAAAACCCTAATTAAAAGCTAATATCATAAAGTTTGAGAATACGTTTTCAATTAACGCCCTCAGAATGATATCGGTTAGAGTTCGTTTAATGGTCTTTTTACGCATCTTCGATCCAAATCACTTCTGTTGGAACCTATTCCTAATTTTATTCTTAAATGTATTTTATATCATCTCAAACATCAGTGCCAATGACATTTATCATAATGATGTAACACATATTTGACATGATAAACTGATGTATTTCACATCATAAATTGACACATTTTACACATTTTACCCGACAACGACTATTCTCCAAGAGTTCGTCGACGCCCGTCTGACATCGCTGTCGGAGACGCCCACGACTATTATTATTTTTTTAATTTCTAAGTCGTGTCGCCCATGTTATATTATACAGGCGGTCGCCCGACTACGTTTACGATTTAAATTTAATACCCGTACTTAATGTCTTCTAATTACAAAATGTTTGCTTTAAAACGCTGATTGATATACCTAATGATTTCTTTTCCTCGATAAACACGACCTCACCCAACGTCTTTAAACTGCTCTTTAATAATATGACCCAAAACTTTTTTATTTGCATTAAAGCAAACATCTTGTAATTAAAAGACATTAAGTACGGGTATTAAATTTAAATTGTAAATGTAGTCGAGCGACTATAAATTATGGGCTACCGCCTTTATAGTACAACACGGGCGACACGAATAGTAAGGACACGTGGAAATTTCTTATTGCTAGAATATGGAGTCGGCCGGCGACTATATTAGATATGGTCGCGACGACAACTAAAGACAGAGTCAAATGAGACATTTTCAAAAAGTCAGGAGTTAAAAAAGACATTTTTAAAATTTTCCATTGTTAATCCTACCCTTTCTAATATTCTTTTTTATTGGCTTTTATATATGCAAAAGCGCAAGAATTATTTTTGTTTGGGTAAATTAAAAAAAGCCTTATAGTTTATATCTATTTTCCAAATTTTCACACTTGATCTCTCTCTCTCTCTCAACCGGCCACCTCCGGCAACCTCCATCAAACGCCACCAACACCATTTTCCACCACCAAAACCGCCGCCATCGTATAGATCGTAGGCTTTGTGTTGAGTGTTCTGGTCCTCCTTCGTCTTCTTATCGTCTTATATCGCCACAACTAGCCACTGCCACAGCTCTTGTAAGTTGTAATTAATCACTCTTACACGTACACACTCTCTCTATAAATATACTATACAACTTATTTCTTATATATTGTTATGGCCGAAGTAAATTAATCAAGTTGATGAACACAAGAAAATATGCATGATCACAAATACAAGAATTTACTACTCATCCATCTTATATATATATTTTAACTCACGCAATGTTACCGACTATCATAAACATCACACGTTAACAGATAAGAGAGAGAACTAAATTAAAGAAAACTTTTTTTTAGTAAAAAAATAAAAAAAATAAAAACTAATTAACCTCACGAGACTGAGACAGCAAAACCAATAGCATTTATAAGAACCAAGCTAGTCATATGTAGTACACTTACGTACTCACACACGTAAACATATACATCTTATATACATATATATACACACATATTTAAATATATTTGTAAAAATTTATGCATACATATATATGTATATATATATATATACCTAGTCATGCATCTTGTTTATTGACACAAGAAATATTTAAGGTTGGAAGTGAACATATATCATATCATCATATATTATCATGTCTCATATAGCGGTGGAGAGAAATAGGAGAAGGCAGATGAATGAACATCTCAAGGTCTTGAGATCTATGACACCATGTTTCTACATCAAAAGGGTACATATATGATTTATATAATATATATTCTCTCTTGTTATGTTAAACCCTAATCCAAAAAATTACACAATTTTAAGGAAAAATGATTGATAGGTACTTTTGTGGGTTTGTATAACATAATTGTTTAATCAACGTAAGCTACGCGTAACCTGATCGGCCTAATTAAGGCTGATGGTTTTCCGTTAAAACACTTCGGAGGGTCGGTGGTCCTTAAAAATTGTGTTGGGAAAAGTAGCCCGGATATGATCATGTTCGTGTTGCTTAACCGACATATAGTAAGTAATAATTAGTTTTTCTAAAACCTAAATTGACTTTTAGTTTTTAAAACAAACATGTGCTTTTAGTGCGAAAATTATAGCCACTTATCTTTTAGTGCGAAATTACCTGATCCTAAGGTTGATGGTTTTCCGTTGAAAAACACTTTGAAGGGTCGGTGGTCCTCACATATTGTGTTGGGAAAAGCAGCCCGTATATGATCATGTGCGTGCTGCTTAATCGACATATAGAAAGTTAGTTTTTCTAAAACCAAAATTGACTTTAATTCAATTTTCACAATAAGCATGTGCTTTTAGTGCGAAAATTACAGCCACTCATATTTGTGTCTAAACGTACTCCAGAGTGTACATTGACACATTTGGAACTGTCTAGCAAAGTTATAAATATGCTTGCTAACTAGTTCACTCAATATTTGTGTCAAAACGTACTCTGGAGTACATTGACACATTTGGGGTTGTCTAGCAAAGTTATAAGTATGATTGCTAGAAAATTAACTAATGCACTCAAGAACCAATATAACTAACGACATCACTGTATTGCAAATTAAACTTAGTTAACGGAAGACTATTTTTGTTAAATATATGTTTGTCATTACAGTTTATTTAAGACCGGAACTAACAAGTCATATAACTCAGATTGTAAACGAGTGTTATTAAGATTAAAAAGATTAAATTATTGTTGTTTGAAAGAAAAAAATGCATTTGATATCATAACTTCTATATATAACAAAATTAGGGTTCTATGACATGATTTTTAGTTTCATTACATGGGATTATCTCACTTGTGTTTGACTTAGACTATGTATTATTATTACTATTACTATTACTATTATTACTATTACAATTATTATTATTATTATTATTATTATCATCATCATCGTCGTCGTTTTGTTTCTGGCATAATATTACAGGGGGATCAAGCATCCATTATAGGTGGTGTAATAGAATTCATCAAGGAAATGCAACTAGTTCTAGAACTGTTAGAATCTAAGAAACGACGTAGGAGCATAAGTCCTAGCCCGGGGCCAAGCCCAAAGCCTGTATTAGGGCCTAGCACCCCACAGTCGGAGCACTCTATTGTTGTACATGAGAACATCAAAGAACTAGGGGCATCATGTAATTCACCAGTCGCAGACGTGGAAGCAAAGATCTCTGGTTCAAACGTTGTGTTGAGGACTGTATCTCGAAGGATTCCTGGGCAAGTTGTGAAGATAATCACTTTGTTGGAGAATCTTTGCCTTGAGATCTTGCATTTGAATATCAGCAGCATGGAGGACACTGTCCTTTACTCCTTTGTTATTAAGGTATGTGAAAATTTATGTCTTAATAATGCATGTTGCTATATATGATTGATATTTGTTATTTTCTTTAAGATTAGTGAAATTGCACAAAAAGCTAGCAACTGACTAGCTAGAAACATGTTGAGGTCCCAAAACTCAAGTACTTAATGTGGTTTGATCATATGTTGTGGATTGCAACATGCCTTTATGTGGTTGCTTTATATTGCGTCGCTTTTATAACTATAGAGGGAACGTATTTTGGTATTTGGGACTAAAATTTAGTAGTCAATAACTTTTGTTCAAAACTTTAATTAGATGGAGATCGAAGACATATATGTGAGTGAAACGTACTTAATCTAAATTAACCAGGTTTCAAAATTTCAACGACTAATTATCAACTGATTAATTAGTCCTAGCTGCATATATATTACATATTCGAGACTAATATAAAAATCATTGGTAGTGGTTATCTATTTTAGTGTATTGATCAGGTCATTGTATATGAGCAAAGCATATAACTTTGTGAACTCTAATCACGTGTGCTCGGCGTCAAATGACAAACATCAATTTAAAAAAAAGGATAATATTAATTTTATGCCATCGGCTCTAAACAATGTGTTAATTTGCATGACATTAGGAGCCTCAAACGAACTAGGAAGTATTAGAGGACGTAACATTTTGTGTTGTAGCAGTTGAAGTCGCTATCTATATATGATAGGGCTTCACATATACTCCAACTAGCTAATAACTGATGTAAACACCTTATATACAAACAAACAAGTTGTTATCTTAGATAACGACTTACCCTATGTACGTTGATCGAAACGATAAATATATGCCATTTGTAAAGAAAAATCTTGCTTAAAACCTTTGGTGTTTTTCTACCTTTATACGCCTTGCGTGACACAAGTTTTAGACGATAATTAACAAATATCATGTGAACATTCGTCTGAAATAGTGTAAACTTATCATATGCATGTGTACTCTTCGTACGCATGTAAAATATGTTTATCTATTGATCTTGATCATGTTTAAGTATTTTTTTTGTAAAGACATCATGTTTGAGTTGATTGATCACTTGGTTTATTGTTATGTGCAGATAGGGCTTGAATGTCAGCTTAGTGTTGAAGAACTTGCAATTGAAGTGCAGAAGACCTTCTCTCACAACTAATCATAATTAGCTATATATTTAGCTTCGTCATATACTCAAATTATGTCCGTAGCTTGTTGGCGAATCGTCTAATACGAATCATACGTGCTAAATAACAAGATCAATCGATGCATCATATATATGTGTACCTTCAGAAATTGCTTAACACCTTTAAATTTGTACCTTTAGAAATTTCCTAAAAGTTTGTATTTTCATCATGTAACACGTGACAATAGTATATTTTCAAAGATTATATATATATATCATAATATCACACACAAATTTAGTCATGTAACGAATCAAAACTTTCATGAACGTATGTTTCATGACAAGATTATGAGAAGTTTATGTATGTTTATTAACAAATTACAAATATATAGAAAACTTAAATTCGTTTAGTTAAACGAATGAACATACATAGATAGGCATATGTCTACATCGCTTATTTAGGTTCATGAATATGCGTTTTTTAACTTGATGCCATTTACTTTCGTTTATATACGCATACTAGGTTTAATATAGGCATGTGTGTATGTATACACGGTGTTTCTGTCATCGGATGGGGTGTCGCAGTA
This sequence comes from Tagetes erecta, assembly GCA_030867185.1. NCBI lineage: Eukaryota > Viridiplantae > Streptophyta > Magnoliopsida > Asterales > Asteraceae > Tagetes > Tagetes erecta. The sequence goes on along the minus strand of CM061492.1, from coordinate 42,609,000 downwards.
ATAATAACTAATATTTATAGAATTGTAAAATGAAATTTTTGATAGCGTATATTTAGTAACAAATGAATAAACAAGTAAAAATAATCACATCGATGTTACCTAACAAATGACAAACAAACAATGGTAAGTTATCATGAATAACAAGTTTTAATGAATAAATAGAATAATAATCCATGAATATCCAACTTTCTTTTGTATAAAATCTGATATTGTAGTGTTATATATAGTTACCCAATCAAATTTAAGAATCAAACCTCTAATAAGTGATAATTAATCTAGTAATTAGATCGTGTGTAGTGTACTATTTTTCCCGCACATAACGCATGGGATGTTATTCCCAAGATGTGCGTTATGGTCAAAAAATTATCCTCGGTGTTTTCACATAACACCATTGCATTAATTAATGAAACTCATATAAAATATATAGCGGTTGGAAACGGTATTTTTGCCAAATCTTATCAATATTCAATTTCTTTTTCATTCTATTTATACTAATAAACCATAATCACACAAATCAAATACAATCTACATAAACCTTTTACAAACATTGAAGCATCTTTTTCAAAGTTATATAATCTCTTGTTATGTCATGATGATGATACGTCATGATGATGATACGTCTTCCGACAAGCACGACGAATTGAAAGAGGTTACAATTGTGATTCACTTTGCGTGAGAAATGATGGAGGCCATTTTAATATTCCTACACTAGCGATTTTGAATAGAACAAGTAACTCACAATTTGAAAGTAGACGAATCGTACTTCCAACAAAAAACGAGACGCCAAAGGAGTACTAGGATTCATGCCTATAAAAAAGTGCAGTTCTGCTTTACGTGTGCGCGGGTACAATAACACTACCGACATTAACTACGAGTATCTAAAAATGGTCGAACAGACAACGAGACACATTCTCAAACATTTTGCAAAAGGTATAATTTGTTATACTAATTATTTTTATCATACTTTATTATAAAATTTTATATATTCTAATATATTATTTTTAATGGAATGATACAACTTTACAAGAAACATAAATTAAGAAAGCAAATATAGAACGATCTATCATATATATGAAGTGCACGAAGAGGTAAACTATTTTCTCTACATTATTGTTAGCATAGACTGCATGCATTGGGATTGATCTAACTGTCCAATGACTTAGTGAGATCCACACACACGTGGTGACCAAAAGGTATCGACCCTTATTCTCCAAGTTATGGTCTCATATGTTCTCTAGGTTTCGCATATCTTTTTTAGACAAGCTAGATCCAAAATTGACATTAATGTTTTTTGAAGAATCGTCCATCATTGAGAATGTCGTATCTGGCAGCGCACCAACCACTTCCTTTTTAGTAAATGGTTCCTACAACCTGCATAGATATACTATATGGGTGATGGGATATATCCGGAGTATTCTATATTCTTAAAGACATTTAAAGAACTAACTGATGATAAAAAAAAACACTTTAAAATAGTGCAAGAATCTTCAAGAAATGAAATTGAACGGTGTTTTGGTGTTCTTAAGTAACGATGGCATTTTCTGAAAAATTCTTAACAGGTCATGGACAAATGGTAAAATTTGAGATGTTATGCATGCTTGCATCATTTCATACAATATAATTTTGGATGACGCTTGTGATGCGGTTTGTCAAAATTTTCAACCTAGCCATGTAGAAAAACAAACATCACAAACGACTCTTGATGAAAGAGTTGAAAATGACATCTACTTATGTGACAAATACACATATAACGTTCTAATGACGGATTTGATCGAACATGTTGAGACGGTTTGAACCATTCCGGATGAAAAAGTGCAAGATTTAGCAAACATGTAGTATTTTCGTTTTTTAATAAATATGTAATTTATGATACCCGACCCGATCGAGAACAAAACAAAACAAAAGTATAATAAAAATGAAAGTTTCTAGTATGTCCCCCATGACACATGAGGGAGAGGAGTACGAGCTCAGAGGGGTACGAGCTCTGCGCCACGTGGAACATGGAGAAAACATGTGTGTGAAAACGGTGGGCCATGGTTTTGCGAAACCACCCTACCCGGCGCTATGCACGTGCCATGCTAAGGTGGTCTTTCTTTATGTTTGCTGATAAGGCCAAAATTCTCAATGGAGTCAATAGTCAACCTATACATGAAGTTGTATACATTAAAAACTAAATTCTTCTTGATCATTTCAACATCATGATGAGAATATAAGCCCACTGATCATGAGCCAGACAAGTCAAACCATCCATGACTTATAGTTCGATAAAGACAAAGAGAATGATGCAAGAGCATCTACAAGTTATAATCTTTATACTTTTAGTCATCTTTTTAGCTTATCTTTTTATAAGTTACCATTACTTTATGTTGGTATGATACAGTATAAATGTTAAGATTTGATAAACATTTATATGATTAGCTTTTGATTATTTTTTAATTTTAGTAAAGAACCGTGAATGTTTTTTCAAGCTTATGCGAATCATTCGTTCTTCAATCATTTGGTTCTGGTTTTCACGTTAAAATCGGCTTGGCTTCTACGTGAACCTAATTAGCATTCCTTCACGCCTTTGCGGTGCTAAGCACGACTTGCTAACAAAGTTTGCTTGAGTTATAAGCTTTTGCATTGCGTACGTTTTGTGTATGAAAAAAAAGTCAAAAACATTAAAGATTTATTGATTTCATCACGTATATATGTCCTCCTAGGTTTTCATATAGATAAAGTGATCAAAGCATTTATTGTATGCCTAAATCTCACGTGAGTGTTGCATACATGTTCGTCTAGCATATGACAATTTTAATGTAACTTCTTGTCCAATCATTGGCCATGAAAAAAACATAATCACATTGTACGTGTTTAAAATTATGTATCAAGGGTTGAATCATCAAAACCGAAATAAGGCCATCTCCTAGGAGGGTTGAATCATTAAAAGTTATGCGACTGCCTTCACGTTAATGGTATCTGTTTGACGCATCATTTTTTTCTCCTCTCCCATAGTGCGTTGTCCTTCCTCTCCTCTTTTTATATAGCGTGATGCTGGCTTCAAGGTGACTGCTATTTATTCTTGTGAGAGACCGAAGGTCAAGTAATCAAAAGATAAGAAAGTTGAATGTACGTACGTATATAGTAGTTACGGCTCCCCAATGAGCTCAATGAACATCCACAAAGCTTGTCGCGTAGTTTCTCACACTTGTGTACGAAACAAAGGATTAATAGAGGTCGCAACAACAACCCTCACGATGTCCGTCAACATTAGGGTTCTTGTAACACACATGCCTATCTGTAAATTCATTGTTATATCAATCAAGTACAATAGTTAGGTTATATGGAAATTTATCTTACATAGATATCATATATTATATTATGTTATCATGTATCTTTTGCTAAATAAACCCTAACTAATGCTATTGATGAAAATCCTAACCTAGTATGATAATAAAAAAAACATTTACATATATCTTCATTTTAATTACTTGCTAAATTACATATTTTTCTCAAATCATACATTACTAGAAACGGTAAGAGTGCACCTTTTTGCCTAAGACCCTTGCATGCTGTTAGATAGTGTATAGCTTATTTAATTTCTCATGTACTTATTTTGTCAATATATAAAACTTGATGTACTGTCATGTAAACTCTGTGTATATATATATGGATATGCATCCATCTATTATGGTATGCAATTTACATCATTCAATATGGTATCAATTGTCTAATCGATCCTTTCCTCTTCTTTGCCGATCCTCTCCTCTTCCACCCTCTCATTACCCATCTTCTTCCTGCAATCTATCTTCTCTATTCTTTATGGCCGGATCATCCTCTGATTCTACCATGGCTCTTCATGGCTTTTCACACTTTCTAACAATCAAATTAACCCCCACCAATTATCTCCTCTGGAAAAATCAAATCATTCCTCTACTCACATATCAAGATCTCATATCCCATGTTGATGGCACATCTTTAATACCAGAAGAAGAAATCACCAAAGATGGTAAAAGCACTCCCAATCCTCTTCTTGCTCCATGGAAAACAGTGGATCAAAAAGTCATCATTCTTCTAAATGCTTCTCTCTCTGACGAAGCCACTGCTGTTACCGTAGGTCTCAAAACTGCACGTCAAATCTGGTTGGCTCTTGAAAAAGCATACAGCAGTACATCGGCTGAACGTATCCACAACCTTCGTGAAGAACTTCGTCACATTACCAAAGGAACGTCATCTGTTGCTGACTTTGGACGAAGGTTCAAGTATATTTGTGATCAATTGGCTGTTGTGGGACATCAAGTTGATGCAACTGAAATGTTGTATTGGTTTTCATGTGGCTTGGGTCCATCATTTGAAGTTTTCTCTGTCACTCTTCGTGCTATCAAACCGCCACCCAGTCTTCAAGATTTAATCATTCAAGCTGAAAGTCACGAATCATTCTTACGAACACTACATGGTTCTGGAACTACACCACCCGTCGCTTTCACCGCTGAAAATCAGCGTGCGTCCTATCCTAACAGAAACCGTGGTCGTGGGGGTCGTAACAACCATGCAGGTTTTTATAGTGGGCGTGGTCGTGGTCGTGGTGGTCGCAGGCAGCCCCACTGTCAACTTTGTCGTACTCTCGGACACTATGCTTCTCAATGTCCAAATCTGTCCAACTATGCATCCCATGCTCAAACAACTCCATCTGAATCGGACATAGCGAAAGCCTTTCATGCTTAATGCCACGTTACGTCCTCTAGCTCGGATTGTTATGTTGATTCCGGTGCTACAAATCATATGACACCATCGCCTAGCAATGTTCAAAACATATCTCCACCGGTTAAAAATGCCTCGGTTACCTTCGGTGACGGTAACTCTCTTAATGTTACTGCAATTGGACATACGAAACTTTCTAATAACATCACATTAAAAGATGTTTTGGTGGTTCCACATTTAACCAAGAATCTATTATCTGTTGGCAAATTAACTCATGATTATCCCTTGGATGTGCTTTTCTCACAACCCAACTTTTATATACAGGATCGAAGCACGAAGCAGGTTCTCGCCCAAGGTCACTTTGAAGATGGGCTCTATGTTCTCCCCACCGCTCCTCAAGCTTTCGTCACCTCTTTTAATAATAATTTACGTGTTTCGTATGAACAATGGCATGCGCGTTTAGGCCATGTCTCTTTTGACACTGTCTCTCTATTAAATAAAAGTGGCTATTTATCTCTTACATCTATACTTCCAAAACCAGGGATTTGTTCTTCTTGTGAAATGGCTAAAAGCCATAAAGTTCCATTTACTTTAAATGATCAACGTGCAAATGCTCCATTAGATCTTATTCATTGTGATCTATGGGGACCATCACCCATCACTTCGGTGGGTCATTATCGATATTATGTCATTTTCATTGATGATCACTCTCGGTTCACATGGCTATATCCTTTAAAAACTAAAAGAGAGTTTTACAATGTGTTTTCCACATTCATCAATATGGTGCAAACTCAATTCTCACGCAAAATGAAAGTTTTTCAAAGTGATGGTGGAACGGAATTTTGTAATAATCGTGTCTCTGAACTTCTTCAAATGAATGGAACCATTCATCATATCTCATGCCCGTACACCCCACAACAAAACGGCAGGGCTGAACGCAAACATCGTCATATTGTTGAGACGGGACTTGCCATGATGTTCAATGCCCATGTCCCTCCAATTTACTGGGTTGAAGCTTTTTCTACGGCCGTTTATACAATCAATCGTCTCCCCACAAAACTTCTTGACAACAAATCTCCATTTGAAGTATTATTTTCCAAACCACCAAGTTACAACAATTTTAAAATATTTGCGTGTCGAGTGTATCCTTACATCCGCAACTATACCTCCAACAAATTGTCACCACGCAGCATACCATGTATTTTTTTTTGTTATAGCTCTCAATATAAAGGTTACAAGTGTTTCGATCCAACAACGTCGCGAGTCTACATCACTAGACACGCTCGTTTTGATGAATATTGTCTCCCTTTCAAAACCAACACTCTTACTCATGATCTCTACAATCTACCTCTTCAAACATTTTTAGATAATGCAAATTCTCCAACAACCAAACAACAGTTCACATCATCACCTACCAACTCCACAACATCTAATAAAATAACTCCACCATCTTCCTGTTGTCCTTGTATAAATGACCAAACTCCACCAACAATCTCTCCAATCATAATCACATCAAATCAAACCCCTCCTACAAACCATTCTCCAACAGAACCACCATCCCCTACCCCATTGACTTCTCAGTCAACTGTTCCCTCAACACCCCTATCACCAACAGCTCCACCACCCCCTGACACCACCATTAATACCCCATCCACACCTGCTGATCAACCACCACACGTTTCCACCTCCACACATCCTATGACCACAAGGGCCAAGGCAGGGATTTTCAAACCGAAAATTCGTTCGGATCTAGCACAAACAAATCCTCTCTATTCAACTCTTCTCTCCACCACCACACCCAAAGGATTCAAATCAGCAAGTAAACACTCTCATTGGCAAAACGCCATGAATAAAGAATTAACGGCTTTGAAAAACAACAACACGTGGACTCTTGTTCCGCGACCACAAAATGAAAATGTCGTTGGCTCTAAGTGGATGTTTCGTACCAAGTATAATCCGGATGGCTCTATTAACTGTTACAAAGCTCGTTTGGTTGCTCGCGGGTTCAGTCAAATCCCGGAAGTTGACTTTACACACACGTTTAGTCCGGTTGTTAAAGCTGCGACAATACGTGTGGTTTTATCGTTAGCTGTCATCAACAAATGGAACCTTCATCAACTGGATGTCAATAATGCTTTTTTACATGGTCATCTTGATGAAGTCATTTACATGGAACAACCACCAGGTTTCACAAACACACAATTCCCCAATCATGTGTGTCGATTAAATAAAGCTCTTTATGGTCTCAAACAAGCTCCAAGGGCTTGGTTTCATCGATTGAGCACATTTCTTTTAAACAATGGGTTCACATGCAGCAAGGCGGATCCATCATTGTTCGTGTTCACAAAAGACTCGTGTATTATGTATTTACTTGTTTATGTTGATGATATTATTCTCACAGGTAATCAAGATGATATCATGAAAAGCTTCATCAACACACTCGATAAAGAATTTGCAATCAAGGATCTTGGAATGTTGAGCTATTTTCTTGGACTTGAGGTATCCACCTGTGATGATGGGCTTTTCATCAGTCAAGGAAAATATGCTCATGATATATTGGAACGGGCAGGCCTCAGTGACTCTAAGCCGGTGCACACCCCACTCGCTGCAAATGAATCATTACATACATCTGGTGAGCCGCTCTCAGATGTCACTCAATACCGATCGCTAGTTGGGGCACTACAATACCTCACAATTACTAGACCGGATATATCCTATGCAGTAAATCAAGTGAGTCAGTTTCTACAAGCCCCAACCGTCTATCATTTTCAATGTGTGAAACGCATTATTAGGTACATCAAAGGCACCATCTCTTATGGTCTACGGTACACCCGTCCTGTCACAACTACGTTAACCGGATACTCTGATGCGGACTGGGCTAGATGCATTGAAACTCGCAGGTCCACTTACGGTTACTCTATCTTTCTTGGGGGAAATTTAGTTTCTTGGAGTGCCAAGAAACAACCTACTGTTGCGCGCTCAAGTTGTGAATCGGAATATCGAGCCATGGTAAACACCGCCGCTGAGATCATATGGATCACTCATTTGCTTCGGGAACTCAAAGCGTTACCTCCAGATCGTCCAACATTATTATGTGACAACAAAAGTGCACTTTTTCTCACTCAAAATCCCATTTCTCACAAACGAGCTAAACACATTGAGTTGGATTATCACTTTATTAGGGAACTTGTTGCATCTGGGACACTCCACACTAAGTTCATTCCGACCAAGCTACAGGTTGCGGACATTTTTACAAAAAGTCTTTCAAGGCCACAGTTTGAATACTTTCGTTTGGCACTCGGCATTTCTTCGCCACCGTTTCGCTTGAAGGGGGATGTTAGATAGTGTATAGCTTATTTAATTTCTCATGTACTTATTTTGTCAATATATAAAACTTGATGTACTGTCATGTAAACTCTGTGTATATATATATGGATATGCATCCATCTATTATGGTATGCAATTTACATCATTCAATACATGCCATACTTGAGTCCTCCATCGGGCTTCCATTAATCAAGACGGATGAGCGGGTTGAGCCTAGAATAGCCTTTATAAACGACCTTCATAACGCTGGAAAATTCATCTGCAAAAGAACATAAAAAAAATCCTAATGGAGAGAATCAAAAGCTTTAGAAATGTCAATTTTAATATAATATCCTAACCCTTAGACTTTTTAAGCCAAGAAACAACTTCATTAATAATCAAAGGGCCATCGAGAATGGACCGGTTAGCCATGTACGCGTTTTGCTCTTACGAAATAACAGAACCAAAGATTAGCTTTAGCTTGTTCAATATGATATTTATCAAAATATCAAAAAAATATATTTAATTTTTCCATAAAAAGTCAACTGTAGAAATAATAAAGAACATAATATAATAATACAAATAAAAATATATATATATATATATATAATAATAATAATAATCCCTATTATAATATAGCAAACCGAATTTACTTAGTTGGTGTCGTATGAGAGTTTCTTTTACAATAACAGTTATATATTTAAAATATGTTTATATATAAATCTACAATGATATATTATAATAACAATAATTACATTTTCGTCCTATAATATTTATGAGTATTTTGAAAAATAAATAGTAGTTACATTTAAACTCTGGGTATGAATATTCTTAAAATCAACATTTGGGTATTGTGTTATCGAGCATAATGCGGACACTAAGCTAGTAGTAATAGACTAATAGTAATAGTAGTATTAATATTAATAATAATAATAATAATAATAATAATAATAATAATAATAATAATAATAATAATATGCCCAAACATGGCTGGATTTGGTTTGGTGCCCAAAGGAGTAAAACTCCCTAAACATTAATGGTGATAATGGTAACCTCATAACAAACAAATACTAACAATAAAGATCTGTATGTGTATTTTATCTTATGATTAAGTGTGTGTACTTATATATATAAATTAATCTAAATTGATGCAATTCATGCTTACAAATGATTTTGTTCATGCAAACGGTTCACCAACATTCTCACTTATGTTTGTTTTTAAATAGTTTAATTGGTAATAAGACTTAATGAATAAATGATATCACTAAGGTTCGTGTTAGCGGATTGAAATTCTACACATGTGCTTGTTAGTTATATTTTGATTGCACAACATATATGACCTGAAGGATAGACTCAGGTAGAAAAATCTTGTGGTTATTTATCTGTAAATTTACTTGTAATAGAAACTAAAGGTTTTTGTAATGATAATGGGTGCTAGGGACCTATGATTACTAAACAATATTTTATTTAACTTTTATTATTATTATTATTATTATTATTATTATTATTATTATTAAAGATAAAAATGAAGTTTGATATACATTTCCGCCGTAATGAAACACTTAAATTTTTTGAATGAAATAACCAAGCAAAGCACCAAACATGTTGCACACCCTTGGCGTCCAAAAAACTAAGACGTGAAAATAGTTGTGGGGAGTTCAAATAATCAACGACCAGACATTTGAGGCAATGATAACATTGGCAAGTTAATTGCGATGGTCTGCTGTTGATTGATGATGACAAAATGGTAGTCGATGATGGTGGTTGGGGTGATCATATAATATTTTGAGTAATTATATTTTTCATCATTTAAAGTAGTTTGGTATTTTACACCTAACTAACGAATAAAACTAACCTCTATAAACCCGCTAAATGTAAAGATTGAGGGATTGTTTGTTTCAACATCTTAATGGTTCAAATGTCAGAATTGTTCAACACTTAATAGTTTAAATTGTTTGTTTCGCGAACAAATGTTTCAATGGTTCAAACATCTACCTCTAAATAACTAAGCATTATACTAAGTCGAAATGATTAAGATATTTATCTTTAAATAGTTAAGCAATATAACAACTCTTTAAGTTCAGACCTTTTAATAATTTACCACTTAATGGTTTAAACCTCTTACCGTCGCCTCTAATACTCTTGACCCTTCCGGTTCCCCTAACCCGCATATTGACCCATAAACCCGCTAACGTTCCCATCTTTTACACACCATGTTACATCTGCGACCTAGTTTCATCTTCACCTCACATCTCTCAATCTTCAATCAATTCATATAAACCCTAAACCCCCAAACAATCATCCATTTACCTCACTATACCTTTTCAAATCTCTCAGTGAATGATTAATCACATAACAGTTTCAATTCCTTCATCTCCGATCTGTTTCTAACTCCGCGAATTAGGTAACATTTTCCGATTGAATCATTGTATTAATACATTTTATACATCTGTGGAACGAAGTATTTGATACGTGCGGTTTTGTTTCTGATTCATGCGATAGATTTGCTACTAATCGAAATATTGAAAATGTAAGTGAAAAGAATGAGGTGCGTGATGTGTATTGAACCTTGTAGATTTGATTGTTATAAAGCAACAACTAAAGAGATATTAGTTTATGTAATGATTTTAAGCTCATAGAATTTGATGTCTAGTGTGGTTGTGTGTACAAAAATTTTACACTGTTATCTTATAATCATTCAATTTGAGGTTACAAGCTGCTGCAGTGCTGAATTATTTAAGAAGCATGAAACTTTTAATGACTTGAACTTTGCTTATTTAACAAACAATATAAGGTTGTGTTGATGGTGTAACACCAACCGCAATGGTGTTTTTGGAGATCGCGTCATTAATTAGTACTTTTAAGGCTTGAGTAGAGGGGAGTGGTCTAAGAGAGTAAATGCTTATGCATTAGTCGGTCTGAAGCCAAGTATTTCTATTGTAACTTTAGTGGGGTGAACAGAGAAGACAGTGTTCATATGAAAATAAGAGGAACAAACAACTAAGTTTAAGTATTTATGAGCTTTTGTCTAGAGTGACAGAAACATTTTGTGGGATGTGAGTGATGTGACTCACTTTTTGGTAAGAGGGTTGGTGCAAGTGGAGAGTGGCCATAGATGTTTTATGCGACAGAAGAATCCCTAAGAATATGAGAGGGAAATTCTATAGAATTGCAGTTAGCCCAACCATGTTGTATTGAATCAAGTGTTGGCCAATCAAGAAGACGCAACTCGCAATTACAGAAGTTGGAGGTTGCGGAGATGTGGGCACACAAGATTGGATAGGATGAGGAATGAGGTTTTTAGGGCTAAATTAGGGGTGACATGACGACAGTCGACATGTATCTCAGAGAAGATAAGGGAAATAATATTAAGGTGGTACTAACATGTGAGGAGAAGAGAGCGGACAACTCCTGTGAGGTGGGTGGAAAACCTCATAGTAGACATGAAGAGGAGCAAAGATAGACCCAAACTGATTGGGGATGAGCAGATTAGATAGGATTTGGTAGACTTGCACCTCTTCAAGGACATGATCGGGAATATGAGCTTTTGGAGACATAGGATAAAGGCTAGGGATCTCTAGGTGGTCATATAGAATAGGTATGGGATGGGGGTTTTTTTTTGGCTTGTGGTTTTTCACTTAGGTATGCCCTTAACTAAGTGGAAGTATTGTATCTAGAACTAAAATCACATTTATTTCCAAACGACTAGTGCAGTACCTTTTTAAGCTTAAGGGGATGTTTGTTTCATCTCTTAATGGTTCAGTTTAGTGTTTAATCATTCAGATTCAGCATTCAGAGCGTTTGTTTTATAAAACAAGAGCCTCTGAATGATTCAGTTAAGTGCTGAATGGTTAAGAGATAGAGAGATGCTGAATGGAACTTAATGGAGCATATATCAACTTTACTCTCATCTGCATTTCTACCTCAACATTCCCTCTCATTGATAGAACCTCTTAATGGTTCAGACCTTTTAACCATTCAGCACTTAATGATTCAGATTTTGCCAAACAATCCCTAAATCTGTGTTGACTCATTACCCATTCCACCCCACCTCTAGTAGTGCCCCTGACCCTGCAACAGTTTTTTTCTAGACCCACCAATTTATTTGAGAGAATAAAGGGAACTATAGCTCCAATTGGCTGATATGTTATCTCTTATTGAATTTTTTAAGTATTGCCACTTCTTTAACAAAGATTGTCAATTTTGAATTTTGATACAATGTATTACAATATTTAAGAATAATATTAATTATGGTTAGAGCTCCAGCACAAATCATCTAGTTGACTAGTTCTGTTATTGCAACAATATTCTTGAAATCAGATTATTCAGTTGTCACTATTTTTCTCTTTGTAACTCATATAAACCTAAAAACTTAACTACGTGTACAATTCTTGGCTCTAGGTAAAGATGAAGAGGGTGTTTAGATTATCGGATATAGGAGCTGCAAAATCAGAGCTCCGTGGGTTTTTTATACCCAAATCCCCAACAACCGTATCCACCACCCGTTGGGTTTCAACAGAAGTATCTCAACCTTCATCATCAAAAGCCATTTTAGATTTGTATTCACTGTTTGCTGATAAATGGGCTTATGCCGATGTACGAGCTAAAGAAGAATTGATTAAAACGGTTTCTTTATTCAAAGATGAATTGATTAAGAATGTGCAAGATGAGTACTCTTTTGAAAACTTGTTGGAAGTTGAGGGGTGGAACTTGTTCAAGATGTATTCTGATGGGGCTGCTTTTGTTGAGCTTCTCGGTTTGTTGGAATCTTCTCCTCATTTGGCTATCAAGGTAAAAAAGTAGTTTTTGTTTTTATTGTGTAGTGTGTATGATTTAGTTCAAGTTATTGTAGTTATTATGTGTAAATAAGTTAACCGATAGTTAGATTGACCGAGCTGATGCTATAATCAATTGGGATGTTTGGATGTGCGTTGTAAGGCCGTTACTGCAAGTCTGAAACATATAAAATTATAACTGAAAACTAGATAAACAATTGATGAAGTACTTAATTTTACATTTATCTCAATAGTCAACTTCCAACCTGCCTCCATAAAGTAGTAAATAATACTTAATCATGTTTACAGCCTCACTTACACACTCAAAAACTGATTATAGTTAGTTTACACCCACATCCAAACACCTCAGTATAGAGAAATTGTTTTCAATTTAATTGGTTTAGTAGTTTGCAAAAGGGCAATATTCGGTTTGCTCACACTTCTTGTTGATTATTATGCGCTTTTGTGTTGTGTTTTTGCAAACTACAACAAAATCTTGAGACTTCTTTTTACTGTTGTTGTATTTGTATGTGTCATAGGTTTTTAATTGGAGAAGAAAAAAAGATCAAACGAGGCCTCTGTCATTAGAAGAATACGCAAAAGGCATTAAGCTCGCGGGTAGAATAAAGAATGTAGATCTAGCTGTTGAAATTTTCATGGAAGCTTCTAGTAAACGGATCAAAAACAGCTCGACTTACAACGCCCTTATGAGTGCTTATATGTGCAACGGCCTAAGTGAAAAATGCCTATCGGTTTATCATGATTTAAAGCAAGATATCAATTGTGCCCCTACATCAGTTACATTCAACATGCTGATATCAATTTTCGGCCATAGAGTACTCATAGATCAAATGGAAACAGCATTACAAGAAATGAAAGATCACAATATCGCCCCTAATTTAACCACCTACAACAACTTGATTGCAGGTTATCTCACTGCATGGATGTGGGATAGTATGGAGAGTACTTACCGGATGATGGAGACTGGACCCGTACGTCCTAATCTTAACACACGCTTACTAATGCTTCGCGGGTATGCACATTCAGGTAATGTAGAGAAAATGGAAGAGATGTATAACATGGTCGGACCGCATATTCGGGAAAGACATATTACTTTAATTAGAGCTATGATATGTGCTTACTGCAAGTTTCCTCACAGAAACAGAGTTAAAAGAATTAAAGAACTAATCGGTTTAATCCCAGAAGTCGAGTACCGACCTTGGTTAAACGTGCTACTTATTAAAGTCTATGCAGAAGAGGACTTGCTTGACCAAATGGATGAGTCAATAGACGAGGCATTTGACCATAACACAAGTGTTAACAATGTTAGAATTATGCGTACGATTACTTCAACTTACATTCGGCACAATGCGGTGGACAAGCTGGCAATGTTCATAGCGCGTGCAGGGGATTCAGGGTGGAGAATGTGTCGCGTATTGTACCATGAGTTAATGTGGGTGTTCGCATCACAGAAACGGATAGAGGAAATGGAGCAAGTTCTTATTGATATGGAGAGATTGAATTACGGGTGTACGAAAAGAACGTTTGCGATATTGTATAAGGCGTATTCGGAACACGAAGATCGATACCGACATAAACTTTACAGGGTGTTAGGGTTGATGTGCAAGTATGGGTATGGCACCATTGTGGAAGGTATTTAGACTGTGTTCAAATGTTGTAATTTGAACAAGATTAGGATCTATGCTTGTAGAGATTTTATTAAAGAGGGTACAAAAGATCCAAATCTTAACTAGCATAATTATCCCTCATTGTTAGTGTATACATTATCATTTCTTATTAACATGTTCCAAATTTTGATCACATTGAATATGTGTTTTCTATTAAAACTTATAGTTCGAAAAAAATATATACATATTGTACATGGATATGTGATGTATGCTTGATAGTTTATCTTTCTATTATTTGAAAATCAAATCAAAGAGTTTTATGCCATTGTTTTACTAAACAAGTCACACGTTTTGAGATTTTACATAGCACAAACAAAAATGAGTGTAAAAGTTTATAAAACTTTATAAATGCAGAAAAAATAAATTATTTGAACATTGAATAGTCTTTCATAAGTAAAAGTCGTCCGATAGGTTTGACTCACGCGTTCAAAGACTAGGCCAATTGAGAAGTTGACACAAATTTTAAATCTTGAAAACATGTGTAAAATGTTCAAAGATCTTCAACATAAGTGGTCAGATTGTATGACTTCATGATGTCTATTTTTAGCAAGGATATTTTGTACTTAAACATTGCAAACTAAATCTCTAAACCCTAAGTCACTTTTAAGTATCAACTACTAGGTTTAATATCTGTATGTTATACACAGTTACGTAATAGTATTTATAAAGAAAATATAATCATTATATATTTTAGAATTTATAAATATTTAATAATTAAGGATTTGGCTTCATTAACTCATGCATGTTAAAACAATTCTACTTAGTTTCCCTCCTAAGCTTCTTATTATAGAAAAAAAAAAATTCCCCTAACTATGGCCCCCTAAAACCTTAATTTATTAGATAAACTAACCAATGGGGTTAGTGACCCATTGGTAACACAATTGTGTTAAGAGCACTAGGTTAGGGGTTCTAGTCATGCTGTTTCCTTAAAAATCAAGGTGTTGATGTTAAAAAAAATTAGATAGACTAGGTTTAACACCCGTGTGTACCACACGGGTTAAATAAAAAAAATTATAAAACATATTATGTTTTCCCCTAAAAAATTATAATTATTATATATTTAAAAATTTGTAAGTTACCATTATGTTTTTATCAACTCTCATACTCAATTTTTCCCTCTCAAATTTCCTTTTATAAAACATATTATGTTTTCCCTAAAAAATTACTCTTAAAATCTTAATTTATTAGATAGATATATTTATTCTTATTGTAATTGCTACCTTGTCTATTTTCATTTTGCCCCCTTGACTTTCATATAATTGCTACTTTGGCTTCAACTCAACTTTGACATAATTACGACTTTAACCCCCTACTTTGACTTATAATCATTTTAACCCCCGAAAACTTTACCAATTTACTACTTTGAGCCCCTACTTTACATTGACATATTTACGACTTCGAACCCCCGACTTTGACTTAGTTCTCATTTTGGTCTCTAAGTTTTGGATATATGTCTGTCTTATGATATGTGACGGATTACGGCTTTACACCGTAACGTGCGAGACATTAAAATTTTGCTATCAACATGTGCAACGAAGTCATATACATAAGACCCGACCGCCGCATCGCGCAACCCGATTATAAAACTAGTATAGTACTAATTTGGAAGGTCGATGACCCGCCCTTCCAAATTACTAAAGTGCCCCTTCTTGTAATTTACTAATTTAGTCTTTAATATGTTCCCGAGTTTGGTTAACGAGGGAAAAGAAAGTAAAGAAAATCATTTCCTTTCTCTTCTCTTCTCTTCTTCTCCTCTTTTCCTTTCCCTTTCCTTCCTTCCGTTTCCTTCCGATTTGGAAGGAAAGAATTTCCTTCCTTTTTCCTCTTGTTTTCCTTCCATTTCCTTTCTTTTCTTTCCTTTAATGAAACTCGGGAACACAACTTCTTTTATTTCTTTTCTTTTCCTTCCTTTAATAAAACTCGGGAACACAATTAGTTTTTTCTTTCCTCTCGTTTCTTTTCTTTTCTTCTCTTAAAGTAAACTCAGGAACATAGTAATTTTACATTTTTTGCCAAATTTTGACACATTTACAACTTTGACTCTATTTTACTCTAACATATTTACGTCATTAACTTCGTTATCTTTTTACATATATCTTCATCTTTTAACATGTGACGCATTACGACTTTACACCGTAACGTGTGAGACATGCAACTTTTTTTATCAACGCGTGTGACAAAGTCACATATACGAAACGCAGTCGTCACATTAGACGGGATGTTAGCTATCAAACTGATTTTGTCACTCAAGACCTAACTCACCCATAAACATTAAAAAAAAAAGAAAGAAAACCCACCACTGTAAATTAAAAAACACCTTTAAATCAGAACAAAAACCTAAAACCTCAAGGATTTCAAACTCCTGCCATCACGTAAATATAATAAAAGCTGACAATTTCTAACACGACATAACATGGCACAAAATAAACAAGTTTTGTGTTCGACTTTAACAAATGTCGTGTCGTTAATAGGTTAACACGATAAAGACACACTAACTATCATGTCTTAACATGTTAAAGACAAGTTAACACGATATCACATTTTAATATTACTATATATTTAAAGACAAACTTTATGAATAGTTTACCTTTTTTATTTGCCTTTTGGGCACCATATAGTTTTATAGGTTTTGTCTTTTAATCACCAAAGTAGAATGACTATTTGTAGATAAGTTGAGTTTGAGATAGTGTTGTTTTATGTTTGCATTTTGGCTACAATATATTTTTGTAGGTTTTTCATTTTGACCACAGTAGAATGACTATTTTATAAATAACTTGAGTTTGAGGGACAATTAGTTTTGTAGTTGCTTGTCCTTGGATTCTTGGAATAAGGCATGTTCATTTTTGTTTATCTCTCTTCCTGACTCATTCAACTATTGTCATTCTGCTGCTTCCATTCGCCTCTGTCGTCATCTTTGTTTCTTCAATCGAGGATGGATGGTTGCGGTGGATGATAGATGCTAAAGTTTAAATAATGTATGGTGGTTTCCTTTTGTTACGGGATTCTACATAGAGAGATGTTGATCCAATCCGTCGTTGCCAACACTAGATTAGATGTGTCTCATTGTGATGGTGTTATGTACAATTATTTCGTTATGTTTGTTTGAAGTTGAATGACCTTTGTTTTCTTATTGATTTTAGCCAGTGTATGGTTTTCATTGATGAGCATGCCTTGTTTTAAGAATCAAATGACAAATGGCTCAGTCAATGCACGAGCTTGTATAATCCTAGTTTAATTAAAGAAAATGTTGGTGGAGAATGGAGGTAATGATGAATTTTGATGGAGATGAGTAGAAATATTAAAAACTCACTTCTTATGGACTTATGCTGTTTTATGGCTTTAGAATTACAGTGTTAAATCATATTTAATATTTAAAACTTATAAACTTTATGCATATTTTATTTTATTTAAAAATTAGTTTTTATCTTGTCATATCGTGTAACATGCTTTTTATCATGTTTGTGTTTAAAAAAAAATACCCAATAAGTTATCGTGTCATATTCGTAGTTTTTTTAACGGTAGAAACTTTATTAAAATTCTACTAGCAAGACATAAAGCCAACATGTTTATATTTAATCTTATCGTATTCGTGTCTTATATTATTGTGTCTAACATGATACCCCAGCCGTATATAGAATTAGAGGCTATTTCGCAAACTCTGAATCATTAAGTGCTGAAGGGTTAAGAGGCCTGAACCATTAAGAAGCTCTATCAATGTGAGTAAAACTTCAGATGATAGTAAGTTTGATACATGCTTTATTCAATTTCATTCTGCATCTTTCTATCTCTTAACCATTCAGCACTTAACCGAACCATTCAGAGGCTCTTTTTTATGAAACAAACGCTCTGAATGCTAAATCTGAATAATTAAACACTTAGGTAAACTAATAAAAAATAAAATAAACAACCTCATAGAGTAAACTAAAAAGGTGATTGTTTGAAAGTTTTAATATATAAGATAATAAATTTTCATGAATGTTTGTACCAAAAGCAAGGAAAGAGAAAATCTAGAAATGCTATATTTCTTGAAAACCCCTAAAAAAATGAATAATTTATTGACAAAAAAGCAGAGAATAAAAAGGAGACCAGATGTTGACAACTTTGATGTCACTGTTTCTTAGAAGAAGGTCGTTTGTTTATGTCAAGATTTTCTTTTTCTTATCTGGGATCTCTCTCTCTTAATCTCTCAAAAAAACACACACAAACACAAACACTTTCTCTCTCTAAAATCTTCTTCTTTTTAGAGAGAGAAACACTGGCCCAGCAGATCAACAATCTTCTTCATCAAGTCATGATCTAACCTCCTTCAATGGTGGTTTTTGTATCTTTCTTTATTCTTCCAACAATAATTATAATAATACCTTTTCTTGATTGATTGTAATTTATTATATTACCACCTGTCAATTTTGGGTTCAAGATTTTTGTGGAAGAAATTGTTTGATGGTTTGGTCAATCTTGAAGCAGAGACCAGATTGGTTAATTCAAATGTAAGGTAAATTTCTTGCATATTTCTTGATGGATTTTGGGGTTTGGGTTAAAAAAAAACTTTTTTTGGGGTTTTTTGGTTATTTTGTTTGGTTTCTTGATTTGGGTTTTTGATAATCAAGATTATGCATTTGATAAAAATGATGATTAATTCTTTGGGGTAAATTTTTGTGTATAATCTCTTAGTTTAAAGATTGTTGGTGGATTTTGGGATTTGGTTTTTTAAAAAAGAAAATATTTTTGGGGCTTTTTAATTAGTTTGTTTAGTTTCTTGATTTGGGTTTTTGGTAACCAAGATTAATAATTTGATAAAAATGATGATTAATTCTTTAGGGTAAATTTTTTGCGTATAATCTCCCAGTTTCAAGATTTATGGTGGATTTTTTTTAAATAAAATATTTTTGGGGCTTTTAGTTAGTTTGTTTAGTTTCTTGATTTGGGTTTTTGATAAAAATAAGGATTATTTGTTTTATTTGTTTGGGGTTTGGTTTTATTTGATAATTTTAGGGTTTTTTATTTTATCATTTTGTTTAGTTTCCTGATTTGGGTTTTTGATAATCAAGATTAAGGATGTGATAAGAATGATGATTAGTACTTTGGATCTGGCTTTTAATCTTTGTTTCTGTAATTTGGATTGTCCATTGATTTCAAGCTGAAAATTTGGGAAAAATTGAATTTTTTTCCCACTAAGTTCTGTAATTTAGGATTCTTGGGATGCTAATTTATGCTTCAAGATTATTTGAATTTTGGGTAAATTAAATCTGGGATTTGGAGGATATTTTTCCTTTTTATTAAGAGCTTTATTCATCAAAATATATCATATGAAAAATTTAATCTTTGTTCAATTTAATAACTCAGTTTGAAATTCATTGAATGTTTTTTAGAATGTGATTCAGTGCTGCAGTTAATTGCCATTATTATGCATTAAAAGGGATTTAAAGCAAATTTTGGCACAATCTTGTATATGATTACTTCACATGATTAAATATATCTTTATGTTAAAATTTGAAACTGTACTCCTTTTGTTTGTGACAATAAAGATTTTAAAGTTGACTCACTTTTTTGACATGTTTAGAACAATCAATCATGTAATGTAATATTAGCTACTAGATTAGTTCCCGTGTACTACACAGATTTTAGTTTTATAGGTTTTAACTCAATTTACATATCAAATTTATTTTTAACATATCTCTTATTAAATTGATTTGGATATTTACAAATATATTCATATAAAAAATCATATGTTACAATAAAGGATATGATTTATAATAGTTGGTAAATTTTTATTGGAACATATCGGGTTAGGAGATAATTCATGATAATTGTTAATTTTTTTATTTGAACATATCGAGTTATGAAATAATTAATGATAATTGGTAAAACTTTAATTTGAACATATCGGGTTAGGATAAATCATAATAATTAATAAGTTTTTTATTTGAACATATCAGGTTAGGAGATAATTTATGATACTTGGTACATATCGAGTTAAAATATAGATCATGATAATTGATAAATTTTGTATTTGAACATATCGGGTTAGAAGATAATTGATGATAATTTGTGAATTTTTAATTTAAACATATCGGGTTATTTAGAATATGGAGCATACCATGACCCGTCTAAAAATTCTCCATCAAGTTAGTTAAGAACATGACACCTAAGCAAAATCCTATGTGGAGTAGTTAAAATGGTGACATGTGGATGTGTTACTCAATTATTAGAATAGGTAGATGTTGTTCTTTATCAGGAGCTAATAAATTTTGTGTTAACTCAGTTTAGTGTTTGTATTTTGACATTTGAATCTGTGACATATCTGTTAAACTTTTAAAAGTTATGCGAAATCTTGTTATCGGTGTAAATTATGATGTTTTTTGCTACATTATTGACCTAAATTGCACAAGATTTGGTTAAAGGAACAGCTTTTACTGCACTTTGGTCTTTTAGTTTCTTTATATGTTTGTTTTGGGCAATTGATTGCGAACTTTTAGCCTAATATATTTGCGATATATTCTGTGAAAATAAGGTTGACTTTTGTATAATTGGTCAACAGGAATAGGAACAGAGGTACACTCCATGGGGGATGTTAACGAGGATTCGAATAGCAGCAGTTGGCCTCACTTTTATGGAGAAAAAACTTTGACTAATGGCCAATATTACAACGGTTTCATACCAAGGACAATTACAGATGCAAAACCCATGTGTGATAAGGACCTGTTAAAGCAAAAAATGCTTGAACATGAAGTAATCTTTAACAATCAGGTAACAAAAGGTGTCATTTTGACTTTTGAGTTTCAGTTTTGTTCATTTAAGCATTGAATTTGGCAAAGTTTATTGAAATGTAGTCGTTATAACTAGATTTTATTGTTTGAATTTGTATAAACTGAATTAGTTTCTTATTATCAGTTTCATATCAGCTGCAACAAAACTGACTATAAAATGGTACAATAAATTTCTTGATTATCCCTTTTGTTACAAAATTTGAGAATTTTTTTACTGCACCTCACAAGGGCGTCTCTGGCGTCTCTTTTCACAAAAAAATATTTTCGGTTATGTTATATTAAATGGAAAAAGATCCTAAAAATGTTGTATCAAAATCGAATTTGGAAAGTGCCACATTCAAAATTTTCGAAGTAAACGTCATTTTATTTAAAACTTTTTTTTTGTCAAAAAAGCAGGTTTACGAACTTCATCGACTCTATAGAAGACAACTAGACATGATGGAAGAAGTGAAAAGGAACGAGTACCAAAAACAACGTATATCAATCGACACATCATCATCTTCAAGTCTCTTACCATCACAAAAGCCTTATGAAGATGGTCAAAAACGGCAACTACCAAGCTTCCCGTTGTTCAACTCTTGTTCTAGACAATCAATTTTTGGAACAGATATAAGCAGTTCTCCTTTAAGTTGCTCAAAAGCGAATGTTAATAATAATAGTTCAAAGGATTGTGAAATAATGGAAGGTAGACCTTCAAAACTCAGAAAGAAGTTATTTGATCTCGAACTCCCGCCTGATGAAAACATTGATTACGAACACGAAGAAATCCAATGTAAACAGGCATCTGAAGAATCAAGTTATAAAGATTATTCTTCGCGACGTTGTTTTAAGGAGTCTGGTGGATTAGCTGATCTTAATGAACCCCTTAATGTTGAAGAACCAATGGCTAATGAGTCAATTGATCGTCGTGGACCCTCTTCTAGACCAAAAGGGTCACTGTTTCCAGGCCCGACCCATGATCTATTGCAGAAGTCTCAAAATGGTGCGTTTGACCCGTTATTTCTCGAGGGAGGAAATGGAAGAAGTTGGTTGTCCAATACATGTGAAACAGGTAATGCTTATGTTTTTGTGTATTTTTTATATGATCCAAGTTGTATATATATTATTATATGTTGCTAAAAATAGTACATTTTGGTTAACTAACGTATTGCTAAACGTTTTAAAGCATTGCTTAGTTACTTAATAAGAACTTGCTATTAGAGTTTGTAGGCATCTCAACAGTCAACACAATATGTTAAATTATGTTGTTATGTCCCATAAAACCAAGAACTTTTTTTCTATTTTGATGAACTTTGTGTACTTTGAATTGCGGTTTCTAATGTAAGTAATAGTTAAATGCTTCTAACTTTGTTATGTTGAAAGATTTACTTTTTAGTTTAGTGTTTTATGGCATAAATGGTGTATTTTTTTCCTTTTTTATACGTTGTGTCGAATTAAATGGTGTACTTGTTCTCTTAACAGGGAATAGCAGAAGCAACATGAACTTCACACCAGGAACTTATCCTGGGATCTCGACTAGAGTTCATGATAATTCCCATTTTACCCCTATACCATTTCCCACCTTGTGTACGTCTAGTTCATCTCCGTATATGAATCATACAGATTTGGGTACTTCTCGTGGAAAGTCAAATGGTAGTTTGACTCATAAGTTGACTTCATGTCAGAGACAACCATCTTTTCTATCATCTCAACATAGCCATGTGGTTTCTGGTGACAAGTGGCCTATGAATGGATGTTATACACCAAATGGATATTTTCACGGGTCGTCATCTGTGTCAAAAGATCCGTGTGCCCGTTTGCCTTTTGGCGGGTTTTATCATCCAAACTACAATAATGTTGAAGATAGGTCACAAAAGATCCATAAAGGTTCAAACTTTATAGATTTGACTGATACTACCAAAGGCATTGATTTGAATAATGTCAGGAATAGTTCAAGAAAATGTGACCAAGCATTGCTGCCTTGGCTTCAAGCAAAACCAAATGTTAGTAAAAATGATGCCCGTGATGATCGGGTGGAAAAAGGTGTCGGGTTTCCGGTTTTTGGGAATTCTTGCGTTTCAAGAAACGAATCTTCATCACTTGTGTCCACCTCAGCATCGCTCCGTGACCATCGTGTAAATGGAAAAATAAAAGCAGAAATGGAAAACAGAGGATTTGATATGAATATCGCGTGGGAAGATCATGCAAATATGCAGACTGATGTGGGAGATTGTGATCTCGGGGAAAAAACAGATGGTGAAAACGATAAAATCAAGAATCATTTTGACTTGAATTCTTGTTTGACTGAGGATGACGACGTTATTTTACCGGAGTTTGTTAAACGCTCGAGTGAGAAAGTGAAGAAGATAAGAATGGAGATAGATTTAGAAGCTCCTGCTGTTCCAGAGGATGAAGAAACAGCCATTGATGAGGTCAAGAAAATTGATCATTGTGATGATGAGTTTCTTGCCAAGGTGGCAGCTGAAGCACTAGTTGCGCTGACCGGGATATCCAGTCAGCAATATCAAGCGGTGTCACAGTCTGAGGTGGCGCTTCGTTCTAATGACAACGACCGCCTTCTATGGTTTGTCAAGGCAATTGAAAACGCGGGTTTTGACTCTAATGAGCGGGACGAATATGAAGAGTTGACTCTGCAACAAGAGTTGACTAAAGAAGAAGATTACATGCCCAAGCCTTTGGCTCCTGATATCCAGGAGCCTGAAGAAGCTGGTCCGCCAACTGGGCCGACCCGGCCCAGAAGAGGCCAAGCAAGGCGAGGGAGGCCTAGGAGGGACTTCCAAAGGGATGTCCTTCCTGGGCTTGTTTCTCTTTCGAGACATGAGGTAACCGAAGATCTTCAGACATTCGGAGGGTTGATGAAAGCTACAGGGCATTCTTGGAATGCGGGACAGACAAGGAGGAACGGAACTAGGGGACGGCCGAAGTCTGTGGTGGTGGCTCTTGAGCCACCACCACCACCTCCAGCCGTCACCCCACCACCTCCACCACTACCGTTGTCGGAGGTGGTGGGATTGGAGGAAAGAAGCCTAACAGGGTGGGGGAAGACACCTAGACGTCCACGAAGACAACGACGTGCTGCTGGTACTTCTGTGGTGGTCCCGTTAACGTAATTTTGTGCATTTTTCGTTATTACTGTATCAACATAAACTTTGAATTGTAGAGAAGTAAAACAATTTAGGAAAAGCTGATTTATGGCTTGTTGAGAGTGATATAGTTGATGGTTATTGCATACAATCTCTGACTGTCATATCCTGAAATCTGGCCTAACTTGTTTCAAATGAGTATCCTAAAATGCATGTATGTATAATGGATTATTTATTATGTGTGATGTATGATGCACATGTAAGAGGACAAAAGGGTAAGATTCAATGTTTGTTCAACATTTAGTTTGTTTTTGAAAGTGAAACATGAATATAGTGGTTATATTTATACCTTATAGGGACCAAAGATGGATGATTGGGGGTTTGATATTTGGGCATTAGTTCTTTTTTCCTATTCTATGTAAAACAACAAATAGTTGTTTATATGGCATTAAGAGGCTCTATCAATGAGAGAGACGTTGTGGTAGAAATACATATGAGAGTAAAGTTGGTATATGCTCCATTCACTTCCATTCAGCATCTCTATGTCTCTTAAACATCCAGAGACTTTTTTTATGAAATAGGTATATTGGTTTTCATTGGTCCCAACTATCACTTGTTGTCTTCTACCGGTCCCAACTATTGAATTGGCTGTCAACGGTCCCAACTTTTATCACCTTGGTAACCACTGGTCCCGTCGTTAAATTTTTTTAACGCCGTTAAGTTTTTTTCAAATTCAATACCGATGTTATAATCCTTTTGATCGGAACGATAATATAAGTCAATTGATGTAAAAGTTACCTCAAAACGGCGCTCCGAACAACGAAATAATGCTTCAATCGGGTGTTTAAACCTAACGGTGCTTCAATCGGATGTAAAAATTTTATCGTTCAGAGAGCCTTTTCGATAAAACTTTTACATCAATCGACACGTATTATCCTTCCGATCAAAAGGTCTAAAACATCGGTCTTGAATTTGGAAAAAACGTAACGGCGTTAAAAAAAATTTAACGACGGGACCAGTGGTTACCAAAGTGATAAAAGTTGGGACCGTTAACAACCAATTTAATAGTTGGGACCGGTAGAAGACAAAAGGTGATAGTTGGGACCAGTGAAAACCAATATACCTATGAAATAAATGCTCTCAACTCTTAATGGTTCGCTTCTAACTCTTAATGGTTCAGATATCTTATTAGTTCATCACTAAATGGTTGAGACCTCCTATTAATTCATCATTTTTGTCCATTTAAAAATTGTCAAACAGCCCATTACTTGAATTGGTTCGGTTTGTTGTTTTACATAGAATAGGAAAAAAGTATACACTCCTAAATGACCATTAAAATATTTTCATGTCCCATGAAAAATAATCTATGAAAAAATTCTAGGTCTGTCACTCGTATAATAAAAAAAATGAATGTTAGGTTGGATGGGTTGTTAGCAATTTAAGACAAACTTTGGCAACCATTCCATGACTTCTCTGCTATCTCATTACAATGCAGGTTTAAAGACATCAATAGATTTTTAAATCTCATGATTAACTTTAAATTAATATATAAAAAGATTAAACAATTTCTAAACAAGCAACAAACAATAAAGTGGACGTATGTCATTATTTTTAACTCCCATGTTATCATTAAAAATCTAAAACTATGTAGCGACATAAGTTGTGCTTCAGACATTATTACGAGCAAAAAACCACGTAAAACACAACTTAAATAAATGATTGATTTTGATAATATAAAGACTTTCAGCATGCCAATTTAAAAGAAGATTATAAATGCCGAGAATACTAATTTAATATACATACTAATTGAGAAGGTCAGTGCTATACACCGATCCAGTCACGTGACGCCACATCGTGTTTTAACTTTTTTTTACTTTAACGTATTAAGTGTTTTAATCCCTGACTTTTGACGTATTTACGGTTTTAATCCCCGAATTTTACTAATTGTCATTTTATGAGTTTTCAACTTTGATCTCTTATACTTTGACATATAGTACGACACTACGACTTTAACATTGTTATCGTTTTGACCTCTAACTTTTGATATTTCATCGTTTTTTTAATATGTGACACATTACGGTTTTGTGCCGTGACGTATGGGACATGAGACTTTTTTTATCAACGCACGTGACAAAGTCATATACGCAAGACCCGACTACGTGCTTTGACCGCTGTAACGCGCGACCCGGTCTTAAATCTAGTATAAACTTAAAAAGCATGGTCGGTGGCCTTTTCACATGTCAACTCTCACCCTTAAAGTTTTTAAATGTCACTTTGACCCCTTTAAATATCTAAACTTTCAAATATACCCCTTGTAATTATATAAACTCATTCTTCCTCAATAACTTCCATTTCATTAATTTTTTTTCGTAATATCACAAACATAACATGTGTAACTAACTTATAATCGTGTCGTGTCGCACATAACCACCACACATTACTGTCACTAACGTAAACAACGCATATTAAATAGTGACAGTTGGTACCCGCCAACTGAATCAATACAAATCAAACGAACATAAACCATGATAAAGTTCAAAACTTTACATCAAATACGCTTCAATCGATCCAAATTTCTTCAACCCACATTCAATTACAGAGCCCTAAATTCATCAACAACTCATCAATCACTTAATTCCACCATATCCTACATCAATTTCATCTCATCAAACCCATTATTTTCGCTATTAGGTTCATGTAGAAGCTTAACCTCACTTAAAGAATTGCATTCTTTACTCATAGTCGACGGTCACTCGAATCAACTCAACTTGCAAACGAAACTCATAAGCTTATATGGTTCACTTGGGGACGTTGAAAGTGCCCGCCAGGTGTTTGATCAAATGCCTAACCCAGATATGTTTTCTTGTAAAGTGATGATTAGATGGTATTTTATAAATGATTTACATTTTGAAACTATCGCGTTCTATAGGTGTTTGATGAAATGCGTTAATGAATGTGATAATGTTGTTTTTTCGATTGTGGTTAAGGCGTGTACGGAGATGAGGGATGTTGATGAAGGGAGGAAGGTGCATTGTCGTATTGTGAAAGTAGGGAGTCGTGACGGGTTTGTTTTGACTAGTCTTGTTGATATGTATGCTAAATGTGGTGATGTTAAATGCTCGCGGAAGGTTTTTGATAGCATCGTTGATAGGGATGTTGTTTCTTGGACGTCGATGATTGTTGCTTATGTTCAAAATGGTTGTTTTGAGGAGGCGTTGGTGTTGTTTAATCGGATGAGAAGTGGGTTGATTGAAGGAAATCAGCATACAGTTGGAAGCATTGTTTCTGCTTGTACAAAGTTAAGAGCTTTACATCAAGGGAAATGGGTTCATGGATACGCGATCAAGAACGGGGTCAAATTCAATTCCCATTTGGTAAGTTGTCTTGTAGATATGTACATGAAATGTGGGGCTGTTCTTGATGCTCAATATGTTTTTAAAGATCTTTCAAGTCTTGATCTTGTTAGTTGGACAACCATGATTGTTGGGTACAGTCAAAATGGGTATCCAAATCAAGCAATTGCATTGTTTACAAACAAGAAATATTTACACATTTTACCCAATTCGGTTGCCATTGCGAGTGTTATATCCGCTTGTGCGCAGTTGGGGAACTTACAGTTAGGTAGAGCGATACATTGTCACGAGGTTAAGTTAGGTTTAGAAGATGGTAATGTGGTAAATGCTCTCATTGACATGTATGCAAAATGTGATATGATTAAAGATGCGCGTTACTTGTTTGACAGTTTACCGAATAAAGATTTGATTACATGGAACTCGATTATCAACGGGTACGCCCAAATTGGGTCTACTTATGAAGTTACAAGATTATTTCATATAATGAGGTTAGAAGGTTTTCGCGCAGATGAAATAACATTAGTGACCCTTCTTTCATGTTTTGCTTCATTTGGTGATCTTCATACTGGTTCGTCGCTTCATGCTTATTTGATCAAAGAATCACTGTCATGTGATAACGTATATATAAATACTGCACTTCTGCATTTTTACGCTAAATGTGGTGAGTTAAGGGCTGCTCGTCGTGTATTTGATGTTATGGGCGAAAAGAATATAGTTTCATGGAACGCGTTGATTAATGCTTACGGTATGCAAGGGGATTGTAATGGTACAATTGAGGTTTTTAATAATATGGTGAAGGAAAACATTTATCCTACTGATGCTACATTTACAGCAATTTTAACTGCTTGCAGTCACACAGGGACACTTGAAGGATGGAAATTGTTTGACTTGATGTGTAAAGACTTTGACTTTATTCCGAAAATGAATCATTACGGGTGTTTGGTTGACTTGTTGGCTCGTTCTGGTAGGCTTGAAGAAGCATTCAATCTCATCAAGAACATGCGGATCCAACCTGATGCGAGCTTGTTGGGATCATTTCTCCATGGTTGCAGTATGCACTCAAGGTTTGACCTTGGTGAAAAGGCGGTCAAATGGATGTTTGACCAACATCCGGTCGATGTTTCTTATTATGTGCTTGTATCAAATCTTTATGCTTCAGACGGAAGATGGAGTCAGGTTTCTCAAATAAGGGAGTTGATGAAGCTGAAAGATTTGAGTAAATTGCCAGGATGTAGCGTACAAATTAAAAACGCGTCATCTGGTTTGAACCATGCTACACCCCTGAAGTTTTTTCAGCCCTGTAGTTTTCATCAATGATCTCACATCGTCAAATCGTTTCCAATCTTCTCCTTCAGCAGAAATATTAGACAGCAAACTATAGAACCCTGTATCATCAATATTTTCTTGATTTAACTCTATTTTTTCAAGATTTTCTTGAATTAACTTAATCATATCCAATCTCCTATGAATTCGACACCCGCTTAATAAAGATCCCCAAATCCCAGAAGTGGGTGAAAACGGCATTGAAACGATGATTTTATAAGCCTCATCAAGATGACCCGCTCGACTCAAAAGATCAATCAAACAAGAAAAATGTTCTAATTTAGGTTCAACCCCGAAATATTTCAGCATTGAGTTGAAATACATCTGACCTTTTTCAACATATCCAGCATGACTACAAGCAGATAAGATGTTCATAAAGGTAATTTCATTCGGTTTCGTATTTGATTCTATCATTTGATCAAAAACTGAAATTGACATATCAACTAAACCATGCATCCCATAAGCATCAATCATAGCACTCCATGACACCACACTCTTATATGGCATGATGTCAAAAACACGTTGCGCCATCACTAATTCACCACATTTAGCATACATGTCAAGTAGAGCTGTGTATACATATGTATCATTCATCACACCATTTGTAATGAGCTTATGATGAATCCATTTCCCTTTTTCAAGATCTCTTAAATCGGAACAAGCTTGAATCGCACACAAGAATGTTACATCGTCCATTTCTCGTTCATCTAAACACATCCGGTCAAAAAGATTCATCGCCTCAACAGACTTACCATTATGAGCAAAACCCCACATCATAGAGTTCCACGTTACCACACTGTTATCATTCTGGTTCTTGAATATGTTATACGCCGACTCTACAACACCACATTTAGCATACATGTCAATCAACGAATTCACAACAAATTCATTCGAAACCCCTGTTTTAAAAACATGACTATGAATCTGAGTTCCAAGATTCAACGAACCCATGTTTCCACAAGCCGATACAACACTTGCTATAGTAAACTCGTCTGGTGTGATCATACGACCCCTCATTTGTTTGAAAAGATCCAACGCTTCCTCTGGCATCCCTTCTCGCGCATAACCCGATATGACCATATTCCATGAAATTACATGTCTATCCCTCACTGTATCAAACATCTTGTGACAAGTACTTAACTTTCCACAATTGGCATACAAATCGATCAACGCTTGGCCCAGAACATCGGCTTCAGGGTCGAGTTGTTTTCTTATAACAAAACCATGAATCGACCTGCCTTGTTCTAAGAAACTTAATCTAGCACAAGAACAAAGAACACCCATTATGGTGATTGCATTAGGTTCTACTTTACATTCTTGCATTTTTCTAAAAAGGTTCAATGCTAGTTCATAACAACCATTGTGATTGTAACATGTGATCATAGCAGTCCACGATGACGTAGAACGATTAGAAACACGATCGAAAACACACTCAGCACTATACAATTCTCCACATTTTCCATACATTGCAATAAGTGAGTTATCCAATATACTCTGATCACTACTTTCAATCTTTCTCGTAATCGCATACCCATGAACCGCCTTCGATTGCAGCCTCAAACCCAACTCACCACACGCCTCCGCAACACTAAGCAAAGTCACATAATCCGGCTCATACCCATCCACCATCATTTTTTTAAACAACTTCAACCCTTCACTTAACCGACCATAACGAACATGCATCAAAATAACAGAACTCCAACAAACGACGTCTCGTTCAGACATTTCATCAAACACTTGGCGTGCATAACTCAAACACGAAGCTTCACCATACATACTAATCAACGATGTCTGAACTACAGGATCTGAATCAATCCCACATTTAACTACCCTCCCATGAACACATTGGCCAATACCCAGATCACCAAAACCCGAACAAGCGCGTAAAACCGGGGGAAAAATGAAGCTGCTGATTAGGCTTAGTTCTTGCAACATGTTTGAGTATAAAGCAATGGCTTGTTGAAATAAGCCGGACCAAACGTAGCGTTTGATGAGTACACCATACATGTATGAGTCTGGTGTAGGGAAGGTTTGAAACACGAGATTTGAAGAATTGAGATGATTCATTTGAGCGTATGATTCAATGAGCTTTGTTGAAGCTAATTGGCTTTTGTGTTGGCCGGTGATAAGAAGATGAGCATGAAGTTGAGTGAGTGTTTTTATTGTGTAACATGATCGGAATAAAGGCATGTACTGGATCATCTTGTTTATAAAAGCTCAAAGCTTGAGCAGGGATGCTGAGTTGAACAAAATAGACCAACAACTTGGAAACAGGTAATGTATCGATAGGTTTATTCGTTTATTATTTTTTTTCTTCGGTTGGAATTTTTCTGGTTAAAAGGCTGTTTATTTCACTTTTTAATGGTTTAGTTCAGTGCTTAATCATTTAGATTTAGCATTTAGAGTGTTTGTTTTATAAAAAAAGACCTCTGAATGGTTCAGTTAAATGCTGAATGGTTAAGAGATTGAAAGATGCCGAATGAAATTGAATAAAACATACACAAAACTTACCATCACCTAAAGTTCTACCTCAATATCCCTCTCATTGATAGAGTCTCGTAACCATTCAGCACTCAATCATTCAACTTAGGGGCTGTTTGTTTCACCTCTTAATGGTTCAGTTCAGTGCTTAATCATTCAGCATTCAGAGCGTTTGTTTTAGAAAAAAAAAGCCTCTGAATGGTTTAGTTAAGTGCTGAATAGTTAAGAGATAGAGAGATGCTTAATGAAACTGAATGAAGCGTATATTAGCTTTACCATCATCTAAAGTTTTACCCTAAAACCTCTCCCATTGATAGAGCCTCTTAATGATTCAGATCTCTTAACCATTTAACATTTAATGATTCAGATTTTGCCAAACAACCTCTAAGTTTGCTAAATAGAGTTATGAACACTTTTATGTTTTTTGTCAAGTTTTTTGGGCTTTTGTTTTGGGCCCATTTAGGGTTTTGTTATACTTATTTAAAGTACACCAATGCTAGTGAAATGATCATTGATCATTTTTGCATAAAAACTTTTAGGTTTACAAATTCTTTGATTTTTCGGGTGAATTTGAGGGTTTGGGATTAGTCGATTAGATCATCACGGATCACGGATATTTGTAGAATTAACATGATCAAGTAGTGGAAGGAATTTCATTACCCAAATCAAGACTAGATAACAAGAACATAAGTGGTAACACTAGATATCAACCTCTATGTTTATTCTTTATAAGAGATAGAAGCTTTCCCACTTGCAAGGTTTCAAGCTTCTATTTTTGAAAGAGTTTGAGGAAATGCTCCTTCCGCGAGCGGCCATTTCAAAATTTGATGAAATAGGAGATATAGTGGTGGATGGAATTTCATTACCATATTTATTTAAGATGTATCAGAGGATGCATTTGTGGTATGTGATTCTATTTTTCTATATCAAGATGAAAATGATGATGTAATGTTTGGGAATATTAAAGGCGAAATAATAGCTTGAAAATGAGATTCAAGAATTATTTGCTAGTTTTGATCCGAAGAAACTAAAAAGGATAATGAAATCAATGAAAGTTTTGCAAGAAACAAATTCTGGATTCCGACGAAACCGGAATGGGCGGTGATGATGAAATATTTCATCGAAGGAGTTCAAGATAGAATGACAAAGTTTGTACTTCAAGAAGTTTTTGTTGGATTTCATGTACCGGTTAAAAATTACAGTAAGGATTAGATCCAATCCCTTCTAGGGTCAAGTTACAACTGTTTAAACAAATTGAATAAGAACTTTAACAATTAAAGTTACATTTTGACGAAACACTGAATATTGAACACTTGGATCAATGAGCGTCCTGCTAGTAGACTTGATCACGAACCCGAATCTGGAATGATCCAGTCGACCGAAATAATACGCGATGATGGCTGCAGTTATGGAACGAGGGCGCAGGTGGTGGTCAACTACGACTAGGATGGTGGTGGTGATGTTTTCAACTCTTTGAAAGTGGTGTGTGATATTATGAGTTTTAATCTCCTATTTACATTATACCTGACTTGTTCCCAAATTAAGTCATGATAATTGTTAATTTACAAACTATAATAATATAACTAACACTCAGTTATAATTCACCTTTTACCCTAATATTTCGTGATATAATATTAACTTTTTAAATATTATTTACTTATTCGTTAAAAGTGCAACTCTTTGGATCGTAAATCGATAGTAAAAATATAATATTTGATGATCGGACTTCCTATCTCCAACAATTTTGTCGTTCAACCACTTCAACAACCCTCAGTAGATAAACATGATTCGAGAAATGCTCTAACCTCGTTAGAAGCACGAACTCTTTCTTTTTGTTTAAAATGTAGGAAAATGCAAAAAAATGATTTAATTGTTTTTTTTAATCACTTTATGATTTGTATTTAATAATATACGGATCCAACAAAAATGTAAATCTAATACAAGCGAGCTCAAGTAGAGATTGTTCAAACTATGACGGCCAAATGACAAAGGGATAACACCCCAACAAGTGAGCTTGATAGGTATAATGGAGCATATTTTGTATTCAGTGTGATTATCAATGACTAATATGATAATGGAGTATTGGATATAAATAGACCAAACTATTAGTTTTTGACCGCTATCAGTCTCAACTTCTGAAATATGTTCCGGCGGTCCCAATTTTTATCATTTTGGCCATTAATGGATCGCCGTTAAAAAAGTTAACGGCGTTAACTTTTTTTTTTTGAATTTTAAGTCGACGTTTTATGGTTTTTGATCGGAATAAGAATACGAGTTTAATGATATAAAAGTTACGTTTTATGGGTTTTTATCGGAACAATGCCTTTAACCACCATTTGTGAAGTATTCATGTCCGGGACTACAATTTCCACTCCTAAAATCACACCCCACGTATATCCAAATTTAGACATCAAATATGTAATAAATACACACACATTATTCATGATAAAAACAAGATTCGGATTCTATAATTGCTATGAAGTTTATTTAAGAAGACTCATATATTACGAAAAAAACCCAAATGTGTATGTTTAACAAATAATCAAGATTAATTCGATCAATTTTTTTATTTGAATATCAAAAGTGATGAATAAATATTACATTTCATTCATTTTTCTATATATTAAAAAAGTTTTTGATTGAAAAAATGAAGAATATAGTAACTTTTTTTGCTTCTCGTAATATTTACTATTCTCGCATGAACTCTCCCGGGGTATATGAAATTTAACCGCATTGAAGTGGTATGAGTTAACTTACACAAAATGGATAATAAGAATAGGTGACTTTTAAAAATAAATGTACAAACTGAAAAATGTGTTAATGGAAGTGTTTTTCCGACTAGTGCAAATATGAGAATTGCATGAGTAAAAAGGAAGAAGATGAAGTTATATGATTAAGTGTGGTGACAAATGTGTAACTTATATCAAATGTTTGTAATTGGTTTTCAAAATTTTTATAACGGCATCTTTATGTTGTATTTTTAATTCTCTTTTATTAAAATAAACTTTGAAAAATAATACCAATCTAAAGTTTTGGGTTTTGTAGTTTTTTTTTAACTTCATGTTATAATATAGTTTAAGGATATAATATATTTATTGGTTTTGGATAATTTATAAATTATATTCTAACGGTGGAATTGCGCTTTTACGTTTGACACCTCGATTTAGGACCTCTTGCGTTTGTGCGTTTCATGTTTTTTTAGAACCAAGGCGAACATGTATCTAGGAGCTTTTTTTCTGACTTGCATAGGCACCTAAATCCTCAGAGACGACCCTAAAAGTTAACCTTCATTTTCATAATGCATGCTCAGATCTAAAACGAGATCTGCTGGCTTTAGCATTGGATTTTGGTGTTTGTTTTCAGGCGAGACCAACAAAACAAAAGTGAAGGTGAGGATGTTTATGATGGTGCTAAAGATCTGGGTTAATGGTGGTTTGTTAGATATGTGTGTGTTGATTATTGTGGCTGATGAGATTTGGTTTGCATATAGTAGTGGTGGTGACATAGCGGTGGTGGTCTGGAAATCTAGTGATGGGGTAATGGTGGCCGTTTGAAATTATGGTGGCTGGGTTTAGTAATTTTTTTTAATTGCTGATTCATTTTTGGTGCGGGTGTGGAACCACTGTTTTTGACATGCCAAATAGTTCGCGGTTAGATGGTGCGGGTTTAAAATCGTCTCACCGCACCATATATCTTGTTGTGTAGTAGTGAGAAAACTTTATAATGCATGTTTACTTTCAGGAATCAGGATCACCCACCATAATCATCGGCCGGGATGACGGATTGATCGATTCGATCAATCAAAACGGATGACGGATCGAAGATAGTAAACTACTTAAATATTTAAAAGAAAAAAAATAAGAACAAGTTACCACGACAGCCTCATGTTTCATATCTTCTTGTTTAGGACTTTGTTCTTGCTCCGGTTTCTTCTGCTCCTCCACACAAAACTTCCTCAACACCTTTTTTTCAAACACGACCTTGATCATTAACTAAGCTAAAAAAATATAATCAAGAAACTACACAAAACTAAAAAAGAAACATAGAAGAGAACAAACCCTCAAACGCCCCCCTTGAATTTTTTAAATCGTCCCCCTTAAATTTTGATTCTCTGATGAAAAAGATGCGAATCAAAAGAGAAAAAATATAGAAAATGTATTGTCGTAGGAAAAATGAGTTTAAGTTCAAAGTTTAGGTAGCTCAAAGGAAGAAGACTACTTCAAAGAATTAAATAGGTTAAATAGGTTAAATTTAAATCTATTATATTATAAAGTTTATAGATAAACTATTATTATACTAGACTTGGGTGCA
The DNA here is from genome assembly GCA_030867185.1 of Tagetes erecta. Classification (NCBI taxonomy): domain Eukaryota; kingdom Viridiplantae; phylum Streptophyta; class Magnoliopsida; order Asterales; family Asteraceae; genus Tagetes; species Tagetes erecta. The sequence goes on along the minus strand of CM061492.1, from coordinate 42,573,233 downwards.
GGAAATTGACCCCTCTTTTTTAAAAGCTGAAAAAACTATTAAATTGTTATATCAAATTAAATAGATATACTCTCAATGTTTATTGAAGTATTATTAATATATTAAAGAAAATCAAGTTTTTTAATTTAGTACTTGCTTTAAAATTTAGATTAGGGCCATTAAGTAAATTCTTAAATATATATCGTTTTTTAAGTTTTATAAATTTACTAATATGTAGATTTTTTAATGTATACAATTCTAATAACTTAATTATTAAAGCATATATTTTTCAACTTGTTTATTAATTTATTAAGAGTTAACTGCGAAATGCAACCCTATGGTTTATATCCAATAACACTGTGCAACCCTACTTAAATATTTAGACCCTTTGCAACCCTAAACTTTTAAGTAAGTCATTTACACCCCCGGTTATTTTGACCGTTAGTTGACCATCCAAGACGTCACAGTTCGGTTCTGCACTAAATACCGATCAAAAACCGATGCCTCTTTGTTTCGATCAATAGCAAACAGAGCTGGAAAAAATTATAAAAATGTAATTCTCTTAGCCCCCACGTTTCTTCCCAATATAATTTAGCTATTACTGTTAAAAAAAAGTAATATAATTATTTATTATTGTTTTCTATTTGAGAAAAAAATTGAAAATTTGACCAAAATTCACGTATCATATGCTTTAAGTAGTCAAAAGTCAAAACTTTGATCATTTTCACGAATCTTTCACTATCTATACTATCTATAAAGCAGATTGGAAGGATACCTAACTTGTCAACCACATACCGCTGTTTAATGCATAATGTACAAACACTTTCAGGGGTATTTCAGGGGTAATTAGGTCTTTTTAGCCTAAGTTTAATTTAACCTAAGTTCTTAATTTTCGAAATAACCCGTTGAAATCTTCCTCAGTACACGCTCTCTCAGTAAACCCTAGCATTCGCCTCCAACTCCATCATCTTCATCTCTCTCATTATCAGTTATCTCTCAAACTATATGCAAGAGAAATCGGAATGAGATTAAAGTTTAAGCTTGATGTAGTGTTCAAGAGGGATGACATAGAGGAATATTTCTCCTGAGATTTTGAACTCTTCCTCGAAATCACCCTCTGATGTAGAAGAAACGATAAACCCATACGTATGATTCTTTATTTCATATTGATTCGATTTATTTTATCTTCAATTGTCATGTGAGATTAAAGTTTAAGCTTGATTCACATGTTTTTTTGGTGATTTTGTGTAGGGATGAAACATATATATATATATATATATATATATATATATATATATATATATATATATATATATATATATATATATATATGTGTGTGTGTGTGTTTTGAATGAATGAAACAATCTACTTGTAACGGATTGTTAGGTTACATAAACTGAATGTAGATTTAATGTTATTATGATGATTTTTTAGATTGCAGGGAGATTTATGGAAGCATGTCTTTCTTGTTGGTAACTTTATGCAGTTTTATGATGATGATGAAGATGATGTTAGTTTCAATAAATTTGAGTAATTTTGACCTATTTGATAATGACATGACAAAAATGAGTTGCATATTAAGCATTTTATGTGTTCAACCCATTTACATGTTTTTTTGTTTGTGATTTTCAAATGCAGGTAGTTGATAAGGAAAGAATTGCTTGACCATTGTTCAGGTTAGATTTCTTCCCACCTAATATCCACTGAAAGCTCTATTAGAGCACCTTGGTGATCACCATTTGATAAATACAAGTAGTATTGTCATCAACCTACTTATATGACATATAACTATTAATTATATGATATTAAAAATTATATATTTAGATTTGTATTAACTTTATCGCAGTTTCGTTGTCAACCATAACCTTCAATGCTCAACTTTAGGTATATTCAAGATAATTCAATCTATCTAATGCAAAATATACATACGTCTCTTTCTTTACATGCCACCTAAAAAAATTTCACACTTGCAGAATATATATACATTCATACATGATAATTCTAGCTTATCATTCTTAAAAACAGAGGCCCCTCCGTCACCGGAAAACGAAACATTCCAGCATGGTGCAGCAGGTGTAACATTCGTGTTTGAATCAAAAGGTGTATATATATATATCATTTTGTTTATTTCAGTTACTCTAATCCCAATCCTAAAATTAAATTCAATTTAGTTTTACTGTTAAATTTACTGAGTGTGTTTGTTTATCAGGTGAGTGGTATCATGTTGGGAATCATCTCACGATCGCCATCGTGGTACCCATGATACTGACTCTACCATACGTGTTCAGACGGCTGGGATGTGGTCTTGGATTCTTTTGCTTGATCGTCATGGGGTTGCTCACTTTCTACTCTTATTATCTCTTGTCTCGGGTTCTTGAGCACTGCAAGAAAGTGGTTCGACGGCATATCAGTTTTCGAGAACTCGCCTATGATGTATTGGGTATGTTTATGTTTTTTCTTTAGCTTTTGTTTTGTGTGTGTTTTCATTGCATGAAAATTAAGTTGCATATAACAGTAAAAAGTTAATGGTTTTAAAGTTAAGGTAGAGGTTGCACGTATTAGGCCTGTGGGTTAGTTGACTTGAATTTGTGTTTTATTTTAAATTGATCAGTTGTTGTAGACTTGTAAATGTAGAATGAAAAAATAACTTAAACTAAAATTGGTCAAATGTATTTTAGTCACTCTGACTAAACCTAGCTCTAAAGAAGACGTTGCATTTATTATTTTTTGACACATTTTTGTTTTTAACATGGCATTTTAACTTTTATACCATGTTTCTTTGATTAGTCAGGATCGTTTGTTTAAAACCGGCCAAAGTTGACCCAAAACACTTTTGTATCAAACCGGGTAATTCTTTGATTAGTCCAGGTCTTTTGTTCAAAATAGACCATAGTTGACCCGAAACACTTCTATATTAATAATACAATTCGGGAGGTTGTGTGCAACTATGCATTAAGAATACATTTTGGATGACATCCCGACTTGTTTAGGTTCATTTTTTGCTAGCTTTATTACTGAAAATTGTAAGTTTAAGTTTCATTACAGTTGAACAAACAAGGTAAGCATTTCGAACTTGGGGTTTGAAGAAGTTGATTCGGGTGTTTGATATGATTTTTTTTTCATGTTCGCACTTCTAAATTTGTAGGTAACATGCAATTTTGGCCAATCATTTGGATGAGTTTGGAATTAATGGTATCATCGTTTTTCATACACATTTTGTCAACATTGCTTATCTTTGACATTAATCATATTTCCTATTTTCTTATTCTTCTCACATTGTTTACTAAGCATAGATCATGGATTTTTGTTTGATTTTAAGGCAAGCAATCATGGAAATTTGAGGTAGTTCCACACATCAACTTTTGTTATTGCACTTCTATTGGATTTTATCAAGCATGCTCGTAGATTTGAAGACTGTTTTTTTATTAATATGTCTATGCGAAACTGGAACATATAGAGATTTTGGTTCATGGTTTTGAGTTGGTAGTGGTATTCTTGTGTTATTCTAGGTTAATATTTAAGTTTATCTGTGTTGTAACATGTCAGGAAAAGAGTTTGAGATGAAAAAGATGAAGAAACAACAAGAAAAGGTAGAGAAGGTATGTCATCTTGTTCATACAATTTTAATATGTTTAATGAAGTGTTCTTTTGTCCTTCATAGATTGGTTAATTTTGTATTTTTGCATCTCATAAACTATGCCAAAGCCAAGGTTACAATAAAAAGGATAAGCCCTTGTATGTTGAAAGTCTCCTAACATGCTCTTTTAAGAGCTGGGGCATAACTTTAGTTAGAAGTAGCGAGTATACAAGATTTCGTATTTATAATTCATATATATATTGGGTTGGCCCCCTCTAAAAATATTGTGTACATTAATTTGAGGCCCCTCTAAAAACTATGTACAAACCCAAGTAGTGCCCAACACTTGAAAGTTGAAAACCCTCTATTTTTTCAAACAGCACTTCAGACTTCACAGTTCACACCCCTTGCCTGGCACTCGACATCCTCCCCTGCTCTACTCAACCTGCTGCTACCTCACCATTCATTGCATTACTCAACTACTGACTATTGTCATCCACCAGACAACCTTCTACACCCTAGAGTGTTGCGCCATTCATTCCATCCATCTAGGTTTTTTTATTTCAATTAGTCAATTAGGGTTTTAGGGTTAAAATTGATGAGGATTAAATTGTGATTAGTAGTTTAGTATTTTACCTGTTCAATCTTTGTAGTGTACTACTGAGTTTAGAAGGTACTAAGAAAGATTTAAACATCACAGCAGGTTCGAAACATCTTTGTTAGTCCACAAGTGTGTACTGCAGACTTATTTTTTTTCTTGTTATTACTGGCCTGGTGAACTATTTGGATTGAATGGTTAGTAACCATATATTGAGCTCGGGTTCATGTTAATCTGTGATGATTGCTTTGCATTATCATAAAGATAATGTGTGATTTAAGGGTTAACAAATAAAGCCATCAATAATTGTATATCACTTGCAAATGTTTAATTTTAAGATTGTAAATCATTATTTTGGGTTTATGATTGTAATTTGTAAATGTTGATGAATTTTGTAAATTGTTTGATTCAGAATCCATAATCGATAAATTCAAAGAGCTTAAAGGTCGTCTGGCTAAGTTGTAATTCATCTTCCTGCATATCAAGTACTCATCATTCCTCGTATTATTTTAAATAATTTTTACGTGTGTTTGTTAAATTATTGTCCACTTTTTTTGTGTAAGAAAACTTTGTTTGAATGAATGAAGAATGATTAGATATTTAGAGTTTTTATTGTTTGACCCGACCCGGACATATAACCTGTAACATAGCGATAGAAGAAATTACCAGCCTCGTGACTTTCCGACCCCCCCCCCCTTCATAAAACTTCAAGTTTCTTCACTGTTCAAGAGAAATATAGTGTTATGATTTTATTTGTACTGATTTTTTGTTTACTATGAGCAATAACATATTAAGCTCAACTCACATCTTAAAAGATGCAAAAAAAAAAGATTTATGACACCAATTTGGTCCTAGAATTTATAGAAACTGTTTAATACGCTTTATTTTTTTTAAATATTCTTCTATAAAACAACATTTTTGAAAAAGATATGGAGTTAAGTGGTAAATGTGGCCACAAACTAATATGGTTGATGTTGTCATGTGATCAACGTAAGCTACACCAAAACAAGCTTCACCACCAACCTAATAATTCATTTACTGCTCTCATTGTTAACGGTAGTGTATATTGATAATTATTTGTTGCTGAATGATGTTCAATTGAGGCTTAAATGGTACTTTTAGTAAGCAACGATAACTTTTAGTATTTTGTTTCATGGACAACCATTATTGGGTAATGGTATAGGTCTTTTGTGTTATTATTGTTTTAGTTAAACTAATGGTATCTTAGGTGATATCACTTGTAAGTAAGGATGAGATTCTCTTCTTTTTTTCTACATCGGTTTGCATTTATTGGTCTTGGTAAGAGTCATCTTTATGTTCTGAAATTGGTTTCAACTGAAAAGGTTAATCTGCTTGGCATTTCATCCATTTTAATTGTTAGTTTTTAGTCTTTGTTACTCACGTTTATATGATTTGATGTTATGTGTTTGATGAGTGCATCTCATGTCTTAAAAAAAAGACCAAAAGATGTCATATGTTCCGGTAAAAAAGGAGAGCATACAAAAAACTCATCCTTCAAAAGATGTAGCAGTCAGAGACAAAGATACATAAGAAATTCATGGGGTGCCTCTTGATGAGGAATATTGGTGGAACAATGTAGTTGGCATTATTGAGATGTGTAAAATTAATGACTAAATTGATCTGTTAATGATACAAGTAATACAAGTGGTTCACATTAGATTTTTTTAGTTTTCAACTTGTATGTGTTACTTTATACATTAATGGTTTCTTTAGTTATTTCATATTTTAATGTTTAATTATTACTTTATAGCGTTATTAGTTAATGGTTTCTTTAGTTTTCAACTTTTACGTGGAAGCCTACGACTTATATTGCCAACAATCATGCAAAATATTATTTATCTGTAAACTTTGCATAGAAAAAAAATAACAAACTTTTGTAAAATATATGTTGTATGAATAACGAAAACTATGAAAACAAGTACCACATATAGGCACCATAATATATTTAAAGTTTGTTAAGGTTTTATTTAAGCACTGCTCGATGGTTTTTTCAGTGTTAATTTTAATGTTAAGTTATTAGTTATACGACTAAATTCATCTCGTTTTAATGCAAGCACTTCACAATGGAGTTTTATTTTCAGCTTTTATTTTAAGATTTTAGATATTTTTATATCAATAATTGTTTGTTAAATATTACCGTTGTCTGCGATTCATATTAAAAAAAGAACGGTTTTAAAAAAACACCTAGAAACGAGTACCACCGACAATGTCGGCCCTACCGAATCGCAATCCGCCGCATCGCGCGGGCCCCTACTAGTCTATACATTAATCGGTGTTTTGGTGAGTAGCAAGCTGTGTCAATTAGTCAAACAACTTGTCTGAATAGTTCAAATAACTTGCATAAATCTTGATTAAAAATTTACATGAGACATTCATGCAAATTCTTGAATTAATAAAATCATTAAATCATGAAACCTAGATGTTGAATACGTGCACATTGGTGTTTTTAGATTATGATTATGGAGACTACGTTCCCTATCTTTGTTTAATATTAAACCTAGGGTTACAAATGGTTGTTATCTCTTTTATTGTGTGAATAGTCTATTATACCTTACAAATAACGGTCAAACTAACCGGCGGGATGCAAATGACTTACTCTGTAAAGTCTAGAGTTGCAAAAGGTCTAAATATTTAAATGGAGTTACAGAGTACTATTGGATGTAAAGCATATTATTATATTTTGCACTGAGCTCATTTATTAATATCTATATTGTGTTGCATTTTATATTTGTTATGTAACAAATGATAGTTTTTGGTTCCTATAGTTTTTTTACTATTATATGGTTGTTAACTTGAATTAGAAAGAAACAACATTGAATATTTTAAAGTGAGTTTTTTTTATTATGATTGTTGACGTGAATTACAAGGACACAACGTTGAATATTTGAAAGCGAGTGAAGTCACAAATGCAATTAGATGAAATTCATGTTAAATACTTTAAATTTAATTGTGTGTGAACATGCATAATATAATATTAAAATATGTTATTGTTATTGACTTAAATAAGAATTAAGTTAAGAATACAAATGTAATCAGATGAAATTCATGTTAAATACTTTAATTGTGTGTGAACATGCATAATATGATATTGAGATATGCTATTAAGTTATTGACTTAAATAAGAATTACGTTAAGAATTTCCGCTCCCAATCACCGTAACTTGACCCGACCCAACCCCAACCTAAATCGGACCGAAAAAAATTATCATATAGTAATAGAAAAAATGAGCTTTAAAAAATTTACGCCCCCCATGAAAAAAGGTCCATCACTGGGTAAAATCCGCAAGATGCAACTAAATATATATTTATCATAGAAAATTCTATGATTTGATGTTTAAAAAAATGAGTTAGAATAAATGAAGTCCATAATCATACAAGTTGATCTAGGACCGGACTTGATGAATGCCACGACCCAAGAGTAGGACCAGCATGGGTGATTCGATTATCCAATGATATATAAGTTTTGTCTAGAAAACTTATAGACAATAACAGACGTCAATGTTAAAACCTAAAAGAAAAAAGAATGAAACAAGTGAATTTCCTAAACACACACAACTAACATGCTCGTCTAGAGAAAGGATCGCGACTTGCGTCTCCCTTATGAGGGACCATCGCGGTCCCCTCCATTGATTGTTCAAGGACCCATGATGGATCTTCTTTTTCCACTTCGACTACGACCTTACTAGTCTTAACTACAATCCATTTTCTCCTCTCGAATAGCCGGATTTTATTCTTCCTCCACCCTCTTTGTGTCCAGCCTCTTTACCTCCTAAAATTTTTTATTTAAAAATGAAAAGTGACTTACATGTCTTTCTAATGCACTGTTCCGTTTGTTTTTTTTTAAGGAGAATGACGAGTGAACAAAGTCTTCGAGACACTAAAAATATGATCTTTGTCACAAAGTTATAAAATCCATGCAGCATTAACCATAATCAAGACAAGATATCATCAAAGATCATGGAACCAATACACATATTGCATACATAATCATGAACAAACCAATTTTCTCACATAAAACATTCATCCAGTATATCAAAATCAACCAAAAATTATCAAATTATCATCAATCATCCATACATCCATAATGCCTAAGTAATCATGCATAATCTAGCCAAATATCAACATAATCCTCAAATCCAACATCAAAATGTCTAGATCTAGTATCATATCAATAATAACTAAGAAAAATCAAGTAAAAATACACAAAGAAAAGTAGATCACACCCAGATTGACCACCAATCTTCAAATCAAGGCTTAAATCTTCAAGATCTACCACTTTGATCTTCAAACCAGCAACTTTTAGTCTTCAACTCATCAATAATCTTCAAAATCTTCAAAAAAATTTTCAAATCTTCAAGATTAAAGACCAAAACACCAATCAAAACTTGAATCCACACCAATTTGCACTTATGGGGACTAAAGTTCCTGCCCAGCGGCCCTCCGGGCGGGCAGTTTTCTGATGATGGGCTTTTGGGCCCAGTGGGTCTTGGGCTTGATCTGCGTAGCAGTTTCACTTGCTTTTTCTTCTCGTTTGCTTCTCGTTTGCTTTTTCTTCTCGTTTGCTTCTCGAAAAATCAAGGTTCGACCACCCTGTTCAATCGGTCCGACCGGTCAACCGGTTCAAACCGGTCGATCTTCCTATAACATAACGCACTAGTATGGATCGAACCGGTTCCCACTCCGAATCCCGGTTCAACCGATTGAACCGGCCGAACCGAACCGAGCCAAACAACATTGGTTTTACTCATTCATACAAAATCTCTCTCATTGTCTTTCAAATATCACTCATTCAAACAAGATGGAGCTTTTGTGTCTCCAAAACATGTATGATATTTAAAAAAATATTAGTTTGGTAATAATACTTAGCAAGATGTTTGACCCACTTCATTATATAATTAGGTTTAATACCCGTGTGCTACACACGGGTTAAATAATAATATTTGTAAAGAAATTATAGTCATTATGTTTAATAATTTGTAAATATTTTATATTTAAGAAATTTTACTCTATCAACTTATGCATCCATGGTTAAAATTCCATTCAATTTCTCACCCAAATTTCCTAATATAAAAAAATATCCCTCCAAAAGTAGCCCCCTAAAACTTAGAATTATTAGATAGATACTTGACATGATTTAGGTAATAAACATTATAACTTGAAGCATAATGACATTTTACATAATTAATCAGGTGTTTAAAGAACTTATATGAAACATATATTAATCTTTAAATAACTAATATCATTTCATGTAATAATTATATTTCATTATTAAAACACGAGATTAGTAATTGATTTTAATCACATGTTCCAACAGGTCGGTTTATATTTACTTGAGCACGCGGAGCAACTAATAGGCTTTAGCTGACATATTTTTAACTTTGAAACATGTCGTGTGTAGCGACAACAACGTTACCTTCGTGACTTTGTTACATGCGTTACCATGGTATCGCACGTTATGATGTTAAGTCGTAAAAGTAATTTAGAAACTTAACAAAAACAAAAGAATTAAAAACAAAAAAATTGGAGGATCAAGTTTCGAAATTAGCGGTCGGGTTTTCTTCTTTGGACCCCAAATATCATATAACGAAAATCAGCAAGGCTGTACAACAAGTCAAAAACAAAATCAAGAGCAAAATGCACCCAACAATAACATAAAATGTACCCTACATAAAAGAATATATAAGGCCATCCTCAATCAGCAACTCAATAAATATAAAAAACCATGTCTAGTTAGTTGTCACATCAGCAAAACACTTATTCATTAAAGAGTAAACTGTAGTTTTAAATATCATTATAAGGAAATCATGTACAAAAACTAAAAAACAAAACCAAGAATAAAAATTAACGGCCTTACATATAAAAAAAATAATTCGGTGAGATTATGGCCCCCCTCCTTCTCCTATAAATAATAAATGGGTTCGATATCAGCTACTCATTCAAACAAAATCTATCGATCTCATCACTGTCTTAATTTCAAATATCACTCCTTTACATATATAATGCTATCTTGGTTGTGTTTCCTCCTCATCATGGTACCAGGTGCAATATCATCATCACCATCATCATCATCATCATCATCATCATCATCATCATCATCATCATCATCATCATCATCATCATCATCATCATCATCATCATCATCATCATCATCATCATCATCATCATCATCATCATCATCTGTAACGTTTACATTCAAGAATAACTGTCACGATACAGTTTACCCCGGAGTTTTGTCTAATGTCGGGATGCCACCTCTTCACCCAACTGGATTCGCCCTTGAAAAAGGCGAGTCGAAGATACTCACCGCGCCATCGTCTAATTGGGCGGGTCAGATCTGGGCACGAACCCATTGCTCTAATCATTCCAACGACGATGATGGCAATCATTTCAAGTGTGATACAGGAGACTGTGGAAGTGGAAAAGTTGAATGCTTCGGAGCTGGGCCAACGCCTCCTACAACACTAGTTCAATTTACTATCGACGACAAGGACGTCGGGATGGTTTACTTTGATATGAGTTTAGTAAAAGGATATAACCTCCCTATTTGGGTGGCTCCGTATGGACGTAACAACAACAACAACGACTGCATATCCGTTGGTTGTCATGTGGATTTGAATCAGATGTGTCCGTCTGAGTTAAGGGTTATGAATTCTGATCTAGAAACCGTGGCGTGTAAAAACTCTTGTGGGGCGTTTGGTAGCTCAGACAAGTACTGCTTGAAACCTTCACATTACTCGAAGCTGTTCAAAGACGCTTGTCCGCAAGCTACGGGTACTTACGCGGGTGATCAAACCACCACCCTCAGCTGCACTGCCGATCACTACAACGTAACCTTCTGCCCCACCAGGTAACGTCGATGTTTGTTTCACATCATATATAATTAACTCGGCCATCAACACCATCATAACCTTAGGGTACGCACGATGGGCTAGCTAGCTAGCTAGGTGATATATATATATATATATATCATATATATGATGGTGGTTTGGGTTAATTTAGGTATGGGTTTTTGTGCGACGGTGGAACACGCTAGCAACAGTTAAATTCTTTATTAATAGATAATACTAACATTTTAATACTTTTAATCCAGGCCGGTAACTTTAATCCACACACACTTAAAAAAAACTAAATGAATTGAACCTCTCTATAGATCGAGTAGATTAACTTACATAAAGAAAAAAATATGGGTTGCTTAAGTGAAATATAGTTCAAACTGTTGTTACATTTTTATTAACTTTCCCCTACCTTTTTTTTTATAAATATAATAATTAAAGAGTTAGTTAATAACATGTATTTAGGGGTTGAAAAAGAAGTGGGTGTTTTATTAAATTTTCAATTTTAAATAGAAAACATTAATTTATTGTTAACTAAAGTAAGTTGTATATTTTAATTTTATTTTAATATCTACATTTTGAATTTAGGTTAACAGGATTATACTACTTCAAATGCAATTGGTTCCTATTTTATTGCTTTATGTACTTTTCTTGTAGCCTAACTTACTACTTTCATTGATGGTACATGTTTTAAGGCAATTGGTACAACATTGTGTGTAGATGCCACGTTTTCTACATACGTGGCCTTCTCCTTTTCATATTTTCTTTTAAGCATGCCTCCTTCTTTCATGTCATTGTTCCCGGTCTTTTCTGGTGAGATCTCCTGTTGGTTTTGTTTTGCTTTTGATTTGTCTTTTGGTTTGAAGTGGTTTGAAGATTTGTGTTAGTTACCTTTTATCATTTTGTATGATTCTTTGGTTATCGCTTGTTACATACATCTCTAATTAGATGATAGATTTAATAATAAAAAATTTAAACATGCATTTGACAGCAACAAATCAAAGGGGGATCAGCATCAAACTCCAACACCAAATATCAACACGGGTAATAGCAAAAATGATAAGGGATCTAACAAGATTGGCGTGATCATTGCTAGCGTGGTGTCATGCATCGTCTTGATTATAGCTGCAAGAGCTTTGTTAAAATGCTACTGTAACAATAATAATGTTGCAAATGGCTCATGTAATAATTGTATTCGCTGCTGCTAAATATTTGGAACGGGTTATCCCTTGTATTACTTTTTGACTTTTTGTAATGTTTTATTTATAACATATGTTGCAACTTTTGGAACGGCTTAATTATTTTATATTTTTTTTGGTGTTTTATTAAATGCTACGTACGGTAAGAATATTATCAAATTTATTGAATAATTCAAAGTAAATTTTAGAACGGGTCTATGGCTAATGCTAGGAATCTATCTAGGATATTAAATGGTTCAATTCAGTGTTTAATCATTTATATTCAGCTTTCAGAGCGTTTGTTTTATATAAAAAAAAGTCTCTAAATGGTTCAGTTAAGTGCTGAATGGAACTAAATAGAACTATACCAACTTTACTCTCTTCTGTATTCCAACTCAACATCCCTCTCATTAATAGAGTCTCTTAATGGTTTAGACCTCTTAACTATTCAGCACTTAATAATTCAAATTTTTCCAAACAGTCCCGAAATGTTTTTAATTGGCTTATGGGCTTAAACATCGGCGGATTTAGGTGAGGGTCCGGGGGTCCATTGACCCTCCGGCCGGCGAAATTTTCCCATCACCGGTGTATCCAATGAGGAAGGTCTGCTTTATAGTTGAATATTACATTTTTGTCATTTCTCCGACGACTGATGAGAAACTTTTTTAATAGTTTGAAAAGAAGTAGGGACCAATTAAGATGAAAACACGTGCATGAGCTTTGGTTAACATAAGCTTTGAAAAGAAGTAGGGAATGAATTTTGGTTAACATAAGCTTTTTTTTTTTATAATAATAAATAAAATATTCTTTTTCTTTCTTTATTTGACTTTTTTTAACTAATAGAGAACACAAATGCTCTGGATGAGTTTTTTTAATGATTAGTTACTTTATGATATATTTTTTAAAGAATCATTTACCTTTGAATTAGGATTTTTTTTCTTTATATGACCTCTATCATAAGTATTATAATAATTTAAAAATAAAATTATTTTTTTCGTAAGAGATTTTTTGAAAAAAACAAAATTGAGTAAAAACTTACTTACATTAGACATTATGCTTAGTTGGGACAGTTAAGTGTAATAATAGTTTACAACATCGAGAATAATATGAAATATCAGATAACTAACAAATGTAAAAAAAATTACCTCACATTTGATGTACCCAATAAATGTAAAAAAAAATCTATTACGACCCCCTAAATAAATGGGCTTAAAGTAAATTTTCAAAAGAGTAGTTTATTTCGGATTGAAACTACAAGTGCACAGGAAGAGTTGATTGTAAATATTCTTAAATGCAAATGAGGCATTGCTCCGCTTTTTGCATCTCGGGATTCCGATCAGGGAAAATATGAACAGAGTGGCAAGTTGGGATCCAGTTATTGAAAAATTCAAAGGTAAATTGTCGGGTTGGAAGGCTAATTCTCTCTCGTTCGGGGGTCGACTAACCTTGGTTAAAATCGTATTTGGTAGTCTACCGATCTACTTTATGTCGCTTTTTAAGGTTCCTAGCTTAGTGGCTCATAAGCTTGAAAGTATTAGAAGATGTGTCTTGTGGGTAGGTGCGCTAGATAAAAAGCCAATCCCTTGTGTCAAATGGGATCATGTTTTGGCTCCGAAGTAGTCAGGTGGGCTTGGGGTTGGTAGCATAAGAGATCTTAATTTGGCTCTCCCAAGTAAATGGAAGTTAGGTTCTAAATTGAACCCGAAGGCGCTTTGCATGGGTGAGAGTGATTAACGCTATTTATTTTCAACCGAGAAAGCCATCTCAATATCCATGCAATAGGTTGTCTTCAGGACCATGGAAACAAATTGTGGGAGTGGAAAGAGAGTTGAGAAGAGAAAACATTGATTTAAATAAATATATGAAGACAGATCTTATTGTTTTGGACCTTTGGTGGGATTGGTGGCTAGGTGAGGGCCAACTAAAGGACCTTTTTCCTGATTTGTACAAGTTAGAAAAGAAGAAGCAATGCAATGCAAAGGATTGACAAATATTTAGATGGTGCTACTGGTATTGGCTGGGTTTGGATTGTATTAATTTGCATCCCTGCTCATGGTGTTGAATTGTAACAACTCCTGCAAGATTGTTCGTCGTTGCTCACGACTGATTCCTGAAGGTGGGTAGATGACAATGATGTTCTGGTTTTTACCGTAAAGAATTTAAGATAGGTGATTGAATCAAACCAGACCCGTGTTGATTTGAACCTGGTTCAATGGTTGAACTCGGTTCCTCTTAAGGTTAATTGTTTTATTTGGAAAACTGGATAACAAGAGTCCAAGTAAATAGACGCTTGCGAGTCGTGGAGTTGCGGTGGGCTATGAGGAGTGTTCGATGCGTTTTAGGAATATTGAGTATATGCCTTCCACACGCTCGTGTTGAGCAATTAAATGGTAAATTACCAACACATTTGATCTCCTAATAGTGACATGTCATGGGAATATATAGCTATTTTTTTTATCTTTGTATCACTATTTAGAAGAATAAATGATTAATTTTGACATTTGTATCTCTTGTGGCGATATATCAAGTTGTCAACCCATAAATATCGTTGCTTTCCAATACTTTATTTTATGGTAAATATATTATTATTTTGGTCCTCATATTTGGTTAAAATTACAGTTTTAATTTAATAGTTTGTTTTCTATTTTTTTAATGGTGTGGACTAAAACAACAAGTTTATATGAAATTAGTGGACTAAAGAATAAAAAATAAAATATTGAACTAAAACCGTGATTTTGACCAAACCTCAGGGACCAAGTTAGTATTTTGGTCCTTATGGTATGGTAAAAATTACTATTTTAATCAATGGGTTTAACACATCTTCTTCTTGGTGCATAAAATAGATAACTGCCACGCTCAAACAATCAAAGCCATTTGTTAAACGGGTCATTTTCGTGTTAGATACTTGTGTTACTCGCGTCGCCAGAAACCTGTTAAGCACAATAAGACACGATTTGTCAGCCCTACCCTGCATGGAATTTAGTGTTTTACTATTATTATTACTATTATTATTATTATTATTATCATTATTTAAATGTCTTTTATGTTTATTTAGTCTTTTACGTAGGAAGTTTAAACTATCCCCATTGATAACCCAACCCAACCCAACTTTTTAATAAAAAACTAATTTCTCTCTCTTCCATCTACACAATTCAATCATATCCAACTTTTCACTCTCATCAACAACTCAATCTTTAATACTTTTTTTATTAAATAAAAAAAATACAATTTAAGCTTTTGGGTTTTTATTTAAATTAAATAGAAATATAAAAAATAAATATTTTAGTTTGAAATAACAACTAATTTAATAAACAGATAATGTTAAATTTTTTAAATAATGATATTTATTTAATAGTAAAAAAATATTTTTTTAAACGAACTCTGATTTTAATAAAATTTATACCGACACGTTCATAACAAAAAACTGATGAAGAAAATGTTATTAGATTTTTATAAAATGTTAATTATCAAAAGTTATTAATAAAAAACAAGATTATGGTTAAAATTAATTAAGGTGAAATATAAAAGAAAAAGGAAAAGGAAATGTGACCTCTAAAAACTTGACACATGTCTTGCATTTCAAATTCAAGCCACTGAATCTTGGTTGTGTGATTTGTGAAGGATCTGGTTGGACACAAAGATTGCAAAAGTTTGAGTTTTATATAATTTTTTTTTAGATTGGCAATCCCAAAGCCCAACCGCTCATAGATGGGGATAGTCTTAGAAGAAGTCATATGTAGGCGAGTAGTGGGTCCATTATATTTTATTCTTATTTTAAGGTCATTTTCATTCAGAACATTACAAGTATTTGAAATATATTCTCCAAATAGGTGATGTTAGAGCATTCACAGTGGATTCCCTATAAATATGTGAGTGTGTTTTTATATTTTAAGGGGTGGTTGTGAGTTGTTGTGAGTGAAGGAGAGAGAAAATTTGATGGTGGAGGAGAGAGAAACTTCATATATGAAAAGCTACTGTTCACCCCCTATAATATTTTAATATTTTTTAAAAGTGATTGTAAGTGTAGGAGAGAGAAACTGTAATGATAAAGTTATAAAAATTATTATTAAAATAGAAGGAGAGAGAAAAAGTAGTTGTTTTGTGTAATTTTAGAGATAGAGATGGGGAAGCTACTGTGAATGCTCTTATATATATTTAGGGTCGTATCAAGTTTTTTAGGAATCTCAAGTAAATATAAAAATTTGGGGTCTTTATTTTTATTATAGGTTTTTGTATTGTTTGCGTTCAATCTTTTTTTAGAATCTAAAAATCATAAAAACCAAAATTTGAGGTATTACTGTCATTTCATACAAACTTAATTGAAAAAATGGATGATTGTTAATGGTATAGATTAAAACATCAAATTTGTGTGAAACTAGTAAACTAACGGAGTAGAAACCAAAACATTAAACTAAAAAAGTAGAAAATAAAAATATTAAACTAAACCATGTATTACAAGGGGTTTTTATTTATAAAATACAAAATTATTCTATTAGAAAATACAAATATTAACAAAATTATGAATGACTAAAATTCACTTCAATAAAAGATTAATAAAGAGTGACAAAGTTTTAGGATGAAATTTCACAAAGAATATGAGCAAACAATCGAGCATTAGAAGGATTTAATGGTACGTAATTTTAGATATTCAAACGATTAGCATATAAGTTATAGAGAGATTGTTAGAAAAAATTCCTATCTTACAATTCTTGCACATGTATGACGCACAACAGACAAGATTCAAAGGTGCAAGTCAAAATTTACTCATACTTTTTCAAAGATAGCACAAATAGACATAAGTATGGTCCCCGGTGCCTGACTGCCTGACTGACTGCATAAAATACTATATGCAATGTTTATACAACATTGAACTAAATTTACACCCCTTGCGTACGGGTAGATAGTGAAATAAAACATAACATAAGAAGTAACATGTCAAAAAGAATAAAATATATAAACTAACAATGTTTTTGTTCTCACACCAATATGAGACAAGATAAATGAAAGAAAAAAAAAATTGGAGATTTGTTTGTTATTTTAAAAATCTCATTCAGAGGTCCAATCAAACATATTCTCTTAATCATTTAGCACTTAATCATTCAGACCTCTTAACCATTAAAACTTTTTAACCATTCAAAAATTACCAAACAACCCCTAAGTCTACTACTCAGTCTGCATGGAGTTTAGTGTTTTACTATTATTATTATTTAAATGTCTTTTATGTTTATTTAGTCTTTTAGGTAGGAAGTTTAGAAGAACAAGTCATCTGTAGACATTATTTTATTCCTATTTTAAGGTCATCATTTCATTCTGAACATTAGAAGAACAAGTCATATGTAGGCGACCATTGAGCTCTTGTTTGGTTGAGACATTATTTAAAATTAAAAATGGCATTGTCTATTCACACACTTACCAAATCTATCCTCACACCTTTTTAAACCCAGGCGTCGCGGATAGGGCTATGTGCGGCTCCTGAGTCACTTTTTCAGGCACCAGGCGCCGCGGATGGGGCTATGTGCGGCGCCTGGGTTGTTTTCGGTCGAGATTTTTCTTTTTCGAGGGGAATGTCGTTATCGAGGAGGAAGCTGGTCAAACGATGCACTGTTATGCGCCATACGTGACCATTTTAGGATTCGGGATGTGGCGTTTTCATCATCGTCGGAAGAAGGGGATGATTAGTTGTTATCTTTTATGTTTTTTTGTTATTTTTTTTTAAAGTTTATGTTATATTTAATATCTTTTATGAATGATTAATTTCGTGTGTTATAAATGTTTGTTAAAGTTTTAAATGTTTTCGTTTGTTATTAATTTGTTATGTTAAAATTGTTGTGAGTAAAATAAAACACGAATGAGAAAATTTTGTTTAAAAAAATGAACCCAGGCGCCGCACATAGGGCTAAGTGCGGCGCATGAATATATGACCCAGGCGTCGCGCCGAGGTCTATGTGCGGCGCCTGGTGTCTGTTGACTGTCAATTGTCATCGTCCGATGATATGTTTCGATGAGATGTGACCCATGCGCGGCGGATAGGGCTATGTGCGGCGCCTGGGAGGTGCGAAAATAAAAAAAGGAAAGTGTGTGAATAGGACCACCCTTAAAAATAAAGATCCACTCATGTATACAATCTAGTTTGATATAAAGATTGGATAACATTTATCACCATTTTATTGGACTTTTTTTTATTTCATTTTTCTTTTATATATCACTCTAATTACTTTTAACTATAATCTTGTTTTTTATTAATAACTTCTAATAGTTAACCTTTTGAAAAAATCTAATAACACCGTCTTGATCAGTTTTTTATTACGAACGTACCAATATAAATTTTATTAAAAACGGAGTTCGTTTAAATAAATGTATTTTTTAATACATAATAAATATTATTGTCTAAAAATTCAACATTATATATTTTGGATGAATGTATATGTTTTTTTAAAAATATTTTTAAATTAAGTTGTTTATTATTTTAATATATATATTCTAATAAATTTTAGTAAAACCTAAAATCATAAATTATATATTTTTTAATTAATAAAGGTATTAAAGATTTGGTTATTAATGCGAGTGAAAAGTTAGGTATAGTTGGGTAGTGTTGGTGGAAGAGAGAGAAATTAGTTTTTTATTAAAAAATTGGGTTGGGTTGGTTGTGAATGAGGATAGTCTTAGAAGTACTTGATATATATTCTCCAAACAGGTGATGTTATATACCCTTTCTAAACTATTTTTACTTATCGTATTTTTTCCCTAACTTTTAAATAAGAGTTATTTGCAAAAATGGTCCTGAGGTTTACAAGGTTTTTACAGTTTTTTACACTTTTAAGAATTTTTACATAAATAGTCCCTAAAGGCCAAAACCTGTTAACACGGTCAATCAACTATGAACGCTTAGAAATATTCGATCATTGTTTAGGGGTGGGTGGCACCCACTCAATTGAAAATGACCACCATAATTATACTAACTATTTGAGACATCGCCCATAATTAAATTAGAGAGTCCCAAAAACCCCACTCCAAGAGAGTCCAATTTCTATTTCAAACAAAGATTGTAGTTATTAAGTGGCAAAACCAGAATCGTCATATCCATTTTAATCTCGGTGACTTGCTACTTGTTGGTTATCTATTGAACAAGCTAACAATGCAATTTTATGTGTTATGTTGTTGCTGTTGAACAAGCTAACAATGCAATTTCATTGCTTAGTTTCACGGTAGTTTTTTTCCTGCAGTTTATTGTGATTGGGAAGTATCTTAATTTAATTCTCAATCACTAGAAGTAAGAGTATTTATAGGAGCTTAGTTAGTTTGAACTATTTAGCTAGAGTTTTTTATTATTGCTATTCAAAACTAACAAAAATCATCATAAACCCGTGTTGGACCAATCTAACTCATTATATTTACATATTTCATGTAAAGAACTAAAAACCAATCAATTTAACATAAGTTTATTTATAGCCGAATAATCTATCATATTGAACTTGATTTTTGTGGTTCATTTCTTTGGGTGTGTCTATACGCATCCCCTTGCATACTTGTCATACCTCTCATTTAATTTTTATTTTGAAACTTGTAAAAAATTATCCCTAAACTTTTAATATCCTTATTCGTTATAAATAAAGTGTTTCAAAACGAAGGTAATAACATGCGCACATAAAAAATGTTTGTGTGAGTATTCAATGGTTCGGTTAACGGTTTGATCGGTGTGGTTTATTCGGTTTTAAAATCTTTTTGTTCGGTCGTAAAATCAATTTTTTGGCTTGATCTAACTGAATTCAACTGCTTAAGTAGATTTATTCAGTTGTGAAATCTTTCAATTTGGCCTAACCGAATAGAATTTAACCGCTTTAGCAGGTTTATTCGGTCCGTTTATCCGATTAAACCGATTATTATACGGTTTATTCAGAATACCGAACCGAATAAACCATATTTTTGTAACCAATAACCGAATTCACAACTCGGATACGGTTAGTAACCGAACCGAAAACCAAATTTGCAATTCGGTTCGCTTTTTAGGTTACGGATACGATTTATTCGATTATTTTTAGTTTTCGGTTTATTTGAACGCCTCTAGTCGATACTCACCAACTAAATGCAATAGTTTAATATAACATTGTAACAAATGAAATCTTAATTTAAGAAGAAAATATAGTTTTGTAAAAAGATTATTGAAATTGTATTTTTTTTTAAACTTTAGAGAGGGGGTGTAACAAGTAAAAAAGTTAGAAAATGGGGTGTATATAGTAGCACCCATTTCATTTGCATTTTTTACTCATTTTGGCTGAAATCTTTTTGGCACCCACTGACAAAAACTTTTAGATCCGTCATTGCTTGCTTAGAAGAATATGCATCACGAAATCCTACTAATGAAGTGGGTTTGAAACAAATACGTATTTGTCAATTGGGAACCTGAAATCAATGACTGGCCGGCCATGGATATCCATCGGTACGATTTAGGTCCGCGCATAATAACTTTGTGTCTTTGGCGTGAAAAAGATGCGCTAAGAAAACGACACCAGGGTACTATTTTATTATAATAGAGATTTCAAAAAGTTTGTATTTTTTAGTAACTCTTTTAGTAATATATAACCACGAGAATATTGAGCCGCAAATCTTGCAGGTGGTGAAGCCCAATTGAAAACAAACCATAATAAAACAAATCATAAGTCTCGTGAAGTTGATAGCTGAGCTCATCAATATCAAATAGAAACAAAAACAGAAGATATATAAATAAGATTCAAGTGACGTTAACTTTTGGATTATTATGTAGGAACAAGACAATATCCAAGATTGAAATGAAAATAGTCACAAATTCATAGTGAATATTTAATATGTAACAACTAACAACCCTTTCAACCGGATATAAAAAGGTAATTAAAAATTTAAAATTATAACCAATATTGGTGCACGCTTATATCAAACTGAAAAAGTCAAAACAATTGGCAATCTGATCCTTAACATATTCTTCTTTTTTACTTTAATTCCTTTCTGACAGTAATAGATAAATATATAAAAAATAATAAAAAAACTTAATTATATTAAATAGTTTTTAAGAAATACAAATTTAGTATAGGCGATTTTATTGGTTGTAATTAGTTTCAAGCCAATTTGTTAATTTCGTAAATTTATCTGCTAAAGTGTATTTCTATATATGGCCAAACTAATAATAATACGGTGTAATATTAATACAAATAATAGAAGGTATATTATTATATTAATGATAACAAATATCTATTCTAAAATTAAAATCTAATAAAGTTTGTAAAGTATAAAAATTATTTTATAAAAGATTTTTAAGTAACAAATTTGAAGAGTATAGAAATGTATTTTTATAAAAACCTAAGATTACTTTCTATTATCTATACCTTTTAATAAAAGAGGGGTTTTAAATGACACTTGTCATTTATTGGAAGCACTTAGAGAATCGGGTTCAAACCTCAAAAGGTTGATAACATTTATATTAGATGCATATTTTCATTTCATAATTAATCATTTTTGAATTAATTGAAGTTTAATAGGATAATCAAATGAAATTATTTCTTAAAATATATAGTTTTGAAAATATAAAATTTATTTTTACTTTTGAAATCATTTGTTTCCTTAATTATTGTTTTCCATAATGTTATATAAATCTAACAAATTGCATTAAATTGTTAAAAAATATTCAACATTGCAAAATGTAAGCATGTCTGTTAAATTATTTTCAAATGTTTCTTTCTTTAAAGGGAAAATCACATGGAAACATAAGGAACTTTATATTTTGTTTCAATTAGACAACTTAAGTTTAAATGGTGTTCCACTCCTACGATGAATTTGTTACCCGTTTTGTTTTTGGCATCAGCTAAATATTCTTACACAATTTTTAAAAAACCGGAGTTTATTTTTTAAAAAATTCAATATTTTAAATTTTTTGAAACTTGTAAAAATATTGTCATTTTTTTACAAATTAAATAACTTTAAAAATATTTACCTATTATACAAGTTAACTACATAGGATTGACATCTTTTTAAAGTTATTTAATTGAAAAAAACAATGTTTGAGTAACATAATTATAACCAAATTGAAATTTAGATATTTTTCCACAACTTTACCCATTTTCTAAACTATTTAATTAAACATATCGGTTTTTTATGTCACTACTCGTGTAACACACGAGGATAAATCTAGTAACTTTATATACTTAATGTAGTTGGGCTTTTAATTTCAAAAAACAGAAATTTGAGTGAATCTGGTTTGGATCAAATTAATAACTTGGATTGGGCTTGTTAAAAGGATTAGGGTTGTTAAAATGTTAAAAAGATGGGTATAAAATAACCGGTTCAATAACCGAAACCGATTATTAACCGATTGAGGAATAACTGGTTATGGTATTTTTTTAACCCAGGTTCGTAACCGATTAGGGATTTTTTATTAATAACTGGTTATTAACCGGTTTTTTTAAAACCGAATTTTAACCGATCCACAGGTTAACCAGGAAAAAATAATAAAATATTAGAAAAACCGGTTAATTAACCGAACCGGTTATAGTAAAATAACCAAAAGTTAAAAAAAAACAGTTATTAACCAAACTGGTTACAGCGAATAACCGAAAATAACCGGTTAGGGTATTAAATAACCGGTTAACCAAAATTAACTGATTTGTGCACCTCTGGTATGGGTAGAGGTGAAAAAAAACCCGGAACCGGTCAAATAACCGAAAACCACCGGTTCTACAAGAACCGAACCGTAGGTTCTGAATAGGTTCTACTATTTTTTCCAAATTATAGGTTCCAAAAGAACCGGAACCAATTCCTACAAAAAACCGGTTCTTCGAAAAACCGGTTCCTGGAAGAACCGGTTCCTAAAAAAACCATTATATTTTAGTATTATTACTTATTTAATGCTTAAAAGCTATATATTTTGTAATATTTAAAGTTTTTAATGTTACTACTTATTTAGTAAAAAATAATATAATAAATTTATAACCACAGACTCTAAATGAAAGCCCAATCGGGGGTGAGGATTTGCAGCAGTCTAGCGTTCTAGCCCATGTCATAGAAAAAAAAACCGTTTTTTAAGAACCTGGACCGGTTTTTTAGGAACAAGAACTGGTTCTTTAGGAACCGGAACTGATTACTAGGTTCTAGTTTTTTCACTAAAAAGCGGTTCTAAAACCGAACCGGTTCTTGTAAAAACTGGTTCCTTTACTGCCAATAAAAACCAGAACCGGTTCTTAAAAAAATCAATTTGTATACCTCTAGGTATGGGTCGGGTTGTTATCCAACTGGATAAAGAAATGGGTTTGAGGGTATTATATATGGCAAGTACCATAAAAAATCCAATTTTTTTTCTCAAAAGGTCTCTCTATGTTTTTTTTACGTAAAAAATCAACATATTTATATATTTTTTTCTCATAAAAGTCTCTTAAAAAATTTTTAACTTTAAAGTCCCTTAACATTATAAATTTAAACAAAAAAAATATATTATTTAAAAAACAACTTAGAAATTTGTTTTGATTTCATTCTCATAATAAGGTTTGTATTAAAAAAGAACTGTGTCGGTTTAAGTTGTTTAAAAAAATAATTTCACAATTTTGTTCAAATGTGACATGTGAATGGATCTTAATGTTAAAAAAATTTGAAAGACTTTTGTTAGACAAAATAAAAAGTATGTTGGTTTTTTTACGTGGAAAAATGTTATGCAGAAAAATGTTATATGTATCTTAACTAGTTACGGTACCTGCGCTTTGCGGCGGGGCCGTATGGTTTTTATCTTGTGATGGGATACGATAGCTATTATACATAACTGTGATATCTTCATTATTGAACTTAAAGTGACATAGCTGGTAATTGTTTGATCAACTGGTTTGACTACATCTATACTAATTATATATTGAACTTATAGAATAGTACTATTTACAATATAAAGGCTTGATAAAATAAAATATCTTTAGTTCAGCATCGCTTCCAAAATGTTCAATTTTGGAGTTGGTTACTGCTTGCCTGTCACGGGGTTGCAATTCTTTTTGGGTATGTACCTGGGCACCGCTGTTGTTTGTTGGGTAAAATATCTTTAGTTCAGCATAGCTTCCATAATGTGTACAAAATGTTTTTAAGATAGAACTCCAACTAAATCCATTTCTTCAGTTAAAAAAGAAGCTCATATAAACTGAATGAAACCAACCAAACGTAAATATAAGCCGACAATGTGTAATAAATGTTTTTAAGATTTAAGATAAAACTCCAACTGAATGTAAATAAAAAACAAACCAACCACAGAACTATGTTGCACACATGTATAATCTTTCTAATTTAATAATCCAAATAGAAAAAGCCTTTGAGATTTAAGACCAGATTTCAAATAAACCCAAACAACCAAACAAAAACCCAATTAAAAAACAACACATCCTTACAACAAAACCCTAACCCCCAAAAAACGCATGTAGCCACAACCAAAAGGCAATAAACACACAGACACCCACCATAAAAAGAACCAAGAAAATTATACAAAAAAAAAAAATTCAGATACAAATAATAGTATAGAAACTATTGTTCCATAAAAACCGAGACCAAAAACATATATATCAAACTCACAATTATTTCATAAGAATGCATAACATTGCATGTGTAACGATCAAACGACAAAATACCTAAATCAACAACAACACCAACGCAACAAACAGAGGAACCATTTAGAATGACACCAAACAAAAAAAAATGGCGGCACACCAAAACCCTAATTCCCAAAGTGGGGCATGCAACCGCAATCGGAACCAAAACACGAAACAATAAAAAATTAAACAACCGACCAGAGGCATTTTCAGTTGATTGGTACTAACACCATAAAAAAGCTGTCCAGTGATCAGCTGTACCGAATCACAAAAAGAAGAAGAAGAAAACCAGAGCAGTGCTCACCATAAAACACCTGGGAACAAATGCGTCAAAAATGGAGGCGATAGATATATAGACTAGAAGGTTGGGGGTTGTGGTTACTTAGGGCTGTTTAAAAAATTCGTGGCTCGTGGCTCGCTTGAAAAAAGCTCGAGAAAAGCTCGGCTCGAAAAAAGCTGGTATAAAAACGAGCCGGCTCGGCTCGGCTCGATTTCTTAACGAGCCGAACTCGAGCCTTGGTAGGTTCGGCTCGGGCTCGCTCGTGGCTCGGCTCGTTGGCTCGGTTCGAGGCTCGATATATATAAATATACAAAGATAATAATATATATGTATAAGTAATTACATATGTATTAGTATTTATTTGTTTATTAATTTATTTATTTAAAAATAGAACATATATACTTCATAACCTTAGTTACCAGAAACAAATTGTGTTCACTTCAACAATTCATCTTGCTGACTCACTCTCAATTCTCAAATTCTAGCCACCTAGTATTGTTTTAGTATTCTTGAACTTGAGTGTTAATGCTATATGAATTAGTTTTAGTGTTGTTATATATATATATATATACACACTAAAATGTGGCAAAAAAGAAAAAAAAACATCAATTTTTTTTTAATTTTCGAGCCGGATCGACGAGCCACGAACATGTTCGAACATTTCACGAGCCGAACTCGAGCCCGACTTTTGAGCTCGACAGAAATTTCGAACTCGAGCCGAGCTGGCTCGTTAGCATTCGAACTCGAACTCGAGCCAACACTGGTTCGGCTCGGCTCGTTTACAGCTCTAGTTGTGGTGTAATGGTAAAAAAGGGAGACCTACAATTAAAAGGTTGAGTTGTAGGTTCAAACCTCATCCACAACACAAAAATAATAAATTTGTCATTAAAAGAAAAAGATATATAAACCAGAACATAAGAACTTGTAGTCTATGCATAATAATACATACACACAAAGAAAAAAGTACCAAGTGCAACAAATTTTATACCACACGCAACAAATGTGGTACTAACGCAATAAAAAAAGGTACAATACTATTAACCAATTTTTAAAATGTAAATATATATAATAATACATCCCTTCAATATGTATTATATATATCTATACTATATATAAAGGGAATTAGAGATGTATTTTAAGATACTCTAAAAATAAGAACACATATAATTTTTGTTGCATGATGTACATGTAATTTTAAGGGTAATTGTGTCTTTTTAACTTAAAGTTTTATTTGACTTTTTTTCATCTTCACGTGTTCTAAAGATTAGGATTTCAATTTTTAAAATCTCATTTCTCACCAGATCTTCGCATTATGCACGTATTCTACGCTGATTTCTCCTCAAATCAAACTTGAAGTGGTTGTCAATTGACCAAAAGTTATGGTATCAAAATCAAACCGAATAATTATTTCATACTTTCTTCCTGTTGAAGCAGAGCTCCTTTCAATCAAAACCTTAATCATTCTCCTTGTTTTCTTCCAATGATATGATTATCATGCGGAGCTCTACATTCATATTTCTCCATGAATCTCAGTTGGGATCATGTCCACAAAGCCAATGACCATCACTACCAGGTAACAATATATTGTGTTATTTACGATTTTGTCTACTTTTAATCGATGTGGTTCCGTCAAGTGGCGCAGGTTTTTTATAACTTGATTAGATTAAATCTGGAAGTGGCACAACATTTACTACATGAGGTAAAACTAAGAACCTTTGATTTTGAATTCTTTTGAGTTAGTATTTTTGTTGTTCTAAGTTCAGTGATCTAGAGCATTGTTTTTTTTATAAACACATATGTTTGTGTGAATGTAAATTTGGTAACGACTTTGATCGTTCGTTATATGATTCATTAGTTCAATTTAATTTATTGAATAAAGTTCTTATGTTGTTTGTTGATTTTAAGTTTGGTGTAGCTTCAAGATTTTGATTTTGGCGAAAGCTTCAAAGAACTAGGGATCTTATCTTTAGAAAGCGTCTATCAATCTTTTCTCTATGTCTTTGAGTAATCAGGTATTATGGAACCACAAGCAGCGCAAACGGATTGTTCTGCATTTAAGATTAATCAGAAGACGAACTTTATATATCGGTATTGTGACAACGAAATATGTTAAATCCATTATTGCATTATATACTATTATACTTTGGTCATGAAATTGAAATTACTTTTATATTGTTAGGTGATATAGGAAATGCTCTTGTGAGAATATTGAATAAGTTTTGCAATTAGCTAACTTGAAGTGTTGATTGGCGCCCTTTTATGATATTTTGGTTCAGACTTTACAAGGTATTTCAATTCATGACCAAAGATTTAACACACTTTTATGATATTTTGATTCTAACACACTTTTGTTGTATCAATAAAATGATAGTGTAGTTGTTAGCTTCAATGGTGATTGTTTGAACAAAGACTTGTGCTCAATATTGTGTTTTGAGGTAATTATTATACCTTTCATTGTTTTTGAGGAAAAATATTTACAAACGATTTGGTTAAAAAGAGTATGGATTGGGGGAGGAATAGTAGTACATATTTTGGGAAAGGGTTGTTGGATTTAATCACCTCTAACTATTGGTTATTGGCCATTGTCACCCTCAAGTATCACTTTGGCTAATATAACTCTCAACTAAACACTTTGGTGTCCGTATCACCAAAAGTTAACCGATTCAAGTCACTTTTGATTAACTTTTGATTATTTTTTGGTTAGCTTTTGGTGTTACGGACACCGTATCACCAAAATTTAACCAATTCAAGTCACTTTTAGTTAATTTTTGGTTAATTTTTTGTTAACTTTTGGTGATACGGACACCAAAGTGTTTAGTTGGGAGTTATATTGGCCAAAGTGATACTTGAGGGTGACAGCGGCCAATAACCAATAGTTGGAGGTGATTAAATCCAATAAGCCTTTGGGAAAAGGGTGAGAGTTGACGGGTTACCTAATTTTCAAACCTGGATCTTGCTCTTTTAAAAGAATGGTATCCTAAATATTTAACTATTAATAATCATTTTCTACTTTATATGTGAAGCTACATAGCTATCTTAAAGGACCTAAACTATAACAAATAATTATTGTTTGTTTTTCAATTTGGTCATCCATTTCTGTTTCATGAATTTGTATTGATAAAATCACGAATATGGTTACTGAAATAGAAGGGGCCGAGGTTTATAAATATATGTTTGTTGAATATTCTATTTTTATGGTCTTTTTACATTTTTTTTCTCTAATTTTTCTTTTTTATGAATTAAAAGTGTGAAATAGATTCTTCAATAGCATTTATGTATGGATACTTAATGTTAAAAACGTGTATTCTCTTAGATTCTTATTTTCATTAAATAGTCATTTCATTACTTATGTGCTTCTAAAATCACAAATTGATTATTTAGAGTTTGTGTTTATCGGTTTAGAATTCTTGACAAAAACATATTATTATTATGTTTTCTGATAGTTTAGAGAAAAGATAATGCATGTAGCTAACTGTCTATCGGAGTAGCCACCTTCGGAACAAGAGTTGCAAAGGTTAATTACATTAGTAAATAAAGTCAAACCATTTTCTATTTAGGTTGAGGATTTTCTTGACATATATTTTGTCATATCATGTTACAATGATCGATCCATCTCCAGCATATTTATTTATATTTTAGTTGGTGATTTTGAAAGGAAATTGTTCAATAAAAAGCACAACTTAAAAGGAAACGGGTCAATTGGGTTCAATAAATTGATAGTTGTTGAGATTATTTATGCAACTAAATATATATATAGTTATGGTCTAGAGGAAGGCAAGAGCCATGGTAGTGGCATGACGGGATGTGGTGGTGTCATTCTTTGTTACTTTTTTTTAATATTCACAATCATATAACCCCTCAAAGTTATGAGTCGTTTTGTGCGGATGGAAGTAAAAAAAAGGTAACCAAAATGTGATAGTATGTGTTCGTCCCCTTATATTATGGTGAACTGATAATGTTGTATGTATAGTGTCTGTTGCTAACATTTTGCCTACCATTCATACTATTATATCTTTTTTGAATTTAATATTCCTAAATGCTCTTTACTTCTGTTGGTCTCATTTACTGTTACTTTATAATGTTATTATATATTTTGATTCATTTTTATGTATCATGTTGGAGTAGGGGAAATGGGCATCGATCTTATTTTTGTTTTTTTTTGTTGAGATACTATAAACATTGTTAAATATGATTGCTTGTGGTTCATTTATGTATGGAAGGTTTTTATATCTATGTTGTTAAAGTCGAACCGTTTCGATCAAAATGGTGGTTTCAGGACCTCTAACGCTTGCTCTCTAGGTAACTACTAAATCTTACCTTGAGTTTTTTATGTTTAGATATTGCCGATATGTTATTAGTCTACTTAGTAATTTCAAATTTGGAGACCCGTTTGATGTTTGGATTTGAATGTGAATACCCGATTTGATTGTATAAAGAAGTTGAAATTTATATAATTGAATCTTTGTGTGTTCAAACTGTGTCTTCACTCTTTAAGTATTTGTTAGTGAATGATCCTTGATTTTGATAAGTTCTCACCTAATCTTCAATAGAGTTAATTATTTTACTATTTTGGGGGCAGTTGATGGTGGATGCATGGGCAAGGTAATTCTCTTCTGCAATGGGTAAAAGGAAATTCTATAGTGCAAAACACCAACTTAAATCCGAGAATGAAAATGAATGGGAACATGTTAGATTAGAATAATGGTAAGTAGACAATGGTGGATCTGAGTGATTTAAGCAACATAACCAAGGGGCCATTTTAACTTGCTCTATATTGCAGCAGGGTGGGTCAAAGCAGTGGTTGGAGCGACGTATAAAGACATGCTATCAATAATAGTCACGACATCGATAGACTTCGGAAGGAGGCATGCAGTACCATGCAAGTATCCATAATTTTTCAAGGCTAAAAGTTGTCTAGGTCTAGGGGTAGTTTTAAAGAGTTGGTTCATGGTATTATTGGTTTGAAGGATGGTCATAATATTGGAAGATAAAATAAAATCACACACTTCAAAGAGGTAGAGGTAGGGTGATCAGTGCAGAAGATGACTTTGGTCAGTTTTAGACACAATATGGAGGGTCAAGAAATCATGGTTTTGGATACAAGTTGAACAAGAAACCATAAAGAACAGTTGCAATTTTCATGATATGAGTAAAGGCTAAGCGGCATTCTATCAATTCTCTAGAGCAATGGGCGTATAAGCAAAACCTTAAGATTGACACGGGTTTCATAACTATTGGGTTGAGTTCGGGTTTTTCAATAGGCAACCAATGTGATGACTCCATGGTCTCTGGGTTTGATATGGTGTTGTCTTAGAATGTTATCACTTTACCTTTCTTGTATGTTATTTCTATATTTTGTCTTACTTGATTTTGCTCGAGTTCCAGATTTTTGTTGGTTTTTTATGATTGATTTCAATATAATTTTTGTACCAGAAAATATGAGTTTTTTTATTGCTCAATGTTGAAGACAGATGGTGTGGTGTCTAATAGTGGGAAGCCCTTTTCACTTATGTAAATCTTATTTCCATCACACATAACATGAAACTTTGCATGCGATCTAATTCTATGAATTTGTTAAGTTGTCCATGATAACGGCAAAAATATAGATCATATGCTTGATAACTCATACCACAATGCTATAAGTTTGTCTTGTTTTATAACCCATGTGACCATGTCATAACCTAAGGTTATATACCTGCTTAATGGTAATTGTAATGTTTATCTTAAATGGGTCAAGATTTTGAATATGCCAGTTACTTACTTACAAGGCCTGCACTTATAAGTTCTAACAAGGATTTTTATGTATAGAAACTAGGTGGCGTTAGCCGCGCGTTGCGGCGGATAGATAAATTAAATATAGATAAATTAAATAAAATAGTATATTTTTAACTAGAAACAAAAAAAATTATATGTATAGTCACAAATACCTTAATTATTTTATTATTACATACATGTATCCCATTGTGTTTGTAATGTGAGAATCAATTATAATCGATGCTTATGAATTGCAGACTCTAATAATAATATAAGTTATTAATTTAATACATATATTAAAACCCATCCCCTAGAAATGATATAATTTCAGGGGGAGTCCATACCTCTCCTCCATATAATTATTACACTTCATTTAAAACAAATACTTTTAAAATTTGTAAAATTTCCGCCTAAAATTCGTATTTCGTTATTCGTTGAAAAAGTTACATCTCTTGATAAATTTAAAGATATGGGTACATCAAAGCTGTTTGATGTTGGTGTTTAACGTTTCAGTTAACAAAATGTTTGGTTCGAATAAATCATATTATGAAGATCCATCTTCAATGATTTTCCCAAAACAACAAATCAAGATTAGCATGCATCTGGACACATGCTCTAGTCAAGCATATATGGTACTCCCTTCGTCCCATTTTAAATGTCTAAATTTCCTTTTTTGGTTGTCCCAATTTAAATATACATTCTAAAAATAAAAATATTATTTCCAATTTTACCTCTAATTATTTAACATAAAATCTACTTTATGACTATAAGACAAAATACTTTAATGGCATTTTCATCATTTTATAGGTTAAAATAATATAATAATTCACCTTTTCTTAATCTTTATGTTGTGGGTATCATGACACTTAAATTGGGACGGAGGGAGTTCAATCTACCTATACTAATACATGACTAACTCACTGCCACATGTCGTCCTCTCACTGCATCCACATCATCTCTGCCACGTGTCACAACCAGGTTAACTCTCACATCTTCACGCGGACCTCCATGGATCACCCGTCAACGTTTAATTCGGATCCCTTAAATAGTTGGTTTACCCATTAACTCCTCACAATTTCCAAATCTCAAACCCTAATTTCCTCTCCAATTTCCACAGCCGCTTTTCTTTCTTTTCTTTCTCTGATTTTCATCCTCCATCTCTCTCCATCTATTTCTCGATCAAAAAATCCGCCCAAATCTTCATCCATCTATGTCTCGATCGATATTCACTGGTTTATCAAAGTTGATCTTCATCGTTAAGGTTATGTTAACCATTTACACAAGGTTTTGGTTCATCGATCATTCCTTCATACGGTAAGTTTTGATTAACAATTTATAGGGCTTTGATGTGTTTTTTTCTGTTTGTACGAACCCTAACATGTTTTTGAAATTATATTATTGGTTTAGTCTTTGTAGATTGAGTTTTTTTTTAATAGTGGAAGACGAGGGTTGGAGGGTGAAGATGAGTAGCAGCAGGCGATAGCTAGGTAACACTGAAGTTTGTTTTTCATATTGTTTTTTACATGCTAAGATCTAAATTGCGGTTTTATCTTTTTGATACTTAAACTGTATCTTGCTTTTATTTAGTATGTGTTGGTGACTTTGTGCATTTGAATTCAGGTATTTGTTGTGTTGATTCGAGACGACTCTTCATCACAGCAAAAACTATACCACATAGCCCCCAATTTTAACATAGGGTTAATCTATAAATTGATCTGGATAAAGAACAATATGTGTATAAGTTAATCTAGAAATTAGTGTGTTTCAGTTTTGTTATGCAATTAGTGAATGTATTGATGGTGTTTGCACTTTTGAAGTTTGTTTTTATTGGATTTGAGTATACAACACTTAATTTTCTAGAAGGATTCAGTTTTTATCATTTGTGGTTCTTAAATAATCTTTTATTTCTTCTTTCATCGGAACATATGCATCGGAACATATGCAGGCAAACACTTGATTGTTGTGGGATCTCTTAAAAGGAATGTGTTGGTGAGGATAAGACACGATTCTGATGAAGAGGTGTGTGTTCTTTCAGTTTTTGTTAATATACATTTGGATTAAGTATACAAAACTTACTTTTAAGTGATTTGTGACTAGATAAAAGTGTTGTATTAGTGTGCTAAAATAGAATTAACAACACGGTTATTTTTTACTACAAACCGATTGACCTTTTTCTATCAATTCGGAGTTGGTTATGATTTTGCTTTACTAATATTGGTTTTGATCTGAATTGCAATTTCATCTTTTTGATGGTTAAAATTGTATATTGCTTTTATTTTGTACATAATGTTAAATATGCTAGGCTTTACATTATTATGTATCCTAATTTTTAAATAAGAATGATTCTTTGTTTCAAATAGTTACATGATCTAATATCTTTTTGTCATCTGCATTTTTTGTTTAGGTTTGAAGGTTTGCACTTGTGGACATTGCAATTGCCTTTTGTCAAGTTGACTTCTCACTGACGGGTAGAGGGGAACTATCATACCATCAAATGGAACGTATTTGGACATTTGTAAAAGAAAAATACCCAAGTTTAATTAGTACTCGAGCATCAAATGAAGTCAACCAACACTAACAAATTTACATAACTGGGTCGGTTACACGTATTATGTTGAAAGATATTGTTCATGAATACAATGAGAATAAGCCTTGAATTTATGTATTTTGGTTTTGGTGAAGTTTGAGAGAGGGTTGCAGATTCTAACATAATACGATCTACAATTTACGAGAAGCCTTCAAAACGTATGTTTAAATACTCGATCATTGTACGTATTTAATCTACAAAGTTAATTTACTTTAGATGAATAATGTTCATTTACTTGAGATGAATATCGTTAACCTTCTGTAACTTAACAAATCACTCTACAACTTCAACTAAATAACTTATTTTTTAATATAAAAAATTATAGATTTTCAACCCGTGGGTATCACGGGTCACTAATCTAGTTATAAAATTAATGTGCATTCTTTTGGTGATCATATTTTTTCTGTTTTTTTTAGTTCTTGTACAAAACCCCCTACAAATTCCATATATACCTCAATCATCATCCACGTATCAAAACCGAGGCCGCTGTTTGATTTTGATTTAAAATTATTGATTTTATTAGATACAAAAGTTAGGGAGAATTAACTTTGACAGGTTTAATTGATATTTTTGACTTTCAAGTTGAGGAAAACAATTTTTGTGGAGATGGGGATCAAAGATTGAATTTGATATTGAATAATCTTCTATAATACAGAACATGGTCTTACACTTACTTGATGTACAAAGATACAATAACATGGCCATATGTATTATATATATACAAATTTGCATAGAATAGAAATCATTCATGCAGAGTAAAAAAATCTAATTTAGATTAATATATTTGTCGTAGATGTAATTGAAAATCATGTTTTGATATAAGAGTCGACATCTTTCCACAAATTCAAAAAGTTTCAGAATTTAACATAAAAAACTTCCGGTTAAAGAATAAAACCAAAATTGTAACAACTGCAAGTGACAGCCATTGGTCTTGCCAATGGTTTTTACGGTTGATCTTGTTAATAAATATGTTAAGAGAGTATATATATCACTCCTAATTTCGAGAAATTTGCGAGACCAATTTCTGAATGGGGGAACAAATTAATGAGAGTATATATATTGTATATGGTAGACGAAGGTTGGTCTTGCCAATGGTCGTGTCGGGGATAGGGAAGCAGTACGGTTGGTGTTGAGAATGGTCGGGTCGGAAAAACAAAACGCCATTTCTGGTTGCGACGGTTGATGGTGGATGACGGTAGAGGTTGCGATGGTTAAACTTGATGACGGAAACTACAGCGACTGTTGGAGATGGAAGATAATGGAAAATTGAAAACGAATAGGTGGAAGGAGATGGAAACGGATGGTGGTGGATAACGATGTTAATTGGTTATTTATAAAGGTGTTAGGTAAATATGTTGGTTGTAAACGGTATATTAAGTAAGATTGTTAGTTTGGGTCGTTTTCTTATTATTTAAATTCATGAATAGGAAGGAATATATATAGGGTGAAAATGCATAAGAATGTTGTAATGGATGTTTCATAATAAGTAAAGTATGCATTAAAATAAGTACTAAGTGTAATGTAAGTTGTAAATTACTATTCACGTTGGTTTGAAATGTATATATTTAAGGGTTATTGGATTTAAACACCCCCAACTATTGGTCATTGGCCGTTGTCACCTTCAAGTATCACTTTGGCCAATAACACCCCCAACTAAATACTTTGGTGTCCGTATCACCAAAAGTTAACCAAATCACTAACGCCGTTAAGTTTTGCTGACGTGGCACGGTGACGTGTCCTATCTCTGCTTATGTGGCACGGTGATGGCGGCCAATGATCAATAGTTAAGGGTGTTTAAATCCAATAAGGCAATAACCCATTATTTATCTATATTTAACTAAGAATTGACCTGTGTCACGTGATGCGACGAACGAGTTTTAGTTGGTGCATATGTCGTGTCATATTTGTGACTTCGTTACATGCGTTACGTTATTGATTATCTCATGCACGTTCTGGTGTAGTATAATGCCTCGTACCTTGCAATGTAACATGTCAAAGTAATTAAATGCTTCCATCACCAGCAAGAACAAAAAGCGAGAAAGGGGGTCGCCCCGTCTCGATCCTCTTTTCAAGTGAACTTCCGAGTAAGCGACCTATTTAATAAAATTGATGACTGGGCAGAATTAAGACAACATTTAATCCATAAACACCATAAAAGCGGAAATTTATTTATACCATTATATTATACAAAAAAATCCTAGTTAACAGTGTCATATTGGATCAAGTGGTCATGATGTGCATTGAACATCTACACGAGGGCTGGATATTTTTGTTTTTTTCTTCTTTTTAGACTTTTTTTTCTTTGTATATTCTTTTGTTTTAGTTTTTTTTTTAATTACTTTGACGGCATTACGTTGCAAGGTACAAAACATAATATTACACCATAACGTGCAAGAGATAATCAATAACATAACGCATGTAACGAAGTCACAAATATTACACGACATATGCACCAACTAAAACACGGTCGTCGCATCACGTGACACATGTCAATTCCTAGTTAAATATAGATAAATAATGGGTTTTTGCCTTATTGGATTTAAACACCCTTAACTATTGATCATTGGCCGATGTCACCATGCCACGTAAGCAGAGATAGGACACGTCATCGTGCCACGTCAGCAAAACTAAACGGCGTTAGTGATTTGGTTAACTTTTGGTGATACGGACACCAAAGTATTTAGTTGGGAGTGTTATTGGCCAAAGTGATACTTGGAGGTGACAACGGCCAATGACCAATAGTTAGGGGTGTTTAAATCCAATAACCCTATATTTAAATGTATAACATTTTATGCTCAAGGTATAAAACATTATGGAATTATATCTTTGAACATGCCCAGTTTGTCATGGTTGGAC
Organism: Tagetes erecta; assembly: GCA_030867185.1. Classification (NCBI taxonomy): domain Eukaryota; kingdom Viridiplantae; phylum Streptophyta; class Magnoliopsida; order Asterales; family Asteraceae; genus Tagetes; species Tagetes erecta. The sequence goes on along the minus strand of CM061492.1, from coordinate 42,536,990 downwards.
TTATGGATGTGCATAACCTAAAATGTTAAATTAAATTATGAAATGTTTGTGAGTTCCTTTGAATGTTGGTGATTTTGAAATCAAAGTGACAAGAACACTAATATGGTGGAATAGGGCTTGAAAACAAATTGTGCAAGCTATCTAACAATCTTTTTGGCCAAATCCTCCGCTAATTTGTTTCTAATTTTAGAAGGTATAGTTCGATAAACAAGTAGTTGAATCATGGTGTGCTTGATATTAGCGGTTTATATTTGTAACTTTAAAACAAAACATTTAAATTTAGTAAGAAAAAGTCAATTTGATTATTCACGTTTTGAGGCCAATAAATGGAAACTTTTGCATCTAATTATGTTAGATTTCATGTACCTAACTTAGACTTTTGTGCAATTGACATGTAAATCATCAAATTTTAATACACGGGAATTTGAGTTTTTATTTTATCACTGCAACTTCAGTTTTTTATAATACGATACTGGAAACAATCATAATTTTTATATAAGTTTACATGTTTCGGCCCTTTGTGTCATTGAAATGGTTCAAACGAATAAAAGGTAAGATTAGACGTGAGATGAGACGTGATAAGCTCATACTTGAGTTTCATACAAATTTGAAATTTATACCACCAAGATCCTAACGTTGTTTTCTCGGTGCTTATTATAACGTAAGTAACAAGTAATAAACTAAACATTGTTTTTATAGCGTCTAAAGTCGCTCTAGCTTCATTACTATGCCAGTCAAAGAAGACAAGACAACCTCACAAAGATGTAGCAGATAAAGCCAAAGAAATACAAGAAATTCATTAGCTCCTTCTGGATGCTAAATGATGGTGAGACAATCTAGATGATAAGTACGACTAAATGTGTTGTAGGAACCGTTCGTACAAAAACACAAAATTCTTCAATATATTCATTTACAATACAAAGAAAATAAAGAAAACAAATACATTACAATACGGTTACAACCAAAATAAAATAATACACAAGAAATGAGTAGAAGTAGAAGCATAATTGTGGCTGAGGATTCGTGTTCAACACGGGTCCCTTAAAACAAATTCCGAGTCTCCCAAGAGAACTCGTTTGTTTCCCAGGTTACAACAGCCGAAACAGTATGTACTGCCGGGATTGACTCACAACCCAAATTATACTTAAAGAAAAGAGATGAAGAAGATCAACTACATGTTAGAAAAATTAGAAGAGAAAGAATGAGAGAACTTTTCATAGTTGGAGTTCTTTGGTGTTGTATTTGGTGTGTTTTCAACCAAGGTTCACCTTGATATTTATAGGACAAGAATGTGTTGAAACACCTCATTCATTGTCCATAAACATGACATAAAACACTTATTAAACTTAATTAATTATGAGTTGAAACATATATTCAACACAATTAACTAGTTGAAACTCATAATAACTTCAAAGTTATAACACCAATTTATTTATTATTTTGTATTTTTCACAAAATGTTTTTGTGTTATACAAAAATTTCCAACATGTGTCTCATCGTGATGCAAGTACTTCACATACCATTGTTTTTCGTTTCCAACCTTTAAGTTTAAGACATTATATTTTCTTATTACACTAATGCTTTGTTGAGTTTGATTTTTTTCTTATTTGGCAATTGGTTTGTTGAAGAACTTATAATTCTCTTATTTCTCTAATGGTATCTTGAAGGGCTTGATAGTTTTTTTATTTTCAACTTTTATGTTTAAGACATGTATATTTTCTTATTACACTAATGGTTTGTTAAAAGGCTAGATAATTTTCATATATTGAATTATTTATTAGTAATTTGACATGTGTAACACTCATCATATATGAGGAAAGATCAAATACAAAATTGATTTTGCCTAAAAAGTGTGAGAAGTGACTTAAATCATATCAAAACTGGGTAAAACGAACTCCGTTTGAGCTCATTCAAGCGGCGTTGGAACCGTCTCGTCGAGCTTTATCATCTTAGCTCCTAGGGGTTTAACTTTTAGAGTTTAGCTTTAAAATTTAGTTTTTACCTTAAGGTTTAGCCTTAGGGTTTAGCATTGGGATTTAGCTTTTAGGGTTTAGTTTTTAGATTTTAGGCTTTTATATGGATGGGGTGAGAGGTTTAGGTTTTTAGGGGGTGGGTGGGGTTTAGGTTTTTGGGGGGTAGGGGTGGGGGGTTTTAGGTTTTTTGGGTGGTGGGTGGGTGGTTTTTAGGTTTTTAGAAGGTGCGGGTCGTGTGATTTAGGTTTTTGGGGGGTGGGGGTGGGGGGTTTTAGGTTTTTTGGGTGGTGGGGGCGGGGTTTGACGACACGGTTCTAACGCCGCAAGAATGAGTTCAATCGGAGTTCGTTTGACCCGGTTTTGATGTGTCTAAATATTACTTCTCACGCTTCTTAGGCAAAATATATCCATTTTATACGGTAACCTTCCCCCATCATATATATCACCACCATGATGATATTAACTTAAATTTTTTTAAAAAAAGACATATAAATACTTACGTAAAAAAAATACACGGATAAGAAAACACCCATGAATCAATATTGTCGACAATGTCAACCTCGCCGTATCGTGCGGGTCTCTCCTAGCTAGTTATAGATAATGGATAATCCGGAGTAAAGAGTGATATGTCATAAACAAATCACCAGATAATCATAGTAAATAATGTAGCGGATGATCGATTTACTTGACAAATATAATACATTTATAATTATATTATCTTCCTCCACTACTTTATTTGAACCTAACATGTGAGTTACATATCTAAGAATGAGTTATTTTGGTTTTAAACGATCATAATTTTTATATGGGGTTTTCTAATATGTGCCCTTAGGCACATGTAACAAGTATTAATTATGGTAAACATTCTTATTAAATCTAGCATATGTCAATAGTTGTATTAACCTTTAAATCTTTACCATATTTACACTATTACTATTTCTTTTAAAATTTTTCCTCTATTAATTTAATACGGAGTATATTTTATTTATTCCCATAAAAAATTTACTCAATTAAAAGCAAAAACTAAAGAGTATAAATAAAACGAAAACTAGTATATATCTCGTTTACTTATCTGCTTCTCAAGTCAATTTGAAAGGCAAAGAAATAAATAAAAAAACCAAATAAAGCAACATCGCATTAAATCATTTAGGGTATATGTTGCATAAACAAAACAAAAAAAATATTTTCAACATTTAAAATGAAGGATGGGGTTGCAAGATAATTCACTCTCTATATCAAGTTTTCTTTTTTTAGCCTCATCGGAAGCATGTCGCTCTGGACATGTACTGAAGTTGTGACTAGAAGATTTACAAACTCTGCAACGTTTCACTTGTCTCGTTAATTCCTTACCACTTTTTATTCGTTTTTGCTTAGGTCGTCGCTTTGTTTTTGAGTTAACAGGGCATTGAACCAACTCAATTGCATTAGTCATAGGATCATTATTTTCAGCAAAGAATGATGAATCATTCAAAGTTCCTTCTTGGTGTAATTGAGTGACTTTGTTGGATTGAGCCTCTTCTCGACTCCACCGTGATAGCCAATAACTAGAAGGAATTTCAAAGCAACCCGTATGGAGAAGAACACTCAAGACGTGACGACAAAGTATCCCAACAAATTCAAAGTTTTTGCAAGTGCATTCAGCCATCTTACCATCCCAAACCACCTTATGCAATCGATCCGCTTTGTAATGTTTGACAATAAAACTTGTGTCATTTTCTTTCCAAGCAGAATACTGAATCGCCAGAGCAAGTTGATCTTGAAACTTTTTAAAAGCAAATGGAGTTAAAACTTGGTAACCTTGTTTTTCCAAAGGTGATAATGATCTCAGATGCAACTCTTGATATTTTGCCAACATACTGTCATGCATTTGTTTATGCCCAACATCTTCAATGGCAAGATCAACCTATAAAACAAGGAATAAAAAGACTGGTTAAAAAATGTTTGCACCAAAAAAATTTAGTAAACTAAATACGGGTACTCACTTGTCTAATAAACTCGCTTAAACATGTACGAGAAGATATAAACATTTTTATAAACGAGTTTATACTCTCAGATCTTCCGGTAGTCGTCATGCCACCAAAGAAATAGCCATGAAGATAACTTGGAACCCAGAATGTTTTAATTTGATATAACGCTGTCACATGCTTATTCTCTTTGAGATTATATTTTGCAATCATTAATGGCCAATATTGTTGCTCAAATTCTTCAACCGAGTGTAACTTATATAAGTTGTAAAACTCGGTGCACCAACTTGAATATTCACTTCTTAACACTGAATTAAACCAACCACTAAACTTAGCGGTGATATGCCATATGCAAAATGCATGTTTAGTATAAGGCATCTCTGTTTCAATTGCCTGTTTCATCCAAGGATCTTGATCGGTCAATATCGTTTTCGGTGACTTTTTCATCAATAGAATAAATGTCTGAAAATAAAATAAGTTGAAGAAGCTTAAAGTCACGTACTAATACCAACAAGTTTCAAAAAATTTTAAAAACTATAGTTACCTTAAAGAGCCATTCAAATGTGTTTAGTTTCTCGTTACGAAGAAGTGCACACCCAAGCAATATGGTTCTTCCATGGTTGTCCATACCAACAAATATGCCAAATGGCATGTCATATGAATTCACCTTGTATGTAGTATCAAATACCACAACATCTCCATATTTTTGGTATAATTCAAAACAATGAGCAGGACACCAAAAAATATGTTCTAGCCTATTTTCGCTATCCAGTGTAAATGCATATTGAAAATTAAGATTTTCATTTTTAGCACTTTTACAAAACTCTAAAAGTTCCTTTGCATCATTCTTTGAATGTAGTCTATGATTTTTGGCAAAAAGGTTATGGACATCCTTTTTAAGAAAAGAAAGTTCTCCATGTCTCACATTCCTTTCAAGCTCCATCACCCGCATAATTTGTCTAACGGACAAGCCCCCTTCTTTTAATAAAAGTATTAGAAAACCCCTTTTTATATTTTGCTTTTTATTAATTATAACTTTTAAATTGGCTGCTAATAGTCTTAATTTTTGTCACTTTAACAACCAAAAGGTCGTTGTTAAATTTTCTTTAATGACGTTAATTTATTTTTTTTAAGTTCAAGATCGATGTTTTAGGGCTTTTGATCGGAAAGATAATACAAGTCGATAGATTTAAAGTTTATCTCGAAACGACGCACCGAACGAGAAACTAAAGTACCGTTAGGTGTAAAGACCTGATTAAAGCACCTTTTCATCGTTCGGAGCGCCGTTACGAGATAAAATAGTCTAGTTGGGCAGGTCAGTTCTGGGCACGAACCCATTGCTCTAATCATTTCAACAACAATGACAAGTGGGCCACTGGGCCATACATATCGGTGTCGGTTCGGGTTCGTTTTTTTGCATGTATAACCGACACCGAACCGGAAAATGTTGGGTTCTGTTTTTCGGTTCGGTTTTACTTGGTTTTTCGTTCGGTTCGGCTTTTCCGGTTCAGTTTCGACGGTTTTCGGTTCCGGTTCGGTTAATTTGGTTTTCTACTCACCCTTAAAAATACCTGGAGAGATTATACAGAAGAAAAAAAGATGATCGTGTTGGAAAATTTTGTAATACACAAATTATATTTTGTGAAAAATACAAAATAATAAATTAGTTGGTGTTATAAGTTTGAATATTTTGTGAGTTTCAACTCATAACTAGGTTGACTAAGTGTTTTACTCCATGTTTATGGACAATGAATGGGGTGTTTCAACTCATTCTTGTCCTATAAATACCAAGGTGAACCTTGGTTAAAGACACACCAAATACAACACCAAAGAACTCCAACTATGAAAACATTTTCTCATTCTTTCTCTTCTAATTATTTCAACATGTAGTTGATCTTCTTCATCTCTTTTCTTTAAATATAATTTGGGTTGTGAGTCAATCCCGGCAGTACATACTGCTTCGGCTGTTGTACCCTGGGAAACAAACGAGTTCTCTTGGGAGACTCGAAATTTGTTTTAAGGGACCCGTGTTGAACACGAATCCTCAGCCATGTTTTTGCTTCTGCTTCTACTCATTTCTTGTATTGTATTTTATTTCGGTTGTACTCATATTGTAATTTACTTGTTTTCTTTATTTTCTTTGTATTGTAAATGAATTTAAAGAATAATATTGTGTTTTTGTACGGACGGTTCCTACAATCTTAAAACAAATTTTTTTTAAATCACCGTTCGTATTTAAAAAAAAGTATATAGTCATTGTTCGTCTCTCAAAGTTGGACTTAGAGAACTTACACTTGACTTTTTTCTAGAACCGGATTTTATTTACAAAGAAAATGGTTCGCTTTTTACCATTCGTTAGTTTTGATTGAATGTAATTTTGTTTATGTATAAAAGCTTTTGTAGTTTTCATAAAACTTGACCCAATTACTTTAGCATTCAAAAGTGGGTTTATTTTCATTACAACCATTTTGTTGAATGGTTCAAAAACAAAAAGGTTGAAGATCCAATTTTGTTTTAAATCAAAGGTTTCGAAACCTATGTGGTTTCAAGATTAAAACTTTGAATTAACCCGTTTGTGGGCTTCAAGAGTAGTTTTCATATGGTAAGATTGGTTATGTTTGTGTACGCATCTTATGAAAACTTGTATTTCTTATTTGCAAGTAAGAAATCTTTCATATGTGAAAGTGAAACTTGTGTTTTAACATGTGTGTTAAAACCTATTGATATTCTAATTAAGTATTAGAAGAGATTCTTTATAATATAATCAATTTTGTATGGATTTAGTATTAATCTTTTAAATTTAATTAAAAATCGTTTTTTTTTTTGTTAGAAACAAATGATAAAATCATTACTCACTCAAAAACGTTGACAATCATTATCATTAATTATGCGTGATTTACAAATGATCATTTTATAAAACTTTTTGCATCAAAACATTTTGCAAACGTTTTGTTGAAACCTTTCATTACATGAAACCATATGCTTAGAACGTTTGATGTAGACTTTTTGTTGACTAATGTGCGTGTTAGAATCCATTTACTTATCTAGCATGTGTGTTAGATATGACCTAAATTTTATGGTCTAAAAGCGTCTTATGTATGCGTTTATTCTTAACATTTGTGTTAATGATAAATTTAAATAAGAGTGTTTTATGTAAACATCTTATATCTAACATGTGCGTTAGAAGTTATTTATTCAATAAAACTATTTACAATTTTGCGTATTGATTTCCGTAATCAAAACATAAAATTAAATTAGTTTATTTCGAAACTGCTAAGTGCATGTTTTGGCAAAATTAAGATTTGGTTTAGAACGAAATAAACCAAAAGTTTCACATAAAGTGTTAATATAGTCATAAAGCAATAATAGATTCAAGTTGACTATTTGATAGAAAGATAAATCTGTGTTGCTAGGAACATATATAAATGTTCAAATACTAATACTTGTGAACAATTTACTATATAAACAACATGATGTTTATATCAATTTTGTGATTGTTCAAAGTGGGAGTACCACTATGGGAGATCAATTTGTGATTGTTCAAAGTCCATATAAGTCAATGATGAAACTTTTTTTTTATGATCCTAGATTGAATGATGATCTATGTATGTTTATGTAACTTACATATTAGACATATATTCCTAAATATTGAGATTTTGGGATATTGAACAACTCTCATTGTTTGTTTAAAATATGAAATGAATGTTGTGAACGAATATTAGGATATTCCTTAAAAGCTGTGAAGAATCAGAATGATGCATATTCTGTTCACATGCTAGAGTATTGTAGTCTAAAGCATGCTAGACTAGTACTTGTTAATTATGGTGCTCTAAGGAGACTACTAATGTGAAACATTCAACTCATATACAACATAAAAATAAAGTTGTGTATAAGACAATGTGAGTGATGATTGTCATTCAATCTAAGAAAAGTCATATAGCTTATAGAGAACTAAATTTTCTAGATCTAATCTAGATGGTAACTTAAAAGTATTTTAAGTTTGAAATGGTTGATAACAACCTATGACAAGGCATTTGTTGCTTTAGTCGGTAAACAAGTATTTATGACATCATTGATACAAAGACGTTGATCTTGTTCAAATCATGGATGTCTAATACCATATTTAAACATATTATATCTAAGTGCAAGAAATGTGGGGGGAAGCCATTTGAGAAATGATATTTGAGAAATTTTCTTAAACCCGTATCAAAAGAGAACCTTTTGTTGAGCCAAATATAATGCAAATATGTGACCGAATCTACTAGTTAGACTCAAAGGTCAATTAGTTATATTTGACATCTAATTACTAATGGCATGGATATGTTAGCCTTGAAATGTGTTTTTAAAGACAAAAATATACCTATATAACTATATTCGGGTTGATACCTAGGGTTATTGTCTTAAAAATGTAAAAAAGGCAAGATTAACTTGTGAGTTAATAACACATAATGTGACACCCGACAAATTCAGGTTAACTTCGTTAGTTAAACTCTGTTAGTCACGTTAATGCTATTATATCTTTCATTTAATTTGACAAATTAAATGTGCAAACTGTTACGCAAATATACATACGAAACGACCACACGAGTCAATACCCGGGCGTTGGTGATCTTAAATGAATACAAATACAATAATAATATATCTTAATTGATATGTGTGCTTAATTGTTGAATTTTCGCGTAACCGCGTATTTTACCGGTTTTGACCGTTTACGGATTTCGGTAACTAGTATGAAACAAAATGAATGGACGGGAAAGATTTTTATTGTGATTGCAAAACCGAAACAAATCGGGGCCCGTGGATCATCCATGTGACCCATGGATGGCCCAAGGCCCAACCCAATTCAACACTTAACAATAGTTAACAAAAAAATAACAAAACCCTAAATCCAATTAGATAAAAAAAAACGTTTTTTGTTGTGTTCTTGCCCTATTGCTGCTGCCGCACACTACACACACATATACAAATCGAAATTTTGCTTGGTTGGTGCAATACTTGGTGATTTCGGGTGTTGATTGAAGTAATACACGCTATACTAGTAAGTTTTTGTGTTAATTGTCATTATATGTTTCGAAAATTTGAGGTTTTTAGACACCCTAGTTCATCCAAATTGACCCAATTGATGTTGTGATGTGGAAATGGTTTAGTGATTATATGAAAATGGTTAGTTTGATGATTAGATGTTGAAATTGGTACAAAAAGTATGATCATGAAATAGGGTTTAGTATGGTGTCATTTAAACTTGATGATTATGCATGATTTGTATGAAATGTGATTGATTATAGTGTTAAATGATGAATTGGATGAAGATTGTTTATGTAGTTTGACAATTTTGTGAACGTTTCGTTAGATTACTATAAATAGTAACTTTTGTGTTAGAGGATTGCGTGAAACCGCATGTTATGAACATATAATGATCATTATGGACTTGCTAGCATGTTTAGAAGATATGTTAGATGAATTTTGAGCAATTGGACGTGTGAATTCGACTTGGTTTGGAATACTTACTAAATGTAGAAACTTTTTGACATAAGAATTGGCTAGGAAGCATGTTTAGAAATTTCGTATATAAATTCATGATTTGGACCTTGCATATGAATGTTTGTAAGCATGTGGTACTTGGAAAACATGCCTTGGTCATGAGAGGACTTTGGTAGATGCTAGTTGGTTAGTAGAACGATTGCTTAAAAGTATGTTTGTTGAAGTCTAAATGGTGTGTGCTATTAGTTAAGATGCCATGATGAAGATTGCTACTTTGCTAGTTGCACAAAACATGTAAATACTATATTATGCTTAGAAGTGACCATGCTTGCTAATGTGTTGTATATTAACGACTACAAAGTAATGATAAGTGTTGATGACTTGTATAACGTGCTATGGTATTTGTATAATAGTTGACATGCTTAGGATGTCAAATTGTTCATGCATGCTCTAATGGTTCGACTTTCCTATAATGGAAACTTTTGTGGAATTGAAACTTCTATTTGTTGAATACGTGAAATATGATGTGATGTGCAAATATGATTTAGTCAAATACACCAAATGTAACGTGTTTACACTTAACAAATCACCAACGGGTCGTGGGTCAACTCGGGTCAACTAAAAGTCAAACTTGGACTCAAAAGTCAAACTTGGACCGAAAGTCAACTGAAAGTCAAACTTGGACTTAAAAGTCAAACTTGGACCTAAAAGTCAAACTTGGACCAAAAGTCAACTGAAAGTCAAACTTGGTCAAACTGGGATAAAAAGTCAAACGTGGTCAAAATGTGAAACTAAACCACACTCGCATAAACTGTTGACCATTTGGATGCATAGGGTACTATGACCCTACATGAACGCACATTAATCGACCTATTGTTATTTAGGTTGCCGTATTATATACTGTGTGTGTGCTGTTAACTATTTTTGCTGTGCAACTTAAGGTGAGTTCACTAAACCGCACTTTTACTGTTATACCCTTTTATGGGTTGAACTCGGACTTTTACTATGATACCCTTTCATGGGCTGAACTCGGACAAATACTTTTACGGATTTACGAATTTAGTATGTCGCATGTCTGGATTAGAGCAACTTTTATTTTGTTCATGAAAGACCTCATTGATACCTAGTTGACCGTTAGTATTTGTGAAATAGCGGGGAATTTTGAGTAGTACTACTGGGTTTGACAAACCCCACCCGGGCTAGTCGCGCTAGCACGACAGAAGGACCTGTCGAACGGGTGTTGAATGACCTAACATACTTACAGTGCATCCTGCTGGGATGTACGAACAGGCAAACTGCACTTAATGTGTCCATACGTCAGCTTCGGTCAGATACATTACGCCTCTAAGGACATGTGCTGTAGATTAGCTACCTACAATGACATACTTAATTTAATAATCTGCTTACAACTGAACTGTTTGTTTTATACTACTATGTGAACTCACCAACCGTCGTGTTGACACTTGTTAGTCTTTCACTGTTTCAGGTCACTGAGGTACAATGCACGTAGGGCATGGCATGGCGTCCTCGCAAACATTTAAAACCTTTCTTGCATTAAAAACTTCTTTTTGGGATTTTTAAACTATTTGAACTGCGTGGTTGTGTCTGGCGCGTGTGTTTGCGCATTTACTTTCTGCATGGTTTGGGTTTGCTTAAACTTACTTATTTATTACGCTTCCGCATAACTGAAAAACTAAATACTCTGATTGCCGCTTAAACTACCACATTTAACGGTTTAACGTTTGATTTTTCAAAACTCATATAGAGTCGTTCGGTGTAATTAATGACTAGATCCTGGTTTGTCACGCCTCTAACGGTAAAACTCCGTTAGTGGATTTGGGGGTGTGACACATAATAACAACTCATCTCAACTGCAATTATCTATATTGACTTGACGAAGTCATAGATAATGGTTTTGGATCCAACAACCGTGGGTTGATGAGAGACGGAGTTGTGGAATGAGACTAAAGCCCATGAAAGATGGTATATGAAGGAAAACCTAACTTAGTTGACTGGAGATCCCAAGATCTAAGTTCAATAGGACAACCTACTCATATATCTAAGGGTGGTCACTGTGGGGGCATAGCTAATATACAAGTCGATATATAAGCTAATATGTATAAACGTTTATATATGTCCTCCTAAATTATAAAGGGAGCTTAAATACTTCCTAGTCCATTCCTATAACAACAGTGACACGTTGTGAGGCTAAGCATACCGTATGGTTAATGATTTGCGTAATCATAGTAACCTTAATGCTTTTAATGATTTTTTAGATAAATCACCTATGTGAAAGAGAAGTAGGGTCGCTTCGAATGAAATTGTGGGGTGCGCAATTCCTAGAGCTTTCGCAGAACCAGGCTAGTGTTCCATGACCATAACGGACACGACAATGAGGGTTTGATCGAACCAGGGAGAGTGTTGTGTGAAGTGTATTGTCGTCTCCATAAGTGGTGGTTGGTTCAAGGACATCACGTCTACCGAACCACTAGGAGACTAAGTATGCATCACAACGGAAGGTTCAAATGTAACACCTACCTATCCGGCAATACTCAACCGCTAAATTATATCTAAGGAACTAGTATGTAACGATCAATTTGGATTGTTGGAATAATATGTGAAAATGAGTTTTTCACGTGAGAAAATGGGTTTTTCATTTGAGAAATGAGATTTTGTCTTTTTCCCATGTGGGGGATTGTTGGAAAATTTTGTAATACACAAATTATATTTTGTGAAAAATACAAAATAATAAATTAGTTGGTGTTATAAGTTTGAATATTTTGTGAGTTTCAACTCATAATTAGGTTGACTAAGTGTTTTACTCCATGTTTATGGACAATGAATGGGGTGTTTCAACTCATTCTTGTCCTATAAATACCAAGGTGAACCTTGGTTAAAGACACACCAAATACAACACCAAAGAACTCCAACTATGAAAACATTTTCTCCACTACTAGAAAATATATCTATAATGACACGCGAACGATGACACGCGCCGATTTCTTTACATACAAAAATGTGTGTCATTAAAAAAATGTCATGTTTGTTAGAATTAGAAGAAATTATGATTAGCATTATTGTGTGTCAACATTTTAGTGTCAAGATTAGAAAAAACACGCGGATCTTTATGCGGATCTTTTTACCCATATTACAAAATCGGATCCTTTATAACAATCCTTCAAAACTAAACCTAATTCTTCCTCCGTCTTTCTCCATCACCCGTCTCTCCCTCTCGATGTCGATCTCGATCTCCGTATTTTATCCATCACCGGCGAGCTATGGATCCATCACTTTTTCAACCGACGATTGAGCACTGATTCATCACTTTTTCAACCGTTGATAGAGCATTGATCCATCACTTTTGGTTTTGGTTTTGGTTTCGATTGAGCTTCTACAACAGGAACTTAGATCTCTTCGATTGAGCTCTATAACTATATTGTTTGTGGTAAGTCGATTATCATCGATTACAATCTTCAATTACTTCTCATTTCTCAGTTGATTATGAATTTTCGCTTTTTTCATACGCGGTTTTGGTAACTTGATTATCATTGATGTTTACTATTTTTTCTCGATCTAATCGAGTTTAGGTTCATTAACTTATTTATGTTGTTTCAAATTTGTTTATTATTAAGCAATTTCAGTTTGGTTTGGTGTTGTCGGCGATTCGGTTAGCTTTTCAATTGATTGATTGATTGATTGATATGGTTAGCTTCAAACTGATTATTGTTGTTCTTCAACTTGAATCTATAACTATTGTTGTGTTCATGATTTGAAAATTGTAAATTAAGCTACTGTTATTACAATTAACAACATAGTCTTAATAAAACTCATGATTTGGATCTTAATTTGTTCAAATTATTGATTTTACCTAATTTGCAAAGACTAGATTCTGTTAATAAATTGATTTGGTTTAGTATTTTCACAGAATAAGTACAATTGGGAGCTATAGGCATGTTTTCTTGGTTTGGATTTGGTATAATAGCTCCAATAAATTGCTTGAGTTGTCGTCTTCTGATTTAGGAAATATGAGCAGTGACTTCATTTAAGTGATTAAATTAGTTTTGCTTGTTTCCAAGTTCCAACTCATGTGGAGAATGTTAGCATGACCAAATGAGCAAATTATGACACCTAATGGTAAGAAAATGTCCTGAGAAAAGTTGAATGCTGATTAAGCGTACCATGATGATCTTGCTAGTTCCTACTCTTATATGGCTATATGCTCATTATATGCTTAATTGCTACTTGCTTAAGGTTCATAAGGTTTCTTATAGGCTTCATGAAGACATGAAGTTTTACCTGTCAACTTTTATGGACTCATGTGACCCAACCTTATCTGAACTAACATTTTTTCTTCAATAAAAAAGAACCAAAAAACTGAGGTTACTAAATGTTACTTAACATGTTGTAGGTTGAGATGCGTACATTGGATGGCTTGGTGAAGGATCGAACACAATGTGCTCCGAATGGTTACTACTTCATCCCTGTTTACGATAAGGTACGATAACATACACTATTGGACTACCTTGAAGTATTTTAATATTTTTATGCCTTTAATTTTTACCAGGAACTAATGCTATGAAAAAGAAGGGCGCACTAGAATGAAGAAAAACATAATCTTTTGATGTAGGAAATCACAATGAAGTACTACTACAGTTACAGCTTTTGTCAAAGTGCTTCCTTGGGCATAGAAAGTTTTGTAGCACAAAGACTTTTAAAAAACTTGGTTGCGGATCGGTTGTCTAAAAGAAACAACAATGATATCATCCTCTTGCCCTATAATCCCAGGTTTGATTTTCCATTTAATTAAGTTTTCATAAAGAAAGAACTATTATATTGACTTAATTTGGTTTTTGGTTTTTGTAGTAGACATTTGGTTTTTAGGGTAAAAGTGGGTTGGTAATTTGCCCAAAAGTACAATTCTTATTACCTAATAAAATGTCATCCTTTGTTGATTTTAACATAGTTAAGATTTGTAAGAGTATAGATGGGTTTAGATTATGCAAGTATTGTTGGTTGCCTGGTTGTTTTTAGGAGTATAGATGGGTTTAGATTCTACAGTTAAGACACTAAGCTTTATGAATTTGGATGGATCGATTCAAGATATGTACACCTCTAACGGGTCAAACAAGTAAAATTGAAAAGTTAGCTAAAAGTTAAGAAGGTTTAAGCAGAGTATATTATTATTTAAAAACTATGTTATATTGTTTACTTTTGAGAATGTAGAAGCATAGAACTCGACTGGTTTATTTTGATTAATGAGTTTATAATTTGAAGGAAGCGATTTTTAGAGAAAATTGAGATGTTCTCAAGGACCAGCAAATCAATTCGCTTGGTATTGTTTGTTTTTGCGTATTCGCATGTTGGTTATAGGTAAATTATATGATTCACTGAACATAGATTATAAATCTTAATACATGTTATTCAAGTGCTCAAATTTGTGTATGTCACCTGTGTAAAGAGAAAATAGGCATTTTTTTAGGGATTAAATGTGTATTTGCCTTGTTGGTCTTTAAACAACTTGTTTGAAGTATATCATTGTGTGAATGTGCTTTCCTGTTTTCTATAACAAGCTCACTTTGTTTTTTGGCAAATGGAAAGGTTTGAGAGAAAGAGAGATCAAAACATTTACTCCCAAAGCAAGTATGAAAGTGAAGAATGTTCGGGAAAGTGAAGAATGTTCGGGTGCTGATATTGATGGAATTCGGGAAATTCGGGAAGAAGGATTGAGTTGTGTGGCCATGCAATTTCATTTTTAGGTGAAATTTTATATCAAAACATTAGCTTAGGAAATATTGTATGAAATATTGTTAACATTTGTAATGTTTATTGCTATGTTATAAAATAGATTGCTTTGCTATGTACGCATTTTATTTGTTGTTATTATACATTAACTATTAATTGTCATTTAATGTGAAAATTAGTAATTCTAAAAATATATATATTTTTTAAAAGCAAAAGAAATCATGACACACATTTAACCGTGTCATATTTTTTATGACATGGTTTCTTGACACACAATTCGTGTCATAAATGTGTGTCATAAAAATATGACACATGAATGCATGTCGTATTAAATTTATGACATGGGCTTCCTTGACACACTTTTGTGTGTCATCTATACCCTTTTATGACACGCATTGCGCGTCATTAAAGGCCTATTTTCTAGTAGTGCTCATTCTTTCTCTTCTAATTATTTCAACATGTAGTTGATCTTCTTCATCTCTTTTCTTTAAATATAATTTGGGTTGTGAGTCAATCCCGGCAGTACATACTGCTTCGGCTGTTGTACCCTGGGAAACAAACGAGTTCTCTTGGGAGACTCGAAATTTGTTTTAAGGGACCCGTGTTGAACACGAATCCTCAGCCATGTTTTTGCTTCTGCTTCTACTCATTTCTTGTATTGTATTTTATTTCGGTTGTACTCATATTGTAATTTACTTGTTTTCTTTATTTTCTTTGTATTGTAAATGAATTTAAAGAATAATATTGTGTTTTTGTACGGACGGTTCCTACAGATCGGAAGGTTTTTTTTTTTCAGGCAACAACAACGGTGATTTGCTGAAATGCCTGCAACTATTATTGATTATGTGAAGATGATCTAAAAGAAATAAATGGAAATAAATTGAGATATACGATTTTTAGTTTGCATTTTAATTATATTATCAGTTTATTTGATTTAACTTGGCATAAATTTTTTTTTATTTTGTGATCAAGAGAGAGGTCAGTTTTGTCCCTCTTAAAAGTTCTAGATTTAATTGAGAAAATGGTGTTTCAATAATAATTAATATTATACATACTAGTATCTATAAAATATAATAAAATAAACCATTTTTGTCATGTGTTTTTTTCTTATTAAGTTTCCCTTTAATTGTACATATGGCATTCTCTAACTACTCTTGTGATGATTTGTCATTCTCACATTCCACTAAATTAATTTCTTGCTCAATTAAAATTGTTTCCATAATAAAAATAATATGAATTAATTAAGTTAGTTGTTTTTTGTTGTATAAGTTTAACTATTCTTAGTAAACTAAAACCTATTTCGTACAATTTGCATAAGGTCATATTTTCGAAACATAATATGTGTTTATATCTTTACCTATGTTCGAATGTTTGTTAAGTACTCATTGTTGTACTTTGAGCTTTTTCATTATCATAAAGGTAAATCTAACAAATAGTTGCACTGAGGATTATGAAACCAATATATTGTTTATAAAGTTGTTATGGTGTATAGTATGTAAAATTGTTAAATGTTAGGCCTTTAAAAGTGGATCTTCGTTAGTTGTTAAAAGTTTTGTTCTTTATTACTTTTTTTATATGAATGGTCGGGAATTCAAGATTTGGGTATTAACATTGTTAGTAAACTTCAGTGGATCATCAATGACAAATCTCTCTGCATATTAGTGGATCAAAACTTCGCATCACTTTGCAAACTCAACATCCAATATTATTTCAAACAGTAGAATTTCCCATCTTTTGCTAACTATATATGGATCAATCAGCCAAAGTTAAATAAGAGAAAGAAATAAGTCAAAGTCAAACAATGAATCTAAAGGCATTTGATAGTTAATTAAAGTTGTTAACTATTTTTATTAATTTGCACTATATTCTTAAATAAAGCAAATTATAGATGAACTTGTGAGTTTTTACACAATCATTTGTCTCACATAGAATTAAAAAGTATCTAATAAAAGTTGTTAACTATTTTTATTAATTTGCACTATATTCTCTTAAATAAAGCAAATTATAGATGAACTTGTGAGTTTTTACACAATCATTTGTCTCACATAGAATTAAAAAGTACCTAAAACCACTTATATATTAAATATATAAAGATGGTAAAATTACTAATAGAACTTCAAATGAGGTTACTTACAAACTTTTGTTCTACAAACAACACATCCAATGTTGTGTATAAATAAAGTTAGTAAAAGACTTGTAGTTTGGATTTACATGAATATAAATGTTTAATTCTAACATTTGTTTCTGCTTAATTATTTGTAGTTGAATTGTGTAATTATAAGTTTTTTTCAATTTATAACCTATTCTAACTCAAACCCGTGTAAGACACAGGTATCTAACCTAGTACTACTATAATGGAAGCCACCGACCAATCATTACGTGCCACGTGGCTTAATGCTATTGGACAACTATATTTTTGACTTTTTTCTTTTTTTTTTTCAAAACTCGCTATTTTTTAGATATATACATATTATTCTTATTCTGAAAACGATTCAAACTATCAACTAGCGTGGATGTTTTGGAAGCGTATGGGTTTAAAAGGTGGCATTTGTTCGAATCACACCAGCAACCGTTTTTTTCTTTTTTTTAATTGTTTGTATCTTATTCTTTTCTTTGGGTTTTTTTCTCTGTCTGTTTTATAATTTTTAGACTTGTTATCCTAATTTAATTTTGACATGTTTACGACTTTGATCTCTACTCAACTTTGACCTCTACTCAACTTTGACGTGTTTACAACGCGTGAAACTTTTTTATCAACC
Source organism: Tagetes erecta (assembly GCA_030867185.1). NCBI lineage: Eukaryota > Viridiplantae > Streptophyta > Magnoliopsida > Asterales > Asteraceae > Tagetes > Tagetes erecta. Next base: position 42,519,071 of record CM061492.1, on the reverse strand, counting down.
CATGAAACGAAATTGCATATGAGAGAGTCGGCCGCTGTATCGCGCGGGCCGTTCTGATATCTAGTTAACTAGTAATCACTAACATGCTCTTACAAAATGATTTAACTTAATATAGACAATTTTATCTATTTAATTATTTAGTGCTGTTAAAAAATTATATTTTATAATTTTAACATTTTGCTATCATTTTACATAACATCTTATATGATGTTTATCAACTTGTTGGATTCTGTTTTATAAAATGGTTGTTTAGATAAAGTTAAATACATTAGTAGATGTAGACGAATACTTGACCATATATTCATAAAAAATTAAATCGTTATGAACGGTTTGGTTTACGGTTTATACCAAAAAACCATTCATAAAAACCCAGAACGGACCGCACGCATGTGTGTATATATAAATTAGATCTCATATAAGAGTTACTGTAATATAACAAAACGTTAAGTTTATTATACCACTACATATATTCCCGAATCATGGTATTCTTAAGAATCACTATGACTATTCATCTATTTGTGAGGAGGGCTAGTGGCAACCTTAGCAGGAGTGAGTCACTTTATTTTAATAATAAAAAGTATGTAACATATTATCCACACCCTGAATTATTAACAACTTAACATCATCTCTTGTCAAAAGATTCAAAGCCCAAAATAACATTATATTACTACTGATAACTTCCACTAACATTAGTCTTGCACTAAATGCAACCCAACTTATTAATTGGCTAAACGATTACAACTTGCGACTACTGAATGCAAACCCAACTCATAACGCAGCACAAATCAAGTTACGGTCCAATGCAGCAACATATGTAAACTTGAATGTACTCTGCACACAAACCCAACAAAAAGTAGGTAAAAGCTCAAGAGCTATGAATTTGGGTGGTGACAATTAACCATTATGGTAAGATGTTGATAATAACATGAGTCTTTCTCCCACTTTTCTTTTTTACTTCCCGCGGCATCCCTCGACTTTCTTCTCTTCCTTCGTCTAACCATCGCTCGTGTCGTTGCTATCACCGCCCTTAGTGTTCATGAACCGCTCTCAACTTCTTTTTGCTTGGGATCGGGATCTTGCTTCAAGATCTCAGCTCTTTTACGAGTTCCCTTGTACACACGGTCCACCAGCTCATTCGCCCGAACAGCGCCTCGGACCACTACTTGTGAGTTTTCTATATCCGGGACTACACTTTCCACTCCTACAATCATACACACAAATATCCAAAAATATTAGAACATCAAATGTCTCATGTTTCCTCTTTACTAATACAAGTATACAACTAGATTTAAGACCAGGCCGTGCGTTGCAGCGCGCGGCCGGTCACGCAGTCGGGTCTTACGTATTTGACTTCGTACATGCGTTGATAAAAAAAATTTCATGTCATGTACGTCACGGTGCAAGCCGTAATGTGATATTAAAAGGCGACAAAATATCAAAAGTTAGAGGTCAAAACGATAACCAAGTCAAATCTGAGGTGTTAAAGTCGTAGATATGTCAAATTAGAGTAAGAGGTCAAAGTCGAAAACTCATCAGGGGCTAAAATGATAATTAGTAAAAGTCGGGGATTAAATTCGTAAATATGTCAAAGTTAAAAAAAAACTAAAGTTGAAATTGCTAATGACAAAGTTGTAAATAATATAAACTTCAACACTAATGTGTAAGGTCATAACCGACCTTGTAAATTCGTAAGTTTATAAATATGTTTTATAAAAAAAACAATGAGTGTTAAAAGTAAAGTTACTAAGTTACCTTTAATGTCCGTAATGCATTTTTTGATCTTTCTAGAGCAACCTTTACAACACACGTTTACTTTCAGGATCACCGTAATCACCGGCAAGATCTACAGTTCAATATTGATTCGACGAATCAAGTCCCAAGACCGGAGAGTCGTAAACTACTTAAAAATTTAAAAAATAAGAATTAGTTACCGCAACTGCCTCATTTTTGCTATTTTTATGTTTAGGAGGTAGTTCTTGTCCTGGCGTCTTATGCTCCTCCGCCTGTAGCTTTGGGACCGGAGGAGATAGAAGCTCAACATTTTTATGAATGTTGTTCTTGGACTCCTCCGCCCGCTTTAGGCCCGGAGGAGACAGAAGCTCAAGTTTTTGATGAAGTTTGTTCTTGTGCTCGTCGGTTTGTAACTTTGAGACGGGCAACAAAACCTCAACTTTTCGATTAATTGCTTTGTGAACTCTTTCTTTAACCTCTAACGGATCTACGTCCTTGTTTCCCTTCACTACAACCTTTCCACAATCATAATCGATACGAACTTCCTCAACACCTTTATTTCAAACACCATGATCAGTAAGTAAGCTAAAAATTCTAATCATGAAACTACACCAAACTAAAAAAGAAACATAAAAGGCTACAAATTACCCTTAAAGCCTTTAAGGCATTTCTTGACATTTCTAGCACAGGCATCACAATCTATGGATACCCCCAGAACAATCTTTTGGGACTGTTCTTCTAACTCCTTTCCCTTTCGATCTCCGGGGTCGCTTTTGCTTTTCCCGAGGCTTTCTTTTCCTTATTCTCCTGAAAAACATCAATGAAACAAACAACGCCTTAATAAATACACATTTTTATTAAAACAACGTACCACAACATACCAAAAGAACATCACCCCTCTTTGATCAGGTTCAATGTTGTGATGCAAAATTGGCTGGTGAAGCCGCAAACTTTGGGGAGAGTTCAATGGTTTGGGTGTGTTGTGGCACCATTAGATTGGGTGTGTGCTAGGGTTTAATGGGCGTTCAAAAAGATGCACCCTCACTTCAAGAATTGTGACTTTTGGCGACGAGTTTTTTGTCGCCAAAAACCCACAAAACGACAAAATTATTTGTTTTTTACCAAAAAAGTCAAATTCTTTCTGGCGACGTCGCCAATATCGTCCAAAACCAATTTCCATTTTCTTTACCAATTAAATTTTGTCCAAAAAGTAGAGTTATTTGAGGCGACGACATGTCGTCGCTAAAAAGTCGTTCCAAAATCAATTTCCATTTTCTTTAATGATTTTATATTAACCAAAAAAGTCAAATTACTTTTGCTGACAGCACGTCGTCGCTAAATGTCATCCCAAAACAATTTTCATTTTCTTTAATAATTAATTTTTGACCGAAAAAGTCAAATAATTTTTGGCACCTTGTGGTTTTGAGTACTATGATTGATTGGTGGGTCGAGGATCGTAAAAGAGGTTAATAAACCACTTGAATGTAAAAAGTAAAAAATAAACAAGAATTAGTTACAAAACCTCATCTTTCTTTACTTCTTGTTTAGGATGTTTTCCTTGCTCTACCGTCGTAGGCTCATCCGTCGGCTCTTCTAGGATCCGCGATAGATGCTTAACATTCGGGCGGCTTTCTGTCTGGAATTTGTTTAGAACCTTGTCCCCCACCACTTGGACCTTATTAGTTTTACAATATGTAAAAGAAATGATCATGTAATTTGATCTATAGATGAAAAACTCAAACCAAAAATAAGTAAATATATACCTGATGAGAACTGCCACAACTTTGTACTTGATAATGAAGAGCTTTTTCTAATTGTTTCATGACTTGCTTCATCTTTGGACGTTCAACTCCGTTCTTCAAACATTGATAGGCAATGCTTGAAAAGGTAGCTAACGAATCTTTGTTTATTTGTTCATATAAATCAGAGGGAATTATAAGGTGTAACGTTTGATCATTGTAATGTTTTTGGACCGAAATACGTAGAGGTAAAGGATCATCTTTATATTTAACATGTTCGAGCCTTCCACAAAGAACTTCCCACAATACAACCCCAAAAGAATAGACGTCACTTTTCTGGGTGAGATAACCGTTAAGGTAGTAGTCTGGATCCACATATCCGGTTGTGCCACAAGGATCAGAGATAACAAACGAGCTCGTATTCCTAGGGACTTCTCTTGACAATCCAAAATCAGAAATTTTAGCTTTCCAGTCCTCATCTAAAAGAATATTTGAACTTTTAATATCGCGGTGGAAAATTTTAGGTTGAGCTTTGACATCATCAAGAAGATACTTTAACCCACGCGCAACATCAAGGCAAATTTGAAGTCGTTGGATCCAGGTTAGATCCTTCTTGTTTAAATGCGTGTCGAGACTCCCATTACTTTCGTACTTATAAACAAGTATTTTCTCATCATCTTCCTCACAGAATCCGAGAAGAGAGACAATATTTTCATGTTTATGTTTTGAAAGCAAAGCAATCTCCATCTTAAATTCACGGTCTCCTTGCCCTCGCGAACTATCTAACCGCTTTACCGCGATGCAGCCGTGTTTTTCAGATATGCCTTTATATACCTTGCCGAATCCGCCATTCCCAATGAGATTCGCGTATGCAAATCCATCCGTTGCCCTTGATATGTCTCGGAAGGGCATTTTCAAATTCTCATCATCTTTAATGTATAGCATGATCTTTGATTTGAACTATGTGTAATTAACTGTGTTTGAAGACAAAGTTAGATACAAATTAAATTAGTGATTAACAATAAGGCCTCCTATTCTTACACCACACCAAAATTTAAACCACTCATTGACGAAAAACTCAAACGACGGTTTAAAGGCAGGAGCTATGATGCAAACCTGAACCCTTAAACCATCGCTTAATGCGCGCCCAGCCCCAAACTTATCCTGCCGTTTGACAGAAAACTCAAACGGCAGGATAAAGGTAAGGCTTATGACTCAAGCCCTAACCATCATTTGACGAACTCTAAAACATTTGTTTGAGAAGTTGCGTATGTATAACGACGCAAACCCCAATCCCAAAACACAAAAGGCCATTTGACGAAAAACCCAAATGGCAGTTTAAAGGTAGGGAGGGCTTATGACGCAAGCTCCAACCGCTGTTTTGAGGCTTTTGACGAACTCTAAAACCGCCCTTTCAAAAGCAGGGCTATGACGCAAGTCCTAACTTTCAAATGGCGGTTTAAAAATTGTATGGGGTTAAATTGTATGAACACAAGGCCCTAAACAGAAGTAGGTAACTAAGGATGTGACTTGGATGGGTTCAGAGTGGCTTACACTCGAGTGTGGATTGAGTCGTGACGGATATTGATCGCAGACGGGATCAATACTATAGTGATATTAAAGATTTAAGACAACTAGCTAGTTGTTTATATACAAGATATGAGTATATGACTTGGATGGCACGTTTCGAAGGAAGTGATCAAGTGCATGTACATTTAAAAGCAAAACACGTTTTGGTCTCTTTTGACTTTTGATTGATTGATGGAAGCTTAAAACCAGTGTGGCTGTGTTATTTTCATAAATATTCAAGGATGTGTATAATTAATTTCGATTAAGACTGACAATTGGGTCATCTGTTTAGACACGATAGACCTATTAAGTAAAAAAGTGTACGTACACCATGTAATTTTATTATTTTTAAATATACTTAAAATTATGAGCTTAGAGTTTAACACATCTTCTTCTTGATGCATAAAATAGATAACATTGTCACGCTCAAACAATCAAAGCCATTAGTTAAACGGATCATTTTTGTGTTTGATACATGTGTTACTCGCGTCGTCATTAACCTGTTAAGCACGATAAGACACGATTTGTCAGCCCTAATTAATTTTGATAATGATCGTCATTAATTTAAATGTATGATTCATAATATTTTCTCTCGTAAAGAAAGGTCATTGAATATTGCGCGTTGATAGATATAACCTTTTAAGCGTAACGTTAGACTACAAAGAAACAAACTCTACTTTGCCACAATTTTCTTTTTATAGAACTAGAAATGACCCATCTTTATCGTGAAGATGGATCATTTAGATGAAAATTATGATAAAATCAGCGTCTCTATTTCTTTAAAGTCTAACGTACGTTACGCTTAAAAGGTTATCTATCGCATTATTATGAGTTGGACGTTGGAGGGGTCTATCTTTAATCATATCACTAAAGAATTAATATAGTGGCATTTATTTCAAAGACAAGTAGTTCAAACATCACTTTTTGTTATTGTATTTTTGCTGATAGAAGAATATATAAGACTTCATTTTAATATATATGACTTCATTTTAATATATGGTCAATGTCGTCGGTGGAATTGAAAGAAATTAAAAGTCGTTTTAGAACGCATGTGGTAATTATAGGAATTGGACACAATGACTAAATGGTCGATCATATGGTTTTATTCGACCTTTACTATACCGCCTCGGATTGAATAACTACTTTAAATAATAAAACATTATTTGTTATGAATATATTATTTATGTGATGACTTTTTGCATGTATAACTCTTGGATATTAGTTGTATTTGTTTTCATGTAAGTGTTTATATATATGACATTTGTATATGCATGTTGATATCAACGAACAAACATTCTACTTTCTCTTTTTTTCTCTGTAATCTATATGATCTTTGTTAAGTTATATTATATGTGTCGGTAGCTAATAGGTTATTGTTTCACAATACGTTATCAGCACGAGTTGCTAGCTTGTAATGTAACTATTGGAACCTCTTTTGTGACAACCGACTACAAACCACAAAGGAATGATGGTGAACACTCAAGGATAAAAAGGAAAAGGCTCAAGACGTCACTTGCTATCGATGCCAAAAAATTAGACACTATGATTATGGATGTCCAACCACGAAGCACAAGGAAACTATATCACTTTTAATGGAAATAGATGAAGATGAACCGACAATTTTGATGTGTCTGGTTGACAAGTAGAAATTGCAAACTTGATTGTGTAAAACGATCAAAGAAAAATCATGTGATATGGAAATAACCTGTGAATGGTGCAATCAAAAGAAACCGTGAAAGTTAGTCGTAGGAAATAAATCAAGACTACGAATGTCATGTGTATGAAACAATCAAAGAGGCGTGAAGTTAAAATATTTGTGAAACAACTCAAGCAAAGACATGCATGTGAAGACTTGGAAGAATTTACTCGTGACGAAGACAAAGTTCAAGTTGTAACCTATGAACACAAATTGGAAGAAGAAGAAGACACAACTTGAAGATGTTCGTGATTAAGGGGTGAATGAAGAAATAATCGCTACACAACTTCAAGGACATATTGTGTCATTATCTAAAGTATAGGTTAAAGTCAAAATATGTCATGCTATTAGTGTAGGGACTAGTTATGTCAACCCTGCAACTTAAAAAATGCTTCATGAACAAACACAACATTACTATATATTAATAGAGAAGTGTATTCCACAGTTGTGTATTTGTCTATCTACTTTTGCCACAAAATGTTGGTGGTTTACATGTTTGGTCCCTCAATCTTTGCCGTTAGTTTTGGTAATTGCAATTAAACTTTTTTTTTTTCTGTTGCCGGCTGTTTTTGGTTTGTTTGAGCTGTTGGTTTTTTTATGTTACACGTGTCTTTGTGGATACGTGTGTTGTGTATGTTCATTTGTTTGTTGCTTTCTTATTGTTTACACGTGTACTTCTACTTTTCTCATTTCTTTGCCACCAACACTACACCGCTTGAACACATGGGAATAAATAGAGAACAACACAATGCTAGCAGATGGCGTGAGAAATCGACAGGAAGCCGACGAGGCCGATGGAGCATTCGATGGTATGTGGCAGCATTGATGAGGATTCATAATTACGGCCGGTTGTTGTTGGTTACGGCTGTCGGAAGCGCGCGAGAAAGAAAAAGATGATTGAAGAAATCGACGGTGATTCTTCAACAACAAAGAAGAGGATGACGGTTAAGTCTGTGTGTGTGACGAACCGTCAACATGCATGTGACAATGGTGGGGGGAAAGCGGTTGCTCCGTCGTTGACGGATTTCACTACGATTCAGGTACAAATTTGTTCTTTGAGCCGATGGGGGGTAGATCGATGTAGGTGAGCAACAGTCGTAATAGATTCAGTTGGCAATGCGATAGGGATCAATTGTAGTGATCGATGGTTGTTTTGTTGATAATAATGATGGCTAGGGTTGTTGTTAATAGGGAGGAGTGTACCTGCTGGTTGTGGTGAAGGCCGGATATATGGTGGTGGCGCTTAGGTGTTTAGTAGGATGAATCCAAAGGGCGGTGGTGTAAAAGGCTTTTTTTTGTCGCAAACAAGTTCAATTCGGGGTAGATGGCCGGTGGGTGTGCAAAGGGGGTTTTTGTTGGAATGGTGAGGACTGAGGGTGAGGAATATGGAAATAGGGTGATGAATATGATGTCCATTGTTAATGTATGGGACGAGTTATGAACCTGCTTTTGTACCTTTCTTGAATGTTCGTGTCTTTGTTTTCAGCTGAGGGTGAGGAAGATGGATGTATCTTGATTGCTGTTAAGGAGCATTTACAATATTTAGGGTTATTTAAGCTTATTGATTTGTAAACGATTTGCAATATCGTTTAAAATTTAAGTATTAAATGATATTAAAACATTAAAACGAATGGGTATATATATTATGTTATTAATTTTATATTTTAAAACATGTGTACGTGATTTTATTTTATTTCGAACTAGGTTAGTATATCAAGTTAGTTTTTAAGAGAGTAGTATTTGAGTGACACGTCCTGTATTTGAACGCATGTCTTTTAAACGGCAAAGCCTTCTAAACTGAAAAGCGAGTCTAGATTTGATCGAACGCATGCCTTCTAAAAGGCGAAGTCTCTAAGATCAAAAGTATGCTTGATTTCTCTAATGGTTATGAGAAAAAGCACATAAAAAATGGCTCGCGCAACGCACGAGCCTCGCATATACCTAGTTTCTAAAAGTTATGACTTATGACTATTCAAGCATACATGTATATGAGCCGACATCACTCTAAACAATTGGAATGATAAATATTAAGTGGATATAATACTTATAAAATTTTCTCTATTTGTGATGTAATTTGTATAGACCGTCTAGCTTCTTGCTAGTCGTTTTTTTAATAAAACTTTGTTGTTCAAGAAAACAAGAAGCTAATAAAAGGTTTAAACATACACTTCATCAATATCTCGTATATAGTTATGGTATAACTGTTACAAGTTAATTAAAATAAACAAGAAGCTAATGAAGAAGTGAAAATATCAAATCAACATTAAAAATGAACCATCAAAGTATCATGCTTCCTTCGTCTTAGGATATATAGCTATGGATCTTGCTTCAAGATCTCAACATTTTTTCTGGTTTTCCTTTTCACATGATTCACCAGCTTTTCGACCGAAATGGTGCCTTTAACCGCTACTTGCGAATTCTTTTGATCCGCGATTACACTTTCCACGCCTACAATCATACCGGCAAATACCCAAAATTAGAACAACGACAACGTTACTTCTTAATGTACCTTAATAGACGCGGTTACTTGTGAGATCGACGGCCTAATCTTTTTGTTAGGAGCACTCCCTTTATCTTTTCTTGTGGCCTAATGGTAAGATGACTTGTGTTCTATATAGGAGACTCAAGTTTAATCCTTACTAGTGTCTCTTTTGGTGGATATTGGCAATGAAGATCGTACCGGGCTACCACCTAGCTTCGTGTCTGAGCCTAAGGGTTTTACGTGGCATGGTTAAAGGTTTCTGCCCGTTTTTTCCACGAAACAGCTGGTTGACGAGTTTCGACTCCGATCAATTTGACCCATAAGGAGGGTTGTGGTGAGCCTCTACTGCGTACGTAGTAATGGGTGAGCCCCAGTGCCGACGAAAAACACCTATTGATGTTAGAGGCGAGATTTCGATCTTAGTACTTGCACCTCTGAGTGCTTCAGTTATAGAACGTTGAACCAACCATTTTTTAAGAAAAAAAAAAGGAGCACTCCCTCTTCCCTTAGTGTTAATAGACACGTGTTAATTAACCATGATAAAAATATATGTTGAAATTACAAAATTACCCTCCATCTTTAGGATGCTTTTGGTGATATCTTGAACACAACCTTCACAATGCATGTATACTTTCAAGATCACTGAAGTCACTTGCGGAAGCTGCAGTTCATAAGAAAAAAACACCAGTATATATATATATATATATAACAACCCACAAATTTATTTGCTTAGTCGACGAGACCAAAGATTTGTAAACTACCTCATGTTTCTTCTCTTCCTGTCTAGGAGGCGGGGTTTTTTGCTCCGGCTTTTTGTGCTCCTCTGTTGGTGGTTTGGGGAGCGGTGATAGAAGCTCAACGTTTCGATGGATTTTCTTCTGGACTCTTTCTAGAACCTTCAATGGATCTGCTTTGTTTCCCTTCACTACGACCTTTCGAGTCTCACAATCAGTATGAACATGTTCAACGCCTATTTTTCAAAACAACTTTATTATTAACTAAAGATAACTAGAGGCAAACAAATATAAACCAAAGGTTGAGACTTAAAAACAAATATATAAACCAACTAGCCAAACTGAAGCTTAAGCTCTCGTAAGTTAAACGGGTCGCAAGTTTGAACATAGACATGCTTGAACTTAGCTCGGCTTTGTTACACTAAACCATCAAAAACCATAAAGATAGATTGAGAATAGTACAAACCCTGAAAGCCTTGAAGGCATTGTCGTACTTTTCTAGCACACTCTTCGCAATGCATGAATAGTCTCAAAACAATCTCTTGCGGCATCTCTTCTGGTTCCTTTCCCTTTTTCTCCTCTTCGGTTGTCGTTTCTTCTTCTTTTCCTTCTACCTTTCCGTCCTCTTCGTCCGACTCCTTCATAACATCAACATATGAGAAAACACATGCTTCATTAACCAACACACCAAAAGTCTTATAGCCTTGCAATTTCAAAATGTACAGTAAAAGTGTTACTTCCTAGTCTCATGATGAATGTGATATCTTTTCATTCAGAAACTATCTTTTAACCATATAAATTAAGTCCGGTAATATTAAGATTTCTTTATAAATGTATAAAGAGAGAGAGAGGAGAGGGTGTCTAATAACAAAAAAATGAGTGTTTTAAGGATCACTATGTGTTTTTCTCATATTTCATTTACTCCTCCTTATTTATTTTGAGGATCACTATTCATCCACGCATTTTTTTTCTCATATTTAATTTACTGAGTGGTTGTATATAAAGGAAAAATAATAATAATAAAAAGGGAATAAAGAACTAATAATTCATTAAATTATGGAGAAATATGAAAAATTACATGTGTGGGTCTTTATAAAATCTTTATACAATATAAAAAAATAGATTTTGTTTAGTTGGTAATATTAGAGGTGGGTTTGCTTATTTAGCATCATAAGAGTGTTTGTCTCACAATAATATTTTTATATTTGAAATATATATATATATATATATATATATATATATATATAGTATAATAATATATTATAATAACCATAATTACATTTTGTTCCCTTAAGATTTAGGAAAATCTTTAAAAATTTAAAAGTATTTACATTTTAAACCTCTACTACTAGGGGGTGTGCATGTGTCATGTTATATTTGATAAGTTTATATAATAATGAAAGTTAAGGATAAAGTTGTTAATAACATATAATTAAATAGCTCTATTTTTTAAGCATACATAACTTTTTATATCATATTATTTTTAAAAAAACTTATTAGAATCATCCGTGCTCAGTGAATGTCCTTTGTGTTTTATGTATCCGAGCGTAGCGTGAGCAATAAACTAGTAAAATATAAAATTAAGGGTTGATGATTTTTAAGTAAATTAAAAAATAACTTAAATTATGTCAGGTAATATATACCTGATCAAGCGAAGTGCAACAACTTAGTACTTGAAGTTGAAGAGCTTCTTGTAGTTGTTCCATGACTCGTGGTATCCTTGGACGTTCATGTCCATATTTCAAACATTGATACGCAATGTTTGAAAATGTACTTAACGAATTTGTGTTTATTTGTTTGTATAAATAAGACGGAATTATTTGATGTAAAGTACCATTTATGTAATGTTTTTGGACAAAAATATATAGAGCTAAACCCTCATCTTTGTATATATCATATGCGAGCCGTCCGCAAAGAACTTCCCACAATACGACCCCAAAAGAGAAGACGTCGGTTTTTGGGGTGAGATAACCATTAACGCAGTAGTCTGGATCCATATATCCGTTTGTGCCACAAGGATTAGAGATAACAAAGGACTTCATGTTAGCAGGGCCTTCTTTTGACAACCCAAAGTCAGAAATTTTAGCGTTCCAGTTTGAATCTAATAGAATGTTTGAACTTTTAACATCGCGGTGTATAACTTTAGGTTGTTGAGATACAACATCGTCAAGAAGATAGTGTAACCCCCTAGCAACGTCTAGGCAAATCAGAAGTCGTTGGATCCAATTTAGATCTTTGTTTCCTACATGCTTGTCGAGGCTCTCGTTATTTTCGTACTTATAAACAATTATCTTCTCGCCATCTTCATCACAAAATCCGATAAGAGAGACAATGTTTTCATGTTTATATTTTGAAAGCAATGTGATCTCTGTCTGAAATTGGGGGTCTCCTTGTCCTAGCTCACGATTCAACTGCTTTACCGCGATCCTTCCGTGTTTTTCAGATTCACCTTTGTATACGTTCCCGAAACCGCCCTTTGCAATGATATTCGCATTTGCGAATCCATTGGTTGCCATTGATATGTCTTGGAGACAAATCTTCAAGCTCTTCACATCTTCATTGGAAGACATGGTCTTTGATTTGATTTAAACCGTGTGTAATTATCTGTGTTTGAAGGCAAACATGATTCAGATCAAAGTGAAACATACAATAGTAAAGATAGAGGAAATAATGCAAATCCTAACCCTGGAAAAACTTCGTTCGAACAACTCGAAGTTGTTCCAGGGTTAGGGTCTGCATCATATTCCTTACCTTTAAACTATTGACCGTTTGAAAAGTAGGGACTATGACACAAGCCTTAACCTTTGAACCAACATTTAAAGCCCATCCCACAAACTCAAACTTCGTTTTGACAAAAATTTCAAGCGGTGTTTAAAGGTAGGTCTTGTAAATGCAAGTCCTTACCATGGTTTAACAAACTCTAAAACATTTGTTTGAAACACGAGGGCTATGATGCAAACCCCAAACCTAAATGGTTTGTTTGGAAAGTAGGTCGGGGCTATGACACACGCCCTAACCTTCAAACTAGTCTTTAGTGCCCAACCACCCCCCCCCCCCCAAAACTCATGAAAAACTCAAATGATGGTTTAAAAGCAGGGTTTTTGACGCAAGCCTCATCCGCCTTTTGACAACCTCTAAAATCGTTTTTTCAAAAGCAGGGATACGACACAATTCCTAACTTTTAAACGGTGGTTAGTTTAAAAGTTGTGTGGAATTAGATGGTGAGTGGTGTATGAACACAAGTCACAAAACATAAGTAGGCCATTTGTGAGTACGTGTTTTTTCACACCTCTAATTAAGTTTCGAGTGACTTACACCGGAGTGTGGATAGACCCGTGACGGATATTGATCGAAGACGGCTTATCAATACTAGTGAAAAAGTTTGAAGACAACTAAAAAGCTAGTTGTTTATATACAAAGGATATGACTTGGATATGGCACGTTTCCAATGAATTGTATATATGGTGCATTTAGAAGCAAAATATGTATTGGTTTGCTTTTAAGTTTTGATTGATGAAGCTTATAACGAAAAAGTGTTATTTGCATTATTGAAAACATAAAGTCTTGGTCATTTGTCATCTTTCCAAAGGGTCGGCTATTGATAATTAAATTTGATGGGGATCGTCTTTAATTTATATACTCGGTATATAATGATGTGGAAACAAAAAGTCTTTGGGTCATTTATTCTTAATGTCTCATGAGTAAGAAATTAAAAATCTAAAAGTTTAAAATCTTTTTATAAGAGAAGAATATATATGTAATATCTGTAAAAAATTTGGTCAACTATATATTGTAAAGAATATTGTTTGATTAATTAAACAGATGTGAAAGAGACCATGATTTGAAATTTCGTCGGTTGTTAGACGATAAATCATGCATGACGACAATGAGTCAATGACCATTCTCTCTTTTTTTTAAGCTATTTGAATTTTAATAATCTAAATTTTAGTGTATTAGCTGATATTAGTTTAACTTAAGAAATTTCATATGGCTTGTAAATTATTTTCTTTCATGGAGTGTTTTGTAAGTGTGACATAAAAATGATCGGGTAAGGTTTTTATGAGACACAAAAATGATTTGGTAAGTTTTTTTGAGACACAAAAATGATCCGTTATAAAATGTTCGGTGGAGAAAGATAATTTACAAGTTAGAACTGTGTTAGGGAATTTCTTAAGTTTGGATTAATATCGATCAATACACTAAACTTCAGATTGTTAAAATTAAATAAGCTTTTCTTTTTGAAAATGATGTGTTTGATGGGATGCAACAAAAGTGACCGAATCAAAATGTCTATTAAAGTGATACAAAATATTTCATTTGACTTTCTCTTCACATAATGTTCATTTGTTTAAAGTCGTTCATGACTTAAAAAATCAACCACATATGAGACGATACATGTCCATAAAAGTTACTTGAGTTTTAAAAAAAAAAGGAAGTTGTACGACTACAAATTAACAAAGTCCCAAAATGTCCACCTTTGTTTGTAGTCAAACGAGTTTTAATGAACAACATTTTAGAAACAAAAAGTCAAATGAGACATTTTGAGACAAAAACCAGTCATTCACATTTTGGGAGCGTTCCCATGTATAAGTGTGTGACACATTGCTAAAACAACATATCGTTAAACTCTAATTCCGTTCAGATAGGTTCCGGATCTGGTTTTCGTGACCAAGTCTCTCATTTACAAGGTGGGCACTTGCCCTTACGCTAGCATTGAGTAAGTACGCCCCTAGGTATCGATCGCGATTCTTCTAAGTACGCCCCTAAAATGTTTATGTTAATTTCTTCATATAAATTTATATGTTTGTATTCATCAAGATTTTCGTTAAAATTTATAGTATTTGTACTTGTAAGTATGAGCATGAATGTAAAAATTGGCCATTATATTTAATAGCGTTGCACCTAAATTTTTATATTCATAGTACGATATTACGACACGTTACAAATTTAAGGCCCTTAAATGGTAAGAGTATAAAGCAACTAAATTACTTGTTAAGCCTATAAAGACGGCTCTAATGTTGGTAACATCTCTTAAATTTCATAAAAAAATATATCTAGATCAATTACGATATGCTACGTGGCATGGAGGTGGAAAACCTCACCATCCATGCTTATCAAGTATATTTATAATTAGAGAAAACTACAAATTAGGTCCTTTATATTTCTAGATACCTGTAAGTTGGGTCCTTTAGCTAAAATATCTACAAATAACGTCCTTATTTTCGTAGTTTTATACCAATCTGGTCCTTTACACTAACTAAAGTTAAGTTTTTCAGTTAAGTGAAGGGCAGTTTTGTCTTTTTACATTAAAGGACTATTTTGGTAAATAACATAAAGGACCATTTTTGCAATTTACACTAAAATGTTATAATAAGTATTATTTTGTAATTAAATATTTAATAGATGAAATATAAAGTAAATCTATTTATAATATTTACGACTTAAATTATATATACTTTAAGTTTTATATATTATTTGGGAAACAAAAATAAGTTTTTGATGGTGGGTCCAACACTTCCGATAATACAAAATTAAACGTCAAGTGTTGGTACGTTCTCCGAATGAGGTTCGAATATAAAAAATATTGATTCGTTTGTTTAACATATTTCAGATTTGTAACAGAAAATTAGAACAAATTTGGGTATTTATAGTGTTATTTCAAAATAGTGGTTAAAAAATAGTTGTTAAATATAGATCAAAATAGGAAAGAAAAATCAATTTACTATATATCGGAACACACATGAACTAAATAATATTGGAAAACAAACGTGATTAGCATGTACAAAACAAAACGCTTATTCTTTTTGAGAAGTTTATGCATGTTAGTTTGTTACGTTTCCGTGCAGAAAGAATAAACGTTTTATTTTCTACATGCTAATTCGCGTTCGTTTCCCAAAAATATTTTATTCATGTGTGTTCCGATATATAGTAAATTGTTTTTTTCTTCTCTAGTTTTGATCTTATTTTTAACAACTATTTTTATAACAACTATTTTGAAATAACATTATGAATACCCAAATCTATTGATGATGGGGGTTAATGATTTGTATTGATTATGTGCTTTAGAATACTATTATTTTCGATTTTTAGGTAGTCTTGTTGCTTGGTTAAATTGGTTTACATATTGGGGAATGCCCCTTTTATGAACTAGTGGAAACACACTTAACTACTATTTTAATTGATTGGTTGATAATACAAAGTTACCGGGAAATACCCTTTACAAAAAAAAACGAAGCAATATCTTTTATATTCCGAAACCTCGTTCGGAAGACGTACTGACACTTAACGTTTAATTGCCCATTCCCGGAAGTGGGTGGACCCACCGTAAAAAACTCATTTTTGTTTCCCAAATAAATATTAAACTTAAAGTATATGTAGTTTAAGTCGTAAATATTACAAATATATATACTTTGTATTTCATCTATTAAATATTTAATTACAAAATAATACTTATTATAACATTTTAGTGTAAATTGCAAAAATGGTCCTTTATGTTATTTACCAAAATAGTCCTTTAATGTAAAAAGACAAAACTGCCCTTCATGTAACTGAAAAACTTAACTTTAGTTAGTGTAAAGGACCAGATTGGTATAAAACTACGAAAATAAGGACGTTATTTGTAGATATTTTTAGCTAAAGGACCCAACTTGCAGGTACCCAGAAACATAAAGGACCTAATTTGTAGTTTTCTCTTAGAATTATATATATAAACATGTATGATTCATATTTTCTCCTAGACTAGATCTAAACCACCGAAGGATACTACATGACGAATGAAGGCAACACCTATAATCGGAGACACACACCGGAAGACAAACAGAGAAAATAACAACAATATATCGCCAATTGCATGCACAATCAACGGCAAAAAAAGAAGCACAATCAGTGAACAATCACCTACAACAATCACCGAGACAATATGAAACAACGACAACACACAAAGAAGAAAAGTAGAAGAAGAGGGTCAAAACGGTGACACAAACACGTGATAAAAGCGTGCAAAACTCACGTGATATAAACTTTACTAAACAACCGACCTTACTCTTTAGGAGTAAGGTAAATAAATAAAGGTCATACATTGAATGCTAATAGATAACCTTTTAAGTGGATCGTTAGACTTCAAACTAATAGAGATATGAATAGACACTAAGGGACTATTCGGCACAATTCGAATTATTAAATTGTTACAATCCAAACGGTTAAACTCATCGTAAAAGACTAATCTGATGGGAGAGGATTCATTTGGGTTATAAATCCCACATTAGTTGCCCATACAACCAATGTGGGACAACTCTCATACCTAACAACAATTTCAGTCCATAACATTCGACCCCCTTAAGGTCCAACGTCCTCGCTGGTCATGGCTGGCTCTCTCCAGGCCACAACTCCGAGTTTGACGCTGATACCATTGTTACAACCCAAACGGTAGAACTCATCGCAAAAGATTAATCTGATTGGAGAGGAATCCATTTGGGTTATAAATCCCACATTAGTTGCCCATACAACCAATGTGAGACAAGTCTCATATCTTACAATAATTTCAGTCCATAACATTAAGTGCTGAATGGTTAAGATGTCTAAATCATTAAGAAACTCTATCAATGAGATATAGATGATGGTAAAGTTTTTATATGCTCACATTTAGTTATATTCAACATCTCTCTGTCTGTTAACAATTCAGCATTTAACTTAATCATTCAGATGCTCTTTATTTATGAAACAAACACTCAAAATGTTGAACGATGAATGATTAAGCACTAAACTGAATCATTAAGAGGTGAAATAAACAGCCCCTAACTTGTCACAATTTTGTTCTAATAAAGCTTGAAATGATCCATCTTCCCTAGAAAGGGAATGGGAGGTTAAATCCGATAGATGTAAAGCATGCATGCTCCTAAATAAAATGTGGTTTGCATTCTCTGATCGGGCCTTCATTAAAAGTGTTTATAGTATTAAGTTTGGATTATGCTTTGTCTTATTAATAAGATCCCTTTAAATAGAGTTATGAATACGTACATCACATATTTAGGAAATAGATAGTATCAAATTAATCTTAATTTATTCTAAATTTATCAAATATAACTAATACTAATATTCATCACGAGTCGCGTCAAGGTGGCTGGATCACTGGATTGTGTCAAATGCTCTACGCAACTAGTGCTTCCAGTTCAAAGAATAACGTGACATGCCCAATGTTCAAATAGACAAATGTGGTATTAAGTAAAGTTGAATGTGACACATGCACTTGGTTTTTACGTTGACAACTTGACATAATATAAAAAAAAGAACAAAATAGGACTCACTTTTTGTTGAGGTTGAAGGTTTGTCTCAGCTCCAATCATATCACTCTAGCTATTATTAGTGACAATAATTTCAAACATAGATCATTCAAACATCACTTTTTTTGTTATTTAACCGCTACTATTGAACCAGATGAGTAATAAAGTATATATTTTATGTTTAAATTTTTTGGATTTTATGTTTACATATATTTATATTTGTGTTTTTTGTAATGAAAGTCCATATGTTGATGACTTGATGTTTTAAGTTATGACAATGATGAGCTCGTTTTATTTTGGCGTTATAACGTGTTTAAATTATGTTTTTTTCTTGATTTTTGACTTTAGAACTTGTTTGGATTATTACTTATGTTGTATAACTTAATATTATTGAACTTGTGTTGTGTTTGAATTGGAATTCTTAAGGTACGTATTACTTTGATAAATATATATTTATCCAACCCCGGTTTGACCTCGGTCCGACCATTAAAATTATAATACCGGTTCAGTGTCCGTTCGGTTTTTAAACATTGCATGTAAAGTATACAACATCGTATGGGTAAACAATCTCATCATCCACATCATTGTCATAAGATCATCTTCTTTGACATACCGTGGTTACATTCAATCATGGATAAAAATTTAAATCAGTATGAAACTCATTGTTATCCAAATTAATATATGGTTATATAAACAAAATTTGTAGTTAGCGGGCTCAACTCGTGAAGCCAAAGCCCATTTAAGACCGCTAAAACTGAGCCCGCTAATTAGTTGTTGTCCTAGACTTCTAGTTATGATTATTCATTTGTCTGGTGCCGGGCTGGTATTGGCACTTGATATTGTCAAGATTCGGGATCAGTACTAGGCGGTACATGTACTTTATCGATAAGTACCATATATTACTGATTACCCAAAATATAGTTTTTCGTTTCTAAATTCTTTTTTCGTTTTAATGTTAAGTCATGTTAACACCATATATAGACTTAAACATAATATTTTTTTTATCTAAGTTGAATCATGTTAACGTTATCAACATAACAAGTATTAACTAATCATGTTAACACCAATGACGATGGAAGGAATTGGAAATTTCGACTATTATACCATACATTTGATTGTTATAAATGGCTCATATTTAATTAACACACAAACCGGGGTTTTTTATTCTAAACCACCAGGTTATGGTTAACAAAAGTCAAACCCTTTGAAAACCGGTTCGTTCATGGGGTTTGACTGTTTTGAAAACCGCGTTACATACCTGGTTTCACTATTCAGTTTGGGTTAGACCAGATTGAAACTAGTTTCAATCATATGCGTTGGAACCGATTCCTAATGAGAAATCGATTTGGGAGTCGGTATGGCCAAGTTATGGTTCTTAACCCGGTTTTTTTCTCACATCTACCGTCATGCCCACCACAAACTCAGGGACTAAAATGGCTATTTACTCAAAAAAAAAGGCCTTAGTATCATCAAAAATCAAAACTCATATACTAAATTGTAGGGCTGATAATTGGATCACCTGTTTAGACACGATAAGATCTGTTAAGCAAAAATATACATTATGTAAATTTTTAAAATTTTGAAATAATTAAAGCTAGGAGGCTAGAGTTTATCATTTCTCATCTTTGATACATAAAACATATAACTGTCATATTCAAACAATAGTGTTTGTTACTTGTGTTACTCGCACGGTCTTTAACCTGTTAAGCACGATAAGACATGATTTGCCAGCCTTACTAAATTGTAAAACATATAAAGAAATGCTGTATGATAATATACAGGTTGAGATGTTAGACATAATGCTTAGGGGAATAATAAGTGTGTAAATGAAACACATTTAGATGGATCAATCAATCCATAAGGTTTGCAGCTCAACTGCAAGATCACACCAACGGCATGGATCAAGCATCGTCTCCAGACCTCTCATCCTGTGGATCATATGGCACCTCGTGTCGAGGTCTGTTGTACTTCTCACGCAGCTGCTTCACTGGAATGAAGTCTCCAGCCGAATCCATACCGTAGAATAAGAAGGAAGCGTATGGATGATCAAACCTTGCCTGCATCATGATGATAATCATATTGCAAAAGTTAAAGCCACATGGGAAACTTTTTGTCACGTTTGCCTATAAATGGGTCGATCTGGGTGGGTATTTCATATTTGTATCTCTAACGGGTCAAATGGTTAAGCAGAACGATTTCACTAACAAGGAGATGGGTCAAATAGGTCAAACAATGCATAAATCATACAAGATCACTTCATTAAAAAAGCGTTTGATATACGGTAGTTACCTTGTCTGGTTCTTCCGGAGCCAGTAAATTTTCCTCTGGAACTAAGAAGATGCAAGATACATATGTCAATAAGCAAGGATCATTAATCAAACATTAATACCACTTTATAAAGAACATTGACAGATTTTACAAGCCATCGTCGTTTCTTATTCTTTTTTTTGGCACTTACATATAAATATGGTTCATTGCAATGAAAAGTCAAACACAACGGTTTAGAAAGTCAATAAATTTAAAAAAATAATAACAAAGTGTCAAAAGATAGAACACTTCAACTACTTACCATATGCTACCAATAGATTTGGGTCTTCACGTACATCAACTAATACCTGCAAGAAAACATAAAACCCGTCTTTGTTCATACACCTACAAATTATTAAACATAAGGTATTTAATGAATGTAAAGCAAGATGAAATAGGGAGGATTATGCGACCTGATAATATGGTTGATCAGGACCACGAGTCAACTGGTCAACATGTGCATTTTCCATCCACGAGCTTGTTTCACAGCACACGGGATCCATTCCACAAACCACAGCTCTATATCCTATGACCACAACACTAAATTTCAGAAAAATAAAGAGCAACAAAATTCGAAATGCCATAAAATAAATGCAACGTCTTATCGGAAAATAGATTGATATATATATATATATATATGCCTCTTCTTTTTAATGCACATGTAACGAGGTACATTTAATATAGATGAAAGAAATGTACCGAATTTTTTGTGCCTAACTTTCTGGCCTAAACGGAACTCGAATTGGGCTTTTTCAAAGGCTTGAGCCTTTACTGATGCAGCCAATGAATCGGCCTCCAGCGTGGAAATTTGATCGCGTATTTCAGCTGCCAGTGAATAGTTTTCATTCTCTATTGCACTCTGCAGGTCTGCTCTGCAGAAGAATTAATATAGCAAATGAAAAAAAATAACAGACACCCCAACTAAGCTACAAAATAAGATACTACGATTAAAGCTCACCGTAAACGCAACAAGCTTATACTCTTGTCTTGAGCTTCACTTTTTGAAGATAAACCTCTTTTCGACTCTAGCTGCTTCTTAACTTCAACTTCAACCTAATACAAGCATTTAATAGTAAGCTACTAAGCTTATACTTACACTATGTTTGTTTGTACCAATGTATATATTTCATATTTGAAACATAGTCAAACAACTAACTAAAAAGGTTTATGTGCAGATATATATATTTAACTTACATGGGAAGCAAAGAGTAAAAAAAAATTCAATTAGATAATCAAACCTCATTGAGCTTGTTTCTCAACTGTTTTGCAATATCATACTCCTCCAAATTCAATGCATACTGCAAATAAGAGATAACATGACGCTTGATAAGAAAAATAGAAAACCCATGTTATGCATACTAAGCTCTTACTTATTTGGTAATGTATACTCGTGTCGTGGTAGGAAAGGTAAGGACTATCGATAAGCTGATACATGATTAGAATCTTGTTTTCTATATTTTTCTATGCTTCTTTATGCTTTTGTGCGGGCCATTATTAGAGCCGGGGGTCTCATTGGGAGCAACCTCTCTATCTGTCGGTTGGAGGCATGGTTTGCTTGCATCAACCCTCTCCAAACCCTACTAATAGCACGGCTATGGGTGGGATATACTGGGTATGGTTAGTTGGTTGGTTGGTATCTACTTAAGAAACGCATATAATCTTTACAAAAACAAACAATAAACCAATAAACTAGCAGGTGTCCATCTATCCATTTTCTTATGAGTGGGTCAATTTGGGTTGCGCTAATCTCAAACGGGTCAAAAAAAATATGCAACCTCCTTACCAAAAGTCTACTTTTAATGTATGCAACGTCCTAAATGGGTATTTTTCAAAGATTTAGATTGTTATTGAAATAATATTGTTTTCCTAATCATGAATTCATTAAAGATTTTGAAAATTGAAAAAGTTAGGGGTGTTTGGTAGCCTCTTAATGGTCATTCAGAGGCTTGCCTCTTAATGGTTCAAAACCTCTGAACCGTTAAGTGATAAAAAGATGCTGAATGATTAAGAGGTAGCCTCTGAATGGTAAGACCTCATCCTATTCATCATATTTTTAAAACTTAAATTGTAATGGATTTTTTAACCTTTAAGAGGTAGATTATTACTGACTATTCAGAGGCTATCAAACAGCCCCTAGTGTCTGGTTTTCAGCTCAATCCGTTGGCATGTATTGAAAATCACTTTTACCCGTAACAAGTTTTAACCTGTTACCAAACACACCCATCTTGCCACCTATACAAAAAAGGAAGACATGTGTAAACCTGTACTCTCGTAGCCAGATCCAACTGGTAAAAGAATATCAAAATATCTTCATTCGCGCTCTCACTACGCTCTGAACTCGCATCTGAACCCTGATCACCTCTTTCTCTAAAAAACCAACCCGCTTCAACCTTTGTATCCCGTTGTCCAGATGTATCAGAAAATGAATGGTTTTGTACACAATGGTGTGAAAAAAATCTTTTTTCCGTCCCAAATATTAGGTGGCCATGGCTTCTCTTCAGTCTCAAACGCCTTCTTGAAGCGTTTGCAGATCCACACACACTACTGTTTGTGGATGCTGTTATGGTGGTTACTGACATTCTTCTGTACCAACAACGACAACTCTTATAGTCCTTAAAACAACTCTGCTTTACCCTGCCGTATGTATACGAATTCGAACCTGCTAACAATCTGATCAGTTATAATGTAACTAATCCATCAATCAGAACTAGCGGTGTTCATTATCTGATATCTAAACTTCAAATAGTTGATTTCAGTATCCGAATACGCATAGCCCAAAATTCAGATTAACGAAATTTCAGATACAGTTTCTATATAGAATATGATATTTAAAATTCCACAAAAAAAATTTAATAGATATTATATTTCACATATATTTAGTTCACATTTACCTCTTTAATATTATATTACTTACTAGGTTTAACACCCGTGTGTTACACACGGGTTAAATAATAATATTTATAAAATCATAATCATTTTGTTTAAAAATTTGTAAATATTTAATATTTAAAAATATTTTGTTTCATCAACTCATGCATGGTATTTCAAATCCTCCCTCTAAAACTTCCTTTTATAAAAAATTCCCCCCAAAAGTTGCCCCCCCTAAAACCTTGAATTATAATATAGACTAGGTTTAATACCCGTGTATACACACGGGTTGATTTATACACAGATTATCTAAATTACGCATCATTGAGTAAATAACAATAATTTGATAATACATTAAAAAAATACATTAATCTTCTATACTTTTTATTTAAGCAATTTTTTTAAAAATATTTTAAATTTAAAACTTGAATGAGAAACAAAAAAAATGATTATAAATGCATTATTAAAAAATGCATTCATCTTCTATATTTTTGGTTCCATCAACTAATGGATGGTGAATTCCCTCCTAAACTTCCTATTATAGAACAAAAAAAATTTCCCCCTAAAATTTCCCCCCTAAAACCTTAATTTATTAGATAGATTGGCCGATATTAATCCCAGCTAACAGTATTAATCTCGTCTTTCAATTTTGTTGCCGGTTTACCTGCCACTTTATTGTAAATTCTTTTATGTTTAATATGAAATGCAAGAATGGTTTATTTAAAAAAAACAAAAAAAAATACACAGAACTGATATCAAGACAAACATAAACAGAAGCAGAAACCAAATTCAACTTCCGAAATTTCGATAATAATCTTGAAATGCAAGAACGGTTTATAGCACAATCAAAGTTACCATTATCCAAGATAATAATCTTGATTAACTAAACAGTGATTAACTGATTATGGTCATACTTTATGTTGGGTACCACAAATTCACTCTAAAAATCTCATCTTTAATAACAAATCAAATAAAGTTCACATTTTTAAAGTTCATTTTCAATCAAAACACATACACGCCCAAATTGGCAAAGAATTGGGTACTTTGACGATTTTGAAATAAAGGTTAAATAAACTACATCTGATTGATACTGAATAACGATGATTTGATAGGTGAAGAGCGAGATGACTTACGAGGAGATTGAAATTGAAGTGGGTGGAGAAGATTGAAGGATTTGAAGTAATTGAAACCCTAATTTTGTTGGGGTTTGATTTGTTTTGAAGTTAGAGGCTGACAATTTGACTGGTGTATGTTGTCCTCACTATCAACTGCCATAACTTTCAATTTGGGGATTTTTTTTCTGCTTCACAAATACAATTTTTTTTTAGTCTCGGAGTAGTTTGTGAACCTTAACGCAACCGTTTATGACATTTGAGGCTGTTTATTTCAACCTCTTAATTGTTCAGATGTATAAATGGTTCAGCGTTTAATGGTTGAGACTGTTTGTTTCGCGAGCAAATATCTGAATGATTAAGACATTTGTCTCTGAATGGTTAAGCATTATACAGAGTCTGAATGATTAAGAGGTATTATCTGAATTTGGCAGATATTTGCCTTTAAATAGTTAAGCAATATACTGGCTCTTAATGGTTCAGACCTCTTACTGATACAGCACTTATTCAAACCTCTTATTGGTTCAGCACTTATCCATTTAGATGCTGCCAAACAACCCCTTAATTGATGAATGGACACGAGTAACAATTTTTTCGTTAAATAAAATGAACAAACATGAAGATGAATGTATTCATTCATGTTTACTCATTTGTGTTCATTTATGTTTGTTTACTTAGATGTTTTTATATGTTACGTTTTTGTTTTAAGGGTTTTACTTCATAACAATTTAAAATTCTTGTTATACAATATTTGTCCACCAACATTCCAAATTTAATCATTTTAATTTTAGTTTATATTAAAGTTTGCCAAGACATTTTGAAATTTGTGTTAATTAGTTTATATAACAATTATGTCAAATAAGGATAAATTTGTTTAGTGTTTATTTATTTTGATGGATTGGTAATTTTTGGGTTTAAAAATGTTGATTTTGTTCTAAAATGAATATAATTTTGTTTGTATTGTTTTGTGTTCATAAACAAATGTTTAGTGTTTGTTTGTCGGTAAGTGCTAATGCACAGTTATAAGCATGTTTATTTTTATAATGAACGAGCACGAACTAGAAATCTTATTCAGTAAATGTTTTTGAGCAGATCATGAACAAGTTCATTCCTTAAAGAATGTACACGAACAATGCCTTATTCATGTCTGTTTGCTTTGTTTAAATCTTTACACACCCTCTACAATCTACTCCTAAAATTCACTGATTTGTTCATTTGTGAGACTGGTATCAAATTTAGGACCTTGTTTAGTCTAATTGAAAATGATGATCTAAAAATGTTGCACACCATCAAAATATATGTCAAGATCATCATATGCAGCCACAAACTCATCAACAACACCATCAATACCCTACTGCAGGAATCAATCCAACTGCCGATTCAAGCTCGCCAAAACTGTGTGAATTTCGTCTATCCTATGATTCATTTTCTCGCCAGCCACAAACTCATCAACAACACCGTCAATCTCAATCGAACTGCACCCTGGTACTTTATCCACCCCTCGGGTTTTCATCATCTTTCTTGTCCGTTGCAGGCTATCAAGATCATCTGTACTAGAGTATAAGTTAGACATTAGTACATACACCCCGCTATCGTTTTCCAGTTCCATTATTCTCTCTGCTGCAATTTGTGCGAGTTCGATCTGTTTATGACTCTGGCACGCGCTTAACAAAGCTCTCCATGCCACTGCAGCTTCTTTGGGACTACAAGAATTTGGCATCCTTTCGATTATATTCTTTGCTTCACTTAATAAACCCGCTCTGCCAAGAAGATCGATTATACAGACATAGTGTTCGGTTTTTGGGTTAATGTTGTATTTGTCACACATTTTGTTGAACAGTTGTAAGCCTTCATGTTCCATACCAGAATAACTACAAGCGGTAAAAACAGCGATGAACGTAACATCGTCTGGTTGGACTCCAGTCAATTCCATTTCTGAAAACAATCCAAGAGCGCGTACACCTTCCCCGTGAATAGCTAGACCCGAGATCATAACATTCCAACAAATCGTATCTCTTACAGGCATTTCATCAAACACCTTCTCTGCAACATCCAACTTCCCACATTTACAATACATATCCATCAATGCAGTACCTAACCTCAAACCACATTTCAACTTCACCTCATCGACTAACTTATGAACCCAAACGCCAATATCAAGCGCTCCAAGATGCGCACACGCGCCAAGTACGCTCACAAACATCGCCTCGTCAGGCGAAACATTCGTCAACTGCATCAACCGAAACATCTCCAACCCTTCTTTAAAACAATTATTCTGCACATACCCCGAAATCACCGCACCCCAAACTCCCCTATCCTTAACCGGCGCTGCATCAAACGCCAACCTCGCAACCTCCACATCCCCAACTCTCGCATACCCAGATATCAAAACCGTCCACGACACAACACAATGGCTAGGCATTTCATCAAACACCTGGCGTGCATCCCTCATTTTACCAAACAAACAATACATCAACACCAAAGTATTACCCACAAATCTATCAAAAACAAACCCTAATTTCACACAATGCCCATGAACCAATTCCCCTAAACATAACCTCTCCATATAAGCACAACATTTTAACACATATGGAAGTGTGTAGTTATCAGGATACAAACCAATTTCAAGCATGTGTTTGTATAAATGTATTGACATGTGTAATTGGTCATGAAGCAAACATGCTTTGATCATGGTGTTGTATAACAATGTAGAGGGTTGTTGAGTGTGGTTCAAGATTGTTAGTCCGTGTGATAAAGTGTTGTGATGATGAGGTTGTGAACAAAAAGCTAATAATCTGCTTAAAGTGTAGTGATTTTGTCCGAGGCCAGATGTGATTGCTTGAGCGTGAACTTGTTTTAGTTGTTTTATGTTCTTGCATTGTTCTAGTAGCCACAAGCATCTACTGGTTGTTGTTGTTGTTGACATTGTTGTTACTTGTTAGCCTTCATTGAGCAAGATACACACAACAATAATATTTTCTACATGCATCACATGGTATATTAGTTTAGGGGTTTGGTTATGTTAAAGAAAGTTTTTTGTTTTTTTAGTGAGGTTGAGATGGTCGGTTCGGTTCAATGGGTACCGTGGGTACGTTGCCGCTTTTAATTCTCGGAGGGTGGATGGGATCGGGTAAAGAATGGATGAGATGGGATAAAAATGGATGGATATCCGTTTAAACCTTTTGTGCTTTGGATGTTGGGAAATGAATATTTTGTGTTTTAGTTGGAAGCGGGTATAGTAGGTAAAAGAATGGTGGTGTCCCTTTAGGTACAAAATGTAAGAAATGATGGTTGTAATGTGACATGTTTTTTTATCGGTGGAGTTAATGTAAAAAATTTAAGTACTAGGAACTTTGTGAAATTTTCTTTATGTATTTGTAACTTGGAGTTTTCTTGCACATGTTCAAAAAAAATTAATTCTCACAATAAGTTAGTGGTAATTTTTAAATTATTCGAGATCTTTTTTTACGAATGTAAATACATTGGTATGAGGCTGTAAATGAACCAATCGAAGCATGTTTGTCTTAGTTTATTTAACTTTACCCGAACACGAACATTTAATCAAACACAATTTTGTGTTCATGCTCATTCATTAAGAAAACTTTTATGTCCGTATTCGTTTGGAAAAAAATGTACGAATTCATCACAACCACCAGAAAAATGATAGAAAAAATAGAACCGAAAAGACAGAAAAAGACATGCCAAAGAGACACCACAACAGCCGGACAAAATCTCGAACCAAACCAAACCAAATCAAACCGAAAATTTTCTAACCTAATATCTTTTATTTTGTATATATGAATGGATATATTCTATTTCCTATTTGGGCCTTTGGGGTTGTGACTTGTGAGTTGTGATTTACATATATATGGGCTAAAGATACTTTGGGTTTGTCATTTACTTATTTGGACTAATACCATATATAACATATCACAAACTCACAAACTCACAAACTACATTCTATCCTAAACTCATAACTCATTCTGATCATTCATTTTTCACTCTTTTCTCAAACAAATGAAGCCTGAAAATTTCACTAAATCACCAACTCCTGAAGCCAGCTGTTCCCAGTAAGTTGTTGTTTCTTTTTCATCAAACGTTCATACCTTCATTTAATTTCTCTCAATGTTCTGTTAATTTTAGTTATGTTATGTTCCTGTTCATGGGCAGGGGCGCAGCATAGTGAAGACGAGGGAGGGTCACGGCCCTCCCAATTTTTTCCGTTAGAACTAGCGATTTGTCGGTTTTTAGTTGATTTTATTATATAAACTGGGTATGGGCCCTCTCATTTTAACATTAGGCCCCCTTATTTAAACCCAAGCCCAACCAAATTAAATTAAAACTAAACCCAAACCCAAACCCAAACTTAAACCCAACCTACAAACCCATTATTCTTTCTTTTTGAGATGTCGACAAAAAAAAAAAACCTCAGCCGCCCAGCCCTGTTCTGCCTTCTTCTTCTGGTCGCATACATCCTGCTTCTTCAGTCTTCACATCTTCTGGTCACGTCGACGAGGACGGCTTTTCCTCTTCGGAGTTCGGACCTCGGTGAAGGCTGCCCCTTACGCCTGCGGCTCTTCCTCTTGGTTAGTTTTCTCTACTTATCTAGTTATTTTACTAGGTTAGTTTTACAATTTATCTCAAATATTAGGATTTTGGGGTTTAATTAGTTATTGATTGTAATTTGTAAGAGTTTTGATTGTTGAATGTTGAATGTTAATTGTTAAATTTAGGATTTAAGGGAATTAGGGTTTAAGTTTAGTTGTTAAATGTTGATGTATTTTAGGGGAATTACGAATTAAGGGGTTTTATTTTAGTTGTTTTAGGGGTTGTTAATGTTGGATGTTGATTGTTAATGTTGAAGTTTAATTTTAGGGGTCTAAATTGAGTGGTTTTGTTTTTTGTAGATATATCATGGGCAAGGAGAAGATGAAACTAATAACCATACATTCTTTTTTCAAAAGAAACGATATTGATGAAGAAAATGATGTTGCTAATCGTCGGGCTGCGCTATAGTTCTTCATCCAGGTACTTTCCATTTCTCTTGCATTATTGTTAGTTAAAAAACTATCTTGTTTTATTTGTGTGAAACAATTCTTTACAATGAATGAAGAAATTTATGATATTTTAAGTGTTTACTGTTTTACCCGACCCGAACATACGTATCGAAACATCGCATTAGGAAAAAATTTTATGGTAGTATAACTTTAGGCCCCCCTTATACTAAATTCCTGGCTTCGCCACTGTTCATGGGTTCATGTTTTACCAGATTTTATATTCTTTAGAGATGCAATTTTCATTCATTTTGTTTTCGTTTTCACAATTTTAATAAAATCGAATTTAGTTTTAAATATATTCAAACCAAATAATCCGATTCGGAGCTCGGCTATTTTAAGCTAGTTTATTTATACAAAAGTAGGGACACGAGACCGATTTTTTAAGCTATCAAACTATTTTTATGAATAATATACTTTCACCTCGGGTGAAAAGCATTCATTGTTTGATATGTTCTCACACGGCTTAGATGTTGTAGTGATACATTCATATCTAGGTTAGTACATCATGTAACAAGTTTGGGTAAAAAATACTTTAAGTTATATTTTTATAAAAAAACATGTTTAATATATAGATGTAATATGGAATTTGTATCCCACAAATTATAATTACTATGTAATGATGTAATTCACCGGTTAATATGAATGACGGAATATTTTAAAATTTAAGTAAGAGATTATAAGATTAACTAGTTATAAACTAAGTAGATAGATACATAAAGCGGCAACTTCCAATGTGTTGTAGTCTTGGTTTTAAAAAGCGCGCATTAAGCGCGCTTAAGCGCAAAGCGCAGCTAAGCGCAATCCTCTGCGCTTCGCTTACCCAAAGCGCACTTTTTTCTAAAAAGCGTACGCTTTTCACGCTTTTCCGCTTTACCGCTTTCTCGCTTTTGGAAAATAAGCAGTTTTTCAACTATTATCTGGGCTTGTTAAAATTTTAACATGTTAATGGGCATACAAAGCCCATAAAAGATCCCGATATAGCTGTTGGTGGCAAAAGTTAGCAAGATTTTACCCTAAATTGTCAAATTGAAGGTAGTTTACACTTTACAAAGCCAAAAAGGAAGACTTAAACTTTGGGATTTTACCTTAAACCTTAGTTGTTATATATATTATTGATTTATTTGTAATATAATTGTAGGAACCGTTCGTACAAAAACATAAAATTCTTCTATTAATTCATTTACAATACAAAGAAAATAAAGGAAACAAGTACATTACAATACGATTACAACTGAAAAATAATAAATACAAGAAATGAGTAGAAGTAGAAGCATAAACATGGCTGAGGATTCGTGTTCAACACGGGTCCCTTAAAACAAATTCCGAGTCTCCCAAGAGAACTCGTTTGTTTCCCAGGGTACAACAGCCGAAGCAGTATGTACTGCCGGGGTGGACACATGAACCCGAATTATGCCTTAAGAAAAGAGATGAACAAGATCAAATATTTGTTAGAAATAATTTAAAGAGAAAGAATAAGAGATCTTTAGAGTTGATGTAGGTTTTTAGTGTGTCTTTCAACTAAGACAAGACATGGTATTTATAGGTGATAATAGGTTGAAACACCTCATTCACCATAAACCTTGACTTTAATGTCTTTTAACTCAAGTCAAACAATGAGTTGAAACATCCAAGACATTTGACTCATGACTTGAATTTTATTTTAAACAAAATAATTCTTAATTTTGTTTTTATTCCACCAAAATTTTCCAACAATCCCCCACATGGGAAAAAACAAAATCTCATTTTCTCAAATGAAAAACCCATTTTCTCATGTGAAAACTCATTTTCACATACTATTCCAACAATCCAGATTGATCGTTACATACAGGTTTCTTAGATATAATTCAGCGGTTGAGTATTGCCGGATAGGTAGGTGTTACCTTTGAACCTTCCGTTGTGATGCATACTTAGTCTCCTAGTGGTTCGGTAGACGTGATGTCCTTGAACCAACCACCGTTAATGGAGACGACAATACACCTCACACAATACCTTCCCTGGTTTAGTCAACCCCTCATTGTCGTGTCCGTTATGGTCATGGAACACTAGCCTGGTTCTGTGAAAGCTCTAGGAATTGCGCACCCCACAATTTCATTCGAAGCGACCCCACTTCTCTTTCACATAGGTGATTTATCTAAAAAAAAATCATTAAAAGCATTAAGGTTATTATGATTACGCAAATCATTAACCATACGGTATGCTTAGCCTCACAACGTGTCACTTTTGTTATAGGAATGGACTAGGAAGTATTTAAGCTCCCTTTATAATTTAGGAGGACAAGTATAGACATTTATATATACATATTAGCTTATATATCGACTTGTATATTAGCTATGCCCCCACAGTGACCACCCTTAGATATATGAGTAGGTTGTCCTATTGAACTTAGATCTTGGGATCTCCAGTCAACTAAGTTAGGTTTTCCTTCATATACCATTTTTCATGGGCTTTAGTCTCATTCCACAACTTCGTCTCTTATCAACCGACAGTTGTTGGATCCAAAACCATTATCTATGACTTCGTCAAGTCAATACAGATAATTGCAGTTGATCAAATGAGTTGTTATGATGTGTTATTAACTCATAAGTTAATCTTGCCTTTTTACATTTTTAAGACTATAACCCCATGTATCAACTCGAATTGAGGTACATTTTAGTCTTAAAAATACATTTCAAGGCTAATATATCCATGGCATTAGTAATTGGATATTAAATATAACCAATTGACCTTCGAGTCTAACTAGTAGATTCGGTCACATTTTGCATTCTATTTGGCTCAACAAAAGGTTCTCTTTTGATATGGGTTTGAGAAAGTTTCACAAATACCATTTCTCAAATGGCTTTCCCCCACATTTGTTGCACTTAGATAGAATATGTTTAAATATAGTATTAGACATCCATGATTTGAACAAGATCAACGTCTTTGTATCAATGATGTCAAACATACTTGTTTACCGACTAAAGCAACACATGCCTTGTCATAGGTTGTTATCAACCATCTCAAACTTAAAATACTTTTAAGTTACCATCTAGATTAGATCTAGAAAATTGACTTCTCTATAAGCTATATGACTTTCCTTAGATTGAATGACAACCGTCACTCACATTGTCTTATACACAACTTTACTTTTATGTTGAAGATGAGTTGAATGTTTCACATTATAAGTAGTCTCCTCAGAGCCACATAATTAACAAGTACTAGTCTAGCATGCTTTAGACTACAATACTTTAGCATGTGAACAGAAGATGCATCATTCTGATTCTTCACAGCTTTTAAGGAATATCCTAATATTCATTCACAACATTCATTTCATATTTTAAACAAACAATGAGAGTTGTTTAACGTCCCAAAATCTCAATATTTAGGAAAGTCTAATATGTAAGTTACACAAACATACATAGATCATCATTCAATCTAGGATCATAAACTTTTTTTTTTCTTTTTCTCAAAAGGTTTCATCATTGACTCATATGGACTTTGAAGAATCACAACTTGATCTCCCATAATGGTACTCCCACTTTGAACAATCACAAAATTGATATAAAACATCATGTTGTTTATATAGTAAATTGTTCACAAGTATTCGTAGTTGAACAATTATATATGTTCATAGCAACAAAGATTTATCTGTTCATCAAATAGTCAACTTAAATCTATTATTGCTTTATGACGTGTTACTTTTCACAAGAGTAACAAACTATATTAACACTTTATGTAAAATTTTGGTTTATTTCATTATAAACCAAATCTTAGTTTTGCCAAAACATGCACTTAGCCAGTTTCGAAATAAACTATTTTAATATTATGATTTGATTACGGAAATCAATACCCAAAATTGTAAATAGTTTTATTGAATATATAACTTCTAACGCTCACGTTAGACATAAGATGTTTACATAAAACACTCTTATTTAAAATCCATCATTAACACACATGTTAAGAATAAACGCCTACATAAGACGCTTTTAGACCATAAAATTTAGGTCATATCTAACACACATGCTAGATAAGTAAATAGGTTCTAACACACACATTAGTCAACAAAAAGTCTACGTCAAACGTTATAAGCATATGGATTCATGTAATGAAAGGTTCCAACAAAACGTTTGCAAAATGTTTTGAAACGAAAAGTTTTATAAAATGGTTATTTGTAAGCACACATTATTAATGATCATGATTGTCAACGTTTTCGAGTGAATAATGATTTCATCGTTTGTTTAAAAAAAACGGTTTTAAATTCAAAAGATTAACACTAAATCAATACAAAATTGATTATATTATAAAGAATCTCTTCTAATACTTAATTAGAATAACATTAGGTTTTAACACACTTGTTAAAACACAAGTTTCACATAAGAAAGATTTCTTACTCGCAAATAAGAAATACCGGTTTTCATAAGATGCGTACACAAACATAACCATTCTTAAGACGCATATGAAAACTAATCTTGAAACCGACAAACGGTTAATTCAAGGTTTTAATCTAGAAATCACATAAGGTTTCAAAAACTTTGAATTATAACAAAATTGGATTTTCAACCTTTTTGTTTTAACACCTTGAACCATTCAACAAAACGGTTGTAATGCAAGTAAACCCACTTTTGAGTGCTAAAGTAATTGGGTAAAGTTTTATAAAAAACTACAAAAGCTTTTAAATGGTAAAACCAACAAATGGTAAAAATTACACTCAATCGAAACCAACAAATGGTAAAAATTGTAAAATTTGAACCACTTTCTTTGTAAATAAAATCCGGTTCTAGAAAAAAGTCAAATGTAAGTTCTCTAAGTCCAACTTTGAGATACGAACAATGACTATATATATATTTTTTAAATACGAACGGTTATTTAAAAAATTTGTTTTAAGATTGTAGGAACCGTTCGTACAAAAACATAAAATTCTTCTATTAATTCATTTACAATACAAAGAAAATAAAGGAAACAAGTACATTACAATACGATTACAACTGAAAAATAATAAATACAAGAAATGAGTAGAAGTAGAAGCATAAACATGGCTGAGGATTCGTGTTCAACACGGGTCCCTTAAAACAAATTCCGAGTCTCCCAAGAGAACTCGTTTGTTTCCCAGGGTACAACAGCCGAAGCAGTATGTACTGCCGGGGTGGACACATGAACCCGAATTATGCCTTAAGAAAAGAGATGAACAAGATCAAATATTTGTTAGAAATAATTTAAAGAGAAAGAATAAGAGATCTTTAGAGTTGATGTAGGTTTTTAGTGTGTCTTTCAACTAAGACAAGACATGGTATTTATAGGTGATAATAGGTTGAAACACCTCATTCACCATAAACCTTGACTTTAATGTCTTTTAACTCAAGTCAAACAATGAGTTGAAACATCCAAGACATTTGACTCATGACTTGAATTTTATTTTAAACAAAATAATTCTTAATTTTGTTTTTATTCCACCAAAATTTTCCAACAATAATTAGATTCTATATAATATATATAATTTATATATTATTTTTAAACATGTGCGCTTCGCGTATGAAAAGCGCACCGCTTTTTCGCTTTACGCTTTGCGCTTTGATTTTGGACCTTGTCGCTTTTGTGCGCTTAATGCTTTTTAAAACCAAGGTTGTAGTGGTAAGATGCTTGGATTCTTCAAAAGAGATCCAAGTTCTATTCTCACTGCCACCACTTTGGAAGGGGCAAATGGGGGCAATGAAGGGAGACTTGTGGCAACACAAGTTCGATCTCTGAGCCAAACGGGTTTTACCACTAGCTTGTTGTCGTGCCTACGGGCGGACGGGTTAGCGGGTTTCCCCCGAATTGGAGTCAGGTTAATAGGTGGGTTGCGGCTACCCAGCGCTGTCTGTGTTCGCAGAGTGTTTGAGGTTGCCTTTCGCCATTACGTTACCCCGGGTAGCCGGGCTTTATTCGTTTTGCTGTCAAAAAAAGATACATAAAAAGATATTTATTTAACATTTATATGATTAGTTATAAACTAATAGATAGATATATAAAAATATAAATATAAGTATTCGAAAAACATATGCGGGTAATATTTGACCTGAATAAGATCCATGAGTCTTATATTTTTAATGAAATGAGAGTTTGTCACATAAGATTTTCCTATGTAGCATATCTAAAATATTGACAAGTAAGTGAATTATTCAATTACTAGAATATACAAATTTACAAATATTATAATATTAATAATTATAAACGGAAAATACGTCATATTAGAGTCGGCTTGAATATGAAAAAAATAAATATTATTAATACTTTTAAAAAATAAACACGTCATAATTATATTTTTAAAAATATATAAATTATTAGTTTAAAAATCTACTGAACTATATTTAAAAACTCAAATGCTAAGAAATCAAACATTGCAACAACCTTAAGAACATTTATAATCTTCCTAAGGAAGGTCGGTTATCTTGTGGCCACTCACATAGTGACATGTGGTCCAACCACGTGTTGCCACGTGTCATCCTATTTTATTTTACTTTTACGTATTTATGTTTTTAGTCATCGACTTTTAATGGCATTTTAGGCCCTGATGAGTTTTTTACTTTGTTTTCTTACTCTACTTTGACATATAATACTACTTCAACATTCTGAATTTGAATGAATTATCGTTTTGACTTCTAATTTTCAAATTTCTTTGCCTTTTAATGTGTGACAATGTGACATATTACGGCATGGTGTCGTGACATACGTGACCTTATACTTTTCTTATCATCACAGTAATAAAGTCATATACGCAAGATCCGAATGCCTGACCTAATCGCTGCAACGCGTGACCCGGTGTAATATCTAGTTAAAGAATTTTATAACCACTCAATGTTGAAAAAAAAAGCAATATAGCATCATATCATTGTAAAAGTAAAAGCAATGGTATCCAAGGTGTTGTTTTCATTAGCTCAAAACGCGTTATTGCATCATGTATAAATAACAATTAAATAATAACACTACAAGCCGGCCTATTAAACAAACATTTTGTATGTCTTTATTAGTTTTGGTTTTCTATAAATAGCAATTATATAAATGCTTGATTGGATCTAAACTAGTTTGACCATCTTGCTTCAGATCTAAAACCACCATGATCATCTTCTTCTAAGCTTGTTGATTGCTATTTACACCCCATGTCTTATGGTGAAGAAGTGAAGCACTTGCATAAGATCATGCAAGACATATCAATGGCAACTATAGGATTTGAAGACGCGAATCTCATCGTGAAAAGTATCAACACAAACAGTGGATTTGGGAAGGTGTACAAAGGTGTGTCTGAAGAAGTCGGTCTCATTCCTGTAAGGCGGTTGGATCGTGGGCAAGGACAAGGAGACCATGAAAACATAGTCTCTCTTCTTGGATTCTGTGACGAAGATGACGAGAAGATACTTGTTTATAAGTATGAAAGCAATGGAAGTCTCGACAAATATCTAAATAGTGAAGATCTGATATTGATCTAACGACTTCAGATATGTATTGATATTGCAAAGTGGGTTGAAGTACCTTCATGATGAAGTTGGAGATATGTCATACACTTCTACATCGCGATGTCAAAAGCTCAAATACTTTTTTATGTTTTGCTAGCTTATTGTTAAGGTTTATTTGTATTTTACTCTTAGGTCAGCTAGTTTTATTTATGGTTTTTAGTTTTTGATTTTATATATTCAGGTTTCCCTATTGTAATTCACAACTTTTAAGAGGTTAAAAGTTTAAATCCAGATAATAAAATTAAATACGATGATACTAAATGTTAACCTGCTATTTAAAAAAAGTTATATACTTCTAGTTACTTTTACTGATCAAAACTAGAAAGATAAACTTTATGATTTTGATTTTAGGTCATCAGAAATTGACCATATGAGTAGGTTTTATAGCCTCAAAATATGTAATTTTGATATATGTTTTTTGGCTGCTAATCAGTGGCGGATCCTGAACATTTGTAGCACGGTGGCAGAAAATCACAGGACCCATAAATTATATTTTATACGGGGACGAAATCAATATATATATATATATATATATATACATATATAAATTTAAGGTACCGCAGTAAAAATCGACACTTTGGTCGAAAAACACGCGGGGACTGATGCCCATCCCGACCCCTTTAAGGATTCGCCCTTGGCTGCTATGTAATACTAAACAAGCTTACAAGTGATGTATACATGTACAAATGGCTCATGAACACGGTATAATCCTAGTTAATAGTTATATAAATTTTCTAAACCAACCTAAAAACTAAAAATAATTTGTTACACTTGCAAACATCGAAAATTCATAAAAGCTATTTATGGGCCAACACTAGTCACGTGATCCACTTCCTTTATTTGATGCCTCACATATTCTCATATTCTGTACTAGGTTAACACCCGTGTGACCGTGTGTTCACACGGGGTTGAACGATAAAAAATATATATATAATTATATATCAATATACTTGGTTAACATCCATTTGCATGCATGAAAATAATGTTTCTCATTGTTTAGTAATTTTGGATGGATATCAAATCTTTAGCCATTAAAATGAGGATGAATGTGGTGGTGACACGAGACGCAGTGTGTTGAGATGAGTTAGCAATTTATTAGAAGAGGAAATGTCTTTCATTATTTTTGGAGTAAATTATATTTTTATGCCTTTATAATAGGTCATATTACGGGTTTTGGCCTTTTCTTTAAATTTTTACACTGAACGACCTTTGGTTAAATCAAACATTGAAAGCTTTCAAGACCCAATTGCTTGTCGTCGTTTACATTAGGTGATGTTTTAAAACCCCATTGCTTGTCACCATTTTCCAGGCGAGGTGATGTTTTGTTTATATTTGAAGTTTATATACAGTGTTAGGCATATACATGATGCAATTGCTGATTATTTGATTTGAAGTTTTGCAACTAAATAGTTTTATTTGAAGTGTAG
The DNA here is from genome assembly GCA_030867185.1 of Tagetes erecta. Taxonomy (NCBI): domain Eukaryota; kingdom Viridiplantae; phylum Streptophyta; class Magnoliopsida; order Asterales; family Asteraceae; genus Tagetes; species Tagetes erecta. The sequence goes on along the minus strand of CM061492.1, from coordinate 42,480,604 downwards.
GTATGTTATACATACCATCAAAATGCTGTACAAAAACTCTTCATGGTAATGTTAGAGGAATGTTGTTGTTGAACAGGATTAGTAGGGCTATATATCCTGCCTCTTTTGGGGCCTGAGATCCTTACATGAGAAATAGTTGTTAGATGTATTTGAAGTCGAGGTGTCACAAATGATGCCTTGACAAGACGCTTGGTTGAACGGGTAATGTTTTCTGTTTAACGGTTGTATGTGTTGTTAAGAAGGTTTTGAGGTGTTATTTGAAGAATTTTGATGTGTTATATTTAATTATCTATAACATGTTTTGGTTATTAATATATATGAAGATTTTGAAAATAACAAGTTGTGGTTGTTGGAATTAATATATAAAATTCCTGGGCACTAGAAAAACAAAAATATTTTTTTTCTGGAAATAAAAAAAAGGTGCTGGTAATTACACGCAGCTTATGAAAACATAAAAAAAACGTGGTTGTTGGGACCGGCACCTTATATCCACCGCGCCTTTTGATGCAATGTTTTAAGATGCTAAGCCATAAATCGATGCCCAAATTTGGATTTTAACAATCTAAATAATTACTCGTTAGATTTTTCGAGCCAAAAATGTGACGTTTGGTTGGGTCACCAAATAAAAGACAAAATAAGACGAAGTTGGATTGTTTTCGAAAGGGTTGCATGAAAGATTATCTAAATCAATTTTTTTCTTACTTATGACTTGAAGATATAGAATTAAACTCCATTGAACATGTTTTTTCTAAATCAATTTTTTCGAAAGGGTCCTTTGTGAACATGTTTTATTGGCTCAATATATGTGATTTTGATATATGTTTTGGCCTAATTAGCTTGTATAAAGTACACATTTTTTTCCCAGAAAGTTTATTCACCTCTGCCAATTTACTTGGCAAAATACAACTGAGATGTAATAAACTAGCTATATGTAACTTTACATTGTGTTCATTATTTGGATCTGAAAAACAGGCAAATGAAACTTCTTGATTGTGCTCATTTATGTCAGATAATTAGCCTGCTACCAACATAAGCTAGTGTAAACAAGCTTACAAGTGGCGTATGCATGTATCCGCCGTTCTTGTTTACTTCTCGTTGCAAGTGTTGTTTAGTACGAGTCACCAAAGAGTAGATACTAGTATACTACACTTAGAGGCATGTTGACTTGTGTGGTCAAATCGTCAAACACATTATCTATCTTACGAATAAGATATGTACAAAATGATCAAATTAGATGGCACAAAATTGTAGATATGTTGACTTGTGTGGACTTGCTGGTGTATTTTCATCTAAATCTTACATGACTTGTTTCCGTTATTGCCTGACCCGATTGACTCGGCAAAAGTCAAAATGGCTTTGCTTTTGAATCAGTTTGTCAAAGAAAATGTTCTGGTATTTGCATATGTACAGACTTATGCTGTCAAACAATAAATACATGCACATACACAAGACATAACTGGCTTCACAAATTTTTGTTTAAAGTAGAAAAATCAATCAATGAATGTTAAAATTAGTTATATGTTAGAAATATACAGATAAATCATAGCTTGATCTGGGCTTATACAATCATTGTAATACAACATGGAATGGGATGAAGTTGGTTGGCACGTCTTTAGTTTGCGATCAACTTGCGTGCACGAGTATTGGCGCCTTTTACACGACTATTTAGCTCGTCAACGTCCTCTGAAAGACTATCGAGAGCTTTGTTTTGACTGTAATTCACCAGATAGTGCACTTGGTTAGAGGTGACAAATGTGCAGACTATGTAATTGTCATAACAGTTAACTTTTTTATATAAATAATTAGCGTGTCAAATATTGAAAATAAATAATTAGGTGACAAATGTGCAGAGTGCAGACTATGGTCGAACAGTCGACGCTACTTTAGAGATTGAACATAAAAACTGACCTGTCGAGTTCAGATCCCATTTCGTTGGCCATTCCCTTCAAATCACCCAACACGCTACTTAAATCATCCAGCGCGTCATCTTGCTTTTCCTTCTCCAACTGATTTTATTAAGCACCAAAAATATAAATTTAAATTCAAGATCAAGTGTATTTGAATGACTTAATGATCATGTTAAATGGTAGAGGACGGTTTTAAATAACGCATACCTCAACTTTCTGCATGGCATCCTTTGGTTCACCGGAAGCTGTTTTAGAGGCGTTTTTCTTCCCCTTTTGTTTATGGTCCAAACCCAACTTTTCCCTGTCCTCTTTACTTGCTTTATGTCCTCCTTTCCCGTGATCTGGTAAAACAAAATAACCGTCGTCAATAGTAACTTTTTGTACAGCCTAAACCGGGCTAACCCAAAAAACTTTTTCTCCAAAAGTTGATTTTTCTTAACTAACTAGTGTGCCAAATATGATTTAAGAAACTCAAATGTAAATATATTTTCATGCATTAAAATTACTCTTGACGACTTTCAACTCATTTGACCCGTTTCTTTTCTAGAATTTAGTCTGTTAAAGATAGATATAATCCATATTGGCCCGTTTATAACTAAACGGGTCGAAAATAAAACATCTATCGAACAAGATAAGATTAAAGTGGGCATGCAAACCTCTTGCCTCCGGTCCTTTGATTTGCTTGCCCTTTGTCGGCTTCCACGTCATAGAGAACATGCCTCCAAGGCTTCCCAGTATCTTTTCACCCTGTTATCGACATTTATATAAGAAACACACTCCTTAATCATGTTTCAAAACTTACTTCACATGCCTAAACAAGAAGTAACTATTTGGGAAAACTCAGTAACCATGACAACCCGTTTGGGAAAACTCACGGCCGCCACCACTACCTTGCTAACCAGTGGGACCAGGTAAAGCACAGCTTACGCTGTGCAAGTGGCCTTCCAAGTGGTTAAGGCAGGAAGTCAGTAGAAGCACCATTCTAACCTGAGGCGAATCAGACGCTTACCACTATGCCACCCTTGATAGTTCCATATACCCAAATACCCAAATTACAATGGGACCACGTAAAGCACAACTTACGCTACGCAAGTGGCCTTCAAGTGGTTAAGACAGGATACCAATAGAAGCTGGATTCAAACCTGAGACTTCTGCTAGAGAGGAATCAGACACTTACCACTATGCTACGCATGAAGGTTCCATAGACCGAAATTTATATACTACTATTAAGTCTTCACATGATTTAATAGTTACAACTTACAAGTTGCATGTTTTCACTTGCATTATAGCATATGACAATAATTTCAAAATGCAGAAACTCACCCTGCTCAACTCTTTTTCCGTTTCAGCGGTTTTCTCATGGGTCCTATGAATCTGATCCCCTTGAGCATTCAAAGTATCAAGAGTCTTATTAGCATCCTCTCTAATATCCTCGGCTATTTTCAAACAATTTTGTACACTTTTCGTAGTTTCTTCGGCCTGATCCACTGCATACGTCTCTAACTCCTGAGTAGACATATTATCCAACTCAGCTTTACTCTTTGGTTTTTTCTTAAGTGTTGAAGTCTTTGCTTTCCCAAAAAAATCATCGTCGTCGTCATCATAAGGTTTCCCTGAGCCCTTTTTAGAGTCTACCGCAGACGCTGGTTCAGAAGTAGTCTTTTTTGAAGGTGCCGTTTTCTTTTCTGTTTCGGTTTCTTTAGGAGGAGCAGGTGCAGCAGATCTTCTAAACCCAAACATGTTTCTAAATTAGTTTTAACTATAGGCTAAACTATATTCTTCAGGAGTGTTACCTGTAAAATTTGGAAAACAATCCAATCGCGTCTGTTAGACGGTATAATGTAAGTAGATGATATGTTCATCTTCATCTAACCTTGATGAAAATTAAAATCATATCTTTTATGAATGATAAGTGTAGAGGTGATACAAAGTTGATACAAAAATTAGCAGACTCATATTTGTACCAACTTTGTAAAAGGAAGTTGGCTAGAAAATTATCCAGGTTAAAACATGCATAACTTTCATTGTGTCTAGAGTTACGGGCCCATAATATATGGACAAAAACGTCTAAATGAGTCAGACGCTTGGACAAATTCCAACTCTCGGGTCCAAATTCGTATTCTGGAGTTTTGATTTTTTTTAGAACGACGGTTGGTGCAACGGCCTATAACCGAAACACTCAGAGGTGCAAGGACCGAGATCGAAACCCCGCCTCTAACACCATTAGGTGTTTTTCGTTGGCGTTGGGGCTCCCCCATTACTGCGTACGCAGCGGAGGCTCACCATAACCCTCCTTACGGGCCAAGTTGATCAGAGTCGAAACTCATCAACCAACTGTTCCAGGGAACAACCGGGCAGGAACCTTTAACCATGCCACGTAAAACCCTTAGGCTCAGACACGAAGCCGGGAACGAGAGTCTATTTTTTTGTCTAGTCTGTCAATTTTAGTGTTATAAAATTTGACAGAAATTACCAAAAATGTATTAATTGAAGCATGTAGAAATATATTAATTTTTTCTTCATAGTTTCTCTTTTATTTTACTTTTTTGTGTTTTGGCTCTACGTAAAAAAAATAAAGCATTCAGAATCACCTGAATCTGAAATCCTAAGCAAAATACAGAATCAAGTAACAATTATCCTTCGGAAAATAAATATTATTTTCCGCGGTGTCGTCGGAGGGAGAGAAAACAATAAAAAAAGTCTTCTCTCCGATGAAAAAAATGATCCGCGAAATGAACACGCTATCAGGTTTTAAATTTACGGATTTTGGGGTGGAGATAAATCGTATTACAAATTTGAGAGGCATTGCGAAAATTGGTGTTGGCTTCAATAAATTTGTTTGTTAGGCTATATTTGGAGGTTTGGACCGTTATTTTTAAATAATATTAAATGGATTATTTTCCAGTTTTATTACTTTTGCGTTTTTATAGCCAACAAGTGATTTTTAATATATATGAAGGTGAATGTTGTTTTTCATGCGTATGGTAGCATGTGCGTTCAGTGATGGATCTAGATGAAAATTTTATGGGTAGCGTTTAAAAGAAAATTTTATATCACGACTGGTACACTTGCCATTAAGTGGGTCTAGTTTGGTAATTCCTACTTTAAAACTTCTGATTTAATTTATGATGCAGTTACGGAAGCAATCAAATGGCTCAAGAACAATTGATAGTTCAAAGTCTCCAATAGAACTCAAAATTCAAGAATAAATGTTTAACATTCAATAATAATCAATAACTGATTACAAATGAAAACAACCTTACTATTTATACTAGACATATAACTCTAAGAGATAAACATAAAAAATAAAAAGATATGATAACTATAAATAAAATATTCAAATTATTAAAAGATAATCTTGATCTTGATGCTCCTGCATCATACTCCTCGTCTTAAAAAAACTCGTCATCGAGTTTTAGCTTCCGTAAAAAACCACCTGGGTCGAAAGGAAAGACGTGACCTCTTATCATACCCACTTTTGCCACGACCCTTTCCTTGTTTTGCTTCTCACCAAGTATTATTCCACAACCGTAGGTTGTCCAATAGCATCAAAATTAGTTTTTATTTTTTTACTTGGGTAAACATTTAAAAATTGTGCTTTTAGATCCATTCCATGACAATTCATATTCACTTGAAATTTTATTTGTGAGCACCGGACATCCCCATCCACACGTGTAAACCGAGAACTAATTCCACATTTACCTTCAATAGTTCCATCATTATCTTCACCCAAATAATTTACTTTAGAAGCAGATTTACCTTCCTTATCTTCTCGGATTTGAATACTTTTATTGAGATGATCTTCCAAAATTGTATACGAACCATTTATACATTCCTTCAATTTAGGTCTATGTGATTTAACTTTCATATCAAATCGGTCCTCATCAAGAAAAACCCGATCACCAAGGGAAACCGAACCACCATGCATAGCTAACGTTCGACCACGGCCATTTACCGTTCGGTTCATAAAAACTCCATGAAAAATAACGACGGATGTTCTCGCATATTCCGACATATGGTTATTATTAAAAAACAATCCAAACATACCTGAAGAATTTGTAAACGCCTCATGATCTTCTAATCCATCCATCACACCACCGGTAAACCAAGTATACCAATCTTCATCCTCATATTCATCATATAAAGGCGAAGAATTATAGATGATGTCGCCATTGGTAGGATACTCCTCATCCCCGGTTAACTCGTCCCGGACGGGTTCTCCCGGTTCTGTTTCCTTCCAAGTCGACAATGCCTTGAGATCTCGGACTCGTTTCTTGAGTCGTTCGATCTCAAAATCCCGTGGGTCACGGTTCCCGATCTCGTTGCCTCGGTCGGCGGATCTACGGTCACAGTTGAATCGATCTCCACGAGCACGTGAACCACCAATGTTCTTGCTGATGCCTCGGTCGGCGACTCTTCGAACAAGAAAACACTCGCCTTCACGTAGAGCCATTTGAAACCAAAGCTCTGATACCAACTGATGCAGTTACGGAAGCAATCAAATGGCTCAAGAACAATTGATAGTTCAAAGTCTCCAATAGAACTCAAAGTTCAAGAATAAATGTTTAACATTCAATAATAATCAATAACTGATTACAAATGAAAACAACCTTACTATTTATACTAGACATATAACTCTAAGAGATAAACATAAAAAATAAAAAGATATGATAACTATAATTAAAATATTCAAATTATTAAAAGATAATCTTGATCTTGATGCTCCTGCATCAATTTATATATACAATTCAACAAAAGCTACCTATTATTCATGTAGGAAAAAATATAAGTCTCCAATAGAACTCAAAGTTCAAGAACAAATGTTTAACATTCAATAATAATCAATAACTGATTACAAATGAAAATAACCTTACTATTTATACTAGACATATAACTCTAAGAGATAAACATAAAAAATAAAAAGATATGATAACTATAAATAAAATATTCAAATTATTAAAAGATAATCTTGATCTTGATGCTCCTGCATCAATTTATATATACAATTCAACAAAAGCTACCTATTATTCATGTAGGAAAAAATATAGACTTAGAATTCCTGTTAAAACCACACAATCATTTGAGAGGACTGCTGTTGTTTGCTCGAAAACAAGAAATCATCACACATTAGGTAGAGAATTTTAGTTTTTTTTTTTTGTCTTTTTTACTCGTTTTTAACCATTTTTTTTCTTTTAGTTGTTTTTTTTTTATTAGTTGTAATGTGTGTTTTTTATGGGGCATTTACATATATCCCCTTAATAAGACCATTTATTACGTATTTACTCACTCCTTAAATTCAATTACATATTTTCCCTTTTTAAACCACATATATTACATATTTACCCAATTTCTTTAAAATAGTCTTTTGATTTACTATTTTACCCTTAATGATCTTGATACATATATTTTTATATTTTCTTATGGTTTGTGTAAAAACAGGGGTAAATGTGTAAATTATTATATCAAAGGGGATACGTGTAATTAAACTTTAGGCTTGGGTAAATATGTAATTGATGGACTTAGTAAGGGGAAATATGTAAAAATCCCATTTTTTTTATCAATGAAATACTAAAACTTAAAAATGCCATTAAAAAAATAATAATAACTAGAAAATAAAAAATAAAAACCAGAGTGGAGTGTATTTGTAGTAATTTAGTGAGTTAGAGATGGAGTGAAATAATAAGAAACTTAAGATGGTTAAAGGTGGACTCCCCTTACTCTAATTGATTTCCCAATCTTTTCAAATTCTAACGTGTTTCGTGAATCAGAGGCCCACAATAAAGAAAAGAATGTAAGTCACAAACCGATAAACTAACTGTACGGGTTTAGTAGGATTGTACAAGACATGGAAGTACACTAGCTTTGACATGACCATTAGACAAAAAGCCGTTTTTGAGTGTTTACAAGCACCACATGCTCAAGACTTTCTTCTTGCTATCCCAATTGATGGGCTAGGCCAACATATGTCGTCAATTGAGTATCGTACTATTTTTAAGTATCGCCTAATGGTTCCCATTTTTCCAAATGATGAGATATGTCCTATTTGTCGCAAGGCGTGTTTGGACTCATTCGGGGAGCATGCAGATTGTAGAGAGCTTCCAGGGTTTAAGTACCGACATGACTTAGTGAGAGATGTTCTTTTTGACATATTTAGGTGAGCTGGGGTTTCGGTTAAGAAAGAAGCACCTGTGAATTTCTTGACTGACCCGTCGGAAGGTAGATCTACACTTAGACCGGCTGATGTTTTGATATTTGGATGGACAGGAGGAAAACATGCATGTGTGGACTTAACATGTGTTTCCCCACTAGTGTGCTTGGGAAATGGTGTTTTCAGGGTGGGTCTAGATGCTTTAAAAGCTGCTTCTTGCAAAGTGGCTAAACACGAGAAAACATGCATTGACAACCAACATGTATTCGTTCCATTTGCGTTTGACACATTTGGTTTTCTTGCACCTGAGGCTGTGGAGGTACTTAATCGAGTCCAACGGGTTATGTATAGCTTTGTTATGACCCCGAGGTCTATGAATGTAGTGTTTAAACGACTTGGTTTTGCTATCCAAAAAGAGTTAGCGGCGCAGCTTGTTTACCTTCTATTTCCATGTAAAAAAACATGTTTTTGTTTTGGTTATGAAATAAGTTTGTTTTGGGTGCGTAAAAAAAACCCTAACTAAGATGATGTAAATCATAGATTAATAAAAAACGAACCGTTCAGATTCAACCCTAACTGATTTTTTTCAATTGATTTGAGTACCGGTTCTAACAAGGAATTGGTTTTTTATTCCTCTAATGAAGAGAATGTTCCAAATGGGGTGTATGTGTTTATATGATATGAATATCAATTAAGGGTAAGGCTTTATTCACATGAAAATATCTTGTAGGCTCTCCACTTATCATGGTCCCCCAAGTAGACTTGATATGTTTTTTTTCCCAAAAAATAACATATACAACATTACAAGATATTATAATGTCATGTGCTTTATGAAAATAATTCAACATATTATTATACCGGTTACCTTTAAAGGACCCATGGAATTATGGAAATGAAACAATTATTTTTATGCGAAATAAATATCTTCATTTTATTCATTTTATAAAATTACAAAAATTAAAATTTAGCGATGTCCTTGTCTATTGTACATGGAAAAACAAACAAAAAAGATTATGATTAAGGGTATTGGTCCCAAATTCGATTTGCTTGATTTTATTGTGTTGAATTTGTTAGGTTTGTTTTCAATTTTTTAATGGCATTTGTTTTCAATTAACTAGTTTGCTAACATACTTAGGAATCATGTTATAGCTACACCACCCTCAAACTTAAACGACAACCTTTCATTGAACAAAACCGACTGTCTTGTCTCCTAATACTCAAACGATGGTTGTTTATAAAACTTCCAAACAGTCGTTTGTTTACAAGTGACCGTCAGTATAGGTTTTCACACAACTATTTATGGTGATGTGGCGTTAGATTGAGGTGATTTATATTTAGTTAACCTCATAAATAAGTGTAACATTGAAAGTCATATTGCTACTATACAATATACACTACACGCCGGATTAAGCAGGTGTAAATTTTTATACTATTTAGAGCAAATTACATGAATGGCCATTGTAGTATATCATTTTTTACAATTTTATCCTCCTAACTTTTATAAATTAAAAACATAGTCATTACTATTAGCGAGAAACACAATATCAAACACAATATCAGTATTGATCATTTCACACTCACTTAACTAAAAATACTAACAATCATCCACTTCAAGAACCGTCAACATTATATTGTTACACACTTACACACAGACATACAGCAAATGTCATGTATGATGTATGTAATTTCCAAAAGTTAAGAGTCAAATCTATAATACTTACATACCACAAGGACCATATAGAAAAATAAAAAACTAACCGGACGAAAATATCGCGCGTTAACAACGTGCTCCGTCAACTGACGGTGATTATTGCAGTAAACAACAAACAAACGAACCACTTATTTCATATCTTTCAACGATCACGATTGTTCACCATTCATTTCATTTTTCTCCATTGATTGATATCAACACTTTTTAGAACTAACAGCAACAACAATGGCGGCTTCATCGTTCGCTGTTACGAACTACATTTCGAAATCAAGCATCACGGATTTTAGTTTGAGTAGACAACAATCGAAAAACCTGTTGTTGTTACGGTTTAAATTGAGCAGGAGGTTACAATCGAGACGAAGGAGCTTATCGGTGAATAATGTTGTTAGTAGAAATCAACAGATAGAGAAATTAGCAGATCAATCGGTTGAAGAAGGTAATTGTTGTTTATATATGTTAATTTTGATTACTGTTGAGTGAGAGCTGAAATTGAACTGTTGTTATGGTACAAAGCGTAGCTTATTGCGCGTTTACCTAACACTTTAGTGTATAAACGATTCTCTGTATGATACATATGAAGATATAGAAACTAGAATAGTAAAAAATGCTTTAAAAATGTTAATGTTTTAGCATAAATGATTGTTCTGGTTTACTGCAGTGGTTAGGTTTATAATCTCATCATGACAAAGAAAAAATAGCTACATGTTACTCTGTCTCAATATAAATGCAAATCAAGCAATTAACCATCAATAATGACTAATACTAATGTGGTATGTCACAACTCACATGTATTGTTATTAGCATGTAGATTGAAAACATGTAATGTTTAGGCTAGTAAAGTAGACATGCGACTCTCGTGACAGTATGCGTGAAAGTGTTGTAACATGACCATAGAGGCATAATTCACCGAGAAGAATGACTACTTTTCATGATCTTCTATTTAAATATTATTCGAGACTCACGAGTTAAGTTCATTTCACATTTGGATTGGTGAAGCAGTTGACATAAGTTTTAACGTTGTTTTCCGGTAATCTATCATCAACATGAAGTTGAAACCATGAAAAATAATAACTTTAATATCAACTGTGTGTAGATGTCTGTCAATTTTTATAACATAAGTAGTAATTTGCTCAGGTTAATTCATTAAGAGCAATATGGAAGATGGCTGTTGATGCTGGGAATTATAACGAGACACGCGCTCGTCTCTATTACATTATCACATTATGACGTTTTAAGCTCTAATTTTTTTTTTCATGCAGAAACAACAGATACTTTAAGTAATGGCATCCTTGTTCCTGACTCTGAGTCAGTTATATCAAGCATCAAGTACCACGCAGAGTTCACACCATTATTCTCTCCGGAAAAGTTTGAGCTACCAAAGGCATTCTACGCTACTGCTGAAAGTGTTCGTGATGTGCTCATCACTAACTGGAACAACACATATACGTTTCATGAAAAGATGAATGTGAAACAAGCATATTACTTGTCTATGGAGTTTCTTCAGGTTTTTTGTACTCTTCTACTGTGTTACTGTTCGACTTCATAGTTAGTAAATATTTTGTTTTAATGTTGTTATTTATTGATTTTCTAGGGTAGAGCATTGCTAAATGCCATCGGTAATTTGGAGCTATCAGGAGCTTATGCTGAGGCTTTAAGGAAACTTGGTCATGATTTGGAGGATGTTGCTAGGCAGGTGAGCTCATTAGAGTTTATGCTCAATTTGTATAACTGTTTATGCGCGTATTCTCAAACTGATATTCTGCCCATATAGAAATATATTTCTCGAAAGAATCAGAAGGCCTTAATTACTATAAACAGAATCAATCAAAAGGCCCTTTACTAGTATTTTAATAAATTAGTAGTTGACAGGAGCAAGATGCTGCACTTGGAAATGGTGGTCTGGGTCGGCTCGCCTCCTGCTTTTTGGATTCATTGGCAACGCTGAATTACCCTGCATGGGGTTATGGGCTTCGTTACAAGTATGGCCTGTTTAAACAGCTCATTACAAAGGATGGTCAAGAAGAAGTTGCGGAAAGTTGGCTAGAGGTTTTTACATATATTCATCTTCATTTCAACTATTAGATAAATTTAATCTTTTTCAGCTTCCAAGTTCCACTATTTTTCGGCTTCATTCTAGTAAACTTAATTTACTATTCTTTGTAGATGGGTAATCCTTGGGAAATACCAAGAAAGGATGTTTCTTACCCTATAAGGTTTTATGGTGAAGTTGCCACAGGTCCAGATGGACGTAAGACATGGGTCGGTGGAGAAAATATCTTGGCTGTTGCTTATGATGTTCCAATACCTGGATATAAAACCAAAACAACTATCAATCTAAGACTATGGTCAACAATGGTTGGGCCAGAATATTTTGATTTAAAAGCTTTTAATTCTGGAGATCATGCCAAAGCATACGAGGCTCTAAAAAGGGCAGAGAAGGTTTTTATTTTCATTTTACTGATTATTCACTTGTCCTTTGATTCATAGTTTATCATCCAAAACAGTGTCGTTGAAAATTTGAAATGTTTGTTATGACAAGATTTGCTACATTTTATACCCTGGAGATGAATCACACGAGGGGAAGACTCTTAGATTGAAGCAACAATATACATTATGCTCTGCTTCACTTCAAGATATAATTGCACGGTTTGAAAGGAGATCTGGCGATGCATTGAACTGGAGTGAATTTCCTGAAAAAGTTGCAGTACAGATGAATGATACTCACCCGACACTTTGCATACCAGAGTTGTTGAGAATATTGATGGATGTTAAGGGTTTGAGCTGGAAAGAAGCATGGGGAATCACTCAAAGGTGTGAAACACAGTGCATTAGTATTGACCTTTTGTTCATCAATACATCATCATTTGCTTAATGTGAAACTGTTTATAATTACATGAATACCAATCTAAATTATGTTGAACTTGCGACAGAACGGTGGCATACACCAATCACACTGTTCTACCTGAGGCTTTAGAGAAGTGGAGTTTGAATCTTTTACAGGAACTACTTCCTCGGCATGTTGAGATAATAAAAATGATTGACGCTGAGGTATTTTCTAACCTTTTTATTGCTAAAGTCGGCTATAAAAAGTAGTAACCAACTTTATAAATGTTTGAGCCATTTTGTATGTGCAAATAAAGTATGTCACAGAAACATAAATCAGAAAACATCCCTTACCTTTTTATGCGATTTTCATTTTTCTGGAATCATTTCTAATTCTAACCCATTATGGTTGATATTTTACTCAGCTGATTGATACCATCATTGCTGAGTATGGTACCAAGAACCTTGAGTTGCTGAAAGAAAAACTGAAGCAGATGAGAGTTTTGGAAAATGTTGAACTACCTGCCTCCGTCTTAGAACTGCTTGTTCAACCAGATGAAGTCCCTACAGTTGAAGATAAAAAATCAAAGGCAGTAACTAAACCAACAAGTGAAAAGGACAAGCTCAAAGTGAAGGCAGCAAAGGAAGCTAATGTTAAGAAAAAGGTGTCATTTGACCCGGAACCAAAATCACCAAAGATGGTCCGGATGGCTAATCTTTGTGTTGTTGGTGGACACGCTGTCAATGGAGTTGCTGAAATTCACAGTGAAATAGTGAAAAATGAAGTTTTTAATGACTTTTATAAGGTAATTTGATCACTAAATGAGTTTAAAATCTACATTGTTTTTAGTTTCTAATAGAAAAACTTTCATTTGTCTTCATGTAGTTGTGGCCTGAGAAGTTTCAGAATAAGACGAATGGAGTGACTCCAAGAAGATGGATCAGTTTTTGCAATCCAGAATTAAGTAAAATTATAACCAAGTGGACAGGAACAGAAGACTGGGTACTAGACACTGAAAAGTTAGTTGAACTTAGAAAGGTGAATTTACATATATCATTTTCCACAATATTTAAGCAAAAAAACCAAGAATTTGGAAACAAATAAATAAATTGTTTAACAAAACTGTATTCCATTTTATTTCCATTTTTCCATGATTGTATTGGTTTGTATGCTAGATTATCAATGCCAAGTCTTGACTAAATGAAACTTGAAACATGTAAAAATCTTATGTGGTAAGCACTTGAGTCCTCTAGGAGAGGTCTCGGTTGAATCTAGCTTCCACTGGTTTTCTGCCTTAACGAACGTCACTAGCGCAGTGTAAACTATGTTTTACATGATCCCGTTAGCAGCGTATTAGTAGGGCCCATGAGTTTTCTAGTGAAGTTCTCATGGCAATAAAAAATCTATAATATATGAAATCTAAACTAGATAAAACTTATGGCAGAAAAAAATTTATTTACATTTTGGATTATTAATTATTTTGCAGTTTGCTGATAATGATGAACTCCAATCTGAATGGAGGAAGGCCAAAAGGATCAACAAGGAAAAAATGGTGTCTTTCTTGAAAGAAAAAACTGGATATCTTGTCAGCCCTGATGCAATGTTTGATGTGCAGGTTATTTATTTATTCTCATAAATTAAAAAAAAACCTTTAGCTTCTTGTCCATCATAAAATGCTAAATTTGAGTTGTTCTTTACTCTTATGCAGGTGAAGCGTATTCACGAATATAAGAGACAACTATTGAATATTCTTGGAATTGTTTACCGGTACAAAAAGATGAAAGAAATGAGTGCTGATGAAAGGAAAGAAAAGTTTGTTCCTCGAGTATGTATATTTGGAGGGAAAGCATTTGCTACGTACGTCCAAGCTAAGAGAATTGTGAAATTCATAACTGATGTTGGTGCTACTGTTAACAATGATCCTGATATTGGTGATCTTCTGAAGGTACATTTTGACCGGATTTGACTTTGACTTTTCTCCTGATATGTTGTTGTTTATATTATATACTATGAAATACAGGATATGAAGTTCAACTGCTTAAATAACTATATAACAGAATATGTTTTTGTCTTAGGTGATTTTTGTTCCAGATTACAATGTTACAGTAGCTGAAGTTCTGATCCCTGGAAGTGATCTGTCCCAACACATTAGGTATGCTGGTTATGATTATTCATATGTTTTTCTCTTTTTCTGGGCCTCGTTTCACTTTCGAGTTTCCGGTTCTCAGCACTGCTGGCATGGAGGCAAGTGGAACCAGCAACATGAAGTTTGCAATGAATGGGTGCATTCAGATTGGAACTTTAGATGGAGCCAATGTTGAAATAAGACAGGAGGTTGGAGAAGAAAACTTTTTCCTTTTTGGTGCTGAAGCTCATGAAATTTCCGGGCTGAGAAAGGAAAGATCCGAGGGCAAGGTGAGCCCATTTTTTGTCCGGATCTTACGGCTTCACAGTTCACCCAAAACATATTTCGCCATAGTTTATAAACTTTCTTTAAACAATGCTAGCCTTTGGTTGACCCAAAGCACATTTTGTCCAAAGTTACAAACTTTCTTTGAACAGTGCTAACTTTTGTTGCGGGTCCTACCGGTTGACCCGAAACACATTTTGTCCAGAATTTCTTTAAACAATCATATTATTGTTTTAGTAACTCATCAAAACTAAAATCTTGCAGTTTGTTCCTGATCCACGGTTTGAGGAGGTCAAGAAATATGTCAGAAGTGGCGTTTTCGGCCCATACAGTTACAATGAACTCATGGGATCATTAGAAGGTAACGAAGGTTATGGTCGTGCTGATTATTTCCTTGTTGGGAAAGATTTTCCAGCTTATATAGAGTGTCAAGAGGAAGTCGATAAGGCGTATAGAGATCAAAAGGTGCGTAAACTTACAACCATTTTTTAATAGTTACAAAATAAATGTATAACGAGAAGTACTCGATAACAACTTTTTATAACTTTTAAATGTGGCAGAAATGGACTAAGATGTCGATCATGAACACTGCTGGTTCGTCCAAGTTCAGTAGCGACCGGACCATACATCAATATGCACGCGACATTTGGACGATCGAACCTCTTGTATTACCTAATTAGAGAGGAGACCAACTGGTCAAGTCTAGTTCATGTAAGTTAGTTCTTTAATCCTTGGTTATATTTAATAATTTTGCAGGTTAATAAAGTTTGCTTGGGAAGTCATATATTAAAGAAAAATTGTGTTGTTTGAATCATAAATAAGTTTATGCTAATAAATTTCATATGGTTTCATGCATTATATTATTCATTTTATTTATTTATGTCACATTTGTCGAATCCCATAATTACCAAGCCCACAAAGTATATAATTTGCTTGTTAGGAAAAATGGGTTAAAAAATAATACATATAAGGAGTATTGGACCTTAATAATTCTAACTATTTGTTTTCGTCCGTTACCGGTCCCAACTTATGAAATATATGCTGGCGATCTCAACTTTTATCACCTTTGCCATTCATGGACCCCCGTTAAAAAAGTTAACGGCGTTAATTTTTTTTTTTTTGAATTTCAGGTCGACGTTTTATGGTTTTTGATAGGAATAAGAATACAAGTCGATTAATATAACATTTACATCGAAACGGTGCTCCAAATGACAAAATGATGCTTCATCGGGTTGTTTAAACCTAACGGTTCTTTAACCGGATGTATAAATTTCATCGTTTGGATCATCGTTTCAAGATAATTTTTACATCAATCGACTCGTATTCTCATTCCGATCAAAAACCCTAAAACATTGGTTTGTAATTCAAAGAAAAAAGTTGACGCCGTTAACTTTTTTTTAACAACGGTCCATTAGTAGCAAAAATGATAAAAGTTGGGACCGCTAACACATTTCAGAAGTTGGGACCGATAGCGGCCAAAAACTAATAGTTGGGACTGTTAAGGTCCAATACTCCTACATATAACTAGTTATATAATCGGACCAAGCGATGCAGCGGTTGGGTCTTAGTTGTTATGTTTCAAGTTTGGCACGTGTTGTGCATTGCAATGGTAGAGACGACAGAGTCTTGTGTAGATAAAATGTTTTTAAAAAGTAAACATACAAAGTTAGGGGTTAAAAGAATAATTAAGTAAAAGTAGAGGATGAAATTTGTAAACATGTGAAGTAGATGGACCGAAATTACAAATACTTAAAAGTTAAATTAAGGGACCAAATTTGCCAAAACTTGGATGAGACTAGAGGGCCAAAAGTGTTAAAACTGGAACATCGATAGATGACAAATGGAAAGATCACTTACCCCTCTAGGCAAAAATTTAAAAAATTATTTTATATGAACCTTACAAAGTTAGTTAGGGGTCAAAATGTTATTACTTACCCCTCCTTTAATAGGGGTACAATGGGGATAAAGTAAAAAAATATTTTATATAAATCTTACAAAGTTAGGGGTCAAAATATTAATTCAACATTACATATTCATTTGCATCACTACATGTCATATTCATGTACATGTTCTTATGGAAATGTTTATATTTCTAGAAGTGTTTTATGATTTGTTATTTACGTAGATTTTGTAGAGCAAATATAAAATTGTTCTTTTTGTCATACGAAGTATAGTAACAACCATGATCGCATGAGTGGTCGTTTTTGCTACACACAATTACGTGTGACGATTAAAGAATTCATGGTCATTTCTTCATAAACCTTTTACTTTATAACATATAATCAAAACTATAAATGAAAAGAACAATTAATTACAGAACATCCTTTTATCATGAGGATCATTACAGAACACCCTTTTATCGTGAAAATAAAAAGAATAATTTCTGGCCTTTGATTCTAATATCACTAATTTACGTATATGTAAATCAAGTGTTCCTTAATTTACAGGTATATGAATTAATGGTTCTGTGGTTCCGTAATTAAGGTTGTTCTGTTAGGATCCTCTAAGTGCTTCGGTAATAGATTGTTGCACCAACTGTTGTTTTAAAAAATAAATAAAATATATATTAATTTTGTAATTTTTAAAGATGTCACATTTTCAACGATTTCTTAAAAGGATTCAACAAACTTATCACCGCTAACTATATGTATGATAATGAGATCATACCAATTATAGTATTAGTAGTGGCTCTAATCATCACAATTTTTTTACTTTCGTAAATTATATAATGATTGTTTTTACATACGTTCACCGTACTATTAGTTTACATTCTTTGCTTTTTCAATTACTAATTTACACCAATTAACTTCTAAAATTTTTCTAGCAAAAATCATGTTAAAATACATGAGATATGTATAAGAATTGATAAAATTTTTATTTAAATATATCGGGTTAAAAGATAATTCATGATAATTGGTAAATTTTTTATTTAAACATATCGTGTTAAAAGATAGATCATGATAATTGGTAATTTTTTTATTTGAAATATCAGGTTAAGAGATAATTCATGATAATTGGTAAACTTTTTATTTGAACATATCGGGTTATTTCGAATATGGAGCATACCATGACATGCCTGGAAATCATCCAACAAATTAAGTTAGAACGTGACACCTAAGCAAAATCATATATAGAATAGTTAAAATGTTGACATGTAAATAAGTTACCCAATTATTATAATATGAGGATAAAGATTTTCCTTTATACAACACATAGTTAGTAAAGTTAATAATTAGCTTGTATCTACACCTATTAACTTGTATCTACAATGACTTAAAACACATATCACTTTTGATAGTAACTTGATTGTGTGGTACTCGAGTCGAGTCTGATCTTTTTTACTTGCGTAGTCTATGAAAGCATTGGTTTAACGTTAGTCTACAGATAACAAAAACGAATCAACTCGATCAGGTTGAATGTATGCTTAAAAAGAAAATTAAATATCATTAGTAGGCTAGGTTTAATACAAACAAAACAATATATTTACAATAGTTGTGGGTCTTAGATTTCTAAAAGGCTTTTAAACATGTTATTACCAAAAGCAATAAGTGGATTTAGCCAAAACTAGACAAGTTGGAGTACAAAAGCACAATACAAAAGACATGGTTGGTGAATAAAAAGATCAAAAGTGCATTCAAGTTTTTGTGTAGATATTCTTTAAAAGCAATCATTTTGTTTGTAAATTTTGTGTATGTTATTTCCATTTTTTAACCCTTCACTTACAAACTTCTATTGTAATGCAAGAAAAGCTAAAGTTGAAAATTCATGGTCCAAGGACCCTCTTTGTAGACCCTTTATGCATTACAATTTTTACCCCCATGTTTAAGTGTTGGTACATTTTGCAAATGACCAATTGAAATTAGTATCTTTTTGGTTAGGGTAATTTAGCTTAGGGCTGTCAATTTTGTACACGGACACGAATACACGATACGAACCTACACGGTCTTAACAGGTAACAGGTAAGGCCTTAACATGTAACATGTACTAAACAGGTAGATACGAAACTACCTGTTAATTTTCATGTATTTAATAGGTATTTACTTGTTTACCTGTTAGTACATGTTAATACCTGTTATGGTTTTTTAAAAATTAAAAATATAATTTAATATAACATATTTACCTTATTTACCCTTATACTTATAGAGAATTTTCATTTCGCTAAATAGGGCCTTGAATAATTGTTTTTAAACAAGTCTTATCGTGTATTATCGTGTATACCTGTTATAAACAGATACAAGTACAGGTAATGGTAACAGGTACACGATAGCTTATCGTGTCGTGTACAGGTAATAGGTTTCGTGTTCGTATCTTAACAGGTACAGGTATACACGATTTGACAGCCATAGTTTAACTTTAAGATCATGAGTAGTGGTTATATCCAAAAAAATCTACAAAAGCCTTACTTTTCTCTCCACCTCATTATTTGTCAGCAAAATCTGTGCATGGGGCACTTCCTACACGACACCTAGAGACATTTCAAGCTTTCAAAACGCCCCGGGGGCTGGTTTTAGGGTGCTTTCGAGCGTTTTTAGACGCTTTAGATGGGTGGAAACATCCCACTACACATGGTTTAACTCTAACAAAAACCCCTCTCCTCAAAAACGTGTTTGTATAATAATGTTTTCCCAATAATATTATCAAATATAAGTGCAATTTAACTATTTAAAGTTTTAAATTTATCTAGTTTAGCTTTATACGACAAACCATGCGCTAGACCATGAGAATGAGTTATACGATAAAACTGTCTATGCTCACTTCTTTTTCCTAGTAAAAAGGGGATTTCTAAGCATTAGCGTCTTTGAAATAACATTTTCTTCAAGAAAATTTAAGATACATTTATTTACGATCAGTAACCACATGAGATTGTCATTTCTCATTAACGAACAAGAAGACTATAGCAAAACTTGAACTTATAACTTAAAACAAAGTTAAACAAGCATAATCCCTTGAAAAAGGTGCACCAATGGTTAAAAGTTAAAACCTCTTACTAACTAAGCCTCTAATTGTCCCACTGCCTAGGGATGAGATTGGTAATGTACCGGTACCGAACCGGTACCGATACCGAAAATACCGATACCGAAAACATGGAAAAGTGGGTACCGGTACCGATACCGAATCTATCGGTACGGTACCGGTTCGGTACGGTACCGGTACGGTATAGGTACGGAACAAGTACTTTTAGGTAAATTTAAGGTATTGGTACCGAACCGGTACCGATACCGAAAATACTGATACCGAAAACATGTAAAAGTGGGTACCGATACCGGTACCGAATCTATCGGTACGGTACCGGTTCGGTACGGTACCGGTACGGGTATCGGTTCGGTATTTCGGTACCAAACGCTCATCCCTACCACTGCCACCACTTTGGAAGGGCAAATGGGGGCAATGAAGGGAGACTTGTGGTAACACAAGTTCGATCTCTGAGCCAAACAGGTTTTACCACTAGCTTGTTGTCGTGCCTACGGGCGGACGGGTTAGTGGGTTTCTCCTGAATTGGAGTCGGGTTAATAGGTGGGTTTCGGCTACCCAGCGCTGTCTGTGTTCGCAGAGCGTTTGGGGTTACCTTTCGCCATTGGGTTACCCCGGGTAGCCAGGCCTTATTCGTTTCGCTGTCAAAAAAAAACTAAGCCTCTAATTTGTAAGGGTCATTAAACTTAAAGGGAACAAAAAAGAACAAGATTTCACAATACTAAAGACAAGTTTGTAGTTATGGCAGTAAAAAGCAATTCTGCAGGGCCCATTTGATTGCTATGTTCCAAAAACAACTTCAACAAAGTCCTTCCTTTGGCTGCCTACCACACACACTAAAACACACAAAACCAACACACAGTGTACATTTAAACATGTATACATAGTGATATTTTCAAAAAGCAAATCCCCATTATCCATAGCACTTACCACTAAAACAAATGGCACCAAATTCCAATATGAACAAGTAAACCATAGCAACAGTGAGCAGCAGCAAAATTAAAGTTGTTAAACTTTATTTTACATTTTCTTGAAATTTATGCCTAAATTCAAGATTTTGATGATTGGGGAAAAGAATATAGTATATAGCAACAGTGAAGAAGAAACATGCCAATATCTTATAACAAATAACAATTAAAACAAAACTGGGAAATAAAGTCTTGAACTTTCTTGAAAACTAGGCATAAATTCAAGAAATGGATGAAATGGACAAAATAAGCATCACAATTCACAACATCATGAAAACAGCTTAAACAAAAATGGGTATTTCACTTCAATATTTTTTAATGAATTGGAGAAAATGTTCAAAAGTTAAAAATAGTTGTAACAGAATGAAAGATAGATCTCTCACCTCTCTTTTGTCGTCTGATAAACAACCAAAAACGAGCCGGATTTGCATGGTTTACGACCCTAATCCTCTTCTGGAGCAGGAAGATTAAGATCAATCATATCAGTATACGTTTCAACCGATTGTTCCATTGCTTCCATGTGATCAATCCTATCTTCAGAACCATTGATGAAATGAGACCTTTTGTGGCCACCTAATGCTTGTCCGGATTTAAACATCCTAAAACAAATCGGGCATTGTTGCGCTTTGTTCTTTTTTGGTCTCGTTTTCTTCTCCAATTTAGCTTTTTTATTGCGAGCAAATTCGCGATCTGTATTGTTTCCATATGAACTAAAAGCATTGTTCTTTTTATGACATGGTCTATGTCCACCAAGCCCTTGAAATGAACTAAAAGTTTTGTTACAATTCATACATTCATACTTGTTCCTCTTATATGAATCATCATCGTCTCGAACTCTTTTCTTTAGCGAATCATCATACCCAAATTCCCTAAACAATTTTCTTCTAATCTCTTGTTTTTCCTCATAAGACAAGTCTTTGTAGTTAAAACCTTTCATTCCATTATTCCTACAATTCTTCGTCTCTAAAACAACCGAATTGTTATCCGAGGCTTCCAAAACCGAATGTACACCGGCCCAATTGGCAGAATCCTTGGATAACATCATCAAACACATTGCTACTTCTTCTTGTTCAAATTCATCAATTTCAGAAACAGATGAAGATCCATAATTGTAATTGCTATTATTACTATTAGTTAAAGAGAAAGATGATGGCTTTATTACTATTTTCTTGTACCTCTTTGATTTGGATCTTGTAACACAAACTGGATCTTGCTGCTCGATGTCTTCGGTATCCGAATAACTATCTCCAACTAACTTATCTTCATGATCAAGATTCTCACTTGTCCATGAATAATCATAGTTCTTTAAACTCGTATATTTCTCCGAATGCAAAGCCATATGACCACATAAAGCTTTCAAAGATTGAAACCCTTTGCCACATTGTTTGCAAATTCTCTCATTTGATAAAGGTAAAGTTGAAGATGATGAAGATGCTCTCCAACTCCTTTTAGGGTTCTCTCTTAACCCATAAGAAGAACTTGAGTTTAAATTACCATTGATGATCAAAGTTGAAAGCTTTTTAGTTTGCTCAAATTTGTCATCAAATTCAGCTGAATTTGCAGCACCAATTACATGAGACCTCATATGCCCACCTAATGATTTCCCACTTGGGAACTTTTTATCACACAACTTGCACACAAATCTCAACTCATCATCATAAACTTCATCCATCTTGATTTCAAGATCAAATTTTTAGAAACACCCAATTGCAAAAATCAAGAAACAAATGAACTTAAAAACCCACTAAAAAAAAGTTTAGTTTACCCTTACTACATTTGCTAATCTTCATCCATCTTCACTTCTTCAACACAAGATCAAATTTTGAGAAACACCCAATTGCAAAAATCAAGAAACAAATAAACCCACAAAAGATAACATCAGTTTAACCTTACTGCTACATTTACTAATCTTTTAACCAACATCTTTACATCTCAAATCCCCAAAACTATTTACTTTTGAGCCTTTAGAACCACATCACCAATCAAGTATCTAACACAAAGATCAAACCCTATTCTATTCCAATTTAGGGGCAGTTCAAGATCAAACCAAACCAACACTTAACTTCACCAAAACACTTCAAGAAAGTGTAAAAAACAAACAACCCACAACACTTTGTTACTCTAATCTTCAAGATTAGTACAAACTAGTGAAAATTAACAAAAACCCATGAAAAAAAATAAAACTTTTGCTGAAAAGATTAAAGATTTGGAGCAATGAGAGGTAATAAGTAGCAAAATTGTTGAGAATTGAAAACAAAACAGAGTATACGACTGTTTCATATGTCTATTTGTTTCTCTCTCTATATATATATGAGTTGTAGCCAGGGGAGAATTTTATGCATGGAAGCAAAGTGAGGAAAGAGGGGTTGGCACGTGTAATCAAGGGATGATAATTTAGTTGATTTGATCGGACGGTTGATAATTTAGTTTGATCGAATTTGGAGGATCAGAAAGGGTTTAAAGATTGTTCTGGTTTGTTGGGTATTTATTGTTTGACAATGTTCATGTTAAACTAGTTTATATGCATCATGCATGTCGCGGTTCGTGTTACGAGAGCATTTTGTTTAGTGGTTTTACAAATTAATGAATAAAACAATCACGTGGATTATAATTAGCGACTCTATCATGAGATAAGTCGATGATACTTATCAGTGCTGAATATAAAAAAATAATATAAATGTAAAGAAACAATGTTTATGATGGGTTTAGAGAATTTGTGAACCATCGACCACATCGTGAATGCACTGTGGCTGTAGTGGGTCGGGTATAAACCGACCATCCACCAAGTTTGTCATGCCAACGGAACATCACTATTGGATTAACGTGACCGACACTACCTAGTTTTATAGCATCCAACTATCGTAAAACCAAATGTGTTATGTAATCAGACATCCTAATCGCATTTTATGTACATGAATTTAAATTAAAAAAATGAATCTTAAATACTAAATAAAACATTTCAAAATACTTGAGTTTCATAGTTTCAAATTTTCACTTAAAACCAAAAGACCAAACCCCAAATATAAAATCAATCAAACTAAACATAAGTGTGTAACTAAATATACTAGCCAAGTAGGAAATGAATCACACAAATTCAACATCTCTAGACGAATAATTAAATGGCTTGTATCAAGCTCAGAATTCTAATATCAACAACTAAACCATGGCTGCACAAGGGTTTGCTAGGTGAATGCTAGTCATCCGCCATCTCGGCCACGTCAAGTAACATCACCATCCGATTTTTAGTCAGACATATGAACATGTATCAACTCATCACATCTCAACCAAATGATCCACAAAATTATTCAACAACAATAAAAACCAGATATGTTATAGAGTCACAAATTTAATTTCGGCTCAAATCAACATCATCATCACAATTATGGTATCATCCGCAACACCATCCAGCAACAACAAAAACCAAATTTGTTATATAATTACAGATCTAGTCCATGTTCAACCATCAAGATGATCGATGTCGTTTGGTCAGTTAAAAATAAAGTAAATATATTCCTATTTACCCTTAATAGTTACGATAAGTAGGGTGTCAAATCCATGAGGAATTTGTGGCCAATGCCTAAAGTAACTAGTTGATTATTAAATTTAGGGTTATTGGATTTTAATAATCTGAACTTTTGGATATTGGCCGATATTAATCCCAACTTCAAAAATTGCCTGTGTCAATCCCAACTTGTAACTTATTTTCCTACAATGATCCTCCGTTAAAGTTAACTTAACACCGTTAAACTTTTTTCGAATTTTTGACTGAGGCTTTAGGGCTTTTGATCGGGAGGACGATACGAGTCTAATCATGTAAAACTTAACTTGAGTCGATGCTCCAAACGAAGAAATTTTCACATGCGATTTAATCATCGTTAGGTTTATAGACCCGATTGAAGGTCGTTTGGTTATTTGGACGGTCGGCTCAAGGTAATTTTTACATGAATGTACTCCTATCATCCTCCCGATCAATAGCCCTAAAGCCTCGGTCAAAAATTTGAAAAAATTTAACGGTGTTAAGTTAATCTTAACGGAGGATCATTGTTGGAAAATAAGTTACAAGTTGGGATTGACACATGCAATTTTTAAAGTTGGGATTAATATCGGCCAATATACAAAAGTTCGGATTATTAAAATCCAATAACCCTTAAATTTAAATAAATAAATTGAACAAGTTCATAAATATAAACCTTGAGTTGTGGGTTGATTTAGATTGCAAATTGAAAACAAATAACTTTTGAAGTGGATTAAGCTTATAGTTAAAGAGAGTAATTATTCCTAGGATCCAGGTTCAAAGATAATGTTGTTTTAACACAGTTAAGTTTTAATCATGAAAATATGATTTCTATGTAATGATATATTGATTATCAAATTAGTTACCAAACACCAATCTTTATGAGTAGACAATGAAAATATTGAAAACCGAAACCAATCAACTAGGTAGATAATAATCACCACAATTAATAAATCATAGAATTCATCTTAAAACATCTAATAGAAAACAAACCTAACATGTAAACCGATGCGTCTCTTGCAAAAACCCTTCACATAGAAACAATCACAATGGAATTAGCCACTCATGTTGACGAACTGATCTTCAGATTTGATGTTTAACGCCATGGTGGATGATGGATTGATGATTTTGTAAGTTTGGAATGGTGGAAAATTGAGTAAAACTCTCCCTTTGTTCGTCCCCTAGCCTCCAAAGTCGAATGGAATGAAAGATGTCTCTAAAAACCCTAAAAATTGAGTTTTTATAAAAATTCCAGTCAAAGCCGTCGTAAGCTACGGCCAGGCCGTTACTTACGGTAGCCTAGATTTCTGTTACGGCCCTTGGCCTTTGAGTTACAGTTACTGGTTACGGCCATCTATTCCAACACCAAAACTCTTCTTTCTACATCTCGTGACCTTTCCAACGCGTACTATCTTCCCGTTAACTCCTGAAACATCCGTTTAACCTACAAATAAACATTCAACCATAGTTATGTATTCCAAAGAGTTAACCACATTAAAACACACAAACATTAGCATTTAATCACATATAATATCAATCCAATACCCACTCATCACAAGATCAGAAAAAAAAACACAAGAGGAAACCATTAGCTTTACCCACTATCAATTTCATCGCTAATTACCATACCCACCACCACTATAAATCTTTGTCATTAAAAGCCATCATAGCATCAACCCAAACAGTAAACCCACATAGATCTAAAGGCAGAAAACCATCTTCGACACAAACACCGAGAATAACAACATTCAAAACCAAATCACGAACTGTTACAAACCCTAGGCCACACAGATCCTCACAACTAGGAGACTTTGGATGCCTCACAACTAGGGAATTAGATCTAGTTAATTTAATAATTGAAGTAGACTATTTATTTATTTATTTTGTTGGATTATTTGCTTTGGTTTTGTTTGGATAATTTTAAATTGGATTTAAATAATATTGAAACTATTTGAGTACCATGAGTTATAAACAATCATTCACATTCGTCCGCCTCGAGGTTTCTGCTATCGGTCAGGGTGTGACAGATTGGTATTAGAGCTATGGTTATATTGAATTAGGTTACTAGAAATGAATGACCTAGTCTATAACTTAGCACCCTAAGCATGAGTCCTCTCATGTTATTATTTATTATCTTTTATCACTTCATAATATGCTACATGATTACTTAAGTGTTATTTTTACTTTCTTAATTTTTATACTCAGATACTTCAATGAAAATCAAATATCTAAATTCAAATTCCAAGGCCTAATGTTTAATCTTAATTGAATAATCAATCTCGAAATCAAAGATTTATCAATGGTTCTCGAATTCTCGTCAAAGTCTAAGCCCCATAACTGAACACGTGCAAACTGGAAGGGTGGATACCTGTACTTTTGGGGGGTTCTGTCTAAGGCAAGTATTCATATAAATCCAAACCTACCATTGGATCCGTTACTTACCTGGGAACCCTCAAAAGTGTGTCCACTTATAGGTAGTCACGCCTTCATAAAAGTAAATAGACATACTACTTTGAGAAGCCAACGTATTCATTTGGTTTAATAACCGAACGTTTGCACTCAAAGTATCTCTACATGATTTGAGTACTTCAAATATTTTCAAAACTTATCATCAAAACATAATATTATTATCAAATCATATCATCATATCATAAACTCTAAAGCAAATCGTAAACTTGTTATCACATAAAGCAAGTCGTTATCATAACATAAACTTGATAATGAATTTCAGATTCATAATCGTATCAAAAGCTTACCATCAAATTATGAACTCATTAACCAACTTCTTCGCCTATGCTATTAATTCCCAAACTGACAAACTTTTCAAGAGCTAAAGATTCTTTTAAATTCAACCGGGCTACATCGACATGTTGTTGCACGCATCTAATGGAACCGCTATCCATACATTGCCAACATTGTGAGATAACGCAGGAGATTGTTTCTCTTCCTCGAAAAAATCAGGCTTATTCCCATTTTCAAGATGCTTTGGGTGCTTAATAAACTCTTGAAATTCCTCATCAAAAGGCCTTTTGGTTCCCATCACAGCCTGCAAAACGTCAACACGTGAACAAAGTATAGCAAAATCAACCGGCGTGCAGAAAAATGTAAATGCTATATCTCTTACGTTTTTATCATACGCATGATTTAAGTGTTAAAGCTTAAAATATCAAGATGTTGCTAAGGATTAACCCTTGTTATTTATTTCAATACATACTGATAATAATATAAAAAAACATACTCATTGTTATCTTGATATTTTGTTATACTAGACTTGCATCCCTATCCTCCAATTGGTATACACTAGGTGTAAACCCGTGTGGAAACCCGGGAAGGACATTCACAAATATATGTTAGATTTGTAAGTCCGAAGTTTGGTTTGTGTTACAATTATAATATATAACAAATGGTTTAAACTTTCATTAAAGTTTCATTAAACTTTAATGATACAAAAGTAAATCCCAAAAATATCATCCAAGATTAGAGTTTAGACAATTGCATACTTCAAGTAAATCTTAAGAAGTTTTACAAAAATAACTATCAGGTCTACCACTTCATTAACATAGCAGTTCCATTGTTCCTTTAGCAAGTTTGGCATAAGATTTGCCAAAAATAATAAACATGTCTACCACCTGTTAATAAGAAAACCAATCAGAAACATTAAGATTTAACAAACTATTTTATCAATGCAGTTCTTAAACAGTCCAATGGAAGTTTTGTATAGTTGTAAAATTACCTGATGATTCACAAGTTTTGGAGTACTTCTTTGTATACAACATTAGAGGTTGTTGAAGATGTTTCTTTCTCTTTGTCGCAAATCAAGATCTTCAGTCCTTTTCTACTCTTTACTCTCGAGACCGCAACATACAGCTGACCATGACTGAAAACAGGGCGTGGAAGAAACAAACCCACTCGTTCAAGAGATTGTCCTTGACTTTTGTTGATTGTCATTGCAAAACATAGTGTAACAGGAAACTGTCTTCGAGAAATTTTGACTGGTAATCTTTTATCAGAAGGTGACATCTTTAATCTTGAAATTAAAGTAGATTGTCCAATATTAGTTCCGGTGATAATTTTTGCTTCAATCAGAAATTTCCCAACTTTTGTAACTTGCAATCTTGTTCCGTTGCAGAGTCCATTTGCCTGATCAATATTTCTGAGTAACATAATTGGAGCACCAACTTTCAATACCAATTTATGATTTGGTAATCCTGACAAATGAAGACTGTTTAACACCTCAGGAGAAAACAATGCAATGTTAGTTTCTGTTTCTTCTTCGGATTCGCATAAGGAATCTGAACTGAGATAGATCTTCTCGTCTCCAGGTATAGTTTTTAACAACTCTTCATTTAAAGAATTTACTACTTCATTTGTTGGAGCCAAAATAGCTCTTTGCTGAAAATATGTTTCATCCCATAAATGATGATTAATATTTGGATATGTGAAAGACATGAGTGATGATATAGAATTTTCATCATCAACAATAAGTAAATCTTCTGGTATTTGAATCTCTGTATCACCATCATTTTCTTCACCTAAAAGACCATCACCAAGTTTTAGAATCCAATCTGCAAATTCTTTTATTTCTTCCAAATCCTGTTGCTGTCTTCCAACTTTTAACCTCACATTTAACTATAAATATTATCACACCTTTACACCTTTGGGTATGTAATTTATCCAAATGATGTCACCAAGATACATCATTTTCTTTAAAAATTATGCATGAATGAGTGCATGAAAACATACTTTGGGGTGATAGATTCACATTCACACTTGCACTTGGGACAAATCAAAGCCGTTGAAGACAGATTCAAAATGTCGTCACTGATATCATGGAATTTTTCCAAAAATTCCTTTTTTGTTAACACCTTCTTAGCACACTTTCGACATCCAGCATAGAACCAACCATACTTTTCCTGAACCATTTTAATGGTAGCAACAACAACACAAGAAGATACCTGTATATAGATAATGCAACTTGTATTTAATAAGTATATCCATTTCAAAGTGGTAAAGCGATGAATTAATTAAGTAAACATCTCCAACAGAGCATGTTATACCTCCTTTGATTCACTAATCTCATCAACATGTTTGATTTGATTATCAACAACAAACTCTTGACGAAGTGGATAAACAGTTTCAGACGTCAAAACTATCTGAGAACTTGATGCTCCAGATTGTGCATACTTGACTAATAATCTGCATATAATCATAAACACCTATAAGTCTCAGATATTACAACAGCACTAAACCTCGTTTTATAAAGATTGAATGTACCTTCGCCTAAGTTCATCTGTTTCATTAATTTCTTCATTCTTGAACACCCTTGTAGCATATCTATCAGTTTGGACTTGTAATTCACCTACAAAAAGTACATGTGATGATAAATAATCTTTGATGATAAAACACCCATAGTTTGAGGAGTAGGACAATACCATTCCACAATTTTATTTGGCCATGTTGTATAATAGCAAATACACGCTCTGTTGATGACTTTCCGGTTGCAACATAGGTATTAAATTCCTGTGCATAATCATTCCACAACGTACACGTTTGTATGTTACCACTACAAAAAATACAACTTGTCAATCATTTAATTTTACACCTACAAATAAATCCTCATTGATAACTGTTTCTAATAAAATATGTATATGTTTTCTAATTTATACATTAAATATAATCAATCATTTGAGGATTTTATCATTTTCAACATGTCACATTTACATTCACCTACCTAATAAATGATATGTCCATAAGAGAACATTTAATGTAAATGATTGATTACTTACTCCATATCACCCAACTTCATAACCAGCTTCTTTGTTTGCTGAGGAGCTGTTCCATATACATCCAGATTTTTACAATCTAGCACAATTCCACAAACATCTGCAAAGATTATAAGTGTATGTATTTAAACACATATTTTACATCAACTTTATGGTTGTAGTACAACCAAGAACTGCTTTTCAAAACAGGAAATTAAAAAAGTATACCAACAGACAGCAGATGACTTGCATCTCCACTCCTTATCTGAGGGAAAGGAATAAAGTTGAAACTGTATTCCACACCTTCCCAACCATGAACTCTTTCAACAGTTGTACAACCATAAAAGTTGACTTTATATGGTTGATCAACAACTTTGTATGGATCAGTGTTAGTACCTACACCAAACTTTGACAACTTGACCACGTTATCTTCTTGCAGATGTTCTTCAAACTTTGGAAGCAGATGAGTCCTCACAACAGCTTGAATTTTGTTTCCCTGAGGATTAAACATGAAATAAAAGCTATTCAGAAAAATTTTGAAGAAAGTATGAAAAAAACCCTAAAAACAAATCAGGGACCACTACATCACATTCCAAAAAACCCTAAAACCGCTTTACGATGACACGTGGGTTTGAGGGTTTGTTCTTGCAAACACTAAACACCAACATGTGAAACACGTGGGTTTAGAACCTGATATTCCTTTTTTACTGGTTACCGGATTTTTTTGGTGGGTTCACTTTTCTAAAAGTACAGACAAAACACATGAACATCTCAGAAGAAGAATCTTGACTTATAAAACCCTAATATTCGTTTATGTTACACTCAAAAACATGTGTATTTGTCGCTCTGGTACAAATTCGTAACCTAATTTCAACAAACCAAAAAATATAAAAAAATCTTCACATAAAAGAAAAAAAAAGGCCTGCAACCTCAAATTCAAAGTACTGTTTTACCTTCTCGTCGATGATAATCAAGTCCATCTGGTACTTCCGACGCCAAATTCGTATGATACGGACCTTCATATTCCAAAGATCTTGCTCAGAATTTAGATCAGTTATAAACACCAACTTGGAAGCAGCAGCGGAAGAAGTTGTTTTTGAAGTAGGTGGAGCCATTCGTACGAGCAGCGGAAGAAGTTTAATTTCCTGTTTTGAAGCAGCAGCACCGGAAGAAGTTTTCAACTTGGAACCAGCAGCTGTGGAAGTTGTTTGGCAACACTTATATTGCATCAACCAGGAACAAACTCCAATGCAGATTTTGAACATGCCGCTCAAAAACATCCCGCCCAAATACATTTACATATATACTCTCCATATACCAAATAAATACACAAATACACTACATTTTAAGATTTATTTAAGATTTATTGCATCATCTTGTGGGTCCGGATTGCTTGTGAGGTTGCCACATCGTCAAATATGACGTCACCTAAGTCCTTCTATTATAGATAAGGAAGATGAGTCAAGTTTGGTCGCCCTTTAAGCAGTTAAACCTCATACTTATCTAGGAATTTGTGTTTACTCTTCCATCTACGTATGCAATTTTTCAAAATAACTTCTAAAAAGATGTAGTTATAATTTATCAATGTTAAGATTTGCACATTGAATTCACCAATTTAGATAATACACTTGATATATGTCTAATATGAAACTGTGCATGAGATACAGTTTTTATAAACCTACTAACACCAATAAAAATAGACTTCTAACTATAAACTACATAAACTGTCTATTATTTGAAACTAGACTAAGCTCCGTGTGTTACACGAGTGGAAATATAAAAACATAATTCTAAAACTTTACGAAAAAATAACATTTGAAATTAAATTACACATTACATGAAAGATATATGAAAATAGAAACACAAATTGTTTAAATTCTAATTTGAGACTTGAACAAATAGACTTAAACTAAAAATACACTATTAATAACAAATTAGATATCGACGCTTTTAAAAATTGTGTCTTATAAATCCTATGACCAATTAATTAAAAAAACGGTAAGAAAAATAGGGATACAAATATTCTAGATGATAAATATCCATCAACATTCATGGTGACACTCATGTACCGGGCCGAGCGTACGGGTCGGCAAGCATGGGTGTAGGCCGTAAATTGCGATGTGTTATTTGTTAGGTTGTTTATTTTTCGTTTTCACATTGCTTTTAGAGATGTAAATAAGATAAATTGAAATTTTGGAATAGAATATTATGGGTGATTTAATCTTTTCGATTTCTTTCCATACATAGCTAAGAATAGAAGATTCTTAGTTTTGAGCGGGAAAATGTGTCAACACCCTTTCCAATGAATGACACGTGTCCTCTAAAACCCTCTTTTATTATAAAGGTATAGATATAGACTATAACGTATAAACTCTTTAGATCCACTCGTGACAAGCCCACCATAATCACAAACCTTATTTTTCAAGTTTCGCCCACAACATCCACTTCCACCGGTCCCACACCACAACAACAACAACACCCCCACATCGTTGATATAAATGAGATCCACACACACAAACCTCCCCTTCTACCTACCACCACCGCATGGCGGTGTATGGTAGCAATATATAGTGTGAGATGAACATCGAAGGTGGGGTTTGAGATTTTATCATATTTGCACTTTAATCCATTAGATTTAACTAATAACATAACCAATCCCTTAAATAATATGAGTTTATTACACAATTAGTCCTTATACATAAAAACACGACGTAAATGTCATTTCATTTAATAGAAAAGTTAACCCTGTTAGTAAGTTGAAGTTAACCAATATAAATTTTATATATCATGGATGTAAATAAAAATGTAAAGAGGAATTACATGTATCCGCCTACTTGAGAAGTTACATATACACAAAGTAAATTTTTTAGGCATGATATACAATGGTCTTCAATCATTATTGATGTACATATGTAATTTACATATTCTTAAGTTTATAGTACGATATATTAATAGCCCAACTGAGGGACTCTCAAATGAGAACATAATTTAACTTAAGTATAAAAAGTACAAATTTTAACCAATAGGAATTTTTCTATAATTTTAATTAATTATTGTTTTAATATAGCAGGCGGTTATTAGGCGGTTACCGAGCGGTTATACTTGTGTTTTTTCGTTTGATGCATATATGCACTTTTTAATAATGCATATATGCACATATGTCCTTTTACACATATGCAGAGATGCAAAATGCATTTTTTTACGTTTCGAACTCGTCTTTTTGAAAAATCGACTGAATACTTTATGAATTTGAATTGAATGCGTTTTAACTTGTTTAATTTCATTTATAAACTTGGAACTAATGAAAACATGATCATCATGATTTTAAATGTAACTACCTTAATTTTAAAAATTAAAAAAAAGAAATAAATTGATTGGTTGAAAATTTCACTACTAAAAAATGAACCTATTGTAACCTTTTTATAACCTTTTTGCAACCTTTTTTTTTAAAACAGTTGCATTAGAAGAAGTTGCATTAGAAGAAGTTGCATTAGATCTAATGCAACTTTTTTGTTACCTATTGCAACTCTTATTTAAAGAGTTGCATTAAAAAAAGGTTGCATTTGAATAAAAATTGCATTATGTAAAAAAAACAGTTGCATTATGTAAAAAAAACAGTTGCATTATGTAATAAAAAAGGTTGCAATTGATCTAATGCAACTTCACCTAATGCAACCTTTTTTTACCAAAAAAAGTTGCAATAGGCTTGTTTTCTTGTAGTGTTTGCACTTTTTGTACTCAAGTTAAAATGTGTTCTCATTTGAATGGATCTCTAGCCCAACTTTTAAAACCTTTAGTGTAAAAGTTATATAAATGAGACCACTCTAAAAAGACACTGACCTTCAGGTTACGAGTTCAAATCTTACCAACGATAAAATCTTGAAACCATTAACATGAGTTGTCATTGAGCTCTCCAGACATATGTAAGTCAGAGAGTTTGATGAGTTAGTCGGTTTCCTTCTAAAACAGTTTGTCACTATTTTTTAACGTCAAATTAACAATTGACGGTAAAATCTCATTTCAGTTATAAACTTGAGCTACGAAGAGATATACCGTTAAGTTTGAATTACCGTAGAAGTTAAAAAAACCAAATTTGTTAGTGAGCAAAAACCGTTTATAAACGACCAATTCATCCAACACTTCCTGACCCGACCCGTGAATCTTCTACTCATCTTCCTTTATTAATCATCATCTTCCTCAAATCTAACCCTAAATCAAACCTGCAAATCCCCTTCACCAAATCACACATCCATGGCGACTCGCCACCTCCTCAAGCTCTCTCGCCGCCATCACCGCCCTCTATCCACCATCACCACTACGGCAACCAGATCCTCATCAACCGCCGTTTCCACCATCTCCGACACTCCACCACCATCACCACCACCTCCAAACCAAATGATCTACGATCGCATCTCCGAACAAGTCAAATCGAAGCTCAAACGACTCGAAAACCCAAACCCTAGGTTCCTAAAACACAACTCACCATTCCCAACGTTAACAGATCACACATCAATCCTCACATACCCCGAAACACGAGTCACAACTCTCCCTAACGGTCTCCGTGTTGCAACTGAATCAAATCTCGCATCGCAAACAGCTACTGTTGGTGTGTGGATTGATGCAGGATCGAGATTTGAGACTGAGGAAACGAACGGTGTTGCGCATTTTTTAGAACATATGATATTCAAAGGGACGGAGAAAAGGTCTGTTAGGGATTTGGAAGAGGAGATTGAGAATATGGGTGGGCATTTGAATGCGTATACGTCGAGAGAACAGACGACTTATTACGCCAAAGTGTTGGGCGGCGATGTGCCAAAAGCTTTGGATATTCTATCAGATATTTTGCAGAATTCGACGTTTGATGAGCGGCTGATTAATCGCGAACGCGGTGTGATTCTTCGTGAGATGGAAGAGGTATGCGTGGTTCGACTTGTTTCGTATGATTGTTGGTACAATATTGTTTAATACAAATGATGTTCTGTAAAGAATTAGTTGATTAGTGATTAAGTTTTGAACTTTTCACTGAACAAGTATTAAAGTTGTAGTTTTAAGCATGGGAAATTTAGGAAAAAGATGAGAAGTGTTTGGTTTTGCTTGCACAAAGTAGACATGTATTGTGCCGTAGTGAATCTTGGTACGGTGATAGGCGTGTAATGGTAGTATGGTACTGTATGTTAGCACAAGCGTACACTAATGTAAATTCTATTTAGACAAGTTCTCAAATGTAGTTGTATACATTATCCCATGATGGTCTTTGGACGAAGAGGTGATTTGAGTGTTAAACTTTAATATAGGTGGCATTGCTTGCCTTATACTAAGACTAAGTGGGGAATTGATATCTATACTACAACTAGTTATCTGTCATCTCCATGCTGGTCATTCTTCAAGAGGTGGAACCTAAGTCATAAACCTATGTTTTTAAAGGTGCACGAGGAGCTTGCCTAGGTGCGAAGGGGAAGGCACACAAGGTGAGCTGCTGAGAAAGGGGACAGTGGGGTGAGCGTGCTGTCCCGCACGGGTGTGATGATTTTAATATATTTTTAAAATCCTGATAGTGGTTAGGTGATTGTAATTGCTAGTTTTATAATTTTCATTGGGTATAGTAATAGTTTTTTTTATGTTTTCTGTAAAAGTTTCATTTTTTATTTCTTGTGATGTTTTTTTCCCTATTTGGCGTGCTTTTCTTTGTGCCTTGCGTCTAGGCGACGTGCAAACCTTCTGCGTCTTTGACTACCTGCTTACGAGCCACATTATGCTTAGTTTTAAAAGTTGTGCTTATGCAGTTTTGAATGCTTTCACATCTATATAACGTAGTTGGTTATACGCAGTGATGAAGTGTGTTGCGTTTAGACAAAGTTGCCGAATCAATGCGTGCTTTGTTATACACACTGTTACATTTGGTATTACTTAGCCACTAGTTGCATGAAGTTGGTAAATCGCGAAAACATGCTGATAGTTTTGGCCTTTTAGCGATTACATTCCAGCCTCTCTTCTTGTATTTGTTTTGAGGAAGAGAGTGACCACTGTTTAGGATTTATAATCCATATATAATGATTTTGCCCACAATGTTTGATTTGCCCAAGCGTAATCTTTTCGCAACTGCCTTACTAAATGTTCTTTATTTTTCTTGCAATGTTGGTTTCAGGTGGGAGCACAGACTGAGGAAGTAATTTTTGATCATTTGCATGCTACTGCCTTCCAATACACTCCCCTTGGTAGGACCATTCTTGGACCTGCTGAAAACATCCAGAAGATAACAAAGAAAGATATTCAAGACTACATTTCAACCCACTATGCAGCCCACAGAATGGTACTTAACTTGCATATCAATGCAGTTCATCGTCAAAATTTAATTTTTTAATCCCTGTTTTTGTTACCACTATAATATAATGTAAATGATGTAACTATTTTTTCTATCTATTTATCTGTCACAGGTGATTTCAGCCTCTGGAGCTGTTAAGCATGAGGATGTTGTAGAGCAGGTGAAGAACATGTTCACCAAACTATCTGCCAATCCCATAACTACAACACAATTGGTTGAAAAGGAGCCGGCGATATTCACTGGTTCCGAGGTGTGCATAATAATCTACTAAGGCTTGAACTTTTACATTTGAACAAGCAATGTTTTTCTGATAATTAATTATAATGTTACTGAAACTGTTAATCAGGTTCGTATGAGGGATGATGATGCGCCTCTTGCTCAATTTGCTATTGCCTTTAATGGAGCATCATGGACAGATCCAGATTCTATAGCTTTAATGGTTATGCAAGCTATGCTTGGATCATGGAACAAAACTGCCGGTGCCGGCAAACATATGGGGTTCGTTTTCTGTTTTTATTTGACTTTGCAAACTCAGCTAGCTGCCATCTAGAGTATATAAAGCAGCTTCCAGCAACATGTTCATTTATTTCATTGCCTTTGGATACCCCTAGCAAATTTAGTGCTATTGCTATCGCTGTTGGTGGGGCTGTGGGTGTCTTTGATTGATTCTATAAGTAGTTGAATTTTGTTCACACTTTGCTTAAATCTTTGTTTTTGTTATTGCACGTATGTTTTGGCTTTAGTCTTAAATCATTCTTTGGAAATTATGACAGCTCTCAGCTCGCACAGCAGGTGGGGATTAGTGAACTTGCTGAGAGCATGATGGCTTTCAACACCAACTATAAAGACACTGGATTATTTGGTGTCTACGCTGTTGCTAAGGTGAGTTTAATCTCACTAACACATTTCAGTTCATTTTAATTATATCACTAATATATATTTATCGGGTGCTATCGCTTTCTTACAACTCATCAAGATTGGATTTCTATTTATTGAGCCAGCTTAATGCTTTTTGTTCATTATGTAGCCCGATTGCTTGGATGATTTATCTTTTGCAATAATGCAAGAGATCAGCAAACTATGTTATCGAGTCAACGATGATGATGTTATTCGTGCTCAAAATCAGGTGCTTCTGTTATTCCATGTCTTAATATTTTTTTAGTTTCTTCAGTTCCTGGTTCCAAATACTCTTTTTTCTAAGTCTCATTAATATATATTCAAGTTTTTGTTTCTGCCTCTAGAGTGTCGGATGACATGTGCAGTTGCAACCAATTAAATATTTTATTACATGCCGTTTAAAATATATATTGTGGTACATTACCGGCACAAATGGTTTAATGTAATTTGGATTTCTTACAAAGTAGAAATTGGTAAACAGGCATCTCATTTGCCTATTGCAAGATAAAATGGAATCAAATAACAAAGTTGGCTGAATATGCAACTCTTAACTTCAAGGAGCGATATATCTGTCAAGGTTTATTTAATAATAATCTTTAAATGTTTGCAGCTTAAGTCTTCATTGCTTCTCCACATAGATGGATCCAGCCCTACTGCTGAAGACATTGGACGACAGGTACGGATTGATACATAATATTATATGACTTTAAACCTTTGTAGTTTCGTTTTGCTTTTATATTTTGTTTAATTGGTTAATTGCTTGCATATAATTGAAGTTTGGTGTCATGACTTTTATCCTGTTTAACCCAGTTTAGGTTTCCTTCTTCAACATGTTTTAATTTTTATCACCAAACTATAATTTATTTGTTTCGCAATAAAAAAATAGATATTATTCTTGTCTTATGTGACTTGATGTAAGTATACAGTCTACGCATCATCATATCACCTTTACACTATGATTTCACAATACTATTCAACATTTTAGATGGAAAAGTAACTCGTAAAAATTGCCAATTCTCTTATATAATCGTCGTATATTGCAGTTGATTACATATGGACGTAGAATCCCATTTGCTGAATTATTTGCCAGAATTGATGCAGTCAACCCTGCTACCATCAAACGTGTAGCTAACAGATTTATATTTGACCAGGTAATACCTCTTTTTGCGCACCTTTTACTCACGGTTAACTGCTGTGATGGCAATCTTCATTTATTACTTATCTGTAATTTGCTGAAAAATTGAATAACACGTACTTGGTAGAAATAGATGATTACTAGAAGAAATTTATCAAGAGTAAGAACTGTAGAATTGTAGGTTCTTTCTCTACTAAAGTCTAAAACGTCCTTGGGAGAATCATATGGTCGTATCTAATGTGTCAAATGGTCTGAAAGTCACTTGGTCTTGTACAACTTCCTAAATTGTTTTATTTGAGTATTTTGTAATAATATTGTTATTTGTGAGACTTGACACATTTAATATTCCAGTCTCTTAAAAGTGTATAAAAGTGTTTGACCCATTCATCTTGTCAAATTTAACCTGTTTAAAGTGTTATAGCTCAACGTTAGATTATTAACTTAAATATTGAATGTCTTAATCTTTCTTTTTTGGGAAATGCAGGACATTGCAATTGCAGCATCTGGACCAGTGAAACTATTGCCAGACTACAACTGGTTCCGTCGTCGCACTTACATGCTCCGTTACTAGACACTTGTTTTATGTACTTTCTATACGTTGTCGTCCATTTTTGCACCATAAATCTCGCAGAATACGAGCGTCTATTTGTATTGTTAAGACGCATGATTTGTGATTTCTTTCTGGACTAAAATAAATTCAAGGCTTTTTGTTTTGCCTTTGTATAATTTGAACATCAGTTCCAAACCAAATGTTAATGCTATGCTTTTTCATTATCTAATCGTGTATAAAAAGTTTCATATGCGGTATACAAACAAATTTAAAACAATCATGCTGCTCTTTTACGTTCTATGCTAACGTCTCTAACCATCAAGAGGCGACCAACAAATGACAAGGATCTTAATCTTCTAACTTGCAGTCAAGAATTTCTTGAACCAAACGGCCGAGTCCTTGGCGTATCTTTTAAGCTTGTCGTTATAATCAACAAAATACAACCCGAATCGTGAACTGAAGCCTGCAGCCCATTCCCAGTTATCTAACAGAGACCATGCAAAATAGCCCTTCACATTGCACCCATCCTCTCTGCAAACACCAAACCGGAACTTAATGCATTGATGATTGTACTGTGCAAACACTTACTGCAGTTTCATAGAAGAGAGATCTAAACAGGCTTACTTTATGGCAGCTAACAAGTTTGTGAGATAGTCATTGTAATATCTGACCCTTTTTTCATCTTTTAGTGCCTTTTTAAGAGAGATAAATGGGCTATTTGGGTCATCCATCCCTGTGGGAACAAAAGCATAAAAATAACTATGCTTTACATGTTGTACTTAATGCATAAATACTAGTACAGTAGTACATATAGTGAAAATTTACCATTTTCAGTGATGATCACTAGAGGGTTTCCATACTTGTTCTTGACATAATTTAATAAGCTTCTTAACCCTTTTGGCACTATGTATAACCATATTGAATTTGCCTGCAATGTAGTGATGGTAAGTAAAGGTGACAAGGTAGCCACTATCATGTAAAAGATTACTTACCCGATCGCCCATTGCTTTCCCGTCCTTCCATGCTGAAAAAATGGCAATACGTCGTGTCATTAGACAACTGATTACTTCTACAGTGACGGAACCCAGACTTTTTTAAGTAATAATGTGTATATTATTGAGTTGTATTGGCAACTCAACGATACATACACTTGTAATTTAAAAAGTCTGGGTTTTGTAGTTTAACCAAAAAAAGGAAACTATAAATGACATACGAAGGGTAATGGAGCCTGAATCTGCAACTGAATCGTTGAGCAAAACACCGATGATTCTTGTTGAGTTATGCCACGCGTACCATGTCGTGTAATGATTTATACCAACAAAATCATATGAACCCTTGAGAAGAGTAGTTTGAAGTTTAGAAAATCTTGGTAATCGGTCTCCTACTCTTGTTCTCATCGAGCTCGGGTAGTCACCAAACATTACAGGGTCGAGAAACCATCCCAACTGGAAATCTTGTGCTCTTTGAGTCGCCTCAATGTCCTCGGTTTTGTTTGTACCAGACACGTACCACATGACATCAAATGCAATCCCTACGCGTCCGTTCTGCTTTGTCTATACAACATAACGACATGTTAGTCTAAGAAGAAAATTGTTGATCATAAAACAAATCATCTTTTGATAACTGATGCCAGATAAATCTATTAGATTTTGTTTTCTTTCTAAAATCTTAGTTATTTCAACTTTCAAGTAAAACAAGTGTTTGACTTTTAGTTGTAGTCGGTAGAGAAGGAAACTTATGATGAAGTCACTAATAAGTTTTTGGAAAAAAAAGTTTTGAGGTTACCTTGTATTTTCTTTTGTAGATGTCAAAGGCAGTTGCATGTGAAAGAAGTACATTATGACCAACAATGTAAGGCTCGGTAGCTGAGTTTCCAGCCCGACAAAACAATCGAAGGAGTATAGAGCAACGACCTGGCGCTTGAAGCCCAACATCATAACCTTGTACTGTTAAAGTATGAGGTTCATTAAATGTCATCCAGTTCTTGACCCGATCACCAAATTTCTGAAAACATGTCTCAGCATATGTGGCAAAGTCATTTCTGTTTTATAATATGATGCAAATAATATTATAAGTTATAAAAATTATTTTAAATAAATAAAAATTATGAAAAGAAGAAAATAAATAATTACATAATTCGAGTGTCGAGCCATCCATTGTATTTGTCTTGAAGTGCTTGAGGAAGGTCCCAATGGTAGAGGGTCACGTATGGTTCAATACCTATGGTTTATAATTAATAAATAATAATAATATAATAATTTGGCTTCAAATTTTTTATTTTTTATATTTGAACTTCTAAAATAAGAAATAATAACAAGTATAATGAAAGATATAACCATTGAATATTAACCAACATTCATATATTTCGTATAATTTGTGCTAAAAAAATTAAAATTTATAAGAAAAATTATATATGCTCGGACACCTGATGATAGTTAAATCATTTATCGTGAGGTGTAGTTTGAAAATCGGTTGCTATTTGACAAAACTTTTTTTTTCTATATTGGTGAATGTTTTTGTTAAGCGGTTTAGATTTTTGGCTTAAAGGGAAGACGGTTCACTTGACCATCCGCTCTAATGTAGCCAATCAAGTTAATTTCAGTTAAATTCAATTAATCTCTGAGTTATGTTATAAAGCAGGAGGTATGTCATATAGTATATTTTATAAATTTACAAACTTTTCAGACTATAAAATGTTACAAAACAAAAATGTTGGGTTTTATTATGATTAGGTTTTACAATAGTGTAATTTGTAAAAATAAACACATACCATGGAATAATAAAGAATTAATAAAAGCATTGTAATGATCAACTCCAGCTTGGTTAATTTGACCACTTCCATCTGTGATTAAAAAAAACAAAGAAAAATGACTGATATAAACAATATTGTCCTTTACTTATAACTGAAAGTTAAGTTTCTTAGTTTCTTTATGACATGTATCCATTGTGTGGCAAAAATAATAATATTCCCATATTAAAGTTAACCATCAACACCACCTCATGTCGATCCGGACACCTTAGAAACTTGGTTTGCGATCTCATTACATAGTAATATCTTGACCTCAAAACCAACCTCAGGAGCCTCTTTATGTTCCTAAAAGCCTTATCAATTGCAACATTGGTACGTGTATGTGGGTCCCACTTTTTGCCACATGAGCAACTCACGTCATTAAAAAACTAACGGGATTCAGATAGTATGAAATTGCTATCGGAAAATATGTTCACATTTAGGATTATCTATAAAGATTTTTTGATTTGGGATTAATCTTAACCAACAAATAAAAGTTAAGACTATTAAAATATAACTTTTGTATTTGTATTTCACCAAACTTTTTGCCTTTTCAATTATACACAATATTTTTATAGTGTATATATTTTTCCTGTATCCAATTTATATGTATTTATATATAATTTAACTGATTCAGACATTTTAATTAAAATATGCTATTTTTTAAAAGTAGTCTTTGATGTAAAAAAAACTGAAATTTGTTACTTGGGAAAATTCTTGGCCATGAGATTGAAAACCTATAAGCATCCATGCCCATATCCTTCATCAACTTTATGTCATCCTACATTTGAACCATCAAAACAATCAAATCTTTTTAGCAAACAAAACTAGTTATACCCACAGAGATAATATTTACAAAACTAAAAAGATTACTTGCCTCATATAAGTGGTATTGATCAACTGCAACATCAGCATTACTGAAATCAGTTACTTTACCTACAGAATAACGAGGTCAAATTCATAAGTTTTGAGAGCTAAATTCGGGACGAACCATTCGCGAATTATCTATATTGGGATTGTTTGTTAAAAGTTAAAGATGTGTGTTTACCTTTTAATGCATATATATGGAAAAGCAATGTCAGTTAATTAAGCCTTGTTAAATAAACTGGTCAGGTCAAACTGAAAAACATGTCAAAATAGGTCTTGAACTAAAAAGACCTATCTTGAAAAAGATATTTTTGTTAACTAGTTAAATAATACGACATTTTTTTAATAAATTACTCCGTATATCATATAATAATGAAAATTTACCGAATGTGTGAGCAAATTTGTCCCAAATGGCAGGGCCTCTTCCATCTTCCTTCACTGCTCCTTCATACTACAAGTGATCGTAAAAAAAACAAATCATATCATCAAGACATCAACCAATGTCTAGATCATTAAAGTTGCATAATGTATATTTTAATAAGAGAAAACAATGTGCCTAATTAACTAATAAGCTTTGCGTTATTGGATTTAATAACCTGAACTTTGGTTATTGATCGATATTAAAATTTCAACTTAAAAAATTCTTTGTGTCAGAGTACTGTCAGACCTAATTTGTAACTTTATTTCATACAACGGTCCGCCGTTAAAGTTAACTTAACGCCATTATTTTTTTTTTTGAATTTTAAACTGATGTTTAGGGCTTTTGATCCAGAGGAGTATGCAAGTTAATTGATGTAAAACTTATCTTGAAATGGTGCTCAAGCAACGGAACGGTCACGAATTGACTTGTGTTCTCCTCCTGATCATAAGCTAGACCATTGTAGCATAAATAGTTACAAATTAGACCGGCACAAAAAGTTATCTAAATTGGATTATCAACCAAGTTCAGATTAATAAAATTCAAAATTATCATTAACTTTTAGGTATACTTATGCCTAATTATCCATTAGATTTGACACTATAGTCTATAGCAATTAGCAAACGCAATACATTAATCTTGTTCATAGCAAAACTAAACTATGCATATCCGAGTAGGTTCGGTCCCAAAATCATAAACTCGAATTGAATTCTAAGAACGATTCGTGTCGGTTACTAACCAAGTTCAAAAATCAGTTTGAACTCCCACCAATTCTTCACTTAAAATTCAAAAGGTTATAATTCAAAAAAAAATTATCGTTAAGCATATGTAAGTATTGAAGAAGACAAATACCTATTACCTATACTTGAAAATGAAAATAGTTAACAATAACAGACAAGATCTAGCATCATATGTCAGTATCCTAACGGTTGTTTCAACTAGTCTTCTATTTTAAGACGTAAATTGTAAAAGAATAAAA
The DNA here is from genome assembly GCA_030867185.1 of Tagetes erecta. Classification (NCBI taxonomy): domain Eukaryota; kingdom Viridiplantae; phylum Streptophyta; class Magnoliopsida; order Asterales; family Asteraceae; genus Tagetes; species Tagetes erecta. The sequence goes on along the minus strand of CM061492.1, from coordinate 42,436,433 downwards.
TAAATAAATAACAGAAACAACAGAAACGTATGGGTCATATTGTATAATCACAATAACAATACATCATACTTTGTAATTTTTATTTTAATAAAAAAACATGACCCGTTTCATACAAATCGGTTTCAAAAGTATAAACCATGCTAATATTTCTCCAAATTAAATAAAAACTTTGAATAATAATAATAATAATAATAATAATAATAATAATAATAATAATAATAATCCTTATATAATATAGCAAAACGTAAAAAACTTATGTGACACATTTTTAAAGCTTCTGGCTTATGTGGCATTATATGAGAGTTTATCTCACAATAATGATTTTTTATTTAAAATATGTATATAAAATATATTATAATAAAAGTAATTACATTTTTGGTCTCTTAATATTTTAGAGAATTTAAGAGTATTTATATTTTTAACCCTATACTTCAAGGGGTGTACATGAGTCGTTTATATTTGATAGGGTCTAAAAATGAAACTTATGGATAAAGTTAATAATAACATACAATTAAAAACCTCGGTGTTGTATAAATATACATAACATTTTTATAAGATTTTTTTAAAAATAAACCACACCATAAAACTGAGCACTTTATGATGTAGTAAATTTGAGTATAATATTACTATACTAAAAGTTTAATTTTAAAAGTATATCATGTTTTCCGGTTTATCACGGTTTTGTCTCAAAACTGATTAGAACATTCATGAATACCCTTAAAAGCATCACTTTAATGTTGTGTTCCCGAGCGTAGCGCAGACAGTAAACTATTAATAATAATAAAAATAGATTTAAGATGTCACGTGACACACATGTAGGTTTTCTCATACTAATTTCCTCATACGTCTGTAATTGATAATGTTAATAGTAATGATATTATTTATACATTTTTAGATTAAAAAGAGTTTTTTTTAAATAAATTACAAACCAAATCATTTTATTAGAAAAACACTTTGAATTTTTTCTCTCTAAAGCAATGAACTTTCTAAAAATAGAAAATAATTCAAAACCGGTTATTTAAAAAAACAAAAAGTTTATGAGCAACAAGGTTTTTAAACAATTTAATTAAATAAAATGTTTAAAAAACATATTATTTTTAATAACAAGAAATTTAATTCAGAGCTTAACAGCTTGTGGTCCAGATATAAAACTAATAATACAACGTACCACTAATAAATAATAATACAAAGTAACGTACCACTAATAATATAAAACAATAATAATATTAATAAAATAATAATAATAATAATAATAATAATAATAATAATAATAATAAGAAAAGAAGAAGAAATTAATTAACCTGGTAAGCAGAAGAAGCAGTTCCAAAAACAAAACCATTTGGAAAATCATTTCTAGTAATATTCCCATAAGCAACACAATATCCATGAAAAAGTACAATCCCCAAAGCCAATAGTACAACCCTTTTCATCCTCAATAACATTCCGGTGCTTGTATGTTGGTGGTTTGATCAACCAAGCGGCGCGACGGACGGTGGCGTGTGAAGAAATAGAGGGTGGTGTTATGGTGGTGACACAATGAATTTGTAGGTAATGGTGATGAGGGTGAGTTTGAAAGATTGCTTAAAATGCAAGTGTTTGTGTAGTTTTATACCCAATGAATAAAGGAGATAATATATAGTGGGTGGGTGTGGTGCTACAATGTTGGAAGTTTTATTTTCACACTCTTTTTAAATGGAAAATTACCTACAAAAGGACTTAATAAATAGAATTGGTATATTAGTTTTTACTGGTTTTTATTATCATCTTTTGTCTTCTACTGGTTTAATTATTAAATTGGTTGTCAACGGTTCTAACTTTTATCTCTTTGTTAACCACCGTCCGTCGTTAATTTTTTTTAACGTCGTTAAGTTTTTTTTTTCCAAATTCAATACCGATGTTTTAAGACTTTTGATCGGAAGGATAATACAAGTCGATTGATAGAAAACTTAACGACAAATCATTGGGTGCCAAATGTATTTTATGGTGTTATTGTATTTCTTAATTTATGTAAAATTGGTAACGTTATTGTAAGTAGGAAATAACATGAAATATATTGGGACTTGAAAGTGATGAAAGACCTAATTACGTGTCGTAATGAACTCAAAAACATGAGGACTTCAAAGAGGAAAAAATAAAGACATCAGTAGTATTATTGTTTTTTTTCGTTGGTTCATGCATATTTAAAAACAAGCGTTAAGGCTTTAAATGTTTATGAACCGAGATAATTTTTTTTAAACGGACAAGTTAGACATCATGTTTGCATCTACCTGGCCTACTCATTAATCGACGTTGATTTCAGCCTCTGCAACTCAGGAGTTAACTATCCTGGTAGTGCGCTTCTGAAAGATCAAACCCGACCCATGCATGCCCATGCATACTCAAAACCCAGTCTTTGCAACTTAAAATTTTATTCATGTTGCGCTTTCCTACAAAATTTATACATGAGTCTTCAAAGAAGTTTAACTCAAGAACTTACATCTCCCTACCTCCGACCAGCTATAACAAAAACCTTGAATTGTTACGAAATATTAAAACTAGTTGCATAAAAGTTGGTAGAAAATAAATTCCTTTTATTCGGAAAAGAGAATGTAATTTAACAAATAATCAAATACTTGATTCTTTTCTTGATATATAGTAATCATACATTTATTTCCCTAAAATATAAACAATGCAAAAAATCATATTCTTGAGAGGTGTTTACATACAAAATATGCTTTTAGTATAAAATTAGTGTGAAAATATGTAATGGTACAAAAATACACTATAACATATAAGAAGTTATAACAATGTGAATAGAATGTGAAAATTTTTTCTTAGAGACCTTGTCCCCCATATCCTTAAAAAAAATAAACGAAAACTTAAAAAAAATAAAAAAATAAACGTTTTCATTGTGTATTTTTTTACCTTTATTATGTCAAAAATTTATAAAGAAACAAGATGAAGTAAAAAAACACAATGAAACAAGTTTTGATTTTGTTTAAATTAAGTCTTGTAAACTTGTTTATTTCAGTTAGGTGATTTATCTTTAAGTATTGTTCTAATTAAGTTACCAAACTTTGTTTTGTTTCCATTAAGTTACTCAAACATTGTATTCTTTTAGATAGATAACTTAGGTTTACTTTAATGCTTCAACGCTATATATGTGATTTTTTTTAAATTGCGAAACATCTATAAAATTAAAAAATTAGAAATTTTAAAATGTTTAAAACAATGGCAAACAATTTTTTAATTATAATTTCAATATTAAAAATCAATTTTTACATGTTACCTAATTGAAATAAAACAAAGTTTGAGTGATTTAATTGTTACAAACTCTAAAGATAAGTTATCTAGTTGAAACAAAACAGAGTTTGAGTGACTTAATTAGAACAAACTCTAATGATAAGTTATCTAATAGAAAGAAAACAAAGTTTGAGTGACTTAATTGAAAAATATCAAAACGTCATTTTGTTTATTTGACATTTTCCCTTTTTATTTATATGTGTTGAGTTATCGTACAAATGGTCCTAAATCTAAGAAGGTGAGGACACAGTGGAGTGCCAAAAGATGCAATGTCTATGTTTGTTTGTTAAGGAATAAATGTGCTCAAAAACTGTTAAAGAACGCTTACCGAACGAGATTTCATGCATGTCTATGTTCGTTCATTAAGAAAACGAACTTGTTCATGAACTGTTTATGAACACTTATCAAACTTAAACAAAAACAAGCAAATGTTCATGAACATAAATGAACATTCATGCACAAAATACTCGTTTTAGAATAAAATTTGCATTTTTTATTTCAAAGATTACGAAAAATTCCCAAAAAACAAATAAGTACTTAACATAATATAGAATGTTGCCAAATTTTAACACAAACTCAAATTTTAATTGTCAAATGAGAGATGCTGGTGGAAGCGTATAATACAACTAATGTGTCAATTTTTTTAAAAAGTAAACCAATAGTATAAATATACAACATATAAAATTATTTAAAGAACGAACACAAACAAACACTTTACCGAACGTTCAAGAACATAAACAAACGCACATGGGTTCTATTCATGTTCGTCCGTTTAACTTAACGAACGAAATTTCTTGTCCGTATTCATTTGTTTTTTTAAACGAACGTACACAAACAAAGTTTTCACCTAACGATTCATGAACTATTCGGTTACCAATGTCAGTACGTGCCACAAGTTTACAAAAAACCTCTAAACTTTGATATAATCGTTTAGGCTCTTGGTGTCTTACCTCTATTATTGAAGAGGTCAACAACTCAAATCCTCCGATATACATCTTTAATTATGGCTTATAAAAGTAGATTAGAAGCTTGTTAAAAAGTAATAATAGCTATAGGCGTATCCTTTAATGGGCTGGAATAAGCGTCGGCCCTGTACGTTTTCTTACCAGAAGTTTTGATTTTTACCTCGATACCTTAAATTTATATATATTAATTTCACCCCATGTAAAAAAATCACATGTATTATATATACATTGAGCTCGCCCCAATACCAAAAAAATTTAGAATATGCCACTGATAATAGCCCAATAATAAACCCATCACATGTGATTGTTATCTATAATCTATTTGACATGAAAAGTAACCATCCGAAAGCAACCTCTTGAACAACTTCAAAATGATATGAAAATAAACCAACAAACAACATAGATAAACATCATATTGCCTCTAAAGTCTAAACTACTAAAAAGACAACATAAGAATTAAGTAGAAGATCGAGTCAAAACATGCCATCAAAAGAAGTAAATGACTTTTCTTTTCTTCCACAAATTTTCCACCTCCACGCAACTACTATACATGTCATCTTCCTTATGCATCTTAAATTCGAACCATGATGTGGTTTATGCGTAACGAAAACTAAATTAACCGAAAAGAAACAAGAACAAAATACAAAAAAATATTAAAAAAATCGTTGCAAATTGAACGAGAACATCAGACTGAGTGAAAGCCATATACATTGTAATAACTAGGAACTATAAAAGATAACAAATCCTATATGAATCTACATTGCGCATTCCATAAAAACTAGATTTATGTGTCGGGCCGCGGGTTGCTGCGGTCAGGTCATGCGATTCGTTCTCACTTAGTATGTCACGATGTAAAGCCGTAATGCCTAGTAAGTTTGATTTTAATAATTATAAAAGATTAATAATTTGGTTATTAAAAATTATAGATTTAGTTAACCATTGGTTAACAAACAATGGTGTTTGTGGGCGGATTCAAGTTAATTTCAATTAATAAATCCAATTGTTTCATTGGTCTAATAAAAATATTAGCAATCTTTTTAATTTTTTTTTAAAAAAAGAAGACATCTAATATGTTATTTGTATCGGTATAAATTACAAATTCTGGGGACTATTTGTGTAATTACCTCGATATAACATAAATAAAGTTGCCAATCATGCGAACATACAAACGTGTGATAATTTGGCACTTCATAACTTGCTTCAAAGAAATGTGTACTCCTAGTACAAGATATGCCCAAATGGTTGTTGTTTGACCATTTTTTAATACCACATAAATTACAAATTTCTAACTTGTGGGAGATTTAAGGTCTAAGGATCAAGTGGTGGAAAGTTATTTTGAAATCATCAATAAATGCATCTATCTTTGAGCAAGACAAAACGCAATCGAGATGTTTATTTGTTTGATGTTAGATCAATCTACTTTTTTTAATTTGAAGAGCGTTGTCATAATCTAGTCAGACTATGCTGTCTTAATCAGGGCTAAGTTAAATTTGAAGTTTGGCTTGAGCGTTCCCAAAGAAACCAAACCGTCGAGTGCCACTTGACAGCTGTTGTGCCCACAAAAGAGCAAAACTATCTAGCCTAACACACAATGGGACCATACCTTGGTCCAATGATGACCAATACTTCATATGATCTTCCATCTTTTGTACGTGAGTATTTCAACTCGAATACAACACGATTAAATATATGTGCTTTGTTAGTGATGGGGGAAGCCCCTGAATTTGTAAGAGATATGCTTCAGACATGTCGTAAAGAAAACTTGAGATTAATATTTGAAATACTTCAATTTTTTCTGACATCTTCCATCGCGAACGTGAAAGTTTATGCATTTACGACTGCTTTTAATCGGTGCTTATTGATGGAAGCCTTTGACAAATTGCATATGTAGAAGGTCTTTTTTATAACACCTAGTATGGATTTTTTATAAGTTGGTTGGCTTTCCTGTAAATTCGTCTTTTGAAGTCTTACCGGAACCTCACTTAGTGTGTTGATGTTCATGTGTATACATGGTCCTAAACCCAAATGAAGTATCGGTCATGTAAAAGTATTTAGAATGCTGATAAAATAGTAGCATGTTCTTACAGCTTTAGTTATTTTAGAGATGTCAAAACCTGTGAAAGAAGAAAAAAGGCACGTGTGGGGAAGAAGAAGAAGAAAGGACATGTAGGGAAGAAGAGGAAAGCAAGCTCTGATTTTTTGTTGTTTTCTTATGGTAAGTATTGGAGTCATATGGTAAGTATTTTTCTTTGTTAGGTAGCTTTTAGTGCATTTTTATTGTTGCTGTTGTGTGTTGATTTAATTTGTTGCTACCTAATCTGATGGTTTTATTGGATGAGTAATTTTGTGGTTTCTAGAATTAAGAGTGTCACAGAAATTGTAACAACTGCATGATTCTTATATGGTTACATATGTGAAATGGTATATTTATTGTTTGTTACTTGTAGTAAGTGAAATTTGCCTGCATATATCTAGGAACCGCCTCATTCCTATGCATCGCCTCAGTTCGATTTTAACGCCTTGACTTACTGAGGCGTACGTTCCATTTAAACCCCATGAGGCAACACCAATTAGACTATACCCCAACGTTGCAAGTTATAGAGCAGGCGATATTTCGCAACAAAGTCCTAGTGCAGCGCGCGAGATAAAATTCATGTACTAGGCCCGCTGATGGAAAGAAGGGTTGGAGTTCTGTTGTGAAGGTTGTGACAAGATAACGGAAGCTAGGTGCATATGCACGTACTATAGAGATATGTTTATTAACAACGGGAAAACAAGATAAATGTCACAGAGTTAGTCATTTGACTCACATGTGGCTCTTAGATGTGTTCTAAGATCAGCCTTTTGTCCCATCGATGCAGTGATTAGGAAGCGATTGAATCAGAATGCACGTTTTGTAAACAAGTACAACTTGTACTAAAGTACAAAGAAGCTTTATAAGGAGCTATGAAGGCTTTACAAAGAGTATAAGATCAATTTGGAGTTGGTTTGCAAATGAGCCAACACCACCTATTTATACTACTAATCACTAGTTCTAGATTCTTCATAATCTAGATTATTCTATAATAGATATTTACAACATGATCTAGCACCTTCCATGATAATAGTTTGATGGATTATTCTAGGTCCTTCATGGCAAGTTTTTTATGACAATTCTAGCCCATTCATGGTTGTGCTAGGTTGGTCTAGGACAGCCTAGAACGTTCCAAAATCACAACAACATGGCTGATATTTCAGCAAAATTTTGGGCGGTTTGAGCGGGTCGTGACATAGAGCTCTTGGTGCAAATAACAAAAAGAACAAACGTGTCTAAGGCAACAAAAGTTGTTATTAATGTTATCCAGCCTGTTTTGTAACATGACAATAAGCTTAGGCGTCTCATACTAATGCCCCTAGGCATTAAAGCATACTATATAGCCTTACACTAGATGGCTTGCATATAGACAATGTGTCATACATGGTCAAACAAATATCACAAGCAATTCATCCTAGAGGCAAAAGAGCACTGATTTCAACAGTTGAAAAATGGAGCATGAGGGGATACGAGGCTACGCACAAATACAGGGGTGTCAGTTTCGAAACAATTCTTGCACATTCTGATATAGGGACGCGTGAATAAGTCGTCCCTTCGATATTCTACGCACTCTAATGATCGCAACAAGTGTTGAGGTTGAGCATCCTTCCCGCAATCATGTGCTCCCACAATTCCCCAAGGCTCCTTCACATCGTACTTGTTCATTATCCATATATTATGGTGTGGATGAATAAATGAAACTCGTTCCAATATACATAGACATTCACCCATAATCCCCAAAGTCATTGAATTTTTATCAAGCGATTGATATAATGGATCATCATCAGGTGGCGGCATTTCTTTAAAAGTATGTTGACATAAATCAAAAGAAAGAATCATCGCTTTCCTGTTCTTGTTACTGTTACAGTTACTATTATTGTTACTGTTACTGTTACTTGTGTGGTGATTTTGAGGAAACATAAGCCAGTGAAGGGCGCCATTGCATAAGGTACCAATTCTGCTATTAAACATATACTTCTTTTCGCCGATAACTTTCCAAACACTTGATCTTAAACCTAACATCATAAAAGATGTCAAATACTCACTTTTCTTCAATCCTACTACAACCTTGTAATCATCGGTGGATGAATCGTAACCAAAACCACAACAAAATGCCCAATACGACGATGGTGTGTAGCCAGGGATCTGGGGCAGTTTTGTCTCCACCCTAGTACAGGGATTGGCTATCACAATTTCATAATTTGAGTACGAAATGCATACGAGACCATTGGAAGAACCAATAACATAGCAAGAATGTTTATAATCGTGCATGTAAGTATAGAACATAGGGATTTTCATACCCATATCAACCCTTCGATGTCCATAAGGATTGTTGTTGCGGTCAACATTATAGCTGTAGTTGAGATGGGTTTTAATAAAACGAGGGTGAGAGATGAACGTTAGCCATGACTTACACACGCTCTTGCATCGAATTAGATCTTCAACATCCAGTCTTATCAAAACCTGCTCGAGTATATCGGTATCAAATTCTGCCATTCATTCAAACCTTAAAAACATCTCATCTTTTCACAAAAGTTTGTTGGGTATGTGTACGTGAGAGAGGCTAGGGTATGTGTACGGGTTGTGGATCTTAAATCCAAGGTTAGGTTGTTGATAACCCTTTTGAGTCTTTGACCAAGCAACGAGTTATTAGGTGGACCAATCAAATGTAACAACCTTAGTTTCCTTTTTTTCCATAACACTCTGTTCCCGAGTTTAGTAATAGAAAGAAAAGAAAAGAAAGGAAGTTTATGAGAGAAAAGAAGAGAAATGATAGGTAAATATGAGAATTCATTTGGCGTTCCAGAGTTCGAAAGAAATGAATGGAAAATAAACATTTTAATATGATTTTCTTTCTTTCTCTCCACTTCCTTCCAATTTGGAAGGAAAGTTAAGAGGGGAAAATCATAATAAACTTTCCTTTCATATCCCATCTCTTCCTTCCATTTCTTTTCTTAAAAAAACTCTGGAACACCTATTTTTTATAATTTCCTTCCACTTCTTTCCCCTTTCATCCTTTAATGAAACTCTGGAACAGGGTGTAAACGAATGAAGAAGAATGTGTGGATGTGGACTATTTAGTTATTAGGTGGACATGGTTGTTGATAAGACACGATTTGTCAGCCCGGTGTGATGAATCTCATGTTTTGTTGACATGTCTCGTCTCGGTGTTTGAAAGTAACTCAAATATTCAAGTGAGCAATCTTCAGACGAATGTCAACTGCTCATACTGATTTTAACGTTTAAGGTCTGACTCACTCAAGAATATCATTAACAGTGGCGGAGCTATCACGCCCGGTTTTTTTCCTCTACACTCATAAAAAGTTTTTTCTTTTTTTTTTGCATACACTTATATAAAAGATCATTTTCTTGCATGTCACTAATAATAACCAAAGTTTTATCATCAGTTTCGTGAAAATTATTAACAGAATTTGGTCCATTTTAACAATTTCATAATTTTGTTGACACTTTAAAAAAATGCCGAAAACCCATGAAATAATCACACATCGTGCTTTGCCCACCTGGTCGCTTAGCATGGCGAGCTCTTGTACTCCGATTCTCGTTCTGGTTCGCTTCCTGATTCCTCCTGGCTCTCGGTTTTCACTCGTTTGACCTCGTTTCATGCTCTTTTTACCAATAATCAACTTTGAGGCCTATAGAAATCGTTCTCATCAATAGTACATAGATTTCAAGTTCAAACAAAAAATGGATGAAAGTACTTAAAACAAATACAAACTCTACACCAAAATTATATATATTTGTCACTAATCAAATTTCCCCACACTTATCATTTTCGTCCTAAAAAAAGTATGCAATGGAATGATAATTGGGAATCTAGCTTTCAAGAAATTTAAAACATCCCGAATATTTTCACAAACAAGCAACAAGTCAAAATAACCATAAGTATTGCTTTAGTTCAAATGATATCAATCTATCTACAAAGTCTCACACTTAGGAAACCATAGTTCTGCCTGATTAATTTGATTACTTGACAAGACACAGTTTAAACCATATAGATTTTCTACCAATATAAACTAAAGAACTTAACCTAGTTAAGAATTAAGCCACAATTAGGGTGAATAATTGATGGATGAATCTTACGAGTATAGAACTTTTTTTTTTCAAAAAAGTTCACTCATCAAAGGGTGTCAGCTCCAATTTGCTATCTCAGGGGTAGAGCAGATGAGGTCTTAGCCCACTTGCTTTCTTTTCTCTTTTGTTTTTCATGTACTTAGATCCACCTCAGTGGTGTTTCAATCAGTAGATGTTATCCCCCGAAAGAAATCGCGTAAGCTAGACCCAACACTTTTATTTTGTTCTTTTTTTCCTTCAGTCTACACTCTATGAAAGTGATTAGGAAGAGCGTCACTTCTTTCAATCCATTCTCATACAAAGGAAGAAATATGCTATAAAATGCATGAGGTCTTGGCTCACTCTATGGTTACAATGAACATATTATCACCTCTGATTTGCTTAAGGATGGAGGATACTTCTCACATACACAAACTACCCAGTTATTTTGTTTGGTTTGTTTATGATCATGCACGTTTGACCCGTTTACTTATGACTGAATTGGTTCGCGTTGTACTGTTCCAAACATGTCAACATAAGTCAAACCAAAAAATGCTGCTAATATGGGAACATGTTGATAGTCACCAAAAGTCTTTGACTCTGTATTTATAGATCAAGATTCTCATTACAGAATATTGTTTACGGGTCAACTCAAACTTGGCCTGTTACACCCTTAGTCCATTTGTGAGCCGAGCTCTAGCTTTAAAAATAAGTCGAGCTTAAAGGTTCACACCCTTGATGATTCACATTTCATAAGAAAACGACTACTGTTAGTACGAACTTATATGAAGATTGTATCGTATTTTAGTGTAATGTGATTCATATTTTAGTGTTATGTTCGGCGGCATGCGAAACAATTGACCACTTGGCACGGGTTGTCATGTGTCTTCTGTTGTGTGGCAAAAAGTTGTGCAATACCCCCGTCGTTGTTTCATCCATTAAAGAGTTAGCAAAGCTTCACTCGTTTATCCCAGGTAGCGACACGAAAAAGAAGGCGGTTCAAGTTGTTATTTGGGTGGCGTGTTGGAGTATATGGAGAGCTCGAAACAACTTCATCTTTTCTAACCAACAGATGAAAATTGACAAGATTATTGACGAGACCAAACTGCTTAGTTTCCATTGGATTAGCAATAGAGCCAAACAATTAGGAGTGAAATAGTTGATTGTTGTATGTTTGGCTTGTTTTAATGAAATTTAACGTTAAAAAAAACTAAAAATCATTAATACTTGTATGAATATCAATGTTTAAATAAATAAAGTTGGGCATCCGGTGACCTCATACTTTAGAAGTATATAAATAACATCTAAAAAACACTTTCAAATTTAACCAAAATGTCTTGCATACCACAAGCAAACATCAACTATTGAGCATCTTGCTAGTCTCTAACGATTCAGATTTCGTCACCCTACAATTATTTCGCTAGAACCAAATCAACCTTGGCTTGCCGCTTGGTAAGCAGCACAAAGAAATACATTAAAAACCGAAAAATCTATGACCCTCGTTGGTCGTTACTACCATTAACTATAAAAACTGACCTTTTAAACCATGTAATTTACACTGATTTAAGGATCTTACCAACTGCCTAGCCCCAAGACAGGCAGATTAGGGAATTCGAAAAATTTACTCGGCAAAGAGTCAGAGACCGTGGTGCCAAAGTGCGAGAGATGCCTAGCCTATCAGACCATACCTGCAATTCATTTTTCACAAGTATATTACATACAAATAAGCTTGACAAGAACCGTCTACATAACAGCCTTGTCGAGTCTCGAATTACAGAGGCCGGCTATCGGTCACACCAAAGGATAAATAGTTCTATATTTTGTTTTAAAATTTTCTTATATAGATATGTATAATATAAGTGTATGGTTTTATAAAAAAGTCCGACCAATGAACCGATAAGGCTGTGCTGGTGCAATGCCAAGGAGAGCATTGCTAAAAACTAATTACTGCCGACAAAAATTTAAAGGATCTTACCTTTTATGCGTAATCTGTAGTGAATTCAAGTTTAAATAATGTATCTCGGCGCATTTCGGTGCCCAAGCGGATCTTAAATTGTATTGCAAAAGAGTCCACTTTATCATTGCTTTCATAGTCCATCTCTCTAACACAACGTCTTCGAACCTTTTTCAGAACCTCTTTTGTTGGTTCAAGTCCTGCAGCCACCTGCATCATAAGATTATATATTATGTTATGATACGATTTGCATATATGATAACTGATGAACTATAACGAATATTGTTGTGATTACCATGTCGTTAACTGTGGAGAGTGCGGCTTTTATATCTCGCTTGATGAGATGAGCATCAACTAAAAGTGCGAATGATGTTGCATTAGGCTTCACACCCAAACTTACCAAATGCTCAAACACTTTAACTGCTTCATCTATCTGCAAAAGAAAAAAATCATCATTCACTGGCATAGTTTCCATTATATTAGCATATTGTCCAAGAATGTATTTATTTAAATGTTACTTGATTGATCAGTAGACAAAAACATAATACAATTTGGTAAATGGATCGAAATTGCAACAAGTGAAAAAAAGTGACCGATGTTAACCTTATGAAGTTTCCCAAAAGCACATATAAGAGCATTATACGAATGGATATCTGGAGTCAACCCAAAACTTGACTCCATAGCAGTAAAAGTTTGATACGCTCGATCGACGTCCCAAATATTTGCACAGCCTAAAATAACACAATTTAATGCAGCAACAGACTTAAAAGGAGGATCGGCACGGGACAAATTCTCCAGTTGATAATAAACCTAAAGTAAAAAGAATATCAAGTTAGAAAAAACTTAGACGAAAAAAATGAAAGAAAAAAGCTGCGATACATACCGTATCCAAAGTAGCAAATCCAGCCTTGGAGCATGCTACTACCAGTGGATATAACGATGTAAACGGAGAGAACATGTCTTCTTCGGTTTCTTTAGAAGAATCTTTATACGATAGTTCAAACTCATGCAAAGTACTGAACGCTTTCTGCAAATTACCGAATGAAGAATATGCATATATCTTTGCAAGATAAGACTCGGGAGTTGGGACTCTTTTTTGGCGTAAAGACCGTTTAAGAATTGCCCATGTGCCATCTAAAAGCTTAGAGTTATAGTTTCTACCAGCGGTTGTTATGGCATTTACTATTAATCCTTCATCAACTGAAAGCAACACAGGTGGCCTTTGTTTTTCACCACGAGCGATCCATCTTGCCATGAACTCAAGCCCATAATATGCTAATTCGCTGTTATCTGATTGCATTGCAACATCTACGATGTAATTGCATAAGTTCCAGGGTGGACACAAGGCTTTGTTTTGATCCATTTTCTGATAGTAAAACAATAAAAAAAATTGACTTTTTATTTTACCGACTTGACATGTTAGAGATAAAATACAACCAGGATCGGCTTTTTAAGTACATGGATCGGGTTTTGCCACCTTTATGAACTACGTTTACAAAGCTCAGAGAAAAAAACTTACCTTACATCTCTCTATTATTGATACCAACGTATCCAACCTTCCTGTATTAACACAGCTCTTTACACACTCTGTGAATACTTCAACTGACAGCATATATCCTGATTTTAAAGTTAAATCAATGTACTTCAACGCAGCATCAATTTGATTTTGGGTTATTAGCAACCGAACAACAATGTGATAAGATTCGTCATCTGGTGCCCCGCTCTTTGATTCCTTTCCAGTTTCAATCATCCTAATACATGAAAAATTAATCCATTTAATACGCAGTCAAATGACAACCAGAATATTAATCTACCAATCCGATACATTTTCCAACTTCATAAGGATGCATCTATGTTTCCGCTTGACCTAGCAAGTCATTTATTTTCAAGCCAGCCCGATTACTAGCTATTAAAACTTTTCAGTTTTCACCATAATATACTTATCTATCTTTCCTCAAAACTTGAAAATAAATCTATGCAGTCAATCACGGTGCTATAGCAGTGCTATAGCGGTTCGCGGTCCTCTGGTAAAATAGCGGTCATAATAGCGATACCGCTAATAGCGGTGCTATTTACCGCTATTTTGATACTGCTATAGCGGTCATAGCGGTGCTATAACGGTTGGACCTTTTTTTAACCCATTAAAACATTTTGCCCATTACAGCCATTACAGTTGGATGGTGATGATGATATTGTAGTTGAAGTGGAAGATCTTGATCAACAATTGGATGGTTTGGTTGATGTGGTGGACTCGAAGAAAGATTTCATGACTTGTGATTAGATCGTGTTTGATGTTTTTAACTTTCTAGTTTCCACTTTCTACTATAAAACGTTGCCACTTTTGTGTTGTTACTTTCTTGGTTTTATTATTAATATTAATTGGGTTTTGTTTTAATTATTAATGCAATATATATATTAAAACAACCGCTATCCCACCGCGAAAACCGATATCTCAAATAACGGTCCTTAACCGCGAACCGCTATTTTTCCGCATTAACTGCTTAGAACATAATCATATACCAACTAAAGTTATAGTTTCCTTTTCCACATAACCATATACCTTGTAACCCGTCATCTTATAACTACAACACAAGAAAACAATCACACAAGTAACAAACACATCTCCAAGAAAATAAACACACATATATATACATACAATATAACATTATTACATCTTTAACAACCAACTTATAGTGTTGTAAAAATCAGCCTAGGCGGTTCATTAATCAGTGTTCATTAAAATACCTTGTGAATTTTCTATAACCAGAGCATATAATCACTAGGCGGGGGTAATCAGTGTTAATCGTTCTAACCGGTCAACAAAAGTCAACGAACTTAAATGAGTGATTTCTCAGATTTCGGCTACATTGTGACCCGTTTCCAGCATGGTATGAATTTTTTGGCAACAAAATGTAATTTCTTAACTTCTAAGCTTGTGCATATATGTATATATACAAAACTAACAAAATTATATGAGAAACATATAAAAATGCCCAAACCGATTAATCTCGTTTACTAGCGATTAATCACTACAAAGTACAACAAACTATATGTTAATCTAAAACCACATTACCAAATTTGCACAAAAACAAAGTGAAGCGACTAACCGATCGATTAATTTCACTGTGGCTTCAGCCTCCCTAGCCTGAAACATAGCCTTAAGCACTAAATTAAACGAAGCGGTATTCGGTTCAATCTTATACCCATCCATTTGTGCAACAAGATCCAACAATTCACCAGCAGATGCACCCATCATAAGATTAGCTCTTAAATAATGATTATACAAGTTCACATCAGGTTTATTAGGCTTCCCATTTCCATCTAATGACCTAATCCAAACCTCAAATGTTTCCTTTATATCTAACCATTTCTGTGACGTCATCCAATCAGCAAACAAATTCATGATCGATTCATTATCTAGCGTTTGCGTAACTTCAATTCGCGATGTTTGGTGGGTTTGTGAAAACCCTAATGGGATTAAAGATGGTGAATTTGAAGAATTGATGTTAGGGTTTGGGTTAAGGTTAGGGTTAGGGTTTCGCCAGTTTTGGTTGTAGAGAGGGCTGCCGGTGGCGGGATTTGGTGGTAACGGCGACGGCGGTGACGGTGACGGTTGTGGTGGTGGTGGGTGATCGGCTAATTGAGCTTCTTGTGAGAGAAAAGAGTAGGTGGTGATGAATTTTGGGGTTAGGGTTTTGGAAAAAGGTTTGAATTTGCGAGTGAAGATCGCCATTGATGCCATTTTGGAGGTGGGTTTGTGATCAGATTTGGAGTTAAGGTGTGAGGGATGTTAGGGTTTTCGTTTTGTTTGAATGAGAGTGAGAGGGGGTGAAATTGTTAGATTTGAAAGTTTAAGGTGAGTTTTGAAATTGTCAAGGGCCTTTTTTGTTAGGTTTAAAAGTTTAAAGGTGAGTTTTGAAATTGTTAGATTGGTAAGAAGTATTTTGCTGCTCAAGAAGGGTGTGTGTGTCTAGATAACTCAGGGGCTCTTTGGTATAATCTGAATAGATAGATGCTAAATTAATAAGAGGTCTGAACCATTAAGTGCTGAATCAGTAAGAGTCTGAACCATTAAGAGCTAATATATTGTTTAACTATTTAAAGGCAAATTTCTGACAAATTGAAATAATAGCTCTTAACTATAGGGCTGTTCACGAGCCGAACCGAGCGAGGGCTTGCTCGTTGCTTGGCTCGTTTACAAATCGAACCGAGCCGAGCGGCTCATTTACAAATCGAGCCAAATTCGAACCGAACGTAAATGAGCCAAAATCGAACCGAGTATTTTTCGAGCGAGCGCCGAGCGAATTTATGATGATTACTTTTTGTATTTTTTTTCCTTAAAATTAGTTTATAAGAAACAAGTTTAAAGTTGAATATGATATACATAAATACAAATTTATAGCTTTAAGAAAAACTAGTATTAAGTTGCAATTTATTCTAGAAATTAAGGTTGATGTTTGTATAATGTATTTACAACAATTAATAAAAGAGATAAAAGACTATTATTTTCAAATATATCAAATATAACTAATAATTTTGAAAAAATATATTTAATATCAACATAATTATAACAACATATTAGCTACTTATGCATATATAATTATATAAAAAATAAATTAAAAATATTCGAGCCGAACCGAACCGAGCGGACCTTTGCTCGTTGCTTGGCTCGTTTACAAACCGAACCGAGCGGAGCGGCTCGTTTACAATCGAGCGAAAAGCAAGCGAGCATTTTCCGAGCAGTTTCCGAACGAGCGACGAGCGAGCGCCGAGCGGCGAGCGATTTGAACAGCCCTACTTAACTATTCAGACTATTTATAATGCTTAATCATTCAGAGGCAATGTCTTAACCATTCAGTCATTTGCTCGCGAAACAAACAGTCTAAACCATTCAGACATCTGAACCCTTAAGAGGCTGAAACAAACAGCCCCTCATTGTCATTAATGGTTTTTTTTTTACTGTAACACATTGATTTTTAAAAAAAATATTATAATCTGCTGATAACAGAACTTGAATCAAGATCTAGTGCTTCTAACACAAGTGTGTTATTAATGGGCCACTAACTAATTGACGTCACTCATGTTCTTGATCGAAAGCTTTCGACTTGATGTTCTTTAAAGCTTCTTTGGTGGGTTTATTTGAGAGCATTAGAAAGCCAAACATAAGAAATCTTACTAGGTGTATGTGTGTTTTTTATATCTTTAATTAGGCTTAGAATTAAATCTAAAAAAATGGCTTATAGGCATAATTATCCAATAACTAAAGTTTCTCACTTGTCTGGAATAATAAATTGTGAAGTAAAGGCTCTTTCATTTTCATATATGGGCAAATATAAACTTAACTATGTTGGGATCCGATGATCGAAACATTCAAAAGGAGTGTTCTTTTGGAAGGCGAAACACCTACCCATAGAGGGACGTTTGATACTCATTTGTTTAGTACCAGACTGTCATCCAACATATTATTTATCTTTGTTTAAAGCTCCAAACTCAGTTATCAACACTACGAAATAAATTAGAAGAATTTTTCTATAGGGAGGCATTGAAAACGAAAAAAAGATCCATTAGATATGTTGGGATAGAGTGGGTGCTCCAAAAGCATATGGGGTTGGTTTGCTAAAAGCCCAAAATCTTAGTTTAGTTGCAAAGTGGTGGTGAGATTTAGCACAGAAGGTAAACAAGTTATGATTAAAAGGGAACTCATGTATCCACGAAATAACCCGCGTTAGATCAATTATCCCATGAAATTCAAATTTGACCGGAGTTCGACTCAAAATCAAGAAAATTTATGAACATCTACAAAAGCAAAAAAACCTTTAAACTCCCTCTTAACCCAAGAAAATTGTTGTTGGAAATGGTTAGCATAATATGATGGTATCTGTCATACCCTCAAGTTCCACTAACGAGGTTTTATTTTTAGGTGTGTGACAACCTAGGATCCAAAGACATTAGTTACAAAACAACACTATATAAGTTTAAAAACATATGTATCTTATTATATGAGAAAATCCTGTTGATTATATCTTAAAACATTTGTCAGATTGAAAACCAAAACATGTTTATATAATAATAGTTAGAGACGTACCGGTAGAGAATCCGATCTGTTGAGAGGATGAAGACGCCATTGAATCTCGTTGTGGTTTCCCGTAAGGATGTCTATGGCTTGATGGGATAATAGAGAGAAGAGAGTGACGGCTAGGGTTTAGTGGTGTATTATAATTGCATACCTTAACTCTCTAATTAGCTCTCAATATATAATTATTAGACATCTAGGGGAAAACCCTAATATGTATTATGACTAGTTAAGCCCATCATTTAACCGGTCCATATTAGTTAAAGGGTTTATTAGGGCCCATTAAGTTAGAACCAAATAAGTCATATAATGGTTAATTAGGTAAATGGACAAGCCCACATTAATATATTCCAACATTCTCCCACTTGGGCGTAAAACCATTTACGATGAATGTTAAGTAAGCTGATCAGGTTAAGAACACTCATCACGTTTTAAAGTGAAACTATAGCAGAAAAATACAGCCGTAGAGTCATTGCACAACTCAGGACCCCCACTAATCATACTATAATTCCAAATCAAAACATAAGACCAAAATGACTGAAATAAATCCTTGCAAAGGTTCCTGACTATATTTGCTTAAGGCGCGCATAAAATAAGATAGACAATAAATAGAGGAAATAATAAAGTTAGGTCATAAGGTACTATATGCTAGTAAGTAGAGTCTCTTGTAAGGCCCATTCTTGACACAAGATCTTCGAACGTTCTAGGCGGGAGACCTTTAGTCATTGGATCCGCTAGCATATCCTTCGTACTGACATACTCGATACACAAGTTATCTTCCTCAACTCGTTCACGTACAAACAAGAATTTCGTATCGAGATATAATCCAGCGCCAGTCGAACTGTTACTGTTCGAGAAATTTACAGCAGCTGAATTGTCACAGTAAATCTTCAATGGTTTTGAGATGGAGTTGACAACTTTAAGTCCAGCAATAAGGTTTCTCAACAACATTCCATGGCATGTGGCATTGTACACTGCTACATATTCAGCCATCATAGTTGAGGTCGTTGTCAACTGCTGCTTATGACTTCTCCATGAGATAGGTCCGCCTGCTAACATGAATACATACCCCGAAGTTGACCGTTTATCATCTTTGCACTTAGCAAAGTCAGAGTCAGAATAGCCAACAACTTCCAAGTTATCACTTCTCTTGTATGTCAACTTATAGTCTTTTGTGCCTTGAAGGTATCGCAATACTTTCTTCGCTGCTTTCTAGTGATCTAGGCCAGGATTAGACTGGTAACGGCCTAGCATTCCAGCTATATATGCGATATCAGGGCGAGTACAGACTTGAGCATACATAAGGCTTCCAACAGCTGAAGCATAAGGTATCAGTCTCATTTGCTCCTTTTCAGCCTCTGTCTTTGGACATTGGAATGAGCCGAAAACATCACCTTTAACCACAGGAGCTACTGAGGGGGAACAATGTTGCATGTTGTAACGAGTAAGGACCCGTTCAATATAAGCCTTTTGGGACAGACCTAAGGTCCCTCTGGGTCTATCTCGGTGTATTTTGATGCCTATAATGTGAGAGGCTTCTCCGAGATCCTTCATGTCAAAATTATGCGATAGTAAACGCTTTGACTCATGCAACATGTCTAAGCTATTACTTGCCAGAAGGATGTCATCCACATAAAGGACAAGAATAGTAAAGTTGCTCCCACTCATCTTAAGGTAGGTGCACTGATCCACTTGATTTTTGATAAAGCCTTCTTTCTTCATGACCTCATCAAACTTTAGGTACCACTGACGTGATGATTGCTTCAACCCGTATATAGACTTCTTTAACTTACAGACTAGGTGTTCCTTACCTTTAGGTTTAAAGCCTTCAGGCTGAGTCATGAACACATCTTCTTGTAAGTCACCATTAAGGAAAGCGGTTTTAACGTCCATCTGGTGTAGCTCTAAATCGTAATGAGCTACAAGAGCCATGACCATCCGTAAGGAATCCTTCCTTGAAACAGGAGAGAAGGTTTCTTGATAGTCAATGCCCTCTTTCTGAGCATAACCTTTTGCAACCAATCTCGCTCTATAGCGTTTGCCGTTTCCATTCGGATCTAGTTTGATCTTATAAACCCATTTACATCCTACGGGTTTAGCACCCTTGGGTAATTCGACCAGATCCCAAACGTTATTCTGATACATGGAGTTAAGCTCATCAGTCATAGCTTTATTCCATTCAGAAGATTGACCACTACTAATGGCTTCATTGTAAGAGATGGGATCGTTACAGTTTCCTACATCCATTTCAGCTTCGTTCAGGTAGGTTACATAATCATCAAAGTTAGTAGACCGTCTAGGTCTAGATGACCTCCTTAGCTGATTTTCGGGTTCATTAGATTGAATAAGATCATTGCCAGTTTCAGAGAGTTGCTCTATAAGTGGTGGTTCCCCATTGTTATCATCAAGTGTATGAGGATCATTAGGTTCTAAGGAGACTATCGGTGGTGTAGTGTTCTGTGAAAGAGTTCCAGAAGGTGTAGTTTGAGGTATGACTAAATTGGTTCTCCCCCCACCTCTGGCATCTCTTGTAGGTTATAATCAGGATTTTCACTACTCCCACTGACTTGTGAGTTCTCTAGAAACTCCGCATGACTTGTTTCAACTATACGTGTGACGTGGGAAGGGCAGTAAAATATGTATCCCTTAGAATGTTTGGGATATCCAATGAAGAAGCAACTAACCGTTTTCATGTCTAGTTTCTTCTGTTGGGGATTGTAGAGTTTTGCTTCTGCAGGACAACCCCATACTTTCATATACTTCAGGCTTGGTTTCCTTCCAGTCCATAACTCAAAAGGAGTTTTAGGGACAGATTTAGAAGGTACCCTGTTAAGTATATGAACGGCTGTCTTTAAGGCCTCGGTCCACAAGAATTGAGGTAGTCCTGAATTGGCCAACATACTTCTCACCATGTCCATAAGGGTTCTGTTCCTCCTTTCAGCAACACCATTTTGTTGAGGAGTACCGGGCATGGTGTATTGGTTTATGATTCCATGCTCCTTACAAAATTGATAAAATGGACCAGGAGCCTGACCAATATCAGTATGTCTACCATAATATTCACCTCCACGATCTGATCTGACAACCTTTATTTTACAATTCAATTGATTTTCAACTTCAGCTTTAAAAGCTTTAAAGGTTTCAAGCGATTTAGATTTTTCTTTTATTAAAAACAAGTACATGTAACGAGAATAATCATCTATGAAAGTGATAAAAGAATTATGTCCAGATATTCCATCGGGATAGGGACCACTGATGTCAGTATGAATGATCTCTAATAAATTAGAGCTCCTGGTGGCCCCTTTCTTATTCCCTTTAGCCATTTTACCTTTGAGGCATTTAACACATGTTTCAAAATCTGAGAAATCGAGATTAGGTAAAACTTCATCCTTCACTAGTCTAGACATTCTGTCTCGTGAAATGTGGCCTAAGCGTTGATGCCACAACATGGATGAAGTTTCTAAGTCTCTTTTCCTCTTAGTTGAATTAGCATTAACATTATATGACAACAAAGATTTTGAAAATTCATGATCTAGTTCTAATTTATACAAACAAGCATCTACGGGACCATTCAGATAGCCAAAACCAATAAGTAACGAATTAAAGGAAATAGTGACTTTGCCACGTCCATGTGCAACATCAAAACCATTAATGTCTAATTTAGGAACAGATACTAAATTCCGAGTAATTATCGGTACATATAAGGTATCTTTAAGTTCAAGGCATTGTCCAGTTTTCATGAGTAGTTGCATAGTGCCTATGCCTTCGACGTTTAAGGGCTCACCACCTCCCATCCTAACTGTTCTTTGGTTTCTTTCCAGCATCCGAATTGTAAGGAATCCCTGTAAAGAGTTCGTTATATGTACCATAGAACCAGAGTCAATCCACCATGTGTTAGAAGGAACATTAATATTAAAGGACTCAATTACCATACATATAGGAAGATTACCTTTCTTTTTCAGCCACTCCTTGAATTGTGGACAGTCTTTCTGCTTATGCCCATGAGTACGACAAAATTTACAGAAAGGCTTTCCCTGGGAGTTAGTCATGCTGGAAGAAGTACTTTGTTTAGTGTTGTGAACCTTAGAACTCGCCCCATGATTGAAGTTCCCCTTCCTCTTATGCGGGCCTGTAGTGGCCACGTGAACGACTTGAGGTTTTTCTAGTTTCAGTCTCTCTTCCTCTTGTACGCACATTGCCATCAACTCACTCATAGACCATTTTTCTTTCTGAGTGTTATAGTTGATTTTGAAGGCATCAAACTGTGCAGGAAGAGAAGTCATGATGAAGTGCACTAGAAAACCGTCACTGATCTCCATGTCTAAGCCCTTAAGTTTATGGGACATGTCATTCATCATCATTATGTGTTCACGTACACCGCTGACCCCGTCATACTTAGTAGTCAACATTTTCAGAATTAAGGTGCTTGCATGCGCCTTTGAGGTTCCTTTGAACTGAGCCTCAACAGATTCCAAGTATGTTTTAGCATTTTTGGAATCTGGGATTGCTCCCCTTATGATTGGTGAGATGGAGTTCTTAATCACCATTAGAGATATTCTGTTCGACCTCTCCCACTTATTGAAGATTTCTTTCTCTTCAGTGGTGCTTTTTTCATTAAGTGCATTAGGAGAGTCATATCTTAGAGCATAATTTAAGTCTAACATGCCAAGAGTAAGTTTGAGATTATCTCTCCAAGAAGCAAAGTTCGCACCAGTCAGAGATTCAATCCCAAGATTGGGAGTAAAAGTGGGTGCGGTAGAGACGAATAAGATATGAAATTTAGGAGAAGTGATAATAAGCTTGATTTAGGGATAAAGTAGAATTATGCGGACAGAAATTATACCATTGAAGAATGTCTAATATAACACCAAATATTAGACCAAGTAAGGTTCTACTTGAATATTGGTTTCGCTTTGGCTATGACCAATATTCAAGATAAGGAACTAATTCAGAGTAACTTAGGGCATATATAACTACTACACATCACCTTTGGGCAGAAATGTAATATTTACATATATAAGGCCAAATTTTAGTATGTGTGTATCATCAAGTAGTTAAGGTTCTACTTAAGTGTTGGCTTCGCTTTGGCTATGACCAACACAAAAGTATTATGAACAAAGTTTAGTGATGATTTAGGGCGTACACAAACACCACAAATCACCTTTGGGCAGAAGTGAAGTGTTTGTACATGTTAAGCCAAAGCACATAATAATTAAATAAGATGAATAAAGTCAAGTCAACTTAAACGACTTATAATAATACTTATAATAAGTTGGATGACTTCTCATTGGTTAGGTCACTCAAATAAGCATAAGTCGTAAATTTAAAGAAATCATATAGATTAAAACAAGCGTTCATACGATAGTAGGACAAATATTTTACAAGTTACTAAAGTCTAAAGCTTATGAGCTAAAATCTAAAGCTTCATGTTTACAAGTTACTAAGTTTGGTACTTAATAATAATTCATAAGTACAGTCATATAAAAAAAATGCTATATTAAAGTAGGGTATAAGCTCATGTGGAATTAATACATACAGAAATATATTGAATAAAGCGTAATAGTTTATTCTATGATTAATTAATTATTAACCTTTTGTTACCTTCAACAGTTTATTGAATCCAAAAGAAATTATAACTATACCGTATAATATAACTTTGGATTATTAGAATTTATATTCCAAATAAAAGTGAATTGTAATATGTGAAAACCAATGCATGCAGTAAACAAAGGCATTAAAATAGCCGAACCAAAATTAAGTCGGCAGCAGTTTTAATTTATGCAAGTTGTTCAAGTGTATGTATCGATTAATTAATTGTTAAAACAAAACAATATAACTCTGTTTAGCTTTAGTCCAGTTTCAAGAATATTGATCATTTAATTCATGAAAGAAAATTGACGATTAATTATGATGACTCGAATTGATATAATCAACAACGCTCTGATACCAGATGTTGATTATATCTTAAAACATTTGTCAGATTGAAAACCAAAACATGTTTATATAATAATAGTTAGAGACGTACCGGTAGAGAATCCGATCTGTTGAGAGGATGAAGACGCCATTGAATCTCGTTGTGGTTTCCCGTAAGGATGTCTATGGCTTGATGGGATAATAGAGAGAAGAGAGTGACGGCTAGGGTTTAGTGGTGTATTATAATTGCATACCTTAACTCTCTAATTAGCTCTCAATATATAATTATTAGACATCTAGGGGAAAACCCTAATATGTATTATGACTAGTTAAGCCCATCATTTAACCGGTCCATATTAGTTAAAGGGTTTATTAGGGCCCATTAAGTTAGAACCAAATAAGTCATATAATGGTTAATTAGGTAAATGGACAAGCCCACATTAATATATTCCAACGAATCCAACGAGAATAAGTGTTTAAATTTTACGAAAACATAAAAGATAAATTATTGTCAAAACCATTTAATGTGAATAAACGTGCCAAAGACATCCGCTCGATACCAAATGAATAAGTAAAATATAATACATTAAAAATGAGCATGCAACTTTAGAGGACCCACCAGGAAAATGAGCATGCAACTTTAAAACAATTTATATAGTCTTCATATGCTTGATTTTTTTTTATGAAACAAGTTAAATGTGGTGGCTTGCGTATTGTTAGAGCATTTTGTTTAGAAACTTTATAAACAAACAAAGCAACCATAGCAGGGTTTAAAATCAACAATTACACCGTAAGACAGCTAGTTGTTTCTCATCATAGTCCAATATATCAATAATAAAAAACGAAACAAATCTAACAAACAAAAAATTCTAATGGGCTAAGAGAATTTTTTGAATAAAAAAACCGCACCCAAAAATTATAAGAGGCTAAGATGTATTATTCCATGCAATCACCATCAAAAGAATTACACGATGAATAAAATTAAATATGCTAAATGATTTATATACGAGGTGGCAAAATGAATCGGTCAGGTAACATGTCAAAACAAGCTTACAAGCTCTGGTTAGGATTTCACTATAACTATCATAAAATCTACGTATTCTAATAACTTAGTAACTCATACCCGTCTTCAATTGTGCTTTGTTGAAGTGAAATTCAATCAGAAGAAGAATCATATTACCTTCTAGTGCTCTGTGAGGGTGGTCTTCTTTCCCTTTCTCACCATGTTGGTTCAAGGTTTGCTTGGGTCTCGATCCGATTCTTATTCGAACGACCATTAGTAGTACGATTTCAAGCCCTTATGAACTTAGTTTGCATATCTTGTTTTGTTGTTGTTTTCTTATGCGTGGTATCTTTATATTGAATGTAAAGTGTTTATAAAAAGTTAAGAACGACATGTTTAGACCCTTAATTGCTCACTCTTGGGTCATATAAGCTAAGCGCGCTAATCAAAAGATAAAAACAATAAAATTAATTTTGTCATTTTGTATCGTTGAGTCCGTGTAGCACACATGTACTAATTTGTATGAATGTTGGGTGCATGTCTGTTGGGGGGTCGCTGACTGGTGTAAGAAGTTTGTTGTAAATGGTTTTGATATTATACAGCTTACTCATTTTATTATTTGTATCTTTGAGTCCATGTACCACACAGGTACTAATCTAGCAAGTCATATTTCATAACAATAAAAATAGGTCCTTTTAGGGATCTCAAGCTTTGACTTCTATTTAAAGTTCAACTATTTAAGCAAGCAGGAGGGGAATTGTCATTCTTGGACTAACTAAGGTGGGGAACGGATTCGATAGGGTCGTGTAAGTATTCAGTAGCAAATGCACAAACATAAGTTAGTAAAATAAAATCTAAGCAGAACACTGCTGTGAAAAATAAAATACATTCACATTTTGTGACCAATGCTTATCTTCAGCAAAAACCAAGTTTTTTTAATTTTTACACACTTTGTGCCTAATAGTATCTTCAAGAAAAAAATGTCTTAAAAGAGAACATGCAAAACCTTCAGCCACCATCTTGCAACACTGCATCTTGCAGGATTGATTTTCTTAAAAACATGGAAATATAATACAGAGAATTTAAAATTTTTCCAACAGTAAAAATTAACAACTCCTTTTCCATTTCCAGCCAACTTGTGCACCTTCAGCGCGCACACGAAGTTTAACGACACCCCTGTTCGCTACTCGCCAACAACTTTCTAAGCATTCCAGACCAGACCAAATTCTGGGAGAAGCTTCGTACTCGACCTTGTAGGTCGAAGCTGGGTTCAACTCAAACTCCATTTTAAGTTTCTCCATAACAATTTCAAATGCAGATGCGCTTGGGAGATAGAATAAAGAGGCTTGGTTTCGATATGTTGCAAATATGGCTACATCATCATCATCATCATCATCATCATCGTTAGCATCAGCTGATGTACGAGTTTCATTCAATGCTTTAGGTGCTTCTGATGAAGAATTGATCTGACCATATGCATCATCTATAAGCTGTTCGGTAAAAGCAAACTCGAAAGATGGCAAGTATTTACGTAGGGTAAATAACAAAGTATCAAACAAGACAAGAGCGTCGCGCGTGCAAGGCCAAACAAACTGAAATACAAAGCTTTGTTTTCTTAAAAGAGTGTTGCTCGCGCACATTACAAGACACGTAGATTTGGTATTGGTGCAATGCAGCACCAATGCCGCATCATTATCAGTTATCTTGTGGATGTTTCTGTACAGATGAGGTTGACGAGTTAAAAGAGCCCGACCAACTAACCCCTCTCCCTTCTTCAAACGAATCGCATCATTCCAATTATAAAATCCGTCATCTGAATAAATAGAATAACCACCACAAAACCTTAAAACTACTTGATCATCATCGTCATCATAATTAAACGCCCAAGCTTGAGCAAACGTTAGGGCATGTGATTCACAAACCATCTTTAATCCTTCAACAATTTCCTTGCTTATGCTACTTCTCCAATCAAACACCTATTTACAATTTAAAGTATTAGTCAGATGCAAATAGGGGTGTAAATGAGTCGAGTCGAGCCCGAGCTTGTCTAGGCTCGAGCTCGGCTCGTTTAAGTTTAACCAGGCTCGAGCTCGAGCTCGGCTCAATTCAAGTTTTAATTTCAAAGCTCGAGCTCGAGCTCGTCACAAACTTCTCAAGCTCGAGCTCGGCTCGGCTTGGCTCGTTTGATGATTTATTATTTTAATTTTAATTATTTATATTTAATTTTATACTTTTTTTTATTTTTTATATTTAATTTTATATAAACTTTTAATTATATGTATTTTATACATAACAAAATACATATTATATATTTTTAATCATAATTTATATATATTTTAACTAATAATAATAATACATATTTATAAAATAAATAAGAAAACATATAAATGAAAAGCTCGATCAGGCTCGCGAGCCGGCTCGAGCTCGATGTGTAAAGCTCGAGCTCGGGCTCAATAGCTTAATGAGCTTTTTTCTTAGGCTCGGGCTCGAGCTTTTTATCGATCCGATCTCGAGTAGCTCGCGAGTAGCTCGGCTCGTTTACACTCCTAGATGCAAACATGCGTACTACTAAGAAACAAGCTTACCGGTTTTGGCATACGCAGGCTGAGGTTGTTTCGCTGCATTCAAAGTAAAGTTGTAAGATAATAAAGCAAAGCAATAATAAGTGTAATGAAAGATTGAAGTTAGTTACCTCGAGTGCACATTTGAGTTCTAAGAAAATGGGAAGAAGAAGAGTAGGATTTTTCACAGTGCACTCAACAACACCAATAATTGATTTAGACGAGGGATCGAAGATGGGCAGCATCATACACGTACTCAAATCACATTCTAAAGCGGCATCAATCAAGGGATTAGACCCCTTGTGAGCCTTCAGATCCAAAATCACCACATGTTCCTTGTAAAATGCAGTGGCTACCGGACCTATTGATCTTTTACAATATTGGTACTTTATACATCGCGTTCTATATATGTCCAGTAGGCGATTAAAACTCGCAAACGCGTAAGCGCTACGAGAACACTCAAGTAACCCCCTTTCGTCGTCACGTTGCCAAAACTGAAAAAATACAGTTTTATAAGGAAACGATTTGACATGAGCAAGCACACAGTGCATGGGCCGGAGATCACCGTGAACCACTCTACCAGGATAAATCATGGAGCGATCTATGAACGAATCAAAAGTAACAAAGTCCCCCATCTTCAATTCGCTTTTGTGTTCGTTCTAACAGTTTGATTGTTTGAATAAAACCTAAATCTTACCAAGCAACCGCATTTTATTTTTAACTTTAAAGACACTAAGCCATCATATGGGCTTCGAATGGGCCACCCGATTATTGGGCTTCGATTGGGCTTGTCGACTAACAGTTATTAATCGACTAAGGCAAAAGTGTCTAGTCGACTAACAAACCTTAATCAAACTCTCAAACTTTAATCGACCAACATATATTAAATAGTGAAGAACAGGTGAGATTTAATCGACCAACAGAGTATAATCGTCATGAAAGATTAGTTTGCACAATCAATTTCACACATAACACATACGCAAATTAGTAATCGCACTTAGACGTGCACAAACCGGGTTTTTTTTTACCCGGAACCGGGTACGGTAGGCCAAAACCTGATCGGACCCAGAACCGGGTAAGAACCGGACCCGGTTCCGGGTATAAACCGGCGGGTCGGGTCCAAAACCGGTTTTTTTGTTCTTGGCGATTCGCACTATAAAAAAAACACACGTACACTTGGGTCGTTTTGAATTGGTTATGAGATTAAAATTTGTATTTATAGTGAATTATGATACGGTAAAAATTAAGTGAACAAATTGAGATATATAGTGTTACTCAAATTTTGCCTTGGTCGATTAAGGACTGTTAGTCGACTAGACACTTTTGCCTTAGTCGATTAATAACTGATAGTTGACAAGAAAAATTCCTTTAGTCAGATTTTGCATTGGTCGATTAAAAACGGGAAAAAAAACTAATCTTAGAATGCACAGCAAAAACAACAGCAAGGAAAGATTAAATCTTAGGTCAGTCAAAGACCTGCGTAATAATTAACCTCTAATTATAGAGGTTAATTATTACGCAGGTCTTTGACTAAACTTGCACGTAGTCTAATGATTCCAGCCTAGCTGGTTGAGGACACCCGGTTTTACAGTGGTGGTCCAGGGTTCTAATCTCCCTGCCTGTGAGATTTTCCAGGAAAAACCCCATTGGTTTTCCCGGTTGAACGCCTAGCCAAATTCCGATGTCAAGTGGGCCCGGTTAAGATAACATATTGACCGGAGTGGGGTGGTGGGTTCCTCATTGCGGGGGATGCGACCAAATAGTTGCAAAAATTGAAAGTCGCCGTTAAAAAAAAAAAAAACTAAACTTGCACGTACTTACATAAACATAAATATACTAGATGCATAGATATATATTATTCGCTAGGGTTTCACGTACTCGATTTGGCTTCAGATATAACGAGTAAATCAACATCTCACATACGCTACACATCAATTATAAAAAATTTTAAAAAAATCTAGATGCCAATGTTTATGTTTTTCTTTGTTTACATGTTGTTTCTTTGTACGTTTGGGGTTTTTAGCTTCTAAAAAAAATTCCAAGATCCGGGAGAAATAAAGGTTCAAACAGCAGGCAACCATTATGATCAATTATAATAATGTACAAAACATTCAAACGAAACCAATTCAAACCTAAGTCCAAAGATTGAAGAACAAGAGTATAAGACAACTAACCTTTCGATTGAAGAACCAAGTTCACGAATAGATCTTGATTTTGATTTCGATCAGACAGCTAAAAGAGGTTGATTACGTGAATTAGTTTCGTGGATTTAGGGGTGATTTTCGAACATAATATTTTAGGTTGTTTTGTAACTTTCAAAGCTGTTGGGCCGGGCCTGGTTGCTAATGCTATACGTTGTATTGGAGGCAAAAACTAACTGCATTTTTATTTGATCACTAGGTTTAATTCTTGTGTACACACACCGACACACGGGTTGAATAAAACAAATGATGCATTAAATAGGGAAATAATTATTGAAAATTAAATGTAACAATTTAAATTATTATAATAAAAATTAATTTAAGTTACATTATGTGTAGATAGCGAGTTCAATGAGGGTGATATAGCCAACATGATGGAAGACCATGAACAATTTTGTTGCCATCAGTGACCTTTGTGTGTTTGTGGAATATTTACTTAACAAACTCAGGTACACGAAGACATGTTCAGTGTAACATTTGGGTAGCCAGAGATGGAACTATGAAGAGTCCAAGGGTATCTCAGGCTACCCCTCAACTTTCCTTACGAAGTATAATTTTCACCGGTTTAACCATTAGGATACCATTTTTTCTTACGGTTTTAAGTATCGGGATGCCCCTGAAATTTTTTTATGAAACTCTTAAGTGAAAATTTTCTCATAGGATATCCCTGGTATTTAGTTCTGGAACTACCACAGGGTAGCATTTGATTTGATTCATAATGCTTCTAATTGGAATAAAAAATCATCGTTTCAATAGCCGTCGATAGCTATTCAAAATCTATGCATCCCCAAAGAAGGTGAAAAATTCCACAAAACTGCACTCGCAACAACCGACAAGTGAATGTGAAGACGAAACATCTTACACGCTAAAAAGATGTATCTTATAATTTTTTGGTACTTGTAAACTAGACTATTAACAACTAGACCATGCTGCATATGTGAACACTTTTTGGTAATTGCAAAACTAGACTATTGTTTCTGTACGTGAACAGCTTTTGTAAACTCAATGCATGGTAAGCTAAAGTTTCACTAAACTTAGAACATATAACGCTCGTGCAACGAGCGAGAGCTACCGAATCCAACTAGTTAAAACAAAAAAACATAACTAACAAAACATTGCATAATAATTAGCCACCATCACATATATATAATAAAATTAAAAAGAAAACAGACTAAACCATTACTTCTTCAGCACATACAATTTTATGTAGTCAACTTCCTTTGATGCCCGATAAGCTGATATGCAGCTCTTTAAGGATGTGTCATTCGTAAGAGGACACCGGTTTCCGGGAGCAGCCAAATACTTGACCTCGTAGGTCTCGGCCGGACTCAACTCCCGCTCAAGTGCAAACTCCCGTTTAATCTTGTCCATAAAAAGTTCAAATGTAGGTGAGCCAGAAAGAAAGAACAGTCTGGGCTCAGCTTTAAAAACAGCCAGAAAGACTATATCGTCATCGTCATCGCCATCACCATCATCTTCTCCACCCGTGATATAGGGCAAGGTATATTTTGGTTCATTTACCTCAAACGGGTCAAACAGTTTACGCTTCATACCCACACGTGACCATGTTTCATGTTTGCTAGGAGAAATAACGAAGCCTGTGTCTCCTCCTATAGAGTCAACATGAACAAAGAAATCATCACCTAGGTTTTCCCCAGAAGCAAGCTTGAAACTCGTTAGATGATCTTTTAAGGATAACAAGAGAACATTAATCAATGCCACATGATCATGATACTTGGACCAGAAGAAATGAAATACATAATCAAGGTTGTTGGTGTGGGAGCTCCGTAAGCAAACAAACAAAGAGATGCATTTGCAATGAGTAGATAGTAACGACGACACCCCATTGTTATCACAGACCTTAAAAGGATCGTCGGTGCAGAGAAGAGAACATTGAGTTTTGATGATCCTCTCCATGAGCTCCCCATTTTCTAACGGAATGACCACAAGATCTTTATAGTATGCCTGAATAGCATCTAAACAATCACCACCATAAAACTCCTCCATTTTCCCTAACAGTTGGCGTACAAAACAAACAGGATCACATGTGTTAGGGGGATTGCAAGAATGCCAAGCGCGTTCATTCAGGAAGGTGTTGCTCGGACTGACGCTCCTGTAAGAATGCCAAGCATGGCCAGAAAGGAAGGGATGCGATTTCGAAAGCCCGTTGAATGCATCTTGAATTTCTTGTAAAGCATGTTTCAAACTGGGTGTAGGCTGTATAAAGAAATAAAAGTAGTTAAATCAAGAAACATACAATACCATAATGGTGTTTTAGTATTTGATCATAAAGATAAATTGTTACCACGAGTGGCCAAACAAGCGTTTCTGGAGGAGTGTTACTGAAACCCTCAATCTGCAGGGAAAGCAGTTTTATCAAATAATAACAATTAATTAACTAATTGCAACCAACTGTACATGTTAACAACATATATATACCTGTAGTTGGCGGTTCAAGTCTTGGAAAACAAAAACAAGATCTGCATGATGTGTCATAGAAACTTCAATGACACCAACACATTTAAAGCTAGTTTTACAGAAGACAGGCAGCATCAGAGAACAATTTAATTCACATTCCAAAGCAAGATCTACCAACGGAGTGCCGCGGTGAGCACTAAGATCTAGAACCACTTCTGGAGCAAATCTAATGAATGCACGGGCTGCAGGAGCACCATGTATGACCATGTCGTCCGCTAAATAACCACTAACACAATACATATATTTGGCGCAGCCAGACCGATACTTTTGGAGAAGTTGGTTAGCACGAGAAAGCGCAAAAGGGTAACCGGAACATGATAGTAGTATATTGTTCCCTGTGGATAATTGTCCTGGTATCCAAAACTGAAGCACCATCCTCTTTAAGGGAAACAATGTTACACTCGAAAAAACACCTAGGATCTTCTTGCATAGGGTATCAGCTGCAGTAGCATGTTCAATTTCAATGTTATAATTATAATAAAAATAATCGTAATAATTAGAATACAAATACCAACAACTTTTTACCAGACGCTTCAGGTTGATTGCCATGGGGCCAATACGCCTTTCGATCAGGGTTAATTTGGGGCCAATCATTCACATCCATCTTCGATCGTATTTGTGCTCTGTCGCTGTTCATTCTTGCCCAAATGTCGAATTTTAGTTATATTCATTGATGCTGGTTACTCGACCCAACCCATGTCTTTTTATTTGGGGGCTTATAATAATTTTAAAACTTCTAGGCCTAAGAAAGATGGAAACACTTATTTGTGGAAGTTATATCCTTTAAAAAACAATAATGTATTTATCTATATTTGTCTTTTCTCTTGTTTAAAAAAGGTAAAAAAAGATATGTTTGAAGAAAATATATAATAAAGTATTTTATTATTCTCGACAAATTATTATGTATAAGGATATGTTTGAGTTTCTCATATGTTTCAACTAAATAATCTAAATGATACATATATTAAATAGTGAAGAACAGGAGCGATTTAATCGACAAAGAGAGTATATATAATCGTCATAAGATGAGAGATTTGATTTTACCTTTGAATCGATTGAAAGAGTAGTTTGCACAATCAATTTCACACATAAAAGATAAACAGATCGAGTAAACGCACTGTAAAAACACACACTTAGGTCGTTTTGAATTGGTTTTGAGATTAGGAGATGAAAATTTGTATTTATAGTGAATTATGATACCGTAAAAGTGAACAAATTAAGATATATAGTATTAGTCAGATTTTGCCTTGGTCGATTAAGGACTGTTAGTCGACTAGACACTTTTGCCTTAGTCGATTAATAACTCTTAGTTGACAAGAAAAATTCCTTTAGTCAGATTTTGCCTTAGTCGATTAAAAACGGGAAAAGAAACTAACCTTAGAATGCACAGCAGCAAGCAAAGATTAAATCTTCCGTCACTCGGCGACCTGCCTAATAATTAACCTCTAATTATTAACTAAACTTGCATTTACATAAATATAAATATACTATATGCATAGATATATATTATTCGCTAGGGTTTCACGTATTCGTTTTGGCTTCAGAGATAACGAGTTTATAAATCAATTTCACACATAACAGACACACAAAGTAATCGCAGTGTAAAAACACACACTTTGGTTGTTTTGAATTGGTTTTGATTGAGAATATGAGATGAAAATTTCATAAGTGTAGTATTTATTTATATTGAATTATTATACGGTAAAAATTAAGTGAACAGTGGTTAATCGCCTAGAAGGAATTGAGACATATTTTGTGTTGGTCGATTAAGGACTGTTAGTCGACTACAATATATCTGGGTAAACGTATCCCGCAACGAAACCGAAAACGAAAACCTGGAACGACCCGAAAACGAAACCGTAACGTAAGGGACAGCAAAAAGTAATATATATGGTGATCGAACACATACCGATATTCGAGTGAGGTGGGAGGAAAGAAAGTGTTGGTCTGGTGACGGTGACGGCGACGTGCGACTGAAGTTGCGACCAGAGAGTGATGAAGAGGAATGTTTAAATGCAGGAGTGTTTGTGTGTGTTTCTTTGCAGGGGGAATCGACAAATTAAGAAGACGAAGTTGGGTGGGAGATTATCTAGGGTGGCTATATATAATATTAATTTACCCTTTGCACCCCCTTTGTGTAGTTAGTTCCATAACTTTTATATAATTTACTTTACGAAATAAGGGAGCAAGGCGTTTTAATAGAAAAGTGTGGAAATGATCCTGAACGCCACTTAGACCAGCCAAAACTAAAATCTCCTCGAGAAAGGTTCGAATTTGGGTAGGATTGAAGCGTAGAGAATCATCATGATTGGAATCAAAGCTCGGTTTAATTAAAATGACACTCCCTAAGAGGACCTTTAGAGCTACGTTTGGGCATTTCAAAGGGAACAACCGAGAGAACCACCCAGAGAAAATGATCTTTTCAACCTTTAAGGGTCGGATCCCCTGGATGCATACACTGGAGAGCAGTGTCTTTCTGTTTCTGAATGGTAAACTAATCACCATTTTTGCCAAATAGAAATATTTTCTAAACAAACCAACGGTTGGGGGAATGACTAATGCCTTACACGCTATCTCAAACTGTGTAATCTTACTGACACCATACGGAGCCAACTGGTGCAAACTAAGGGCATAAGACTCAAGGATGTTTAGGAAAAACCTAGAAAGGGAGAGTCTAAGATTCAAAAATTCAAAGTATTTAGCATACAGGGGGATGAAACCAGAAGGTCAATCCATAACAGTATCGTCAGGCGAAGGCAAAGTTGGTTGAAATTTATCAGTCAATTGATATTGGATACAAAATTGTGAAATATGGTAGATAGTGGAAGAAGTAACTAACCTGATCGAATAATCGTGATAGGAGACAGGGAGAAGGCTAATCGCAGGAATGAGTTGAATTCAAGAGAAAAGAATGTGAGAAAGAAAAGAGGGGGTCGGTTATTTATATAAAATAACTTATGGGAAAGGTAACTGATGGTATAGTCAAATCAAGCCGCCTGACATGCATTATGAAGGCTGATATAATGACCTTGAAAACCGTAAAAGCCAAACCGTCAAAAACAAAAGCTCCCCAAGCAGTAAGCTCGAGCATAAAGTAAGAAGATGAATAATAGAGAGGCTAACATTCACCTCTGACTCGGGGCTGATGACGTAACACATAAATATTAACCTAAAAAACAGATACTTCAGCCTGGGCCAGATAACAAAGAACACTAGCACTAGCTCGGCCCGGCAGCAACGCTAGGGGCCCAATCACGAGACAAAGTAGAATGGCCCAACATAACTTTCACAAGTATATAACTTAGTCACCAAGAATAAACAAAGATTCCGAGTCTAGAATGTTCCGAAGTATATAACACATAAATATTGAGAACTAGGTTTAATTTTCGTGTCCTACACATGGGTTAAATAAAAATATTTATAAAATATAACCAATACATTTAAAAATTTGTAAATATTTAATATTTAATTATTTGTAAATATTTTTATAAAAATACCAGTAATCACAAAGTTTTGGCTCCATCAACTATCACACTCAATTTTTTACCTCCCAAACTTCTTTTATTCATTACCCTAATTTCCCCTCATTTTCCCCCTAAAAGAGGCATTGATGGCCCTAAAACATTTATTTATTAGATAGACTATGTTTAATATCGGTGTATACACACGGGTCCATATAATACAATAAATAGTTCAATAATGAGTAAGTAACAATAATTTGGTAGAAAATTTAAAAAAAATACATTCATCTTCTATACTTTTTAAGTAAACAAAAAATTTTATATTTAACAATTGATTAGGAAACCAAAATAACAAAATTGATTATTAATTAATTTGAAAAAAATTGAAATAGAAACCAAAAGGGACCTTGGTGACCCCACCTTACTTTTCTCTATTGTTTTTCTTTCTCCTATTTTTCCCCCCTCATTTTTTTCTCTAAAAAGGCCCTTGTGACCCCCTAAAACTTCGAATTATTAGATAGATAAGTTTAATTCATGTGTGTTACACACGGGTTAAATAACAATATTTAAAAAAATATAATCATTATATTTAAAAATTTGTAAATATTTAATATTTAATTATTTGTAGATATCTTTATAGAAATAGTATTAATCACAAAGTTTTGGCTCCATCAACTATCTCACTCAATTTTTTCCCTCCCAAACTTCTTTTTATTCATTCCCCTAATTTCCCCTCATTTTCCCCTCAAAAGAAGCATTGATGGTCCCCTAAACCTTAATTTATTAGATAGATTATGTGTTAATACCGGTGTATGCCCATGGGTTCATATAATATAATAAATTTTTTAATAGATAGATAATATTTAAGTAATTCTAAATTACCATCAATGAGTAAGTAACAATAATTTGGTAGAAAAATTTTAAAAAAAATACATTCATCTTCTATACTTTTTAAGTAAACAAAAAATTTTATATTTAAAAATTGAATAGGAAACCAAAATAACAAAATTGATTATTAATTAATTTGAAGAAAATTGAAATAGAAACCAAAAGGGACCTTGGTAGCCCCACCTTACTTTTCTCTATTGTTTTTCTTTCCCCTAATTTTTTCCTCTCATTTTTTCTCCAAAAAGGCTCGTGTGGCCCCCTAAAACCTTGAATTATTATATACACTAGTTTTACGCCCGTGTGTTACACACGTAGGGACATAGAAAACAGATAAAATTAAACAAGTTTCATTTTTATTTATTAATTAAGTCACTCAAACTTAATTTGTTTGTTTCAATTAGATAAATTAACTTTAAAAACGTATTTTAATCTTAGGTAATTAACTTGTATAATAGGTAAACATTAACTTCCCGATGGACAACTTAAAGAACAATTGTTTCTAATTTCCCACCACCAACTGTCAAGCCTTGTAACATTCAATTTAAATAAAATATAATAGATATTTCCAAAAAAAAATTAAAAATTCAAAGAACTGCAAATTTTTTTATAAATTTGTAAAAAAAAGTCTAAAAAGTGTCATTTTATTTAGAAATTGCAAAAAAATTTAAAACTTGTGAAATTTTTATTAAAAAAATGATGGCAGAAAAAACAGGTCCCAAATTCACAAAACATGCACAACAAAAGTTGGTGGTAGAAAAAACATGTAAAAAAAACTGTGAAATATAGTAGATAGCAGGAAAAAAACACAAACGTGTCTCAAATTCACCTAAAAATCTGTGTTTATCTATTACAAAGTTAATTACCAGTGTTTACCTGTTATAAAGTTAATTACCTAGGAGTATAACATATTTTAAACTGAAGTTATCTACTTGAAACAAAACAAAGTTTAACTGACCTAATTAATTGGAACAAAATATAAAGTTTATTTGTTTTAAAAAAATTTCCTTTAGATAAAAGGAACATTTAAAAATAAGTTGCATATTATCACAATAAATAAAGGTTTGTTAAAGCTAAAAAAAGAACTAC
Source organism: Tagetes erecta (assembly GCA_030867185.1). Lineage (NCBI taxonomy): Eukaryota > Viridiplantae > Streptophyta > Magnoliopsida > Asterales > Asteraceae > Tagetes > Tagetes erecta. The sequence goes on along the minus strand of CM061492.1, from coordinate 42,398,423 downwards.
CTACAATAATAATAAAAAAAATAATCTTATGTGAACAATAGTCATACTTATATTTGATAAGGATCTCATCAAGACTTTGGCTTAACAATATAGACGCATTGATTAAAAACATTAAATTTAGAAATGTTGAATATTTTTGGAACAATTGAATGCAATTTGTTCGATTTTAATTAACATTCTAATAACAATGATTAAGGACGTAAATGAATTCATAGGTAATATAATTTTTATATTCAAAACAAAATAATTCAAAGCGTAATATATTTTTGGAAAAAAAAATTCATTTGATTACCTTGCTAATTTAGAATTAATTAAAAAATAATTTATTTATGGAATGGAAACCTTCATCTAATAAAAATGCTATAAAAATTTGAGCGGAAAACTATTTTCTAATGCCTCTAATGAATGACAAATGTCCTCTAAAACCCTCTTTTATTATAAGGTATAGATAAGTTTAAGTCATGTGTGTTACACACGTGTTAAATAACAATATTTTAAAAAAATATAACCATTATATTTAAAAATTTATAAATATTTAATATTTAATGATTTGTAGATATTTTTATTGAAACATTATTAATCACAAAGTTTTGACTCCATCAACTATCTCACTCAATTTTTTCCCTCTCAAATTTTTTTTATTCATTCCCCTAATTTCCCCTCATTTTCCCCCCAAAAGAAGTATTGATGGTCCCTAAAACCTTGATTTATTAAATAGACTATGTTTAATACCGGTGTATACACACGAGTTCATATAATATAATAAATATTTTAAAAATTAGATAATAGTTAAGTAATTCTAAATTACCAAGTAACAATAACTTGGTAATAAATTAAAAAAATTGCATTCATCTTTTATACTTTTTAGATAAACAAAATTTTTAAATTTAAAAATTAAATAGTAAACCAAAATAAAAAATTGATTATCAATTAAACTGAAAAAATCAAAATAGAAACCAAAAGAGGGAACTTGGTGGCCCACCTTACCTATCCCCCTTATTTGTCATTCCTCTAATTTTCCCTCAAAAAATAATTTGATTGACAATACTATCCTTTAAGTAAATTTCATAATAGGTATGGATGCACATTTCACTAATTCTTCTTAATGACCGGTTACATCATATATTCATATATATACATGAAGTTTCACTCATGATCATAAAGAGAGTATAAGAACACCATAATGAGGATATATCGATAACTAGGGCATTGAAAGAATATTAGAGAATCCTATACATACATAGTGTCATCGTCAAGAATATATCAAATATTCACTAAAAAAATAATGTTTTTTGCCACATGCATATTCATGGCAACATTGTGTCAAAATCAGTTTAGTAATAAATCTGCCACAAATATGTGTTTGTGGTAAAAAAAAATAGGTTGCAAATTATTTTGTAATGATTTTGCCATAAAACGTTTCATAAAATTGTCATGAAATATGTTTGTTGCTAAATTTGTGACAAATTTCTCACAAACCATATTTATTGTTATTTTTAAGTTTTACCAAAAGGGTTATTAGATTTTAATAATTCGAACTTTTGTATATTGACCGATATTAATCCCAACTTAAAAAATTCTCTGTGGCAGTCCCAACTTGTAACTTATTTTCCTGCAATAATCCTCAGTTAAATTTAACTTAATGCCGTTATTTTTTAAAAATTTTTGACCGATATTTTAAGGCTTTTGATCGAGAGGACGATACGAATCTATTGATGTAAAATTTACCTTGAACCGATGCTCCAAACGAAGAAATTTTAACATCCGATTTAAGAATCGTTAGGTTTAAAGACCTGATTGAAGACCATTTGGTCGTTTGGAACATCGGCTCAAGGTAAATTTTATATCAATAGATTCGTATCGTTCTCCTGATCCAAAGCCCTAAAACATCGGTCAAAAATTCAAAAAAAATTTAACGGCGTTAAGTTAACTTTAACGGAGGATCATTGTAGGAAAATAAGTTACAAGTTGAGAGTGACACATGGAATTTTTTAAGTTAGGATTAATATCAACCAATATATAAAAGTTCGGATTATTAAAATCCAATAACCTTTACCAAAAATTAGTCACAAAACCTAATATTCAATAACTTTTGTTTTGCAACACTTTTGAGTTTTGACACAAACCTAATATTTAATAACTTTTGTCATAAATTAGCCACAAAACCTAATATTTAATAACTTTTATTTTGCAACAATTTTGTCACAAAACTTAATATTTAATTTCTTTTAATTTTTTGGTTTTGTCACAATTTTGCCACAACTTTTATTTTTTTACTTTTGCCACAACTTTAAATATTAATGGAAATAAAAACCCAAAAAACCAACCATCAAATATATAAAACACATGTCGATATTAAAAACAAAAAACAATTACTTATTACTCTATCTTTTTTATAATATCATCCATTCGCTTTTGTATATTCTCATGCTCGGCCCGCTCTTTTTCACGCTCCAATCAAGTTTGTTCTCACTCTTCTTCTTGATCCTTTTACAATTGTTTCACGCGATTGTCTAAGTTTTCTCGAGTCGTCCATTCTTTCTCAACTTCCAATCGAACACTTTGGACCTATAATTTGTTAAACATATATAATTAACACAATACTTTGTAAAATACAAAATTATAGGCCAAAAAAGTATACCCGTTAGCAACAATCTAAGCTAAACATCAAATCTCAATTTATACGGGTCAAAATGACCCAAGTCCACTATATGAAAATATGACAATCTAATTTCAATTTTAAGAGTCGAAACATCCCAAACTCATTTTACGAAACTATAACTATCTATTTTCAATTTAATGGGGCCAACATGACCTAAACTCACTTTACAATAATTATGCAATTATATTGAATAAGGGTGTCAATTCTCGACACGACACGAAACACGACCCGAACACGACACGAAAGTAATCAGGTTTTGGGTTGGCAAATATAACCCGTTTAAAAATACGGGTTATGTTAGGGTTGACCCGTATAAAAACGGGTCGTTTTCGGGTTGAAACATTTAAAAAACGGGTTGACCCGCCAACCCGTTTAGGTTTCAAAATTAGTTCATCTATTTTTTTTTTCTAAAATAAGTGTTAAGTTACTTTTATCTTTAGTATTTGTACTCACAGTAAAAAAAATTATTACCACTTAAGTTTTTACCTTTACATTTTTAAAGCTTAGTGTTTATTACTGTTTTTGTTTAATATAAATAAATTTGATTTAAATAAGATTTTAAGTAACAATATGGTTACTTATAATATTTTTTTAATTAAAACCCAATATACCTGTTGTTATACGCAAAATCACATATTAAACATGTTACTCTTAACCGACTTACATAATAACTCACTTAAAACTTGTAAATTTATTAGGTTTTGATAAATGGGTTAAACGGGTCATATTTGGGTTGACCCGAATTGATGTTATCCGGGTTAGGGTTGACATTTTTGACACGAATAGGAATATGGGTCGGGTTAGGGTTGCATAATTCAACCCGCCAACCCGCCAACCCGCGGTCCTTCAACCCGCGGTCCTTCAACTCGCTAACCCGCCAACCCGACACGATTGACACCCCTAATATTGAATAACTCGAATTAGAAAGTTTAAGCATTCAAATACACTTTGGTCATATTTCAACCCGTTTGACCCACTCTTGTTCCCTTTTTGCTTAAATCTTCAGTTTTTTTAGTTTTTATCTCAAACGGGTCAAATGGCCAAAAAGGCTTTAACCTAAAAGGAAACCTTTGAAGTATTTATCCGAAGATCACATACAATATTTATAGTCATCTCTCACTTTACCCAAAACAGTCCCAAAACAAGCCTCAAAATGCAGTATTATGGCTGCCAAAACAGTTAAAAAAATGCAGTTTACTGTTGCCAAAACAGTCCCAAATAGGCAAATATGCAGTTTTAGTGCACCCAAAACAATCCCAAAATATGCCGTTTTAGTGCACCCAAAACAGTCCAGAAAATGTAGTTTAAAAAACTGTAAATAAGTGGAAATCGACACCTCTACATAAACAGCACTGACATACAACACAAACATAACTTCAATGCAGCTAGATGGAAAACACATGCAAATCTACAAATCTTCAACTGTAAAAATGAACACCAAGAAAGCATATAGCTACACATAGCAACTACCCATCCTTCACGCTTTTGACCCGTATGGTAGAAAGTAAACAACATAAGAAATTTTAACTAACCTTTCACAGCTCAATATCACAAATCAATATGAATCAAGAATAGGAATATAGGATAAACCTTAACAATAAAAAAATATAGTGGTAAATTCTAGAGGAACCTGTCCACCACTTCAACCACGACCCTGTTGCCTTTCATTTTGGAACCCCTGATGCCCGAATGTATTTCACACAATCTTCGGTATCTTCCCTATAGTAGTACCTGAAAACCACAAACTTAAAAAGTTACATCTTTTGATTATAAATTAGAATTTATAAAAGTTCAAATCTGCTAAAATAGATGATGAGGTTTTGATTTACATGACAAAGCAGAAGCCACAAGGCATTTTGAAAACAATTCATAAAGTTGTTCTTCAATAGTGTAGAAGATATGCTGCCAATATAGACAGTAGAAGTTTGAAGTGCATATATATAACTACAAATATAATGAAATTTGAATGACATAATAACCAATCATGAGCTACTAAAACCTGATTTGAGTTAATACTGATTTGAGTTTATTTTACATGTTTCACTATAAATACAAATTTTCATCTCATAATCTCAAAACCAATTCAAAACGACCCAAGTGTGTGTTTTTACAGTGCGTTTACTCTGTTTATCTTTTATGTGTGAAATTGACTGTGCAAACTACTCTTTCAATCGATTCAAAGGTAAAATCAAATCTCTCATCTTATGACGATTATACTCTATTTGTCGATTAAATCGCTCCTGTTCTTCACTACTTAATATATGTATCATTTAGATTATTTAGTTGAAATATATGAGAAACTCAAACATATCCTTATACATATTAATTTGTCGAGAATAATAGAATACTTTATTATTTTCTTCGAACATATCTTTTTTACCTCTTTTTCAACAAGAGAAAAGACAAATATAGATAAATACATTATTGTTTTATGAGGAAAGATCAAATACAAAATTGATTTTGTCTAAAAAGTGTGAGAAGTGACTTAAATCACATCAAAACTGGGTCAAACGAACTCCGTTTGAGCTCATTCAAGCGGCGTTGGAACCGTCTCGTCGAGCTTTATCATCTTAGCTTCTAGGGTTTAACTTTTAAGGTTTAGCTTTAAAATTTAGTTTTTACCTTAAGGTTTAGCCTTAGGGCTTAGCATTGGGATTTAGCTTTTAGGGTTTAGTTTTTAGATTTTAGGCTTTTATATGGATGTGGTGAGGGGTTTAGGTTTTTAGAGGGTGGGTGGGTGGGGTTTAGGTTTTTGGGGGGTAGGGGTGGGGGGTTTTAGGTTTTTTAGGTGGTGGGTGGGTGGTTTTTAGGTTTTTAGAAGGTGCGGGTCGGGTGATTTAGGTTTTTGAGGGGTGGGGTGGGGGGTTTTAGGTTTTTTATGGTGGTGGGGGCGGGGGTTTGACGACACGGTTCTAACGCCGCAAGAATAAGTTCAATCGGAGTTCGTTTGACCCAGTTTTGATGTGTCTAAATATCACTTCTCACGCTTCTTAGGCAAAATCCATTTTGTACGATAACCTTCCACAAATAAGTGTTTCCATCTTTCTTAGGCCTAGAAGTTTTAAAAATTAAAATTATTATAAGCCCCCAAGCAAAAAAACATGGGTTGGGTCGAGTAACCAGCATCAATGAATATAACTAAAATTCGACATTTGGGCATGAATGAACATTGAAATTGAAAGGCGTATTGGCACCATGGCAGTCAACCTGAAGCTTCTGGTATTTGTTTTCTGATTATTACAATTGTAATTATAATAATAACATTGAAATTGAACATGCTGCTGCAGCTGATACCCTATGCAAGAAGATCCTAGGTGTTTTTTCGAGTGTAACAATGTTTCCCTTTTTGGATACCAGGACAATTATCCACATGGAACAATATACTACTATCATGTTCCGGTTACCCTTTTGCGCTTTCTCGTGCTAACCAACTTCTCCAAAAGTATCGGTCTGGCTGCGCCAAATATATGTATTGTGTTAGTGGTTATTTAGCGGACGACATGGGCATACATGGTGCTCCTGCAGCCCGTGAATTCATTAGATTTGCTCCAGAAGTGGTTCTAGATCTTAGTGCTCACCGCAGCACTCCGTTAGTGGATCTTGCTTTGAAATGTGAATTAAATTGTTCTCTGATGTTGCCTGTCTTCTGTAAAACTAGCTTTAAATGTGTTGGTGTCATTGAAGTTTCTATGACACATCATGCAGATCTTTTTTTGTTTTCTAAGACTTGAACCGCCAACTACAGGTATATATATGTTGTTAACATGTACAGTTGGTTGCAATTAGTTACTTAATTGTTATTATTTGATAAAATTGCTTTCCCTGCAGATTGAGGGTTTCAGTAACACTCCTCCAGAAATGCTTGTTTGGCCACTCGTGGTAACAATTTATCTTTATGATCAAATACAAACACCATTATGGTATTGTATGTTTCTTGATTTAACTACTTTTGTTTCTTTATACAGCCAACACCCAGTTTGAAACATGCTTTACAAGAAATTCAAGATGCATTCAACGGGCTTTCGAAATCGCATCCCTTCCTTTCTGGCCATGCTTGGCATTCTTACAAGAGCGTCAATCCGAGCAATACCTTCCTGAATGAAAGCGCTTGGCATTCTTGCAATCCCTCTAATACATGTGATCCTGTTTGTTTTGTACGCCAACTGTTAGGGAAAATGGGGAAGTTTTATGATGGTGATTGTTTAGATGCTATTCGGGCTAACTATAAAGGTCTTGTGGTCGTTTCGTTAGAACATGGGGAGCTCATGGAGAGGATCGTCAAAACTCCATGTTCTCTCCATGAGCTCCCCATGTTCTAACAGAATGACCACAAGACCTTTATAGTATGCCTGAATAGCATCTAAACAATCACCACCATAAAACACCTCCATTTTCTCTAACAGTTGGCGTACAAAACAAATGGGATCACATGTATTCGAGGGATTGCAAGAATGCCGAGCGCGTTCATTCAGGAAGGTATTGCTCGGATTGATGCTCCTGTAAGAATGCCAAGCATGGCCAGAAAGGAAGGGATGCGATTTCGAAAGCCCGTTGAATGCATCTTGAATTTCTTGTAAAGCATATTTCAAACAGGGTGTAGGTTGTATAAAGAAACAAAAGTAGTTAAATCAAGAAACATACCATACCATAATGGTGTTTTAGTATTTGATAATTATTACCACGAGTGGCCAAATAAACGTTTCTGGAGGAGTGTTACTCAAACCTTCAATCTGCGGGGAAAACAGTTTTATCAAATAATAAGTAATTAACTAATCGTAACCAAATTTACATGTTAACAAGTAACAACATATATATACCTGTAGTTGGCGTTTCAAGTCTTGGAAAACAAAAACAAGATCTGCATGATGTGACATAGAAACTTCAATGACACCAACACATTTAAAGCTAGTTTTACAGAACACAGACAGCATAAGAGAACAATTTAATTCATATTCCAAAGCAAGATCCACCAACGGGAGTACCGCGGTGATTACTAAGATCTAGAACCATTTCCGGAGAAAATCTAATGAATGCACGGGCTGCAGAAGCACCATGTATGGTCATGTCGTCCTCTAAATAACTACTAACACAATACATATATTTGACGCAACCAGACCGATACTTTTGAAGAAGTTGATTAGCACGTGAAAGAGCAAAAGGATACCCGGAACATGATAGTAGTATATTGTTCCCTGTGGATAATTGTCCTGGTATCCAAAATTGAAGCACCATCGGAAACAATGTTACACTTGAAAAAACACCCAGGATCTTCTTACTTAGGGTATCATCTGCAGCAGCATGTTCAATTTCAATATAACTATTATGATAACAACAATCGTAATAATCAGAAAACAAATACCAATAATGAGAATGAGGGACTACATGTTATAGTGTGAAATTTACAATAATTAAAAGTTAAAATGACATATTTGAGCTTGTTTTCATAAAGCATACGCCCATCACTCTATAAATTTTGTGTGACGATTATTTGGTGTTTCAAAACTAAAAAGAACAAGGTTACGATAATCATATGCGATTCTAAAGTTATAAAAATAAAAATAAATAAAAAGTAGCTTTTGAATTGGTTTTGAGATAAGTGAACAGTGGTTAATCGCCTAGAAGGAATTGAGATATAAAGTGTTAAGTCAGATTTTGTGTTGGTCGATTAAGGACTGTTAGTCGACTACAATATATCTTGGTGAACCGCAAACAAAACGTATCCCGTAATGAAAACGAAAACCGTAAACGACCCAAAAACGAAACCGTAACGTAAGGGAGAGCAAAAGGTAATATATATGGTGATCGAACACATACCGATATTCGAGTGGGGTGGGAGGTTAGAAACTGTTGGTCCGGTGACGGTGACTGAAGTTACGGCGACCAGAGAGTGATGAAGTGTTGCTGGTGGTGGCGGCGATCAGGTGGTGGGTGGCTGGTTGATGCGTGAGTGTTTGTGTGTGTTTCTTTGCAGGGGAATTGACAAAGAGGACGAAGTGTTGCTGGTGGTGGCGGCGATCTAGGGTTTGATATAAGGTGTTAGTAAGACTGGTTGTAATGGGCGTTAAAAGCCCTTGATAACGCCCCATAATGCCTGAAAACGTCCCCTTGCCTATTACGCAGGGGCGTTATATATCAAAATTTTCTCCGGGCGTTTTTCAAATAACGCCAACGCCCCACACAAAATTCAATGTTGTTACCTCCAACAACTACATTTGACTCATTTAAAAAAAAAAACATTTATATAATCTCAAATCCTTTTACACAACAATACACTAAAATCTCTCAAAAATACACACATAAAACTATATAAACAAATGTTATTTATAAACAAAATGTATATTTTATAAACGAAAAAAACAAGTTACAAATATTTTGTTCGAATGTGTTTATGAAATGGTAAAATATATTTAGAGATTTGATGTTAAGATGAAGAGCAAGAGTTGTGAGCCTTGTTATATGTGTGTGGCTAAGAGTGATTTGCAATGGCTCCACGCCTCCACATACTCTCAATTAGAGGTGCACAAAAAAACCGGAACCGGAACCGGAACCGATCAAATAACCGAAAACCGGTTCTTCGAAGAACCGGTTCTACAAGAACCGAACCGGAACCGGAACTGAACCGTAGGTTCTGAATAGGTTCTACTATTTTTTCCAAATTATAGGTTCCAAAAGAACCGGAACCGGTTCCTAAAAAAACCGGTTCTTCGAAAAACCGGTTCCTGGAAGAACCGATTATTGAAAAACCGGTATGTTTTAGTATTGTTATTTATTTATTGTTTTAAAAGCTATATATCTTGTAATATTTAAAATTTTTAATGTTAATTCCGGCCCATATTATAGAAAAAAAGGTATTTTTTAAGAACCTGAACCGGTTTTTTAGGAACCGGAACCGGTTCTTTGAGAACCGGAACTGGTTCTTTAGGAACCGGAACCGATTACTAGGTTCTAGTTTTTTCATCAAAAACCGGTTTTAGAACCGAACCGGTTCTTGTAAGAACCGGTTCTTTTAACGCCAACAAGAACCGGAACCGGTTCTAGAACCGGAACCGGTTCTTCAAAAAAACCGATTTGTGCACCTCTACTCTCAATATATATATAATATACTTTTGGTAATAAGTAATAACCCTAGCCCATTACACCATATTACTTGAGCCCAGTTGCCATATGCTTTGACCAATGATTTGGTTAACAACCGTAGCCCATTGTCAAAAAATCAATCAAATACATTTAAAGATATAAAATAAGAACATAAATAATAAAATGCTTATGAATTGTAAAGGTTTAGTAAATACCTATCTTTATAACATTTTAACATGTCTCCATAACACACATTATTATTTAAAATGAAATACTACTATTCATCATACGTTATGTACGTTTGTCTCATATTACATAATATGACGCGTGATGACTAGTTTATTTTCGGTTTTGTACTATGTATTTTTTTATTTGTATTTTTTACATTTATTAAATGTTTACATAATTATTAATTAAATGATTAGTTAAATAACGGGGTAATGATTGTGAGGCATTATATGGGGCATTAACCACTACACTCATTTTTGTGATAATGCCCCTTAGTGACATGGCTTCCACATGGCATATAATGCCCCTAAGGGGCATTAACCACTACATATAGTCTAAGTTATTTTAAAAACTTATTTTTTAAATCTTTTTACACCGTTCTATGTATTTTAACAGCTGGTTTTAAACATATTTTTTAAACTGTTTGGTTATTTAATGACTTTATTAAAAAAATCATGTTTTTTCAATATTTTTAATCATTCGGTTATTAAAACCTTTTTAAACCATTCGGTTTTAATCATTCATCTTGTTTACATGATCTTTTAGCCGTTTAACTATTTTAACTTATGTTTTAAACCATTTGTTTTAATCATAAAAAAGATGTTAGGTAACACGAATGTTTAAGTCACACAAAAATTGAACGTCTTTTTAAATTCTTAATATTTTTACGTCTTTTTTAAACAAGATCAACGGTTTAAAAAATATGATTAAATAAAATTAATGGTTTAGAAAAGAAGTTAAAATAGTCATATCGTTAAAACAATCATTTAAATATGATGAATGATTTTAATAAAGACATTTAAAATGCGGAATGTTTTAAAAAAATTTAAAACCCGACTATTTATAAAACAAACAATTAAAAAGTTAAAAAAATAATTTTTTAATAAAGATTTAAAAATCCAAATTGAGAAAAATAATCATCTGAGTCTAGAGGCATTTGGGTCATTTTATTATATATTAACTAAATAATCTAACCATGTTAGTAAGTTAGACTTAAATGGTTATAAAATACAAACCACGGGGTTCAATTTGTTAAAAGTTTAAAAATTAGACTCAAATGGTTAAAGGTATTAAACCATAGGTACTAAAACAGTAATTTACTCTAAAACTTTTTTACTTGTTACACTTTTTCTTATGGTTTTTTATAAAATATAATTTTAGTATTTGTTATAACAAAAATGTATTTTTTTTAAATTAATATTCCATTTATTTTAATATTGTATTAAACTATTACATTTAGTTCGTGGTATCGATTAGATGTGTTCAAAGAAGCCGAAAACCGAAAATAATCAAAATAAATAGTATTCGTAACTGAAAAAACAAACCAAATTGCAATTTTGGTTTTTCGTCCAGTCACTATCCGTATCTGAATTGTGAATTAGGATTTCGGTTACAGAAAATATGCTTAATTCGGTTTGGTTATTTGAATAAATCGTATAATATTTGGTTTAAACGGGTAACCGGACCGAATAAACCTACTAAAGTGGTTAAATTCGGTTCGGTTAGACTAATTTTTTTCCATAACCGAATAAACATACTAAAACAGCAGAAGTCGTTTAGGTCAGGCAAAAAATAAAGAGTTCACGACTGAATAAAAATTTTTTATAACCGAACCGAACGAACCCGTTAATCGAGCCATTGAATACAAACATGAAACATTTTTATGTAAGCATATTACTATTTTCAGTTAAAACATATTTTTTTAACGAATAAAGACAAAAAAAAGTCTAGAGAGAATTTTTGACAAGTTTCAAAAGATTTTTTTAGAGGGAAGAGTGACAAGTATATAGTGTGTGTATAGATAGTCCCATATAATTTTAGATCGATTTACCCTTTACACCCCTTTATTTTGTGTAGTTAGTTACATAATCTATAAATTAACTTTTGTAAATAATTACAAAACTTACCCGTACTTTATATAATTTACCTTACAAAACAAGGGAGTAATTTATAATAGACGTTTTAATAGAAAAGCCTGAAAATGATCCCAAATGCCACTTAGACCAACCCGGTCTAAAACCTCCTCGGGAAAGGTTCGAATTTAGGTAAGATTAAAGCGCAAAGAATCATCATGATCGGAATCAAAGCTCAGTTCAATTAAAACTACACTCCCTAAGAGGACCTTTAGAGTTGCGTTTGGGCATTTCAAAAGGAAAGACCGAGATAACCACCCAAAAAATGATCTTTCCAACCTTTAAGGGTCGGATCCTAGTATGCATACAGTGCGGAGCATGGTCTTTTTGTTTCTGAATGGTAAACCGGTCACCATTTTTTCCAAATAGGACAAAATTCTAAACAAACCACCGATCAGGGGAATGCCTATTGCCTTACATGCTATCTCGAATTGTGTAATCTTACTAACACCATACGGAGCCAACCGGTACAAACTAAGTACATAAGACTCAAGGATGTTCAGGAAAAACCTAGAAAGAGGGAGTCTAAGATTAGAAAATTCATAGTATTTGCATACAGGGGGATGAAACCAGAAGGGCAATCCAAACCTGACATGGTTATTTTTTTTCAATAATCGTGTTCATCTAAATTAAGACATTACTTTTCTATTTAAAGCATATTCAATCATAAACCATGAATCTACAAATTAGAAATTACATTTTATTTTAAGTGAGTTTATAAAAGAAATTGAGATACTTATATAAAAAAACTATTTTATAAAGTTAATAAAGCTTAGAAAAGTTATATGGTTAGTTTGATTAGTTAAGTTATTGTTTTAATTAACAAAATTAACTTTGAGGGTTAGTTATGTCATCTGTGAAATTGTTTTAAAAAACTCTCTATTTAAATTAATAAAAGTGTAACTAAAGGGACCTAGCAGATGTAAAAATTAAATAAATCAAACACTAACACTTTCAACATCACGTGAATTTGTTTTTTTGCCGGCAGTAATTCCGACCAAATCACCGACAGCTCAGGCGATGTCCAAAACAACAAAATTACTCGTTTTTTATTTGTTCAAATCGTTTCTAATCGACTGCCTATATGATTCGAACCCAATACAGCATTTGAAACATATGTTTTTGACTGAAATGGAGTATTTATCAAATCCCGGTTTCAAATAACTCAAAATCAAAACTATAACCCGCGAATCACGCGTAAATCTCGTATGGATTGACAAGGATTGTTCTTTTGATCAATTTGAAACTAAATCAACAACCAGAATACCATATTGACCTTACATCACATGTTCTTTTTCTTTAATTCCAATAACATCGGAATTACAATTCGTTACGCGTATTTATCCTTTGACCTCGATATAAACTTAATTGTGAAATTACAATTCCTCATATACATTCGGTGAGTCTTTCGGCCACTCCAAAATCACATTCTATAGTGAAGGGTTTTGTGTAATTATGTTTAGTATATGTACCCATGTTATGATTTTTATAAATCAAACTTTAATGTTAAAAGAATTACTATTGTGATTTGTATATTAAAAATCTATAGAAGTTTAATTAAAAGTATTGTATATCAGTTTTAGCCTTGTAAGATTCTCAAGACTACAAAAGGCAATAAAAATTTCTAATCTTCAATGAACACCACCCCACCCAACCATATGTCCTTCAAACAGCCTCATCTTTTGTATCTAAAGTAATGTAAAAGCCACCTCATAAAAATTGGCATATTTTGGAGAATACTTCCAACTTTTATCATTCATACTTTTGAATTTTTAATGTATTTTATTTCTTTTTTGGGTTATTGGATTTAATCACCTTCAACTATTGGTTATTGGCCGCTATCACCCTTAAATATCATTTTGGCCAATATAACTCCCAACTAAACACTTTGGTGTCTGTATCACCAAAATTTAACAAAAATTAATCAAAAATTAACCAAAAGTGACTTGAATTGGTTAACTTTTGGTGATACGGTGTCCGTAACACCAAAAGCTAACCAAAAAATAATCAAAAGTTAACCAAAAGTGACTTGAATTGGTTAACTTTTGGTGATACGGACACCAAAGTGTTTAGTTAGGGGTTATATTGGCCAAAGTGATACTTGAAGGTGACAGCGGCCAATAACCAATAGTTGGAGGTGATTAAATCCAATAACCCTTCTTTTTTAGGCTATTTTAATTTTAAAGTTCCATATCTCTTTGTCTCTTAACCATTCAGCATTTAATTGAACCATTCAGAGACTCTTTTTTTGTGAAATAAACGCTCTGAATGTTGAATGCTAAAGGATTAAACACTGAAATAAACCATTAAAAAATGAAACAAACAGCCTCCTAGTTATATATATAATCATAACAAAACTCTATCATTTAAAAAGATTGTGTACTAGCTATTTAACAGTTTGACACATAAACATGTGGTATTGTTTAATTGTCGTCTAAAGCAATTTGATTATACGGAGTATTGGATCTTAAACGTTCTTAAATTTTGTTTTTGACAGTTACCGGTTCTAACTAATTTTAAAATAGGTGTCGTCGGTCCTAACTTTTATCATTTTTGTCATTAATAGACTGTCGTTAAAAAAAAATATAATGACGTTACGTTTTTTTGAAAGACTGACCAGATTTTTTTGTTTTTTGATCAGAAAGAGAATACGAGTCTATTGGTGTTAAGATACCTTGAAACACTGCTCCGAACGACTGAATTTGTACATCCAACTAAAGCACCGTTAGGTTTAAACACCCGATTGAAGCACTGCTTCATCACTCGGAGCACCGTTTCGTTATAATTTTTATAAGAATAGACTCGTATTCTACTTTCAAAAACCCTAAAACGTCGGCCCAGAATTCAAAAAATAATTAATGCCGTTAAAAAAGTAACGATGATCCATTAGTGGTAAAAAATTAAAAATGATAAAAATTGGGATTGCCATCACATATTTCAGAAGTTGAGACGGATAGTTACAAAAAACATATAGTTAGGATCGTTAAAAATCACACCACAAATTCCAGTCTTTTGTAGTAGGGGTGAGCATGAAACCGAAAAAACCAATCCGGAACCGAAAAAACCGAAAACCCAAACCCAAAAAACCGAACCCAAATAGAAACCGTGGGTTTTGGGTTTAATTTATAAAAAAACCGAACTTGTGGGTTGGGTTTGGGTTTTGTTAAAAAACCGATCCGTAAAAACCGAACCGACCCAATAATGTTTATGTATATGCTAAATTTCATATATGTAAGACCCATGGCCTATGTTATGTAAAAGCCTATATTGTAATACATTATTATATGATCATATTACATTTTATCTATGATTTATTGGTGGTTTTTGTCGAAGCAAAATGGCATTCAAAATTTTGTTTATGGTTATTGTTTCATGAGTAAATTTTCTTTTGAAATGTGGTTGATTTTTAATGTTTAAACTTATGGAAACATAAATTTAAACTTTAGTATTATAACATGTTTTCTTGAATCATTAAGAGTTATGTTTATAACTTGTATTTAGTACTAAAAAACAATAAATTTAAAGCCAAGTTGAAAAAACCGAAAAAACCGAACCCAAACCCAAACCCAGTCCGCAAACCCAAAACCCAAAACCGAAAAACCCAAAACCCATGGGTTTTAAAAATACAAAAACCGACTTTTTGGGTTTGGGTTCGGATTGAGTCAAAAACCGACCCAAACCGACCCATGCACACCCCTATTTTGTAGTAGTCGACAGAGGAGGACAAAGTCAAGTGAAAGCTGCGACTCTAACTAGAGAGAAGTTAGAATCGAAGGAAGCGACAACGCTTCTTTTAAAAGAATTAACTGACGCTACACCCTAATTTTTAACTTTTGATTCACTTTCTTATACGATTTTTAATTTAAGCATGTCACCTTCCTATTCTAACAAAAGAACAAAACCAAATCGTATGTAAATAGACCGGCATGAAGTGTATTGGTTGTAACATATTTTTTTAATAATTAATAAAATCAGACAAAACGTCACCATGTAAATTGTTTTGAATAAAATATACACACCACTAAACTTTAAACGTTATTTTATTTTGTAGTATAAAGTTTTATTAGGCTAATATTGCCAAAAACGAAGAGTGGTTTAAATAAAATAATAAGTTGGAAAATTAAGGTAGCATGCATGTGAAATAAAAACATATATACACATGACATCAAATAATAGATGTTCAACGCTATGAAACAAACAGGAAGAATTGGAAGATTTAGGATTTTTATAATCAATTTAAAAATAATAAGAAATATAACTGATCGATTTATTTTACTACTAATGTTTTTTTGTTCCTTAAATCCACTTTATGAATGAATAAATAAAGTTTCCTATAAAGACAGAAAAGCTTTTTTTACTTATAAGAGCAACCAAAAATGATGTTCTAAATCTATAAAAACTATTGAAAATGAACGTGCTTGTGCCACATTGATCTCATGTGTTTTTATGTGAGAATGGATGTGTTTGGGCGACATTGAACTTATCTAACGTGGACACTCTAAACTTTTGATAAATGTCTCTTTTTAGAGGATTTACATCATATTTCTTCATCCTCTGGTCTATAATTATACAATAAAAGTTATTATATTTCTCTCTTATTTTTTAATAAATAATATTATTTTTATTCATTTAGTAGTATATTTTTTCTTTCTTTCATTCACAATCACTATTAAAAAATAATTGAATATTTATGAAGATGAATAATAGATCTTCAAATATTTTATAGGGAAATTGGATTTTATTAATCCCAACTTTCACCTATTGGCCATTATTAATCCTAACTTTACTATTGGCCATTATTAATCTCAACTTTCACTTAAGTGGCCACCATTGAGCCTTCCGTTAACTTTCACTAACTCCGTTAAAAACTGATGACGTGGAAACCATGTGTCAGATGACATGGCAGCTGCCATTTATTTATATATGGGAAAAAAATAAAAAAATTACATGTCAGCTGCCACGTCATCTAACACGTGCATGCCACGTCATCAGTTTTTAACGGAGTTAGTGAAATTTAACGGAATGCTCAATGGTGGCCACTTAAGTGAAAGTTGGGATTAATAATGGCCAATGGCAATAGTAAAGTTGTGATTAATAATGGCCAATACATGAAAGTTGGGATTAATAAAATCCAATTTCCCTATTTTATATAATATATACTTTACTCTCAATCACTCACAATCATTTTCTAAATTATGAAGAACCCACTCACATATATTATATGGAACGGGATGTGATTATGTGAATGCTCTTAGAGAGAGATTGTATATCATAATGTAATTGACTAATTTTTTTATGTAATTCATCTATAATAATTTGAATAACAATAATAGGGTCTGGTTATACACATCCCACGTATACTATTACTAGAAAATAGTTTTTTTCTATAACTATTTGCAATAAGTTTCTCACAACTCAAGATTTACACAAAATTGTAACAAAGTTTTAATAAAAACTAACAAGTTTAATATTTCACAAAAATTTTGGTCAAAGTAGCTATAAAAGCAAATAAGTTACAAAGTTTTGACTAAACGAATAAATATTAGATTCTGAGGCAAATTTATCACAAAATTCTATAAATAAAATATTATAACTATTAAGTTTTGTGGTATAAAATTATGGTAAATATGAAAACAACAATAAATATTAGATTGTGTAATTTTTGTCACAAAATTAGCCACAAATACATTTTGATGGAAATTTGTGAGAATTTTATAGCAAAATAGTTGGAAAAGATTTCTATCATATTTTTTCCGACAACCAATTTTTTGTAGCAAATTTGTCGCTATATACATTTTGTTACAACTTTGTCGCGAATATATGTGCACCAAAAGTAGCAATTTTTTGTATACATAAATTGCTAGCAAAGTTGTCACGAAAATACATGTAGCAACAATTTTATCACAAAAACATAGTTGTGAGAAAAAACACATTGCAAAATATATTTTAAAACAATATAACTACAAACCTTAAAAATTTCAACAAAATACATTTATCACTAGTTTTGCAGCAGAAATTGCACAATCTAGTATTTTCTTGTTATTTTCATATTTGCCATAGTTTGCCACAAAACTTAACAGTTAATATATTTATTTATTTTTTGTATTTTGTGACAAATTTGACGCAAAATCTAATATTTATTTGTTTTGCTACAAATTACTTGCAACATTATTTGATTTTGTATATACTTTGTTAGAAATTTTTGTTAAGTATTAGAATTGAGCTTTTATTGAAAATTCGTCACAAACATGTTGCAAATATCGTATTGTAACAAACTTGTGGCAAGTATTATGTTGTGACAAATTTGTGACAAATTTGTATAGGAAAAAAAACTATATTTAATAGTGTATACGTACTGTATAGACACCCGTTTTGTCTCCATCTCTTTGTGCCGTATGTATATGGGTTATAACCATTTGATATAGAGTCAATTGATCAGTTTACGTCATTATATACCAAACATATTTGAAATTAGAAAGCCAAACATCTTGACTTTTCTGTTTATACAAACATTTACAAGATTAAGGAAAACAATTCCTTTAAAGAACACATAACACATACGATATGAACGAGAAAGATTCGGATATGTAGTGGTATAAAGTATGAGAAAGAGATAATAATAAAAAAAAAATAGTGACAACAACATATAAAAAATTATAAATTACAATATAAATCAAATTTCAAAAAAATGTTTTGAAGACCTTGTTCACCCGTCATCCTTCTTAAAAGAAAAATTAATGAAAAGTTAGGGGCTGTTTGGCAAGTGCTGAATGATTAAGTGCTGAATGGTTAAGAGGTCTGAATGGTTAAGAGGTCTGAATGGTTAAGTGCTGAAGCTGTTTGGTTGGACATCTGAATGAGATTAATTTTTTTTTTACTTGTCCCACATAGGAGTGAAGACAAACCATAGTTGCCTTTATATATGCAAATCTTAATTCACTATTAAGTTCTTATGTTACATTTTACTCTAGCACCTACCCGCGCGCAGGGGGGGTGCAAATTTGGTTCGAATTCCTTGTCTCAATGCGACGACCTGCGGACACGAATGCAACTCCGAAAACCCGGGTCCGTGCGAGGGTGGTTTTTGAGTCTCGGTTTTTTTTTTTGCTTGGTCGCGTCAACCCCTCACCCGGCTGGTTTCTCACCCTCACCTGATTCGTTCAGCGCCCCGTTCAGACGCTTCATTCAGTTCAGCACGCAACCAAACACGCTAGCCTCTGACCGAATCAGAGCCTCCCTCCCATTCAGAGGCGTTCAGCGCTCATCCAAACAGCCCCTTAGCCTTTTCATTGTTTTTTACCTTCTTTGTGTCAAAAATTTATAAAAAACACAATGAAATGTTTTTTTGTTTGTTTTTATTTTGAAGGGGAATGACGGGGAGAACAAGGTCTCCGAATCACTTTTTTGAAATTCGATTTACATTGTGAGTTATAATTCTCACACTTTGTACCATTTTTTTAAATCACTTTGAAATTCGATTTACATTTTTATAAGGGTTATTGGATTTAATCACCTCCAACTATTGGTTATTGGCCGCTGTCACCTTCAAGTATCATTTTGGCCAATATAACCCCCAACTAAACACTTTGGTGTCCGTATCACCAAAAGTTAACCAATTCAAGTCACTTTTGTTAACTTTTGGTTAATTTTTGGTTAACCTTTGGTGATACGGACATCGTATCACCAAAAACTAACCAATTCAAGTCACTTTTGGTTAAATTTAGGTTAATTTTTTGTTAACTTTTGGTGATACGGACACCAAAGTGTTTAGTTCGGAGTTATATTGGCCAAAGTGATACTTGAGGGGTGACATCGGCCAATCACCAATAGTTGAGGGTGTTAAAATTCAATAACCCTTTTTATAAGTTTGTTTAGAACACTAATGTCATTAAAAGCCCGTAGAGGCCGGGCAAGATTAAGAAAACAAGAAAAAACAGTAACATCATTGGTTTTTGACAATTTTTAAATAGTTAAGTGTTACATGGTTAAGAGGTCTGAATAGTTAAGAGCTTTAAATAGTTAAGTATTTAACTGCTGAATAGTTAAAATGAACTATTTAGTTCGACATCTGAATAAGATTTTAAAATTAACAAACAAATCTCAAAATTTTTCTTTCATTTATCTTGTTTTACATTGGTGTGGGAACAAAAACATGGTTAGTTTATATATGCAACCATTCATGACATTTTAAGTTCTTATATTATGTTTTACTCTACCATTTACCCACGCGCACGTGGTGCAAATTTGATTCGAATTCTTTGACCCAATGTGACCCGCAGACACGAATGCAAGGGCAGTTTTTGAAAATTTTCTCCTATTTGGTTTTTGGTTGCCTTCTTCGCTCGCTTCTTCTTCATATGCTGCTCGTCTTTCATTTTTTTACACAACATCATATCATCTCATCGCCTTCTCTTCAGCATTCTCATTCAGCTCCGCCTCAACCGTTCAACAACACTCCAACTCTAAACCATTCAGCGTTCACCTCTAACCCGTTCAGCGTCTTCACGTTCAGCGTCTGTGGCCAAACACCTCTAAATGCCCCTTATCTCTGAATCGGTCAGAGGTTCCTTCCAATTCAAAGACAAACAGCCCCTAAAACTCGTAACGCATGTCTAAATCTTAGACTCTAAAATGTTCATGAAAATAAAGTTACTATTCTTAGTAACTTAGGACTTTCATGAAATCTAAGGTTTTCCAACGTTAACAATTAATCCATGCAAACAACATAACAAAGCATAATACACATTAATTAATTCAACACCCATGATTGATTTGATTAGTGTTTGGATAACTAGGGTTGATATGAACATAAACTAATCAAGAGTATATAAACTTAGGGTGGTGGGTGTGGACACACGTAAAAGTGGGGGTATGCCCCTACCCACACAAAACACCGTCACAACCTATGCGGGTAGGGCGTTGGTACGATGACCACATATATGAAAACATGCATGAAACAAACGCATTTCAAACCAATTTTGTTGTCTTTTAGTGTGTTAAATGGGTATGTGAGGGTAGATGATGGTACCCATACTCGTCAAAAATAATGAGTGAGGGTAGTATGAAAGTATGAAATGTTTTACTCCCTCTCCTTACGAATTAGCTTAAATCTTCTATAACAATTAATTCCTCATTGCTTAAAACAATCAAAACACGAACGATTGCTTGGATTGTGGATCAATCAAAGGTGAGATGGTGGTAATGGGATATGACATGCGAAGGGGGGTGGGGTGTTGTCTTTCTATTAAATGGAGAATGGGAAGGTGGGATGGTAGGGAAAATCTCAACGAAGACGATGAGTTCGAAAGGAGGGTATTTGTAACACTCTAGGAAAATCTCACATCGACCGGTATGTTTATGCGTATGCCAGTATGTCACTATGAAGTCTATGGTCATAATTTTTGGTATATTGGTTTTCACTGGTCCCAACTATCACCTTTTGTTTTCTACTGGTCCCAACTTTTAAATTGGTTGTCAACGGTCCCAACTTTTATCACGTTGGTAACCACTGGTCCCGTCGTTAAATTTTTTTTTTTTAACGTCATTAAGTTTTTTCCAAATTCAAGACCGATGTTTTAGATATTTTGATCGGAAGGATAATACGTGTCGATTGATGTAAAAGTTTTCTCGAAAAGGCTCTCTGAACGATAAAATTTTTACATCCGATTGAAGCACCGTTAGGTTTAAACACCCGATTGAAGCACTATTTCGTTGTTCGGAGCGCCGTTTTGAGGTAACGTTTCCATCAACGACTTATATTATCGTTCCGATCAAAAGGCTTATAACATCGGTATTGAATTTGGAAAAAACTTAACGGCGTTAAAAAAATTTAATGACGGGACCATTGGTTACCAAGGTGATAAAAGTTAGGACCGTTGACAGCCAATTCAATAGTTGGGACCAGTAGAAGACAACATGTAATAGTTGGGACCAATGAAAACCAATATACCTAATTTTTTTATACTAAATAAGTCGTAACATTAAAAAATGTTACATGTTACAAGATAGATAATTTTTAAAACATTAAATAAGTAATAACATTAAAACATACCGGTTTTTTCATGAACTGACTTTTCCAAGAACCAGTTTTTGCAGGAACTGGGAATTTGAAAAACCATTATAACCTATTCAGAACATAGGTCAATTCGGTTTTGGTTCATTTCTTATAGAATCAGTTCTTCTAAGAATCAATGTTCAGTTATTGAATACGTTCTGATTTCGGTTATTTTATGCACCTTTATCCACCAATGTGACAAGTCCAGTGACTCGTACATTAACTCGTTACTATCCTTCACATTTCTTTTGTAGCTCCATCATCTCACTCAAATACATATTTAAATAATTATGTTAAATATTTATTTATTTTTGATGGATTCTTCGTACAATGTTCGTTTGTAGTCGTTCGCATTCATGAACGTCCGTTTATATTCATTTATGTTCATGAACATTTGTTTTTGTTCGCTTGTGTTCATTATTTGTAAGTATGCATGAAAATTTTATGAATACGCTCGCTTCCTCAATGAACGAACACTAACACTAAAAATCTCATTCAGTAAACATTCATGAACAGTTTATGAACATGTTCATTTGTTAACAAACAAACCGGAACAAGACCTTGTTCGTGCTCGTTTACAAACTACTGGTGGTAGTAGTGGTACATGTCAAATAAGATAAAGGTCCAGTTGTTGAAAATTATTGTTTTCTCTAAGTTTGACTATGTTTCAAGAGAGCATAGCACGTGACGCTTCATACGAGTGTCCCGTCTCCTCCACATTAGTGTGGTCTACCTCTAGTCGCACACTCGCACATATACCCCACCTCTCCTCTCCTCTCACATTCATACGCTAACACCGTGACACATACATACCTTCTCTATTTCTCCTTCCCACCTATGCCAAGTCCTTCTTAAATTATAAAAACTTCTCATCACTATTTTGTCATTTTGTGTGTTTAGATTCTCGTTATATGAAGAGAAGTTTATGAATAGCATCAAATCTAATATTTGTGATTTTACTTGGTCAAAATAGATTGTGGTTTCGGCTATGAATTGCATCAACCTAAGATCTTATTATTCCCAAAATAATCTCTTGTGTGTGATTTTGCTCAACTCACTTTAGGTTGTGAGATGTGCTATATGAATTGCATCGATCAAAGATCCCCATTTAAAAACTTACACAAATATAACCGTTGTGTATTTATTTGTCTTGAAAAACTTATTTTAACATTTACAAGAAATAGTACAACCATATATGGTCTAATTGCTTCCTACATACAAAAACAAAACACACACTCTTTTTCTCTCTCTCAAAAACACCACCTTTCAACACCACAAACCATCATCATCAAGCAACAATTTCACTCATCTGACTACAACCATGGCTGTTTTTGCACTTTCCATGGTGGTTCTTTTAGCCATGGCAGGCTACACAAGTAAGATCCTTTTTTCCCACCATGTTTCTTGATTTTTTTCATCTTTCTTGATTATTCCCAAATGGGTTTGTTTTAGATTTGGTTTTAAACTCTTAAAGTTAACTTTTTTCTTGATTATTCCCAAATGGGTTTGTTTTAGATTTGGTTTTAATCACATAAAGTTAACTTTTTTCTTGTGGGTTTTCAGGAGGTGCATCATATTGTATATGCAACTCAGGATTGAGTGATCAAGTTCTTCAAAAGAACATAGATTGGGCTTGTGGAAATGGAGCTGATTGTACTCAAATCCTTCAAAATGGTGCTTGTTTTAGTCCTAATACTGTTAAAGATCATTGCAATTATGCTGTTAATAGTTATTATCAAAGGAAAGGGCAAGCTCAAGGGAGCTGTGATTTTTCAGGCACAGCTGCTCCTAGCACAACAGCCCCACCTGGTAACCATTTCTTGATCTCAAATTATTCATAGAAAACAATGTTATGTTAAGTAGTACCTTATGCAGTGAAAGTTGTAAGTTACTCAAATGATCCTCTTTTGGGGTAGTAGGTTAAAAAACCTGAAAAAGTGAAAAGTGAAAATTTGTGTAATGAGTTGTACTTTATGCAGTAGATGTTGTACATTGCAGACACACTCATTTTGTTTTTGTTGATAATAATTTACAGGTGCAACTTCTGCTTGTTATGCTGGGAACCCAAGGTGTGCTTTCTAACTACCCTTAATCTACAAATACTTTCTATATTTAGCATCTTTATGACCAGATCTTGCCTTTTATCAAAATTTTGATGTTAATTTGTTTGTTGTTTGATCATGATTGGTGTTAAAGTTATGTGGGTATGTTTCTTGATGCAAAAAGATCACATTTTTTCAGTTTTGTTTATTTAAAATCCTTTTTTCAACTATAAAAGTTGATCTTGCTCTTTTTCCAATTTTTTGATATTGAATTGTTTGTTTTCTGATCATGATTGGAGTTACAGTTATGTGGGTATGTTTCTTGATGCAAAAAGATGACATTTTTTCAGTTTTTGTTTGTTTAAAATCTTTTTTTCAACTAAAAAGTTTATCTTGTTTTTTTTCAATTTTTTGATGTTGAATTGTTTGTTTTCTGATCATGATTGGAGTTAAAGTTATGTGAGTATGTTTCTTGATGCAAAAAGATCTAATTTTTTCAATCTTTGTTTACTTAAATTTGATCTTTTGAACTAAAAAAGTTGAAAATCTAAAGAAAGCTTACTTTTTGATTGATCTAAGTATTAAAAAAGGGTGTGATTACACATTCCCAGAAGCTCATCTTTCTTGGTGATGCATTTCTTGATTGTTCTGGTGAAGCCCATCTTCCCAGAGCAAAAGTTTCTAAAATCAGATTAATCCAAAGCTTCTTTGTTCTGTCTATGCATAATGTACAAGTAACTTGCTCTGTATTTAGAACTTTCAGCTCTGGAAAATGTTTCCTTTTTTAGGTTTTTTAATGCTTGTGGTTGTAATGGGCCTCTCAATGTCTCACTTCACTTGAAAGTTTGACATATATAAAGGTTTTTTACTTTCTAGCCGTGTTTTCAGAACCAAACCGGCCTCACGGACCGGTTTGATCGAAATCAGACACATAACCGGTCCGGTTGTATATTGTTGAACCACTTTTATTTGAGCCGACCAGCTACCTGCTAGACCCAAGTAGCCTAGAACCGGACCGGGCAACAAATTCTTTAATGATCTGTTTGTCACTTTGAACTCAATATGTTGTTTATTTAAAGCTTCAAACTTTATAAATATAACAAATCCAAACAAAAAACAACTTACTGTTATATTTTACTAGATTAAACCCCATGTGTTACAAGGGTGCTGGGTGAAAACATAAAAACGCAATTCTAAATTTAAACTTGTATATTTATATTTTTTATTTTCAAATGATTTATTACGACATACGGTTTTTAAATCTAGTTTGACCAATAAACCAGTAAAGCCTCTGGTTCGATGTCCGGTCTAGTCCGAAAACAATCCTTTCTAGAGCTAATTCATTTTACTAGAATTAATAAGCTTTAAGTCTTGTAAATTACACTTTAAAAGTTGTATTGTGTCTCTAGAGTTGTTTTCAAGAATCATTTGGTAGATCTACCATGCAAGATTAGGTGCATATTATTCAGCACACATGTGACCTGTCAAGCAATATTGATATCTTTCATGTGTGTTTTGTCCTATTTTTTGATAATATATGAAGCAAAGGTCATGTTAGGTCACTTGTGCTTTCAAATATTATAGTTAGGTGTTTTAGTGTAAAATCAAATAATTATATTATGAATCAAGGGGTAGGAAAGGAAATTCATCTTTGACTAATGGGTCAAATGGGTCCACCAGAATGATTAAAGGTTTGTCACAACCTATGGTACAACTAACATGATATAAAATAGTAATAATATATTGTCCATTAGTCCCTAACAAGGCATTTTATAAACAAAGAATTCAAGTTTGACTTCTGTGGTCAAAGTGTTCTTTGTACAAATATGATCAACTCTACGGAAACCCGACCAAATTGATCGTGTGGTTTTAGCCCAACACGCATTACTAGTAAGATGATCACCAAACAATGCGTGTTGGGATGAATCTGGAACCTGTTTGGTCGGATTTCTTGCATATATGTGTGCGAAAATGTCGATAGGGGTAAAAATATAAAATTGCAAACACAATATTTACTCCTAGTTATTGTTTTTATTTTAGGACATTTATGAGGACATTTATGGTGATTAAGTGGTGCACAACAGAAACTATTTTAGACGATATATAGGTTGTTGCACCAATCGTTGTTTTAAAAAATTATCGAGTTACATTTTCACAATGTATGTAATTCTGTTAAGTTAAACCGAGCACTAAAAAAGTTAGGAAATTTGTCACTCGACGTGTTTTTTTCTTGTTAGATCTGTGGTATAAACGAAGCTAGATATGCACTTTATTCACCTTTGATGCATTAACTTCCTACTTTTAATAACCTTGTATCCAAATTCTTATTTCGATTCTTGTTTATCGTAGTTCTGGAACCCCAACCACCTCATCACCACCCGGTACCGGAACAGGAACCGGTACTGGGACCGGCACAGGAACCGGTACCGGAACAGGGACGGGAACAGGTACCGGAACAGGAACTGGTACTGGTACAAGCACTGGAACTGGCACAGGTACTGGCACGGGAATGGGAACAGGGATGAACCCATCACTAGGACTCGGTCCTACAGGTGACACCAGTGCAGCCGAGACTTGTTCCATCTCATTTGCGTCGCTAACACTTCTGGTTTCGGGTTTGATCTTATGGCTAAGGTTGATCTAACAAACAAGACTTTGTGTTCAATGGTTGTGATGTATCCACAAATCCAGATGTAATTTAAGAGGTGGCTGGGGCTGAACTGTAGTAGAGAATCAATCCATTGTCAGTTGTATCCATTATATTTTTTCTTTTGTAACCAACTTTTTGTATGTGGGGAATTTATGCCTTTTGAAATGAGTCTGTCATTTGTTAATGAGTGTGTTTGTGGGGCACAAATCTTTTTCTTGATTCTTTTTGTTAGAATTGGTGCATGTCACTACAAATAACAATGCAAAATGTGCACTTACCACGGTTTGTTTCTAATCTTTAAATGACTCAGTTCAGTGTTAAATTATTCAACCATAAAAGTATTTGTTTCATTAAAAAAAAGTTTGTTAATAGTTTAGATTTTGCCAAACAGACCATTAATTGATTAGTTCTAGTTATCTTGGTTTTAAAAATCGTGCCAGAGTCTAAAAACGATCAAATGGTTTTCTTGTTAAACAGCCCCTTAGGCGGAGCTTCATGTACATGAATCATTTATTAGTCGCGTGTAAAAACGATCAAATGGTTTTCTTGTTATATCTTTACATGGTTCAGTTTAATGTTAAATCATTCAATCATAAAAGCGTTTGTTTCATTAAAAGAGTTTTTTAATCGTTCAGATGTTTTCAAACAGCCTCTTAGTCGATTAGTTCTAGTTGTTATCTTGGTTTTAAAAATCGCACCAGGATCTAAAAACGATCAAATGGTTTGTCAAATGGTTTTCTTGTTATATCTTTACATGGTTCAGTTTAGTGTTAAATCATTCAACCATAAAAGCGTTTGTTTCATTAAAAGAGTTTTTTAATCGTTCAGGTTTTTTCAAACAACCTCTTAGTCGATTAGTTTTAGTTGTTATCTTGGTTTTAAAAATCACACCAGGATCTAAAAACGATCAAATGGTTTTCTTGTTAAACAGCCCCTTAGGCGGCGCTTCATGTACATAATTTATTTATTAGTCGCGTGTAAAAACGATCAAATGGTTTTTTTGTTAAAAATACTGATGTAAAAGAGATGAGAAAGATGTAACTTTTGGTTGTACAAACTGGGAAAATAATCTTGGTGCTTAAATGCTTATTTGTGTAGAATGATGTGAAATGTTCAACCATGGGACTAGTTTTGCATACAAGATAATACAATATGAACTAGAGAAACCGCGCTGCTAACTATTCAAATTTAGAACTGACTTGTTAAAATCCTTTGTTCCTGGTCGGGAAGTGATGGCCGAGTGTAGGATATCCCGCATGATACAAAGTCTTTAATTAAATCAACTATGACATTGGGTTTTTCGACGTGTGGGACGTGGCCACAGTTTGGTATTTGGCGAATGATGGCATTAGGGAGCTCACAGTGTAATTGCTGACATACAACAACACAAGGTTATATTAAACAAGTTGTGATGAATTTATCTTTTAAAGTCTGGTATTGTTGTTTAAAAAGCAAAAAAAAAACAACTTTAAAATGAATATTTGATATGATGACAAGGAGGGTTTAAGGTTAAATACTAACCACTGCAAGTTTGCTGTCAACTATTCGATCATTTTCTCCGTATATTATAAGTGTTTTCTTTGAAACCTGATAATAAAAGTGTCAGATATATATATAGAGGCGTGTTCAGTACAAAATCAATTATAAGTATATAACCGTGAGAACCACATAAACACTTGTAAGCTGTATAATTCGCATATAATGACATAATGTTGGACATTATCTAGTTTCTACTCCTGGGTCTACTTTTGACTTTTAAAGTCAAATAAGTTAGCTTTTCAACTTGAAACTAGGGCTGACAATTTCTGACACGGACACGATAACACGACACGAAACGACACGGAATTAACAGGTTTCGTGTTTGACCTTAACATGTGCCGTGTCATTAACAGGTTAACACGATAAAGACACGTTAATTATCGTGTCTTAACAGGTTAAAGATCTGTTAACACGATAGGTCACCTTTTAATATTTATTTATATGAAATGTTAGTGGAGAATGAAGGTGGAGATGGACTTTAATAGACTTTTAATCTTTTTTTTCATATTCGTTTATCAAGTATTATTATGGATAAATACTATTTTTATGTAATTTTGTTGTTTTATGTCATAAGAATTATCATATTAAGTCATATTTATTATTTAAGACTTATAAATTTTTTTGAAAATTTTATTTTTTTTAAAATTGGGTTTTTATCGTGTCATATCGTGTAACCTGCTTTTTATCGTGTTCGTGTTTGGAAAAAATGACATGATAAGTTATCGTGTCGTGTTCGTGTTTGACCTTATCGTGTTCGTGTCTTATCGTGTTCATGTCTTATCGTGTCGTGTCTGACACGATATGCCAGCCCTACTTGAAACTATATAAGAAAAAAAACATTTTCAACTTGTATAAATTGCATAATGTTGGACATTATCGCGTTAATCTGAAGATTTATTAAGACGGAAATCTGTTTAAACTAAGAAAGTAGAAACAAAAAGTCAAACTTCTTGGATTGACTTAAAAAGTCAAACTGGTTAGATGAACCAGTCACAGGCTGCATTGTATGTTCATCATAATTCAATGATTTTAAATACATTTGCAAAGGTGTAACTCAAATTTTCATAAATAATATCCGCAAATTCAACTTCTTTTCATAAAAAGAACCTGATCAATCTGTGTAGAAACATTGTATCCCCCATTGCTCATAAAATCAACTGTTGCTTCTTCCCACCATGGTAAAAGGCAATGTAATCGCGCAATCTACAATATCGACAAAAAAAATACTAGCACTTTAACATTACATAATAGCAATATGCAATTTGCCTTGAAAGTTATCTAAACAAATGAAGAAATGAAAATTTGAATTTACCTTAGTCCACTCCAAGCATGTCGTTAAGGGTAAATTATTAAATCCCAAATTCGTAGCATAAAAGCGCAATGGTAGGAATTTTAATAGTGAAACCTGTGAAAATGAACATATTTAAAAAAAAAAGTTTCTGTTCAGGCACTTATGTAAAAGACACCTAGTCCTAGGTGCACTTTGACTTTCAGGTCAAACTTGCTAAAATGAGTTTTGGAATTAATATAATATGGTCATGGATGCATAGCACTCACCGCGGCAAAGGCTACACTTCTCGGTAACTTAGAGAGATTTCCTGTGCCTTTTGCATACACACTTGCATTAATCAGGATCAGCTTATCAACCTGCAAAAACAGCAAAAAAAAAAAAATTAAACGCGTATATTAAACTTTGACTTTTGAGAGTCAAACCAGTTACTTTGTAGCTCTAGCCTCAATGAATTTGTCGAACGCTTACAGCTTCAGGATGGTTTATAGCAAAGTCAACTGCAGCTGCAGCTCCAAGACTTGGGCCAACTAACAACATGGGTTTTTTAATGTAGGACTTCCAGAACTGATCATGGAAACATAGAATTAAACTAGATTGAAAGTATTACAAAAAGTAAATATGAAAATGAACAATAAAAAGAAAAAGAAATGTACTTGGTAGAGGTGATCGCGCTTGGACTCAACGTTACAAAGTGGAAGTGTTTCTGATATAGGCAAAAGACACAAGAAGAAAATGAAACATTGACATGAAAACACAAGTTTAATTTGGTTCAAATTAGAGGTCGTTGAACGAGTGGCTTGGGTAACGGGTCAAAACAGGTTCAGAGTAATATGGGTCGGGCTTTAGTTTCGGTCAAAACAGATCACTTGTTGACCCAGAACCACCTTTCTGTCCATTTTTATTTTATTTTCTTAAATAATCACATGACTTTGAGTGACTTTCATCCCGTTTGACCCACTTGACCCGTTTACCTTTCAGCTAACATTTCTGAATGAGCGAAATGAAATAACAGAAACAAACTTTATACATTTTTCTCCATGCAAAATCCCTTTCGTGAATCCGTGCACTAAAGATAAAGCACAGCCCAACGCGGCTCGTTCATAAGTGAACGCGCTCACATTGTCAAAACTAGCTAAAATTTATATAAATATAGAAAATAACAAAAAGTCAACCTAAGTTTGAGAAGCCCCATCCTAGAATGTCAACTGCCCAAGTCTCAAAACCGGCTTGCTCTAGCAACGGGAGTGTGTATCGCCATTCTAAACACGAACTGAAGAATAAGATGTAATCAAATGCGCAAACATAACCCGAAAAACAAACTGCTTACACAACAAAAAAAACAAAAAAAAAAAAAATTCCTACATTGTTATGTCCAAAGAAAACTGTAATATAACTTGTTTTATCCTTCATCCTTAACATGATTTTGTATTTTTTTCAATGCTATTTACTGGCCAAAAAAGTTACATTATTGTCGACGTTAGAGGGTATTTTAGTCATTTAACACTTCAGTCACTTCAGTTAAACACATTTTAAGCCTCATGATACGAGACTCGTCGTATTGCTATAGTGTGGATCAAAATAACCAGCAGCATACCTGTCAAACCCATGTAGTAGAACCAATGGATTGCCTTTGTCGTGTACGATTGGTTTCACGCAACTAGTCATTATACGGTTCTTTGAGACGCTTAGCTGAAATTCATGTCGAGAAAAACATAACATAGTTTTGTTGTGTTAATATATAATCAGCAACAAATGATATAAATATCACGTAGAACATAAAATAAACATACAGAAAAAACATTATGTTGACCAAACCAGCAAACCCGGCCCCGAGGCCTTCACCAAATCTAGCCCAACAGACCGATCTGGTTCCAAAAATAGTAAGAATGTGACGAATTTATGGCGAGACGAAACTAGTGATCCATGATCATAAACAAGACATAATGGTTGATCTAAGTTATCTAACACAATAAGCTATGTTGTAAGAGTTAAACTTATTTGTTTTTTAAGTT
The DNA here is from genome assembly GCA_030867185.1 of Tagetes erecta. Taxonomy (NCBI): domain Eukaryota; kingdom Viridiplantae; phylum Streptophyta; class Magnoliopsida; order Asterales; family Asteraceae; genus Tagetes; species Tagetes erecta. The sequence continues at coordinate 42,366,955 of CM061492.1, read as the reverse complement.
ATTGTACTTTAACTACCTATAAACCACCTACCTTAATGAGGTTATGACTAATATATTATTATTATTATTCTACTTCAACCATCAAATCATTAACAGTTATATTAGTCAACTTGATTTTAAAACATTTTCCATTTAAAAGCAATTTTTGTATACAAACCAATAAGAACAACAAGAACCGATGAACACCTCTACTGGCAGCATTTCAATCCTCGAAACCAATTTTCGAGCGAATGGGTCTTCGATTTTCTCCATTTCTTTGAGGAGTAATGGAGGAAAAACGTCATGTGAGGCTCCGAAAAACCTCGAGGTTTTCCTGTTGGAAGACGACCATATTCCCGAAGACGGAACGGTGGCGGTGATGGTGGTGATTTTTAACATGCTTTTGTTTCAGTAGACTTTAGAAAGATTTTTAGCTCTTGGGATTGTTGGTTGCTTGAAGGCAATAGTAGAATAAGAAGAAGATTTAAACGTGATGTGTAACTGGGACATTCTGGTTGTACGATAATGTTTATTTAGTCAAAATTGTTTGACATAAATGTCACATTGATAGTTCTTGTTTTTTTCTATATTTAAAAACCAATACACGTAGTTACCCATAATATCTTACTTCTAAAATTCATCTTTATAAGCGGTGGTGTTGAAAAATTTTTTAAAAATTATTCCTATTATATGAAATTTTTTTTAACGACGACGCAAATTTATTAAAAAGTTTGCAAGATGCTAGATAAAAGTGCAAATAGATGATTTATATATTTTCATTAAAGTTGTTACAAATAGAACATGTAAGTGTTAAGATCGGTACACCACGCTTGGGTAGAGAAACCCGAGTTGTTGCGTAATTTAAGAGAACCCTTTAATATAAAATGTTTGTTTTTGTGGGTAGCTAACTATTATTCTCATATAGCACTTCCATTTGAGAAAACATTTTCTAGGTAACAAGCCACCGAATAGATGCCGATGAGAAATCTTTATGGCTAGTATGTTGCCACTCCCACTTGTCCGATTCGGTCTACTATCGAGTAGCGAAACACGAGTTCCATAGGAGAATTTCCTCGTTACTTTGAGGGGTTCTTTTCCAACTACATTCCAAGTTATGACACCATTTTCCACAGTATAACAATCCAAATTCTGGCGCTTGTCTGGATCGCTATCTTACTAGCAGTGGTGCTATTTTCTAGCTATTTGAGCTTTTTTTTTCTTTTATCGAGAATAATGATTCGAATCGAGCTTTTTGCTAAAATTCTTTGCCATGTTTCCGCATGTGGAAAGTTTCAGTTTTTCTTCCAAATTTGTCAAGCCTCATACAGATCTTATTAAGATATGAGGTAAACGACATCACATATATGCAGTATTATTGCTTATCCAAAGCCGTTCAGTGGTGTAATTTAAATAAAAAATATATTGTATCCAAAAGTTATGAACGTTTTAAAAAAGTGGGGGAATTGACATATGTCTTGCACGTTAAGAGAAAAAGTTAACAAAAGTGTCTATGACTAAACTACTCATTCATCAAATTATTTTCCTACAAATTGATCTCAATCATTAGAAAGAAATCTAAAGGTCATAATCATTGTTACCCATCTTAGATTACAAACCTTTATAGGATAACTCACTCATATATATATATATATATATATATATATATATATATATATATATATATATATATATATATATATATATATATAGTGTTACCTTCAAATGAGAACCATGTATTTGGAAAGAACCAGTGAGAACCATATAAGATGTGCACATATTGCTTCAATAACAATGGCAAGGTAAAAAGAAGATGATTTATTAGTATTGTATCATTGTTTCTTGAATTTTATCACCTCTCTCCTCGGTTTTTTATTAAAACCTAAACGTGTGCATATTTGCAGATATAATCTGGGTTCATATATGCATTTCAACAAAAAACTTTACAAATCATATTTTTTATAAATAAATCTTAAAACTAGTAAGTTTAGAAGGATTTTTGTCAATTTAGATAATAAAAAATATAACAGTTAAAGTGGTTCTCACTTAGTTCTTTCCAAAAAATGAGTTCTCAAATGAAGGTACCCCTATATATATATATATATATATATATATATATATATATATATATATATATATATATATATATATATATATATATATAGGGGAGGGTTCATTTGAGAAGAGCAAATATTCCGAGAAGAAAAAGAAATTACTAAATTCTTCAATTTTTCAACCAAAAACGTTTTTAACTTACAAAACAATGATAGAAATGCAATATTTATTCATTAACTTTGATATTCAATATATAAAATTTAATAAATTTCGTTTATTTGTTAAACCTACACATGTGGAAGTCATGTGTATGTTAGGTTACTTACACATAACCTACACGTGTGTAGGTAAATTTAAAACGCTAAAAATACATACGTAAAAAATATTTTAATGATTTTTTTTAGTTTATACCTTACACATTTGTATGTAGGAAGTGAATTTATTAAAAAAATTAAACAAATGAAAAGTTTTTTTAGTGATTTAGGTTTCTTCTTTTTCTTCTCGCAATATATGAGTCTTCTCAAATGAACCTCCACACATATATATATATATATATATATATATATATATATATATATATATATATATATATATATATATATATATATATATATATATATATATATATATATATATATATATATATATATATATATATATAGAATGAGGTTCACCTACATAGTGTTATAAATCTAAGAAGGCTAAGAAGCAATAAGAGATTGACATGTGGTATCTAGGAAAATTAGGAGAGGGGGTATTTTAGTCATGCCCACTTTTTTAAATATTCTCTCTCCACATGCAAGTCACATGTCAATTCCCCCACTTTTTTAAAACGTTTATAACTTTTACATACGACATTATTTTTTTAAACAAATTACACCATAAAAACGAGAATTTTTTTCTCTTTAAAACGCGTATAATATTGATATATAAAAAACGAACTTTTTTTTCACAATTTTCAGCTCATTGTGTCTAACGTCAGGTCATTGTGTCTTCCGTCAGGTCATTGTGTCTTTTGTCAGGTGATTGTGTGATTGTGTCATCCGTAAGGTTGTTGTGTCATTCATCGGGTCATTGTGTAATCTTATTTGACAAGTATTACACAATGATCTAATAATAAATACACAATAACACAAAAAGTATTTCAAAGATCTTGCTCTCACATCATCCTCCTTAAAAAATAAATAAACAAAACTTAAAAAAACTACTATTTTCTCATTGTGTCTTTTTTCATTGTGTCTAATTTAAAAAATAAAAAAAACGGTAATTTTTTTAATTTTTTTTAATTTTTCGTTTATTTATTTTCTGAAAGAGGAATACATGGGGAACAAGGTCTCCGAATCACTTTTTTCAAATTTGATTTATATTGTGAGTTATAATTTTTTTAAAAGTGTCATTGTGTCTTTGTTTACCATTGTGTCATTCTCACACTTTGTAACAAAAAATGATGTTGTCTTTGAACATTTCTCAAACACATATTAACAATTTGTGACACGGTGATAATTTCTAAACACATAATATGACACAACAAATATTTATAATAAGATGATATTATATAATGACTTAAGAATGAACCGATAAAAGTGATATTTTACTAGTTATAATAAAACACAATCACATGATATTATACAAGGACTAGACAAGTGCCGAATTTATTTTTATTTTTTATATATCAATATTATACGCGTTTTAAAGATAACAAAACGCTTGTTTTTTTGGTGTAATTTTTTTTAAAAAATAATATCGTATCCAAAAGTTATGAAAGTTTTAAAAAAAGTGGGGGAATTGGCATGTGCCTTGCATGTGGAGAGAGAAAGTCAACAAAAGTGGCTATGACTAATGTACCCTTCCACCAATTTATTTTCCTACAAATTGATCTCAACCATTAAAAAAGAGATCTAAAGGTCATAAATCCTTCTTAGTCTTCTTAGATTTCCAACACTATGTAGGATAACTCTCCTCTATATATATATATATATATATATATGGGAGGGATTTTCTAAAAAGGGTCAAAACTCTAAAAAGGCTAAGAAGGAATCTGGGGCGTCGGATTATGGTGTTTACGGTCCAGATGAACGCGGTGGCAGTTTTGTAAATATTATGATGTTTTGGTTACGCGCGAGATGGATTTGGGGGTATATTTGTCATTGTGCGTTTTTAACACCACAATTCTAACGCCATGGTGTTTCTTAGATCCGTGTCTTCTGAATCATGGTGTTTTTTACGCTTGAACTGATCATAGTAAAAACAGTTGACATGTTTGGTGTTTTATTTTCACACATCTTTTCATGGCGTTTCTAACTTTTCTCATGGTGTTTCTTAGCACTATCAAATGGGATCTATGTCTTCTGATCATGGCGTTTTTAACATTTGAACTGATCACTAAAAACACCATGACTCAGAATGTTAAAAACACAATGATTCAGAAGAATAAGACATTGATTGGAGGTTCGTAATTAGTAAACGAAAACGTCAAAACAAACAAAAACATCACCGCTTTCAGTATTCGCCATAGATGAATGATTATGGATTCAAAATTAATAAACGTTAAAAAAACACCATAAGATTACGATAACGCAGTGTTAAAAACACCATGATTCAGAAGAACAAATCTCATTTAGCGTCAACGCGTAAAATGACGATAACGCCCCTCCGTTTTTTTCCCCCTCATGGACACGTGTTTGTTTGTGACTGCTTCCTACACTTCTTAGAGTTTTAAGCCTTTTTAGAAAATCCCCAATCTATATATATATATATATGTGTGTGTGTGTGTGTGTGTAACTCATTTCTAATTTATATGCATTTTAACATAATTACATAATATATATATATATATATATATAGGGGACATGTAAAATGTAAACCAGTTCTTAAAATGTTAACCAAAAAACCAATTCTAGACCACAAGTTATTTTTGGATTAGTTTAACATGTGGACCATAATCCATATTCTATTTTTTATTGTTTTTAATAAAAAAGATGTGGCCATGATTAATCAAGGGACAAAATAGTAATTTTACAATCTTTTCTCTCTTACTTTATATTCTCTTTCTTGCTTTTTCTCTCTCTTGCTTTTTCTCTCTCTGTACTTTATTTTTTGAATTATCTTTACAATTTCTCTTTAATTTTTTTAATAAACTATTTATTAAATTTAAGGTACACAGAATAAATAAATAACATTTCTAAAACATATGTTTGTACACATGTGTAAAATTCATAATATACTTGAAAAACAAACAAAAATGTAAAACGAAAACTATAAAATCAAAATCAAAAGATGCTAGTTGTTTTTTCACTTGATTTTCATTGTTCGCATCATAAATCTGGGTCATTCAACAAGTCCTGAAAGAATACAAGATAAACATGAGTTAAAAATTATATAATAAGATTAACACATGTATACAACCAAAATACACATGTGTATAAACTCTGTTTCCGCATGTCTATATTAGAAACCAATTTAGGTACAAATTTTTATGCACTTGATACAACCATTTATAAGCCAAAAAACAAGACTAACACACGTGTACAACTCGGTTAAAAAAGTAATTCTACATTATTTATCTTACTTTATCTTTTTATCTCTCTTACTTTCTATTCTTTTCATACTTTCTCTTCTCTCTATTATTTCATTTCTCAACTTTATTTCCAGATTCTATCTATAATTTCTCTTTTAATTATTTTTAGCAAACTAGTTATCAAAATTAAGATAAATAGAAAAAGCAAATATATAATATGAATTAACAACTATATAACAATGTTAAACATGTGTACAATCAAAATACACATGTGTATAAACTCAGTTTACACATGTGTATATTCAACCAATTTAAGTACAAATTTTTATACACCTGGTACAACCACTTAAAAGGAAAAAAACAAAGAATAACACATGTGTACAAATCAGTTACACATATGTTTTTTATTAGATCCACAAAATGAACATTAAAAAAGACAAATTATAGACTTAGTTACACATGTTTATACACATCGTACAACTACTTGAGAGAAAATACACATGTGTACAACCATTACAAATAAGAAATATATTATATATGTATACAAAGAAAATCAATACACTTTTGAAAACTCAGTACCATAACTGTAACACCCAAGTGACTATTATAAAACTAAAAAATCCTTAAAACTTCAAAACCTACTTTTAAAAACTTGGGTAAAGTACATAGCTACAACTTTTTATACATAATGTACAACTACGTAAAAGAAAATACACATGTGTTCAAAATCTGTTTACAAATGTGTATAATAAAAATCCTAAACCCAACTAATAGAAAATAAAACTGAGTAAAGACGTGTACAAAATCTGTTTACACATGTGTATAATAAAAACTTAGCTTATGTATAATAGAAGATTTAATAGAAAATTTTGATTAAAGGCTATTTGTTTAAATTCCATGTCCTTGTTCAAAATGCATTTAATAGAAGATTTTGATTATAGCCTATTTGTTCAAATTAACTAAGCAGACCAAAGTTTGATTATGTAAAAAGAAGTTAAATTGTTGACTTTTTAAGCATTCAACAATACCAGATGCTGCTGTTATTTACATTCATCTAAATATAGTTCGATTACATGTTTCGTACTACCCCACTTTATGATAAAACCGAAGCAATTTCAATGCTAAATAATTGCTGAAAATACATTTATTTATTTATTTTAATAATATAACTATAATAATGATGTTTCTACAAAAAATAATTGCTGAACCTGCATTTCTTCTTCACATTCAGAAGGGTAAAATAATTGCTTGTTCTCACCAAAGACGAAATGCAGATCTTAAACCCAGATCTAAAACTCGTAACCCAGATGCGGCTTTAGATCTTAAACTCAGATCTAAAACCCAAAAAAAAACAAAGTAACACATGTGTGTCACTCAGTTACACCTGTGTATACAACAGTTTATGCACTTAGTACAAACTTCGAAAGTGAAAAACAAGAACACGTGTGTATTTTGATTGTAGACATGTGTATTTTGATGTGTATAAAAAAATATACGTTTAATTACAAATTAAGAAAACATTTAAACATACAAACAAAATCGTATTTTTACCTTCATTTAGTACGACCATTCAAAAGAAAAAAAACAAGACTAACACATGTTTACAAATCAGTTACACATGTGTATTTACAAAACCACTTTAGTTACAACTTTTTATGCACAGTGAACAACATATTAGACAAAAAACAAGACTAATACATGTGTAAAAACACAGTTATACATGTGTATATTCAAAACCCAATTTATGTATAATTTTTTAAATTTTAAATTTTCAATATTTTAAAGTCTAGATGTAGTCAAAAGTCGAGATGGAGTTAGAATATAAAAGTAATATTTTAAATTTTTACCTTATATGTAGATGTAGTCAAAAGTTCAGACTGAAGAATTGTAATTTCAAAACCCACCAAATCAAGTAAAAAAAACTTACAAAGAGGAAAAAAAACTTACATTTGGGTCGTAGACCTCTCGCAACCCAGATCTGAAAATTTCGTAGACCTCTCGCAACCCAACGTATCTTGTGTTTATAGATCGGAACTTGTACCAAAACAGATCTGTGCAAAAAAAAACAGAAACCATTGCTTGCGTCGTAAATCGCCGGATCTGGTCAAAGAAAAAAGACGATGGTGGTTGTCACACCCTCAAAATCCACTAACGGAGTTTTACCGTTAAGTGTGTGACAAACCAGGATCTCAGTCATTAGTTACACCAAACGACACTATATGAATTTAAAACATATATGTCTCATTAAATGAGAAAATTTATTACAGAGTTAACGTTTAAAAGTTTGCGGAAGCGTAATCGAAATGTAATGTCAAAATATTAAATGGAAACTAAATGCGTAGTACACGCGTCCAGTACAAGATACAAAGTTTAAATAGACATTAAACTCAAAACATGGTTTGTAATGCATGAAAATGTTTAAATGAAAAGCCGTGACTGCATGCCATGTCCTAAGTGCGTGGTACCTCAGTGACCTGTAAAAGTGAAAGTCTAACAAGTGTCAACACGACGGTTGGTGAGTTCACAAGGTAAGTATAAAATCAAGTAAGTTCAGTTGCAAGCAGATATATAAATTAAGTATGTCATTGTAGGTAGCTAATCTACAGCACATGTCCTTAGAGGCGTAAAGTATCTGACCGAAGCTGACGTATGTACACATTAAGTGCAGTTTGCCTGTTCGTACATCCCAGCAGGATGCACTGTAAGTATGTTAGGTCATTCAACACCCGTTCGACAGGTCCTTCTGTCGTGCTAGCGCGACTAGCCCGGGTGGGGTTTGTCAAACCCAGTAGTACTACTCAAAATTTCCCCGCTATTTCACAAATACTAACGGTCAACTAGGTATCCATGAGGTCTTTCATGAACAAAATAAAAGTTGCTCTAATCCAGACATGCGACATACAGAATTTGTAAATCCGTAAAAGTATTTGTCCGAGTTCAGCCCATGAAAGGGTATCATAGTAAAAGTGCGGTTTAGTGAACTCACCTTTGATTTGCATAGCTTACAAATAAGCAACCAAGTAATAAGCCTAGGTAGTCTCGCTACCTAATCATAGTCACTGATTAGCTAAAAGTAATTTAAAAGGAAATTAGACGGTTTCTCGTTTCCGATTCGGTTTCGTACCCATTGCCCTAACATAGACTGTCATGTGATAAAATTGAGTTTTGACATACCCAAACTAATGGTGTTTAGGATATTAATTTAATGGTCCATTTAAATCAACACCGTACTTATATGTACATTCACTTTATGTAATACATACTACACGTGACCACCACATCATCATTTAATTGTCACCAAATCATTATACGCTCATTATTACAATGTCCTCGTCATTTTCACTATTATCATAACAATTATTAATTTATATACGTATAATTATCCAAACATTATACTACAACTTTTGTTAATTCACTTTAGACATACATGTGATCATTTCATTTGCATACAACCTAACTACTATATATTTTCACACCCACGCGCAATGCACGTCAACATATATTAAACCAATCCTGACATATAAGATCATCCCCACACATTTCATAATTCATACATTATTCATATACCTATGTACTCAGTGACGTGTATCTGCATAACACATTCATCAATTTAGTTTGTAATGTCATATTTATGCATTTACACTCAAGTTGATATGAAAACCCTTTCTACATGTCACTTACGCATGCATTACTTTCATCTCTACATATATATATATATATATATACATCCCTGAACCCAATTAATTTATCCACATCTGTATTATAACCTTACACAACACATATATATTTATACCCAAATACAATTCATGCACTCATCTCATCTTCTATATACAAATACATACACAACCATAATTCACGTATACCTTTACTGCTATACATACACACGTATACGAGTTAATCCGACACACACCAAGTTATACATATACATCGTACTATATTTAAACAATCATATATAAACACATCAATGCTTAATATGCTACATATTTGTTAAGATTTTTATCACACATATATATATACTCCACGTACATACACACTGTAATATATATGTATCATGTTCAATCATATACACACACATCTTAACACCTATAAAATACCATTTTAAGTTACTGTTAACTACAATCATATACACGTACACACAATCACGTAACACATACATACAGGAACATACACGCATATATCATTTCCTACGGTTTCACCATTGTGACAAACCCGGACTTAACCCGACATGTGTTTATGACTACCCAAGCCTCGTATGTTTATACGCATATCAACCGTATCTGAACGAGTACGAACCGCGATCCAGAATCAAAACCGTACGAATTTGAATCAACTAAATGGTGACACGAACGTACCGGAATACTCGTGCGATAGTGAAGGACTTTGTCGGGGTGTTAGATAGTTTGATCGCCGGAGTTACGGGTGGCCGGATTGATAGAATGTAAACAAGAATCTAAGAGAAGGAGTTAGTTTTCACTACAATCAAGTTGCCATTACACATCTCCAACCAACTATATAACGACCTACCTGCTCAACTAACTTGTAGATCAGTTACACTTTATTACAATTACAATTCACACCCCTCACCTTTTCTTATTAACAATTCATCTTACAATACTTTCTATAATTGTCACAACTAGTCCTTTATCTATGTAACAATACTCCCTGCTGACAACATGCTTGTCCTCAAGCATCAAATGTTGGAAATCTGAGTTTGAAGGCTTCCAAATCCTCCCATGATGCTTCTGAGATGGGTAGGCCATGCCAATGGACTAAAATTCGTACACCAGCCTTGGAACCTCGTTTGACCAATTGTCTATCCAAAATGGCTCGTGGCTGCAACGTGAAACGTGGACCAGCAGGTAATGGTGATACCTCAGAAGTAGGACCTGGTGCTGATTTGAGTAGTGATACATGAAAAACTGGATGAACTTGAGAAGAATTAGGAAGATCCAGCTTATAAGCAACTGTACCAATCTTTTCAATCACCATATAGGGTCCAAAATATTTAGGACCCAACTTCTGGTTTCTGTGGTGTTTTAAAGTGTTTTGAACATAATTTTGAAGCTTCACATAAACCCAATCACCCACAACAAAATGTCTCTCTGTTCTCTTCTTGTCTGCCATTTGTTTCATCCTGTTTTTAGACTTTGCTAGATTGGCTTTTAAAGCAACAAGCTTGTGTTCCCTCATCTTGAACCATTCCTCAATAGACTCCAAATTAGATTCATGTGGTATATAAGGAATGTGCAATGGAGGAGGTATGCCATAAAGAGCTTCAAAAGGGGACATACCAATAGCTGAATGATATGTTGTGTTGTACCACCACTCAGCCAATGTGACCCATTTAGGCCATTGTGTTGGATCATCCATCACCATAGATCTCAAGTATGTTTCCAAACATCTATTGAGAACTTCAGATTGCCCATCTGATTGAGGATGGTAGGCTGAAGAGTAAGCTAATTGAACTCCCTGCAACTTCATGAAATCTTTCCAAAATTGACTAAGGAAGATTGGATCTCTGTCAGATACAATGGTGTTAGGACAGCCATGCAATTTGAAAATAGTATCAAAAAACAACTGAGCCACTTGAGCAGCAGTGAAAGGGTGAGACAACACCATAAAATGACTATACTTGGTGAACCTATCAATCACCACCAAAATAGTGTCCTTTCCAGCACTTTTTGGGAGGCCACTAATAAAATCCATAGCAATGTCAGTGAAGACTGAAATGGGAGTAGGAAGAGGCTGTAATAGTCCAGGGGAAGCTGCCCTTTCATATTTAGCTCTTAAACAAGTGTGGCATTGTTGAATCATCCGTCTCACTTCCTTAGAACACTTGGGCCAATAGAACATTTGCTTAAGCTTTTGTAGGGTAGGGTAGTAACCAGAATGGCCCCCAATTGGAGATGAGTGGCATAAAGCTAGAATATTTTGTCTTAACATAGGGTCAGCTCCAATATATATCTTATTCTTCCTTTTCAATGTAGTACCATCCCATACCATATTCTTAACCACTTCTTTGTTTGACAATTTAGCAATGATTTGCTGGACTTTTGAATCAGTCTCCCAACTAGCTTGGATCCTAGGCCACAAACATGGATCAATAGAGCTCAATCCCATTTGAAATAAAGCTAAGCCTTCAACTCGTGATAAAGCATCTGCCACTGAATTTTCCTTGCCTTGTTTGTATACAATTTCATAGTCATACCCCAACAATTTAGTCAGCCATTTTTGTTGAAGGGGAGTACAAATCCTTTGTTCTAATAAGTACTTGAGACTCCTTTGATCAGTCCTGATTATGAAATGTTTGACAATCAAATAATGGTGCCAATGTTTGACTGCCATTAATATAGCTAAAAGTTCTTTGTCATAGACAGACATGGCCTGTTGTCTACTTGAGATACCCTTACTTAAGAAAGCCAATGGATGACCATCTTGCATCAAAACTGCACCCAACCCTTTTGAAGAAGCATCTGTTTCCACAATGAATACCTTTGTAAAATCAGGTAATGCTAACACCGGAGCAGTAGATAAAGCATTTTTCAATTGATCAAAAGCTGTTTGAGCTTCTTCTTGCCATACAAATGAATCCTTCTTAAGAAGATTATTCAAAGGTCTAGCTAAACTGCCAAAGGATTTAATGAATCTCCTATAATAACCAGCCAAGCCTAAGAACCCTCTCAATTGCTTTAGTGTAGTAGGTGTTGGCCAATTAGTAATAGCCTCAATTTTATGAGGATCAGTGCTGACCCCTGCTGCAGTGATTATGTGACCCAGATACTCTACTTGTGACCCAGCAAACATACATTTAGACTTTTTGGCCAACAAGGAATTAGATCTCAATAAATGCAGTACATCTCCCAAATCAATCAAATGTTGCTGTAAAGAATGGCTGTAAACCAGAATGTCATCAAAAAAAACCAAGGCACACCTTCTTAGTAGACTCTTGAAAGTAGTATTCATTAATGCTTGGAATGTGGCTGGTGCGTTTGTTAGACCAAAGGGTAGGACTAGGAACTCAAAATGGCCCTGATGGGTTCGAAAAGCAGTTTTGTAGATGTCTTCTTCATGCATTCTGATCTGATGATAACCAGATCTTAAATCCAATTTTGAGAAGATGATAGCACCCCCCAATTCATCCAACAATTCATCTATGAGAGGTATAGGGAAACTGTTCTTAACTGTGGCTTCATTCAATCTTCTATAGTCTACACACATTCGCCAAGAACCATCTTTCTTCTTTACTAGCACAATTAGAGCAGCAAATGAACTTGTACTTTCCCTTATAATCCCCAAATCTAGTAGCTCTTGAGTCATTTTTTCAATCACATCCTTTTGAGCTGCAGGGTACCTGTAAGGTTTTTGAGTAATAGGTATAGTACCCTCTTTCAGAATGATCTGATGATCACAGTTTCTTTGAGGTGGCAGTGTGGTTGGTAATGCAAATACATCTTCATAATGGCTCAACAATTCATCAATAGCCTTATTAGATGTAGAAGTAGGAACTATAGGGTTATGATCATGCATTACATTGCTCAGCTGTAAACTAAATAGTTGCCCCTGAACCACCTGTTTGGAATTTGTCAACAAGGCATTCACCTTCTCATTTGAACACAATGAGACCCCTGATTCTTTTGTACCCTTTAATTCAAAAATGTTATCGTCTACTTTGAATTTCATAGTCAACTCTTTAAAGTTCCATGTGATATCATCTAGACTTTGTAGCCATTGAATGCCCAATACCATGTCATAATTGGTTAAAGGAATCAACAAAACATCAGCTCTAAACCAATTTCCCTGCATAACCCATTGTAAATTCTCACACAATTGATTGCAGCTCATTAAATTCCCATCAGCCACAGTGATTTTCATAGGGTTAATTGATCTAACAGGGCACCTCATTTTATAAGCAATTTTTTCATCCAAAAAATTATGAGTAGAGCCAGAGTCAATCAAAATATGTAAAGGTCTAGTACCAATTGACCCAGTTACTTTCATAGTTGAATAAGAAGCAACACCCATAATTGCATTAAGTGAAATTTGAGGTTCTAGTCTTTCTTGATCTTCATATTCCATCTCCCATTCCCCATCTTCCCATACTTCTACTGAAAACAACTGCTTGTTCTTGCATTGATGAGTAGAAGAATACTTTTCATTGCATCCAAAACATTCACCCCTGGCCCTTTTGTCTGCAATTTCTTTAGTAGACAATTTCCTCGAAAAACTGGGTTTAGATTTATTCACAGGAGCAGGCAATAAAGGTAAATTTGCAGCCATAGGTTTATACCCCAAGCTTTGATATCCATTAGTTTTATTACCATATCCTCCCACAACAGATTTATACATCTTGTTATATCCACTTTGACCCCTTTTTATTATGTCATCTTGAATTCTAGCTTTCATGTAAGCTTCAGGAATGTTATTAAGAGTTAACAACCTAAGAGGATCCCCAATTTCAGGATTAACTGCTCTTAAGAACAAACTTACAGCATACTCATCACAAATATTCACCTTAGTTAAGGCTAAATCAAATTCATCACACAGTTCTTGTAAGGTACCTGTTTGTTTGATTGCAGCCAACGCCCCCATTGCATCTGGACCAACCACAGTTGCGAATCTGTTTGCAATGAATCTCTTATACTCAGGCCACAACATACCTTCAATTGTTCCACCCCTGGATTTAACAAATGATTGATGCCACAGTAAGGCCATATCATCAATATGAACTATCGCCATACGCACCTTATTATCTTCAGGTGTTTCATCAATAGAGAAAAAATGTTCTACTCTACAGATCCATCCTTCCACATTTGTGCCCAGGAATTTAGGAAATTCCATTCTTGTTAACCTATTATTGGTTCGATAAGGTTCATCTTTCTTACCTCCATTGTTGACAATGATTTCACCATCTGCACTACCATCTTTCTTTGTTAACACTTGTAAAGCTTTCAACAATTCAGTCATTTGCATAGAATTTTCCCCCAATTGTTTCTTCATTTCTGCAGTTGATGCTTTAATGGCTTCCAATTCAGTCAAATTCTTGCCTGTAACCGATTCCAATCGAGTCAATGTTGCATCATGTTCTTGAATTTTCTGTTCCACTGTTTGATTACGCGTCGTCATTGCTGATACGAATTGTTCCGGCGATTCGTCGCCAATCAAGAGCTGTTCCGAGGATGAACAAGCTCTGATACCACTTGATAGAATGTAAACAAGAATCTAAGAGAAGGAGTTAGTTTTCACTACAATCAAGTTGCCATTACACATCTCCAACCAACTATATAACGACCTACCTGCTCAACTAACTTGTAGATCAGTTACACTTTATTACAATTACAATTCACACCCCTCACCTTTTCTTATTAACAATTCATCTTACAATACTTTCTATAATTGTCACAACTAGTCCTTTATCTATGTAACACGGATATAGGTCAAGGTGACCTCAATTGTTGACGGCGACGGTAGGTTATTGTGATATGAGATTTGGACGATGGTAGGTTTTCATTTAGTTAAATTGCTATTTAGTCCTTCTAGTTTATTCAAATGATTATTTTCTACTTTGCCTTAATTGCAATTTAGTCCCCAAGTTTATTTAAATCAAGAGCTTTGTTTCAAGTACTTAATAACAAAAGTTGGTTACTAACTGATCCCCGAATTGTATAATGAACGATATAGCGGAGATCCTCGATTTCTCGTAATTATTATTTTGTTACTTATTAGCAAATGAATCACGTGATATTAAATGTACTCAATTTATCTTAGTTAAATGCAATGTTCGTGGACGTTAAAGAATTTAATAGAGTTTGAGTTAACGACATTAACTTGAAACTGCAGGGTGTCACATCATCTCATTGTTGAAAGAATTTTCGTCCCGAAAATTGGATACGGTCGGTAAAGAGGTCTTGAGAGTAAAGGAAAAAAAATTCGAGTTGTCACATCATCCCCTTGTTGAAAGAAATTTCGTCCCGAAATTTAAACATTAGCATTAGCATATGGCGTTGACGTTTTAAATAATCAAGGATGTTCGCGCATTATTTGATCTTATGCGTTTTTATGTGAACTTCGGTTCACTCTTTGAATTTCAATGAACTTTAATAATACGAATCTTACTAAGTTTGAGTGTTTTGGATTCTCGAATCACGAGTTCAACTAGTTCCTTAAATAAGATAATCATTCGTCACTTTAAAGATGTTAAGCGGCATAACAAGTTTCTCTCTGGGAGGTACTGCATTTGGTTCGAGACACGAGAAATATTGGACAAATCCTAGGCGGTATTCAAATGGTTCGTTTTATCGAGGGGGGGGGGGGTCGGTGAACTTTCGATGTGTTGGGAAATCTCTATTCACAAAGAACCTCTTATGTTTAGAATGTTTCGAAATATTTATATCACTGAGCCTGAAGTTGTTATTTAGATATCTAAGGATTGCGTCTTACCTAAAGAATCATATATTTTTATAGATCTATAAATTCCCTCAACTTTGTTTAGGTTTTGTACTTCATTAAAGGAAGTGTTGTCAACACGTAAACGCCACGGATGTCATAGAAAGTTTTAAGAATGGATGGAGAATGATGAATATTAATACTACTTATGCGTTCGGAAGTACATGATTTAGGAAAATTTTCAGGAAATCTTATAAGTATTTCTATCTTCGATGATTATGAGATTTTCGTTGTGGTCAAGGGGACAAGTGGTTGTTTGAGAAAAGATGCTATGTTATTAAAGTTTATGTACTTAAGTACTGCTAAAAACAAAGGAGTCGGTGTTATATAAGTTGGTCCCAATTCTTTTGGTGTACAGTAAGTTTTCTTGTGGATGGAATCTGAGTGTCATTGTCATGGGGGAGGGGGTATATGATATGCTAAGCGTTGTATCATAGAGAGAGAAAAAAATTCTCAAGGATCTTGTCTTTTCATTCCAATTGACGAGTGATTTAATTGTGCACTTCTTTTAGGGTGATCTAGCAGTATTCTTTTTAAATACAGGTTTTAGTTTCCGCATAGATTGGATAAGAGTTCAAACAATAAGATGATAGTAAGAATTTTGATATCAGTTTCATGGGGTGGTAGAGTTTTAATTCGCCATTAGGGTGTTTAAAAGGTGATGAGGGATAATAGTCCAAATCGAGACTTAGAGTTTAATAGATCAGACGAGGATGTCATGTTATCTCATTACCTAGGTCGTTTGGCTTCACTAGTTCCCTTTAGCATGTAGCTTCCAGTTTTAGGGTTTTCATGGTTTAAAGTGATTAGGTGACATTTGCTTACATTGCGCCTCGAATGGTTTGGTCAAGGAAGTTAATTATATATAAGGTGGGATCTCTTAGTTAAACTGGAACTTCTAAAGAAAGATATTGTACGATTGGAGTGTCAAATGACAATGAGAGCATCAATTATGATGTTTATTAGCAGATACAAATGTGTATTAGGGTAGATGGGATAAGAAGTTATTATTCTGAATAGAAATGGATGAGGTATCAATTGTTTATTGTGGATTGTTCTATTTATTATGTGAACCTTTATCATCATGGAACGTATTCGATGCTCATATTTATATACGGGGGAAATGAGTTATTAACATTTGTGTCAACGTATAGTAGTGTAATCTTATTAAATTGTCAAAATAAATCATAAATCTTTTAATCGGGTCATTATGGATCGACTTCAATAGCAGAATGTGTACGGTGAGTTAGATGTGGGGAAGTTTGTACATATCTGAGGTTGTATTGTTTCTCATCTGTAGTGATATTGTAAGTGGTCAACGAATGTAATCGAGAATAAACTTGATATTAGGGCGTTACTTAAGAATAAATTTTCGTTCCAGTTAGGCTATTGTTTAGGTGGATTTTGTGTTGAGTTATTCTTCACTTTTTTTGCTTCTAGGTATAACCCAGATGAAAGGTGTTACCAGGAATGAAATATAATAGAAAGTGGTTATCCTGGACGGTAATGGGCAAAGCTTCCTCAGAACATCAACTGATAGTGTTGGTTTATTGTTAACGGTGGTAATCATCACCCGAATTCTTAGGGTCGTGAAATGCATTTGAAATCATAATTTGTATGCTTGGGTCAGTTATGGAACATTTGGTTTTTGTTGTTACTGTGAGTAAAGGGTATATGAAAGTTATAATTTATCTGAGTACAAAGTAAGTTACCCTACAAGTGATAGATCAAACAGCTTTCTAAGAAATTACGTGTTTATATATTAGAGTTTCCCAAGGTAATTATTGGTTTGGTTTCAAGTCCATCTTCAACGTACCGTTAGTGCTTATATATAGGGTGCACCGTAGCTAACCCACCACACCACCAGCACCTTGAAGGCGTACCTGTCGCGTACTAACGTTCTTGCCTACTTTACTAAGTCATTAAAAGGGTTGGGGTAAAGGATTATATGTTTAAGTGAAATGGTATCGTTATAATATATATACTGTAATATCGGTTACGTATTAGAATTTTTTTTTTTTATGTGGGTTGAATTCTGGATGATCACTGACTTGAGACCGTGAGAACGCTTAACTTGTTTTTGTTATGCGAATATTCAGGTAGAGAGAGTTTGAATGTATATTAAGATTGACAAAATGTAGAAAATGTTTTTAGACTCAATGTTCTTAAGAAGAAAGAATTTTAGACCCAAAACGTGTACTACAACAGTGGAGATGTAGATTGGGTGTGAGAATTAACATTTACAAGAGTGTTGGATTAAGGCGAGTCATCCCACTAGATCGAAACGTATGCGTACTACACGAGGTTCGCCAGTCCATCGTTACATCATGAGTCGGAATTATTTCTAGATAACTTATTATCAGAAATAACTTAAATTTCTGTTTATCTTGAAGGATTGTGAATAAGGTACAATTAGGTGAAGTACTTTTAGGACGAGTCTGGTATGTTACGAGGTATTCACATGAATGTTTAAGCAATACACATTTACTTCACAAGAAGTGATTGTTGAATGGGAAATATTACGCAGTTGGTTCGTCATTTCAACAGGAGGTTATTTTCGAATAGGTGGTTAGCTTTATAAGGCTCCTCCATGGAATCCTAACAATTACAGAGTTTGTTTACAATCATTTGCAGAAACAACGATATTAAGATATTACTGGTGTGCTAAAAGGTTATAGTCCAGAGACTGGAATTTATAATTTTGTGAGTTAAGTAAAGTAAATGTTTTAACTGGAGGATTCAGATTGTTTATATGCAGAATGAATCATCATCATTAAGGGTCAAATACAGTAGTAGTTAAGCATCATTAGGTTTGTCAACATAGATCCTTGTTCTTATTTGTTTGTCATCAAGGAAAGATTAATTATCTATGATTTAGTTGTATAATCGTAAAGTGTATGTAGTTTGCTGTATTGTAACTGTCTACCATCCATAGATGGGTTTTATGGGTTCAGTCAAAGATAGTCTTGATATCAGTGCGTTATTCAGAGATGGATGTTTGTTTCATATGAACTTGTATTGACTAGTTACACACTTTTGTGTTTCTTTTTGGGTATCACCCACATGGCAGATTTTTCCAGGATCATCGTGTACCTGTAAATTCACCATTACGTTGCGCACCCGTAATCGTCAATTTACCTTACACAACCACCCAAGTTTGTCTCCCACTGGGTACATTAATCTTATGTTTAGTTATGTTCTTGGATTTACGTTCATTCGTATGACATTGCTATCCCATATCAAGTATTGAAGGGGTATAAGTGTATGATCAGTCTATAAGTAGGAGATAACTACACTAGATGTATAGGACACTAACAGACTATCAGTGCGCTGTAACAAGAGTCACATGTATCAAGTATAGTGTATGTTCATAATAAGTGTGAGACTACTAGTCTAAACACAATCTGAGTGTACAATGTGCATAAGCAGCGGTAATATTTAATCAAGTAGATAGCACGTTGTAGATCACGCAATAAGTGACATGTTACAACTAACAATATGTCTCGTATTAAGGGACATGTTATAGCATACGAATGCGTCACATAATAAGTGACGTGTAATAGCACATAGTAGGTCACATAACTAACAAGTCAAGACCTCTGTATGAATGAGTTTCTGGATAAAAATCCACTCTTGTTGTTCATGTACCTCTGTACATTAGGCATCGGTCATTGCCGGTTGGTTGCCATAATTAGGTAGATAATTCAAAAGTGAATTGTTTAGGCTTCATACGAAACCAGTTTGTTGCCATAAACTTGTAAGTTTCAAGTTTTAACGAAATGTAACCATTTCTCAACTAAGGCCCCCAAATGAAAAGAAAAAAAAAAGAAAAAAAAATTTGTGGCCTAAGAACGGAATAACTTTTGAACAAGTCGTGGTCAGCCAAGTCTCATGCATATCTCAATGAACAATTCGTAAGCTAGCATATACATTGTCTAGTTCAAGCTTCACTAGCAGAGCAAGTCCCAAAGAAAAAAAATTTTTTTTCCCTAAAGTTGTACAAGATACAAGTTAGTCACTTTATGTAATGCTAGTGTAAGCGTGTATATGTAAATCACATGTATATGGGTCACAAATAAATTTTCACAAGTGCAACTAATGTCGTTTCTGAAATCAAGTGTGTACAAGTCACTAACCAATAATAAGTTCGTAACTAATTCACTCGGTGCAACTAATATAGTGTACAGTTATAGTCTAGAATACAATGCAATGCAAACCTAGTTCGCTATAACCAATGGCTCTGATACCAATCTGTCACACCCTCAAAATCCACTAACGGAGTTTTACCGTTAAGTGTGTGACAAACCAGGATCTCAGTCATTAGTTACACCAAACGACACTATATGAATTTAAAACATATATGTCTCATTAAATGAGAAAATTTATTACAGAGTTAACGTTTAAAAGTTTGCGGAAGCGTAATCGAAATGTAATGTCAAAATATTAAATGGAAACTAAATGCGTAGTACACGCGTCCAGTACAAGATACAAAGTTTAAATAGACATTAAACTCAAAACATGGTTTGTAATGCATGAAAATGTTTAAATGAAAAGCCGTGACTGCATGCCATGTCCTAAGTGCGTGGTACCTCAGTGACCTGTAAAAGTGAAAGTCTAACAAGTGTCAACACGACGGTTGGTGAGTTCACAAGGTAAGTATAAAATCAAGTAAGTTCAGTTGCAAGCAGATATATAAATTAAGTATGTCATTGTAGGTAGCTAATCTACAGCACATGTCCTTAGAGGCGTAAAGTATCTGACCGAAGCTGACGTATGTACACATTAAGTGCAGTTTGCCTGTTCGTACATCCCAGCAGGATGCACTGTAAGTATGTTAGGTCATTCAACACCCGTTCGACAGGTCCTTCTGTCGTGCTAGCGCGACTAGCCCGGGTGGGGTTTGTCAAACCCAGTAGTACTACTCAAAATTTCCCCGCTATTTCACAAATACTAACGGTCAACTAGGTATCCATGAGGTCTTTCATGAACAAAATAAAAGTTGCTCTAATCCAGACATGCGACATACAGAATTTGTAAATCCGTAAAAGTATTTGTCCGAGTTCAGCCCATGAAAGGGTATCATAGTAAAAGTGCGGTTTAGTGAACTCACCTTTGATTTGCATAGCTTACAAATAAGCAACCAAGTAATAAGCCTAGGTAGTCTCGCTACCTAATCATAGTCACTGATTAGCTAAAAGTAATTTAAAAGGAAATTAGACGGTTTCTCGTTTCCGATTCGGTTTCGTACCCATTGCCCTAACATAGACTGTCATGTGATAAAATTGAGTTTTGACATACCCAAACTAATGGTGTTTAGGATATTAATTTAATGGTCCATTTAAATCAACACCGTACTTATATGTACATTCACTTTATGTAATACATACTACACGTGACCACCACATCATCATTTAATTGTCACCAAATCATTATACGCTCATTATTACAATGTCCTCGTCATTTTCACTATTATCATAACAATTATTAATTTATATACGTATAATTATCCAAACATTATACTACAACTTTTGTTAATTCACTTTAGACATACATGTGATCATTTCATTTGCATACAACCTAACTACTATATATTTTCACACCCACGCGCAATGCACGTCAACATATATTAAACCAATCCTGACATATAAGATCATCCCCACACATTTCATAATTCATACATTATTCATATACCTATGTACTCAGTGACGTGTATCTGCATAACACATTCATCAATTTAGTTTGTAATGTCATATTTATGCATTTACACTCAAGTTGATATGAAAACCCTTTCTACATGTCACTTACGCATGCATTACTTTCATCTCTACATATATATATATATATATACATCCCTGAACCCAATTAATTTATCCACATCTGTATTATAACCTTACACAACACATATATATTTATACCCAAATACAATTCATGCACTCATCTCATCTTCTATATACAAATACATACACAACCATAATTCACGTATACCTTTACTGCTATACATACACACGTATACGAGTTAATCCGACACACACCAAGTTATACATATACATCGTACTATATTTAAACAATCATATATAAACACATCAATGCTTAATATGCTACATATTTGTTAAGATTTTTATCACACATATATATATACTCCACGTACATACACACTGTAATATATATGTATCATGTTCAATCATATACACACACATCTTAACACCTATAAAATACCATTTTAAGTTACTGTTAACTACAATCATATACACGTACACACAATCACGTAACACATACATACAGGAACATACACGCATATATCATTTCCTACGGTTTCACCATTGTGACAAACCCGGACTTAACCCGACATGTGTTTATGACTACCCAAGCCTCGTATGTTTATACGCATATCAACCGTATCTGAACGAGTACGAACCGCGATCCAGAATCAAAACCGTACGAATTTGAATCAACTAAATGGTGACACGAACGTACCGGAATACTCGTGCGATAGTGAAGGACTTTGTCGGGGTGTTAGATAGTTTGATCGCCGGAGTTACGGGTGGCCGGATATAGGTCAAGGTGACCTCAATTGTTGACGGCGACGGTAGGTTATTGTGATATGAGATTTGGACGATGGTAGGTTTTCATTTAGTTAAATTGCTATTTAGTCCTTCTAGTTTATTCAAATGATTATTTTCTACTTTGCCTTAATTGCAATTTAGTCCCCAAGTTTATTTAAATCAAGAGCTTTGTTTCAAGTACTTAATAACAAAAGTTGGTTACTAACTGATCCCCGAATTGTATAATGAACGATATAGCGGAGATCCTCGATTTCTCGTAATTATTATTTTGTTACTTATTAGCAAATGAATCACGTGATATTAAATGTACTCAATTTATCTTAGTTAAATGCAATGTTCGTGGACGTTAAAGAATTTAATAGAGTTTGAGTTAACGACATTAACTTGAAACTGCAGGGTGTCACAGTGGTGGTGAATGACGGTGGTGGTGCTTGCTGTTATTTCAGATCTGAGCTCGTTAACGACGATTTTGGTTCAGATCTGAACGTGTTTCGCGCAATACCCAAAATAACGAACATATATTTTTCTTAGATCTGAAGATGATAGTGCCATTGAAGGAGATTAAAGAAAGAAGATATGTAGATGTTAAGAGAGACATGTAATGAATGTTGCTCTTGTGGTGTCATGGTGGATTACAAAGAAATTAAAGAGAGAAGATATGTTTAAAGAGAAAGAGAGAGATATATATAAAGTGGTCTTGAGATCTGAGATCTAAAGAGAAAGAGAGACATGAGAAATTACTCTTATGCCCTTTAAAGATTAAGATAATATAAAAATGGTGAAAATAAATGAATGGTCCAGATTTAGTTTAATGGTTAACATTTTAAGGCTTGGTTTACAAAAGACATCAATACTATATATATATATATATATATATATATATATATATATATAAGATAAATATTAAGCCTAAAAATAAAATAATACTTGTTGATTGTTAAAAACATATTTTTTTTTATTTTAATAAAGGTAACTAAAGAAACTTTGTATTTTCAGTATCTCGTGCGTTGAGGATTTTGTTCGACTAACACGGTTGTACGAACATTTTTGTGACTAGATTCATTGCGCGAGCGTTTACATATTAATGCAACAAATGAAAATATGTTATGCATGCTATTATTTAAGAGGGCGACCAAAATTAAAAACAAACTAACACTTATGGCAAAAACCAAAAATAAAAACACATGTCAATTCCCAAATAAAACAAGAATGTAAGGAAAAACTAAACCAATAAAAACATGTCTAAAAAAATTAACAAATAAAAAACTGCCGCCGACACTATTTTAGAATTCATGAAGTTTGCTTAGTAAAAGTAAATATATAATTTATTAACATTAAATATATAATATGTCATGTAAGAATATACTTTAAATATCATTTTAACCTTTTTGGTACTAAGATGCCACATGCCAGTGTTAATAACATATCTTCTTAAGCGTGATCGCAATTAAATGAGAATGACAATTTGGGTTCAGCGACACGTCATTTTATAGGTTCATGTATGTTAATAACTCGAATATTGCTTATTAAAGCCGTACAGTGATAAAATATCACTTTTATTGGTTTATTTTTTGTTTATTGTGTAATATCATCTTATTGTAAATATTGTGCATCTTATATGTTTAGAAAGTATCATGTGTCACAAATTCTTAATACGTATTTGAGAAATGTTCATATACAAATTAATTTTTTGGTACAAATTAAATGTAAGAATGACACAATGGTAAATAAAACAATAACATGATGAAATAACACAATCACCTGACGAAATAACAAAATACCTGATGAAATAACACAATGAGCTGAAAAACATGAAAAAATGTTTGTTGTTTATATATCAATATTATACGCGTTTTAAAGAAACAAAAATGCTCATTTTACGGTGTAATTTTTTTCAAAAAAATAACGTCGTTTGTAAAAGTTATGAACGTTAAAAAAATGGATGAAACATGAAATATAAAGATATTACCGATATTACCATATATTTAAGCAAGTGTCACATGTTATCATTTTATAACTTTTTAAATTTCTAAAAAAATTTAAACTTTACAACATAACTTCAGTTATTAGTCATATAGATATTTTTATTTTAATAGTAATTTAGGTAAAGACAAAATTTCAAAACGACAAAGCTTTAGTTGGTTGGTAACCACTAAATTCGGTATATTAAATGGCCTCCTCTCATCTTCTTCGTTCTTAGTACAGGTAGCATCAAACGAGATGGACAATGAGCTTGACTAGATGGACAAGAAAATGATGAACATTGCCCCTTGTGGTGGCGAGTTGAGCCACGAGCTTCTATACGGGCTCCCTACCTCGTGTGAATACTCGTCTCATTTGTCCTTTTTAACTGTTGAACGGTCATTTGTCCCTTTTAATGTATACGAAACCGGCCAAGATAATTACATTTATACAACCAAAATCTCTACCTAGTTACTGCTTATTCAACAACTGTCTGACGGGTCGGACTCCTCTGACAAAGAGTTTACGGTTCATTGAGGTGATCATCAATACGCCATGATGATACCCGAGGCAGTGGCATAAAATGACTTGTAGATCTGACATTCGTACTTTTGTCATGTGGGTTCAAACAATGATATCAATGTTCTCAATAATTCTCAATTATTAAATGATGATTTGCCAAAGTGTTCGTTTATGGTAAATAGGAGACAAGATGAGTGTGGTTACGATCTTGCGGATGTTATTTACCCCACTTGGTTGGTTTTATGAAAACCATATTATATCATTCCGATGAAAAAGAAGAAAACTTTGAAAAAGTCCAAGAAATTGCAAGAAAAGATGTTCATCAGACTTTTAGTCTCTTAAAAGCTAAATGGGGTAATTAATCAGTGACGAGCCATAGCTTTTAAACCTGAGAAGATAAAGAACATGATGTATGCTTTTTACATATTGCATAAACTAGCAGGGTACCCGCGCAATGCAGCGACGTTGATGCGGCATTAACAAAAATTTAGACAAAGTGTCTATGAATTCTATTGTATAATACTTTTGTTAGTTTTCTTAATTGTATACCAATTAATGTACTCTATCTATGTCATGAGTCTCACATATCTCAATTAAATTATAACATACACTTGAATAAAAAAATATGTTAGTCGTAAAAATAACACTTTAAAAATATATCAAGTCATTTGAATGAAAAAATAAAAGTTATAGAAATAATAATATTTTAATAAATATATGAATTTAAGGTAAAAAAAATTATTAAATCTTGTTGGGAAAAAAACTTAAATTTAAGGAAATCTCTCTTATAATAAATTGCTAACCCAACTCTCCACATTAAGCCACTTGTCACCACCACATTCTCCCTCACAACTTAAACGGATCTGGGTCATATCCACCAATTAAACCGCCCCGATATCCAACAACTAACGGATCTACTATATATTGTTTAACCAAACCATTTCTACACACAATCTCAAACAACCGTTTCAAAACCCTAAACACGCCGCCGCTCTGCTCTCCTACGATTTCAATCCACTGATCATCTTCGATTTGCTTATCAAGGTTAGTTCCTTTCTAGGTTGTTTATCTTTTCTATGCGATTTCATCATTTGCGATTTCAATCCACCGATCATCATCTTCGATTTGTGCAATATGTGATTCATCGTATAAAGTCAGGGCATGTTTATGAATCTTTGGTTTTAAAGTTTATCAATGTTTGTTTCACCCTATTAGTTTCTAATTTACCTCATTTACACTTTAACTCCACTGGATGGTGAGTAATTGAAATCCATTAGTTCATCTACGTATATGTTGATGATGATCGTCAGTGGAATTGGTTTCATGATTGTTTGTAATGATTTAGTTTTTTGGATGTTTTTTTCTATTGTTAGTGTTTTGGCCAAGATCAAAACTATGATTTGTTTCAACTTGTAAAGATATGAAATCTGAATACAACGATTGTGTTTTGATCGTTAATTATTTTCCTGTAGTCCTAAAATTTTGGCACAAATTGGAAAGTTTAATGATCTTATGTGATTAAACAGATTTACCATTGTAATTCACTGACCTTTTATTTTATATGGCTCATTATAATGTTTTTCAGATTGTTCATCATCATCTATGGATTTATCATTAATAGCTTGCTATGGTATGTAATCTATAATCTAAAATTTGTCACTGGTCTTTTTCTATAGTTTTGAAATTCGAAACATATATGTTGTTCGACCTCCGAATCGAAACAATTTGTATGTGGAGATGAAACCAAGTTTGTGAGTTGTCAGAATGATAGGTAAGCATTGTTGTGCTGGTACAGGTTATTCTGTTAATATTTAAGATTTACTTTCATATACATAAATTTATAGGAGTTTCGAACCAAGGGAGTGTATCAGTGGGTTGCGACACTGTTGAAATAGGGCTGCAGGAATCATTGTCTGAAATCATTGCTAATTGTTGAGAGTAAATCGGAACGTTTAGACTTAAGGTAATACTTTTATTCACAAACGTAGTTGTATTAAATCTACATTTTATGTGTAACTAGCAAAAGATACATGTTGATGTTACGATTTCTATTTCAAACAGGAATGTGATTATAGTTGCATGTGATTCAAGTTACATTATGCTCTCTGATGGTTACAACTAGATAAGTTAACTTCAACTTTTTGACTAATTTATCTCAAATGTGTCTATTGTGGCTTTCAGGTACTATGACATTGCAAATAATGAAGACAAACCCAGGCTTGAAATTATTATTAATAGACCAGATGATGAAAACATTCTCTTCTGCGTCAAATTGTTGCATTTAATGTACTAATATGTTGACGTGAGAAATAAGCAATACAAGATTGAGGTTGAAGTGACTGAGTGGACCTAGGTAATATATAAAACAAGTTCTCTTCATGAGTTGAAATGGGTCGGGTTGGGTTGAGCTAGACGGCTAGACCCACAACAATTTTTACTCAAAACTGTTTCATAAATAACTAATGTGTTGAACGTGATCACAAACCTAAAAGTGTTTAACTTTTTAGTAAAATCTGAATATTTCTACTTCTAACATCATCTGACATTTTATTTTGCAAGGTTCTATTACAACCCCACGAGCTTGACCTTTGAAGTGTGCATCAAATATCAAAACTTCATTGGCATCCATTTTGTCATGATTGACCATACTATTAATCTCTCCAAGGCTACACTCATTAACATCCAAGGCTCCTTAATCTCTCTCTGTTGTTTTTAGTGGGCGCTTGGTTGCGTATATTGAAAAATATTATCCCACTATTGCTTGGTGTAGATGTGTCTGGATTGTCAAATTATGCTACTATTTTTGTTGTTTATCAAAGTAGAAAGAAAAATAATGATAGGTACCAGTCTAACAGCTTCTAATTCTGCTTTGAGATGATACGTGTTGTTGATATGCTAATAGTTTTATACATGTCAACATAGCATCTTGTATGAGTTACTTTTGTTAGCTTTTTTTGTTACTCATTTTAATATGTTATATAAGGTTTTTTAAAGTTCCATCCCGCGTGAACACGCGGGTTCTAACCTAGTTGTATAATAATTCAACAATAATGGAAATTGTTGAATTTTGTTTGGAAAAACATGTTCCTAGTGTATCAAGATTGGAAATTGTTAAAATTTTAAGGAATGAGTAAATTACATTTTGCCCATTTAATATGTATATTAATATAGTATAGATGATCCTCAAAGACAAAAAGAAATGGATATCACCCGTACACATTCGTGGTCTTCCAACAAATGAAAACAATGACGAAGATATCGATTGTAGGATAAAGAATCCTAACACATACATCACAGGCTACGATACGATATTATGGAACACATTTATCATCGTCGGGAACAACAAAATGCTAATTATATAAACTTGTCCAACGTTTAGTTTTTTCGTTTTTTATTTTCTTTCCTTTTTTTAATTTTAGTATTTTATTTACTTAATTGTAAATTTTATTTATTAATGAAAATGTATTATTTTTAACATTTTATTATTTTATCTATATGGTTACTTTGTGAAAATCTTTGAAAATAGATGTAGTGGGTTGATCAATTTTTATTAGTTTTTTTCACCTTCTAGAGCCCCATGTGAGTAGTGAGATGATTGTTTTCTTTTCTATGTTTCATAATTTCACACATACCAACAAGTACCTACACATATAACATGTTTTTTTATTCAGTAGCATTTAACATGTTTTTTAAGGCAGTGTTTCATTAAACAAAACCAAACAAACTAGCAGGAGGATGCTAGATAAATCATAAAATACAAATAGTCGAGAAACAATACAAGTGATTATACATTAAAGTTACGGCAAATGTTTCACTCCAAATTAAACATGCATCTGTGTTTGCTTTATGTCTAATGATTCCAGCCTAGCTGGTTGAAGACACCCTGTTTTACAGTGGTAGTTCAGAGTTTTAATTCTGTCTTTGAGATTTTTTCAGAAAAAACCCCATTGGTTTTCCCGGTTGAATGCCTAGCCAAACTCGGATGTCAAATAGGCCCGGTTAAGACAACATATTGACCGGAGTAGGTCTTTACCTGCACGACAACACCACTACCGGTGCTATGAGTAGGGTGCAGGTTCGTGGTTCATGGGTATTGAAACCCGTATGACATATTCTAATTTTTGAACGACTATATGCCAATTTACTTTTTTAAAAAAACTTATTCTATAATTTTTTAGAACGACAAACTATCTTACTACTACTTTATATTAAACTCCAAACATATACACTTGCTTAGGTTTGAACCTATAACCTCCTTTAAATGATGCTCCTGAAGGCAAAGCCTCTCCCACTAAAGTTACCGACATCAACGTCAATGTTTCATTCATTACTCTAAAGTTATGAGTATTATCAGCACCGTCGTTGTAACATGTATGGCGCCAACGTTACGTTAGTTTTTTCGAAACCCCTTTATGCCACAATGTACGATACTTGATACCAGTGACGGAACCAAGACTTTTGTCTATGTACGAAACATAATGTCATCAACGTAACACACATAATTATAATCGCACCGCATCAGTACATGGGAAGATAAAAACCTAGTTGTAACTATTATTATTAGAATAGTATAAAAATCAATTTGGATACGACGTTAAGTTATTGTAGTACGGTAGATATTAGGTGTCCAAGTTATGTTAGATGGTTAGTGGTCCAATGCACCAACCCACAAAAAAGTTATGAACCTCTTTTAACGTTTTAGACTTGGGTTACATACTAGGTGGACACTTGCTTGTATGGCCCCCCATCTTTGTCCATACTAAACTTACATGTGTCTAAACTTTGAAATATTGAAATTGTAAGTTCAATATATAATTATATACCTATTCGGCTATTAGTACGTAGGTTAGCCATCGACACCGACATGTCGTGTTTCATTATTCTATGGTTGATAATTTGCTCTTTTGTTTTTATTTATTTTAATTTGCTCTTTTGTTTTTATTTGTTTTCAAGCCTTGCAACAATTTTTTTTGTTAGATTTTCTTGGTTTGATAACCTGTTTTCGGTTAGTAGCAGGCTCATGTGTAATGAAGTTTGCATACCTGTCCCAACAAGCCATTAACAATGTTAATGTTGTTTTACGGCTCTGTGGGACACGTGGGTGAAGGTTTGCATAATTTGTTTATGTCAGAATGTTTGAGACGTAATATTGTATTAATATGTTTTTTTTAACAAGTGCGTTAACGTCTGACATTGGTTACGAATTTGATAAAAACAACCTTAACCATATGAATGTAAAACGTAGTTTTTGTGAATGTGGAGCACGGGTAACTTTGCTCTAATCACACCAAAAATGAAGTCTAGATAACCTAGAAATACACTTATGTGCCATATATTGGCAAGTTTTCATGAGCATAAGTCAAAGATCCAAATACTCTTAAATGACCATATATAGTTAGACTTTCTACCTCATCACATCTCCATTAGATATGTTGCGCTAGGAACCGCCCCACCCAAAACATGATTCGTTCTTGGGACTTTGTGGTCGAGAAGTTCAAGAAGAAGTTATTTAATTGTAAAGCGAGATCGTTGCCATTCAGGGAAATACTTGTTTTCGCAAGAGTGTGTTTGAGAGTCTCTTTTATGTATTCTAGATGTTTAAAGGTGTTGGGTTTCAGTGGTATCTTTAGATTTTAATTATATCAAAACGGGTTTGATAAATATAATAATTAAACCGGTAATTATTAACGCAGCGGAATGTTAACATTAAAACCTATACAGGATCCGGTTACAGACATGCAAATACGGTCAATAAATAATTTAATCTACCGATGAGATAAAATTATACCTTTGGTTAATAAATAACCGTTTGAGACACCGAGGTACAACGAACGGTTGCTAGAAACGATTACGAACGACAACGGTGATGACCGGTTGAATCGCGACCAAGGAAGAGACGAGTCACCTGCTTGCTTGGTTGGTTGGCTCAAAATTAATTCACTTGAATTCACAAAAGTGAATTGTTGTGTGCGGCAAGAAGAAAAGAAAAAGAAAAGTGTTTCTTTTCTTTTGTTTTCATGTGACGGCAATATTAATTAGGGTGAAGGGATTAACCCTAATGATCCCTTTAATACAAAGTAATATAATTAGCGAGCCCTAAGCCCGGTTAAATTAGTTTGAGCCCAACACAATTATAAACCCGTTATTCATTTAATTAAGTTAAATGAATAAATATGATTTATAAACAATATAAATTACAACCGCGTTTTTCGTTCGTGATTACCAATTAAACGAGTTAAGTGGATTTAATGTTCGTTGCCCTTGGTGTAACTCTTACGGGTCGTAACTCGGTTAGCCACGTTAATTTATCGGGTCCGGACATATTAAATCCAACAGTCTCCCACTTGGTCGGACCACGATAAAATCTCAACGCAAACAGTCAGCGGCGCTCTAGCTACACATGACTGCCCCTAACAAGTTATGATACTTTAAGTCATTAACCAAGCAATATGTAAATAGTAACAACTTACTATGACAAGAAATAGACTTATGGTAATCGTCGTCATTTATCCTTTCTGTAAAAGACATCAATTGAAACTATGAGACATGGATTAAGTTCATTCTCATATGGGTTCAATCATTATAGTTCTCGATCAAGATTCAAAATGGTCCATTCAAACACACAGTCTGTTTGGGTAAGGCCTTACACTTCTCCAGTTTGAATCAACGAGGGCGCCAAGATGTCTAACTGTTACATAGCATGTAAGAATACATAATCCCTTATGACTACATACAGCTCCCACTGAACTTTAGAATTATTCCTAATTAAAGCCTTTATGACTGGCAGTTACGCGACAGCGGTTGACAATAACTAAAGAATATTTCTTTGGTAAATAGGAGTTCTAGTATATATCTCAGGTCAGAGGATACTAAATGAGTATACCAATATATCAAAAACATCTTATGACCACAATCCATGAAGATGATTTGAAACGAGTTACTTCCAACGTCATTCACAATGAGGTCTGTGAATTTGGATGTCAACTACTTGAGCCCAAATTCAGAATAGTCTTAATTCAGAATCATTCCCATGAGTCTGATCGACTACGGATAATTTAGAATACAATATTCATGGATTAAACGTATTAAAATCGAACACAGTTATAAACTTCAGAATTCAAATAAATAAATTCAAACGAAATCAGAAACTGTTAAATGTTCGTACATCCAAATACTAAATCAAAACTCAAAGTTAGCTACTCTAAGCCCGATGGCATTCCTATGCTCATCATGTTTGTCCTGTGTCATGGGCTTAGTAAACGGGTCTGCTAAGTTTTGATCTGTGTTTACTTTGCTTATCATGATGTCTCCACGTTCCACAATTTCCCGTATCAAGTGGAACTTCCTGTGAATGTGCCTTGCCTTTCGATGAGATCTGGGCCATGCCAGGACTTTGCTGGTAACGACTAGTCATGCTTAAGGCACACGAGACGTCAGGTCTTGTACATAACATTGCATACATGATAGAACCAATCGCCGAAGCGTATGGAACTGCTTCCATTCGCTTATTTTCAATGTCCGTAGAAGGAGATTGCGATTTGTTCAGCACAGTTCCTTTAGTCATAGGAACACCTCCTTTCTTGGAGTTTTCCATCTTAAAGCGTGTCATCATTTTGTCAATGTATGTGCTTTGATTTAGCCATAGAAGCCGCTTGGATCTATTTCTGTAGATCCTGATTCCTAGAATGTAAGCTGCTTCTCCAAGATCTTTCATTGCAAAACAAGATCCCAACCATTGTTTAACTTCATTAAGCATAGGAATGTTGTTTCCAATGATCAGTATATCATCTACATACAAGATGAGGAATGATATAGAGCTCCCACTAGCTTTCCTGTAAACACAAGGCTCATCTTCATTTTTGACAAAACCAAACTCTTTGATTTTTTGGTCAAAACGAAGATTCCAGCTACGAGATGCCTGTTTAAGTCCATAAATGGACTTATTCAGTTTGCACACCCTTTTAGGATATTTTGGATCGACAAAACCTTCAGGCTGAACCATATAGACATCTTCAGAAAGATGTCCATTAAGAAAAGCGGTTTTGACATCCATTTGCCATATCTCATAGTCATAGTATGCAGCGATGGCAAGTAATATCCTGATCGACTTGATCATAGCAACGGGCGAAAAGGTTTCTTCATAATCAATACCCTCAATCTGAGTGTAACCTTTCGCAACTAGCCGTGCTTTATAAGTGTGTACCTTTCCATGCATGTCGGGTTTTCTTTTGAAAAGCCATTTGCTTCCTATTGCCCGAGATTCGGGAGGTAACTCAACCAAGTTCCAGACTTGATTTTCACGCATGGATTGCATCTCAGCATTCATGGCTTCTAGCCATTTCGCAGATTCTAGATCTGAGATAGCAGATTTATAGTTAGCAGGTGC
Source organism: Tagetes erecta (assembly GCA_030867185.1). Classification (NCBI taxonomy): domain Eukaryota; kingdom Viridiplantae; phylum Streptophyta; class Magnoliopsida; order Asterales; family Asteraceae; genus Tagetes; species Tagetes erecta. Next base: position 42,333,531 of record CM061492.1, on the reverse strand, counting down.
GTCATCAGAGTCAGCTACTACCAGGACTTCAGCACCCTCAAGATTCCAAAGATATCTTTCAGGTTCCTTACGAGTCCTGCTACTTCTGCGAATGCCAGTGTTCTCGTCTGATTCATTTGCAACGACTTCTGGTGCATCAGACTTTCCGACTTCATCAGCGGTAGTTTGTGATTCTCGAACTTCTTCGAGATCCACAACATTGTTTCCTGTTCCTCGATCAAGGGCTTCTTTCTCGAGGAAGTGTCCCCTCCTTTTGATGGAAATAATGTTTGCATCAGGATGGTAGAAATATAGTCCGCTTTTGTTACAGTATCCGACGAAAACAACTTTTTCGCCTCGAGGATCGAGCTTGTCATCAGAATCGCTGGTGACGTAAGCATCACATCCCCATACTCTAAGGTAAGACAAATTGGGTTTATGCCCATGCCATATCTCATATGGGGTTTTGTCTACCTTTTTAGTCGGTACTAGATTGATAATGCGAGCGGCGGTCATAAAAGCATAACTCCATAAGGAGTGAGGCAAGTTTATCCTACACATCATCGATCGGACCATGTTTAGCAGGGTTCGATTTCTCCTCTCGCACACGCCATTGAGCTGAGGTGTGCCAGGTGGAGTGGGCTGTGAAATTATTCCACGTTCCTTTAGATGATTGAGGAATTCTGAACTGAGATATTCACCACCTCGATCTGATCGAAGTGTTTTTATAGTTTTGCCGAGTTGGTTTTCTACTTCGTTTTGAAACTCTTTGAACTTTTCAAAAGTTTCATGCTTATGTTTCATCAAGTAGACATAAGCATATCGACTGTAATCGTCTATGAATGTAACAAAGTATCTTTCATGATTTCTAGACATCGTTCTGAAAGGAACACACACATCAGTATGTATGAGTGCTAGCAGATCGTTAGCCCGTTCACCTACATGGGTGAATGGGTGTTTAGTGAGTTTGCCAGCTAAGCAAGACTCGCAGTCATCAAAGGAGTCAGGTCCAGTGGATTCAAGAATTCCATCAGATTGAAGCCTTTTCAAACGTGCCTTGCTTATATGGCCAAGTCTACAATGCCATAGATAAGTATCATTCGTACCAGATTTGGCACGTTTAGAAAGATTATAAATGTTATTGTTTGTATGAACATCTACCTCGTAAATACCATTTCGAGGTTTAGCCTCAAAATAAAAAACATCATTCAAGTAAGCAGAAATAGAAATCTCATTAAAAGCGTACTTGAAACCTTGTTCAAACAATAAAGAAACTGAAATAATGTTTCTGGTTAAACCAGGTGCAAACAAACAATTATTCAAAATAACCACAAGGCCAGAAGGACATGAAAGACGATATGTTCCAGTTGTAAGAACTGGTACTCTTTTCCCATCACCAACGATGAGCTCCATGTCGCCTTGTTTCAGCTTCTTCCACTTTTCAGGCTCCTGCAAGACATTAACGATGTGGTAACCACATCCAGTATCAAATACCCATGTGTTGCTAGAGACAGTAAAAAGTTCAATAACATAAATAGAAATACCCGAAGTGCCTTCTCCAGAGGCCTTCATTTTCCTCAGCTTGGCCAGATGTTCAGGGCAGTTTCTTTTCCAGTGCCCCATCTTGTTGCATTCAAAACACATACGCTCTTCAGGAGGGGGTGGTTTTGGTTTTGCAACAACCTTGTTATTGTTGGTGGCTCGATTGACAGCAACATTAACTTTATTCTTGCCTTTGCTATTATGACCCCTTTTCTTGGGGTTTGGCTTCTTAACACCACCAGATCTGACCATCAAAACTTGGTTTGCTTTGGGATATTCATCTCGGCTGTTTTGAGCATACCATGTAGCTCGGCAACAGGCTTTACCCATGCATTCATGTTGTAGTTCATTACGAACTGGTCGTAAGAGCTAGGGAGGGAGTTCAAGATGAAGTCACCTGCCATTTCATCTTGCATAGGGTTACCAAGTTTGGTCATCTGGTCAATATAACCTTTCATCTTAAGCACATGAGCGCTAACTGATGAGCCCTCTTGCATTTTACAGCTAATGAGCTGTTTCATGGTGTCATGGCGTTCTTGTCGGGCCTGTTTCTGAAACATGCCTTTAAGTTGCTCAATCATGTCAAATGCAGCCATGTCTTCCATGTTCTTCTGAAGATCAGGAGACATGGTGGCTTGCATAAGGCAGGCTACCTCAACGGCATCCTCGTTATGCTTATCCCAGGCCTTACGCGCAGCAGCGGTATTAGCCTCGGGCTGATCAGGAACTGGGGCTTCCAGAATATAGAGCTTTTTCGCAAACTTGAGAACTATTTTCAAGTTGCGGTGCCACTCGATGAAATTGGTGTTATCGAGTTTTTCTTTCTCAAGTATAGACTTGAGAGCGAAGGAGTGATTGTTTTCAGAAGACATCTGACAAATAAGCAAAATAATATAGTTAGTATTATCGATGTATTATTCCTTATTTAATTAATGACCCATTAACAGTAATAAGAATAAGGAATGAGAATCTAGCTATGTCAATTGCTAATGGCAGCTGGGGCATACAACATTAGCAAGTGGGTAGGTAGACTGACAACGATTGTCAATTGTGAGAAATGCACAACTCTCCAATATGAGGCCGCTATGACAACTTTTGTCAATGCATTGATACGTTTAGCCTCATCTATGCTCACTTTTACTCTCTAGACAGCTGGGGCATGTAGCAAGAGATGAAAAGTAATAGTCGTCCTAGAACTACGTACGTGTGGAAGAGTCCGGATGTGTCAACGAAACTCTTGCACCTTGGAAGGATACAACTACACATCAAATGCGGTGCTGTGGCTCCAAACATTGATGTTTTGCTATATGCTCCAAGTGTTCCTTAAAATAGGATAGCATAGACTATTGATTTTAAATATGGGTTTCAATTTTAGTAATTACCGAATATGGTCAAGATCCAGTTTTACTAAATTAATTCGTGACAGTCAGATGAACCCTTTCATCTCTCAGGACACTTAGTTTAAATAACCTATTAAAACTAAGTCTTGTCGCGACATAAATAACCGATTAAAAGTTAATAGTTAAACTATTAAGTTACAAGTTTTAGAAAGTCAAAATTAGTTTAAGTTTCCAAAACGTGGTGGTTATTTTAATTATAAAACAAACTAGTCGTTTTATAAAAATTTTCACAAGTTGTAAAAATATGTTTAGAACTTGTTTTTATCTGATTGTGAAATTATTTTTAAAACTCTTTTTTTAAAAAATAGTTTGGTATTAGGTTGGTATGTTACAACACTTATAAAATAAAGCAACCACAATAGCAAAGCAAATAAATATGTAAATCTTTACGGCCAAAAATTTGTTTGGTCTTGCCAGAGCCTTTTAGCAAGATCAAACTAGGTCACGGGGTCACAACATATAAACAACCACAATGATGGACTTGAGTGCATCTTGTTGTCTTGAGTATCTCCCACCGACTCCTAGATCCGTGTTGTCTTCAGTCTTTCTTCCGGGTCTTTAATGTTACAATTTTACAAAAAATATATAAAATAAAAGAACCCTAATCTATTACAACTTTGAACCATCAAAGTGGCCAAAACCATAAAACCAAAAACTGAATAAAAGTACAACACAACCACAAGGTCTGGCCAGATTTACATATATTTTTTAATCACAATAATCAATCGGGCAATCTATTGGTCAAGAATAATAAAATTGTTGACCAAAATTATGTTGCCCTAATATTCTACATAGATCAGAAACTTAAAAAAAACTTTAAGTTTGTGATCTATAACCGGTTAAAAGGAGACCGGTACCGATTTGCATGTTGTAAGCAAGGCTCTGATACCACTGTTGGGTTTCAGTGGTATCTTTAGATTTTAATTATATCAAAACGGGTTTGATAAATATAATAATTAAACCGGTAATTATTAACGCAGCGGAATGTTAACATTAAAACCTATACCAAAAGTGAAACCGACAGGATCCGGTTACAGACATGCAAATACGGTCAATAAATAATTTAATCTACCGATGAGATAAAATTATACCTTTGGTTAATAAATAACCGTTTGAGACACCGAGGTACAACGAACGGTTGCTAGAAACGATTACGAACGACAACGGTGATGACCGGTTGAATCGCGACCAAGGAAGAGACGAGTCACCTGCTTGCTTGGTTGGTTGGCTCAAAATTAATTCACTTGAATTCACAAAAGTGAATTGTTGTGTGCGGCAAGAAGAAAAGAAAAAGAAAAGTGTTTCTTTTCTTTTGTTTTCATGTGACGGCAATATTAATTAGGGTGAAGGGATTAACCCTAATGATCCCTTTAATACAAAGTAATATAATTAGCGAGCCCTAAGCCCGGTTAAATTAGTTTGAGCCCAACACAATTATAAACCCGTTATTCATTTAATTAAGTTAAATGAATAAATATGATTTATAAACAATATAAATTACAACCGCGTTTTTCGTTCGTGATTACCAATTAAACGAGTTAAGTGGATTTAATGTTCGTTGCCCTTGGTGTAACTCTTACGGGTCGTAACTCGGTTAGCCACGTTAATTTATCGGGTCCGGACATATTAAATCCAACAAAAGGTCGTGTGCAAGTAGTGAAAAAACTTGAAGGTTTTAGGAGAAAATTTCTTTGGGGAGGTGAAGCGGACTAGAAAAGTATTGCGTGGGTGAAATGGAATGATGTTTTAGCCGTTAAGGAAATCAGTGGTCTTGGCATGAGAAACATTAGGCAGGCGAATGTGGCCCTCTTGAGAAGTGTAGGTGGAAGTTTAAATCCAATCTTAAAGCTCAGTGGGTAGGGATGTTCATGAGCTGAGCTGAGCTGAGCCGAGTGGACCTTTCCTTGTGCTTGGCTTGTTTTCAAACCAAACCGAGCGGATTGGCTCGATTACAAGCGAGCATCGAGTGTTAACGAGCAGTGAACGCTTTGGATATCCCAGTTGTCTAGCGTGTAATCTAGCTCAAAATAAAACGAGAGACACTAATAATACTGGATTTAAGTTTTTATGTCTTAAATACTAATAATATTCCATAACATAATAATTTTCATGAATGACAATGCGTTGCGATCGACGATGAAGATACAGCCCATGAGGCGATGAGCATGCTGCAAGGAATGATAAGGGTGAGAGCGAGAGACGATGATGCAATGGGCGGACTGTCCAGATCAAGGACTATCGCTTAGCGGCTTAAGATATTGTTTTTACATTTAGTGTTAAAATTATTTGTATTATATTGGGTTGATTGGCCTGGTATGTATAAATACAATCAAATCTCTCTTATAATAAATTGCTAACCCAACTCCTCACATTAAGCCACTTGTCACCATCACATTCATCCTCATTTTTGGAAACATGGAAATTTTTTGAAACATGTAGTGTAATATTTTTAATGTAATCATACTTTTAATTATGAGTATATTTTCATCATTGCCCATTTTTTCAAGTTAATATATTTTTGTTAAATTTTTTTTATTCCTATAATATACGTCCAATTATGTATATTTATTATATTTTATATATTAAAACATATAAATAAATTATATCGTTAACCCCCGTGGATACCCACGGGTTCTAACCTAGTATTTGTATATAATGACAAAAATCCATTAGAGTAGTACGTGTAGACTATACATATAATTATATATATAATATAAATATTTGAGCCGAACCAATCCGAACAGACCTTTGCTCAGTTCTTGGCTCGTTTATAAACCAAACTGAGCCGAACAACTCGTTTACAATAGAGCGGAAAAACGAACAAGCAATTTACGAACGAGCGGCGGACAATTTGAACAACCCTATCAATGGGTAGATGTCATCAAGCTATGAGGTAACTCTTGTTGTATCCCAACCAAGTTCAATCACTATTTCAGCTTGTTAAAAGTTTTCGAGTAAAGTTAACCTGACTCGTTTAGTTACAAGCTCGACTCGATTTTACTTAGCCCTGAGTTATCCTTGTACTATATGCTAGTACACTGAAACACATTTAGACAACATGCAATGTTCAAATATGTATCAGCATCTAGTTGTTTGAATTATTTGAACATATGGTACAACGAAACAGAGCACTTTAATTCACAACATTACCAATTGTGACATGTCTAGACAACATGCATTTATAGGTCTGTTGTACAACTCATTAATGCATCTAATTTCATTATGAGTTGTACTATGAACTAAGATGCATTTGATTTGAAGCATTATTTGAAGTTTTGAAGTATGTTATTCATGACCGAAGTTTTGAACTAGGTTGTGTTGTACAAACCATCAATGCATCTAGTTGCATGCATTTTAGTATTTACCATATGGTGCATTGGAACCTTTAGCATTTAATTTTTTTAACGGTTGGTAAAAGTTATTAGAAAACCAGCAAGAAGCTAGAGTATAAGTGAAAATAAATTACATTCCACGCATAAAGTTAAATTTCTTCCGTTGAGTTCGAGGAAGTTATGGTGATCTTCATCCATCAACCAAGTTATGACCCTATTTTGCATACCGTAGCAATCCAATATCTTGAAATTGTGTGACTTTGAAAGCTTAGAAATTTTAAGAAATTACTCCTCTAGCGGGATATCCCCAAGTGGGATTGCCATTGATCACCACTGAGGCTTTAGTTGCCCCCGGGATGGCTTGAATCCAAGACCTCTAACGTGCCTAGAAATTCATTTGCAAGCACATGTTGTCAAGGAAGTTCCAGCGGAGCGAATCAATTAGTATTTAATAAAACCCATAACAGTGGCGGAGGCAAGAATTTTTTCCTATGGTGTTGGAATTTTTTGGTTCTTGGATTCCAACAATCAAGATAGCTGGACGTTATTACTTTTCGGGTCAAGTAAGATCACGAATTAAAAAGACATGTCATTAAAAACACATGATAAACTAAAAATGCCAATAAAAATAACAAAACCCTATTTTAAGTTGTTCGTTATGCTTTTTCATGTCTTGCAGCTGCACCGTAACATCTTCAATATCAACTTATACACTTAGAGGATTATTATATTTAGTGGGCTTCATCAATGACCCAAGTAACCCAATAGTGTTACTTTAAGCCCAACTCCCAATTAACAACTAAAAGTCTAAAACTATTATAAAATTTTGTAAATGTTTTTTAAAACTTATGTAATTTTTTTAACGGTAAATAAGCAATGGTGCAATATTTTTTTAAGATAAAAACTAGGGTCAATAATAATAAAAAAAATGGGTGTCCTCGGATGAGCACAATGTTACACTACGCGTCGAAAAAAGAGTGGTGCCAACGGACCCTAGTGCCGACTATGTGGCTCCGCCACTACCCAAGAAGGTTCATATTAAAACATCACCCACCCACCCACCCACCCCTAGCTAATACATATAGAAAACCATTACGACACGTAAACAAGTTTATAAGTCATAAATGAGTTGTCAACAAGTCAAAACAAGCTGACATGTTCGTTCCTGTGTAGCAAAAAAGGTTTACTGGTCATAAACGATTTGTAAACAAGTAAAATAGGTTAACTGTTAACATGTTCAAACGAGTGAAAAGTGATAAAAACGCTAGAAGGAGGGCTTGAACCTCCGACCTTGTGGTTAACAGCCACACGCTCTAACCAACTGAGCTATTCCAGCTTTTTTGAGTAATTTTCTTTATATAATCTCTTTATTTGCACATAAAATCTCAACAGGGCTTTTGCATTGATTGAATGTATGTTCAAGAACGTGTAAAATTTCCCCTTTTGGTATGTAGGAAAAGTGATTAAATTTTGTGTTTTTTAGTGAAAATTTTAAGCCTGATTTGGTTGGTTGTAACATTGTTTTAAAGGGTTGTTGTCATGAATTTGAATCAGTTATTGATGCACATAAGGTGTTTGACATAATGCCTGTGTTGGGTGTTTGTTCAGACAAGATAATACTTGAAGCTCAAAAGATGGAATTGTTGAAAAATGTGTTGGTTATGATATTACAAGTGCTTGTATTAATCTTGGCTTCATAGTTGTCAAAAGGTACATGGTACTTAAATTTTTTAAGTGAGACACTTAGTATAAAAGTATTATTCTTTGGGGTTTTAGACATGTATTTGGCTTGTTTTTATGTTGTTTTAGGTTTATTTCAGGCTTGTTTAGGACTAGTGTAATTGTTTTAGACATGTTTAGACGACTTTTGGCCGAAACTTGTCTTGAAACTGTGCCGCCTGAGCGCATGAAAATGAGTCTTTTGAAGCTAGGCGACACGACTATGCTAGGCTGCGCCTGGGCCCTAGGTGCGTATACCTATAGGTTGAAACCAGTTTGAACCCGGTCAAAACCTAGTTCCCAACCCGGTTTTGCAAACCACACAAACCCACCTAAAGAACCGGTTCCAAACCTGATCCCGTTTTACCAGAAACCAGTTTGACTTTTGTTGACCAAACTCGAACCAGTTCCAACCCAAACCATTTTGGGCAAAAAAAATAGAGACTTTTGGGCTAACCTTAGCGAGCCAACATGAGTCGACCGGGCCTAACTTTGCTGGCCGGGTCCAATATAAGTACGACATTATTATCCATAAATCTTGAAGATGAAACAGATCATTATGTCGGTTTTAAAGATTATTTTGCTAGAAGATTAATCAGGACCTCATTAATTCAATCCACAACTATCAATCATGTGGTTTGTAACATTGCAAATAAATGTTGAAAATGACTACATAAACTATGGCCCTTTTCAAACCCAACTCTATTATCCATTAAACTTTGTATCTTTAATCTTTTTTCTTTTCTTTTCAAGTTTGCCAACAATTTACACTTCCAGTTTCAATACAGTTTTGCACCATCCTAACTGGTCCCCTTTAAGTAATTAAACAGATCCATCAGTCATTAAGTGCAAAACCAATACTTCAAATCATGGAGTTTTGGGTGGTTGCAGCAGCTACAGGTGCTGGTTATGTGGCCAAACACTGGCATAATTTAACAGGTGAGAAAGACAGTACAGCACGCATACAGCGAGATGCATGCCGATGGTCCAATAAAACGCCTAACTCGGTTTTCCCATTGCCAAAGTTAGCTAGAAGGTGTTTGTTAGATGGTGATGTTTCTTCTTCTGAGGAGGATAATACAGATGAGGAAATGAATGGAAAATACGACAGTTTTGGGAATCGGTTATATGAATTTAGAACCAAGAACTCGAATAGGAAATCTTTTTCGAGCTTAAGGCCGTTAGTGGTAGCTAGAAATAGTATAGATTATAAAAGAAAACAAATGGCACAAGTTGATGATGTGAAAGATGAGAAGATTGTGTATGTGGAAGGAAATGGGGCGATGATGGAAGCCGAGTTTTTTGAACCAACGGGATCAGTGAAGCTTCCAAGAAGACCGGAACAAACGCATGCCAAGAGATTTGAAACAAGAGATGTTCATTCACAAGGTACAAGATTGTTTGATATCGTCTAAAAAATGTTTAAACCCATTTACTTGTGAACCAGTCGATTCGAGTCAAGTTTTATGTCTAATGGGTAAAACAGAAAGATTTGTTAAACATGTCAAATTGGTTGAACAGATCAAAAGTTGCCTAAAGTGCATTTTGCATACAACCTTCTAAATCATTTACGCGAAAGAATTAAATTATTATTTACTTATTTAGACAATATAACTTTGTAACTGTATTTAGCAGACCAATCATTCTTTTTTAAAACTTCAACTTTGTATTTAGCAGATCAAAAGTTGCCTAAAGTGCATTTAAGGTTTGCTCTCATCTCACCCTCCGCAGACCTTACTGTATGAGTAACATTTTTTGTTAGGTATGTTTGTTTGAGGTCGAATGTATAAACCATTGTAGTTTGACACAGGGAATGACATGGTGTCGTTGTTTCTCGGGGTAACAATTGGCATACTATCAACTATTGTGACTAATCACCGAGAAGTTGAGCATCTAAACAAGCTGCTAGAACAAGCTGAAAATATGGTTAAAGATTTACATAATAAACTTGAAATAAAAGACGGGTTTAATACCACAAATGAGCATGCTTCTGAGCCAAACAAAAATTTTGAGGTAACAAGTGACATTGAAGCAGAGCTTGAGGCTGAGCTTGAGAGGTTGGAAGAAAACATGCAGAGATTTTCTAGTGTAGTGGAGGTATGTTACTAAGCTCAAGAGATAGCAGTTTTAAACCAGTTTCGTAAACGGGTCGACTTGGGTAATGTTTTTTCTCTAACGGGTCAAATCTGTAAAGTCGTCTAAAAGAGTACTTTTAATACATAAAACCTCTTAAATAGTTTCAAATGTATACATTTTTTAAAAAACTACAACATAATATTTTACAAGTTATCAAAGAACAAAGGTACATGTCCCCTAAGTTTTTAAAAATTTTAGCATTATAATTAGTTTTCAGACTATATTGTTTACCTCTTATATTTCTTAGATATGATGTTCTATAAAGTTTCAAATATTTAATTTTATCTACGATTCGATATAAATTAAAAAGTAAAAATTCTTGACGAAAAACATTCCACACACCATTTTCACTCATACAAAATTACCTGTTTAGACCCGAACCTGTTATCCAACCAATCCTACACTGGTTTCGTAGGACAAGTTACAAGTCAATATAACATGACCATAGTCTCGTCTTGCAGATTAATTCGGACGTTGAAGCAGACATGGTTATTAGAGGAGACTTGAACCTAGATACACTCACATGGCAACTTGATAGTCAATCTGAATCAGACAATGATGACAACAAATGGGTCAAAAGTGAAAGCACTGAGAAGCCCATTTTCTCTCCAAACTACACTGTTTCACCACTTGATTTGCGGTTACGTCTTCATGAAGTAATCGAGTCAGAACTCAGAGCGCGTATCGAGGAGCTTGAGGCTGTTCTCGAGTGTCAAAATGGTAGAAGTTGTTATGATTCTCCAAAACCAGAAGAAGATAACTCTTTCTGGGACTTTGACCATATGAGAATTGAATCTTCTTCATCAACACCTTAATCTGCATAAAGGATCATAAACTATAGACATAGAAGCATAATGTACATAGCAAATTATATCAAGTGTATAGATAAAGAAGTGTAAAGATCAGGTGCAAATTTATAATTCTATTAAATTTATTTTGATAAAATAAAGAAATGATATGTTGCATACAAGTTTAATGTTCTATGATCTTGTTGGAGCAATACTTGGTTTTATTATTCAAGAATGAAACAGTTGATCAGGCCCAGACAGTTCAAACAATCGAACAAACACAAACACGAGATATTTGGGAGACAACCCACGACTCTTTTTATATTATCGAATTAACGAACTTACAAAATTACAAAGAAAAGAGACAAATAAAACCAATAAACTAGACATGTATTTATAGTAAATACTAAACTTATTCTCCAAGATATTAACCCTAATTATTTAAAATAAAGACAACTTAACTTTTATAACTATTCAAGATTATTCTTCATGAGGTCTTGTATAGTTCCTGTATCGCCTGTCGAAGACATACATAACAAGTACAACAAATATTAGTGTAAACAGGTACAAGGGATTTATTTTCGTTTTAAGATAACGGAGTTAAAGAAACATATACACCTGCACTTCATATGAATGACCATGAATGCTAAGGTTGTTTTAAATGAAGACGCCACTCGTCAATAAATCCCATTTTATCAGGATCCATGTCTGGTAGTTCATGGGTTTCAAGTCTTTTTATTATCTTTGTGGTTCTTCCAAGAAGGTCGATTGCAGCCGCAACACTAGCCTCTCTCTTTTCTATTGCGGTTGTATGGCATCGCATTGTTAAGACTTGTGGTATGTTGGTGAGACACGCAGCTAGTATGTCTGCAATCATGCGAGATAGTCTAGTGAACAACTCATCTTCAATAATCTCTAGGTTGTTGTTTGTGTAAGTATTGTTGGATATTTTGTGTAAATGAGAGGTCAACTCTCAAGTAGTCGGTTGGTAACCGAGGCTAGCGTTGTTGTAACCCGACTCGGTTGAAACATCTAGAAGAGACTTTGGGTTTTCCAACCCTTAAGTTAATTGATTTATGACAATTCAATTGTCATTAGTTGCTAAGTTTTATGACAATTCAATTGTCATGAATTTGCAAGACTCTTGCATTGCTTATCATAAAGATAAGAACAAAAACATGGCAACACAAGTTGTTTTTGGATTAAACCAAAAACCAAAAGAAACATGGAGAGTTCATAACACACCAAGAACGCAAGAGCAAGACACATAATATCGATCATCTCATTTGCATCATCTTCTTCGGTTTCTTTTCAGGCAAGTGATCAAGTCCGGCAGTACGCTGCTTTCATCCGGTGTACCCTGGGAACAGACGACGAATCTGTTTAAGGGAATTGTGTTAAACACAAGCCCGGATCTTTCTTTCTAATATCTGTTTTGCAGGACCATCAATGTCGTTGTTGTTGCTGTCGTTTACATTGCTGTTCAATTGAAGTTTACTAACCACAATGGTTTTGTATCATTTGTAACTTGTTCTCTACATGTATTTCTGATTTGGCTTTGTACACGGTAATGTACTATTGAATTTCCCATGTATAACGAGAGCATCGTTATAATATTAAGTTGATTATTTTAATAAAAGTGAACTATTTTCCAACAAACTTAAACAGATTTTATGAAAATTGTTTGATACAATTTTTAAAAACTTTGATCAAGGATTGGGTTCACAAAAGATTAAAATATAAAACTATTTGAGATTTTAGTTAAAATCCATTAATATATTTTATTGGGAAATGATGTGTATTAGTACAAATTTTTGTTTGGATTATATATAGATTGGAGTACAATCTAAAATCATAACTTTTGTGGTACAATTCAAATGGTTTGATTCAATTAGCTTGAATTTAAAATGGTTGCTAATTGTATATTTTCTAACAAGAGTGTTAGAATTGGTTTAGTGAATAAACCGTACGATAAAAGCGTTTCGATAAACGTTTGGTGTTCTAACAAGAGTGTTAGAATTGGTTTAGTTAAGAAACCATATGACAAAAACGTTTCGATAGACGTTTGGTTATCTAACAATAGTGTTGGAAACGATTTAATGTATAAACCACATGACATTAACGTTTGGTATAAACGTCTAATTATCTAACGTGTACGTTAGAACCCGATTGTTTATCTAGCATGAATGTTGGATATTATTTTGGTAATGGTTAAGAACGTTTTGTGTAAACGTCTTTTTCTTACCTAACAAACGTTTTAGTGATTATTAATTATATAAAACAATGTGTGTTTTATAAATAATGTTGTGAGTAAAAGTTACCATCTAGCATGTTTGTTAGAGATGGTTTGTATTTCTATAACCATTTAGAAATTAAGACTCTTAATAGTTATGAATGACATGAATAATAATTTGAGTCATTAACATGAAGAGATGGTTCATGTTTCTATAACCATTTAGATATAATGAGTTTTAATGGTTATGAATGTCATGAATAATGATTTAAGGAATTAACATCTAAGAGATGGTTCATGTCTATAACCATTTATATGTAATGGGTTTTAATGGTTATGATGCCATGAATAATATTTTGAGCAATTGATATGTGAGAGGTGGTTTTTATTATATAAACCGGAAAGTTCAAAAGTTTTGTTATAATCGTTTATCTTCTAACATGTGTGTTAGAAACGGTTTGTTAATTACGATGATTAACATATATAAAACGATTATGTAATCGTTAATATTTAATAAATGTGTTAGACTGCATACTATACATTGTATGTAAACATGTAGTTTCTAACGTGCTCGTTAGATCTTGTTTAATTATCTAACAAGAGTGTTAGATAGGATTGAACTAATATGGTTATAAATGTTTTATGTAAACATTTGGTTCAATATTGTGATATAAAATAATTACATATTTGGAAGATGTTTGTGTAAACATTGCATTTCTAACATGAGGGTTAGAAATAATGTCATAATCTCAAGTTGTTAGTACGTTTTGTGTAAACGTATAACTTTAAATAAATATGTTAAACCATTGACTTGTGGAAAGTTGAAAAAATATATATAAAGTTGGAGTTTGACACCTTGATTTTTTGGAATCAAATGATAAACATGTAATTATATATTTTGCAAAACCTTAGAAGGAAATATGTTTTGGATTATTTTATAACAATAGTTTTGCATAAAGTATTAGCACAGTTTGTTTTAAAAAAAATAATAATAATAACAACTTTGTGTCGTTGTTATATATATATATATATATTATGTATTGTTCGAATACTGTTACTTGAGATTAGTAAAGAGTTACACAACATATTGTTATCCGGACAGTTGAGTGACTGTTAAAGAGTATAGTTTCAAAAATGAAACAAGGATATGATGGCATGAGATTTTATTGAGGGAGTACCTCTAGAAAATACAAATAAATATGCCATTGGATTTATTCCAAAAGTGTACTAAACGACACGGATCATTACGTGTCATGGATAATTATTATTTAACAGATCTTGTGCTATTGGAATTATAGTCGATGGGATGTATCGACTAACTATAGTGAGTATATGTCACTAAAGGTGATCGTCAAATAATTAGATGATGAAAGTGTTGAAGATTGCAACACAATATGATTTTATTTGTTAGAAATCATTTATATATCCGATTATATTATGATGAATAAATTCTTGTTTGGTCGGATTAATTTGTTCGATATTGTATAATTGATGTGTTCAATATCTTAGGATAACACATGCAGTTAATACAATGAAGTAAATCGAAACACGTGTGACATGCATAATAAATTGATGTCTATTTAAATGGGTAGTGCAAGAAGCACAACCGCAACTTGTGAGTTTAATCATGGATAATGATGTAGTCATAAGTGAGACATCAATTTAAAGACATATATATTATTGTGGAATTTTACTTGGTGTAATTTGTAACACATGATAATATATATATATATATATATATATATATATATATATATATATATATATATATGTTGTCATAAATTGAAAGGGACTCATGAGTGACATGTAATATGTGTTTATCATGAGAAATGAAGTACATGTAGATGCGTCCACTATCTTCAATGTTGATTTAACTATGTAGAAGATGTGATCTTCATGATGAATAATATACTAAGTATATATATTTTCAAATCAACAATGAACAGCGCGTATGAGAATCTGAGAATTCCATGTTATGGTTATCAGTCTAGTATGACTGTATCTCAACATAACAGTAAACCATTTGTTGATGATAAGTTATTTGCCAAAGTGACTCTGAATAAGACTTTGTTAAAATCTATATGAGTCAGTGACGAAGCGCTAGATATCAAGCTCATAGATGTCATATTCCTAAATGAATGATGAAGTTTTGTATGTTTGAGAAACATACATATGAGACATTCTCAAATACTGCAGATTTGAGATGATGATTTGTCTAAACCGTGAAATGAAATTCTTGTTGGAATGTATGTGATGTTGGTTCTTAGGGCTGTGAAAATTAGAATGATGCATCTTCTGTTCACATGCTAGAGTATTGTAGTCTAAAGCATGCTAGACTAGTACTAACTAATTATGGTGCTCTATGGAGACTAATTAACATGAAACATTCACATACATATCACAAGAATTAGTTGCGGAAACAAATCAAATGATGACTTTCATTCAATATAAGGAAATGATATAACTTGAGAAGAACTCAAGTCTCTAGGTTTATCCTAGATGAGAAACTTAGATTTAAGTTTCAGAAGGTTAATGAAAAACTTATGGCCCAGGTAAAAAGTTCATGACTAAGGCATGTGTTGCTATAGTTAACTCAAAAGCTCATCTAAAGCTTTTTAGTTTGCCTTAGTTAACTCAAAAGCTTATCTAAGCTTTGTAGTTGTCAATTAAGCATTCATGAACTCCGTGATACAAAGATAGGGTCTTGATCAAATCATGATCATCAACTTGGTGTCATAAGTAAAGTCACAACTTGATCAAATGGCAAGAAATGTGGGGGAGAAGCCATTTAAGAAACAATCCTTTCAGGATATGTGAAAATGGTAATTGATTCGAAAGTTGGTTGATGTTATTCAATACCACTTAAATGTGGGGGGTTACTTGCATTTGATATAAGAATGTGGAATGTTTAGCAATATGGATTTTATAATCCAAGTTAATATTGCAAACATGTGAATGCCAATTGATTAGTTAATGATCTAGTGACCAAAGGCATATAGTGAAGATCTATTCACTTAAATTGCATATTGGTGGTCACTGAAATTGCATATTGGTTTAATGAAGATGTATTCACTTAAACTGCATATTGGTGTTCACTTAAATTGTATATTGTAAACCAAAGACTACAACTAATGGCCTAAGGTTATAGTCTTGAAAAGTGACAATATGCAAGGTTAACTTAAGAGTAAAACCACAGACGGACAACCAATCTCGATTGTAAACTATTATGACTTGACGAAGTCAAATAAAATAGCTTGGATCCAAGAACCTGAGGGTTAATGCGAGATTGAGTTGTGGAATGAGACTAAAGCCCGTGAAAAGCTAAGTTTATATGAAGGAAACCTAACTCGGTTGACTGGAGATCCCAAGATCCGAGTTCAATAGGAAAACCTACTCGTATGAACTGGTAAGGTCACTGTGGGGGTTAACTAAGAAAGAAGAGTTAACTGATAAAACGCCCACGTCTTTTAAAAGGGAGTCTACTACAAGGATCTAGTAATCTTCCTAGTCCATTCCTAAAAGTGACAGGTACGAGGCTAAGCCTATGGCTTTTAATGATTCGACTAATGTAGTCACATGTGATGAATCACCTATGTTAGAGAGAAGTGGGGTCGCTTCGAATGGAATTGGAGGGCACAATTCCTAGAGCTCTCGCAGAACCAGGAAAATGTTCATGACCATAACGAACATAACTATGAGGACTTGACTTTGTCAGGGAGAGTCTTGTGTGAAGCGTATTGTCGCCTATATAAACGGCAGACGAGTTCAAAGACATCGCGTTCTACTCAGAGCCAGTAGACTAAGTGCGTTTCATAAGCGAAGGTTCAAAGGGTAACACCTACCTATCGTATGCAAGATTCAACTGCTGAAATTTAATCGGAATGATGTTTGTATTTGAGATTGACATCTATTTATGTGGGGGATTGTTGGATATTTTGTGTAAATGAGAGGTCAACTCTCAAGTAGTCGGTTGGTAACCGAGGCTAGCGTTGTTGTAACCCGACTCGGTTGAAACATCTAGAAGAGACTTTGGGTTTTCCAACCCTTAAGTTAATTGATTTATGACAATTCAATTGTCATTAGTTGCTAAGTTTTATGACAATTCAATTGTCATGAATTTGCAAGACTCTTGCATTGCTTATCATAAAGATAAGAACAAAAACATGGCAACACAAGTTGTTTTTGGATTAAACCAAAAACCAAAAGAAACATGGAGAGTTCATAACACACCAAGAACGCAAGAGCAAGACACATAATATCGATCATCTCATTTGCATCATCTTCTTCGGTTTCTTTTCAGGCAAGTGATCAAGTCCGGCAGTACGCTGCTTTCATCCGGTGTACCCTGGGAACAGACGACGAATCTGTTTAAGGGAATTGTGTTAAACACAAGCCCGGATCTTTCTTTCTAATATCTGTTTTGCAGGACCATCAATGTCGTTGTTGTTGCTGTCGTTTACATTGCTGTTCAATTGAAGTTTACTAACCACAATGGTTTTGTATCATTTGTAACTTGTTCTCTACATGTATTTCTGATTTGGCTTTGTACACGGTAATGTACTATTGAATTTCCCATGTATAACGAGAGCATCGTTATAATATTAAGTTGATTATTTTAATAAAAGTGAACTATTTTCCAACAAGTATGCAAGATTGTTTGTGTAATACGACACATTGAGCTGGCAGCGATTAACTTTAAAGGAAAGTTATCCTTCTCCATTTGTTCTCCGTTGATGCTTGTGTTAAAATCTTTCACAATTTCTTTTGATGTACGATCAAACGACTCAAGAATTTCTGTTGGGGTTTTCCCTTCATAAGCACTTCTTTTTAAAGTTGTCTCCAACCACTTGTAGTTTTCTTCGACCTCATGCCACAACTTCATAGTGGCCCTTCGAATATTTACATACTCAGATGTCTTGTTTAGGCTTTCCTCCACTAGATGAGTGTACAAAAGACCAAGGTCACACAATTCGTGGTTCGCTGTGATTCGGGAACGAGATACGGGTTCGCGATTCGTAGGAGGCCATGAATCCGGTTCGGAGGGGGGTAGGTTCATTTCGGTACGATCTGGTTCGCTCGACACTTACTCGAGGCGTGAAAAGTACCCCTCAAGACGAACCGGATGTGTAAACCCGAGGCAGTATTAAAAAATAAATATAAAAATTATATACCTTATTGAAACTAAAAGAGTAAACATCCACCATCAAAGTACATTTATAAAGTTAGAGTCAAAAATATAATTGTGAAAACTAGAGGGGTTAAAGGGTCAAAAGTCTAAAGTTTATTAAACCTAAAACCCATATTATTTATACTAGCCGCCATTCATCACAGGCATCATCAACATCGATCTTCATTCTCCTTTTCACCCAAGGCGGCAATGATGAACACCGGAGGTCTTGGTTTTGCCGGTAACGTGCTCCGGCGAGCACGAATGACGACGATGGTGGCTATAATCGATGCATATACTGGAACATCCTCATTTCTACACCCTGTCTAAGTCCAATTTTTGGGTACCACATTCTCGAATCGAGCAACGAATCTCAATCGAACCCTAAGCGTATGGTTCGCTAGCGTATGCGATTGGATACGAAACGAATCGATTCGAAATTCGTGGTCTTTGTAACGAATCCTGTAACCCTGCAAAAGACCTTCGCCAACACTTTTGAACAAAGTATCGACTTTGTCCTTACGAATATTTGGTAGAGTTATGGCGATGCATGTTAAGGTTATTATTGATAAGCTCCAACTGTTAGCAAGTTGAACAGAAAGTTGAGATTCAGTTTGATCATTGTCAAACGTCTTTACTCCTTCAAATGCAACGCATTCTTCAAGAAGCTTTAGAAGTGTTTTATGTTGTTTCTTCTCAGCATTTTGAATCAACCGGTTCATAGACTCTGAAATTCCCTTCATTGTTTTCTCAGCAAGCCGCATATTACCTTCGAGTAACAAAACATAACTGCTAAGGTCTTCATTTGTATCGTCACTACTTGAGCTGATAGATGGAGAAATTATCGCCTTCATGGACCTAAAATAATATGAACAGTATGAAACGAAGATTATAGCCACAATAGGAAGGAGGCCTATTATTTTGGATGATACTACGACGATCTTCTGCATCCCAATACAACATCGTAGAATGCGGTTTTTCGAGTTATGAAGAAGAGCTCTTGATCTACGACCACCTGGAAAAAAACTTATACGACTTTCTTTCCACTCATACAACTTTTGAGTCCAATACTTCTCTACTTTAAACACCAAAAAATGTTTCTTATTATGATTAGCAAACGATTTGAAGCTCAAGACGGTAAAACATCTAAATATTGGAGCAATGGAACCCACTACAATCCCTATGGATTGTGAAATGAAAATGATCATCATTGACCTCTTATACACTGATTCTGTCGAAAAATCTTGCCACGTAACAACAGGCCACACCACAAATATGTACAAGACCATGCTAACCGCACAAATAATACCGGATGCAGTGGATAATGGAGTGCTAGCCATCACAAATTCAGGGCTACCGGTTTCGGCCATGATCCAGTATCTTTTCACAAGTCTTCTAAGCTTCTCGACTGTAGATATTTGCTTTTGTTGTGAGTCTTGATCATTTAAAGTTGTTTTGGTAGCCACTTGATACTTGAATTCTAAAATTCTTTTTGAGGTTGGAATTGTTATTGCGGAAGAGATCAGAATTATTAGTAACAAGAGTAACATGCCCATATAGGCATATGCTATGACCATCATGGATGTAGGCATTAAGAAAATATAGTAACTATAAGGATCAATTAGCTGAGTTCTAATCTGAATGAATATATTCACTATCGTTGTGATAACAAGAATGGATAAACCTGTGACGTTTGCGAGAAGCGACTTGTTATCCATAGACGCCAAAGAAAGCATTAAATTAGACATCATTGTGCACATAAAGGCCAGTCCTCCAATCTTGGCAACTTGGTCCACCATACTTGGCATTGAACTACTCAAATCTACAGGTAGTTTCATTGCCACAGTTATCACTGTGATTGTAGCGGCGTTGAGAGAAAAGTATTTAGTAGGAAACCAAAATTTTCTATTCCGGAAACCATGCAACAAATCAAGGGCCATGGAAAAAATGCAAATTATTGATGCTATTGAGATGTATATCCCAATTAACACCATAGGTTCGCTTTGCTTGCCTTCGGTCTCTGTATTTACTTCATAATCTTCTATAGCATAGCACAAACGCATTAAAATTTTCAAGTTCTGGGCGGTGACGTTAACATGATATGGAACTGAGAAAGAAGATGTATACAAAGGACTCATCAGATGAAAACAAGACTCACTAGTATCATAAAAACTCATGTTTGAAATAACCTGCCAAGTAATATGTAAAGTGATATATGCTAATTGATTACAAAAACAGAAATATGCATATATGATATATGTTGTTCATATGCCGAAATATCTAGGATGTTTCAAAAGAAGTTGACTGACTTTTATAAAATGAGATGACCACAACTCCACGTACAACAGTAATATATTGTTAAGACATGCCGTCAGATAAAAAAAAATACTCCCTTTAACCTATTTATCATGGGATCTACAACATAAAGTTTAAGAAAAAATAGATTATTTATTATTTTTTCAACCTATAAATTGATAATAATATCATTAAAGGTTTTTGTCTTTTAGATATAAAGTAGTTTTTTTGTTAAATAACTAAGGCTAAAATTAGAAATTATACTTTTATTATTAGAATGAGCATTTAAATTGAGACAATTAAAAAAAGAAAAGATGAACATTTAAAATGGGACGGAAAAAAAATATTTTTAACTCGTATTTGACTCACTTGATGCTTTTATTACGAGGTCAATCGTACATTGGAAACTTTAGGATTGACCGACTTTTGCATTGACTGACTTTTGCATGCTTTTTAACATGCATTGACCGACTTTTGCATGTTTCACCAAATGAGTATATGTTTATGCATTACATATTTACATACATGCTAATTACACTCTAAAAGTAAGTTAATTAAGTTACCGTAACATGCAAAAGCTAAAATGACGAAATAACATTATGTACGTTCGTATACAATTAAAGCAAATGTTGAATCATCTTGTATGATACGATGATGATTATGCCCTCTTTAGTTGTTCTTCGTCATCTTTTATGGCATCATAAAAGTCACTAAAAAATCGCAAATCTATCCATTTGATGAGCGCTTGTTTTGATGCCATTGTGAAAGAACGAGAACATTTTTTTTTGTTTAGATTTTTTTTGGACAGCGAAACGAATAAAGCCCGGCTACCCGGGGTAACCCAATGGCGAAAGACGACCCCAAACGCTCTGCGAACACAGACAGCGATGGGTAGCCGAAGCCCACCTATTAAACCAACTCCAATTCGGGGGAAACCCACTAGCCCGTCCGCCCGTAGGCACGACAACAAGCTAGCGGTAAAACCCGTTTGGCTCAGAGATCGAACTTATGGTTAACATGATATGGAACTGAGAAAGAAGATGTATACAAAGGACTCATCAGATGAAAACAAGACTCACTAGTATCATAAAAACTCATGTTTGAAATAACCTGCCAAGTAATATGTAAAGTGATATATGCTAATTGATTACAAAAACAGAAATATGCATATATGATATATGTTGTTCATATGCCGAAATATCTAGGATGTTTCAAAAGAAGTTGACTGACTTTTATAAAATGAGATGACCACAACTCCACGTACAACAGTAATATATTGTTAAGATATGCCGTCAGATAAAAAAAAATACTCCCTTTAACCTATTTATCATTACATGTTGGATATTTTGTGTAAATGAGAGGTCAACTCTCAAGTTGTCGGTTGGTAACCCGAATGCATGTCCGAAAACTCGATGTTGCGTTTCTGTAACCCGACCCGATTTTGAGACATCTAGAAGAGATTGTTGGGATGTCCAACATTTGAGTTGATGAGTTTTATGACAATTCAATTGTCATGAATTGCAAGTTGATGGTTTTTATGACAATTCAATTGTCATGAATTGCAAAATTCTTGCACTTTCCTTTCTACAAATATAACATTCATGCAAAGGAAAGAAGATGACACATATAGTTCAACAACACACAAACAATCTCATTTGCAACATCTTCTTCGGTTTCTTTTCAGGCAAGTGTTCAAGTCCGGCAGTACGCTGCTTTCGTCCGGTGTACCCTGGGAACAGACGACGAATTTGTTTAAGGGAATTGTGTCAAACACAAGCCCGGATCTTTCTTTCTAATATCTGTTTTGCAGGATCATCAATCTCGTTGTTGTTATTGTCGTTTACATTGCTGTTCAATTGAAGTTTACTAACCACAATGGTTTTGTATCATTTGTAACTTGTTCTCTACATGTATTTCTGATTTGGGTTTGTACACGGTAATGTACCAATGAATTTCCCATGTATAATGAGATTTTCGTTATAATATTAAGTTGATTATTTTAATAAAAGTGAACTTATTTCCAACATTACATTCCTATTTTCAGTGGGATGACTCAAGATTTTTGGAGACATAAGACGAAAATAAAAGAAGTTTTTTTTTTTACTTTATCGTGTTTTTCATTTTGTTTTTTTTTCTCATCGTTATAGTGTTATGCAGGATGGACATTTGAAGTGATTTAAGTTCAACCATTCATTTCTTCATGGCAAAACTAATTTCTTTTCTTTAAGCGTGAAGCTGATAAATTTTAATCAGACTATAAACAAATTGCATCAAAAATAATAAACACGCATTGGCTCCCGAGTAATTGCCATTATACTCTACCCGTCGGGTCAAAGTTAAACACCTCGTGAAGTAACAACAAACACATAACATTATGCGACTTATCTTGGAATGCAAATTATGTGACTAATTGTTGATGTGGTTTTTCACCTAGTACCTTTAGAGGCCTTCAACGTTACGGGCCACCCGGTGGCTCTACCATGGTTAAGAGATTTGTACCATGGTATAAATCAATTTCACTGTATTATCAATAACAACGATTCGACGTTTTAGTTTTATAGTTTTAAGTTACAAATAACATAAATATGGAAACTAAAGAAGTAAAACATATATACAATATTCGTAGTAGATAACCCATTGTCCATGAAACAAGTTCCTGTATATATAGCCTGTCAAACACATATACATTACAACAAATATTAGTGCATATAGGTACAAGGGATTTTTTTTCTTTGTAAGATAACGACGAAGTTAGAGAAACATATATACCTAAGGTTGTTTTAAATGAAGACGCCACTCGTCAATAAATCCCATTTTATCAGGATCCATGTTTGGTAGTTCATGCATTTCAAGTCTTTTTATTATCTCTGTGGTTCTTCCAAGAAGGTCGACTGCAGCTGCAACACTAGCCTCTCTATTTTCTATTGCGGTTATATGGCATCTCATTGTTACGACTTGTGGTATGTTGGTGAGACACGCAGCTAGTATGTCTGCAATCATGCGAGATAGCAATAATCTCTAGGTTGTTGCTTGTGTATGTATGCAAGATTGTTTGTGTAATACGACACATTGAGCTGGCAGCGATTAAATTTAAAGGAAAGTTATCCTTCTCCACTCGTTCTCCGTTGATGCTTGTGTTAAAATCTTTCACTATTTCTTTTGATGTACGGTCAAACGACTCAAGAATCTCTGTTGGTGTTTTCCCTTCATAAGCACTTCTTTTTAAAGTTGTCTCCAACCACTTGTAGTTTTCTTCGACCTCGTGCCACAACTTCATAGTGTCCCTTCGAATATTTGAATACTCAGATGTCTTGTTTAGGCTTTCCTCCACTAGATGAGTGTACAAAAGACCTTCGCCAACACTTCTGAACAAAGTATCGACTTTGTCCTTACGAATATTTGGTAGAGTTATGACGATGCATGTTAAGGTTATTATTGGTAAGCTCCAACTATTAGCATGTTGAACAGAAAGTTGAGATTCAATTTGATCATCGTCAAACGTCTTTACTCCTTCAAATGCAACAGATTCTTCAAGAAGCTTTAGTAGAGTGTTATGTTGTTTCTTCTCAGCATTTTAAATCAACCGGTTCATAGACTCTGAAATTCCCTTCATTGTTTTCTCAGCAAGCCGCATATTACCTTCGAGTAACAAAACATAACTGCTAAGGTCTTCATTTGTATCGTCACTACTTGAGCTGGTGGATGGAGAAATTATCGCCTTCATGGACCTAAAATAATATGAACAGTATGAAACGAAGATTATAGCCACAATAGGAAGGAGGCCTATTATTTTGGATGATACTACGACGATCTTCTGCATCCCAATACAACATCGTAGAATGCGGTTTTTCGAGTTATGAAGAAGAGCTCTTGATCTACGACCACATGGAAAAAAGCTTATACGACTTTCTTTCCACTCATACAACTTCTGAGTCCAATAGTTCTCTACTTTAAACATCAAAAAATGTTTCTTATTATGATTAGCAAACGATTTGAAGCTCAAGATGGTAAAACATCTAAATATTGGAGCAATGGAACCCACTACAATCCCCACGGATTGTGAAATGAAAATGATCATCATTGACCTCTTATACACTGAGTGTGTCGAAAAATCTTTCCACGTAACAACATGCCACACCACAAACATGTACAAAACCATGCTAACCCCACAAATAATGCCGGATGCAGTGGATAATGGAGTGCTAGCCATCACAAACTGAGGGCTACCAGTTTCGGCCATGATCCAATATCTTTTCACAAGTATTCTAAGCTTCTCAACGGCAGATATTTGGTTTTCCTGTGAGTCTTGATCATTTAAAGTTGTTTTGGTAGCGAGATGATACTTGGATTCTAAGATTTTCTTTGAGGTTGGAATTGTTATTGCGGAAGAGCTAGATCTGTTGGAATTCAATTTTAGTATTATGTGAAAATAAATAATTATTAAAAAAATGTGTGAGTTGGTTGTTTTAAATTTGGATTAATTTTGAATAAATTCTTCCAATATTGAAATTAATGTTGATGTTACAACTTTGGGTGTTTCATCTTGAATTCAATTGTGAAGAAAAGTTCAAACTTTGAATTCAATTCTTTAGTAATGACATGAATATGTTTCAAGTCTTTAGAGCACTATAAATACTAGGGTGAACCTAGTTATGTGACACACTTGAACTCACAAAAATTCTTTACTTGATCTCTCTCATTCTTCTAAAATTCTATCATTTATCTCTTGTTCTCAAGATGCATTTTCGGGTGCTAGAGTCCATCCCGGCAGTACATACTGCTTCGGCTGTTGTACCCTGGGAAACAAACGAGTTCTCTTGGGAGACTCGGAATTTGTTTTAAGGGACCCGTGTTGAACACGAATCCTCAGCCACGATTATGTTTTTGCTTCTACCCATTTCTTGTATTTTATTTTATTTCGGTTGTAATCATATTGTAACTTACTTGTTTTTTTTTATTTTGTTTGTATTGTAAATGAATTTAAAGAATAATATTGTGTTTTGTACGAACGGTTCCTACAATCTTAAAACAAATTTTTTTTAAATCACCGTTCGTATTTAAAAAAAAGTATATAGTCATTGTTCGTCTCTCAAAGTTGGACTTAGAGAACTTACACTTGACTTTTTTCTAGAATCGGATTTTATTTACAAAGAAAGTGGTTCATTTTTTACAATTTGTTGGTTTTGATTTAGTGTAATTTTTGCTTATGTTTAAAAGCTTTTGTAGTTTTTCATAAAACTTGACCCAATTACTTTAGCATTCAAAATTGGGTTTATTTTCATTACAACTATTTTGTTGAATGGTTCAAGGTGTTAAAACAAAAAAAAAGTTGAAATTCAATTTTGTTTAAAATCAAAGTTTTCGAAACCTTATGAGGTTTCAAGATTAAAACTTTGAATTAACCGTTTGTCGGTTTCAATATTAGTTTTCATATGCATCTTAAGAATGGTTATGCTTGTGTACGCATCTTATGAAAACCGGTATTTCTTATTTGCGAGTAAGAAATCTTTCTTATGTGAAACTTGTGTTTTAACATGTGTGTTAAAACCTAATGTTATTCTAATTAAGTATTAGAAGAGATTCTTTATAATATAATCAATTTTGTATTGATTTAGTATTAATCTTTTAAATTTAAAATCGTTTTTTTTAAACAAATGAAGAAATCAGTATTCACTCGAAAACGTTGACAATCATGATCATTATTATGCGTTCTTTACAAATGATTATTTTATAAACAAAAGAAAATGGCTTTAAAACAGTAGTGCAAATATCTTGTTGAGTTGTTGGAACCTTTCATTACGTGAAACCATATGCTTAGAACGTTTGACGTAGACTTTTTGTTAACTAATGTGCGTGTTAGAACTCATTTACTTATCTAGCATGTGTGTTAGATATGACCTAAATTTTATGGTCTAAAAGCGTCTTATGTAGACGTTTATTCTTAACATGTGTGTTAATAATGAACTTAAATAAGAGTGTTTTATGTAAACATCTTATCTCTAACATGTGCGTTACAAGTTATATATTCAATAAAACTATTTACAATTTTGGGTATTGATTTCCGTAATCAAAACATAAAATTAAAATAGTTTATTTCGAAACTGCTAAATGCATGTTTTGGCAAAACTAAGATTTGGTTTAGAATGAAATAAACCAAAAGTTTCACATAAAGTGTTAACATAGTTTGTTACTTTTGTAAAAAGTAACCCGTCATAAAGCAATAATATATTCAAGTTGACTATTTAATGGAAAGATAAATCTTTGTTGCTATGAACATATATAATTGTTCAAATACTAATACTTGAGAACAATTTACTATATAAACAACATGATGTTTATATCAATTTTGTGATTGTTCAAAGTGGGAGTAACACTATGGGAGATCAATTTGTGATTCTTCAAAGTCCATATGAGTCAATGATGAAACCTTTTGAGAAAAAGAAGAAAAAAAAAGTTTATGATCCTAGATTGAATGATTGATGCGTGTAATATATATATAAAAATAAACACTCAAAAACACCTAGTTTTAAATTTATAAAAACCTAGACGTACTACTAAACTACACACAACCGGCAGTGGACCGGTCGAATGCAGTACAGTGAAACGTAAGTCCGGGTGTCGACCCACAGACTCTATATACTACGTTGAATTAACTAGACAAGACTTAAATAAACTAGACACGAACTTAAATTAAAAGATTATTTAAGAAAGGGGGGTTTTGCTAAAAATAGAAACTTTCTAAAAATAGTAACTTGCTAAAAAAACTGACGAATTAAAAGACGGATTTAAAACAGAGAAATGAAGATGAACCACCTAGGCTAGAATCATCATTAACCTCAATTATCGCTCACGTTGGACTAATGGTTATGGAACCGGGATCTACACCTATTCACTTAAAAGCTTCCCTAATTAAGACCCTCGACCCTTTTCGAGAAGAAACCTAAAGGATAACTATTAAGTTATTAGCACACCGGTTACGAGATTAAGTTTCCTCACAGTTACCTAATCATGTTACGCTTAATTGACCCACACTAAAGACCTATCTCACGATATAATCCTTAAAGCCATTTGAACCCAATCATTCGATTTAACAAGCAAGGTTGGTAATTGACACTAAGCCGGAATTTTCACAAAAACCTAAACCTAGCAAATCAAGCAACCAAGACTTATTAATAACCTATCACCTCACGGATATCTAGGTTAGCTACACATTATTATCGATTTCACTAATATATTTAATCCTATGGTTTTATTGCAAATCAACCATAATTAATCACAACGCAAGTTAATGACTAAAACGAATCCTATTACGTGACATAGACAATCACCAAGAACACGTGGATTAAAAATACCAATTCTATCAATTCAAACATGTATAATGCATCAAACAATTATAAAGATTCAAACTTTAATTAAACGTAAACCATAAACCAAAAGTTAATCCAACACAAGTTCAAAATAACGTCAACGAATCAACCTAAAGCCTAGATGGTTCTACGAGTTTAGCCAATCACAATCATACCAACAAACGCAAATTCAAAAGTAATGAACATGATTAAAATAAACGAAAACGAAAGAACGAAGTAACCCGAGTGATCCAAGATGCAATCTTCAATCCCACGAGCTTCCGACACGTTGTTTCGTCTTCGTAGCCTCCAAAAACACCTCCAAAATGCTATTTTTCGTCTTCCATTCGTACCTGGAGGCTAGGGTTTAAGTTAGAGGAGTTTATATAGTGAAACGGGCCAAAAACGCGTCAAAATAACCCTTCCACGCCACGCCACGCGGTGAGAAAAGGGGGGCTGGCCGCGTAGCGTCTTGACCCTCTTTTTCTGATCCAGATTTTCGTTTTCGCGCTCCGGTTCGCTCGTAACTCCGTTTCGCTCCCCGTTTTTTCCTACGGATTCGATTTTTCACGATCTATCCGTTTCTTTATCAACATGGGACATAAAAAACACAAAAACATTAGTTGTGCCAAAAATGATATAAAACGTAACCGAAACGACACAAAATGCAATCAAACACAACTAGGGATTTATGTATAATTTATCCTTTATCAATGATCATCTATGTACGTTTATGTAACATACAAATTAGAAACTCCTAAATATTGAGATTTTGGGATGTTGAACAACTCTCATTGTTTGTTTAAACTATGAGATGAATGTTTTTAACAAATATTGGGATATTCCTTAAAAGTTGTGAAAATCAGAATGATGCATCTTATGTTCACATGCTAGAGTATTGTAGTCTAAAGCATGCTAGACTAGTACTTGTTAATTATGGTGCTCTAAGGAGCTACTAATGTGAAACATTTAACTCATATACAACTTAAAAGTAAAGTTGTGTATAAGACAACGTGAGAGACGGTTTCCAATCTAAGGAAAGTCATATAGCTTATAGAGAACTCAATTTTCTAGATCTAATCTAGATGATAACTTAAAAGTATTTTAAGTTTGAGATGGTTGATAACAACCTATGACAAGGCATGCGTTGCTTTAGTCGGTAAACAAGTATTTATGACATCATTGATACAAAGACGTTGATCTTGTTCAAATCATGGATGTCTAATACTATATTAGTATATTTAAACATATTCTATCTAAGTGCAACAAATGTGAGGGGAAGCCATTTGAGAAATGGTATTTGAGAAATTTTCTCAAACCCGTATCAAAAGGGAACCTTTTGTTGAGTCAAATATAATGCAAATATGTGACCGAATCTACTAGTTAGACTCGAAGATCAATTAGTTATATTTGACATCCAACCACTAATGGCATGGATATGTTAGCCTTGAAATGTATTTTTAAAGACAAAAGTACCTCAGTTCGGTTGATACTTGGGGTTATAGTCTTAAAAATGTAAAAAGGCAAGATTAACTTGTGAGTTAATAACACATTGTAACTACTCATCTCACTGCAATTATCTGTATTGACTTGACGAAGTCTTAGATAATAGTTTTGGATCTAACAATTGTGAGTTGATGAGAGATGGAGTTGTGGAATGAGACTAAAGCCCATGAAAGATGGTATATGAAGGAAAACCTAACTTAGTTGACTGGAGATCCCAAGATCTAAGTTCAATAGGACAACCTACTCATATATCTAAGGGTGGTCACTGTGGGGGCATAGCTAATATACAAGTCGATATATAAGCTAATATGTATATACGAATGTCTATACATGTCCTCCTAAATTATAAAGGGAGATTAAATACTTCCTAGTCCATTCCTATAACAACAGTGACATGTTGTGAGGCTAAGCATATTGTATGGTTAATGATTTGCGTAATCATAGTAACCTTAATGCTTTTAATGATTTTCTGGATAAATCACCTATGTGAGAGAGAAGTGGGGTCGCTTCGAATGGATTTGTGGGGAGCGCAAATCCTAGAGCTTTCGCAGAACCAAGCTAGTGATCCACGACCATAATGGACACGACAATGAGGGGTTGACCAGACCAGGAATAGTATTGTGTATTGTGTATTGTCGTCTACATAAATGGTGGTTGGTTCAAAGACATCGCGTCTACCAAACCACTAGGAGGCTAAGTATGCATCACAACGGAAGGTTCAAAGTTAACCACTACCTATCCGGCAATATTAAACCGCTGAAAATGTATATAGACATTGAGAGAGTATGGATCGAGATCCATACTTGTGGGGAATTTGTTGGAAGATATGTGAAAATGAGTTTTTCACATAAGGATAACGAGATTTTATTTATTTTCACATGTGGGGGATTGTTGGAATTCAATTTTAGTATTATGTGAAAATAAATAATTATTAAAAAAATGTGTGAGTTGGTTGTTTTAAATTTGGATTAATTTTGAATAAATTCTTCCAATATTGAAATTAATGTTGATGTTACAATTTTGGGTGTTTCATCTTGAATTCAATTGTGAAGAAAAGTTCAAACTTTGAATTCAATTCTTTAGTAATGACATGAATATGTTTCAAGTCTTTGGAGCACTATAAATACTAGGGTGAACCTAGTTATGTGACACACTTGAACTCACAAAAATTCTTTACTTGATCTCTCTCATTCTTCTAAAATTCTATCATTTATCTCTTGTTCTCAAGATGCATTTTCGGGTGCTAGAGTCCATCCCGGCAGTACATACTGCTTCGGCTGTTGTACCCTGGGAAACAAACGAGTTCTCTTGGGAGACTCGAAATTTGTTTTAAGGGACCCGTGTTGAACACGAATCCTCAGCCACGATTATGTTTTTGCTTCTACCCATTTCTTGTATTTTATTTTATTTCGGTTGTAATCATATTGAACTTACTTGTTTTTTTTATTTTGTTTGTATTGTAAATGAATTTAAAGAATAATATTGTGTTTTGTACGAACGGTTCCTACAAGATCAAAATTATTAGTAAGAAGAGTAACATGCCGTATAGGTGTATGCTATGTCCATAATGGAGGCAGGCATTAAGAAAAAAAAGTAACTATAAGGATAAATTACCTGAGTTCTATATTGGGTTGAAGGCTTTTGGGTTTTTGGGTTTGGTCCGGTTTGGGCCTGAGGCCCATT
Source organism: Tagetes erecta (assembly GCA_030867185.1). Taxonomy (NCBI): domain Eukaryota; kingdom Viridiplantae; phylum Streptophyta; class Magnoliopsida; order Asterales; family Asteraceae; genus Tagetes; species Tagetes erecta. The sequence continues at coordinate 42,302,405 of CM061492.1, read as the reverse complement.
GTGTTAACCCTAATTAGGTTTACTAGTTGCCTTATTTACTAACCCTAATTATAGTCTTATATATACCCATGATTGTAATTGTATCTTGTGAGCACCTAATAATATAAACCCTAGTTGCAAAGTGGATGTAGGTCAATTGGGACCGAACCACTATAATTCTCGTGCATCTAACTTTCTGCGTGATATTCGTTTGTGCGTGTGTGTTATTTCGCTTCCGCGTACCGCTTGTTCCTAACAACTGGTATCAGAGCTTAGGCTCGTTGAACACACGGTTGTCCCGCACGAGAACGATTCGTAGGTTGATTTATTGCCGTCGCCAGTTTCGTGAGTTTGGAATCACGTATTTGCGCAATAAACAAAAAGAAAATTAACGTGTCTTGCTTGCTTTGGGAATCACAGGTAATTATTTATTGTGATTGGTTCGATCAAAGTGAGCAAAATAATTTGCCTTTTTTGTTGCTGTAGACGACGCACAAGGAAGAAAAAAAAAATAATTGATTTGTTTTTTTTTTTGTGTTGTGTTTGAACCAATATCACGTAAAGGAAAGGGGTAAATCAAAAGTGGTTTCTTTTCTTTGGGTCACGTGAGGAAAAAAAACAATTTATCTGGATTATTTATTTTTCTTTTGTGCTGAGTTTGGTTATAGTTTTTTGTTGCGTCGGACGGTGGTTGCGTTTGAGTTCGAGTTTAGGGTTTGGTTATTATTGAAGGTTGCTCAGCTTCAAGCTTTTACTATTTCTTGGTTTTCTCCGGTTCTCGTTTGCAATGTCTGAAGACGGGAAGGTTCGAGTCGAAAAGTTCAACGGTACTGATTTTGTATGGTGGCGAATGCAAATAGAGGCGTTACTTGGTGAGTGCGACTTGGAGATGGTATTGGAGGAAAAACCTGTGGGAATGAGTAAGGCTGATGAAGCGGTATGGGACTCAAAGGACAGAAAGGCAAGGGGTAAGATTACATTGGCTTTGACAAGAAACGTAGCTTTTAATATCATGAAAGAGAAAACTGCTCGTGGTATGATAACAGCTCTGTCAAATATGTATGAGAAACCGTCTGCCGGGAATAGAGTGTTCTTGATGAGGGAATTATTCACGATGAGAATGCGTGAGAGCGGTTCAGTTACTGATCACATTAACGAAATCAATTCAATTTTGTCTAGATTATCGTCTGTAGGCATGAAGTTGGATGATGATACTCAAGCTGTGATTCTGCTATCTTCTTTGCCTGAAAGTTGGTCTGTGTTTGTGACAACGGTCACTGAAACTACGGGGACCGGAAACTTTAAGTTTGATCGGATCCGCGATAGTGTTTTGGGTGAAGACGTTCGCCGGAGAAACTCTAGTGGAGGATCATCTTCTGGTATATTCAGTGTTGGCAGGGGAAGGGACAATAACAGGAACAGTGGGAGTCGTGGAAGAAGTTCGTCTAGAGCTCGGAAGAATGTGAGGTGCTGGAACTGTGGTGAAAAAGGGCATGTTAAAAACGAGTGTCCTGGTCCTAATAAAAGGGATGAAAAGTCAGTGAATAATGTTCATTCAGATGAAGATTCTGGAGATGATGCATTGGTTTGCTGTGTAGAGTCTACAAGCTCTTAGGTCATGGATTCTGGTTCGTCGTTTCATGCTACGCACAGCGGGGAGACGATGGTGAATTTAAAAACTGGTAACTTTGGGAAGGTACGAATAGCTAATGGTGAGGTCCTTGATGTTACGGGCATGGGTGATTTGAATTTAGTAACTCCATTGGGTACCACATGGAATTTGAAAGACGTCAGGGTTATTCCGGCTTTGAAGAGTAAACTTATCTCTGTCGGTCAGCTGGATAAACAGGGACTGGAAGTAAAATTTGGTGGTGGCAAATGGAGGGTAACTAAAGGTAATCTGGTAATTGCTCGTGGAAACAGGCGTGGATCGTTATACATGGTGGACGTATCTGCTGAGGAAAGTATGACCGTTCCTCAAAACAAAGTTAGGCTCTCTGAATCTAAGGAGCAAAAGAAGGTTCAATTTGCAAGAGGTGAACCTTGTGCAAAGGTGATTCAAGCTGAGTGGGTCCGGAGGTTTAAACCGAGTCGGGGGTTTAGTGACAGTGGGAGCATGCGGCGTGTTCCGGGTACAGTTACAAAACAACGATGGGTTTTGAAGACCACTAATCCGACTGTTAAAATCTCTCCTATGGAAGTCTTGCTAAATGAGGAGAGTGGTTCTCGGGTTATCTCTGGAGCTGGAGGATTGTGCGAACCAGTTGAGATAGAGAATGAGTTGGAGCTCGTTGGAGTTTCAACTGCCCCTTCATGTAAATGATGAGAGGGGGTGGCAACTAGGGATGATCATGAAGTCTTAGCTAATCTATGGAGATTGAGGCTTGGAAGACTTGAATTCTGAAGTTACTGAAGTTACTGAATCTGGGTCACTTGGATAGAGGATTTATGGACTGCATAAAGCCTTCAAGTGGGAGATTATTGGGTTGAAGGCTTTTGGGTTTTTGGGTTTGGTCCGGTTTGGGCCTGAGGCCCATTGTGTTAACCCTAATTAGGTTTACTAGTTGCCTTATTTACTAACCCTAATTATAGTCTTATATATACCCATGATTGTAATTGTATCTTGTGAGCACCTAATAATATAAACCCTAGTTGCAAAGTGGATGTAGGTCAATTGGGACCGAACCACTATAATTCTCGTGTCTCTAACTTTCTGCGTGATATTCGTTTGTGCGTGTGTGTTATTTCGCTTCCGCGTACCGCTTGTTCCTAACATTCTAATCTGAATGAAAATATTCACTATCATTGTAATAACAAGTATTGATAAACCTGTGACGTTTGCGAGAAGCGACTTATTATCCATAGACGCCAAAGAAAGCATGAAACTTGACATCATTGTGCACATAAAGGCCAGTCCTCCAATCTTGGCAACTTGGTCCACAGCACTTGGCATTGAACTACTCAAATCTACAGGTAGTTTCATTGCCACAGTTATCACTGTGATTGAAGCGGCGTTGAGAGAAAAGTATTTAGTCGGAAACCAAAATTTTCTATTCCGGAAACCATGCAACAAATCAAGGGCCATGAGAAAAATGCAAATTATTGATGCTATTGAGATGTAGATCCCAATTAACACCATAGGTTTGCTATACTTGCCTTCGGTCTCTGTATCTCTTTCACTGTTTGCTAAATATGTTTCACAATCTGCTATATCATAGCACAAACTGAATAAATTTCTCAATACATGGGCAGTGACATTAACATATGGAACTGAGAAAGAAGATGTATACAAAGGACTCATCAGATGAAAACAAGACTCACTAGTATGATAAAAACTCATGTTTGAAATAACCTGCCAAGTAATATGTAAAGTGATATATGCTAATTGATTACAAAAACAGAAATGTGCATATATATATGTTGTTCACATGCCGAAATATCTAGGATGTTTCAAAAGAAGTTGACTGCTACTCTGTGGCTCTACCATGCTTAAGAGATTTGTACCATGGTATCAAGGGTAGTAAGGAAAAACTATTGTTCAATTTCATCGTATTATCTACAACGGTGATTCAACGTTTTAATTTTATAATTTTAAGTTACAAATAACATAAATATGGAAACTAAAGAAGTAAAACACACAATATTCATAGTAGATAACACATTGTCCATGAAACAGCTGATCAGTTCTTGTATAGCCTGTCAAACACATAATCATTACAACAAATATTAGTGCAAATAGGTACAAGGGATTTTTTCTCTTTGTAAGATAACGAAAGAAACATATATACCTAAGGTTGTTTTAGATGAAGACGCCACTCGTCAATAAATCCCATTTTATCAGGCTCCATGCTTGGTAGTTCAAGCGTTTCAAGTCTTTTTATTATCTTTGTGGTTCTTCCAAGAAGGTCGACTGCAGCCGCAACACTAGCTTCTCTATTTTCTATTGCGGGTTTATGGCATCGCATTGTTACGACTTGTGGTATGTTGGTTAGACACGCGGCTAGTATGTCTGCAATCATGCGAGATAGCCTAGTGAACAACTCATCTTCAATAATCTCTAGGTTGTTACTTGTGTATGTATGCAAGATTGTTTGTGTAATACAACACATTGAGTTGGCAACGATTAACTTTAAAGGAAAGTTATCCATCTCCACTTGTTCTCCGTTGATGCTTGTGTTAAAATCATTCACAATTTCTTTCGATGTACGATCAAACGACTCAAGAATTTCTGTTGGGGTTTTCCCTTCATAAGCATTTCTTTTTAAACTTGTCCCCAACCACTTGTAGTTTTCTTCGACGTCGTGCCACAGCTTCATAGTGGCCCTTCGAATATTTACATACTCGGATGTCTTGTTTAGGCTTTCCTCCACTAGATGAGTGTACAAAAGACCTTCACCAACACTTTTGAACAAAGTATCGACTTTGTCCTTACGAATATTTGGTAGAGTTATGACAATGCATGTTAAGGTTATTATTGGTAAGCTCCAAGTATTAGCATGTTGAACGGAAAGTTGAGATTCAATTTGATCATTGTCAAACGTCTTTAATCCTTCGAATGCAACAGATTCTTCAAGAAGTTTTAGAAGAGTGTTATATTGTTTCTTCTCAGCATTTTGAATCAAGCGGTTCATAGAATCTGAAATTCCGTTCATTGTTTTCTCGGCAAGCCGCATATTACCTTCGAGTAACAAAACATAACTGCTAAGGTCTTCATTTGTATCGTCACTACTTGAGCTTGTGGATGGATAAATTATTGCCTTCATGGACTTGAAATAATTTGAGCAATGTGAAAAAAAGATTATAGCCACAATGGGAAGGAGGCCTACTATTTTGGATGATACTACGACGATCTTCTGCATCCCAATACAACATCGTAGAATGCGGTTTTTCGAGTTATGAAGAAGAGCTCTTGATCTACGGCCACCTGGAAAAAAGCTTATACGACTTTCTTTCCACTCATACAACTTTTGAGTCCAATACTTCTCTACTTTAAACACCAAAAAATGTTTCTTATTATGATTAGCAAACGATTTGAAGCTCAAGACGGTAAAACATCTAAATATTGGAGCAATGGAACCCACTACAATCCCCACGGATTGTGAAATGAAAATGATCATCGTTGACCTCTTATACACTGATTCTGTCGAAAAATCTTGCCACGTAACAACAGGCCACACCACAAATATGTACAAGACCATGCTAACCGCACAAATAATACCGGATGCAGTGGATAATGGAGTGCTAGCCATCACAAACTGAGGGCTACCAGTTTCAGCCATGATCCAATATCTTTTCACAAGTCTTCTAAGGTTCTCAATTGTAGATATTTGGTTTTGTTGTGAGTCTTGATCATTTAAAGTTGTTTTGGTAGCGACTTGATACTTGAGTTCTAAAATTTTCTTTAAGGTTGGAATTGTTATGGCGGAAGAGATCAGAATTATTAGTAACAAGAGTAACATGCCCATATATGCATATGCTATGACCATCATGAGGGAATATGGATCAATTAGCTGAGTTCTAATCTGAATGAAAATATTCACTATCATTGTGATAACAAGAATGGATAAACCTGTGACGTTTGCGAGAAGCGACTTGTTATCCATAGACGCCAAAGAAAGCATTAAATTGGACATCATTGTGCACATAAAGGCCAGTCCTCCAATCTTGGCAACTTGATCCACTACACTTGGCATTGAACTACTTAAATCTACAGGTAGTTTCATTGCCACAGTTATCACTGTGATTGAAGCGGCGTTGAGAGAAAAGTATTTAGTCGGAAACCAAAATTTTCTATTCCGGAAACCATGCAACAAATCAAGGGCCATGAGAAAAATGCAAATTATTGATGCTATTGAGATGTAGATCCCAATTAACACCATAGGTTCGCTTTGCTTGCCTTCGGTCTCTATATATGTTTCACAATCTCCTATAGCATAGCACAAATCCAATAAATTACTCAATTTCTGGGCGGTGACGTTAACATATGGAACTGACAAAGAAGAATCATACAAAGGCGACACCATATCATAACAAGACTCACTAGTAACATATAAACTCATGTTTGAAATAACTGACCAAGTAACATGCAAAGTGATGCTAATTGATTACAAAAACAGAAATGTGCATATATGTTGTTCATATATGCCGAAATATCTAGGATGTTGCAAAAGAAGTTGACTGACTTTTATAAAATGAGATGACCACAAGTCCACGTATACAACAATACTTGTTAACTCGCATTGACTGACTTGATGCTTTTATGATGAGGTCAATCGTTGGAAACTTTAATTTAGTCTATGTGACTATGTGAGGTTGAGTTTTCTTTAAAAAGATTGTCGGTACGTAATCAAGTCTTTAGTTCTTTACAAATATGTAAAGAATGAAAAAAAAAGTGTTTGATTGGTGAATTGAATTAAATCATCTGTTATGAAATAATCTCATTTCCTCTAAACACCACAAATTCATTTCATCCATCATTTTTTTTTCATTGCGCGCATTTCCATTTTCAACATTCGGAAGACGACTCAAGGTTCTTTTTTACTTTATCGTGTTTTTTATTTTGTGTTTTTTCGTTATTATTTGTTTTTATGCATTTAACATTGACCCTTTTTTAGATTTAATTAATGTTTTTTTCTCATTTTTTTTGTCACTTTTGTCCATCCCACTTGATCACCATAACCAACTTGTGAAACTTCCTCCCGGTTACCCTCCTATCTTGACAAGTCTCTTAGAAGGTCAAGACCGATATGAAATCTTTGTTCCCTCGGATCCAATCCTCAAGATGGAGAACGATGAATACTCTTGTAACTTATTACGCAAAGTTGTTTAACATCCACTCGCAGATGCACAGAGCATTTCAAGTTCTAGAGCATATTCGTCCAAACACCCAAACATACATAAATTGTTCGGATTGTATAGGAACAATAATCAACTTTAGCTCGAATGGTTTGTAGTGGAACCCTACACTCTCTGATCCATTCAACATAATTTATTTTTTCGTCGATACGTCGCACAATTTGCATTTAAATTCCTTTTGTATTTGCTTTTTCAGTTAATTTCTAATTCATGTGGATGTCTGTTTACCAAGCTGCCCACCTAACCAAAAGCAATTACAAATGCTATAACAAAACTCTTAAGAAGACATCTCGATAAATATATCCAGATAGAATTATGCCTCGACAAGAGAATCAGTATTTTACTACCAATCACAAGTTTCAGGTTGGCATAGTATTTATCTACTTCTATCATTCAAAAATATTTTACCTACTTCTTCATCCTCCGCAAAGGAAAACCGAAACCGAGAAAGCTACGAAATACGAGAGAACCTATGGGGCCGTGTTGAACTATTGATGTCATTGTTTAACGATGGAACTAACACTACAATCTCTAACAACTTTCTTCACACTATTCTTAAACCTGGCTCCACTGATGCTGATGCTTGGCAGCTCATATCAATATCTTTCAAGACAATAACTAGATGATTTTTCTATTGGTTCTTCATAACGCTAGGCTCTAAAGACAACTTTAAATCACCAATCACCCACTCTTTTTTGTTTTTTTTTCCTTGCTTGAGTTTGGAACTGAGGGCACTATAGGCCTTCAAGGAGACCAACTTTTTAATAACATATGAAAGAGGGCACCTATTTTCATCGTATCTTTTTAGGTATGTATTGTATCAATCGACTTGTACGTATCATTCGTTCGATAAAAGTTTTAAAACATCAGCTTGACATGCGTTAAGTTTTTTTTATAGGAAAAGTATTTTAGAAATGCTACCGTTGTAGGAAAAAAAAACTCATTTTGATTATTTCTTTCAATAGGTCGCAATATAATTTATTAAAATCCAATTTGTCTTTTTTATGAACGGTTAATTTTTATACCATTTATTTTTCATGTCTCAAGTGAGACTAGAACCAACACATCTTGAGTGAGGGTCATACACCTATAAGCAATTAAAACTTTCATTTGCAACCAAATAAAACCGCAGGTTTGTTCAATTCTAGTTGTCATTTGTTTCATAGCTATTAACCTTATGTTTTCATAACATAAGATACACAAAGTGTTTAATCTTACGTTGCATTTGTGTATATATTCTTTTTAAATACCCGTGAACAACGACATTTGATTTTATTTTATTTTTTAACGCTAAATATACAACCATGCTTCGGATGACAAATGTTATCTTAATCGGACCCACCTATCCGTTTCTCAGCCAGGACCGCACCACTAACTCCCACATGAGGAAACTCACATTTGGTTAGAAATACTCATGGGCCAACCTAAGACCTCTCATTTTAATTTTAATTTTATTTTTTTTGTCCTAGGGTGAACTTGAACCCAAGACCTTCTCATTTTTTAGGTCTTGGGTACAACTACATTTGATTGATTCAACTATATATCATTAATTTGTTAGAGTTCAAACTTCAATGTGTTGAAACAAGAGTCCGATCCAACCACTGTACATGGAGCGGATCTCCGTCTAATATGGTCAAATAATTCTAGCGAGTCGTTTTAGTTGTTTATTTGTTGTCTTCTAAAACTCTACTTAGCTGTGTTCACCTTTTAGTTTTCTTAAAACCAATCGAATACCCCCTAAACAACAGCATTTTTCTTCAAAGCTTGGGCTTAATCGAGCCTAACGGAGTAGCGTACCTCTTTCAAGAGGTTTTGTTGAAAAATGAATGAAAATGAGGATTTTCACTAGTGTCTTACCTTACTATTTACTTCGGATGCTGTACTGTAGGAAACTGACGAGCTTACTTGAAAAGCTCGAAGTATATTTTAAAAGACTCATTCCTTCGCAATGACCCATTCCATTCCAAGTTTGATTTCTGTATACCAAACACTACCTTATATGAGTCATACCAGTCATAACCCAACTCTTATTCCTAGCCTAACCCAAACTCAACTAAAAGTTAATAAACAAACTATCTTCAACTTTTTAACTCAACTAATAACACTCATACTAATTAAGATTAACTTCCAACGTACACAAGTTAAAGCAAATTATATACTTTTCTTTTAAAAGCCAACATGTATTATTAGTTTATTACTCTAGTAAGATGCCAGTAAAAGATAAATAAACTTAATATCATTAAGAACATCTTTTAATAGGACCCTCTTGCCTTAAAAAACCAATTCGTTTCTTGCTTTTCAAATACAGTGATAAGAAAGAAGGTGGTTCAAACGATAACACCGACCAGTTCAAACACGTTGAAAAGTATTAATTTGGCAGCAGCCTGTTCAGAAACACCTAAAGTCCAATCCATGACCAATTTCTCTACCGTTCGCTACACGCAAGTCTCCCTTTAGCCACCAAATCAACCCCACCATACACATAAAATTATTCATACATATAAAAAACAGAGTAAATGCAAAATCAAACCCGTAACGACGAATAAATCTTCTACAAATCTTAAATAAATAATGTGAATTGTGACTCATTTTATGTCTAACGAACTCTAATCATGAGTATTGGATTTTAATTTCTTGAACTTTGTTTAAATTCAAGAAAAAAAAATGAATATTTCATTTGCTCTGTTTGCTCTGTTTCAATTTCTGTTCTTGATTCTGGTTTCCGGTGACGTTGAACCGCCATCGTCGCGTGGTGGTTCGGTGGCTAACGGCGTAAAGAAGAAGAAGAGGGGGATCAGTTCATTGGAATTGGGTTTGATTTTAGCTGCATTAGTAATGGTGTTAATTGTTATGGTTTTGATCATTGTTTATTTTTATATCAGGAAGTTGAATAAGAGCTCACGCGTGGCGGAGACTGTTGTGTCTCCGCCATGCAGTGCAACGGAACGTCTGGTTGCTTTTAAAGAGATAGGCGTTCCGTTGACTTTTGAGAGTGTTGTTTATGCTACTGGGAATTTTGCTTCGAGGAATTGTATTGGAAGCGGTGGTTTCGGGTCGACTTATCGGGCAGAAATGTGTCCGGGGACGACGGTGGCGGTGAAGCGGCTCACCGTTGAAATGTGTCAAGGGGTTCCGCAGTTTAACGCGGAGATACGTAGTCTACAACGTATCGAACATGCGAATTTGATAAGGTTGATCGGGTATTATGCTAGCTCGTCGGAGATGTTTCTTGTTTATAATTATCTGTCGGGCGGAAACTTGGAGGACTTTATCCGTTTAAAAAACGAAAATGTTCGTGTTACGTCTGTGCAAACCGTTGTTAAAATTGCGGTCAATGTGGCTAGCGCGTTGGCATTCTTGCATGACAAGTGCGATCCGCGTGTCCTTCATCGAGACGTGAAGCCAAGCAATGTGTTGTTAGATGATGATTTGAATGCTTATTTGTCGGATTTTGGGTTATCGCGACTTCTCGAGGGATTTAGGACGCATGTGACGACTGGTGTCGCTGGGACGTTTGGATATGTGGCACCAGAATATGCTTTGGCGTGTCGAGTTTCTGATAGGGCGGATGTGTATAGTTATGGAGTTATGTTGCTTGAATTGGTTTCAGATAAACGGGCGTTGGACCCTTCATTTTCGGGTCAAGAGAATGGTTTTACGATTGTCTCGTGGGCGGTGATGCTCCAACGAGAAGAGCGGATGACAGAGGCTTTTGATGTGGGGAAGTGGACGGCGGGAGCGGAAAATGTGTTGATGGATTTGTTGCTATTAGGGTTGAAGTGCACCATGGAAACAGCCTCTAGAAGACCTTCCATGAGACAAGTTGTAAGGTATTTGAAGCAAATTCAGTCTGCCTTTGATAGTTGACTTTGTTTTTCTGTTATAAAATGTGTAAATTTAAGTGTACATGTAGCTATCTAGGGTAAACTTGTAACTATTATGAAAAATATTATGCAAGTGAGATTGTTTATGATTACATAAGTAAAAATAATGACTAATCAAATTGTAAGTATGTATTATTATTGTTAATTAGTTATAGTTTGGATTATATAAATCCATTTTGTCTTAATTTGATACATAATCACTACTAGTTTGTATCATTTAATAATATATGTGAAGTTACGACTTTTTTTGTAAAGTTTGTGATAGCTAAATGAATAACAGTGAATAGAATCATAGTGTAAACTGTAAAGTCATGAGGCATGACCACGTGAAGTATTATTTTGTGAAGACCAACTATTCACGGATATTTGAATGTAAGGTAGAATGACATAAACGGCATAATCTCAAGATGCCGTTTGGTACATTGAACAACAAAACATTTCATAAAGCCAGAAAAAGATTAATCAGCAAGAGCTTTGAATCCAAAGTCATGGTGAAGGCAAAAAACCGTTTGTCACCCTCTTCTACCATATGGCTTCGATATGTCACTCGTTCAGTTGGTCCGTCTCACTACTTTGCTAGTTTAGAACAAGCAAATAGTCAAATACATTCATTTCAATCCATATTCGGGCCAACCAATTCATTGAACTTGTTCATATTTCTGTTAGTTGTGAGTTAATGGTTATTATACTAAATTATTGCTTTGACTTCATTGTACTTTTGCTGAATTTTGTGTGGACTTTTTGCTATAATTCTTAATTGTTATGTTATGTGTGGTATTTTTTCTACACCCTTGTTCTAGGTTAATTGTGTTATTATTTTGTTAAATTTTATTTTTCTGTTTGTATTTAGCAACCATATTCACCACTAGAGGTGCAAAAAATAACCGGTTTAATAACCGAAACCGGTTATTAACTGTAACTATAACCGGTTATTAACCGATTGAGAAATAACTGGGTTATGGTATTTTTTTAACCGAAGGTTCGTAACTGATTAGGGATTTTCTATGAATAACTGGTTATTAACCGGTTTTTTTAAAACTGAATTTTAACCGATCCACTGGTTAACCGAAGAAAAACCCGAAAAAATAATAAAATATTAGAAAAACCCTGTTAATTAACCGAAAATAACCGATTATTAACCGAATCGGTTAAAGTAAAATAACCGAAAATTTTGGGAAAAAACTAGTTATTAACAGAACTGGTTAAAGCGAATAACCGATTTTCTCAATAACAAAAAATAACCAGTTAGGGTATTAAATAACCGGTTAACCGAAATTAACTGATTTGTGGTGGTGAACATGAAACTACAATCGTAGGGTTGCTAACTTTGTCCATGTCAAAAACTGACGATAAGTAATTTCATGTAGACGTCATCATACATTTTATTCATTCCACCTCATCTTATATAAAAAACAATCTAACCCCTAAATTTAAGTACATAGAATCAGATTAATTTTATGTTGTTTGTGTTTTGCACCCGACAAGTTGTTAACGTGATATAACCATCAACGCATGTGTTCCTAGGGTAGTGAACAAGTGATGTTGAGGTCGTTAATTTTGCCACATCGGTTTAGCATCTTGAGGCGTTGTAGCACACCGGAAAGCCTAAGCCGCCGACTCATATCAAACAACTGCCAAACAGTAAACCCTTAGCCCGAGGATGTTACCGGGGTAAACAAAAAACTTATAAAAGCCCCCGGCGAGGATCGAACTCGCGACCTTTCGCTTACGAAGCGAACGCAATACCACTATGCTACGGAGGCATTGCTTATTCACCTCTAACAAAGTTATCTAATTGTACCTTATAATTGAAATGTTTGAATATAGATTTGCATTTTCTAATGCTAAATCGAAGCATCGACATAATCAATTCACAGTTTCAATCGATTCAAAGCCCTAATTCTCTCAACTAATAAGGTACCTAATTTCGTTTTCTTCTTGTTGTTCGTTGTGTATTTGTTCTTATTCAGTTTCATATATCTGTTGTGTTGTTAATTGAATCGGATTGTTGATGAGTTTAAACCCTAGCTCAATTGTTCTCTATTTTTCTTGTTGATTGGTTTACATTTTGTTTACAGTTTATGCTTTGTGTTTGTATTTGTTGCACATTTCTGTAGAAAATTATTATTCTTTTGCTATGAACTTTGAAATTTAATTCAATCAAATGTATTATGTTAGAAATAGCTTAAGTTCCTTTATTGACTAAACAAAGTTAATTTTGATTAACCTCATTATTTGATAAATACCACCCGGCTTTGTGTCCGTGTCCGAGGCTAAGGGTTTTACGTGGCATGGTTAAAAGTTGGTTGACGAGTTTCGACTCCAATCAACTTGGCCTGTAAGGAGGGTTGTGGTGAGCCTCCGCTGCGTTCGCAGTAACGAGGGAACCCCAATGCCAACGAAAAACACCTATCGGTGTTAGAGGCGGTGTTTCGATCTTGGTCCTTGCAACTATGAGTGCATCGGTCATAGGCTGTTGCACCAACCGATGTTCCAATAAAAAAGTTAGGTGGGAATTTGATGTTCTGGTGAATCTTTGTGTCTTTCTGGTTCGAAAAGATAGTAAATAGTATCGACGGTGAAAACGAGATCGTAATGCATTCTTTTGTGTGAATATCACAACCAAACCAAACCAAACCAAACCAAACATCAATTTTGGCATTGATACATAAAGTTCTAAATCTAAACCCTGTATATTGCTAAATGCTAATGGTTGCATTAAGATTATCTGATAGAAGTTGTATCTGGAGCATTTGGTTCTTTATTTTCATGTTAGCGAATGGCAAGAATGCAAGATCATACCTTTTTTGACATTGGCCTAACTTAACATACACTAACATGAATTGGTCCGGTTTGAATTTTCAGATTACATCACTATGGTAGAAGGTGCGCGGGTTCGTCTTAGGGGTTGGCAGCAGGCAGCAGTTGCTCTTGGGTCTGCGGTTGGTGCGTTAGTGGACCCAAGAAGAGCTGATTTGATAGCTGCTTTGGGGGAAACAACAGGGAAACCTGCTTTTGAGAGGGTACTTGAAAGAATGAAAAAGAGTCCTGAAGGCAGAGTATGACTTCTGCCCATTTCTTATGTAGATACTTACTATATCTGCTAATTTAAATGACGTAACAATATGGGTGGGTCGAGTTGTGAAAACGGGTCTGCTTGAAACATATTATTATATATGATTGCTTAATGTGCTAGTTAGTTACATAAACAATATTACTACAAATCTACAACGGTTATCTAAGTCTTTGATAAAACGATTTAAGAGGTTGTATGTGTTAAAATATATAAGTAACATATGTACTATAAACATACCATAACGGCATAATCTATGAGATGTATATGCTTGAGTTTTACCTATTTTTGTTTGACCCGTGATTGATGACATGCTAATAATTCTTTATGTTCCAGGAAATTCTTTTGGACCGTCCACGTGTCATTTCCAATAACGTGGGCCATGCGTGGGACCTACCAGAAAACACGTTTGGTGCTGCATATGCAAAGTTCATGGGATCAAGAAACTTCTCACCCGACGACAGACCACCAGTAAGATTCATGGAAACAGAAGAGCTTGCTTATGTAGCAATGCGTGCACGCGAAGTGCATGATTTCTGGCATACCCTTTTTGGCCTTCCAACGAACTTGATTGGTGAGTCAGCACTTAAAGTCATAGAATTTGAGCAAATGCTGCTTCCTATGTGCTTCTTGTCTGTCATAGGAGGAACTGCACGGTTTAACGACAAGCAAAGATCACTGTTCTATACACATTACTTCCCTTGGGCAATTCGGGCTGGTATCAAGGCAACTGACTTAATGTGTGTTTATTATGAGAAACATTTTCATGAAGATTTAGAAGTAGTGAGGCAAAGATGGGGCATTATACCTGCTCCTTCCGTTCAAAGGTAGTTTGGTTTTACTCGATCTCATTGGATAGCAGGATAATGTAGGGTCTTGTGAGTTTTCCGGTAACAGGTCTTACTGTTACTGAAACTCTGAAAGTATTGTCAGTATAATATAACGGAGTTTGGAAATAAAAGTGTCTGAAGTTTGTACTGATTTAGATGTTACCTTATCAAGCTTTGGCTGGACTGTGAATTAGATAAATGTGTTCATGAGAAAATTTTGTTATAAATAAAACTTTATATTTTGTGCTATGTGAAAGCAATCTCCTAGCTACTTACAGATAAGTCATAAAATCATGTTCATACAAAGTTAACCATTATTTATAGTTTATGAATAAACATATAATACAATATATATAAACCATATGCGAGACTAGAAAAAAAGAAATATATTTTTCTCAAATTAGTAACTTCGTAATTGATTATTGAAACATCAATAACCTCGGTTCGAACTTCTCTCTCAGTTCTCTTAATACGTCAACAAACCACACTAGAACACTATGTTTTTATTCATATAACAATTTTTGGTGAAATATAATTAATAAACACATTTTATTCGTTCAATCTTACTTACACAAAATACATTTTCATAAACAACTAACACACATGAATATTCTATATCACGATTCACGACCGTCAACAATGATTTAAATTTCGCACGAAACATACTTAAGTTTCGTTGACATAACTCACGGTGACCAACGATGTTTAGTATCTGAGTCGGGCTCAGATAACTCGAACTTCAATTTGATACAAAAGTATAATATGTGCCAAGTCATAAAAGTTGAGGGGCTTATGATATGTAATCATAATGTTCCTTGGTCTTGTTTACTGACCATGGTTGCTTAAACTCCGTCTCCGGCAAACACACACCGACGACCGGACCGGAGATATGGATTTTTCGTCGGCCGTTCGCCGGACGAGCAAAAAGCCGACGAAGTCAGAACTGTACTCAACTTTTGTAGTTCATAGCGATGAGGAAGAAGAAGATGATGTTCAAACGCAAAAAAACCCTAGAAAAACAGATGCAGGAGATATATACGCTACAATGTTATGTAAAGATGATGAAGATCTAAACGATGATGAATCGTTACCTCCGTTACTCAAACGCTTGCCGAAGGACTTTGGAGTTGCAGTTGATTCAGATGATGATGGTGAAAGCATCTCCGGTACAATGATTGTGAAAACAGGCCGTGGAAGAGGTGAATCTAGGTATAGGAGAGATGAATATGATGAAGAGGATGATGATGAAGATGATGATGAGGATGGAGATGGAGGTGGATTTGGTACGTTTGTGGTGAGATCGGAGGAACGAGAGAGTGAGTCGGTGTCGGGGACGTTTGTGCGGCGGACTAGCGGTGGAAGTGGCGGTGGTGGAATGTCGACGATGAGTAGGGCGGTGGCGAGTATGCAGGCGGTAGGTGAAGGATTTGGGAAGGGGAGGAAGGGGAGTGGAACGCAGACGTCGAGGGAATATGATGAAGGAGGACATTCACGGCAGCAGACGAGTAAAATGTCGTCAGGTTCGATTGCGGATAGTGTTACGAGAGAAGATCCGTCTACTAAGTATGAATTGCTTCATGAACTTGGTACAACGCAAACACTGAACATATATGTTGCTATTTGTGAAGTTTGTTTTGCACTTATATTGCTATATGACTCATTGTGGTTATGAAATACAACTTCTAAATATAGAGGAACATGAAGCTTATAAAGCAATGCTCAAAACCTTATAATGATATAGTTGTGGAATTGTGGTTATATACAGCAGGACAAAGGATATATGTTAAGAGAGTAAGATGGTATAATTTTATGGTTCTACTAATAGGACATTAGGACAAGTAGCATAAAAATTAGGTGAGTTTAAGCAACCAAGTTGTGAACAAGAAGCTGTTAGGATCTATGACTTGAGACTGGCCTTTTACTATGTAAACTATCAGTAGGACAAAGGATCTCTGCCTGCATTTTGCATTTTAACTTTGTTATTTTGGAAGTTTTCAATTGGCCTGGGTTGTTTACTTTTGAGCCATTGCCCAACCATTTTTGGCTTCATTTGTACTTTGGTAATATGACTCAGTCATTTTGTTAACATTTTTGTTTTTTTGCCATGAAAATGTTATTAACTTATTGTTTTAGGATGAGCAAGTTTCTAATTAATACAGATAAGTATAGTAGTATACGATCAAGAGTAGTATCTAACAAGTGTATGGGTCTTTCAGTTACCTTAGACAAGAAAGTTCTAATAAGGTAGGACTTTAAATCCTCTATCTATTCTAGACTTCTAGGCATCCCAACCCACGCATCAAACTTGTGTTAATGATACTAAGAATTATTGATAAAGGTAAACACTAACAGCCATCACCGTAGTAGTTATTTGGAAATCATCCAAGAAGTATCCTAAAAGTAACTATAGTAATCTGTATAATTTAGACTATTGTTAAAATAGTAATCTTGACGTAAGTAGTTTGAAGCTTCAAAAACCATGATGAACCTGCTATTTATTCTACCTTTGCAATCATCGTCAATCTGTTCTACTCAATGGTCTGTGGATAAAAGAAGGCCTAGTGATTAGTCTGTTTTTTTATCTGCGTAGAACAAAATTATTGAGAGTAGTCTTTTTGGTAATGACAGGAAAAGGTTCTTATGGGTCTGTTTACAAAGCTCGTGATTTACAAACTTCAGAAATGGTTGCAATCAAAGTGATATCATTATCTGAAGGGGTATGCTACAGTGACCGTTTAACCTTCTTGAGTTTGATTGGGTGATTAGCTTCTCAATTTTTTACTATTTTGATTATACCCTAGGAAGAAGGATATGAAGAAATTCGTGGCGAAATAGAGATGTTGCAGCAATGTAGTCATCCTAATGTTGTTCGTTATCTAGGAAGCTACCAGGGTGAGGAGTACTTATGGGTATGCGAACTCCTAAATTTACTTCCGTTTTTACCACAATGATTGTATTGATTTAAATCTATCTATCTATACAAAGATGACTTATTCTTTAATGTTGTAGAAAGGTGGTTATGTATGATGTATCGTGCATTCCCTCATTTACTGTGTTCATATGACATTGATTATATCAATCATTTCAAGTCTTTATCCATCAAACCTACCCTTTTCTTATTATTTTCCATGTGGAAAGCAGTAGTTGACTAGTTGTGCTCTTCTCTCTTTTATTTTTGATGATGATTCAAACATCTTGTTGGATTTCAATGTGTTGGCAGATTGTAATGGAGTATTGTGGTGGAGGAAGTGTTGCTGATTTGATGAATGTTACCGATGAGCCTTTAGATGAGTACCAAATAGCATATATATGTAAGGAAGCACTAAAGGTACACTTAGATCTGACTATTCATTAGAGGTGGCATGATGGGCGGGTCAAATGGGTTGGATAACTGGTCAAAACAGGTTCTTGTTGGAACAGATTGTTTTTAGTGTACGCCAAAACAGGCTGGGCAGGTTGGGTTGACCTGCCTTTTTGTCCTCTTTATGAAGTTTATATATCTAAGGAATGTGTTAGTTGTGATTACTAAAACGATATTATGAAAACAAAAATTGCAATCTTTGAACAAAACAATTTAGTAAGTTTTATGCACCATAATTAGATTTGGGGCACTTTTAACCGATTCCCCTTTAGTTAAACCTTATGATTTGACCCATTTGAGATAAAATAGAACCCGTGCTGACTAGTTCATATGTTAATCGGTTGAATTATATACTGCGAGTCCTCATGGACCAACATGTGGATGTCCTTTTGTCATATACTAAATTAGTAATTCTAGTCTGAAGCATTTCTTCGTATGGCTTATATTTTGTGAATAAGTAGGTTCCAAAAAGGAAAAAAGTACAAATCCTTTGGTTTGTATATTTGGAATGCTGACCTCTTACCCTCTATTGCATTTGGTGTAGGGTTTATCCTATTTGCACTCAATTTTCAAGGTGCATCGTGATATAAAGGGTGGTAATATCTTGTTGACTGAACAAGGAGAGGTCAAGTTGGGTGAGTTGTAATTAAAATATGTTATGTATTTCTTACGTCTTTACATGTTTCCTGTTTTTCATTTCCTTCAGAGGATCTAATGTGATATGATCTACAGACCTGGAAGTGTGTTTGTTGTTTTGTTTTGATCATTTCAACATTTGAAACTGCACTTTTATTGTATACGGATGTCAAATTCATGGCAATTTTTTATAATGTAAATAGGTGATTTTGGTGTTGCTGCACAGCTGACAAGGACGATGTCCAAACGTAATACGGTATAGCTCTGGAGCTATTATTCACTCTGTTGGGGTTATTTAACTTGTCATCAGACACTAATTTCTTTTGTACATAAGATGATTTTCTTCAGTCCATAACCTCTACTATTGCATATAAATCATTTAAGCTTTCTTTAATCATTGTAATGTATTTGTGTTTCTGCAATTAATCTATTCATATTTCATTTTCAGTTTATTGGTACTCCCCACTGGATGGCTCCAGAGGTTATTCAGGAGAGCCGTTATGACGGGAAGGTAAAACTAACATTTATTGCTAACATGACATGCTGTGGTAACTTGTAAGTCGCAAATACAAAATGTAGAACAATATCTTTCAAATCTTAAGAGAATTTCATGAGGAAAGTTATGACATTTGCATGTTTGGTTTATAAATAATAGTGAAAAGCGCTGGTGTTACCTCCTCTGTCGTATGCATTTTTCTGCTTAATCCTGTTACAATGTGTAACTTTACAAAGTGTATTTCTCATTCTGAACTACCTGTAGTTTTGTCCAACTATAAAAAATAATTCCGATAGTTTTGAATCTACTTGTAAATTCTACTTCAAAAACTACGGAGAACTGATTTGGGGGAGATTGTAACTTCATTTGTTATAGAAACATAGTAATAGCATTTACTTGAGTTGGTCTTCTCACTTAAAGTTGCTAAGTTGGTTGGTTTATTTCCTTTTCTTTTGCTATGACGAATGTTCTAGTTCGGATGTATTTTCATTTATAATTTAATTTCCTTTTCCAGGTAGATGTGTGGGCCCTTGGGGTGTCTGCAATTGAAATGGCTGAGGTACACTCACCAATCTGTTTCAGGAAAAAATGCAATGGTAGTGTTTTGTTTTTCCTTCTAATCTCATAATATTATTTCTTACAGGGCCTTCCTCCAAGATCAAATGTGCATCCAATGAGGGTAAGTGTGTATTTATGTATCAACTATTATGCTCTTTCTGACCCTGTTAAAAGGCAAAAAGCTAGTCATGCCACTATTTTTCTTCATGGAGCATGTAAATTTGAGTGTTAAGATACATGCATTCATAATTTCATTGATTGTGTACACACATGCATTGTTATAGCTCACATGCTCTTTATGTTCTAAAGTTTCATGTTTGTTGGATTTCTTTTAATCAACACCTTTGTGACTCTTGCCCATGATAATGTTGAAATTCACCCCGTATGTTAATATGTCACATTCTTAATTTATCTTCTTACTAGATAACATTAAAGTTAGTTGCAATATTCCAATTTTAACTTATATTATATCAGCTGACTATTTTACAGCTACTCAACCATTTGACTATAGCTTTAAAGGTTCATACGATCTTGTTTGCAAACCTAGTGTTTTGTAGCTTATAGGAAATTATATGTGGGTAGAAAACAATTGCTGCTTTACCTTTAGGATTTAATGCACAAAAATGAATAAATGTGGGTTCTAGAGGCCATCATGATATTGGATTTTTGATAATGATCATTAAAATTAGTTTTGAAGAAGATGCATGCAATGACAACACTCTGATATGCGGTTACATAAGCCAAACATTTCACTTATATCAGTAAGATAAATGGGCTTCCCTTTGTTATCATAAAATATTTGTTTGATTGACAGATCTACTAGAATGTGATTAGCAGCTCAAATTATTCTAAATTTCTAACAGCCGCATTTTCCCATCCACTGATTTTTGTATGCCATCTTTATGTAACAAGAGTATATATTCAAGTTTTCATTTTATACTGGATGTTTGGTAAAATTGGTGACATCAAACGATATTGCACAAAAGTATATCCAGCTTTATATGGTCAAATTAATCTAAGAAGTAAGATAATTTTTTTGTTGGAATCAGGTAAGATTTGTGTGTAATGTAATGATGACGGAATCAGGTAAGAAGTTCAATATTCTACCTATTATCTGATTCAGGTTTTCTTCTTGCAACTAATTACATGCAGATTTAGTGTTCTAATTTCTGGTCATTATTTATTATACCTTTTATGTTATATGCTCATGTGTCTATTTTGTTTTGTTCTTTTTGTCTTATTGCTGTATTTATATTTCTGATGTTTGAAATACTCAGTGACTCAGTTTCAGAAGGCTAACCCTTGTTACTCGTAACAGGTGTTATTTATGATCTCCATTGAACCAGCTCCAATGCTTGAAGATAAAGAGAAATGGTTTGTCCTTGTCTCGATGAATATCATTTATTTACAGTTTTATTTTATATGCTTTTTGTATTTAGCTCACATAAGTCGCATTCCAGGTCTCTTGTGTTCCATGATTTCATTGCAAAATGCCTTACAAAAGATCCTCGTATACGCCCCACTGCATCTGAGCTGCTAAAGGTAGGGTAGTATCTTAATTCTTAACGTTTTACATTATTGTAACAATGTTTTCCCTAAATCCACATTTTAGTTATTGCATACTCTACTGAATCCTGCCTTTGTCTCATTTTTTGGGCTAATGGCTGTATTAGAGCAGGTCACGTAATTTCTTCTGGTTTTAGGCTTCAATTTATGATTTATGCGAAATTGCTAGCTGTTTTTCTTTTCTCATGGTCTGATGTTTCTTTCTCATGCAAAATTGCTAAATGTGATAAACACATTTTTGTTGAATGATGGTAATTGTTTTGCAATTATGCTTTTTCCACTCAGTAGTCAGTACTGCATGCATATGATTTTTTTAGTATTTATATCGTCTATGGGGTTTACAAAAGTATGATCTTTTTAGATTAATTGTGAACCAACTGGTTTGAATAAAGACATGGTCTGACCGGAACAACCATACTTCTTTGTAATGCTATGTCTTTTCATTGTTCTTTCCAATAAAAGCTTTGTATTCTGGTCTACAATGTATGGGTAGACTCTATATCCTACAGATTAAGTCAAGTTTTTTTTACTGTCTCATTTATTTCACCTGAAACAGCATAAATTCATAGAAAAATGCAAAATCGGAGCTTCTGCAATGGTGCCTAAGCTTGAGAAAGCAAAGCAAAACAGAGCAGCTATGGCACGGGAGGCAGAAAATGCTCCTTCAGAGACCATACCAGGATATGGGGTATGCACGTACATCCATATTTGTATTTTTTTGTGTGTATATATATCTTACTTTCACTTTGGGTTATATAAGTAGACACTTGGAGCGAAAGTGAATGAAGACTATGGAGATACTGTTCCATCTAAACCTCCTCAAGTGCCCAATGGAGTACCTGTTGTGGGCGTTACAGTAAAAGCTGGTGGTCAGGAAGAGGCTGGAGAAGGTATTATATGCTGTATAGAATTTCATATATACCCCTGTTAAACTTAAAAATATCATATGTACCAAAAGATCGTTAGTGCACAAATCCAACCAATGACGTTGGTGTGATTCCAGAACTGCATGACTCATCTCACTATCTCAGTTACATTGTCGAACACTTATTTATCCTCTTAATATTATGATGGCAAGAACTATGAAGAACCGATCTAATCTAAAATAAGAGCTCTTTATCAATAAAGTTATTTTGTTGTAAAAGGTAATGTTTTCTGCCATGCATATTTCCTAACACAATATTCAGTAAGAACTTAGCCATGGATAAATTATCAAAATTCCAAATTTTACATTGGCAAACCAACAATGTCTTTTCCAAAACAATACTAACAGGCTACTACTAGGGAATAGATTATCATCTACTTTTGTTCTTAGCCAACATATCTATATATGATTAGCTTACCTTCTTTGTCTAAGTTATATATGAATTTAAATAACCAGATAATGACTAATAATGGAGGTAATATATCTTTCTTGGGCATCAAAATCCTTTCACAAACCTACTGGCCTCTCCTATGGGCTTGAAAGCATATCACGTGTGGTGTTTATTAGTTAAGTGTCAAATATACACTAGAAAGTCTCTTTGGGAAGCCTCTTTATCCCCTGGGATAGAGGTAAGGTTTGCCCTCATCTCACTGTCCCCATACACTCATGGGATTTTTGTTGGGTAGCTTGTAGCTTAGTATAGAGTATAGACTTAAGAAGCTGATTTCTGAAAGTGTTCTTACCAGGTGATTTTGGAAGTGTCATAATTCATGGTGGAGTGGATATACATAAGACAGCTACTAAAACACCGGTTCCAAACTCAAAGGATCCCTCATTCTCATCAGCACATGGCCAAAGTTTGTCAGCAGTTGACCGTGGAGAAGATTCAGTTAGTCCATGGTACTTTCTTTGTTGTGAAGGTTCTATTCTGTAATACAGTTCTTGTATAGTTAAAAAATTTGTCGAGTGTAATAAAATATATGCCTTTGAATTTAGTAATATAATATTTCTTAATACAAAATGTTTCATAAAACCAATGCAGAAGTTTCCTGCAATATAAAGGATATGGACTAATGGAACATTAATGAGGACAGAATAGTAAATAACTAAATTCCTGGGTTAAATCAGGCTCTTAATATATGTTTTGAGCAAACCTTAAACAGGGTAAGTGTTATATGCTCGTAGGAGTTTGATAATCAGATTATTAGCAATATCTAAAATTTTATGTAATCACATTATCGATTGTAACAAAGGGTTATTAGCAACTGGGTCTCATAGCAACTTCTGAACTGGCTTGTATTGTCTTTATTCTATAAGTTGGAGCATTTATTTAAGTAATATGTACTATCCAAATGTTAAATTTCAGTCTATAATTTAAGCATGTATATAATCAGTTATTCATTCTTCTCAGGTTGACCAAGAAAGTTGGCGCATCTGCAGATACATTGCGCACTCTCGAATCACCAACTACTGACACGGCTCAAGCTAGTGGCGGCAACAGTGTCATCAGTGGCACAAGTAAAAATGAAGGTGTTAATCGCAAAGCCTTAGACAAGGTAAACTTTCAAAAAAAATTCTCAATACACATGAACAAATCTGTGGCATTTATGACTAGCAAGTTATGTAGAGAGCAAGTTGTGCTGAAAGCCGCACAAAACATGTTATTTAAATGCGTAGAACCACCTCCTAAAATTGCTTCGGTAAAAAGTTGGAGTATTTTTGGAAATAAAAACTTTATGTAATCGTTCTAAACACATCAGTTTTTTTTAAGTTTACAAATGATGAAGTGTTTGTAAACCATTTCGACCTAAACCTGTATTACTCAAGCCAGTCAGCCAGCTCATTTTGGCAGCTCTAGTGGTGAATGAAAATGCATTTCCCTTACTCATTTACTTGTACTATTTTCGAGTTTTTCTGTTTAGTCCGTTATCTGTTACTCTTACTGTCATTGTGCCTTTGTAGCTATGGTCCATATATGCAGCTGGAAACACTGTACCGATTCCATTTTTGAGGGCTACTGATATATCTCCCATTGCATTGTTGTCTGAGAATGTGCTTGGAAGTCAACATGTGGATAATGTTGGAAACGTAGCTGTAGAGGCATTGCAAGAACTTTTCACTAGCGATGGTCAATCTAAGAAGGGCCGAAGACAAAATGAGGTAACGACCAACGGGGGTTCAGGCTGACTCCAAACACTTTTTATTTGAAGTTCTTTCTCCGATAATAAACATTTAGTGTATTGAATCCTTAACGTACTGCAGCTGCCTCTTCCTCCAAGTGTATATCAAAGACTCACTTCAAGTCCAACATTGATGAATCTTGCACAAGCTTTATCATATCACAAAATGTAAGCATTTCCACCGTTACGATCGACATTCAGAAACACAACTGTAAAATAATACAACTTTTGTAAATACGCGTGGTTAATTATGTATATGCAACTTAATGTTTTGGACAACTGCTGGTCTGCTGTTTGGGTCAACTTGACCCAAACCAGAAAGTTATCTGTTGCCTGACCCACCTGTTTTGCCACCTCTCGTTTGCTTATGTTTATTCTGATACATGATGTTCTGGTTCGGTGCTGACATGGCAGGTGCTATGAAGAGATGCCACTGCAGGAACTACAAGCAACTCAGGAACAACAAACCATTCAGAACCTTTGCGACACCCTTCGAACCATTTTACGGTTATAACAGAACAGGTTTGTGTAGTTATTTTTCTAGTGTTTTACTTAACCCGACGGTTTGTAATATTGTTTTGTGAAATTCGTGTTATAGTAATCCAATAGAAGTCGAATGTATTCGTATATGTTCAATTGTTCATCATGCACTTTGTAATCATTCATCTTCGAGTTGACCTTTTATTACCCATGAATCCTTGATCATCATTTCGTTTATAGATTAAGATTTGAGTAATAAAAAAGAACATTATTTTAAATAGATTAATAAATTTTCTGTGATGTTAGTGTCATCAATGTCATTTTGTGTAAGCTATGTTTTCATCCCGGCGCGTTGTGCTGGGGATTCTGCTACGATTCCAAATATGAAAACACTAAGAAAAAACACATCGCAACGGTTATCACTCCATGTTAATCCCTAAGGCGCCCTTAGTCGTAAAGGTTTGTCACAGTATCTTAATTGATCACAAGATCCTTGTGAGGGTCAAACCTTGACATAAAAAAAATTCAGCCTATTTTAAGATCAAGATCAAGGATGAAGAATATATACAAATTCTAAGTATTTGAGGGTTAAAAAAATAGATATTGCATACCTTGAAATATATTATTTGCAACTTTTTATACATTTTAACTATAACTATCGTTACTAGATTTTTCCAGTAATTCAACTCATGTTCAAAAGGATATGTTGTTACAAAAAGCATCACGTTGAAGTGTTGAACGCCTAAATTCACAAATTTAATCTATTGGGCCTATAGAATATGCCGGCCTATCAAATGTGCCTTCAGTTTAATTGTAGGCTTGTAGCAACCGATCAAAAAACAATAGAAAATCTTAGCAAAATCATATTTACTTACTTGACATCATTTAAGTGATTCTCTTAAAATAATATTATCATACTAGATTAGTACCCGTGTACTACACGGATTTTAGTTTTATAGGTTTTAACTCAATTTACATATCAAATTTATTTTTAACATATCTCTTATTAAATCGATTTGGATATTTACAAATATATTCATATAAAAAATCATATGTTACAATAAAGGATATGATTTATAATAGTTGGTAAATTTTTATTGCAACATATCGGGTTAGGAGATAATTCATGATAATTGTTAATTTTTTTATTTGAACATATCGAGTTATGAAATAATTAATGATAATTGGTAAAACTTTAATTTGAACATATCGAGTTATGAAATAATTAATGATAATTGGTAAAACTTTAATTTGAACATATCGGGTTAAGATAAATCATAATAATTGATAAGTTTTTTATTTGAACATATCAGGTTAGGAGATAATTCATGATACTTGGTACATATCGGGTTAAGATATAGATCAAGATAATTGATAAATTTTGTATTTGAACATATCAGGTTAGGAGATAATTGATGATAATTTGTGAATTTTTAATTTAAACATATCGGGTTATTTCGAATATGGAGCATACCATGACCCGTCTAAAAATTCTCCATCAAATTAATTAAGAATATGACACCTAAGCAAAATCCTATGTGGAGTAGTTAAAATAGTGACATGTGGATGTGTTACTCGATTATTAAAATAGGTAGATTTAAAAAATGTAGACATATCTATAATAATATATTATAATAAAATTAGTTATATTTTCGTCCTATAATATTTAGAAGAATATTTAAAAATTTAAGAGTATTTACATTTTCAACCCGCTCTTAATAGGGGTGTGCATGGGTCAAGTTATATTTGATAAGTATAAAATTAAAAATTAGGGATAAAATTGGTAATAATCTACAATTAAATACCTCTGTAATTTTTAAACATACTTAACTTTTTTTATAGGACATTGTTTTAAAAAGAAAGACAACCATAAAACCGAATATTTAAATCTCTTTAACTTGAGTATAATATTGTTATACTAAAAAACATAATATTTTTAAGTAAGTTTTTTGTTCCGGTTTTACCACGGTTTTGTCTCAAAACTGATTAGAACCGTCCGTGTCCATAAATATCCTTAAAATACCACCTAAGTGTTATATTCCCGAGCGTAGCCCGGGAAGTAAACTAGTGTAGTAATATTGTGAGGTGCATGAACCGGGTTTTCTTAAGAATCGTGTTTGGATAGGAAACCGAGTCTGGTTTTGATTAAAAAAACGAAATTCAAGAACCGTATAGGTCAGTCCAGTTCCAGATAGAATCAGCTTTACCTGTTTGATCGGTTTTTTATCAGGTCCGGGTTTTGACCCGGTTAAGGTGGAATGGTGTGGTGGTTTCAAGTCCGATTTTATTTTCTCTAAAAATCTGGAACCGATATGTACCTGATGGTTCAGGTAGGCTAGGTCCAGTTCCAATTCAAGTACATTTTACACCGGGTGAGGTTAAAACCAGTTATTTTTTTCACCTCTATGAGTTAGTGGAAATAAATAGTGGTGATGAATGCAATAGAGTCATGGTGCATGTAAGTAGCCGCTAATATGATATCATCACTTTGAACATATGATTAATTTCATTCATATTTGACCACCGCTTTTGCTATTTTCGACCAAGAAATAATAAAGATAATAAATTGGTTTAAGCTTGATGATAAATTTGAGAAATGTTTTTCGTAAAAGTCAATCAATCTAGGTAACAACAATGGAATAATAATAATAATAATAATAATAATAATAATAATAATAATAATAATAATAATAATAATAATAATAATAATAATAATAATAATAATAATAATAATAATAATAATAATAATAATAGATAAATGGGAGAGTAGAGGTTGGGTCCTAATGGTGACATGACACACAATCTTTTAGTTTTTCATTTGATACAATTTATCCTAGAAAATATAGGTTCTTATTGTTAAAAAAATTAATAAATATTGTTTAGGTCTGTTAGGGTATAACATCTAAAACGGTTTGCATTGTCGAGATTAACCCAAGCACCTGAAAGTATATATACTTGAAACAAGAGTGCACAGTTCAAAGAAAATTGAAAATTCTTTAAAGCGTGGATTTAAATCATGTATTTGTTCTTTTTAGTGTCATGAACAAGGTCCAGATGTCGTGTATCTACCTACACTCTTTGTCGCATGTCACTCTTTTAAGCATTACAAATCACTGTCACATATAATTTACGTAGGTGTCAATCCACATTCAATTAATAATTCTCTTAATTTCCTATTTAGTAAATAACTCCTTAATACTAAAAATGATAATCATTATCCATTTTAGATTCGAACTCATGACCGTCAACCTTCGTATTAGATGCACAACTTTTACTCACCAAACTTGGGCTTTTTTTTTAAATTATTCAAAACAAATAATATGGATTTATATTTCAAACCTTTGTTGTTTTTATTTATTTCCATGTAGTTTTCTTTCTTATATTACTATTTTTATTACATATGGTTTAAATTTTTAAATTTATTATTCACGAGTTATTAACCTAGTATATACTGTGAGATTAGTAGGTGTATCAAACGAGTTAAGCTACGAGTCACAACTATATGTATATAACATATATAGAGTTAAACCTTGATGAACTAGTAGCTAAATGGCAGGAAGTTTACAAGCTCGGTTGTAACAACAGAGAAATCAACAACTTATGAAATCAACTATATATTAGTAACGATTATAAATAATTATTTTTGTCCAACCTATATTAGTATATCACATTTTTCAACATTTATCTCTAATTTTGTTTAACCTCTCACATTTATATTTATAACGTCGGTTATGTGGGGGACAATTAGATGGTGACACGTGGTCCAACCACGTGTTGCCACGTGTTGTTATTTTTTTTTTATGTATTTACGGTTTTAATCATCGACTTTTAATAATTGACATTTTAGCCCTAGCTTGATGAGTTTTTGACTTTTTCCTCTTACTCTACTTTGACATATAATACTACTTCAACATTCTGAATTTGACTGGGTTATCGTTTTAACTTCTAATTTTCAATTTTTTTTGCTTTTTAATGCGTTACATATTACGGCATGGTGTCGTGACATACGTGACCTGATACTTTTTCTTATCAACGCAGTGATAAAGTCACATACGCAAGCCCGAACACCTGACCTGGCCGCTGCAACACGCACCCGGTCTAATATCTAGTCTCATTCTATAACTCTATTACTTTCTAAAATATTTATTTTATATTTTTTTGTTTTCTCGTTCACTCACAAAAAAATATAAAGATTAGTGAATAGTGCTTATATTTAGAAAATCAAAATTTTATAAGTCTAAAAATACAAAGATAAAGATAGATATTAAGATTAAGATTTGATGGAAGTGTAAAATATAAAGAAAATCATTAAATATTAGAGATCAAGATGAAAATAAAGATCATTGTGAAAACTCATATGGTGAATCTTACCATTTGAAACCATTTTTGTGAAGGTTTTTGTTGTCGGCATACCATCACGGGTGATCCCTAGCGTTTTTGTGGGTCGCATGTGGAAAGACAGGTATAGTAGTATTGTTTATGTTAGGCGTAAAAAGTGCTTCTTGGAGGAATGAATGAAAATCTAATGTGACATGCTTAAAGTAAACATGCATGTGAGAAGGGCGGTGCCCTACATTACGGACAATCTTAGTCAATTAACTCATCAAATTATTAGTATTAATCAAATAAATCCAAAATCGTTATGATTATTAAAAACAAAAATGTTTTATACTTTAATAATTTTGAATTATCATCCAAATCAATCTAAATAGTGCTTCCAATCCATTTCCATTAATTAATTTGCTTGTTAATAAGTTTTTCCTTAGTATTTCATTTTCTATGATCAAATTTAGTTATGCCATCAAAATTAAAACAAAACCGGTAAGTGTTAGCTAGTGTCCTTAATCCTTATAACACTTAAATCACTTTTAGCCAATTGTGAGTGGTTGAATGATACTCTAAACATAATTTCCACTTTAATTTTCTCTTTGATGACGTGGCTTGGAACCAATACACCTTAAATTTAATCCTAATTGCTATTAATTTAAACATTTAATCTACTTTCACTTGTAAGTTGTAAATCTTTTAACATTTAGTGGTATTTTAGTCTAATGATTCACACAAGGATCAAATGGTTACGCCGCTCCTGAATACAATTTCTTGTTACCAATTGCAACTCTTTTTTAAAGAGTTGTTTTTAAAAAATGTTTCACTCGAAAAAAAGTTACATTATGTAAAAACAAGGTTTCATTATCTAACAACAATGTTGCAATATGTCTAATACAACTTTACCTAATGCAATCATAGTTTTACAAAAACGAGTTGCATTAGACTCATTTTCTTATTTCGGGGTACCCTTATGAAAAAGTGATGTATTCTCAAATCCTTCAAAAAACATTTGTGATTACTTTAGTTATTCGAAAAAAATATAACTTATTGAATTGGTATTAAAAATAATATTCCACGTCACTATCGAATTAACCCAAGAAAAAAATACACATAAAGAAGGACATGTCAATTATGATGCACATGACATGTAGGTGCCAAACGGTTCAAATCAAATTACAATAACGCATACAAATAGAATAGCATGGGACAAAATTTGACCCTATACCAATTATAGAAAACAAACAAATAATAACATAAATACAATATTGAAATAACTTATTTTTAATTATCCAAATATTGATGTTTTGAATGAAGACTTCAAAATAAATTTTTTATAGTGATTGATTTGTTAGTATTATATTTACATTAGATATTTATTGTGTAATTATACATTTATATTGTGTAGTTATACATTTATTGTTTTATTATTTATTTACAAATAATTGGCTCGTTTAGCATGTCAAGGGAAAGGCTTGAAAACAACCATTTCATTATGTTAGGGACTAAAACTGTAATTTGACATAAACTGAGGGTATTTGGATACTCCATGTGAATAATTGAACGCCCTTGTAAGTTTAAAACCACTTATAGTCTTATCTATGTGGGGCGTATAGGACTCACGTATAGAGTTATACAAAATATATAATCCTCTGACAACCTCATTTATTTCTTGTCTTTAGTGTCATCTTTTGTTATACGTCTCATATAGCTCTCTGAAAGCCCTTGAATTTTCCTCATATTCAGTACGGTTCTTATTGTACGTCTTGTATAAACTATACAAAACGTATATAGATTGTTAAATTATACAAGTGAGATATCTAAACCGAAGAGAAGAAGCCAAACTAAATCAACATCAACAAAAAGCGAAGAGTTAAAAGAGGAAGGAGAAACTTGGATCAGATAAAATGGACCACACTACTCTTCTTATCACCAAAAAGAAGTAGTCTAATCATCATGATTTTGACATTTTTACCCTTCTTAAATTACACTTATACCCTTGATTCTTGCCAAGAATACACATTTTCAACAAGTTTTAGAGGCTGTTTGTTTCAGTCTCTTAATAATTAGATGTCAATGGTTTAGGCTGTTTGTTTCACGAGCAGATGTCTGAATAGTTCAGATATTTGCCTCTGAATGGTTAACTATTATATTGAGTCTGAATGGTTAAGAACTCTTATACGAATTGGTCAGACATTTACCTTTGAATAGTTAAGCAATATACTAGCTCTTAATGGTTCAGAGCTCTTAAGGGTTCAGCACTTAATATTTTAGACATCTTATTGGTTCAACACTTATCCATTCAGATGTTGCCAAACAGTCCTTTAGTAAAGGAAAATATATTTGATACAGTTACATTAATATCTAATATCTAGTGTTATGCGAATGACGGGTTAATTCTCGCTCCCTTGGTTGTGGGTGACCTATGAGCTGATTGCTTCATGTGTCTTGCTCTTGTGACGTGGGTGTCACAGGCCGGTTAGCGAGTCCGGTATACTTGTTTTTATCTAATATCTAGTGTTTAATATCTAAATTGAAAACATCTGATTGAGTGATACTATTTTACAAATATGTATTTACCAATGAAAAATATTTGAAGATCAAAGTCAAATGAAATTGTTATTTATATCGATTAAATATAAGATTAGCATAAGAAAAATGGAAAAATAAAAAATTAATGTCAAAGGAAGATAAAAAAACCATAAGGTGCTACGATGGCTCATTTGGTATTTTCATTCCAAAAAACAAATTGATTATTGATATAAAAAAATATTTAGTGAATTTTTAAAAAATAGTATTACTTATTCTAAAACGTGAAAAACCCGGTCTAAAAATGGGTATTAGATTTTAATAGTCTCAATTGTTTGTTATTAAACGTTACTAGTACCAACTACCAACACATGTGTTGGTGATCACAACTTTTATCATTTTAGCTAGCAAAAGACGGTCGTTTAATAATGTTAGGGGCGTTAGTTTTTTTTTTGAATTTCATACTGACGTTTTAGAGTTTTTTTTATTAAAAAGAGAATACGAGCTGATTGATGTAAAAATTACCTCGAAATGATGCTCCAAACGGCGAAATTTCTACATCCGGTTGAAGCACCATTCGTCGTTTGGAACATCATTTCGAGATATTTTTAACTAAGTCTCATAAGTAAATTGCTCTCTGTTGTTCAAGCATTTGATAACCATAGTCATTCTTTGATAAATGATCACTATGATTCAAACTCAATAAAATTTGATCATTCATTTTTTTCCTAACGTTAAGATGGAGAATTAAACCAAAAATTCTCATTTTTCATCATCAATCAAATCATTGTTATATCCTAAGTTTAGGATACATTTTTTTAAGGAATTAAATGATGTATCAACTTAAACTATAAATAAATCAACCTAATTTTTGTTATATGTATCACTATCCTACCGAACTTAGAAATTGAATTGATTAACGATAACTGATAAAATGAATATACAGAAACTGTGATTATTGTGTATACTACATTAAAATTTCTAACATTATTATTACTGTCAATAAAATCAGTATTTGTAAAAAGAGGTGTGTCAAATTCTTTTATAGTTAAAAAATCATTTATTTCAATTATGTTGAAAGAATAAGAATCAACTTGTATTCTTTTTCCGATTAAAAGCTTTAAATCGCCCGAAACTCGAAAAAACTTAACATCATCTTTTTTAATGATGGTTTGTTAGTGGGAAAACTGATAAAAATTAAGACCGTCAACACATAGCTAGTTAAATGGAACCGGTAGCAACCAATAGTAAATAATTAAAAATATTAAAATTTAATACTCCTTTAATAAATATGATATAAGACGGTATGTGTAATAGAGTGAAGTTATACTACAAAGTCTAATTTTCCTAAAAAGTCTAAGAAGCCATGAGATGATGACATGTGGCACTCCCTTAAA
Source organism: Tagetes erecta (assembly GCA_030867185.1). NCBI lineage: Eukaryota > Viridiplantae > Streptophyta > Magnoliopsida > Asterales > Asteraceae > Tagetes > Tagetes erecta. The sequence goes on along the minus strand of CM061492.1, from coordinate 42,269,330 downwards.
ATTAGAAGGAAGGGTAAAGATGGTAATGTCTCTATATTTTAAGTTTCACCCCATTTTTTTAAACGTCCATAACTTTTACATACGATATTATTTTTTTAAAAAAATTGCACCATAAAAACGAGCATTTTCTTATCTTTAAAACGCGTATAATATTCATATATAAAAAACAAAAAAATATTTCACGTTTTTTAGCTCGTTGTGTTATTTGTCAAGTTATTGTGTTATTTATTCATGTTATTGTGTTATAACACAATAACCTAATGAAAAACACAATGATCTGAAATAACACAAAGACCTGATGAAAATATAACACAATTACCTGATGAAAATATAACACAATGACCTGATGAAATATAACACAATGACCTGACGAAAATATAACACAACGACCTGATGAAAATATAACACAACGACCTGATGAAAATATAACACAACGACCTGATGAAAATTTAACACAACGACCTGATGAAAATATAACACAACGACCTGATGAAAATATAACACAATTACCTGATGAAAATATAACACAATGACCTGATGAAAATATAACACAACGACCTGACGAAAATATAACACAACGACCTGATGAAAATATAACACAACGACCTGATGAAAATATAACACAACGACCTGATGAAAATATAACACAACGACCTGATGAAAATATAACACAACGACCTGATGAAAATATAACACAACGACCTGATGAAAATATAACACAACGACCTGATGAAAATTTAACACAACGACCTGATGAAAATTTAACACAACGACCAGATGAAAATTTAACACAACGACCTGATGAAAATATAACACAACGACCTGATGAAAATATAACACAATGACCTGACGAATATAACACAATAACCTGACGGATATAACACAATCTGAAAAATATAGCACAATGTCTTGACTAATATAACACAATGAGCTGAAAAATATATCACAATGACCTAACGAATATAACACAATGAGCTGAAACTTCAAAAAAAAAATTTCGTTTTTATATATCAATATCATATGCGTTTTGAAGATAAAAAAACGCTCGTTTTTTGGTGTAATTTTTATTAAAAAGTATTGTCGTATGTAAAAGTTATGGACGTTTAAAAAAGAGGGTGGAATTTGAAAATGAGATCTAACTATTTACCATTATGCCACCTTGTGTTTATAAGCCACTGATCTTCATTTAATATTAGATCTAATGGTCCAAATTCTTTCTTACACTTTCTAGGAAATTTAGACTTTGTATTTGAACCTAATTCATGTGTAATAAGTGTATGTCAAAAATTTGAAAATACTTTAATTAGCGGTTAATTAATATGCAATGAAACCCATATTTAATAGATTCTTGAAAAAATTAATTTGGATGGAGAAATTAATTAAAGTAGACGTTAATAGTGGGTTGTATATTTTGTTAGCGAAAATTCAATGCCAACATTGATCATTAATCATGTGACATCCAAAATTTTAATTTATTAGAAAGTATAACAAAATGGTTGTGATTGGGTTTGATGAGTTTTTCTATATGACCATTCGTAACGGGATACTCACCCCAAAAGCCCCCAAAGCGCTCCCCACCCACCCCCTTGATGCTTTCAAAATTTTTTTGGTATTTGGCAATGTGTCGAAGGCGCCCCAACCCACCGCACTCTCTAATCATTACCTATTAATTATATCTTTTTATTCATTATCTAAACAATTATTACACTCTCCGAAACACCCTCGTTTTCCACTACACCATTTTTTTTTACCAAAAAGTCTAGAGAAGGTGGATGCATGACACATGACCCACAAAACTTCACAAAGAGCTATTTCTATCTAAGAGATTTCTAATTTTATACAATTAAAAGAATGAAAATTTTAAAACAATTATAAAAAAAGAGTGAAAACTGAAAACAATTATAAGAGAGAATGAAAACTGAAAACAATTAGCAAATGAAGAACCAAACTTTTAGATAATTACTTGCTTGACAAGAAATGATCCAAAATCGTTAAAAGAGGCATATTGATTTGAAAAAAATGGCACATAAATAGATAATGTTTGCATCACATTATACCAATTTAAATAATATATACTCTAATTAATATTCAAGAGAATACCACTTGTTTCCAACAAAAAAAAGTGTACTATATTGATCTGAAATTGCATCCACATTCCACTATTCCTAAAGGTTATAATACTATATATTTTTATAATTGCATAAGAAACATAATGTGCTACCAACTATTTTAATTAAGAGTTTATTGTGATTTATATTGCTTACTACATGTATATGGATGTTTTATATATGTACATATAGATTTCATGAAATAACTTAAAGTATAAAGTTAGGTAATGATCGATAACATATCCAAACTTTCATAAATCGATCGATATTAATCCAATTTAAAAATTTCTGGTGAAATTTACAACTTGTAACTTATTTTCTTACATTAATCATCTTTATTAGAACATGATCTTATAATTAGCAATAACTCGTACGTATATGTGTATTAAAGATTGTTGTTATCTTGAGTATCATATACATGTATTGAAATAATATTGGGTTAATTATATGAAAAGGGATTATAATTAAACTATAACTAAAAATAATAAACTATAATAATATAGGGAATCTTTGGCATGAATTCAAGATATACTCAACATTAATTTTCATGTTACCCAAGATTCTAACCCTCACATTGCGCATTTCTTACACTTGTCTTTTGCTTTAATGATTTGATGCTTGTACATTGTTAATATGACTTTCATGTTCAATGTTTTTAATAATGACTTAACTAGCTGCCTTTTTAAGTTTGGTTTCACACTATGCCTATGGCCAATCTTAGTCACATTGTAATATTTATTTACCTATGTGGAGGGACGTGTCAACTAATTGATTGTTATTGTTCAAGAAAATGTGTTTGTATTGTTATAAGTGGCTATAATTTCTAATAAACTTATAACTAAGATGTAAATGTCACTTTTCTCTTTATTTTGAAAGAAGACTAGCTAGCTAGCTAGCTAGCGATATTATCATATGCAGGGGCGGATGCTACGGCTCAACTTTTCGCGCGTAATGTAAAATTTGATGTTTTTTTTCCCGTTTTATGTTTAGGATACACCTGAGCAGTTAAAAGGCTACCCCTGAACAATCAAAACAGACTTTTATTGGCAATTTTGTTTGAAAATGTGTCAATAAAATGATGATATTGGTTAAAATGGTCCAAATGATATTAAATTTTTTCAAGAAATAATGATAAAACACCGGATATTGTTAATGATATGCAAGAAAACGATGTATTTGTATAGTGTACGCAAAAAAAATTTGTAGAAGTGTCGCCAATTTTCTTTATGAGCGTAGTTAATTTTTTCAAGGATACCCTTGAGATTTTATGCTAGCTCCGCCACTATTCATACGTACTCATTATGCACCGTGATCATAACAGTACGTCTAGACTTGCTACAATGATATGACTAAAATTGCTATTAAGGAGTAAGATTATATATATACAAAGTTGAAGAGGGAGTAACAACTCACCATATGAATTAACTATGAAGGTTTATGAAGTTCATATATGATCTTAGAGAAAAATAAAAAAAAATGTTTAATTAACTAAACCAAAGTGTTTAACACTTGAACATTTTGATAGCTAAAATAGTTGAATCGGCTAATCATCTTGCTACATTAACAAAAATAAAACATACCATCATATGACATTTAAACTTGTATGCAAACACTAAGACTTTTGGTTATATAATACTAATGATATTAATTATTAAATGTATTAGAGTGTTAAAAGTAATGAGCTAGTTTCATAAGGAATCATGACATGTTACATCAACCTAAGAGCCCACATTTTTTTTATAAAAAAACTTGTGGTCTTAATTCTTTACTTTTGTTAGGTTTTATAGTTGGCTTGTCATGTGAAAATTAAGCACTTATAATGAAATTGACATGACAAAAAGTATATTTTCATTTGTTTTTCTTTTTTCTTTTCCCTCAAATTTGATGTGAAGGTGCCCGAATGGATTTGATTGAATTTTATTCATATGTTTGTCGTTGTGAACGTTTAATTAGCTAGTGACGATTAATGTCTCTAAATAATATTAAGTTACACGTACGTTTATTAATGTTATAGTAAACTTTTAAGATTTTCATTGGTTGTTACTATTTGATATAAGTGTAGAAAATATTCATATTGACATTATGACGTACTTGATTTTAACCCGACCCGCTTTTAGCCCCACAGACGTAACTTCATGCACCTATAACATTTATTATTGCTAGGAAAAAATATACAAACTTACCATGTTTACAACATCAAGTTCGTTTGTTTTATTTTGAAAGATTATAAAAACAAAAAATATAAAAAATATCACATGTGATATTCTAAGTAATTTTTAGGTAGCTTTTATAGTTTTAATTTTTAACGGCCAAATATTTTTTTTTATTTAATCTAGCAAGAAGCTAGAATCAACATGCAAAGAAAACAAATAGGTTTACGAAGAAAATTGAAACCATTAATTGCTTCCAATTGAGACCCCTCATCTTTTCTCTTGTTTTCATTGCATGATGTTTTAAAATATTGTCGCTTTGAGCTTTTCAAATATACCAAAGCGACATAGAAAAATATGGTCCGCATCAATATACTTCTGGTAACTTGAGGAGGTCGTCAATCTTTGAAACCATGTTGTAATCGCACTTCAGATTATGTCGAGAAGCTCACAATTGAGTAAGATATGATCTCAACATCTTCATTGAGTTACCACATAATGTGCAACTAGAATCACGAATAATTTTTCACCTTTCATAACGCCCTATTTGGAGGAAATACGATCAAGGGAAGCTCTCCAACCAAAAACGTTCACTTTTGCGGTGACTTGTTTAGACCAACTGAAAGATGCATTTTCAGCCGAAAGAATCAAGTTTTCAATTTTTTTCTAGATCCCTTTTGTGTCAATGTTGATTAAAGTGTAATTAACTCATTTGTTACATCAAGCTAGCCCAAGTGCCTTAATGTTATCAATCCATTTCAATAAACGTTAACTGAAACATGACAAATGCGTGTAGCTCAAAGATTTTATAAATGTACATATTAAATATATTCTCAATAACTTAAATTGTATACATTAAAATATGACTAGTTTTTTGCCTTGGAAACTCAAATAGATGGTTTTAAGGTGACAACCAACTAAGAGAATAAAACAATAAAATAACAAATGTTTATTTAAATATGAAAGAAGAAGATAAAGTTGCCTATTGTTTATTTGGTAAGGAACAAATTGTATATTTTGGGAAATTAAATAAAGTATTATTTTGTTGAAGTAAAGTAAAATAGTGGCACCACCTTATGAATATAGTAATATGTTTGAAGCTTGCAAGTCACCTTTCCATTGTGAAATGGGTTTAGTATATAAATCAAGTGGCAAGTTTAATTAATTATTAATGATGCAAAAGGTATTTTACTTGATTTAGGTTAATAGGTTAACTTTAGGATAACTAGCTATTTTCAGTTTTATAATAGTAAATAACTTTTATTGCATTATTTAGGAAGGTGTTAGGTTACAAGACAATGAAAACATAAAATTATCTCATTGCTTTTGTTTAAGGTTACCTATCTTTGCTCTAGTTATTATCTAAAAAACGAAAGCAATTTAATGTCACTCAAAATGTCACGATCATCTTTGGTTATGTTGTTAAATTAAGTTCTTGTCATTCATTGCTTTTTAAATGCATCAAAGTGATGTTAGAAATATAGCACGGACTATATTTCTTTTCTTAGGTTGGAAGGGCCATGTCTCTGATAGGTTTAAAAGATCCGAGATGGTATTAACTGAGATAAGAGGGAGCTTACGTCATGTGGCTAATGCATTCTAAATCAGTTTAAAAGATGACCAAGTAGAATGGGATCTGCATTTTCTTTCATGTATCGACATAAATAGGAAGCCGAGTAGGGTAGTACATTTCTTTTGATAAAGCAAATTCGAAAGCACTTCGATCAAATCATAGAAAACGTCAACTGAATACACTTTTTCAGGAACCCAAGAGAATCAAATAAAACATGTTATCTTATAATATACCCAAATTAATTTACTAATTTAATACCTATCTTGGTTAGTGCAATAAATTGAGTGGTTAAAAAATGTATAATCAAATTTACCATATTAATCCCAAAATATTGAGAGAATATTAGTATGGAATAAGAATTTTTTTTCAACAAAAACAATTAGTATATTGAATCGAATAAACTATACAATATTTTTGTAATAAGATTTAAACTTGAAATTTAACGCTTCAAACGTAATTATATTACTAATAAATCACCGGTATCAAATTCGATGGCTACATCTTAAACGTCACATATATATTTTTTTTATGAAAACAATGATTGCCAAAAAGTCAAGTTTAGTTTTATTGGTTTTCGGCTCATTTTTTCTCATGTCAACATAATGTGTTAACGTTGATTTACTTTTGTGAATATTTCATAATTAATTTAATGCATGAACCCGATTATGTTATTATTTTGTTTACAATATCTAACATACTTTAATCTCACATCACGATTAATTGATATTAGTCCAAGTTATAAACAGGGTCAAATTCTTAGACATCAAGAGTAGCTTTTACTTTGTCTTTTTAGTTTTTACACATGCAAAGGCTATACATATACAAATTAGCGAACTTGTTTGTTCGTATATATTTCAAACTTTTTACAGAACTTACACATACGTGGGTTGTAATAACTACACATGTGATGCGTAAGTTATATTACACACATGTGTATATTACATTCAATCATTCATAAACAAACAAAACAAATCAAGTTGTTTGTATATTGTTTTTTTTTAATTTCGAGAGAAAGGCGAGAAACAATAACCAATCGCACCCATTTCGCTTATAAAATTTTCATTTTAAATATTTGGTTGTGTAATTTTTTTTCTCTATGTTATGGTATAATCTCTATAAGAAAGGAAAATAAAAAAGCTTATGTGGCATCCCTTATAGATCTCGTTTATGTGATATTATTTGAGAGTTTTTCTCATAATATGATTTTTATTTACTAAATTGGTCCTAGTTACTCTTCGGGACAAAGTGGAAGAAGGAAGGGGATTCTCGAATGCGGAAAAACTGAATTTTGGGTTGTTACGATGAAATAAGGGAAACTCAATGGAATTCATAACTATCTCAATTTTTCTGTTTTTCTTTTTATTGTCTGAATATTTAGGAACTAAGACCATTACAATGCTTCCTTTCGTCATGCATAAACTAAACCAACAATTAAGATAAGCACAAAAATTAAAGCTTCTACAAATACAGATACACTTAATACATCGAAACTCATTGCCCATGGATAAAGAAAAACCGTTTCCACCTCAAAAACAACAAAAATATAAAATATATTATAATAATATTAATTACATTTTGGCCCCATAATAATTAATAGAATTTTAAAAAACTTAAGAGTAGTTACATTTAAACTTTCTGCTACCAGGGGTGTACATGAGTTGATTTGTATTTGATAGGGTATAAAAACGAAAGTTACATTATATGAAATTAAAGACCTCAGTTTTTACAAACATACATAAATTCTTTATACGAAATTATTTTTAAAATTAAATTATACCATAAAACAGAACACTTAGTTCTCTTTAATTTGACTATAATCTTACTATACTAAAAAACAATTTTTTAAAAACAAATCTTCGGTTATTACGGTTTTGTCTCAAAACTGATCAGAACCGTCATGAATATCCTTAAAATCACCACTTGTGTATTATATTCTCGAATATAACGCGGATACTAAACTAATCTACCTATTCTAATAATTGAGTAACGCATACACATGTCAGCATTTTAGCTACTCCACATAGGATTTTGCTTAGGTGTCATCCTCTAATTTAATTTGATGGATGATTTCAAGACGGGTCATGGTATGCTCCATATTTGAAATAACCCGATATGTACAAATAAAAAATTCACAAATTATCATCAATTATCTCCTAATATGATATGTTCAAATAAAAATTTACCGATTATCATAATCTACCTTCTAACCCGATATGTTCAAGTTAAAATTTTACCAATTATCATGAATTATCTCCTAACTCAATATGCTGAAATTAAAATTTTACCACTTATCATGAATTATCTTTTAACCCGATATATTCAAATAAAAAATTTACCAATTATTATAGATAATTTCGTTTATTTTAGCATATGATTTTTTATAGAAAAATATTTGTAAATATCCAAACCGATTTAATAGGGGATATGTTAAAAATAAATTTAATATCTAAATTTAGATAAAAACATATAATACTGAAATCCCGTGTAGTACACGGATACTAATCTAGCTTTAGAATATATCTCTTTCTTTTAAGGGTGAAAGAAGAAACTGAATTATAAAAAAAAAAACCAAACTAGTCAAAACACAATTAAAAAAAAGGACAAAAAAAATAACAAAAATTTAATGCAAACAAACCCCTCCTCAACCTCCATTGATGACACCACCATTACAATTTACAAACAATGATTCACTACACTTATCTTCAATTCACTTCTCAAATTAGGGGTTTAGGGTTTGTTTCATAAATTCAAACCCTATCCCTCAATTTCAATTTCAATTTCAAACTTTAAGTTCTTTTGTGACGATCATTGGATGCACGTGGGATCCTCAAAGGCAAAGTTTCTTTCACTTTCATCTTCTATAAAAAAAATTGATTTTTTTTAGTCATGGGTCCCCAATTATTCCAACTTACATCATCTTGATTATATTTTATGCAACTTTTTTTATTATACCTTCAGTAAAACTATAGCATCAAGATCAGAGTCAATAGTTTGTATTTAATATATCTATATATATGTGTGTGTGTGTATGTCACTGTGTGTTTATGTGTTTAATAAGCTTCAATTTTTTATATATAAATTATCATACTTGTATTTAGAACCATCTTCCCCTTTATTCTGTTTCTTTCATCCTCTGCTCTCATCCCCTTTGTTTCTTATTTGTAAGCATATTTCTCTCTCTTTATATATATATAATGTATGTGATCAAGAAGATTTGATTTTGTGCTTGATTTTGAATCTTTATTTTAATGATTGGGTATCTTTTGGTATGAAATTTAGTATCTTTATGGTGTTGATTCATGAAATTTAGTATCTTTTTGTTGGAGGGTGTTTTAAGTTTTTAACATGTGCTTAAGATTTTCTTGATTTTCTTTTGTATTTTCAAGAAAGTTTTTTTGTTGTGTAAAGTTAGTTTGTGGTTGTGTGATTTTGTATCTTAGTCTTGAAATGCATGTTATGATCACATTGCTTATATGGGTATTATGTATTTATGATCTTTTGTGAGGAAAATGATTATATTTATACCTAATTTTGGTTCTTTGTTTTGAGTATTTGGTCTCTTTTGGAATGAAAGTTAGTTCCTTTATTGCGTAAATTCGTCGAATCTAGAATCGTTCTTCGTTATCTTGTTTTGGGTTTCTTGGACTGTTGAATGTTGATGTTTTAACATGTTCTTATTGTTTTCTTGATTTTGCTTTATATTTTCAAGAAAGTTTTTGTAAAAGTTAGGTTGTGGTTGTATAATTTTCTGTATCTTGAAATGCATGTTATGATCACATTGAATATAATCTTTTGTGACTAAAAAGATTAAATTTTTATTGTGATTTAGGCATTAGTTGGGTTGAAGAAAAATGGCGCTTTTCGAATCAAACAAAAACAGAGGAGAGGTGAGAGTTCATGAAAATTTGGATGAACTCAGCACAGATTTGGCTGATTACATAGCAGAATTATCTGAGGCGTCTGTTAAAGAACGCGGTTTTTTTGCCATTGCTTTGTCGGGTGGTTCGGTCATTACTTTGATGAGGTAAAAAATATGTTTGTTTAACTGTTTAAATGTCAAAATTTCCATGTGTTTTATAGTATTGAGTTGAAAACAGGAATTTGTGTGGAGCTCCTTATAGCAAGACTGTTGATTGGTCCAAATGGTACATATTTTGGGTCGACGAACGCGTTGTTTCGAAGAGTCATGTTGATAGCAACTATAAGCTTGCTAAGGATCATCTTTTGTGTAAGGTAATTAATCTTTTGCACGTTTATGGTTAGCAGGGTATTGGTGGGGTCTCATGACGTTTCTGGTAACCGGGTCTCTCGGTTACAAAAATAAAATCTTACAAAAGATTTGTATTTGAGCAACTTTATGTATATGTTACATAAAGTTTGTAAATTATGCTTGATAATCAAAGATTGAAAGATAGAATTGGAAACACAGATTTTCCATAACTAAAATCTTGCTTCTGTCTTATCCATTTCTTGATCCTAAATTATTGATCACATTATCTCTTTGTTTGTTTAATTAGTATTGTAGTGGATTAGTGGGACAGAAAAGTTCCCTACTTTTAATTTAATATGCACTTGGGCCAACAAGTTAAGGGCATATTCGCTTACATCGGTTCATTGTCGATTTGCATTATGAATAAACGATTCGGGTTGTATTTGATCTCTAATAGGTAACAGCAAAAAAGTTTAGCCAAACAAGATGTTCAAACGGGTCGAAAGTCTGTATTTTTCTAGATCAGATTTCAAAAACAAGTTATTTATGATAGAAATTGAGAGAAAAATGATTCGGGTCAAACTGACTCGTGTCAACCTGTATTAAAGTTACCCCTTTTGACCCGAACCCATTTTGACCCGTTTGCCGGTTTTATGTTTTGTACTAAGTATGCAAGTTTCATTTGCAGTTGCCTATTGTTCCAAGTCATGTGCATTCCATCAACGATTCTCTGACTGCCGAAGAAGCTGCTAACGAGTACGAGTTTGTGATCCGACAGCTCGTCAGGACTCGTGTAGTCAACGTGTCTGATGTCAGCGACTGCCCGAAGTTTGACCTGATCCTTCTAGAAATGGGCCCAGATGGCCACGTGGCGTCATTGATCCCTGATCATCCGGTTCTTGAAGAAAAGAATGAATGGGTAACATTCATCACCACTTCCCCTAACCCACCACCCGAAAGAATCACCTTCACACTGCCCGTTATCAACTCTGCCGCCAATGTGGTGGTCGTGGCGACAGGTGGCAGGAAAGCAGAAGCTGTCCAGCTGGCTATAGATGACGTGGGACCCGATGGGCCCGTGTTGCCAGCTAGGATGGTTGAACCAATTGTGGGTAAACTTGTATGGTTTTTTGATAACCAGGCTGCTTCAAAGCTTAAGGGCTTTTCTCAATTTTCTAAGTAGAGAGGCTAAAGGTCCTTTTTTTTTGTTTTTTTTTTATAGTTTCTTGTTTTGGGTTATCAAATGTTTTGAAAGGACTAATGGCAAAATTATGATTTACTTTTTTTTTCTTTTTTTAATTAGAAGATTTAGTGACTTGAAAAAGGTGAGATTTAAGTATTTAAGTAGATTAAAATGGTTTATATGTCATGTGTTATGTGTATCTTGTTATCCTTATCCTATTATTCATATATCCTATCATAAATAACCATTACAAGTTAGGTAAAAGTGGGCCATTAGTTTAACTAATTCAAAACAACACAAACCACTTGCTAGGTGTGAATTTGGTTTTTAGGTTATCACTTGCTAAGTTGGTATGACTACATGACTTGATAAGGAAAATAAATTTTAATAGGTAAAGATTATATAGAGGTTAGATTCTTACTGAGACGACGTTAGATCGATAGATCGAGATGACGTTAAATGCTCCTATGATTACTCTGGCAACCAAAGCGAAAATATAAAATTTATTGGTAAAGATTCTTACTGAGATGGCGTTACACATCAACTAGATACGTTAATAAATGAAGTGACGTTAGACACCTTTATGATTACTTTGGTAATCGGAAGCGAATTGAATTCAGAACTAACAGACAATGCTTCTTGGTAAGATCACATGACGTCTAATAACAACAAACGTTTATACGTAAAGATTGCATACAGTCCAAATAACTTATTAAATATACAATGACGTTAGACACTCCTAAGGATTGTCGTTACGTCAGTAACAAAACTATTCATGATACTCTCCAGTTAAGTTTTCAGGTTGGGAATTGAAGATTTAAAGTTAAATCTATTTATAGTTATAGGGCGGATATTGGCGGTTTTTGTCGTACTAACAATTAAATAAAATAATAAGGCTATCAAGTATTATTCTAATCTGCACATGACAATTAACATTTGACGTAACAAAAACCCTTCAACTATAGCCGCAACTGAATTTCTTTGGTGTTTTTTCCGTAGGAAAATGTCTGTAGTTTACGGACCACATGTGCAAACATTTGCAGAAGAAGAGGTGAACCAAACCTCTGCAATCTGCAAAAAGAAGGCTGTTTGTTTTTTTAACTTCTGCCGTCTGCTGAAATAAACTGGTGATGGTGGGGGACAGTGATGGTGATACTAGATGGTGGTGGGCGGTGGACGGTGATGGTGAACAATGGTGGGTGGTGGTGGCACGACGTATAGTCGTACTAGTAATGTCACATGCATTTATATTTAAAGAAAAGCAGGTAGCGTAACCAAGAATGCAATTTAAACTTTAAAGAATGGTGCTTTATGCACAATGAATGCTTCAAAATTATGGTTAGGTGCATTATGTATTAAGACGTGAAACAATGATAGGTGCACTATGGGCTTGTATATTCAATTTCAACTAGTGTTAAGTAAATTCATCTTTAAGGGAAACATTTAAAAAAGTATAATCAAGTCACCGGACAAAAACAAACATGAACATATACGTTTAGTAAAAATAAAAACTAATAATATCGTATAACTGATTTTCTTTTTCAAGAAAAAAAAAAGTTATATTCTAGTTGACTCACTCGATCACAAAACCTCATAAAAAGAAAATGGTTAATGTGCTCGCAGCTTGCTGAGTTGATGGCACTAGTTGAACATCCAAACTGACTCGCTATTTAAAACCTGCTATGAAACCGATCTGCTAGCCTGAAGACGGAAACGGGTTGAGACCTGTCGTTTCTTGAAAGATTATTTTTTATGGGAATAGTCAACCTGAAATTCTTATGTTCGCGATTCTTTATTAAGTCATCAAAAAAGAGGAGGCCTAGCTATGAAAAGGCTCCACGGATGACTGGGGCTTAGGGGAAAAAAGGATCGTCTTGACTCACGTTAAAACCTGACATGAATCGAGCTAAATCGGTTTCAATCAATCTTGAATTTTTCCTTATAAACTAGTTTCTATAATATGTACCAGTTGTGAAAATCAATAATGGTATTTTAAGTCTTTAACACTAAGTCCCACACAAATGAAAACATGTTCCATTTCCAACCAATACTATTCTATTCCTGTTCCATTTCCATCCAAGATTCCAAATTGGGAAAAAAGACAAGCCCAGAAAATGACTAAACCGAAACAGAAACATGGACCTACTCCAACAGCAACATAAGGCCCAACCCATACAATTTATTCACAATTCACAAACTCTCAAATCCCAATTGAATGAGAGTTGAAAGTGGAGGTGCACAAATCGGTTAATTTTAGTTAATCGGTTATTTAATATCATAACCGATTATTTTTTGTTATTGAGAAAATCGGTTATTCGTTTTATCAGTTCGGTTAATAACCGGTTTTTTTTCAAAATTTTCGGTTATTTTACTTTAACCGGTTCGGTTAATTCACCGGTTTTTCTAATATTTTATTATTTTTTCGGGTTTTTTCCCGGTTGGCCTGTGGATCAGTTAAAATTCGGTTTTAAAAAGCCGGTTAATAACCGGTTATTCATAAAAAATCCTTAATTGGTTACGAACCTGCGGTTAAAAAAATACCCTAACTAGTTATTCCTTAATCGGTTAATAACCGATTTTGGTTATTGAACCGGTTATTTTGTGCACCTCTAGTTGAAAGGATGAGAGTTGAAAGGATGAGTGATAGGAGTATAACTATATCTATAATTCTAATTCAAGCCGTCCTTTCATTTAAAAAATTAATTTATTTAAATTCAGTTTATTTTACCGGTCCTCAGATGTTAAAAACCAAATAATCTTATTCTTCGGATTGCAGAAGTTTAGTCCACTTTTTTTTTGTAAAGATGTGAAAAAACAAACTGCACCTAAGACTGTCACTTTTTAAATATCTGAACGATGTGCTCATACCTCATTAAGGGTACAAGGAGCGTTGGTGAGGTGGTGGGCCGAGCTCGACGAGCTTCATGAGCACACCGGCCCTTGTGCCACGTGATGGGGAGAAGAGGTTGCCAACAAGCTCCAGAACTCGTGTGTTTTGTCATCCAACATATAAAAAATGTGACCGTTAAACGGTCATTAGACCTTTAAAAAATTCAATTAAATTTTTAAAACCTTATATATTCAAATCTAAAATACCATATTTTATGCAACTAAAACGTATATTTTCTTCTAATTCTCACTTCGTACTAAATCAAATTTATAAAAAAATGAATACTTTATAGATTAATCAAACAATGTTTGTGGGTCCTACGGTTACAGTTCATCGTCCGCTTCCTCTGATGAAGCATTTACGATACATGTTTGAAATTTAGTGTTTGAGGTTCAGGATACCACTTGGTCATCACCGAGAGACGGCTAATGAAATTCTCAGGAACTATTACTTTGTCGATGATCCAAGATACAACGCCGACAAATTTAGAGACATGCTTCGTATGTTGAAGGAACTATTTTTAAAAATAGTTCATGACGTTAGCGCTGCGTCCGAGTATTTTCAAGACAGCTACGATGGAAGGCGGAAAAGTTTCACTTCGATACAAAAGTGCGTTTCGGCGGTCAAGCAACTTGCAATCGGTAACCCTCATGGTGAATTTTATGAATATCTAGCTATGTTTGCTAGGACTTTACGCGAATGTCTTGAATATTTCTACAATTTAATTATTATATTATACAGCAAAAAGTTCAAGCTCTCATCAAGTAGCTATGATATTGCACTTTTGTACGATGCACACAAGCAAAAGCATGATATTAAGGGATAAACGGTAGCATTGATTGTACACAATGGGTTTGGAGAAATTGCCTAATGAGTTAGCAAGGACGACTTCATCAAGGTAATTATAAATACCCAATGATTATACTCGATACAACACTAAATGACTTATAAACTTATTATTATTTATTTACCTAACTACTCCCTCCGTCCCATTAGAAGTGTCCATGTTGCCTTTTTTAGTTGTCCTATTTAAAAGTGTCCACTTTTAAAATTTATTAGTAAACTTCCAAATTTGCCCTTAATAACATAAAACAAACAATATGATGGACCCACAATAATATTTATTGTCAAGGGTATTATTGTCAAATGACAAGCAAAAATACTCATCATTTAATGTGCCTAAAACTTTGTGTTTTTCAAACTATGACACTTCTAATGGGACGGAGGGAGTACTATTTTGGAAGGTCGGTTCCTTCCACGCCCTTCTCACGTGCACGTTATTTTCACGTGGGTCTTTTTCTGGTTATTGATACACTAGAATCTTCATCTTCTTTGTCTTTCAGTGTATTTTTCTTCCGATTGTTCTGCCAGTAGACCTTTACACAGACATAGACGTATGGGGTATGCAGACTCAACTTGACAACTTATACCTTTATTTTTCTTATGGTTTGTACATATCTATATGTCTAGATCTGTTAACTGCATTTTCACTGCCAGACTTACTAATATATATTTACACTGTCAACAGGCCGGGGGATGCTATTAAAGCAACGTACTTGCAAAAGACGAGGATCACTTCAACCCGATAATCCAGCTACAGAAATGCTACAAGGTCCCAACATCTCGGAGCTGCAGCATACCTTGAAAAGTAATCTAAAACTCCAATCAACTTTTATCCAGAATACAAAGATACGCACTAACACCAAACGTCACTTTCAGGTTCAAGAGCTTAGAAGACATCCAAGAAACAGACACAACACTAAAGTGTTTGACAATTGTTGAGATACACGCAAGAGCAGCAAACGACAATCTGGTAATGCCATTTACTAATATACAAAATGACACTAACATCTTGATAACATTTGACCCATTTGCTTCCCTATTAGAATATTCAGGTTATTTCTAAGCATCTTGATAACATGATTTACAGTTAATTAGACTATAAAACATCTCATTAGACAATTTTGAGTTTGTTTGTCATTTTGTACACATTGTTATAACATTCTGAGGTACTACCAACCTATTTGAGCCATTTTATTCTCCATTAGAACCAATGATACCATCTACTAACATACAGAATTATATTCGTCTGACTCATTTGCTTCCTTAAAAATTTAAATTTGTCATTTTTCTGAAGTACAACCAACCCATCTGACTCATGTGCATCTCCATTACAACGCACAAAACCACATGTATGCTAACCACTTATTAAGGGGTCGTGCGGCCGTCGCAACGCGCGGCCCCGGAAATATATCTAGTATATACTAATATGCAAGGTCGGTTAGACCTTGCATATCAGTCCTCAAGTTTGTAAGTTTTACAAATTGACCCCTACTTGATTTTGATATAATTACAATTTTCACCCTTTAACTTTGACTTATTATAACTTTGACTCATGTTGACTTAATCGATTTACAATTTTGACCCACTACGTTAATTTGACATATTTACGGCTTGAGTTCTCCAGTTTTGACTTAGTTATCGTTTTGGCATCTAATTTTTTTTTATTTATTTTTTCGTCTTTTAATATGTGGCACACATTACGGCTTTTTACCGTGATGTACGAGACATGAAACTTTTTCTATCAACGTATTTGATGAAGTCGCACATGACCCGGCCGCTGCATCGCGCGGCCTGGTCTGAAATCTAGTTATTAATTAATTGACAAGGTCAACAACAATATAATAGACTATTTCTAATATAACGAATTGCATACAACACCGTATCCATTGCCTTTATGTAATGCATACATTAAAATTCAATACATTTCTTTGCATATATGCATGTGTGCATGCATGCATGACAAAAGAAGCTTATTGCTACTAAATTATTTGGTACAAAGTGAACGTGAATATAACACAATCACTAGTAAGTAGTAAACTCTAAAGCATATATAACACAATCAACACATTCTTCCTTATTTCAAATCACATTCTCAGTATCCAATCCATCAGTTCCCAATTTCGGTGAAATTGAACGAATTGCAAGACGTTCCTCGCGCTAGCAACGAAGAACTGAATCCCAATTTCCGATTCACCAGATCAAAAAACAAGAAATTGTTCTCCATCTGATATGCCCCGATCACAATCTCGTCTTCAACGTTCGAACCACCATCCATAAATGCAAGACATGAGACACCATTCCCGACATGTTTCATCGAATTGTCACCCGAAATCGTCCACTTTTTACCACCTTGTGTTTCAAGGTCAATCTTTGGAACACCATGATACCCGGATCCGGTTTTAAAACATAGATTAAACGGTTGAACCGCGGTTACTCGAGGTATGTTCTTCGTAGCCGTTGAAAAACTTTTAACTAGAGCTTTATAGATATCACTTCTAAGAGTAGTGTAAGGAACCAAAGTACTGAGCTTGACAGAACTGGTTTTGATAAGTGATGATACACCTATCGCGGTCCCCTGGACCGCGATTTGGGTGATTTTGATATAATACCCAAGCGATTTCGAAGTCTTTCGTATTATTGGAGTGTACGAAAGAATGGTTCGGAGATCGAGTTTCGGAAATTGTAAGAAATAAAACGGGCCGTCGCCTAGAAATGTGACGCCGCGAGCTGACGACGAGCTCGGTAAACAAACAGCGAACTTCTCGGTCATATGCAGATAGGAAAACTGACGCGGAAAAGATAAAGACGACCACGAAAACGATGCAACACCTCGAACACCTTCGGGAAACGATCTCAACAACGAAGAAGGCGCGCACGATACTACAAACCGGGATCCGAACGGGTGGTCCGGGCCTGGGCTCGGGTTTCGACCATCGGTTAGGTACAAATTGACGAGATCGGTTGTTAGTTGCGAGATTTTGCAAGTGTTTGAGATGGGGTTAAAAGGAGTGACGGCACAAATTCTACAACCATATTTACTTGTGATGTTGTTAAGTGATGGGCATATTGGGTTTATATAAGATTTTGCCTCTTTGCATAAAGTGTTGTCACATGGTAAAGGGAATCTACATCCTTCCTCTAACCCGCACACGATCTCGGAGTGACGAATGATGCAATTTTTCCACGTGAACGGGGCATCGAGGTCGAGGATATGGTCAGGTTCGAAGTACCCCCACGAAACCGTGTGGAATGAGGTTTTTTCGTCCTTGGTTATTGCGATAACCGAAGTGTGTAGACGCGAATGGGTAGCTTGGGATAAGATGTTGAGAGTGAAGGAGAGTAAAATAAACAAAATGAGATGCATCTTGTGATACATCTTGTGTTCTTTGTGTTTTGTAATAACATAAAAACTTGTGTGTTTTCAAGAGAACTATATATAATGCATGATCAATGAACCTTGGCTCATGATTTAAGTGGTCCTATACTCTTATTTTTCTTCTTGAATGGTTTTAAGTTTTAAATTTTCATCAACAAAGGAACAAGATCTATGGACATATTTAGGTGCCGTGTGTATCTTCTTATATCATTTGTCATATCCAAAAATACATCTTAATTTGTCAAGAAGCCATTAATGAGGGAAATTATTGATGATAAAACATCACCGCTAGCTACTAACAAAACATATATGATTAAAAAAGGGAAAATTCTCAAAATGTCCATTTTGACCGTTGAGTTTTCAAAATGTCCCATTTGACTTTAACATCCATAGGCGTCACGACTATAGTCGTTTTAGTCGACGCCTACGAATTCTAACAAATAACAAGCTTCCACGTATCTAAAGTGGTGGACGCCTATGGGCTTTGTCGGAAAACGACTATGGGCGGACGCCTATGGGCTTTTTCGGGAATGGGCGGACGCCTATGGGCTTTGTCGGAAAACGACTATGGTCGTCCACCACTTTGGACACGTGGAAGCTTGTTATTTGTTAGAATCCGTAGGCGTCGACTAAAACGACTATAGTCGTGATGCCTATAGATGGCGAAGTCAAATGAGACATTTTGGGAAGTCAACGGTCAAAAGAGACATTTTGGGAATTTTCCCTTACAAAAATGTACACCGCAAAAGAAATTGTCGAGACTTATGACACATTTATGACACTTTCCCCACAAGGAAACCCTAATTTTGCTTCAATTTTAAATCAAAAAGGGATACAATATATATTATCATGCACTTTGAATAAGATAATAGACGAGAGGTTGAGATGGTATGAGCATGTGCAAAGGATTGAGAAAATCATGATAATGGCGGGTAGGAGAAGCAATGACACAGTGAGAATGACATGTGATGAGCAAATTGGGCATTATTTAGTGGACTTGTATCCATGTAGGGCTGATAATTTAATACACGAACACAAATACACGACATGAACATACACGGTCTTAACAGATATCAGAAATAACCTTAATATGTAACAGGTAGACACAAATCGATCTACCTGTTAATTTTCATGTATAACATAAGTATAGACCTATTTACCTGTTATTATTTGTTATGATTTATTTAAAATAAAAAAAATAATGTACTATTATATACCTTAATTTTGATTTCTAAAAAATCTGTTCTCAGTTTCTCACGCGTCGCTCAATCTCATCGTCTCATGCCTAATAGATGTTTTGATTAGACTTTATGGATTTATGTCCTACGTTTGTTAAGGATAATGTATTTATATTTTATGTAAGACTTTTGTGAATTATTAACGACTTATATTTCACTAAACATGTTCTTGAATATGTGTTTTCAAACACATTATTTTTTGTGTACATGTATGCATGTTTTGTGTTCGTGTCTTAACATGTTTGTGTTTTAAAATGTACATGTATACACGATATGTCAGCCCCACATCCATGGTTTCAAGGGTAGATCCTTCTGAGGGTCGGAGGGGGCCCCCATGTACCTCTCGCCGCGTTCTTTGGTTAATTTTTACTCCAATAGCTTAACATTATCGATAAATGTTGATTTCGCCCGTCTAATTTTTTTTTTATCATGTAGTATATGTATAAGCAAAATTCGCCCCTAAATACAAAAGCTCAAGATCCACTAGTGCAATGTTTTATAAGTCTTTAGGTGACATCAGGTCAGTTGACTGGGAGTTGTTAGTACTCAATCTAAGCAGGGAGTACGTCTCGTTTAAATAAAAAAAAACAAGCTGTTAGAACAATTCAACACGACCCGAACCAATCCACCATGACAATAGGGCCTATTAAACATTTAAAGGGACATCATGATGATAAGAATTTATATAAAGGAATGAAATTCTCAAGGGGACTTCCTGATGGTAAGGCGGGGGCCAGAGGTCCGGGGTTCAAATCCTGCAAGGTGTATGTAGGTGGTTAATTGATGTAGACTAAGACTTGTTTTAAAAAAGATAAGATGAAAAATCAAGTTTACTACACGTATTAAAATCAAGTTTTAAGGTTTTTATGTATTGTGAAATTAAGTTTTTTCTATAAATGTTAAAATCAAGTAACCTTAATTGTACAAATATTAAAATTGTTGAAACTTGAGTGAATTATATAGGAATTAACCAATTTAACTTTGTGTTGCAGCAGGGCTTTGGATCCTTGTTCCTCCTCCTTGCTTCAGGTGTTTAATTATATATGTCTGATTAATACAACATAATTAGTTTGCAAGTTTGATGGTTTCTATATAATTAGAACAACATTATATGTTCTATCAATAATACTTATTGATACAAATCCTCAAAGGCGGCTAGCATATGGCTGCATATGCCGCAAAATTCCAAAAACTGCATTGAAGTGTGCTGGACGTGGAGCATGCATATGAATACAAATTTGTCGCACAGCATAAGTAATATATCAGGCCATGTGAAGGTTAAGTATTGAACGGCACCCGCAAGTTGCCTGTAAAGTGTGACATTATCGATCAAATGGGTCCCCATGAAGTTTGGTGTTAGTGTCAACCGGGGTTGCAAGTTGCAACTGACTTGCATGAAGACACACTTGCACGTTCAATGAACTTGATACGTATGGGCCAGCCCAGTACGTAAACAGCCCATCAGGCTCAACTGTTGAAAGCTCAACAGCTCAACAGACCAACAAGAGGCCCAGGAGACAAGCCCAGAAGCCTACACGTTTGATGGAGTAGTCAACAAGTAGTTTGGATATTTTTAATTCAAGTCACACGTTTAATTACCAAGTATTGCATTAGTAGATTAGTGGTTTTAGTTATTCCTAGAATTAAGGTAATGGGTTAGTGGGTAGAGTAACTTGCATGCATATTTATATTCTGTTGATTTCGTTTGGAAGAATACAACGAAAATTGCTCCAATACTCTTGTTTACTTTCTCTTAATTTCTTGGGAGTTAGCCTACTCAAAAAGGGCATATCATTTGGTGCTTTCATTAGCCTTCTCAATCCTTCAACAATGACTCCACGTAAAGAAACAAACACAAACGTTGATCAACCACCACCAAATACCAATGATCAATTGATGACCCAATTGATAAACATCACAACCGAAGCCACAAAGAAAAACGAGTTCATGATCACCGAACTCATAAAAAAAATGGACCATCTTACAAATCATGTTACAGCAGAATCATCCGGTACAAAATCACCATCTCGCCATCGATCACCACCAAGACACCGATCACCCAATCGCCAAAATAATCCACGTCAACCCAAAATCACCCTACCTCTCTTTGATGTTCTAATGTGCTCGACTGGATATTTCAAGCGGAGAATTTTTTCTCGTTCTTTCAAACACCAGTCACGGAACGAGTAGACTTAGCCGTTTTTTACTTCATCGGTGAGGCTCTTTCTTGGTACAAACATTTAGCCAACAACGACTTGTTGGGAACATGGCGGGCTTTCAAACATGAAATGGAACTACGGTTTGGTCCGTCATCGTATGAAAACCATGAGGCAACACTATTCAAACTCCGTCAAACATCAACAGTGGCTGCGTTTCAGGCTGAATTTGAAAGGGCAAGTAACAGAGTTGTAGGCCTTACACCACAAGCCCTCCGAAACTGTTTCATCTCGGGCCTTAGGGCTGACATTCAAAACGAAATGGCTATACTTAAGCCCACCACTTTACACCAAGCTTATGGTCTGGCTCGTTTGATTGAAGAAAACATGCAAAGCAACCCAAAACCAAAACAAACCAATTATTTTAAAACTACCTGGCCCACACCAACTCCATCATCATCATCATCAGCAAATCCTACCACCCACCACAAACCTTAACCCCTCCACAACCCTCTTACCCACACCAACAAACGCACCGAAAAACCTGCCATTTACCAAATTATCCGCCGAAGCCCTGCAACAAAGACGAAAAGATGGGTTATGCTTTAAATGCCCAGAAAAGTTATTCCCTAGTCACAAGTGTACCCCTCCTCAGTTCCTGCTCATCGTCGATAACGACGAAGACGGCGATACGACACCTGAACCACCAGAAACCACTATGGATATACAACCACAACCACACTTCCTTTCACTTTCACAAGCTACATTCTTTGGTTTATCATCTAACCAAACACTTCGAATCACAGGTCACATAGCAGGCAAACCCGTAACAGTTCTAATCGTTTGCGGTAGCACTCACAACATCTTACAACCACGAATTGCCGAATCATTAGACCTAAAAGCAGAGATAATTCATCCATTTTCGGTCATGGTTGGGAATGGTCAACATATTCAATGTCAAGGTTTCTGCCCATCAGTACAATTGCAACTCCAGCAATCAAAATTCACAATTCCCTTTTATATACTACCTGTTGAAGGAGTGGATGTAATTTTAGGTGTGGCGTGGTTGGGAACATTAGGCCGTTTGACAGCAGACTTTGCTATACCAGAATTATCATTCAACAGAGAAGGAAAGATTTGCACTTTAAGGGGTGAACCACATATTCAACCAGCCACACCAAGTGCACTTACGAACCTTATTCGCCATGACTCGGTGGCATCTTTGCATACAATGATAATTAGTTCATCACCACCCAACAACACAACTCACCAACATGCTGACCCAAAAATAGAATCTCTGTTACAAATTTTCCACAGTTTGTTCACTCCATCCCTTACATTACCACCCAACAGGCCACACGATCATCACATCCCTTTCCTCAATGAAAACCACACTGTTAATGTCAAACCATACCGTTACCCACATTTTCAAAAGCAGGTAATGACCAGGCTGATTAGAGAGATGTTACAAGATGGCATAATTAGACCAAGTCAAAGCCCTTTTTCATCACCAGTTTTATTGGTTAAGAAAAAAGACGGATCATGGCGTTTCTGTGTTGACTATCGCGCCCTAAACGCGGTAACTGTTCGTGATAGATTTCCAATACCAACAATTGACGAGCTACTTGATGAGTTACACGGTTCAACAGTATTCTCAAAGATAGACTTACTCTCGGGGTACCATCAGATTAGAGTTGCTAAGAAAGACATTCATAAGACCGCCTTTAGAACTATGGATGGACATTACGAATTCCTGGTAATGCCATTTGGCCTCACAAATGCACCATCAACATTCCAAGCAGCAATGAATGATCTTTTCAGATCGGTGCTTCGTCAGTTTGTACTGGTTTTCTTCGACGATATACTAATCTACAGTAAATCACTAGAGCAACACTACCAACACTTGAGATATGTTTTTCACACACTGTTGAAAAACAATTACCAAGCTAAACCTTCAAAGTGTGTATTTGCTGTTGAAGAACTGTCATTTTTGGGACACCGAATCTCCAATGATGGTCTTGCACCGGAACCAGAGAAAATAGCAACAATTCAGCAATGGCCAGCACCATCATCTATAACAGCACTTCGAGCCTTCTTGGGCCTCACGGGTTACTATCGACGATTCGTTCCACAATATGCTAAATTAGCAGCCCCATTAACAGATTTGCTAAAAACAAACTCATTTGTTTGGAACGATGCAGCTCAATCAGCCTTCTTGACCCTTAAAGCCCACATGGAACGTCTAGTAACTCTAGCACTACCCGATTTTACAAAGGTCTTTGATGTAGCAACTGATGCATCGGGTGTGGCAATTGGTTCTGTACTATCTCAAGAGGGTCGTCCTTTGTCATTTTTTAGCAAGAAACTATGCCAAAAAATGCAAGGTCAGTCAACATATACCAAAGAACTCTTTGCAATTACTGAAGCTGTAAAAAAATGAAGACAATATCTTCTTGGTAGATGTTTCAGAATTTTCACAGACCACAATAGTCTGAAACACCTTATGACCCAAGTAATCCAAACTCCAGAACAACAAAAATGGATTACTAAATTAATGGGGTATGACTTTGAAGTCAACTATAAGCCCGGGAAAGATAACAAAGTGGCAGATGCCCTTAGCCCTGTCAACCTTGCTTCCTTTCTTGCCATATCACACCCAACAGCCCCATGGTTGGAAGAGATACGAACCTACTTTAAAACCCATCAAGATGGAAAGCAAATGGTTCAACAGGTTCGCTCGGATCCAGGCTCGTTTCAGCATCATTCTGTCCGTGATGGATTAGTATATGTCAATGGGAGAATTTTGGTCCCACCAATATCTGATCTCCGACAGAAACTAATAGAAGAGTTCCATTCTTCTTATTTAGGAGGTCATGGTGGAGTTCAAGCAACATTTAAAAGAATATCCTCAAACTTTTCATAGTTGGGCCTAAAGAAGAATGTTGCAGAGTTCATTAAGAAGTGTGATATTTGTCAATCAACAAAAGTTCCTACACAAAAACCTTATGGTTTACTTCAACCGTTACCGATTCCAGAAGCTCCATGGGTCGACATCTCAATGGATTTTATCACACACCTACCCTCTTCTAAAGGTAAAACTGTTATTTGGGTGATAGTTGATCGGCTAACCAAGTTTGCACATTTTATATCACTTCCAACTCATTATACAGCAGCATTATTAGCTTCCATTTTCATAAAAGAGGTGTATCGTCTACATGGATTACCAAAATCCATTGTCTCGGATCGTGACCCGTTATTTGTAAGTCGATTTTGGAAAGAACTTTTTATACAAATGGGTACAAAATTGATTCATTCAAGTGCGTACCATCCGCAAACAGATGGTCAAACTGAGGTGGTAAACCGTTGTCTAGAAGCATACTTACGGGCTTATGTTTTCGATGAACCAGCATCTTGGGTAAGGTATCTTCATCTGGCAGGATTTTCATATAATACAAGTCATCATTCATCAATCAACATGACACCCTTTCGAGCAATGTATGGTAGAGAAGCATCAACCATACATGAATATCATCCGGGCTCTTCAAAGACTGCTTCAATTGATGCTACTTTAGTTGAACATGAAAGACTGCTTTCACTCCTCAAAGAATCGTTATCCAATGCTAGAACTCGTATGGTTGTTCAGGCTAACAAAAGAAGGTTAGATAAGGAATTTGAAGTAGGAGAATGTGTGTATCTTAGGCTGAAACCATATCGCCAACAATCAGCAGCAGCAAGGATCAATCAAAAGCTGTCTAAACGCTTCTTCGGTCCTTACAAAATTTTGGAACGAATTGGTAACGTAGCTTACAAATTGCAACTACCAGATAACTCTCGGATCCATCCGGTATTCCATGTTTCGTTATTGAAAAAGAGCTTTACCAAAGATGCCAAAATGGATAGTGGAATTTCAAAAGCATTGGAAGTAAAGAATCTGTCTTATTTACCAGAAGATATCTTGGAAGTTCGATATAATGCAACAGGAGAAAAAGAGTTTTTAATCAAATGGGAGAACAAGCAACTAGAGGAGTCTACATGGGAAAAAAAGACTGATTTGGAAAAGGAATATCCATGTTTCAACATTGGGGACAATGTTGGTTCTCAGGAAGGGGGTAATGATACGTATGGGCCAGCCCAGTACGTAAACAGCCCATCAGGCTCAACTGCTGAAAGCTCAACAGCTCAACAGACCAACAAGAGGCCCAAGAGACAAGCCCAGAAGCCTGCACGTTTGATGGAGTAGTCAACAAGTAGTTTAGATATTTTTAATTCAAGTCACACGTTTATTTACCAAGTATTGCATTAGTAGATTAGTGGTTTTAGTTATTCCTAGAATTAAGGTAATGGGTTAGTGGGTAGAGTAACTTGCATGCATATTTATATTCTATTGATTTCATTTGGAAGAATACAACGAAAATTGCTCCAATACTCTTGTTTACTTTCTCTTAATTTCTTGGGAGTTAGCCTACTCAAAAAGGGCATATCAGAACTGCTTAGCATACTTTGGTTGAGATGAAAACAGAGAATCCCCGTCTAGTGACCACAATACTAAGAAGCAGGGCCGGCCCTTGGGGTGTGCGGGGTAGTCGACCGCACAGGACACTCGCGTGACGGGGGGCACCAAATTTTAAAAAAAATTTATATATAATTTTGATTTTCACTAATTCAAATACTTTGATTTTCTTATGTTTAATTATCAAGCGTTTGTTTATTGGTTAAAAATTTAGTATATATAATTTAGTGCGTTGATGCTTCGGGTTATGGGGCCTTTTTTTCTTGTCTGGCACAGGACACCCGATTCCTCGGGACCGGCCCTGCTAAGAAGAGAGGTCAACAAGACAACAACCGAGGTCCTTCATTGCAAATTTATGAGAAAGTAGAGTCATGAGCCTGTGATGAAGTTATGGCGTCGATGTGGTGAGGATGGTGTCGTCGACGTATAGGAGAAGATATGCAACCTCATGACCCTCCCTTGCGATAAATGAATAAAGAATGATAGTAAAGATGAAATAACAACTACTAAAAAGTTATTAAAAGAGAATCTGATATGAAGGAGTTGTGGGAGCTAAAAAGATGTTGGGAATGAAGATACATAAATCTTAAGTTGTTAATGTTATGCCCAAGTTTTTTATTTAAAGAAATCAAAGTAAGTTTGTAAATTGTAATCACTCCATTAGGCCAGTACTTTAAATTGTCAATCAATGATTGCTACATCTATTCCATGTAAAGTCTTATCGAAAGGGGCTGGAATTTTTCTTGAAGGTAAAAGGTCTCGCTTTCTAACAATATAAACAGAAGAAAGGAGTGTAGTGATTTTAAGCTTTGCTGGAAAGAAGATACTCGACTCTTGACACGTCTCGCCAAGTCCAATAATATACACTCTCTGTGACTCAAAACCCCCAACCTATATTGTACAAGATCAGACTAGTCGCTTGGAGATCCGTTTCGCCATTTGAAGAAGAAGAAAGAGATCTTGTTGTACGAACGTACTTTGTTGGTCAAGATGGATGTGGAAAACCATGTCTTTCTTTCCGTTATTTTAGCCGATTATATCTATAGGTGAAGCATCGGATCGGGTAGTCATTTGCTGAACGAGAGGCAACGTAGAATATTTCTTATGCGGGTGCAGTTGGGAGCTTAATGTTCCTGATGGTTTGCACAAAACTAAATGTAAAGCCGAGAGAAAAAAATCGTTTACATCAATAATATTATTTGCACACTTCTTACTCACGCCTCTCTTCCTTAATATTTTTGGCACCATATATGCCTTACAAATGGCTACATATCTTCTCAACATCCTCCCTTCTAAAACCAAACATAACCGTCTTCTTTATCACAAACAACCTTCCTTCTTTGACCTCCGCACTTTCAGGTGCTTATGCTATCCACTTACACCATCCACCATCATTAACAAACTCTAACCACGCTGCCTCCCCTTGTGTCTTTTTAGGGTATCCATCAAACCACTGAGGCTACAAGTACTATGAACTGTCAACTCGCAAAGTCCTCTTGTGTCGACATGTTCTCTTTGATGAATATTATGTCTTCCTTTTTGCTAAAACCGACACTCTGTCTCCTTCATATGAACTTCTTCATTCCAATCTATCTAGTGATCTACATCCATCTTTTTGGAAATCTAGTACCACCACCCCTTTAGCTTACATTAAAACCTACCAACGCCAAAGAACCAAAAACCTACCTCAACCCCAAACTCAGACCCCACTCAACAGTAGGGCTGACAAAATCTAACACGAACACAATAACATAGAATATTGGTCCTAAAACACTAATGAATCAGTAACTTGATGAAGATTTGGATAAAAAAGATAAAATATTGATGAACTAGATGAAGAACATGAAGAACACACTAGTAAAACTCAGGATATTACAAAGTGGAAACCCCCAATCAATGGCTCATTCAAGCTCCAAAACCCTAATTGCCATTAACTATTTATAGCCTAATGACACTTTGGACTAATGACAATTAGGACCCTAAACTTAGACTAAAACATGACAAATGGAAATTAAGACAAATAAAACCTAATGTTTTTTGTCATTAAGACAAAATATATATATTACATAAAATACTTAAAATACTTAAAATGACGAAAACGATTAAATATATTTTGTTGACACAAAATATATTTATTAACAATTAAAATCCGTCGCCTTCAACGTCTTGTCTCTAATCTTCGTCCCGAACGCATCGTCTTGACTTTGGCGTTGACTTTGACTTTTGTTGACTTTGACTGTGTTGATAATATTAGACTACAATTCAGGTCCAACAAAGAATCAACAGGTTTCGATCGTGTTTGACCTTAACATGTGTCGTGTCGTTAACATGTTAACACGACAAAGACACGCTAACTACCGTGTCTTAACAGGTTAAAGACATTTTAACATGATAGATCACCTGTTAATACTTAATTAAATGAAACGTTGGTGGAAATTGGAGGTGGAGATGAATTTTGATGGATATGAGTAGAAAGATCAAAAACTCCTATGGACATTGATGAACTTTTAATATTTATTGCACATTCGTTTATCAAGTATTATTATGGTTAAAAACTATTTTTATGGACTTTTTTTGTTTTGTGGTTTAAGGATTACTGTGTTAAGTCGTATTTAATATTTATGAACTTTATGTTTTATTTTATTTAAGAAGTGGGTTTTTATCGTGTCATGTCGTGTAAGCTGCTTTTTATCGTATCATGTCATGTAACCTGCTTTTTATCGTGTTCATGTTTAGAAAAAATGACACGATAAGTTATGATATCGTGTTCGTGTTTGGGCTTATCGTGTTCTTGGCTTATAGTGTCGTGTTTGACATGATATGCCAGCCCTACTCATCATAAATAACCAAAACCTACAATCACCACCCAACACCATGCCAAACTCAACAGCACCTCGCACAATGACCACCGGCAACATGATGGGGCACTTGAAACCAAAACAATCTCTCAATCTACACACTTCCACTGCTCCTCTTGCCTCACTTCCTAAAAACCCAGCCGAAGCCTTAGCGAACCCATTTTGGAACCGTGCCATGATAGATGAGTTTACTGCTCTTATCGACAATAAGACCTGGGAGCTTTTCCCTCGTGCCCTGGATATGCAGGTTATACGGTGTATGTGGTTATTTAGACATAAAACTAAGTAGGATGGTTCACTTGAACACTAAGCGCAGTTGGTTTGTGATGGTAGGACACAACAAGTAGGTGTTGATTGTGATGAAGCATTCAGGCTCGTGGTCAAACCGGCCATAATTAGATCGGTAATTGATGAGAGTGTGTTGGAATGGTGATTAGCATGAACAAATAATAGATATTAAGTATGTTTGTTTGAGTTTATGCATATGATTGTGATGAATAAGATGACTACGAGCATATGTGTTGTTGCAGGTAAAATGATCCATTTTGGAAGCTTTAAAGAAGCGGTGAACATGGAACGAGTGGAAGGACAAAAGAGCATAAGGAGAAACAAGGAAATTAAGAAGCATCTAGCGTAGGCTACATGTGTAGAGTAGGCTACGTGAGCTTGAAATCCAACTAGATCAGAAAGTATTATGGAGTAGGCTACGCGCGCAGAGTACGCTACACGAGCTATAATCTAACTACATCAAGGAGTAGTCTAGAGTAGGCTACGCGTGCAGTGGCTACGCCAGCCCCAAAGGTCATCAGATTAGAATGCATCCTAGAGTAGGCTACGCACTTGGAGTAGGCTACGCACCTGGAGTAGGCTACGCGGGCCTACAAATAGAAACTCTATAAATGTGCTTTTTAGGGTTATTTGAAAGTATCTTCAAGCCACCTTCGAATTGGGACTTCTTGGAACAAATTTTGGTTAAGTGTGTAAAGGTTTTTCATCATTTCACATCTCTCTTACACCAAATCATCAAATATAATGCAATTCCAAATCATGGTTGAAGATCAAATATACGTTATGAGTGGCTAAACCACCAGTGATCATCTCTGGGTGGATGGTCAGTGATAGATTTTATATGTCTATGGTTTTTGATACATTGGACATGAATGTTTAATTGCTCTTGGATATTGAAATTATTTATGAGCCAATGAATGTTTGTTAATTAATGGTTTTTTTATTTGTCTTGGAAACCTTTTTGTCATTCACTAATAATACCAACTAGTAATCAATAACTAGGTTATCCTCCGCATTATTTGTAACTTGTGTTTATAAATGAAATCACCAGGTCCGACATTGGTTTAGTCTTAGTCATCACAATCCGTAGTTGGTCTATCGCTCTCTAAGTTAATTACCCGTGAATCTAGTTATTTATACGCTTTAGCAAGAATTCATAAACTGGCTATGTCTATGTTGTTTTCAATGTGTTAAGCCCTAGATATATCTTTATGTTACATGAATCCCCGAGTTGATCCATTTCCAATTCATAAGTTTTATCATTTTATTTTCCTTGAAAAGTTTTCTTAATTCTTAGTTTACTAATTCTCTCAAATTTTCATAGCCAAGAGGCAATAGAGTAATTTAGTTAATTAATTAATCATTCAATTGTTTTCATAAACAAGTAATATAACATTATCCACTAATTTCACGTGGTTCGACACTCTACTTACCTTAGCTAGCTAAGGTGACCAGAACACATTTTATATCTATTTTGATTGGCTCTCCGACAACGATCAAATTTTAGCTCCGTTGCTGGGAATCGGTGCGGTTGGTGTTTAGTTAATTTGATTTTTTATATTTATATATTGTTATTATTCTATATTTTTGTGTTACACGGGTTGTGCTTTTGCGCGTAGGTGACATGTTGCATGCATACACGATCTTCGGGTAGAAAATAACCGCTTGTGTGGGATTTAGAAATTGAGAAAACCGCAAGGCAAAACCGTCTTCTTCAACCACCTGACTTGTAAAAGGCAATTTCGCAAGCTATTGAGGAAGCTGCTTCAAGTTTACAATCAAGTTCATCCGAACCATTTAAGATGGAACATTCACAAAACTCACCATCCGAACCAATCAAGATTCTATTACATGGTTTATGGTTATGTGTTCTAATTAAGTTGAGAGACTCCCTTGTAGCATGTCGTTGAACCTCAACAACAGAATCTGAGTACATAGCTCTTATTGAAGCAGTGAAAGAGGCTACATGGTTGAAGAAGCAGTTAGTGCCTGAGTTGTTTGGGTATGAAGTTGGACCTGCCACCGTGTTATGTACTATTTTATGTAATAATGAAGGGGGTAGTCCAATTATCAAAGAATAACATGTTTCATGAGGCCGAACATATAAATATGAATCGCATTTCATTAGAGCAATGGGTAACATACTAACATAAAGGAGGTGTTAATCGAATTAGTGCATTACGTACATCTTAAAATGAAGCTGATATGCTCATAAAGGCCACTAAGGTGAAGATATTGAAGATATAGTGTTACAGTCAAAGTTAAGGGACTGCTTATGCCTACTTAAATAGTTAGTGATGATATTGTAAATATTTCTTAGAATTTTACTAAACTATAGAATAAAATAAAATATTCAAGTTTCATACGTTGAGATATAAGGCAAACAGACAACAAGCTGCACCGATAGTTGTTTCTGGATAGCAAAACTAAGTGCCTCTAGCTAAGTATCTTATAATTCCTACACACAACTACTTGATGAGAAGAAACATAGTGTTACCCTCACGCTATGTAAGCTATGCGGAGACATGGAAGAATAGGTTGAACTTTCTATCATTCAAATTGGTTATGTTTGTTGTCAATTTTTTTTTTCTTGATGTTTTTAGCTACTTATTTGTCCTTTCTATATTATTACTTTATAGTATTTTCCGTTTAAAAAAAGCTATCTTAGAATTCATTAGGAGCTTAGCTGGTTGGTTAAATAGCCCCAAATCCAAATTTTTTATTGTTAGTTATTTTTTTCTTTCCTGTAACATTGTTTATTTAGAGAACAGATCAAAGAATTTCAAGATTACAATTTCATCTCTCTATTCTTTAGTTCATTCAGTTCTTTGATATATGAAATGTAAGACCCTACCTGTTAATCATAGTTAATGTGTATAATTTAACTAGTTTGTTTCCAGAAAATAGACACTTAAAATTTCTTTTTTTATCTTATGTAACCTACTAACACTTTAACCATAAACAACTTGCACTCTGTTTAACAATTATTAAATAGTTTTATATAGCGTTTACAATAAAATAAAACTTTTATTTAGGTTTCCCGTTGCTTTATACAAAGACGGAAACTAGTAGTGTTCGGGGGTGCTCGGTTCCTTGGCTAACTTGATCCTCCATTCCGTACCTCCATCACATTCAATCTACCATAAACACACCCAAAAAGGTTAGTGTTTATATTAGTAAATCATTTTCACATATTAGAAACAAACCAATTCAGTCTGATAAAACCATGAATACAACAATTAGACCCGACCACTGCCGTAGTCCTCCTCATCCTTTTTGATGTGGTACGAACCCATAATCTTCTTATCATTTTTATAACTATATAAGATCAAAAGATTAGTTTCACATGTCTAATAATATTATGCCTTGGATCATTCATTGTGATCCAAGTGCGCGTAAGATTCTTAACCGACCCGTTAAGGAAATTATTGGGTGTTATATCCCTAATTCGTCACATCTTCCTTCCCACAAATAATTATAAACTTTTAGTCTCTTGAAAGGTCATTACCATTTCATTGGTTATATTTACATTCGGTTTCATACTTACATTTTCGACTCATGTGGTTAGCTGGTCATAAAATCCAAATACCCACCTAAGCACCCCATTCCCCGTAACATCCATTGTTTGATCGCTATTATGGTTTCCGAGTATTTAATTGAATCTCGGAACTCATCTAAGTCTCATTAATATATTAACTTGGATTTTGAGTCCTTTTTCCTTACTTTGTGTGACACCCGACAAATTCAGGTTAACTTCCTTAGTTAAACTCTGTTGGTCACGTTAACGCAATTATACTTTTCATTTAATTTGACGAATTAAATGTGCAAACTGTTACGCAAATATACACACGAAGCGACCACACGAGTTAATACCCGGGCGTTGGTGATCTTAAATGAATACAAATACAATAATAATACATTTTAACTGTTATGTGTGCTTAACTGTTAAGTTTTCGTGTAACCGCGTATTTTATCGGTTTTAACGATTTACGAATTTCGGTAAACTCGGTGAAACAAAGGTTTACGTTTTACAAAGTTTTTCATTATGTTTACAAACCGTAGTGAAAACGTGGCCTATGGACCACCCAAGTGACCCATAAGTGGCCCAAGGCCCAACCCAACTTAACATTTATCAACAATTAACAAAATTTGACAAAACCCTAAACCTAATTAACAAAAAAAAACGTTTTTGGGCTGCTCTTTCCCTTGACCTGCTGCCGCAACACATACACACACACAAAAGTCGATTTTGTTGCTTCTTGGTTCAATTGTTGGTGATTTCGGGTGATTGAGTGAAGTAGTAAACGAAATACTAGTAAGTGGTTATGTTAATTGTTATTATATATTGTGAAAATCACATGTATTGAGGACCCTAGTTCATTCAAAATGGCCAATTGATGTTTGTGTTGTGAAATTGGGATATTAGTTATGTGTTATTTGATATTTGGATGGTTAGATGATGAAATAGATAAAAAAAAATATGTTTATGGAATTAGGGTTTGGTAGAAAGTTAGGGAGACTTGATGATAAATGCATGATTCGTATGAAATGGAATTGAATTTGTATTTAGATAATGATTCGGATGAAGATTGGTTGCGTGATTATGAAATTGTATGATTGTTATGCTAGATTACTAAAAATAGTAACTTTTGTATTCGTGATTATGTGAGATTTCATGTTATGGATGTCTCGTGATTGTTATGGACTTACTAGCATGTTTAGAAGATGTGTTAGACGAATTTTGGTTACTAGAACGTGTGAATTCGACTTGGCTTGGGACACTTGCTAAATGTAGAAACTTTTTGACAAGAAAATTGACTAGGAAGCATGTTTACTAATTTTGAATGTATAAACATGATTTGGACTTGCATATAAATGATGTAGTCATGTGGTGCCTAGTAAACGTGCCTTGGTCATGAAAGGACATTGGTAGGTGCTAGTTGGTTAGTAGAACGATTGCTTGAAATTGCTTTTGTGAAGTCTAAGTGGTGTGTGCTACTAACTAGGTGCTAGTTGCTAGTTTATCAGAAGCTCAATTCAATTAAACTTGCAATAAAATTTAGAAATCAAGCTTCATGTAAGACACATAGGGTGAAGCTCTCACCTAGTGTAATCCATTAACATGTAATTTCAAGTAACCAAGTAGCATCAAGATTACTATCAAAACTCATATTCATCATCTTATGAAATCTAACAATTTCAAGTATGAAGTCATCTCTACAACTTAGAAATGATCATGATAGCATCCATAATCAATGAATCCCACGAATTCAACATATTTTAACCAAAACCCACTTGTGGGTCTTGCAATACAAGGAGATGGTTCTAAAGCTCTTACCAAAGCACAATTCATGAAGTAAGACCTCTTAGATGTTTCATTTCACCATGTTGGTTCAGGTCCTTGAATATGCACACACTAAACACACACACACACTCACGTTGGAAGATTTGTGTTTACTACTTGAACTCTTTTGTATTAATTGAAAGATGGGTACATCTAAAAGAACAACTACACATCTATTTATATTAAACTAAACAAACACACATGCATCATACTAAGTCCATGTTCTCCTACTTTTTAGCAACCCCAGCACTCACTTCCACTTTACTCGGTCAACTTAATTAGACCAATTCATACCCTTTAATTGCTACTCCATGACCCGTAACTGATTTGACCCATATTCGACCCGAACCGACTCGAAATATCAAGATTAATCCAACACACCATTGCTATATTCAATTTCTTTAAATCCATCTTCAATTTGGGGATTTTTGTGGGGAGATTTTGTGTGTTAGGGGCTGATAATCGTACATTCATATGGGTTTCTTCCCCAATTTTAATTGCCCATAAATTTACAAAAACAATCCCCCAATTTTACCCTCTTTAGTCCATTTCAACACTTAACCCCAAATTGAGTATTTTAACCTAATTTCTTAACTACAAGTTAAGTAGATTATAATCTATAACAAACTAGCAAATATTTATTAACAAAGGCTAGTTTTTATAAATAATCTCATTTCTTTAGATTGTTACTCGATTAATCGCTTCATCGAAGTTAACCGAGTCTCTAAGGTTTTTAACACATATAATTAACCTTAAAATCATATCTTTATCACCTTTATTTTTATTTTCAACATGGACCAATCCCATCCATATTATACCGGGACTCGACGCGACCGACCTGATTGTTAGTTTAAGTCCCGTTTCTCGGGCCTTTTCTAGCATACCTCTCGTTAGGGTAATCTATTCATTGTTATAATTTAACAATGAGGTTTATTTACTTAATTTCAAATGTTTAATTTATTAATATTACCACTAATGGTAATTTGTGTGTTAACTTGTCGTTAATTCGGTTTATTAACCGAATACGTTTTCGGGGTGTTACATGAAAGTGTAATTGGCATTAAATTTCAGCACTAAACATGACAATTGGGTCATGGTTGAGCAACATGAACCTGTAACCCGACCCAACACCCTTGTACTACATACCAAACGTTCACATGACCAAATCTTTATATTCTAATACTTGAGTAAGACTTTCACATGTCAATATTTTAATTACTCCACATAAGACTTTGATTAGGTGTCATGCTCTAATTTAATTTGTAGGATGATTTCAAGGCGGGTCATTGAATGCTTCATATTCGAAATAACTCTGTTTGTTAAAATAAAAAAATCATCAATTATCATGAATTATCTCCTAACCCGATATGTTTAAATAAATAATTTACTAATTATCATGAATTATCTCATATCCCAATATTTTCAAATAAAGCATTTAGCAATTCTTATAGCTCGGATTATCTCATTTATTTTAGCATATGATTTTTACATGAAAAATATTTATAAATATATATCCAAATCAATTTAAAAGAGAAGATGTTAAAAATGAATATAATACCAAAATTTAGTTAAAACCCATAAAATCAAAATTACATATAATAGACAGAGTATTAATCTAGTCAAGAAATAATGAACATAAAGGACCGATGATTATTCAACAAACCTATATAGGAACCGACAAATTAACAATACTTTATTCAAGAGCTAAACTCAATACTTATTTCATCAAAGTATCAAACTAAGAGGTTTAATATAGCCATTACAATCAAGTTTAAGAGCACACAAATAGAACCGACAGACAGTATTAAAACAAAATTAAAACTCTTTTACATTTCCTTTAACAAAAACAAATGTCCCTAAACTAACCCCGGCCATACCACCTTTATAATTTATTTCACGTACATTGTTCATCATCCTCGCTAGAAAAGGGCTCATTTCTTTCCAAAGCTAAAGCCCTGCAGAAATAATTAATAAATTAAAAAGGAAATTCAAAGATCGAGTATTGGAGCTTTATCGTATCGAAACGAAAGTATAACAGATTTTAAATGTATATTAAGGATATATAATAGAACGAAACGTCATATATCTAGCTACTTGCTAAAGGCATGATGGTCCAAAGGCAAACGTGAATGAGTGATGGCTAGATCTTGAGATCTCTAGCTAGAGGTCTCAGGTTCTATCATGACTATGAAGGGTTTTTGTGGCGGGTTTTCTTTTGGACAGTTGAAATAAAGGTGTTGTGACTGATGCACGTATTGAAAAAAAAAACCTTACTAACCTGTTGAATTCTTGTCATGATAAAAGTATTGATGTCTTCTTCCACTTTAAAGGTGCCAGAACTTGTGTTAACTTCTGTTAGCGCCGGAGTGACCGAACGGCCTTGAGTGAAAACTTTTAGTTTTGGGCAGTGTTTGATTTCAACGGCGTCGAGGGATGGAAATGTAAAATCCTCTTTTCCAAAGCAAAATCCCTCTAGACTTGTAAGAGATATAAGTTCTAAAGACCTAAGACATGGAAGCTTAATCTCTTTGAATTGTGCCTCGCAGTCGTCTTCTTCTTGCTTGACAACTACCTTTAATGCATTGCAAGTTGCTACAGATAGCTTTTGGAGTTGCATGAGGCTACCAACCATAGAACATGTAAAAACATGTTCTAAGCTTCTGCAAATGCTAATAGAGAGTGTTGTTAGGTTCGGAAACATCAATATTCTTGATCGATTGCTCTTGCATATATACTTGAGGCTTCCCAACATTCTCAAGTGCATTTTTCTTAGCTTTGGAATTTGGATAACAGTTTGTGATTCGGCGTTTGTCATTTCGTGTGCTTCTTCAAATACTTCCTCTATGGAGCTACAAACTTTTGCAGAAATCGTTTCAAGCTTTTGCAGTTGATGTAACTCACTTGATGGAAAAATCTCTCTCAGGTTGAAATTACGACCAGTCAAATCGACTTCCATCAAATTATGATACGACAAAGCTCTCCGTTCTGAAATGGTAGGAGCCGAGCTTATAGCGTCTAAACTCGGGGATGTTGTCTGTAAAGTCAAAAAGAAAAAAATAAACATAACACAAGACTTACATTAAATAGCTGTACGTAAAACATACATGACATATCCCCATGCTAACTTAGGGGCTGTTTGTTTCAGCCTTTTAATGGTTCAGATGTCTGAATAGTTCAGCACTTAATGGTTCAGACTGTTTGTTTCACGAGCAGATGTCTGAATGGTTAAGACATTTTCCTCTGAATGGTTAAGCAGTATACAGAGTCTGAATGGTTAAGAGTTATTATCTGAATTGGTCAGAAATTTGCCTTTAAATAGTTAAGCAATATACTAGCTTTTAATGGTTCAGACCTCTTACTGATTCAGCACTTAACGGTTCAGACCTCTTATTGATTCAGCACTTATCCATTCAGATGCTACCAAACAGCCTCTTACTCTTAGAAACCCTCTGATCTTTTAGAAGTGTATAGATCAAAACTTATATTCATGTATTAATTACGTGTGCATGCAAGCAAATATGTTATTTTTTAACGGATGAGTTATATTAAAAGGAAAGCTAGCAAGAAGCTATAGTATAAAATTAATAAAGAAATTACAATTTATACATGAAATTAAAACTACTCCATAAAGACCACTCTAACCAAACCAAATTAAACCTGTTCTCCACCCAAAGAAAACTGAAAATCTTAATTTCATCAAAAGCTTTCTTTGGACAATGAGCTATATGCCGAAAGATCCCGTTGTTTCTCGCTCCCCAATACTCCAAAGAGTCGTTTTAAGAATAGACATACGTACTAAAGAAAATATGTAACTGGGTCAAATGTTATATTGTATAATTAGGTTAGACACATATGTAATGAGTCATAGGTTTTGCACAAGGAGCATGTCTATACACACATCCCCTTCTACTTGTTACATCCCTCTAAAAAACATTTTTAAACTTGTTAAAATTTTCACCTACTTTTTTGTTGTCCTTGTTTGTTAAAATAATGTGTAATTTAATGAAATTAATAATATATGTATATCAAAAGTGTTTGATGTGATGGTTCAACACCTCGGTTAATGGTTTGTATGATTCAGTTTATTTAGTTATGAAATCTCTTTTCGCCTGATTGAATCGAATTGAACCGCTTTAGTACGTAGGTTTTGTTAAGTTAAGAACCTTTTTTTGGCCTAAGCGTACCGAATTCAATTGCTTTAGTAAGATTTTTTGGTTCGGTTATACAATTAAACCGATTATGGTTTATTCAGAAAACCAAACCAAACCAAACCAAACCAGATAAATCGTATTTTGGGTAACAAAAACTAAAATCACAATTCAGATATGGTTAGTAACTGAATCGAAAACCAAATTTGCAATTGGTTTGGTTTTTATGGTTACGTACGTATACGGTTGATTTCTGGTTAGTTTCGATTTTTGATTTATTTGAAAACCCTTAATGGGTACCCGCCAACTAAATGGAGTAGTTTAATATTACCAAATAAGAAATTAATAAAATCTAAATTTAAAATAAAAATTTAGGCTTGTAAAAGAATTAAAATTGTATATTGTAAAACCTTAAGAGGGAAGGGTGTAATTAGTAGAAGTTTTTGAAAAGGGGTGCGTATATAGTAGTTTTGCACATGTTATTGGTAGTTAAATTAACCGTCAAGCTGTCATTTGAAAGTTAGAGGTACAGGTCATTTGGTGTGTTTTATAAAAATGTAAAGTGTTCATTATTTATAGTGTAATTTGTTTTTAAATTAAGCATGTAGCCATTGCATTTAAAAGGGTGCCCCACTATTTTACCGTTCCTAGGTAAAAAAAGGAAAGTGTCCCACGGGTTTGGGTACCCGTAATCTAATACCCACACCCCTACCCGCAAACTTGACGGATGTGTATCCGTGTGGGTAGGGGCTACCCGCTTCAGCTACCGTGGGCACTTTCACCGCCCTTAGATAATGCAAAAGGAAAAACAAACGTACCTGATGCAACGTAGGCGTCACCTTAAAGTTGATGCCATATTCGGGATTATGTTTGCCTAGTTCCGTCAAGATGTACTTGAGCCTCGGGGCTGTGGATCGACCAGATGTAAACACCATAATTTGGGGGCAATAGTTGATGATAACATTATCTAATAACACTACTAAAAAACAATATTTTTGCCACATACATATTAGTGGCTAAATTGTGGCAAAACCCATTTAGCAACAAATCTGCCACGAAAATGTTTTGTGGTAAAAAAGTAGGTTGCAAAATATTTTGCAACAATTTTGCCACAAAACATTTCACAAAATTGCCACGAAACATGTTTGTTGCTAAACTTGTGACAAATTTCCCACAAACCATATTTATTGATATTTTTAAATTTTGTCACAAATTAGCAACAAAACATAGTATTTAATTACTTTTATTGTGCTACAATTTTGCCACAAAACCTAATATATAGTAACTTTTGTTTTGTAACAATTTTGCCACAAAACCTAATACGTAATAATTTTTTTAGTTGTCACAAACTTACCACAACTTTTAATTTTTTATTTTGTCATAATTTTGCCATAACTTTTAATTCTTTAGTTTTGTGTCAATTTTGCCAAAACATGATATATAAATACAAATAAAAATCAAAAAGCTTTTTTCCAAAATAACACAAAAGAACAATATTAGAAAGAACAAAACCAAACAATCAAATATCTAAAAAGCATGTCAACATTAAAAACAAAAAACAACTACTTATTACCCTATCATTTTTATAATATCATCCAATTATAACATCTTCCATTCGCTTTTGTAATTTCTCATGCTCAGCATGCTCTTTTTCCCACTCGATTCGAGCTTGTTCCCGCTCTCTTCTCGGTCCTTTTCTAGTTGTTCCAAGCGATTTTCTAAGTTCATTCGAGCCGACCATTCTTTCTTATATTCCAATACGCTCTAGAACTGTAATTTATTACAAAAATATACAATCAATCAATCACATTTTATACGGGTCAAAATGACCCGAGTCCACTATATGAAACTATAACAATCTACTTTCATTTTTAACGAGTTAAAACAACCCACACCAACTTTATGAAACTATAACTATGAATTTTCAATTTAATGGGGTCAACATGACCTAAACTCACTTTACGAAACTAAAATTAATTATTTTCAATTCAAACAGGTCAACCCATCTAAACACACTTGATTATACTATAAGTATCAAATTAAAATAAAATGAGTCAAAACAACTCAAACACACTTTATAAAACCAACGATCTACTTTCAATTCAAACGGCTTAAAACTACCTAAACCACTTTATTACACTATACTTTCAAACTAGGTTATGGTGCCGGGCCGCGCGTTGCGGCGGCCGGGGCACGTTGATGTGTAGCGTGTTTGTGGTATTACGATGATTATGTGGTCTAGTAAATCAAACCAGGCCGTCTTAAGTATCACTAAGTTCCAACTCATGCGAACGTATGCCTTTATGGTACAAACTACAATCCAACTAACATAAAAAGAATTTCAGCAAAACAACAACATTTCATTTCAGCAAATAATGATAGTGTGGACATAAATTTGACAAACGCTCTAAATATAGAAAAAATTGAGAGTTTATGTAACTTAAGAAGGCTATTGCTATGTATGTATAGTTGAATCCATCCATATAAGTTGCTTAAAAAAACTATTATTATGTACCTAACATCTTAAAAAATTGACAAAGAGTACTTCGAAATGTACCTAACAACTATGGGAAGTCGGGAGTTCCACTTTGGCATTGGAGTAGTTCTCATCTCTCCCTTGCACATGTGGCTTTGATTGTATCTCCCTGTTCATAGTTTACATGTTTGTTATTAGCTAGCAGATTGAATGATAGTAAGTACCCTTTATAGCTAACCAGATTGAATGTTATGTAATTTGGCAACTTACGTGTATGTAAACGTAGAGAAACCACAAGTCAGGCTTCTTCTCCTTGTTGCTGACATACAGCCTTCAACTTATTTATAACTCCAATCTCAGTTGTTTTCGAGGAGCCTTCAGGCTTTATGCCAGACACATGTTTGATAGACATCTTTGTGGGTTGTGTTCTATGGCTACAAAACGGCAAATACAAACAGTGTTAGCTTTCAATTTGTAGACATGTGAAGAAAAAATAATAACATGATAACATATTAATGTGTAAGTTCTAGGGTGCTGACTTTTGATACAGTTTGTTCAGCAAATGATAAAAAATAATAACATGGTAATAAATTAGATGGTCATTAGATGGTCAAATGATAGAAATGTAGGGCATATGAACTGTCTACACCTAGTGAGTACAGTTATTCGGCAAAAGAAAACAGTGGTACTCCAGTATCATGTACGGCTACCAAAGAATTGGCTGTTATTGCATATTTTTTTGTAAAGAAAACTCATAGAAGACAAAGTAGAGGCGACAAAAGCATTCCTACGACGCTTTCCGACTATCGACATAAAAGCAACACAAACCTAAAAGGCGAAAGACGAACACCACGATTGAAAAACAGGAAAAGCAAGTGTTGTTGATGAAGTAGGTATAAAAGGAGAAGGGCACGTGAAGAGCACGCCTACTCCACCGACCTTCTCTTTTAGAAGGTTATACAATTTAAATGTGTGTAAATGACGCAACTCCACTTATGAAACTATACAATCTAATTTCATTTTAAAAGGGTCAAAACTACCCCCCCACCCCCACCCACTTTTGAAACTATAACTATCTATAGTCATTTAAAGATATCAAATGTATAGTAAAATGAGTCAAAATGACTTAAACACACTTTATAAAACCAAAGTTATCTACTTTCAGCTCAAACAAATCAAAACTATCCCAACCCACTTTATTAAACTATAAATATCAAATTTAGATTAAAATGAATCACAATGACCTTGACCACTTCATGAAACCAAAACTATCTACTTTAATTCAACCGGGTCAATAAAAATATAACATACAGAGAAAAGGAATGGCGATGCACCTGGTCTTTGTATAGAGGTAAAAAAACTTACTCCATAAGTGCATTTTCTACTTTAAGAGCTTGGCCAAAGGGAATTGAGTTTGGCTGCAAGTTTTGCACTTTTGTAATCCTCTAAGCTGAGTGAACCTATGCAACACAGAAAGATAGGTCGTTAAGGAAGTAAAAATGTTTGCGCATGAAATTTACTTCCCGATATCAAAGAGTCGATGTGTTTCCATTTCTTATCTTTGTAGAGGTGACAATTTTGACCTGGATAAAAAAGGTTGATTTTAGTTAAATTTAGGCTCGAACTAGTCAGATACTCAGATGGGTTAAAAACAATTAAAAAAATTATTATCTAGTTGGTCATTCAGATAAAGGGGCATCTTATTGTAGCTTAATTATGTTATTTGAACAAAAGTATTCAATAAACCACAGTTACCTTTGGCGCGTCTTTCAGTATGCTTGATGTGCCTCAAACAAATCAACAAGCTCTCGGGAGCAACAACAACAAAGACATTGTCCAGGCAGAAGATGAACAGGCTAGTGATAGACTATCACACTATCACAACTTTAAGGCCCTGATTTGGTAAGGTGGTAATCTGAATGTCACATGTGTAAAATCTTTTTACAGTGAATAAGGAATGAAGATTGTACATATATAACAAACAAGATAAGAAATGAATGCAACTGACAAGCTTAATGATTCAAACTTCTCATTAATTGTGGGGTTCAAAAAACCTTGTTTGTTGTGACCTTCTAGTGCGGTGAACGCTACCACAAACACACGAGAGAGATATGGTACCAGTCTCGCAAATATATAAAATATTAAATGCTGAAAAAGATATACAAACATATGAACTCACACTTTGCAGATAAAGGTCAAAACTTGGGATGTTACAAATCGCCCCTCCTGAAGAGGTTTCGTCCTCGAAACCTAAATAACGCATAAAAGTTTAGACATTAGAACTTTAGACCCAATACATGAACACATTGCATGTATATTTTTATACATAAAATTGGTCCACTTACCTTGTGTGATCATTACATCCCTTGTGCAATACTCATCTCTTGTTAATTCAAATTACCAATGGTATCGAGAGGTCACAACTCAGATGTAGATGCCTTACTTTAGTTTATTTTTTGCAGCTTCACTCCACATATACATCTAGTTATTATACAGATGCATTATTTACAAAGAAAGCTTCTATTACCTTGAATTACCTGTTGTCTTTTTAGTTAGTCTTGTTTAAACATGTATGAAATAAGCGGATATGCAAACATTAATCAAACGACAGTTTAACTAACTAAATAATGTTCATGTTCATGGGAATTAAAAGCATGAAATCAAGAAACTTGAACCCAAACTCAGATGATCATGGTCATCAGTTTGAATCTACATCCCCCTAGTTAACACAATCATTATGATACTTTAAAGATCATAAACAAGAAACAAGATTGTTCATATAACACAAACAATAGCCGATCGTGATTATGGGAATTGAAGGTATCAAACCAAAAACCTTGAGCCCAAATTCAGCTGATCTTCACAATTAACATGATGTATGGTGATGCTTTAATAATGCTAAACAAA
This sequence comes from Tagetes erecta, assembly GCA_030867185.1. Classification (NCBI taxonomy): domain Eukaryota; kingdom Viridiplantae; phylum Streptophyta; class Magnoliopsida; order Asterales; family Asteraceae; genus Tagetes; species Tagetes erecta. Next base: position 42,225,072 of record CM061492.1, on the reverse strand, counting down.
ACAAAAAAATGATTTATGTAGTCCAGATTTGCCTCAAATCTAGTCCAAATTTGAGCTAAATTTGAAATCCACACACATCGATTTTTTTTATTTCAAAACATTAACTTATAGATTCTAAATTCCAACACACATCAATTCATTTTATTTCAAAACATTCCAGGAGCTTTACATTTCACTATATGAACCTAAAAGGTACTGCAAATCAAAAACATAAACCCTATATGAACGAAGATGAAGATTTTACCAGTTAATCGAATAATTGATTAAACAGTTGATTGAACGTTTAATCGGAGACGAAGACGAAACGCCGAATCGGAGACGAATACACTAAGTTTAAGTCGGATGCTATTAACGATCTCAAATCGAACACGGAGAAGTTGTTGCCTCTAAATCGGATGTTACCGCCATTAATTCTTTCAAATCGGATGTTGAAGATGTTGACGGTTGAAGGAATCTCCGGTGAAGATGTTGCAGACGAAGACGTAGGTATAGCCGTCGGATACGAAGGTGGAGCTGTTGGAGGAATCACCGGTGACGGAGACGATGCGGTGGAGCTTGGAACGTAGATGAAGGATTTAGGGTTTTGTAACGTTTTAGGGAATTTTGTCTGTGGACTTGTGGTATGAAGATGTTAATTAAAATGAAACATACTGGAGGGGTTAAAATTGAAGATAGATGGAGATCTTGAGGGGGTGAATCGAAAATACTGTTTGTGGCAAAATTGTGTTAACATGGGTAAGTTTGCCACAATTTTGCCACAAATTAATATTTTTATTAATTTTTTATTGTTTAGGCAAAATTGTCTTAAAATTTATAACCATGCCACAATTTTGCTAGAAGGTAATAATTTTTTATTATTTAAATTTTTTAATATTAAATTAAAAGTCAAAAAATATTGTTTGTGGCAAAATTGTCTTAATATATGTAAAGTTTGCCACGATTTAATTTGCAACAAAATTGTTTTGTACGAAAAAATTATGTTTGTCAAAAATTTATAGCCATTTACACAAGCTTTGTAACAACGTTGCCACAAACTAATATTTTTTCAAAATTTGAATGTGTTTGTCAAAAAATTGTGGCAAAATTTCAAGTTTTGCTACAAATTTGCCACAAGTATTTAGAATTATATATTATGTTAAAATATTGTTGATAAATTGTGGGAAATCATTTAGGTTTTGTGACGAGTTTGCAACAATATTTGGTTTTGTATCTACTTTGTGAGAATTTTGTATGAACTATTATAGGTTTACTTTCTATTTAACTTTTGTTGATATGTTGTTGCAATTTTGTAACAAATACTATGTAGTGGCAAATGTGTCACTAGTATTTGTGGCAAAAAAACTCATTTTCTAGTAGTGTAATGGCCATTGAAATTCAATATTCATCCCCAGGAAGAAACCTTCAAGGATCGGTAGACAGTCTAGTTCAATTGATTTCAGATGACGAAAGACCACCTCCTCCGAGGTATGCTCTCCTTGTTCTTCCTTCACAATCACTCCCATTGCTTTGCAATTCTTTACGACCAGCTTTTCGAGTTTATTGAGGCTTTGAAGTGTGGAAAATGTGAATACGTATTCCAAACGCTCACAAGAAGCTATTGTTAAAAGCTTTAGGTTGAGGAGATTATGCAATGTATTAATTCTTGGTCTTGGAATTACGACTGATGTTGTACCACAACCACTAGTATCGTTATCGTTGATCTCTTTAGTTTCAAACACCTCCATCATTGAACTGCATTGTTCTATTCTCAGTATTTGAAGGTTTTGCGTTTGTCCGGCTGCATAATATGGAATCACACATGATAAAGCATCGCATTCATGTATATCAATCTCGTTGGAGTATTGACATAAGGACCATGAGACATCATCCACTTGAGAAACCTGCAGTATATGAAAAAGTAACATTTATTAGTCTATATATACTGTTTTATCAAGTAGTTAAATATTTGGCTTTATGTTTAACAACAAAGGCCAGGTTTATTAATGCATGATTAGAATAGATAAACGACGCGTCCCTAGCTTCCCTTTGCCGATGTGTCTGTATATAAACTTGCAGACTGTATGTAATGAATTCTGTATGTTTATATTTCTATCTACCCATTCTCTCTATTAAAAATTTCTCATACAAACGATCATCGTTAATGGCCCTTGATCAACCAAGAACAAGATCCGTGGGATGATGCACTTTTTTCAATATCACAACTGACTTTGATGAAAACTAAAGATCAAAACATTGAAACATACCTTAGATTGACCATGCGTAAGGTTAGTTATACCCTTGGAAAAACCACCACCAATATTCTTGAGATTATGCAGGAAATGAAGCTTTAGAATATTAAGATGAGGGAAGGAAGTGGTCGTTGTGTGGGCATACGTATATGTCGTCATTTCTCTAATATCTCTGTTTGAAACTACTTCTTCCATACCATAACAATAGCGTATGTCAACGTTCTTTAGGTTGGAAAGAAGTTCCACCATGAGAGGTGAAAACAAGTACTTAAGGCTTATGCAATAACTCAAATATATGCTTGTGAGGTTTTGTAATGAGGATTGTGGTTGGTGTTTGTGAAGAGTAAAAAATTCATTCCAATTGTTGCACTTCCACACATGAGTCAATGTCTCCATATTTTTGAATTGTAAATATTCAAGGTAGGGAAGTAATGGTTGTGGTTGATCTTTATTACTTGAACTCTCTATCTCAAACACCACATTCACCCCTTGAAATTTCCTTAATATAATCCGGCGAAGCTGATGGAAATTGTTTGTGATATGATGGGACGAGAATGAGCTTATGTTAATCTGCATTGAAAATGTAAGTAACATTAGTTCCTGGATAAGGGAAAATTCCCAAAATATCCCTTTTGACCGTTGACTTCCCAAAAGGGACATTTTGGGAATTTTCCCTAGTTCCTGCCATCCACATCTCTCACCAAAAGTAAGTTAATTAAATTTATATATAAAAAACTGAAAGCCATACCTCTTGCTCTTGGTTATTCTTAGCCAGTTCATTTTTTATCGCACCTTCTCCGCAGTCACTTATAATGACTTCCTTAAGTGCCCTTATATCAAACTTCATTGTGGTAGGCGTCACTATATTTCTAAACCTCTCACACTCGTCGATACATATGGATTCAACGGCTTGAAAGTCACAAATAAGACCATCGTAACTATTTTCAACATCTTTTATCCTGCACACCTCTGTTAGCATCTTTGAACTAGACACCTTAATGATACGCAAGCTGGTATTGTTGCTAAGTTGCTTAATATTACCCAAGTTTATGTTGAATAACACTTCGATGGAACCACATTTTGAAACTACAAGCTTCTCTAAGTGACCGAGTAATCGCATTGGATTGCATGGAAAAAGATTAATAAGACTGTTACACTCAAACACATCAATCTCTCTCAACATGGAACTATTATTAACTTCCTCCTCACTACTCGTAATTTCACACGGCCATATTTCTTTCAAGTTCTCCATACTAACAATCCTCAGCTTTTGTAGTTTTGGAGTCGAGACCTGCATGAATAAAAAGATGTTTGATTCTGTAAACGATACAACGTTGATAACTAATACTTAAATAATTCTATATATATATATTTACCTGGTCGTTAAAGAATGATGGCCTTGTAACGATATCAATATAATTGTTAGGAAAGATGCTAGTAACATTTTGAAGTTCAATAAGATGCAACTCCTCCAGCACCGGTAACGCGACTACATTGAAAGAGTCACAAAAGCTTTCCAGCTCTTGTAGCTCATGCAAATAAACCCTCTTTAATTTTGGAAATTTAATCACCTCGTCTTCATCACTTGCACCGCTTATCACTGATTTCAAAACAGGACATGACTTGATTTTGAGGCTCTCGAGTTTCGTCAAACCTTTTACCACAGAAGTTGTGAAGAGGTGTGTCAATCCTTCACAGTTGTAAACTTCCAGGTCTTTCAATTTGCAAAAGCAATTTTGAGGAGGACGGGTTAAAACATCTTTGAGATGGTTCATATCGTTCACTTCCAGATGAAGTATCTCTGTATTCTTGAACAACTCATTAATTTTGCATTCGAGAAGTTCACTGCTGCTAGTCACAAGCTTCAATGTATTTTTGAATGCATATACTTTATGGTCATCCGTTATAATTACCTCTCCGGAAGTTTGTTCTTCAAACAGACAACCCATAGATATCCTAAACCTTTCAAGTTTTCCGGAAGGAACGAATTTCGGCTGGGTTTGATTCTTAAAGAATTCAACTTCTAATGTATCAAGTTTGCTTAAAAGCATACTCAATTCATTACAAGTGTCATTTGTGAACCTAATACCTGTAAGTGAACAACCTCCCATATAAAGCTCTTCAAGACTGCATAAGTTATGTAATACACCATCATCAATACAAAGACCAGCAACAGATCCTCTCAAATTAAGTAACTTTAGCTTTTTCAAGTTTCCGATATTAGAAGGTAGCTTGCGGATGTAACAGTTGGTGAGGACGAGTACTTCCAAGTTAATAAGATCTCCGAGAAAAGAGATATCATCATCTGCCAATGAAAAAGATTGAACGTATAGTACTCGAAGGTTTGTCGAGTGACGTGGAAGGCAAGGCTTATGTAATCGCTCATAAGCCACAACCTCAAGTTTCCCCATCTTTTCATAAAAATCTTCCGGAAACTTGATTTGTGTATTGCGTCCCATTAGCATCAAGAGTTTAAGGTGTGGGTGATCAAAATCCAACGGAGCCTCGTGCCCAAACCTGTACTCTAACAGAATCCTCTCGTAAGTCTCTTTTTTATTAAACTGCTCAGAAACATTACGATAATTATTATCAACCACAATTGAAGCTTGCTTGACTTCTGAAAAATTACTTAAAACAAAGTCACGCACAAGATCATGCATTTTGACACATCCTTCCCGATCACTTGAAATCAGCAAGTTTGAACGTATGAGATCGTCAACACAAGTGTTTAGACGATTTCTTGCTTCTGTTATGGTATGCACTTCTTGAAATAACTTCAATCCCCATGCATACCACAGTAACTCTTCTTTGTTAACCTTATAGTCATCTGGAAATAAGCCACTGAGAAGAAAAATTTCTTTATGATCATTGTGTTTGAGATTCTCGTAGCTAACCATAAAAAATCGATTAATCTTATGATCATCACATCTATACTTTTTTAAGCGAGAAAGTGCGTTTTTCCAATCATATTCATTCTTATTTTGTAGAGCCTCGGCAATGACTGTTATTGCAAGAGGCAAACCGTCACATCCATTTATGATATCTTCTCCAATCTGGTGAAAGTCACTGATACTATCTGAATTTAGCTTTGTTGTTTCCCAGAATAATTCCTTGCTCTCTAGATTATCTAGAGGTTTCATTCTTAAAATCAAACTATCTTCAATGCCCATTCCACTGCAAACAGTTTCTTCTCTTGACGTGATTAACAATTTGAAGCCATTTGGCAAAGGACGCGTTAGTCCAGTATGTTTGAGTTCGGAGACATCCCACACGTCATCCAATATTACCAAAATCTTCTTTTTACTATCAGACATATCCTTGAATCTTTTCTTAAGACTCTCACCCATTGTATCGACATATGTTTCCTCTAGTTTTCCACCCGTCAACTCTGCAACTTTTTGTAGAACATCGATTGGGTTTGGCTTTTGTCCAACAACCACCTTGGCAATGTCAGTAAACATGCTCTTATCAATGGCCGCCTTCTCGAGTTGCTCCATCATCGTGGTCTTACCAACACCAGGCATTCCACATATACCCATCTTTTGGGACTTAACGTTATCTGGTTCAAGGAACTTCAATGCCTTGCTGAATATCAAATCTCTAGACTTGAATTTTTTTTTGTTTTGGCCATCCTCATGAACTTCTAACGAGCTTGATGCCCTTGGGGGACTAACCTTGCTGAGAGGTACTATAATGTCATTTGTCATTGGCATCTCAGCTTTTTTTTTCATGAGCCTGTCTATATCTTGGAGAATTTTAGATGCATTTCTCCCTGCCATGTATTTCGTCTTTACGTTAAAGCATCCAACTTCACGTGTTGGAATTTTCTCAACCTTTCCTTTGATATCATCGACATCTTTCAACCAACCCGGGAAGCTACTAGGTACCATTTTATTCTTTATTTTATTTGACATCTCATGCTCTTTCATATCTTTTACTGCCTCATCCAAGTCTTTCACTTTTTCATGCATGTCGCTAACATAGTTTGAGGAGGAAACCACGTATTTCAAATGTTTCGTACAGAAATCAACCAAAGGTTGAACAAAGGGAGTTACAAAAGCACATAACGCTTCCATTTCAGAAGTTTGTATCCGTATCTGCAGTTTTATACAAACAATAAACTAATCAAAGGAATGAAATGTTTATCAAACTATGAAAGCATGAATGCTAGCTAGTAGAAACCATGGTTCCGGATTTTTATAATTACAGTCACTATTAGAAAAAAAAAATTAGCTTAAAAATGGTCAGATAACTTCCATACATTGATATGAAAAACTATCTGGCCTCTTATATAAATGGTCATGCTCTTCCACTAAGATGATATACCCAAGACTTCATTATATGTTCAAGTCCCAAAACAAGGTTTCATGTTGGACCGTGGAGTTTTCTCACTTAAAGTTAGTTTCCTCCTAATCGTGGTCTCAAGTTCGCTTGAGGAGTGGAGAGACTGGGTGGGTAAGTGGCCTGACAACGTACCATCTAAATTGCCGTAAAAAATAATCTAAATGTGAAGAATATCTACAAAAGTATTCTATCTAATACGCCCCTTAGTTCTAGCATGATGCAGACCATCGCATAAAACTCCTATGATAGCATGTCGTCACATGACGCATAATATCTCATATGAGTTTCATCTATTACACATGATCTTATAAGTATTTCCTTATGGTTTTCATGATGATTATTCCACAGCTAAGCAATATGGGTATATTCTTCTATATATTAAAAGACCATAAGAAATGAAAAGTAAAATAATGTTACTAGTTTTTATGTGTTGTGTACAAACGGGTGATGCTAAGTGACAGTGGGTTTCTATGTTTCATTAAGCGGACCCCCATTTCAGTTTATGTTTCTCTCTTTATATATCTCTCCTCTAAGTGATAGTGGGTTTCTATGTTTCATTAGGGGCGTTCATGGTTCGATTTAAACCGTAAAACCGTCCAAATCTTTCATTGGTTTTGTTTCACTATTGGGGTTCCCTAAACTTTTGGTCGGATGGTTTAGAAAGTTTCAAACTATAGTGAACAGTTTGGTTTACGGTTTAATCCAAAAACCGGCCGTTAAAAACCAGACCGGACTGTGTGTATATATATAGGAGAATTAACTATTTGTTATTAGCCGCTACCGTTTCCAACTACAGAAATATGTGTTTGCAGTGTAAACTTTTATAATATTTGGCACCAGAGGATCGCCGTTAAAAAATTAAATGATGTTAACTCTTTTTTTTAATCAAAATCCAGACTGACATTTTAGGGGTTTTGTTCGAAAAGAAAATATGAGTCGATTGATGTAAAATTATTTCGAAACGGTGCTCTAAACAATGGAATTTTTACATTCGATTGAAGAACCATTAGGTTTAGACACCCGGTTGAAGCACCATTTGGTCATTTGGAGCACCGTCTCAAGGTAAATTTTTATATCAATCGAATAGTATTGTCTTTCCGATCAAAAAGTCCTAAAACGTCGGTCTAGAATTCAAAAAAATCTTATTGCCATTAAATTTCATTAATGCCGGTCCGATTGTGGCATGGAGGAATCCTCTAACCACGCGATGGTTTCGTGCCCTCTTGTGGTTCCGGTATGACAGAGGATTGGAGATTGGTGTGGTGTTTCAATTGTTCCTGCTATTACTAACAAAGAAATTGTGGATCTTCGCGTGGGTTTTAATATGATTGTCATGAAAAAACATGCTTTGTATACGGTTTTTATGGCGTCAGCGTGGTTCATTTGAAAGGCTAAAAATGAGCCGATATTCAACTTCGTCCCCTTATCGATACATGGTGTTGTTGAAAGAGTCACAATTTTCTCTTAGATAAAACATAGGGCTAAAAGATGTTAAGAGTCAAAGTCAGAGTCTATGTGGCAAGTCAAGTTGGTGTTCTACAAGTTACCATTTATTTGTTTATGAATAAGTCTAAAATTTTGATTTAGTCTTCCTATTATTAAGGTTTGTTAGAGTCATGCACGGTAGTCGGTGTGTACGTGGGTTTCTCACTTTCTAGTATTTATAGTTGTTTGTATTCATTTTCTTTGTATATTCAGAAAATTTTGAGCAATAAACATCATTGTTTCCTCAATTATTGTTGTGCGTATATATTTGTTTCTCTTGTGTGAGTTCATCGTGCTCCTACCAAATTCTTCAATTGGGAGCCTAATCGGTTTTAGTAATTTCCATGGCATAACTTCAACTAGTTGGTGGTGTGAAGAAACTAAACAACAACTACAACACTTTGTCTACATGCTTGATGTCATACTTGCAAGTCCTAGATTTGTGGGATGTTGTGAACGGGTCGGATACCATACAACCACTTCGTGAAGATACAAATGGAGTGAAAAGAAAAATGGAAGGTGAAGGCTAGAAAAACTCTATTTATTTTAATAACCATAGCCGAAGAGGAAGTGCAGGAACATATTCGTGTCTCCGAGACCCCCAAGGACGCTTGAGATACTATGGTTACCTTGTTATCTAAGAAGAATGATTCAATATTATATCTCTTAGAAAACGATTTGTTGTCGGTGTCACAAAGGGATTTGACAATCCCTCAATACTTCCATAAGATCAAGACCTTGTGCATGGAAATAGTCGAACTTGACTCACAATCCAAGATCGGTGAGGCATGAATGAAACATATTATAATCCACGGGTTGAAGCAAGAGTACAGAGGCTTTGTGGTGGCGGTTCAAAGGTGGCCTACGCAGCCTACCCCGGCAGAGTTCGAAAACCTATTGGCATCACAAGAAGCTTTAGCGAAGCAGGTTGAGAATTTGCAGGTCAGTTTAACGCCAAAAAATGATGCAGAGGCGTTGTATGCTAATAACATGCCGAAAGGAAGAACTCGGTTCAAGGGCTCGTTCTTCGAGTCCAACAGGTCCAATAGCAGTTATGAGGCCCGATCCAGAAATAGGTATGAAAGAACAGGAAAGGGAAAATAGTGACATGCGGAGGTAACCAGTGACACCGCAGGTATGAAAACCATCGCCGTCGATTTCCTTACAGTTGTAACTCATGCGGTCGCAAAGGCCACATGGCCAAGGATTGTCGATTGAAACCTTTAGACCATGGGAATTCAGCTGTTTTTCAAGAAGAATAAGATTGGGATGTGCAAGCCCTAGCCGCTCACATCGGAGTTGAAGAAGATGTTTCGGGTTTAGCAGTAACAACATTAGATAAATCTACAAACCATATTAATGAATGGATTGTAGATGCAGGATGTTCCAATCATTTCACTGGAGATAAGAAAAAGTTGAGCAATCCGATCGCGTACAACGGTAGTAGGGTCATTGTTATAGCAAACAATTCACGTCACAAAATTGCTCACTCGGAGAGGTTTCGTTACCATCTGAAGATCGGGAATGAAGAAAGATCTTCTATCTGTTCCTCAATTAACAATAGAAGGCAAATATGCTTTATTTGGTCCAAATAAAGTGTTTTTGTTTAAGTAGTTTGAAACTCCTTCAGTTCCAATACTTAAGGGTTATAAGAATGAATCAGTTTATGTTCTTTCTGCTGAACACTCTTTTGTTTAGAAAATAAAGGATACTCAGAATGCTGACTTGTGGCATCATCGATTAGGACATATGGGTTACGATAAATTGGATTTAATGATGAACAAAGAGCTGGTTACCGGGCTTCCAAAGTGTGAAGTTAACAAGAATATTGTGTGTGTGTGGGTTACAAATATGGCAAAGCGCACCAATAATCGTTTAAACCTTCAACCTATAAAGCAGAAGCACCACTTGTGTTGATTCATTCAGATATTTGGGGATCTATTAAGCATGCTTCTATGAAACGGTTACGGTACGTTGTTACATTTATTGATGATTTTTCTCATTATACTTGGGTCTATTTAATGAAGGAAAAGACGGAAGTACCTGAAAAGTTCAAGGAGTTTGAGGCAGAAGCGGAACTTGAAACCGGGTGTAAGGTGGTCTGTTCGAGATCTGATAATGGGGGTGAATATGTATCTTTTAGGTTTGATCAATACTTGAGGCAGCAACGAATCAGACATCAATTCAGTTGTGCGAATACGCCGCAACAAAACGATGTGGCTGAACGTAAAAATAGGCACCTAGCAGAAGTTATGAGGAGCGTACTGCATGATAAGAATATGTCGGGACGTTTCTGGGAAGAGGCGATGAGTAGGGGTGTAAACGAGCCGAGTCGAGCCCAAGCTCGTCTAGGCTCGAGCTCGGCTCGTTTAAGTTTAACCAGGCTCGAGCTCAGCTCGATTCAAGTCTTAATTTCAAAGATCGAGCTCGAGCTCGTCACAAACTTCTCAAGCTCGAGCTCGGCTTGGGCTCGGCTCGTTTGATGATTTATTATTTTAATTTTAATTATTTATATTTAATTTTATATATTTTTTTAATTTTTTATATTTAATTTTATATAAACTTTTAATTGTATGTATTTTATACACTAGTTTAGTGTCCGCGCTACGCTTGGGAACACAACATTCAAGTGATGCTTTTAAGGATATTCATGAATGTTACAAACAGTTTTGAGACAAACCTTTCTAAACCGGAACACATGATATATTTTTAAAAATTATATTTTTAGTATAGCAATATTATACTCAAATTAAAGAGAAAAAAGTGATCAGTTTTATGGTTTAATTTACTTTTTTTAAAAGTCGTATAAAAAAGTTATATATATTTATAAAACACTAAGGTATTTAATTGTATGTTATTATTAATTTTATTCATAAGTTTCATTTTTATATTCTATCAAATATAAACCGACTCATGTACGCTCCTTGTAGTAGAGGGTTAAAAATATAAATGTTCTTATATTTTTTAGAATTCTCCAAAATATTAAGGGACTAAAAATGTAATTAGTGTTATTATAATATATTTTATATACATATTTTAAATTAAAAAATCGTTATTTTGAGATAAACTCTCAAATAATGCCACATAAGCCAGAAGCTATGAAAATATGCCACATAAGTTTTTTTTTGGTTTTGCTTTATTATATTAGAGATAACAAAATACATATTATATATTTTTAATCATAATTTATATATATTTTAACTAATAATAATATATATTTATAAAATAAATAAAAACAACATATAAATGAAAAGCTCGATAAGGCTCGCGAGCCGACTCGGGCTCGATAGCTTAATGAGTTTTTTTTCTTAGGCTCGGGCTCGAGCTCGAGCTCGAAAAAGCTCGGCTCGTTCGAGCTTTTTATCGATCCGATCTCGAGTAGCTCGCGAGTAGCTCGGCTCGTTTACACCCCTAGCGATGAGGACGGCGTGCTACTTGATCAATCGAACTCCCTCACAAAGCCTATATTATGCATCCCCTTTTGAAAGGTTACTTAAAACTAAACCCAATGTTCATTATTTTCGAGTGTTCAGGTGTGTTTGTTATGCTTTTGTTCCTAACAACTTGCGTCATAAGTTGAAGAAAAAGGCTACTCGATGCATCTTTGTAGGTTATGACCCGGAACGAAAAGGTTGGTGCTACAATGAACCAAACTCAGTCACAGTTCATATCTCACCACATGTTGTATTTGATGAGATGCCCTCATGGTGGGGAACTGAAAAACAAGTACTAGAAGACTCCAGAAAGTTGATTGAAGGTGTTGAAAATTCATTAGCAAGGCTAAAACTCACGGATGAAGAAAATGATGAGACTGATACAACTGAAAACGAGCACAATAGTTCTTCCGAACAGGAAGAAACATCCAAACAACAGCCTACAATTACTACACCTGAGCCTATGTTACAAAGATCACAAAGACAAAAACGACAAAACCCAAAGTATGCTATTATGTATGCTAAGGCTGCAATAGTTGAATACACCTTGTGCGCACCAGAAACTTACCAAGAAGCATGTAATAAGAAGAATGAGTGGCTGCAATGAAAACAGAAATGGATGCTCCCATCTTAAATCAAACATGGGAGCTAGTTCCAAAGCCACAAGATGTCAATTTGGTTTCGTGTAAGTGGGTTTTTAAAGTGAAGCAAAAGGCGGATGGAACTATTAACATATTCAAAGCTCGCTTCGTTGCTCCAGGTTAGACTATGAGGATACCTTTAGTCCAGTTGCAAGGATGTCAACTATCCGAGTTCTTCTAGCCTTGGCAGCCAGCCTGGGCTGGAGATTGTGGTAGATGGACGTTCATAATGCTTTCTTATATGGAGAACTAGATCATGTTTTTATATTCAGCAACCAACGGGCCGGGTTTCAAAGATAAGGAGCGTCCGGAACATGTGTGTAAATTGAAGAAAGCCATCTATGGGTTGAAGCAGTCGCCATAAGCTTGGTTTGGCAAAATTGATGATAAGATTGTATTTATTCGAGTTTATGTAGATGATCTAATCATTTCAGGGGATATTGAAGATGAAATTGAGCTATTAAAGACTAATTTGTCCACTCGGTTTAAGATGAAGAATCTCGGAAGGCTCAAGCAAGTACTTGTTGGGTTTAGATGCACTCTTGATATGTTGAACAAGTTTCACATGGCTTTGGAACAGTTGATGGGATGATACTGCATTAGAAAAAAATGCACTCTTGATATGTTGAACAAGTTTCACATGGCTTTGTGCAAACAAGCAACAGTTCCAATGGACCGTAATGTTAAGTTGTATGCTGAAGAAGGACATGCACTAAAGGATCCAACAAGGTATAGACAGATGATTGATAGCTTGATTTATCTTACATTGACGTGGCCCGATATAGCATTTGTAGTGGGAATGCTTAGTCGATTCATGCAAAGTCCAAAGATGCCTCACATGGTCGCCATGAAAGAAGTGCAAAAATATGTAAAAGCTACAACAGGAAAGGGCATTATGTTCAAGTTTGGAGCCGAACCAAAACTATAAGGTTCTTGCAACACCGATTACGTCGGTGATGTTAATGGTATAAGGTCAACAACCGGGTATGTTTTTTTGATTGGTTCAAGATGTGTTTCATGGTGTAGTAATCTTCAACCAACCGTCTCTTTATCTTCGACCGAAGCTGAGTATCGAGCTGCAACTATGGCAGCCATAGAATGTGTATGGCTTGTTGAGTTGTCGAAGAATTTGAATCAACAAGTGGGGTATCCGGTGCAGTTTTGGTGTGACAATATTTTAGCAATTAAACTGGCTCAAAATCGGTCTTTCGTGCAAGAACGAAGCACATTGAGTCTCACTATCACTTTATTATAGAGCAAGTATTGAAGGGTCCAATCAACTTAGAAGCAATCAAGTCTGAGGAGCAAGTTGCTGATGCTTTGACCAAGAGTTTACCTAGTGTAAAATTGCACCAACATATTTCAAGTATGGGAATGCTGAAACATGACTTTCAGAGTGGATGTTAATATTAGTAGATATATTTTATAGGTTTTTTTACATATTTCCCCTTCCTAAGTCCATCAATTACATATTTACCCAAGCCTAAAGTTTAATTACATATATCACCTTTGACATAATAAATTACTCATTTACCCCTTCTTTTACACAAACCATAAGAAAATATAAAAATATATTTATGAAGATCATTAAGGGTAAAATAGTAAATCAAAAGGCTATTTTAAAGAAATTGGGTAAATATGTAATATATATGGTTTAGGAAGGGGAAATATGTAATTGAATTTAAGGAGTGGGTAAATACGTAATAAATGATCTTAAGAAGGGGATATATGTAAATGCCCCTTTTATATTAGATATATCTACCTAATAAATCAAGGTTTTAGGGGTCTATTTTTTGGGGGGAAATCATTTGTTTTATATAAGGAAGTTTAAGAGGGAAAAAAATTAAATTACAAAGTTGATGGTGACAAACATTTATCATTAATGGTAGTTTTACAAAAATATTTACAAATCTTTAAATATAGTGATTATATTTTTTTAAAAATATTTTTATTTAACCCGTGTGTAACACACGGGTATTAAATCTAGTTAGTTATAGATTTGAATTGTTTTGGTATATATCATTTCCTAATTATGTAGTATAACTTGTGACTCTATTTAAAGAGATATTCATAATGAGAATGCTATAGAAAATTAACACCATAAACACTTTTAGTTAAGAGTCAAGGCCATAGTCTACGTGGCAAGTCAAGTTGGTGTTCTACAAGTCATCATTTATTTGTTTATGAATAAGTCTAAATTAAAGTTTGATTTAGTTTTTCTATTATTAAGGTTTGCTAGAGTCATGCACGGTAGTTGGTGTGCATGTGGGTTTCTCACTTTCTTGTATTTATAGTTGTTTGTTTTCATTCTCTTTGTATTTAGAAAATTTGAGCAGTAAACATCATTGTTTCCTCAATTATTGTTGTGCGTATTCATTGTTTCTCTTGTGTGAGTTCATCGTGCTCCTATCAAATTCTTCAGAAAAAAGTGATATAGTTTGATAAATTGGTGTAATAATACTTTGTAAGTGTTCTTGTTTCTCTTGTTCCTATGTATGTGTTTTCTTTTTAGGTCTCAACGACTTGCTAGTGGTTCTGTTTCGTTTGTTAATAAAAATGGCCACTAAAAAAAATAATAAAAATAACACTTACCGTTAATTAAAAAAAACATTTAAAAGATAAATAAACGTAAAAATAAAAAAAATTAAAAAAATTACGGTTTTTTTATTTTTTAAATTAGACACAATGAAAAAAGACACAATGAGAAAATAGTAGTTTTTTTAAGTTTTGCTTATTTAATTTTGAAGGAGGATGTTGTGGGAGCAAGATCTTTGAAATAATTTTGTGTTATTGTGTAATTATTATTAGATCATTGTGTAATACTTGTCAAATAAGATTACACAATGACCCGATAATCAATGACACAACAACCCACGGATGACACAATCACACAATGACCAGACGAAAGACACAATGACCTGACGGAAGACACAATGACCAGACGGAAGACACAATGACCTGACAGAAGACACAATGAGCCGAAAAAATGTGAAAAAAAATTTCTTTTTTTATATATCAATATTATACGCGTTTTAAAGAGAAAAAAAATGCTCGTTTTTATGGTGTAATTTTTAAAAAAAATAATGTCGTATGTGAAAGTTATAAACGTTTAAAAAAAGTGGGGGAATTGACATGTGACTTGCATGTGGAAAAAGAATATTTAAAAAAGTGGGCATGACTAAAATACCCCTCTCCTAATTTTCCTAGATGCCACATATCAATCTCTTATTGCTTCTTAGCCTTATTAGATTTCTAATACTATGTAGGTGAACCTCCATAATATATATATATATATATATATATATAGACTCTAAAATGATAACACCTTTTAACTTGAGTACAAAAAGTATAAATTTTAACCAACATGATTTTTTCCAGAGTTTTAATTCATTATTATTTTTATATAACAGGCGGTTACCGAACGGTTATACATGTTTTTTTCGTTTGATGCATATATGCACTTTTTAATAATGCATATATGCACATATGATCTTTTACACATATACAAAGATGCACAATGCATTTTCTCACGTTTCGAACTCGTCTTCTTGAAAGACCGACTGAATACTTTATGAATTTGAATTAAATGTGTTATCTACTTGTTTAATTTCAATCATAAACTAGGAATTAATGAAAATGTGATACTCATTATTTTAAATGTAACTATCTTATTTTTAAAAATAAAAAAAAGAAATAAATTGGTTGGTTGAGAATGTGTACGTTTTGTTCTCAAGTTAATTTGGGTTCTCAATATATTGAATGGATCTATATATATATATATATATATATATAGAGAGAGAGAGAGAGAGAGAGAATAAATGTTGCGAGAAGTGTAAGAAATTACTAAATTCTTCATTTTTTTCATTAAAAAAACTTTTTAACATGTAGAAAAATGATTAAAATGCAATATTTATTCATCAAATTTGATATTTAAAAAATAAAATTTGATAAACTTCATTTATTTGTTAAACTTACACATGGTGAAGTCATATGTAGGTTATATTAGTTACACATAACTTACACATGTGTAGGTAAACTTAAAACGCTAAATATACATACGAAATTTTTTTTAATGTTTTTTTAGTTTATACCTTACTCATTTGTATGTAGGAAAGTTATTTCAAAAAAATTAAATCATTACAAAGTTTTTTTAGTGATTTAGATTTCTTCTTTTTCTTCTTGCAATACATGAGTCTTCTTAAATGAACTTAATCATATATATATATATATATATATATATATATATATAGATTGGGGATTTTCTAAAAAGGCTCAAAACTTTAAGAAGTGTAGGAAGCAATCAACAACAAGTACGTGGCCATGAGATAAAAAAACACGGAGGGGCATCTTCGTCATTTATACGCGCGATGCTGACTTCGAAATCCTGGTATCACTCGCGATGTTCAGTTATGGTGTTTTTTTTACGTTTATTAATTACGAACATCTGTTCAGGTATGGCGTGTTTTTGACGTTTTTCGTTTTAATTTTGAACCCATAATCATTCATCTATGACGAATACTGAAAGCGATGATGTTTTTGTTTGTTTTTGACGTTTTCGTTTACTAATTACGAACGTCCGATCAATGTTCAGTTCTTCTGAATCATTTTGTTTTTAACATTCTGAATCATGGTGTTTTTAGTGATCAGTTCGAATGTTAAAAACACCATGATTCAGAAGACATAGATCCATTTGATAGTGCTAAGAAACACCATGAGAAAAGTTAGAATTTGTGAGAAATAAAACACCAAAAAAGTCAATTGTTTTTACTGTGATCAGTTCAAACATAAAAAACACCATGATTCAGACGACACAGATCTAAGAAACACCATGGGAAAACTTAGAATGTGTGAGAAATAAAACACCAAAAACGTCAACTATGTAAAAAACACCATGATTCAGAATACACAGATCTAAGAAACACCATGGCGTTTGAATTTTGTGTTAAAAACGCACGGATCAAAGAAACACCATGGCGTTTGAATTGTGGTGTTAAATACGCACAATGACAAATCTACCCTCAAATCCATCTCGCGCGTGACCAAAACATCATAATATTTACAAAACTGCCACCGCGTCAATCTGGGCCGTAAACACCATAATCCGACGCCCCAGATTCCTTCTTAGCCTTTTTAGAGTTTTGGCCCTTTGTAGAAAATCTCTCCCCTATATATATATATATATATATATATATATATATATATATATATATATATATATATATATATATATATATATATATATCCGGGTCGGTGCTCCCTTCTAATTTTCGTTTAGTGCTTTTGACTATTTACATGTTTAGTCATTCAACCTGACATGTTTATAACTTTCACCCCATAATTTAATCTAACTATCATTTTACCTCCAACTTGAATGTTTACACTTTAGTCAAAAACTTTTTTTGTTAATACGTGTGACTATGTCACATATAGGAGACCCCGCTGCTCTGCTTCTTCAACGTACAACACATGTCATAGTCAAAAACTTGCCAGCTAAAACAACTATATCGCATCGCACGGCACGGGCCTTGAACTAGTTATGAGTAAAATTTAGTGGATATATATGTTTGTTATTTTATTTTAAGCTCTACAAGCTATTAATATGTAAATCAATTAAAATATTAATTTAATAAGACCTACTTTTTTTTTAAAAACAACAAACTACTCTACTTAGAAATTACACAAAAAAATTGTAAATGCTTAGGTTAGAACCTAAGATCTCCCTAAAATAATGTTTTTTTAGGCAAAACCTCTTTCACTAGACTACCAATTAACCCCAATGGTCTTAAGACCTACCTGGCTTCGCTTGTATCTTCAAACCTTAGAAAACTAAAAAGAAACCATTAACAATAAGAAAATTTAAACAAACCTAACAATATTGTAGCTGGAAAGCTAAAGATAAGACAAGTAGAAGTTGATGACTAAAACTAGTTAAAGTGAAGATTTACCTTCAGTTTAAATGCACACCACAATAAATAAAACCGAGATCGAGAAAGCGCGATCCAGTAGCTAGCTTGCTGTAAGAAAACAGTGTGTGGCCGATTAGGTTAGGACGTATTAATAGCCAAAGAAAGAAGCCATGAACATTTTAATTAGTGGGAAACCTAAAAGATAAGTGAAAAAAATATATGAACCGGAGATCACCTTCAAATGCACCAACAAGAATGATGTGAGAAAACAGCAATAAGAGTGTTCATCTTTTAAATTGATAATGCATGTGGAGACAAAGTCCTAACGATTCACATTTTTTATAAAAAGATACCAAATTTTATCTTATTTAAACAATATTATATTATTGATAATGACACTTTAACTAATCAACTAATAATACAGATTGCTTATATTAAATTGTCATTTTCTGACAGATCCATTTAAGGGAGATCTACTTTAAAGCCGGCTGATAATTTTGTGTTTGGTTGGACGGGGGGAAACACGCTACACCTTATGGGAGTGTCCCCCTTGGTTGCGCTCAGGGACAATGGATTTTGTTGCACGACAAAGGCGGAATCATGCAAGATCGCAAAACACGAGAAAGTCCGCATGGATAATCAACATGTTTTTATTCCACTAGCATTTGACACACTTTGCTTCCTAGCCACTGAGGCGGTGAACATTTTACCAGGGTTCAACGGGTCATTCATAGCAATATTTCATTTAGTGCTTTTGACTATTTACATGCTTCAGTAAATGAAATTGACTATATACCAACAAGCATATGATTTTGAAATCATTTCGATTTCTCATTTATTCACTTGCCCTATACATTTTTCTATAACAAAATATGATGTCATTGAGATCATTCGAAATTACGTGAAACTAGATTTAACATCAGGCCACGCGTTGCAGTGGCCGGGTCATTTAGTCGGGTCTTGCGTATTTGACTTCGTCATATGTGTTGAAAAAAAAGTCTCATGCCCCGTACGTCACGACGCAAAAACGATGAAAGTCTCATGCGTATGTGTCACATGTTAAAAAACGATGAAAGTCGTACCATATGTCAAAATAGAGTAAGAGAACAAAGTCGAAAACTTATCAAGGGTTAAAATGACAATTAGTAAAAGTCGTACTGTGTGTCAAAGTAGAGTAAGAGATCAAAGTCAAAAACTCATCAGGAGCTCAAATGACAATTAGAAAAAGTCGGGGACTAAAACCGTCAATGTGTTAAAAGTCGGAGATTAAAACCGTTAATACGTTAAAGTACGAAAAAGTTGAAACGCAACGTGACGGGACGGGAGAGGCCGGTACAAAGCACTGACCTTCCATGTAAATAGTATATAAATTTGGTTAAATTTCTAAGAGTTACTATCTACTTTATTCATAAGCTAGAATTTGTAATAGATAGATGAGTAACATAAATAATTTAGAACAAATTACATTTTTCGTCCTTTATGTTTGTTCGTTATTTCAAAACTCGTCCTTAAACTATGGGATTTACAGTAAACGTCCTTTATGTTTGGCAAAATTTACAAGTTTCGTCCTTTTCACTAACGGACGTTAATTTTTTCAGTTAAGTCGAGTCATGTGACTTGCACATGAGGGTAATACAGTCAATTTACCTGTTTAATAATAAACATATTTTATCAATTAACAAAAAGTTATATCTTCAGTTCATCCCTCTCTCTTTATCTTCTACATGTCACCCACCACCAAGCATTTTTGATGACCACCGCTACCACCAAGCATCTGGTGACCACCCATCCGTTCAAACCACCTGGTTTACAACAGCTTCTTACACTTTGCTCAAATTCAACAACAGTTTGTTTCTCCTACAAATAGCCAACCAACAACCCAAACTATTTTCTATATGCATGTGAAAATCAACATCAACAACACTGTTTCTTCTTCCTCCTCAAATCTTCATTTCTAGCTTCACAACATCAATCAACAATGGTGGCTTTATCAAAATCCACAGTTGACCAATTCTATGTAAAAATCAATCAACAATGGTGCTCAAACAACAAAATCCACATCAATCAACACTGTTTCTTCGCCACCACCAAAAAATCGCAACGAACAACCTTAAAAGACCATCTCCAGTCGTACTACTCTCCGACCAGATCTAGTGTGGATCAATGCTGGGGCTTGATCAGAGCAAAAGCCCCATGTATCCATCGCCGATCTTTCTTCACGCAACCAAAATCCAAACACACCTCTGCCACTCACCTCCTTATCGACACTGATGCTGTATGATTTTCCAGGGTAGATGGTGGTGGTGGTGGTGGTGAAAAAGATGCACCGAGACGACGCGATGGCCGGGGATGACGCGGCGGTCGGAGACGACGTGATGACCGGAGATATGAGAGAAGAAGAGGGAGATCTAAAATGTGAGTTACTGAGTTGTGTGGAGTTGTCTGGGTGTAATTGTTTTTCTTTTATTATAAACTAGGTTTAATGCTCGTGTCTACACACGGGTTAAATAATAAAATTTATAATGAATTTATAACCACTATGTTTAAGTATTTATAAAATTTTAATATTTAAGTATATGGTTCTATCAACTTATGCATGGTGATAAAATTCACATAATTCCCTCCCAAATTTCCTATTATAAATCAAATATTTCCCCCCAAAATTTGCCCCCTAAAACTTTGAAATATTAGATAGATTATATATATTTATAATATAATAGTTTTAACTAATTACAGTAAATAGCACAAGTAGTCCTTTGGGTATAAAATGATCAATTTACCCTCACATGAGGGGCACATGACACAATTTTTCATTAAAAATAAACGTCCGTTAATAAAAAGGACGAAACCTGTATTTTTTTCTAAACATAAAGGACGTTTATTGTAAATATCATAGTTTAAGGACGAGTTCTGTAATTTACTGCAAACATAAAGGACGAAAAATGTAATTTGTTCAATAATTTATTATCTTTTTCATCCAGAAAGTTTCATACACAAAGCTATTTTTGGTACAAAATGTGAGAAGAGTATAATGTTAAAAAAAGACATAATGACACATTAAAAACATTATAAGACACAATATAAATCGAATTTCAAAAAATGTTTCGGAAACTTTGTTCCTCATTGTTGGGTCTCGAGAAAGATAAAACTTTACAAAATAAGTAAGTTGACCAAAGTCAAGAAAAGTCAAACCTTGTCATAGCCATCGACAATTGAAGATATCGAGCATCGACATCATGTTAACGAGCAAGCACGAGTGAAGACGTATGAAGATATAATTAGTTGTGATTGACCTAAAATATTTGTGTAATCATATTATGCCTAATTGTTTCACTTTAGATAAAGTGTGAAGTGAGTGTGGTATGAGCATAATTAAATACAACACACTTAGGTTAATTATAATAGTTGCATATCATTTCCATTTCATATCTTTTGTATCCTTCACATAACCAATACAATTACCTATAAAGTTTTATAATCTTCATATTTGTATTAATCTTCATGAGCATTCAATCATCAATTAAAGATAAGTGATTCCGCATCACTAATAATAACAGTAATTCAAATCCTCATCGATCTAGATCCAAGCTCAAAAGAATTCTTTTTGAACCATCACCCACGTCGTCCTCGTTCAAAAAATAATTTAACAAAAAATTAAAGAAAATAAAGAAATCATCATATACGTCTGCATGTGGGTCTCCGTTTAAAATTTGAAAGAAACCCATAATTCTTATCTAAATAATATTATGAACTTTGACACTCTAACCAAAAGATAAATATAATTATACAAAGACCAAGAATCTTGTTGTTTAATTTTTTTGGACGACAATCTTGTTGTTTAATTACTTTTTAAAGAATACTAACTAGAAATACATGTGAACAAGTAAACATCTATATTTATAGAGTAAATTATCATATTAGTCTTTGGATTTTTACGGATTCGACCACTTTAATCGTTATGGTTTTTTTTATGTTTTGGTGTTTGATTTTATAAAAAATTAATGTTTTAGTCCTTCCACCAACAATCTTTAAAAATGCAATAACCAAGGGGTAGATTAGTCCATTTTCTTTTTCAATGACCAAAATGACAACTTTACTGCTGATGTTGTTGGAGGGGCGGACGTATGCCCATTCCAGGGGTAGCTCGGGCGGCTGAAATTTCGTTGCGAAGTGTAAAAAATATATATATTTTCCGGTTTTATGTATAAGGATACCCCCTAAACAATTAAAAGGATACCCCTGAATCTTTGATTTTAAGCTATGAAAGAACAAATGAGATAAATCTATTAGGTATTTTTATAATTTTGTGGTGTTATTTCTATTACTGTATGAACGTCCGGGAAATTTTTTTTTCAGGCTACCCTTGAATTTTCGGGCTGGCTCCGCCACTGTGCTGTTGTGTTGTTGTTGTTGTTGTTGCTGCTGTTGTTGCTGTTGTTGTTGTTACTGTTACTGCTGCTGCTATTCTTGTTGTTGTTGAAATGAAAGGGCATTTGAGTGAATATCATAGTGCTCTCCAGCTACCTTGTAGTAGTAGTAGCAGTAATATTATTTTATTATTATTATTATTATTATTATTATTATTATTATTATTATTATTTATTATTATTATTATTATAACCATATCCTCCACCCAAATAACCATTCATTTGCTCCGAAAACATCCTCCGTCATCATCATCGTCGAACACAACCTCTGCCACCAGGGTAGCTGGAGAGCACCATGATATTGACTCGAATCCCCTCTCATTTCATCTAGATATTAAAGAATATCCCACTTCTCGGTCCCCTTCGCAGAATCACACCACCACGGTGTACCGACACCACCAACCTGATCTACTATCCTACCTGCTCATTCCCCCTTTTTTTATGCAATACCTTGTCGCCAATGAGTAGTGGTTGATTCTAATTCTTTGAGGATCAAGAACACAAAGTTGACAATGTATATTTTGGGTTTCTGAAAACCAAGAGATTATTGAATACATTTTTCTAAACAGAACACCGAGGTACGGGTACCCACTCTTCCAGTATTACATGTATTCATTTACGAGACTTAGACTTTGACGAGATTTAAAAACCATGTATAAAAACATTAGATTTGAAATTTGAGGAAGCAATTTGAAAATCATGAATAATGTATTAATTCGAATTTGAGAATAGATTAGGAAATCGATTTGGATTAGGCATAAACCATTGAGATTTGAAGTTCATATGATTGATAATGAGAGTTGCGCTAGTGTAATAATGGGTAAACAACAAGCATATATAAAGCATAACTTGTGTGTAAACAAGTAAACATGAAATCAAATAACATAAATTAACAAGTAATAACATGAGATGACTCATGTTTTAAGTGCTTAGTTATAGACTAGGTCATATGGTTTTGAAATCATTTTGATTTCTCATTTATTCATTTGCCCTATACATTTTTCTATAACAAAATATGATGTCATTGACTCATTTGAAATGATTCACGTGAAATTTGGTTAAATTTCTAGGAGTTACAATGTACTTTATTCATAAGCTAGAATTTTTAGCGTATAGAAGAGTAACATAAATAATTTATTATCTTTTTCATCGAGAAAGGTTGATACAAAAGTCATTTTTTGTATAAAGTGTGAGAAGAGTATAGTGTTAAAAAAAGACATAATGACACATTAAAAATATTATAACGGACAATATAAATCGAATTTCAAAAATTGTTTCGAAGAATTTGTTCCCCACTGTTGGGTCCCAAGAAAGATGAAACTTTACAAAATAAGTAAGTTTGACCAAAGTAGATAAAAGTCAAACCTTTTCATAGTCATCGGCAACTGAAGATATCGAGCATCGACATCATGTTAACGAGCAAGCGCGAGTGAAGACGTATGAAGATATAATTAGTTGTGATTGACTTAAAATATTTGTGTAATCATGTTGTGCTTAATTGTTTCATCTTAGGTTAATTGTGAAGTAAGTGTGGTATGAGTATAAATACAACACACTTAGGTTAATTGTAATAGTTGCATATCATTTCCATTAAATATCATTTGTAACCTTCACATAACCAATACAATTACCTATAAAGTTTTATCATCTTCATATTTGCAATGATCTTCATGAACATTCAATCATCAATTAAAGATTAGTGAGATTCTACATCACTAATAATAGCAACATATCCAAACACTCATAGATCTAGATCCAAGCTCAAAAGGATTCTTTTTGAAACCATCACCCACGCCGCCCTCCTTCAAAAAATAATTTAATGAAAAATTAAGGAAAATTAAAGAAATCATCGTTTTCATTGCCTTTTTTTTACTTTCGTTGTGTCTTTTGTCGTGACAAAAGTTTGCATAGATACAATGAAAGCAAAAAGAAAAGACAATGAAAAAGCTGATTTTTTTTCATTTTTTTAAAGAAGGGTGATGTGAGGAATAATGTATTTGAAACACTTTTTTAAATTCGATTTACTTTGTGAGTTATAAATTTTTTAACTCTTCTCTGTGTCTTTTTTTTTACCATAGTGTCTTTTCACATTTTGTACAATTTTAACACTTTCTCTATCCTTTGTATTTTAGCCATAGATTATCAAAATTCATTTATAATTATAAATTAATAATGACTAACTAATTTAAACGCATGGGTCTCTATGAGAATGAAATAGTTAATGAAATGAAATAAAATGATCATTTCATTTCATTGACATGATCATTTCATTTCATTGTCATGTTTTGTTACACTATGAGAATGAAATTACTTATTATGTACGTTATGTTTTTTTGGGTGGGCGGTGGTGGCTGAATAGAGCTTTAGTAACGGTGGTAGAAATAAATACAAAGGTGGCGGTGCGTGGTTGGTAGTGGTGGTGGCGACGATGGCGGTGGCAGTATTGGTGGATCGTGATATAGGTGGTGGTGGGGGCTGATATTGAGTGGTGATGGGTGGTGGTGCGTGGTGATGGATGGTGATGGGTGTTGACGGTGGTGGGTGAGGTTGGGTAGGGTAGTTATGATGGATGTGGTTGGTGGTGGGTGGGGTTGGATAGGGTAATGACAGTGGTTGTGGTTGGTGGCGGGTGGTGATGGTGGTGGTGGTGATGATAGAGTCGAAAAGGGAAAAAAACACGGGGGTAGATGAAATGAATTTAGGGTCTTTTTAATTCATTCTTATAGGTCTATTCCATTACATTGATCAATCAAACATACTTTTTTCATATCTAGGTGTAAATGTCAAAAACGACACCATATACAATGGCTTATGTTGTTCAACTAAATTGAACTCCACCGATGGTACTCCCCTACCACCGATCACTCCTCTCGTTCCACAACCAACACCCATTATCGGCATAACATATGATCCATACAACTGGTATCCTTGCGACGATTATACCTTCGTAGTTGAAATTTTGAAAGTTCATACCATCACCACAATCCAAAGGAGATATACTTAGGGGATGTTTGTTTATCTCTTAATAGTTCAGTTCAATGCTTAACCATTAAGCATTCAGAGCGTTTGTTTCAGAAAAAAAGAGCCTCTGAATGAAAAAAAACTGAATTGAACATATACTAACTTTATACTCATCTGAAGATATGCTGAATGGTTCAATTAAGTGCTGAATGGTTAAAAAACTGAGATATGCTGAATGAAACTGAATTGAACATATACTAACTTTATACTCATCTGAAGTTCTACCCAACATCCCTCTCATTGATGAAACCTCTTAATGGTTCAGACCTCTTAATCATTCAATACTTAATGATTCAGATTTTAACAAACAGCCCCTGCCCCGTAGAAAACATTAGAGGCACTTGAAATACCACACAGTACCGGTCATAATGGCTTTAGTCAATTCAACATTATTTAATATCCTCTTATTGTAATTTCAAATTATGCAATAGAATACGGTTTCGCTCAAGAAATGCAACATCAAATTCAACGTTTCGATTAGTAGTTACATTTTCTATTTTACATTCCATCGATGACAACGGTTTTGTTATAGTTACCTTTGAATCACTATCACTCGTTAGTTTTTTTATTTATCCTTCTTGCGCCATCAAAAGTCAAAACTCAATTGAACTTCTAACGAATTTGAACAAAAAAATACCAATTGATCTAAGAAACAACTTGTACATAATCGGTCACACTATATATGGGTACGCCACTTTTAAAGTATGAGAGAATTGAAGAGGAGTTTGAGTGAAATATGTGAGTTACAAATTAGAAGAAAAAAATGAGAATTGACAAAAATCCTAAAGCTCTATTTACACTGAATTTGCCGATATTTATATGCGTGTGTCATATTTTTATCGGTAAAAACATTGTTAGTTTTATATATTTTATAAAAAAAAAATTTATCTTTAGAACTATTTATTACTGTTTTATTTTTATTATTATATTATTGTTCTTGTTTTTTAAAACATGTTTTTAATATACTAAAATAAATACTTATTTATTAAACCCGTTATAAATTTTTTTTACACCATTGATCTTTTAAACTTTTTTTACGAGCCCTTGTTTTTTAAATCAATTCTATTTCTAACTATTCATTTTAAAAAATCCTTCGTTTTATAAACATGTTTTATGTATATAAATAAATATGTATTATATAAAACCAATCATTTATATAAATGTCTTTTTTTATATGTTTCATTTTTCAACATAACCGTCATAGTATACTTTAAGGCTCAAATATTGGTGACATATGCACATGTATTTGTTTGGTAGTCTCTTCTAAATATAAGGTTTTAAAAACTTTTTTAAAAACAAAATGGTCTAGAAAATGAGTAATGTATAGAAAAAGAAGTTTCAAAGACATGATTTAGAAAAATAATAAAAAATATTTGAAAATAACAGTTTGAAAATATGTATTTATTTGTATATTAAAAAATGTTTTATAGAATAATAAACTAGAAAAAACAACTGAATAATAATTAACATGCACTTTTAATTATAAAAACATTCTCCCTAAAATATACAAAAATAACTGTGTTTTTACCATATAAATAATATATATATATACACACACACACATACACATATAGGATTAGGATCAAATGAGAAGACTCATATATTGCAAGAAGAAAAAGAAGAAACTTAAATCACTAAAAAAACTTATAAATAGTTTAGTTTTTTTAAATAATTCACTTCCTACATACAAATGTGTAATGTATAAACTAAAAAAAATCATTAAAATATTTTTTACGTATGTATTTTTAGCGTTTTAAATTTACCTACACATGTGTAAGTAACCTAACTTACACATGACTTCCACATGTGTAAGTTTAACAAATAAACGAAATTTATTCAATTTTTTTTATGTCAAAGTTAATGAATAAATATTGCATGTCTATCATTTTTTTTTATGTTAAAAACGTTTTTGGTTGAAAAAAATGAAGAATTTAGCTATTTCTTTCACTTCTCGCAATATTTGCTCTTCTCAAATGAACCCTCCCCTATATATATAAATATATATATATATATAAATATATATATATATAAATATATATGATAAAAATTCAAGTAGTTTTTACCATTTGCATCCTTAAAGTTTTTGTTTTGATCATTTGCATCCCTAAGGATATTTTGGTCATTAATGAAAAAGTTAACTGGAAAATTTAACATTGTTAGTTTTCTGGATGCAAATGGGAATAAAATGCAAACGTTAAGGGTGAATATGAGATTTTGAAACCGTAGGGATGCAAATGGTTAAAATCGACAAACCATAAGGACAGGGGCGAAGCATAGTATAGACGGGGGAGGGTCACAGGCCCCCCACTTTTTTCCGTCCGAAGTGTTTATTTGTTGGTCGATAGTTGATTTTATATATATATATATATATATATATATATATATATATATATATATATATATATATATATTGGTTTTGCCCCCCAAAATAAAGCGCTTAAGATTTGACCCCCCTTGGATCCAAATCCTGGCTTCGCCACTAACAAGGATGCAAGTGGGAATTTACTCGGGGAGAAACAAAAGGAAGGAAAAACAAAAAGAAAATGAAATTTAGGTTGTGTTTGTTTTTTTTGTTTTCTGAAAAATGTCTGTGTAGGTTCTTCTGTGTGCGTCATGCAGATCATGAGCAGACATTGTCATCTGCAAACTGTTTGTTTTTTCGAATACGCTTCATTAAAAAAGTTTGCGCGAGCTTTTCCTGGTGCAGACTTAATCTAACCACTTCTTAAATCTTCTAAGGTCTGCAGATAGTTGAACACCGCTCAATACCACCACCCACTGTCCCCCACCACCACCGTCCACCACCACAACCACCCACTATCCCTCACCACCACCCACCGCCGCCTACCATCCACCACCACCCACCGTCACCACCGTACACCACCACTAGTTTCTCACTACTAAAAAATGGTGTCTTTTGCTACGATAGTTTTCGACAAACTTACGACAACTCAATATTTTCGACAACTTTAAGGCAATTTTTTAACAAACAATAAAAAGGTAAAAAGCCTTCAATTTTCTCACAATTTTTCAACAATACAGTTACAAAAAAACTCAGCTTATATAGAACAATGAAAATCGAACACGCGACCTACAGATGTTAGTAAAGTAAACTCTACCACTTGAGACACATATTCAAGTTATATCTATTTTAGATTTGAAATTTTAAAACTAGTTTCGAACGAGCCACTCTCCATTAAAACCCTATTCTCTATCAAAACCCTATTTCTCTGTCGAAACCAAAATAGTATTTCATTTCTGAATTCATCTCTACAAATCATTCTCTATCATACTCTATCCGAACGATGATTAGAAGCTGGAGCTATTTTGATAATCATTCATAATTGCGATTCATCTTATCACAATTGCGATTCATCTTACACAATTTTGATTCACCTTAACATAATTGTGATTCATCGTATACACAGTAGTAGTAACAGGCTTAAAAATCTCGTTTACAAATCATCATTCTCTGAATCTTCGATCCACTCTCCATCGCAAATCAGCTTCGATTATTGGTTTTGTACTAATCAGCTTCGATCTATTTTGAGGTCAGGTACTTTTTTGTTACTGTTATGGTTTTTTCGATCAATTGATGTCTGCTTATGGATTATAGCATGTATATATGAATCTATGATGGTTTTGTTATGTATTTGAAGAGATTTATGTTGATTGCTTTAAGATGATATGATATTGTTAAAACCTAAAACCATAATTTGGAGTCCGAACTTTCTGCTTGATGCACAAATTGATATTAGATACTTGGATTATGCATAGTCTAGGTGTGTGTCACTTAACTTTTATAATGATTGTCACTATTGAGGGACTATTATTTGATTGATATGTTGATTAATGAAACTTTAAGGAATTATCTTTCCTTTGAATGGTGGTAGGCAAGAGATATGCACACCAACTGTTTGTCTAAATGTCTTAGTGAAGAAAATTTGATATTAAAGATGTTAAGTGGTTCAATAAATGCTTTTTTTAAGTATATGTTTAATTTCAATGTAAATGTCACATTTTGTGAAGTAGGATGTTGGTAATCAATTTTTGAGTTTTCAAACAAAAATTATTACATTGTATCTTATGACAAAATGTAAATGGGTTGCTAGAATCAGTGACAATGTAAGATGTTTATCTTGCATGTAGTTTAGGCTTACAACAAAAAGTATTGTAAAACGATGAACTGTATCTTTGTATACAGAAGTTTAGAAGGTTGTATGTAGTATAAATTGACTCTGGACAACTTCCAACCTATTCCTATTTTAGCTGAACTTTTTTATTTGACCCGTTAAAAATATGTTCAATAACGAGAGAAACTATAAGGATTAACTACGGCTTAGTGGACGAGATACTAGAGCTCCAATATGACTACAGTGGGTGTCACATTGTTACACTGTTGTACTTTTTAAATGTACATGGTTTGATAATCATCATGGTTTGTCATTTTGATATTATTTATCTCAAAATTCTTATTCAATTAAATGCATGGTGTATACATTATGGATGGTGGTGGCGGTGGTGGCGGTGGTGCTCGTGGTGGTGGGTCCATTACTCGTGGCGGAAAGTTAGCTCTAGTTACTCGTGATGGTAGTAGTATACGCGATAGTAGGGGGCTACTCGCAGTGATAGTGGTGTCCGCGGTATTTATATTCAGGAGCTAGTATTTTGGCAGCAGTAATCGCGGTGGAAGTGGTACTCGTAGGGGAATTGACACTCGTGGTATTCATATTCAGGAGCCCGATTCTGGCAGTGGTACTCATGGTGGCAGTGCTACTCGTGGTGGTATTAGTGCTTGCGGGGGTAGTGGTACATACGGTACTTATGTTCAAGAGTTTGATTCTGGTAGTGCCGCTCATGCTACTTTTGAAAGACAAGGATCCAAAGATTCTAGTTATAAATGCAAAGGTAAAAAAACAGTTGAAGAAAGAAAGAGACAAACTTTTGGGAAATACACAATACTACGTGGTGGTAAAACTGTGGGATTAGCTGGTAGTCATAGTCGTATGGGTCGCGGTGATGAAATGACTGATTTGGATGGGGTGTTACGTAATATAAGGATACATGATATATACGTTGATGAGGACGAGTGTGATTATGAAAAAGGATGATGATATTCACGAGGGTGATGTCAATGAGGCTGATGGTGGTGAGAATGTTGATTTTCAGGATGGTAGTATAGAGGATACTGGTGATTAGGGTTATGGTGGTAAGGATGATGGTGGTAACAGGCCATGGATTAAACGTTGTGGAAAAAAGTATGTTTCTAAATCTAACATTTTAATTTATATTGTTTGTTCATGTTAAAAGTATGTCTTTTTAGTTATTTTATTATTGTAGGTTTGCAAATGGGCGCGTTCATAAGAGTGTCATTGGTATACTAGACCAAAAACTCGACGGGATTTGGCCCATGTTTTCAATGATTCCACATAGTAAATTAAAGGAAATGTTTAATACATTTCGGGTAAAATATTAACTAGTACTCTTTTTATTCTATAATTTTTTTGTTTTATACTTATAGTTATACATTTGTTTTGTATGTTTTACAGACCAGGTGGAGATGGGACCCACGAGACGAGCAACACATCTATGATGGATTCCTTAACGTGTTGGCGGGTCGTTATCGAGACAAATGGGCACGTCTAAGATTAGAATCTAAAAAGAAAGCAAGGGCCGACGGGTATGTTATTGGCGACAAAGAAATGAAATTCGATATAACTCAAAATTATCCACACGCTATGGTGCCTCTTGAGAGATGGAAACATTTGTGTGATGTAAGGCTGTATATATATTATATATTATTTTTCTCTTTAAATTTAATTGTTATTTATATATTATATATATACACGTATTTTTACAATTTGCAGATTTGGGACACCGAAAAATGGTCACATAGATCACAAGCAGGTCGGAACAATCGTAAAAATGATCTATCACGTCATACAGGCGGGTCCATGGGTTTTGATGAACACCGAATCCGTCTGGTAAGCTAATCATATTTCTAGAATTTATTGATTGTTTGTATATTTAACACATGTCAATATTTTATGTAGGAGAAACAAAAGGGTGGAAAGGTTGGCTATGATCTAGTCTTTGTTGATACTCATGCCACCAAAGAGACTAAGAAGAGATTACGAGATGAAGAAATTAATATTAAAGACCTGGAGGAATTAGAGTTTGTAACCCAACGATCAAAAAAGTCATTTGTAAGTTATCACACACACGTGCGCGCACACACACATATATATAAAGACAATGAAATGTTGCAACTGCATATTGTTATTGTGGCTAGAGTTTCTAGAGCATAGCAAAATTGCATCAACTTTAATTACAATTTGACTTCCTTGATTTGATGAAAATGTAGGCGTCATTTCAAAAGGAACTTGAAAAGGAGTACGGGTCAACCAATGATCAAAACCCAAATCGTGGTGACTTAGCTGTGTGGGAGCGTCTCAATCCTAATAGTCGTGGTAACATGTTTGGGATAGGATCATCTGATCCAAATTTTGTGGTTAATTGGATACAATCATCATTTTACGGGTGTGGATCATATAATGATGTTGGGAAATCGCAGAAGGTATCCTATTATTGTTAAGTCAAATGCATTATAATATTGGTGTGTTGTGTATATGTATGTGTTAGCTTTTGTACGTGTGTGAGTGTGTATGTGTTGGCATTTGTTAGTGCGTTTACGTGTAAGACCTGTTTAAATTGAAATATTAAAACTTATAATTTCTTAATGTGATATGGGTCAAGATTAGAAATTTGTGATTCCTATGCTTTAAGTTGGATTTTAAGTTCAAGATTGGAAATTTATGTTTTATGATACTATTATGTTTTGGTTGAGCTATTGTTTGTAGTAACTGCTATTTAGCTTGCAACTTCTAAGTTTTGTGATTTGATTATTTAGCAAGTTTGTATTTGATTTGAATGTTTAGAAAGTTTGTAATTGATTTGATTGTTTAATAAGTTTATACTTGAGTTTTTTTGACCCATTTGAATTGAACATAGTTTTAGCTTGATAAAGTGCGTTAGGGTTATTTTGACCCATTTGAATTGACATTAGATTAAGTATAGTTTCATAATTTAGGTTCGGGTCATTTTTACCCGCTTAAATTGAATGTATATAGCTTTAGCTTCATAATGTTTGTTCGTTTTTTACGTATTTAATTTGAAAGTTCTAGCTTCATGAAGTGGGTGGGGTCTTTTCGCTTATAAATCTTACTTTACAAAGATGAGTATTAATTATATATGTTTTAACAAAATATAGGTTCACGACGTTTGTTTGGAACTAGAAAGAGAACATGAGGCTCGAGAAAACTTGGAAAACCACTTGGAACAATTGGAAATTGATAGAGAAGAAGAGCGAGAACAAGCACATGTTGAACGAGAAAAAGAACGGGCCGAACGCGAGAAGCTACAAAAGCAAATTATTGAAATATTGAAGAGATTTGGTAACTATAGTAAATTTTGTTTGTTTGTACTTGACTCGTTTGTTTTTTGGATTAACTACTAGCTACTTGACTTGCGGTTTTAATTAAGATTAGCTACTATTTGACTCATTGGTTTTTAGATTAACTACTAGTTGACTTGTCAGTTTTTCCGCTATATTTATAAAGTTTTATTTGCAATAATTTTGTAAAATAGTTTTTAATGAAAAAAAAACAAATAAAAAATAATAATTTCCGGCAGTATAATATTGCAAATACTAAAATTGTGGCATAACTTTCTCGTCGGAGTTGTGTCGCAAAAACAAAAATATAAAATGAATAAATGTTTATATTTGTCGGTAGTTTGTCGCAAATAATAAAATTATGACAATAAACCTTTGTCTTAGTTTTGTCGCAGAAAAAAGTCATATAAAGTATAAATTTTCACGTTTGTCGGCAGTTTGTTGTTATAAAAAAACAAATTCTACAAATTGTCGTTATTTTGTCGCAAACAAAAAACTTAAGAAAACCTAGTTTTGTGACAAAATTGTCGTAGATATTACGGCAATACTATATTGTCGTAGTTGCGTAGCAAAAGTTGTCGCGGTTTTGTCAAGAACAAATTTGCTACGGGCCTTTTTCCTACGACATGATTTTGTAGCAAATTTGTCGGTACTTTCGTTTGACGACAACATTACGACAAATATGTTTGTCTCAAAAATGATATTTTTTAGTAGTGTCTTTTAGTAATCTACAAACGTTTAGTCTTCTTCTTGCAGACTACAGAGGTTTGATCCACCATTTCTTCTGCACATATCTACAAATGTGATCTGCATACTATGCAGACATTTTTCCTACAAAAAACAATGAACGTCCAAGCAAATGGATAAAGTCAACAACGTCCAAGCAAAAACATGTACGTTTGCACTTTGCACATGGGTCTCCATTTTAAAATTAGAAAGAAACCATATTTCTGATTTAAATAATATCATGAACTTTGACACTCTAACCAACGAATAAATATAATCAAATATAGACAAAGACTCTTGTTAATTTTTTTTTGGACGGCAATCTTGTTGTTTAATTACTTTTAAAAGAATACTAACCACAAATACATTGAATAAAACAAATACATCGAATAAAAGAGTAACTTTGTAAAAATATAACGATGTTTTAATTTTTTTCTATTAGATCACTTAAGTTTTAAAATTATTTCAATTAGATCACTCACCTTCATATTTTAATCAAATAATAGGTATTAACATGTTGTTTTCACATGTTTTTTTTAAGTTTCAATTAAGAATTAGTTTTTATATTTTTTGATGCTAATGTAAAACGGTAATGTGAATTGTAGGTTTACTTTTTTATTTTGTAATATAATAAACATATTTTAAATTTTTTTAATAGAATTACATATAATAAATATCTAAACCCCACATCCTATCCCTAATTCTTTTCTTGACACAAATAAAATCCAACAATTGCTTGATTTGGAGGTTTTGTCACCTAATTCAAGCAAAATATGCTTGAGTGACCTAATTAGAACAAAATTGAAACTTGGTTATGTTTCTATGACATTTCCCCATATATATGAAGTAAATTGTGATATTGGTTTTTGAGTTTGTATCGATTCGATATTTGGTCCTTATAATAGTTCTTTTTGTTGTTCAGTGTTTGGTTTTATAAAAAAAATTATGTTTTAATTGATCCTTCCGCCAACAATAGTTAAAAAAATCCGTTATCTCCAATGATAGATTAGTCCGTTTACTTTTCCAATGACCAAAATGACAACTTTACTGATGACTCGTCATCGTGGGCCTTAAAACCACATACTTTTCGGCCCATGGACCTAATTGAGCCCATAATCCTTTTTTTCTTATTTACTTATAAAGTATAACTAGATAGATGCGCTAGCTCACACGTTGTGCGATAGTTTTGTTTTGCGGTTTGGTTTCTAGGGTCGGTGACTTCATACCAAGCTTCAAGTTCATGATTTATAAGGACCGATATGTTTCGAGGATAAAACCTAAATAAAGGGGAAAGACTTGTAAAGGCCTAACATAAGATGGATAAAATACCTAAAATAACCCTAGAAAATGTTTTATAGTTTATAACATAAGGTTTTCAATATAAATAAAACTACAAATGAGAATGAACCACTTATATATCTATGCAAAGGTACTTGTACATTAGAGATTTTATGCATTGTATGATTATAAAGTTGTTGCACTATTCATTTCAACTTGTCTATTAATATAAAGGAGAATGTTAAGGTCTTTATTTTGTTAATTGCTCATTCTAACTTATGAGGTGTTACATGACAATACTCTGGTTAGACAAAAATAAGAAAAAAATATTATGACCTAACGTTAAACGCCAAGATATTGTAGAACACGTACTTTATTTAGGTTAAAAGCATTAGAAAAAATGGAAGACAAGAAAAAGTCCATAAAAAGTGTAGAAACAAAAATTGACAACGCCATATTTAAAACCGCGACCTTTTATATCCCAGGTAAAACTTTGTATTGTTTCATTACTTGTTAAGGATACACTTGAACATGGCTACTATTTAACTGCATCATTAGGCACTATTTTAAGCCATATACAGATCAAATAAACACAAGGCTTTTGAATTAATCAAATTAATTAAAGACCATGCTTGTGATCAACATATGTAGCGATATACTTTCAAAGAAACTAGAATTCTTACTAGGGACGCACGGTGTTGCGTCGGTCTAAGTTGTGTGCAACCACGTGTTACCGTGGTTGGTCCAAGTGGTGTTCAAGTTGTTATTTCTGTAGGGTGTATTGACAAAACTAGGGGTGTAAATGAGCCGAGCTATTCGCGAGTTACTCGAGATCGGATCGATAAATAGCTCGAACGAGCCGAACTTTTTTGAGCTCGAGCCTAAGAAAAAAACTCGTTAAGTTATCAAGCCCGAGCTCGAGCCAGCTCACGAGTCTTATCGAGCTTTTCATTTATATGTTTTATTTATTTATTTTTTAAATATATATTATTATTAGTTAAAATATATATAAAATATGATTAAAAATATATTATATGTATTTTGTTATATATAAATAATTAAACATAAAATAATAAAATATCAGACGAGCCGAGCCCGAGCCGAGCTTGAGCTTGATAAATTAAAGTTTGAAACGAGCCGAGCTCGAGCTTGGTTAAACTTAAACGAGCCGAGCTTGAGCCTAGACGAACTCAGGCTCGGCTCGACTCGTTTACACCCATAGACAAAACTATTAGTGCATTCGAGATGTTATCGACACAACTGTTAATTATTGCATTCTAGTTGTAGCAACTGATGTTTCTGTTTACTTTTACATGAGGCATTAGTACTGCCTATAACATGCGTTCTACATTTACAAAAGACTTCGAATTCTTGTTCTCATACTCCCATTATCCAACAGTTGACTTGTAAAAGTCAAACTGTTTTTATAAATTTGCAATCCTTGCATAGTATCCAACAGTTAACTTGTAAAACATAATAGATTAATCAATCACCATACTCAATTTAATACCTTATCAGTTGGTTTAAGTTTCGTTTCAGCACTATGCAAATAATTAGCCATCGAAGACTCTAGATCAAGATATTAATTAAAACACAACAGCAGTAACTCCCAATACCTCAAAGTAGAAAAAACAAATAAGTAAAAACCCATAAACTATTAGTAAAAAAGTCCATGTAATGATGTAACATAAAATTCAGCATCAACTTAGTAGAGTTCACTTGTTCTCCAACGTACCAACAACAATCTAACAGTTGACATGAAAAGACACACAAAAGTACAAAACATTAACAATCGTCGAAGTAAAAAACAAAAAGGTTAGAGAACAAACCATAATAGCCGCGCATGCATGCATGCATGATCAGCTATCAAAGAAAGAGTCCAGACACGTACTGCATGTATCATCAACAGCAACAAGCATTATCAACATCGCTAATCGGCGGCCGTTCGATTCACTGACATTACAACTTGAATCGGAGTAAATTAAAACTCGAATCAGTGGCGGCTGCCAGATAATCGGAGTAAACTACAGATAGAAACAAAAAATGCAGGGGAAAAGGCCGGAAGAAGAAAACCTAGAATATACACGGGAACACCACGTGATAATCACATGATATATAATTGTGGACGACACGTGTTAATCCATCATTGGACCGACTTTATGTTTTAGTAATAAGGTATAATATAATATAATATAATATAATGGGGTTCTAGGAGCTATTCCCATTGGGGTTGCTTTCAAACGAAGATAATGAAAAGGGAACACGAGTCCATTCCAAACCAAAACAACTCTTACACGAATCGTCATATGATGTTGAGATTATATTTGTCTATGTTTGACTTTTCATATTTGACTTTCTTTTGTAATAGTTAGTTACAAATGTAGTTAGTAAATCAGAGTTAGTTTAGTCAGTTAGATTTTTTGTTGTAACAAGCTCTATATAAGTCCCTGTACTGTTTCATTTTGCAATCAATCAAAAATAAAAGTTCTCTCAAATCCAGATGGTAACAGAGCAAGTTCTGCTCGATATCAATTTTCCGCATCAATTTTAAATTTTCAATCATCTGTTTACACTCTAGTTTGTAATCAGTTTCTTCATCATCTTTCATTTCTTCTTTATCAATTTCAATGGCGAATCCACCACAACCACAACCACAACAACAACAACAACAGCAACAAATTACTTCAATTGATTCTTCAAATCCTTTATATCTTCATCCGTCTGATCATCCAGGAATGATTTTAGTATCGAAATCGTTTGACGGAACTGGTTTTGGAGCCTGGAAACGAGCAATGACAATAGCTCTTTCTGCTAAAAATAAGCTAGGATTTGTTGATGGCACCACATCTCGTCCTACTAATCTGGTTCATCTTGAAGCATATAAGCGATGTAACAACATGGTGATATCATGGATGCTTAATGTGACATCTGCCCCAAACCCGAACCCGAATACCCGACTCGAACCCGAAGTTGTTATCCTTTAAATTGTAATCGTATTCATCTTTTTTTCAAAATGTGACGTTTATTATTATTGTCATGAATAAACGCATTGAATTCTACGTTATTTCCGCCTCAATTAATTTTACATCGCAAAATATTTCCGCATATCAAATAATTATTATTTGTGACAATAAAACTCAAAATATATATAAATATATATATATATATATAGTTCGTAAACAAAAAACTAGTGAAAATGTTAAACAGAAACGTTTCTAAGTCTCGAAATAGTCTTTTAATGGCGTAAACGAGCTAAAACTATAAAAACGTCACTTATATAATT
This sequence comes from Tagetes erecta, assembly GCA_030867185.1. Taxonomy (NCBI): domain Eukaryota; kingdom Viridiplantae; phylum Streptophyta; class Magnoliopsida; order Asterales; family Asteraceae; genus Tagetes; species Tagetes erecta. Next base: position 42,186,846 of record CM061492.1, on the reverse strand, counting down.
GTTACGTTTCAATTTGGTTAAGTTAGTTAGTTAAAATAGTGATTTAATTAACTTTGGGCCGAACCTGTAACTTTTGAAACTAGAATTATAAGTTATTAACCAAAATAATAAACCATCTCAAACTGCAAGGACCTAAACTATAAATTTACATTAAACCAACCCACCTTCCCCCTGCATCCCCGTCGTTTTTGGAAAAAGTCCGGCAGCCGCCGGCGACTGCTCCGGCGAGTTGCAAAATGCAAATTTAGGCACTTTCAACCAAATCAAATCTATGTAAAATAATCCTAGACTCCATTCGAACATGTTACCACTCTTAAACTAGATGCTAATCAACCTAATTAACATCCTAATCGGTTTCAATATATCACCCTTAAACCCATTAATGTCAAACGACTCAAAACATTCAATACACTAAATTGAATTAACTAAATCGATCCTTTTATAAAAAATCCGTTAAAAAATATATATTACTTGAAACGTTGTCGTTTATCAAAAATTGATTCTCGAAACCCTAAATTCCCAAATTGGATTTTGAAACCCTAAATTGGATTTGAAACCCTAAATTCCCAAATTGTACTTTAAAACCATAACTCCCAATTGGTACTTTAAAACCCTAAAAATCCCAAATTATATTTTGAAACCCTAATTTCAAATCTATAATTTAAAACCCTAAAACCCTAAATCCAAAACCCTAGAAGTTCTATTTTTTAGTTATTACGTTACTTGCTTCGTTTCTAAATTAGGTTCTCCCGGTTAATTAGGTGATTCTAATATCTGGGCGATCCTCGAATATCTCTAGTTGCGATTCTAATGTTACTATTATCCTTGGATTTCAAGGTGAGTAAACCCACTCCCCTTTTTACTGTTTACGTTTTTGGGGCTGAAATACGTGTTTCTATAATACAACGGTTTCTTTTAATGTTTCTATTTTCGAAAATGAGATCATTAGATGTGTTAATCGTGTTTGGCCGCATGTAGCAAAATTGTGTGATAGTCAATATAAGTTATATTATCTTGTAATTTCCACCGGTACAATGTTAGCGCTAATGGCTTGACAAGCCCACCTACACTAATGGCCTGATAGGTGATTTTGACCCGGCGATTCTTTGGTTGATTCTATGTTACTAGTTACTACATGTGATGCTTGTTGCTACGTTGCTATGTCCCTTAGATGCTTAAACATTTTTGATAACTTGCATATCGAGACGGTTAAAGGACGATTAAACGATGGTTATCAATAAATGTAACATGAGTTGGTTCCTCATGACTTGTTGCTAAAGGTAACCCCGCGGGGTCTATGATACTTGTTTCTATGTGTTTCTATGGTCATGGTTGAGATATATGCTGAAATTGCTATGCACATGAGATTGCGAAACACAATCTATAATGATCTCGGATTTTATACTATGTACTATTAATTGTGTTTTACTCACTAGCTAATTCTTTAGCTAACTTATTTTACACGTTTTTCAGGTGAAGTTTGATACAGTTTTGGTTCAAGACACGTAGGATGCTTCGGACCTAGAATAAAAAGACAATAAACAATATTTATTTGTCAGTTTCTATTACGGTTTTTATGACTATTGAATGCTTCTTTATGTCACAACATTATTGCTCAATTAATATTAAAATATGCAATTAGTGTGCCATGTGCTTTGTACTTTGATATCCGATTCACTTGACGCGCCCGGTGTTTTCCGCCGCCGGGCGGGGTGTCACACTTAATACTCTATCACGAGACATTAGTGAGAGTGTGTTATACACTGACACAGCTCAGAAACTTTGGACTGAACTCAATGATAGATATGGTCAGTCGAATGGAGCAAAGTTATATCAATTACAAAAGAGCATTTGTGACATGAGTCAAGGAAATGATGATATAACCACATTCTTCACCAAAATCAAAAGAGCTTGGGATGAACTGAATTCATTGAATGATGTTTCTACATGTACATGTGGTGCTGCACACATTTTGTTGAAAAGAGAACAAGATCAGAGACTTATTCAGTTTTTAATGGGACTCAATCAGGTTTATGAAACAGTTAGAGGTAATATTTTAATGATGAAGCCATTACCTTCTATCAATGAAGCTTATTCACTTCTTATCCATGATGAAAAACAAAGAGAAATTCATGCTAATAGTCCTTTTCTTCATGAATCTGCTTCAATGAATGCTAATGCACGTTTTCAAAGCAATCAATCTGATACAAAAAGAGGTGTTGTGTGTTCTCATTGTAAGAAATCTGGACATCATGTTTCTAAGTGTTATAGAATTGTTGGCTTTCTAAAGGATTTTAAATTCACCAAACCAAGGAGATTTGCAGCAAATGTTCAAACTGAAGGTGTTTCAAATGAAAATTCTTCATCTATTCATGGTTTAACTGCTGGACAATGTCAGGCTCTTCTGCAATTCTTAAACAAGACAACAGTTGATGGTGACAATCTCTCTAATTCCAATGTCAAACCACTCAGTTTTGCCAACTTTGCAGGTATTATTACTTCTTGTAATTCTGCTAAAGTTAATACACAATGGATTTTGGACACTGGTGCAAGTGATCACATGTGTTGTGATGAAAAGATGTTTGCTAAAACACAACATCTTTCTAGACCAGCCTATATAGTCTTACCTAATGGTCAAGTTCTATCAGTTGTCAAAAGTGGAACTGTCATTTTCTCTTCAGAATTTTCTGTTCACAATGTCTTGTTTGTCCCACAATTCAAGCATAATTTGCTTTCTATTCCTAAACTTTGCAAAGATACCAAAGGCCTTGTACAATTTTCTGACACTTCATGTCTTTTGCAGGCCCCTTCCCTGAAGAGGCCAATGATTCTGGGTAGCCTTCTCAATGGTCTTTATCTTTTGCATTCAAATACTATGTTGCAAACTGATTTTGATTCTGTTTTTCACAATTGTAATTCTGTTGTTGATCTTAGAACTTGGCATAATAGGCTTGGTCATCTGCCTTTGTATAAACTCAAATGTTTGACTTTTCTTCCTGATGTTTCATCTCTTGTTTTAGATCATTGTACTATTTGCCCAAAGGCTAGGCAACATTGTTTGCCATTCCTTAAGAGTCAAAGCAAAACATTTAAAGCTTTTGATGTAATTCATATTGATGTATGGGGTCCCTACAACACTACTACCTATGATGGTTATAGGTATTTTCTTACCATTGTTGATGACTTTAGTCGTACAACTTGGACCCATCTATTATCCACTAAAAGCAATGCTTTCTCAGTGATCAAAAGTTTTGTTTCTATGGTTGAAACTCAGTTTGGCACCACTATAAAATGTGTAAGATCTGATAATGCCTATGAGTTAGGGTCAGACAAGTTACCATCTGAATATTTTGCATCTAAAGGCATTTTGCATCAAACATCATGTGTAGGGGTTCCTCAACAAAATGGCATTGTTGAAAGAAAGCATAAGCATCTTCTTGAGGTTGCTAGAGCTTTGTTGTTTCAAGCACAACTACCTTTAACTTTTTGGGGAGATTGCATTTTAACTGCCACTCATCTAATCAATTTACTTCCTTCTTCCATGCTTAATAACAAAACCCCTTTTGAAACATTGTTTCACAAACCACCAGATTATACTCATTTAAAAACTTTTGGTTGTTTATCCTATATGTCCACTCTAAAAGCAAATAGAGATAAATTTCAACCTCGTGCTGCTCCTTGCATTTTTTTGGGTTATCCTTTTGGAAAGAAAGGATATAAGCTTTTCAATCTTCATACTCATACAATTTCTTATTCTAGAAATGTTGTGTTTTTTGAACACATTTTCCCATCTCTAAAAGAAATTGATTCCTCTTATTTGTTTCCAACTGTTCAAGATCTAAATTTTTTTTAGGATGGCTCATTTCCATTAAATACTCCATCCTCTACTTCAACCGATTCCACTGCTACTTCACATTCTACCCAATTTCCATCAAATATTTCATCCTCTACTTCAACTGATTCCACTACTACTTCCCATTCTACTCCTTCTGTTCCAATTAGAAGGTCCACTAGAGAAAGTGTCAAACCATCTTACTTGAATGATTATGTTTGTAATCATGTTCATGTTGATTCTGATCTTTCATGTTGTCCTCATGATGTTTTTCATGCTTGTTCAGTCACAAATTCTGTTTCATTTGATACTCTTTCTCCTTCAAATAAACAGTTTTTAGCAAATCTTGATCTTATAACTGAACCTCATTCTTACAAAGATGCTGCTACTCAGCCTTTATGGCAAGAGAGTATGACAAAGGAGTTTGATGCTCTAGCAGCCAACAACACATGGGACATAGTTGACTTACCTAGTGGAAAGAAAGCAATCAATTGCAAATGGGTTTACAAGGTAAAATATAAAGCAGATGGTTCACTTGAAAGATGTAAAGCAAGACTAGTTGTTAGAGGAGATACTCAGAAACATGGAATTGACTACACTGAAACTTTTTCTCCTGTCATTAAAATGACTACTATTAGAAGTCTTGTTGCTGTTGCCACAAAGATGAACTGGTCTCTTTATCAGTTAGATGTTAATAATGCTTTTCTTCATGGTGATCTTGATGAAGATATCTATCTTAATGCACCACCTGGTATGCCTCTTTCTAATCCCACTCAAGTTCTTAAACTCAAAAAATCCCTTTATGGCTTAAAACAAGCATCAAGACAATGGTATGGTAAACTCTCCTCTGCACTTAAGTCTAAAGGTTACATATGTTCTCAAAATGATCATTCATTGTTTTCTAAAACCATGGGTAAATCTGTTGTTCATATTGCCATATATGTTGATGATATTCTGTTAACTGGGAATGATGAAGAAGAGATTCACAATCTCAAATCCTTTCTAGACTCAACTTTCAAAATCAAAGATCTTGGATTACTCAATTAATTTCTTGGTATAGAGGTGTTATCTCAGCCTAATGGAGTTATCATGACACAAAGAAAGTTTGCTCATGATCTTTTGCTTGAATTTCAAACCAATTTACCATCTACTTCTTGTCCTTTACCTCAGAACCTACAACTGAGTCTTTCAGAAGGACAACCTTTATCTGATCCTCTATAATATAGGCGTCTAGTGGGCAAGTTAAACTACCTCACTCATACTAGACCTGATTTGGCTTTTGCTGTTCAATTTCTAAGCCAATTCATGCAGGATCCTCGTCTACCACATTGGGAGGCTGCTTTTCATACACTAAGATATGTTCAAGGTACCATGGGTCAAGGTTTATTTTTTAATAACACTGCAGACTTTACTCTACAAGCTTTCTGTGATTCAGACTGGGCTTCTTGTCCCAACACTAGGAAGTCTGTAAGTGGGTATTTTGTATCACTTGGTGGCAGTCCCATCTCCTGGAAGTCCAAGAAACAGAATACAATCTCTCTTAGTTCAGCAGAAGCTGAATATAGATCTCTCAGACGGGTTACAGCTGAACTTGCTTGGCTCACACGTTTGCTGACTGAATTTCAAGTGTCTGGTATCACACCTATTGCTGTCAAATGTGATAGTCAGGCAGCTATCCATATAGCAAAAAATCCAGCCTTTCATGAAAGGACCAAGCATATAGAAATAGATTGTCATTTTGTGAGGGAAAAGCTTCAAGAAGGTTTGATTAATTTGATGCATACTCCTTCTGTTTCTCAACCAGCTGATGTGTTAACCAAAAGCTTACCAAGTCACAAGCATCATCATTTTCTTTCCAAGTTGGGGTTAGCAACACCTCCAACTTGAGGGGGGATGTTGAGATTATATTTGTCCATGTTTGACTTTTCATATTTGACTTTCTTTTGTAATAGTTAGTAACAAATGTAGTTAGTAAATCAGAGTTAGTTTAGTCAGTTAGATTTTCTGTTGTAACAAGTTCTATATAAGTCCCTGTACTGTTTCATTTTGCAATCAATCAAAAATAAAAGTTCTCTCAAATTCACATATGATAAAAGGCAAATTAACTGTTCGATCGATTGAAGGAATGAAGGTCAGAAATCAAAAGATTGTAACCTCATTAGTCGGAAATCGTCGACCGACGATGATGATCGAAGCATAGAAGGAAACATGAGTAATCGAGATGGTGAGAATGAGTTCTGGGCTATGAAAAGGCATACCGCCAAGCCTAAATTACCAGCGTCATAAAAAAATCTTTCTAGAAAGAGCAAAGAAAAGGATGTGATGAATCTAATCAATAGAATTTTGCTACGTGTCGAAACCACTAGAAACTCCCGACGGCACTATACATTAATAGTACATACAATATTGTTATACATTTTGAAACGTTAAAATCTAACTTGTTAAAAAAAGTTTTTTCTTTTGCTTTTTTAACCGTGGTTTTTGTTAGAATGAGTTACTTTTTCTTTAATAGTAATTTTTAGATTTTTTAAAAAACATTCGTCATAATTTAGTTTTTATTACAATACCTGAGTGCTCAAAACATAATGTTATCAATAGATCAGAAACCCGTTAGCACTAAAACAAGTTACAGGTAAATGCCGGGGCCGAGAGTACAAATCAAGAAACCCCAGACAAACTTTAGTGGCTCAACAAGAATGGCTATCACACTCAAACCCTCCAAGCAATTGGGTAGTTGGGTCTAGTTATGGGATTAAAGTGGAGCTGACACAACCAAGTCTGGTGCATGTACCAGATCACAAGGTTGTAATTTTGCCATTAAGTGAGATGTCAAATGTGCTCTTATATTCATAGTGTTGAAAAGTTTGATTATGTTATTTAGTGATTTTTATAGATTATTTAGTGATTTTTTATTTTATATATCCTCTTCGATTTGTTTGCTCTTGATACGCCCTCTTCGTTTTGATCGAATTTTACCCATGTAGTGTTAAAAAAACTTGTATCGTAGTTGTGAATAGTACGTTTCAAAATTGTGATAACTCTAACAATATATGTACTTTGCACATATCCAACTGCAATCAAATCAAAACTTACTATCCAAAACGACATAACTAAATATCATGTTTCCCAACACCATGTAACATTGTGGCCTTGTTGGTTCTATTTTGTTTTGAATAGACATAAATTTGTCTCTATCATGTATATACAAATTAAATAAGATGATGTTTAAATTTTATGAGTTGTAAAAGACGATTTTATTTAATTAAAAGGTTTTACTTATTTCAAATAAAATCTAGTCACATGAATTCGGATGACAACAATTTCATTTCATTAAAACACAATGTGTTTACACTTCTAAAAGAATAACAAATTAACAACGACCCCAAAATAGGTTGAGGTTATGATAGAAAATCCTTATTTTTTTGTTAAGTGTATGAAAGGCACGTGAGCTATTAGATCTTGAATTCGAAATATATAGACAACAATTATCGCATAATGATAAATAAATAGAACTTTAAATGATGGATCAAAGATGTTTTAGTCTTAGCTCATTTAGAAGTTTCACAATTTTTTTAAAACGTTCATATTTACAAACGACATTATTTTTTAAAATTATACTATAAAAACGAGCACTTTGTATCTTTAAATCGCGTATAGTGATGATATATAAAAAAAAGTTTTTTATTGTGTAATATTTGTCTTATGTAATATTGTGTACGTCTTAAGATCGTTGTATTGTGTTAAATTTAGAATCATTGTATTATGTCTTTGTTAACTAGTGTATTTGGCCAGTTAACCATGGTATAATGATTATTGTATCATACATTGTCATATTGTGTCATGTTCAATTGTAATGAACGAGCACAATAGAGCATTGTGTAATTGTGTTACATAATATGTAAAAACACTATAGGTCATTGTGATAATTCGTATTGTACTTATATGTGTCATTATGTTATAGATGTTTACTTCTAGATTAGCATTGTGTTATATATGCTTAATTTTGTACATTGTTTCACTGTAATATATATGCATGCATTTGCTTGTTTACCTCTTGTACGTTGTGTCATTGTGCATGTTATATTAACACTCATTGTATTAGAGTTCTACTTTGAGTTATTGTGTCAGGAAATATATTTACTTACGTTGCGTATTTGGAAGGCACAGAACGATCGAATTTTCTCCGAAAAGCACACTTTGCAAGTGATGTATTTTTCGACATTCAGTTGTTAAGCTTCTTTTGGATTAAGCATAGAGAAACGGGGATGCCTAGATGTTTGTCACAGTGGTGCAATTTTCAAATGTAATTGTAATGCTTTTATCATAGCTTTTGCTAGTCTAATAAAATTTTGTTGTTAAAAAAACTTGTCCTATCAAATGCTTCACCCTTATACATTGTGTCACTATACAATGATTACGTCATTGTGTTATACATGCTTGCTATACCATTAAATTTTCGTCATCACAGTCGTAAAACCATACACGGCTAAAATCAAGGACAAACAAATGTCACTCAACTTCAAACAAACATAATGAAACAAATGTACACAAGACCGTCACCATGAAACACTTCTAATACGGTGTTGGAAACGATAGACCACTGTCTCTCTTTATTGAATCCCAAAACAAAAGGACACCACAATACACCATGTGACACTATACACCCTTCACTGCCACCATTAATCGAAGATTGAAGAAACAAAGAAGACAATGAAGGTGGCTGGAAAGACATCGGAAGTGCCAGAATGACAATAGTCGAATGAGCCAACAACCTTGCTCGAAAAATCCAAGGACTATAAAGCAAACATAAAACTAACTGCCTCTCAAACTCAACTTATTTACAAAAGTGTCATTCTACTTTGGTGGCCAAAATAAAAAACTATGATTACCAAAATGCAAAAAACATAAAAGAACAATATTCAAGAAGTTTTCCTTTTAATATATAGCTAGTAATAATAATATAACACAATGACCATAAAAAATGTGGAAAAAAGCATTTTGATTTTTATATATCAACATTTTACGCATTTTAAAGATAAAATGTTGCTTTTATGGTGTATTTTTTTTTAAATAATGTTGTATGTAAATTATGAACGTTTCAAAAATATTAAAATTAAAAAATATAGATAAATTATCATTATTATATTTCTCTATTTTTAAGGGACTTTGCATATCAATCTCTTATTAGTTTAGACTTTCTAGAAAAGAATTAATTGTTAAGTTGAACCTTATCTTTAAAAATATTTATAACAAGAGTAGAAAAAATATATATTTTTACATATGACAATGCAATAGTGATGTGTTAAAGGGCCACACGAAGCAATGATAATGAATGTGTCAAAATAGTGGTGTTCCAAACTTAAATGTCCAAAGTAAGCTCATAGTTATAATATTTAATATGGTAATGTTAATCAAATGTTCCTTTAAATAATATGAAAAAAATGTCCATAGTTAACCCGCACCGACTTGTCAACACGTGCCTCAACTTTTGATCGGTGTCGAAGAGCCAATCAAAGATAAGTTTAAAATGTGTGTTCTAATCACCTTAGCTAGCTAGGGTAAGTAGAGTGTCGAACCACGTGGAATTAGTGGTCGGTGTTATAAGTAATTTGATTTAAGAATTCAAACGATTTAAACTAAATAAATTAACTATTGCCACTTGGCTATGAAAGATTTAGATTGATTATTAACTAAGAATTAAGAAAAAACAAGTGCGATGAAATTAATTGGTTGTGATGTAATAATTGGAAAATGGATCAAATCCGGGTTTCAAGTAAGTGACCTAATGCGTACTTAAGGTTTAGCAAGTTGAGAGTTACATAGACATAACTCGTTTACCAATTATGTTGAACTATGATTACCAACTCGATAACGGGTTGTTCAATTAGATAGTAGAACCAAAATCAACTAATGTTTTAGAAGATTATGACTAACTAATGCCGGACCTAGTTATTTCATTAGCAAACATCAATTGAAGATAATGTAATAAGAAACTTATTCAATGATTAATAATTGCCACTAGTAATTTTATGAACAATTTCCCAAAACAATTAACCAAATATCGTTTTAATCAATGAAAAAGATAAACACACAAACTATCAAACATTCAAGAACATTCAAAGTTTATGCCCAACAAGTTAAAACCCTAAGCAAACATAAAACAACCACTAACCATCCACCCGGAGATGATCACGGGTGGTTTAGCCTTGCATCTTCACAATGATCACTTCAATCTTGATTTGGAATTGCATGTTTGATGTTGGAATGATGTTCGAAGGAGATGGAATGATGGAAAAAGTCGTCCAAAACGTCCTTGGTGGCTGGTGTGCAAGTTAGGGTTTGATAAAAAACCAATAATCCCTTTAAATACCCTTAAAAATCCGAACCAAAAATAGAAAATGGCAAAACGACGTAACCTACGTCCCTTTGGACGTAGGCTTACGTCCTATTATCAAGAAACGACCCTGGAGCCTGTCCTACGTCCTTCAAACGTGTAAAATTCATGAAAAACTATAGGACGTAAGCTTATGTCCTAAAGGTCGTAAGCTTACTACCTTTCCCAGCTTTCACATTTTTCTTTGTTTCTTGATTTCTTTCCATCCACGTGCTAACCAATCTTCATTAAAGCGTTGATAATCATCATTTAGCTCCCAACACCTACAAAACAAATATATATCAAAGTAAATACGTTCGAGATGATTATTAAGTTAAAAACACAAAGTTAATAACTAAATATGCATACAAATCATGAACGCATCAACTTTGCCATTTTGACGACTTTAATTAGCCCCCGAATCAACTTTGATATATTTACGACTTTCAGCTTTGAATTTTTATCATTTTAGCGCTTGAGGATTTAACCAACTTACAATTTTGACCCATACTCTACATTCACATATTTAAGACTTTAACATCTCGGCTTTGATTAGTTATTATTTTGACTTTTTATTTGAATATATCATCGTTATTTAATACGTGACGTTTTACGACTTTTCACTATAACATGTGAAACATAAAAAAAATTTATCAACGCGTTAACAAAATCATATACACAAAACTTGATTGTAACATCATGTGGCCCGGCCACATATCTAGGTAATATTTAAAAGTGAATAAATGCTTATTTAGAAATAGATGTTTTTTTTCTTTAATATTATATATGGTCTAATATATATATTACAAAATACATTGCAAGAACAGGAACAACAAAATAAATCAGTTATTTTTTCAATAAAAACTTTTTTAAATATATAAAATGATTGAAATGTAGTTTTTATAGATTCTTCTTGGAATAAAAAATATATGAACATTAGACATGTACAAATGATGATATGCAGGAATGATACAAATTTACAAATGGCTAGCTAAAAGGAGGAAGAAAACTAGAAAAAAAAAATCAACCTCCATCGATGTTTTCATTATCTTTACTTTTGAGTATGACATATATTACCATCTTTTTTTAAGTAAACATAGAAAATAATACTAATAACCCAATGTTTATTAATTATTATAATGACACGTCTAAACTAGCTAGTTAAAACAATGCATGTAAACGAGCTACAATGCATCAACTGATGGAAATACGGAAAAAATGTTGAAAAATGGTCTTTAAGAATTAGTGGCGACAATGCATCATTAGCAGCGACACACGAGCATTAGTGACAAAGCAATAGAGGCGACGTAATAGCGGCGACATGTCGCCGCTAATACCTTTAGCGGCGATTTTATGGGCCTTTATATATAGATGACAAGTGTCGTCACTATTGGTCAGTTTTTTGTGTTGCAAGCATTTATATTTTTTTTAGAACAAGTCAGAAGTAAATCTATTGTTATAATTCCCATATGCATAATTAATGCATGCACCTTATATAATTTAGGGTGGAGGTTCATTTGAGAAGATTCATATATTGCGAGAAGAAAAAGAAGAAACCTAAATCACTAAAAAAACTTTCATTTGTTTAATTTTTTTAAATAAATTCACTTCCTACATACAAATGTGTAAGGTATAAACTAAAAAAATCATTAAAATATTTTTTACGTATGTATTTTTAGCGTTTTAAATTTACCTACACACGTGTAGGTTATGTGTAAGTAACCTAACCTACACATGACTTCCACATGTGTAGGTTTAACAAATATACGAAATTTATTAAATTTTATTTATTGAATATCAAAGTTAATGATTAAATATTGCATTTCTATCATTTGTTTGTATGTTAAAAACGCTTTTTTGTTGAAAAAATGAAAAATTTAGCTATTTCTTTTTCTTCTCGCAATATTTGGTCTTCTCAAAAGAACTCTCCCCTATACCATAAACTTTTAGCAAATACAAGACATATTATCAACATATTATCAACATATTATCAACGTATGTACGCTCTTGTAAACAATAGTGCATCTAATTATTTGAATGTCTTATGCATAAACAAAATGTGTAAAGTTGGTAAAAAGAATTAACACAAATAATTATGATAAATAATAATAACAAGGGTAGTTAATTAAATTGCTTAAAAGTGAACACAAATGACAAAAATTAGTTCAATTAATATTAAAACATCAAGGAATTTACAATAAGATGACAGGTAAACGGGCAATAAGTTGCGCCGTCACCTCTTTTTGAATAGCAAAACCTAGCCTATTAAACACAAAACCTTGGCCTTTAGGGGTCGAAACATTGCTATGAATGACCCATTGAACCCTTATCAAGAAGTTCACTACCCCAATGATCACTAGGAAGTCAAATGTATCAAAGGCTAATGGAACACAAATATATCCGTACATGTAAATATATCAATCATATATATATATATATGATGCGAATTATTAGGGTGTTTTTTCCTTGCAAAACAAGGGGATGGAAAATTTGAACATGATATAAATCACACACTTAATTTAGCTAGATGATATTGGTGCACATCTATTGATGTTATCCGTATAGATGGTTTTATAAACAGGCAAACCACCTGAACAATAACCAAAGTCACAATTTGCCAACTCAAAAAGATCAGAACTTGAATCACTATCTGCACCATCATCATCAACAACAAATTTCTTGAACTCTTTGATGTCTTCTTGTTTTTCATCAAAGATCTTTACTTTCTCAACAACCCCATTTTGTAAACTCATCTTTTTCTCAGAATAATCACTCTTTGTATTGAAATTTTCAATCTTGTTGAGGTTTTCGGTGACGGGTATTTTCGTAGTTTGAGTTGGAGGAGGCTTGAGATATGAATGGCTTCCTGGGTCTTTGCAGTTTTTAGTGGGAATGGGTGCTGCATGATAAGGTGGTGGTGCTGTAAATCCTGAGCTTGTTGAGGTTGAAAAGGAAGATTTATCGTCACGTGTGAAGATGGCGGTTCCGGTTCCGACGGTGGTGGTGGTGGTGGTAGTGGTGTTGGAGGAGGTGGTGGTGGTTCCACTTCTGAAGTAGCTAATGCTGCTCCTTCTCTTCCTTTTCCAACCACTAGGAGTTTCATCTTCATCATTTGTTGACTTTTTCTTTGACTTTGACTTTTTTGAAGATGCTTGGTTGAAAAGAGAGTTCAAGAAATGAGCCAATTTCCCTCCTGGTGAGCTTGGTTGCTTAAACTTCTTCTCTTTGGTGTTCATGGGATTCTCAATCAACATTGATTGTATGGGATTAATGGGATTCCCTCTATGGTTTAGCATGTCAAGACTCATTCTTCGGATAGGCCGCATGCTATACGTTTGCGAATTGTTAGTACTTAAAGTGTTGGCTTCAACACTGATGTTTTCACGGGTGCCATTGAGATTTTCATTGGCACCCGAGAAATAACCAGCAGCTTCAAACACATCAAGCTCACCTGAACCGTTTCTGTTATGGAACGGTTTCTTAGGTTGGGATGAAAGCAAGACACCCTTAGACATTCTTGAAGTAAAACGACAAACTTCTCTTGAAAGAGTGTATACAAACACGATCGAAATGATACCCACGAATCGAAATTATGTTACAATTGTCAATATAGGCTTCTTTGCTAGAGAAAATGAATCTTGGGTTGGGGAAGAGTGAATGAAAAGCACAAAAAATGAAAGGAAGAGAGTGGTTTCATGGAAAGATTTGATTTAGTGGATGAATTTGATTACTAAAGCTTGCCTTTTATAGTAATCTTTGTCATACATGTGTAAAAGATATGTGAATAGTGTTAAGAAATGTAGAAGTATTTAATGCATAAAGTACAAGTTGAATAGTTTAATGGTTTTATTGTTGTGGCTATGGTGTTTCGTATTGGATAAAAGGGCTCCAATAGAAATGGAACGACCATGAGGTTTGAATGTAAAAGCAACAAGTAGGGCACAAGTTCTAGAATGGTTAGATTATTAGTGGTTTTAAAGCCAAAAGTCATTTTTTTGTTTTATGTTATTGAGGAAAATGATATTGTTTTTGTTATTTTCCATATTGAAGATAAGGATTAGATTTCATATGTGGTATTTGTGTCAATCTTTTTCTAAAAAGTTTAGGTTGCAATAACATACGGTGAGCATATTTAATATTTTTGAAAAGTATGAATATAACGCAATTGATAGTTACATAGATATATCAAATTATTAAGTGTCACATTTGATTTGTAAATATAGTAGTTAAATTTTCAATTATTAGATTATTGTTTCCTTTGTAAACAATAATATTTTGATATATTGACAATTCACTTGAAATATAATGCATTTTATTTTTCTTAAAGCATGTTTATATAATATTGTATTATTGTGTATGTTTTCTTTTAACCGGGTGTTTATCAATAGATTTTATAGCAACGTATCTACTCTTCGGCTTTCATTTAGTTTACATTTTCTAGAGCAATGTATCTTTTTTTTAATTAACCAGGTGTTTATTTCATTTAGTTTATAGCAATGTATCTACTTTTTTAAGCGAGTGTTTATTTTCCTAAAGCATGTTTATAAGGTACTGGATTCATGTTTTATAGCAATTTATCAGACATTATACGTGTCAGTTTACATTTCTATTTTGCGTCAAAAATTATATTGGTGGTATCAAGATCAATTATAACAACAAAAATTATTGATATTTTCTTTAAAAATAAAATGTAATCTTTACCTTTTAATAAAAAAAGGTTGTAGAGGACACGTAATATTCATTGGAGAGGTGCTGGTGCATTTTTCCCGCTCAAAACAAAACATTTTTTATTCTGAACTATGTATGGAAACAAATCAATAACATTAAATCACTTAAAAAAATTTATTTAAAAGTTTCAATCTACCTTATTTACATCGCTAAAATCACTATGAAAACGAAAAACAAACAACTTAAACAAATAATTCATCAAAATTTACGACCTAGGCTCGACCCGGTAAATATTAGTGTCACCGTGAATTTTGTAGGATATCTATCATCTAGATTATTTGTATGTCTGTTTCTCTAAATCTTTTTTTAAATTAATTGTTAGGATTTATATGCCACACTTTTAAAAGCGTAAATATTTAATTTTTTATTAATAGTGTATTTGTAGTTTAAATTTATTTGTGCAATGCTCAAATTAGAGTTTGAATATAATTTGTGATTTTATGTTCATATATCTTTCATGTAATGTTTAGTTTATTTTCAAATGTTTATTATTTCTTAACATTTTAGAATTGTATTTTTATGTATCTACCCGTATAACACAACCTATAAGACTATAACTATCACTTTAAATCAAGCTCTACATAACTCACTTGATTTGATTTAATCAGTTAGGTTAACTTTAAGTCTCTAAATTTTCGGAATTAGTCTATGTAGCATATGAATGAGATATGTTTTTTTTGCCATATAATAAGTTGTGGGTACAAATCAATATTAGTGTTTAGGGTTTGATCTTTTGATGGTTGTATTGTATTTATGAGTGTATGTCCGCACAAGATGATGTAAATTGATCCCACTTTATAGAACCTTTATTGATAGTTTTTGTCTTAAGCAAAATCAAAGTTTTATTCTCAGCATCACTCAATATAATATATAGCTCATGGCAATGACAATGTCAAATCACCTATAACCAATTTTTGGTGCGAATCCGCGGATTGTGGTCACAAATTGCTACATAATTTGAAATAGGTTGTATAATTGTATCCTTTTTAATATCATTAACTACATGCGACAAAAGTATGAGAAGCGTAATTGATAGACCAGTCTGGATCCAATATGTCAGAAAATTAAAGATTTTATGAATTTTAATTCTTTTATTGAGTTATATAGTATGAATGAAGAAAACTTATGACATTTTCTACGTCTCAAGAAATGATGTTTCACTTGGTATTTTATGTATTAGGGGTGAGCATGAAACCGAAAAAACCGATCCGAAACCCAAAAACCGACAAACCGAACCCAAAAAAACCGAATCCAAATAGAAACCGTGGGTTTTGGGTTTAATTTTTTAAAAAACCGAACTTTCGGGTTGGGTTTGGGTTTTGTAAAAAAACCGATCCGTAAAAACCGAACCGACCCAATAATGCTTATGTGTATGCTAAATATCATATATGTAAAGCACATTACTTATGTTATGCAAAAGCCCATATTGTAATACATTATTATATGACCCATATTGCAATTTATATATGATTTATTGGTTGTGTTTTGTTGAAGCAAGAGAACATTCAAAATTTAGGTTATGATTATTGTTTTTTTAACAAATTTCTCTAGAAATGTAGTTGATTTTTAGTGTTTAAAACTTATGTAAACATAAATTTAAACTTTAGTATTATAACATGGTTTTAAATCATTAAGAGTTTGTGTTTTAGCTCGCATTTACTACTAAAAAACAATAAATTTAAAGCTCAAGTTGAAAAACCCGAAAAAACCGAACCCAAACCCAGTCTAGAAACCCAAAACCGAAAAACCCAAAACCCAAAACCGAAAAACCCAAAACCCATGGGTTTTAAAAACACAAAAACCGAAGTTTTGGGTTTGGGTTCGGTTTAAGTCAAAAACCGACCCAAACCGACTCATGCACACCCCTAGTGTATATATATAAAAAATCTCACTTGTAACTTTGAATATTTGATAAATTAAAAAGGTAGCATTATTTTTCAATATTCGAGCTTTTAACAATTGTTGGAAAAGTATTAAAAATGGAACTCTGAAAGTTGTAGGCAACTATAGATTTTTATAACTAACTTCGACTATTTGTTATGAAATTGGATGTGCTGTAAAGTTATTTGTTATTTGGGTTGGGTTATTTAAGAAAATTTAATTAACGTAAAGTGTAAGAAGAATTATTAATCATCAGGTTTTAGATTTAACGTTTATAAAAACACAGTTTATAATGATAAATAGTTTAAAATTTGAATGATGAACTAAATTTTTTTTCTTAACCACTTTTCAGATTCCATCATTACTTAAATGCTCATAATTTTTACATATGACATTATTATTTATTTAAATTTCACCATAAAAAAATATTTTTTTATCTTGAAAACGTTTATAGTGTTGATATGTAAAAAACAAAGTTTTTCATGTTTTTTCAGCTCATTGTGTAATATTCGTTATATCGTATCTAGTTCTTCTGTAATATTCATTAAACCATTGTGTTTAATGTTGTTCATTGTGTTTTCTGGTGTGTTTGTCTAAAATGATAACTTATATTTAAAACAACATAATGCTGAAAACATATATTTTTTATGTTTTCCGGTTTATTGTGTAATCTTGATTAGGTGATAGTGTAATTCTCATCAAGTTAATATTGATCATTGAGTCTATGTTGGTCATGGTGTTATTCATTACGTTTAAAGTTGACCATTGTATCTAATGCTAGCAATTGTGTTATCGTTTATCTTTATACATGTGGGTTAATGATGTAGCATAAGGATTAAAACTAAGGCTCAATCACATTGATTTCTACGAATCCCGGTGATGATTAAATCCAAACCCCCCAAATTCACCTTAAAAGTAGGAGAATTTATAAAACCAAAAGTTTTCTGCAAAAAATGATCAATGATCATTCCCTTACTATTATGGTCCTTTAATAAAATATGCAAAACCCTAAACGAGCCTAATACATTCACAAGCCAAACAATTACCTAACTTGATAAAAACATAAAAGTGTCCATAATTCCAATTAAAGGCTTATTTTGAGAGAAAAAAAAAGAGTCCGCCTACAAATGTCCGTAGCTCAAGTTATGTCATTTTTCGTCCAACAAGATCTTGAGCCTAAAAAAACATGAGGGTCCGGTCCTCAACAATTAAGCCCACATCATTTAACATTTCTATTTTGCATCGAAATTTAATTTGGTGGCAT
This sequence comes from Tagetes erecta, assembly GCA_030867185.1. NCBI lineage: Eukaryota > Viridiplantae > Streptophyta > Magnoliopsida > Asterales > Asteraceae > Tagetes > Tagetes erecta. The sequence continues at coordinate 42,168,768 of CM061492.1, read as the reverse complement.
CAAAGATCGATTACAACAACCAAAATGTATTGATTTCTTAAGAACTAAACTATAATATTATATATTTTTTAACATACCTAAGGGCGGATCTACGTTGAAGTTAGAGGGTTCGCGCAAACCCCCCGCGTTTAAATTTTTTTATAGAAATTCTATAAAAAAAAATCTTGAATGAACCCTTATATATTTTGAATACTGAACCTTTGCATCTAAAATCATACAGTTTAGATGGAAAAGAATGAAATTTTCAACCTCATGGTCTTGAGTTCGAGACTTTTTTTTAAAGTTATACATAAAGGCTTTATACAACTGAAAAACCTAAACACAATTACAGAGAACACACTCCGTGGCTCTACTTATCTTTAAAAAACCTCATTTCTTTGATTTCATCCTTCTTCTACACTAAGGTATTTTTTTGATTTAATCATTATCTATTGTTTCTTTGATTTCTTACTTCTTTGAATAATTAGTTTTTCTTCTTTATTTTCTTAAAGTTCTATGAAATTGAATCTTTTGATTGAATATTGAGGTGAAATTGAATGTTGTGATTGAATAAAATTCTATTCCCTTAAACGAAACTTATTTATTTCTTCTTCTTCTTTATAGTGTTTAACTTGTTTATATGTAAACTCCAAATTTGTTACATTTGTGCTAATTGATGTGATGCTTAACCAGCGCTTAAGTAGATGTTTTTTTGCTAATTGTATCACATTTTTATATATGATAACCTAGCCCGAACCATCGAATCAATCCGAAAAATTTTATGTTTAGTTATATAAAAATTGTAGCACTTTAAAAACTGAACCCTCTGAAAAAAAAATTGATCCGCCACTAAACATACCTATAAGAGTATAAACAGCCTAGTAAGTTCGGTTTGTTACATCGTTTATGTCCATACATATCGTTTTAAATCAAGCTCTATAAAACTCAGAAATCTTGCTTTGATTTAGTTAGTTTAAATTTGAGTCTCTCAATTTTAGAATAAATATTAGGGGCTCTTTGATAACATCTGAATATTAAGAAGTCCGAACCATTAAGTGTTGAACCAGTAAAAGGTCTGAACCATTAAGAGTTAGTATATTGCTTTACTATTTAAAGTAAAATGTCTGGCCAATTCAGATAAGATGTTTTAGACATTCATACTCAGTATAATGTTTAACCATTCATATGCAAATGTTTGAAACATTCAGACATTTACTGGCGAAACAAATAGTATGAACAATTAAGTGTTGAACATTCAAAACATCTGAATTCATTAAGAGGCTGAAACAAATAACCTCTTAGTAACAAATAAATCATATAATAAGATATGTTTTTTTTGCCATATAATAAGTTGTGGGTATAAATCAATATGTGTTTGGTGTTTGAACTTTGGCTGGTTGTATTGTATTCGTGGATGAATGTTCGTACACGATGATGAAGATTGATACCACTTTATAGGACCTTTATTGATAGCTTTTGTCTTTTAACAAAATCAAAATTTTATTCTCAACATCACTTAAGATAGCTCATGGCAACGACTTTGTCACAATCACCTATCACCAATTTTGGGTGCAAATCCGTGTATTGTGCATGGTCACAAATTGATACATATTTAAATATATGATGTATACTCATTTAATATCATTAAGACTATATGCGACAAAAGTAAATGAAGTCATGTAGTTTGGATCATTTTTGCATGACAAGAATTAAAATTAAGGATTTTATCAACTTTTTATTCTTATCCAGTTATTAAATATAAATGAAAAGAAACATATCACATTTTCTAGGTCTCGTATCAATAAATGATGTTTCACTTTGTATTTTACGTGGATACAGAATCTCCAATATAATAAAGCAAAATTAATTTTGATTATCTGGTATGATGTAAAAGCTATTTTGTTTATGTGACACGATTTAAGATTTTCTTTCATAATAATTAAAAACAATTTATTTAAATAATGTTAGTACTTTTATATTTAATAAAATATGTATATATCGATAATAATATATTATAATAACACTAATTACATTTAATCTCCTAATATTTAGAAAAAAATTTAAAGATTTAATTGTGGATCCTTTTATATTTAATATTGTATATAAAAATGAAACTTAGAGATACAGTTGGTAATAAATTACAAGTAAATATCTCAGTATTTACCATTGGAGTTGGTGGCCTAATGGGAGAAGCTTTATCTCTAGGAGCACTAATTTGGGGATGTCTAAGGATCAATCCTTGGCTTTCTAAATATTTATGGAGTAGGCTATATTGTTGTTCTAAAAAAATATCTCAGTATTTATATCTTCTAATAAAGAGGGTTTTGATGCCGCATGGCATGCAATAGAGCTATTGTTGGTATCATTTTCCCGCTCATTAATATATATTATATATTTAATCATCCTACTTTGCACAGCATACAACCATCAAACTAATATATTTTCCTATCAATTACAAAAATAATTACCATATATATTCTTAGTAAACGTATCATTTACCAAAATATATATCAATATATTCCGGTCTAAGAATATGACAATTATGTCAATGGAATAAAGGTTATAATTAACAAGTATACATGTAGCATGTTTTTTGATTATTCGGTATCTGAGTGAGAATGTAAAAATGTCTATTAAATACTATTTAAACCCATTGTTTTCTATGTCTAGGTCATTAGGTGATCTTTTATCTTTATATCAAAGTCTATGGTTTGTAATAGTATAAGTTGTTATCCATTTGCATAATGTTGAAAATATTTCTATGAGAATCATTTGCCTTCTAATTTTCTTACTTAGGTATTCTGTCTTTGCTGGTGTTAGAGAACGTGCTAAATATGGTAATGATCTATAGTGTAATGCTTACTCATCATTGGTTCTTTGTTTACAATTCTTGATGATCATTACATGTTTTTAGTTATTCAACCCGTGTAACACATGAGTTATAATCTACTATTTAATATGGTATAATAATGAAACTTAGAGATAAAGTTGGTAATAAATTACAATTGAGTATATTTAATATGGTAGAAATATAAAACGTAAAGATAAAGTTGGTAATAAATTAAAATTAAATTCTCAGTAAATTTAATATGGTATAAAAATGAAGCTTATCAATAAATTTGATAATAAATTACAATAATAATATAACTGTGCATAGATCCGTTTATATTTTATATGGTATAAAAATGAAACTTAGAGATAAAGTTGGTAATAAATTACAATTAAATATCTCAGTATATTCTAAACATACGTAAGTTTTTTTATACGACATATTTAAAAAAACTACACAATAAAACCGAGCATTTATTTTTCTTAAATTTGAGTATAGTATTGCTATACTAAAAAATAATTTTTTTCAAAATAAATTTTATGTGACATTTTTTATGGGATTTTTACATATTTCCTCTTCCTAACATTCTTAATTACATATATCCCAACCCTTAATTTTTTATTACATATTTCCCCTTCCATTAAAATTTGACACAATTACCCCTTCTATCAATTCTCATAAATAAATATATAGTGTGAATGAAATTTAGACAAAATTAATATTATTATATCAAATAACAAAGGTAGATCAATGACGAGCTTTAATAAACAAGTGTATGTAACGCCATTCAAAAAATAAAATACTCTAAACGATTCGTAAACATAATGGCCTAATAGATTCGATTTAGATTAAAATTAAGGAAAATATATAAATAATCATTTAATTAGTTTATTAAGGGTAAAATAGTAATTCAATTAATTAATTTTAATGAAATGGGTAAATGTGTAATATATGTGCTTAAGGAATGTGAAATATGTAATTGACTTTTAGGGTTGGGTAAATATGTAATAAAAAAACTTATGAATGGGATATATGTAAATGCCCATTTTTTTATAGCTTCTCGATTATGTGACATTCTGTAACATCCGGCCTCTCATACCACCAATATTGTTCGCTTTGCTACATTAGAGATCACGGATTTGCTTTTGGTTGCCCGGGTGAAACTTTCCCAGGATGGTCACCCATCCTGAGATTGCTGTCATCCGAGCACGCTTAACTGTGGAGTTTTTCACTCATCCACTAGCATTAAGCTCCAAAACGCGTTGTTGGTATTTGAGGTCGGACAATATTCCTTATAAATCCCAGATCTCTTCTGTCCACGACTGATATAGGATTTTGCCTAGGGTGTTACACATTCTTTGAAAGCTTGTGTCAAAATAATGAATTTTTAGTTAAAATATTTATATAACTATATTACAACAACACTAATTATATTCTGGTCCCACAATATATAGAAGAATTTTGTAAAAATTAAGCGTACTTGAATCTCAACCATCTCCTACCAGGGGTGTACATTAGTCGGTTTGTATTTGATATGGTACCAAAAGGAAACTTAGACATAAAATTGATAATAACATACAATTAAATACCTTGATATTTTTCAAGCATACATAACTTTTTTATATGAACCTTTTTTAAAAAACTACACAATAAAACCAAACATTTAATTTTTCTTAATTTGAGAATAATATTGCTATACTACAAAAACTGTATTTTTTTAAAAATAAAATCTTGTGTTCCGGTTTTACCACTAGTTTGTCTTAAAACTGAATGAACCGTTCATGCTCCAATGAATATACTTAATATCACCGTTTGGGTATTGTGTTTCCAAACATGACGCGAACACTAAAGTAGGCTAGCTTGTACTAAATGAGAACATTAATTTTGTGGGTCACATATTTAAGTAAGTAACGGGACTTAATCACACATTAAGGAAACATAACTATATATTATCGAATAACTTACATAACACATAATGCATTCCAAACATTTTCATAATCCATCCGATTATAAAAATATTCATAACACTTCGACAAAAATATTAAAAAAACATATAAAATGAAGTATGTTGGGAGAGAAATAGATCCATGTCAATGAAGGACACGTAGATTTTAAAATTTGTTTTTATTAATATTTACAGATAGATCAATAGTTAAAAAAATATCATTACTCATGATCTCATTTTGTGTGTACAAATAAACCATCTTATAAACTAAGTATAGATACCATTTTTTTAAATTTCTCTGATCATCTGAGAGGAGCTTAGCCTAAATTCATCAATAACATACTGTCTGTTTTGTATTAGGTAATGGAATGGACGAGAGAATGAAATGAATGATAGAAATGAATGGACAAAGGATTGAAATAGACTATTCTATTTCTTTATCATGTTTGGTTACCTTACATAAATGAAATGAATCAATACTTCTTGTTGTTTGGTAGACAGGAAAAAAGAAATGAAAGTGATAAAAATCTCTAAAAATACCTAGTCATGGTTATGGGTCTTCGAGTCACGGTTCGAGGTAGTGGTCACGACATTGGTCGGTTCATGGTTCGGTTCACGGTCGGGTCATGAGCCAGTTCATAGACCAGGTTATTAGTCGGTTAATGGATTGGTTCATGTGTTGGGTCTTGGATTGAGACATGGGCTGGTCATGGTACGAGACACATGTCAGGTCATGAGTCGGATTATGGTTTGGGTAATGGTTCAGGACATGGATCGACATGGGTCGGGTCAAAGTTCGGTTGATGGCTCGGGTCGGGTCACAGTGTTGATGGCTCTATGAGTCAGTTCATGGGTTGGGTCCTGGTTCGGTTCATGGGTTGGGTCATGGTTCGAGTCGTGGGTTAGGGCATGGGCCGGTTTATGGGTACATATGTCGGGTCAAGGTTTGAGTCATGAGTTGTGTCATGGTTCTTGTCATTAATTAAAATTATTCCATTCCTTAAAGGAATGAAAAAAAACATGAGGGATGCATGGATGAAATGAAAATGAGGGTATTTTCATTCATTCGTAATGGTTTATTCCATTCCCTTGAGCAACCAAATACGTTTTTTTCCATTCTCTCGTAATAGTCCATTTCATTCCACCTCTCATTCATGTATATCAAACACTACCTGAGGGTTAACTATACTTATAGCAGTGAAAGTTTTGCGGTTTTTCCGTATACAAAAACAAACATACAAAAACAATTATTTCACACTTTATCTAAGATATAAACTGATATGATCGATCAAATTAACACATCGAGATCAATCTTAATCTTAATATATAGCATATCAATGGATCCAACACCAAACTGAACATACAAGGATATTTAAACAAACCAATAGCCGTCAAACACGTGTCATGGGCACCCACCTTTGTCACCCTAGTCTAATGCCTATTGGGTCATGCTAGACTATTAGTTGCATGTAACATGGTTGGTTTTGCTTGTTTTACTGAAACAAACAAAAAATGTCTGGTTGCTTTCTTTTACTACACACCATATATGCTAAAGTCACAATTCATGGCCACTATTTGTTCATTAGTCTACCTCCATAGGGTTTGCTATTGGCTTATGTCTTGTACCCTTCTCATTTGTTGATCATAGGACATTATAGGGTACCCTTTTGTTTAAGGACAAAAGGAGATACATCGGTTCTACTCGGAAGGGGCCGGGGATAGCCATTCGTATTGGGTTGATGAGTTTTTACGAGATGTATCATCAGCATGGTCGGTCATAAAGATTTTGGTGTCATATACGTACGTACAGAGATAAAAAGGGCTATTCGCATTAGGTATGTTAAATAAATGGGCTAAAAACTAGACCATAGGTCCATAACTTTTAATTTTGTTTGAGCCAAAGGTGGACATGTTTATTAATTAATATGGAAATTTCACATGATACTAAATTACTAATCATGTTTTTCCAGCATTAGATTAAAATCACTCACTTCTCAACTTGTGTTTCAAATTTTCAATCATATTCGTATGTAATATTCTTACAAATTAATGTTTATTTTCGTTATAAAGCTATGGAAATGAAAAATGCATATGCATTATTTGGTTAGTATTTACTGATTTATCTATATTCATTTGCCCAACTAAGTTATTAAATTTAATCACTAAATATTAACCAAAATTTACACATGTTTCATTTGCCTAACTTAGTTTTTAAGAAAATTAACATATATGTACAAAAATATTGCATAGGACTATAACATCAACCAAAAGTGAGGTGACTTTAAAGAGAAAACAAAACTTGAGTGAATTTACTTAAACACTTAAAAAACTTGATTATTATTCTTCAAAATTTCCACTAAATCAGGTAAACTTGAACATGCCTTGTTAATTAACTTAAAATACGACCTATTTGTTAAACCTTTTAGATGCGATAATCTAAACGTTGATTACGATTCTATGTGGTGTTCGAGTCACTTCCAAAACGACTAATAACTTCAATTTCATAAGGTATTTTCAGTACCTAAATAACTAATAATTTTAGTTCATAATGTATATTTTTCAACTAGTTTCGTACTCGCGCTACACTCTGGAACATAACACTCAGATGGTGATTTTACGAATATTCATGGGACACGGACGGTTCCAATCAGTTTTGAAATAAAACTATGGTAAAGTTTATTTAATTTTTTTTAATATAAGAATATTGTACTCAAATTAAAGAGAATTAAATGTTCGGTTTTATGATGCAGTTTTTTTTCAAACAATGTCATATAAAAAACTTATGTATGTTTAAAAAACATTAATGTATTTAATTATAGGTTATTACCAACTTTATTCGTAAGTTTTATTTTTGTACTATATCAAATATAAACGGACCTATGTAAATACTATTAAATTTTGTAAAGACTCTTCCTAATATTAAGGGACTAAAATAAACTTAATGTTATTATAATGTATTATTATAGATATATGTGTGTATATATACATTTTTAAATATAAAATTGTTATTTTGAGACAACTCTTAATGATGTCAAGTAAGCAAAATGATCTCAAATGATGCCAAGTAAACAAAATTGATTTTATTATATTATATAGGACATACTTCTAGTTTTTAAGTACTAGACTTGTATAGAAATTTAGAGTCTTTACCTCTCTAACATTGCGTCAGGCATGCTTTAATATGCAACATGTCGTTCCTCATCTAGGCATGAGGAATCGGATATTTGGGATAACCTAATTACTAGGTCTAATTCTCCGACGTAGTTTCTATACAAATACTACGACGTTATGACTGGCATGTATACTTTGAACTAGGTGCTTAGACTAACATTGTCTTCTTTAATTCGTACATACTCTCAATGAACAACTACTTGTGATATGCCTCCTCAAGAAGGTTTATTATGACTATGATCAGATCTAAGTAACCTAACTCTAAAAATTAAAACTATTCACAAGAAACATGCATGTCATGATAGTGACACACACTAACGATCTCTACGCTCTTCATAGACGATGAGTCTCAATGTTGATATCACTTATTATCACATAAGACATATGACACATCATATTCACCATTCCTTACACAGTTACACATTATACGCATATAATGTATATTAGATACATCTAAAAAGGAAAATTATATAACTTACATTATACGAATATGAATGATTATAAATATGTTTTCCTTAAACCGTATTTAAACTGGTTTTACGAAACAATCAAATCGAATGAGTCCACCACATTCACCTTTGAGTTGTCTTGATCCATTGTGTATATATTTTGTCACTCATTAGAGAGACATGATGAAGCATACAACGAGCAATACGATCAAATCGTTTGAAAGGATAATATTGAAGGGATTAAATGTAAACGTGGCAAAGCTGTTTTCACATATAGTGGCCTCTTTTCACAATGCCTTTTACAACTTGGCTCATATCCTAAAAGTGGGAAGATAAAAGAAAGTAGCTTTTTTATACACTTTGTTAGAAATTTTTGATGTTGTAAAGATATTTTATATTATACTTTTAACGTTTTCTATATAAACTAGTTCATGTAAAGAATCATTAGTAGCAACAAATTCTTGACATGAATATATGACATAAATGTATGACATAAATCTAACATGAAATTTACGATTACTGGTTTATTATAAATTGATTCAGATTAGTTTTGAGTTGAAGCTACACGGGTAGTGTTCATGTTAACTCGGGCATGTTCGCAAGCTGACTCGATGAACCCATTTATTATTTTGTATTACTTTTTTAAACATGTTTTTTTTTGCATTTTATGAATAGAACTGGTTGAATGTTTTATGTTCCTAATTTTAACTTAAACTAGATTTATGGTCGCGCGATGCTGCGGTCGGGTCTTTTTGACTTCATCATACACGTTACACTGGTGACATTATAATTTTGACATTTGTCACTTGTAACATGAGAGTTTTTGACATGAGCCATGAGTTGTGGCTAGATAGTTTTTATTACTTCGTAACACGCGTTAACAACATTTTCGACTTTGACATGTGCAACGCGTTATGGCGGTGGAAGAGATGTATGTTAAATGTGTATATATCCAAAGTTTGAGTAAAAAATGTAAATAAGTCAAAGAAGAGGGTCATGATATAACATGTAAAAGTGACAATTAAGTCAAAGTCGAAGTGTCAAGGTTGAGCATGCGCCTATGCGGTCAAAGCACAAAATGAGAAAAGTCGAAGGGTCAAAGTCGTAAATATATCAAAGTTGTAAATAGGTTAAAAATATAAGTGAATGGTAAAATTGTAGTTAGGTCAAACTTTTTGGTCTAAAACACAAGGTCTCACCGACCTTGTGTTTTACAAGTTTACAAATAAATGGGAAAATGACGTGGGCTTTACATTTACATTGTTTGCGTGTTGCGCGAGCCATTTGTACATTTTTAAATTTCCGTCATCACAGCTATTAAAATTATACACTGTCTAAAATCAACAAAAGAATGCTCAACTTCAAACAAATATAACGAAACAGTTATACTTGTAACCAATATCATCACAATGAAACGCATTTAATCCACTGCTGGCAATGACTGATCACCGTCTCTCTCTGTAAAATTCAATACAAAAGGACATCACAATATAACATCCACCGCCTCCATCCATCGTCGATTGAAGAAACAAAGAAGACATCGAGAGCTACCAAAAAGGACGTCAGAAGCATCAGAACGACAATGGTCGAATGACTTAGCAAGACAGAGAAACAAAAATAAGCATGTCTTGTTTCATAAATCAAAGGATTATAAAGTAACCATAAAAATTATTGTGTTTCAAACTCAACTTATTTAGAAAAAAAATCATTCTACTTTAATGAATAAAATACAAAAAAAACTATAGAAGTAAAATGTAAAACAAAAAAATACACTATTCATATAGTATGTCTTTAAATATATAGTACTAATAACAAGACAAGTTTTTTCGTGCATTGTGAGGGGACAACTTTTGTACATAAGGAACTCGATTTTGACGGTGAAACCGATACGGTAAAAAGTAGAGTACATAGATTCTAAAAATCAAAACGTAAGTAGTTATTGTGGACCAGAGTAAAAATTTTAAAAGAAAAATTTACCATCCATGCTATCGAGTTTTAAACTGCAGTGTGGAAACAAAGTTATAAATACACTAAACATATGAGGTAACAAAACAAAAATCTATGGAAATGCAAAAAAAACAAAATGTTGCGTCTAGTGAGGTTCGAACCTACAACCTTACATAGAAACCAATATGCATCTCGGAGTGTCGATCCGACACCACACACCAAAATGAAGTCGTGCACGCAAGCCATAAAACATCACAACGGTCGCCTGCCTAACCCCTTGAGCCCGACCCTGGATGGACTTAATGCAACGATCGAAAGTAAGCCGTCCGATTTACCTATCGAGACAAAAACACGACACACGTGGTTTCTACAACAATGCTTACAGCATCGATTCAAACACTAAAACCGAAATCCTATACACTTATATGTACATATCCTACAAAACATACAATGCTCAATGGCAAACTCAGCATTCACAGAGCATATATCTTTTCATGATCAGATTCATCATCTGATATGTTAGCTGAATACATCGACCACGAGGACGACTTGCTTCCACCCGCCCTCTTAATCCGCCTCTGCGACTCGTTGTATCCAAAACGTTGCTGGAAAATAAAATAACACAAACAAACAAGTGTCCCGACAAGAGACGTGACACCAATAACCGTCATTGTAATAGCCATCCATGAATTCGTTTTCCCGACCACCACGAAGGCAATCGAACAAAACGCGCCACAGGTACTAATCCCAGCAGCCCACATTAACTTATTCACAACTGAAACAATCTGTCTCTGGGCCCGCGTATCCCACGCTACTAACGTGATTTGAACCACCACAACAGCCAAAGATATGAACAGTGATGTGGCGTTAAAAAGACAAAAAGCCCGAAAAGCTGCAGTATGAGATTGAGCGATATCAGCTTCGCCCGCTTGTTTACCCGAGTACAAATACTGGCCCGGGAGATTAAAGATTGCTAAAAAAGCTATGGATGCGAATAAAACAGCGACGACTGTTAATGAGTTGATTGTGTTTTGCACAGCTTCCCTGTGAATCTTTTTAAGTTCTTTAGCAATGCCCGACACACGTCTTTGTGTTTGTTCATTTTGTAAGAGTTGTGAATGCACTTCGTGTTTGATGTCACTAACAGTCCGTTTAAGCTGCATTTCTTCGTCAATTCGGCCAACGTGGCGAGCGTGTTTGGCACCAGCTTCAGTTAGTGCTTCCATGATGTGAAGCTTTGGTGGACCATAGTTCAGCTTATCAGCGATATCCATGGCCGTTTCTTGATGATGATTGATTACATTGACACTTATAGAAGTGAATCTCAGCAACATGCTTACAATCTGCACAAATTAATAATTGATAAACATAACAGGGTATAAACAAAGGCCGATTTTGATCTGAACCCGTTTTGACCCGTCACCCAACCAGCTCATTTCACCAGCTTTAACTTTAGCATCTAAAACAAGATAAAACGAAAAACATAAGCAACAAATTAAAAAAGTACCGGCGATCTGCATTTCCTTGTAGCTATATGAACAGCAGTGTTACCCTTCTTGTCACGCTCGTTTAAAATCGAGTGATCCGCTTGCAATAAATCTTCAACAACAGCCGTACTCTGCCCTTTTACAGCCATATGCAGCGCGGTTTGACCCTTTTTATCTTTAATCGGTACGATTCCTGAATCTCTTTCAATAAGTGTTTTTACCATACTTGTTTTACCATATCTTGCTGCAGTATGCAATGCAGTTTTACCATTTTTCCTCACTATCCTTATGCAAGTAGCATCTGCGTCTAAAATAGCGTTCACAACATCAAGATGATCCTTCACTGCTGCTGAATACAACGGGCTCGTGTTCTTCCCGTCACATACTTTACAAAGCTCCGGCCATAAGCCTAAAAGCGTGTTAACGATTCCTGCATTTATAAGAACAAATATTGTGAGACAAAAAAAATCTAATCTTTTTATATACCTGAGAGATAAAATACAAAAAAAAAACAAATTTTTTTAGTTAGATCCGTCTCCCGAGGCTTAACCCGACCCTTCCTCCCTTTTACGCCCAATTCCTGAGTCTCTCGTCGAACTTTCTTTACATACATATGTATTGTACTTATTGAAATGTATATCAGATTAGAGTTTCTAATATTAAGCCTACGAGCGCATAGGGTTAATTAAAATTTCCTTATAACATATACCGTAAGGTAACATACTCAGTAATAATCAATAGAGTAAACTTCTTTTTCCCTCCTTGAGGTTTAACTAAAATAACGGTTTACATACAATAGTTTCAAAATTGCGTTTTGCCTCCCTGAGGTTTACCTAAAATAACAGTTTGCAGACAATAGTTTCAAAGTAGCGTTTTGCCTCTCTAAGCTTACCAATTTGTCACCGTTTGCTACATCCGGATTAATTTCATCAAAATCAAATGTTAGTCAGTCCAATGTGCCCCGTTAGTCATTTTCAAACCTTTTCTTTTTCGGTTTTTCCTCTTGCTTAAATGGGTTTTGGCTTGAAAATGACTAAAGTGTCTCTCACGTGAGGGGCACATGGACTGACTAACGTTTGCTTTTGACAGAATTATTTCGAATGTAGCAAACAGTGACAAATTGGTAAGTTTAGGGAGGCAAAACGCAATTTTGAAACTATTGTATACAAACCGTTATTTTAGGTAAACCTCAAGGAAGCAAAAGACAATTTTGAAATTATTGTATGCAAACCGTTATTTTAGATAAACCTCATCGATACAAAAAGAAGTTTACTCTAATCAATATATTATTTCGATATATAGACATTAACGTGTCTATAGGCTCAATACTAAAAACTCTAATCTAATATACTAGACCGGTCCAGAGGCTACATCGTCAGCCTCAGGACCTTTCTAACGGGCTATATACCGTCCACACGAGTCCAACGCCTAACCCTAACGCTCAGCGCGTTTAAAATTGCTTAACAAAACTATTTATCTACTTATTGCACTTCAAATGAGCATTTGTGATCTAGGGTTTATACAATTACAATTACAAAAACAATAGCAATTGACTGAACAAAATTGATAACAATTAGAACAATTCAATACCTAAATAGCCTCGTTCAGCTGCAACATGAAACGCATCAAAATCCTTTTTACACCTAATCTTCACAATTCGAAGATCACAAAACTTAATCAAGTAATTAAACACTTGAACAAAGTTATTCTCCGCCGCGATGTACACCGCCGTTTCTCCGGCGTCGTTTTGAGCCGCCATTAAACCAGGAACTGAAGCTTCATCGTTGTTTATGATCAGTTTTAACGTTTCTAAGTCACCTGATCGTACAGATGTGAATAATGAGTGATGCAAAATGAATTTTGGAGATTTTGGTGATTTTGGTGATGATAGTTCCATGATTGTTTACAGATGATTGATTCAATGTTGGTTGATTTAGTGATTTTGAAGATGATATTATTGATTTGATTGAATTGCGTGTGGGGTTCAATTTGGGGATTAAAGTATACCAATTGTCAACGCTGGTTTGAGTGTTGTGTGATGTAAGACTTTAAAAAGCTCCCTTTTTAGTTTTTACTATAGTTTCGCCGGTAGGTGTTCATCGGTTCGGATTGTGAGTTTTACGAATTTTTCATTTTGGGTTTTTCGGTTTAATATTTTTTGTTAAAATTATAATCCAAACAAAATCTATTTCATGGAACGTAATCTAAAATCTAAACCGAAATCCATCTTCTAATTCGGATTGGTTTTCGAATTCAACCAATCAAACCGAATTACCAAAAAAATATATATATATTTTTTAGTTTTTTTATGGGTATGAACTGCGTTCTATTTCAAGGATAAAAAGAATCAATTTAGGATAATAACATCATAATGTTATATCCAATGTAAAATTAATGATTTATAAATCATATATGACATTAGTTTTTGATATAAATGAATTGACAAACATAAAATATAAATTAAAATATTGTTATCATCTAATTCGGTTTATTTGGTTCAAACCGAATTCAAAATCTTGAAACCTAAACCAAACCACAAACCAATATATATATATTCGGTTTTCGGTTTGAACCAAACCAAAAACCAAATATGTAATTCGATTTAGTTTAAAATGGTTCGGTTTAGGTTTGGTTTTTGGTTTAATCGGGTTGGAATCAAATATTGAACACTCCTAGTACTCATAGCTTCATAGGTAGTTGGCTCGGGGTACCTTAGTGTTATGTGGATACACCGGCTGGGGTATTGAGTTGTTTTAAAAATAAATGTTTTTGGTGTTAGTAAAAGGTTTTGACATTCGTCTTAGACTTCAATATGATCTTGTTATGTATAGTAAATCTAATGGATACGTTGTGTGCTCATTAACTAAGATAGTGTTGACAAAATAAAACTATTAATACTAAATATTACGAGAATTAATTGTCATATTACATTAAGCATTGTGTTTGTTTCACCAAAATGTTGTGGCGATTTATCTATCTAATAAATCAAGGTTTTAGGGGGCAATTTTTGGAGGGAAAAATTATTTGTTTTATAATAGAAAGTTTAAGAGGGAAATTAAGGAAAATTTTTCACCACTATGCATTAGTTGATAGAACTAAATCTTTAAATAATAAATATTCACAAATCATTAAGCATAATGATTATAATTTCTTTATAAATGTTGTTATTAACCTGTGTGTAACACACGGGTATTAAAGCTAATAACCTATAAAGCCGAAGTTTTTTGTATATTTTAGGTGATATTTTAGAATAGAAAATGCATACTCATTTTTTATATATTGTATTTTTTATCTTACAGCATTAGTAACATGTTCTTTTTAATTTTTTAATTCTAGTTGGAGAAAGTGTTTTCTTTAAAGACTGAAGCTATGGTTGCAATTTTTCAAACAATTGACAATTCTTGTAATTAATTAGTGGAAGGTTAAAGATTGAAAGTTGAAACGTGCAATTTAGTATATGTAGAGAGGACAAAAAGTGTCATTTACTCTAAGGATTATTATGTTAAAGAATTTTATATTAGTTATTTTATTTATGGAGTTTTGGCACAAAAAAAAAATTCACTGCATATATGATATTTATCGTGTCCCTAAACAGGTTGTATCGTGTAACATGTTTGCAAACAATTCCGTGATTAGAAATGACAAGACTAGTCATATCGCATTCATGTCTAGAACCTCTGGTAATCATCCTATCGTGTCGTGTTTAATCACTCATATGATTTGTGTGGGTTATCTATAAAATTGCTCTGTAGTTAAAAGGCTCAATCCTAACAACCTTCTAGATTATCGGATATATGGCAAAATAAGTAAATAGCAGAATATGATTTTGATTTGAGTAGATTTTGTGTTTGTCTCTTAGGTTTGGGATTTCTAACCATTTTTGTCTTAAAGAAATCTTTTAACATATCATGTCATGTGGTTTGTATTTTTTTTAATGATTTTAGTCCTTGACATTAATTATGTTAGATTTTTCTAAGTCTAAAGGCATTTTGGTCATTTCATGTTAAATATGCTACTTTTAAAATTACAAATATGTACTTATAGCGGTCAGTCAATCTGATAGAGATAATCTCAGTTTTTTTTTTTTTGAATGGCAGGGTTTATTTATTAATAATAAGACCACTAGCAAGACGCTAGGGTCCAAACACGTAAAAAACACCACAAGAGACAAAAATTACAAAGGGTAGTACACCAATTTTGCCACCCCACATCTTCTTTCTTAGTTCTATGTTTCACCCACCTATACGTAGTAATGATCACCTTGTCTACCACGTTGCTCACCGAAATAGGGGCCGAGTCAAAAATGAGTGGCGGTTACTTTGTGGTTCCAACAGTTGCAATAGCAGCTCCATTGGTGAGTAGTTCAAAGAAGTTAATGTTGATTCCCATTTTTTTCTCCCAAGATGGCAAGATCCACTGGTAAGCTCCGCATCATAATTCCTTATGTGATTGAACTCTTTACATGTCCACCATTAAGAGGGACGTATCTATAGTACTAGCGGAGGTAGCGGCCGCTACCCTCAACTTTTCCGGCGAAGTGTAAAACTAGTGTAAAAATTCAGTTTTCCTATTTATTTTATGTATCGGTATACATTTAGGTCTAAAAATCTAATTTTTCTCTACCCCTGAACTTTTTTTTCTAGATCCGTCACTAATGTCCATTAAAAAAAACAAGGTCACATGATATGAACAATTTGTAAAATATCTTTTTTTACCACAATAGTTTTTGAATTCAAGGTGATGACTATGTGATATAAAAGCCCTATTAACAAGATATGCTCATCTTATGCCATTTATTTTCAATGGGTGACAACTAGCAAAATATGACCTATCATGGGATCCGAAGAAAGATCCTTCAAATTCATTAGATTTGGTTTTTAAAGGAGTTGAAGTCAAAGGAATACTTGAACCAATATCATCATTATCAGGATTTTTATCATCATTTTCTTACATATCGGTGTAATATCCTGAGTTCTATCATTAGTTTCTAGAATAATATTATTAATATTTTGACTACTTTGATCAATATCATCATTTTCTTGATACTTTAAAAAAACTGTCAATAAGAATTTGTTTTGATTGTCGTTTCATCTTTCAAGAACCTAATTTAAGAAGAATAAAAAATACAAGATATAAATTCAAAATGAACAAGTTACAAAATCTCACATAAACCCAAAAAATCTAAAACCCTATAACTCTAACAGAAGAATCAATATTCAAGAATACCTAAAGATACAGAAGAGGAGGCCAGATGAGAAGCTCGGTAAGGGCGAGTCTGGCCGAAATACGACAATGGAGGTCAGTTGGTCGTTGTATGTTGTTAGGGAATTAGGAAAAGGCAATAAGACAATATTATTTTTTTAATTAAATTTAAATTGGGATTGGGTTTGGGAGTTGGTTTTAAGCTATTTTATAAATTTATATTTGTTGAACTAACTTGTGACAAAAGCCCGTTAGACAAGTCGGTCTTAATGGGTTAATTGTTTGGCAAGTGGGCTAAACACAAATAATTAACAAGATAGGTTAATTATTATGCAAGGTGGATAATACCTATTCTATTATGATTAGGATAGAATACTAAGTATTGTAATTGCATTATGATTAGTATTCTAGTCTTACTAGGATAGATAGGTTATATATATACTCCTAATGTGTGGAGATATATTGTGACTTCCTTGTAATCAGTTTTTGAGTAAGTTTTCTGATATAACACGTGAGAGTGATTTACGGGTTAACGTTTGTGTTATTGTGTTTCTGGAACTTGAATTGGTATCAGAGCCAAGTTCAAGATCACACAATAACATATACACGAAACTAGCAACCTGCGATTAAAACTTTAAATAGTTTGATCAAAGAAGGAGGCTGTTTCAAACATAAGAATTTTCAACAATTCTTGTGTTGGGTTGTGTTTGATAATCAGCATTCAAGAAACAATTATTGCTGGTCATTGAATATATAAACCCACTGCTAGTTGGACTAAGTTTGTGATCAACTAGTAATAGAAGTTTACTATCTGCGATTGAACCTTATAAAAGAATCAATCAACGAAGGCAGTAACTTTTGCAAATAACCAATTAATAGGTTGTGAGCAATTGGTTAAATCCGGTCATCAATAGGTACGATTGAAGTTATCATCTTACTTGTTGATTACTAGATTAAACCACGTTAGTCGAACTAAGTTTGTGATCGACTAACAAAATTCAGATCTGAGTCCTGGATCTGACTCCACCAAGTTCACCAAAGGAATCAAGGGATTTTTCGTCAACTTATTCACGAAAGAAAAAGAAGAATATGGCTGGCGTAGAAAAACCGGAATCCAGTGTTAAGAACGAAAACCGTGAATCTATTAACAACTCAATTCCGTGTCCGGTATTAACAGCAAATAACTACAATTCTTGGTCAGTTCGGATTCGAGCCGTTTTCCGGGTACGAGGTATTTTGGAAGCAATCGAATCGAAAGGAGGCAAGGGGGTTGCGGTTGTGGACTCGTACAAAGATGACACGGCGGTGGCGTTGTTACTACAATCTATTCCAGAAGAACTTGTTCTTCAAGTCTCACAATTAACGACGGTTAAAGAAATTTGGGAGGCTTTGAAAACACGCTATGTTGGAGTAGAAAGGGTTCGTGAGGCTAGGCTCGAGACATTACTATCTGAATTTGAGGCACTGAAGATGAGCAGCTCAGATTCATTGGATAATTTTGCAGCCAAGTTACAACAATATGTTTCTAATGCGGGTCAACTCGGTCATGTTTTTGAAGAAAGAAAGCTAGTGCAAAAGTTTCTAAGGTCTCTACCAAGTAAGTATATTACAATTGTTGCTACCATTCAACAATTTGGTGACTTAAAAAATATGACTTTTCAAGAAGCCATTGGTAGACTTAAGACTTTTGATGAAGCCTTAGGGTCGTTATCAAAAGAATCTACCAATGAAAGTCTAATGTTTCAAAAAACGCATCATAAAAAAGGTGGAAAAGTCAATTATAATAGTCCGAAAAATTATGGGAAAAAGGTTGAAAATCCGAAGTCTCATAACAATAATGAAAAAGGATCCGGTAATATAAAGAAGGGGAAGGGTAAAGACCGATCAAAAGTTCAGTGTTATAGATGTGATCAATTCGGACACTTTGCATCCATGTGTCCGGAAAGAAAGCAAAAGAAACAGGAAGCTAACTTCATGGAAGAAACAGACGAGAACCCGGCAGTTTTTATGGTTAGATGTGATGAAGAAAAGGTGTTTCTCAATGAAGAAAGGGTTATACCAAAGAAATTTCAATCCGAGCCTAAGGATAAGAACGTTTGGTACTTGGATAATGGTGCGAGCAATCACATGACAGGTAACCGCATGTTTTTCTCCGAGTTGAATGAAAGAATTACAGGTAAGGTCAAGTTCGGTGATGACTCGTGTGTTGATATTCATGGTAAAGGGTCAATATTGTTCGAAGGAAAAAATGGCGAGCAACGTCTTATGACAAATGTTTATTTTATTCCTGAGCTTCGAAACAATATTATCAGTTTGGGGCAAACAACAGAAGGTGGTTGTGAGAAACTGCTAAAGGGAAACCATTTGTTTTTGCATGATCACTCGGGCAGATTGTTGATGAAGGTACCAAGAACTAAGAACCGTCTCTACAAGATAAATTTGAAAATTGGTAGCCCGGTGTGCTTGCAAGCCAAAATTGATGATTCAAGCTGGTTATGGCATGCAAGACTTGGCCATATTAGTTTTGAAACAATGAAAAAGATGGCAGCAAAAGACTTAGTGATTGGAGTGCCAAGAATAAATCTACCGAATAAGTTGTGTGACTCGTGCATGGTAGGAAAACAAACAAGGTTGCCTTTTCCAATTGCAACTACATACAGAGCATCCAAGCCTCTAGAGCTAATTTATGGCGATTTATGTGGGCCAATAACACCGTCGACGATTGGAGGTAATGAATATATATTTGTTATTATTGATGATTACTCACGATATATGTGGTCTTTTATGTTGAAAAGGAAAGATCAAGCGTTTGAAGTTTTCAAGTCCTTTAAAGTCATGATCGAGAAAGAAACCGAGAGGTCAATTAAAACTTTTCGAACGGATCGTGGGGGGGAATTTACTTCAAGTGAGTTCTCGAGTTTTTGTAAGGAGAATGGAATTCAACGTCAACTCACCGCTCCATACACTCCACAACAAAACGGAGTGGTGGAGAGGCGAAATAGAACGATTTTGGAGATGACGCGAAGTATTATGAAAGCAAAGAAGGTGCCAAATTATATGTGGGGAGAGGGAGTTAGACATGCTACTTATTTAATAAATAGAGTTCCAACTCGTGCGCTCACAAATAAAACTCCTTATGAAGTTTTCAAAGGTCGGAAACCAAATTTATCCCATATAAGAGTTTTCGGTTGTGTCGCGTACATGAAGATAACAAAACCGAATCCAAAGAAGTTAGATGATCGCTCCAAAATTATGATACATCTAGGCAATGAGTCCGGGTCAAAAGCTTATCGTTTATATGATCCAACAAGTCGAAAAATTCATATATGTCAAGATGTACATTTTGAGGAGCAAATGGGGTGGTTGGATTTAAAAAATGTCGATCACTCTGAATGGGAAACATTTAATGTGAATTGGGGGGAAGATGTCTTACCAATTCATGATGGACCCATTACCAATCATAACTTTGAAGAAGGTGATAAATCATCTAATAGCAGCTCAATTGATCGAAGTAACATAAGCTCAAAAAATAAAAATTGCAGCAGCTCATTAGATCCAAGTATTGAAAACCCAACAATTCCATTAAGCCCAAATCTAGAAAACGTTATGGGCTCAAGCGATGATGAAGACCAAAATCATATTTGTTCTCGAAGTAGTCCAGTTATTACTTTTGATTCTGAAGCAAGCTCACAACAAACGGGGCTAAGAAGAAGCACACGATCAAGCAAACCACCCGCAAAGCTTAATGATTTTATCATTGATGGAAGCTTATTTCTAACGCAAGAAGGGGAACCGAGTTCTGTTCAAGAAGCATTAGAAAAACGGGAATGGTTGGATGCTATGAAAGTAGAGATGGATTCCATTGAAAAGAACAAAGTATGGGATTTAGTTCATCTTCCTCAAGGTCAGAAAACTATTGGTCTCGAATGGGTTTTCAAGTTGAAAAAAAATCCGGATGGCACACCGAAAAGATATAGAGCAAGACTCGTGGCGAAAGGTTATATTCAACAGTTTGGTATAGATTATGAAGAAGTTTTCTCACCCGTTGCTAGACTCGAAACAGTGCGTTTGATCATGGCATTAGCCGCATCCGAAGGTTGGGAGCTACATCATCTTGATGTGAAAGCCGCTTTTCTTCACGGTGATCTTAATGAATTAATATATGTAGAACAACCTAAAGCTTTCGAGATTAGAGGCAAAGAGAGAATGGTATACAAATTGAAGAAAGCCTTGTACGGTCTTAAACAAGCTTCTAGAGCTTGGAATGCAAAGTTGGATGGTGTGTTGAAGAATATGGGTTTTCAGCGGTGTACATATGAGAGTGCGGTTTATATAAAGGGTGCTAATAAATCATTATTGATTGTTGCTGTTTATGTGGATGATTTACTTGTTACAGGGTCTCGCATTCAAGACATAGTTGGCTTTAAGAAGCAAATGAAGGTTTCTTTCGAGATGAGTGATCTTGGATTATTGACATATTACCTTGGCATTGAAGTAAAACAAGATAAAGATGGTGTTTTTCTCAAGCAAGAAGGTTATGTAAACAAGATTTTGAAAGAAGCTAGACTCGATGAATGCAACCCGACTCATTGTCCTATGGAACCGGGTACTCAACTTGATAAGGATGAGCAAGGGCAAGCGGTTGATCTAACTACATACAGAAGATTTGTGGGATGTTTAAGATATTTGCTTCATACTAGACCCGACTTATCTTTTTCTGTTGGAGTAATTAGCCGTTACATGCAAGAGCCTAAACAGTCTCATATGCAAGCCATGAAACATGTTCTAAGGTTTATTAAGGGAACAAAAGATCATGGGATAATGTATAAAAGAGGACGAAGTGCAAAAGGTTTGGTTGGTTTTTGTGATAGCAGTCATAACACGGATCGAGATGATGGGAGAAGTACAACAGGTTATGTATTTTACTATAATGGTGGTCCTATTTCGTGGTGTTCACAAAAACAAGATATAGTTGCTTTATCGTCTTGTGAGGCGGAATTTATGGCGGCTAATGCCGCTGCTTGTCAAGCTATATGGTTGCGGGGGGTGCTGAGTGAAGTGACAAAGGAAGAAGAGAAGGTGGTGCCATTAATGATAGATAACAAGTCGGCTATTGAGTTAATAAAGCATCCGGTTTTCTTTGGAAGGGCTAAGCACATCAGAAACCGTTATCATTTTATTCGTGAAAGGGTTGAAGCGAATGAAATTAATGTTGAGCATGTTAGTGGTGAAGAACAGAAGGCGGATATTCTTACCAAGCCATTAGCAAGCATCAAGTTCAAGGAGATGAAGAGTTTGTTACGAGTAGGAAGTCTCTCTAATTCGGTTTTGCGAATTAGGGGGGTGATTGTTGAACTAACTCGTGACAAAAGCCCGTTAGACAAGTCGGTCTTAATGGGTTAATTGTTTGGCAAGTGGGCTAAACACAAATAATTAACAAGATAGGTTAATTATTATGCAAGGTGGATAATACCTATTCTATTATGATTAGGATAGAATACTAAGTATTGTAATTGCATTATGATTAGTATTCTAGTCTTACTAGGATAGATAGGTTATATATATATACTCCTAATGTGTGGAGATATATTGTGACTTCCTTGTAATCAGTTTTTGAGTAAGTTTTCTGATATAACACGTGAGAGTGATTTACGGGTTAACATTTGTGTTATTGTGTTTCTGGAACTTGAATATTTAGGCTTTTTAAATGTATGTTAATAATTAAAATGTGGTCTTATATTAAACTAAAAAGTTAAAAAAATCCATAAACTATCTAATATTCTTAATGAATTACCAAAGCAATATAAATGACTCAAATACTCTTAACCTAACAGAAAATTAAATAGAGTTAGTCTCAAATACCAAAACTGTTAAATTAAAAGTACAAACCACAAGACATGATTGGTTAAAATATGTCTTTTCTAAACTAAAACTAAAATGACAAAACTAGAGGGACTAGAATAGAAAATTTACCCTTAGGTTTTTATACATTATATTTTACATGTACATGTATCTTAAGAGTTTGTTTAAACTTTCCTCATAATACGGACGTGTGCTCACAAACCGCCCGTGATCATCATATACAAATACAACAATTATGACTTTCAAAGATCACAAACACAAAAAAAAAAATCCATCAAATATTTCTCCCTCAAATCTTCCTTTACATCTTCAATCCTCCCATAACCAATCACTCATGGGTTTAAAAAATCTCTTCAATCTTAAAACAAAGAAGACCAAAAAAGACACCATCACCGAAAACTGTATCACTGAAGACACGAACCGTAAAAACACATCTCTAGAAGATGAACTAACACAAGTATTCAACAAATTCGACGTGAACCACGACGGGAAGATCTCATCATCCGAGCTAGGTTCAATCATGGGAAGCATGGGACACCACCCAACACATGAAGAGCTAGAGAATATGATTCAAGAAGTGGACGCTGATGGCGACGGGTTTATCGACTTGAAAGAGTTCATTGAGTTGAATACAAAGGACATCGATTCGACGCAATTGTTGGAGAATTTGAAAGACGCGTTTTCGGTGTTTGATGTTGATAAAAACGGGTTGATCACGGCTGATGAGTTGCAAAAGGTGTTGGGGAGTTTGGGAGAAGAGTGTAGTGTTGGAGAGTGCAGGAAGATGATTGATGGTGTTGATCAAGATGGTGATGGTGTCATAAGCTTTGAAGAGTTCAAAGTGATGATGATGAATGGTTATTTTAGTGGATTGATTTGAAAATTTGTTATCACTATTTTCGGGCTTTGTTAATCCTACTATTTTTTTAAGTTTAGTTTTATTATTATCATTATTGTTATTATTATTATTATTAATTTTTATAAACTCAACACGTATTTTTTAAGTTTTATTATTATCAATGGCTGTTATTATTATTATTATTATTATTATTTTAAACTTAATTGTAGTATAACTATGTTTATTAAAACGTGTAGGTTATTTTTTAGTAACCATCAAATTAATATTATAAAAAAAATAAAAAAACTTGAAAGATTCTAAGCAAGTATATAAAATCTTAAAAAAACATTAAAAGTTAAAATTAGATAGGGCCGAGACATAAAAACAACCTGATCTTTAATTTTTAATGGCCTTGTCTATTCACACACCCTAAAATTCTATCCACACACCTGTTTTAAAACCAGGCGTCACGGATAGGCCTTGATGCGGCGCCTGAGTCACTTTTCTGTCAACGTCAACTGAGGAATGTCGTAAACAAGGTGGAATTCGGTCAAACCTGGACATATGCGCCGCATATATGACCTAGGCGCCACACCGAGGGCCATGCGCGGCGCATAAGGGTGTTGAAGCGTGATTGACTACGTTAGAGGATGTGTCTGTGATAAGAAGTAACCCAGGCGCGACGCCGAGGTTTATGTGCGGCGCCTGAGGGTGTGTGAAATAAAAGCATGGGTGTGTGAATAGGATATGGGGTGTGTGAATAGGATGACCCTTTTTAATTCAAATAAAAGACAACTTCTTAAAAATGTGTAGGTTATGTGGATCTTGATCGGATTTAATGTTGTTTAAATGTTTTTGATTATTTTAGTGAATTAAAAGCTTGTAAATAAGCTAATTAACTTTATTAAAATGATTTAAAACAGAATAAAATAATTTTGGATTGACATGAAAAATTGGATTCTAAAAGTAAGCTTTTAGGAAAGAAGTGGGGACTCGTGTGATGTAGCGGGATTGATATTGTTGGTGTTAATTGTTTCTAGGTGTTTTGTTGATTTCGTAGTTTTTTTACTAAATTGTATCATCAGAATGGTGGATCTAGGTGACGGGCGTGACACATGTCAAGTAACTAATAGGTCAAAACAAAATTCGGAGATGATAATATTCAACTAACCATGAAATAAATACGATTATATCTGTATCTTAATATAAAAGCAAAAAAAACTTCGGTCTGAAATGTTTCATGAAGATAAGACGAAAACTAGTCGTACTTCTTACATATCTCTTTGATAACGTCCAGATTGTCCCACCACCATTTATCATCCGTAAGGAGTCCGAGAACTTCTTGTATTTATTTGCCTTTATCTTTTACATCTTTTTTGTGGTTGAACATCCTGTAATTTCTCCTCTTTAAGGGTCCCCCAGTGGCCGGAGTTAGAACTGGAGCAGTGTTGGTCACTGAAAAACGATGTTTACTTTATTACTTATAAGTTTGCAATAAACACGTGTGTTAGATAACTCCATATAGGTAAGTTAAACTACAATTATAGAAGTTAATGTGATACCTAACACATCTTTCAAATTAACATTGGTTTCAACAGGCCTTGATTCTGGAATATAACACGTCGATTTTTAAAACACGACATTCATCGATATAACATGCCTGATGCTACGGCATTGACAATTTAAACACGGTATTCATCGGCTAGTTTTAGGGTTTATGGCAATCATCACACTGCCAGTTACATTAACTAGTTGACTATCGCCATTAACAAATTCTTACAATATCGTCGTATTTTTATTTGCTAAATATACACTCGCGAATTACAACAATAAGAACCCACTAGTTAGGGTTTATGGAAGCATCACACTGATTACTCGTTATGTTAATTTATGGTAGTTTTCTTATTCGCATAATTTATTACGTTTTTTTTTCTTAAATTTCTAAAAGTTTTAAGGCTAGTAGCATCATTACGATATATCAATTTCCATAACCATTTTAGCAGAAAAATATGGTAAATCATAAACAAAATCAACATTGATGTATACTCTAAGTTTGAAGGTGTCACCCTAACTTATTTTTTGATTTTAAACTTTTACATATTTACGTTTTACCCCCCCCGACTTTTACATGTTTATGGTTTTGCCTTCCGACTTTGACAGATTTATGTTTTTGACTATTGACTTTGACATATTATCATTTTGACCCCTATGACTTTGAACTGTTACTCTACTTTGACATACTTACAACTTTGCTTTATGACTTTGACATCTAAGTTTGAATATTTCCCCGTCTTTTAATATGCGAATTTACACTGTAATGTACAAAACGTGAATTTTTTTACGTGTTTACGACTTTGACCCTACTATTCTACTTTGACATATTTATGGCATTGACCATCCGGTTTTGACTTAGTTTTAATTTTGGCATTTATGTTTGTTATATACCTGTATTTTAATATGTTACACATTATGACTTTGCACCGTAACATGCGAAACATGAAGCTTTTTTATCAATGCGTGTGATGAAGTTACATTCACAAAACCTGGCCACCATAACGCACGACCCAACACATAAACCTAGTTAGAACTATATGTGAAGAGTAAAAAAAATGGACTATAATAATAAAGAACTAGCACTAAAGTACTAAACAAACATGCCGAATAATATCCAAACTCTTAGCTAAAACAACAATTAAATAAATTACTAAACAAACTTAGCCTTGAATTAATTGGTTTTTAGTGCTAAGTATATGGTATAAACACGACTTTTAATGATCCAGCAATGAATGAAGAGACCACAACCAGGGTTTGAGTGTTATGCGAACGGCGGGTTAATTCTCGCTCCCTTGGTTGTGGGTGACCTATGAGCTGATTGCTTCCTGTGTCTTGCTCTTGTGACGTGGGTGTCATAGGCCGGTTAGCGAGTCCGGTATACTCGTTTTAAGCAAAACAACACTATAATTTAAATTCATGTTCGCAAACATTTTAAACACTAAAAGGCCAATACAAATCTAAAGAAAATTTACTCAAAAACAAATAACCATAAACAAAATTCAATCTTCTATCGCCTACATTTCGAAAAGTTGGATAATACATTAGCACATGGAAACTATGTAGTTAAACTTCTTGTATCATACATACATTGTAATATGGTATCTGGTATAGCATACATGGGCCTTACAATTATTTAGCATACACATAAATTTATAAATTTTGTATAATTACAATGTTTTAGATTTAGTTCGTTTCGGTTTTTAACAGGTTTATTTTTTACAAAAATCATAACTAAACCAAAATTTTGATTTTCAAGAAAAACAAACTAAAACCCATAGTTTTTGTTTAGGTTATATTTTTCAATACTTTTTTTGTTTTCTCTGTCTCAAGTCATTTATTTTAGTTTCATGTCCAACCCGCAAGACCCGCAAAATGTAATTTACTCTAAAATAACTATTAACATACAACTTGTGTTTCAAAATGTGTTTCAAAATCAACCCCAAATCACCAATGCTCAAAACCCTTCTTGTTCTATAAACCAATGTCGAACTCAATAGCCTCAACAACCAGCAAGATAGTCTTAACAATCAACTCAAAAACCACCGGAGTTACAACCTTCCACCGTCGTTTAACCACCTCCGCCACCGCAACCCCACGGCTAGTTCCAAATCCACCTGATTTAATCAAATGGGTCAAAAAAGAAGGTGGTTTCGTACACCCATCTGTTCGAATTGCGCAATCGGGTGCGTTTGGGCTTGGATTGATTGCGTCTGAACAAATCCCCAAAGGCTCTGATTTAATTGCGCTTCCGGACCATGTTCCGTTAAAGTTTCCGGAAATTGAATCGGATAATGGTGATGAAAGTTACTCCAGTTTGGTTAATGTTGCTCGTCATGTTCCTGGTATGTTTTATTGTATGTTTAATTGTAATTTAGTGTCATAATTGATTAATTTCCCAGTTTAGAGTTATGATTGAACCAAGTGAATGTTTGATACAATGCGTTGTTATATCTATGATGATGAATGCATGATTGTCAAAGGCATTGTTATATCTATGATGATGATTGCATGGTTGTCAAAGGCGCAAGGTGTGTAAAAATCGAGGGATGTTTAAGCGCGTAAAAGTACCGTTTTTAGAGGTTTTAGGGACCGTTTGTTTCACATGTTAATGGTTTACTGTTTAATCATTCAGCATTCAGAGCGTTTGTTTCATAAAAAAGAGTCTGTTAATGGTTCCGTTAAATGCTGGATGGTTAAGAGACAGTTAAGTGCTGAATGGTTAAGAGACATAGAGATGCTGAATGAAACTGAATGTAGCATGGACAAACTTTCCCTCATCAGCAGTTCTACCCCCAAAATCTTTCCCATTATTAGAGCGTCTTAATGGTTCAGAGTTCAGACCTTTTAACCATTCAATACTTAATGATTTAGATTTTGCCAAACAGCCCCTTAGACATGTTTGAGTCTAGTTTACGCGTTGTTTTAGGTTGATTCCAGGCTACTTTAGGGCTAGTGTAATTGTTTCGGACATGTTAGGATGATTTTTGACCGGAACATGGATTGAAAATGTGATTGAGCATCTGAAAATGAGGCTTTTGAAGTGAGGAAACAACGCTGCACTGGGATGCACTAGGGGGCATAGGTGCGCGCTGTGTGGGCTTTTGACAATAGAGGATAAATGTTTGCTGCAAAACACAATGCATTCAAGAAAAAGATACAAACTTTTGAAAAACATAATCCTTAAGTTGGAGGGAATAATACGTTATCGAATCCAAATTAAATAAGTCTTTTGGTATTTGCATATTTGGTAGTGTGCAGATCAAATGCATCTAAGGTTATTGTAATCTTTAAGCAAAGTTACATTTTTTATGGTGTTTCGTTATGACGTTGGATAGAAAGTCATATACAAGTATTGCATATTATGTTTTAGTTTTATTAAAAACAAGCATTGTCCAAACTGGTTTGTTTTTGTAGGTTAGTAACTTAGTAACACTATTTTGCATAAATTAGGCTATATTGAGTTGTGAATAAACGGTATAAAACTGGACATGTGGAGCATTTGGCAGAGGAACTATGGGCTATGAGATTGGGATTAAAACTTCTTCAAGAAAGAGCAAAGACGGGATCTTTTTGGTGGCCTTACATCAGCAATCTTCCTGAAACATATAGCGTTCCCATTTTCTTTTCGGGTGACGATATTAAGAATTTGCAATACGCCCCCCTTCTTTACCAGGTACATAACGTGTTGTACTTTTTGGTCATTTCCTTAAACATTCAAACATCTTATCATACCAACTTTTTGCTATACATACAGGTAAATAAGAGATGTCGTTTTCTTCTTGATTTTGAGAAAGAAGTGAGACGTGAAGTTGAAGATGTGAAATTACAAAACCATCCTTTTGGAGGGCGGGATGTTGATGCATCTTCGTTGGGATGGGCCATGTCAGCTGTTTCTTCTAGAGCTTTCCGGTTACATGGGAAAGCTCTTCAAAATGGAAACAGTAGTGACGTTCCAATGATGCTTCCTCTAATTGATATGTGCAACCATAGCTTCAATCCTAATGCTGAAATTGTTCAAGAACAAGGTTCGGGAAATCCAAAGATGCTTGTAAAGGTTCGTGTTTTTACTTAAATCCGTTTTTTCAAACTATATGACTTTTAAGGTCAAACAAGCTAATATTCAACTTGAAACTGATATAAAGTATAAATTGTCTGAATCATTGAGTAAAATGCTTATAATTTTTTTCAAGTTTGATGACATCTAAAGATTAGAAAATGCTGGTTACAAATTTGGAACATTTTAAGTATTGACGCTCGATAGGTTTGATTTTGACCTTGAAAGTCAAACCGTATCTTCTTTTGTGTGGAATATTTGGATTGATGGTTGATTCTTTGTAGGTTGTTGCGGGGACGAATATCAAAGAGCGTGATAATCTGACTCTTAACTACGGTTGCTTGAACAATGATCTTTTCCTTCTAGATTACGGGTTTGTGGTGCCATCAAATCCTTACGATTGCATTGAACTTAAGTATGATGGAGGTCTCTTTGATGCTGCCAGCATGGCAGCTGGGGTTTCAAACCCGAGTTTTTCTTCACCCGCTTCTTGGCAGAAACAAATATTATCGGAATTGAATTTGGAGGGTGAACGAGCTCTTCTCAAGGTATCGTTTTCCTTCTTTTTGTTTAAGAAATTGACATGTAGCATATAATTTCTTTGTACGATGGATAATGCGTCTGATGCGATGCATAATGCAATTAGTTAGTATTTGAACAAATTAGACGTTTAGACCGTGTATTTTCTTTTTTCTCCCTTAGGTAACTCTAGGTGGACCCGAAGTAGTAGAAGGCCGATTACTAGCCGCATTGAGAGTACTTCTGACAAACGATGCTGAAGCCGTACAAAAACATGATCTAGACACACTCAAATCACTCTCAATCAAATCTCCGCTTGGGTTAGCAAACGAAACGGCTGTTCTGCGCACGCTAATCGCATTATGTGTAATAGCACTCAACCACTTTCCCACAAAGATAATGGAAGATGAATCTTTAATCGAAAAAGGCGTTTCTAGCTCAACAGAGTTGGCTTTACAGTTTAGAATCCAAAAGAAATCGGTAATTATAGACGTTATGAAAGATCTTACCAAAAGGGTGAAGTTACTCTCTGCAAATGAATCACTTGCTTCTTGAAGTTGAGGTAATGTTTTATGTTTATTGTTTCTTTTAGTTCATTTTTTCGAGTTTTGAACTTGTTTATCGATCGTTGTTGTATGGGATTAGTACTTGTTTTACCGCAAACACAATGTGTACCTCTTGAGTTGCATAAAGTCCTGGCCGAATTGTTTCTTGTTCTAGACGGTTTAGAATTATAAACATGGGTTGTAGGTGGTTTTGTACATCTATTGATCAAAAGTTCAAAACACCATGATCACTTGACGTTAACGTTCTCCTTCTTCATCATCTCACGCTGATTCGTGGTGATGGCGTCCTTGGATTTGATGACTCATTATGCTTCTAGTTCTTGTATCTTTGTTGCAACTTACTCGAACCTCAAGTAAGTGTTATGTACGTTTTTGTTTGAGTTGACAATTCATAGATATTTGGTTATGAAGCGCACTATTTAGCCATCAAGACGTCTTCTTGGGTCTCTAGCCATGCCAACGGCAACTTACATTGTACAACAGGTGACGTTGGTATTTTTCGTTCTCCAAAGTAATGTACTAAACGGTTTGGTTGATATGAATCTATGTACTCGAAATTCGAATACTTTCTCTTTAAAGTTGAGTTAGAGTGTGTTAATTAGAATCGTTAATGCTATTAGTACTAGTTTGAGTAAATTACGGTTTTCGTCCTTGTGGTTTGGGTTTTGTAACGGTTTTCATTCAAAACTTAAAAAATGCTCAATATAACCATTGTGGTTCCAGATTTGTCCCAATTAGATCCAAACCTCTAACACCGTCAAGTTTAACCGTTACTCAGCCCTCACTTGCATCTCACGTGAGGGGCATTTTTGTCATTTAACTCCACCATTTGCATATATCAACCAAGAAACCTATGCAAATAGTGGGGTTAAATGACAAAAATGCCCCTCACATAAGAGGCAAGTGAGGGCTGACTAACGGTTAAACTTGACGGTGTTAGAGGTTTGGATCTAATTGGGACAAATCTAGAACCACAATGGTTATATTGAGCATTTTTTAAGTTTTGGATGAAAACCGTTACAAAGCCCAAACTACAGGGACGAAAACTGAAATTTACTCTACTAGTTTTGAGTTAATGGATAGCGTATAAGTACTTTGACCTAGTTAATGGTATCCGGAAATAGTTTGATGTTATTGAGGTTAAGAGAAATTTAAAATACAAACTAATGCTTTTGTGAAAGTGTAAAATTAATTACGCAAGTTATAATTAAGCGGATGAAATTCTTACGAAAAACACCTCTTGTGTGTGAATTTCATCACAACGTGATGGTTCTATCCATGCATAGGATATTATCATGGAAGTGTAAATTACACTTGCGTGATTTCAAAAAGTATCAGACACGCACGCATGTTTCATGAGCGAGTGATGTAATTAAGCAAGAAATGAAATTCTTACCCAAAGGAATTTTTACAAAGGATGAAATTCTCATGTAACAAAATAAACGGTCGACGCAACTTCAATTTGTATAATAACAAATAAGAATGAAAACATTCAACATGCCCATTTTTTAAATATAGGTATTTTTTATTTTTTTACATTGAACCCAATAGGCCAATAGTGTAGCATTTAAGCCCACTTGACTTCATAGCCATTTTTTTCACACGTCATTACCTTCTTAATCAACCTAATGAAAGTAAAAAGGAGGCCCCTGTGAACTTTTTGACAGATCCGCTTGAGGGTAGGTCTACCTTAAGGCCGGCTGATATTCTAGTGTTTGGTTGGAAAGGGGGAAAACATGCCTGTCTGGACCTTACGGGAGTGTCCCCCTTGGTGGCGCTCAGGGACACTGGATTTGTTGCTCGACAAGCGGCATCAAAGGCGGAATCATGTAAGATTGCTAAACATGAGAAAGCATGTTTGGAAAATCAACATGTTTTTATTCCATTAGCTTTCGATACGTTTGGTTTCCTAGCCACTGAGGCAGTGAACTTCTTGAATAGGGTTCAACGGGTCATTCATAGCAATGTTTCGACCCCTAAGGGCCAAGGTTTTGTCTTCAGTAGGCTAGGTTTTGCTATTCAAAAGGGGGTGGCGGCGCAACTTGTTGCCCGTCTACCTGCTACCTTATTGTAAATTCATTTGGTGTTTAATATAAGCAACATTTACCTAAAAAAAAAAAAAAAAAAAAAAAATGAAAGTATTATTTTTTGAACTTACAATACTGCTTTGCTCCATATGAACTTGCAATATTTGGTAAAACGACGTTCTTTTTATTGCTATGGTGGTTTACTTGAATACAAGTTGAAGCGGATGATTAACACTACGTGTCTTGCTTGATGAATGTGACGCTTTCGTTTCACCCTGTGAGCAGGTTCGAGGCTCACCGTGTTGTTTTTTTCATTTCTAAGTATCTTTTGCTTAATGTTTAAATATAAATAATAATAACATGGGAATTGAAAGAATTATGGTGCCTAAAAACATTGGTGGCTGGAATTGGAGATATCAAAGAGGCCAACTTGGCTCTCCTTGCCAAATGGCGTTGGTGGTGTCATTTTTTTTCGAACGGCCGAGATTTTTATAAAGAGAAGGCCCTTAAATTGCAGTTTCCGTCTTATCCCTTTGCCGAGTTTTTTTAGATAATTTCGTATAAAAAAATTATGTATATTTGTAAAATACTAACATCTTTAATTGTATGTTTTATCCCTAAGTTTCATTTTTATATCCTATCAAATACAAACTAATTCATGTACACCAATAGTAGCGAAGGGTTGAAATACTCTTAAATTTTTCAAAATTTTCCTATGGGATCAAAATGTAATTGGTGTTATTATAATATATTTTATATACATATTAGAATTAAATGTTTGGTTTTATGGTGTATTTTTAAAAAATAATATTGTAAAAAAAAGTTATGTAACCATAGATTATTACTAACTTTATCCCTAAGTTTTATTTTTATACCCTATCAAATATAAACCGATATATGCACACCCCTAGTAGGAGAGGATTGAAAATGTAATACTCTTAAATTATTCATGATTTTTCCTAAATATTAAGGGATTAAAATATAACTAGTGTTATTATAATGTATTATTATAGATATATATACATATAAGTTTAATTTATATACCTTATCAAATATAATCGTACTTATACACAACCTAGTAGGAGAAGGTAAAAAATGCAATTACTCTTAAAATTTTTAAAATTAGACTAAATATTAAAGGGACAAAATATAAATAGTGTTATTATAATATACTATTATATATATATATATATATATATATATATATATATATATATATATATAGGATGAGGATCATTACAGAACCACTTTTTATTTACAGAACTACAGAACCACTAATTTACTTATATGTAAATAAGTCTGGTGATATTTAGGTTGTGTTACATATGTGTATATTTGCCACAACAAAAAAATGGTTGTGTTTCTATATTCAAATACTTATGTCTAATTTACACATATGTAAAGACAACTTAATATCACCAGACTTAATTTACATGTATGTAAATTAGTGGTTCTGTAGTTCTGTAAATAAAAGTGGTTCTGTAAGGATCATAATCCTATATATATATATATATATATAGATTGGGGATTTTCTAAAAAGACTAAAAACTTTAAGAAGTGTAGGAAGTAATAACAATCAAACACGTGTCCATGAGGTTAAAAACAGGCGGAGTGCGTTATCGTCATTTTACACGTTGCGTTATCGATTCCATTTGAAAGCCCGACGTTATCTTCTGAATCATGGTGTTTTTAACATTTGAACTAGTTATAGAAAACAACATGGTGTTTTATTCGTCGCACTATTTTTTTTGGCGTTTCTAACTTTTTCTGCAACGAATCATGGTGTTTCTTAGCACTATCAAATGAGATCTGGGTCTTCCGGATCATGGTGTTTTTTACATTTGAACTGATCACAGAAAACAACAGTTGACGTTTTTGGTGTTTTATTTTTCACATATCTTTTCTTGGCGTTTCTAACTTTTCTCATCACTGAATCATGGTGTTTCTTAGCAATGATGTTTTTGTTTGTTTTTGACGTTTTCGTTTAATATTTACGAACGTCCCG
Source organism: Tagetes erecta (assembly GCA_030867185.1). NCBI lineage: Eukaryota > Viridiplantae > Streptophyta > Magnoliopsida > Asterales > Asteraceae > Tagetes > Tagetes erecta. The sequence goes on along the minus strand of CM061492.1, from coordinate 42,134,333 downwards.
ATCAATGTTTTTGCCGTTTTCGTTTATTTAATTACGAACATCCGATCATGTATGGCGTGTTTTTGACGTATTAATCATTGTTATGACGTTTTCATTCGAATTCAGTGTTTATTCTATTGCAGGTAATTTATGACGTTTTTTATTAGGTAATTTTTTCATCAGAGTGGTGTTATTTTTTAGAGCCAGTTTATGCATGATGTTTTTTATATGCACGACGGTGAATGACTAATATACCCCGGAACTATAAGTCGCGTCAGCAAGAACATCATAGTATTTACAAAAACGCCACCGCGTTAATCTGGGCCGTTGGCATCCAGATCCGACGCCCCAAAATCCTTCTTAGCGTTTTTAGAGTTTTTCGCCTTTTTAAAAAATCCCTCCCCTATATATAATATATATATATATATATATATATATATATATATATATATATATATATATATATATATATATATATATATATATATATATAGGGGCACCTTCATTTGAGAACTCATTTTTAGGAAAGAACTGAGTGAGAACCGATTTAACCGTTATATTTTTTATTATCTAAATTGACAAAAATGCTTGTAAACTTACCAATTATAAGATGTATTTATAAAAAAAATGATTTGCATCGTTTTTTGTTGAAATGCATATATGCACCCTCATTATATATGCAAATATGCACACGTTTTAGTTTCTAAAATAAACCGAGGAGAGAGGTGATAAAATTCAAGAAATAATGAACAATGGTAATAAAACAATACCTTTTTACTTTACCATTGTTATTGAAGCAAAAAGTACATGGCTTATATGGTTCTCACTAGTTCTTCTAAATATTTGGTTCTCATTTGAAGGTAACACTATATATATATATATATATATATATATATATATATATAGGGGTGAGATCCATTAAAAACAACATTATATTTAAAAACACTAAAAACCAAAGAAAACCATATAATTTGATGGTTATTGACTAATAAGATTTTTTTAATATAAAAGGGTAAATTAGTCAAAACAAAACTTTTTTTTTTTAAATTTAGTTTCTCTCTCCTCTTTCTTTATCATCTCTCATAATTTATAATATTGACTTTATTTTCACTACGTTATCTATACGTATGTGTTTGTGACGTTATAAGAGTTATGTTATAAGAAACAAGTTACGTATATGTATCAAAATATGTTTACATATTGTGTAAGTATACAACAAAGATGTATGTGAAATACGTTTGTCTAGTCATAGTGCTTTTAAAAGCTCTTACGTATACATATGTCTAATCATGCATAAGCACATATACGTATGTTTGTAATGTTATAGGAGTTCGGTGAAAAGGAAGTTAAGTAGATGTATTGATATATGTCTATTGTGTTAGTACACAACTTAAACACCTTTATGTAGAATACATACATTTAGTCATAGTTTAATCATAGTGGTTTTAAAAGTAATTACGTATACGTATCGAGAGAGTTACGTATATGTATCGCGGGAGAGTTACGTATACGTATCGCGGGAGAGTTACGAATACCTAACAACTATTTTAGGTCGTCATCATCTTCATATTCTTCATTTCCTCCATTAAAACTGGTAACAAAATAAATATGTTGCATTGTGAAGCATAAACAATAGTTGGAACTTGGAAACTAACTCTACATTTAATAAGAAAGAAATGAAGTCTTAGTGTTTGACAGGCAAATGAAACTGAATATATATAAAAGTTATAGTATGCTTAATCACAGTCAACTAATTCATCGGAGTGGGATAAATCAAATGAAATGTGGTATATGAAATCAATAATGGTTATATATGCATGGATCCATGTGCAGAGCACCAAACCTATAATATGTTTATGCAAAAATCAATCAAACGCACAAGATATTTCTGCAAAACTCGATTTGTTATCTACTTATTTGTAAATGCGATTCAAACACACACAAAAGATATTTCAGTCTACTAACTCCCCAGCCGGAAATGGTTCGTTTGTTGATCGCCGGAAATAGATCATTTGTTAACAGCCGTCGCGAGCACCACCATCACACCACCGTCATAACCGCTTAACCCTCCTACGACCTTTCAGCCAACGTTGCCTTCAACCTTTCAGCCGCCGTCGCACCACCATGGCGACGTCGTCAAACTAGTTTTGTGTTTTAAAACCTTCTGCTCATTTCTTCTCATTTCTTCATCATCAACAAAACGGTTATCTGCTCTTTTCTTTCTCATCACCAAACTGGTTTTGTGTTTTAAAAAGTGAGATATGTAATAAAAATTTGAAAAATAGTCAAAACTAATAAGATGTTTATGGAAGTTAATAAAATATCGAATGTTCCATTTATACCCTTTTATATTTTAAAAAAAGAAAAATAAAATAAATATATTTTCTTTGGTTTTTAGTGTTTTTAATTATAAACCTTGTTTTCAATTGAACCTAACTCTATATATATATATATATATATATATATATATATATATTATGTAAAATTGCTAATGTGAAAAGCTCTCACACGACGTCACATAAGCAAATTGCTTTCATACGACACCACATAATCAAACCGTGTTTTCCTTTATTATATTATAGAGAACATTTTAAAATGCTTTAATATTTCAATTAGCTATTTTATCTAACAAATTAATCTTTTAACTACTAAATCTTGGTAGGAGATGGTTTTGTACGGTTTTATCTTTTTGTAAAAGTTGTTTTAAAGTTCGTTTGTTATTTCTTAATGATCGTTATAGAGCGATGTAACTTTTCTTAACTTCTTAATATATCGTAGGGATGCAGTTTTTTTTATCTATGTTTCAAATTTTGATGTTTAGAACATGAAAACAAACAATTAATTAATACTATTTCTAAAAAAACTAACATTAATAATTTTTTTCCTACCAAAAGATAGATAACTTTGTTTGGTACAATATGGACTTTTAGGTTCTTTATTCTTTGTCTTTGTAACTCGAGTTCTTGTCATTTATACATCAAGACAAAATATGAAAATGCTTGTAACTTAAAATAGCAAAATATATATCATAAAATATTGTCCTTTCGTATAACATGTTGAAATATGTACACTTTACATCAATTTAAAATGAATTTTGTATTGCAACTTTTTATGTGGGCTTTTATTTCTAGAAGAAATTATAGAGTTAACTAAGGGGATGGTCATATTCAATTCGTTACACTTTGTCCCTTAACTTTCATCTATTATATGTTTATTGAACATTTATCGTAAAACAACATTTCTGATGTCTCACACATCTATTAGGGATCAAAATTTTGGTTCCAAAATTAACACGTGTGGGTCGCACGTTGACATCTTGCTGATGTCTCACACATCACCATATCCCCTCCCCCCCCCACCCACCCACCCACCCACCCACACAAAGACACACATTTTACATTCTTATACTTCAACTCTCTTAATTAAATGTTAAAGTTCTGTCACTAGCGGTGATCGAAGATGCTAGGTGGTGTTGGAACGAGAAGCTGGGAAGATCGAGAATATTTGAGAAGCAGTGGTGAAGCCAGGATTTTTGGCCCGAGGGGGCCAAAGTTAAAAAACCCATAAATTTTTTTATAATGCTTTGATTCGGGAGACCAAACTCAATATATATATAAAAAATCAATAACCGACCAACAAAACAACACTTCGGACGGAAAAAACTGGGGAGGCCCGGACCCTCGGTCCCTCTACTACTAAAAAATGAACCTATTGCAACCTTTTTATAACTTTTTTGCAACCTTTTTTTACAAAACAGTTGCATTAGAAGAAGTTGCATTAGATCTAATGCAACTTTTTTGTTGCCTATTGCAACTCTTTTTTAAAGAGTTGCATTTAAAAAAAGGTTGCATTTGAAAAAAAGTTGCATTATGTTAAAAAACAGTTGCATTATGTAATAAAAAAGTTGCAATAGATCTAATGCAACTTCACCTAATGAAACCTTTTTTTACCAAAAAAAGTTGCAATAGCCTTATTTTCTTGTATATCTTAAGCCTCGCCATTGTTGAGAAGAGGGCATGAGCTTGTTGTTCCAAATTGGTTTAAAAAATATATATAATAAATCTAGTAAATTGTAATTTAATTTTTATTTTTTTAGTATATTTTTTCTTTTGTCTTTTAACAAGGGTAAAAAGAGGTTATTTTACAATCACTTAAAGTCTTAGAGAAAAGGTTAACCTCTATTCAACCTAAGGTAAGTAAATAAAAGTTAAGAACCCAACTTAATTGTAGGTGTTAAAAAAACCCAACTTGTAGCTATTAATTAAACAAAAAACCAACTTAATTGTAAAACGTACGTAAAAATCACCCGTGTAAATAACTATAAAATATATAAACACTATCCTATTGGTAATGTGTTTCTTAAGGAAACAAATCTTTAAATGCTTTTTATATTGTTTTGCTTGTCTCTACACTATCCAATTTGGGTACAAGCCCAACCCCACCACATAAAATATAGCAACTTCTTTATTTAATTTATATATGACGTTGGTTAGCATATATTCTTGAAGTCATTATATTGCAGTTTATCTTTTACAATAACAATTAATTTTATGAGAAAGAGAAAATGTATTTTTTTATGACATTAAAAATCAATTTGTTTAATTAGAAGGAAAGAGAAGAGTATTGTTTTTTTAATGTAATTAGGATTATACTGGTTCGTGCGTTGCCCGAGCCTTTTGCATACGGTTAAATTTTTGTCATCATAACAATTAAAACCATACACGTGTTAAAACAAAAAGGTCTTTCAATTTCAAACAAATATAACAAAATAATTTTACACAACACCATCATAATGAAAAACATCTAATCTAGTGCTAACAACAACAGATCAAGGTCTCTTTCAATAGAATCTCAGAACAAAAAGGAAACCACCATACTATCTGTCATCCACCGCCACCATCCATCGTCGATTGAAGAAAGAAAGAAGACAACGAAGGCGACCGAAAGCAACAGAACGACAGTAGTCAAATAAGCCAGCAAGAGAGATAAACAAAAACGAGCATGACTTGTTTTAAGAATCCAAGGGCAAACAACCACAAAACTAATTGTCTCTCATAGTCAACTTATTTACAAAAGAATTATTTTACTTTGGTGGTCAAAATACAAACCTACTAAAACTATAGTGGCTAAAATGCAAAACATAAAACAACATAACCTCAAACTCATGATGGCTAAAATACAAAACATATAAAACTACATGGTGGCCAAAATACAAAATAAAAAATAAATTATTTATAAAGTTTGTCTTTAAATATATAGTAATTATATAAGTAGACAGAGAAAATTATAAATGTTCTAAGGTCACAAACCCTAGGGACAAGTGCGTGACTAAGAATTGAATTTTAAAAAATTTACGGGCCATATGCGAGTCAAAAATGGGCCTTGATAGTGTAAATCTAATAATCGTAGCAACTAACTAGTTTAATTGAGCTATAATATAATTTTTTCAACATTTAGCTAATTACCGGGCTATAAAATAACTTTTAAATAGGTTAATGGATTTAAAATAACTAGTGTAAATAACTTTATTTAGGGGTGTTTAACGAATCGAATTAATTCTCAATTATTCTAACTTTGATTTGCTTAAATTGGATTTGAAATCAATTTGTATTCGTGTTCGAATTTAAATGTCAAATTCGATCCGAATTCGAATTCACCCAAAAAATTAATTTAATTTTTATATTCAAAACTAACATTGGATTTATAAATTTGTAAATTTTAGATGATAAATTCAAACAAAATGATAGTAGTCTAGCATTCAAAACATTCAATTAAGAAACATTAAAAGAAGTGGGATTAGAGAGATGAGAGAGGTAAAGATCGGGATTACGAATTTGGTGAACGAGAACTAAAATAGAAAATAATTAGTGAAGAAATCGTGATTATGGAATTGGAATTAGGAACTTAAAACATCAAATACATAAGCATATGCATATACAATATATCATTTATATAAATATAAAATAAATAAGTACATATATGTACATAAAAGCCACATGTATATTTTTAATTTTATATTTTTAATTTGATTTTCAAACCGAATTGTTTCAAGTAACAAAATCGCATTTGATTCGTATTCGATAAAATACTTCGAATCCAATTCAAATCTGCACTTAAAAACTCTAAGCGAATTTTGAATTTTTCAAATTGGATTCTAGTAGTGAACACCTTTACAAACCTTAGAAATCCTTTAAGTTGGTCTCATCATAACCATAATTCCCGGACCGAATAATTGTATTATATTACAAGTCAACTTCGTTGGGTGACTTCTATTTTGAGTGACTTTTATTTTAACTTGTCGCAAATATTGAGTTGTCGCAATTTTATCTGAAACTGTTGTAAAAAAACATTTGTAGTAATATACCATAAGTAATTTAAGTGTCGAAAAGACAACACATGAACTCGATCCCCAACCTCATCATGAGAGTGTGCAATTAGGAGCACAAGGGCTGGCCCTGAATCGATGGGTACCAAATGATACGTTATAGATGATTCAATGTAATCGACAGTTTGTTGAGGGGTTAAATCGCTGGCTACAAATCTAAATAAAATAAGATTTTTAAACGACTTTAACTTAAAAGGTTAAAATTCTTAAAAGACCTATGTTAATGGAAACATTTGGAATGCTATATATAATCTTATAGCATGTTAGGTAACTTTTTTTTTTCTTAATATGCATTTTCATAAATCCATGGTTGTGAATTGGAACAAGAATTTACAAAAGCAAGATAAATGGAATACAATGCCCATTCATTGACAATGGAATGTTATCTTCTTCCAACATTTTATATATTTTCCTTTTCTTGTATGTATTTTACGGTTGAGATTTGGAACATGAATTTAAAAAGGTAAAAAAGTAGAATAACAATGCTCCAAGTTGTGTTTTAAGTCAATATTGGACACTATGCTTCTATCACTAGGACCATGGGGAAATTGCATTGCAATTTCTTGGCTGTCCTTTATCTTATCAACCATATATCAACCAATGTCATTTAATAGGTTAGGGACGATACTAAAGTATACTTTTCATAGTTAATGCATGTCCTACTAATTTAACATATTAATAAAGAGAGACTTTATAAAGTAGACAAATGTTAAAAATTATTCTATTCGTAACCAATGTGAAACTATAGTTTAACAAACTTTGCTAATCCTTTTGTATTTTGTAGAAATATAAACTTATGTAACAATCATCAATGGTCTTTAGACGTTAATTAGTTTGGTTCATAACTAGTCTTAGTTTTGTACTAAAATGTATCTTACTTAATTTGTGTATTGTTTAAAATTGTAATTTGACTTTACATAACTTGGTAATCAATTAATCCTTACTATTTAATGAGTTTATTTCATTTAATGGGTGGTTATATTTATTTGTAACTTTTGACATCTTTTTAAATATTGTGTAGGGCCTTACACATTATCGTTGTATCAAAACCTAATTGAATTAAAATACGTATTTAAACACTAGCTATTCAACCTTTGCTGTTTAGTCACTCTTAAACATGAGCGAGAAAGAGGTTAAGTATTAATGTTAAATCATTCTATGTAAACGTGTTAACTAATTATGTTATTTGGTGTTGGCATGACTCGTGAGTCGTGAGCGATTTATTTCCTATACGCAAACTAATAAAAACCGTGTAAACACGAGGACCAAAATTAGTGCCACCTAATGTTACATTATGAAACTATTAGTTTCTCTTTGTTTTCTTGTTCAACGTAATGTTACTATTGAAAGACTCAGGAATGATCAAGTGCAAATGTTACATTATAAAACTCTTATTACTTTTTTTTCATTTTAATATTAAAAGACTCATAATGATTAAAATATGTTATGTTATGAAACACTAAAAGCTTATTTTTACTTTTTTCAAGCTAATAATATTACTACTAAAAGACTACAATAATTATTAATACAGATATCATATTATAAAACTCTTAATGTTTTTTTTCAACTTAATATATTACAACTAAAAACTCATAATTGATTAAAAGCAATGTTATATTATGAAAATCTAATAGTTTACTTTCTTTTTTATTCAACAAATATATATTACTACTAATGTACTCATAGTCTCATAGTAATTCAAACTAACTAGATTTATTCGCTGGCTAGCTCGTGCGTTTCACAAGTCTTTTTTATCGGTTTTCTCTTCGTCTTATCAGTATTTAAAAGTGATGTTAATAAGAGTTAAATATTGTCTCAGATTATAAAACTGAATCGTCACCATTGTGGTACAGGTTGCTAGGGATCAAACTACTCACCATCCATGTTTACCCGACAAAGATACCGGTTATTCAAAATTTCATCATGCCACATTAAAATCCACTCACTTTTGAACTTAACAATTTTCTCCTTTGTTGAAAAATGAAATATTTTTATAAATTTAAAGAACCCATCACAGTTTCATGTTCACCCATCAATAAACCGGATTTTTCCAAACACCATAATAGCCGGTTATCTAAATATCACCAGTCACATTAAAAACCGCCCGTTGTCATTGTAGCAATGCACCATACTTTGAACTTAAAACGGAAAGAGGGATTTGTCCTAATTGCTCCTCTTGGTTCTTTTTGTAACTAAGTTGCCATTGCCGGTATTATTCACAAACACCACAAAACATGAACAAAGACCACATGTTTCGCATCTAAAAAGATAACAACCATATCTATTTCAATCTCAAGCCAACTATATCCATTTTAATTTCATATCAACTACCATCATAGCCAACCTCATAAATGGTTTCAGAATAAAAATCCATGTCATCTTGACCACCAAAAAAAACCCAAACCAAAAAACAAATTTCAATTTCAAACCAATAATGCAATGTAAACATGAAAGGAAAATAAATTTGCAATCAAACCAAAATAAAAATAACATTTTTTAAGCTCAGAATACACAAAATTACTGGCTGTTAGATGGGTTGTGAGTACTAAACTCACCATCCACACATGTCACACCATCTAAACTATTTTTATGTAAAAAGTTTTAACTCATCATAGCCTCACACAACACTAAACACCCACCACCATGCGCCACCACACCATCACCATAATAAACCGAGAACTATCTAACAACTGGCAAACAAAGGGGAATACAGGGATTTCACCTAATAATCAACATCACCACCATCAACAAAAATGCACAGATCTAACAAGCAACAATTACCCCCGAAATCAGAAACCACGTCACCGAAAAAAAAAACCCATAGTTCTAACAACATGCAACGACAGATCGCACATCGTGGGCTTCACGGATCCAAAGATTAGCAACCACATCGATGACAACCATTAATTGCAAACCCTAGGCCACACATATCCGAAGATCGGCAACAACATCGGTGACAACCATTGAAACCCTAGGCCACATAAATCCGAAGATCGTCAACCATCATCCACGGTAAACATCAGCGTCAAATTAGCTCCGACAACACTCGCTGGAAGCCGAAAAAGAAATAGAGAATGCGTGTGTAACGACAGAAGAAGAAAGAAAAAATATGAGGTCTTATGACAATTATAAAGCAACAAAAAAGTATGGCTGATTTATGAAGCATGAGCTGTAATGTTATAGTTTAACAGTTGTACACCACTACATTAACAACCAATAACATACCAACACACACCATCACCATCCATTAACATCAAATATGAAATTCTGATGACCAAAATAAAAAAACAAAAAATCACATTATTCATCAACTTCCTATATTTTAAAACTCTAACGGTTTTCTTCTTCTTTTAACATAATATAAAAGATCAGTTAAAACACAACTAATGGATATGTAGTCATAATCTCAATAACAACCGTCATTCATTTGGCATATTAAGATAAGAAAGTACTTCTTGGCTTATAGGAGTCGTTAAGAATAATCATACAACAAATTTTTTTTATTTTAAAAATAGACATTTTTTTTTAGCTCTGAATTTGCTTCTTTATTAATGTTTTTCTTGTACTTTTTACTGGTAATTAAATATATTTAATAAGTATAATTGCATTGGCTTCGTGGCTTTTTGTGTAGGTTTAATATATGTTGTTCACTTTAATATACTTACTATTTTGTCTTCTAATTATATATATTCAATGTCGATTCAGAAAACACTTATATATTATTACTATAAAATCAAAACAACAAAAAGAAATGCATTTTTAATTTGTATTTGCTTCTTAATATCAATAAAAAAAGCTTTTGGAACCATAACACGCACGGGGATTGAGTCGTCACGGGTCTTCCCACTGTTTTATAACGATTAAAATAACACATAATAATTAATAAATTAACTCTGTGGATATATTTATTTGTATACTATTTTGGGGAGCGAGATTAAATATATATAAATAAAATTAGACATTCTAGTAAGAAGTTAGAAGACAAGGAACAAGTTTGCTATATAAAACAAAAAAATATAATGGCTTATCGAGATTTCGGATCACGACATGTGTTTTTATAAGTTTTAGCAGAAGAGTATGTAGTTAAGGGCGCATCTTTTAAGGGATCGGGATGGCCGGGGCTACGGCCCCTGCGTGTTTTGTTGACAGAGGTTTTGAATTTTACCAGATACTTTAAATTTAATATGTATATATATATATATATATATACTAATCTCGTCTCTGTGTAAAAAAAAATTACATGTATTATATATATATTGAGCTCGCCCTCGTGATTTTCCACCCCCGTAATACAAGAGTTTAGGATCCGCCATTGTATGTGTCCAAAAATAATAAATATACGAGATATGAAGTGAAGTATATGTGTGTATTAAATCAATCATAGTATAAAGTAGTATTTATACCAAGAACTTTATATGTCGTTGTTATCGCTCCAAATTAAGCAAAATCAAGCGTTAATGTACCTTTGCATAGTTCCAAAGCAAAAACAAGGGTTACCACCTATGATAATTAAGGAGTCAAGGATATATATGTCGTTTCTAGGTCTTAAAGATTGTTTTTATTTTTTTATTTTTATTTTTTTTAGATAGTGAAATGAATAAAGTCTGGTTATCCGGGGTAACCCAATGGCAAAAGGCGACCCTAAACGCTCTGCGAACACAGACAACGCTGGGTAGCCGAAGCCCACCTATTAAAACCTGACTCCAATTCGAGGGGAACCCACTAACCCGTCCGCCCGTAGGCACGACAACAAGCTAGCGGTAAAACTCGTTTGGCTCAGAGATTGAACTCGTGTTGCCACAAGTCTCCCTTCATTGCCCCCATTTGCCCATTTTCAAAGTGTTACTTGGATCTCTTTTGGAGAATTCAAGCCTCTTACCACGACACTAAATTGGAAGTTGCTAATACGATCGATTGGTTAAAAGATTGTTTTTATTTGGAAACTGTATTTGATAACAACCCTATTGGGCCGACCCGTCGTTGGAATAGGGTTAGCTATGGCGACGACTTTAACTAGACATTTATGGTTAATAAACGAGATGACGACAATAACATGTCGTTGCAACATGCTATGACAAAGACTTGTTATAGTGTTTGTTTAAGAATAGCCATAATTAATATCGTACCATAATTCTTACGTTATGGCATTTTCTTTTCTATTAGGCTTTTAACATCACAAACGATAAATGTTTATCCTATAAGATCATAATTAAGATCGTACCTATACGATATCCCGTAAACAAGATAATTAACTACTAATTAACGAGTTTCTAAAGAGTACGGATGAAACCACTTATGATTTATGAGACAATATTATAACCATTATGATAAGGTAAGGATTATTAAAACGGTATATGCGACTCCAATTCGTAGATGACTTGTAAATTGATTTTTTTAGGGTGGGAAGTATTCTAGAATGGACGTGTGTTATTTTATTGTTTTTGAAGAGAACATTTTGGTTATTGTGTCAAATTAATATATCTGGTCATTGTGTCAAATATGACATGTCATTATGTAAATATTTTTTTTTATCATTATATCATATATGTATTCATTTTGTTTTATTATTTTCGTTGCTTATTATGTATTAGGTTAGATCCTGTGCAATTTGTCACATCCCGTTTTAAGCATTGGAACGTAAGCTAGGTAGTAATGATGGTAACGAAAGTTGGTTATCATCATTAAACCAAACAACCAAATAAATAGATTATGAAAAGATATGTTGTTGTTTTATTACAAGCCATGCATACATAATATAAAAGTTGTTTAAAATAAAATTTTCCGCTTACTAAATTTGGATGTTTTCTAAACAAGGTCTCATATTAACATTTCCGAATCTTGATGTTCAAGGGATTCATTTACCTTAAAAGCATGTCAAAAACTTTTATCAGTATAAGAGTTGTGAGTTCACAAGTTTCAAATATAATTCACATAAATCCAAGTATGAATTTTAAATAAGTGAAAATATTTTTCGAATCTTAGACTTCAATTTGTGAGGTTTAAGTCTTATAAGTTAATCACAAGCCCATAATCAATCCATGATGTCAAGTACCCTTAAGAGTTGCAATTATATAATGTCGTCTACAAAACTATAGAGCTACTGGTACGGAAGTGGGCTGTCAGTATACCCGATAGATCTACCAATATAATCCAAGGCTCCCCATTACAAAACTGGAGCAACTGGTACGGAAGTGGCTAATGATTACAATTCCGAGGGTTTTACCGACCGAGAAATTTATGAAAAGTTTATGGATTTTTTTATGTTAACCCAAATATTCTTTCACCTCTTACTTTAAATCATAATTATTTATTTACACATGTTTTCCGCCATGTTTGAAAACAAAACATATTAAAATGGGGTTGTGAAAACTCACATTTGTAATCCTGTCAAATTTAGCTAGCATTTATAAGCCTGAATATAATTCCCGACCTATTAACACCTGATATATAAAAAATTCTATCTACTAGTTGTATATTGGTCATCCAAGTTGTTTATAAACTCTACAAACTCTTTATAATACGGTTTATTTTTATTATTAATAAATCATCTTTCTAGCCGATACCTTGGTGATTTAGTTTACGGCACATTTACAAATAATATATTATATAAGTGTTTTTTTAAATAAATATGTTTATAAAACTATCCTTAGTCTTTATTTATTGTCACAAGTTGACAATATTATATGTGATAAAATATAATTTATTACGTATATTACTCATCTTTGTTTTACTTTTTTTTTTCATAAAATTCACGCTTTAATATTTGTTCACAATAAATATTTTCATTTATAAAATGTCAAGTTTTCCTTAGAATCTACATATTCTAATAATTGAGTAACTCATCCATATGTCATCATTTCAACTACTTCACATAGGATTTTGCTTAGGTGTCATGTTCTAAATTAATTTGATGGAGAATTTTTAGACGGGTCATGGTATGCTCAATATTGGAAATAACCCGATATGTTTAAATTAAAAATTCACAAATAATCATCAATTATCTCCTAACCCGATATGTTTAAATACAAAATTTACCAATTATCATGATCTGTATCTTAACCCGATATGTACTAATTATCATGAATTATCTCCTAACCTAATATGTTCAAATAAAAAACTTATCAATTATTATGATCTATCTAAACTGATATGTTCAAATTAAAGTTTTACCAATTATCATTAAATGTCACCATTTTAACTACTACACATAGGATTTTGCTTAGGTGTCATGTTCTAAATTAATTTGATGGAAAATTTTTAGACGAGTCAAGGTATGCTCCATATTCGAAATAACCCGATATGTTTAAACTAAAAATTCACAAATTATCATCAATTATCTCCTAACCCGATATGTTCAAATACAAAATTTACCAATTATCATTATCTATATCTTAACCCGATATGTACCAATTATCATGAATTATCTCCTAACGTGATATGTTCAAATACAAATTTACCAACTATTATAAATCATATCCTTTATTGTACATATGATTTTTTATATGAATATATTTGTAAGTATCAAAATTGATTTAATAAGAGATATGTTAAAAATAAATTTGATATCTAAATTGAGTTAAACCTATAAAACTAAAATCCATGTAGTACACGGGCAGGGACGGAGGGATGTACAACCCAGGGGTAGCCCGGGCTACGGCTGAAATTTCGTTGCGAAGTGTAAAAAATATATATATTCTCCGGTTTTATGTATAAGGATACTCCTAAACAATTAAAAGGATACCCCTGAATCTTTGATTTTAAGTGATGAAAGAACAAATGAGATAAATCTATTAGGTATTTTTATAATTTTGTGGTGTTATTTTTATTACTGTATGAACGTCCCGAAAAAAAATTTTCAGGCTACCCCTGAATTTTCGGGCTGGCTCCGCCACTGTACACGGGTACTAATCTAGTCTTATATGAAAACTTATATAGAAAACATGTCAACCATGCAATTTTACTATTAATCATGTTTTTGAATTCATATCCTTATATAATATAGTAAAACAAAAAAAATTTATGTGTCATCTTTTCATAGTTTTTAGCTTATGTAACATTATTTGAGAGATTATCTCACAATAATGATTTTTTAATTTAATATATATATATATAATTTATTATAATAAAACTAATTACATTTTTGGTCTCCTAATAGTTTGGAGAATTCTGAAAAATTTAATAGTATTTATATTTTTAACCCTTTATAATTACTATAAGGGGTGTACATGAGCCGGTTTATAGTTAATAAGGTTTAAAAATGAAACTTATGAATAAAGTTAATAAAAATATACAATTAAAGACCTTAGTGTTTTATAAATATACATAACATTTTTATACGATTTTTTTAAAAATAAACTACATCATAAAACTAAGCACTTTATTCTCTTTAATTTGAGTATAATATTGCTATACTAAAAATCTAATTTTTAAAAATATATATGTGTTTCGGTTTACCACGGTTTAATTTGTCTCAAAACAGATTGGTAAATTCACAAATATCCTTAAAAGCATCACTCGAATTTTGTGTTCCTTAGCGTAGTGCGGACACCAAACTAGTATTATAATATAATGTAATTACAAATTAATAAACGGCTCAAACTACAATTCACAAAACTAAAATATTAGAAGTCACTATAATTTACAAAATTATTAATTAGACGACGATTGCACACTTTCTTTATGTGACGAAAACTATGTGTTAATTTCACTGCTACGCTTTTTGTTTGGCTTAGACTAGTTATAAGGGTGAATGCTTTTAAGGGACACTTTTCATCAGGTGAATGCTGACTAAGAAATACATCAACATTATACAAAAAAGTGACGTAGTAAGATAACAGCCTCAATCATTAACAAGATAGAGAAGTTGGATAGCGAGAGTGTGAGAAAATTAAGGAAGAGAAACACCCACACCCATAACAGCCACGTAGAATGGAAACACCAACGCCCATAACACCCTCGTAGAATCGAGGGGCAATGATGTTTTAATGGAAACACTCACGCCCATAACACCCTCGTGTAGTGGTGTGTAAGGCGTTATAAGACGTTTTAGGGCATTATGTGAGGGGCATAACGCCCGTTACACCCAGCCTTATAATCACTCATACGAGATAAGATAACCTGAATGAGATTTATGACTGGCTTAGCGGTATGTCTTTTCATTGCCCGGATATGTCCTTATCTAAGACGAAATTTCAAGCGTCAATTGTTAGTTTGATGCTTGACGATGGTGTCAACGTCCCCGTTACGTGAAGGAAACCAATTAACTCGTAAAATCTCCTAACTTGCATATGTTTGAATAGTTCAATGAAAACTCCTGTTAATAAGACAAGATTTTATCACTAACAATTTCAAGCGTCAATTGTTAGTTTGATGCTTGACGATGGTGTCAACGTCCCCGTTACGTGAAGGAAACCAATTAACTCGTAAAATCTCCTAACTTGCATATGTTTGAATAGTTCAATGAAAACTCCTGTTAATAAGACAAGATTTTATCACTAGTGATATTTAAAATCATAACCCTTATAAGATCAGATAGTTCTCCACTCCACCGACATATATTCATAACTAGCATGGAACTTCTAACTTAACAATACCTATTATTAAAACGTGATATCACCTAGAAGGATTCATACATTAAGGTGTTACATCTATAAATGATCAAATGATTTTCATAAAGTAATAGTTATCCATAACCCATTGGTGCCCATGGTTATCCAAGAAGCTAGACACAAACCACTGGCGTGAAGTGATAATATCAACAACAAAAGTAAGAAAAAAATGCCAAAGTCAATAAGCACAACACACTATATTTGGTGGCACAATGATACAACTAGATAAAACCTAAAGGTCACACCATGAACATATTATATTAACTCTAAGGCGCTACAACCAAATACGCACGTACGGTGCAATTGCACAATTTGTGAAATCCGAATCACAATTTCCTGAGTCTAAACTTTAAGGGAGCTATTTGGTAAAATCTGAATCATTAAGTGCTAAACGATTTAGATATCTGAACCATTAAGAGACTCTATCAATGGAAGAGATGTTGGGGTAAAACTTAAAATGGGGTAAAATTGATCCATTCAGTTCTATTCAGCATCTCTTAGTCTCTTAATAATTCATCACTTAACTGAACTATTCAGAGACTCTTTTTTATAAAAACAAACGCTTTGATTACTGAATGTTGAATGATTAAACACTGAACTGAAATATTAAAAGGTGAAACAAACAGCCCTAAAGGTCCCAGGACATTGCTATAAACCGTTGTTCTAAAATTAACTGGACCGGGTTGACAAAGAATAGAGTAAGAATGTTGAAAGTGCATAGAAGTGGAGTAGTGTAAGCGTGTATTTGACTTTGAATAAGAAGGTAAAAAGGTGCATTTTTTAGTCTACAATGAAGCAAAATCACACGTAGTTAGTCACTGGACTCGACGTAAGAAGAACAATTTTTAATGTGCACGTCTACCACGTGAAACATAGATTTGTCAAATTAAAATTTTCTACTAAAAACAGTCAATTTTGCTCTAATAAAACCAACTACAATTACACTTGTACTTTTTTTTAATTCAAGTTAAAAATCATTGTGTTCGTTGACAATCGTTAATTAATACAAGTGGGATATTAAAGTGTTTCAGATAAATAAGTAATTGTAGTTATATATTTTAGTAACTAACTCGTTTATATATATAGAAAAAACTCGTTTAAGTAGACTTTTATAAATTTAATAGTAATTACTTTTTAAATCTCCTCGCAACACTGTTCATAATAAAATTTCTTTAGTTTCCTCTTTAAACAAATAGTTTTTTCATATGTTTTATTTTAAAAATATAGATAATTGCAGTTTTCATCCTTGGGTTTTGAGTGTGTTAACTGTTTCAGTACAAGCTTAATACTTTACGTTAATAGGATTTTAATTTTAACAATTTTAACCTCTCCGTCCATTGACGATCTAAATTGGCGTTACTTAATTAACCCCACTTGTTGAGTCGTCTTTTCTTCCCATCACTTACCCTCCAACGATGTAAATTTATGTAAATCCTAAACCCACTTCACCTTTCACCAACAGTTTTAACTTTTAATCTCCCTGTCCATTGAAGGTTTGAATTGGCGTTACTTAACCCCACTTGCTAAGTCGTCTTTTCTTCTCATCACTTACCCTCCAACGATGTAAATTTATGAAAATCCTAAACCCACTTCACCTTTCACCAACAGTTTTAATCTCCCTGTCCGTTGAAGCCTGAAGGTCTAAATTGGCGTTACTTAACCGCACTTGCTGAGTCGTCTTTCTTCTCATCACTTACCCTCCAACGATGTAAATTTATGAAAATCCTAAACCCACTTCACCTTTCACCTTTGATAGAATTTGTCACATTACGTTTCATCTTTATAGTATACTTTTTTTTAATTAAAGTTGACATTATGAATAGTATATTTTTCTCTCTTTTTTATAAATTTACTATGAACTTTTGTAGCTGAAGTACTAATTTCATCACAAAGTTTTTTCAATTTAAATTTTAAATGGTATTACTAATCAAAACTTACTTACGGTTTCTTTTCAATATAAATATAAATAAACTGACACGACTTATTTTGATAATATTAATTTTAAATATATCATTGCAACGTTCTTCTTTATCTATGTCTTAACATAAATTGTATCCTAAACGAAGCATTAGAGATTTCCTGCAACATGAACAACTTCCATGCATGCGATGCACAAATTTCATTTAGTAGTTATATACATCTAGCAATTAAGTAACTTATCTTATAAAAAGAATAAAGTGCAATTTACACTCATGTGGCCGGGTTTACCTTTAAAGTCACTTTGAAACCCTGCCTAAACATTAAGACCGTTTGCATCTCTATGATTTCAATAGTCAGATGTTTGAATTGTGAATAAACACAGGATTTTGACATCACCTAGTGTATCCGTTCGGACCAATTGAAAACAAAACACTAAAATTAAACAAATTGAAGAACTTTATAACAAGAAATCGAACGGAAATGTTTTGTATACGATGATGTCTGATAGATCTACATTTTCTCGCACAACAAATCAGAAATTTCATTGAAGGTGGATGCCCTAAAAGATCGATCAAAACATTTAATATGGTTTGAAGAAGGGTAAATTTGTATTTTAACCACTATTTGGATGGTCAACTAACAAAGTCACGAAGGTGTGCATATGACCCGTTTTTAGACCTCATTGGGATGCAAACGGTGTAAGTTTCAGACGGAGTTGCAATGTGACTTTGGATGTAAATCACGTGATAAAAAATTACACTTCACTCTATAAAAAACAATAGCAAGAAACGATCGAAGCGAAAATTCTTGTAGTAAGAGTAAGTGATGTACTTAAATAATTATAAGTTCTAGTCTTAAAAAGCATAGGTCGTAATGATTTTATAGTAGAAAGTTCTAATTAAGTATCGGTTACATCTTATGTCTATAGTCTATCATTATACTCATGCTCGTTTATAACGTTGTTGGGTGACATTTGCGATATCATAAATCTTTTGTCGTTTTGACATTTCAACCTATATTTTTATAAGTTTCCACTATATAGAAAAAGAAACATAAAATGACAAAACGAAGACAGGAATATATCATGTTGTAATCATTCAAAAGATTTTTTTGAAAGAATTCACACCTACTCTACATTACATTTACAGATCCTGAACTATTTTAATTAGCAGCAGGGGCTGAAAATCATAGATGGGAGATCAATATATATATATATATATATGTATATATATAATAATGTAATTTTTTTATACGAGGCGAGATTAATATATGTATAAAGATTTAAGATACCTGGATGAAAATAAAAACTTTTGACAAGAAAGCGTGCAGGGGCCGACACCCATCCCGATCCGTTAAAAGGATCCGCCCATGACTCGATTGTCATGATATAGGAATGATGGAAAATGATAGATAACAAAAACGTGTAAAGTGAGAGACACAAACATAAATATATGATGGTAACCACATTTATTTATTTATCTTGTGCTGTTGGTGGTATATCTTCTATATAATATACGAAAATGAATTTTACTTATCCGTCAACTATTTAGAGTTATTTTGCTTACTTGGCATTATTTGAGAGTTTCTCTCACAATAATAATTTTATAATTAAAATATGTATATATAATCTATAAAATATATTATAATAAAACGAATTACATTTTGAACCCCTAATATTTAGAAGAAACCAAAAAAACTTAAGAATAGTTATATTTTCAATCTTTTTAATAGGGTGTGAACGGGTCGGTTTATATTTAATAAGGTATATAAATTAAACTTAAGAATAAATTAGTAATAATATGATATAATTAAATATCTCAGTATCTTTTACTCGTCCATAACTTTTTATACGCTATTATTTTTTTTAAATTACATCATAAAACTAAGCATTTAATTCTCTTTAATTTGAGTATAATATTGCTATATTAAAAAAAACAGTTTTTAAATATATCTTTTGTTTCGGTTTTATAACGGTTTTGTTTAAAAATTGATTGGAACCTTACATGCCACATGAATATCATTAAAATCATCTATGTATTATTTTCCCGAGCATAGCACGGATACTAAACTAGTATATAATATATGTGTTGTGAACATGCATTTCATGTATCATTTGTGGTACCAATCTGTCAGTTTGTTGAACTTAGTGTATTGATTCGCAAGCTAATTTATGGTATCACTAACCTTAAACTTGTAGTGGCAAAAATCTCTTCTCCTATCCCCAAACTAAATAACCATTCTTTGTGTTCATCATCTACACAACGTACCATTTGTTTTATACTTACTAAAGACTTTCTTAGATAATGTTATATGTTCAGAAAGAATGTTACCGACATAGCAAATGTAGTCCCAATCACCGCAATAGGTATCAATAACCATGTAATATATCTGTCTCATGTTGTATTGATGAAATTGCCCTACGAGAAATGGACATAATTTGGTGTTGTGGGAGCTGCTTAATTGTTGTTTTTACAGATTTTGAATCTGTTTGTAGTTTTTTTTTTAATGTAGTTTTAGACATTTTTTTAAACATGTTTAGACTTGTTGCTGTGTTAACATTTTACATATTAGGTGATGTTTTGAACATTGTTTGGGTGATGTTTTAGACTTATATGATGTTGATGCTACATTTTTATTGTTGTTTGACGTACTTGTTTATTTATATTTTTTAAAGTGATCGAATACATTCGAATCTATTCGAATTCGAATAACTTAATAGAATCGATTACCTATATTTTTATTTGAATGTGTTTAAAAGTCCCAATTTGATCAATTCAATTCGTCCAATTTGCCTAATTCGTATTCGTATTCGATTCGAATGAACACCCCTAGTTCCAAGTTGCTATTGATATTTGTAATTGCTATAGATATATCAGTTCCTTTAGACCTTCTGCTAATATGCTATAAATTTTCAGTCCATATCCATAATCAATTTTCAAGCAGTTTTTCTCTAGGTTTGATATAATTTCAACTTTCAATATGTGACGAATTATGGTTTTATACTGTAACGTACGGGACTTTATACTTTTACTATCAACGCGTATGACGAAATAAAATGCGTATGATCCGGCCGTCGCAGCGCGCGGCCATTGGTAAAACTGGTTTTTTTACCAAATTTTTAGTAGTGGGACTTGTTGTTAGGGGTGTTAGTCATGAGTCACCTCTTTAGAATAATTTTTAAATGACTGCACTTTGATCACACATCATAACTAATAATTTGTTAATATATTATTCAAAATCCAAGTATTTATCAAAGTTATCACACATCAAATATTGAAGAACAAAGAGTAATATATATGTCACTTAATAATTATGTTAATACGACAATAGACCAAGAAGGTGAGAATAGTTCTTAAATATAAACATCGATCTCATCTAACAACCCGGCAATCAAACGTGGTTGGATAAGGAAATTAATAACACAATACTATGGATGGAAGTTAATAAATTATAAGACGACTTTAACGAAAAAAAACATAAACTTAAATGCTGTCATGTTACTTTGCTACCCCAACCTAGCTCTAATCTCAAACCTACCATTTCTTTTAATATGATGATTGACTATTTTTAGTAATAATAATAATAATAATAATAATAATAATAATAATAATAATAATAATAATAATAATAATAATAATAATAATAATAATAATAGTAGTAGTAGTATGTGATTGGGGCACGCGATGCGATGGTCGCCTCTTAATTGGCACGGTGTTTGGCGTCGTCATATGTCGTTCGTAATAGCAGCAATGACACGTTAACGAAATTGTTACATATGTTAAGATAATCATGGACGGATCCAACATGTAATATATAGGTTTACGGGAACCCATCATGTCTTAAAATTTTAACATAAATTATATAGAAAATTTCGGAGTAAACCTGTAAAAAATTTTAAAGTGAACTCATATATACTTACAGTGGATTCTAATAATAAAGTTCTCTTGGATGAGTTGTAATTTAATGTAGTTAGTATATAAAAGGTCACAGGTTTGAAACTCCATACAAACATTTCATAAAAATTCTTCTTTAATGGATTTTTAACCAATTCATTTTTTAATGAATTTTAAAATTTTAGGGCTCCTAATCATTAAATCCTTCTCAAATCATTTCAATTTTCAAAGTGTAATATTGACTATTGTATCACATTGTTATTATGTGATGAACTTAACCCGATAACCCGATCCGAACCGTTGAACCAACCCGAATTTTTCATTTCAGATTTCATTAAAATTGGAGCACCTAAAAATAGTGAACTCACTGATAAAAAAACCTGGAACCGTCACTGAAGATGATGACTAATGTGTGATGGCTAAACATAGTGATGAGGTATCCCAATATCATAGTATCGTTCAATTGTTACTGTTACATTCCCACTCTGACGCTATTGATAAGTGGAAGTGGGAAGTGAGCGATGACGGAATTTTCTCGGTGAAGAGCCTTAGACATGCTTTGGAACTTAATAGATCTCCAGTAGACTTAAACCCGCTTAAATGGTTGGCATGGGTTCCATTGAAGATAAGATGTTTTATTTGGAAGGTGCGGCTAAATAAAATCCCGTGCAAAATTGCTTTGACGAGTAGAGGGGTGAATGTCGGATTGGAGGAATGTTCATTATGCTTTGGAGAAAAAGAATCGGGGGATCATATTCTTCTCAACTGCTACTTCGCTAAGAAAGTTTGGATCCGAATTTGTGACTGGTGTAACTGGAACGATTTGGTGGGGGGAAATATTAGAGATATGTTGGATTGGCATCCGCAGACAATTGGGGCAGAGAAGGTGAAAGAAAGAACTTTAGCGATCAGAATGGCTACTACATGGTTCATTTGGATCGCTAGGAACGAGTTGATCTTCAAGTCTATGGCGTTATCCATCGATGGTGTTGTTGATAAGATCAAAGTGAACACGTTTCTATGGTTAATACATCGGGCAAAAATTAGAGATGTTGCTTGGCAAAATTGGTGTAATAGTCCTTGGTAGGAGTTTTGGATTCATATTCTCTTTGTAGTTTTCGGCCCTAGCTTCTTGCTAGTGGTTTTTTAATATATATCGCCGTTCAAAAAAAAGATGGCTAAACATAGTGATGGTCACAGTAACATGTGATACTCATAATGTGCAACCCATTTGTGATATCGTTACATGCGATACGTTCGTGGCTAAAACGTTGCTAGGTATATAGAAAAAATATTATGTCTCGTACATTGCGATGAATTTGTAAAAGTAATTTAAAATGATAATAAAAATAAAATAACAAAAAGAAAAAAAAATTTAAAGTTCAGAAAGAAAAGAAAAAAAGAACAAAAGAAAAAGTCATAGAAAAAAAAAACATGGAAATGTTATGGAATGTAATCAACTTTACCTATTGTTTCAATTAAATACATCAAACTTTTTTGTCTCTTTAATAAAAAGTTGTAAATTTATTGAGTTAAGTCAAATTGAATAAAAATAATCACCAAATAGTATCCAAAGTTTATACATATTTCATTTGCCCAACTCAATTTTAAAAAGTTCAAATAATCGTAAAACTAGTACATAGGATTGAAACACTTAATGAAACTTCAATGACTTTAAAGAGACAAATAAAGTTTAAGGTATTTAATTGGACTTTTTTTGTATTATTATTATTTTTAACGGCTAACTACTTCGTATGGATGACCCAATGACAAAATGACCACCGCCAACTGGCTAAACCAGTCGTACGAAGCCCTTAAATTTCCCAAGTTATCTCTAATTTTGGGTAAAACTCACTTGCTTGAATTGAAGGCCTACTGGTGGTAAAACCCGATCGCTATCGAGATTGAACTGAAGTCTGAAGATCACAAAAATCTCAATCTTTCATCATTAAGCCCAATACCTAAAAGCAAATGAGTAATAAAAATGATTTGAACACGAGTCTCTAAAAATCACAAGTCTCGTCCCAACAACTTTAGATGCTCATTGGCTGCATTAGTATTATGTGGTACTCAATACTTGTTTTATTACGTGTAGAATATAAAGAGTGATCACATTCATATATGGTACTCAATACTTCTTTTTTTTTAATACGAAAAGGTCAAAGGTCTATCACTACATGTACAAGCATTTCCGCCGTTAAAATCTATTATGATGGTTACCCAAATAAATGAATAATATTCTCGAAGGTAACGTGTAACACTTGTTCATAAAGTATTTGATACACATATGCAAATCTTATTTCTCAAATCTATCTAATAAATTAGAGTTTTTAAGGGCAATTTTTTAGGAGGAAAACATAATTTATTTTATAAAAAGAAGATTGAGAGAGAAAATTAAGTAGGAGATTTAATAAAGACAAAATTTTGTGATTAATAATAATTTATAAAATTATTTATAAATTTTTAAATATAATAGTTATAATTTTAAAAAAATATTTTTAATCAACCCGTGTGTAATACACGGGTGTTAAACCTAGTAATACTTTAAAGTAGTGGTGGAGTCAAAATCAAATATCAGGGGTATCCTATGACAAAATTTTAGCTCAAGTGTATCATAAATTTTTGGCAAATTGGCCTAAAATAATCCCAACTAACACCCATTGGCCGAAAATAATCCCAACTCAGTTTATTCCCTCCAGTGGTCCCAAATCCAACTTTTTTGGCCTACAGTGGTCCGCCGTTAAGTGCACTTAACGGCCGTTAACTTTTTTTCTATTTTTTTCGAATTTCAAACCGATATTTTAGGGATTTTGATCGGGAGGAGAATACGAGTCTGTTGATGTAAACCTTACTTCCAATTATTGCTCCAAATGGTTTAATTTTGATATCCGGTTAAAGCACCGTTAGGTTTTAAACACCCGATTGAAGACCGTTTTGTCGTTTGGAACACCAGTTCGAAGTAAGGTTTACATCAATTGAATCGTATACTCCTCCCGATCAATTTCCATAAAACCTTGTTTTGAAATTCGAAAAAAATCAAAAAAAAGTTAACGGCCGTTAAGTGCACTTAACGGCGGACCACTGGAGGCCAAAAAAGGTTGGATTTGGGACCACTGGAGGGAATAAACTGAGTTGGGATTATTCTCGGCCAATAGGTGTTAGTTGGGATTATTTTTAGCCAATTTGCCTAAATTTTTTTCCGGGGTATCCCGATACTTAAAACAGTAATAAAAATAGTATCCTGATACTTAAACCGGTAAAAATTATACTTTGTAACGAAAGTTGAGGGGTAGACTGGGATACTCCTGGGCTCTTCATAGCTCAATCCCTGCTTTAAAGTCATTCTTTTTTTTACTACTAGACATGAAAGTGACACAAAAAATTTCAATTAGAGAGTTACAATAGAGTTTATTAAATTTGGTTTAATACCTCCGTAGTAAGCCAAATTAAAAATTAAAAATAAAAAACTTCCTTTGGAACAATTGAATTTCACCCAAGGTTTACTATTTTGTTTGGAAAGCTTATTTTGATATGATTCCTACGTACTAAAGAGGCGCTTTCTTGGAGAGGGGTTTAGATCCCAAACCTGATTTGCGCTAGCTGCACTTAGTGGCACATCTTGAACGTTTATAGCACGGGGGCGGAAAATCACATGACCCATGGAATTGAATAATACACAGGAGCGAAATCAATATATATATATATATATATACATACAAATTTAAGGTATCAGGGTAAAAATTAACACTTTTGTCGAAAAACAGGCGAGGACCGGCGCCCATCCCGGCCCCCATAAGGATCCACCGATGGCTGCACTGCCGAAGACGTAAACACGCAACACCTCTTGTTCGAGTGCTCTTTTGCAAAAGCTATCTAGTCGGAGGTATTGAGTTGGACTAAACTCCATCTAAATGTGCATATCTAGCTCTTCGGTTGGCCAAATGGCTAATATCACGATAGATATGGCGGGCTCATACGATTAAAAACTAATTTTGGCTATTTTCTTCACCACTTGCCGGCACATTTGAAAGACAAGGAATGAAGCGGACTTCAACAACAAAACCTTGATCTCCAAGATTATTATGAGATTCATCAAGGATGATTCTTTCATATGGGCAAATTCGATCAGGACAAAGTTTGAATGGCTAAAGTGGGATAGATGGGTAGATTTTTTAATATTAGATATTTTTGTGTAAGTTTCTTTGTATTTTTTTTGTTCATCTAAAAAAAATCGACCATTCAAAAAAAACAAAAAAGAAGAAGTCTTGTTTTGTATTTGTTTTGTATTGATGCATGCATATTACGATGTCAATTAAACCTCTATATATATGTTACGCATCGAATACAGTGTAGATTAAGACTTTTAATTTAGACTAGGACAAACGTACGTGTGTATTGGTTGAACGGGTCGAGGCCACAAATTGAATGAGCATCAACGTATATTCTAGTCAAGGATAGAAATCGATATTTGTTTGCTTACTTTTATTTTTAAGTTAATAGCGTACAAAATAATTTTAAGAGAATTCGTTCGATATATCATTTCATGAAAATTGTCACTTTTACAAATGAAATAAGTATAAATTACAAAATTTCTTAAAATGTGACTTAAAGGTCGTAGGCTTACGTCCTTCAATGTGAAAACAAGCTTATCTTCTGCCATATGTCCTCTTAAATGATGTAACTTACGTCTTTTAGAATGTAAGCTTACGACCTTCTTTCAATTAAACTTTCTTTTCCTTCTTGTGTAGCTTCTCGAGAGCTTTCTGTTGACTGGTAATGGACTCATAACTTCATTCCTAGCTCAAGTTATATATGATCATTTTACGAACACATTATCGCAAACATCTTGGCAATCTTCTTAGCTTCCGAATAACATGGTTTAAGCTCCAATGACCTAGAAATCAAATACATAACAAAGTAATCGTGTTCGATAAGATAGTTAAGCTAAAGCTTGAGTTTACATAGTTAAACGCGTAGAAAATATGAGCACGTCAAAATCCCAACGCAAATCTAGGGTTCTGACAAACACAATCATTTAAAAGCAAGATGTTAGACGATAATTGATGCTACCTACAAACGCCATAGGCATCCTTTAATTC
The DNA here is from genome assembly GCA_030867185.1 of Tagetes erecta. Classification (NCBI taxonomy): domain Eukaryota; kingdom Viridiplantae; phylum Streptophyta; class Magnoliopsida; order Asterales; family Asteraceae; genus Tagetes; species Tagetes erecta. The sequence continues at coordinate 42,107,449 of CM061492.1, read as the reverse complement.
TATCGATGTACACTGTCGGCAATAGTGGCTCCACTATCTCTCTGCTATCTCGTCCTCTAAAAACTAAACTCTAACCGAAGGTTAAGGAGACGACAACCAAACAATCGTTGAAGCAAATAAAGTGCAAGAGAGATGCTCTTAGTGAGGAAAATGTAGGTGTGGTGAAAGAAAAGAAAGAATGAAGAAGGCAGGAATTATAAAAATAATTGTACATATAAAACAACATAAACAATAACAAATTTTAACTAGTACATCATTAGTAACTTAACTCTATATAGTAATAATATAAATAGTGATACTATAAATATGCCAAAACTTCCAACATTAAAGTTTAAAACTACCAAGCATAAAACCAACAATCATTTTATAAAAAGAGTAAAATGTCACCATCTTACTAGGAAACACATCATCTTTATAAAAAAAAAGTAAAATATTACCATCTTACTTGGAAACACATCATCTTTATTTTGTCCTTTCCATTCTTCATGTCATCATGTGCCATTCTATCTAATTCTATCTAATGTTTATGTTGACACGAATAATTATTAAATATTGAGTTAGTTTTGATAATCTATTAAGTTACCAAAACAAACATAATTGTACAATAGGAGACAATACACACCACTTACATTATACATTAACCTTTATTTATTTGTATGATGTTATACGACGTATAGGTTATTTATTTGTATGATGTTATACGACGTATAGGCCGGTGTGTTATTCGACCGGACTTATCAAAGAATATCATATATAAATTTTGTTAATAATTGGATGTTTTTATGATAGAGATAAATTGCATTTTGGGTTAAGTCTTAAAGTTTTACCCTGGATTCATTTACGAGAATGTATTATTAAAAACTTTAAACTTTTATGTTATTATTCTTATTGTTATCTAAATTTACATACTCTAAATTAAGGAGTAATTTTTTTTGTTAGAGCATCCATATGATCACACTTGTCATAAATTAGTTTGCATAAATTTAATACTGTTTATAAAAAGGTTTTCATAAATTTAATAATATCTTATATTAAAAGTTAATTTAAAATTTCTTATATTATCAAGTATTTAATTTATTATTTAATTCAACCCGAATAATACAAGGATGTTTATACGTATAATGCAAGGATGTTTATTACCGTTATTAATTAATTATTGTTATTGTTTTTATTATAATGTTTTATTACCATCTTTATAGTTACTATCTATTCCTGTTCAAAAAAATTAATATCTATTTAATTTTAATATTTTACTTGATTCTTCCGTCTCATATTAGTTATCATGCGATTTAAAGCATAAAGTTTAAGAAATATTGAATTATTATAGTTTCCGACTATAAAATGACAATAATATTTTTAACTGAAAATTATTGTCATTTTTTATGTCAAATAATTAGGTTTAAAATTGCAAATTACACTTATATTTAGAGAAATAACACTAAAATTAAGACAATAAAAAATAGGAAAATTGGATTTTATTAATCCTAACTTTCACCTATTGGTCATTATTAATCCCAACTTTACTATTGGTCATTATTAATCTTAACTTTCACTTAAGTGGCCACCATTGAGTCTTTCATTAATTTCACTAACTCCGTTAAAAACTGATGACGTGACATCCATGTGTCAAATGACGTGGTAGCTGACATGTAATTTTTTTATTTTTTATTTATTTATCCTTTAACATCATTAAGAGGCTGTTTGTTTACCTCTTAATGGTTCAGTTCAATGCTTAACCATTCAGCATTCAGAGCGTTTGTTTCAGAAAAAATAGCCTCTGAATGGTTCAGTTAAGTGCTGAATGGTTAAGAAACTGAGAGATGCTGAATGAAACTGAATGGAGCATATACTAACTTTATACTCATCTGAAGTTGTACCCCAACATCCCTCTTATTGATGGAACCTCTTAATGGTTCAGACCTCTTAACCATTTAGCAGTTAATGATTCAGATTTTGCCAAATAGGCCCTAATAAAAAAATTACATGTCAGTTGCCCCGTCATCTGACACATGGATGTCACGTCATCAGTTTTTAACGGAGTTAGTGAAAGTTAACGAAAGGCTCAATGGTGGCCACTTAAGTGAAAGTTGGGATTAATAATGACCAATAGTAAAGTTGGGATTAATTATGACCAATATGTGAAAGTTGAGATTAATAAAATCCAATTTCCCTTAAATAACTTAAAATGTAACGGAAGAAGTATTTGTTTAACTCGTATAATGCAAGAGTTTCTGTTACGTAGAAATGTATAATAGTGTAGAAAAAGTCACTACATGTTGAGTGTGCGTTATAAAAAACAAAAAATATTCAATTCATAACAACTAAAAAACACGGTAGCTGGTGGGTGTGTTTGGATGGTGACCTCCGCCCACCACCAATTATTCGATTTTCATACAACATGTCTCTATATAAACCCCAAATATACATACAACCTTCATATTAACTCTCTCTTATCCATACAAGCTACTAAATATTATTCATCAAATCTAAACACACAAAACAAAATTATCTCTCCCCGGCCCTTTGTTATATTAATTATTCAATTCCACACACAAAAGCACATTCTTTTCTTGAATCAAACGGCTCGAAAGCGAAAAATTATCAAAGATGATGTGTTTGGTTTCCAGAACTGGACGAGAACTGCAACGTTATGATATGGGTCGTCGACTTGTTGTTGGGTATTTTTCTTTCTTGACACATCTTCTATCAATCTAGGGGTGTATATGAGCTGAGTCGAGCACGAACTTAGACAAGCTCGACCTCAACTCAATGAGAGCTTGAGCTGAGCAAGCTTAATCAGCTCATAAGAAAACTTTCAAATTAACTCTAACAATGGCTTGTCATTATTTTTTTTAAAAAATATTTAACTATATATTCATTTTATACACATAAATAACTACTTATATATAATTATATATTATATAAATAGTAAAATCTACGTGATTATATATTTTTCTATGAAAACAAGAAGTGAACACATGCAAACTCGCATATGAAGTTCGGGCTTGAGTCGTTTAAGCTCGACTCAGTTTTAAATTTTTAATAAATTAATCTATGCCGATATCAGCAATTCAGCTCGTTTGCACCCTAGTATATATTAAACTACTTGTTCTTGATATTAGATTATATAAATCTCTTAAGTTAATAATATTATGAAATATGAAGCATAAATTTATGATTTTTTTATGTAATTCTAATAGTATTTTTTTTATTTTGTCATTGTAGATGTATACCATATAGATATAAAAATGAAAATGGTGAGCTTGAAGTCTTGGTTATCAGCTCGCAGAAAGGCCATGCTATGATGTTTCCTAAGGTACTATTTACTGCTTTTAATAAATATATTATATTTTATTTAAATATACATAAAATAAATATATAGCATGCATAAAGGAACTAGAAGCCACTTGATTTGAATATATACCTATTAAAGACTATTCAAACTTTCATTATAAACTTTTATATTTTCATTTTGAAGTAGTAGTAAATAAGTAATTAATATAATAAAACTTGACTTAACTAAAAAATGACGATTATAGGGAGGCTGGGAGCTCGATGAATCGGTTGAAGAAGCGGCAACGCGTGAGTGCTTCGAAGAAGCAGGAGTTGTTGGAGCCGTCGAGGTATGTTTAGTCGTGTTTGAGTTAAGTTGTAACATGTACGCGTAAAATAATTTAGCTAAACACTAAATTTTAATGGGAATATATTATATATGTTATTTTGCATGGTTTGATTAATATGGAATATTTTGATGTGTAATGTAGTGTACACTAGGAAAATGGAGTTTTAAGAGCAAAAGTAGAGGAATATATCATGAAGGTCACATGTTTCCGATGCTTGTTGCCGAACAACTTGAACTTTGGCCAGAAAAAAACCTCCGGCAAAGAGTTTGGGTAAGTGTTTACATATTTTTCATGCTTGTTTGTTAATAGAAGATGAGGGCTAGTTAATAACCTTATAATTGATTTATTAAAGAGTTTATTATATATCTCCAGTTGGTCCAACCAAGAAAGAAATGAGAATTTTGAGAGTCAGATTAATTTTTCTTTTTTCTTACTTACGATATTCAAGTTGTTGGATGCATAGATCGCTCCTAAAAGAAATTGTGTGTCTTATATACGATACCACTAGACGCACCCCAGCTTCAAGCAAGCTCACCCTAGCTCACCCTATAGACCTTGTTGAACTAGATAACCTTATAATTGATTTAATAAAGAGTTTAAGTCTGCACTCAAGTTACTACTTGAAAATCAAATTTCATGGTACAAAAGAATCATAGATTTAGAACCACATTTTTATGTTCGGAATTATAGAACCATTGATTTACATATATGTAAGTTAAGCAAATTAAGTCTGGTGATATTAAGGAGTTTTACACGTTTTACACATATGTATATCAACCATAATTAAAAAGTGGTTGTCTTCTATAGTGAATTATACATGACTAAGTAGTAGATGTATACTCCATTGAAATTGCTTTAATTCTTAATGATTAATAGACTATAAAAACTTAAATTCAGATGAAAACTCATAAAGAATTAATGCAAGTTTTATTTTTTAGTTACAATGGTATTTGTACTTAATAAAATATAATTAACTTGATTTTATTTTGCAGATGAAAGTAGAAGAAGCAAGAGAGGTTTGCCAGAGTTGGTGGATGAAGGAAGCTTTGGATGTATTTGTTGAGAGGATTGCTTCGCCAACCTTTACCAAACAGCAAGATTAATTTGTTGAATTAGTTTTTACATGATTAATTTTGTTTAGGAAGCTAATTAATAATGTTAGTTCTTTTCATGTTTTTCTTATGAATGTTATCATGTACATATATAAAGAACAAAAAAGTTGTTCACACTCCACGCTAATAAACGATTCGGGGAATGAAAATAGGCAGAATATATAGGAAACAAATTAACTAGATCAAAGAAATTAACTAACGAATCTACGTAGACTAATATAAAGATAAATCTTTGTCACAAGTTCTTTTTTATTTCAAGCATGATACATCATTGTTATAATTGACATTCAATTTTATTTTAGGTATATTGGTTTTCACTGGTCCCAACTATCACATGTTGTCTTTTACCGGTCCTAACTATTGAATTGGTTGTCAACGGTCCCAACTTTTATCACTTTGGTAACCACTGGTCCCGTCGTTAAATTTTTTTAACGCCGTTAAGTTTTTTTCCAAATTCAATACCGATGTTATAAGCATTTTGATCGGAACGATAATATAAGTCGATTGATGGAAAAGTTACCTCGAAACGGCGCTCCGAACAACAAAATAGTGCTTCGATCGGGTGTTTAAACCTAACGGTGCATCAATCAAATGTAAAAATTTTATCGTTCAGAGAGCCTTTTCGAGAAAACTTTTACATCAATCGACAAGTATTATCCTTCCGATCAAAAGGTCTAAAACATCGGTCTTGAATTTGGAAAAAACTTAACGGCGTTAAAAAAATTTAACGACGGGACCAGTGGTTACCAAAGTGATAAAAGTTGGAACCAATTTAATAGTTGGAACCAGTAGAAGACAAAAGGTAATAGTTGGAACCAATGAAAACCAATATACCTTTATTTTATTACCACGATAATCCATTCAATCATCTCCATTTTATTTTAAATATAGCTCTTTATAACTAAAAATTAAAAAAACACGTTTCTTTTCAAAATTGAACTCGTAACGTCTGTGTTAGATTCATAAATGTTAACCACCAGACATGTGTTTTTTTTGTTAATTATTCCAAACACCTAATATTATTCATACCTGTGTTTTTTTTCTTGTTTAATTATATATATATATATATATATATATATTTATTTAACTTTAAGGTTTTAGTCTTTATAGTTTGGTTTATGATTCAGTTTTACGGGTTAAGCTTTAGTCTTTTCTGTTCAAAGTTTAACCTTTTAAGTTTTTTTATTACATATCATTTACTCATGTGCACGGGTTACTATCCTAATATATGCGTATACTTGATTAGAAACCCGTGTATTATACTTAATGAATAAATAAAATAGCAAATTTAATTGTTAATAATGTTTTCAAACGATTAAAATGAAAAAAGAATTAACAATATATCAAAGCAAAGTTATTATTTTGCAGATATGTCAATAAAATACTAAGTGATTGGAATTAAAGAATATGTTTTATTACAAAAAAATAATAAAAATATTAAATGATGCGGAGGTTTTTTTTTTTTGAACGGCTGATGTTATTAAAACGGAGAACTAGCGAGACGCTAGGACCGAGCACAAGCAAAACAAAGAACAATTCACTTACAAAGGAAAGTCAACGAACGAAAAGTTACACCACTTATGCCACACCAAATCGACTAACTTGGCTCTAAATGATGCGGAGGTTAGAAAATTAAAATGGTAAGATATGTATTTGAAATTCCCAACATGTAACTCAATACCCGTAGATGAATCCGAAACCCAATGAATAAATAACGGACACATAAATTGCATGAATGATCTAGAGCAGGCAGGGCCGGCCCATTATAGTAAAGAAAAAATAAGACATTGCTTTATGTCTCACTTTTTTCATAGGCCCAAAATTTTTAAAACTTTTATATTTTGTTACGAATTCAAAGAGACGATTACAATATAAATTAGATTATTATTTGATTATTATTTACAATATAAAACTTTTATATTTGGAAGCCCAATAGATACTAATTTAATATTCAATTGATTATTATTTATTAATTTGTATACATTGATTTGTTGTTTTTTACATGTCAAAATTAATCGGGAAGTAAGATTAGAGTTGGACTGATGAGAAATAACTGTTCAAGTAGCTTAGTTTAATTCTAAAAAAGGTCTTTGTTGGTTTATTAGTGTCGGTCCCAACCATGAATAAAAGAAGAGTTTTTAACGATAGGTCTTCAAATGTTTTTTCACTTTAAGCCTAAAAAAACCTTGAGCCGGCCTTGAGAGCGGGTGTGGCACATAGTTTTACTTCTGTGATCGACATGTAAATCAAGGTATTGCTGTTAAAAGAAATTAGTTATATACTTATATATACTTATATATACTTAGTGTGAAAAATATGCTCACTATAACGCTAATATATTGAACAATTTAATGGTACATCTAGTGTACTATTTTAGTATTTGATAGATAAACATTTCATATTTTTCATATGATTATCATTTGTATAAAATACATTTATAAAATCAAGAAACTAACAATAATGATGCTTTTTTATCTAGAGCTCATTGAAATAGTCCATGGATGTATATGAGCATTGACTTGTCACGTACTAGCTTGTGCCACTCTCTAAGTCTTTATTATTTGTCTCTTCTATTCGATAGTGACATTACACCATATTTTAACTTTTCCCTATTTTCTTTTTATGGTAACCTCTTAACCTATCTACTTATATTTAGAAGGCGAAATGCTTGATATGCAGGGCCGACTCAAAGATTTTAGGGATCTGAACGAGTCGAAAAAAAACCCTTATATTAACGAATTGTATTATATAAACTATCTTTGTAACAAAAATAAATGTTTTAACAATAATGATAACAAAATCATATATTTAGCCTATATATTTTGTTAAAAAGACTTATAAATGCAGTGAGCTACTTCTTTAACAAAAATGAGTTTGTTGGATTAATAAAGTCACTTGAATATGCAGTCTAATGTTTATATAAAAAATATAAACACATATATAAATATATATAAATATAAACATTTGCCTTTGACACTTTTGATCCCAAGCCCCCGAGGCGGTACGCTTTTTGGAGCGGGTGCAGAAGGTGGTCCACAGCGACTCGCAGAATCCGAGAAACCAAGGATTTGTATTTAGTAGAATAGGCTTTGCGATTCAAAAGGGGATAGTGACGCAGCTTGTTGCTCGATTACCCATTATCCGGATGTAGTTTGGTTTGTGATCAGTTATTATTAATATAAAAAAATATATAAATATTTTTTGAATTCCAGGTCCCGTTAAATCATTTTTTTCTAGACGAATGTCCAGAATGCTCGATCCTATAGCCTTCTTCATATGTAGACAGAATTTATTGGTCTAGTTAGACAAAGTTGTGGAAGTTAATTTACAAACCGTCAACAATTGTTTATATTTGAAAATGACAAAAGTAATTATACAAAACGACATATTCATACAACCTTTTGCGTGCCGTGGCTTAACTTTGATTGCTTAGTCCATTGTCATATACTAGTGTTTTACGTATTGATCACGAATAATGCTTATAAATTGTGATAGAGTTATATGTAGTTCTAAATAATGATTATGACGATAATTTTGTTTTATCTTGGACTTAAAACTTTAATTTGTGTTTGTGATTCTGTTTGAAGAAGCGCTTGCAACAAACGCCTAATCGATGTGTGCTATTGTCGTCGGTTCAGGCATCATTACAAGCTAATAACTATAAACCTTATGTTAGAAGTTTATCAGAAATAGGTTTTTTTATTTTGGGTTATAGGTCGTGAAGTACCTTCACGAGCCTCAATCCTTTAGTTGTTCAATGGTCATGTGCTGTGATTATGGTTCATATATGGGCCACGATCCTATTTAAATGTCAAAGGTTTGCGGGATGTAAGTGTCGTTTACGCACACATTTCCATTTTCAACTCTAAAAGGACGACAAGCCGTTAACTTTCTTTACGGCCCAGTAAGCTATTAAAGTATTACAATTTCAATGTTCTTTTAATTTGTAAAAATTAATCTTCTGACAAATTTATATATATACTAATAGTTAAGGTCGGTTGTCGACCAACCAACCACTATTGGCCACGTGTCAATCGTTGATTGGTTGATTTAGTTTTTGACTTTTTTCATTTTTTTTTAATTTCCGGACTTTTTTTTTCTGGATATATAAATTTGTTTAGACAATATAGTAGTGATACGAGTGTTGCAGCTGGATTGTGTATTTGTAGCATCATGAGATGGCGTGGGTTCGAGTCCCCCATCTTCATGTTTTTTAGATTTATTTCTTTCTTTTCACATTTTATAATTTGAGTCCCTCAACTATACTATAACACCCATTGCTATACTTTGACATATATATATATATATACGATTTCAATACTCCAGATTTGACTTGGTTATCGTTTTGACTTTTAAGCTTTGATATTTCTTCGTCTTTTAATATGTGATACATTACGGTTTTATGCCGTGACGTATGTATGTGACGAAGTCACATCCGTCACATACGCATGACCCGACCACGTGACCCGGTCTTAAATCTAGTATTTATGAAACATTAAGTATTATGGTGCTACCCATTGTAAGCATCTTTTAACATCATTTAAAGAATAGATCAATGATCAAGCAAATATCAAAACTAGAGAAAAAGGAGAAAGTATTCTACAACTTCCACTAATCAATATTGTAAGAGGCTTATTAGTGTTGTTACTAGTGATTTGAGTGAAACTCTTGATATAGTGTTAGTGAATTAATGAGTGCTTAAACACAATCTTGATATTGTTTTGTTGTATTTGCTAGAGTTGATCAAACAATATCATGATATATTATTGAGAGGTTTCACTATATATCTTGATATATTGAATGTTAAAAGTAGTACTATCTTGAAATAATGGATCAAGTTGAATAAGGTGATCATATCCTATGAATAGTGAGACGATGTATAAGTGATTCCTACCACTTTAGGGAGACGTTTTAGTGGAATAATTCTTGATGAAGATCAAAGAGAGAAAGTAGATCGAAGGATTAGTTAACATCATCCTAACCGAGATAAACCAGTTTTATCATTCTTCCATTTACCTCTTTATATTTCTTGTTCAATTGGTTGGGTTTCAAACAAGTTTACATGCATGCTTACTTATTTTTATTAGATTCAATATATAGTTAGTAACCACTCTTGAGAAATATTCACCCCTCTAGAAATAAAGAAAATTAGTTAGATCACTTAACTTGAATAGTTTACAAACATACAAAATCAAATTTTCCTATTTAACTTTTTTTTTGTTGTAAATATATTATGATATAAATAGGAGGTTAGAATATATGCCATTGAGTGCTTGATGAATGATGACAAAGGTGATGAGTCAAAGCTGACTAGATTTGACGATTTGTGATGAAAACATCTTCTTCCATGGCCTATTTGGTTCAAAGATATATATCCCTTATAATATACATGTGTTTCATCCCTCATCGATATTTTAAGTACCCTAATGAATTTTAAGACAAGTCTAAAGTATAGATTAATCATTCATGATTGGTTGGTTGTGCAACGTGTATTGGCCCATTTTTCTGATTTTTTAAATTTATTTTTCTATTTTTTTCTCCAGTTCTTTGCTTTTCTTTTTCCCATTCTTTTTAATTTGTTAGTAGTTTTGTTGTTGCAATTTTTAGAGTAAACTGCAGTTTTGGTCATTGTGTTTTGATATTATTAACAGTTTTAGTCATATCTTAACAGTTTTGGTCCCTGTGTTTTTATTTTTTAACAGAATTGATCCCGAACACTAACTCCATCCAACTCTCTGTTAAGTCTCTCACACATGCCCCACATCTGAAGGATAAAAATGTCAATTGTCCCTCTCTTTTATCTAAGTCATCATGTAGGTTAACATTTTTATTCAGTCGTTTGTCAAAAAAGTGAGAGAAATGACATTTTTACTTCGCATGTGTGAAAGACTTAACGGAAAATTGGATGGAATTAGTGTTCAGGACCAAAACTGTTAGAAAATAAAAACACATGGACCAAAACTGTTAAGGTAAGACTAAAACTGTTAATTACATCAAAACACAGGGACCAAAACTGCAGTTTACCCCTATTTTTATTTTTGAGTAAATTACGGTTTTGGTCCATGTGTTTTGATACCCATTAACAATTTTAGTCTCATCTTAACAGTTTTGGTCTCTTTGTTTTTATTTTCTAACAGAAATAATGGTCCCGAAAACTCCATCTAATTTTCTGTTAAGTCTCTCATGCGCCCCGCATATGAACGGTAAAAATGTCATTTCTCCGTCTCCTTAATCTTGTTCGTCATGTAGGTTAAAATGTTAATTCAGTCGCATGTCAAAAAAGTGAGAGAAATGACAATTTTACTCCGTATGTGAGGAAGACTTAACAGAAAATTGGATGGAGTTAGTGTTCGGGACGTTTTCTGTTAGAAAAAAAACACAGGGACCAAAATTATTAAGGTATGACTGAAACTGTTAATGGTATCCAAATATAGAGACCGAAGCTGTAGTTTACTCTTTATATTTTTATTCAAGTTTTTTTAGTTTCATTTATTCAAATATTTTTTAGAACAAATTAAGTTTTTGATCCTTTACGTTTACATCCTTTTTCACTAATGGTCATTTTTTGCTAACTTTTCACCAAACGTCCTTTATGTTTATATAATGTAACAAAGTTAGTCCTTTACTCTAACCTCTGTTAAAAAATCTCGTTAAAATGTGTCACATGCAGATCATGTGAGGACTAACATGTCTTTTCTCAACCCTTTTACATCTTATATTAGATACAAGTTGGGGTTTTAATCAAAACATAAGTTGTAAATGAGTTTGGAAAAGATAAATTTGCCTTCAAGTGATCTGTACGTGACCCACTTTAACGAGAATTTTTAACGGGGTTAGAGTAAAGGACTAACAATTTAATGTTTTTTTAAACATAAAGGACGTTTGGTGAAAGTTCAGTAAAAAAAGACAAATAATGAAAAAAATATAAACTTAAAGGATGAAAAATGTAATTTGTTCTATTTTTTATTTAATGATTTTATTTGGTATGGTATACATTTTAGTTTTATTTCTAACGTTATAATATAAGCACCCTTGTTATACTCTTTATATTTTTATTCAAGTTTTTTTAGTTTCATTTATTCAAATATTTTTATTTAATGATTTTATTTGGTATGGTATACATTTTAGTTTTATTTCTAACGTTATAATATAAACACCCTTGTTATACTACGTTTCAAAATACACAACCACAACTTACCACTTTAAGCAAACTAGTTTTATTCCCGCCGCGCGTTGCGGCGGCAATATGTCTGGTCCGTTGAGATAATAAGTATGCTTCTACGAAATGGAAATTTTATTTGAACACTTAAGCCTCAAACATAAAATACTGGGTAGATACACTTGTGATATATTTCTGATGGTGCTAAGATACTTGCAAGTTGCAACTAATGACAAAACTTGATCAACCCATCTCACCCATGAGTTGCACTAAAAACATGATGAATTGTAGTCAACCTACTGAACCTGCAACTAATGTATAACCGGTGCAACAGGTCATCAATCCAGGGTACTACAACATAATAAAAATTCCAATTATCAAATCATCAAATTACATTTGACACTTCGTGTTACACGTTATTACGGAGTAATTGTTCTTTTATACTTTACCTACCTCAGTCGGATGAGTATTTGGGATTCAGGCATTCAATGTCCATGGCTTATAGCCTCAAAACACCCACTTTATGCAGATTCAAGTATGATTGATAATGGCCTAGAAAGCATATCTATCCTCATGGTTAGTGCTTCAACATTCAACTAATTCATACTCCTAATTATATCATTTTTGGAGTATCACAATTCACAAAGCATCTTATGCAGATAGTATCGCTAAACTTTCAAAAAAAAAATTAACACTTTGTAATTCGGAATCGCTGTACTGTTTAATGATGCATCCACCGAGTGGAAGAGACACCGCCATCGATCATCATCAAGACCTTCCAACAGGACCACTACAGCCCGCTGTAATAGCCAGAGCAAAACCCTATATCTGTTTGATATGCACTTAATAAAATCAGGGACGAAACAAAGCGCAACACTCATAAGAGAATTTGTAGGTGAAAAGAACAAAGACACACCTCACAACCGCAGCCAGCGCCGGAAATGTTACACCTCGCCGGAGGGCGGAGACAATCGTGTCTCCGTCTCTCTGCTGATAGATATACAGGCAACCCCAAATGAGATGAAAATGATGATAACCTAAAAATGACCACCTGTGAAGTTACAAAAATACCCTTTAATGTTACTGTTCAATTCAAGCATCTTTCAATAAAAGAAGAATGTTTTGGGTTTTAGAAAACTTTTAAATTTCTTTTTAATTCAGCCCTTCATGGTTGCTTCAAAACTTGTAAATTTCTTTTGAGGCCATTTGCAAACCAAAAGTTGTGGCTCGTTTCGAAAGTTAAAACAAGAATTTTAACCAGCCAATATTTGAACTTGAGTGAACCATATATAAGAATTGATCTGCTTTTAACTTCCTTTGTTCGATCCAAACTAAATTTTAATCCGACCTGGTTTAACCCAAATCTGATTTTGAAAACTCCTACAATCTACAATGTTTAACATGACGAAAAATCGAGTAGCCAAGGTTAACATGACGCGTCACAGGTATGTGCTGGTTGTGTGTTTCTAGGGCTGGACCTGCTTTATGGTCCAAAATTAACTAGGCTCATTACTCATATACATGGCCGCCCCTTGTATGGGGCTATAGCTCACGGGCCTGAAAAAAATTATCTCATCTGTAATTGAATTTTAATAATCTGAACTTTTGAAAAATTGGCCGATATTAATCCCAACTTAAAAAATTTCCTGTGACAATCCTAACTTGTAACTTATTTTCCTACAATGATCATCCGCTTAAAGTTAACTTAACAGCGTTAACTTTTTTTATAATTTTTTACTGATGTTTTAGGACTTTTGATCGAGAGGACGATACGAATCTATTAATGTAAAACTTATCTTGAGCCAATGCTCTAAACGAAGAAATTTTAACATCCGATTTAAGTACCGTTTGGTTTAAAGACCCGATTGAAGACTGTTTGGTCGTTTGGAGCATCGGTTCAAGTTAAGTTAAAAAAAATTTAATATCCGAACTTTTGAATATTGGTCAATATTAACCTTAACTTAAATTTTTTTTATTTTAATTAACCATTTAACAATGATGTTATACCCAACACTAAAAATTGGTTTACAATATAAACTTCCCTGAAATTTTTTATTTGGCAAAAACACAACACAACGTTTATAGCCCAAAATAAATATTTACAAAAGGGTTCGATCATTTTACAACCCATTAACACACATCATTTGACCCAACTACCCACACGCAAAATTTAAAGAGTTATTGGATTTTAATAATCCGAACTTTAAATTATTGGCCGATATTAATCATAACTTAAAAAATTCCCTGTGACAGTCCCAACTTATAGATTATTTTTCTTCATCAAGCCTTTTATAAGCGTGACACAAAAATGGTCGAGTAATGTTTTAATGAGACACAAAAATGGTCTGATAGATTTTTTGAGTATCCGTTATAAAAGGCTCAATGAAGGAAAATAAATTACAAGTTGGACTATCATAAGAAATTTTTAAAGTTGAGATTAATATCGGTCAATACATTAAAGTCCAGATTATTAAAATCAATAACCCAAATTTAAATAAAAGAGTAAATTGCCAAAATAGTCTTTGAATTTGAAAAGAATAATATGTATATGAAAAATCGTTTTAATATTTAAGTGAACGAACTTAAACAAACAAACAAACATAAATGAACTTAAATAAACGAACGTTTTAACATAATTGAACGAACACACCATGTATGTGTTCGTTCTTTTAACTAAACGAACTAAATTTTTTTTTTTCATGTTAGCCCGTTTAGTTAAATAACGAACACAAACGAACTTCCCGGCGAACAGTTCACAAACTCTTCATGAACGTTTGGTTCATTTACATGCCTAACACCACCTAAACAAGTGTTCACATGAGTAAGTAAATATTTACAACTCTAATAGGTATAAATGTATTGTATATTTTTAATTATTATCATCATAGGCGGCCTTGAGGGTGTGCACTGTGTGCAACCGCACATGGCACTCGCCTAATGGGAGCATCAAATTTTTTAAAATTTTTTTTATTTTATAAATTTTTTTTATAAAACTTATATATAGGCTAGAGGATGTGCACCAAAGGCGAAAACTCACTGCTTTCAAGTTTCAAAAGCCCACTTCTTTCAACAAAAACCCATTTGGCCACAACAAGTTCACAACCAACATGGCCACATGTTTTATTGGTTTTGTCGATGTTGTAAAGCAAAACGGCAGCAGACCATTAGTAACTCAGCAAAATCCTCAGGATTGACCCTAATTATCATCTTGTTAAACTTTTGCACCTCTGGCCTAGTGAATTTTATGATTCTTAGAACAGGCCCTCGCCTTCGGTGAAACAACGTATGTAGATCTCTTATAAACAATGTACGTACTTTGATGTGATAAACTTCCTAAGTATTTGATTATCAATGATTTCATAAAATTAAAAAAAAATCGTATTATCGTGATAAATCAAGTAAATCATCGGCCACTTGAAGGCATGTCCCCTTATTCTCGTTAAGTCAGCAAATTGGTTTATGGCATGTCCCCTGATTTATGTATGATGTATAGCTTCATGTCCGAGGAATCAAACATTTAGTTTTGGATTTTTAGTTTCATAAACATTTGAATAAAAATTAATCACTTAAAAGATAAACAAAGCTTCTTGTTTAAGATAAAACTATAACTACTTATTTACCTCCTTTTTAGGAGAAAAGGTTTTTTTTTAACAATAGATAACGGCATTTTAATAAGTAATTTAGAAGATAATTACATTATTTACCTTATAAAAAATAGTTATCTCTAATATAATATAGCAAAAGAACATATGCTTATGTGACATTCATTGAGAGTAAATTTAATTATACTGTATTATTTAATAATTTCTCTCACGATAATAATTTTTTATTGTAATACTAATTACATATTCGTCATGTAATATTTAGGAACATTTCGAAAAATTTAATATTGGTTATATTTTCAACTCTCTCTTAATATGATGTACATGAGTCGGTTTGTATTTAATATGAGTATCAAAATGAAACTTATGAATAGTTGCTAATAACATACAATTAAAAATTTCCGTATTTTTCAAGCATACTTAACTTTTTTACAAGAAATTATAAAAAAAAACTACATCATAAAACCGAGTATTTATTTATCTTAAATTTTAGTATAATTTTGATATACTAAAAAGATATTTTTTGTCTCAAAATTGATTGTAACTGTTCATGTCCCCATGAATATCCTTAAAATCACAACTTGAATGTTGTGTTCTCGAGCGTAACGTGGGCACTAAACTAATAAAATGGTTTTGTGGTGGTAATTTTTTGTTGGTTAAATTTTTGTGTGAAGTGATTTTATTGGCTCAAAATTTTTCAAGTATTGTTGTTTTATTTTTAAAGTGATGTGTTTTTTTTTATTTTTTGTTTTTGGTTTTACCACAAGTGTTTGTTTGCTTTTCAATTTTGGCTCTTCTTAGTTATTGGGATGGATAACATGTTTTCATTGATTGTATTGTTATAATTTTTGTGTGATGTTTGTTTTTTTTTCTTTACGTTTCAACCGATCGACTACCTAAAAATCTCACGCGAGTACGTGTATAACAAAAGACAATCACACAACGAATGCAATTACAAAATTATTTGTACAATCATGTTAGTCGAACGAAATCTTCTAGCCCACCACGAGATTGAAAATAGCTAGTTACTATAATTACTAAAGTTTATATTTACATTATATATTATCAAACAAAATATATGGACGAGCTGAGCGCCCTCTAAAATAAGAAAAAATCAATCAAAGTAATAAAAAAATCTTTAAAACTATATAGTTGAATTTATATTGACAACAAGTCAAATATAAATAATATCTTTGTAACTAAAAAATCATTTACATTTATAATTTCCTCTTGTTTCCATAATAAAATCCCTTAAAAAACAATTAAATAATAATAAAAACCCTAAATTTTCTCATCTCCCGCCATATACTATATCACCATAAACAAACCCTCAAATTTACCTACGAAATTAACTAGGTTAAGTAATTCAAATCCACCATTAGATGAACTTTTAAAGTTTATCTTCAACAAAACAATCACCATGGGTGACACCAACACCGTCACTGCCACCACCACCACCACCACCGTCACCGGCGGCAATGGCATCAAACGCATCACTCCTTCAAAAGTAAAACATGCTTAACCTATATATATATATATGTATCTTTTTATATAAACTTATAGTACGTTGTCGGGAGCGATCTCTCTATCACCTGGATAGAGGAAATAAAGACTCGCTCTCATCTCACCCTTCTCATATTCTGTCTATATATATATTGTTTGCATGAGCGGGATTTACTAGGTCTGTTTGTTCGTGGGTTACGATAAAGTTTAGATTTTGATATGAATGTGAATTTTTTAATGCAGAAAACATGTGGGGTGGTGCCACCATGGGTTAAAGTTATGATTGATATTATGCAATATCAAGATTGCAAGATTCATTCGAACGTTGAGGACAATAAGTTGGATCGGTTTTGTATCGATTGTGTTGGTTCGTTTTGTAACCATTGTAGTTCGGATCATCAAGGACATGAGCACATCAAGGTATAGTTTGATCCATCGATGTTGGTTTTACGTTCGATTTAGTTTGTGTTTAAGATATTTAATGTGCCTGGTTTAGATTAGTATAAAATCTTTTGAATTAGAGCATAGTGTTTCACAATTCGTTCGTAAATTTTTTGGTAAAAAAATGTTTGAGCTAATTGGATCATATGATGCGTATTCAACTTGTATATTTATATGATCTAACTAGCTCAAACAAATTCTTACCATGCAAGTTACGAACAAGTTGTGAAACGATCGAGTTAGGTTTTTTTAACTAGGTGATTTAATTTTACCGTTGTTTTGAATTAGTTCACTAGTTAAACTAGCGAATGTTACCTATGTTGTATAAGTAACACAGTAGATGGTTTTAGTTGACATGGCAAAAAAAACACACCTGCTATCTCCACTAAGTGACGTGAATAACGAATGCTACCTAGGTCGTATAGGCAATGTTTTCAGGTTCGGATCGGTTCGGCCGGTCGAACCAGTTGAACCGGGATTCAGTGGTGAACCGGGCCGAACCATATAGGTTCGTTTTTAATACAAAGGATCGGCTGGTTCGAACCGGTCAACCGGTTGAACCGGGATTCGGCCGGTTCGGACCGGTTAGACCGGTTCGGGAAATTAAATTTTTTAAAAAAATTTGACTTTATTTGGTTAAATTTGTGGTATTTTTTATTTGAATTAAGTTTGGTTAAGGTTTAACCTTTAAACTTTAGATAATATTGTCTCTGTGTTGAAGTTTAGACTTAAAACAATTGTTTCTGAGTATCTGACTTATATTTTAAGTTATATTAATACTTAGAAAAACATATATAATTATTTATTATTTATATGGTTCAAAACCGATCCACCGGTCCGACCGGTTCAACCAGTAAACCAGTAAGACGACCGATTCACTGTCCGATCCGATCCTGAAAACACTGCGTATAGGTGATTTTATCCCGTGTCTGTCACTGTCACTCTGACACCTCACGTAAAAGTTGCATTATTCACATTTGCCATGTCAATGAAGACATTTTTTCTTGTTGTTCCATGTTGGTGACATTCGTATTAACTTTCAACTTATGCCTCGAAACCATGCATGCAGTATATCACGTTGTCGAAAAAACATTCGTAGATTATATAACATGAAAGATGTGTATTAACGGTTGACCCATTATACATGAAGATTCGTAGGTATGTATATAAAGATGTGATAAAGCGACCAGATTTTCAGAAACACTTTGATTGTTCAGGCATTCAGGTTAGCAGTTAGTAGTTAGTACAGTATCTTTATGTTATTATGTATGTGCAAAGATAAGATAAACAAAGTATGAGTGCAGGGTTATGTAACAAACAAGAACAAGGTATTGTTCTTGAAGCGAAGAAGGGACAATCAACAAGTTAAAGAACAACAACAAAACACAAAGGATCATAGGTGCAACGTTTGCAACCACGCTTTAATAGACGCGTCTTACTGCAGTATACAATGCAAGGTAATTAATCCAGTCTCTTTTACATGTGTTTGTCGGACATTTGACCCGTTAACGTATGATACAATTCAGCTAATATTTTATCTCAAACGGGTCAAAACACAAAACTACAAAAGTATCTTGTTTTTCTTAAAGTGGCGTTCGAATGTCATTAATGATAAATTTAACTTATTTTGTTCAAATTTAACAGGTTTCTGCAATAACCAATAAAAATACAGAGGGGCATACGGTCGATGACAATGTGTTACATATTGTAACTAAAGAACCGACCTTAACACCTTCCAAGAACAAAAGACGTAAAGGGCTTCCGTACAGGGCACCACTGTTTTGAACAATGTAATTCCTAACAGATTCGATAAACGACTGCTCTAGGCTATGACGATCTGAGACTTGTTATCTAGATCATTTATTTGATTCATGTAGTTAACTACTTGACTTGCAGTGGTCAACTATCATTTTTATTATCATCTTATATTATGTTTCTAAGGGCAAATGCATGTGTTCAACTGTAAAGACAGGGCGTTTATTTGCAAATGCATAAATTCCCTACGTACGATTATAGGAAAAACATATGAACAACGTCAGCTGAAATCAAGACTAAAACTATCCCTCTATGTATGAAGATATAATCACTCACAAACTTCAAGGATCAATTATGTCAATAGTTAATAGTATTAGTTATGATAGTTTTGTTAGTTTATATAGTTAAAGGACTGAATATGTCAAGTACTATATTGATTAACTAGGTTAGAACCCGTGGGTACCCATGAGATGAAACGATAAAATGTAATTATTTGTTTTACTATGGAAAATAGAATTATGTAAACTCTCCTAAGAATGTGGATTGCATATGCTTATGGCTAGGGCTGTTCACGAGCCGAACCGAACCGAGCGAGGGCTTGCTCGTTGCTTGGCTCGTTTACAAATCGAACCGAGCCGAGCGGCTCATTTACAAATCGAGCCAAATTCGAACCGAACGTAAATGAGCCAAAATCGAACCGAGTATTTTTCGAGCGAGCGCCGAGCGAATTTATGAGGATTAATTTTTGTATTTTTTTCCTTAAAATTAGTTTATAAGAAACAAGTTTAAAGTTGAATATGATATACATAAATACAAATTTATTGCTTTAAGAAAAACTAGTATTAACTTGCAATTTCATTCTAGAAATTAAGGGGCTGTTTGTTTATCTCTTAATGGTTCAGTTCAGTGCTTAACCATTCAGCATTCAGCATTCAGAGCGTTTGTTTCATAAAAAAAGAGCATCTGAATGGTTCAGTTAAGTGCTGAATGGTTAAGAGACTGAGAGATGCTGAATGAAACTGAATGGAGCATATACTAACTCTATACTCATCTGAAGTTCTACCTCAACATCCCTCTCATTGATGGAACCTCTTAATGGTTCAGACCTCTTAACCATTCAGCACTTAATGATTCAGATTTTGCCAAACAGCCCCTAAGATTGATGTATATAAAACAATTAATAAAAGAGATAAATGACTATTAATTTCAAATATATCAAATATAACTAATAATTTTAAAAATATATATTTAATATCAACATAATTATAAGAACATATTAACTACTTATGCATATATAATTATATAAAAAATAAATTAAAAATATTCGAGCCGAACCGAACCGAGCGGACCTTTGCTCGTTGCTTGGCTCGTTTACAAACCGAACCGAGCAGAGCGGCTCGTTTACAATCGAGCGAAAAACGAGCGAGCATTTTCCGAGCAGTTTCCGAGCGAGCGACGAGCGGGCGGCGAGCGGCGGGCGATTTGAACAGCCCTACTTATGGCCATAAATAGTTAAGTGATTTCACATTTATCTTAATAGCACTTTTCTATAGCAACTCACTTAAATAAGCAAAAAACATACTCTAAATCATTTTACCCACCTAAGTTGTCTCCTTAAACGCGCCTGCTACAATCACACAAGATAACATAAAGGAATTTAAGACTGAGAGACCAGTAGATACAAATACAAATAATTAATAAATTTTATAATATGTTCAGCCTAATCAGTTTATCACATATACAATAAAACTTAAAGATCCAAACTTGATGCAACATTTAAACTGGAATTAAAAAAATCTAAAACTTGAATATATGACAATAATTTCAAATACATCAAGAACAACTGAAATAAAATTGAGCATTTTTAGTTTTTTGATTTTAAAAGCAAACTTTGATTTGTTTAGGTTCTATGTTGGACAAAATAGGACATTCTCGGATCAACTGTTGTCTTCTCAAAGTGAAGTTCTATCAAGGTTTTTGAAATTCTATACCTTAAATCTGAGGTTGAAGAAGCAAATAAAAAAATTAATAATCTTTGCATGTAACTTTTACCTTTCATTTGTTTGTAGATGTTGTTATGCTACTATGTGCATCAACATTTTTTTTACCTGAAATGCTTTAAAAACATACATCAGTAGAGCTATAAGATATCATATAGATATTATTGGAAATTATGTTAAACCATCCACAAAGCTATAAGATATCATATAGATATATATGTCAAGTTACAGCAGCAGATTGCCTCAATCTAATAACAATATAGGATTTAGTATGATATATTTGGCGTAGTAGGTAAAAAAACTGTTCCATATTGTCTAACAACTTGTGTTCTAATTGTACTAAATGAAACCGTGCCTCTGCTAATTTGATTTAATCAAGCATCATGGTTCCATTATGATTTAAAAGTGCTGCAAAGCTACTATAAAGTGTTGCAAAACAGCAGAAAATATACCTTAATAAGGTTAAGGCTACAACACAATGTTCATCTTTTTGCTAAAAACACCTAAATAGAAAATCACTAATAATGATCTAAAGAACGATCATGCATGGAACAGAAACGAAAGTGAAATAGTAAACAATAAAACATATATCAGTAAACGCACCACGAAATTATGTTGCACCCTCTCTGAAAACTGGTGTGCACCCTCTCTGAAAACTGGTGCCAAAATGATGCAACATAAAACTCACAATTTTAGAAATCTACAAACACAAAACTAAACTCACAATTTTAGAAATCTATAAACGCAAAACTAAGTTAACCAAGATATAGTATAACTGGAATCAAAAGAACCAATGGCGATTGACATTATAGTATATTAGCATTTAACAAATCCAAATACTGCAATAACCCAAACATAAATTATTAATTTAAACATTTGGTTTTGTTAAATAGGTGAAAATCAAATAATTTCATTAAAAATATATTACCTCCACGCTATGTCTTCATCATTCCTGGTTCTGGAAATTTATCAATAACAACTTATATCAATAACAGTTAAATATGTAAATATATGGTTTCATCAAGTAAACAATAACCTCACAAATAAAGCTCACCTTATGCATTGACGTAGTGTAATTGTCAATGGAAGTTTCTGCATTTCCACCTTATATGTACTGAATTGAAAGAAATTAATCATACAAAACAAAAGCATCGTTGGTGCAAGTTTGTTTACCTTTGTTAAAATCGATCTCCCAATGTCGATTCTTCTGCTGAGCGGTGCGTTTCAATTTTGATTGTTTAGGGTTTGGCGTTGGCAATTTGTGGGTTTTACCGGAGAAGAAACCACGCAATCGAAATGGTTCTTGACGAAGAAAAAACGAATCAGATCATAGGATAACATAGAAATCGTAGATCAACAAACCCTAAAAACGCAAACATATGAACAACAGAATTTAGTATGTAAAACGATCACGAATATAACAAACGGGATGAAGATGAAGAAGGTTTGACTAAGATTAACAACTGAAAAATTTTAAACTTTGAATCAATAACATCAACAAATGATGATAAACTTACCTGAATCAAAAGTTGAAAATCATTCTAGAGTTGGATAGATGGTTAATAACATCAACAGAGAGATTGAGAACAAATGGAAGAGCAACTGAGGGTGTAGAGGAGGAGAAAAAGTGAAAGAGGACAATGGAGGCGAAAGAAAGAAAGAATTAGGGTTTGGAGAATTGAAACTGAAGATAGAATACGGGATAAAACCCGACGATAAAAATGGGTAACCCGCTTTAGATCCGTGACCCAGCTGAGGATGAATGTAGAGGTGACAAGTGGCTTAATGTGAGGACATGAGTTAGCAATTTATTATAAGAGAGATTGTATTATTGTAGTTATCATGAACAGACATGTCGATTAGTAATCGACATACCTCTTCATAGACATGTGTATATATACACATCCATATGTAAACATGATCGAAGACAGTCAATGAATTACAATTATTAGTTAGTTAAGATCTTGTTATAAATTTATAATATTTGATTCTGGGCAAAAATTGGTACAGATTTCAATAAAATAGCCTATCAATTATGAATCAACTTTTAGACTGAAACGAATGTTTTCAGGATTGGATCGGATAGTGAATCGGTCGTCTTACTAGTTCATTGGTCGGACCGGTTGAAACGCTTGGATCGGTTTTGAACGATATAAATAATAATATATATTTTTTAAAGTATTAGAATTTCAAATATAAGTTAGACTCTCAAACACAACTATTTTAAGTTTAAAAGTCATAACACAAACACATTAATCATGTTAAATAAACATTTAAGCTTAATACTATGAGTTTAAACAAAAATGATATATTTTAAAGACACAACCAACTTAAAGAAAATAAAAAAAAATTCCGATCCGATCCAACCGGTTGACCGGTTTGAACCGGCCGATTCTTTGTGCTAAAAACGAACAAAACCCATTCGGTGCCATCTACGAAACCCGGTTCAACCGACCTAACTGAACCGAGTCTGAAAACATTGATTGAAACTACTCTAATGGAAAGAAAATTCAATCAAAATTGATCTCTTGATGGCCAGAAAATACATATGGGCTGTCAAAAATGTACCGGGCCAACCTGTTCTTATCATATTAGCAGAAACATTTATAATAAAGTTACACGTAAACGGACAACAAACTACTACAAACAAATATTTGGTCTTAGAGGATGAAAAATCAGCATGCACACGACGCTATGAACAGCTTCTGGGATAGGAAACCAAATGTGTATGGATTAATTTGTACCATGACTGACTATACAAAAGCAATGAGGTCATTAGTGAGGTTTGTCTACCTTGATAGAAGAAGCGAATCAGATCAAAACCGCCATTGGTGTGGAAGAACCTACAATGAGCTCCAGTTGCTTCAGATCACATCAAGTTGAAATGAAAAGGCTCCGAATGATTTATCGAAAAGAGATGGAAATGAAAGGAGGATTGAGTTACTATCTTCAAATTACAAATGAAGCATTAATCAAAACATCAACTAATTTGCAACATGCTACATTTTCTATTTCTTTTAAGTTCATGATACAACATATGTAACTTTCATATATAGTGTCACTCCCACTTATATTTCCTACATGTGTGCTAAAACGACTCCTAGCTAGTGATCGAGAAAGGTAATTTCTAGTCAGGATATGATTTCCTGAATCTAGGATTGTTCCGGATTTCGAGTAATCCGAAATGGGACCGGGTGGTGAAATATTTCCTTATAGTGTCGATCTGGTCAAACATCATATGATGAAATTTGTGATTCAAATGTTTTGCCATTCAATCATTTCGACAACCAACAATTGACCCTTTTGATTAAAGAAACACTTCAAAATCATTACAGGCATGTGAGTCTTTCTACTCTTAGACAATATTAGTTAAAATTGTGGAAAAATGATAAAATAAGATTTAACTTTTTTTTTAAACTTAAATACCGGTGTTATCTATACTATCTATAATGTAGATTGGAAGGACATCCAATTTGTCAACCATGTACTGTTGTTTGATGCACAATGTACAAACACTTCATGGGGTAAATTGGTCTTTTTAACCTAAGTTCAAATTAAACCTAAGTCAAACATTCGTGAACTCGTTTTCTTTTCTCCGCTTTTCAATGGCAGATGAACTGTTAATCGCTTCCTTCTCTCTATGTTCATTCATTCAAATTGAAAATCATAAATAAGAACCCAAATTTTGAATACTCTTTACCCCTTTGTCGCTTTCATAATCGCAACGGAAGAAGCATGGATCATCAAATGCCAGATTGGTTCTCTTTCTACAAAGAATCGTTGAGTTGCTTTGAATCTGAACTGTGATTCCATCAAGAGGTACTTGGAATTTTATTATAAATTTTGTTTCTATGCCTTTGATTTTCTTTTGGTTCATCTTTTTAAGCTAAAACTGACATTCAAATTTTGATTAAATGTGATCGGTTGAATGTGGTTTATCATTTCCCCCTGTTAGGCAATGGATTAGTGACTCCAACGAATTTGCAATTCCTCCTTCAGGCAGTTACGATATAGTTTATACGATCACGCCTTATGCTCTGCAATTTAATTGTTGTTGGCTGACATCACCTTATTTCTTTATTTATTTGGAATCTAATTTTAAAGTTATTATTTGGTTATTTGGTTTGCCTCCATGTCTCATGTTCATGGTGAATTGGTATTTTGTTGATTCTCAATTTCAATTTTGCTTTCGTTGGTTTGGCGTATTTGTTGGATTCTTTCGCCTTTGCTGTTTTGATGTCTATATTTTTTAACAATTGTTTCCTATTGGTTGTTTGATTGGCTTCGGTTCGTTTTCATAGTGTTCTTACTTTTATATTTTTAGCTTATATGCAATGTTACTCCTGTCAACCCTATTTTACTTAACCTGTTACTTTTATTTGTTAATGCTATTTTGCTTAACCTGTGCCATTTATTTGTCAAGCCTATTTTGCCCAACTTGTGTTTTTTTTAACAATTTTTCATTGGTTTGTTATCAGGTAATTTATGAGGTATACCTTGTAGATACGTATGAGGCACTCAAAATCTAACTAAGACTTGTGGACAAGAGACACTAAAGGCAAGTATAAATAGAAATTATGCAGATTAAGGAATCTTAAAGACCCGTTTGCTTTCATTATTTGTTAATGTCTTTCGTTGCTAAAATTCATCTGTGATTATGTTTGTCTATGGGTGCTAGCTTATTGAGGTTATTATGAGTTTGAATTATTAAGTAATAAGTAAGGATTTTTATGGTTTTAACTCTGATTTGTTCAGGTAAATTAATAAAATCTGTGGTAGAGAAGATTGAAGAAACCATCATACCAGGGCGGGTTCTTAAAGCATTATGGGTTTGTTAACCACTTGCATCTCATATGATTAATTACGTATATCTACCATGTTTCACCTCATTATAAGAATGTGATGAATTAAATTTAGTACTGATTTTTTATTCAGGTTTTTGGTTTTACTTTTGCAGTTTATTTCATGGTCGCATTGTTGATAAATTATTGGGTTCAGTAGATACATCAAAGGTAAATGAAGTTGTTACTTAATGACTCACTTAATAAAAACTTTAGAGAAGTTACAGAAGAAGGTATTTTAATTATACATTCATAATTTAGTCATTATATATAATTATATCATATTTAACAATATAAAGAACACAATTGATTCTTCGTTCTTTGATGCTTGCGGATTACATGTTTGTGTATATATTTTTGTCATGTATTAATTTTCAGTCACTGGTCATATATTAAGTTTTAAGTTTTTTTTTGGTAACTATGCCCAGTCCAATGCATATTTTGATCTTCTTTTCAAGTACTAAAGTTTTCATTGATGTTTAGCATGTTCTATCATCCACTTATTTGAAACATGAATTTATATAGTTGATATGGAGCGTATGCATCTATCTTTAGTTAAGCTGGCCGGATTGGGTTGGCTATTGATAACACCATTCACGTTATGTGAAATAATGAAAAATCTTTCTGAAACTCTGATCAACTGAGGTTTGAGCATGAATTTCTTTCTTTAATCTTTTGTTTTCCATATAAAGAAGTCCCTTGATGACATGTATAAGTTCTCATCAAATCATTTAAGTTATTGATTGTTAGATAGATGCGAACATAGTTTACATTGGCGGGTTGGTTTTGGATGTATTAACCCAAGTTGCTGACTTTTTGTTTCTCCATCATGCTATTTGTATGAAAAGTGTTTTCGTATTCACATCTTTTATTCATGCAGGTCAAGAATGTGCATAAATAATATTTGTAGTGGCATGTTGAAAATGCCAAAGAGCATCCTAAAGTTATACATGCAATGAAACATGTGAAGCTGGTGTATTATGTGAGGTGTAAAAAATTTATGTATTGGTGCATACATTGGAACAAAAATAACTTTGGTGGAATCAATGAGTCATATTTCAAGAACATGCTCTTTTACATTGGAGATATTAATTCTCAACACATCTTGTATAATCCAACCAACATGAGGAGTGGATTATAGAGGTGACCATGCCATCAGTTTTAATGAGTATGCAAATATGAAACTGGCATTGACATGTAGGTCGGATGGTTTTAATATTCCACATTTGCATTCTGAATTACATTTTCATCTTTCTTAAAAAGATAGTTTGTTGTATGCACGTTTTATATAGATGCATATGCTTGTGGTCTTGATGTAAATGGTGTTCATATTATTTTAAGTTGTAACTGTAACAAGACAATCAGGGTGAATATGTAGAGCTTAGTTTAGACTTTAGATAACCGTCAACCATTCAAGTTCTTTGTGTATATAAATCCTTTTATAATTTTTTAAACACCTTATAAGTTATTGTCATTGTAGTAATAGAGTTGTTTTTGTAGGTTAACTCCCAACGCATCAGTAACGTCTGCATAGATGCTCTTTCTGCAGAAAAGGTAAATATTTTCAGCTAAATATAATCCCAATATTCCTGGTTGGACTGATCGCTTGTTGTCTATTTGTGTACATAATCGCTTGTTGTCTATTTGAATGCATAAATATAGAAAAACTGACCATACTTGACACGTCTATTCAATATCATGATGAAGCTATTTCATCTATTTTCTTGTTATTATGTTAACGTACCAAAGGCTTATTGAATAACAAAATTTATTTCTTACTTTGTAGCCTTACTATTTTATTCGGCTCATGGGTAGGAAAGCATCTCATGTTGCTGTGGAAGGCAAACTTCAGTTGCATCCTAACATGGTGTGTTTTCATTTCTTTCCATAATAGTTTCCTTTAATTATTCTTCTTGGACTAAATTTCATACTTTCTTATTTAGGTTATCTATGTTGAAAAAGTTGATGCTTCAAAGCTTACAATTTTGACATGACCAAATAAATTTGTCATGTTGACAGAGCAAGGTTTTTTTTCTCAACTTGATAAATTATTAGTTTAGCTAAAAAGGGAACGTGTCAAATGGGATAAACTCACCAAAAAAACTATTCTTAATACATACAACATCTTAAATTGTACCTATAAATCATTATAATAGTAATTTAAATAGTAGAAGATTGTGTTTTTTTTATTTTAATCAACATGTGAATAATTTATTAGAAAATAAACAAAGCGGACAAAAAAGTTTATGTACTGTTAGAAGCAAACATATGCCATATGGCCTTACAGTTTTCATATAAAACGAACGTTCACAACATGTGGCACATTGTTTTAATAAACTTGCTACAATCATACAGTATACATACCTATTTTTTGTTTCCTTTGGTTTGTTAAAACAAGGTCTGAAGCACTAAACGTGTTGTGTACGGGACTGTATGAGATAGAGAGATGCATGACTCAAAACAATAATTATGGATTAAAGCTAAGACTAGAGCAGGTATTATTATTATTAGACAATTTTATTCAAGTTCTGTAAAAAATTGGAATTGGAATTCAAATTGATTGGTTAGTTATTGACAACATTTGACGTGAAACTAGATTGGTAGCGGGTATATATAGATATGAACATATACATTGTGTTGGGGAATCTGGTTACTCAATTCTAAGAACTCAGTGAATTAGGGTTATATTTTCAGATGTAAAATTTTTTTCGAAACGGCACTTCGAATGACAATTTTTTACATCCGACTGAAGTACGTTAGGTTTAAACACCTAATTGAAGCACTGTTTCGTTGTTCGCGCGGAGTGTCGTTTCGAGATACCTTTTATATCAATCGAATCATATTCTCCTTCCGCTCGGAAACTCTAAAACATCCGTCTTGAATTCGAAAAAACTTAACGCCACTAAAAAAATTAACGGCGGCATGTGAATTGGTTGCTAAACTGATAAAAGTTGGGACGTTACCAGTTGATTCAATAGTTAAGACCAGTAGAAACCGAAAGGTGATAATTGGGACTGTTAAAAACTAATATACCAATAAAAAAGATAGTTGTTAACCCTTTGAGTCAAAGTTAACTTTGAATATAAACGAATTATCATTCAATACGATATCCTCTGTCCACCCCACATGATCAACCGAACCAATTAAAATCAGAGTTGTTGACACGGAGGGTTTTTCACAGAAGGTTGTGATGGATTGTCGTGATACATCTAGCCCATAGCTTGCCTTTATCATGTTTATAGCGCCTCAAATACTTACATAACAATGTTTTGTTTGCAACCCCATTGAGACGGTTCCAACATCACCAGTTTGTTTGGCAGCCAACATTCTATCCCATGTAAACCAATATACTTTATCACCCGACGTATCCTAACAAAAGTTCCTTTAAATATGTTCAAGAGAACTAATAACATTGGTAGGGGCACAAAATAAAGATAAGTAATATATGGGGAGGCTCCCAAGTACTGACTTGATCAATGTTACGCGACCCTAATTGAAAGATGTACTTTTATTAAACTTAAATAATTTTCAACCCAAACATTCTTCCAAAGCAGTTTAAGATCCTGCTTAGATTTGTCATGTTCTTGATTGTATGTTCACCCAAGAGAAGTGCATTGTAAAAGATGGGAAGTTTGAGGCCCATTGTTGATCGGTGAATGTTATCATACCTGTAGATTTGGCTATTTAGCCATTTCCATTCTTCCTATGTTGATCTATATAGGCAGAGGTGCACAAAAAAACCAGAACCGGAACCGATCAAATAACCGAAAACCGGTTCTTAGAAGAACTGGTTCTTGTAGAACCGAACCGTAGGTTTCGAATAGGTTCTACTATTTTTTACAAATTATAGGTTCCAAAGAACCGGAACCGGTTCCTAAAAAAACCGGTTCTTGGAAAAACCGGTTCCTGGAAGAACCGGTTCCTAAAAAAACCGGTATGTTTTAGTGTTGTTACTTATTTAATGTTTTAAAAGCTATATATCTTGTAATATTTAAAGTTTTTAATGTTACTACTTATTTAGTTAAAAATGATATAACAAATTTATGACGATAAACTCTAAATGAAAGTCCAATGAAGAGTGAAGATTTGCAACAACCTAACATTTCGGCCCATGTCATTGAAAAAAACCGTTTTTTAAGCACCTGAACCGGTTTTTTAGGAATCGGAACCGGTTCTTTAGGAACCGGAACCGGTTACTAGGTTCTTTTTTTTTCACCAAAAACCGGTTCCTTTATCGTCAACAAGAACCGGAACCGGTTCTTCAAAAAAACCGATTTGTGCACCTCTATATATAGGTATTGATTTATAAATCATATTTGCCTAGGTTCAATTCAAGAATTGATTTGGCTTGATTAAACTTAGAGGCTGTTTGGCAAATGCTGAATGATTAAAAGGTCTAAACTATTAAGAGGCTCTATCAATAAGAGAGATGTTGGAGTAAAACTTCAGATGATGGTAAGTTTGGTACATGCTCCATTCAGTTTCATTCAGCATTTCTCTATCTCTTAATCATTCAACACTTAACTGAACCATTCAAAGGCTATTTTTTTTATAAAACAAACGCTCTGAATGCTGAATCTGAATGATTAAGCACTTAAATGAACTATTAAGAGGTAAAACAAACAACCTCTTAGTAACAGTTTGAAAAATTACTTTAGAAATTAATTTGGTTTGATTCTTTGATATACTTGATTAAGAGTTAATTTTCGCTTAAATTTGGTTTGAGTCTAAATAGTTTTGATTTTGGAATTGATTTTTTAAACAATTATTATTGTATCAACCCCCAACAAAAGAAGAAAAAAGATTTTAACGATAGAGTTTAAAAAAGCCTCTAATTTTATTGTCGTCTTAACTCTTAAACCCTCCAAAATCCTTTTAGCCAACCCTGATTTTTTACGCTGGCCATAAATGTTTGGTCGTCATATATGCATGCATGAGTTTAAAGTTTTAACTAGGTGTATTTCTTAAACGCACGCTGCGCGTTTTACGAACGCTCAAATGTCATGTTTATCATCATAGCCAATGATACGTTTCCTTCATTACAACTGTCAATAATAAGTCCCACTATTTACACGAACATCCAAATGACATCTAAACAAATATGGCTCAAATATATTTGTGTCATCATAAGTCATAACAATCAATAGTCGAAACCAACAAAACATTTTTTCCCCATCACGGTTTACGCTAGGCTTAAACAGGATGCCAATCATCAACAACAAAACAACATAGATATGGTATCCATGGCATTAAAACAAAAGCTTGTTGGTAGACTCCACAGTTTATAGTTAAATATACCACATAATTATGGTTTTAACAATAATTAGTGTTACACAAATCGGGCTCAAAAAAAATATCAGTGACTACCTCATGGCTGCAAGGAGGATTTCCAGTGAACACCAAGCATCCACTAACCCCGCCACGCCATGGCACATCACAATTCAATTTATTATCACACCAAATCATCACAACCCATATGAACAATCCAAAACAATAGTAAAAGCTAGTTCATTAAACCAATCAATAATACTTTATATAAATCTTGAATATATAAAATGCCACCACAATTATCAATTATCATATGGTTCATATCCCATATCCCAAAAAACATAGCTAAGGAAACCAAAATCAGATGAAAGCAACTTTTGTCATCACATGATAATACCCCAGTTATGAAAATCATAACCGATTAGAAAGACAAAACCATCATAAGCCATTGAAGCTAGTAAAAAAGAAAATTTAAAAAACCCCGAGTGTAAAAGCGGATTTATCACACCAAAACTGTAAAAGCACAAAAGGAACACAGATCGGTCTTCAATGCCACCATGCATTACCGATGTAGGCGCGGTCAGACATATTGGTGGCCATCCGAATTGTTGACACCGTCATATACCGATAATGACACCGGCAAGATTAAGGCGACACCAAAACCGCCACCATCCACCGTACCACCTATTGAAAAATAGTCACGCTACAAAGGTGGCACGACGAAGGCGGCACGATACAGGCAACACGGTGAAGGCGGCAATGGAACACCGACAAAAGCAAGCATTGAGAGAAAGATCAAATTGTGTTTGGCAAGAGAGAAAGAAAAGACAAAATCATTCTTATATGCTCCTAACTTGTACCTTAGGCATCAAACACCAGTACATTACGTAAAATACCTTTACTACCCTCATTTTACTGCTCATTTCAACTTCTCTTTCAATAAAAGAAGAATATCATTATAACCGCCACAGTGCTTTGAAAACCGGAACGGACTAAGACCGAAAACATGGAATTGAACCGGCCGATTTGGGGTTTAATTTGAATCATTTTAATCCTGATCAGTTGGTCGGACTGAAATATAGTGGTCGAACCTGAAAATTAAAAGAGAGGCTGGACCGGGAACCGGGCATTGAACTAGTCCGGTATGAGGGCTTGAATCATTCTAGCCATAACGAGCTGGTCGGACCTAAATATAGTGGTTGACCGGAAAACAAAGTGGTTGGATTAGAAATTTATAAAATTATTCTATATTTTATGTATATTTAAAATATTTATGACATCATCCGGTCCTTAAATCCTGATGGAATGGTACGGCCTGTCCGGCTAGTGAACCGGTAAAGAAACTGGTTCGACATCCAGAATTTTTTTTTCTTAATCAAAATATATGGTCCAGAATTTTATGTTAAACTTGCATGTTGCATGTATGCTGACCCGGGGTGCAGTACTCTGTTGAAGTAGCCTAAAGAGCACTATTAACACGTTTCTTTTGCAACAAGTTTGTTTTAATGAATAATATGCAGACTTGTACGATGAACACAATGATTTGGTAAAAAATTGATAAACCAAAATAATAAAGTTAGGTAGTGTGTTTTAATGAATAATATGCAGAATTGTACGATGAACACGATGATTTATACGAGAAGAAGCCCTTGATCAATGGATGATCGCCGGCATAAAAACCTCGGGTGATGACAATTGTCTATCACCACTATATTAATGGCAAAAGATGAATTACAACTCGAGAGCTATAGCCGCTTAATACAATGTTTGTGTGTGAACCTAATTAATCAGTTAAGAAGAAGAAGTGTAAAAAAATCGTGTGTTTGTGAGCTAAGCCATAGCCTCATTTATAGTTTGACCTAATCGAAATATGTTCCTAAAAATAAGCATAAAGTCGTTGATGGACTTGACCACGTTCTCAGTTTGTTCCACAACCATCTTAACCGAGTTGCCGATGGACTAAGTCATATAGTCGCTACCTGCATTGAAACACATAAAAGATATAGAAGACAAATGTTAGTTGTTCGACAATTATAAGGATTAAGGATCCTCAATCCTTCATACGTCAAGGATACTGGATTTAGCGTAATAAGGATACTACATCCTTGCCAGTAAAATTTCGAGCCATATTTGGATGGTAAATAATGATATGATCTTTGAAGAACAAAAGAATGCATTGCTCAACTACATGATGGAGATAAAGGAAATTAATGGCGTATTTAAGGATGAGAAACCACTCGAAACAACTGATCAATAGCTAGGAGTCTTGGAGCCAATTCAACTTGCGATTGGGATAAAATTTGTTTTCCCTTGTATTTTCATTTTATATATCTTCCTTGTTATCATGCTAATCCTTTTTGGAGTTTAATTTCTATGTGTTTAGCATCTGTCTAAGACCATGATGGTGTAACAAAAGTGCTTCTAAAAAAAAAGATGTTGATCAGTGTTTCATGGTCTATCCATTCGCAAAAGAAGTTTGGAGGAGGGTATTGATCGATTTGGATATCGATCTCATGATTTCACTCGTTGGTCATCGGTAGCGATCCGAGGAACGCTCCGATCAAAAAATATTACATTCTTAAATGTCAATACAACCTTTTGGCTAATATGGAAAGTACTCCACACTTGGCTTTACCCCTTTCAAGAGGAAAAATGTCATAGAAACATAATTAAATTTCAATTTTGTTTTAATTAGGTCACTAAGCATATTTTGCTTGAATTGGATGATTAAACCTCCAAATCGAGCAATTGTTGGATTTTGTTTGTGTCAAGAAAATAATTGAGAATAGAATGTGGGGGTCGGAATATTTAATATATGTAATTATATTAAAAATTAAAATATATTTTAATTATAATAAAATAAATAAATAAATAAATTTACAATTCACATTACCGCCTCACTTTAGCATCAAAAAATGTAAAAAAATAATTTCTAACTAATACGTAAAGAAAAACATGTGAAAACAACATGTTAAAACCTCTAATTTGAATAAACACTACAAAAAAACATGAGCATTAGTGGCGGCGCAAATCGCCGCTAAAGATGAGAATTATCGCCGCTAATACCTTAGCTAATACAAAAATATTTAACATCGATAAACATACTGCAAAACCACATTATATTCCAACTACTACAAAATTGCATGTTTTTAACAACTACATGCACATGTGGTAACATACATATATAATGTTTACTACTCAAAATATCTTAGCTAGTTCAAGTCATCGTAAGACTTCTAAATAATATATAAAACTAGTTCAAGTCATCATTCCCGTCCAACTCGTTCACTACTACACAAACCGGTATTTCCTACGGATTTTTGTTACGAAAAAAATCCGTAGCAAATTTTTTACGGATTACCTACGAATTTGCTACGCCCGTATTTTGCTACATTTTAGCTACAGAAAAAGCGTAGCAAAATGTGTTCGTAACAAATCGGTAGGAAACTTCGTAGCAAAACTGACAAACATAAATTCATTTAAAAAATGTAATAAGTTCCGTAGCAAAATGGTAGCAAAATAAATATATAAATATTGAAAAAATTACTAAAAAAAGTTTAGCAAAATCCATAGCAAAATCCGTAGCAAAATGTGAAAAACAAATAAATTAGTTGATAATAAATATTAGAACCGGTAGCAAAATTCGTAGCAAAATCACGATAAAAACATTTAAAATAGTTTTAAAAATATTTAAATAATAATATGAAGATTGTTAATTTCAACGTAATATACCTCTTTGATTGTTCTTTTGTATATATAAACTTATTTGTCTATGTTACAGTCCGTTATATGTCGACTATATATGTTAGTTGATTTTAAGTTCATTTCTAATCTAAGAACGCCTTATATATACTTGTATTTTTTTATTCTTTATTTGTTTCAAAAGAATATAAAAAGTAAAAAAGAAATAAAAATAATAGGAATAAATCTAAATCTCCCACAAATCAACAGCCTATATTTGAATTACTAAAAAGAAATACTAACTATAATATAAAAAAAGTAAAAATGGAATAAATTCAAACACGTGACGTGCAAATTGGTCACAAACACTTCCAAACTGAATAAACAAACTAAGCTATCATTAATTTAATATTGTATTAGCTTAAATCTAATTATTTATTAATGTTTTATTATGTAAAAACTTTTTAAAGTATATAAGACTAGTCTCATCCACAGCCCAACCCAATCCAATCTAACATTAAAAAAATATTTTCTCTCACTTCTACCTACACAACCAAACCAAACATATATTTTTACTCTCATTCACAATCCAACACAAACTAACTTTTTATTAAATGAATATGATTTATGATAATTCTTTAAAATTAAGAATTATTGTTTATTTAGAAGGAATAACTTATTTATTTTTAATTTCAAATTTACGTATTGTGGCAGTAAATACAAAATCTTCAAAATTTTTGTAAACATTTGAAAACAAATGATCCATGAGATAATATGCAGAAATCAAAAGATATAAGAAATTAGTAAGTGAATGGTATATGAAAGTATGGTAACATTATTGTTTATGTAACAGAGGCATAAAAGTCAGTAAATTTTGGTTTATTTCTTATAAGATTATATTTGCAATTTAAATGGTAATTTTAATAAAAGTAATGTGTCTATTGCCAACCATTTATGTGGTGACAAGTGTCATGTTTTTAAATAAAGGAGATCATGATTTTAGATTGTTGGACTGACCAGATCGTGGACCAAGATTGCAACAAATTGAATTTTATATTTTTTTTCTTTTCCAGCTGGCAATCCAAAGCACCAATCGATCATGAGTGGGTCAATAGATTTTTTTAACGTAGGTCAACCAATATTTGTCAAACACCATTCTGCAGCAGCACATCGACTTCACAACACCACAGGCAACAACCTCAACCCTCTCCGCCGCTCATCTTTGTCAAACGCCATTCTGCAGCCATCGACTTCACAGGCCACAACCTCAACCCTCTCCGCCGCTCAACGCCTCAGTCCACCAGCTAAGAAATAAACAAATCAGAACCGGAATGTGGAATTGTTAGTGCCTTCTCCTCCTTTGAAATCAATTGGGAAAACATAGAGGTTAGTGCCTTTCTTTTTTGAACGATTGTTTAACAGGCAGTGAATTATTGATTTGGTGCTCATTTGTTAATTAATAGGTAATGATTTACTGATTTGGTGCTCATATTTGTTAATAGGTAGTGAATTACTGGTTTG
The DNA here is from genome assembly GCA_030867185.1 of Tagetes erecta. Lineage (NCBI taxonomy): Eukaryota > Viridiplantae > Streptophyta > Magnoliopsida > Asterales > Asteraceae > Tagetes > Tagetes erecta. Next base: position 42,070,943 of record CM061492.1, on the reverse strand, counting down.
CTGCTCATATTTGGTATTTGTTAATAGGTAAGGATTTACTTTTTTGATGCTCATGTTTTTTAACTCTTAATAGGTAGTGATTTACTATTTTGGTGCTCACATAATTTATTTGTTAATAGGTAGTGATTAAGTGCTCGTATTTGTTAACGGATTGCTTTAGTGAATTGTGTTAATTTCTTGATTGCATGCTTATATTTGTTAATAGGTAGTGTTGCACAGTTGGTAATTGGTTTCTAAGCTCGAAAAAATGAGTGACGGTTTCATTATTTTCTTTTGAAAAAGACCTCATTTTTATAGTTCGATTGAAGCTCATTTACTTAATGCATCACATGAATGAATATATAAGCTTGCATCACATTCTGCAGCTCATTTACTTAATGCATCAAGTTCATTACCATATTTTACATGTTATGGTATAAAACTAATAATGAATTAGGAACATTTACCTACTTATGTTAATTATGATTGTTTTTAGCTGATTTTAGGCAGCATGTTACTTATTGCGAGTCACCCAAAATAGCGGTGTGTGTGTGAAAGGGGCTTCATATAAAGGAAATGTAATGGACTACTATGGATTGCTAGATGAAATCCTAGAGGTGGAATATCATAGTAAGTTAGGAAGTTGTGTTGTCGTTTTGTTTAAATGTACTTGGTTTCATCATGTGGAAGGTGTAAGGGTAGACAAGAAGACTAATATGGTTGGTGTTAAACCCAAGGCAATAGGATGTGCTCACGACCCATTTATCCTAGCATCACAAGCTCAGCAAGTGTATTATACATCATATCCTTCAAAAGATAAAGGACTAAAAGACTGGTGGGCCGTTGTCAAGACGGCACCGAGGGGAGTTTATGAACTAGCCGAAGATTCTAGTGAAGTAGGTGATGAAGATAACGAAGATGAAGAGCATATCTTTCAAGATAATGAAAGGTTAGTATGTACAGAAAGTGCATCTGATGATGATTTGCTCCCTATTACTCATGTACATGAAGCGATAATAGAAGAAGTCAACAATATAAATGATGATGATGGTGGTGTAGAAGCTGAGTTTGAAGACACTATTTTAGATGATGATGATGTAGAAGAATTTGAATATTCAGATTAGCTGGTTTGTTTCTAGTGATATTTGTAAGGTAAAGTATAAAAATTATTAGTTTTTGTTATTTTTACTATATAATGGCTCTTGTTGATATCAATGATTTTTACTAATCTAGTGTTTTCTATAGGTTCTAATGAATAATAATAACTTTGTGTTTGTTGTAGAAATTATGGCACATGATTCAGACGTGGTAGAGATCGAAACATAGTGATACATAAATCAAAGGGATTGATTTCATATGATTCAAGAGTAAGTCTTTTATTCACATGTTCATATATAGGTATTGTAAATTGTAGGTGCTCAAATAGGAATGTAGATAAGCCTTCCTTTTCTGACACATTACTGGCTTTGGCAAAAATCTTAAATTTGTCTTCATAATGTGCTTAACATGATTAGAAGATGTGGTTCAAGCCTAATGATCATTGAATGTGAATTGAGATAATGAAGTTAATAACTTTAAAATAAGTTGCTGACCTATGTTATAAAATTTGTGTAAAATTGATAGTATCTCCGTTTACGATGTATTACATACGCTTGGAAAGCCCTTTAAATAAACTATGTTTCATCTTTGAACATAATAAACTAATTCAAAGTTATAGTATGTCAAAAAAGTAGATTGAAAGGGCTAGTCGAAATATACAGCAAGCTGATTCTACTTGTTTTAGAGTCTGTCATGTTCTTGGAAAAATTGTATAAAATCGTAGGAATATCTGGTACAGCCGTATTATATATGCTTGGAAAGATATTTGAGTCTACTACATTTCATCTTTGAACATGAAAGGTTAAATAACTTGTTAGAGTGGTCTAAATGGTCAATTACAGCAGCAACGCTGAAAAGTGCTGCACTAATATTTAAGTTTTTCTAAATCACATAAGAGTAGATACTTAATCACACTTGGTTTAAACATATAATGTTGGTTACATTGTCTTATATGCATCTAGTAGTGTACTCTAAGTGTTTATAGTATATGCAAATGGGTTATACAATTATATGCACAAACGGGTCAAACGAGTTGGTTGATAGATAATGAAATGTATTGATGTTTGTTGTCATTATTGATGTATAACCTTGTATTGAAACAATACTAAAATGAATAATAAAGTTGGGTGGTTATGATCTTTAGTTATTAAATTTTAATTAACGGGTATGAATAGCTCATATAATGATATTAATCTTGCAGGTAATGATATTAACGGGTGTGAATTGGAAATGTGCTATGCTTAAGTTTTGAAAAATGATTGAATGTTGCTATGAGCCTATGATGTGGTCAGGGATTGAGAGTGCATTTATGAAGAAAATGGAAATGGGAGTAAGATTGATGCGGATTTGATCTCTTCTATCATTTATCTTTTTTTTATTATTTTAAATTTTGTTCGTCTTGATGTATAGATTTCATTTCCTATTTTTTACTTTGACCGTGATGTGGTTAAGGTCTTGTACAGAGTTTTGCTAACAAGTTTATTAAGGGTCCATCTATGTGATTATGCAAATCAACGTTTATGCTAAAGCAATTGAAGTCAGCGGCGCCTTGAAGTTTAACAACTTTATCTACAACCAAAATGCTACATTTATATAGTTTTTATATTGTTATGCATTCATAAAGTGAGTTCGGGTAGTTTTGACCCGTTTAAATTAAACTAGATTGTTATAACCTCATAAGTTGTGTTCATATTGTTTTGACTCGTTTAAATTGTCATTTTCACATATTTAAATTAAAACTGGATTATTATAATTTCATAAGGTGCTATGGGTTGTTTTGACCCATTTTAGTGATTCCACAAACGAAGTCAAAGTACACCGGAGCAAGAACTTGATACATTGTAAATGGCCATAATTAACAATCAAGAAGCCTATCCGACCCTCAATAACCCTATTTGACCAGCATCGACCCTAATTGACAATTAGTAACCATACTTCATTATTAATTACCCAATACAACCATCATTAACCTTGATGGACTATTATTTACTCTAAAATAACATTTATCGACCCTAACTGACTATCAATGACACTAATTAATTGTCTGTGAATCATTGTAACTAACCATTAACGACCCTAATTGACCATTAATCACCAAAATTGACCATAATGACCCTAATTGATTAAAGTAACCTTAATTAAGCAACAATGACCCTAGTTGAGCATAAGTGACTCTATTTAAGAATCGGTCTGACTATCAGTGAACCTAACTGACTCTAACTAGTTACTAATGATCAAAATAACCATAGATGGGCATCAATGCCCTTATTTGAGCAACGACACACTGAATTAGCATCACTGACCCTAATTGACCATCAATAACTTTAATAGACCATCAAGACCCTAATTGACCATCAACATCCCCAATAGACCATCAATTACTCTAGTTGACCATCAATAATCAAGCATCAATTAACTCTAACTAGTTAGTAGGGATACACTTAAGCTTAACTGAGCACATGTGACCATAATTGACTAAAAATAACGCAAATTGAGCATCATTAATCATGAGTTAGGAATTAATGACCCTAACTGACCAAATTAATCACTAAATTATTATTAGTGGCCAAATTAACCCTAATTAAAATTCAATGACCCAAGCTGACTATCAACGACTCGAAGGAGCCAACAATGACCTTAATTGACCCTAATATACCAAATTTAATTCAATTGGTTATTACATATATATAACTATATATATACTCATATTATGTTTTATGAATTAACTTTAGTTTTTAGAAACAAATTTTTGTCATATACTGGAAAATGTAAGTAACTCTCTCTTCCTTAACCATAAAGCATTAAATCTAAACAATATACTTTATACCATATAATTTGAACTATGACTCGTCCGATTCTATATAATATATCATAGGCTTGAATTTAGTATATTTTATATGGACTTGTTTTTATTAACTAAATATGATAGTATATAAATATGATAGTAGCTAAAAATTATTAGTTAACTACAATAGAAGTATATATATTATAAAGCTGCACATGAATTATAAAGGGCCATGTACAATAAAAGTAATTAAAGTATATTACTGCACGTTACAAAGGGCCATGATATCTAAATACGTTGTTTATAACAGAGACTAATAGCAGCTAAAAATTCATTATCTCCCTCCCTCCTTCTCTCCCTCTCTCTGGCGGCAAAAGTGCAGCGTTGCAAAAACTAACCGGAAAAATAGGGATGTCTACATCCACGTTCGATTTCTATGATTCAAAACCCATCTACTTCACGAAGCCCTATTCTCTAACTCCCTCTCTGCTTCTTCTGTGCGAACAAGTTTTGGCCAAGACGATCCATCAGAGATTGCAGATTAAGGTATCAATTGAACTATTTTTCGATATATTAAGCATCACACACACATTAGATGAGTAATAGATAATAGTGATTATGTTTAATTTGACATTGAATATGATGTTCGTTCATTAGGGTTTCACTTTAATAGCTCTATCTTGTGATGATTGTATAGTTCTTTCATTAAATTAGGAAGGTATCTTGTAGGTTGAACTTTCTGGTGCAACTTATTCTTTTATAAATTTTTAGTGAAATTGTCTGTTTGTTATGGGTGTCAAAACACTAACAACTGGTATTTGTTGGATGGTAAGTTTACATGAACAATAACCATAAATAGATTGAGGGTATGTTACTAAAGTACCAGCTATTAATGTAGTTTTTACTAAGTAACATTACTTGGATTGTTGAACTAACATGTGAGAAACAGTGAAGCAAGGGGCTCCTCTTGCTTTGTAATCTTCAAGACAAGTGAATAAATGAGAACATAATCTAAATCGATCTTTTCCACATCTGGATGACATGTAGAAATAAAAAAAATGCAAATCTTTTGTTGTTTTCATACACATTTAACAATTTTGGAAGCATGTTAAATGCAGTTTTTTTTATAGAAAAGGCACTTGCTTTGATCTATCATTTTTACTAATTTCTATATATAATGCTTCTTGTGAGTGTTAATAACTTTAATTATTTGTTATAGAAATCATGGCACTTGGTTCAACAGGAAGTGGTAGAGGTCGTGGTGGCAGTCGAGGCACTGGTCAAGGTAGCATAGGAAATGGTGGAAGACTAACTATGGATGCATATGTGTCTCGTCATGAGCATAGTGTTGATACGGGTTGTTGTTAGTTTTAAGTATTTTTTAGTTTATATAAGACTGAGTATTAATAACTTTGTTTTTGTTGTAGAAATTATGGCACGTGGTTCCGCAGGAAGTAGTAGAGGTCGTGGGGGCGGTCGAGAAACTGGTCAAGTTAGCATAGGAAATGGCGGAAGACTAACTCCAGATGCATATGAATCTCACCATGGGCGTAGTTTTGATACTGGTTGTTATTAATAATAATGATTTTTTTGAAATTATATATGTAATGCTTCTTGAGAATGATACTAACTTTGTTTTTGTTGTAGAACTTATGACACGCGGTTTCACACAAAGTGGTAGAGGTCGTGGTGGCGGTCAAGGCACTAGTCAAGGTAGTACTGGAAATGGCGGTAGACTTACTCCGGATGCATATGAGTCTCACCATGAGCATAGTGATGATGATGAGGATGATGAGGATGATGATGATGAGACAATAGGTGCTACTAGGCGTCGGGGACCGGTTCTTCCAGATGCAATACCTACACGAGAAAACCGCGTTAAGATTTGGGTTGAACATGACGAGTAAGTTTATACTTGTTGACATTCTCTCTATATGCTGATACAAGTTTATTATTAATGCTGAGTGTGTTGTATGTTTTTTCTATTTTGTAGATTCAATATCCAAGGTTCGGTTTCCCGCACCATTAGTTCCATTTTGCAGTCTATGTGGTCGGGTCCTTGGCAAGGATGGAAAGATGTTTCTTCGTATCATCGTGAGCGAATGTTTGAGCGTTTTGAGGTATGTTTTAATGGGCCAAAATATTATTTAAATATACGGGGAAGATGAAGGTCACAACACTTTTTGGTTTAAAACATATTTCAAATGATTAACATGAAAGATATTAACTCTACTAACTTCATAATCCTATAACTTTAAAAAAGTAATACTCTTTCTGCGTTAACAAGCTCAAAGTCAAAACACATTTCTTTGTACTTTTTATTTTGTCTAAAATAGCACTTTAAAATAGAATCATAGTTTGAAACTTAAATGAATTAAAAATAGCCTTACTTCATTTTAGTTGAATTTCAGGTAATTTTTATGACCAGTTTCATTTTACTTTAATCATATAACAACATCGAATAGTTCTTACATCTTTCTAAACATACATACACATCCATCCATTGGAAATTAATTGATTCAATCTTTATTTATTTGTTTAATTCGCTCGATTCATTAATTGTACTGAATTCTTTCGTAAATAATTTATATATTTGTTTCAGCTCATTTATATGTACATACATACACACACCTGACTGAATTATTGATCATTAATCTTTCTAACATAGTTTTCAATATCAAATTACACTAAAACCATTTTGATACCAGAACTTTATATCAAACTGCTCAAAAGTTACTTGTTCAGTCAATGATATCCATTTATTCATGACACTTTTGTATATAATATGATTTGTACTTTATTAAAGAATAAATACATCAATAACGAGTGTTTCTTTATAGAACTACTATCAATGGGATGTTGAGTGGAAACCCTTAGTTAGATCCTGTTGGGAAAAATGCCTAAAGGGAAAGTTTGCTGATGTGTTAAAGAGGGCTCGGAATAACGCCAAAGCCCTCGCTACCAAAGAAGGTATAGATGTAAGGAACAATATGAATGCCATTCTTCCTTTTAAGCCAATCTGGATGGGTCAAGAGTATTGGACAGCACTAGTTGGGATTTGGAGTAGCGATTCTTGGAAAGCCAAGTCTTCTATAAACAGTGAAAACAGAAACAAAGCAACAGGAGGTAGACATACACTTGGGTCGAAAAGCTTTGTGACGGTCAGAAAAGAGATGGTAAGAATAACAGTTTGTTATCTTTTGATATCGTTCTCAGTTTTCTAGGTATGGTTATGGTTTGATACATGCTACTTCGTTAATAGTTTTTTTTTTCTATTAAAAATGAATTTTGTAGGATAAGGCATTGAAGCGTCGTGCTACGATTGATGAGTTCTGGATGCAAACACATGTGAAGAAAGGGTCGAGACCTCTAGATAGATTGGCGGCAGGCGGTGGTGGATCAGCAGAAGATGGTTTAGGAGAAGCCGATGATGTGGATGAGACCATTCTAGATCATAATGTGAATTGGGTTGACTCAAGGGCGGGTGAAACTATAGTAAGTCTCATAACTTTGTAATTGCATTTTTTACTAGTTGATTTAAATTGTTAACGTACTAATCATATTTGTTATCATAGTATAAATACAAGGAATTTGTTGCTGAGAGGTATGTAGAAGCCGATATCCTACCTCCTGAACTTGATATGGATTTATGGATACAAAGTAGCGGAGGAAGGAAAAAAGGTAGATTGTATGGGACTGGCAACACTAGTGACCCGTATCTCGTGCTTACCGGTGCATCGTCAATTCCTAGAACCGAGCCACCAGGGAGAAGTGAAGAGGTTTGTTATCTATTTTAATAATAGAAAGTCGATAATGAATTTATCTTTAGTCCAAATTGCAGAGTCAAAAAGGGTAATGATTATGTTAGTTTCTTCTGAGATTTGACCAACTCTTAAAAAGCTATGTTTGTTCTTATATATGTGTGCTATTGGTTATATAGAATTTTAGATTGATGCCCATATAAGTGTTAACAGATTGCAAATTTACATGTAAAGTTATAAACACCCCACTGCACAAGAGAATTTTCTAGTTACATGGATTACCCACATTGCTCATCAATATCCGATTTCATATTTGTGTTTTTTAACTTGTGTGGTGGGATTGAATTGAAAACTTCATTTTTAAATCATGGTCTGCATTCGTTTTACTTTTATGGGCTCTTTTGAAAGTTGACATGGGTTCAATTTATAGTGATATGTAAACAATGTTTCTTGCTAAAACTTTATAGTGTGAATCATATATAAGAACACATTTATCATCAGTTAACTAACAAATCTTTTCTTACTCTCCTATGATGTTTACTAGCATAGAGGGACAGACCTAGGGTGTTGGGAGTGGGTTCACGGGAACCCGATGCTTTTTGGATTTTTAGTAGAAAAAATATATAGGAGTAAACTCATATAAATTATAAGGAGTGAATCTTGATAGTTAGAATAGCTAACTCACCTTGTAAGGCACATATTTCTTTCTTGATGGTTGCTAATTCAAGTCTATTTGCTGTCAATATTTTATAATTTGTTTATAATCCTAACCTAATAGATGCACACTATCAAACATAACACATTGCCCCCACTCAAACAACATTGACCCGTTTCTGTTTTGAAGTTTTAATTCCAGTTTTTTAGTCATATTTGGTTTTGACTATTGAGCTATAGGTATGAATGCCTTTTAGCAAGCTTGCTTTTGTGTGTTATGTGTTCATTGCTTTATTTAGTGATGCATTTTAACTGTTTATTATTGTTGGCTTTATATATACCGTTTTTTGTAATTCTGTTAGTAATTTGTGAATCTATTGATCTATATAATTCTGATGATGGTTGCTAGCGTATCCAAATATGCAGGTTCATGATTTATAGATCATCTTCATGTATTAATATAATTTTTATAATTGATCCTAATGACTCCATTTAGAAATTATGGATACAACTGACATGCAATCTTCTTTATTTATAGGTGCAAAGGTTGAAGGAAAAAGTAGCAGAGCTAGAACGAGAGAAAGCGGAGAAGAATGATATGAAGGAAAAAATTGAGCAAAATACGAGGTTGTACGCGGAAATGAATGAGAAACTTCAAATGCTTTCACAAAACATGCCACAAAACTTTCCACCACGTTAAGATATGAGTTTATGTTGGTAAAAACTATAGTTTTTGTTATGTTTGTGATGTTTTTGGATAATTTGGATATTTATTGTATTACATTTGGATATTTTATTTTATTTGGTTTGTATTGATCTTTTGGTAAGATTTATACGAAATTAAGAGAATTTGGTTATATATTATATGTAGGTAAATAAATATTGAATAACAATATAAAAGGAATTATTTTGAAAATTTTAGATAAAATTTGTAGCTAATCTGTAGCAAATTTATATAGAATTCATAGCAAAAACATTGCGAACCTCTAGCAAGATTGGTAGCAAAAGTGTAACAAATTCATAGCAAAATCCGTAGCAAATTTCCATAGCTAAATATCTAATATTTGTAGCTAAATTCCGTAGCAACTTTACATAACCAAAGCGTAGCTAAAAGCAGCCATAGCAAAACCATAGCGACGTTCCATAGCAAAACCGTAGTAACATTCTGTAGCAAAAGTTTCGTAGCAAAATATTCGGTAGCAAAAACTTCGTAGCCAAAATCACACAAAATTTCGTAGCAACCTCCATAGCAAATAACCGTAGCCAAATTCGTAGCCGAATTAGCGACGACCGTTTTTTGTAGCTAAAATCGTAGCAAATCTGAGTTCGTAGCAAAAAATCGTAGCAACACAAATTAGCTACCAATGTATCACCTACGGACTAAATCCGTAGTAGATCCGTAGCAAACACCTGTTTTGCTACGCATTTCCTACGGATTTGACCGTAGCAAATACCCATTTCTGTAGTAGTGGTTTGTGTCATCTTCATCACCGTCGTTTGGTGCCTTATACGAAGCTAAAAACTGCGTGAATTGGTCTCTAAAAAACTGATTTTGAAACAAACTTTCAACTTGAGCCTACATATAAAGTAAACACTATAAGTTAAAACAAAACTACATATTACACCAACGTAACCACTTTTAAACTTGTATGTTAGCGTTTACCAATTTACCAACATTTAGTTAAAATGGATCGAAATGACCCAAACCTAATGCCTAATGGAAACATTTAAAAAGACTAAATCTTCCAAACCAATATTTACAAATCTACATCTACCAATTAACCAACATTTACCAATATACCACATTTACTAATCTACCAACTTTTACTTCAAATGGGTCAAAACTAATGAGTCAAACCCAATGTCTAATTAATACAAACATTTTAAAAGACTAAATCTAGTGAAGTAACAATTACCAAAAAAACCAATAGTAACCTAATCAGCAAACTACCATTATAAGATTAGTTAGTTTTACATACCTGTGTTAATGCAGGAGGCGTCTCCTGCTCTTTCTCCCGAGTAAATGCACTTGGTGATGCAGATGAAGGTTTAGGACCGATCCCTCTAACATGTCCACGTCGAGAACCCATCACCTTTTCAAATATTTGAACATCTCTAGGGTGTAGTTGTGAGGAACTACCTTCTTCACCTAAGGCTTCATTTTGACACTCATACTCTTTCTTTAAATCCTCTAGTGTTTTACAAAGATGAGTTTATATTTATATATATTTGAAACTTGTACGACTATAAATCGATACTTACATATTGACTCTCGGCTAGCTCGTTGTCAAACTTCCCATCTTTGTCGGTATGAGCATCTGAAACTGGTCGAGTCTGCTTTTATTCTATGTAAAATAAAAAAATAGTTATACAACCGTGTGCGCACACACACACACATATATATATATGTATATGCACAAAACATTACTTTTTTGTAACAAGTACTACTATATGAGCTTGTCCCCCTGCGGTTTATGTATTTTTGTTTTTTACGAACTGCTTTGTTAGCTACCGAGCGTTTTTCATGTTCTTCCGTCATGAAAAAATCCACAGCCTTTCGCCAAGTTTCAGCATTCATACCAACAGGGGGATTTTCCTTTACTTCATCTGCCTTTTCTTTCCCTCCCAACTGTGTAAAGCGTTGTTTTGCTTCGTTTTTTCGGGTTCTGTATTTCTTCATGAAAATACCACGAATTCCACTCTCCAATTTAGAACAATCGGGATCCCTCTCAATTGCATCTAGATCGAAGCGTTCCTATGAGTAACAAAAAAAGAGTTAGTCTCTGTAACAAACTTTTATAGGAAGCAGTAAGCATTTTAAAATCAAAATCCAACACGAAGCATTATCAGTGCTAAGTTAAATAAGTAAACAATATGAAACAAAACATCATGGATTTTAGTATGGAAACAAAATGTGTTCTGGAAACAATATGAAACAAATCTTTTACATTCATATGTTCTCGCAAGGCATTCCTCATGGCAGAAGATACATTGCTCCAAGAGTGTTTATCCAAAGGTATGGACCGCCACATATAAATACTCGCTTCACGACCAAATAAATCCATAACCTCGCCCACCGGTGTATATGTGGCACTTCTATCAAAAACTAAATTCAGAGGCCCGTTTTTCGCCAGCAGCCGTTCAAGCTTATAAATTTTTGCATACCCTCGTGTTTTTTTAGGAACAACTGCAATTATAATTAAAAATTATTAGTCACTATTTTTATAACAAATGAATAAACATATTTAATAAATAATTTATATAAGACTTACGATCCATCTCATGATGACCTCGCCCGTCACCATTAGGAGGTGGTGGATCCTGGGCACCATCGCCGCCATGGCCTCGGGCCATAACATCGGCCATTTCCTGAAAAGTTAAAATTAATAATTACAACTTTTTTTTTAATCAGATTCTTCCTCATATACTTCAGTGCCTCTCTCAGACGAATCTGTGTCATAATCAGAATCGTCATCATCATAATCAGACTCTCCCTCAGACACTTCATTAACAGTTCCTGATGGCGGGACAACTTCAGCTGCAGTCTCGCCCTCATTAACATAAGCATGCGTGTTTTGAAAGTATTGGCTGAAGTCAATGAAAAGTTGACTGTTAGATGAGGATGTGTTATGAACAACGTCAAGATCTTCGGCTAAGTCATCATCAACATTTTGAACATTCTCGATGTTGTTTAATGGCAGATCCCAAATTTTTCGATGATTAACCTCTTCAACGACCCACCATTGGTTATTGTTTTGGTTTGCTCGAGAAGGTTCTCGGATATAGAACACTTGTTTGGCTTGTGAAGCAAATATGAGTTGATCTTCTTTGTCCCATTCGTGTTCTATGTTGATACTGGTGATATTATTATCATATCTAATACCCCTTTGGGTGGGGCTTATAGTACTTGTTCCCTTTTTGTTCCAACCATTGAGTCCTACGAATCTTTAGCTTTTTCAAGTCAACCCGTGCATTTGGCGTGTCTTTAGTCTTGTCGTTCATTGTCGTTCAACCCGTGCAGTACGCTGTTGAAGTAGCCTAAAGAACACTATTAGCACGTTTCTTTTGCAACAAGTTTGTTTTAATGAATAATATGCATACTTGTACGATGAACACATGCAATGATTTGGTCAAAAATTGATAAACCAAATTAATAAAGTTAGGTAGTGTGTTTTAATGAATAATATGCAGAATTGTACGATGAACACGATGATTTATACGAGAAGAAGCCCTTGATCAATGGATGATCGCCGGCATAAAAACCTCGGGTGATAACAATTGTCTATCACCACTATATTAATGGCAAAAGATGAATTACAACTCAAGAGCTATGACCGCTTAATACAATGTTTGTGTGTGAGCAAAATTAATCAGTTAAGAGAAGAAGAAAACGTGTAAAAAAATCGTGTGCTTGTGAGCTAAGCCATAGCCTCATTTATAGTTTGAACTAATCGAAATATGTTCATAAAAATAAGCATAAAGCCGTTGATGGACTTGACCACGTTCTCAGTTTGTTCCACAACCATCTTAACCGAGTTGCCGATGGACTAAGTCATATAGTCGCTACCTGCATTGAAACACATAAAAGATATAGAAGACAAATGCTAGTTGTTCGACAATTATAAGGATTAAGGATCCTCAATCCTTCATACGTCAAGGATACTGGATTTAGCGTAATAAGGATACTACATCCTTGCCAGTAAAATTCCGAGCCATATTTGGATGGTAAATAATGATATGATCATTGAAGAACAAAAGAATGCATTGCTCAACTACATGATGGAGATAAAGGAAATGGCGTATTTGATGAGAAACCACTCGAAACAACCGATCAATAGCTAGGAGTCTTGGAGCCAATTCAACATGCGATTGGGATAAAAAAAAATTTCCCTTGTATTTTCATTTTATATATCTTCCTTGTTATCATGCTAATCCTTTTTGGAGGTTAATTTGTATGTGTTTAGCATCTGTCTAAGGCCATGATGGTGTAACAAAAGTGCTTCTAAAAAAAGATGTTGATCAGTGTTTCATGGTCTATCCATTCGCAAAAGACGTTTGGAGGAGGGTATTGATCGATTTGGATATCAATCTCATGATTTCACTCGTTGGTCATCGGTAGCGATCGAGGAACGCTCCGAGAAAAAAATGTTGCATTCTTAAATGTCAATACAAGTATACAACCTTTTGGCTAATAGTTAAACCCCATACTTGGTTTTACCCTTTCACAAGGGAAAATGTCATAGAAACATAACCAAGTTTCAATTTTGTTCTAATTAGGTCACTCAAGCATATTTTGCTTGAATTGGATGACTAAACCTCCAAATCGAGCAATTGTTGGATTTTGTTGTGTCAAGAAAGGAATTGAGAATAGAATGTGGGGGTCGGAATATTTAATATATGTAATTATATTAAAAATTAAAATATATTTTAATTATAATAAAAAAATAAATAAATAAATTTACAATTCACATTACCGCTTCACTTTAGCATCAAAAAATATAAAAAATAATTTCTAACTAATACGTAAAGAAAACATATGAAAACAACATGTTAAAACCACTAATTTGAATAAAATATGAAGATGAGTGACCTAATTGAAACAATTTTTAAACTTAAGTGACTTAATTAAAACAAAATTAAAACTTGATTATGTTTCTACAAAATTATCCTCAATAAAATTCAAACGTTAAAGTCAAACGAAGTTAGAACTAATTAACAAACGCCTAAAAACATAATAAAGGAATCTTATATATTTTTTTGTAAGAATCAGAGAAAATAATATATTCATGGCTTAAAAATGTATAAAGTTTATTCATCTTACTAAGTACATTTACAGATTATATATACCATGATCAAGTAGCTATTAAACAAAGTTCCTACAGCAACGACTCAATCATTGCATGCATGTCTTGCATATATAACGTAGTTGTATTAATATATCTATGTCACAACTAATTCACCAAGGGATCAAAATCATATGCTCTAAAAATGTTACAACAACCTCTTAATCTTTTTATCCTCATAGTTTCTCTCATGTTCTCACCTGTTTCTTCCGCAAACTCCAACGTCTATGTTCAATGCTCGGAACTCAACTTCACCTCAGTGACCCCTTACGAGTCAAATATGAACTCACTTTTCACTTCTTTAGTCGACTCATCCTTGGTTTACAACTTCAACAAATTTGAAATTTCACCACAAAGCGATAGTGTTTTCGGCCTCTTTCAATGTAGAGGCGACCTTAGCGCCCCCAATTGCAAAGATTGTGTCGCAAACGCTGTTAGTCAACTCAGGAAAAATTGTCCTATGTCCGTAGGTGGTCAAATACAGTTTGAAGGATGTTTTGTGAAATACGACAATACATCGTTTTTTGGGGCTCAGGAAAAGATGGAGGTGTTTAGGAGATGTGGACCTTCAGTCGGGTACAATTTAGATGTTTTGAACCAAATAGACGATGCACTATCATATCTTGTTGGTGGCACCGGACAATACTTTCGTGGGGGTGACTATGGGAGCATACAAGGTGTGGCACAATGTTTACAAGATTTGAGTTTAACTGATTGTCAAGATTGTCTTTCAGAAGCTTGTGGACGACTAAGATCTGAGTGCGAAACCTCGGCTTGGGGTGATATGTACCTTGGAAAATGTTATATTCGATATGCTGATCAAGGTAAGGATGTTTGTTATCATCACACTGAGAGGCAGGTCAATGCCATATTTCTTACGTTGTGTTCCCGAGAATTCTTAAGGAAAGAAAAGAAATTAAGGAAAAACTTCATTTTCTTTCTCTTATCTTTCCTTTTTCATCCTTTCTTTCCATTTCTTTCTGATTTGAAATGATATATGAAATATAACCTCAAGCTTTCTCTTTTTTTCTTTCATAATTGAACTTGAGAACAAAATATGTTTCTCTTTCCTTCCATTTCTTTTAGAAGAAAGAAAAGTCTATAACACATCCATTTATTTTCTATGCTTTCGATTCTTTTATTTTCTTTCCTTAAGTAAACTTGGGAACAAAAATTAGGGTCTGTTGGGATTAGAACGCATATATGGTTTGTATCAACTATTATAAGTGTGGGCGACCCCATCAAAACCACCTAGGTCCGCCTCTAGTGTTGGTGATATATAGTCTATGATCGAAGCACTCATAGGTGCAAGGACCGAGATCGAAACCTCGCCTCTAACACCAATAAGTGTTTTTCGTCAGCATTGGGGCTCCCCCATTACTGCGAACACAGCGGAGACTCACCACAACCCTCCTTACGGACCAAGTTGATTGGAGTCGAAACTCGTCAGCCAATTGTTTCCGGGAAAAACCGGGCATGAACCTTTACCATGCCACGTAAAATCCTTAGGCTCAAACACGAAGCCCGGTGGTAACCCGAGACGAGCTTCATTGCCAATACCATCAAAAGTGACACTAGTGGGGATTGAACTTGGGTCTCCTATGGAGGACCAAAGTCATCTTACCACTGGCCACAATTGAAGGATACGTCTTATGTACATGTATATAACATCAACATACACTATTTGCATGAAATAATGCAGGTAATGAGAATGTTTCAAATAACGGAAACTCTACTTCCAACAAAAACAGTGACGGATGGATCAAGAATAACCTAGTAAAATTGATCGGCTATATTATCGCCGCCGTAGTAGGCACCGGAGGTTTAGCTTTTGCTTTCAGAAACTGTTGCAATATAAATGGTACATTACTAGCTTTGAATAAACAAGATTTTACTTAGTATAATTGGCTTTCTGGTCCAATAAAGAAGGGCTTAACATCTTCATACTATCATGTTTAAACTTAATTCCAAAGGATTTAATTTCCGTCACCCAATAAAAAATTTAGTACCGCACCTCATCAATTGGTAATTTGGTATTAAATAAAAAACCAACTATATAATCAACGTAACAAACACAAGTTAACTAGGTTTGTTTGTGTGTTTATCCGTATAAACGAAAATATTTCAGTATTCTTATATAATATAGCAAAATCTATTTTGCTTAATTATCATCATTAGAGGTGGTTAATTTTCGCTTATATGGCATCATAAGAGAATTTGTCTCACAATAATACTTTTATAATTTAAATATGTATATACCTTTAATAATAATATATTATAATAATCTTAATTACATTTTGACCCCTAATATTTAGGAGAGTCTTTAGAAATTTAAAATTATTTACATGTTAAACCCCTCCTAATATGTTATAATAATCTTAATTACATTTTGATCCCTTATTATTTAGGAGAGTCTTTAGAAATTAAAAATTATTTACATGTTAAAACTTCTCCTATGAGGGGTGTGAATGAGCCATCTTTTATTTGACAGGGCATAAAAATAAAACTTATGTATAAAGTTGGTAATAATCTACAATTAAATAGCTCAATTTTTTAAAGAGTCGTTACTTTTTTACACGACATTATTTAAAAAAATACACCATAAACCCGAGGATTTAAATAGTATGGTATTGCAATAGTAAATTAATAATTTTTTTAAATAAAATCTTTTGTTACGTTTTTACCACCGTTTTGTCTCAAAATTGATTGGAATCATCCGTGTCCCATTAATATCCTTAAAATCATCATTCGTGTGTTATGTTCTCGAGCGTAGCACGGACACTAAACTAGTTTCTTATATATGTTTGTTAGTTAAGTAGTTAATAATTAACTAAACAAAGTAATTATTGAACATTATAACTATAGATTAATGTTTGCATGATTATGTTTCTTTTTTAATCACACGTTCTTTCTCGTTCGACATATGATTATAAAGGTCAAACAAGCATTTTTATTTATTAATTATAATTATAATAATTGTTTAGATTTAGTTATTTCATATTTTCGCCCATTTGGATGCACGTTAATTAATCTTTATATTTAAAAAAGTGAAAATTATAATAAATATTTTCAAAGCTATGCACTTGACTGATCCATATACCAATCTACTATACTCTCTTTTTATATTGAATTATAGAACATTGAAATTGCATGTCTTAGAAACATTATTCAAATGTGATCGAGTGACAAAAGCTCTAAGACTTGCAAATTGCAATTCAAGATTTTCATCATATTTCATATATTTATAACTTTGGTGAATATATATATCCTGACCAGTTCATAACAAAATAATAAAGAATTTGGAGAAGGATATGGAAGGAGTAAAGAAAGAAGCAGCATCAGCAAAATCCGAAGCAAAATCAGCCAAGGAAAAGGCCGAAAAAACCGAGAAAAGATTAGCGGACGATGAATCAACGAGAAGTGGATCAACTTATGCTTCTTACGGAAAGCCAATGCCAATACTGCCTTACTACCCTTCTTTGCCGGCATACTCGACTTCTAGTACGTGTTCCTAGTACGTGCCATTGATCGTAAAATGATTCACAATGTTGCAAACTGAAAGAAGACAAAAATCAGCCAAAGAGTAGATCAATGATTTACAATGAACTTCCAACTTTTCTATTTTTCACAAAGTTTTTATTCGAGTAAACTTCTTTTTTCCTTCCAGAGGTTTATCTACAATAACGGTTTGCATACAATAGTTTCAAAATTATGTTTTGTCTGATTGTCTTCCTGAGGTTTACCTAAAATAATGGTTTCCATACAATAGTTTCAAAATTACGTTTTGCCTCTCTAAACTTAACAATTTGTCACCATTTGCTACATTCGAAATAATTATATCAAAAGCAAACGTTAGTCGGTCCATGTGCCCCTCACGTGAGGGGAACTTTAGTCATTTTCAAGCCAAAACCCATTAAAGCAAGAGAAAAAGAAAATGTTTGAAAATGACTAAAGTGCCCCCATGTGAGGGACACTTTGGACTGACTAACGTTTGATTTTGATGAAATTAATCCGGATGTATCAAACGGTGACAAATTGGTAAGTTTAGAGAAACAAAACGCAATTTTGAAACTATTGTATGCAAACCGTTATTTTAGGTAAACCTCAGGGAGACAAAATTAACGTAATTTTGAAACTATTGTATGCAAACCGTTATTTTAGGTAAATCATAGGGAGCAAAACGAAGTTTACTCTTTTTATTCAGATTAATGTAAATTTATGTTAGGTGAAAAATTCTTATGGGTTGTGTATGTTGTACCATTCTCTACCTCCTCTTATACTCTCTTCTACCTTCAACTATTCTCTTATATATAAAAAAAAACCAAATGAATTGAATAGTTACTGATATGCGTGAAAGTATATATATTTTTAATAAATATTTTTCACACAAATTTAGTTTTAAAAAGAGTTTTCACCAAAAAAATACTAAATCACACACAATAGGCAAGTGTACCTACCGATTAGTAATATAGTAAAAAGGTAAGAACCGGATATCAATCCGTGGACACGATGTCTCTCGATACTAAACGTTTGCTGATGTTCAACCGATAAAATAAGAAGTTGAATTTGTTAAACTAAACTAGCATGCAAACACTAAATATTAAACTAAGGAAATAAAACAAGTGAAATGAGATATTATCTACACTAGGAATCCACTTAACTAAAATAATGAAGAACACTAATGATGAAGTCAATTTCTTAAAAGTATAACTAGACTCCGGTTACAGATATCTAACTAAAATGATTCTTCGGAAAACTAGAACGCTAAACACATCCTAATCACCTAAAATCATGCACTTAAGCTCAATTGATTTCTTTTCATGTCGAGAACTAAAGATAAACTAGTCATCCGTTAAGACATCCTAATTTCATAATGTAAGGAAAACTAGAACGATAAACACATACTAATCACCCTAAATTACGTAAAGTAGACAAAGTTATGAAATGTTCCAACTTACAATTCTTAGAACTAAGTCATGTAAATCTAGTTATTATGGCCACAATTCCAAATCTACAATCCTAATGTGTTCAAGAAATTATAACATCACAATTATCTTTTCAAACATCTTGTGAAGGAAAGCATATTTGTCTAATTTCATGTCATCTAACATTCCAATCATCATTTCTAATATCATGGCATAAATCCTACAAAATTCATTTATAAGATTTACAAACAAATATCAAGAAGATGGGTTTTTCAACATGTCAACTTCCTAATATTCATCAACATCACATGACAATAAAATTTAGACAAACATACAACATCATTGAAACATCACCATAACTTCATCATTGAACTTGACATAAAAACATCACCAAATATTCATATGTAATTCATCATCAAAGCATAAGTTTAATCCTAATCTAGATAATATAAGTGTTTAACCCATGAGGCTTACAAAAGCTACAACAAAGATGACAAAATTACCTAAAAACATAACTAAAAACTACTAATATACAAACCACTAGCAAGCAAGGAGAAGGATAGATGATTCTTGAATCTTCTATGGCTTCCAAGAGCTCCAAAAATACTTAAAAATGGTTGGTTTTGAGTGAAAATAGCTCCCCACTCTCCACAACCCAAAATTGTTGCAAATGAGGCTTTTTATAAAATTCTGCAGATGTGCACTACCTGGTGCACCACCGTGCTTCAGGTAGTGCTCGTAGCTACAGTACTAACTTTCTTGCCCAGACACTTTACAGTTTCCTTTTTTAGCTAAATCTCGATTCCCGTCTCGAGGTTGAAAGAGCACGGTCGTGCTTAGACCAAGCACGGTAGTGCTTGGGTCAAAATGTGCAGCACTACCTAGTGCACTACCTGGTGCACTACCTGGTTTGGTCTGAGCACTGTCTGTGCTTGGTCTGAGCACGACCGTGCTCAGACCAAAATGTGCAGCACTACCTGGTGCACTGCCTGTGCTTTCGGGCTAGAAGATCTGAGCACGACCGTGCTTGGTCTGAGCATGACCGTGCTTGGTCTAAGCACTTTCAGTGCTTGGTCTGAGCACTTTCAGTGCTTGGTCTGAGCATGACCATGCTCAGACCAAAATGTATAGCACTACCTTGTGCACTGCCTGTGCTTGGTCTGAGCATGACCATGCTCAAATCTGAACTTTGTCAATTTTTGCACCGAAACTTGTTTTTTCTTCATTCTTTTCATCGATGGTTACCTTGGCTGTAAAATCACAAAAACCACAAATAAGTACTTATACTAATGAATTTACAACCGATTAATAACCTTTTTTGGGTTAAATGTGAAGAACAAATATGTATATTTTTCTACATATCAGTTACCTATGGCATTTTGTTTCTTTATGGTTCAATCGTATTTATTTAGGGTTGATACTATCTATACATCCCTAAAAAAAGTTGTACATCCCTTAACTGGAACCGTATTGCCCAATATGGTTCCTATAGGGTTTAATGAGTAAGCAGGGGAACCGTATTGAGCTATATGGTTCCATTTGACATTAATTGGGATCATATAGCCCAATACGATCCCATGTACTTTACCTGCAACAACTTCACCAACTACGACCATACATCTATAATAAATGCAACTAAAGCAGAGGAACCATATTGAGCAATATGGTTCCTATTGTCTCCAACTAGGATCATATTGCCCAATACGAATACTTTTACTTGCCCAGTAATAAATTTGACCAACCACCAATTAATTCAACTAAAACAGCAGGGGAACCATATAGGGCAATATGGTTCCCATTGACATCAATTGGGATCATATTGCCCAATACGGTTTTAATTAGTACGATGAAGTCATTGGTTGGTGAAACATTAATGCCATACGATTCATATTGCCCAATACGATTCTTCTTCATCCAGTTGTCACCTATAAACCCAACATTGATTGATTGCCTGGTGGCCCACCATTAGTGACGGTCCATACACTAAGGCGATGGATGCCCGATCTTCTGAGATTCGTGACCCGCTAGTTCGTTATATACATCGTCTCTTTAGCACGAGCATTGCTACCCGTGGAAAGAGTTGCGAGCACGTGACGAAGGCCGATCTTTTCTATCTCTATTGTTTATTGACTGTCTGTCCGTGCGCCCTCCATCTTTGCTTAGTGGATTATTTTGTCACACGCGGAAGTAAACAACGTCGTGGGAGTTTATATGGGGGATCATTTATCGGCCGCATAGCCCAGAGTGTTAGTCGGTACACTGGTTGGGTGGATTTGAGGTATCCAGCCCCGGCTCCATGCAAATATTTGGACATGAGGTCGTTGACAGGGATGAAAGTGGCGACAAACTTTGCTAATGTTGTTATAGGTTTATCAATAAAAATGGTCAGATTTGGGCATGGCAGCCGTTGGTACATCAACCGCTTTTAGGGGCTGAGGAGGTTCAGATGCCTCAGATGGCTGAGCAGGAAGGCGAGGGGGATGATGTTGAGGTGCCGGATGAACAAGTGGGTCATCAGCATCCACAGAGCTTATCGTGCGGTTAGGTTGCCTCGTTCAACCAACCAACTTCTCAGTAGTATTTTGTAGAACCAGGAGGATGAGAAGTGTATACGGACATCGCAGGGTCGCCAACTTGACCGGTTGTGTGATAATATGGAGTGGATGATGACCGGAATGACTGAGATGTATAAGTATATGAATCTAGAGGTTCCGCCCCGTCCACCACCACGAGTTTATCCAGACCAGGGCTTGGTCCATACACAATAGCGCGACCCATCCATGCCATCCTCTTCGCATCAGCCAGACACGTCAATGTCGTTCATTCCTCAATCTGGTTCGTTCATGTCGTTGTTTACTCAGCACGACCCGTACGTGCAGGTATGTTAGCTTATTTTTTCATTTATATACAAGCACTTTAATGTTATGTAATGCGTATTTTTTTAAAATTCTTATAGCATTCGGGACCGTCATTTACTCAGCCCGACCAGACCAGGCCGCTCTTTCCTGTGTCCAACTTTTCCATGCAGGTATGTTATTTCGTTTTTATTCTACGTACACACAACTTAATGGTAACCAATGATTAAATCTTATAGGCTCCCGGCACGTCTTCTACTAAGCGTCCACCGGAGTTTACGGATGAGGAGATTCGACTGTCTGATCAGGAGTATGAGGATTGATGACGGATGAGGAGTATTTGTTTAAACTTCTAGTATTTTTACTATTTGTGTAATTTGGATATTTTGGTTTGATTAGTTATAATGTATGTATTTGTTTAATTTGTTCGGATTTCAGTATAATTTTTATAAAAACTAAACTAACATTATTTATAACTAAAAAACTTAATTTTTGTTAAAAAAAATTAGAGTTAATTACATAAATGGGTCCTATGGTTTACTCAAAATAACAAGTTTGGGTACTAAGGTTTTTTTGTTGCAAGTTTGGGTATTGGTCTTTCAATGTAGAGGCGACCTTAGCGGTCCCAATTGCAAAGATTGTGTCACAAACACTGTTAGTCAACTCAGGTCAACTTGTCCTATGTCCATAGGTGGTCAAATACAGTTTGAAGGATGTTTTGTGAAATACGATAATACATTGTTTTTTGGGGCTCAGGAAAAGATGGAGATGTTTAGGAGATGTGGACCTTCAGTCGGCTACAATTCAGATGTTTTGAACCGAATAGACGATGCACTATCATATCTTGTTGGTGGCACCGGACAATACTTTCGTGGGAGTGATTATGGGAGCATACAAGGTGTGGCACAATGTGTACAAGATTTGAGTTTAACCGATTGTCAAGATTGTCTTTCAGAAGCTTGTGGACGACTAAGATCTGAATGCGAGACCTCAGCTTGGGGTGATATGTACCTCGGAAAATGTTATATTCGATATGCTGATCAAGGTAAGGTTGATTGTCATCATTACAGTGAGAGGCAGGTCAATGTCATATTTCTTACGTTGTGTTCCCGAGAATACTTAAAGAAAAGAAAGAAAAGAAATTAAGAAAAAACTTCATTTTCTTTCTCTTACCTTTCCTTTCTTTTCATTACGATAATACGTTATGTTATATAAGCGTTGTATGTATATTTTTTTAAAAATGGCGGTTGGTGCAACGGTCTATGATCGAAACACTGATCATAGATGAAAGGATCGAGATCGAAACCCCGCCTCTAACACCAACAGGTGTTTTTCGTCAGCATTGGGGCTCCCCAATTACTGCGAACGCAGCGCAGACTCACCACAACCCGACCTCCTTACGGGCCAAGTTGATCGGAGTCGAAACTCGTCAACCAACTGTTCCAGGGAAAAACCGGGCAGGAACCTTTAACCATGTCACGTAAAACCCTTAGGCTCATACACGAATCCATATGGTAAACCGAGACGAGCTTCATTGCCAATATCCATTAAAAGTGACACTTACCACTAGGCCACAATTGAAAGATGTTGTCTTATGTACATGTATATAACATCAACATACACTATTTGCATGAAATAATGCAGGTAACGAGAATGTTGCAAATCACGGTAACTCTACGTCCAACAAAAACGGTGACGGATGGATCAAGAATAACCTAGTAAAACTGATCGGCTATATTATCGCCGCCGTAGTAGGCGCCGGAGGTTTAGCTTTTGCTTTCAGAAACTGTTGCAATATAATGGTACATTACTAGCATTGAATAAACAAGATTTTACGTATTATAATTGGCTTTCTGATCCAATGAAAAAGGGCTTAAGATCTTCGTACTATCATGTTTAAACTTAATTCCAAAGGATTTAGTTTCCGTCACCCATTAAAAAATTTACTATTCATTGATTTTAATTAAAAAGCAAGACTATATAAATCAACGTAACAAACACAAGTTAATTAAGTAGGTTTGTTTGTGCTTATCCGTTTAAACGAACATATTATTCTTTTTATTGAAAGATAAGTTTTTTAAACAGTAATACAGGGGAGTTTTGTTATTTTTACTTTGGCCACGAGGGTGTAAAGTGTAAATATGTACATCCTACAAAACCCTTTACAACGTTTTCTCTCACTGCAACTGTCTTCTTCCAAGAATGTTTCTTGCTATCGCTCTCCCTCATTGTCCGACGGTAGATGTAGAAGACATTCGTTTTGGCATTTGGTGGGTTAGCGCTGGTGGCGCCCGGAGGCTGTAGTATAGGAGTTGGTTTCAGATGATAGCGATTTGGGCATTTGGCCGGGTGGTGGTGGAGATTAGGGTTCTTCTACAGCGGGCCTGGATGCTAAGTGGGGGTCGATGGTTAGCAGAAATTATCTGGTCTAGGGTTGTGTTACATAATTTCGATGAGGATATTCAGGTAAGGCTCCACCTCTTTTATCTTCACCTACTTTTATTTGTTCTAAATGATACGCAGGAATGTTGATGTATACTATTATCGACTCATTAATGTTGATGATGCTATAACTGTAACCTATCATGACATTGTTACCAACAACAAGTGCAGAAGTATGTGAAGCAATAAAGACCCCATTTGAGTTTATGTTGTAATTTAGAATGGGGCTAAGTTAAAACTTTATTAAAGCTCAAATATAATTGTTGATCTACTATCAAATGAATTGCCACTAAAGTAGCCAACACAATTGCAGCTAGAGTATAAATTGAATTCGTTTAGCTGCAAATTTCTAAATGTGAATACAAAATATTATCATATGTTGGCTTAATCATAACAAGTTGTCGAATACTCGAATGTGGTTCAAAACACATTAGTAGTCCTATCGATCGATAAAAAAGTGAGAAATTGAGTTTGAAGCTTGACATCAATCAAATGGTTAGTTCTCACTAAGAACTTCTCAGCTAATTATTAGCCATCCAATATAATTCCCATATGTAATTTTTGGATTCCCTTTGACCCTGCTAATCTAATTTTTGTGTCGCCGAGTTTTTCCCAATTCGTTGTTTTGTTTCAGGACTAAACCATGAAAGAAGGCAAGTTAGTCGACACTCAGAACAAAGAGGATACCAAGTACTGTAATCGTATGTTAGTCATGAAGAACACCAAGTACTGTAAATAAGAGGAAATGCATTTAACCTTATTTTACGAATTCATATAAGTCATTGATGTTCTTTCACCATCAGGTTGGTTGATTTGACTCCTAAAACCGTAGCACAACCTACCAAGCTAATAAAAAAGGCGTTTTATCTACTCGCATATGCAAGAGCATAATCATCGATCCTCACATTATATACTTCGAATGTATCTTTAAGATGTCATTTGGTTTGATATTAGTTATACTTAATATTTTTAAGATTAAATGTTTTTTATTTTACAGATTTTGTTTTAAATTATTTCACCTTTATTAGGCTAATAAGTTGTACATAAAAGTATCTGTAAAAGATGTTTCATCAATTTGCAGGTGCAAGAACATTTTGATCCCCTTTATTATGCTAAATATAATGGACTAAACAAGATCCATAACATCAGATTTCTAATGGATCCTTTTTAAAACCTTCAGAAGTGATTTATTTTGTCTACACCACATATGCATGTTTATGTGTTTATCACATTTCATCCATCATCTTTAATGACATAGGACAACATTGCTGCCAGAATTTTCATCGATGCTATCAAAGTTTTAGTCGAAATAGCTCTACAGACATGATGACCAAAGATGTGCATATGGATATGAAAACAATACCCTTCTCATTGCAAACTATCAAGGAGAATCAATGAAATTCTGGTGCACCGTTAATAGAGTCAGCACTAGCCACTGATACAGAGATAAAAACAGACTTCATAGTTCATATGCAGTGGTACATCAGCAACAAACACTCCACGACTAGGTACCCCAGTCTAAAGAGTGCAGGTCACCTCCTCAGTCAAATGAAAACTCCTCCCAACGCAAGGTAAAGAATCCTATCTACTATAACGAAACAAGTTTGTGGGTTCTTAATTGTGTTACACAACATAATTTAGGTAAACTTAGATGAAAGATCCTTTTGTATGTTGCATTATTATGTTCTGTAATCTTTTGAAATCAAACTAACACAATGAAACTAAACTAGGGTGCTTTTGTTGTAAATGCAACCCAAAACTAACTTATAACATGAAGTTTAAGCCATGATCTTTTGAAGTGAAGCCGCAAAATAAAACGCTCGCGCAACGCGCGAGCGAGCGAATTCAACTAGTTTCTTATATATGTTTGTTAGAAGTAGTTAACTAAACAAAGTAATTATTGAACATTATAACTATAGATTAATTTTTGGATGATCATGTTTCTTTTTTAATCACACGTTCTTTCTCGTTCGACATATGATTATAAAGGTCAAACAAGCATTTTTATTTATTAATTATAATTATAATAATTGTTTAGATTTAGTTATTTCATATTTTCGCCCATTTGGATGCACGTTAATTAATCTTTATATTTAAAAAAGTGAAAATTATAATAAATATTTTCAAAGCTATGCACTTGACTGATCCATATACAAATCTACTATACTCTCTTTTTATATTGAATTATAGAACATTGAAATTGCATGTCTTAGAAATATTATTCAAATGTGATCGAGTGACAAAAGCTCTAAGACTTGCAAATTGCAATTCAAGATTTTCAACATATTTCATATATTTATAACTTTTGTGAATATATATCTCCTGACCAGTTCATAACAAAATAATAAAGAATTTGGAGAAGGATATGGAAGGAGTAAAGAAAGAAGCACAATCAGCAAAATCCGAAGCAAAATCAGCCAAGGAAAAGGCCGAAAAAACCGAGAAAAGATTAGCGGACGATGAATCAACGAGAAGTGGATCAACTTATGCTTCTTACGGAAAGCCAATGCCAATACTGCCTTACTACCCTTATTTGCCCGCATACTCGACTTCTAGTACGTGTTCCTAGTACGTGCCATTGATCGTAAAATGATTCACATTGTTGCAAACTGAAAGAAGACAAAAATCAGCCAAAGAGTAGATAAATGATTCACAATGAACTTCCAACTTTTCTACTTAATTTTCACAAAGTTTTTATTCAGATTAATGCAAATTAATTTGTTATTGGTGAAAAATTCTTATGGGTTGTGTATGTTGTACCATTCTCTACCTCCTCTTATACTCTCTTCTACCTTCAACTATTCCCTTATATATAAAAAAACCAAATGAATTGAATAGTTATATACCTATGGCATTTTGTTTCTTTATGGTTCAATGGTATTTATTTAGGTATTGTGGTGGATCACATGTGTTTTCAGTGATCATTCAAAGTTGATTCGATAAAATACACAATAGTAAACATTAAGTACCAAGGTCCAAGGGTGAATAGGACCACATGTGTTTTCATATTCGTTTGTAAATGTAGTTCCTAAAAGTATTTCTATAATACTAAAAGAGACTCTCGCGACACTTTCTTTTAAAGACTAGAGTTATAATAGAAAGTCTAAATTTTATAAAAAGTGTAACAAGCTATGAGATGATGACATTTGACACTCTATTAAAATTAGAAGAAAGGGTAATATAGGTAATTTCTTCATAATTTAAGTTTCACACTTTTTTTTAAACATCCATAACTTTTACACACGGTGTTATTTTTATTAAATTGCACCATAAAAATGAACAATTTCTTATCTTTAAAATGCGTATAATATTGATATATATAAAAATAAAATTTTTTTCACATTTTTAGCTCATTGTGTTATTTCGTCAGGTCCTTAATCGAGTTATTTCACAAATAAAATAAGTAATAGATTTAAGATATTATATTATGGCATACCTAAAATATAAATTTGTTACCTTAATTTTTATAAGTTTCA